>JAWNLM010000021.1:0-4800000 GCA_035042345.1 Drosophila fungiperda
CACACATATATATATTTGTACACACACACAGAACTGCGGGTGTGTGGCTTCGCTTGAGCACCTGTGCGCTTTGCATTGGTTTGTGTTGCCTCCCCCCCTCCAAATGTGGTGCCTCAGCCCCCAAAATCTCAGCTCAGATGAGAGCAGCGCGCACTTGAAACTAAAGGCTAAGTAGTTGCATTCATATAAACATTGCGCTATCTGTGTGCACTCTATTTATATGCATATGTGCCACAAACACACACATGCTCCAAAAGTTGACTTGCCTCCAACGTTGGTGCAACGTTGTTGGTCGCTGGGTCGCTCAGTTCGGTTTTGCGTCCGCAACAGCGATGAGTGGATTGCCTCTGCCGTGTAATTAAATTTATTTCATTATATTAACATGATGCATGCAACGGTTTTCGAATCAACTTTCGCAAATACGCTGCCACTCTATGCCATGCCACATAATGCGGCAACGATATTGCTAAGTTTAAAGTTTAAAGTTTAAATGGCAGCAGCATAGAAAATATTTATCCAACCTATAAACCCAGCAATCTGACCAATAATTTATATCTGAATGACTTTGTTAAAACATTTATAGTCAAAATATCCTTTATACAGAAATGCAGGCTACTTAGTTCTCAGTAAGAACTTCTACAAAATAATCAGTATTATTACCCAAATATTATAAATGCATATTTATAATCATAAAAAATTACCTTTAAGTTATTTTAGCCAATTAATATGTTTTCTAATAAATAATAATTTTTTAAAATAACTTAAGAATATTTCTATTTATTCATTTATGTGTATTTTTGAGTATTGAAGTCTTTTCACTTGTCCTGTGGACACACTTTAAAACATGCCCCTTACGTTGATTCCAGCATTGTGAATTTTCCCCCCCGCCTGCCTCTCCAAGAAGACACACTCTCCACACATACTTCGATTGCTGTGCAAATATTCTTCGCGCATGCAACAAAACAACAAGTGTGGCCAAGTATCCGACTGTGGTTGAGTGTGTGTGTGTGTGTTTGTGGACTGGGTGTGTGTGTGTTAGCAACTCGAGCATGAATGTCTCGTCCTTAAGCACACATCAATTTCAAAACAATAATTGAAAATTGCAACAATTGGAAATTTTCGTGCAGTTTGGTTGCGCCACGTAGCAAGCGATGAAATGAAAGTGCAGCAAGGCGAATGAACAAAATGCTCGGAATAGTTGCAAGAAAATGCCGAGCAGCAACTGTTGTAGCAACTGTTGTTGCCATTGTTGTTGCCATTGTTGTTGCTGCTGTTATTGCTTGACTCCCGGTTTCCATTGCGGCACGGTGAAATAAAGTTGTGCATTTTATTATTGTGCACGCGGTTTCAATTGAACTTGCAATTTGGTTTCAACTTTTAAATTTAATGTGGGCAGCCTCTAAAATTATCAGAAAATAATCAAACTCAACTCTTTGCCCTTCGCCACCCCCTCCCTTTCTCTCTGTTACCCTGCATTTCATTCAACAATAATATTTGTAAATATTTTAACATTTTTGTAACACGCAAAGTTCGCTGGCAGTGGGTTTAAATAAATAATATTGCACAGTCTGACAAATAGATGATGAAATATAATATACACTACTCCAACTATTCATTTTTTTATTATTTGATACACACAAATTCTAATAACAATACATAAAAAAAAAAAACAGTCTAATTTTATATTTGCCTGTTTGTAATGCGATGTTTTTTTAATACTCCAAATAAATTTCGTACAAACTAAAATTAATAACATAGTCCACAAACTTAGATGTTTAGTTGGAGTTTAAACAAATGAGCTCTAAGCCAAACTTAAGTCTATCCAAACTCAAGCAAAAAGTAAGTTAATTAATTCAAATTTTTTCATTTAAATCGTAACAACTATCTTTTGATTTAAATTCGTATAGAGTATTTCAGCATTTCAGCACTTTAAATTGCAGACTTCTTTAGTTGTTTTATTTAGTTGAATCTCAGTAAATATTTATGCTCATCAATTAATAATTTGATATGTCGGCTGACAGGCAAAACGACAGGTGAGTGACTCATTTATTTGTTGTTGTTTTATGTTTTTTTTTTTGTTTTGTCTGTCGCAACCGCCGCCATAGTTGTGTTAATAAAATATTCAAAATTTAATTTTTCATCGCGTTGCATTTGACACATTTCAATAAAAACAATTACTATAACAATTAAGTTGAAATGTCATTTTATTTGCTGTGACTGGCCGACAACAAATCTACAAACAAAAAAAACCTTTAACCCTCCAAAGCCCCACAACCCTTCTCCTACATTTCCAGTAAAACGCACTTTGTGACAGCAACGCTTTGTGCACGTGAAAACATTTATGCAATTTTAATTATAAATGCATTGTTGCATTTTAATGAGAATTGCCAAATGTCAACAGTAGAAACAGGCAAAACAAAGCCAACAACAACCACAGAAATAACCCAACGACATATTTAAATTATAACGAAGTGTAAAATACTGACATGATTTAATAAACAGATTTAATGAGTATCGAATGGGGTCTCAAAATGCCATATCAAAGAACTGCAAAAATAAAAATGAAAATTTCCATTGAAAATTTCTATGCATAATTATATCAAACGATTTATTTACTTGGCATGTTAATAATATAAATGTACTCAACACAAAATTACAATTATACGTTAGTATTTATATCAGTCAATAATTAGAATATTCTTTAAGTATTTCAATTTCACTTCAGAATACAGCTCGAGAGTGCTGCTAGACCAATAAAGATGTCACCAGTTGACCCCACAAAGAGAAAACGCAGACGACACAGCTCCTGGCTGGAGGGCGAACCATTGTGATGCCATTCAAGTCGATGGCGGAAATGAAAATTGAATTTTATGCAAACACAAAAGCCAATTGAAGTCAATTATTGTTTATGTAACTAATTTTATTTAAATATAAGTCGATTCGTTTGCAGCAATGCAGAGAGACATCAACGGAAAGGAAAAAACGCAAAGGGCAAAATAAAATGCAAAAAGCCACCAATGGAAAACAGAAAGAGCAGTCTCGAAGAATAAATACCCTTGCAGAAAAACAAATACACTATTCCTTGCTATTAATTATAATCAATAATAATTAATAATTAATAAACTTGTTAAATAAACTTGTTATTAGTGCCAACATTAAAATAACCTCCGTTGATTGCAGCTGAAGAGAGAGCAGAAAACAAATAGAAATAAAATGAGCATAGACTGTCTAAATTTAAATTGATTCAGCTCTAAGGCTAATATAGGCTCTGAGTGAATCGGAATAAATATTTACCAGATGTCTTTCGGATGTCGCTAAATAACTGTAACTCGTAATTGTCATCGGCTGATTGGCCAGCGTTGACTGACATATTTCAGAAGCTGGCAAATTTAGCAGCTTGATTTCCATGCTCTTTGGCAGTTAGCCAGAGTAAGCAATAAGGCAAAAATAAAAAAAAAATATTGAGTGAAATGAATAAAAAAAAACACACACACACACACACAAACATTACACAAAAAGCGAGCAACCAAAATGTCCTTGGCCCTAGTGAAAATTGTTAGGGCCATCCATCAGCTGTTTGTTTTGTTGAGCGCAGCGTTTTCAGCTTTTTGCCGTTACGCTTGTGCCAGTTTTTTTTAACCTTACCCTCCCTCCCCCTCCCAACCCATTTTGAAATGCTTTTATTTTTTGTTATTTTGAGACAGCGACAAAGTGCAGCCCGTAGCTGGGCGGGATTTTTGTGAGAGTGTGTTAGTTATTTTGATTGATTGCATTGTTTCGTGAAACAAATTTATTTGCGCCACGCCCATCGAGCACTTAAAACCAAGAGCCGCACAAAATTGCAAGCCTCTTCTTGGGGTAAGCTATGCACATCATTGTCAGCGTCAGGAAATTGTCAAAGGTCGCCCAGCCAAAACATGTAGGTAAAGTTTAAAGCCAGCGGCAGGACATCATCATCATTGTCAGGATACTTTATGCTGGTTCATCTTTGCCACAATCTCGATGACGTTTTGTTCTGGCTCTTCTTCTTACGCTTCTTCTTCTTCTTTTGAGTCTACTGCCTCTTTAGCCAGCATCATTAGTGAAAATGATTTCTTATTCAATGCTCGTCTTTGCTCTGCTTTTGCTTTAGGTCTGAGTTTTTCTTTTCTGGTTTCTTCGCGTTGTTGTCATGCTTCATCGATTTTTTATGCTTTGCTAGTTGACTTGATGGAAATTTTTGCTGCTGCCTGCTGTTTTTCTTATTTTTTTTATTATTATTATTATTTTTTTTTCCTTTTTTTGAGCCGCATGCACTTCAAAATCAACCGCCGCAGTCGCAGCCTCAGTTGATTTTAGTCGTAATAATGTTGTATTTGTTTTCTAGCTCTCCAAAAGCGAAAAGTCGATCTCTGTTTTTGCGTTTGCTTTGTTTTCTTTAATATTGGTTGAATGCAATATCTCATTACTTAAAACCCATTCAAGACATTTGCCCTTTAATGTGAGTCTAACTGGACATCTAGTAAAAAAAAAATATCAAATATTAATAAATAATATTAATAAATGTTGTTTTCGGATTCAAAACAAAAGATTTGAAGTAAAAAATAGCCAACTAATAAATTCGTCAATATTTTAAGCAATGTGTTACAATTAACAACAATAGCACATATGAGCCATAAAATTAAAATGGAATTTTTATAAATTGTAATTTGTCTGTTATAATTTAAATGAATAATGTCAGCATCTATAATAATACACTGATTTGCCACTACAACTGAAACCAGCTTATTTTAATCCACACGAATGTGAGCAGCAGGCACAAAATTATTATTTGGCCAAAACAAAATTGCACCAAAAGCTAATAGTCTTCATAAATGCACTAAGCAAATTATATATGGATCGAGTTGAAAGTTAATTTAATAGAAAGTGTGAAGCGCACAATTCAATTTTAAAACTTAGCCTAAGTTCATGCTGTGAAAACAAATTTGCTGTCCACAAACCGAAACTAAGCTAAACTTTTATTACAAACTTAAATTTAAGCTCAAAGCAAATACTCTTTTACTGGAAGAGAAAAATTCTATTTTTTTGTGCTTTATTCACATTTTCTTTTGTAAGCCAAAGCAAAGATCGCAAAACCGGACAAGAGCAGCAAAACAAGTGACAGGAAATTGAAACACACACCCACAATTTGTATAGATGGGCAATGCGTACGCCGGAGATATACAGTTAGAGGAGGCGTGGTGGGTTCGAGATTCCCCAAAGCATTGAATATTCAGAATTCCGCTGCTACTTTTGAACACGCCCCAGAGACAAAAGGGCAGCACAACACAAGGCAATGCATAAATAAAAGGCTCAAATTACAATTTAATGTCATAGATTAAATGAGATGTTCGCAGTTCGAGGTTCGAGGAGTGCACAGAACCATTAAAAAGTATGAGCAGAACACATTTGATTTAAAACTTGCATAAAATTCGATTAAAACTTTTATACTCCAGACTCATAAACGTAGGAATGTATGTTCCTCTGATATTAATGACAATTATCTGCATTATTTATAAAAATTCGCACGTGATGATAAAAATTTATGCGCACATTCGTCCAGACACCTGAGTTACTCCTCCTTCCTGTTTCGGGAGGAGGTCAGGGATGTCGGGGGTGGGATCGCACATTAAATAAATAACCGAAAAACTTTTCAACTTTCATGAATATTAATAACAGCAGATTTTAAAACCCAAACACAAAGCGTCAACGATGGCATCCAAGTGACAGAGTCAACGTTGGCCACGTTGCTCATACGCCGCGTTTGTCGCTCAAAAATGTAAAATGTGCATTTAAATTGAATTCCTTAATGAATTCGCAGCAATGCCCGGCCACAGACCACCAACTGAAATACTCCACCTCGCCTCCGCGGCTGGGAAGGTGCTGCCCAATGCGACCGTCGCGTTTTTTATCATATTAAAATAACATATTTTTTTTATATATATATCTGAAAGACCCCTTGCAAACGCTGAATAGAGAGAAATATTATTAAATATACAACTAATTATCGTCTGTTACTTAAAAATATCATCAATCAAATATTCAATAGCATTTTAGACTTGTCGATAAAATTGCTCTATATAATTACATCTATGTTTTTATGAAATTTGTATTTTTCTAGAGCATTTAATGTTTCATTCTTCTATGCAATATTGTATTTCGAATTTTAAACCCAATGGCCAAGCTACTTTTTCAAAGGAATCCCAGGGCGTTTACACCGAACTTTTCGAAGCGCGCCGTGAAAAATTATGCAAAAATTCAAAAGCATAAAGTTTGGCGCTGTGCAGTTGCAAGCAGCAGTTGCAAGCACGACTCGACTCGACTCCACGCTTAATTAAAATGCATTAACTTGGTCAAGGGGTGAGCGTTGGCCACAACATGTGACCTCAAGTGTTAACATAAAAGTTGACCGCATAAAAAAAAAAATCTAATCTGTGAAATCTGCAATTCAGAATAGCTCCGCTCCTAACGAACTGCTATTGTAAAAAACAGAAAAAACGGATCACAAGTTTAGCAAAAAAAAATATAAATAAAGTATGATGTATATATGTGTGTGCATAGCTATATTTGTAAAGCTGTTAGGTGGCATCCACATTGATTAATGGACGTGTGCAACAAAAAATTAAATGTAACGCCACATGAACTGAATCTCCAGCCACAACCATAACTAACTGATGTGCCTATGCCGGCTTTTGATGGCCGTTTCGGCCATATGATAATGGTCAAATTTGTACACATATTTTTTTCCCACATTTTTTATTTCAGCCTGCCTTATTTTTGGGTTTTTTTTGTCGAACCGACAAACACAACACGTAACATGTGTTTTAGTTTATAACAACGGGCCGAAAACGTAATAGGAATATAAAATTTGAAATGTACATAAAAAGCAACCATCAAAAAATGGTGGGCAAAAATATGCAATATTAAATTTTCAATGTTTTCGACTTATTACAAATGTTTTCGTATGCGTTGAAAACATTTGTAATAAGTCGAAAATGAAATTGCCAAATTCATTTTAAATGTATACAAAGTTAATTTACAAATGATTTTAAATACAAATAATAAAATACAGATAAAAAATACAATTACTAACTTGTTAATCTTTTTCGCTAATTATTATTATTATTGTCAATTAACATAGCTGCCTCAGCTATCTATAAACTAATCGCCCCTTTTGAGTGACTAACTATAGCTGCGAATTACAAAATAAAATCCCGCATTGGGCCACAAGTGTAATCTAAACCAAAAAAAAAAAAAACACCATAGACACATATTCATTTCTATATGTATATAGAAAAGAGAAATACTGGCACTACATTGACAAAATCTACGGCGCGTGAAAAAAGGTTGTAAAAGCTTATGAGGCCTTTTTGGCAATTTCTGCTCTTTCCGTCTGCCATTCAGCACTGTGTATTTTTTATCGCTGACATAACAGGTTTGTGTGTGTGTGCGTGTGTGTGGTAACCACAGAATAAGATAAATTTCACACCGAAATATTAATAACGCTTTAAAAGGTCATAAAAAAGGGAATCGTGCCAAAAAATAAACCCCGATATACGCAGCTCTATACACATAATTTGCACATTTCTCATTTTAATTCTTTTTTTTGTACAATTTTTCTACACTTTCAAAAATAAATATGCGCTTAAACAGAACTAATAAGAAAGTGTTTGGGTCATAAATTGATGGTAAATCATCTAAAAATTAAAGTGCAACCGGTCGCGCCCAGCCAAGCAGGTCCAACAAGTGACAACAGAGAAGAAATTTGCAAAATAAAATAATAGAGCTGAAACGATGGAACGACGAGGAGCTGTGCACGAGCGTGCGGAAGTGCTGAATCACCGGAAAACCATTAAAGGAAGTCACAACTATTGATTATGTCGGCGGCAACGACGACGCCACAAAACTAAAAATGGCTTTGTGTGTGCAAGTAGCGGAAAAATTATGATAGCACCCCAGACCCAAGGGACACTCACAGACCCCCAAACTCAAACCTCATCCCGGTCAGCACCCATTGCAATCCCTCGGCCTCGACACATATAAATTTGCATCGCTGGCCATTTTCTGGGGGTGGCAAAGGGAGGCGGCCGCGCTTCGAATTGAATTTAATGGTTTTTATTTCCAGCTTTAATTGCAGACGCCGTTTGTAAAGGGCATAAACGATATGTAATCGGCCCTTAAAGAAGCAAATCTGAACCCATTTGCAAGCACTCATAGTTCAGTTTGAGTAGCTTATTTATGTTAATAATTTAAAATATTATTTATATATAAATATATATAACAATTATAGTCTTAAAATCAAATCCAAAACTAGTTGACAATATTCAATTAGTACATTTTTAGCTGGCTAGCGCATGCAAAATTCATTACATTATTTTTCAGAAAATGTTGGTGTTGTTTTGGTCGTTT
Organism: Drosophila fungiperda; assembly: GCA_035042345.1. Lineage (NCBI taxonomy): Eukaryota > Metazoa > Arthropoda > Insecta > Diptera > Drosophilidae > Drosophila > Drosophila fungiperda. The sequence goes on from JAWNLM010000021.1 coordinate 8,428, forward strand.
CTAGGCTAAAAATGCATATATATATATAGAAAGAGCGGAAACGTCGCTCGACGAAATAGTCGAAAATGATGGCGAGATAAATTGCCAAAGATAGCATTGAATGCAGTTGCCGTTTGTCCGGGCATTACTGCCGGGGCAGCACTATTGTTCAAAATCAATTTAGTGTTGAATTGGTGCCAAGAATCTCATTTTCAACAGCGCCAACGCCGGCGACAGCAAACGTTAGCAGCATCAACTAATACATAGGAAATGAAAATACCGGAAACGCCGACTTTTCTCAATGAAAGTCAAGTAACTAAGCCAAAAGCAGGCACTGAAAAGAGCTGGCTGAATTTTGCGAATACAGCAAAAACAAAACAAACAAAAAAAAGTGGAAGGAATGTGCTAATAACTTTCAAATAAATGTTAAATCCGCAACAAAAAAAAAAGAATATCTGATGTTGCATCCTGTGACTAGTCAGGCTCGCAGACTAGCTTAAGCCGGCTCAAAGAGAGCGGCCAAACTGGCAGACAGGCAGTTGCAATTTTGCTATAAACTCATATGTGTGTGCCTCTATTTCCACACATAACTCAAGCTCCTAATCCTGCCCAGCCAAGGCCGTAAATTCAGCTAGAGTTGCGTTCCACTGGCTTAACTCAAATGGCGTCGGCGTCGGCGTTTGCTGGTTTTGGCCAGGTCTAAAGCCAATTTTAAAGTTGACACCAATAAATTTTCGTTCATCCAAATGGGTGTTAAATGTGTTCTTAATTGTCAATGATAATTCGTAAAAGTTAAAGCAGTGCGACCAATGTTTTTCAAAACCCAAATTTATTAAAAAGAAATATTTTTATAATTATTCCTTAAATAACTTATTTTGTTTTATTTGTCATCTATACAAGGTATCACCCAAATAGTCCTATAACTGAGAGGTATGCTCAAATATCGACTCGTCTAGTGATGTAGTCTTTTTATCGAAAAATTATAATATTCTCCATATATATTTTACATATTTTTTAATAGCACAATTCAGCTTTATTCTCCTTCTAAATGGGCATTATAATTATATAGCTTTTAATGGAAAATTAATCTCTTTCAATCTTTGTTGAACAAACCCAATTATAGATAGTCCAAATCTTCAATAAAATTTTTAAATTTATTACAGTAATTTCAGAAAGCAATCATAAATCTGCAGAGCTGAAAATGTTTATTCGAATTGAAACAGAGAGATTGTTTATCGCAAAACACTTTCATTAATATGGATTCTCCACAACTTTTAACAGAGTTCGTGCTCAGAATTTACTACACCCGAGGCTGACTTTATATCTCCATTCCCCTTTTATTTATCTCTTCGTCTTGCTGGCATTATAACTCGGTTATAGTTGCATTTAACTTTCGACCAACAATTGCCGAGAGCGTTTTGTGTCTGCCATTCTCAATAACATTAAATTTGACTATATGTATATATACTATATACTATATACTATATATATATATATATATGTTTTGGCAGCTTTGGGCTAAGCACACAAAACCCAGAAATACCTTAAATGACTCAATCAAAGGCACACAAATACAAACACACACACAGGCACACACACAGTCAACACACACACACTGCAATCTGAGCGCATAACTGATTATGCAATTCGAAGCATATTACAATTATCAATGTATTTATAATTGTATCAGTGCATTCGCTAAGGAAAATTTGCAATTTAATTTTCAAAATGTGTGTAAAATTGAGCATGAAAATGCAATTAACATTATTGGCCAGTGGATTACGATTACAGTAAAACTATGAATGCAAATATTCGATGGTATATTATGGTATGCGTTGCCATAAAATTTCGCAATTAGTTTTAATGTGCTTTCAATGTTTACGTATTATGAGCACAGTGGCTGCGAGAAGTTTGCCATTCGCAAATATTGACAATAAAGTGCCATTGTCTTTCACTCAAAATGTCTCGACTAAATGATTTGTGCATATTAACAACTTGGTTAGCCACAAATCCACACAAAATAGCTTTTAATCTAACCATTATAATGAGCAACATTCACAAAGCCAAAGCCTGGACTTCCCTGGACACCAACAATTGCAAAGATTGTTGGACTACAAGGCGAATGAGCAATATGCACTCAAGTCCAACAAATTGCGTTGCATTGATGCATGAATACGCTTATAAATTGTGAGATATTTAAAAAGACCTCTACCAAATGTAAAAAATTATAAAATATTAACAATTAGCAAATTTAAATTTATTAACTTATGCATTTTATTAAATGAATATGAATAATAATAATGTGTTCAGGTTAAATTTGGTCCTGTTAAAATCATACAAACTATTATAAATATTTTATTATATTGCAAAGATATTTAAACATCAAAAAAACATGCAAATATTTCTATACAAATAGTAGAAAAATTTATATTTCCATGGCAGAGTATCAGTATATTTGAACACAAAGGCAAACAAAATGTACTGAAACTTTAACTAAAATTCCATGGCCATGGTAAGCAATCATTAATTCATAAAGCTGTAATTTGCTTTTTGCCCGGCCAGGAGTCAAGAAGGCAGACAACCTTTCGGTCATTTGCGCTGCAAATTATAAGCAGACAAATAATACACACAACACACACAAACACACAACATCCACACCTACAACAAAGTCGTTGCACAAAGAGCACAAAACTTATTTGCGGTTGCCCAGTTTGGCCGAGGAGGTTTGCAAATGCAAAATTTTGTTGACATGCCTTAAGCCATGATATGCAACCAAACCCAAACTCCATTCAGACCGGACCAGACCAGACCAGACCTGGGAGCGAGCACAGAGCGTATTTAGTTCAGTATCCACGTCTGGTGCAGGGAATATAAGTGATTTTGACATATTGTAAAGACTAAACAAAGGCAGCTCCATCTGTATCTGCATCTGCATTCAGGATCTGTGTGTCTGTTGTCTGACTTTGCTCAGATCTGGTGTGAACTGCTGGTTGGTTGACTGGCTGGTTGACCAGAGCCAGGTCTGCCAGTGTCAATTGTTGTCGCCAGTTTGCTTTTGACGGAAATTGGAAATGAAAATGTTAACTCCTGAGACAGTCAGTTCAATTGTTTGAATTCCACATAAAGTAAATAACAACGAATAAACAAAAACTAAAAGAAAACCTGAATATAAATCAGAAAATAATTAGTTTAATATTTAAGCAAAGATGTTTCAGAGTTACATAAAATATGAATAAGATACTTCAAATATTTGTAGAAGCACAAATATTAAAATTAAAAAAAAATAAACTAAGTCTATCAAAAAAAAATATAAATAATATGTATTTCTACAAGTTTCGAGTTTTTTTTTTCAATTTTCCATAAGGAGACTTAACGATTTATTTGAAATATAATTGCGAAGTCATATTTCATTTTTTATAAGTTCAAATTGCAGCTGAACTCAATAAACTAAATGGTTCAATATGCAAATTAAAGTTACATTTCTATGCGTTTGCCTCGAAGCACTTCCGAAACTTTGTTAACCAAATTTTTTGGTGACTCATTGCACAACCCTCGAATGTTTGTGAATGCACTCAATCCTTGTGAGTCAGCGCAAATGTTTCGCATTCTGTGTATTGTCGAGAGCTTTGCCACAACCGCATTGACAGGCTACATGTGTAACAGCTAAGAATGCCTTTCGAGAGAATATAATACGACGAACAGATACCCTATAAAAACATACGTAAAACACTTAAAATTGATTACAAATCAATATTTTTAAATGTGCTAATATTAATTTAAAAATGAAGAGAAAAATCTAAAATATAATATGATATAATGATATAGGCGAGTCATAAGTTAATCAACATATGCGAGTCATAAAAATTAAATATATTTTCTTCCTATTTCGTCTTTCAATACAACCTTTATGACAAACTCCGAATAGGGTATTGGAAACCTTGCCGTCGAGCATTTCCTCTCCACAAGTATGCTACAAGTTGTATTTATTTCAATTCGCACCCTCACATTGAAGCCGCAGCTCGTAATTATAATTAACATGGTAAACATTTGACTCTCGATCACAATGCAAATGGCAAACGGCAGGCAGCTAGGAAAAAAAGCAACGACAACCCGCAGGCAGCAACATGGCGTATACATAACATAAACCAAAACCAAACCAAACTAAACCAAAACTGCTATTGAAATCTCACTCGAAACAAAATATTTCATATTTCGCAGCAGACAGAAATACAAAAACAACAATAACAAAAGGCAAAAGGAAGTGAGTTGGGTTTGAGAGCCACTGGGTTGGCAAATATAATATCAAAGCTCGACTATGCGGAATGTTAACAATAACAATGAAACAGAGCAGCAACAACAGTTGCAACAACAATAACAACAACAACAACATCAAAAAATTGTAATGATGAAATAAAAGTCAAGTTAATACAATAGCAAAAAAACCGAACATGAAAAATGGCGCGCGCGACTCAAAACGGATATACGACTACCCCGATTATCAGGACAGGATTGCCCCAAGTGTTGTTGTTGTTGTTGCTGCTGGTGTTGTTGTTGCTGTTGCTGCTGCTGTTGTTACTCGTTAGCGCTACATGAAAGTGCAACTTTTGTACAACAGCAGCAGCAGCAGCAACAACAATTGTAATACACATAGTTATAATAAAAATCAGCTTGTTTCACTTTCCAACGATGTACGACTACAGACCGCCAAAGTTACTCACCCCCCAACCCCTACCCCTCCATTCATACATGCCCCAAACGTCTCCCTCCCCTACTAGCTTCATATGAAATGTTTATTTGTTTGTTTGTTTCTCTCTTTTGCTGTGTGTAACTCACACTCAACTCAGGTTTTTGGTTAGCCTGTGCCTCGGCACGGCGCTTGCATGCAGGTTCAAAGTTGTTTGGCCCTGGACTCCCCCTTCTTCGTACACCCCCTCCCCACCCCCCTAACAGTGTCCTCTACAGTTACTAACTGCTCAACTCAACTGCTCTCCATGTTCGTGTTGCTGGCATTCAGGCCAAGGCAGGCGAGGCAGGCGAGGCAGCACAGGCAGTAAGAGAGCGCCGCAGGTGCAAAGTGTAAATGAAGACTGATTGCAGTGCACATGATTTTGTCGACACACACACAAATACACACACACACACACAGCACTAGGTGTTGAGGTTGAGGCATAAAAAACGTTGCAAGGGCTGCTGCTGGGGCAAACTCGTTCTTGTTTGCAAAGGCGGTAATTGTGGTTAAGTGCTGGTTTATTGGCTTGGCAAAAGGGCTTAAAAGATATATGCATGCATTTTAACAGCAGGCCAACAGAGACTAACACACAGACTAACTGACTAAACGGGCTAAGGTTAAGGCCAAGTTTTGGACACATTTACTACAGGTAATAGTTCCAGTCCAGCAGTTATATTTGACTTGGCTAACAAATAATCTGATTTCGTTAGAAGGTGCCAAAATTCTAGAAATGAGGAGCAGCTACTGAAAATTAATAGTTAAAGTTGTATGTAATATGAGCATTCTTTAACTTATTTATATGATTTATAATTCATTTAATGAGTATTATTTTAGAAGCTGAAAAATCTTCAGTTTTTGCATATAGCTTTTACAAAACAAGCTGGAAAGATAATCTTCTAATCTATAAAAATTAAACATTTATATAAATTATTAATTATTATTGAATTAACAAATTATAATTCATTTACTTGTTATTACTGATAATTCATCAAATTAGAATTATTAAATTATTTACAATAAATTTAATTTAATGATAAGAAACCCTTTTATTTTTGCTTAAGGGATTCGCTTAAGGGATTTGAGAGTTGCAATTATTTAGTGGAATCCTTATGGCAAGCAATAATCGTGCAAATGGCATCTTAAAAATAGCCAGCATACACAAAAATTAATTTCTTACATTTCTAAAAATGTTTGCTCACCCGCAAACCCCTCGATACAACCAGCAACTCGCTCACACACACACATTAAAAAATTGTTTTTAATTGAAATGCATTCCCCTTGGCAATCAGTGTGCACGCAAATGCCAAACTAACTCGCAATGCTCCCAATCCCTCCACCTCCACCACCTCCCCGAGGCGAGTACGGGATCAACCACAGCAAACCTACACACACATACACACACACCCACACTCACACATGCCTGCAAACAGACAAAGAATCAGTGATGGGGCACTGTCACTGGCAGAGGGGCAGGTGGCAGGTGTCAGGCGGCAGGGGCATGCTGTCGCTCACTTAAGTTAATACGCAAACCAAATGTCACTCAACATTATCAACAGCAAACGTAATCAGTTAAAACTTTTTTTGCTGCTGTAGGCAGGCTAAAAACCAGCCAACAGGCAGATAGACCGACAGACAGACTGACAGACAGACAGACTGCCAGAGCTGTTTGTTGTTGTTGTTGTTGCTGTTGTTGTTGTTGAGCGAAAAGTTGCCAACATGTTTGTATTCTATTTCAATTTTTTATGCCCTCTGCGAACGAGCATCGCACTGAAGTGCAAAAACAACAAGCGGACAAAATAATTGATCAACGAGTCGCACTTTTAATACACTCACAATTTCGTCAAGGGATTAAATCAGAAACTGTATATATATATATTTATCTTTGCATTTTCTTATACAAAAACCTTCTCTCAAAAAAATTTAAGCAATTGTTATTTAATAATTTTGCATATAATAAGTCCTACACATAAATTTATTAATATAAATTAAAATATAAATTATACTCAAATATAATAAGAATAAATTAATTAGATGTAGTCATCACATCAAATAAAAATCTTTTTGTGAGCATTTCACAAATATATTTGTTTATTTCTTAAAATTTATGGCTCATTCCAAATGAGTTTTAAAAGTATTTAGAATCTCAGAAAATATTGCTGATTTCGTAACAAAATATAGCAAACCTCTTTCCAATAGAGCATTCCCAATTCGCAGCATGTGTTTTGCACTATGTCGAGGTCCATGGTGGTTTCTCGTAATCCCCAACTCGACAATGCCTAAAAGCATGCAATGTGAGACCTACGACTAGCGATAATAAAAAAGAACGCTTACTTTTCTGGTATGCGGCGGCGGCACATTTTTTGTTTTTGGCTGCAGAAACTGAAAACCGAGGAAATGTCTAAATTTCGGAGCAGGTCGGCCTTTTATGTTGATATGTTGGTCGCCCGTAAGTGCTGGTGCCTTTTGTATATTTCAACAGTTCCTTTTGCTTGCGGGGCAACGCACAAAAGTTGGCAACAAAACGTGTCGTAGGCCACTTGACAGCCGTTTAAATGCATTAAAAAATTACCGACCAACGCAAACACGCTGCAAAAAAAGGAAAAGGAAAACAGGAAAAAAAAACAAGAAAATACGGAGACGACATGTCAGTCAGCGCTAAATTTCACATGCGAAATTGTGAAGGGAGGGGGTTGCCACGCCCACAAACAAGGCACGCAAAATCAAATCAACAGAATGGCGTGCCGCAATGGAAGGCCGTGACAATGGCAACAATGCCGGATGCGAGCTCCGTCCGCTTGTCGTCAGCGACAGCAAAAGGGTTTGCCCCACCAAGCCAGGAGTAGGGGCCGGGCCAGCCACTGCCACAGTTGAGGCTGTGAACCAGGCCGACTGTGACTAGTTAACGCAAATTGAAATTGTCGTAGACGGGGGGAACACCAAAAGACGTTTTGGCAGCTTGTTCGTGCATAAATCAAAGTGTAAGGCACAGAAAGTACTCAGGACTCGACTTTTCCGGGAAGAGAGGAAAGGGAGGAAAGGCAGGCAAGGCAGGCCAGAGGCAAAGGGCGAGCACTGGCCAGCTGAGAGCTGTTAAGTCACTTGGCATTTACAATGCCAATTAAAAAGGCTTAGGCCAAGGTCTTAATATTTAAGTACTGCATGTTCCAAATATTTCGATCTGGTAATTATTATTCGCTGCTGCAATTGAATCTTAAAAAATATCATTTTTAATAAATTAAATCATTATTTTAATCAGGAATCAGCTTATATAGTTGTAGCAATGATAAAATTAAGACAATTGCAACCAATTAGGATAATCCAAATTTTTTATATATAAGTCTTGATATAATAAAATGCAAGAAAAATATTACTGGAAAGTTTGGCTTTTTCCTGAAACTAACTAACAAAATACAGTCACTTTTGAAATAGTTTTGTCTTACTATTATAATAAATTCTCAATCAAGGAATAAAAGTTAGAATTTTGGCAAAATATGACTTTATTTTTTAACTTAATAAACAATACTTAAAAGCAGAAATTGTTTCACATTTTCTTGTCAATATGTTCATATTGCGTGCTACGATTTATTGGTACATCTTTTTTGTACCTTTCTCTTTATCTGCGACAGTTTAGATTTATAATGCACTTCATTTCATTATCAAGACACCGCACAACACTCGCCAAAAACTTTCATATCTGTGTGGCATTTAGGAGAGCTCTTTTGCCCCACTTGGTGCACAAGTTTCGAGTGTCGCCTGCTCTCAAGCAATATTATTCTACAATATTCAAGCCTGCTCCTCGGGCAACTGCTGTCACACACGTCGTATGAGTTATATGCATTTAGCCCCCCCATATATGCAGCTGGATGTTGTAGTCGGCGCTAACTTTTTGGCCTTATCTCGCACAGACTGCACTCCAGGCACATGGCTATGATTTAAGCCCAAACTTCTGCCACATGACTTTGTCTTGTGTTGCCGCTGCTGCTGCTACTTCTGCTGCTGCTGCTACTTCTGCTGCTGCTGCTTCTGCTGCTGCTTCTGCTGCTGCTGCAACTTCAACTTACCGCCAAGAACTTGCACAATTAACTATATTTTAATTGGCGCTGTGCGCCTTGTGCGGTAATTTATTTACAATTTTTACGCTCATTTTGTTGACTGACAGCGAAATGAGTTTAAAACCACACACACACACACACACACAGCACGCATACAGTGAAAACAGGCAGATGATGGACAGCAGATATGCTGAATCGCATTATCCATGCACTTTGCTCAACACTTCTGTTAATTTTATGCTACCCGTTTTTCTCCTGGCTACGTGTGTGTAGCTGTGTGTGTGAATGTGTGCGATTGTTTAAATATTCATTGCAAATTCCAATTGCACTTGCGCTTAAATTGGCAATGCCAACAACAACAACATAATCGACAGCTTCTGCAAGCGACCGAATTTGCTTACTCTGCTCAGCATTTATTTTTTTTTCTTTTTTTTTTGTATTAACCCCCATTTTGTATGGTGTTGTTGTCTGTGGTGGTCAGACTCAATTTGGTCGAAATGCCTGGCTGCTTGTGGTGATGAACGTTTTGGCTTCGTTGGCCTTAAAACTTCGCATAAAAGTTCTCAAATTTTTCGCATTTGTGCTAGCAATTTAATGAGATAAGGATATATCTGCTTAAAAAGAGATATTTTCTGTAGTTTATGAATTATGCAAGTCCACAACTAAAGATTATATTGTCAACTGTCAAAGCCTAAAAATGTTGTCAATAAAGAAGAGAAAATGTATTTAACCCTACAAAATCTAATTTAAATTCGATTCAATTATGTACAAAATTATTAAGTAAAAATATCAATGTTTTAGAAATTAATTTAATGCCACAAACTGCAATTCGAATCTAGTTTATACAGATACTAAATAGCTAAATATTTATAAACAAAGTTTGGTTATCACTTAAAATGAATTTAAATACAATAACAAATTCCCACTAGCATAAATAAATGATATTTTAAGCGCAATCTCAACACAACAAAATGCTTTTAAATTTTCAAATATCAAAATACAAAAATAAATTGCAATAAATGAATGTTTAGCTAAAGTAAACACCAACTAACCAATTTGCAATGGCGGGCCAAACGAACTGAACCTCAAATATAAAATGCAATTGAAAATACATAAATTAAATTGTGCATTAAATGAGGCAAAGGCAAAGGAATTATTTATATATGCATATGTAATATTCAAATTGGCAATAAACGTACAAAATGCAGATAAATTAGTTAAAGCCAAAGCTTTGGCGACAGCCAACCAAACCAATTACAGCACCACACACACGCTAACCCAAAAACCAAAGCCAAACTGCATTTGCAATGCCAAAACACCAAAATGACATCAATTTCCGCTCATATTTCATAAGCCGGAGCAACAGAATCAGAAGTGAGAAGTGAGAGTTGAGGGCAAAACGCAAATGCTATTAAAAGCATTACGATGAACCCCGTGACAACCTCCAGCCTCCAGCCAGTTGGGGTTCACAAATCGTAAATTATGGCCGAGGCAATCGAAAGCGGCTCCTCCTCCCGGGTTTGTGGCCCGGCTCCGTTTTCTCTGCCTTTGTCCGACTGCCTTGTAAAGGCAGCAAAATTTATGTCTTTCAATGCACTCAGCAGCAAGCGGCAAGTGGCAAGCAGCAAGCGCAGCAAGCAGCATCAATAAATGTAGTTGCACGCTGCGTATGCGCAATATTTTAATTATGCAAGCAATTGAAAAATTGACACAGAAAACTCACACACACACACACACACTCGCACATACTGCAGGCAGTCTAGCATTGTCGTAGCAGAAATCCAGTTCAAAGCGTCATCGACTTTTGCACTGTGTTGCATATTCATTTCTCTGTTGCATACTTTTCAGCACGACTCTTGGTATTGACTTATTAAGCCACATCTGAGCCTGCCTGTGTGTGTGTGTGTGTGTGTGTGTGTGCGTAAGTGCTCTTAATGAGCTTGTATTCCTGTGTGAGTGCATTGCATTTTTAATCCATTAGTGCTCTTGATATATAAAGCAGCGCATCAGAGTGTTACCAATGAAATTGAGTATTTTATCGCAATAATCGACTTTAAAATATATATATAAATTTATAACACAGACATAAATTTTAAGATACAAATGTAACCTGATTAAATCAGCATTTAAGTAAGTGTTAATATAGTTTAAGCAGACAGCTGTATTTATTTTGAATGCTAATAATATTTGTAAAAATAAAAGGCAATATTAAATTTCTAAAGTTTCTCATTTCTTTGCAAATAAATGTTTTGTTTAAACTACTATGATTTCGACTGTATATTAAGTGATTTTAAAAATAAGGAATAGATACAAATTAAATGATTGAAACATTCCACATTCATTTTAATCCTTTAATTAATCCTAAATACAAAAATATAACTTTATTATTAAATAATTTAAATCACAGTAAAATAACTATTTGCTTTAAGCCAGTACTAATCTAATATTATTTTTGAATGCGTTTAGTTTTCTTATGTTCTAAGTATATTTTATGTAAATGCGTTGAACATTTTACGCAAATTGGGAGCAGTCCAAAGACAAAAGAAATGCACTGCCACTGGTTGACAAGGGGTTAAGTGAAGTCAGTTGAAAGACAAACCAGCAGCTGTCTTGATGACAGAACTGGCTTTCACAATGTGAATTCGAATTCATTGATTTTGAGTTGAGTCGAGTTGAGTTCAGTTTCCGCCAACTTCAGCAGCAGGTTCAGCAGTCGACAGTAAAGTGAATGTCCGTCTGACAAACATGCTTCTATATGTATTGATTAAATGAATATGACAACATTGATTGACATCGTTGACTTAAGTCATTACATATTGTATGCAAGCTGTTGTTGCAACAGCAGAAGCAGCAGAAGCAGCAGCAGCAGCTGCACATAATGCAACCATTTTCACAATGTGCAAGCGATTGTCTGTGTGTATGTGTGTGTATTCTGTGTTGCAAGTGCAAACAATGCAAGGCGCTTAATTTGTTTGAGTGCTGCTGCAGCATCATCATCAGCAGCTGCAGCAATAACAGCAACAACAAGTTGCAAACTGCTAACTGCAAAACGTGGGCTTCGTCTGCGGGCAAATTAATTATTTTTAAATTAAATAAAAGCACTTGGCCCAGCACTTATAAATACCCACACACACACACACATGCACCTACAAAGTAACATAGACATACATATTTATATATGTATATATATTTATATATTTATATATATATATTTGTACACACGCACATAAATTTATCACACAATAAATTACAACAAATAATTGCCAATTCAGCAGCAAATAATTTATGTGACACACACAATTTGTTGTTGCCTATTGCTTTTACTTGTTGTTATTATTACTGTTGCTTCTGTTTGTTGCTGCTGCTGCTGTTGTTGTTGCTCTTGTTGCTGTTGTTATTGTTGTTGTTGTTTTTATCCTCAGCTTATTTGATTTCATTGCTTGTTTGTCGCTCGAGTTATTGCCGCTCGTTCGTCCTTTCGTCGGTTTGGTCGGTTGCGCTTTGGGTCGGTTCGACCATAGCCATAAAGATTATGATCTTGATATGGTCGCCGAGCTGTGGCTACAAATATTGGCACAGCGCACACACAAATTGCTCTTGCTATAAACCAACACACACACGCACACACACACAAAATGAATATGAAAATAATCGAAAGAAAAAGAAAAAAATACATACACATAAATCGCATAAATTCAGGCACAGCTCGCATAAAATTCGCCGTCAGGCATAAACATTTTTCCATAAATATTTTCATTTTTTAAGTATGATGAAAGAGGCCCGATTGCGATGCCTGCAACATGTATGTGTGTGTGTGTGTGTAGGCAAGTGCCACTTCTGCGTTAAGTGAAAAATTTGTGTGTGGGCCACAAATTGGTTTAATGCAATCGCAAAAATTATGAGAATTGCCTGTATGTATGAGTAAATAATATTGTTTTATCCACATAACAAACGAGACTTTTATTTGTTGCAGCTGATATTAATTTCGTTTCAAATAAATAAAATAATTAAAATTAATTAAAATACAATAGACGTTTTTTTTTAATTATAATAATATATAAATAATATTATTTTATTTTATTTGTTATTCTTTTCTTTTTAATCAAGTATTTTAAAATACAAAAATATTATTTGCATCCAATTATTTTTATTTGTTAACCATTGCAAATGCTTGCACAAGTCTCATTGCAAGTTTATTCAATAAAAATTGAGTTTAACACATTTCTTCAACCCAGTCATAAATTTGAAATGTGTGCAACTCTTTAATAATTTTCAATTTGTGGCAATGCCAAGCGTGCCCACATAATGTCAAATAACAATGGAAGGTCAACGCCTGCCACACACACCCACAGCAAATATAAAAACTAACCAAGAATAGAGTCACTAAAAATAAGAAAACTTCTAGCAAATAAAAACAAAAAAGCGCAACCCAAAACCTAAAAAAAAAGTAAAGCCGAGTAGCGTTCGTTCTCTCCTCTATAAATATCATAATAAAAAGACAGGCAATAACAACAAAGACTTGAATGACAGACTACTAATAGAGGCCAAGCCAAGGTCCGAGTGGGACTCGTGCTCGGTCAGTTCCCGCCTCGGGGAAATGTTACTGTCTCGGTTACTGACCAACGGACCAGCGACAAAAGACTTGAAGAAAAAGGCCAAGCGAATATTTGGTTGAGTCAATGAAAGCTTGTCAAAAAAAAACAACAAAACAAAAAAAAACGAAATAAAAAAAAAAGATACGCTTAGTATTTATATAGATTTGAGTGTGCCGTAGGCAGATTTGAGGCATTAGCTTAATATTATCAGGAGAAACGACTAAAGCGATACTCAAATTAGATACGACTACCTATAAAAAAAAAGGTAAAAGGTTAAAGGTCGAAAGCTGATTAAACGACAAGCGAGTAAATTATATTAAAATGCAGAGCACGTGTTGCCATCAGCGAGATACGAGATACACGATACACGATGCAAGTTACAAGTATACAAGATACAAGAGACACCTCCCATGCCCCGCCACTGTCTCGTCAGTCTCTTTGTCTCTCTCTCTCTCTATCTCTCTCTCTCTTTCTCTCTGGAATACAATAATAAAAGCATTGCCTATAGACGTGTTATCCAAGCACAGTTTCAGCTTATTAAACACATTTTATTGATTTTTGTTCGCTTCGAGCCACGTAGAGAACGCTTTTGTATCTATAAGATGCTTGGGCAATTTAAGCGATAAACACGAATGCGATGTTAGTTGCTTTCCGCTAGTGCTAGACAACACCCCCTAGTCATACTTTATTTTTTTATTGAATACGTGGCGTATGCGCAACGTTTCTCGCCTTCAGCTTTGTTGTTTATCAAACTGGCGACAGACACGCCGGCAAAACTTACTGTTATCTTTGTGACGTGAGGCAATTTTTTACGCTCTGGCAACGCCAATCAAAATGGCTCATAAATCTCATAATAATTTCGTTGAAAAATCTTTATAAAAATATATAAAAATGCAATGAGCGGCACGAAATAAATAGCTGCTGCATATGCTGCACATGCAGCACACAAAATCGCTTGGGCAAAAAATTCCAAGAGCCATGTTAAATTATTGGTGTTGGTGTGCTGGCAAAATGAAATATTGAAGGCAACTTGAGTAAATTGCCAAACACACACGTTGCATAAATGGCAACGAATTGCACAAAACTGAATTTTTACATTCACAAATTGGTTTAAAGCTTAACCTGCAGCATCTGCCCCTCTTCGCCACGGGGGCAATGTGCAACCTGCTGTGGCAAGCCTGTGCATGGTGCAAACGCTGCAGTTTAACATAATCTGCTTATTGGAGACATAATGCGTATATAATCTAAAGCGATTTGAGTGCACTCAATACACCAATAATATGTCTATATTTATACAAAATTCGAATAGCTTTGGCCAGCTTTGCGCTGTTCTAGACAAGATTTAGAAGATAAGCCCATAAACATCAGTAATGATCCTGGCCAATCTACTAGTTTTAATACACTTAAGCACCTGACACCTCTGTAATTTCTTTTAAGACAAAAGAAATAATAGTTTCCTTACTTTAGCAATTGCTCAACTTCTAATATTACCTTTACTAAACTAACCCAAAATTATATTAAATAAGCGCAACTATTTATTGGCCCAACTTAAAACAAATCACAAATGACTTTAATTATTTCAGTAATTTAGTGAATTCTTCTAATGTTCTGTAGTAATTCGTTAACTTCTTATAGCATAAATATAAAACTTAATTTAATAAGTTCATGTTGCATAAAATAATAAGAAAATAGATAAAGATGCTGAACCAAATGTGATCTAGTCATTAAATTTTGCAGCATTCTATTCTCTCTCTCTGCTGCTGTTTATATGAATTTAATGGGTTTTGCTCTTAGCGTTAACTTTTAGCCATCATTTTTTTTACAGCTGTTCATATAACCGTAGCGGCCGTAGCAGTCAGCCAGGCAGCTGAGCATGGAGCAAAAGATAGAGAAACCCTTTTAGTAATTTTATACACACCCAAAATATTGAATAACTTACAGCTGAGGGCTAAAACCCCATTTCTGAGTATATGTGTGTGTGTGTGTGTATGTGTGTGTTTGCGGGTAGCTCATCAAAGAAGCGCGTCCTTGAAAATGCTAAACAGAATGCGAATGCGAATGCGATTGTGAATGCGAATGAGGAATGCTTATAAGGCAAAAAGGCGAAAGCGAAAATGCTGGCAAAAAGTTTCTGGCAAACAGAGACTGAGATAAAGTTGAAGTTGGAGGGGAGAGAAGAGATGATGTAGAGGGAACAGACGTGGAGTAGAGTTAAAGGCAAAGAGACTGTCGAATTCCCCAGTGCATATATAAACATAAACATGTTGGTTATTGTCTGCACGTTAAAGCATTCAGCATTCAGCAACTGAATCGGCTTCAATTTCAGCATTTCTCCCATTTGTTGATGGTGGCTTTTGTTGCCATCATTCCATACCAAATCGCCAACTTTTCAATCAACATCGGAGGCAGCAGCAGTGGCAGCAGCCCGCAGAGTCACACAACCAACAAACAATCAGTTATACCCAAAAGCTTAATCGATTTTCAGCAGGTAGCTTCATCCGCAGGGCTGATGGTTTAATATGGAAAAATGTTTTCCCAAACCGAAACAAGCAAAATCTTTTGTCGAACACACGCACACACACATACACACATACAAACAAACACCACATTGGGCTTATACAGGCGGGCATTAAAAAAGTAATTTGTTATTGTTTTTTTTTATATTTTTTTTTAAGCCGCCCGAGGATATTATTGTAACGAATTTTCAATATGCGCACAACGTCAGTGGCAAGTATTTAAGAGTGATTGTTGTTCGAGCTCCGTTCACCATTTCTGTTTTTGTTTCTTTTTTCTCTCTTTTTTATGATTCGTTTTCATTTGAGCACCTTTTCCATTGATAAAGGGTAATTTGGCTAAGAGACTTCATTTGCCAAGCGTATCGTAGTGAAAATATTTGAAAACCACATTTAAAAATTAATTTAACTTTATTTTTTCTACTCCTGAGATACCATTAAACTCGTAGATTGAATAAAACTAGTTGGATTGACTGGACACCGTAGAGTTTTGATAAGTCTGTAGAAAAGGGAGAACCAACCAATCGAATTTAATGAAATAATTAATTAATGGGTTGATAAGGGTTCACTTTATATATCTTTTAACCCATATTCTTAACAATCAAACTTAAAACATTTAACTTTTATGTCTGACAAATGATAATAAATGATAAATGACAACACGCAAACAATAATTGCCTAATCATGTTTTGACCATCTATATTTATTTGCTCTAATACAAAATTAATTCCATTTAAAAGGAAGCTTACCATTCACCACTCACCATTCTTAAATATAATTATTTATAAATAAAATAAAATTTGAAACAATTCTGTCACTTTTCAATTACAATTTAAACAAAGAGCATTTAAGCTTCGCTTTATGTTTCTTTGTCAGTTTTCATCAGTTATTTGGCCAGCAGATTTCATTTTCATTTGCCAGACAAATGAAGAAAAATTAAATATAAAATGAGAAAAAAAATTGAATATGCTTTACATATATTTACTTTTCATTATATTTACAATTCGTTTGCAGGTGTATTTGAATTTCCAGGAATTAAACAAAAGGCACATTAGCCCTCTCTCTGTGTGTGTGAGTGTGTGTGTGTGTATACTGCTGTTGAGGCTCTGTTTCTATATGTCGAATGACCCTAATGAACACCAAATATGCAATTAGCAAAAGTTGAGTTATTTGGTATAAATATTTGTGGACAGCAATGATACATGGCACTAAATGCAACAAAACAGCCAGAAATCCATTGCTAGCAATAATAATGACCAGCAAATGTTGGTCATGTTTGTTTGTTGTAGTTGTTGTTGTTGTTGTTGACTATGGTTCTTCTGCACATTGTGTGCTCATTGTTTCGGGTTCGGTTTGCATTTTCCACTTTGTTTTGTGGATTATGCAATTTATTTAGTTTAACTTTGCATGCCCCAAATGTCTACGTGTGTGTGTGTGTGTTTGCTTGTGCACCCCGATGATAAATTCTATGGCCACACGTAATATGGAAATTAAAACGCGCAGTCAGTGCTCCTAAACTCCTCCACCCGATCCGCCCTCGCCCCACCCACCACCACGAACTTCTTACCAAGCGCTGCAAAACATGGAGAGAACGTAGTAAATAGCAGCGAGCACATTGATTTAATTACTTTGGCCTGAACAATGCAACAACAACAATAACAACAACAATAAACAAAGCGTTGAAAGAGTCCCCAAAGTCAGAGGTCAAACCTTTTTTTAAGTTACTTAATCATTGTTAAAATACTCCCAACTGCAAAGCAGTCATTAAGTTGCTGGCATGATGGAATTTGTACGTCTGCATTATTTGTTGAAAATTAAATGCAAGAGAAAATGTTGTAAAATATTTAATTACTAATTACGCTTTAGTTGGGCCAATTTGCACCTGAACACCCTGTATATAGGTGCGACTTGTTATGTACAAGCTAACAACGGGGACTACAATAAGAAAAAAAAAATGATTGCATGAGCAGGTACGGCTAATGGTCAAAGCATTCCCAGGCCCATAAAATACACTCTCCTCGGCAGCGGAAGGCATCGCTAATTAGAGCAGAATCATAAAAGGCACATGTGAAATAATTTGCCCAGAATTGTTGCCCTTATCAGCATTGGACCAAAACATGCATAGAGAAATAAGGCTGGAGAATTGGGAAGGGTAGGATGAGGGGGAGGAGGGATTGTAGTGCCACGCATAAAACTAAAGACATAAAGTCAAAGCCAGGCCACACAAGAACTGGCACGCATTAAACTAAACGGCGTAAGCGACCATGTTTACAAGACAGTCGACACAGGAGATGATGATGACTGGGCTATGCTGCCAGAGAAATGTGGCAGCAGCAGCAGCATCAGTGGGAGCAGCATCATTATGATGGTTGGTGGCAGCGACTCGCTGTTGGGCCAGCGGCTGCAACCGTTTGCCGCTCTCTCATTGCTTCAAGTTGAAAATGAGCGTGTAATTAGAAATGTAAAGAGCAGAACTGACGCAGCTCAGGCAGGCCAGACAGTCAGTCAGTCAGTCAGCCTGGCAGTGGCAAATGTCGCACAGGAAATGTGCACACGCAAAAGAAAATTGCAAATGAAAATGAAATAAAATGGCGCAAATGTAAACACACACACAGACAGACACACACACATACAGACAGACATACACAGACTCATTGCCTATGGGGCGTATTTTATTCTTTTCCGCCTCAAAGTCTCAACAATGAGCAACATAAAAAGTTATGTATAAATATCTTTGCCACTGCTGCTTGCTACTTTTTCGCTTGCATTTCCGTTACGGGGCAAACTGAATTTGCATGTGACATTTGCGGCTGAGTTTTGTAGCAGCAACGGAAACCCCCGAGTTGGATGGCAGGCGTAAGAACAGGTGCAGGAGGAGTAAAGAGTAAGGTGGCAAATGTTCGCCTTCAGAGCTACATGATCCAAAGAGCAGCAGCAGCATAAAAGTTTTTTTCCTTTTTTTTGCTCCTGGAAAGTGGTAAATGAGTTGAGTGTATTGGTTGCGAAATGGAAGCATTTTGACTCAAGAGAACAACATTGTTTGAAAGTGAGTAATTTAGCTTTGCAACTATTTAATGAATGAATAAAAACTGCTCATAATTAAGAGTTTAAGAAAGTTAGTGAATAATTTATAAGGCACCACTTATCACAAAAATTATCAAAAAAAATATATAAGAAGTTGCAGACTTTAAATGGTTGAATGGGAATTGCTAATTTATAAGCTGATTTACTTATATGTAAATTTAAATTTTATAATACAATATATTTGCTCAAAAGTAAACTTACCCAAATGTATAGATATAAAATTGTTTTTTTCAATAAGTTTTGCGTTTTAAGTTATTGCATCATTTTTTGTTGAGTGCTCTCAAGTGTTTTTATTGCCTATAAAGCTATAAATGTCCTACGATATTTGTATTTTAATTAAAGCTATTTTTTGCTGTTTCCGTTTACTACTTCTTTATCAATATATATATGTGATATATTTTTTATCGTTAATTTTATAATTTTGTTATTTTAATGCGATTTTTGATCGATTTATACGTTAATATTACACATGGCATTAGGCACTACATTAATTCCTGATTTTTATGATGTTGGATTAAGTTTTTAAAAAATTACATAACGTTGCATAAATGATTGGGTTGTTAAATGAGCATCCGTAGTTTTCAGCTGTATTATTATATTTTTTTTTTATATAGTTTTGTAAGCAGACCGTAAAATTTGTTTTCCTTTTTGCTTAAATCACAAATCTATGGCAGAAAAATAAAATAAATTAACATGTACAATATGTAGATGCGTATAATTATAATAAACATGCATAAGTACAATAAATTTTCATAGTACTAAAAGCAAAGGTAATAACAGCAACAACAAATGTGCAATTATCAACAGCCATCCCATAAATTTTCATTAAAAACAGAGCCCAACACGTATACGCCATGTGCAACGCGTGATAATTATGAGTTTAAAGCACAAAGTGGCACCGAAAATTTTTAAATTTTTGCCACCTCTCAACGCCGCCGCATATTGAAAGCGAAATGCGACGAAAAGCTGGCAAACGAAGGACGACAAGGGCAAAGGACCATAAAGAAGCTAAGAGGAGAGCAGTGGAGAGGAGAGCAGAGCAGAGGAGAGCAGGGGAGAGGAGAGCAGATGAAGAAGAGCAGCCGCCTGTCAATGCTGGCTTGGCTGACGAAAGCAAAAACAGAACACAAGCGCAGAAAGCCAAAGAGCGCAGACTGCTATATACATATAAATATATATCAAATATATATACATATATATTTATTTATATATTTATATATATATAAATACATATATGTATACATAGCCGAGTGTCTGGCAAATGTGCAAAGGCGACAAAACAAAAAGTCAGCTGTGTGAATTGTGGGCAAAATTAAGTAACAAAACAACAAAAAGCAAGCCCAACTTTTAGATGATAATGATGATGATGATGATGATGATGATGATGATGAGCACTGACTAAGGCAAATGCGCAACATAAATGCGCTTACCCTTAAAAGATAAAATATAAAATATATATAAAAAAAACCAGTCAACGCAATAAGACGACAATACATTACAAAGTAAATCAGCTTTAAGACAACTTTTTATGTTTTTGTTATTTTCAAATAAAATTTGAGTTGAGTTTTATATAAATGCGATTAAGTTTTGCTTAGTTTAAAATGCGAAAAGTGTTATTTGTCTAGTTAATAGTTGTAGAAAAGAGGAACATTTGCTAATCGATGTATATTTAGTAGCGTAGTATGACTAAGAAAATAAATATTAAATATTATTGACATTTTTTAATTTATTAAAAAACAAATTATTCGAGTCTAATCAAATTCGGTCTGTTCGTTTAACCCGTAAATAATTACAGCATTTTAAATGCGTGCATTATATATGCAAATGCAGTAAACATAATATAAACACACTTAATTTGATGTCTGATAAAATGCTCAGACTAGTAAAAAAAAAACACACACACACACACACACATAAACAGAGATAGACACCGCATCATTCATATGCCCCATGGGGCAGAGGTAAACGTTGTGGCGCTTCTAATTTGCTATGATTTCTCTTTCGCACAATTTTTTTTTGTTTATACTATAATTATTATTTCTATAATATTAGCGCATTTTTATCAATAGAATTAAACTTATCAAAAATTAGTTATTTTATCAAATTCAATTAGATAATTTTATTAAATTTTGAATGAATTTCAAATTAAATTAGAATTATGATTAAATGAGAAACATATTTAAGCTATTATTAAACTGAAAGTAATGCAATTTCGAACAGGGTAACTGAAAGTAGAACATGTTCAAATAACAGTAATTTTTCTTGTGTTTATTTGCGCTGTTGCAGTGTCAACATGTCGTCTTTTATGTTGTTTTAACTTTTACGCTTTATTGAGACACACAAGGAGGCGAGCAATCGCTAGAGATAAGGAGCACAAGCAGACACACATACAGTATATATACATATACACATATATATATACATACATATAGATATATATATATATAAAATTGCAATAAAGAAACGTAGGCCGCTTAATGTCGTCCTCATTGCTAACTACTAGCACAAAGTATACTTATATATATATATATATATATATATATAATATATACTTATATATATATGTATACTCTAGTCTTGCACATAGCGAAACTGATGCTCTCTAAGGCATTCCCACTTCACTACTACTTTCGCAGCATCCCTTTGGCCTTGTGTGTTTGTGTTTGCCGTATAAATAAAATAAATGTAGGTGAAAATATACATAAATAATGGCCACATTCGCTGCCTTTTTTTATGAAGTGTGTGCGATGTCTGGGAAAATTATAAAACAGACCCATTCCAAATTCGCCTATGACTTTTACTCGACTCTTTCAGTTGTGTTTTTGATTCACTCTGAAAGTTCAGCCAAAGCTATGTAGGCGTGTGTCAATATAGCAGAACGCAGTGAGGCATGCAACGCGTCATGATGTCATTTAGAGCAGAGGGGGTGTATTCTATGAAGGTGTATGGGCAGACGGATAGTCAGGGGAAGGGCAAGCATGACATATACTTTTCTGTTCTTCCTTGATTAGATTGGTGAAAAATAAATATAAAAATTGTTGTATTGTTTAATATGCTGAAATCTATAAAGTGCTATTTTTATTGTTCCAATAACAATGTAAATGTTGTTAGAAAATTGTTGCCAATCATTAAATGGCAACAAAATGGTTATATTTTGTAATTTCCTTTTATAATGAAAGCGGCGACAACAATGGGGGAAAAAAAAGATAGCAACGATAATAAGCAAATTACAAAGATGCTGCCCCCCCCATGTTCCCTTTGGCCCCACTGGTCACGTTGGCTTTTGCTGGCAGTGATGTGGCACAAAGAAGTGAAAGAAGAAGAATGCATTTGCATATATGCCGGCGCATAAATATATAGAGCAAAATTTATGTGTGCATCTATTTAAAGTCCTCTTTGCTGTGCTTGTTGTTGTTGTTGTTGCTTTTGTTGTGTGTTGGTTGAGGGACGACTGCACTTGTCACACGTTGTCTTGTTCCAGGCATGTGTGCGTTCTGTGTGTGTGTGTGGCAGATTATTTACATATGTATGTACATTTGAACGTGTGTGCGGTTTGCCCTCGTATGCGAATGTGAAAAAGGCACAAGCGAGATAAATAAGTAAAAAAAAAGCAAAAAATAGGGGGCACAAAACCAAAAAAAAGAAGAAAAAAGGACAACATGCGAAGCAGAGCAAAACAAAAAGGCGGCCTGGCAATGCCGCTGGCAGTTTAAGACAAACAACCCAGTTCAACGAGAGCGAAAGAGATAGAGAGTAATAGTCGAGGCGCTGTGTTTTATGCCTGCTGCTGCTGCTGTTGCACAAATAAGTTGTAACAGTGTTTTAGCGAGAGAGCGTGTGACCCCCTCCTACTCCTTCTCCTGCGCCACATAAATCCAAAATCTAAACTAGTTTGGAGGATATAAGCAAATCTAGTTGAGCAGCAACAACTGCAAATATTGGCTGCTTATTTTATGTAGATGAAGAAAAATGCTTAGCTTAGCTAAGAAATACTTCAAATGCATAGATCTATATATATATTTAGAATAATGCAATTTTTTTTATATTTATATTTATAAATAAATCAACTATTTTTAAGCCAATCTTATTTTTTACTGCTTTTTTGTTGCTATATTTCACATTTTCCTGCCGTCTTTTAAACTAACAATTAATTTTGCTTGTTTCACACATTTTTGAAAGTTTTAAGAACTTTGCGCGTAGTTTGAGCTACTACCTTGAACATTTACCCATTCCATGAAGAATTTTTGCATATTTGATGCATAATTAAATAAAAAATGTTATGCTGTGGTAATATTTCGACAGTTATTGTTTCAGTTTGAGTCTTTGCCAGTTTGCAACTTGCAGCTTGCCCCATTGCTTGCCTTCCATTTTTGCATTGTTAAGCTAGCCAATTAATTGCAAAGTTTTTAATTTGGATTTTTGTGTACAAGAACAACAAAAACAAACTCAATATCGAAAAACTGACAAACTATGAGTGCAATTTGGCTAAAGTTTTCTCTCGGCGCACATTTCTATATAGAACTCGCTGAGGTAATGAAAAATTAACACTGGCTGAGAAATTCTTAAAGCACACACTTCAAAATTGTGGCAGAAAAGTTGAAGAAAATCAATAAAATGTGCGCAATAAAGTGGTTCTTCAAAAATGAGTTGCTCTCCAAAACTTTACTTCGTTTAATTTTTTTTTTAATATTTTTTGGTTTTTTATTATTGAAATATATTGAATGAAGGGCGAGTTGGGCTCAAGTTGAGAAAGTTTAGAAAGTTGTCGACACTTTAATATTTTTTTATTTTTGGTGTGCTGCTTTCGTTATATTATTATTCTAGTAAATATACATATATATATATATGTTAGTGTATATATATAATGTACACAACGACCACAAGGGTTAATGAACCCCATGTGCGGGCCAAGAGATGCCCAAAGGCGCCGGGCAGAGGAAAACAGCCGCCAGCAGCAGTGGGGCAAATGGAGCGCGCCGGCTGCTGCGGCTCTCAGCAGTGGGTGTCAACAATCGCACAGCTGGGTTTAATCACACAAACACACACACTAACATACTACAGAAGTAGAAGAAATAATAACATTCGTAGCAGCTAAGAGAAAGACACACACACACACACACACACACACACAGGGAAAGACGAGTACCGATAAACTACCAACTGGACAACTTAAAAAAAAATGCATTTGGCAGCTGCTGCAGCTGTGAAAAATGTCAACACGAGAGCAAACGAAGCTTAAAATGTAATCAAGTTTTTGCTACTTTTTCTTTTTCGATTTACTATATATCCAAATGTATATGCTCAGCACTATTGGCTTAAGCCAAAGCTGCAGCACGAATCGATAAACATGACTTGTTGAAAGTGGTCACGGTGCACAGTGCGTATGGGTAATGTATCTAACAAGTGGCTGCATTGATAAATGCCCCGCAAGTTGGCAGCTCGAAAGCGTATAAGGGTGAAAAACTAGTCGAAAAAGAGGGTAACACAAAAACAAAAGCATTTTAAATGGCGTTTATTCATTTTGCAGGACACAGAATTTGTTTAATTTAAAAAACTTTTATATTAGTTTTACTTAATTTAATAACTGTCAGTGTTTAATGTCGGAAATAATATTGGTATAAATATATAAATACATTCAAAATTGGTTTCATTAATCACTGAAGTACCTAACTAAATATGCAGCCTCTTTGGCTTTTTAATAAAATAATAATTTATGAAACTAAATATGCAATTGCTTCGTCTTTTCATCTACTTAAGTATTTTTATATTCTTAAGACAATTGGTCACAAAAATTTTATGTTGTTCAACAAAGTAGCACTCATTTCGTCATACACCAATTGTTTACTTTAAATAACCAATCCAATAACTAAAGCAACTGAATTGCCACACAATTCTGATGCTGCATAAAGAACTTAATAGTCGAGTGTCATAAAGTCATTTTCAAAGCATTTGCCTATCAAATGCACGCTGTGAGTTCAATATACTTTTCATTTATGGTCTCTGCTGGATTGTCTCCATAAAATCGTGCCACATATAGAGTTGCAAACACAGCTTGAATGGACAGCACATGCAACATGCAACGGCAGCTGGTAGCCACATTGACCACAAATGGGACAAAAGTTTGATAACCGCAATTTTCTTTAACCGATACCATTAAAATTGCAAATGCGGAAGAATTGTTATAGCAGGTGCATCAACTTGAGCTCAAGTCCACAAATTGAGCAATTTTAAAATTGAATTGACACTTTACCACTTAGGCTAAAAAATAATCCTTAAAAAAAGCATGCATCAATTTAAAGCAAATTAAAAGTCAATTTTTACTCCAGACAATTTAATTTTAAACAAACAAAATGCAAGTGAATTCATCGATTTGATTAATTTTGAAGTAAACACAAATATTTTGATTGGTGTTTGTTTATTTTTTTGGAACATTACATTTGTTGTTTTGATGGCGAACTTTGAAACTTTCGATTCACTTTAAATCATAGACACGCACCGATAAAATCAAAAATCAATTTGACATATATTCAAATATAGATTTAAATAAATATTGAAATTGCTTTATATATATAAATATATTTTTTTATTTTGATGGCGGGGGAAACACAAACAGCCGCAAAAGTACGCAACGGTTTTTTTTCGTTTGCTAACGTAACGTAACGTAACGCGAACGGTAAAGACGACGTAAAACGGAGACGAACAACGACGTAGAGGCAACGACGACAGGCGACGGGAGAACGACGCGTGGTGCAAACAACGGGAAAATGTTTACAAAGCGGCTACTGCCACACAACTGAGGCGACAGGATGCAATTGCTATCGCCAGCAAGCGGCTGCGGTACGAAATGGAATTGGAACAGACAGCGACACGAACGAGCGTTGCCTGCCCGAAGTGCCTGCCCCCCTCAAAACATCTGTTCGAGAGCATGAGAGCACGACTGAGAGTGAGTGAGAGAGAGAGAGAAAGGTACCGAGGCGAGGTGAGACAGAGAGGGAGAAAGTGGAAGAGAGAGAGAGAGTGAAATAAAATAAAGCGGGCTAACTAACCTACCGCAAAGGACTTTAGCAGCGGGCCTAAGGAAATTAAATAGATTATGTGCTTATAAAAATAAATAAATGAAGCAAACTTAATCAATGCAATAAACTGCAAACTCGTTGTAGGACAACCCATACCCAACCCACTCCCCCCTCACCCATCTCCCCACCTGTTTTGGTGGGAATGATTATAGCTTTAGATCTGGCGCTGCTAGACAAAATGGCGCCTGCGCTGCAATGAGGTAAAACCGCCTAAGCCAAAATAGGCCTAGGCGAATCAACATTAAGCAAAAGTGCAACGAAAATTGCCAACTGAAATTTTTGAACCACTGCCAAAAACACGACGCGATGAGGCAAGCTGACGCAGCAGCAGCTACCAAGACGGACAATCGGACGGCGACTGGAATTTAGCGCACAAAACGGAATATGCAAAACAAAAACAAACAAAAAAAACAAAAACAAACATAAGGCAAAAGCACGTGGCACAGCACTTGCCGGCATCTTGCAACGCACAAACATGAGTGTGTGGGTGTCTGTGTGTGTGTGTGTTTGTGTGGGGTGTGTGAGGGTGTGTGTATGTGTTTAAAGTGGGTGGACGCTGGCAGTTAAGGTTATAACTTTGTCACATTTCGTGTTTTTTTCTGCTTAATATTAATGAGTATTCAAATAAATTATATTTCGAATAAAATCGTCGAATTAAACAGTATATATATATAATAATAATATGTATAGTTTTAATAAGAAATACTTTTATTATTATGCTATTTTTGTTTTTAATATTAAACTAAATAATAATAATAATAATAATAATAATAAAAAAAATAATATAATGTGTTATTTTTTATGTATTTGCCTGTTTCTCAAGAAAGAGTTCATTATTCTATTTAAGATAAATTATCCAAAAAGCTGAATATTTTCAGTTACAATCTTAGTACAATAAAACGAAAATTGGGGATAAAAAAATTAACAAAATAAAACACATATTATAAAAAAAATCGTAGGTAATTCTTACAAAAGAAATATTTAAAGTGCACTTGTGAAAAATGCTTATATACATAAATAACTATAATGCCAAAATATAAAAATATGCCGAGGGTCTATCTATCTACATTATTCATTAGAGCTCACTTGTTTGTAGCTTTTTTTTTGTTTTTCAATTATTTATTACTTTTTGTGTTCCTCAATTAATTACTCTTTTTTTTACCCGTTGTGTTGCCCCGTCATTCATTTAATTCAATTAAATTTAGCTGGCAGTGTCAGGGAGAGAGTCAAGGCCCAAGTGGCTGATTAATTATGTTACCCAGTTGCTACCTCCCGTCTCCTCTCTGCTAACCAAAAAATGTCAAACAATAATAATAACAGAAGCAACAAAATCAACAATCATCAACGTGTGCTTTGCGTTCATAATCAAATAAAAAAAGGCGTGAACTGCACGCTAACGAAAGGCTCAGGCAGCAACACAAAAAACCAGCTAAAAAGAATTGCAACATTAACATTACAGTTGAAATTTAAGAAATAAACAAGCGAAAT
Source organism: Drosophila fungiperda (assembly GCA_035042345.1). NCBI lineage: Eukaryota > Metazoa > Arthropoda > Insecta > Diptera > Drosophilidae > Drosophila > Drosophila fungiperda. Next base: position 35,944 of record JAWNLM010000021.1, read on the forward strand.
ATTTACCAAAACGATAAGTTTCACTCAGGCAACTAAAACACGCAAGCAAAATGGATAACAACTCCAACTTTCAAAACAAAAAAAATTATGGTACAAGTGAGAATGATGAGCTCGACTACATATACTCTATTAAATATATTATTATAGTTTTTTTGTCACATTTCTAATTTTTTATACCATCTTATAGCAGACAGTGTGGACTGTGATCGATGGAATAAACTGGGGGTATACCATAAATTATATTAAAATTAAAGTTTCCAACTATTTTAGTGTCAATTCTACCTGTTACATACGTTAGCCCAACTTCAGTATACCCTACTAAGCCCTTTTTTAATGAATTCTGTTTATTAAGAAACTCATTTGCACACGCGACATTATGAAGACATCGCACCAAAATACAAGAGCACATTTTATGAAATATTACCACGACAATTAATTGCCCTTTTACATGGCCGGAAAATTAAATAATTTCCACGCGTTGCGTACAACAATTAGGCGGAAAAAAGAAACAAATTAAGTGCGAAAGTCATTAGATATAATACACCAAGTAAAAGCTTCGATTTGATTTATGGCAACTCCAAAAAGTATTAAGGAAATTACAATAAAGGCACAAAAACTCATCGAGTTGATGTAAAGAGTTAAATGCTAATAATTCACTTATTTCATAGCTCATAATTTTTGTACATCAATTAAAATTAAATTTTTGGCATGGCCCTTCAACAGTATTTTGATTGATTCCATATAAGATTAAATATGCATAAATATTTAAAATTTCAAAAAATCCCTTATTGTTTATCTTATAAAAAAAATTCTAAACAATAAAATCTATATTCTAAAAATGTTTGAAAAAGTGCATGTAAAATTCGTTTTGACACAGGGCAACCAAAAATTTCCCTGTGCTTATCATTGCAAACATTTAATGTAAATTTAGCTTTGATTTTGTTGATAAGAAATTGACTAGCCACGTTTTTGTTGCTGCATAACTTAAAACACAAGCTAAACTGCGTTTACTACTTGTTTCTCTGTTTTTGTAAATTTTCAGCTTAGCTTGCAGAATGGCAGAGGTAAATAGAAGGAAGTAAACCGCGAGGAGCGGCAGCAGGGCGTATGAGTAACATATATGACACATGTCATGTGACGCCGTAACACATCATTTTACCATTTTTTTTTGCCGCGCACGAAGCACAGAGTAGAGTAGAGTAGAGTAGGGAGAGAGTGTCAGGCATAAAAAAAAGGACAACAACAAATAACACGGGTAATGACAACCAGCCAGCCAAGGCAGACCGAGGCAGGCAGTCAAAATAAGACATTTTGTGATAAGCGCACAGGATAACAAGTTGAACGTGACGAGCATGTGAATAAAAAACAACAAGAGCGCAAAAATAAACTCGTCGTCCTGATGTGTTATAAACAATGCCTGGCACAGTCGACAAACTACACAACACACACTACACACACACACACACGCATGGAAAATGACAGCAAGTGTCAGAAAGCAAAAACATTAAAAATAAAATATACACACTAAGAACACTGAGAGCGTGAGTAAGAGAGAGGGAGCAGCCGAGAGGGAACTCGCTCTAAATGTCGCTGATAACGCGAATGTCAAGCCAAAAATAAATATAAAAAAAAAGGGAGTACTTGCCCTCCAACCCTCTCCACAACTGCAACTCTTTTACAACCATTCCACAGCCAGACTTTCACTTTCAATGACTTAATTTTTGCCGGCGTCTCTTTGCTCGACAGCCAGTGCAAAATATAAACAGAGAACGCAAGACGAAAATTCTAAAAAAAAAAAACAAAAAAATAAACATGAGTCTTAAAAAACAAAGACGGAAAGGAAAAGTAGAAATATTTGTCGGCACACATAAAAATGAGAAGTTGCTGCAAAGGATTACTAAAGACAAAACGCGCATAAAGTGTTCAGCGTTTCCTATTCTTTTACGCTAACTCTCGCTTTCGCCTCTCTCTCTCTCTCTCTCTCTCTCTCTCTCTCTCTCTCTTACTCACAGCATCTTCTAGTTTCTCTAGTAAATGCAAAGCAAAATGTAAATAATTCTTCATTATATGCACCATAACCTTGAGGAATGGTATTCCAACAGTACTGCAAAATGCGCTCTTTAGAAACACAAAACCAAAACAAAACTAGAAACGAGAAGTAGGCAAGCCAAATTCGACTTTTCTGTTCATCGTTTTCATTTGGAACATATTCAAATATAGACAATTTAAGTGTGTGGCCACAACTAGCATGTTTCCTACTTTTTGTGGCAACTATAGAAATTTCTATTTAAAAATGTGTTTTTATTTCTTGCGTATTTTAGACGAGTTCAAACCTGTATTGAATTGACCTATAATCATATCTCCGTTGTCAAAATTATGGCATCAGAAAGTTTCGATTTTCAGGCTAGAATTTTTACTTATATTCCGATTTCAAATCAAGTTTTCAACTTGAAACATCACTATAAAAAATGGCCTTGTTATTGAAATTCTGTTGAGTTTTGTCAAATTTAATGGCTTTTCTACACCACACCACAAATATGACTATACAATTGCATAAAGTTTTCCAATCAATTTCCATTTTAGTAATTCAAGCATTTTCTAATTTAAATCATTTTCAATCAGCTGCAATGCATCCACACTTGAGCGACATATCATATCAATTCCGTGTTCATCTCTGTCACCTAAACACACAATCCAAGTATGCATCCCGCAGCCCGCTGCCCCGCTCTCCGTGGCATGTTTCGATGTGATTCGATTCGAGGCAATCTCATGCAATCCCTGGCTTAATTTCAAGCCAAGCAACCAGTACGCTTTATGTCCCAGCAATGTGTATGCACATAAAATATTACTCATACGCACGTTTGCACCTTAATAAAGTCGGCAAAAACTTCCATGTCAGTTGGCCAGGCAATCGCAAGCGCATGCAAAACGCGTTTGCAATTTATGGTGAGGGGTGGTGTGTAAAAGTGTGTGAGTGTGTGTGTAAAGAGAGGGACGTGAAGAAGCCAGTTGGCACACTATTAACTGCCACGCAAGCTGCCAGACAGCTCTCAGCTCAGGTTTCATTTTGTGCACTTGGCAAGACTCCTGATAAAAAGTACAATCTTTTTGTTTCCCATGCCAACACGTAATTGTCATTTTCTCTACAATATTTGTACAGTTTTTAATACAAAAAATACAAACAATAAAAAACGATATAGATATGCTTAAAAAAAAAATATATATATATATAAAAATGACCACGCACATGTTGCACATAAAGCAGAATAGTTGGCGGATTGTCGGCTGATGGGACAACATCTGATAGCTGATATCGGGGACTGGTAATGGTTGCCATGTGTGGCACTTGTGTCAGATAAAAATCAACAATGCACCGCAACAATAACATCAACTACACAACGCCAACAAAAATGACAACAATGCAAATACAAATATGATTATCACAGCCATTGGCTGCTGCCCATTGGCAAACATGAAATTTCATGCTTTGTTCTTTATGCAGAAACACACACAAACACACACACTCACACACGTTAAAATCGTAAAAAGTTGTCTATATCAATTTCAAGCTGTAATACACCTATCTATACATAAATTAAATTTTTAAATTTACTGAATAGCTAACGTTAGTTGAATTATTTAAGATCAACTTTATAAGGAAAGAAGTATAAATACCATTGAATAAATTAAAAAATATATAGAATAAGTAATATAATGATTTTCATAAGCAATTACCATAAGTCTTAAAAATATTTAGAGTGTTCCTAATAAAATAATATATGAAACGATTTTTACTGACCTCGAAAGATCAAACTAAAACTCGAACTATTTGTAAATTACTAGAAACCAAAAGTGCCGACGAGCAAGCAAAGCAATGCGCCAAAATTTATTTGACGCTCGACTCAACGCTGTGATCCTAATAAATAAACATTAACCAACTTTTAACCAATATTTACATTGCAATTTAGTCATTACGTCCAACATTTGAGCTGCCGGACAGCAAGCCGAAAAGCCAAAGCCAACATTGAAGTGTTTTCACCTGCTCGGCAAATAAAGCAATTTTGGACGCGTGATAAGCTGTTTTACATAAACAGAGGGTTGCGCGGTGTAGCTGGAAGAGAGAGAGAGAGAGAAAGGGGGGGAGTAGTGGAAGGACTACATGCAAGGATTGACTTATATGCTGGGTCAACTGCAGCTTTGGCTGTTGCCATATTTTGCCTGGCAATTTTGGGTTGTCTGCCTGGGCAGGCACCGGCAAAGCAGAAGCCTTTTCGCCTTAGCAATATTTAGGCAGTTTTAATGCAAAAGCGTCCACAAACCATAAATAATTGAAAACTGCAAAGACGTGCAAAAAATGCCGAGAAGAGCTGCTCATAAAAAAAAAACAGAACAGCGAAAAAAAAAATTAAACGATATAGAAAGAGGCAGTCAGCAGCCAGCGAGTTGTTGTAGTGAAGCATGCAAAAGTCCCATTAAGGCTAATAGGCCCAAAAGGACCAGCGCGAGACAGCTGTAGACGTAGAGAGCCGGAGACAGTTAGTCAGTCCATGACTTGGCTGAGTTAGTTGCAACTGGCTACAACAGCGACCAGGGCTGGCTGGCATTTCAAACTAAACTCATTATCACAATCATCTATGTTTTTCATCTAAATCGATTAAAGTCAGTAACACTATAATTTAAAGCTTTGAGAAAGTTTTAAGCATTTGAATACATCCATTAAATAAATGAAAATAAAATTAAATAAATTATCTTAGAAATATTCTACAACAAAACGCATTTCTTTGAAAATATTCATTTAGCAAAATGAAGCTTAAGTTTTAAGAGTTTTTGAATATGTGGGAAATAAGTTGAAAAAGAAATAAATAAATACATTTAAATAGCAAACGTTTATCTTTAAAACAATGTCCAAAGAATTAAATACAATAATATAAAATACATAATATAAATAAATAAATTTAAATATGAAACGTTTATCTTTAAAATAATTTTTAAAGAATTAAATACAATAATATAAAATAAATTTGAATATCAAACGTTTATCTTTTAAATAAATTCCAAAGAATTGAATACAAAAATATAAAATACAAATGCAAATTCTGTCATTTTTCGCCGTCCGCATAATTCTAAAATATAATTCAGAAAGTGTCTAAACTACAAGAAATTTCGAAGCAATTGGAAAAGGAACTATATCATTAGCAGTACAATTTTGGAAAATGTTCCGTCCCTGTACCCCCAAAATGGATGGCGTTTTGCACGTTTAGTGTTGTAGCTAACTGTTAATTTTGTCTCTTTTTCTGTGTTTGGGGGTCTATGCAAGTTGGACAGCAACACACCGCAGCCAAAAAAGTAGGCTGCACAATTTTGGGACTGCCCTGCAGCGGCCAAAAAACGAGAACCGTTTTCAGTTTTCAGCTTAAATGTGTTTTTTTTTTGGTTTTTTTTTGTAAGCGCCGCCAGCACTTTGCAGCACTTTAGCGTCGCTTATCCTAATTGTGGTTATTTTGTGTGTGAGTGTCCTTCGTGAGCCGCTCACGTGAAACGTGCATAGGGCATGTCCTGCCACGTTCACATATACATACGTCTGTGCTCTGTATGTGTGCATAATTCTGTTTTTTTTTTCTTCTTTTTTTTGGCATTTAGCCAGATAATTTTCTTGCCTGCTCAGCTCAGCTCAGCTCAACTGCACTCAACTCGACGCGACGCGAATCGGCGTGCCCCGTTTGTCTTGTCCATTTCTGTTGCAAAGTTAATGTGTCCTGGCAGGCCTACAATATTTAATACACAACTTTTTTGTTTATTTTCTTTTCCTCCTTCTCCTTTTTCTGCTGTTTGCTGTTTGCCTTTTGGCATTTGTGTTATTATTATCTGTTTCGCGTGGGCACTTTAATTTATGATTAGCTTTAAATTAAGTTTTTTAGCTAGACTAGAAGTTTACTAATGTGATCTATGCTTAGATAGAAGAATATCAAAGCGAAATTTATATTTTAAGAATTTATGTTTTAAAGTTATTTAGTATATAGGGTACTAAACAGCAGTGCCGAGTTTTTTAACATCTAAAAAATGCATATCTGTTATATGTGAATATATGCCAACCTCAGACTTCGAATTTGTTTTTAGTTTTATCCTAAAAACACATATTTTACTACACTGCATAACATATATTTGAAAATACTGCATTTGGTTCAAGTTAAAGTTCGATTTTTCGATGGCATTTTGAAAATTTCGCACCAGCATCAATCTTTTACTTTGCACTTCTTGCCACAGAGCACCTATGGCACCCGTTGCACGTTCCCCGCACACCTCTCCATCAATAGTCGAGATCACGTACAACCTGGATGCTAGTGCCATTTTGTCAACTTCTAATAAATTTGCTGTGCAAAGGGAGGTAAAAAAAAGTTTGCAGATACAGTGGAACGCACTTCGAACTGCCGCCTGCTAGCGGGTCCTTTTGGTGAGGTTGCAAAGGGGGATGGGATGGGGTGGGTGGCAGCCGCAGCCGAGCCTAAACAATGGCAATGGCGGCGATGGCGTCATTTTGTAAATCAAACAAGTTTTAAGTGCGCCCAGGCGAACAGAACTCGGTCGGGCTAGGTGCCACCAATCGCCAGACAGGCGGGCAGTGGCAGGCAGTGGGAGGCAGTGGCAGTGGCAGGCAACAACAACAGCAACACCACACAAAATATTCATGAACACAACAGGCTCATAAATAAATTGCAGCACCAAACGGAACGGAGCGTTGTGTCGTCTGCTGATGCAGCTGCTCGGTCTCTGGCCTCCGGCTCGGGATCGAGCTCGTTCTGTGCTGCCACCAAAATGGGCACAAAGTGGCTGCGAGTGGCGTGAAAAACTTGAAAATATGCTAACATAATGCAACCGAGCGATAGAATGGTGGCAATGGTGGCAGGGCAGGCAGAGGTGGTGGCAGAGGCGTGGGCGGAGGCGGAGGCGGCAACTGCTGATGTAGTAGATGCAGCATCAAGGTTTTATGATGCTTCGATTTCGTGGAATTAGCAATGAGCCCAATCGTGGCAGCTGCAACAGCAACAGCAGCGGACGCAACCCAAATCACTCACAAGCTCTTCCCGATATTTATTTTTTGGAGTCAGTCAGCAAATCGCGTTTTTAATATCACCAAAAGATATACAGATTTCCCATCTGCAAAGTGCAATCGTGAATTATTTGTTTGGCAGCTGTCAGCTTTAAATTGAGTCGCCTGGCAAAGTGTGGAAAATTGTGTCTGTTAATTAATTAAAGACATTAAAATTGCTGAAAATCTTTGATGATGCAATTTGCAAAACTTACACGTTCACGGCTCGGGGATAAGCAAGTCGGTGAGTTGGCGACAAAAAGCCATGAAATAAATTATTTCAAGAATCAATTACAACTAATAGCATAGACCACTTGAAAATCAATTCAATTCACATGAAAGCCAGTCTGACAGAAACAGAATCACAGTCATCGAGACGGAGATGGAGACGGAGACGGAGACGGCAGCTGAGGCTGGAGGCTGAAGGCGGAGGAGCACAGCAGCGAGGATAACTTCAGGACCAAATGAATAGTTGTATGTATGTGTGTGTGTATGTGTGTGTGGTGCACACAGATTGGTTGCAGTCAACCAGAGAGCTCCACTTACTACACATATGTGACGATTTAAGCTAATGCATAATTGATTGTAATGCCCCGGCAAGCCGATTTCGGCTTTGTCAGCCTTGTCCTTGTCAAAGGACCTTCGACAGTGCCTGCCTGCCTGCCTGCCTGCCAAATTAAGCAGGTAAAATCGCAAGCAGGACATTAATATTGATATTGCATGTTGCAGCTTAAGCAAAATTATATACATAAAAGCAAAGTGCACTTTTGAAATAATTTAAAGTTACATTTGCTTGGAAACAATGCTCACATTATTATTATTGTTAGTTTAAAAACATATTTCATTATTGGTATTCCTTAAGATTTACAGCAATCTTGAGAAATTTTATACTTTATTAAAGTTGGGAATAATATTCGAATATTATTTTTCATTAAATGAAAAACATGTTATTTCGTCTTTTAACTGGATTATTTACGGCGTATAGTAGTTGACAATTTTTCATACCATATTAAAAATTGCCTAATAAATTGAGATAAATTTGAAAATATTTACCTTTCTCATTTTACAGACTTTCAGCTAATATATGTGCTTAAATAAAGAATATCTTAAGAATATTTTTCTAGAAATATTTTTTTATTGCCGACAGCTAAATTAAACATCCGATTTCGATGATATTTCCGATAAATGTCAGAAGTACAATAGCAAACCTTACTTGTTAGTTTTGTTAAATTAAATTAAACTTTCGACTGAATATTCTATATATAATACATGGATAATATATGGATCTACTTCCGTGCATTTCAAATTTCACGACAATATAAAATACCATCTTAAAAAGTTAACAGAAAAAATGACTTTTAAATAAAATATAAACATTTCTGTGGAGCACAAAGCCGAAATTACAAATATATATCATAGGCATACACAACACATCTAAGTATGCCTCGTAATCTTTCAAATTTATCAACGATGAACAACAATAAAACCAACGCGGAACACAAAGTTCAATTTTAAGTGCTTGCAATTTAACTTTATAAAATGCCACTCATTATAAACTCGCAGAGGAACTGCTGAGCTTGTGCCGGTCCCATTTTATCATCAATCCCAAAGGCTCGTCAGTGGATTTTGGGCACTTTTATATTTATGAAATGCATAAACAACAACGACAAAAACCAGGGAGCAGTATCCTCCCAGTATCCTCCCAGTATCCTCCCAGTATCCTCCCAGTATCCGTTATGCCAGTGACAAATGCGAACTTTTCATTTTCTATGCCGCAAGAGTCGTCGTTGAGTTATTTAAGCTAAACATGGATGGGCACCAGGAACCAGACTGACGGACGGACAGACTGACTAACAGACGGACGGAAGGACAAATGTCATGACAGACAAGTCCGGACGCCGGACAGGATGACAAACAGACAGACAGACAGACAAACCAGCGACGCAGACAAAACTGTATTTTCATATTTTTTTTTTCATTTATTTTATTATTTTTTTTTTTTGGTTTCTCTGTTTGTTTGGCATGCAAACAATGGACGGTGAAGTGGTGGGGGAATGGCGAGGGGAGGCAGAGGGGGATAAAGTAGGGATTGCACATCTGAGTGGCAGACAGTGTGCAAATGTCAACTCGTTTGGAATTCAGACAAGTATATGTAGCAGTGACAAATACATATGCATATGCAGCATACTATATAGAAAAATGTCAAGTGTAGAAATGCACAACATGCCAAATGCCTTTTGGCCGAGTTTGTCTTGCAACACTAACACTAACAGCTACAGCTGGCCAATTGGCAGCGTGTTGGGCCATTTAATTTGTTTATTAACTGTCGGCACAATTAGCGCCTAATGAGTGCAATTCCAAGTCTAAGCAAAAAAAAAATGTTGCTATTTTGTATAGGCCATGGACTTGACTACAAACTGTAGCAACATCATTATCATTATACTCATCAGCAACGCTCACATCATTATCATCATTATCGTGCAACGTGCACTGAAAGTTTTTGGACAACAAGCTGCTACTGTTGCTGCTGGCCAACGCAACCACAACAACAATGTGGCAAGCGCTTTAGTTGCAACTGACTCTAGCAAAAGATTGTACAACAGACTTGGAGAGTGGAGTCTCTGACAATGGGTATATTGATAATATAATCAAAAACATATAAAAATAATCAAAGTGTGTAAAATTATTATCCTTAAGCCATTTAGCTTAAACGATTTTTAATGTTTTAAATAAATCAAAGTCTAAAAAATACTCATCAAATGTTGAGTATCAAATTTTGATCCTACATTTCTCTATCCCACCTAATTTTATTAATGCAATACTCTTAAAAGTCTACGAATGTCTGTGGAAGAAATTAAGGGTGTTTAATATGATTATCCAAAAAAAAATAAACGGGTTTTTTTTTTCTTCGTATCTTGCATGTTGATTGCAGCATTTTGGTGCCGGAAATGCAAACGCATAACTTTTGTCAGCAGCAGAGTCAAGAACGTTGCCATCCACCCAACACCCAACACACCCAACACAGCCAGCCACAGCCACAGCCACTCATGCTACAAGTCCACTCTGCCCCCACTGATATCTCTCCAGTGTCCAGATGTCGTAGCCAAATCTCATACTCCCTAAACCCATTTACCAGCCACAAAATATGCTCAACGCAGCGAAAATTTTTGGTTTAGTTTACTGCAAGTCGTCGTCGTCGTCGTCGTCGAGCAACTTAATGTGTTGTCGACGCCAGCTGCAAAATTAGAAATTAGTATTCATGCCCCACAGTGTCATTTCCGCGAATGCGCGAGGAGTTGGCAAAAAGTTGTTCCTACAAGCCTTTGTGTGCACCACTGAAGAGAGATTGATATGCGTGCTACAAGAAGCTGCCAGCAATATGGCTGATTATGAAGTGCTTCACAGTCTACACAGCTCTCTCCCCCCCTCTCTATCTATCTCTCTCTCTCTCTCTGTCTGTCACTCAGCATCTGTCTCGTTCGCTCTACGTGTGTAAGAGACAAGTTCAAAATTGCCAGAGTTCAAGTTGCAAGTGCTTAGAGTGTGTTATGGCGTAACTTTTTCATATAAATCCTTAATTATGACATTATTTTGCATATTATAATGTTGCTTCACGAGTCGCTGTGAAATGTGCTCCCAAAATCAAATTCATTTTCAATTCACCTATAATTTTATTGCATTTAAAATTAAAAATATATACAAGCGTTATTTACACTATTGAAACATTTCTGAATTAAGAGTGAAAAATTATTTGCAGCTTTTTATTATATTTATTACTGAATTAAGCAAACCTTAAAGCAAGTGATTTTCCAATTAAGGACTACAATAAAATAATAAAATACAACAGCTCTTTTAAAGTATGTAAATTATGAAACAAAGCTCAAATGCTTAATTCTCAAAAATTCGACTATTGTTTGGTACATATTTGTCCATTATATAATTCAAAGTAAATTCAGGTAGACACAGCGAAATTGTGGCGTGAATGCAAATCAGAATGGGCGTAATTCAAGCAACGCTTCTGTGTCATTGACTGAGGCAATAGTTTAAAGCAAAAATATAGTATAACTTAAGGCGCAAAACAATTGCAATTGAGTTGATACCAATGAACAACGCTGACGCTGACGCCGTCGCCGTTGCCGTTGCCATGCCTTGCCATGCCTGCCGATGCCGATGCCACAACGAATTGCACTTACGACAAATTTTTGCGCCGAGTGTCAACCATTCAGGAATAAGCCTCAAATTGTGCCCAAGCCTAGCCAAACTGAGCAGCACTCAGCATGGGGAGTGAGTGGAGGGCGGGAGGCAGCAACAACAACAACAACAACAGTTGGAATATTTTGTACTTTATGCCAGCAAATTCCGTTGGCCAAGTGCCAAGTTTTACGCCGTTGCAGCCACACAGCATCGGCCGCAGCAGCATCAGCAGCCGTTGCCGTTGCCGTTGTATTTCTGCATCACGTTGCGCACGTTGCAGGATGTAGGTTGGACTTAAATGGCGGGTGGCTGTGGAGGAAGTGGGTTGAATTTGGGGGGAGGGAGCAGACCATGTGGGTGTCGACCACACCCGGAGGCCAGTAGGTTGCATGTCGATTTTAGGCTTAACAGGCAACGAGTTCAACTTGTGCTCGTGCGGGGCGGGGAAAGTGGTGTTGGGGGGCTGCAGTCCTAAGCGGCATGGCATTAAAACAAATGCAAATATGCCACACAGGACAACAACAGCAGCAGCAGCAGAAGCAGCCGCAGAGCAGACGATCGTCTGAGTTTTTGTTTTGTTGGCATAAGTTGTTTTTATTTTTTTTTTTAGTTTCTCAGCTCGACCGTAGGCGTGTCTGCCAAAAAATGTTTGTGGCGCCCCCCATTCCGTGGCTAAAACAGAGTGCAGCTCATGTGCAGCCCTTCGCAATGAATGGCCAAAAAAAATTGACAACTTAACACTGCTGTGCAAAATTTTCAATTACGACCGCGTTGCCAGAAAATCTTATTGCGCTTTCTTTTATAAAACGCGATATTCATTTACACAAATAATAAATAACAAAAGACGAGTAAATGAATAATTAAAATCTATCGCTAAATAAAAACTCGACTTGTGCATTTTCATATAAAGATTGGCAACGATTTTACTACTGAGTGCCAAAATTATATGTATGTATGAAAAACAATATATATAATAAACTTAAAATGTTCACACATCGACAAATTAACTAACAAATAAAATGTAGACGAAAAAAATTACCCAGTTAAACCAGATTAGTTATGGAATCTGCCGACTTTGTTACTATAAGAAGCAATCCTTAAACCAAATGGCAAATTGTGTTGCCTTAGACAAAAGAAATTTTAGTATCATAGTGAAACAAATTTAATGGTCAGAAGACATTGAAATAATCAAAATACTAGGATCATTGTAATCGATCTAAGAAGAACCCAAACTCATAATAATAAAAATAAAATATAATATTAATAATAATAAAAACAATAATAATAATAACAACAAAAATAATAGTAATAACAATAAATGTAACAATAACAATAACAATAATAATATAAACGAAAATATTAATAACATAGATTATAACATTAAATGTGGTTTAATTATAAATCATTCTGTAGCTATTTTAAATAAGGAGAAAATAATTTGCTTTAATTATCTTGACATATTTGCTCTTACTAAATATATATATATATATATATCGAGAAAGCTTTAAAATATTTCAAATTGTATTTACTGTTTTTAGCATATTAAATTAAATTAAATTAAAAATACAATTATTAAAGATAGAAATGAGTCAGGCTGACACAGAAACAGCATGATCCATGTTTAGTAAATATGTAAGTACGTATTTACGTATGTATGTAATACAATTTTTACGCTTTTCCATTCAGCATGGCACATGCGTGTGTGTCAGTGTGTGTATGTGTGTGTGGGTTAGTGTGTACACAGCACCCGCATGGGGCAGCTGGCAGTCAACGTGCAACGTGTTGTCACTGGTGCGCCAGTGTGTATGTTAGACATATTTGCTTAGCCGCTTAGGCTTAAAAGTTCAGCCAAAACTTTTGACCTTGAAAGCCACACACACACCCAAATCTGTATATATATATATATATATATAAGTGCAAGTGGAAATCAGGGGGGAAGAGTGAAGTAAGCTGCGTCTGTCTATCAACTCTGGAGTTGTCTAGTTTCAGGCAAGCGTTTTTTCTCTTTTTTGGCCTGTACATTTCTCACTGCCTGGCTTGTATATTGCAGCTTAGACTTTTTGACTTGAAGCAAAAGTTGTGCCACACACAACTGGCAAGAGGAAGATGGGGTGCGGGGGTTGGAGAGCGAGAGGCAAGATGCAAAGCAAACAGTCGTCGAAATTTGAAATTGTAAATGTTTGCACAATTCCAGAAGCCCCGAATCACAGAACCGCCAGTCAGCCAACCGCGCCGGGTATGACACACACACACACACATACTCCCACACACACACACACCCACACACCCGCACACATCGCCCTTCGAGTACCCGAGGGCGTTGCCGCTATGTTTAACTAAAGTTTCGTGCGCTTGTGCAAATAGCAAAAGGATTTCAACATCGTCGCCATCAGCGTCTCTGCTCTGCTCTGCTCTGCTCTGCTCTGCTCCAACGTGGTCCGTGCACAAGCGGATTACAATCATAAGCGAAAATTAATGAATTATTTACCAGCAGCTTAGTTAAGCGCAAATGCCCCCACATCTCCCACATCCCCCCTTCTCAACAAGCCAGCCAGCCAACCCGCAACTTCTACCCAATGTCAAAAGTTGCGCCCAAGTTAAATGCCTACGCCAAATTCACCCCAGAGACCCCAGAGAGAGATGCAGGCAGGCAGGCAGGCAGGGGGCAGGCACTCAGACCTTCAGCTGCTACCTGGTAATTAATTAGCCCAAAACATTTGTCAATATTATCAGTGACTCTTGTAAATTGCCAACAAATTCTGCGAAATTCGGGCATAGCTTAAGGCGTTGAAAGTGGTTTCTTCCCCCCCATTTTTGACTGAGCCTTCCAGATTTATTTATCCAAAATGAGCGAACAATTTAAAACTTGTCAAAACTGTCAGTGAAAATGAATTGTTTGGCTCAACAGAAATTGCGTTAATTTAAAAGATTGTCATGGAGAAAACATAAAAAAATACAATAACATATTCTTTTAGCATATTATGGAAATAAATATCTAAATAAATTGTCGTTTTTTCAATCAACGCACAATCGTTTCATCGTTTCCATTATCATACTTATTATTTCCAAATCATTTAATTTTTCATCCTTTTTTTTAAATAATTTATGACTCAAATATGCATTAAATTGTATGTGTATAATTCATTATTATTAATTATATTTGCATGAAATTTAATTAAAGGCTTATTGCTACGCCAACAATTTAAGCACTCAATCAATTTGGCCAGGATGCACCATTGGGAATTGTCGAAACGAATGCATTATTGAAAATGTGTAGCTTATTTCGCAATTGTGTGTGAGTGTGTGTGTGTGTTGTTAATCAATAGGAATTGTCTAAATACCAATTAACGTAATTAAATGCAAAATATTATGGATAAAGCGACAACTTGAAGCAGTTTTCAATAATGATTTTGTATGGCAAATTAAGCTAGGCATAGTCAAAGGACAACTCCTATTGATGATGCAGAGCAGCTGAAAAGAAAGAGAGAGAGAGAGAAAAGAGAAAGAGAGAGAGAGAGAGAGATACACACAAATGCATATTAACTTTGTTGCAAGTTGCAGAGATCTAGGCAAGGGTAAGCGGGAAATAAAAGTTTGTTTGCTTATTATGCAAAGCACGATGGCTTATGAAGCGACAGCCAGAACGAATATCTGAATATCCTTTACTGCACTGCGAATAATGGCAAACACAGATAAATCCATTATAAACGCACGTTTGCACTCACAAAGGCAGCTGAGTCAGAGCAAAACTATAGAAGCGACAGACAGAGAAAGAGAGAGAGAAAGATAAGGAGAGAATATGAGAACTGATGAGCAATATTGCCAAGCACTTTAAGAAAACAGTTGGCCTCATTTATCATTTAAGGACACTTCGGCTCGCTGGCATTCCGGTTGGCAATTAAAAGTGATTACGGCTCATTAAATGATAAAGAAACGTAACGCACGCATTATGATGAAGGGGGAGATCGGCGATTGTGGTGAGAAAATTTGCGAAGCAGCTGCTTCATTAACATGATAAACACGCACGCGATGGCCTGGCAGCATGTCCTTGCCACAGGCGGCTTGCAATTGCGGCCAATTCAACAACAGGCGGAACAATGGCAACAACAGCAGCAGCAGCAAAAGCAGCATAGCAGTGGCAAGTGGCAGCAGTGGCAAGAAACACGCCTGGCGCACTTCCAACAATAAGCAACAATTTTAGTAGCCGCCAAAGCTATTATCCAGCTCCAGGACCTGCTGCTTGGGCTTTTTGCTTTGGCTGCCTGGCAGGCAACCAGCCAAACAGGCACAAATTGTTTTTTACACATGTGCGCGCAACATATTAAATTGTAAACATGCATAAATGTTGTTTATTGGCCAACGTCAAAAACCAAAACAAAACAATAGCGCAAGAAACGAAGAAAGAAAACAGTGCAAAAAATGCATTGCACGACTCGAATAATACCCTGTTTCCAGAATTTTATAGTTGAAAGCAACTTTTATTTAGTAATATGTCTGCAATTAAATTAAATTGAAGCAGACTTTCGAACTATTTCTTAGTTTTTATTTTTATTTATTACTTTCAGTTTTTAACTGTGAACAAAATAGAATTTAAGGTTTTTCTTCATCTCTTTATTTATATATTTTATAAATTCAGATGAGTCCAGAATCCAACATATTTAATGAATATAAATCTTTAATTTGTAACAGTCAAAACTTAATTATAAATCACAATCACAATGCGCTCTTTCTCTTCAAGCCACCATTGATATCGATAGATATCGATAAATTGTTGCATGTTATGTTGCAGCCAATCTCTGTTGCCATTCATCATACCCGATTTGTTAATTTTGGAATAAGTAGAGCATACAAATGGGCGAATAATATGTGAAGGCAGAGGACTTCTTCACTCCATTCGAGTCGACTCGATTTCGACTACTTGGCAGGCGGAGTTGCAAGGAGGAGCGAACGAGTGCCAAAAACAATTTAATGTTGTTTGATGACGTTGCGAGCGTGTGCGGTGCTCTTCTTGGGGCTTAGCGAAAGTGTATCCTGTCAAAGGATATTATGCAACGAAATTATTGTAGTTGGCACCAAACAAAAAAGTTTGCCAAAAAAACAAACAGAGGCTCTGCGAGGCAACTGCGACTGCGGCGAGTAAACTGCCAGAAAGTCCTGCTGAGCCCCGCCCAAGTGTCATGTGTGAAACGAGGCGCAAGGATATGTGTGTGAGAGAGAGGGATATAGCAGATGAGAGAGGAGTAAAGGGGTGTGGGAGTAACTGTAAGCGCGACAAATGAGCGCCGCATTAGCGTCACCAAAAGTGCGACCGCCGCCATTTAAATGCACAACAGCACCAAAAAATTCGCTGTAATTATTTGTGCACATTGTGTCAAGGACTAAACCGCAAAGCCGGACAGGATAATAGCAACAAATTCATGCTGTTCTATGTGTAAGCCCAACAGCTCACAAAATTGCAAAACCAACAATAATAAAGAGACAAATTGGTTTGCCCATGAATACTATAAAGAAATTATGGTGCGAATGTAAATCCGCTTAAAAAGCATAATAGATGCAAAAAGCTTTGGAAAGGAATCGACAATCAAAAAAAAAAAAGTATAAGAAAGATTTATAATAATAGGAGCACAAAACAAAAAGTATAAATATGTTATATATGTATTATTATTTTAAAATGAACCAATTTTCATTTTTCTTTAAGAAAATTGTGCGGTTTTTACTTATATCAGATAATTCTATAGACATTTATTGTGTAATGAATTTATTTGTTAGTATTGATATTCAGTATACAGACAACGAAATAAACTATTTATTTCTTAGTAATCTAACAACTTGTAACTTGATCAAAGTTCTTTAAATATTTAACACAATAACTGCTTAAAGCAAATTGACAGACAAAGTTTTCGGTTATTTCGCATTTGTGACTGCCAAAGTAAAAGCCCACACAGCAGCAATAACAATGCCACTAGCAACAACAACAACAACAACAACATCAACCAACATAACAACAACAATAAGAACAACCACAGGCAACAAAGCAGTCTTAAATAGCAACAACGACAACAACAAACAAAAACAATAATAATAATTCTCGCCACAGCAACAACAATGAGAACAAGAAATTAATGCGATCTTTTAATAAACTGAATATGAAATACTCTCGCTAATAATTCGAATAACTGTGATTGTGGACAAGTTTAGGCTATGGTAAAAATGAACCAATAAAACATTCTGCTTAATAGTTTAAAACTGTGCGCAGACATCTCGAAATATATATATATATATTTTTTTATGAAGCTCGTCTTATAATTTAAATTTGTTTTTTGCTTTTTTAATTTTTTTAAACACTCTGATCAACAATATGTCAATCGACAGCTGCTCTTATTGTGGCTTTAAGTGCTCTCGGTTCACAAAAAAGATGCTTCGTAATTTGTTACAAATCTAGCGACACAAATAATAATACTTTTAGTGCTGTTAGTGTATTAAAAAAGCCAGTAAAACTTAACGTGCAACTTTTTTCCCATGTGCATGTGTTGTGTGTGTGTGTGTGTGTTGTGGGTGCAAATGTTTCAGAGAATGTGGGTGTCAAATTGCGCAAATGAGTGTATGGGTAAGTGAGCGTGTGTGTGTGCTTGTGTATGTGTGTGTGCGTATTACAAAAGCCGCATGCTGGCATGCCAGCTTGCAGATGCGTATGTGTGTGCGTGTGTGTGTGTGTGATAATGCAATTGTAATTGTGGTTGTAAATGTGCATTTGCATTTGTTACAAACTCTGCTTGCATTGTTGTTTTTGTTGTTGTTGTTGGGTTTGTTGCTTTTGCTGTTTGCTGTTGTTGCTGCGGCAAATTTAAACAATTTGCACATTGTTAACATTTATTTATCACTGTCGTAACAATTTGCGTCCATTCTGCATGTGTGTGTGTGTGTGTGTGAGCGCGTGAGAGTTTGTTATTTAAATTATCTCTTGCAGACAGTTGCCATAAATTTTCCATCCTTTTCTCCCTAATCAGTCCGCCAAGCAAACTTTAAATGTTAAAGTGCAAGTGCAAGGCAAGAGGAAGAGCAACAAGAGGAAGCTAAGGTAAAAGAAAATACGTGATAGCTGCTAGCACTTGCTCTCTCTCTCACCCACATCCTCTCCTTCGCAGTCTCTCAGTCTCTCTATCTCACTCTCGCCTTCTCCTTTATATGTAAAACTGACAACAGCTTGTGCCGAAAAATCATTGCGTTGGGCAATGCTGTGTGTGAGTGTGTGTGTGTGTGTGAGCACACTTCATAGATAAAAGAGTATGTGTGTGTGTGTGTTACATATGTGTGCGTTACGTATGTATTTTTCCTATTTATTTATCAAACAAGATGCAGCTGTTGCATTTCCCATACGCATTTTCCACGTATTGTGAATTTAATGCCAAACTTAATGTGCCCTTCACTACCCACACACACACACACACCATTCACACACTCTCTGTGTGTGTGTCTTAAGTTCAGAAATATCAGCTAGAAGAAGCAGCAGCAGCCGTAGCAGCATTCAACAATTGAGTTCGCATTGTTCAGATGTTTGCAACTTTAGTTCTGGGTTTGGGCATATCGAAAAAGGTGAGCCTTCAACTATGCAATGTGCTTTGCTTATCAACATAACTGTAACTGTAATTTAACACTAAATTTGTTGCAGAGTTGGGAATGCAACTCACAAATTTATAGACTAGCCACAGGCGAACAAGCAGCCAAATGACCAAATGGGTTAAGCAACCAATGCGACCCTCGAAAGTATGCAAAGGCATTTGGCAGTACAAAATGGATTATATTATTTGAACATTTGTCATAACTCTGAGGAGATATGTTCAATAGATACGCAGATTTATTTACTTAAAAGTTAATAAAGTTTAAGACTGGCTCAAATTAGTCTAGAAGTACTTACTTACTTACGCACACAAATATATAGTTTAAAATGTGTTTTAATTAAACAAATGTTTTCCATATTAGCAAGCAAAAGATTTCTAGTTGAATAAGCTTGTTTTTCATTCAATGTGTATAATTAATCAACAACATATTATCGTATATTACATATTAATTGGAAAACTCGTAGTGTTAAAAGAGAACTTATAATACAAACGGACAGACAGATGGACTAGATCCATGTCCTGAATGGGCTGTTGATCTTGATCAAGAATATGTTTAATTTATGATCGCAGAGGCGATCTATACATGTTTTTGTGGATACCATTTTTTGTAATTTTATAAAAACACAATCTGCTATAAGAAACTATTTAAAAATAATATTAGCATGTTTGTATAATTATTAAAATGAATATAATTCAATTCAACTAGCCAATTTAATATGTAGTTATGCACATATCAAAGCAGAAAAATGCCAAAGGTAAAATGATGAAGAATCATCGTATTTTGCACAACATATGCACATGAAATGATATGCGGAGAACATATTTATTTTGAACATACAAAATTAGATAACCATCCAAGGAGCAAAAAAAAGGAAAATTATTACAAATTGCTAACCAGGCAAATGCAATGACTTTCATGGAGAGCATTCGTAAGCGGCAGCTGTGGCAAGTAGCAGCAGCAGCTGTTGCTGCGACGAAGACTTAAAACGTCGCTTGGCATAAATCCCACCCAGCTGCCGTCCCCTCTCTCTCCTCTTCCTCCCCCCGCACCAAGCGTGTTTTGCCACTGCCTACACCTAAGCGCATTTGTATTAAATCGAACGTGTTTCTTTCGTGGGGCTTGTGCCAAGACTTTAGTGTGTGCCACTTGCTACTTGCTACTGCTCCGGCAAGGAGTGCACACAACTGTTTTATTTATTGACTGCACGTAGCGTATATCCTTATAATTTTTGTATGTCTCTACGCTCTCTGAGTGTGTGTATGTGTGTGTGTGTTAGTTCTACATATGTCTCTATGCACCGGCCGCACAGAGTCGTTGGTCTGTGTCGGACCGTCTGTCGTCGATGTATGTCTGTCTGTCTGTCTGTCTGTATGTCTGTCTGTCTGTCTGTATGTCTGTCTGTGTTGCTTTTTTGCGCTCGACTGCACGTCCAAATATCTACAACAATTTCTTCGTCGTCAATGGCATTGAAGGTAGCGAGTTAGTTGCTACTCTCTCTCGCTCCATGTATGCAATCAACTGAAATTGAAACCTGCAACAAATGGCTATATTTGACTTTTTGCAGCGGCCAAACGTATCCCCCCTTCCCTTCCTCAGAAAACCCTTACCATGCTTCTGTTTGTACATTTTAACGGCTCTTGAGCAAATAAACGATTTTTGCATTTTAAATTTCTGAGCAGCCGTATGCTATTTGTTTATACGTATGTGATTGCTACCAATAAGTACAATATTTAGGAAAATTGCATATCGATTTGGCAAATCCTTGGCAAATATAAATATCTTGTTTTATGTAAAAGTTTTACTGAGTGTGCCTAATATGTATCAATGTATTTGTGTTTATCTCAGTGTACTTTTTTTTTTAATATTTCCCCTTCATTCCTGTGTTGTGTCTGTGTGTGTGTATGGGTGTGTTCGTTAGCCATTTGAATGTTCATTTCCTGCTTGAGATTACTTTTGTACATTTATGTAGACTTCACTCTATCCAAAAAATATACACAAATTATGATATTCAACATTTGAATTGTGACACATTTTGAACACGCTTTCTTCTTGTGATCGATATCGATAACAAGGCTGTAGTGAGTACTTTCTAAGCGAAAATATCGATACTTTATACTGGTGATTGATAAATCCAAAATGGCTGCTTTTCTTTTCTACTACATATTTTCAATTTTGTGCAGAGCACTTAGTTTTCGACTAGACTGAGCCAACTTTTAAGCTTGTTCTAAGGTGAAAATGCGACATGTGGCAAATGCCCCATTAACTTTCAATATGCCACATGTGTGTTCAGGTGTGTGTGTGTGTGTGTGTGGCCAAAGTCAGCTTTCTAATTGACTATTTCCTCAATTTTTGCGCTACATCACCTATTTAATATATATGCACGTAGCAATGACTTCCTGCCCCATTCAGTTGCTACTAACTGTTTTCCCTTCTAATTGGCAAATTTCAAATACATTCGTAAAATGCTGCTGAGTTTAAAATGTTGCAACATTGGACTGGCGTGGATAACCTTAGGTCATATTAAATATGCATATTAAATTATGCATGAATGGGGCAACTTGCCAAATGGGGCCGGAAAAATAACTCAGCCAGGTACTTTGGCACTGTGCATTAATAAAAAATACAAAAAAAAAACAATTTAAGCCTGTCATAACAGACGTGTGTACGTGTTTTTATTGTCAACTTCCCTTTTGGCGTGGTGTTGCAACAACGAGAAGCCGCACAAAAGGATAATTTCATATTCGCGTCGCTAACTTACGTAAATTGTTGAATCATACAATAAATAAAATGCAATGAATGTGCAAAAGTGCAGAGCGCGCATTGCTTGCGGTTTTCTAGGGGTGGAGCAGCGGAGAGAAGCGAAGCGGGGAACGGAGGGTCAGTGCTACCCCTTTGCCAAGCACAGCAGTAAATAAATTAACGTCCGACGCAGAAAAGTCAACGTCTTTGTTATTACGTACACACACACACACACACACAAATAGAGTTGCCAACGTGCTTACGTATCTGCTTACGTAGTTTCTGGCACGCATTTTAATAGTCTCTGCTTGGGGGAGTATATAAAAAGTATGTGAGCGTATTTGTGTGTGTGTGCTGGTGTGTGTTGGTGTGTGTGTTTACTTTGTTGTTGCACTTGTTGTGAAAAACCATCAAAAAGTAGCAGGCAACAATAATAACAATTTATTATTGAAATGCAAATGCAGTCAGTTTAAGTCAGAGCCGTCGTCGTATTCAGAAAATGCCGCACAGTTTTCATAAACTGCGCTGACGACTGTTTTATTATCAAAAGGTGCAACAAGATTATTTTTTTTTTAATGTCTGCCACGCTTTTAAGCCCCCCATTGCAAGCCGTGTTGCGTGCCATGGACAAATATTGGCAATGCTGCTGCTGCTGCTGTTGCAGGCGCTGCTATAAATTGACTTAAAATTTAGCTGAACTCGTTGAATGTGGCATGGCAACTGCACATTACTTCTGATTATAGGCAGTAAATTTCAGTGGAACAACCTTAAGCGATTCATAAGTAAAAAAAAGAGAACTGCGATTATTATAAATATTTTCCGGTCGTTTTTTACATATTTTTTGGAAGCATCGATACCTGCTGAAATCCTTGCTTTCAAGATTATTCTATTTACAAACAGCCGAAAAGTAATAATTTGAGATTTTGTTTATTAATATTGTAATTTTTTAAAATTAAGTGCTGTAAAACACTAGCTTAATGGCCCTGATAACCGAGGAAATCTAGCAAGGGAATTGGCTGCTGTCCTGCTGAAAACCGCACATCTATCAAATTATTGGAGAACTCTGAGCACGGCGAGCAGCCACAATTTGAGGGCACCTCATGCTGTCAACAAGAAGAAAAAACATTTTATTGGATTAAATGGATTACATATAAAAAACAATAAAATAAAATGAACTTACGCTTCGATTGTATCTATAGCCATCTGTGCAAACCATTTTTACAGAGATCTTTTGATAGGATTTGATGTTGCAGCACGTGCAGAAATTCTCATGAATATCGGTGATGGGATTATACTTGGAACCAGAACTGCATGCACCCTCACAATCCGTAAATCCCTTGATTGTCTCGGCGTTAACACAAACTCCATGGCCAGGCTCTGAGTACTTGAGCAGCCCCTTGGTTAGCGACTCGGCGAGTGAAACGGGCAAACAGGTAGCTGAGATGAAAATTTGAATATTTTAATCATTAAAATTCACATTCTGATTTCGCTCCTCAGTTTACTCACAGTGATCTTCGATCACTGGCTCCAGCTTGCAGCGTTTGCAGCAGCCATCCACATACACCAAATGCGTCGCACATTGGCTAACATCCGGACAGATTTCGGCCGAGGAGCTGACCATCAATTGTTTATCCTTCTGCAGGCACGCATAGTGCGTACAATTATCCGGCGAAACCCACTGCGCATTGGGCTCATAAAGTTTCTGTTCGAATACACAACTGGTCTGAACACATTCGCCACAGCACTTGGTCTTGTCCAGCTTCTGGTAGCCGTAGCCACGTGGACAATCTGTTTCGCATTGCTCCAGTGTGCTCACAATCTGAGCACTACCATTGGGACCA
Source organism: Drosophila fungiperda (assembly GCA_035042345.1). Lineage (NCBI taxonomy): Eukaryota > Metazoa > Arthropoda > Insecta > Diptera > Drosophilidae > Drosophila > Drosophila fungiperda. The sequence goes on from JAWNLM010000021.1 coordinate 59,425, forward strand.
TAGGCACACTGCTCCTGATTGCACACATCCTTGGCATGCACCCACTTGTCGCCAATTTGCTTGATGAAGCTGCTAGACTCCTCAAACTCGTACTGCACAATGCACAAATGTTTGGGTGGCACTGTCAAAGATCAGAGAGAGATCAATGTGACAGAGTTCAAGTTCTGGAGCGGAAGTATATCAATTACTTACCGCATTGGTGTGTGTGGCAACAGCCGCCATCTGCCTTATGGGTGTTGATCTCATAGAAGCGTTGCTGGCAGCTGGTTGGTGCTGGTGGACACTGATCGACCTGGCAGACAATCTTCTGTGTGGGACAACAACCCTCGTCGACCTTGACGAGCTTCTCGCCAGGCAACAGCTCACGCGGTGGCAACAGTTTATCACAATCCTCCTTAGGTTTACAAACTGTTGGCAAATAATTGATTTCATGGATGGATCCAGGAGCAACCATTAGTTTTAGACCCATTAATATAACCAATAAAAAAGCTTTTGAATACCCACCGCATATATATTGTGGACAGTCGTTGACATCGTTCTTCTGCTTCTTGACCTGATCAGGTCCACAGAGTGGCATTAGGGGTGCCAGGCAGAGTTTTTGTGGATCCTTGGTCTCTGGAACACAGCGATAGCGTGGACAGCATTCATGTTCGCTGAAAATGGTTTGCGGCTTGTAGCCATCGGCACAGATGTTCTCCTCCACTTGGCATTTCTTCTCGACGCACGAGCTCTTGCCCTTGTCATCACAGTGGCATTCGGTGCACTTGTCCGGCTTCCATTTGCCACCCGGCAAATGGATTCCATCATCGCATTTGATGCAGGCCTCCTCTGGTACGCATTTGCCGCCATCCAACACCTGACCGTGGGGACAGAAGCAGCCCTCAAATCGCTCCGAGCTCGAGCACAATTCATCACTGTTCACAGTGCTGTAGATGACGTTGGTCCTTAAACTAACCGCATCGAAGTCGGACATGGCCTTGATGGTGTCACAGTTCTTGGCACAACCACAAGGCTCGTAGATCATATCGCTGGGACAGTCATATGGGCAAAGCTGTGGTCGCCGCCAATTGGTGCAGATGCCCTGTTTGTTGCACTCCTTGGCATAGGCGGCCAGAGATGTGCAGACGCCCTGCTGTGTGTTGCCCGGCTGGCAGATGTCCTCCTGGCAAGCGGTGACATATGCGAAGGGATCCACCACCAGCGGACACTTGCCGAACAACTCTTCATTATACAACTGCAAGCACGGATCCTTCTCGGGTGGAAGTGGTATGCAATTATCCTTGGGCACATCCTCACTCAAGCACTCGCTTGCATCGGTCAATCCCAGCTTCGGTTCATTTGCCTGCCAGCTCTGTACGAAATCAATGCCTGGTTTCTTATTGCCCGGATTCGGTTGCAAATCATTGCTGGCATCCTCATTGCAGTCGCCGCAAAGTCCTTCCATTTTGCTGCCATACTTGATGCTGGGCACGCCAAGCGTAAAGATCAAATCCTCAAATGAGGCCGTCAGCTCCACATACGACTCGGGCAGTTTTAATACCAGCTCTTTGCCAACCACTTCACGCAACGTTATCCAGCTATCCTTGTATGGCATCTGCTTTACCTCGAAGCCATCGACCAGGACCTGCAACGCCTTGGGCTGATTCGGCACCCGCTGCACGTGAATCACATGATCTCCATTCAGAATGTGCAGCGACTTGGCGCAACTGCTGCCATCGCTGGCACCGACTTGGCCCAGTTTCTTGCAGTCATCCATGCTGACATACACCTGGAACGTATGCACGCCCGGCAGCACCACATCCCGCGACAGCAGATAAGTGCAGTTCCCATTGAAATTGAAGCTCTTGCGGTCGTAGGTCATGTATTTGGAGCCACCCAGTGCCTGGCACTCACAATCCTTGCACTCGGCAATGGGCACACAGTTGGCACCCTTGCGCACAGTGCCCTCGGGACAGTAGCAGCCCGGGAAGCACACATTCGGCAGCAGTGGACAATCATCGCTATGCAGATTGTCACAGGATGGCTCACAGCGTCGCTTATAGCAATCGGTGTGCACCAAAGGAGCCGGACAGCTGCTCTCGCACTGATGCACTGCACGCCAAGTGGTCAGCTGCGCCAGCGGATTCACACTGAGGCATTTCTTCACAAAACTCTCCAGGATGTTGCACTTGCAGGCGCTGGCATCCCCATTGTTGGTCAGCAGGCAATCGCAGGCTGCTTCCAGGCAGTAATTGTTGGAGAACTGTTTGTAGTTAACCGACTTGTGGCACTTGGCGAATGTCGGATGACTGCGGAGAGGCAATCGCAAGATTGTATTAGTGGCGACCAAAACAAAAACAATCATCAATCCAAAACTTACTTTATGGTATTACACAGCTGGAGAGCCTTGACCTGCAGTTGTCTGGTGCACTTCTGGTCGCCGCACTGATCCAGGGGCAAGCGTTTGTCGTACCAACTGTTGCCAAACTTCTCAGTGTTGGCCAAAACTTGGCCATCGGGTGTGCGCTTGTCATCGCGTGGATTGCCATTGTAATAGCCGCAGAGGCCATCCACGGTGCGTATGAACTTGGAGGAGATGCCGACCTTGAGAATGCCAATGTCATCCAGTTGCACCCAGAAGCCATATTTGGTGGAAACGGCGAGCAGCGTCTTGCCAGGCTGTGAGACAACAAACGAAGCCTTGCAAATGGGCGAATTGATGAGCTGCTCCACGGTGAAGTCGAATCCATTGAATTTCAGCTTAAGACGCGGCAGCAGAATCAGCTCATTGCCCGCCTGCAGATCCTTGATGGTAACAACCTTGTGGCACACCTTCCGCGACTCATCCGTGCACTGCTGATGCACTGCAACATTGGAAGATGATTCAAATAGAGATATAAATTTAATATATATATATAAAATTACCCGATATGGTCCAGCTGGCGTTGTGTATGTCTCTGGCTAGGATGTGGCTGCATGGACTATATTTAAAGAGAGTGCCATCAAAGGTGGTGAAACTCATTCCACTAATTTCGCACACATCATCCTTATTGGGTCGCAGAATGCAGGCGTATTTGAGACAGTCTCCAGCCTTGGCTGTGCTCATGTCCAACTCCACATCGTATTTCTCCGGGCACTTGGGCTCCACACAGGTGAGTGTTTCATTTCTGTTCACCTCCTTGATGGGTATGGGCACACAGGTGAACTCACTGCAGTCCTCCTCCTCCTGGTAGTTCACCTCGTTTTGAGGCATGGACAGTATTTCCTCATTGGATGAAATAAATTTGGTTTTCTTGATGCTAACGCCATCATCCACGATCGACACTTGCTTGTGGAATGTAAAGATTTTGGACATTTTGCGTGCCTTCTTCTCAATGATTTTGATTTTCATTTGGGGAGGACAAGCAGGCGCAGGGCAGGTGAGAACCATTGCTGAAAAAAAAAAAAAGATTATATATAAATATTAAATGGAATATTTGATGCGCTTTTTTGCTCACTTTCATTCTTCTCGCGTTTGATTTCCGGCTCCACAGTAAATGCATCCCGACAGCTGGCATCCTCATCATCTGCACAATCCTGGACGCCATTGCACCACAGCACCTCTGGTATACAATCGCCACTGGAGGGGCAAATACGTTGTTGTTTGGGACACGGTTCGCATTTGCAGAAGCAATCGCTGGTTATAACCGGTCGCAGATGTTTCTCCCCGCACGGAGCACACTTCTTGGGCTTGCAATTATGACGACCGCCCAGAATACAGACGCACTCCTCACAGTCGGCATTCTCGAACTTGCTGCCAATCGGATAGCTGACATAGTTCTCCACACAGGGACACAGATTGCGTTGCACACAGCTGTTGCCATCCCAGTAGAGCTGCTTGCTGCACTGGCACTTGTCATCTGGATTGCCACCAGCAATGCCCTCGCATATGTTGCACTTGGTTTTATCAACAGTTTCCTCACGAATCTCCTCCTTAATCACAGCTGTGGATTATAATTAGCTTTCATTTTAAGATTTATTCCTAGCAATTTTCGATGTTTACTTACGATATGGTAAAAAGCAGCCCAATGGCTCGATCCGCATATTGATATTCCGTTGCCACTTTACCGGCACCAGTTTCAGATACTGTGTGAGAATGGGTTTCTTGAAGTGATGCGTACGTGACGACTGCTCATCCACGTTCGCCTCGAACACGCGTGGCTTGCCGTTGGGGGCGAGGACAGTGTTCCAGGTAGGCTTACTCTTTGTGAACATTATCTTGTAGGCCGTCACCCAGCCATCGGAGCCGCCTTTGGTTATAAAGCCGGATACATTGCGTGGCTCCAGGAAATCAAATTCGACAAACTCGTTGGGCGTATTGGCAAGTGGACGCCATGCCTGTGGCGTCGAAATCCTGAGCAGATCAAGCAGACGTGGTTTTCTAGCCGATTGTGTCAGCTGACTGCTCGCCTGCAGCTGTTGCTCGTACATCAGCTCCTTATCCACGCCCAATTCATCCATGCACTCCACCTCAAATTGGTACTGAGGATGCTCCGTCGTTGTTGGCAACGTGGATGGCTGTGTGACAAGCGGCAAATCACCACAAATCAACAGTTCCACTCGCATTGCAATCGATCCATGCCACTTCAGTGGATAAATTCTCAATGAGCTTGCCTCAATGGGTATTTTGAAAAGGGTTTGAACCAGTTCACGCGAGTCCAGCGGCCCATTAAACATTTGCGGCTTGTCCGTCTCATCAACCAGATAATTGTAAGCGATTCCGTCGTGACTATGCAAAATCTAGAATATATACAAATATTTAATATCTTCGATTTATATCTAAATATAAATTTAGACACGATTTAATACCTTAAACAGTGTCACATAATTATTGAACTCTGGACTGCCAGCCATGATGACACCATAGATGGGCTCTGGAGTTCCAAAGTTCAGCTCTAGGTACTGCATCTGATCATTGATCTGAGGTGACCAGCTTCCACTGTGAGGTGATGGTTTCTGATGCAAACGTGCCTTTGACGGCGCATGTTCTGGTGCCAGTTTGGAGCTGGCATTGAAAATGCTGTCGGGCAATGAATCTGCTCCATTTTCAATCATGGGCGTGAGACTATGGAAGCCAATATATATATATGAAGTGAGTGGATATATAGAACGGTATATATCTTGACAACTTACCGTTCGATTGCGCAGAACGGTGGTGGCGTCAGAATATTTGGAATAGTGGGCAAGGTTGGCTCAGTTGGTACTGCAAGATACATAAAGATGAGGTAAGGAATTTCTTGATCTGGCCATTTCTTGAAAGGTTTAGTTCAACCAGTACTTACTGGGCTCATATGGCTGTGTTGGGGCCGGCTTGTTGGGCACACAGGTGAATGCATTATCAATGCACTGGCAAATCTCCAGTTCACCCACTACCGGCTTGTGGGGCTGCACATACTGCTCCCCTTTGTCCATGCAGGGGCACTCATCCGCATGCACACAGGTATTCTCGTCGCGCCAATATTTGCCCAGCTTGTGGCAGTCCGGACGCAGTTTATCCACACAGCCGGGCTTGCAGTGTTCACCCTTGAGGCAGAGGCCCCGCTTGCGCAGAATGCTGCCGAAGTAGTGGCAGGTGTTCTCACACTGATTGGCACATTCAGACCACACCTGGTTGTCGTCGCATTGCTTGGGGGTCTCCCACTCGAGTTCATTCTTTGGCTTGCCACAGCTGGCAATCAGCTCCTGCACAATGGCAATGTGATCGCAAATGGACATGGTAGGATTGAACATCATGAACTCGCCACAAGTTTTCTCCACATAGATCCAGCCACCATCGACACCCTTGGGCTGACAATGCAGGAACTTGTGACAATCACCCGGATACTCCTTATACTCAACAACGCCAACATCACAGCCGTGTCCGATAAGTGGCTTTTCGGTGGGTGGTGGAGGAAGTGTCTCCGGTTCCGTCTCGCATTGGCAAAAGACGCGCAACTCGTAGTCGTGACACTTGCCAATGCAACGTAATCCCTCCGTCAAACTGCACAAGACATTCTCATCCATTTGCTCGGGCGGCTCATGTGTATGTTTGACACGACATTCCACCTTGGTCATGAACTGTTTGAGACAGGTGCCATAGATGCTCTCCATGCGATCATAGCGCGGCAGCTTCTCCTCATCATTCAGTCGTACCGACTTCTCCGAGGCATCCACATCGTTGTCGGACCAACGCGTCCAGCCACGGACACACTTGGTTTGATTCTGTGTGGCCAGCGGTGTCTCTGTGGTGCCTTGAACATTGGGCTTTGGAGTTGAACTTGACACTGGCACGTCACACCTGACGCCGCTGCAGATTTCCTTGCGCTTCGAACATCGACATGTAGCACAGTCATCCTGGAACGTAACATCACCTTCGTAATACGTTTTGCCATCCTTCACCATGCAGATGGGTTTGCATTCCGCCTTGGGCACACAATCGCGATACGTATCATTTAAGTAGATGAAGCCATCATCGCAGGGCTTGATCTGACAGCCCTCGATGCAGTTCTCACGGTTGCACATCCTCTCCGCAATGCCCTGGTCCAGGAAGTTGTCACAAGTCTCCACGGCACAAGCTGGCGTGCAGGACTTGTAATCCGAGCAGTGTGGATCGCATTGCATGGCTGTAAAATAAACATATATCAAATTTAATATCATCTATCAGAATAGTAAAAGATTAAAAGTTAAATAAAAATGTTGTGAATTTAGAAATGAAATAAATTTAAAACGTTTTAAAATAATATTAAAAACGGTTTTATTTATAATGAATTGAAAAATAATTCGATCTAAGCTTAGATCTGTATTAAAACTTGTTAGGAATTATTTTTTCAAATATCAAAGATAATTTTCCATCATTAAATTATAATCGACCTGAAAATACTTATTAAAGCTGAATTAATTTCAAGTATCGAAACATCAAAAAACGATTTGTTTAAATTAAATTATGAAAATCCCTAAATCGAATTACATCGAAGTTAGAAATCTCGGTGAATGATTGTGAAAATTGAAATGGTTTACTTACGGCAGAAATGTTGGGATCTCCAGCGGATATTGATACCCTTCTGGGCGCAGGCATCCGCATAAGCTGCGACCGCTGTGCAGAGGCATTCGCAATCGCCGCCCTGATCGCAGGCACACGTGTCGAAGATGCAGCGCTTCAGGTAGCGCTCCAGCGGCACCTGGGTATGACACTGCACAAATAGCTCTGACTTGAAGGCGCCACATTTGATTTGGGCCCACGTCTCACGCTCCGGATGCTGGCGACAGGCATCGATTGGTGCCACAGGCGCAGCGCAATGTGGCTGCAGTTTCCAGGAATGACCAAACATTGCGGCACTCGTCTCCAATCCGAAAGATGGCGTCTGCATGTCATCCAAGCCATTGCCATTGTAGTTACCACACAGCCCGGCGACTTTGTTGCGCCACTCGTTGCCCAGCTTGACATAGACTCGAGTGCCCTCATCCCATTTGACCTGCAACTTGAGAGGAATCACTTCGACGACTACATAAACGCCTGCCTTGTAAATGTGGAAGACGTTGTGGCCCTTGGAATTGACGCTATCGCGTAGTTCTAGTGGACAAAAATAAATAAATAAATAAATATGTAATAATTTTCTGTGAAAGTTGGTGACTCACTTTTAATTGGAGACATATTGGGATCGACGCTATATTTGGAATCAGCACTGAGAACCAGCGATTCCTGCACACGTCCATTCAAAGAAATTTCCAAAGATTTGGAGCAGGTGACACCCATTGTGCCGCAGAGCACATTTTGAATGGTAATAGTAAATCCATCGCCATTCTCGGCGACACCCTTGGAGAGGACATAGTCGCAGGCGCCCTGAAAGTCAAAGTCATGTCCATCGTAGGTGGTGAAATGTGAGTCGCCCCACACGCTGCAGGTGGACTCGCAGCCATTGTCGGAGCACTGCCAGTTGCCCGATTGGCAAACGCAAGAATTGCAATCCTCCTTGATCTTCTCGCCATCGTCGTAGCTTTTGCCAGCATGATGACAGGAGCAGTTTGTGGGCAGCACGCACGCCTCACGAGAGGTGTCATACACATAGCCCGGCATGCACACACAGCCCGGCAGACAGTCCACTGTTTCGGCCACATAATGGTCCATGTTCTTGCATGTTTTGGGCTCCTTGGGAGCACACTTGGTGAACTCGGCGAATGGTTGTTTCGAGCATTTGGAGCGCAATTCCGACGATGGTGGATATTTAACATCATCACCCGGATCGGCATCCTGACAGTCCCAAACGCCATGTGTGCAGGTGCAAAGATCAAGGAATTTGCCACCGGGACGCACTTCCTTATAGCCCGGCCGGAAAATCATGCCATCGAAGGTGCACTGACACTTCTCCTTGGGCACACAAACGCCCTCATCATTTACGTACTCGCCATGTGGACAGCGACAACCTTCGACACACTCCCGAGTGCAGCTGTTCTTGCCGGACAGATCATCGCAAGTCAAAGCGCAGCTATCGCCACACTCATCATACACCTGACCCATGGGACACTTATCAGCTAAAACGGATTGTGGATAAATAACATGTACCTTAATTTATACTATGGGTTAATTGTTACTCACCGCACTCCTTGACAGTCATCCGCCAGCCAGTTTTGACGCCCTGCCGCATGCATTCCGTGCCATAGGCGGAGAGTATGGGACAATAGCATTTGTCAGGATCACCCTTGCAGGCGCAAGTGTCGTAGAGGCAGTCCTCATAGTATTGTTCCGGCTCTACCATGAAGTGACATTCTTGGAAAATGTCCTGCAATATCCAGTCGCAGTATTTCTCTGCCAGGGCCTTCTTCGCAGGATTCATGGTGCAGGGATGCGGACCCTGATGGGTTTCCGCCTGGAACTGGCAAGTGTCCTTGGTGCGCCACTTGTCCGCGAAGGCTTCCACAGCCGTCTCCACATCGCCCTCCGGTGTAAGGAAATCATCCTGTGTATTCGAATTAAAGGTGCCGCACAAACCTTGCGTCTTGCCACGCAAACTGGCCGGTGCATCAATGTAGACACGCGAGACGCCATCCCACCAGATGCGTATGCCACCGGCAAACTCAACGGTCAAAAATGTGGAGCTGGCACGTCGTATCAACACCTCACCAGCGCCCACAACCTTGGGCAGTTTGGCAATGGGTTTGTCATTGACGAAAGTCGTCAAGCCCTGGTCCAGTTTAATTGTGGACGGTGTTCCATCGTGCTGCAAGAAGCGTATGGTTACACTCTTGGTGAAGGACGGATCATCCGGAGCGGCATAGTTTAGGGCATTAGATATGGCGCCCGAACAGGGCTCATTCTCCGCCTCCACCGACAAATTGTCCGCCTTGAGCATATAGTAGGAGCACTTCCCCATGAAATCATAGCGTTTGCCATCGAATGTCTGGTAATGAGGGTCACCAATGGCACCACAACGGGCACCACACTTATTTTCGGAGCACTTCCATTTGCCATTCTTGCAGGTGCACGTGTTACAGTTCTTCTTCACTGTTGACTCCGGCTTGAATTCGCGTCCACTCAGCGTGCAGGGACACAGCTCCTGTGTAATGCAAGCATCCTTGTATTGCACGGTCCCATCGGGACAGTAGCAGCCCTCATTGCATTTGCCTTTTGTGGGGGCAGCGGATGTGAAATCCGAATCGCATGTTGGCTCCACATCCGGTCCACAGGCGCGATAGACGCGTCCAAAGCCGCAGCTAATTGCTGTGTTGGCGAAAATTAAAAATTTACAGTTAATCAAAACTTGATTTGAATGATTTGATTTGTATTTGTGAGTTGGTCTTTAACTTTGACTAAATTTAATAATAATACAGCTGGATATTTAGAATTAGAGTTTCTTTTAGGTGTACTCACGGCATATTTCGAGATTCCGCCAGCCATGCTCCATGGGTATACCCTTGAACATGCACTCCTTGGCCAGCATAGAGATGGCATCGCAATTGCAACTCTCGGGCTTCTCGCGATTGGGACAGTTGCAGTAGTCGGCAATGCAGGTGCGGATGAGGGCTTCGTAGTTGAAGGGCTTGATGCAGTCGCTCAGCTTTTCGTTGCCCAACAGACGCGCACAGATGTCGACGGCCTTTTGAAGTTTGCTTTGCTCGCAGGATTCCATGCCAAATTCCATTTCGGCACCGTTCTCAACGCGGCACATTTCATTGCTGTCATCCACACGCCATGCATCGGTGAATGCCTTGACAGTTTCCAGTTTCTTGCCCGTTCTGGACATCAGATCATTAGTGTAATCACCATCCAGTGACCCACACAGACCACCCATTTTGCCCCACATGACGGGACCGGCATGCACGGCCACATACTGAAGATGATCCCAGTCCAGTTTGAGTCCAATCGACTCCAAATCGATTTGCACATGTTGTGCCACTGGCATCACCTTCATGCCCATCACCTGCACCGGTATGGGCAGCTGTTTGGTGGGCGTTGACAACCTCATTGTGCCATCTACAGCAACAAATATATTAAATTGCTCATTATAAGCACTTCTTCTACTTACTCAAATTCTCCAGAGTATATAGAACCGATTGCCATTGAATCTTTAGAGCGTGCGCACAACCATAGCCAGAACCATAAGGACAGGCCTTCAGTGTGACATCAAATACTCCCGTCTCCTTGTCCATGGACAATGTATGCGAACACGATAAGGGTGCTCTGTAATCACAAAAGAAAATCACAAATATTTTAAAAGTCGCACTTAAAGTTCGCTCAAGCGATAGTTTCGATGTCAAGTGTAGTTATCGAAATTGCTCGTTTTCTGCAGTTATCGATAACGTACTTAAAAACCAAACCGTCAAATGTCTTTATATTGATGCCGCCCCACGTAGTGCACATTGCCGGTCTTGGGGATTTATCAACCACAACATCAACATCGCTGCTCATGTAGAGGGAATAGCTGCCCAGAGTCGTCGATGTTTCCTCCGATGACCACCATTCCTGCACAGCAGCAATTAGCAAAAACTTTTTAATTAATTTAATAGATCTTAACTTACGCTTCTGCGCTCCAAGTCGCGGTATTTGGCCAACATCGCTAGCAGAATCTCACGTTGGCTCCTCAGCTCTGTGGAGAGGCTCTCGCCACTGAAGGAACCATAATATGTGTATCCTGGCTTTTGCAGATGTGTTACTTGTACTACTCTACCCGATTTCACTGAATATCCCTCTGCTGGAAAGTTGTGCAAAAGTATTTACGTGAGCAAAACATCAAAAATTACTTCTTAGTAAATACTTACGATAAATGCATTTTGGCACTGGCGCTGGCAAGTAAATACCCTGCTCATATTTACATTTGTATTCAATATCCAAGCGCCCCTGCACCTTCAGTCCTTTCAACTCGGGACATGTAAATGTGCATCGCGCCTCCTCCGTGTCATAGGCACACTTATAATTGCCATTGAAGCCTGCATTCGTCACATTACAACTTGAAATGCCTACATAAATTATAATTATAATTATTATTACACAGCTTAATTTGAAGAAGATAAGAATGCTACTCACTGTATTGGCAGAAGGCACCACGATTCAACTCGGGGCACTGACAGATATTAAAGCTGATGCATTCACCGCCATTTTGGCAGGCAGGCGAACAGGTTGCTACAAAAATCGATTCGTTAACTAAATACTTAAGAGTGACTTTATTTCGACGTACGTGCACAATCTGGCATCTTGTTAAACCCAGGTTTGGAGTGCACCCACTGGCCATCGAGACACTGAACGTTCATAATGGCAGTGCCGTCGGGAAACTGAAATCCCCTCATGCATTCTGCATTGCAAACACTGCAAGACGCAATTTTAGGTGAATTTGTTAAAGGATTAATCATTTGTATAAGCAAACAAATTTCAACTATAGATACTTAATTATTATTCCAGCCAAATGTTGGTATATATTAATATCATTATTATAATTACTATAGACTAAAAAAAAAAATTTTTAGCTCTTCTTTATAAACGTGAAGTTTAATGAAATTTAAATATTTTTTAACTCGATTTTGATACATAAGAAAAGTTGAATGAAACTAGTTTATTTTTTAATTTGCAACCAAATGGAGCATTTATAAAATGTAAGTTAAGTACAAAAAAAAAAAAAATTTCTACGCGGATAAAAATAACTACAAAATGGTTAAATTTAAGAAAATTAGTAGTAAAATACAAATACATATTTTGACGTCAGCGTCTTGAAAAACTAAATTATTATGCTCCATAATAGTTAAAAATATTTAAGGCAAGTAATGCAAGGATATAGCAGTCATAATGCAGTTTTAAGCTGAAAATTGTATTGCTTTAAACTTATTAGATGAATTTATAAATTAATAAATTTAAAAAACTTGTTAAACATATTTGAAAATAGTGGATGATAAACTCTTTCTTACTCACGTAGCTATTTCATATTCTGGCCAATTTATTTTCAACTCTAAAAACTTACTTGTTCTTGCAGGACATCCTGGAGTTCTTAGGCACTGGTGGTTTGGCGGCACAGACAGACCTCTTGTGCTGGCACAGCGGACCCGAGAAGTTGTCGGGGCACTGACACATGCCACTCAATAGGCAGATGCCATTGTTCTGGCATGGTGGCAGGCATATGGCCTGGCAAGGAGGCACTCCGGTGTACTCTGAATCGCGTATTATCCAGCCATTATTGCTGCAGAATAGATTCAGCGATTTGGTGTCCTGCGAGAAGGTATAACCATCTGGGCAGTAAACCTGACAGCGACCATGGCCATCGCACTGGGACAGCACATTTTGAGGCAGTGTAAGTGCGGAGCACTTGCCATACGCACTCAATTGTTGCACAGGACTTCCGTAAAAATTGCCCTTGACACTGAGAAGATTTTGCGTTTAAATTTAGGAAATTTACTTAAAATGCGACAGTTTTTACCCTTTGCCAATGCCAAATAATTTGATCGCATTGTTCATCAAGTTTGAGCTAAATGAATAGTTTAAACATTTACCAATTTAAGCAAAATATGTTTTAATATAATGTTCACCTAGATGTTTTAACGCCGCTCATGAATGAGCCCTGCGTGCCACCATAGCCTCCTCCTTGGTTGTATCCACCTCTATGATGGTGGCTATATTTCGCACTACAGAATATCGAGTTTTATATACAATCACATTTAGTTCAGTTATCACACATACCTCGTCGGGGGTGCTGAGTCCAACCTAAAATTTAAATGGCGCTGATCACGTTTCTTATCATCAGCAACATCCGTTGGGGCCTGAACAAGGGGACTATCAAATACCAAGAATGTTTGCCAAGTGGCATTGCATTAGATAACATACAATGGAATGTTGAAATCGCTTAGAATTGCCAACTATAACTGGATAAATGGCGCGTTTGATATTGCACTTTTATATAATTTGCAATTAATTTCGAGTATAATAGTTTTAATCACAAATAGGAAATACCAAGTTGCAAGTTTCAGAAATTGTACATCCGTTTAAATGTGATTGGGGAATATTTCATAAGTTGATATCGCATTAAGTTTAAATAGTTTTCAACAGCAAACTTTCGCTGTATATATAAAATGCTTGAATGTCTCACTTTTATATTATGGATATCGAATATACACTTTTTCCACAACTTTAAAATGTAAACTTGAAAAATGTAATATCCTTTTTATTCTTATTTCAAAATTGGCGAATATTTCATAAGTAGATATTGGATTATGTAAAATTGGCAAATATATTGTGGGCCACATTTTCTTTTTATTTTTTTGATCACAATTCAAGAAGCGTTGTAATAAATTTGATTGGATAACTTGTCAGGATTCACTCACTCAATACTTAAATCATCATCGTCCGACATGACGATATCGCCATCCTCGGCACACACATGACTGAAAATAATAAGCAGCCCTGCCAAAATGTATATATTTTTATTTGCCATTTTATTTGCTGGCAAATAGTGATTTTCGTCTATCACAGCCGCTGCATATATATAATATTATTAATCACTGGTAATCCGTGCTGTCCTTGAGTATTTCAAGTACCAAATTACAGTTGTCCTGTGGATCCTTCCGATCCAGTACACAAATTAGAACACTTTTCACTATATATTTGATTTTTTCACTTTAAAACATATTCACAATTAATATCCAAATGTCGGGGCGACCACGAGAACGCAACTAATTTCGCTGTAGAACGAACGCGCCTTTTATAGGCCTGAAAGTGATGCCAGTCGCCATTTTGTATGGAGTCTAATCTCCTAATGTCAACTTCAAATGTGAGCTCGTTTTAAATCCCCTATTTTTAGTCTTATCGTCTTGATAAACGTGCCAAGTTTAGGCATAGAATGCAGTTTATATTGTTGGGTAGCGATAATTGTGTTTCCCGCTCGCAATGATATAATGAAACTGAAACTAAACGATTATTCCAAGGCTGAAAATATATAAAAATAAAATATAAATGAGGAAAGTATAAATTACGTCGCCAATTGGCTTATCACACTCAAAGCAAATTATGAATGAGTCCCATACTAGCTGTAGGCTTTCAATGAACTTGAAATGCGCGGTTATTGGCTTCTATAACGGCAATATGTGTCAATGTGTCATATGTGTTCCGATATTAACGATGCGTATCGATTAAGCGATAGCACGCGGCGCAGTGCTGCCCATAAATGTGTAAATGAATACAGCGAACTTGTAACCCGCCGAAATTCAAAATGGGAAAATAAGAAAAGACATTAAATTGTGTATTTTGCTTGATATATTATATCAAAAGTTGTAGTAAATCTAATGTACATCGTTTACAGCGATTTCAATATAGTGAAACATTTATCACAGGAAATTACAATCATGCGTGCGCCAGCATATACAACTTATTTTTGCCACCGGGATTTTGATAAAGAAATTGCCAAAAATATAACTAAAATGTATCACATTATAATTATACAGATAACTTCTACTACTGCTGCTCCTGTTGCTGCTGCTCAATGTAGGGTTCAATACCTTGTTTCAGACGCATTGTTTCTGTTTCGGCGCCGACGGCGCAGGCCAGGAGAGAATTAACAGTTTGCTCCTCGCCAGCCTTATACACAAAGCCATTGGCCTTGTCAATGTGATTCTGGAGTTTGAGCATGCTGTCCGTGCTGAAGGCATCGAGCAACTTGAAGGAGACCAAAGCATAATCCTCCACCATAGAGCAGATGGCCTCGTTGAGTTTCTTGTATTTGCGCATCGTTGGATCATCGTCCAATTTCTCAAGCAAGTACTTCAGATCCAGCACATCCGTATAGTAGTCCACGCTGAAGTGCAGCTTCGTCTCGTGCTTTCGCAGCAGATCCGCCTTGGACAGCACATTGACATGAGGCAAACTCATCCGCATCATCGTATTTAGGGCCATCAGCAACGTGCCAATGAACTTCGCCGGTTCCGAGCAGTAGTGGGAATCGATGAGGTTCACCGTGACCAGGTTGTAGCGTTCCCCCTCCAAGCGCTCAAAGACACGCGCCATGGCATTGTGATGTGTGTACAACTCCACCTGACCAGGACAATCGAAGAGGAAATAGTTGTGGGTAGCGCTAAATTTGCGCAGCGCCGGCAGCAACCAATCCTCAAAATGCTGCTCTAGATACTCTGCACAGTGCATCAGTGCCCCATTGGGGCCCAGCTGCAGATACTCCATGCAATCCTCCACTGTGATCAGCTCCATGACGTTTATCACCGGCTTGTACGCCATGTTGTCGTTGCCCGGATCCAGATTGACGACGCCCACTTGTCGGCCAAGTTCCTGATAGAATTTCAATGCCTCGTTGCAGTATGTGGTCTTGCCGGAGCCAGGCGGACCAATAATTAATTGCCCATATCGTGGATTTTCCACTCGCGGCTGGACGCGTTGCAGCATTTTTTTGTTTTGGTTTATTTATTGATATAGCTAGTGCTAGTGTTACCGTGCGCTATAAACATAAAAGTTACTAAAAGTGAAAACTGAAAATACTAACAGATATGGACAGCCGTCGGTGTTATTAACAGAAGCATATGGTCACATTAAAAGTAAATGTTGTATGAACATGTATCTGTGAGGTTGATTAGTTCAAATATTGTTGGGTATTTTTATGATTTATCTATAGCTATGCATCTGATGTAGCAAAAATGTTAAGCCAGTAAGCAACTATTAAACTCGCAGCCTTTATTATTTTACATTAATGTGCATCAAATGGCGTCAAAAGCATATTAATTAGTTAATATTTGCTAATGCGAATAACAACAGGTATTTGAAGTGCTCACTGTTATTAACATTGAGGGGCGCGATGTTAAGCGTTGGTCGCTGCTGCGGAGCATAACAACAAACAGTTGCGCCAACCCTGGTCGCGTACATTGCTTGTGCGGGTGTTTTTACGCTAAATTGAATAAATTACTACTTAATACGAGAGCATTTGAATTTCTAAAGCCACTAGAGAGTTAATAATGGCGCAACCACAACAACCGGCCTACGAAAACAGTGAGTTTTGATTCGCAAATACAATTTCCATTAGAGCGAAAATGACACGAAAAAAAATACATATGAGTCAACCAAGAGCTGTAAAAACAGCGGATACGCGTTTTCTGATGACTACCATAAATGGAATTTTGTGAAACGACAACAACAAAAGCGGCATAGTCGACGATAAAGACATTTCATAAAAACAATAGTGTGGGTGGGGGAGTGTTCTAGGGGATATCCTTTAATTCCTGTAGAAAACATATTTAGCCGGCTAAGAGGCGCCGACCGCACCCAGTTTTTTTTCATATATTTTGTCTGTAAAATGTCCCTTGCCTTGATTTAACCAATTTTGGATTTGTTTTTTTTTTTAATTGCTGCAGAAAATGTGTATGCAACATTACCGCGAACTCAACGTGGCCAGCCAATTGTTTTGGGTTCGGATCCCAAGGGCAAGAACTTTCTCTACACCAATGGAAACTCGGTGATAATCCGCAATATCGAGGTGAGTCCAAATTTACCATATATGTTTAAAAAAAAAATGTATCAAACAAAATATGAGCCGTTTGCTCCAAAAAAAGCATATAGAAAAAATGGTTTTATTTTTGGACGGCAGCTGCAATTTTCTCAAACGGTATTTTCCACTCGTCGTATATGTGTGTGTGTGTAAGTTGGCTGTTCTATATTTATTTATATATTGCTTTATACTTGTATATACTGCAAACAGCCGGCAACAAACACACACACACATTCATAAACAGAGAAATGGTCTTTCTCTTATTTTTTGCCGCCCACGCAATGTATATATAAGCGGGTGTGTGTGTCTTGTACATAACAAAAAAGCTTGTAAATATGATTTAATTAATTTGTTGCAACTTGTTCGTTTCGGCTTTGCGCTTTTCTTTCAAATTTGGCGAATGTCTCGCTCCGATTAACGTGGTCGCCTGCTGCCATGTCCAGAATCCAGCGATTGCCGATGTCTACACGGAACACTCGTGTGCAGTGAATGTAGCCAAGTATTCGCCCAGCGGCTTCTATATTGCATCCGGCGGTAAGTCAACCAATTCACTCATCTGTAAACAGAAGCCCTACTAAAGCAAAAACCCCTATAATATTCATGGCCATGACTCACGACAACGCACCATTGCTATGAATCGAGAGAACTTGTAACACCATAAAATATAAAAGTCACTTTAATTTCACATTTATTTGATCAGCAGCTCTTCTTTTTTGGTGTGTTTTTTGGTTCTTATTAGTACTTATTACAAACATTGCATCTTATCTCTGCCATCTTATCTATCGGATTATTCAGTCAAAATTGCACATTTTTAATCAATATCATATCAAAAATCATTCAAATTATCTTTCAAAAGTAAATAAAATAATAACCAAAAAGATAACAGTATTTTATATAATTATTTAATGATATTTTTTTTTAAATTCAGCAATGCATTAAATTATCTTTTTTTTGTTATTTAATAAATAATACATTTCTTACATATTTAATAAAATGGCTCCGTGAAATTCAATCAATTCTCTTGCTTTTACACAGATGCCTCTGGCAAGATTCGCATTTGGGATACGGTTAACAAGGAGCATTTGCTGAAGAATGAATTTCAGCCGATTGCAGGACCTATCAAGGACATCAGCTGGTCAGCGGACAATCAGCGCATGGTGGCCGTCGGAGAGGGACGCGAACGTTTTGGCCATGTCTTCATGACGGAAACTGGCACATCTGTGGGCGAAATCAGTGGCCAATCCAAGTCTATCAATTCGGCCGACTTTAGACCAGCCAGACCCTTTCGCATTGTGACCGGTAAGTGGAAATATCTATTTGAATCTGGCATGGTAACCAATCTATGGCATTGCAGGCAGCGAGGACAACACGATTGCTGTATTTGAGGGTCCGCCGTTCAAGTTCAAAATGACCAAACAGGATCACTCACGATTTGTGCAAGCCGTGCGCTATTCGCCCGATGGCAAGTTTTTTGCCTCGGCTGGCTTCGACGGTAAGGTGTTCCTGTATGACGGTGTCAGTTCAGATCTTGTGGGTGAATTTGGTTCACCAGCGCACAAGGGTGGCGTCTATGCGGTGGCCTGGAAACCAGATGGCACTCAGCTGTTGACCTGCTCCGGTGATAAGACATGCCGTTTGTGGCAGGTTGAGTCACGTGAGTTGATCAGTGAATTTATAATGGGCACCACTGTGGATGATCAGCAGGTGTCGTGCCTGTGGCAGGGAGAGCATCTGTTGACGGTCTCGTTGTCCGGTGTCATTACCTATCTGAATGTGGAAGATCCCACCAAGCCATTGCGCGTGATTAAGGGACACAATAAGTCAATTACTGTGCTGGGCCTGAGCGATGATCGCAGCACAATTTACACGGGCAGCCACGACGGCATTGTGACCAACTGGAATTCTGGCAACGGCGTTAATGATCGCATCACTGGTACTGGTCATGGCAATCAGATCAACGGTATTGCGGCCTGGGATGAATTTGTCTATACGTGCGGCATTGATGACAGTCTGCGCCAGTTCAGTGTCGAGGGCAATTGCTATACGGATTACGTGGTCAAACTCAATTGTCAGCCACGTGGCTTGGCCATCTTGCGCAACGAGAACATCATTGCATTGGCCTGCATTAAGGAGCTAACGTTGGTGCAGGATCAGAAGAAGATATTCTCGCTTCCCATCAAATACGAGGCCAGCTCCGTAGCAACTAATGCGGAAACCTTGGATGTCGCTGTTGGCGGTGATGACCAGAAACTGCACATCTATTCGCTCAAGGGTAGCACTCTCGAACTTAAAACGGAACTGGAGCATCTGGGACCAGTCACAGATGTCGCCTATTCACCGGATCAGAAGTATTTGGTTGCCTGCGATGCTCATCGCAAGGTGGTCCTCTACTCGGTGGAGGAATATAAGGTATGGGGCGATAGACAGATTGATAATAAAGCAATAGTAATCATATTATCAATCCGAAAATTATTTATGTTGCTGTTATCTAATCAATTTGACTTGTTGTTCCCATATTTCAGCCGGCGCACAACAAGGAATGGGGCTTCCATAATGCACGCGTCAACACTGTCGCCTGGTCTCCGAACTCGCTGCTGGTTGCCAGCGGATCCCTTGATACCACCATTATCATTTGGTCTGTGACCAATCCAGCCAAACACACCATCATCAAGAGTAAGCAAAAGTTCACTTTTTTTTAACTAATTATCAATTGATTCTGACCAATTTTGATTCATTAGATGCGCATCCACAATCGCAAATTACGCGCCTCGTGTGGCTGGATAACAACACTGTGATCTCCACTGGTCAGGATTGTAATACCAAAGTCTGGCATGTGGAAACTATTTAGAAAAACATATAAACAAAAAAAGAAAAAGTATGCCAAAAGGAAAAATGAACAACGAGAAGAACAGCGCAGCCAGCGCATATTTTTATACTTAATCAGAGAGAAGAAAAATGAGGAAAATGCAGACAGATCCGTTTTAATACGATGTTAAATTGCCAAGCTGCTATTATTCGCTGCGACATCAGCATCATTTCATTTAAGTGCAACAGTTTATTTACATTTAGATATTTATGTAACGCGCTCATTATGTCCGTTTAGTTTAAGCCCAAATGTGTTTTTGCTAATCATATCATGGATACAACTATTCTATTTGCATCAATTTTATAAATATATATATATTTAATAACTATGAGAATACTTTGCGAGTTTGTGCCGCCAAATCGACTTCACTATGCTTGTGTTTTTCAAACAACCTTTTTTGAATACTTATAAAACTGAACTACAGTTTAAACAATACTATACATATGTATAAAGTGCGCCTGCGTACGTAAATTATTGTATTATGAAATGAAATAAAATAGTTTTTGCATAAAAAAATTCATAATAATATATATTGAATTTTTTGGCTTAATATTTATTGTTGATCTTGGTTTTTTAGGTCTTTTGTGACCTTGTCTTTTTGTGTGCATGTGTGTGCGTGTGTTTTTTTTTCTTGTTTATAATTATAATATTTAAAAAATTGCTCTTAATTTATTAGAATGTGTAGGTGTGCTTGTGTATGTGTGTGTGATTTGTGTTTGGTTTTTTTAGAAGGTAAATTGAAAGCCTCGCAGTTACAGTTTGAGTGCACTCAGTGCTACTAAAACTGTTTTGCTCATGTCACTCACAAAACGTTGGCGGAGTGAGTTGCCACCTCTCGCGACTTATCGAAGCGTCCTATCGATAAGTGAATGCGAAACTCTAACAAATGGCGCTAAAATTAACAAGTGAGAATTAAATTAAAATTAAATCGAAAACAAAAACGACGAATTGCGCTAAGTATCACAGCCGGGTCTAAGACGTTGGTTCGGTACGCGGTGAGGATTAATTCAAGTGAGAGCCTATTTGTTTGTTTTTTTGTTTGTTGTGTGTGCATGTGTGCGTGTGTGTTGTTGGGTGTAATTAAATCTCTGCTTATATAGCCGATGTGCTCGTCTCGCTGCTGCCAGCTTCACCATTTCTGCCCACTGGCGTTGCACTCTTCAAGGACACGGGCACCTCGTGCGCCAAATCCAGGCCCGGTGCTGTGTTTGACTCGGCAACGGCAACAGCAGCTGCAGCGGCAGCCAACTGAAACTGATTCGGTAGAAACAAGTAAGGATTCGACAGCCCAACAGAGCTCGACCCCGAACCCGATCCCGAACCGGAGCCAGTGCCTGCTGCCTCGCTGGCAAGAACGTCGCCACTAGTTGCAGTTGCCGATGGCCCAGTTCCGGTGCTCGTTTGTGCCGCCAGTTTTGTGATGCGTTTGCGTCGTGCCTCATTTTCGCAGGGAGATGGCGCACCTGGATGACGATAGCTAACATGCTTGCGCAGCGCATCCTTGCTGCGGGACACGTGCGAGCACACGTTGCACGCATAACTGCAAGGAAGAAAATAGTTCAAACGGAGTTCCAAGCACGGGCATGAAATATTCATAGTTTTTATCCTGTCAAACTCACCGCACATTCTGATGGGTCTCGAGGTGGACACGCAAATTGTATTGATTGCTCAACTGCTTGTGGCAGATGAAGCATGTGGCATACAGCTTGGAGTTCGATGGCGGTTTGCTGGGCGTCGGCAACTTCTCGGTGCTGAGTGACATCAAATTCGGCTCTGATTTGGCACTGATCAGTTGGCCAGCTGCGGCAGCTGCTGCAGCTTCTCGCTGGCATGCCGCATATTGTTCGATGTGCTGCTGCAGCTTCACATGATCCTCGGGTGTTATGTAGGGCGGACTGGTCAGATGTGATGCCTGGTGGGATGCCTGCTGTGCTGTTGTTGGCGTGGCTGCGGCACTATAACTGGGCAGCTTGGCGCTGCTGTACAAGTGTCCACCACCGCCCAATGAATTGCTATAGCTGGGCGACGACTTCACCACTGGTAGCTGGGGTGAGAAGTGTGACATGGTCTGTGGTGGCAGTGTTACCGGTGAGGAGGCCACAATTGAATTCGCTGCACCACATTCCATCGGCGACTTGTTGCTGCTGCTGCTGCTTCTCAGATTCTCGACGATTTTGTCCAATCGCTTGACATCCTTTGGGACCATTGAGGTATTTAGATTGCTCGAGCCCGGCACACTGCCAGTGCGCATTCGCTTGGTGCCATAGCAATCCTCCTCATCAAGGCTGCTCTGATAGAGCTGACACTGCTGCTGATACTTGGCCAGCAGCTCTGTGGTCTTGTTCAGCGCCGTCTGCGAGAAGTTCAAGGGTTGCGGCAAGAGATTTGGATAGAATTGCAGCGACTTGAGAAAGAAGTTCTCCAGGGGTGTGCCCAGCTTATTGGCCAGGAGCGGTGTTTGCAGCGACGGACTAGGCAGCTGCGGCATTGCCAGACTGGGCGTTGTTGTTGGCGTGGCGGCGGGCGATGGTGATCGGGGTGTCTCAAATCCCAGCGGCTTCTCGCCACCTGCTGACTCCGTGTTGAAGGTGGTGGGAGTGGTGCAAGGAGCACTCTTGGCTGTCTTGGGTAGCTGCAGGTAGGTGTCATTAGATGGTCAGATTAAACATTACGCAGGTTATTGGACAGTTTGAACTTACATTGTTATTCTGCACATCCGCCAAACCCTTAATGCCCAAAGTTTCGGCCAGATTGAGGAGCACAGGTATCTGCTCCTCGTAGACATTCACCTCGCCCGAGTACATGAAAGTGAGCAGGGCAACAATAGCGTTAAAACTGGCGCCGGGTATAATAATGACCGGATGATTGCTGGCCTCCAGAGCGCGAAAGATCTCCATGAAGAAGCTGCTGCAGGCGCTGAGCACCACCCGATGGGCACGCAGCAGGCGACCCTCTGCTGATATGGTGACATCTGTGAGATGCGATTGGTCCAGTAAAATGGGCAGAGTGCTCAGCAAACTGGTCTGGAATGGAGATCGTAAATTTACAATGGATTATGTTGCAGTTGCTTGTTGCAGTTGGGGCCAATTGGGTCACTTGATCATATAAATAGTACGACTACAAGATTTGGCAGACCAGCTGCCCTGACTGTGTGTGTGTGTGTGTGTGTGTTTGGCTGACTGGCTAATTTTGTGTTTTGGCCCTTGGCTGGTGAGCTGGGAACATCGCCCGGAACACATTTGGAGCAAATGCGCCGGGCGACACTTAATGGCAGCTGAGCATTAATTGCAATTGCGTCGTGTTTGTGGCCGCTTCCAAATTAGATTTAGTTGCTAGTAAAAATTCTTTGGATTTTGGCAATTGCACGAAAATTTCATTTATTTGACAAATTTTTTTTTTTATTTTAATTTTATCTTTTTTTGCTTTGCCTCTTACTCCGCTCGGTTGCCTTTGGCTATTTTGGACAGCTTTGTCGTCCCTCCACCCCAACCGTAGCAACAAAATTGTCACCATATGAAATGCGGAAAACCATGTGTGAATAAGTATGTATATATATATATATATATATTGTACATATGTATGTATATTCTCTAAACCCTATATATAGACGCGTGACATTTCTTTGGTCGCTTCTTCGGAACGATGTCCAGTCAATTTTATGCCCGAGGCCAAGCCCCTAGATAATACATGTACATCGTATAAAAACGATGCTGACGACTTCTATAAAAGCATTCATTTTGAAATTTTTTTGTTTTTAGGGGTTGGCGAAGGGGGTGGTTGCTTTGAATAACACATCGAACATAATAAATAAAAAGATGAGCTAAGTAGCTCGGAATTAATGGCACCTGGAGCAGAGAAATGGGATATAAGTAAATATCAGTTAAATAATCATTTATTCATTTTTGATTTATGTTCGGATTAAAAACACTAAGATTCTACGAATATTTGAGAAGGTCTTCAATATTAAATTGTAGAGAAAGATTTGAATATGAACTTTTATGATTAGATTAATTATGTCCAATCTCAAGAAAAATCCCGATTCTTACTGTTACCTGATGATTATGCCATCGCAGACAAAATTGTTGTTGATTTTCATTATGTTGTTGCTGCTGCTCCAGTTGATGTTGCAGCAGTTGTTGCTGTTGTTGTTGCTGTTGTCTTGTATTTGTTGTATTTACATGTTCCATAATTCATTAAGATTAAGATTCATTTGTCCCTCACATAAATGGTTCTGCAAAATATTAACAGATCACATCAATTCTAAATTTCACACAGCTTTTCAATTTTGTTATTCGAACATAATTCTTGCATTTATTTTGATTTTCATAATTTTGTTTGTTTGTTTTGCATTTCTGTTTGTTGTCGTTTTTATGATTTGTTTATTCATTGAACATTTTGTCACACACTTTTCGTTGCGCTTTGATTTTAAGAGATCCGACGAATGCTCTTTATAGAGCGTTGATCTTTAGAGGCGCACACGCGGCGTATACGTCTTATGTCGGCATATTACTCATACGCCATGGCATGCTTCGTCTGCTCATGATATGAATAGCTGTGTGATGTAGTCGTCAATGTGTGTGCAAGTCAGATGTGACATGGCAAAGTGTAGCGTGTGTGCAGGTGAGTGTGTGAGTGTGTGGCCGAGAGAAAGGGGAAGGGTTGAGTGAATGGGCAAACAATGAATTATTACACTTAAATCAATCTGTGCTCAACTTGATGGAAAGCTATGTAAAATAATATGGAAAGTAAATATTTGGAAGGTTTGGGCGTTCGATTTCTAAGGCCGATCATTTCATTTTAATGAGTTTAGAAAAAGTAAAAATATATTTTTAATGAATATATTTAAAGGAATTATTTATTATTTCTATATTGAGTTGCTTATTAAGAAAAACTGCACTTTTTCCTCGGGTTTTATTTGAATAGTTCTTAATCTTAACTGTCTGTGCCAGTTTCTAGATTTTGGTGTCTGCTCTACGGCATTCCAAGGTAGTCTCTTTTTGGATCGTCGTTTAACATGCCTAAGTTATTTCGTTAATAATGCCAGGCACCCAGTTGACAATACTAAATTGCAATCAAAATACTAAAAGGAGGAAAACAACAACCACTCGCACACAAACACACGCACACCTCTAATATATATTGAGATAGTTTATAGGTGTGCATGTGCTTTGGCTGGCAATTAAATTTATTTAAATAAAACTAATTTGGTTTTTGTTGTGCTTTCTTTGAGTTGTTGTTGGGGTTGTTGTTGCTTTTGGCTGGTCTCTGGTCTACATTGCGATGGGAACTGGCCTGGCAATATGTCTATCACTGTCTGCTTGCAGGGGTTTCTGGGCTGGGGTGCGCTGCAAATCTGCCAATTTCCATTGTTTAGCCATTGCGGCTATACTAGATGCCAGATGATACACAGCTGAGTAGTAGGGGTTGTAGGGGTGGATTGGGGTGGGTATTGCCCACTACTTTTGTCCGAGGGCTATTTTTGTATTTGCAACGGACATGCATAAAATAATACTGTGTGAGAATCACAAACTGCAACTCATTGGAGGCCCCGAAAGTGACAACTACGACATCTTTGCTAGCCGTTTGGTGCCCAGCATGCGATATGTTCTGTTATTGTTGTTGTTGTTTTTGTTGTCGACAGACGGAATTTTCTTCATTCCATTATGTGCACAGCGAGTGAAAATCGCATCTAAGCATTTTTCTATTGAGCGACGAAGGCGCACCGAAGAAGAATGATTACCAAAACCAGGGACGTTGGATGGGGCACCTAGGGGGGCGGCGGGAGGAGAAGGACGCTCTGGCCTGGGGTTTGGCCTTTTTGGCGCTCGTTCACACAGAAAGTGTCTTTTCCGTAACTCTTTGGTATTTCTGCTCAGATTTTTACTTGATATATTCCGAAATTAGTTTCAGTTGCTTATGTATTTTTAAATAGCCGCCTCAAGAACTGTGCTAAACGCTCTCGCCAGCCTGTCTATTTTGATTTGTTGTCCAAGTGCCGTCTTTGTCAAGTGATTTCATCATCACCCAGCACCCTTCACTGCCCCCCCCCCCCTCCCTCCTAGCCACCCTTTTTGCCACTATCCACTTATCCCCTACCAAAGTTTTAGTGTTGATGCGTAATATTTTACACATAATAGCTCATACGCCGCGTTGCCATTCCATAATTCACAAGAAAGGATTTTGCGGTTGATTATTTCGCATGCTTTTCTTTTAGTTTTTTTCTATTCCATGACAGGTCGCACATTCATTTGATGTCCACTTATTTTTGTAGTCGAAAACTGAATTTGTGTATATAATTTTTTAGTATAATTTGTATTGTTGGTTTCCAGTTTTGTTTTTTTTTTTTTTTCATGGCAAAGTCTATTTATACACCTAGACTCAATTGAATTTAAGGGGTTTTCATCTGGAATTTAATTTGTCAACAAATTCACATCGAATTTCCTGTTTTCATCTTAGTTTATTAAACATAAAACTTGCTATATATTTAGAAGGAATTTTTATTTGGTGGTAAAAAATGATTATGGCCACTTTTAATTTTATTTTTCATTTTGCTCCATTTTATAAAATACTCGTGTTGGACATTAAAGATCCCATGAATTTTATACGATGTGGTTATTTGTCACATATTAAAAAAAAATTTATTAATGTTTTTTGTTGGACATACACAAATTAGGGAATAATACCCAACTGGAATATGGTGAGACATTTTTAGCAGAAACACTATTAATGAACTTGTTTTCCTTTTCTCATTTCAAAATGTAAGTTTTAATGTACACTTGGTATTGTAATTATCACATAATTTGTCATAAGAAAAACTGTGTATGAACACTCAAACTATAGATATATGTTTATATATATATATTTATTAAAGAATTCGTTAGGCGTGTTTCTAATTTATATTAGTGTTATTAGTCTTATATGTTTATTTCCTAATTTCCTGTCTCACTTTTTATTAAAGTAAAGTTAAGCACACTTTATATATTTATAATTTTAAATCCTGTTTTTGTAGAATTTAATTTTTAAAATAATTTGTTTATTTTTTATTTTAAATTGATGTTAATTTGTAATGCTTAAAATTTGCATATTTTTGTATTGTTCACCGTTTGTCGCGTGACGAATTTGATTAGTTTACTTTATTTTATTATTTTATTTGTTTTTTGTCAATGCGTAAAATTTGTTTGGTTTTTTGCTAAGCGCGCACCTTTGTCAACCGTTTGCTGCTCGCATCTGAAATGAAAATATCCCAAAATGTTTCAATTCTTTCGGTTTTAGTTGGAGATTTTCTATTTTTCGAATGTCCATCTCTTGACAATTTTTGCTGTGTGCTTTTAGTTGCTGTTGTTGTTGTTTGCCATTTGTTTTGTTGATTTGATTTCTCGCTCGTTGCCGTCGTCGTCTTCGTCGTAGTCGACGTCGTCGCTGTTGATGTCTTTGCTCAGCTCCTAACGATCTCAATCTCATCAACAGCATCGCTGTCGTCGTCGTTGATTCCATGTTCTAATTAATGAGCAAACATGCTGGCAGGCTTTCAGGCAGCCGAAGAGAAATTGTTATAGTTTTGTACTCACAATTTGTTGCTTAATTAATTGGCTGCAAACAGCATTTAGTTAATCAAAACATTTGTTAATTCATTAGAAGTGCACACATAATGAGCATTAGCTTGTAGTCCATCTCCTACTCTAGACACAATTGACATGGCCAAAACGAGACACACAAATACATGCATTTGCTGCAACCAAATTTACATTTCTCACAATACTCGTGTACATTATTAATTTGCAATAAAAGTGTGGAAACAGCCACAGCCGCAACACAAAAAATAAAACAACAAAATCAACAACGTTACAAAAATACATTTTTGTACCTGCTGTTGAGATTTAAATTATGTTGACAACGCCTGACAAATACAAATGGAGGTGAATTGGAGGCGCTGCTGGGCCAAAATCGCACCCCCAGCACCACCATTGCCCCTCCTATGCTGCTGCAGATTTCAATTCATTAAAATGCCAGAAATACTTATTTATTATTGCCATTATTCGTGTGGCTGCCTTGTATATTTGGGTTAGCCCAATACATTTATTCATCTAGGGATTAAAGAGACATTGAGAGAATCATCTATCGCCTATAAGCTAAAACATTGCACATCCGACAATGGCTTGCACTGATGCTGCGAATAATCCCAGCCATAGTTGTAGGGACAACGGACTATGGTCAAGTAGCCGCCAATGCAGCTATAATAATACTCGCAGCGATGTGGATGGGGATGATAGCCATCGCCCATGGTATCGCAATGTGGTCGACTCCCATTTGACGCACTTGGCTTCACGACTATAGATGCCGGAGTAGAAGTAGTTGGTGATACTGACTGCAATTCATCACGGCCGATGTTGAGGTCGACTGTCGCAGCAGCAAATGTTGCTGGTTGAACTGTTGTTGTGCCCATTGGCTCCAGGCAAACACCATAATCGTCAAAGGCGCACTCCTGTGCCTTGGGATCAAAATATGTTTGCTCTGGACAGGTGTCCCTAAAGGAGTTCTCACCATTGCAGTATATATAGCTGGCGCAATCATCCATGGCCATCACAAAGGTATCTGCATCCACATTGGAACATTGTGGAAACTCGTCAGCTTGGCTGGTGGGCAGTCCTCCGGCCAGGAACAGTAGGCAGAGTAACCTGATCAGTTTTTCGTGCTGAGACATTATTGTATACCTAATACTGTGCCTGAATTGGGTTTGTTGTGAATTTGGCAATTTCGTTCGCTTTTTATTGCCACATTTGAAGGTCAATGCGAATCAGTTATCATCATTTTTATCTAATACATGCGTTGTACTTTTCTCTATTGCCAAAAATTTATCTAATTAGAAATTGATATGCTAGTGTGTCAAGGTTGCGTACGTAAAAACTGATTTGCTCATTTAGGATAGCAGCTAATTGAAAGTTTGGTTTACAAATTTACGGCAACTACATTTAAGCACAACGACTGTTGTAAAATCATTACAAAATTTCTTAATTTATCTATGACACAGACTAGAATTGTTTCAAGCAAAGCCCTCGCAAAGCTTACATAAAATACAAGTAAAAACTCTATAAATATTATAATTTGCATGTGTAGTAACATTTAAAAATGTTTAATCAAAGAACTGATAGTTTTATTGATGCTTACTTAAAATAAAATGGTTGTTATTTAAAATCTATCTAAACTTGCAGCATGGGTCGTTTTTCTTTAGCTTGTAAATTGTCATTGGTGATTGCGTAGCCGGTGCCGCCCTGAAAGCATTAAATTAAGTTATACATAAAAAAAAACCGATATATAGTATGTGCTTCACTTACACGCTGCAGAGGAATGATGTCCTTGTCCTTAAGCTTGCGATCTGTCAAAGGGTGTATCATGTCCTTGCGTATAAGCTTCTCCACGCATTCCATGGTAACGACATCGCCACTGCAAGCATAAATGTATATTAAATACGTCATTCTTAATATCGCCTTCTCTTATTACTCACGTGGGACGCAGCACGGCACAAGGCACCGCATTGCTTAATGCATCGTGGGTGATGGGACACATGTAGCGAGCCTCCTTGGCAATAAGGGAACGCTTTGTGTCCCCATCTTTGAGGAGCGTAAATTTGACATCGATTAGATCCTTCATTCGAAGCTGCTGCTGGGAAACGGGGCAATAAATTGTGGGATCGGGCTTTTGCGCCTTGGCAAGGCCCGCATTTGGACACTCGGAAGGTAACCAAAAGCTGGGCAGCTTCTTCTCATGTCCATTGGACATGTTGGAAATAGAGGTGCCAGAGCTGGCTGCTGCTGAAGATGAAGTGCTGGGCATCGCATCAAGATCGATGGACTTTATTGTGGTAGTTGTCGATTTACGTGAAGGAGTTGTTGTTGGCTTCTCGGCATCGACGAATTTCTCCATGCGCGCCAGTTGCTTATTATTTGCATCCTGAGCCAATTCGTTTTCCTCGACGCGACGCAAACGCTCATATTCCTTCAGCTTGCGGCTGTACTCATTCTTCTTGGTGACAATGTACTGCAGAATGGCTTCCTTATCGAAAAGGTAACCATCTTTGGTTACCACAGGATTCCTGCAGGGCTGCAGGGTCAATGAGCAGCAATCAAAAGATTTCACTGAATCTTTGCCAAGACGTTTATCATTTGTGCCATATCCTGATTCCGCTGCATCCCGTTTCTTTTCGTTGTAGGTGTAAACAGCTCCGGCTGTGCAATTGCGTGCATGGCGAGTCATTTTCAGTCAAATTTATGTGCAAGCAAATATATAAACAAATGCCAGGCCAAAGGCGAAACGATAACGATAACTAAACTCTATCGGCGAAAAATAAATAGGGTTTGGTTCCAAAAATATGAAAACTTTCTTAATAGAAACTAGGTAATATTTTTAGACATAGTTAATGATCGAATAAAAATATTTAAATTATATATAAAGTAATGCCGACAGATCCAAGCCAACTATCGATTGTCTAGGTAAAACAGATGTTTGGTGTTTGCTAGTGTCACCACCCTGGTTGCAGAGAACTATCGATAGTGAGAAAGATCCCATCGATAAATGAAACAGATTTAATATAATTTCGAAATTTATGGGTACATTATATATTTGCAATATACTGCACCTTTACAGTATTTATTTATGTTGCATATGAGTAGTGGTTACTTAAGTGACTACTTGACTAGTAATACTGTTTGGCTGTTTGATGTGTATTTAGTTTAACATTTCACATTTATATATAGTATTTAGTAGTACTATTCGGCATCTACTTCTTTATTTCTTTGGTTTACCTATTATTTCTTTGCTTTGCCTCTAATGGTTTATTTCGTATGATTTTCTTTTGAGCATATCACAGAACAAAAATGATACATAGTTAGTAGAGAGATTGGGTCTTGGGCTCGTGTTTTTTGGATTAGAAAGTTTCGAAGTGTAAAAATATTAAGTGGAGCTTAAAAATATACTTTATATTTACTTGTATATATGTATATTTGTGTTTATGCATATTTATAAATCATCTATATGCAAATGTAATTGTTTGCCGTGTATATGTTTATATAAAGTTTTGATATCATTAGAAAAATATTGAGCGTAAGTATTTGGTATGTCGGATTGGGTTGACAGATAGCTAACTCTTAACTCAAAATGGCGCTCAATTCCTAAATAAATAAAAAAAAAATAAAAACCAAAGCTTCTACACCTAGCCTAGTCTACACGAGTATCTTATCATAGGACGGCGGCGGTGACTCATCGAGTGGCAGCTGCTTTCCCAGCGCCGCCGGCGTTTGTTCCGGCAGCAATATTGCTATATGATAAGGCGGTGGTCCAGCTGCAGCGGCTGCGGCTGTTTCCGCACTAACAACCTCCACCTGTCCATCTCCTCCATCTAAAAACCGCGCATCTTCCAGCTCCAACATGCAGCTACTGACATTGCCATCAGGGCGAATGGGCGGCAATTCCTTGGGAAAGCGAAACAAGGACACCATGCAGGCTACCACAATGAATAACACCGAGAGCAAACAAAATATTACCACCTCCACCCCACTGGCCTGATGATCAAAGTAAAACTTTACGGCTAACACAAAAAGCGAAGCCAACACCAGCGATCCGCACATTCCGCACTTCAGATGACCGGGCAGCAGTTGCGAATCGGCGTGTTGCAATAGTGGGTGATGCTGCTGCTGCAGCTGGCTGTTCTGACCCATGGCCACTGCCTGTGTCTGTGTGGGTGGTATTGGCGTGGCCGAAACAGACACTGCTGCTGTTGTAACGGAAGCTGTTGCTGCTGATGTGGCTGCTGTTGCTGTTGCGTGTCGCATGTTGCCGCTCGAGTTGTGGCGACGCGGTGTTGCATATCGACTGTTGTTGCAGCTGCTGCTGTTGCTGCTGCTGTGATGATGATGATAGGCGCTATATGCATCGTCGCTGTGTTAATAAAATCATAATTAAATATAAAAATTATATATTTTTAAAGAGCTTTAAGTATATTTGAAATGCTTACGCATAAATGCCAGAATGTTGCTGTTGTTGCTGCTGCTGCTGCAGTGGGTGTTGCTCATACTGCCGCATCGGCACAGCCATGTTGCCAAATTGTGGATGATGATAGCTGTAGCTGTAATGTTGCTGTTGTTGCTGCAAGTGTTGCGGCTGTTGTTGCTGCTGCAACTGTTGCTGGGATCGCTGCTGATAGCGCAATCTATCTGTGCTGTGCTGATGACAGCCATGCGAGGAGCCATGTGCGACCAGTGGCACAATTGTTCCGCTGCCTGTTAGCACCGCTGCCGATGAAGCTGTGACATTGGAATTGTTGTTGTTGCTGGCAGTTGGTGCCGTTGTCATGGCAGAAGCCGCAGCAACATTGCTATTGTTGTTGTTGCTGCTGTGATGGAAGAGTTGTTGCTGATGCTGTTGCTGTGCATTATTGTTGCCGCTGGTATAGTGCAAGGCCTGACGACTTGTCCCCGCGCCCGTCTGACAGTCGCCGCCATAGGGAGCTAATGTTCGATGCACCGATGCGAGAGTTTGATTATGGCTGCAACTGTTGGCCCCGCTGCTGCTACTGGCCAAGTTGTTGGTGTTGTTGCTGTTGTTGCTACTGGACTTGCTACGCCGCGGCGGATGTCCGTAGCTGAGGCCACCTCCTGTATGCGACAGCGAGGCAGCAACGCGCGACCTTCCAAAACCGCATTGTTGCGAGCGTTTATCAATCCAGAAATGCATCTCCAGACGAACACTTGTCGACGACTGTAAGTAGAAACTTGTGTTAACCGATAAACAGACAGACACAGACTGCAAATTGGTTGATGCTGAGTTTGCGATATAGAAAAGGGAGTTTGGGCCAAACTTCAGCCAGACAAAGCGCATGAGTCATTTATATTCGTGTCGAGACATGCCTAGAAGGGAAGATGGAGACACACAGACATGCACACACAAACTTACTCACAAACATAGCTAAGCAGGAAACGTGCGCATTGCTTTTTATTATGCTGCACTCCAAGTCTGTCTGCTGTTTCCTCTTTGTGTGTTCTTTCAAGTTCAACTACCCCCACAGCAATAACAACAACTACAGCAGCAGCTCCGAACAGCTTCCCCAAATGGCAGCGCAGAACTGCATAGGTAAGCGCTAAACAAAGGTTGTCTCTGCTTGTCTGCCTGCCTGGTCAAAAAACCCCAACAATAATAACCGCAACAGCAACAGCAATAATTTGGGAATGCTTTCACTTCCCGTGTCATTGGCAGCAGCCAAACCAAACAGCCAACAAGAGCTGACAAACTCGCTCAGCACAAAGGCCCTGCCCGCCAAAAAAATGAAGGCAGACATCCACACACAAAGGGGTTGCTGTAGCCACACAGCAGCTTGCCGTGTGAGACAGGACACGTCCACAGGACTGCACAGTGGTCCTTAATCAACTAGTAAATGAGATTGTGTGTTTTTAAAAATGCCAAGATATTTATAAATAAATATATATTTTATTGGATTAGTTGACAGATTTGTTTGCCAAGTGGGCTTTTTGGCCGCGTTAGTTTCAACAGTTTCCGTGGTGTAGCGGTTATCACATCTGCCTAACACGCAGAAGGCCCCCGGTTCGATCCCGGGCGGAAACAGATATTCATTTTTTTTGCAATTTTATGGAGGGATTTTCTTTTAAATATTAAAATAGTTTTGTTCATTATAATTTTTAAAATCAGTAAATATATATTAAATGTTTCATTTCAGAGCTATCGTTAAGCAATTCTCGAAGCTCTTGTTCCACAGTGTGTGCAACAACACTATGTTTACATTTGCGTTTGCCGCTTAACTGGCTTAACTGTTCATTGAACCGTTTCTCCCAGTGGTCTTGTTTGTTCTGGTTCGTGGTCGGACTCTTTGGCTGGGGTATTAAGCAGTCAACAATGAGAACCAAAAATCATATAAAAATAAAATTGGGAAGATGAAAATAAATGCTCAAAGAAAATAAATTGTAAAACATAAAATTGCTCATAAATACAGGCTGGAATTAAAAAATGATACATATTTGATTTCTGTGACTGTCTCTTGTGATTAAAATCGCAGTCTGCATCGAGTCCCAAAGATCTCTCAAAGTTCAAAGTTCAATGAATGGTTTTGTCAACGACTTCTTGGGCGAGAAAAGTTACACAACAACGCACTCAAAACTGAATGCAAATAAATAAATAAATACTCAGGCACAAGGCCAAAGTAATAAAATAAACATACTCAAGCATTTAAATGGGACATTTTGACAACTGTCTGATAGGTTCATTTCAGCCAATTGCTCGCTCGCCCACATCCTTGGCTCTGTCATTTGTCGTAAAGATTGCCTGACTGCCTGGGAGATGCCTCAAAATGTACCTCAATTTGCACCGCTGCTGTTGCAAGGTTCAATGCATTGTGTATGTTTGATTTGTGTTTTATCTAACCCCTATAAAATTCCCCATTTGGCTTTTATAATTTCAGTTTTGTATATGCCCAACGAAGTTGAATGTTCGCCATCGTTTATTTAAAGAGTCAACGTTATTTTCGGAATTTAAAATAAAACAATAATGGGAATTGACTTTGTTTCTCGAATGCCATCACGTTTCAGATTTCTTTTTTTTAGAAGTATTTTATCTGTTATTGATTCGACTTGATAAAAGTGCCACTATTGTTAAGACAAACTACTTAAGAGTTGACACCAGTTCAAGGTTCAAGTTTCATCTCACACTTTTCAACGTTCTTTGTTTGCCTTTTCTCAAGAAGGGAAAAGCTTTTGATTGTATCTAACAAATATATATGATTTGAATACAAAACATTGCTTTGACCTCTAAGGGAACTGAATCAATTACCAAAACTGCTACTAAACTTGCACAATTTGAGCATAATTATACATATGGGGAATTTAATTTATTGCTTGTTCCATACTCTGATTGGGATCACATCAATATTTATTTTTGTATACATATTCTTTTCAATTAACGCGCCCATAATTTCATTATCAGATTTTGGCAGCACCGTGCTCAG
Source organism: Drosophila fungiperda (assembly GCA_035042345.1). Classification (NCBI taxonomy): domain Eukaryota; kingdom Metazoa; phylum Arthropoda; class Insecta; order Diptera; family Drosophilidae; genus Drosophila; species Drosophila fungiperda. The sequence goes on from JAWNLM010000021.1 coordinate 94,247, forward strand.
TTTAGCCACAATAAAAAAAACAACATAAAATTGGCAAATCATTTGATCGCATTCCTGAATGCTTTTTAAAATAGCCCCATTCAAAACAATTTGTGATTTCATTTATTAATTTAGTTTTGGATTTGAATCCATCGAGCTTGGTGCTTAAATTGACTATTGGGACGCAATAGTTTCAACTGTTTCCGTGGTGTAGCGGTTATCACATCTGCCTAACACGCAGAAGGCCCCCGGTTCGATCCCGGGCGGAAACAGATGCTAATTGCTTTTTTGCAAATTTTAATAAAACATTTTTCAAATTAATTTATACTAATAGTTTTCTTGTTGCTTCATTAAATTGATTTTAATGCTATTAAAGACATATTTTGCCGAATTTTATTGAAATATCAATCATTAACTGAAGGAAAGGGCTTGCAAATATTGAAATAATAAAATAATATAGACACAACGCATATATTTACTGCCTAGTGCTATGTTTCTTTCATTTATCTTCATCTTCATATTGTTTTTAAGTTAAATTTTAGTTAAATCTTATCTCAGATATTCCTTGCAAGACATTGTCTGTTATATGCGCAGTGAAATACATTTACATATCTTGAAAAAAAAACAACTCATTTGAAAACATAAATCCAGTTTTTAACAAAAGCAGCTTTACATAAACACACAAAAAGCATAAATACGCATACGTTTGTATGTTTTGCACCACAATTTGTTAAGATTTCTAAAAATCAGCTTACAACTAGATGCATATGTACATACATATATAAAAAGCTTTATAGTTGGCCTTCGTTCAATGTTTAATTTTACTTATTCTTTTTTAACTTGCTTTTGATTCCGTGTTTTTTTACCTTTCCCTTTTCAATGTGTTTGTTTGAACTTGTTTGCCGAGTCGGCTATCAAATTCAAAAATAGGTTTTGGCCGCTCGGTGTTCAACAGTTTCCGTGGTGTAGCGGTTATCACATCTGCCTAACACGCAGAAGGCCCCCGGTTCGATCCCGGGCGGAAACAGATGACATACTTTTTGCATGTTTTTTTTTAACATTTAATATTACGTTGCAATCGTTTTATTAATAACTGTTTTGAAGTATTTAACTTGTAATTTAAGAATTATTAGTTTATTATTTCATAAAGAAAATAGAGAAAGATTTTTATTGATAATAAACAAGTGCAGCAAAGCTCCACACTCAATTCATTCTCTAACGTCTAGACAAATATTATCAGCTTTCGCAGATAAACGCGTAGTAATGCAAAAATATACCAAGCCTAACAATAATTAATAATAACTACTGCAAAATACATAGCTGCACAAATGAGGAGTGATATCCGTGTAATATAAAGCACAACCACTTTTACTCTCACTTTGTGAAATGGGCCTTTTGGCCTTTTTTTATTTTCTGTTAACCTTTACTTTGTTTTGCGTTTCTCTCGTTTGCCTTGGCGGGAAGTGAATTTGTTGTTTCTCTTGACTTTGCAAACACATAAAATGCGAAAATGTGGAGGCATTAAATCAACTTGTGCCAAAGCTGGCTGGATAATGCCCACGACTACGTGTATGTCTGTTCGCCTGTCTGTCAGAGCGACAAGCAGACACATAGTGATGCTGCTGTTGCCAGTTGGGGCTCAAACTGCGTATGAGTAATGCCAGAAATGCAATTCAAATGCGTTGGTGTATTGGATTTAGTGCAAATGTGTATGTATGTGAATATCTGCAACTTTGCGTCGTTCCCTCTCAGCGTGTATATCTGCGAATCTGTGTGGTTGATGCATTTTCAAGTGCATGGTTTTTTTTCAAACATTTTTTTTTACCTGTTTTAATTTTAACAGCTAATTGATTTGCTTTGAATTCTTTCGTTTATTTTGCACATTTGTCGCACATCGCTTATTGTTGCTGCTGTTGTTATTGTTGTCGTTGCTGTTTTTGTTGTTAATGTTGTTGTTGCACGGAAAAAGTCCTTGAACGCTCAACTGACCTGACACGATACACACAGGACAGCAGAGCACTGCACAGCACAGCACAAAACAATTGGCAAAAAATAAGCGTAACCTTTTGCCAGCCTTGATAATAATACACACGCGACAGTTGTTTGACTCAATTTCACAGATTGTCAATTGCCACGCGAAACATAGATTGCAACTTTTTTGATTATATACATAAGTCGTGCAGTACAATTATGATTACTCAAAGCACAGTGCGCGCTTTTCATTTTGCATTTTGAGAGGTGTCTGCCTGCTTGCCTGCCAAACTGCTGCCTCCTGCGCAAGGACCTGCAGCCAACTGACAACGGCAAATGTATATCTGAATGCAGCTAGCGAAGCATTTTCACTTTTCATGAGCTTCAGATTCAAGATTATTTCTACTCTCAGTCTGTGCTTTCGCTATTGGCTACGTGATGTGTGTGCGAGTTCGTGTGTGTGTGTATTTTTTGTATCTGTGAGTTGCCACTGGATGAATATGGGTCTTCCCATTGCTCTCTCTTAAAAGATACGGGGCAGCTGCACGGCACAGGCGCAATAACGGCACATTACCATTGTGAATGGTTTGCAAATGAGATAGCAAAGCTAAAAGCTTCTGCCAGTGAAATGGGAAAGAAAAGCTATATTCAGCACGCCAAATATTATATATACTCTTTCTAACCAAAGTCCGCTTGCCTACATGTCAATATCAATTATTAAGTATAAGTATAGTATTTTCAAATGCAGTACGAGAAAATACTTTGATCAAAACCACTTTGATTTTGAAAAATACTTTCAGTTTAAAAAAAAAGACTGGTGCCTAAGATAATTATTGTCTGATGCCCTCAAGGCGATTGGTAGTCTGGAGTTTGTACATTATTTTCCATCTGAATTCATTATGCCTGATATACATATAAGATAGATTTAAAGGCGAAACCATGATGACCAGACAGCATTTGATAATCCATTTTTGGCAATTTTATGGCTGAGAGAAATTTGTACGATCCAATATGCAAATATTAAAATGAGTATCGGGCTCACATCAAGTTTTTAACTTTGAATGATGTATTGATCTAAAAGGCTAATTCTGAAGTACCTTCTCCAATCAATAGATTAGCTTGTAAATGCAAATAAAAACACAATATGATCGTTTTTGAATGAACAGATCGGGTTTGATTACTAGATTTTGGTTACGTATTTGGGTTGGCGGCATTCACGTATTTCGGAATCGTACCACAAGCCAGGCGTACAATCCAAGGTGACACCATGACCTTCTACACAATAATAGTAGGCATCCATACGCTTCTTGTGGGGGTAGAACTCAACTCCACGAGCTGGACAGATGATATCAGCACGTCGGGGCGGAGTACGGGAATACGGCTGAATGTTGCGCTGCTTGGCCGTCATCTGACATGTTCAGAAGCGTAAAAGATTAAAATTGGATTTAGATCTATATTTAAAATGAATTTCTCTCACCTGACAGTGATTATTATTGTCTGATGGAACGCAACAGTTGCACGTTCTATTAAAGACCAAGCCACTAGTACATGTCTGAGGCCAGGCCATGCCATCGGAACAGATGAAATATTTGCTGCACCCAGCTTTACTTGGCAAATATACGATATTTGTCACATTCATAACCTGGGAACACTCATTATCCACACAGTCAACATATTGGGGGAAATCACAACGATCCGTCTCCGCATTATACTGCAATCCGTCATGGCACTCCCTTAGAACCGGAACACCATAATAGCAGAGCACGTATTTAGTGCAGGTGCGATCGTAGCAAAAGCTGGTCAGAAAATACTCTTCGCACCTGGGCAGACATTTGATACTCTTGTCACTTGCATAGTTGCATGATTGATATTTGTAATCAAATAAGAGCTTACAATCCGTGGCATTACCTTTGCACAGTTCGGAGAAAGACCTTCCTTCGTAACAGCTATCAATAGAATCAATTTGACCATCTATTGAAGAAATAGTACAGAAATTTCGGATCGCTTTCACAATATCAATCAGAATACATTATTTACCTACACACGTAACATAAAGGGAACAGTTGCTTATATGTGGAAGCAGTGAATTATTTGCCACATTTGCGCACAGATTTATACCGTTCGTAATTAATTCGTAGGGAGGCTCCACTTCTTCAGATTCGACATCGGCATCAGGCGCTTCTATTAAATCGGATTGCGGGATTCCAATTGAGTAAAACCTTGCCAATACGCAATCGTGCATGGTGAACAGAAATCCATAGAGCAGCAGTAACTTCACTGTTAATGGAATATTAAATAGATGAAAATTTTTATTGGTTATTGGGAACACACTACGCACTTCTTGTGGACAGTAAAAATTTCAAAGCACAAGTAGCACATACTCTGGAGAAACATCCGAATTTATATGATTTCTCTTTGATATCATTTTTTATTCTATTTTTCCTTTTTTTCGTTGAATTAATGAGTTTTTGGAAAGCTATGAACGTTATCTAATTTGGGCACGCGCTCCAAACCTTCCGTTGAAAAATTACATTTTAATTTTGTACTTGTGACGGAAATTTCATGTCAAAATTAGACATGAAATGAGACATGAAATGTTCGAAATGAATCGAGTTTCTAAACACAAAATGTTTGCCGATGATTACGTTTTCGATTATAGATTTTTCGTTTCCTTTCATTTTTATAATATATATATTACATAAATATTATCAATAAATTTCAGAATTAATAAATATAGACTCATATTAGTTGCTTATTAAATTTGTCACTCGCATATTTAATTTTGGTTGTTTACAGATTACAGATTAATTACATTTAACCTTTTTTGGCTTCTATAGATGCGTAAATTTTCGAAATACATGCTGTAAATTTAACAAACATATGCTTATTAATAATGCTTGATAAAGGTGAGCTCTTATTAGACAGCAAATGAGTTGTGTGTAATTTGTTTGTTATTAATATTATCGTGACATTGCTTTTATCTATCCAATTTGAATGTTTTCAACGGACTTGCCACTAAATTACCAAAATAAGTGGCATGTTTTGCCATCTAATGAATTTGCCTTTACCGATGAAACGCACATATCTACAATTGATTGCAAAAAAAAGAAAACAAAATGAAAAAATGAAAAAATGAAGTTACCTATAAAATGATGTTTCCTTTGCGTGAAGCCATCAGTCGTTCATTAAGCCAGACAACAGTGAGTATAGAAAATAAAAATCAACTTAAACTTGAGGACATTAATTCATTTACTACCAGTGATGAAAACTAACCAATTGTTGACGGTGCTGTTCTTGTCCACGCTTGTTGGTCATGGCTTGGGGGAGGTTAACATTTGCGCCAATGTGACGGACAATCTATTCCTGCCAAGTATCTCCAACTGTAGCAATTACTTTCTGTGCATTTGTAAGTGATTCGCGCTGGTTTTTTATAAATGTGTTTTAAATTCGTATCCCATTTAATAGCCGGCATTGCTGTGGCTCGCACCTGCACTCAAGGCTACTTCTTCGATGCCAAGGATCAGCAGTGTGTGCATGTCTCTGAGGTGAGATGCCTGCCCAAATGTCCGGCTCAGGGACTGAGCTCCTTCTGCTACGATCGCACCTGCACCAAGTATGTGCTCTGCTTTGGCGGCGTGCCAGTTCTACGTGAATGCGCCGATGGACTCCAATACAATGCTGAAACAGATCGCTGCGATTTCCCCCAATATGTGGACTGTGTGGACAATCTATGCATAAGGCAGAATAATCCCGCTGACATTGTGTACATTGCCAGCAAGGCGCTGTGCGACAAATACTATGTATGTGTAGATGGTCAGCCGATAAATCAGACTTGCGCCAGTGGACTTCAATATAGTCCCGATTGCCAATGCTGTAATTTTCCCTCAGTTGCTAATTGTAAGGTAAGTTTTCGAAATGCACTTTCTACATTGAATTTTGGTCATTTTCTTTTATTGGTGTCTCTCTCGCTTTCTCTCTCTCTCTCTCTCTCTCTGTTTAGGTTGAGTCACTGCAGCGCAACATTCTGCCATTTGCCAGAGTGCCGCCACGTGCCGCTGACATCAAGTGCCCCGAGGAGGGTGCCCACTTCTTTGCCCACAAGAACCGGAAGAATGCCTATTACTACTGCTTGAATGGACGTGGTGTGACACTGGACTGCACTCCGGGCTTGTTCTATGATGCCAAGATGGAGGAGTGCCGCGAGCCGCAATTTATATTTGCATAGAGGATAAATAGTGATTCAGACAAATAAATTTCAAAGTTCATCGCAATTGCTTGCATATTGTTTAAAAATGCTGTGTGAATGTGAATGCCCATCGGCTATACGCATTTTTCTCATTGGCTAATTTTAGCCGTTGAACAATACGTTGCTCTTCCTCTCTCTCTCTCTCTCTTTCTCCCAGACAGGCGACAAAAATTTACATAACGATCATCATTTTACAAGTTCAACCGAACATGCTCAGTTGTCTACAATATAAATATTGTGCACTATATCCAGAGTATAATTGTCTTCTTTAAAGATTTAATTTTAACACAATTTGAAATTCTTCATGGAGAATTTGTTTTAATGTTCTACAATCTGTTTTAATTTCTATATATATGTTTTGGTTCACGACATTCTTCTACATTTGGATCGTACCTTAAACCGGGTGTACAATCCAAGGTTACACCATGTCCATTTAGGCAATAGTAGTAGGCATCCGGGCGTGATTTATGGGCGTAGAAGTGAACTCCACGAGCTGGACAGATGACATCAGCGCTCCGCGGCGGCGTTCGTGGAAAGGGTGAAATATTGCGTTTTAGTGCTGGAATCTGTATGAGGTCGAGACAATATTATATATGACTAATCTTCAATGCTTCTCGTAAGCAAAACCTACCTGGCATTTAGTTCTGTCTGGAAAATCACAGCAGCTGCAGTTGGTGTTGAAATACAATCCTGGGGCGCAGGTGAAATTCCTGGCAACACCAATCGCACATAAGAAGTATTTGGAACATGAAGACTTGCTGGGTAAGTATATGAGATCAACGACTTCAGCCGTTCTCATGCATTCATTATCCACACAGTCAACATATTGGGGGAAATCACAACGATCCGTCTCCGCATTATACTGCAATCCGTCATGGCACTCCCTTAGAACCGGAACACCATAATAGCAGATCACGTATTTAGTGCAGGTGCGATCGTAACCGAAAGTGCTCAGATTAAAGTGCTCACATTTTGGCAAACAATTCGCATCGTTTGGATAGCCGCAGCTCTGATTGCGAGCATTAAACTGATAATCCATCTTGCACTGTTTCTCTATGGCCTCGCCATCTGATGAGAGAATAGTTTGTAAAATCGATCGGACTTTCGTTTTCTACTTACCCCAGCATAGGTAATATTTTCTGCAGTCTCCCACATGGGGCAAAAATATTCTGTTTGCCACATCACTGCAAAGACTGATGTTTCCCGTGTAGAGATTGTTAAGTATTGCTACCGGGTTATCGTCATTTGGACCTGGCGCCTCAATTTCCTCCGTCAATGCATACCGCAGCACCAGACAGAAGGTTAAGAGAACAAGGAACTTAGGAGGTTGCACTACTTGTGAAGTATAGTTAATTAAATTAATAAACAAAAGTTCACGTTGGGTTGTACTAACTTCTGTTTGTTAACATTTTTCTAGCCTGACTGGTTTCGTTACTCTTAAACAATCTCTTTTATATCTCCGGTTTTTCAGCAATCAATTGAAATAACGTTTAATTTTCTCTTATCACCATCGAACACATTTTAATTTGTATGATAACAGCTCAATTTTTGTTTTGATGACTAACTGAAGCATCAAAAATCGCATAAAATGTGTAAATGTTATTTGATTTTTGAAACATTTGTCGCCTGTCGCTCTAAAAGAATTTTCCCACACACATATATATAAATATATAAATATAGGGAGCGTACACATTATAGATATATTTGTATGCTTGTGCATAAATTATCGTATAAAATAATTTCATTTTCGGCTCAGTCATTTAGTAGCAATATTGGAATCTCGCCGCGCGTAGACCAGCGCATTATCCTAACAGAAATATTTAAAAAAAAAACATACTTTCTTAAAGATTTGTTGTGCAGCCTGCAAGTATCTCACTGTAAGTTTATATAATTATTTTATATTTTTTTATTTTTTGTTTCCAAGTGGACGCAATTCACATCATCGTAAAAATGTCAAAATGATTGACACAAATATTGCCACCAAGACAGTTCGACACGAAACAAAGAAAAATGTTATTTATAGAAATAGGAAGTCTAGTTGCGTGTGTGTATTTGAAAAACACAATTGAACACACAATTTGGGTAATATAATCATCTCGAGAATTCTCATTTCAGAAACGTTCTTCAAAATGGTCAACGAGCTAAATAAACCCCAAGACAATGCTGCATTGAGCGAGGTGAGTAAAATGTGAAAAATATGAACAATAGAATCTCTTATATGAGCTCATTGCTGATATTTTTATAGGTTCTGGCTGCATCCAACCGTCAGCTAGAGGAAATGCAAGAGGAACATCGACAGCTGCAGCAAGAATTAACCCGTTTAAGTGCACAGCGAACACAATTGCGGATGGCGACCAGAGAACATCATTCACAGATTGTTGAAACGACAGAGACATCTGTAGAAGGCGGTTCTGAGTCACAGTCTACAAATTCTAGGGACGGTGCTGGTACAGTGCAAGCGAATGTCGTATCCGAAGAGCAAGCCAATGAAGGCGATGAGGACAATGAAGAAACGGCCAGTTATCTCCAGGAGAAGCTAGCGGAAATTGCGAATTTAAAAGCGCAATTTAAACGTGTACAACAAATGACGGATACAACAAAGCGCATTGAGCAGCACATGTCCACCATGGAGTCATCATCCTCTTCGTCTGTGATGCAAAGTAGACAAACTATGAGAGCGGAAAGTGTTCAATCCAGCAGCAGCACCAGCACCAGCAGCAAGGCATTGTCATCGGAGACGGCAGTATCGGCAGCGCCCACAGCCCAAAGTTCTCCAGACAACGCGGAATTGCTCAATGCAATGATCAATATGGTTACGGATTTCACCAGTGATTTACGTGGTCAAGAGGAGAGCTTGAAAGCAGAACGCCTCCGCATTAAAACCTTGAAGGAGGAAATTATACAGCGCAAACAGGGCAAATAGGATAATAATATTCAATAAATTAGTTGCTTGTTCATTTACCTATATATCCATATATGTAATTAAAGTGTATCCAATTCAAATTGCTATTTTATTGGGTAAAAGCGTGCATTACGTTTAAAAAGTTTCTGTTTACATTTTTGATCTGGCTGTTACTAAAATTTGTTGACTAGGATCATCGATAAGTAGTGTCATATTTCGCTTGTGAAAAAACATCGATATTGTTATCGAATTTGCCATCGACATCCCGCTCTATCGATAAGAAAATGTGCCATCCCCAGTTGTCAGGACGCAGCTGTTTGCTTATAAAAAAATTTAGCTTCGAAAAGCCCTTTTTTTATTTTCGATACTTAAAAGTAATTGTTGTGTCCAAATTATATTTAATTGATTTAAGCAGTAGGTAAAGCCTCATGTGTCAGTGTTAGTTTATATTTGTTAACTGTGAAAATTTTATATGTATAAATTTTCCGATGGCGTCGACACCGCCCGTAAAATTAGTAATGAAAAAAAACGAGTGTGATAAAACGCGAAGCACCGGAGCCGTTCCTAAACAGGCTGCGGCAACATCAACATCAACATCAACAACTGCAACATCAGCAGCAGCAGCTGCAACAAACTCAACGCCGCCCACAACCAGATCCAGTAGCAGTCGTGTGCGCAACTCGGCACTAATCAAGCAACAGGAGGAACAGGAGAGGGAACGGGCAAAGGATCTCACAACGGGACTGCAGCGTGGCAACTGCAAAACGCTATATGTATGTAGATCATCATAAGGATCTTATATGCTTAGACACAGTTCCATTATCAAATGTGCTTCAAAAACAACCGGCACGGGTTTTTTTTTTGTTTATGTTGATTGATCACATTTTGCATATTTTCGTTGCCATGGCGCCCATTAGGTAGCTGGTCCAACTAACTCTCTCTACGATTCTATCTCTTTGCGCTCTTGCATTTAAAAATACATTTCACATTCATTCTGTTTTTTGACCAAAATCTTTCGAAAAGTCTAGCGCTGTTTTAGTAACACAGACGACCTTCTCCACGAAACACAGCCCGACATTTCCGACTGTATATATATAAATTTGTATATGTACATATATATCCCCATATAGCAGCAAAAATTGACGCGTTTTTGATTATTTGTCTATTGCTAATCTTCGTTTGTTTTTGCTTCAAGGACCTACTGGAGCGTGCAACAGCAACAAAAACACATATCAGCACACAGCAGCAACGAGAGGCACTGCGTCAATTGGCCGCCGAACACAGTTACGATCTAACAGGTAAGCTTACTGCTGTGCAGTAATTCGGCATTAAAAATTTAATATCTTAACGCACACCTGGGGCCAAGATTTACTGCTCACATAAAATGTGCGCGAGTTCATAGTCTAAATATAAAACAGCGCACAAAAATAAACGCCCACGGAGAGGGCCATTCGCATTGGGCATCACTGTGGGCAGCTGGCCAGCTTTTTTCAGGCTGCGTCATTTTTTTAGTGAGATGTATGTACAATTTTCGCTTGCTTTGCAGATCCACTCCAAGAGCAACAGCAGCGCTTTTGCTTCCCAGTGCGTCCAGTGCAACGAGTTCAGCATCAGCAAGCGCCGTCACCAGCAGCAACAGCAGCTGCCCTACGACTGCGTCAGCCAACGACACCCAATGCAACAGTAGGTGTCGTCACACCCAACACGACCAACGGCATTGAGGAACAGCAGTCTACAGTCAGCACCACTATCACCAGCACCAGCACCAGCCACAGCAACAACACCAGTAATCATCAGGCGCCCACCGCACTTCAAACTGTGATTCATCAGATATTTGGATCAACAGCATCGCAACACTCGACACGTTCACAAATTGAATTCCTGCGCACATTGCTGGGTTTGGATGAGAATTGGAATAGCAACAGCGGTCAACAGGCAACAGGCAGTTTATCACAGGTAAAGTATTCCAAAAGTGTTTTTTTTTTTATATAATCACACTGTCATTGGAATTTTAAATGAACTACAAATAAACATTACCTGTTCCCAATACATTATTCTCTATTTTGCGTTCAGCAATTGAACAACATGGTTCACGAAATTAACCCGGGAACTGGCGAAAAGGAAGGCATTGTCAATTCGACCAGCCTAGAGGATGTTGCATTAAGTGAGGTAAGTGTGCACTCGAGTTGTTTACATCGAACAGCATAAGTAATTAAATTTAATTACCCAGATGAGCGACAATCGCGCCCAGTCCATACAATCTCTGCATAGTGCAATGGAGACGCCCACGCCTGATACAACGCCCAGTTTCGATGATCTGCAGCAGCGATTGGATGCCTCCAATCGCAATATGCAGCATTTGCATGATGAGCAGCAGAAGTTGCTGCAAATCCAAAACATGGCCAAAACACATCTCAACGAAATGGAGCTGCTACGCCAAAACAGCGCTCGCTTGTCGCACGTCGGCAATGGCGATGCGCCCAACTATGAGTCCGTTCAGCAGGTCCAGGATGATATGGCCTCGCTGGTGGGACGCATGAAGAATCTCACATCTTTCATACACAATCAAAACGAGCTGAGCAACATACTAGGTGACGATGGCCCTGAGATTTTGGCCGAGCAGCAAGCGCTGCAACAGAAACTTGAATCATTGCGTTCGCAGCGCGAGGATATGCGTGAGTTGGTAAATGAACTGAACAGCATAAATGCCGTGGCCAGAGAGTCTAACGCTGCCCGTAACGCTGGTCTGGAGAAGGAGGCAAAGCAAAAGCAGCCAACACCGCCAACTAATCAGCTAACGAGGCCCGTAAATGAGCGCGTTGTGCCCGTCGAGTACCAGCGCAATGTGCCCATTATTCGCGAGGAAGCGTCTAAGGCGGCACAACGTGCCCAGCACGCTCAGAATATGATCAATCAGAAGACCGCGGACATTGATGCGCTAAAGGCACAAATGGCCAGGCTCAAGGGCATGCTGGACACTGTCACCCAAATAGAGGAAAGCACACCCACCATGGGTGAGGCTTTGGAGGCTTCCAACGATCGCGAAGAGATACCCGCAGATATTTCGCAGCGTGTGCATGCATTAAATGATGTGACTTCAGAATTGCGTGCCGAAGCGGCCAGTTTGCAGCAGGAACGCGATCGCATAATGGCATTGAAGGCCGAAATTGAACGTCGCAAGCAGCAAGCAGCGGCTGCAGTGCAACTGGGTGACGAGGCTCTACTACGTAATAGTTTGACGCCAACGCCTACGCCTCGGCGGCAACCTGAAGAGGAAGACGAGGAGGAAGAGGAGGAGGAGGCAACAACATCGAGTCATGTGCAGATGCAGACGCACGATGAGTTTCGTGCGCAATGCGAACAACTGCGACGAGAGTACGAGAAGAAGCAGCGCGAATATCAAGCGCTTTATATGAACAACAATGGCAGCAGCACCAATCACAGCAATAACAACAACACCAACACTACGTCGGAGGCGGATGATGAGGGCAACGATGACACCGATTGCGATAGGTATTTTGCTCACATGGGAGCCGTATCTTCGGCAACACTGAAGCGTTCGCCCTCGGCCAGCACTGTCGTAGAGAAACAACAACATCAACAACAACAACAGCAGCTCCATCATCATCAGCAGCAGCAACAACTTTTGCAACAGCAGCAGCAGCAGCACCAGGAACAACAACGACGAACACAGCAAAAACAGCAGCAGCAGTCGCATCAGCCACGCATTGCCCACTCAGTGTCGAACAATGAGGAGGAACTGAATCTGACCATTGACAGCCATTCGCTGGGCAATGACAGTTTGAAGTCGAGCAGCACCAGATCGCAATATATGCCGCCGCCCATGGCACCCGTTCAGGCCATGTGGAGTAAGTATATTCACATTAATCTGGAAAGCTAAGCTAATCAGCTCTCATATGCATCTTCAATCAGATTCCCACAATGCTAGCAATGCTTGGCATTCGCAGCCAGTATATGCGCCAACGACTCCAACTGGTGCTGCCCCTGCACCCGTGGCGGCTGCCTCTTCAAATGCCTCAAGTGGTAACCCAACGCCGGATGCAGTGCTGTTGCAGCAATTTATGCAAACGCAGCAGATGCTCATCAACTCGGTCTGTCAGTGCAATCAGACTTTGTGGCACCAGCAGCGTGAGATTGACAACCTCAACAATCAGATACATACGGTAATTTAAAGTTTCCATTGATTCTTTAGAGTTCAGTAATTTGTTTAAAATATATGTTTAATTTCTACATATTAATCTAAATTCTTTTTTTCTACACACAGCTGCAAGGTCGCTTGAATACGTCTTGCCAGGAGCATGCCTATAGCCTGCGCTCAGAGTCTGTGCCACCGGTTACTTCGTGCCTGGCACCCAACAATCTCTGTCTGGGCGGCGGCAGCAATCGCGCTCAGTCGGAGCAGCTGTACAGCTTTGGAGCCTCACACCAGAGTGCCTTTAGCAACTATCAGCGCAGCAGTCATCGCAACAATATCTACAGTAGCAACGATCCACATTCGTCGCAGACATACTTGAATAATGCAGCGCCACCACCACCAACGGCGCCGCCGTCAGCACCGCCAACGTTTTTTAACAACGAGACGCCGCTGTCACCGCCCTATCGCACCAGTCCGGGACCGATATTTATGAATCATCATAACAATACCATACATCAGAACAATGCCAATTTGCGTACGCAGAATCAGCATGCGAACAATTTGCATTCGTTGCCAGAGGATGCAGTTACTCCGGCCACTCTGAACAATCAGGTGCCACCGGGCAATCGGGCCAATAACTACTGGGACAACTTCCGAAGGTAAAGCGCCACAATATCTATAATCAAATGGTGTCGGGCTCTTTTTTATACGGATTAGGCAGCTATTTATTTATTTATTTTTCTGTTCGTTTGGGATCTAAAGAAATGTTAATTTAAATTCCTTGCTAAAGCAATAAAACAATTACTCATCGAAGTACCACGACAAAATTTTACAAATTATTTTGAATTATTCTCAATTTAATTGTTCAGAAGTAAGTAGTGAACAGAAATCGAACATTCCAATAATTTGCAAAATACTTTTCAATCAGATTTAGTTTACTAACGACCTTAACTTAAATGAATATTTATTGTTTGCTTTTATCATTAAATATTTAATAATTACTAACAACAGGACAAACGAATTCATAAACGAATTAAATAGTAATATTATTGCTATTATAACATTATATGCTTTATATATAGACAATTCTTAATCGGGCCAGAATTGTTTACAAATTTAATTATTTACTTTAACATTACGTTTGCAAATGAAATTAAGCTTTTATTTTCTTGCTCGCTTTTATTAACACATTAATATTTATGCGCTTTGCAGCTATACGCGCCAGAATTTGCTATCTAACAAAAGCAATGAGGAACTCAATGTGGAGCATCAATATCGACAGATTCAGCGACAACGTCAGCGTCCCAGTTACTTCCAGACGCATTTGCCACACGCCGCCCGCAGTGCCCCAGGCGGCATCTTACTGCAGCAGCAACAGCAACAGCAACAACATCAACAACAGCAGCAGCAACAGCAGCAGCAACAACAACAACAACAACAACAACAACAACATCGTCACTTTTATGAGACTGCAACGCAGCATCTGCACAACAGCAGCAACAATTTGAACAACAGCAGCAGCAATCGCGATTGGCGCGAGAATGTCCACGATGAGGAGGATGTGGATGAGGATGACAACAATGACTCCACAGTGTTTGGTGGCAGCGGCAGCAGTGGTGGAGGCAGGCGACGCAATCGTCGTCGCCTGCTACCCACGCTGCGTGACGAGGACTTCGCTTTGCAAGAACTGGCAGCCGGTTCATCCAATTTGCTCAACATGAACGTAAATAGCCCTCAGTATCAACGCAATAAAGTTCCGGCCAAGCCGACCACGTCGACGGTGTCCCTGACACCGTTGCAGCAGCGTCATCTACGCTTTGATTTCGAGCTGCCTGCTCAGTACATTGACTATGAATTGCCAGTGCCGCCAGCATCTCTACCATTACCAACCGCTGCTCCCTTTTACAATGTAACTCTGGAGTCCACTGCGGCCGATGAATCAAATGCAATGCTGGAGCAAACGGAGGAGACCGCTTCGGAGGAACTCAATCGAAATTTGCTTGTCAATGCATTGAAAAATGATAAGTTTACCACAAAGTTTTACGAGTCCATCAAGGAGGATGTGTACCGACGACTAGAAACACTCTTCGAGCAGCAGCAACAGCAACAACATCAGCAACAACAACAACTGCAACAGCAGCAACAAGGCGAACAGCAACTCTACAACGATATGCATAGTCTGCGCAAGACGCTCAATCAGGGACAGCAGGCGAGCAGTGCACAGCCGGCGGAGAGCACAGCTTTGAATGAGACAACGGAGGCCACGGAAAGTGGTAATGAAACGCCACAAGAGCAGCCGGCCAGCGATAGACCTGAGGATGATGATAGCTTGCCAATGCAGGCTGCTGGTGCAGGTGCAGGTGCTGGTGCTGGTGCAGTTGCTGGTGCTGGTGCAGTTGCTGGTGCTGGTGCTGGTGCAGTTGTCGTCGTAGCAGCAAATGCTGTTGAACAGGCTCACTGTGAGACAGCTGCTGCCGGCGCTGTGTCTTTGGATAGCGAAGATGTAAGTAGTCTTAATTTTTGCCCGTTTGTTTCTGCACGCGGTTCATTGCACGTCTATTTTTAAGCAAATAATTGAGGTTGTGATCGAACGGGCTGCAACGCCAGTGGCCAGCATTGAAGTGTCGCCCGATCACGAACTAATCGAGTACATAATCAAACGCATACGCAACCAAACGCATAACAACACCATTATTAATGACTCGCTGCTGGCGGAGGTCTCGAAGCTGACGGCCAATGCGGCACAGAACTCCGCCGCCAGCTGGACACCCAATGCTGCCTCTCCACTCATTTCACCTAAACGCATTTATGCCAAAATCAAGAAGATGGAAATGCCGCGACAGCGTGATGAGTTCTTGCTTTGGTATCGCGCATATCTGGAGCAGCTCTTTGTGGTTGTGCAGCCGCACAACGGTTGCCCACAACCCAAGGTCAAAAGTAAGGAGGAGAGGGGCAGTCACCCAGTGAACAAAAAGCAGGTGAACAAACGCGTACGCGCTCAATCCCATTCGCAGGACTCTAATAATGATGCCGACTTAGCCGAGGCGGATCAAAAAAAGGTCACATTAAACGGCGGCGACACGGAGTGCGAAAACAATGAGAACCCGGACGAGGAGGCTAGCGCAGCTGCAGCTGCAGAAACGCAGAACATCAGCTTAGATTAAAATAAGTTAGTTAGACTTGTAGGTGACACACATCCAAACAACATTCCCAAGCATGCATAATATCAATATATACACAAAAATTCATGACTATAACACATAAACTAAATTAGTTACTAGCTGCAGAAGTGGCCCGTTTTTTTCAAATTATTTTTGTGTTTGACTTTTGAAATATTTAGTTTGTATTAAATTATATACTTAATAAACATATAAAACAAACCAAAAACCAATCATGAATTATTCTCTGATTAAGTTTATGTTTACAATTAAAATAAGACACATATTAGCTAATTTTTATACAAACGTTGAATGCCGTCAACTATTTACTATCCAATCCCCGTCGATTATTTGGTGAGCTGCTCCAGCATGCGATAGTAACAATAGCGGCTGTCATATTCCATATCGTACCAGAAATTGACGGCAACACATTTGTGGCTCTGCTGCACATGATGGAACCAATAATTTGGCAGGTAGAGCACATCGCCTGCGTGAACGCGTACACGCAGAGGACGCGCTTTGGCATACTGTGGATATTTGGCCAGATCGGGTGCCAGTGGATCAATGCTAACCCACTCTGTATGCTGCAATTTACTATTATCATCAAGCATAGGTTCAATATAAAACTGGCCGCAAGGCTTTTGCTTGTACACTCCAGTTGGATAAGTGCGACGTGGAACGCAGCAGAGCTGATGCGGTGGAATCAGTATAAAATCTTTATAGCCCGAAATGACACAGTACAAATTCTCATAAGGATCCTTGTGCATGGATGTAATGGCATGCTTGTCGCCCAGCCAAAAGTTAACCGCATCTGGCGGCTTATTAAAGCACTTCTGTGCAAAATTCAAGTCATCGGGCATAATATCATTAGCCAACTCCGGAAAGTCTAGGCTGAAATTGGAATTTTGCTTTTGTACATAATGTATGGCGCCCATGGGATCATCGAGACGCTTCAGCAGCTCCGATAGCCTCATTTGCGTTTCAAGCGGTAGCACGAAATATTCCTCGCCATCCTGGGTGGCTAAGCCATCCGCATAGCCATTGGGTGTGACGGACACATCCACAATTTTGTCATTCAATGTGGTCTGCAGGTAATCTTGTGTCCACTTTTCCACTGCCGGCCAGTGCGACACTGCCTGGCGTATAACCACGGGTGCGTTCTTGGCATAGTAATGACGTGCGAAGTCCAATGCACTGGGCAGCTCCTTCAGTTCTGTTATATGTCCTCCAATAGATAGCTCTTCGGCTTCCTGGAGCAGCAGTTTTATGGCAGTTTCAATTTGAGTTTGAGCCATGCCGATGTCAAGCACGCGTAAGCCGATAAGTACATATGGACTTATCGATAGATAGACAATGCACCATACCGATTGTCGAAATCACTTACTCGTTCGATGCTTCAGTCTAAGTATCGATGTAATTGTGAGTTGAATGTCGATTGTTCAATACACAGCTGTTTTTTAGGCATACGGTACGAAAAAACATGTTGCGCTTGTAAAATTTAGGAAAACTTCAAGTGTTAAATTAAAAACGTAAGCAGGATGGAGGACGCCGACGAGCAAACGTTCAACTGTATCGACGAGGCGAATGCCATCATCAACGATGTCAAGGGACATGTGGCTGAAATCGTAATGTCCACAAAGCTGGAATGCAGTGCCACGCAGATCTATCTCAACATTCGCACCATAGAAAGTGCCACCTGCTGTGTACAAGTAACGAATCGAGGATTCAAAATAGTCTCCTCGCTGTATGACACCATCGATGAGGATAAAGTGGTGAAATCCTTATTGCGGGAGAGCGGCGAGGCAGAGGAGGACGACGATGAAATATTTGAGACACCGTACGCGCTGCTGGACAAGATTAGTCCGCGCTATGTTGAATCGTTTGGCAATAAGCTCTGTCAGCAGCTGCGACAGCTTCAGCAAATGCGTACTGAATTCCATGAGGAAGACGAAGAAGACGAAGATGCGGATGAGTATAATTGATTGAAGGAGGACTTTCAAACTGAGGCTGTACTCATTAAACACAAGATTTTAATGTTAGTTTATTTATGTAATTTATGTGTACTCGTAACCAAGAAAGTATTTCGGATAGTGTAGCAAACCCAAAAATCGAACCACTTTAGACTTTTAAGCGTTTCAAGAATAAAGATTGTGATTGCAATTCCAAATCGGTCAATTTGCGCACAGTGGGCACCAATTGTTCCACATGATCCTCATAGCCGGTGCCCATGCTGAGATTCTTTTGGCCATAGACGACTTTGCCATCGAAATCATTAACAGGCACATCTAGAGACTTGTCCACCTGCTGTATGGTGATATTTAGATGATCCTCGACATCGGCCAGCAAATTGAGTTCATTGTACCAAATGCAGCAGCCGCGCGCATCGGTCAAATTGGTGTTCTTACAGTTTCGGCCACGTGTCTTGCACCATTCGCCGTGGTACCACACCTTCTCCGGCACCTTGGACACCAGACTGATGGCCAGACCCATGCGCTCAGCACGTCCCACACGACCAATGCGATGCACATAGTTTGTTTTATCATCCGGCAGCGTTACATTAATCACTGCATAGATAAAGACCTTTATAAGAATTAAATATTTATAGTGGTAAGTGCACTTACTGAATGGTAATCCGGTGATGTCCAGTCCACGTGCTGCCACGTCTGTGCAGATGAGAAACTTCACCTGCTCGCCCTTAAACATTTCCAGATTCTGTTTGCGCTCCTGGGGCTTGCGATCGCCATGCAGGCAGACGCACGAGTAGCGTTCACCTCCACGCTGGCGCAGATATTGCTCCAGATTATCGCAGTCCTGCTTGGTGCGGCAGAACAGAATGGCGCGATCCATTTTATGCTGATCTATGGCCCGAATACAGTACTCGCCCTTGAGCAGCTTTACAGCCTGCGACAGCGTCTCCGGAGACTGATGTGTCGGATGGACGTTGTCGCTATCGTGAACACCATCGGTGCGTAGTGGTTGACGAAGTTGTTGCCAACTGGTGTCTGTCTGTGGATCCACTATGCCCACCACATGATGCACCGTTTCGGGAACAGCATCCTCACCCTTGAGGTCTACCCAGGTGGGAAAGTGCATGAGGCGCTCGGCCATCTTCTTCACCTCAAAGGCATGCAAGGTGGCGGAGCAGACAATCATCTGCAGGCGACACCCGTCACTGGTTATTTTTGGGATTTGCTTGTGCAGCCGCTCAATCAGATCCGTATAGCCCTGCTTGAGAAGCGCATCCGCCTCGTCCAACACAAAGAAGCGACAATGGGTGAGCTGCACAAAGCCACTGTTGATGAGCTCCTCCAGGCGACCGGGTGTGCCCACCACAATGTGTATGCCCTTCTGCAGTTCGGCCTTCTGCTCTTCGAGACGCACGCCGCCAATGAGGAGCAGCGACCGAACATCTGGTTGGCTCAGATGCAGCTTTAATTTTTCAATTTGATTGTAGGTTTGCTCGGCCAGCTCGCGACTGGGTTCAATGATGATGGCTTGCGGTGCATTTGACGCCGGCTTGTTGCCAGCTGGGTTGGCTGAGGGATTGGCCAGCGGATTGGGTGCACTATGGTCTGGACCAGCCAGACACACAGCCACATAACCATTGCCGGGTGCATACTTAAAATCAGTTTTCCCAAAATTGAACAGCATCTCGGCATTCTTCAATACCACAGCTGGATAGAAGGTGTCATTGCGTAAATTTTCGGGTACTTTGAAGGCAACGCCCAAAGGTGTGCCATTCTTGGTGAAGCTAACCTCAAGGCGCTGCAGGTCCAGCATACAACCCACCACATCTGCCTTGCCAAATGCATCGCCGTAGTCATCAAACTGACGATTGTTGGATTTTTTGCCTGTGCCGCCATAGCCGAATCCATAGCGACAAGTGCCCAAATCCAAATTGGCCATTTGTGTGGACCAGCCGACACGGCACAGGCCCTCATCCGTTACGGTAGTTTCATAATAGAACTTGGCCTTGCCGTAGACGCCAGTTGTGGCTCGACATCCGTGCCATTCCTTAAACTCCCGCGACTGGCAGCGAAAGCCATCCGGAGTAACAGCCAATGCATTGTTGCGATCGAAAAAGGACATGGTCCAAGGAGCAACAGCTCCAGCTGTCTTAGCTCCACCCTTACCCACTTTCCCCTGCTGCAAATCACGTATTGTTTCCCACACAATTTGAATAATTGGCAGACAAAAGGCGCCCGTTTTACCAGACCCAGTTTCGGCAGCCATTAGGACATCGCCTCCGCCTAGTATGAGGGGAATAGCCTCTGCCTGCACATCGGTGGGCAAACTAAAACCAAAATAATGCCTCAGTTATATAGAAAGAAAATAATATTTATGAATTTATAAATAACTTACGTCCAGTCCAATTCATCGGTCGCTTTACCAAGCTCTGGCAGCACACCAAACTCTGCAAAAGCGTTTATTCAATAAAAGACAATGTAAAGCAGCTTACAAACTTGCCTTCAAATGCAGTCATAACTTATTTATTTCCGTAAAATTAGTTTTATTTAATTCAGCACTTCGGCGCCGGCTGCAAGTTTTGCGACTTTCTCGATGCACTCAGTTCTGCTCAGTACGCTGACAACTTTTGCTTGCAAAAGCAATGTAAACTAAATTTCTCGATTTCGATGTTAATATTTTAAATAAAAAATTTGCTTATTTGAAATGTGGACTATTATAGTAATTACGAATCAGATATATATTCGGCTCCCATGTCAAATTTATCTCAAACGATATGGAGAATAGTTATTTTGAAGAGTTGCCAAGTTCAACAGAACTGTTGCAAATTTAAGTGCTGCATAACGACAGCATATTAACAGATGTGATTTTAAGGCAATATGCAACACTTGTATTTGTTGACGCATTAATGCAGAGATTTTATTTTTATTTTTATCAAATTATGTCAAATGTTTTGTTAAAGTGCTAATTAGACATGTAAATTTTGATATTTAATCTAAAACAAACTCAAGTGTGAGTACTCAATCATTGGCAAACTGCTAGAAAATTGTGATAATAGTATTATGTTTTGTCTACAACGCAGCAATTTGCTAGCTGGTCAGACAGGGGAAGGTGGAGGAGGATGTACTTTCCATTGGGCTGGCCCAAGCGCGTCAGCCTGGCGCTGCCGGGGGAAGCGACTCACATTCGTCACATATCCTGTGATGCTGTCAAGATACTCGTTGCCGCTGTTGGCTCCGATTTTCTGGGCATTTGGTATGCAAATCCCCTGCTGCCAATTGCATATTATTCCCGCAGCGCAGAATCTCTACAGGAATTTGGCAGTAATCATTTAATTATATGGAAACCAGACTCCAGGCAGCTGGCCGTGCTAACGGATGCCGGCGCCCTGCTCCTCTATCAACTCGACTTTGATGCCAATGGCAGTGGCATACTCATGCAGGTGGATCCACCCGCATTGAGTCTGAAACGCGATTCGGCGGAGCTTTTCATCAAGGAGAACATTCCCCGTCTAAGTCTGCGCGAGGTGCGCTCTGTCACCCTGGACTCAGTCATCTCCAATGTGTGCTGCATTAGTCTGAGTGAAATGCTCTTGGCCACGGAATCGTGCGAACTGTTGCGACTGCAATGGTCCCAACTGGAGACGATCGACGAGGATCTAAAGCCGCTGGCTGTAATAAAACTGCGCGACATTCCCTTCTATGTGCAGCAACAGCAGCAGCAGCCCGCTAAATACTTGCCCCCCATTGGCAATACGGCGTTTGTGGCCTCGCTTGAATATTCCCCATTTATTGGCGGATGTGCGGCTGTGTTCAGTGATCAGCGTGCCGCATTCCTCATTGCGGATCATCTGCGTTTTGAGACGGCACACATGCATGGCTGCTGGGTTCCGGATGTCTCCGATGCTAGTGTTTGCAGTGTGAATCACAAGTTTCGACTGCTTGCGTACGGTCAACAGAGTTCGGCGGTGGCTGTTTATGCCATCGATGATGCCACAGCTGGATTGGAGTATTCGCATACGCTGATGCTGACAGAGAACGTGTTGCCTGGCAGCTTGGGCGCTGTCAATGAGCTCAAGTGGAGTCCAGATGGTTGTGTACTCGCCGTGAGCTGGACAAATGGTGGCCTGTCGCTGTGGAGCACCTTTGGTGCCCTCTTGATGTCCACGCTAAGCTGGGACTTTGGTTTGCACGTGGATCTGCTGAAGCGAAATCCGTTGCAGCTGCGTCGCCTGGAATGGTCCACCGAAGGCTATCAGCTGTTCATGACGTGCCGCGAGGGAGAGAACAATGTGCTCCAGTTGCAGTTTGTAAAGAGCGCATTGAGCATGAATCCCTGCATGAGCGCCCACTCGCATATTCTGCTCCAGGGAGACGATTGCTTGTACATCAATCAGGGTGACAATCTAGAGCAGACCTATGGCAATGGCAATTGCACCTTTCCTAGCAGTTCGACTGCTCGGACCGATGACTGCGTAGAGCTGAAGCAGAGCCCGAATATGGGCAGCATTTTAACGGAGAGCAAGTACTGGACGCTGATCCAATTGCCACTCAACTATGCGGCCACCAATTGGCCCATACGCTATGCAGCAATAGATGCGGCTGGCTTACAAATTGCGGTTGCCGGACGCACTGGCCTGGCGCACTATTCCATGCTCAGCAAGAAGTGGAAGCTGTTTGGCAACGAGTCACAGGAGAAGGACTTTGTGGTGTCAGGCGGCCTGCTCTGGTGGATGGGCTGCATTGTCATGGGCTGTTATTCGCTGTTGGATCGCACTGATGAGCTGCGCTGCTATCCGTCCGAATTCAAGCTGGATAATCAATATGGACACAAAATCCAGGTGCGCGCGCCCGTCATCAGTTTGAACACGTATCGAAATCAGTTGATTGTGCTGACGGCGGACGGTATTGTCAGCCTCTTTCGCATGCAGAGACAATCGGTTTACAGTATTAGCGTGAAGTGCGCCTATGAGCTGGACGTGAAGAGCATCTGCATACATCCCGCTTGTATTGTTAGCTTAACTGTGACCAACTTGCGCAATGAGCTGAAGCCACAGCAGCAACATGCGGAGGCAGAGACGATTGTGGTCAATGTTTGTGGACGCATTCTGATGATACAGCGAGAAGATGCCGCACAGCAGGTTCCCAATACACTGATGGCCACCTGTTTGGCCAGCTGTGTGGAATGTTTCTGGCTCTCCCACAATCTGGAGCACTGCGCCATGCGCGATTGCCTTTGGCTATACTCTGGAGCGCATGGCATGCGCGTCTGGCTGCCCATTCTGCAGCAACGCTCGGAGCAGAGTGGTGCTCAGCAGCGTTTGCATAGCTTCATGTCCAAACGGATTATGTTGAGCTTCCCCCTGAAACTCTACCCTCTTGTCATACTCTTCGACAATGTGATTGTGCTGGGCGTGGAGAACGAGAGCACCCTGTATACGAACGAGCCGAATTCACATTTTGCTTTGCCCTTCGCTCTGATGGAACGCAAATCGCAGGTTTATTTGCACAAGGTGTTGCGCCAGTTGATCAAACGCAACTTGGGCTACTCGGCCTGGGAGATTGCGCAATCTTGCCGGAGTTTACCCTACTTTCCACATGCCCTGGAGTTGCTGCTCCACGAAGTTTTGGAGGAGGAGGCCAGCAGCAAACATCCCATACCAGATGCCCAGCTGCCAAGCATTTTGGATTTCATACGCGAGTTTCCCGTCTATCTGGAGACGATTGTGCAATGTGCGCGGAAAACTGAAATTGCACTCTGGCCCTATCTGTTCAGCATGGCCGGGAAGCCCAAGGAGCTGTTCCATCTCTGCCTGCAGGCAGAGCAACTGGAAACGGCTGCAAGTTATTTAATCATCATTCAGAATCTGGAGCCGTCGTCGGTTAGTAAACAACATGCAAATATGCTGCTCGACATCGCGCTGAACCAACGTAAGTGGGAACTGGCCAAGGATCTGATTCGATTCCTCAAGGCAATCGATCCCAATGAGATTGATTCGCCGCGGTGCTCAATGGTGTTGAATGTGAAAATTGCTCCACCTCAACAACAAACCCAGACGCAGGTCAATCAAAATGCGGATGTGTTCAATTTGGTGCTTGGACCGATAGCGACGCGAGAGCGCAGCTATTCCACCACCGTAACAAGCAATTTACCCAAGGATAACAAGCAGCAACAAAGCGTGTCAACTTCTGTGGAACGAAGTGAGGCGCCAAGCAGCGGAGTGGGCAGCAACGTAGCCTCAGCGACTGTCGTTCGCCGCAAGTCGACGAAGGAGCGGCAGCAGCGGGAAATCTTCAACATTGATATAATCCTGCAGCGACACGCACGTCAATTGCTGCAGCAACACAAGCTGCTGGATCTGGGCTACATGTGCGCCTATCTCGACTTCCATTTGGTCAGCTGGCTAACGCAGGAATCGACAGCCACAACGAGGCTGGATAATTTTGCCACAGCACTGCAGGCCTTACATGCAGAGCTCCAGCTGCCCAGTCCATTCCCTGCAGCGGGACGTGATTATTTTGCGGCGTTTCGAGGCACCCAACGGCTGACTGGAGCCGCTGGTGGTGGTAGCTCGTCTCAAACCTCGGAGTCGGGTTACTTTAGTCTGGCGGCGCAGCTGGAGTCACCACAGTTGCAGCCGTGTATCAAGGAGGAGGAGGAACTGCAGCACAGCTCACTGCCCACTCCAAAGACTCGCTCCAATTCGCAGTTATCATTCGACAACTTTCGCTATCGTCGCCTATATTCGCTGCCCGCTTCGGACGATGATAACATCGATGTGGTTGCTTGCTATCTAAACGATAAATTGTCAATTAAGCTGCGCTATCTTCTCCAGCTCTTCATCGAGGCCAATTGCACGGACTATGCGCTCATGCTGTCAATTTTGTTGCAGGATGCGGCTTCGATATCACGCATTGTCAACGTTGTCATACGCAGCGAATCAGTGGGCACCTGCCGGCGCATCGAGGACGCCCTGAAGCAGCTGAGTCAGTGCACCTTCGACAATGGTGGTTCCATGTATCGTGGCTTTGTGATGACACTGCAGCCGCACATTTACCTGCTGGAGCAGTACATTCAGTCGCTCGGGGAGACGGCTGTGAATGATAACACTGACGATAGCAACGAGTTGAGCGCCGATGCGGCAGCCGTCCTGGAGAACGATTCATTAGATGGGTCCAACAATAACTTTGTGCCAAAATGCCAGCAGCTGCCCAACGGCAACCAGCGGTCATCGGAACAGCGTCTGACTCGACATGCCAGTCTCGAATCTAAATCGAAATCCAATGGTAATCCCGGCAATCCCTCCTCCACACAATCGACGCCCACGCAACAGCTGCAGCGTCGTGGCAGCCGGGAGGCGCCCCGCGACGGTTGTCAGCTCATGTAATCTGTATGTTGCATGGATTTTTGCATGTTGCTGTGTTCTTGTAATTGTTGAAAGAATTTTGTTAATTGTTAATTGCCGAACTCAGATTGAAATAGACATCGATGAATAGATAACGATTTATTTTTAAGCATATATTTGTATTAATAATACTTATATAAATTCGAATTCATAACATAATAGATGAATTTTTCTGCAATATTTGTTAATTATAAAATTTACAACAAACTTTAAACCTAAATATACAAATATATATTTTTACTAATAAAATAACTAATAGACACATTTATTCGCTTTTTATTTTTTGGGTATTTTGATGATCATATAATCCTTATACACAGTTTGATGGAGCAGCTCCTTTGAGTCCTTTGAAAATTGAAAAATACATATTTTAAAAAAGATAATTGCTCATAATTTTAATAATTTTTAATGGTGTTTGGGTTGTTAGATGACCACATAATCCTTCCATAGAGATTCTAACGGGTGCCTTGAAAATTGTAATGATTTGGGCACATCTCATTGCAGATATCCTCACAAATAGTTTCTAGTATAATTAAAAAGCCAATAAATAAATATGCAATATAAACAATTTACTTTAAATTTGTGAATAATTTTAATTTTAACAATTGTTATACTTTGTAAAAGTACATTATGTTTTTAGTATAATTTTTAGTACTCTTATATTTATAAGCAACCATAAATAATAATTATAATGTAATATCTTTAAATAACTCTAAGAACTTTAAATAAAACTTGTTATTTAAACATTTTGTAATATTTTTATTGTAGCTGTTTTAAATATAAAAATCAAATAATTAAACAATATGCGTATAACTTATGTGGTTGGAATTGCTTAATAATACTCTTTTTAAACATTTTTTTTATTAGTTCAATTACAAATTAATTTTTGTAAGTGGCAAGCCGTGACTGTTGGTGATTCATTACGCGTACTGCATGATTTGGCGGTTGCTCCGCATTGCAGGTTTGGATTGGATATTATTAGTATGTATTGTTGTTTCTGCTTCCTATCCTGCTGCGTCTGTTGTGCATTTCCACTCTTCACTTTTTGAAGTTTGTGCAGCGCAATTGCAAACTTCGACTGCAACGGAGTTTGCCCCGTTTGCTGCCAACAACAGCAGCAGCAGCAGCAGCAGCAGCAGCAGCAGCAGCTTTCAATAAAATCGTCAACGTAAGTGCTTACAAAACGTAATCACTGTAATGTTATGACGACGGGGCAGGAGAAGAAGGAGAGGCGGTAACGAGCAGGAGGCCAACAACAACTGCAACATCAGCAACTTTAGCAATGGCAGCGAACGTCATAGAACTTTTCAGTTGCTCTCAAACATCACAGCCCCTGCGGCGACTGAATATGTTGGTATGTATGTAAAATGTGTGTGCGTGTGTGTGTGTGTGTGGGAGTGTGTGTGTGAATGTGTGTGTGTGTGTGTGTGCCTTCAAGTTGAAAAGCGTTGGCGGCAAGAACGCAGAAATTCGTGTATTTCGCATCCGTTGTCGCCGCCAACAACAGACTCTTATGCCGGGGCTTCAATTTTGTTGCTCCCGCCGTTGTTGTTGTTGTTGTTATTGTAAAAATAACTATTGACGCTTCAGCGAAGAGGCAGTCAAAGTTATAGTTGTATGCAACGCCTGCATATGTACAATGCACACACACACACACAGATACACATACATAAATAAAAGCATCAACACCAGGCACACTGCTCAGCGGAAGTCGTCGCCGTCAAGAGCGCGGTCTGCAGAAATTGTTAAAAACTTTTACAAATTCTTTATATTGTGGACAACAGGAGCAGCAGCAGCAACAGCAGCAGCAGCAGCAACAACAGCAATAACAACTGCAATAATGGCAACTACAACAGGATGTTGCGGGTATGCCGCAGACAACAAAACCACACCAACAGCATCGGCATCAACAACAACAACAATAACAACAAATGTTACACTGTAATCAACAACACCACATGCGACGACCGTCGGCAGCCATCGCCCAGAAAAGCCTGGAGCTGCGTCTATAGCTGAGTTCCTGGCACACCACTCAAGGGTTAGGCAACCAGCCGCATCCTCAGACCTTGGCTTGCTGCTTCAGTTGCTGTTGTTGCTGCTCCTCTGTTGTTGTTCTTGGCAACCACTGCAATGTAGTTGTTGTTGTTGGTGTAGTTGTAACAACTTTCCCAAAAATATTTGAGCGCTGCGGTGCCTGATGAATTTGGAGTTGTCTTGGTGATTTTGATGAATGCCTTCAATATGCATATATGTCGGCATGTTTGCAGTCTTGTGTGCATCTTACACAAAGCTGATCCTGTGTAATACTGCAGCTGGGTGCAACTACGACTATTTGCGATTTTTGCAACGTATATGAATGACATGTAAACTTGTTGTGGCTGTAATAAAATTTCAGTCTTTTGTGTGCATGCAATGAAATTGCGGTTTTTGAGAATGAGCCTCCAGAGCACTCAACAGGCCTTTGCTATTGATCACAATACACACATCCTGGTATGTATATATATATATATATATATATATATATATATATTTTAACATATTAGTCATCCACATTGAATATATGAGTATGTTGAATGCCTTAGTAATTTGGAAATATAAAACTTGGCTGGATTTGAGGCATCCAAAAACCATTCAAAATTTGTTTTGATTGACTTACGATTTTGATAATTCAAGTGAGCTTGAGAACCCATATCATATATAAAACTCCGATTTCATTTTTTACCATTACTTTAAAATGTGTGCAGTATAATAAAATCAAACTTAAAAAACTTACATAATAATTTTAATACAAATTTGTAACTTTTCCTGTTCATTTTCTAACTAGTCTATAACCCTTGAATTGTACAAAAGTCACTCGTTTGCTGTTTTCTCGAATTTGGTTTGGAAAACCGAAAACAATTTCATTAGCATAGATTACGAGTCGTTCAGAGAAAACAACGGACTTGCATTTCAAATGAACCCGAATCCAAACGTTGTTGAGCAGGCGAACCCTTGTGAAGTGTAGTTCCAACCACGCCAGTCACCCCACCATCCCCATACCCATACCCATACCCATCGCCATCCACACTCCTCCACCGATTTGAAGTGCAGCTCAATGCACATAGCTTCAAAAACAGTTGCATCCCCAGTTGGTAGCTGAAAGTCTCCGGCATTTTGGGTGTAAAAATTTCTAAATTGTACATTCATTGCATTTGCATTTTACAAGTAAATCCCCAACTGCCAATCTAATGTATGTGTTGCAGTCCTGAACTATTCGACTCTCTCCCTCCCACTCCCCCTCTCGCTCTTCGTGCTAACTGTCTGCCTGTCTGTTTGTTTGTAGCCAGCGAAGCGTCTAACCATTCGTCCAGCTGCCAGTAGCTGGAGCCTGGAGCACGGAGCACTGGTCTCATTCGTGTCTATGTCGACGCTTTTGTGTAAAACACTAAAAACTCGCCAGTTTTTTTTTTTTTTTTTTTGCTTTTATTTGTAACTTTGCTGCAACTTCCAAATTTCAGGCAACACGAGAAAAATAAACGACAAAATATCAAAAAAAAAATAAAACAAAAAAATAGCAGCATAATAAAAGCTCAAAATGCAGCCGTAACAACCCCAACATGACCCCGAAAAACAGCGACATAGAAAACTTTTGTCGAAAAATCACGGAATCAACTTGCCAGTGGGCAGCAGTCCATTGGCAACGCGATGACTGCTCCGGCTGGTACTCCGGCTGCAGCAGTAGCAGCATCAACTGTGCCTGTGCCTGTTCATGCTTCTGCTCCTGCTCCGGCTGCAGTTGATGGTGCTGCTGCTGCTGCTGCGGCTGCTCTGTTGTTGGACCTACATCGTTAGCTGCATTTGAAGTTGGTCTTCGCATCCTCGCACCCTCCACCTGTTACCCGACTTGCTTTCTGAGGGCATGAATAGATAAATACGCTCTGGCAACTACAGTTGGTGTTGGTGTTGTTGTTGTTGTTGTTGTTGTTGTTGGTGTTGATGTTGCCCGTCTGCATGTCTGCTTGGAAATTTGAAAACCGCAAAACTGTCTGCCCTGTGGGTGGACTAGCTTCTGTCTAGGTGCTTGCTTGGGTCATTCTCTGCAGCAGCCCCAGCTGTCGAATTTTATTTATTTCGCTAAGGCCAACAGTTCACAATAGAAACGTTAATGGCAATGCCGAGTCCTACACGTGTGTGTGCGTGTGTGTGTGTGCGTGTGTGAGTGTGTTTATGGATCGGGGCGTCAGTTACACAGTTTCCGTTTGCCTTGAGGCGTTGCGAAACTGACTAACATGGACCTGAATCGACAGAGCGACCACCTGGGCGCCAATCACAAAAGAATCGTTCAAGTTTTTGTCGGAGCAACCATATGTGGAAGTGTGTGTGTGTGTATGTGCGTATATGTGTGTGTGTGCAAAAGTTTGGGGGGCAGATGTTGTTGTTTCTCTTACCCCGAAACTTGTGAGCTCTGAGTGTCATGTAAATGTTAATGCCAGTGCCCTATGCACCTTTAGCGTATACCCCAGCTCCAGTTTCTGCTCCAAGTCCCAAACTTTGCGTCTCACGTCCATCTGCATTTTCAACCCCAACCAACTGGGCAGCGGCAGCAGCAGCAACAGCAGCAACAGCAGCAACAGCATGCGTCCTCCTTGCCAGCGTTTTATCACGTGTCAGCAACAGTATTGGGCTTTCAGTCCGTGTGCCACGCCCTCTCTTTTGCAGTGAGTGCTAGAGATGGTTGCGTGATTTTAAAGATCGACATGGAATATTTTCATAATGAGCACTGAAATATGTAATTGAATTTATTAATTATTTATTTGTTTATTTATAAACAATTATTATCTTGAGCACCCAGTTCATCGTGAATAAGGCCAAAGCTCACGAGGCCATCTCAGTGTGCTTGTGTGTGTTTCCGTGTGTGTGTGTGTGTGGTCTGCACTGCTTGACGATGCTTTACATTGCCTACTTTTATGCGCAGAAAGTTTTCTTTGCCCGTCAGCTGCTGAGCTGACCCTTTGAACCAATACATTAGCAATCCAAAATCAGTGACAAAAACCAAACCAAGGCGACAGATTGCTAGGGCGAAAATAACGCAACAGCAACGTAAGAGAAGCAAAATCACGCGCAGCACAAGCAGCAGCAGCAGCAGAAGCAGGAGCCTGGAGCAGGAGCAGGAGCTCCACCTGCGATACCTTTTCTGTCATTGAGGTGCAAAGTTTACCTCATTAATTCATTAATCAATGTGTCTGCGCCTGTGCGTATGCATGTTGAGTGTGTGTGTGCGTGTGTATGTGTGTGTATGAGTAGATGGTGTAAGGGTGTTGGGGTGTTTGGGTGTTGGGAGGGTGTGAGTGAGGGCGTCTGCTTTGTTTTGGCACTTTCGGAGAGCAGCACCTGTAAATAATGGCCCTTTGTTCTACGCCTCAATGGAGGCGGGCAGCGCTGCTGAGTTTTCTCTGTTGTTGTTGCTGCTTACGTTTCGTTGCACACACAAAAACAATGGGCCAAGTGGGCGGGACGTGGACGCAAGACAAAAAAAAAAGAAGGAGCTTGGGGGGAAAGGATCTCGTTGAGTTGCCATTTTGATGTGGTCCCAGGTCCGAGGCATGACTCGACGGCTTTCTGGCCCCGAAATATTTCAATGAAGATTTATGTGCCGGCTTCACCAGCAACATTTCTTGCTGCTGCTCAATTTTTGGGGCCAGCTGCTTCCGCTGCTGTTTTCGTCAATCATTACGGCAAAGAGGGCAGCAGCTAGTTGCGAATTCGATTTCATGGCTTTTACACGCGCTTTGCAGTTTATGCAACTCACTTCCGCGCCAAACCCCCTCCACTCCCCCTCCACAAAAAGAACTAAAAAGCCATTTACGCAATACAGTCAGCCAAAACTTAATTTCCTGCTGTGCCACCCATGGCCCAACCTCCGCCGTAAAAGCTACTGCCTCGCTCATGACCCGCAACATATACCACAGATCATTAAGTTCTCGAGCCAAAAAGCAAAGAAATGGCCAGCCCAGCTAGATAAACTGCAATTTCGCTGCAACACCTGCAAACTGCTTAAGTTTCTGCCAAGCTTGTACAACAGTTATGACCATAGCGGCCATAACAGTGTCGCACCCCATCCCCGCCCCACGTGACTCCACTCCACGTAGCATATTTGCCGTGACGTTGTAATCCGAGAGATTTCGCCTTGATGCCCGTGCAAGTGTAGTAAGTGCATAACACTTAAGCAACATTGAAAAGTGCCAGATGGGCACAGCCGACAAAGAAAATCATAATTGCAATTCTCCATGTCTCTGAGATCAACTTACGATGGCGCAGAAGAATTCTACATTTAATTAAAATTACATTTTAATTTAGATAATGGGAATATTATGGTGCTTTTTGCTCATATATAAAAGTTATCATTTAATAGCTCAAGCAATTTATGGCCAAAGATAGATTGAATCAGCCATTACGAATTAAATGATAGCAATTTACTATATAAACAATTTATGATTGAAAGCTTCGATTATCTTTGACTTCAAAACTCTTCTCAAGTATATGTAAAAGGGTTTAGAATTGCAAGTTTAGTGAGTAAGTTTTTAATTGATTATTGATACGAGCATTAATTGATATTAAGTATAAACAGCTTGACTCTGTGACACAATTTCAGTATGAGTAATATGAGTGTTTTTATCAATAATCAAATTGAAACTCTTGTCGCCTGTCACTTATGGCATTCAGCTTTAGGTAAATCAAGTAGTGTATGTGTGGGTGTGTGTGTGTGTGTTACTTAATATCATTTATTGCGGAATTATGCATATTTTTATTACACTCGAGTTGCATAAATAAAGGCATTATTGCACTTTACGATGAGCAGCTGCCCCCGAGCAGCAACCAGCAACCCGTCACCTGCACCTGAAACAGCTGCAACATGCAACGTGTCCTTAGCTCAATGGCAAGATTTCGATGCGAAGTTGCAGGTGATTTTTGCATGCCACACAAGCCAACACACATAACGTACATATGTGGCTGCTCATCAGGAGAAGGCATAGATTTCTGCATGCCTTGATTGTCTGTCGTCCTTTTCTGGTTATCCTTGGCTCCTACGGATGCTGCTACTCCTGCTGATGCTGCTGTTGCACTTAAATGCCGCACATGTCTTGTGTCGAAAATTTCTGTCATTCAAAGTGTTTTGTGGGCATCTCCCACATGGTCTAATGTTTGCTGCTGCTGCTTTGAAATTTAGATTTTTATGGCTCAAATGGCAGTTGGCTATGGCTGTGAGTGCTGAAATTGGCTTTGACCCTCTCAACAGTTGCCATTTGCCGTCTATAACAAATGCACAATTCAGCATTATTTGCGTTATAAACTGTGGAAATATGCTAAAATTGGTTTGGGCCCAGGTAACGTCCATAAAAGGGTTAATGGCCATAGAAATGCGAAACTTGTCAGCAGGTATTATTACATTTCTGTTCAGTTCTTTCCACACGTTTTCTATTTTTTTCTTCTTTTTTTTTGGCTAAGATTATTGAAATACTTTTAGGCGTTGTTTGCCTTTTTTGGGTGTTTCTTGCATTCTTTCTTGTTAGGGGTGTGTGCTGAAAATTAATAGGCCTGACGTCGTCTGATGAAATTGCCACTCGAATTTGATGTGACAGCATTTTATTCTCTATTTTTATTGCTTTGTATAATTTCCCAAAAGCCATTGACATTTCGCCCTTTTTTTCCGGAACCACTTTTAGTAGTTTTCAGAAGTAAAAATATGCGCAGCACGCTTTTAAACTCAAATTATGCCAAGTGGTTGAGTAAGTTTCGAATTGGATACGATTCACATATCAATTTCCAGTATAGCTTGATCATTGTCCATTTCACTTAGGCAAATGATTTGTGAGGCTTTCAAACTGTTCAAATTAGGATACATTCTTGTTTGCGATTAAAGAGTCGAATATCAGAGAGATTTCCGGACTGCATTTCTCGTAACAAAATGCTGATAGTTTCAAATGATTTCTGGAAAGTTTTCACAATTCTTTATAGAAATCTACTATCCCAGCACTTAACATCAGCAAAAGGGTTAATCATTATTAGCATGGGAATCACTTCACCACATTTTAAAAATTCCATTTAAGTAAATTAAGATTTCCTTAATTTAAATGTCTTAATTAGTTTGAGTTGTTTGATTTTTGTAAGGCTAGCTTAAAATTTAAAAAACCCTTGTAACAAATGGTAAATTGGCTAATTCCACACTGTAATTTTCCAGGCATATAGAACGAAATAAGAATTAGAAACATTACTCGATAAGATTGCATAATAAAATAGTTTATTAGAGAAAGTTTGTAATGTCTCTGGTGATCTGCATCCAATGAATTGAAAAGTTTTAATTCCTTTAAAGCAATCATCTATCATTTTGTTGTCAATTGCTGCTGTGATTTCCATATTTTGTATATATATATTTATATATCGCTGATTGCCGTATTCTGGTATCTGTGGCAATTGAAATGTATAATGGCAGATTATACTCAAATCACATCATAGCTGTGTGCGGTTGAGGAGAGGGGAAGAAAGGGATATAACCATGCTTTGTGGCCATTTTGTGCGCTCAGCTCATTAAGCATACGCAGTATTGGCAAATTGCCATGGATATTCCACTGTCCTCGCGTCCTTTCGCCATTTCTCTTGTTGTCCACATAATTTAATTTTAAAATTTTCAATTGGTTGCAATTTTAAAAATTGCTTAATGATCACAGCACATACACACATCGTTCGTACTCAGCGATACCTGCCACATTTATCACATGATGTCCCATAGTCCAACTCGCCCTGCCCATTTTCCTCCTAACCACCCTCCCTCCCTCTTTTAATCCCAACAACGATTAAAATGTTGGCAAATTAAACTCTTTTTAAATTAATGTATTTTTTTTTTATAATTTTTTTTAATCATGCTTTTTATTTTTGCAAATTTGTTTTGTTTTTGTTTTCATCTTTGCTGGGTTTCATTTATATTTTGTTCACATTTTGTTTGAGGGATTTTTTTTTTGCATTTGTAATCGTTATATATATATATAAATATATATATATTATATATATTTGTGGTGTGTGTGTATATGTCTGTTGTGTATTTGTTGTTGTTCCACGTAAAAATCATTGAAAATAATTTATTATGCAAATTATTATAAATGCATCAAAGGAATTATACCATAACTGACAACTGCATAAAACTTAAACTGATTTTAAACAGCGCAAAACAACCGCAACAAGAACAACATTAAAACTGACAAACAATCAGCCAAACAAACAATCAAACAGGAGAAAAAAACAATGCCACTTTGCAGCTTTATGCACTCTCTTGAATTGTTTAAATAGCCTCTTCGAAAAGTGGACGAACTCTTTTGTAAATACCGTTAGTACCATAGTTATGCAAATTGTTAACGCGTGTTTACTTCGTTAAAGTGGCCAATTAATGAGTGCATAAATAATTCGAATGCCCTTCGCTGACCAAATGGCAAATTGCATCAGCAGGGATTGGTTTCTTTTAACGTTTTCAAGTGAAAGTATTTTTTTTTTTAAATAATCCATTACAGAATTGGCCAGCTATGCTCTTTTGAGCACTTTTAATAAGTAGAGGTTAAAACGCAGTCGTAGCTGCGCCTTCTGATATGGCTTATATACTTTACTCATAATAGAAAATTCCCCCTTGAAAATAAATCAGGACATTATTGGATTGGCTGCCAGGCACGAAATGAAAATCTTTTGCTTATGAGACTGAAATGGATGTTTCGTGGAACAGTTTCCATTAAGTTTACATGGATTTAACGGCTTTGTCTACTCTTATTCGGACAGAGTGGATCTCAGTAATGAGCAACCCACTGAAATCTTCATTTAGAAGTTCCTCTGGCTTTCACATTTTAAATTATATTCACCAGTCACGTCACGTATTCGTAACTGCGGATTATAACTAATTAATTGTGATCGCACAATACATGTTGCCATAATAAAAATGAAATGATTCTCGAAATGCGTTGCACATTTCGTGACGAAATTAAAATACCCTGGCATCGAATTTAAGCCTCATCGTTTTTTTCATTCTCATGCAAACCCCATTGTTTTTTTTTTGACTTGGGCATGTTTTGCTTATTGTTTACTTAAAACTTTTGGCATTGTTTGCGCTGTCAGCCACGCCCACTTGGCACGTGCACACCAATTTTTTGTATGCCCCATATGTTTGAGCTTTAATTGAATATAAATGTAAATTAATGATGCAAAAATAATTTTTGCTTCGAGGCTTTGT
The DNA here is from genome assembly GCA_035042345.1 of Drosophila fungiperda. Lineage (NCBI taxonomy): Eukaryota > Metazoa > Arthropoda > Insecta > Diptera > Drosophilidae > Drosophila > Drosophila fungiperda. The sequence continues at coordinate 130,275 of JAWNLM010000021.1, forward strand.
CGTTTTTGTGTCTGCCAGTTGATGTTGTTGCTGTTTGTAAACATTTTCATATTGGCGGTGTTTGCAATGTTTTCAGTGTTGTTTCATTCAGCGATTTCATGGCTGTTAGCAGTTATATAATTAATATGCATTTAACTAAATTTGCATAAGTAAATAAGTACGCAATGCATTTATTCGTTGAAGTTTGAAGGACAAAAAGAGACCTGCATTGTTCGGGGCGTATATTAAACACAATTTTCAATTGGACTTAACATTTTTGTATGTGTGTTGTTGTTGAACAGCAGAATGAACAAACAAGATTTACAATTATGCAAGTGTATGCGTGTGTGTGTGTATGTCACTTTGTTTTTGCTTAGCTGTTGCAGTTTAGTATATTACAAAATGATTTAGTCGGAACTTAAAGAGTCTGATTTAGTTTTGGGAACTTAGCTCACAATCAAACAATGCATTTTGCAATAGTTTATTTATGTTAGCTCTATTGGCTTGTTGGTCGAATGCCTCAACTGGCTGAATGCAAACGGTTCATTTTTGACTGTTAGTTTGAGGTTAGTTTGAGCATATGTTGAGGTTGCTTTATGGGCTGGAATTTTGGATCAAAGGTACTGGGGGTGTTGCGATTGTGGTGTGTGTGGTTCTCGCGGAGAGAGCTATGTGTGTTGTTGTGGGCAGATTGTGGTTTTTGGTGATGATAAGGTTGAGCTTCAATTGAGGTTCTACAAATATGAACAATGATGTGAGATTATGTTAGATTAAACTCAATTTGAACTGAATTGTGGAATGTGGAAAAATGAATAAAGTTAAATAATGCGAAGTTGAAACACGATTTCAGTCGCCTCAGCCAGTTGCATTCAATCCATGGATGTGTCTACAGATGTGTCTTATGATCGAATGCCTTAAACGGTATTTTCTATTATGCTGTACTTTAGATTACGCTTTACTTTTAGTTACTTTAAGTGGCTGTCATTTGGTTTTTGAGCTACAAGTATTTTGTTTTTATTTATTTTATTTTGGGTCTGCTTTGATTTTGGGCTGTGGAGTACACTCTCTTGCTGTGGGACATATATATATATATAAATATACATATATATATATGATTTCACTATGTATATATATATATGCATATGTTGTATATGTATTTGTATTACATTTCATGCAGGAGCTATACACAAACATTGATGCTTATTTAATGCTATGATGAATGTTTATGTATGTAATTTGTTTGTATTTTTTATATTTGTTTGATTGATTGATTTATGGTATGTATGTTCTTCATTACTTTTCATTTGCTCTGTTCGGCTCTTTGCATTTTGCTACGACTTCATCCAGCCTATTTGTATTCATTTCTAATGACAATGCTACTACTATTTTGGTTTTGTTTCATTCAATTTTGTTTTTTCATCTACTAACGACACATTTAAATATTTGCAACTGCTCTACTTTAAAATAGTTTTAATTTTTATCATATCATATGCCATTCTGTTACATTCCTCTTCACATACGCGTGTTCGTACACTGAGCCAAAAGGCTGTCACACCCAAAAAGTATGCTACACTTTTCACTCGATCGCAAAACTATTTGCTATTTGTATTACTATTTTTTTTTTGTTTTTCTTCATATGTTTCATTAACCTAACTGCTTCATTTAATGTTGCCTTCTTTTTTGTTTAATTTTGATAGCTATGCGTTTGCTTTTTATTGCTTTTACTTTTACTTTTATGATTACGTGTACGTCTCATTTCATATATGTATGTTTGTATGTATTTATGTATATTTTTGTTTAGTTCTCTATAGGCTTTTACTTTATGTAGTTTTACTTTTATAGGGATTTTTTTGCGCTTTTCTCAGGGATTCATTACGTTTTTTTTTCTTTCTTTTGTTTTTTCTTTTTTTTTTTTTTGAAAAAATTAAGGTACACATTAAAAATAGTTAGGTTTTTCTTTTGTCGCTTTAGGTAGGTTGTGTTTTTTGCTCATTTGTTTTGTTATATTTTTTTTAGGTTATTCATCTATGTGTTTTCAAAATATAAAAACCTTTAAATAAGGGGCCTTAATGACATAGCACATAGTGTAAAACTAAAATGTTACGATGACTCTGTGATTTCTGTTTAATGTACTTGTGTGTTTTTGCCTTTGTGCTACTTTTACTGCTGGCTGCTACCTGAAAAAGGAGCACTTGTAAAGGGAGTAGTTTTAAAGGTTGCCTTGAGCTAAAGACAAAGGATTTGTTGGCATTGCCGCAACAAGGAAATGAATAAGCGAAGATTGCAATAAACGGCCAGCTAATTGGGAGAGTTTCAAAAAAAAACTTATTAAGTTCGCTGAATAAAGGCGAACAAAGCGAAATTTTGTTCATTCCCATTGACGAAGAGTTGCGCAAAGAAATGGAAAACTAAATGGATACAGCAAACAGAGAAAGAGCAAGAGAGAGAGAAAAAGAGCTAAATTAAGGCAAAATTAAGATGCACAATTGCTATGTAAAAGAGTAAGATATAATTGAAAAGAATTTATACTTCTATTTCAGTCCACAGACACTGGTTCAAAATGATTTGAAGTAAGAAGAATTTGAGTTTACGCTTACTGATTAATTTAACTCTAAGTAAAGTTAAAGTAAATATTTATATTGCGCAGAATAGCTGGAAAAAAAGCTGAATGTTGTTGTTTAAATCAATGACTGAATTTCTATATACAAGTAATTCCTATGAATGCTCTCAATTTTATACGCATTTGAGCTGGCAACAAATTCAAGTGTGGCATTTCTACACCTTTGCCAGTAGCTTAACTTGAGTTGCCACTTTGGCTTTTGTATCACTTTCTGAAAGGCTTCACAAAAGTTGCACGCTTAGCATATTTTCATAAAAAAGCACTTGCACAAATCCGTCAGCAAATCTTCTTTTTCATTCCCTTAGCACAAGCGCTAAAATGTTCGCTAAATGTTTGCGTGTGTGTGTGTGTGGGAGTGTGTGTCGTTGTGTTTGTGTAACTTTGTTGCATTTAAAATGAATGTAGTTTTCGTTTACTTTTTGTTTAGCTTGAGTTTTATACGTTTTTTTTTTTATGTTAGTTTTGCTTGTTTTTATATTATATATTTTTCAGTGTTTATGTAGTTTTTAAAACTATTTTCTGACTTTTTTTGTCGTAACTATCGCAAGTACATTTTCCAAAACCGTTTTTGTTTGCATTTAATTAAATTATATGATTACTTTTGCCTTTTTTTTGTTGTTGTCTAGTGTATTGTAGATGTTGTCTGTTCTTGTTGTTGTTGTGGTGGAATGTGTTTCTCATTCATAAACCAAAACAAGTATTCAATCGGAAATGCTTTTATCCTCTTGAGCATTTGAAAAGTTGCCGCTTTTTGAGCGACTTTAATTAATTGCCGACAAAATTTGTTTTATTTATATTTTAGTTTGCAGTTTAATTAAAATTCCAGACGAAATGCTACAAAAGAGCCAGGCTGCTATGGCAAAGAAAAATAAAGAGTAAAACCCAAAACTATGAATACCTTGCTTGTTTGCATTTTTTTTTTTTAACACTCATTGTTGTCGTCATTGGTGCTCTTTTACTGGGTCAAAGCTTTGTGGGTATTCAGTTAAAAGTATATGGATAGCGACTAAGAGGGGGGGGGGGTTCATGGGATGTGGCACAAAATGCCTTACTCGACACCCATTATAAAGTTGCTCGTCAAGTGGCCTGAATGCACAAACAAAAAACAGAACAGAAAAAATGGAAAAACCTCAAACACGTTGCCCCATATATAACGCCCCTAGGCGCAGTCCTCGAGCTCTGCACAACAAACTTTACTTTTTTTTTTGTATTTTTAATTCCTAACAGGGCTAAAGTTTTTGTTTTGTTTTGTTTTTTTTTTATTTTGTAGGTGTTTTGTATCTATGTATGTGTTTTGTGGGTGTGGAGTGTGGATTGTTCGCTTTTGGGTCTACGTTTGCGCAAATAGTTTTTAATTTGTGGCAAACTTTCCAACAGTTTGCTCAACATTTTCTTTACACGTTTTGGTAAATATGTTCGTGTTTTGATTGTTTCAACTTTGCTTTTGCCAACCTGTCACTAATCCATAGTTAATGCCAGTTAATAGCAGTTATCCTAAAAATATATACTATATATGATTTGTATATATATATACTTTACTTGTATAGCAATCGCTCAATTTTGCTTATGTTTGCCGTTTTGGTATAAAAATTGTATCTTTAGTTTGGGTTTTTTTTTATTTTTATTAATTTCCTTGTTGTTAATTTAATCGCTTTATGATTTGCTTCATTTATTTGCATTTTCATTTTCATATTAATTTTTAGTTTTATTCATATTATTAATATTTTTGTTTGCCATTGTATAAAATACTCACATTCACATTTACAACTACGAACCACGTAACTACTTATAGATTATTGTATATATAGACTTTATAGTAATAGTTATGTATGTGTATGTATATGTATATATAAATGTATTTATGTATGCATGTATATCGTAATCGTATTTATGTATGTATGTATGCACGTATGTATATGGTATATTTTCACTACTTCCGAGCGCAGAACTTCAACGGCCCTTAACTCACATCTAACTCATCTCGTGTACTCTGGCTAGAAGTCATTTATATAGTAGTAAACTCTATATACCTATACCTATGCCAAGTCCAAATACCTAATCACACACCCTGTATAATGCTTAACTCCTCCTCATTTGCGAAATATTCGACCAAAAACCGAGTTTTTTTCTTGTGTTTGTTTGCCTACAATTACGCATCAATTGCCTTACGAGTTGCCTTACTGAGTTTAAAGTATTTACAACTTAATCATAGCATACAATTACAGTTACAGCTAAGAGAGAGAGAGATAGATCGATATATAGATAGAGACAGAAAGTGAGTGAATTTGTTTATAAGTAGTTGTTCGAACGACAAACATATAAGAAAAAGTGAGGAGAAACGCAACACTTTGAGTGTAGAGCATTATTATTTGAGTTGAGTATAAAATAGTAACTGAATACAACTTATTAGTAATACATATAAATTATATGCATTTAAAGCGAGTACTTTTTTATATAGCCATAAATCAACAAAAATATACAGTGAGAACTAGATCTAGGCAAACTGCGACAATTTAGGATGTTAATCATTGAAAATAAAAGAAATATCTATATAATTTATAAGTTAGAAAAATTCATTTCCAATATCGATGGCAGGATCAATAAATACAATTTTTTTTTTTAGTTGCCCATTTCTAGCATAGTTTTAAACTAAACTTAAATTTATGTAGTAAAATACGCAATTTCTAGGCAGGGCCAAAGTTTTTATCTGTTTTCCTACTAAACTTTCCTCAACTATGTTAACTGAATGAAAAATTATTGATAATTCAAACATCTTTATCATCATCATCACACGCGGTACAGAGTTTTTTTTTCTTTTCTTAAATATTTTTTTTATTTTTAGTCTTTTACGCCATTCATTCAATAAGACAAAGTAAAATCGCAAGTCTCTTCCAACACCAACTAAATAAATGTGATATTTGTGTGTTGTGTGTTTTCTCTTTTTTTTCTTCTCATATATGGACGTATAATTTTATATGTGTATTTATGTATGTATGTATGTAGTTTACCATTTTTGTTTTCTCGTATTCGAACTTAGTTCCTTAGTTTGCGCGCACTACAAGTGACTAAACTTAACTGGGGTGTAAGTATTACTTATTTTTTATGTTTAATGTTTAATGTTTTTTTTTTATGTGTTTATGTGTTATGAGCTATGTACGAGTATGTTTATGTTTATGGTTTAGTTTAGTTCCCTATATCTATGCCATCAACTAACTCTTTGCCTGGCTCACTGAATTTCTTCATTTACGATTGTGTCTTGCAATGCCCAACAAAAGTCATCAGACGTTCAAGCTTTATATGCATTAGTCAGACCCTATATATAATACAACTATTATGTGTAGAAGGAATGACTGCACTAGTATTTAGTTATATACGTACTCGTATTTCTCTATATATTTATGTATGTATATATATTCTCATTTTTTATTTATTCTTTTCGTTTTTTTGTATATCATATAACGACAACAACAACTAATTATTGCTTTTCGGTTTTTAAAATGCGTTACGCGATTATTTTTTATTTTTTCTGTTCGTTTTCATCTTTTTTAATTTTGCTTATGTTACCTTAGAGAAAAAAATCATTAATAATTTACTAAATGTTAGAACAAAAATAACAAAAAACTTAAGGGACATGGCATAAATAAACAGGGAGAAACAGCAGGAGAAGGGGCTTCATTTGTATCGGGTGGAGCTTATTATGAATAATTAATATTACTGCAATTTTTTTTATAATTTTTTTCTCTGTTTTTTGTTTGTTTTTTGTTTTTTTGTATGGTGTTTTCTTATGTTTTGCTTTTTGTTGTTGTCTGTACTTGTGTTGTGGTAGGATTAAGAGCTGTCATTTATAGTTAAAGAGTTTTAGTTGCCTTCTTTTCTTGTTTTTTTTCTGCATTTTTTTTGTTTCTTTTTTTTATTTTGTTGGTTTTTCCTTTAAGTATTTATATAGTGTAGTTAGACGGTGGTGCCTGTGATGCTGCTGCTGCTGCTGCTTCGCTCTGCTGTGCCATTGGATGCGACTATTGCTGCTCCTGCTTCTGTTTCTGTCCCTGCTCACGTCCTGAGTAGCAATAGCAGCCACCAGGATGAGGCGCCCAGCCACAGCCACAGCAGACAGCTGCTCAGCTGGCCACAATTGGTCCTGGCGGCACCGCTCAATACACCCCCATGTCCATCAGTCGCCGAGCTGCGACTACTGCGCGCCGCTCCCTCGATGATATTGTTGTTGTCCAGCTCATGGAGCACCGGCAACTCACTGAGATCCGATGCCGGCGAGGTGCGCTCCGTGATGGGCGCAAAGAGTCGTTTGGGCTTGCAGCGCTTGTGCTTCTTGTAGGTTTTGGTCACATTTATACTGTAGCCTTCGAGGAACTCGGAGCCCTGCAAAAGGAAATGGATAAACATTAGCGTTTTGCTTTAGCTCTGCATTCAATAAATTACAACATTAATTAAATTTTTGCAAGACCCTCCAACTAATACTACATAGCAGGAGAGACAGAGACAGAGAGAGAAAGAGACAAACAGAAAAAGTCGCGTCGGAAATTAAAAAAAATTTCATATTTATGTGAGTAGAAAACGGAAAAGTTTTCTTTACTTATAACAAGACTTAAATTTTGTGTTCTACTATAAAAATGTTTGTATTTATTTTTTTATGAGAGATCCTTATCACTTAAGGAATATTAAACTAACAAAAACTCTTATACATATTTTGTATTAATTATGTAAAATGAAGAGTATAAAAATATTTCTAAATTTGCAAATAAATAAGATTCTGGAAAAATAACTTAGCTCCTTTCTAGAGCATTCTAATAATTCTCTTAGTTGTTCAAAAAGTTAAATATTCAAAAGAATAAAGATATATATATATATATATATACCAAATCGTTTAGGGTTCGTTTCTTTTTTAAATTATTATTTTATATTTACATTTACAAGGGAAAAAACGAATTTCAAATGATATTTTGCTGCTGATATAGACATTTGCGTAGACCAGACGATTGCCATGATTAAACATACTTTATGCCTTCGCGTCTAGGATCTACCCTCGAGGGCGCAAATCCCCAGCAACACCTACACACCTACACACACACACACACAAGCACACTTACACACCAACAAATTCCAAGCACAATAAGAATACAATGAAGCCATCAGATTTGTCGTTTTCCACTCTCCAACAGTTCTCCAGTTGGAGCGGCAAAATTTTGCCTTTTAATTACGCTGCATAAATTTGTGTTTATAAATAGGCAATGGCAATGGCAATGGTCTCTGCTCCGGGCAGGACTGGTACCCACATTTCCCTCCCCTCCCCTTGACCACACCCCGACACCGTTTCGAGAATCACCTCGGTTCGTTTTGTGCTTTGGATTCAATTCTGGATTTTGGTGCGGGTTCGCCATCTTTCCGGGCTGTGGTCAAATATTTTATGGCAGCCAAAAAATCTAAATCTACTGAATGTCTGCATTTTGCTACGGAGGGGCGTGGCAAAACGCTGTGGGCGTGAGAGACTTCATAACGAGTGTTTACTAATAATATTATGCAAATCGAGCGACGGGCTCAACGTTCAAATCAGGAGCTGGCGGCTCGTTTGTTTGCTGTGGCGGTTGATGTTGTTGTTGTTGTTGCTGTTGAATTTTTCAAAAGGCATTTTGTGAATCGTTTTACGCTGCCTACACCCACACCCAAAACTCCCAGCTCCCAGCTCCCCACAATCATATAAAAAGAACGAAAATACTTGACAGACATTTGCAGGTGTGTTTGGACAGTTTATATTTTGTGGGTATGCGTATTTGTGTGTGTGTGTGTGTGCTATAGGTGTTTTTTTTTTTGGGTTGAGAATTGCCTTCTTGTTGTTATTGTTGCCACCGACAGCGACAGGCATTGTAATTGAAAAGGAATGTACAATTTTGCTTGCGGGGCAACAAATTTATAAAATGTGCATAAATTTAAAAGCCTTAATTGCTCTGCTGGGCTGCTCTGACTGTGATTTAAGCTACCTATATATATATATATATATATATATCCAATAAAATCCTTTCGGATTTTGACATGCTAATTAGTTTTTGGGGCGTCGTTGGTCATTTCAAGTCATCCTCTGGCATTTCCAATGTATGCCACAACTTTTTTATTTATGGTAATTAATGTTGCCAGTCAATGTGTAGAAAGTGTTTACTTTTAAGCATGTGCAACTTTGAAATGGGTTCCGAGTTGCATGCTACGTGTGTGTGTGAGTGTGTAATCCCTTTTGGTTCAAAATGGATTTAATCGAGTTCCGGATAAAGCCTCAAGTGCTTAAGTAGGCTTCAAACATAATCCATACTCAAATCGAAGGATTAGTTGAGACTTTCAAGCATATAAATGTTGAATTTTTAAATGTTGTTGAGAAATTTTGCTATAAGTTTCCATAAAAAACTACCTTTTTTATATATTAACTTTTGAAGCAAGCGTAAATGAAGCATGGTTAAGCATAGTCATTCATTTTAAATTATAAAATAAATAAAATTAGATTTTTTTTCTGAACTATCTGCTTGTTATAGACTCTAAGTAGGCCTTCCAGCCCATCGACTTTTGAAAGCGTCTATTTAAAACTAATCTGTGATTTATTATTTGGCTTTTTCTTTGCTCCACTTTGACCCGATTTCATATATATATAAATATATATATACATATTTTTTGTGTCCTGTTAAGGTGCCTTGTATATTTTTACGGTAGATTGAGCGGCATTTACCTTTCAATCTGCAGCTGGTTCATGAGCATGTTTGCCCATCATTTGCCTGGGCTAAAACTATTTTCTCGACTGGGTTGAATAAAGTTTTTTGAGCTTTATTTGATGCACACACACAACCACACACTCAGCACTCTCGGCACACTGCTAATTTGGCCGCTGCGAGCGCTTACAAATTCAATGGGCATGTCACTGAGGCAAGCGGATGCCTCGAGGCAGCCTCAATGAATTATTGCCTTAACCGATGAAGGAGGCAAAAGAAAAATAATAGAAGTGAGAGGGGGCGCTGAGTGTAAAGCAAACCGAGCTGGAAATGGCCAACAACATTTAACGCAATAGCACGGAAAATCGATGACAATTCAAGCGTTGATAATTTTCCTATCCAGCCGCCTACAACCCACCCCCCCAGCCAGCTGGTGGCATAAAAAAATGGCAACAATTCCTAACTTAAGCAATTTCCTACAATTTTCCATCGACTCGAATAATGGTCATATGGGAGCATTCATTCAGTGACTCAGACAGTCATTCAGTCAGTCAGTCATTCAGTCAGTCAGTCAGTCAGTCAGTCAGTCAGGCACTGAAGCAGTTGGTCTGTTCGCCTGTTGGTCGCTTAAGCCATTGGACGTGAATTAGTGGAGCTGACTGGCAGCTGGTTAGTGACTTGGTTTTAGTGTGTGACCCATTAGAATGATCGTTGTCGAAGTTGTACGTGCGCCGTCTGATATATGTGACCCGGTTGGACTCAGCTTGGTTCGGCCCGAGCCGCGTCTGGTCCGTAAAGTGGCGCTAACAAACTCAAATGTAGCCCATTGCCAACCAGCCAGCCAGCTATACAGCCATCCAGCCATCCAGCCAGCCAGCCAGCCAACCAACCAACTAGTGAGCCAACCAGCCAGGCCAGGCAGACTGCAACTGCAATTGATTGCACTTTATAACGTGCGGTTTCCGGTAGACATTACTCGCTTTGCTGCAGCCACATTATCCGGGCCCTTAGAGAGCGGGGGGTTGAGAGAAAAGGGTTAGTGGCCAAACTGCTGGGCTTGGATGCCCCTAATGTCTTTTGCCCGTACTCCGCACGATGAATAAATGAGCACTTGTCCAGGACCTGTGTGTGTGTGGGTTCGCTGGCATCCAAGCCAAATGGCAGCAAGAAAAATTATCCCAGATATTGTCTAGTAATTTAGCTGATTAAGCTGATGGATGTAAAGCAGGGAAAGCATCGAGAGCTGCGCAATGTTGCCAGCGATCAGAGAGTGCAGATAAAGTCGAGTTGACAAGAAAAGGGTTAATGCGATTTCGACTGTGACAGCAGACGGCGATGGTCATCCCTTTTGGCCTGACAACTAACTTGGCCAAATAGATACGCTTTTTGCCCATCAACAAATGAAATGTTAAATCTATAAGTTAGGGAAACAAAACCAAATGGACTTAAAATGCTACTCTAATGGAGGCGCATTTTGAAAGTGACTAAATTCGAAAGTTGCTAATATATAAATGACATATCCTATATATATATATATATAGTAGAGTATCTTTGGTTTCACATTGCTTCTATTTGCAGCTGCCACATAATTTCTTTTGTCGTCTCTCTCTCTCTGTCTCGTTATTTGTGACTTTCACTTGGTTAGATTTAAGGATTCGATAAATCGAAGTTGCTTACTCACCGGCACCACATGATTCTTGGCTCCCCAGCAGATGGGCTTAAAGCTGCCTTTGCGTGTGGCCTCTTGAAATTCGCCAAATTGATTTTCCCAATCGTAGGATATCAGACGTGCCTCCAACGTCATTCCAGCCAATTCGGGCGGTGATGAAATCAGCACGGGATTTGAGTCGCTGCAAAGGAAAACAGAAAGAAATATAGATAAATTGAGTGAGTGAGTGAGTGAGAGAGTGGAGCAAAATAACATTATTAACTTTATTATTATTGTCAAATTTGATTAGGACTTAAAATTTATTACAGCCCCTCCCACCAATCCAAAAAGAAAGTCGCTTTGCCAGCAGATTTTCGAGTTGCCTCCTCCGAGGGTTGCTGGTAAATTTGGTAAGTCGGTGCAGATTTGCGCGGGATTTTCGATTACCAAGGGGAGGCAGTGTGGCATGGTGGGGAGGAATGGAATGGAAGTCGGCAAAAACTTGAGCTAATTAATCTTTTAGATTTTCATTTGTGACGCGTCAAATAGGTTACTTTTTTTTTTTGGGTATACCAAGGGTGACGCGACCAAACGAAATAAAAACCGCACTCGCACAAAGAAGAAGGGGGCAGCCAGAAGACCAGGAAGACCAGCAAACGGAGCGAGGAGGAAAAGCAGCAGGCACACAAAAACCCCAACAAATGGGCCAAAAGTGTAAAACCTCAAAGCAGTTGGCTGGCTGCGGCAATCAGTGGCGTTGTGGGAATCGCTTTGCAGGGGAAAAAAAAAAACTTTTGCTTACACAAGTTGCAATGACTAATGAGTTGGCTTAGAATTTGAAAAATATGTGTGATGTTTTGGCTTTAGGGAATTTCGGTTATATTCCTTAGCAACCCTCAAAAAATAACTTTGTTTACTTTGTAATTTTTCACAACTATTACAAATGTTTTTATTTGCGAATGTATTAAAACATTTTTCATTTTTTGGGTTTGTCAAGGCAATTTATATATATTATATATATTATATATATATTCTGCGCATTTGGCTGATTAAACTATCAATTGCAAAATTGAGTTTGCATAAGTTGTGCTTTAAGGCAAGTTCAACTATCAAATGATTACTTAATCCACTTAAATTTCGCATTTAAGTTTAATCTTTACTTTCATTCAATTTTCGCATTTAGATTTTGCAATTGTGCATTGCTTGCAACAATTCGCTTCGCCCTTTTTGGTGGCAGCTACGCCACTGCATCTTTTGCGCAATATAAATTCCTTACACATTCATTTCATCCTCCATACATTTTGCTCCTCCATTCATTCATTTCGCTTCGTTTCGTTTCGTTTCGTTTCTATGATTGCCCCGCAATTCGCTCCGCGGCACTCCACTTCACCCCGCAATCTCTAACCCTGCTGTGTATATATTTCGTCTCGTCCGCCCTTACAATTAGGCTAATTAATTTTGTTCTTTGGCTGGCATTACGAAAAATGTTGCTTTAATTTTCTAGCACACCCACACCCACACACACACACACACACACAAGCGACAGCAGGAGCAACAAAAAACAACAACAACAACTACAAAAATATCATCAGCCAAACGCACATTTTCTTTGTTGCTGGTTTTGACTGCTTCCTGTTCCTGTATTTTAACTGTGTGTGTTTGTGTGTGTGGCAGAATCCTTTGCAAGCCGCAAACAAATCTCTTTTAATTAATTTATGATTCCACTCAATCCTCATCGAGGGTTGTATGATATCACAGGGACAGACAGCTCAGCGAGCTCAGGTTTGGTTTGGGGTTGGGGTTGGGGTAAGTGGCTGCTGCAACAGCGAATAAGAGCCGCAACAATTTGCGGTTGGCAACACGAAAAATATTAATGTCTGCGGATTGATTGCAACCCCCAAAAGCTGCAGTCGCACCACACAAAATACCACCCACAAAACTAAAAACTGGCCACTTGTTCGAGTTCCGACTGTGCCGAGTGTGTGTGTTTAATTGTGTGTGTCTGTGTGTGTGTGTGTTGTGTCGGTGTGTGTGGTCCAGTTCATTGTGTACGTGTGGCGTAATAATAATATATATAAAATAATAAATTGCATTTATCCATATGTTTAGAGCACGGTTTGTGGCCAGTGTGTTCGCCCGTGTTCCGTGTCCTGCGTCCTGTGTCCTGCGTCCTGTTTCCTGTGACTTGCCTGCATACGTGTATCTTTTGATATGAATCCGCTCCGCCTTTCCCCGCGCTTAACCTTCCCCCCGCCCGCTGCTCTTTGGTCGGTGTTTGCGGTTTATTGAGCGAACCGTAGCGTCACTCGACGCGCTGCTAATATATCCGGGCAACGCGTAACCGTAACCGCCCCCTCCCTTCCGCATCGCATACCACCCCTCCTGCCACACTATGCTGCAATAAATATATTTGCAGTGGTAACGCACACAGCTGTTACTAATGTAAAAAGCCACTGCCAGCACATAGATTATACAAATCCCTCTGCACTCTTTGGCCCCGTCCCTTCGCCTGGCCACTTGTTATGCCACTGCCGCCTCATCAATCGGTGGCCGTTTCAGTCTTATGACTGTTGACTTCATTGGCACTCAGTATAATTAAAATTATGAGCCAGCAGCAGCAACAGCAGCAGGACAAAAGCTGTGACTCCACTTTGGTTTGCCATTGTTGATTATAAAATCCAATAGCCCTGCACAACACACAACACACACACACAACACACACACCACACACACATCACACACACATGTGCGCAGTGCGAACCACCCGAAAATGCATTCCTCGAATGGGTGGTCACAGATTGCCCTGCAGGGCATAGGTTCTAACAAAAGGCAACTAGCAACGGGAAACGGCAACGGCAACAGCAACAGCAACAGCAACAGCTAACTGCAACAGCCAACTGCAACTGCAACAGCAACTGCAATGCGATTTTCAATGGGTTTATTTATGTAGCGTTATGACAGCAGCGATTTTGCAACTAAGTGTGTGTGTGTGTGTGCTTGGGTGTGAGTGTGTGCTTGGGTGTGCGTGTGTGCTTGGGTGCATTTATGGTGCCTATATGTATGGGCGAAATTCAATTTTGAACTGGCATTCCAATTGCAATTGGCAGAACGGAAAAAGACAATGGCCATGTTGATGACAAATGAAAACTAAAATTGCCCAAATGGCCAACTGCCATTGGTCAAAAGGGAAAACGTCAACAACCACTTGTATATATGTCTATACAAGCACATGAATAGAAGGTTTTTGTGTTTAACATTAAATAAGATAAAAAAACAATTTTAAATAACACATGTTGCATTACAAAAAATACAATCGAACTGGTGGAAAAGTAGCAAAAAATATTTAGACAAAACAATTGTTATATTTATAAAAAAAATAAATATAATAAGAATAATTGCTACTCGCAGAAAATAACTGAAGAATTTTTAATGCAAGAAGCGCGGATTTCCTTTGCCATTTACAGATGAAAAGTGAGAGAAAAGTCGGAGAAAAATCAGAGAAGAACAGAAGAAAAACTCATCAATCGATGGACGCGGATTGTGTAATGATTAAGAAGAAAATGTAAAACAAGAAGTCAGCAGGCAATAAAGGATATCAAACAGGATATCGAGTCCTTAATGAGCAGTGCCTGAATAAAAAAAAAAAAATTCCAATAATTTTAAAAAAATAGCGATACCTTTATCAGTTCAAGGGAGCTGAAACAATTAACGAACAACAACAGAAAATAATGAGACCAATTTCAGCACAGCGCAAAAGAGAAAACTTGAACAATTACTTTGATTTTAATGTTGGGTAATTAAGAAACGAGTGCGTACTCCCCCCCCCCCCCCCCCACACACACACACAGAGAGGAAATCACACACATCAGCATACAATTAAAATTAATTTCGATGTCATGGACAGTGCGTAAATTGTGAAAACCACTATCACATTATTTTTGGGCGCATAAAAAAAGTGACGTGGCAACAAAATCCCAGACGATAACGTTAATTAAGCCAATAACTGTTGTGTGCATGTGTGTGAGTGTGTGCATGTGTGTATGTGATCAATGAAGTTCCACCGGATGAATGCTGGCTGCACTGCTTGCCATTCCACTCGACAACAAAAGCAACAACAGGATTCTCATGCGAGTGCCTCCTGCATCGTTCCTGGGTGTCTTGGTGCAAGCTCCAACACCCAATGCAACAGCTAACGATTCCAACGAGTTTTGCATGAGGTTGACGATGACGATGTCCACGTCGATGTCGATGAGTCCTGGCCGGGCATGGGCTGTTGTGTTCTCTGCTCTTGGTCATAACTCCAGACAGTTTCAGCTGCCCCCCTCGTGTGTGTGTGTGGTGCTGGTGCTGGTCAATTGAGCCACAGTTGAACTGCAAACAATTTTTGGCTATACACACACACACACACGGACACACACACACAGACATGACCCTCAATCGACTTGGGCTCCGGCTTTCACTAGTCCCAAAATCCGTGCGTATCGAATTAAATTGAAATTCGAGCGTAATAAGCTAGTCGTCCAGTGGAGTCCAGTGGGTGAGGTTGAGTGAGGTTGCAGGTTGCATGTTGCAGGTTGTCTTGTCAAGTAGTCCATAATTACATTAGTTGCGGACCACATTGGACCGCATTCATGTTTCGCTTATCATTCCGGGCCGTACAAGTGCACCAAATTACGCATCAAAGGCAACCCAAAGCTGCATAGGAAATGCCGTAATCAAAGCGAAATGCTCGAATTCCGTAAACCTCAAATAATGCAATATAGATTTGCAGAATGCCTACAATTTGCCTACCCATCAAATAAGCTTCACAGCAAATACTGCTGATAAATACTGCAACTCTTGTCGATTTATTCGTTGCTTATAATTCAACAAATTTTGTAGCTAAAAACTCTGATTTTCAATTTATTTAGCAGCTCAGTAAAAACCGTTTGAGTTTTGAAAACCTAATTGTAAATTAGTCAGTCTATTGCGATGTTGTCTAGTTTTTGTCATTGTTTAATTAAACTTGAAGCGCATAAGCGGTTTTTGTGGTCAATCTAGAATCAGACGCCATCCACAATTTTGGATGCACCATTTCCCCGTTTCCCCGTTTCTCACTTTTTCCGGTTTTACCTTGCTCATTGCGAAAACAACTATGGCAATTTCATTGTGCGGTTGTTGTTGTTGTTGTTATTGTTTTTGTTGCACCATTGGGCTTTCATTATGAATTTTAATCCGCATATCGCATTCGCACTTTCAGTTCAGGCCCGGTTCAGTACAGGTTCAGACCACCCCCGCACCTGAACCTGATCATTAAGCGGTACAAAATTGCAGTAGCCATAATAACTGACCAACACAACAGAAACAATAATGCAAACAACAAGCATTGCACTGCAAGCATTTATGCCATTGTATAAACCAAACAACAACAACAACAACAGCAACAACAAGTTGCAACAACAGCAACAACAACAACATGTTGCAGGGTGAGAGCCATAACGACAGACAATTGCAAATGACTTTATCAATTCATGTCGATTTTCGGCACACACAGTTCAACTTTCCACTGTGTGCGTGCGTGTGTGTGTGTGTGTGTGCGTGTGTGTGTGTGTGCGTGTGTACATGTGTGTGGATATGTCGAGAGTGGGCTTTGTATGTCGGTGTCGTGACAAAAAGCCAGTGCAAGTGCCACCGCCTCACAATCACTTTGCAACAACACAGCAAACAATGACGACAACAACAACAACAACAAGAACAACAGCAGCAAGTGGAACAGCAGAAAATACGCAGAGAATCCGAAAGGCTGAGAAGGGCAAAGAAAGGCGCTGAAATGGGTCTCAAATATGCAGATTCAAACATTTCTGGTGTGCATCTCGCTTTCGAGAGCAGATCGAATATGAATGGGCCTTAAGTGATTTAACGGGCAAACTGTTAACGTGGCTTGAAAGACCTTTCAAAACTTGAATATTAGATTAGAAATTGCTTAATTGAAAGCAACTAATAATATTTTAAAGTTTCTATTATCAACTGGCTTGCAGCTCCACTAAATTACAAATTTGTTTTATTTTTTGACGAAATATATTCAAGATATATTTCATAAGGGATTATAGCTTATAAATATTTACAATCCAAACAATCTCTTATTAATTTCTAGCATAATTCACTTTGCTGAACTATTTTGGTTGGCTATTTTCGCATTGAATTTGAGAGATTTATTTGCGAGCCTTTAGCAAATCGGTAATTAATCGTTTTTCAGCCATTTTGGATCTGACTTTATTTATTTAGCATTAACATTCAGAGCAGAGCCCCAAGTGAGAAACCAATCAAATCTTCAAGACGAGTGCTCCGGCAACACTTTGGTCCTTCAGCCTCCTTCATAACTCATTTAGGTGGCCATGTTTCCGTTCGTACCTTAATCTATTTATGCCGTTTACTTTGATTTGCGCAATGAAGCAAAGAAACGAAGGTATATACAAAAAAAAAAGAATGATGAAAATTCAGGGGTGGCATAGAAAATTATCTTTGATTTTGACTTGACCGCGTCGGTCTTGTGTCAATAGGAAGTGATTAATAGAGCGTGCCCTAAGAGCTGGCAACCCTCCTCCGGATGCTCCCCACCCAATGCACATCAATTCAAAATGAATCTCGAAGCTGACATTCAGGTTTAATTTCGACTAATTTTCAGCGAATGCTTTAATACAATATTTATGGGGGGGGGGCTCCTCCCTCGAGATGATTATGCCCGACCGCATTTGAATGGAATGGCAAAGCTATTCATGGAGTCAAGAGCAGGCAGGCAGCTTGTCCGGATTGGACCTGAACTAGATGAGCTGGCAAAGCTCTGACAAACTGACAGAGTGACGAACTGACAAACTAACTGAATTGTGGCAATGTGGTCTATTTACTTAGCACTTTGTGCTTAATAGAAATCAATATTTTCTAAATAAAGCGTGTCTGTCGGATGGATGTTGTGGCATAGGTGGCATGCCACTCAGCCATGTCTCGTAATTTATTTTTGCACATTTACAATTAGAGAGCAGAGTGCAAAGGAGCAGTTTATTTTCCAATTGTTTGTTGGGTAAATACTTCAGACGGATAAAATACAACCGATGGATGCCAGGCTCTTCAGTTCTCGCTCTCTCTTACTCTCTCTCTCTCTCTCTCTCTTTGTTTCTCTTCCTCTTCACAGGTCAGGTGGTTGTGCCAACTTAGAGTTCGTTAGGTGATTTGGGTATGCAACAACATCATTAAATCACCAATTACCTTAGTCAACAGAGGAATAAACTGAATTTCCTTATACACAATGCCCATCGACAAGTAAATGCAGTAAGCAGCGTACAATGGGACAAAACGTGAAATGCATTTCAGAAATTGATATTTTTTGCTATTTTAAATATATTGTGCATTTGCATCGAAATTATGTTTCCCAAATAAATTTGATGTCGCGTTAAAAAAATTTCTCTGGATTTTTGATGAATATTTCTTCTTGCCCTTAAACTAGGCACCTGGTTTGGTGGACTCTGTCGATATATCAACAATGTATGCATTTTTTGTGGGATCCTGTTGAATGTCAATTTTCATTTGGCTTGTCATTCGATATATGCGTCCATTGTACAGGCAGAAAAAAGCTTTCGACTTCGACGGGCGACTTATAATAAATTTCAGCAAATACTATGTAAATGTGTATGTAAATGTAAATATATATCTATATATAATTTGTATAGTTACAGGGGGGGGGGGGTGTGGTACTTACGTTGCGAGTTGTTCGATGCCGAGTGAATGCAACACTGTGGGCAGACTGGGTAGTGAGTGACAAGTTGTCAGTTTCTTTTGCCGTGGATAGTAAAGTGTCAGCACGGTGCAGCTTTCTTCCTTCATTGTGAGTCCACCTGCAAGTATGGAGAATGGTTGGAGAATGGTTGGAGAAAGCATAAGAAATGCATAAGAAATGCATAAGAAATGCAACAGCGGAAACAACAACAACAAGAAAACACAAAATCAACAAACAAACGAACAAAAAATATTGGAATAAAGGTATAAAAATATCGTACGGCTGACAACACACACACAAAAATGCAAAAATACAGAAAGCAAACTCTGGACGACATTCAGCAGCGAGGACAATTTCCTGGCTGGCTGGATGGCTGGCCAGGTAAGTCTGAATCCCGCACCTGCCCCCCATCCACCTGTCTGCTCATTGCGATAACTCACTGACTCCACTGGCTATGAACAAAAGACAAAATTAAGCGTCCGTTGGCTGTAAAGCAGCAGGCGCCATCATAATAATATTCCACAAGATGAAATTGATGGGAGCAGGCTGAAGGATGCAGGATACAGGATGCATGAAGCCAAGCAGTAGCAGTAGAAGAAGCTTGAGCATCGGCATAGCCATCGACATTGCCATAACCAGCAACATCAACATCATCATCATCTGCCTTATCCCAATCCCAATCCCAGTCCGAATCCCCATTGTCATCGTCATCATCACTGCTTTATTTGAGTTGGAGAAAGCTTTATCTTTTCGACTGATACGCCTGACTGCCTGGTTTTACTGCTCGACTCGCGGCATTCGTCTGCTCGGACTGTGTCTCTGTCTATCTCGGAACACACATATAAATATATCAGTGTGTGCTGCCCCTCACTTTGGTGCAAAGTCGTTAGGCATGGTCTATTACGATTGTGTCTCCACAGAGTTGCACTCAATTGTTGCCGCTGCGTTCATTCACTTAGTCTAGATTGATGTAGATTGTGGATTGTGTGCTGAATTTGTGCAGCTACCAAGAAAACTTCCTTCAAATTTACGATTCATTTTTTCACTACAATATTATTTTTTGTAAGGAGTTTTCGCCACAAGCAACTAAGCAACAAATGGCCAACTGTAGAGTAATTGTGAAGATTTGATGATATTTTCGTATTCATCAGAAATTAAAATTACTTTTAAAATTGCTTTCAAATATATTAAATAAAATACTTCGATCTTGTTTTTCTCTTTTTATATAAGTCTTTTTTTAGCCAGAGATTTGTGAATAAATTTGGATTGTTTTCTTTTTTGATTATTTTATTCTTCTGTTTCTTTTCGAATAAATAAGTATTTACTCATTCAAACTTTAACTTTCAATTCACAATTGTTGAAATATTAATTATTTCACAATTATCATTTAACTCAGTTGCCTTTTGAAAAATAGTACAATACTTTTGCATCTTTATTAAGAAAAGTACATTTCATTTCTTTTGTGATCAGCAACGTCCTTTGTTGTCCTGCTATACAAATTACATTCTACAGCTGGTGTCCTTTTTGATAATGCCCCCAATACGCTGGCTGCCTCACGCTCATCTGCTGACTGTCGCATTGTCCACTTTGCTAAAGAGACTTGTACAGCTGTCAGTGCCACCATATTCCACCACCCCCCCCCCACATTCTCACTGCAACACCCACATTTCCAATGGGGTTGAGAGACTGACGTTCACACCCAGCCTGCTTAACACCTGGCCGTTTTCCGTGCTAAGTGAAATGTTTCAATGTCTTGGTTTATATATTTTACAATGAGGTCGTCAGTGCCGCTTCAGCTCTCGCCTGCTCCTGCTCCTGCTCCTGCTCCTGCTCCTACACCTATCCCCTTGCCCCGTTTCTGCTCTAGCTGCTTTTTCTTCTCCTTCAGCTTGGCAGGCGGCTGTCGTTTGCTTCATTTTTGTTTCACCGTCTGACGGTGCCTGGTTCTGCTTCTGGTTCTGGTTCTGGTTCTGTTTCAGTTGCAGTTTGTGGTGCTGCACTTGGTTCCTTTACTGCTCAGTGCTTCTTCTTCGTCTGCTTCTTCTGGCTGTCGCATATCGTTTGGGCTGATTTAAATGTGTCATAACAATGACTCGCCTGCTTGGCCGTACGCAGGGAGGGGGGTTGGTGGAAAACAAGGGGTAAGCATTGAAAATTTTTGCACTTTTCCGCACGACAATGGCTGCTTGCAATTTTTATTTACTCTGCCCATATATTTTAGGGCTCCCTTAAGCGGAAACGTGGGCGGGATAAAAATGGTTTGGTTTTGGTTGGCTTGGTTGGTTGGTTTTTTGTAGCACTTACCCAGGGTAATTGCCTTTCGTGACGAACTGTCATAAATGCATTCGGCGATGAGTCTATCGCCGGGCATGGAGTGCACCGACTGTGGCAAACGTCGAAAATCCTGATAGGCCACATCTATGTTGCTGTCGTGTGCAATTGGCGGAAGCTCCTCGGTTTGTCGTATCTGCAAAAGTTAGTTTGCTCATTAGCATTTGCTCTGACTCTGGCTCTGGCTTTGGATTTGGCTTTGACTTTAGCTGGTCGCAATCGTCATCGCTGAATTCGCAGAGCACGGCTCTATGTAAATGGAAGAGCACTCACCTGACGCAGCTTAACCTCCTTGCCGATTTGATGTGTGCGCATCATGACCGCAAAAATGTTGATGCCCGATGGGGGGAAGGCATACCCGGTGCAGTCCTCAATGCACTGTCCCTCGGATATCACGCGCTTCTGTCCCGGCGGTATAATGTGGCGCCAGTTGGGATCCATGCCTGTAAATGTTGAGAGAGCGTGTGTTGAATGCTTTTAATTAACGCTCCACCAAAGACACTAGCACACAATCCCCCCAACAAGCGCTCAATCCCCACGTGCCACATCCACTCCCGTTTGCCTAGCTGGCACTCAACTTATTTAGCTTTGAACGTTGAACGTTGATTTTTTAATTCGATTTGTCGCAAAATGTGTAATTACATTTTAATTGCTGCTTTTGATGTTTGTTAACAACTTTGTCAGTGTGCAGCGTAGACAAAAAAAAAAAAAATCCGTGAGAGTTTGACTCCCAACGTGTATATATACAAATATGTATATACCAATAAAGAATCTTTTTAGTCTTTTAGCAATTTGTTTGGCAATCAAATTATTTTTGCTGACTGTGTGTGTGTGTGTGTGTGTGTGTGTTAGCTGTGTTTGGTAAGTGCCGCGCTCCTCGCGCTGTCTCAATTAGTTAAATGTTGCGGAATATTGTTCATTCGACGCGTTGCCTCTCGTTATTCTCATCAGTATACGGAATTAAGTAATCCGTGTCGCCGGTCGGCATGTTGAACAAAAAATATTTGAAATTCATGTGTGCCACATATTTTTATTTACCACTGTTTGGCATTTCAATTGTGTTGTGCGTGGTGTGCTGGTGTGCGTGTGTGTGTGTGTGTGTGGGAGTACTGCTGTGAGTATGCCAATCAAAATACTCGCGGAAAATGCTTGGCATTGCTGGATACGAAAAACCTCTTTCACTAAGAGCCCCCAACCGGCAATTGATTTTTACTGTAAATCCTCCCGTCGAGCGTCCTATTTTTTTTTTGCTTTTTTTTATTTGCTTTGTATGTTTAAAGCCATTTTATGGCAAAAGAATTGCATGTGTTTCTATTTATAGCTTAGTCATGCTCGGTTAGCAACATTTGATAGGAAACATTGGCAACGACATACGAGTTGATTGGATTGCAGAAATAATACCTAGTTTAATGGTATCAAAGTGATTTGATTTCTCTACTTGCATATATGTCAAGAATAGTTCCATTTTTCATAAAATAGGATTTTCATAACTAGCTGGTTATCGGACTAAAATTGCCTGGATCAATTAAAACAGAACGCATTTCTTTCATTATTTACTCAACAATTTATTGCCTCGCATCTATTTTCATTAAAATGCTTAAGGGTCAAATGTGATTTAGTTCAATTATAAGTAAAAGCGAAAAATCTAATACAATTTTCCAATTACATACAAATGTTGAGCTAACAAAATCAAATCAGCAGGTGCGCGTATTTTTTTGACACAAATTGCCATTTAAAATAATTAAAAAAAAGTTGCTTGTTTAAATTTTTGATAGAGTCACCAAATGCTGCTGCTGCTGTTGGAACGTTGCAAGGCAATTGCCAAATAAAGCTGCCCCGTCACCCTGCGCTTCCGCTAGCTGTCCTGCACCCGCATGTTAAATATCGATTTGAAAAATGTGCAGTTATGAATTGTGCCATGGCTCACAGTGTCGTCCTGGCCAAATCAAATAGAAATAGAGCCAGAGCCAGTATGGCAAGCAGTAAGCCCTCGTTGCCAAAATAGCCAAAAATCCAACATCCCATCCCAAAATCAACTCGCACTCGTTGCGTCGATTTGGCCAATATTGAATTTGATTTAATGAATGGAAATTGGCAAAAGCATCGGAAGAGCGATAGCGAGATGCGCTGACAGTAATTTATGTACCAGAGTGTTATTGAAATCTTTTCGATTTAATTCCATCAAGTTGTTCAAATTGCCATTTTGTATGCCAACAGTTTATATGCTTTTTTTTCGCATCCAGCAAATAACTTAAGTTTTAACTTTAGAACTAAAATTACTCAATGGGTTTTGCAAAATTAAACTAATTTTCTTTACCTATTTTATTGTATTTGTTATCAACTTCATTTACTGAACTTTTTAATTTTGTAACAAAATTGTTAATTAAATTTAAATAAAAAAAAATCTCAAAAAGAAGATTAAGAAAATCAAATTATTCTGAGTTAAGCCCAGAACAATAGATTTGAATTTTATGGCGTTTTTCAGAATCACTGGCAACAGCTTAACGAACATCTGGTCAACAGTTTTTTGGCGCTTTAACTTAACGAAATTTGATAAATGCGCATGAATTGCAATTTGGAATTAAATTGATGATTTTGCCCTCTGAATGCGCTCTGGCAATATTTGCTAGATACTTTTTATCCAAACTTTTCCTCCATCTCCCCCTCCAACCTATGCTGGTAGCACGTTGATTGATTTTGTTCTATGACATTTTATAAAATGACCAAAACGCGAGAGAGTTTTATAAGCCAAAATGCCGCAGTTAAAATTCGTATTCGTAATTGAAAATTGATTTCAGCAACACGATGATGACGCTGATGATGATCATTATGAAACAAAAAAACGCTGAGCTCAAATTAAATGCAATATGAAAATTAATAGAAATAATATTCAGGGCAAATGTGC
Organism: Drosophila fungiperda; assembly: GCA_035042345.1. Lineage (NCBI taxonomy): Eukaryota > Metazoa > Arthropoda > Insecta > Diptera > Drosophilidae > Drosophila > Drosophila fungiperda. Next base: position 154,212 of record JAWNLM010000021.1, read on the forward strand.
ATTGCAAATTTTTATAAAATGCTTAAATTGATAAAAAAAACGTTTTCCATTTAATAAAAGTTATGTAAATTTAACGTTACAAAACTAATATAAATTCGTAAAATATTCAGACTGGCATTTGTCCAATTTAAAGTAGATAATTTTGTGACTATTGAAATGTTCGAAGTTTCTTGTCAATTTGTCGAGCATTTATCTTTTTCGATTATTTATGTTAGTCTCGGCTTAACAAGCTCCCCAACGCATTGGCAACTGTCTACGCATTGGCTCCTCCAATCATCCCCCAACCCAAAGGTGCCATAAAAATTCGCCAAGCCGCAGCAACATTAATCAAAGTTGCGTTGCATACAACCGAGCTCTATATCAATAACCAATTAACTTGAAATTAAATTTTGCCGTACGGACGGGAGAGCGACCCACAGGAGACACGCAGATCCCCGTGCAGAGAGACAAACAGACAGACAAAAAGACAAAAAGACAGACAGACAAACAGTTGTACGGCAAGCATGGCAATTTCGCAGCTACTTACGCGTGTGGGTCGAGCCGCTTTTGGCTTGTCCTCCCCATCCCGTAACCCCAAGCAAAAAAGGAAAAAAAAAACGAACCTTAATTGAATTTATAGCAAGGCAGCAAAATGTAGCAAACGTTTATACATAAATATATATATACAAATATATATATATATAAAAGTATCTTTTTAATTTTTATATATCAAACGTAGATATGTATTTTGTGCTCTCGTAGATATTTTTTATTTATTGACTCGCGTGTTGTGGTATGCGTTAAATTCCAATTAAATATTTCAATAGCATTGCAAACGCTGGAGAACGCGGGATCCACAGACAGAAGCTAGTGGTGCCTGCTTCAAGACAAGTCCCTAAAATACTTATATATATATATATATATATACATATAAATATATATAAATCTCTTTTTATTTTTGTTGTGCTTGCTCGCTTCCGAAAATTGCTCTGTATCAGAATGTATTAATCTACTTCTGTGCTGTAATACTCCGGAAGTTTTGGCAACACCTACTCAAAAAGCATCGAAAAAACGTGCGGGCAGCGGTTGGGTGCAAAATGGCGCTCGATTCCTTTCTTCCTGTATGGCTTATTCCCACCCCCCCTCCGACTACACACTCCCCACTTCGTAGTCCCATCTGTGTTGGCCATGTCTCTGTGCGGTTGTAACAAAGTTATATTGGTTTGCGTGACTATGAACAAAAGTAAAATAACAATTACAGCAACAACTACAACAAAAAGCAACTGCGGCCACAGTGTCCGCCCCCCCGCCCCGTAGTCTGGTGGCCACAAGCAAACACAAAAACCAAAAAGGAAGCAACCAAAAGCCGAACACCAGCAAATATAACAATAAGAAATGAATGCAGAGGTTGGAGTATAACCAAAAAAAAAAAAATAAATAAAAATAATAAAAAAAACGTACAAACACAAAAATAGAAAACAAATTGTAAAGTGAAATTAGTATTTTAGTTATCCTGTGCGCAGGCATAGCAATATGTATATATGGAAAGGAAACTTGCAAATTTGTTTAGCTCTGTCCGCCAGCTCTGCCAGCAGGTGGGTTGTCTGGGGGGTTGTTTAGGATACTAGTTGTGCACAACACACCTGCTCAAAGGAGCCCTCAAGTCGGTTGAGCACACGAATATATATACTTAATATATATAAGCGACCAAACTTAAGCGTTGGTTGGCTCAGCAAGTTAGTAAAAGATGGAAACTCACTAGAAATACATTTATTTGTAAGTAGAAATACAAATTGAGAGTTCGTTGTTGAGCTTAATGATTTTAAGACAATGAAATTTGAAGTTATTTTACAATTCTGCATTAGATCACAGTTTACAATTAAATTAATTTTCATGCTAGCTGACAGATAAAAACACAATTTCAAATATTATGTAATAGCTAACTAAAACTCCCTTTGAACATCTGTTTTCCACTGTTTCGGTAAGTCTTAAAATGTCTTTATGCGACAGAGAAATGTATATTTAATTACTGGCTACTTTACAAAATATCCATTTGCTTTAAAGCCCAATAGACGTGGAATATTTTCCACCCTTAGGCAAGTTAAATAAATAATCGAATTGGTATATGGAATACCACAAAGTTTTTAGACTGACTGAATTGCCATTAGTAATTTATTAATTTGCTTTATGCGTGCTGTTTCATGATAAATAATGCAAACATAAAATCGCTAAATAAATTGTTTGTCTTTTTTTTTATTTATTTTATTTTTTTTTGTGTTTTTTGTAATTTGTTAGTCTGGTTTGGACCCTAAGAGACACGCCTGATAAGCAATTAAATATATATTTCTATTGTATGCAGAATTCTGAATACAGTCTGCGAACGTAGTCAATGTGTATAGCGCTTTTGTTTCAACTGTTCCGCCAGGACACACCTTTAACCATGACTGACACACACACACACAGACACAGCAAAAACTCATAAGCTTTTGTTTTACTAGCCACCAATGTGGCTGCCAGTTTTGCAGACCGCTTTAACTGCCAGCTCTCCGCATCCTGAACTGAACAACTCCCAGGGTCGTTTTTGGACGCGGCAATCTCATAAATTGCATGACATGAGTTGCATATATGAAAGCTTGCATCGCATAAAATATACACTCATACACACACACACACACATACATCTATTTGGTATGTTGGAGATGTTAACCCAAACTTACCGATTGACAAAATTCCAGCGTCATTTGGTCGCAGCACGTGCGTAAAGTAGATTTTCAAACCCGAATTATCTGCCATTTGTCTGGCATGCAATTGGGCAAAGTCCGGCTTCAAATTGTTGTAATGGGTCTCCATTAAATAATATTTGGCCTGTCGCGACTCAATCGGGTAGCCGGCTTCATGTGGATATGTAAAGCCCTGCAAAATACAAACGACACATTATGAAAACAAAGAGCACCAAAAAAACACAATAAATCCCCAAATAAAAAGCAGATCCTTCGAGTGTTTGGTTTTTATACACAACACACACTCGTGCATTTATTTAAGTGTATGTATTTTTGTATTTATATATATACAGCTGGCAAATGAAGGACGGAAGTTGATGCCATGGTCATGTGCAATTTAAATTCGTTGCAAGCGCGGCAGCAACAGCAGCCGCCATTCAATTGCATTGCATTACATTGCATTGCAGTGGCAGAGTGCCCCTGAGGCGCCCCTTCCCCAGTACGGCAACACATGGGCACCCGGGCACATGGGCACTGCATTATGGGGCTCCTGTGATGAAATTATGAAAAGCATGACAAAAAAAAAAACAAGTTCTTCCAAAGGGCAGAAGGCCAAGCCGTTTCTTAACGTCAAAATGCGCTCTGCAGCAAACTGGATCCTTCAACTTAATAGTTATTCCTGTCAAAGGAACTATTCGCTTGTACAACTGAATAAATTGCCAATCTAGTTTAACACTTGGTCCTTAGAGATATCTCCACAGTTTGGGTTAATATTTAACTCTTTCAAAAGAAAATGTCCTCAGTTAATAGTAAACTGAGCAGAATTTTAATCTTTTCTAACTAAATTATTAGTTATTAGACTTGAATCTCAGTTCACATTTTTGCTATTTTAGATTACTTTTTTTTATAAAAATATTAACTTTCTTTTTAACTTTATTTATAAATAAACATATTCCTAATTTTAAGACATTGTTAGATATTTAAATTCAAATTTTAGACTTGATTTATTAAATATTTGGTTAGCCTGATTATTCTGTTGCTAAACTGCTGAATCCAAATTCTCAAAATCTATTGAAAGTTTCTGTTTTAGCCAAGATTTCGGCAAGAGTATTACAAATTTCATGGACCACATTCATTGCATTTGTGTATTTTGTGTTGAAAGGAAGCATTTGCGAAGGTTAAATTAATATTGCATGGTTATGGTTCCGATGGTGATGGGTGACAGGATGGTTGGGTACAGGATGGGCTGGTGGGTTGGCAGTGGGTGTAATTTCAGCAGAGTTAAGCTGCGCTGAACTGAGTTGGGGTTAAGTGCAGTTGAATCAGATGCTTTGCTTACCTCACTGCCCCGCGACCAGGAGGCAACAATGGCATTGCATGCCAGCGGTATGGATCGGGCGCCCATGCACTGTCTGCCCTGTTCGCGTGCCAGCTCCTCCAGTTCCGCGTGCGAGCCCTGGCACTCGTGGAGCGTTATGTGCTGCAAGTAGTGCACGCTGGACGATGAATCATAAATCGGCTCGTACTGTTGTTGGACCCATGAAAAGAAAATGAACACATCCACAGTGAGTGAGTCAGCCAGCCATCAGCAGCAGCAGCAGCAGAGACAGAAATAAATAAATTTTTAATATTTCAATTTGGTTATGCCAAGGCAAAGGACAAAAGAAAAACGAAAAGCAAAAAGCAAAAAAATTAAAATGAAACGAATCCGGAATGCAGCGAAGAACTGCGCTCTTGGCCTCAATTATGCATGGCGTATAAGTAATAACGTTTAGCAATGGCCAGCAGATATTTCTTACCCGGATGAGATGATGCTTGCGATTGATATCCTCCAGCTTGAACATCTTGCACCAAAAGAGTGGCGTATCGCCCGCCGGCAGCTCCACGTCCTCGTTGCGCAATTCCAGCACACGAACGCGCTCATCATGCGGCGTTGGCAACTGCAGCTGGGCCCGCTGCATCAGCACCATCGGTCGGTAAGGACGAAAAGCTTGCGCCGGTTCGGGCAGCGTGCCGGGACGCACTGAGCCGTGCGGTGGATCCTGTGCGTGATACATGTACAGTAAGCGCATCGTGTCGTTCTGTAAAAAGAGAAGAGAAGAAAGAAAGAGTATGAGTATCAGAGTGAGAAAGAGAGGGGAGAAAGAGAAAGAGAGTGAAGAAGGCAGGGATAATGAAGAGTTGAAAAATGTGTAAAAAATTAGTACCCAAAGGTGTGTGTCTGTGTGTGTGTGTGGGTGTGTGTGTGTCTTGCTGGCAATTTTTTTTTTAATGGGAGTTGCAATAAATGGCGTTATAATAGCACTGCCCGGGAGCAACAACAACAACAACAACAACAACAACAACAACAGCAATAATGTCGCTGCTGACGTGTACACGGATGGACTGTCTGCAACTGGGGGCTATGTTTCAGCCATGGCTGAAGCTGCCCAACGAAATTAAGTAAAAGTTAAAAGAGGCAAAGAGAAAAAAAAAATGAAAAAACGAGGGGGAGAATAATAATAAAAAGAGAGGAGAGGAGGTGCACACGAGCTGAGCAGCAGGAAGGAAACGGAAGTCGCCTTGCGGCCATTGGCAACTGGGCTCAGGTGTTGTTTGCTCAGTTGCAGTTCACTTTGCTGCTTTCGTGCCCCATGTTTCCCCATGTACGTACATGCTACTTGTTCCGACTTGTAAGTACATAATTGTAAATAGAGGGCGTGTGGCAGGCAGCTAAGGCAACGTTGCCACAATTTAAAGGGGCAGACAGTGATAAAATGAGTACAATTATTGCTTAAGAAAAAATTGGATTGCTGTTTGAAATTGTGTTTGCTAAGGATCGAGGAAAATAGTCATTTGACACATGAAGTAACACAATGAATGTTAATCTTTTAAGAAGTCTACAATTTGCTTCCCTCTTAGAATGTTGTCAATATTATAAAAAAGGTAAAACAAGTTACATTTGCCACATTTAACAAATTTAATTGCTGTAATTGAGTCCAGCTTACAAGTTTCAACTGAATTATTCAGATGGCATTTTAAGTAAGCTTAAGCTCAGCCAACTATAATGGTAATGCTCTCAACTTAATTGCTCAACAGTTTGAGTTGCATTCGAGCTGCAACGTTGCCAAACTTCACACACTGCAATTTCTATTTTTGTTGACTGTACTTAAACATTTAGCAAAATGTTGCAGTTACACACAAATGTTTATTTTAACATTTGTTTTACCCACACCACAAATCCAGCCAAGGACTCGTTCTGGTCTCACCAATATATATCTTGGCTTCAAAATAGCTTATACACGTCTAGTGCGCCCAACACACACACACACACCCACACACACACACACGTCTTGTTTGGCGTGTTGTGGCCATTTCTTTTGTATTATGTATGTCTGTGGCAAGCATGTGTGTTTCATTTGCCACGTACTTTTAATTGGTAAGCCCAAATTAAAGCTTTCATTAAAGAATCACAACACGACGAGGGACGACGGACGACGCGTTGGGCCAAAATGTGCCCACAGCTGAGAGGTACTACTGTATACAGTATGGCCTCTGCACTCCTCCGTCACTCCTGTTGCACTGTTTGTACTTGACTCGTATGCCTCGGGTACTTTTGGAAGCCAACAGTCAGCTGTCATTGTGTGCATGTCATGTGCACATGTGTTGGTCTCTCTCCCTCTGTGTGTGTGAAGCGACACAACAACAACAATATTAACAACACATGTAGCAAACAACACATGACGCTGCCACAGAGAGGGCGTTGGGTTGTAGGGTAAGTTGTTAACAAAAAAAAAAGAATAGAATATATAAAAAAAAAAATGACTGCAACCCGGTCAGGGCATCCATTTGAATTCATTGTGGCAAAGTGCCCATTGTAGCTGTTAAGTGGAACTGTAGAGCAGCATGTTCGACAATTGACGGCCAGGGCAGCCAGGACAGCCCAGGACTATGCCCAGGACAGCAGGAACGAAACAACGAAACAACAACAACAAACAGCAAACAGCGACGAATCCTTGTCTACTTGTTCATTTTGCCAGCAACGTGGAGACAATACTTTAATTAACAATTCCCACACTCCTCCCTCGTCCATTCCCATGCCCATGCCATTTGGGGCCTTACCGCCCCCAACTTATACAGTCTGCAAAAAACCTGTACAAATGACTCGGTAACCCGCTGTCCTGGCAAACACTGCGGGCGGCTGCGGCAAGCGCGCTAACCGGCCGGCAATCGCCAGCCAGCCAGTCAGCAACAACTACAACAACAACAATAATAATAACAACAACAACAACAACAGCCTTTTTGGGGGGTTGCAGTTTTAAAACATTTGCCGTGCGACAGGCGCAGCACAAAAGTCATTAACTTGGCTACGGCGCTACTGGACATGGCCCAGTTGTAAAAACATGACCACTGTGAAAAAAAATTCAGCAGCCATTCAGTAACTAAAAAATATATCGCAGTTGTTTGCCGAATATGAAATGCCCTTTAATCGTTCACACTTTACATCGATTAGTAGAACAAGCATTATTTGCACACTTTTACTAGAAGATTAATCTAAAATTCTACAATTTACAACTAGTTTAGAAAGCGTTGCAATAAATTGGCATTTATAATAATAATCAGATTAAATATATTTTGCTTGTGTCTTTTGTTAAAACTCCAAAACAACGGATTTGTAAGTAAATTGGTTAGAAGAAAAATAAACAATTTAAAGGTATTATTATTTTATTTCAAGCTTTAAACAAGAATTGAAAAATAGGCAAATGTGTCTGTGCCTAATTAAATTTATGGCTTCAATGAGTTAAATAATGTTTTGCAAATTATTAGTTAATCAGACAACTCCAAAAGACTTTTAGTACTTTAGGGTATTCGCACGTAGAAACACAAAGTGTGAAAAAGCCTGAGAAGAACACGCATAACACCAGCAACACCAACAACAACAACAACACAACAGGACAACAGGAAGAACAACATCAACTGTGAAGTCTGCAACTAAAATGAAATGAAATGCTTCAGCAAGGATTACAACCAAAAATTAATGAAAGCAAACAGGCAACAGCCATTTGCTGTGTGGTCAACACTCGGCCAGGGACTTAATTGCCAAAGACTATGGACGAAGGATGTAGTGCGATCTCTGTATGTGTGTGTGTGTGTGTGTGTGTTAAACTACATGACCACTACAGAATAAGGTGAACTACAGGTGGTGGCATGCACCTTGGTATCTCTTGGCTAATTGTAAAATACGCCATCCAGCAGCACAAGGGCTCATTAGAGCTGGTGGTTACGGGCCAAAAAACTTGCAACGATTGCAGCTGAACGCTTGGCTGGCTGGCAACAAAAATGTGGCCTAAAGTGTCGGCTTAAGTGCACTCAAATGTCGCTTAACCTTTTCTCCTCTTTTTTTTCAGTTGTAGTAAAAAAAGTTAGGCAGGCAGGCTTTTCCCGAGCTGTCAGTCGTAAGAATAAACTGGTTTAGTTATTATTCTGTATCCATTCAACATTCCGATAATTCGAAAAATATAAAATGCTCGCACATCATCGGGCAACGGCAATAACGCGTTTGGAGGGTTCTGGCAATTACAAGGAATGGAGTCAAAAGGTGGAGCTGCATTTGCGTGTTTGCAAACTGTGGCCAGCGGTGCTATCGACGCCGCGGCCAGTTGCAACGCCAATAGTTCAGCAGAATAATAATATTCGATTTGTTGCCTCACAAAAGCGCATTTACATTCAATATGACAAAATGTTTGTAAGTGCAGTCGCTTTTTTAACCTATGAGAATTATTCTAATTTAATCGAATTTTTCGCAGAACCTTCGTGTAAAAATATTTTTCTCTCATGTCATAGATCCGAAGATTATGCCACTTGGCTATCTACGATGGAGCATACCGAAAATTTGGTTCGAATTAAAACGTAAATTTGGCAATCTGAAATTGCGCAAAAAAAATGGAAAAAAAATTAAAAGTTGCAAAAGAGATTTAAGTTGATTGAAGAGTAGATCGAAAATCGGAATTTTGAAGCAATCGATAGAGGAATAAATTTTGAGTTAAATACATTTTTATCTTTTTGTTTTTGAATTATATTAAATTTGTTGTAATCAAATTTCTACTTTTGCAAGCAAATTAATTTTGTCTACTACTGCCAGTAAATGCTACTATTAAATATGAACCTTAAACTTTAAATTATATGTAATAAAAGCTAATCATTATTAAAAACTTAGCTTTTATCTCTTTACTCTATTAATTTACTTACGACTTATGTGGTTGAGTTTGCCAACATACACAAGACTTCTTCACACACACATACACACGCACACACACACACACTCACACACACCTGATGCTGCTCTAAAAGTTTAAAGGCCATTGTTATTGTTGTTGTTGTTGTTGTTGTTGCAATTGCGATTGCATTGTTCTCTCTTCGGTGGAGTTTGGGTTGAGTTCAGTTGAGTTTTTGTTTTGTTTTGTTTTGTTGCCACTTGCGTTTTTGCCATCTCAACGCGTTTTAATAATGGTCCAATTGTCCCAGTAACGAAAGCAGAACGTAACAAAATAAACGCCAAGTTGCCGTTGCTAATGGCTAATGGTCAAGTGGTCAAGTTGAACCGTGTTTTGGACCCCAGCTCAGGTCAGAACCAACAACTTGCTCCTTGTTCAGATTGTATAATGTGCACGTAATTGAAATGCATTTACAATTGAATTATAAATAGAACAAAATACATATGTATACATATATATATATGTATGTGTGTGTGTGTGTGTGTGAGTCTATGCATGTTTAGTACGAAAATTCGCACTTTTGCTGTTCTTGCCGTTGGCCAGAAGGAAGCAGAAGAAGTTAGACGTGGTTTATATCCCGCTGCTGCATCAGCTTTGTCGAACGATAAAAGCAACGATTCGCTTTGTTAAAGTTTCAGCAGCAGCAGTTGGCTTGCAACAGGCAACTGGCAACCGGCAACTGGCAACTGGAGGGTGCTTTTAGCAGCAAAGTTGCAATCAAATCAAACATTCCCCAGAAGCATTTCAAGAGGTGTCTTTGTCGGTGTGCATCAGAAGCAGCTTCAGCAGGTTGCCATGGTCACGTCCAACATTTTCTCTCTCTCTCTCTCTCTCTCTACCTCCATCTATGCCTGGCACTGGGTTTGGATTTTGATTCCTCTGTGGAGGAGGCCTTGCCAATTCAATCATCAATGGGTTTTCGTGTGCTGCTGCAATGTCTGTGGCCAACAACTTTCTGGCAGCTGATTTCAATAACTAATATGCAAAGTGGCAGATTGACAAGACCACGCCTACCCCCGATGGGGTCTAAACGTGCTCATTCCACCAAATGCCCCACTACTCCCCTGCCCATGTCGATAAGTTTTTGTTGTGCTCTAATTGCCGTGTCAGTCTCTGTTTTGATTGCAGCAGTCAGGCGCATGCTGAGGCTGTTGCATTGCTGACAGGCTCTTCATATGCAACCAGCGGGCAAACACACACACTCACACTCACACACACACACCACACCATAGCCAGGTGTATGTGCCAAATTCTCTCACTAATCGCTTTGTCTCTGACCAGGTTCTAATTTAGCTTTAAATCTGTTGTCTGTTTCTAAGTGACTTAATGATTTTGGTTGCCCACAACTGAGTCTCTGTTGTGCGTGTGTGCTGGGTGTGTGTGTTGTTGTTGTGCTTAGCATAGTATTGACATTAAGTGAATTTATTCATACCAACTACAAATGCGATTAAATTCGCAATTTAATTCGATTTTCTTAACGCCAGCTCAGTTGTTACTTTAATTGTTGACATAATGATTTAATTTAAGCCCAACAAAATGTGTGCATTTGCCAAGTATTATATTATTATACAAATTAAAATTTAACTTATATTACTAACGACTTACTAATGCAGTAAGCTTTATTTTGAAAATGTTCATCTTTATGTTCAACAGAGTCAATAAAACCTTCTTAAAACACAAAGGAATAAAGTACTTAAAATCGTAATACCTATAAATAAAAATTGTTTATAAATATTTATTGGAATTCATAACCTTAATTCAGTTTATTTCTTCAATAAAAGTAAAACCCATAAAAAAAACACTTTAAGTCACTTTTTAGGCCTCCAAAAACGCTTTTATTTCCAGATGGCGATGATTTTACAGCTAACTGCTTCCTTAATTACCAACCACAAATGCCGCTTTTGCCATTTAAAATTGATTTTTTTCTTTCTTTTTTTGTAGATATGCCTTCAAAAAATGTTTATTTTTGGTGCTTTGTGTGAGCTGCTCCGTTGAATGCTTTGAAGATTGACAACCAAAAAAGTATGCAACAGAATGTATATTGCATGCTGCTTAAAAGCCTTCCACAAATGCCACATCTCACATAAAAACACACACACACACACAGGCACACACAGCATAAGCCAAACACTCACATGGCCATTAACCCAGCCATTGAAACTGGATATAAGCCAGACTCACTAGTCGGGCACCACTTGGTGCTGCCATCGCTGGCAACAAAACAAAAATTTCGCATAATTCCCGCTAAAAGTTTGATCCGCCGGACAAACTCTGAAGCTGCTGCTGCCGGTTTGGGCCAGGGACGGACTAAACGTTTGCCATTGCCATGGCCAGGGCCAGTGCCATTCCCAGTGCCAGGGCCAGTGCTATCGCCATCGTTCTCGTCATCGTGTATTTGTCAAGCAAATGGAATAACCATTGCCATTGCAAAAACGTCAAAACCAAACAAAAATGTTATTTGCCGCCCAAAAATCAAGTACACAGCCAAACAACCAAATAACCAAAAACAGGCAAACGCCAGAAGTGCTGCACGTTGAGTCCGGACCCAAAAAGTGGTCGCCGCCCAGGTTCCACAACTTCCTCTGATGTCCATGGTGTGTCCAATGTATGTGTGTGTGTGTGTGTTTGAGCTGCTGCGGGTTCTGGCAACGGCAACCAGCTCGCATAGTCGCTTTATTAAAGCTAAAACCTGCATTGTCCCATTTTACACATGAGTTGTGCGTTGCGAGTTGCAACTTGCAACGTCCACTTCTCTATAAACAAATGTAAACTGGCAGAGATTCACATGAGCTCCACGGTAACAGGCAATCGAAAATCGCCAGAGCTTAAAATGCTCTACAAAGGAAATTGGAAATGTTTGTTGTTTTCATATAAAATGTTAACTGTTCAGTTAAAATATTGAAATGTTTATTATTTTTGGTTATTTACAGATTTGAATTCAGTTAGACAATTTCAGCAATAACTTGTATTATGCAGAATAAATCTCGTTTTTAAATCAGACATAAATATATAAGCAATTACTCTTATATTATTATTAACAATTTTAATTGGTTTATCATTCAATTTGCTATTTATAAAGTAGAGAAGACTCTTCTGTAGAATCTGTGTAGTATTTGTAGATTGAAGAGCATTTGAGCTGCGACTTTTTGGCAGAATTAGACAATTGCTCTTGTTGCGCTTCAGTTTTGGGCTGTGATTTTCGCCTTTCGCGCTCATTGTATGTGCTTCTCAGTGTGTGTGTGTGTGTGTGTGAGTGTTTTTTTTAAGGCTGATGCTACTACGGCTGCTGTTGTGGGCACTTGAAGTGCATGTGAACCGAATGCGAGCCCAAAAAAAGAGGAGAAATAAAGCAAAACGTCGGCAACACCAAAGCTGAACGCAACGAGAACGTTTCTTTTAATGCCCCAAAGCGACAAATATTGGTAGAGCAGAGTGGGAGTGGCAGTGAGAGGCGAGAGGGGAGAGAAGAGAAAGAAGTTAAGTGGAAGCGTGGATCTAGGTTGGGTAAAAGGACTGCAATACAAAACTCGGTGAGGGATTTAACAGCCAAACTAATGCAATGACAAACAAAGGCAACCACTGAGAGAGAACCAGCAATGAGTCAAGAGAAGGAACTGGAACAGGAGCAGCAGCAGCAGAAATAGCTTTTTGCTGGTTGGAGCCGTTAGTATTTTTGGCCATTTTTCAGTTAGTTGAGTGTTGCTCTATCGTCTGTTGTTATTGTTATTGTTGTCTACTTTTGCTGCAGCCAGCCAAGGCCATAAATAACGAGCCGAGCTTTGCCAGCTGGATTACCCTTCAGCGTTTTTACGTATATGTCAAATGCAACAGGCAAACATTTTATAAACTAAAAAAACGAAAATAGAAAAGTCCCAAATGAAATGGAGGTAAAGTCGAAAATCTGCACATCTTTTGGGCGAATGTAATTAACCGTTTTCAACCACTCACTGCAGTCTGACAACAACAACAAAAACAACAACAATGCAACAAGCATCAGCAATAGCAAAAAGAGAAATGATGCAAAAACCACAAAAATCCAACGGTAAAACATTGTTAGAACCCCAACAGAGTGGAGCTGTAAAAGCAATTTGTTTATACAACTATTGGACAGGGCCATAAGGTGTGTGTGTGTGTGTGAATGGTTTCCAACCTGTAGTTATTTTATTTTATTATTTATGGTTAAATGGTGCAATATTTCTACATAGAAACCCAAACCCACTTGACCCGTGAAAACTAACTAACGTTTATTAAATTCATTTCATAGAATTATTATTTTTTTTTTTTTTTTTTTTTTGCTTTTTCTGTACAGCTTTTCATGCCGTGCCAGTGACCGAAAAAACCACAAAGCTCGAACAACTAAGCAACTAAACACACACAAACACACACGCACACATGCAAGGGGTAAATGAAAAGGGTGGGGGTAGTGGGTTTCCAGATATGCACAAGCACACACACACACTCAAAGTAACCGCAAAAAAGTGGTCAGTTGGCCAAAAACTAAACGAAATGTAATAAAGCAACGGATATGCCAGTTTGCTTAAACTCTGCAAAGGGTCGGAAGATGGCGATGGGGGAAGGGAATTTGATAGAAATAAAGACCAACCGAGCAATGCAGATAGATGGGGATAACTCTTAGTGCACTACACAATAAATGAATATGAATGAGGCAAGGCAAGGCTGGCCAGACTTGCCAGCAAGGTGCAGATAAAATCGAAAAATATTCAAGTAAGTTGCATTTGTGGATATCAACTAAATCGATAAGCTTATTTGCACAGTTATAAATTAAGCAGCAACGCGTTTTATTAACTTAATAAAACTTGCCTCACTCAAACTAGTTACCTATAAAAAAAAAAAGATTACGCACTGAAAGCATGTTAAATTTGAAATGGCCTGGAAACACATGCACCACTTGCCACTTGCCACTTGCTGAATGAAGTTCTAATGGGCTTCAAGGACTTGAAAGGGTTTTCAACACTAACCCAAAAAACACTTCTTGTTGTGGCTCGAAATTCACTTAGCTTTCGGCATGTTAAATGCCATCATCTTCAGCTTTTTTTCGGCTGGATTTTCGTTATGCACTTGTGATTTTTTTGCAGTAAGAAAAGTTAAAAGGCTTTTCCCCCCTTCTCCATTTAAATCAATTTAAATTAAAGTTTTGTTGCATACTTTTTCTGGTTCACGTTTTATGTTTGGTTTCAACGAGTTTTTTATTTGTTGCAGCACTATTAAATTTTTAAGTGCCAAGCGGAGACCACAAGAGCCACAAATACCGCACAAGCAACCACTAGCCATCAGTAGTGAACCTACCCCCAGTCCTATGTTTCTTGCACCCCCCCGCGCTCTACGACCCTCCACTAATAATTCATTATAAAAGTCAGTGCTTTGGTTTGGTTTTTGCGTTTTGCTGTGACGCGAATTTCGCCTTAATACTCACTTCTTCTCCTCACTTCTTTCCCCCTCGCCTTCGACTTCCTTCTGCAAGTTTCCAGCTTATGTCGTGACAAACTGCACACATATGTGTGTGATCGTTATATATATATGTAAATGTGTGTGTGTGTGTGAGTTGTTTGTGTTCATGTTTATGGCACCATTTTGCACAAATGTAAAAAAAAGAAGGAGAAATAAACAGTTCTTTTTGCATATGTTCCGTTAATCGATTTCACTTTAGTTGCAAGTCGCTTCAAGCGTTGCTTTGTATAAAATCGCTTTTGTTTCGAGAGTCTCATTAATATTTAAGTAAATAATTTGAACGCATTTTGCTAATTATACAATTAACTTATCTAAAGCGCATTTATTGTTATCTTTGTTTATTCTAGATTTTAGTTTTAAACAACACAAAAGTTTCGCTACCAAGTTAACATTGGCTTAATATATTATTTAAATTTACAAAAACTTGAAACTTTAACTAGTTTTGTAGTTATCTATTTTTTTTTTCAGCTAGAGAAAATGTTTTCTGGAACTTGCAGCACCTTCTTTCTGTAGGCATTGGCAATGGCTGTGGGCTCTACCCTCTTGTAAGTGTTGAAAATTACTGTCGACTTGACTTGTTGCCTTTTTGTTTTAGCCAGCTTGCAATGCCAACTACAGCAACTGTAACAACAACAACAATAACAATTACGGACTTTGTATGTATGTGCATATGTACGGGATGTGAGTGTGCTGAAAGTTATTATGAGTTCCCGGCCATGGACTCAGACCCCGAACCAAAGGCCCATTAATGGGCAAAATTACTGTTTACAAGTAAAGCAGGCAGTGGCATGAACCACCCAATGCCACCATCAGTGTTTGGAGTGCAAGTTTCGTGTTAAAATAATAAACACATTGCAAAAATTGTAGCAGCATGTGTAGCAGCAAGCACACTGCATAATTCCATTACTCAGCTACACACTCCACTTGCCACACTCCAAAGTCAAAGTAACCAACTCAACACTTCATGCCATAAACCATAAGCCATTTTAAAAGCAATCTTTTTTGAACAGAAAACTAATATATATATAAAAAAAAATATATATATTTTGATGCTTACTCAAATGAAGTGTGCAAAAAGTTAGTCTTCAATTTTTGACACTATATTTGCTCAAATAAAATAAAAAGGCGACTCAAACTGTTGCCATAATTATATATTTTGTAGAGGTGTCGCTACAGGGTATCAATAAGTCGTCCTCCCGTTTCAACAGCGTATTATAACTTTGTTTTTCTCCTTTAGTGCAGTATTTTTACATTTAAAATAGCCAGACAGCGAAATGCCGTGGCAAGTTTAAGCAATTACTGCAACAACAGCAGCGAGTGTGGCACAATATGAAATTATTCTAATGACAATTAGTGTTGATTGTCACTTACGGACCAGGAATGTTCTACGTGTGTATTGTAATTTGCAAATGCTTACAGAAAATTTGCATTTAAAATGAGTTCTTGTTGTTGTTCTTGTTGTTGATGTTGTTCAAATTTTGTTGCAGCTTTTGTTTTCATAATTCAAAAATTTCAATTTGAATTTAGCCTAAGCAAATAATAACATTAAAGTCATGGACAAACTGTCCGCATTAATGCATTAATTGTAATTACTTAATTATTTGCATAAATCAAAGTTTTGTTCGAGCATCCAAAGACAACCAACATTAATTTTAATGCAAAAGGACTTTTCCCCCCTTTTTTATTGAAATGCCACTCAAAAAGTTTTTTACGGCGCCCAATTTACGGACTTATTTTGGTGGATGGGATTTCTTTGAGTTAATGACAATTTTATGTAGCTCGTCAAGTTCTCATTTTCTGTTTTATAAGTGGACCAGTTTTAATACAAAGAGCCATAGAAATTTTAATGATTAGCTGTGGATGACAATTAAAACGTAAAAGATTTAATTAAATCACTGCGAAATTTGTCCTTTGTTTGAGATATAAATTGAATTAAATTTATTAACAATAATGACCAATTTATTGAAGAGTATTAAAGCCGAGTGTATTTGCAAAACAAAACCATCGAGATTATTTCAGTTTTAAACGATTTGATTTTTTCCAATAACAGAAATCATAAAAAATAACATAACGCAAAACGGCTAAAATTCAATAAATTGAAATCACAAAAGAGACCATCTAATTTACCAATTTCTCTCCCTTTCTCTCGAGATGTAGTAACTTTTATATTTTTCTCCTTTGTGGTATTCTCATGTAAAGTGCTTCCGTCAAGTGGCGTTGGACAAACTCTGGAAATTACTCGCCGCCCCGTCTCATAAAGTGGGCGGTTGGCTACATTAGGCAGGACCACGAAATCTGAACGCAAGAATCAAATTGAAATGACGCACTTAATGGCATTTATGGTTTATGCGCATTTTATTATAATGCGACTTCGATTCTCACTGCCTGTCTGCAATTTACCAAACGTTTGCAGCCGCTTTTGGCCATTTCATTTCCACGTCCAAAAGGCATGGACCGAGACAAGGGATGACCAACTGTCGCGGATTGCACTCACCCTTCACGTCTTTCCTTCGCACGACTCCTTTTTGGCCAATTGGTAATTTTGTTATTAGTCACGCTCTTTGCGCTTCATTAATGTTCATTACACACAAACGAGAACCCACATCGATTGATATTTCCCATCGTATGGCGGTTTTCCAATGGCTCTTTTCTATATATAAATCCACGTTTTTATTTTCGCTCGAATTGTGGTTGACATTTTTGCGGTGTGCAATAAACGCGTTTTATTTAGCTTGCTGGCAGTTTTTATATTTATTATTTTTATTTTTATTTATTTACGTGCACGTAGCTAAAAAGGGGTTGCCAGCCTGATATATTTAATTATATAAATAAACAAACATATACGAATATATTTATATTTATATACCACACATACAAACGCATATACAATAAAGGAAAGCAAACTTTGAACTTTTAGGTTACGCGACACATATGCTAGGGGGCAACTTGGTGGCGGCGCCCCGCATATAAAAGAAATAAGAAAATGAAATTTATTGACGTTACTTTTGTGCACGCTTAATTGAGCATTGGCAACTTGAAAGGCTGATCGACTGATTGACTGAGCCACTGAAAAACCATTTTTATGACCTTCGTTGGTTGTAGCAGCACAAAAACAAAAATATATATATATATAACAGACATTCTCCGGACGGAGTTATTTAAATGGGCATTTCATTATACGCTTAAGCAGCTGGAAATTTTGTTTGCCGGATTTTTAGGTAAGAGAGTATAAAAAATGCAGGAACTTTTTAGTTTTCCTTTTCCTTTAGAGTTGCTGTTGCTGTTGTTGCCCCGTTGTATTATGCTCGGCATTATTTTGGGTTAATTTGGTTATCTAATATAAAATTGAACGAACCCAAGGGTTTGCCAAAGGGGGGTTGAGGTCGCTGAGGGTTGATTATGCCACTTGAGCTGCTTAGGTTAAGACCATATGGTTGGCCTCAGTGCGCTTTGAAGTGGCATGGAAAATATGATAAGCATATTAATATTTTCCTTTTTTTTTTGCGGGCAGAGAAAACTTTGATTGAAAAATTGAAAAATACAGAAAAGAAAAAACTGTGTGGCACTGAAAATGGGATAAGCTGGGGAAAAATGTTGGCTAAAGAGCTGAATAATGGAAAGGGTTAGAGTTCATAAGTATGCCATAGAAAACGAATTTGGCAAAAAACCAAGAAATGTAAACAACAAACTGCTTAGGCAAATTTACTTACGCATATTTCTATAAATATGTTTTTATGGTTATTATTTTTTTTACTAAAATGTGTCAGAAAAATACTTTAAATGAAGTATCAAATATTATTTTAGTTATAAGTAAGCTTGGTATAAATTCTAGCAATTTGCAAGCGATATCAATAACTTTGATAGTCGCTTGTTTATTGAGCAAACAATTAATATTAATGGTTGGATGTAAATATCAATAAACTGTTTTGTTATTACAGCACTTGAAATGCTTAACTGGTTGATTGATTTAATTTGTTTTCCCTGCCATACAAATAGCCATTTACACGCAGGTTCTGCATAGTTTATTTTTTGGTTTTCTGTATTTTATTTGCACAATTGCTGCTCATTAAAATCCAAACACTTAATAAATTTTTAAGTGCACTGCAAATTATGCACCTCTTCACCGACCACAGAACCCTTCATTAAAAACAAAAAAATACCCAAGTCTCGTCAAATGCAGGGAGCACCTGCAATCGCTCGGCACACAATACATTATTAATTAAACTACCCTTTCCCCCCCTAACTAACAGTAATGTCCTGACCTCCACACTCCCCCTACCCGAACCGCAACACCAACACGCACAACAAATGGAACTTAATTTGCCAAATGGTTGCCAACCCTCAACCCAATTCTTTATATATATATATATATATTTTTTAAGGGTTTTTTTCAGTTGTTTTTTGTGGGTGTTGCAAAAATATTTATATACAAAGCGCGCGAATTGACAAAGATTCAAAATACCTTGACTGGAAAACTTATGCAAATACTGCAAGACAAAGTAAACGAAGGGAAAATAATGTAAAGCGAAATAAAGCACAAATGCAAAGCAAAATGTAACAAAAATTGCTAACTTTGTGGAAAAACTTAAGCGAACTGCAGGAAAATTCATTAAAACTTTGCATTGTGTTGCACAAAAATTATGAACAACAACAACAATAACAACATGCTGAGAAATAGTCGTATTGCGAACTAATTTGTCTAGCGATTTTGGTAAAGATTTGGCAACAAAATACAGTTTTGGCCAAATGGCAGGCTCTTGATGACGCGACAAAACCCAATTAATACGCCAGACAAATAAAATGGTCAGCCCAGTTAAGAGACAAGTCCCAAGAACCGTTTAGATACAGCAATAATCAAATGTGTCTACACACACACACACACAGACACACACAAAACCAAACACACACGCGACTGTGCATAATTTGTTTTTTTTTTTTCTATTTTTGGGTGTTTTTCTGGGAACCACATCTAAGTATGTCTTAATATATGTGTGGGGATTGACTGTCGCCAGGACTGTCTGTGTGAGTATGTGTGTGTGTGTGTGTGTGCGAGTGTGTGTGTGTGTGTGTTCTGGGTATTTTTGTGTTTGTGCGTGGTTGGCGCTTGTTTGCTTAAGTTAACCAGAAAGTTTTCTTTAAGATTTACGCTTAAGTTTTACGTGATAAAACTTTTATCACTATGACTTCTTCTTTTGGATGATGCTGGCAAAATTCGAGAAGTGATACGATTTTTGTCTAACACTCTCGACTCCCGAGAGTGAATTAACAGTGGTGTAGCTAAGGGGATTGTTTAATAAACCGATTGCCAAACAACACCAAAAATTAGTTCTTTTAGCTTAAATCTATTTTAAAGTCTGGTTTTCGATTGTCTTTACTCTCAGAATTTTAGCGTAGATGGAAATTTCCACTTAATTTGATTATAGTAAATATTCATGATTTGCCAGTTTCGTTGTGTTATATTTAATATTTTAATAAACCGATTGCCAAGCAACACCAAAAATGACTTTTTTAGTTAAAATCTATTTTCAAATCTTGTTTTTGATTGCTTTTACTGTCAGAATTTTAGCGCAGATAGTAAGTCCTACTCAATTTGATAATAGTAAATAATCATGATTTGCCAGTTTCGTTGTCTTTTATTTAAATACAACATGTCAATCTTTGTGGAGTCTCAGCAAATCCCGCCCCCTTTGGAGTTGCACCCCTGCATTGATATGAGCACAATTTGTGTTTATATTTGCTTAGAGATATTGCGCAAACTTGTACAACTACTCATGCTAGTCATCTTGTGTAGTTATTTGCTTCAGCTCCTCTCAAACCTAATATATATTGCCACCAGCACTATCTGTGGGGAGGGAATAGGAGGGGGAGGGTAAATACGTGACGCTGTTTACTCCCCTCAGGAATCACTTTAGTATTTTGATGGCAGCGCTTATATCATCAGCCCAAAACTCAAGACATAAGAAACTTTTTATTAACATAAATTATGATGCAAACACACACACACACAAATGTAAACAGACACACAGGGACACACACTCACACACACACACATACACTCTGTTCAAGTATAGAGTCAATACTTAGTGCGCAAGTGAGTGCATAAATTTCACTTGGCACAAACTTTGGCCAATATATCTATTAAACGTCGACGGTGCTTACCGTTATGGCGATGTCATGGCTGGCATCGCATGTGTCCAACTTGCGGCGAAAGCGGAGTACGGTGTGTGTGGCATTCTCGTAGCCCACCATCAGCATGTAGTCCTGCGATGGGTCGACAACGGGCTCAGTGTCGCCATTGCGTGTGACGTGCCGATCCTGCAAAAAGAATTACAAAAAGAAAAAAAAATTATGTTTGAGTAAGGATGTTATTTTTCGGTTATTAATTGGAATGAAAAATTTACGGAAATATTTAATTTGCAGCATACTTTTGAGCTGTGCGTGTTGCAAACACCTCCTCTTTTACCTCAAAAAAAAAAACGCAATGTATGTGTGTGTAAAAGGCTTGCGGGCACATTTTCATGTCATTTAACAAAATATACAGAATTTCTGCTTATTGTTGTTGCTCGCTCTTTTGAGTCACACACACACACACCCACACACACACACAGTGTGTGTAAAAGCTTGCAACTTGTGTGCATACCTCTCACGCAGCATCTGTGCAATGCGTTTTTCATTTTTCTGATACCCTGCACTCGATATGTCTGCAAATTGGGTATATGCTACTTATATAATGGAAGAAACCAAACCTTTTTTTTTTAGCAGACTTAATAAACCCATTTAACTATTGCCACTTGCAACAGACACGCTTCATGCGGTGCCACTCGGTATCTGCTAGTCGAACAGTAACTTTACTTTTCTTCATTCATATTTCATTTATATATTTTTGATACTAATTTAAATTTCATCAAAGTTTTCGAGACAATCTTATACGTAATATTGTAGTTTTTCTTACGAGCTGCCTACCTGTCTGCCACTCTCAGTGTTTTGACAGCTTTACCAAGTTAAATTATGGTAGTTGTCCCATCTCCACAGAAAATAAATCTACTTTTTTTTTGGGTTAAAATAAAACATGCACAAACTAAAGTTTTTTTTTTTTGGTTTTTTTTGTACTCTTTTGACTTGTTCGATTCTTTTGCACATGTTGGCGAGGCCTCGACACAAACGCCAGATGAGCTCTGAGTTGTGTCTAGGTGTGTGTGCTTGTGTGTGTGTGTATGTGTGTGTGTGTGTAGGTGTGTTTGTGTGTAAGGACGATGTAAACAAAGAAACTCACAAATACATATGCATATTTTTGTATATATATATTTACAGAGCAGTGTCGAAAATATTTGGGAGTCGCTGACTTTCCGTTTGGTGCGGTTGTGGCATGTTCATAGGGAAAGAAAGGTTGGAAGGAGATGGGAAAGGGGAAAGGGGAGGGGTGTGTCGTTAGGGCATGTACTGTGATTGTTGTTGGTCGGTTGCTTCGCATATTGTCAGTTGACTGCAAATGGGCGTTATGTTTGCTATGCTTAAAGCACATCCTTGCGCCAGGACCACTTGAGTTTTGTTGTTGTTGTTGTTCCTGTTATTTTTTCGGTATGGCAACAATTTTTTGATGATGTTGCAAAAGTCGAAAGAGCTCCTCCACCTGCCACACTCAGCCTGGTAATTGAAGCTGATGGAATTTTTGAGTAGTTTCCTATGTAGATATTTGAAATTTTTATTGATTTAATTATTTGTTTGTCGTCTGCCATTGGTTAGATTGAAATCAAAGGCTTTCAGCACTTAATGCAGTTGCACGCCTAAATATATATATATATATATGTGTATATATACAAAACGTATGCAATCATATTGATGGAGTTTGGTTTTATTCAGTTTTTATTGCATTTACGGTGTTGGCTTTCTTTGACTGTGGTTTGTGGCTTTTAGGACTCATGTGGCACTAATTGAATGAGCTGCTGCTGCTGCTGTTTCTGCTGCTGCTACAAAATATATTGGAATAAATTTTGAATATTGACAGGTTGTGTCAATTGAGTGGCTACACAGATAAAGTTATCATAGCAAATGGCCTCAGTTTATGTGAAAGGCAAATTTGTTAATATTGATTTTTGTTTTCTAAATATTAGATTCGATATAAAACACATTTAGCTAAAGTTTTCTTTGCGAATAGCATAATATTTTTTTAAAGCTGCTTAACTAGACAACAGATCTTTGAGAAAATATTGCTACTTTTGATTTTAATCTATTTTATCTCATAAATTTTATACGCTTCAAGCTTTTATCTGCTCTCAAAACTTAAGCTCTAATGAGTTATCCTTAGCTGCTTTTATATCCCTTTTAGCTGCTCATGTGAAGTTTTACCATTTACCAAGGCACTTCAACCTGGCTAATGCCCATAATTAATATTGAATAGCGTGCTCCAACATGAGATAATCTTATCGCAGCAGCTGTGCTTGGTCAGTTTTGTCCTGGCTCACACGCACATTGTTTATATTGGTTAATGTTTTTCCCATCCTTCATCCGCTATCTTTCACACACAATTCATTTTAAGAGCATTTATTTGTGCACTTAAGCAGCATTGTTCAGTTTACCAGGCTGCTCCTGCTGCTGCTCCTCGTTTGCTCCCCCTATTCCACCCTTCTCCCTTCCCCTACAAACAACTGACACATTGCCCAACATTATGAAGTGAAACTTTTCTGTTCACAGCTCGCAGCATTTCCATCATCTAATTACAACTGAAATTTTCACACACCTGAGGCTGTTGCAATTAATTTGCCCCAATTTATATCATCGTAGCAACAGCCACACCAACACCACCATCCCCACCCCCTCCCGACCGAACACGCGTTGCGTGTTGTGTTGCCCGCAATTACATGCCAGCATTTCATTAATCATATCGCACGCTGCGCCATTTAGCTGGCTAATTAAAAGTTTGCACAAAACATTTAACATAAATTCTAGCAAATTTATATATGTGTGTGTTGTGCGAATATGTATATATATATATGTATGTATATATTTGCTATCTATGCGAAAGATAGACCTTTTCGAACTCTCTGTCAGTCTGTCTGTCTGTCTGTCTGGCCGACTGTCTGTCTGCAATCTGCAAACGCATAATTCAAGATCTGCTTTGGGTTCCGATCCCGATTACGTTCATGTTCCCATTCTTGTGCCCGTTGCTGTTTTTGCACAGTTTCCCTTTTAATTTTGCATTATCTACCGTTACGCACACACACACACATAGAGACACACGCCTACCTTGACATGTTGCTCGCTTATCGCAGCAGCAGCCAAAAAGTCGCGTATACGCCGAGTATGCCGAGAGAATTGTAAGCACTGCGAGCGGTGACGGAAATTAAAAATACGCGCTGCAATGTTGCAGGCACCCAAGCGACGTTATCAAAATCAGCGTGTGTGCGTGGGCGTGGCATAGTGGCATGGGGCGTGCACAAGTTGAAAAGGGAAAGGAAGTGGGTTTTGCCTGCAGGTTACACATTGTGGGGTAATTATGCAAAAGGAAGTCGCATAAATTTGCAATATTCTCAGCTGCTGCTGCTGCTGCTGCTGCTTCTGCTGCTCTTTTCTACTTGAAAAATGTTTCAAATGCCAACGACGTTTTAACTGCTCACAACTTTTTATGCGTGCAACTTGAATGCCGTCAATTCCGTCTTCCAAAAACTCTCTTTCCTAGTGCAGCTAACCACACAATTTTCATTAAGTTTGCAACACAGCTGAAGTTTTGCACAGCTTGATAATATTCAATTAATTCTAATAGTAATAATATGCCAAACTTACTAGACAGAAATTAAATTACCAAATCACAATTGGAAAATAGATTTTTAATTTTTTTAATTATGCGAATATTCAGGTTCATTTATCTTTAGACTCTGAAATAATGATAATAATAATACGCATTTAAAAGAAAAAAAATTACTAAATCATAGTTGGAAAATAGATTTTTAATTTTTATAAATATGAAAAGTTCATCGATTTTTAGACATCGAAATAATAATTAGATTAAAACGCCTTTAAAGGCCAAGCCAAGATTTACTAGAAAGTAAACAAGTTACTAAATCACAGTTGGAAAATGGATTTTTAATTTTTTTATTATGTCTTGTTAGAGTATAAAAACTTCGGTCAACTAGTTGGCAATTCACTGCCAACTTTTCATTAATTTGAAGTTGCATGCCAAGACTCTGCAGTGCGTGGGCAGCAGGAGTATTTTATTGGGAAAGGGAAGGGGTCGGGTAGGGGGGGGAGATTGGTCTTGGGTACTTGGTCCTGTTGGGAGTTCTGTTCAGTTTCGTGGTCGTCGTTGTCAACGCACACGTTTTTTTAATTGCTGAAATTTTATCACACCTTCATGGCTGGCAGGACTCGTAAATTGTAATCCTTGTGCGCTCTGCTCAAGCTTCTGCTTCTGCTTGAGCAGCGATGACGTCGTCGTCGTTTTTTTTATTTTTTTTATTATTCCTTTTCGCTTCTTTGCCCTTCTGTGCTCGATGTTGTCATTAACGTCGCTGCCTCTTAAGCATTTAATGGCCTTGTCAAGACTTTAATGCCCTTTAGCTGCAGCTCCTAACATGTGAAGGAGCCGGCGGGGGGGCGACTCAGTAGTAGAAAAAAAGAGTGTAAACTGTGTGTGTGTGTGTTGTGGAGAAATCAATAAAAGCAACGGCAAATTAAGCACCTTTTCGCTGCTTTGCGAAATAAGCAGGCCGCAACGAGAATTTAATAGGATTACGCAACATTGACGTTTGGGAGCAAGGCCAAAAACAAACTTATGTTAATCCCCACCCCGCACAAAGCACTCCCAAAATATTGTGTCCTGAACCCTTTTGGCATCATAACATGCTTCTAATTGTGCTGATTTTCGCATGATGAAAACTTTTCACACACACACACAAATACATATACACATATATATATATATATATTGTAAATAAGCCGCCCATCATCAGGAGCATAAAGTGGCAGTCCCAAGTTTTGTTACGCCAAAAACAAACTTTAGCAATTTATGATAATTCAACGTCAGCTGGGACAGTTCAGTGTTCCACGTTCAGTGAGTGTACTCGTGAAGTACTCGAGTGTATCGAGAGTGAGTGCAGCCGAATCACAGGCACAGGCACAGGCACAGGCCCATGACTTGGATGCTGCTAATGTAAGCTGGCAAGCTGGCAGGCTGGCAGGCTCTGGCAGGCAGTCAACCATCAACAACAACTGACAGCTGGCTAGCAGCGAAAAGCTCAAGCGATTCAAGTCGGTTCGTGCAACCAGCGGGGTGGGGGGGGGGGTGGATGGAGATGGAGTCTTAAAATATGCTCGCAGCACACATTAAACTTATTGCCTTCACAACATAACCCCTTGGCCCAAGCCCCTAGCCAAACATCTACAGACAAACACTCACACATACACACACACACACACACACACACACACACACACACACAGACACACACACACATGCTTAGATGAGTGCCCAGTCTTGTTACATGTTCAGATTTTGCATTATAAACAAATGCATACAGCAAAAGGGTTGGTTGCTCATAGCACACAAATATCAAAATGCTAGCCATCTATCTCTATCTGTCCATATACTCTATATATATATATATATCTATCTATATATATATCTATATATATAGATATATATAGATTTGAGGCATATAAGCTCAACATTGCAGTGGGCGGGGCTGGGAGAGCTATTGTCTTCTGTGTGAAGCTCAACTGCAGCAGAAGCAGAAGCAGCTGAAATTTTGAGAAAGGTTCTCGAAAAGCTGTCGGACAGCTTTGATTTATACGTGGTAAGCCTTTGGGGTCTTGGCCAGGGCCCAGAGCAAAGTCAAAAAAGTTGCTGGCATCGACCAGGTGAGCGTAGGCACAAAATATATATTAGATGGCAAAAAAGAAAGACACAAGACTAACAAGTTTCCATAAAAAAAATATCAATAGATATTTTTCTGGCCTAAAAAACCCATTTGTTATAAAATGTTAAGAAACCATTTCATTTTTTTAATAGCTTTCAATTTGCGGCTTGCTCTAAATTTTATAGAGTCTTTTATACGCCAGCTCCTGATTACAATCCCCATTTGGCCACTTTCGCAAAGATCCCTTTCTCTCTCTTTCCTACTCAGCGCCACATTTGACTTTTTTGCATCTCTGTCTGCCATCTATTGGCAATTTGGCAGTGCCAAAATCTTACTGCAACTTCTCCGCACCAACTTGGTATCATTGTAAATTGTTTTCCTGCGCTTTTGGCTATCTTTCTGACTGGCTGTCTGTCTGTCTGTCTGTCTGCCTGTCTGTCTGTCCGTCAGTTTGTCTGTCCGTCTGTCTGTTTGTCTGCCTAGTCAGTATTTTGTGCATGTTAAAGGCGCTACTTAGCCATTTGGTGTGTGAGTGTCTGTTTGGCTTAGGAATCGACGGCATCCGCTTTTGATGCCTCATGTACATTTAATTACGTACACGCCATGTTGCCAGAGCGATGCGCCAAGAGAGAGCGCCGCCAACGGGCAAAGTCATCAAGACAGACGCCCCCGTCCGAGTTCGAGACTCCTCCAACCCTAAAACACAAGTCGAAATCTCGCTGCAAGTGCAATGTCTGCAATGATGTTATTGGGTTTTGGCAGCCCTTCGACTTCGACTTCGAGTCTGTGCTAATAATCGCTGCAAGCGACTATATCAATTAATATAGTTAAAGTGCCTCTCTCCAACTTGCCACGGCTCAGCTGCAGCCTGCAGTTGCCCCAAAATTAAATCGTTTGAGCTACTTTTAAGACAGTCTATTTGTCAGTTTGCCTCAATCCCTCCCTGCCTGTCTGTCTGTCTATCTGTTTGTCCTGTCTGCCTCATCCAGCTTTTGTTTGCCTGCCCCTGCATGCTGCATGCTCTCCTCCTCTGGGTACACATGAAATAGCAGGCGCTGCAAATTGCTAGTTAATATTTTATGAATGCAAACAGCAACAAATTGTGCAAGGCAATGCATCAAGCTTAGTTTGCTGAACGCTCAACTAATATATATATATATATATATATATATGTATATATATATATATATGTATATATATATATATATGTATATATAAATACTAAATGTTTTATTTAGTGTAGGTGACATATTCGCACATGTTTATTTTCGATATTAGTTGAAGATTTCTGGCATTTTATTAATCTTAAACTGAAAATGCTCTCAGCTGCCTTGATTGATTGACGGACAGCTAGTTTTGGCCAGAGTCTGGCTTTTTGTTGGTCATATTTAAAGGGAAGGAAAATTTAATTGAAACTATATATTCAATACAATATTACAGCGTTGCTGAATGGAATTGAAATTGCGTAAATGAATCAACAAAATGTGGCCCTTTGTACTTATCTCTTTGCAGAATGCATTGGTGCATTAAGCCTTTAACAAGTGGAGCACAAAAAGTGGCCTATTAAAATGATTGCAAATATGTATATTAATATTTGCAATATTCATTTACATATATATAAATTCGCATTCATGCGAGTATTTTTTGTATATACATATATATATTAATATATACATATTATTGTAGAGTAGAATGCACTGCAGCAATCAAACAATCAAAGTTGTTGGTTGCAACAAAATATGTGGCTTCCGGATTAATGGAAATTAACAGTATTCTCTGCTGTTGGTGAACCATCGTTAAATTAAGAACAATTAATTATTTATAATTAACTGTATACGTTTTTATTATTTTTTTATTATAAAATTATCCAATTTAATTTGCTAGCGCTTTTCCATTTAATCGCAAAATTAAATAAATATAATTCCAAGGAAAATCTTATCGCAGTTTTTGCTCAGATGCAGCAAATGTTATTTATATCCCAGTGGTGCTTAGACCGCAATCTCAGCTATTTACCCCTGGGAGACCTTAAGGGCTGCCCCATTTGCATTAAATACGCTTTTTGGGCTGCTCGAGTGAACCCTTTGAGCAATTTGGCTTACTCATCCTGTCTCTGTTCTCGTTTCTCTATGTTGGTCGTTCACTCAATTAATGTCATGTAAGCAACCCACTTAGCTGGTCCCCACTGTAACTCGTGCATCATCAAAATAGACTGCCTCACACAGCCACACACACACACACATACGCTTATCAAAAGGCAGGCAAATTCAATTAACAAACTTTGCACGTCACTCAAAAATTAACTCTGAAGCGTTGAGGCGTCATTTCACCCCCGCTCCACTCTGCTTAACGACGAAACCACCAAAAAAAAAAATACCCCATCCAACCCTGCTGCTGCTGCTGACAAATACCACACAAAAAAAAAATTACAAGAGAAAATAAAAAATTGAAATAATATAAAAGATATGATGACAAAAAAATGAGCCACTATTTTATATCACTTTCAATTGTCCAGCGAGTGACGCCCAAGTGTTGCTCTTGCAGCAGCTACTTCTGACAGCCACGCCCCACTTTTGGGGCAAGACGCCCACTGTGCGCAGCCCAGCGCATTATATAATAATGCGTTTTCATAGTAAAATGAAATTATAAAAAGTCGAAAAATTGTATTTGTCATATTGTTAAGCTGACTGGCTGTCAGTTTTTGTTGCTGATTTCTCATTTCTGATGTTGACATTGGATTTGGGATGAGGATGGGGATGGGGATTGGGCTTGGCTGCGGGTGTCGTTTTCATTTTGAGTGTAAATGTGAATGTGAATGCTTCTGCTTCTGTATGTAGAGAGCACTTTTTAAATGCGATGTGTAACGGCTGCCATTGAAATCTGTTGAATATAACACAAAAACACACAGCTGAGAAAGCGACCCGAAACTAAAAGCAAATTCAAATAAATTTTAAATCCCCCTG
Organism: Drosophila fungiperda; assembly: GCA_035042345.1. NCBI lineage: Eukaryota > Metazoa > Arthropoda > Insecta > Diptera > Drosophilidae > Drosophila > Drosophila fungiperda. Next base: position 183,446 of record JAWNLM010000021.1, read on the forward strand.
TGCATTTTTAGCGACAGGCGACAGTCGAACTCATCCTCCGATTGGTGGTGTGTGTGTGTGTGTGTTTGACTGGCTACGTGTCGTTTAGCATAAAGGCAAAATGCGATAGGCAAAGTGAGAGCCGTCTGGGCCATCCAAGGGATGAGGAGGGGAGCTGAGGACGCCCTCAAGGGCTGCATTTATGACACTCCATTTGTCAAGCGAATGAACGGCGGCGCTTCGAATGAAATGAAAGTGTGCAGAAACTGAAGGTTTTGGAATACGCAATACGGGTTTTTGGAGTTGAAACTGGGTTTGGGATTGGGTAAGGGATTGGTTGCGTGCTTGGGTTACTCACTGACAGCCAGATAGACGCAGACAGACGAACAGACGAAACGGCAGACAGATCGTCAGACGGGGTTTCTGAATCTGTTTGACTGAGTGCGCAATTCAATTGCTTTGATTTTATTTTCTTTTTTCCGCTCTGCTCTGCTTTTTGGTTTTTTGTTTTTGGCCAAAGCCAAAACAGCTGACAGCCCCCGGAATGAGAGATTGACAAACCACGCCGAAAAGTGTTTTGTTAAATTTTCTGTTTGGCAATGCTGACATTGACGTTTATTAAGCGTTTCTGACACTTTTGACGCAGCGTTATCTGCTGTCTGCCGCATCCCATTCTCCCATCCCATCCCTAACATCCACAACCACATCCACATCCACCACTCAACCACTCAATGTCAGATGCAGCAGTGCAGACGCAGCATCAATGTCTGTATTTTTAAAAGTGTTTGGCATTAATGTTTGTGCCAAATTATTTTAATGAGCTCGTTCGAGGTTACTCAGCGAATCCTTGGCGTACCCTGTCAAATTTTCAATACATGTAAAATAGAAACGCATCACCCGCAATTTGGGCTCGCCTAGCAGCTGCTCCTTTATTTGGTGCTTTTTGTTCCGGCATTTTGATAAACTGTCAAATTCGAGCGATACCAGTTCAGTTGAGTTCTCCACAGGCGAAGGTAACAACAAGGACAATGGGGACATATGGGAATGTCAGTTATATGATGTGCTCGCTCAGCTTGTGCAGGCGACAAAATAAATACGCACAATTTGCACTAAGTTGCATAATTTACTTATATAAATAAAATAGAATTTTTAATAATTAAAGAAATTCCTCTCATTATTTTAATTGAAAAACCTAACATTTTATACTTCTGTTTATTTACTAAAAAAAAAGCAAACTGAAATGCTTGTCGCCTGTTGCACACACACACACACACACAACACACGCACGCAAATTACGCACGAACTCACGTCTCTTTTATAGCATACATTTGCGAGCAGAATCGCACATAAAAAGAGAAATGTTTATTTCAAAGCAAGACACAAATCCTTTGCCTAATTACTTGTCTGGCTTTGGGCTTTGGGCTTTGTGCATGTAGAAACTCGTTTCATTTTTGTCTTTTCCTTTTTTTTCCCGTTGTTGGCAATTTCCGCTTGCCGTTGCTGCCTCCTCCATCCGTTTTGCCCCAACCCACGGCCACTTTCTATTATTAAGGCTATAAATCCATGATCGCTTTGATATGAGTTTGGCCTTTTTATTTCATTTTTATAAATGCCCAAACGTGCGTCGCCCCCTCTGTCCCACAGTGTGCTCCAATTTCAAGGCAAATTTACGCAGTCCGCCTGCTGCCTGCAGCCAGTCAAAGCAAAAAAGACTCAAAATTCGAAATAAAAAAAAAATGCAAACATTTCTACGTATTCTTTACGTTGGCAGATAAAAAAAAAATGTAAATATCATTGTTTTGTGTCATAGTAGAGAGGGGTTTGCTGAGGGGGTTGAAAGGGGGCTCAAAGATGTTTTTGAACTTGGTGCAAAAAAGGTTAACAACGACATTTGCCATTGTTACGCCTTGACATACAACCCTCGAGTGCTGGCGGCTCTCTCTGCCAGCACGTTCATTTAATTTCTTTCCCTGATTTTGGACAAGTTCCTGCTGCAGAAAGGTTCGACTACAACCAACCAACCGACCGACCGACAGCCCCAACGAAAAATATGCCCCAGGGAATGAACACCTTATCGCAACTTATTGCATCCGCCGGCAACAATTTGGAGACGGCCTTGTTGCTCCACTCCCACTCCCGTTGTGTGTGTGTGTTCCCCCCTTTTTTTTTGTCGTTGGACAATTCCGTTTTACACACAGACACAGACACACACACACACACACAGTTTTGTGCTGTTGTTGTGCCCTGCGGCGTCTGTGAAAAACGTTTTAATTACATTTGTATGTTAAAACTCCAATTGTCGCCCCAAACGCTTTTGAACTTTAACAGGGATGTGTAAGTGTGTTCGCGTGTGTGTATGTGTGTGTGTGTGTGTGTAAGTGGGTGTGTGTAAGTGGGTGCGTAGTTGAGTTTGAGTGTAACTAGATTGTAACATAAGACGTTTTTGATGTAGGTAAAAAGGCAATTTAATATTATTTGTTGTGTTTTTTTTTCGGTTTGTTTAGCTCGTCTACAATTTAATTTAACTAAGCTGTCAAATCAAAATCAAGTAAAATTAAGCAAACGCTTAAATGAGGCAACAGCGTCTCACAAATGTGGCCAGGAGCAGTCGAAAGTTCTTGGCAAATGCTGTCAGCCAAAGCGGCTAACACTTGTGTGTGTCAATTTTATTTGAGCAAAATACAAATACAAACAGTTAAGAGAAAGAGAGAGAGAGAGGGGGAGAGAGAGAGAGAGACAGAGAGAGAGCGCGTGAAATGAGTGGCTTGTTGCTATTTGTTGAGCGCCTGATTACTGCCAGGACATCATCCCTGGCAGGCAGTCGCCCTTTTAGTGCCAAGTGTTATCGGTAAACAAATAAAAAAGAATAAAGCAGCTGGAGTTACACACATACATAAGCACACTCAAGCACACACTCACACACACACAACACACACACACATGCCATATTTGTTAAGTGTATGTTTGCTTTGAGTATAATTTTGCAGCCACACATACACACACACACACACATTTATTCCCATTCCATTTGGTCTATTGTTCGCATCAATTCCCCAATCTTAATTCACTCAAATTCGATTATTGTTCGTGCACTTTGGGCTCTCTGGGACCAGGAGCGGAAGGTGGCAAGGCAATGCCGTGCGGTGCGGAACGGGGAGTGTGGGTGTTTCCATTCTCGCCCCATTCTATTTTATTTTCAGGCTGGGTCTCTCGTTGAGGTTAAAATAAACTTTCGAAAAGGCTAAGAAGTCATTTATTTTTACGTTTAAATTGCAAAAGCAACAAATGTAAAAAAAAAAGAAAACGCAAACAAAAACACACACACACACAGACATATGTATGCCCATAAAAATACACAAACACACACACACACATACACACGCTCAGCAAATGGCCAAAAAGTAGCAACAATCAAGGAATAACAACAGCAATGAAATGAAAGCGACGAAAAATGGCTGAGACTGAAAGCTGTTTGCCAATTAAAGACGCTTTTGGAATGCTCTGCAGTCGAGTAAGCATTGGAATGATAATTGGAAAATGGGGAATTGAGAATTGAGAGACGAGTAGCAATTGAAAACGAGCGATTATTGAATGCAGCTTTAATAGAGTTATGCAGCTTGGCAAAATGTTTGTAAAATGTGCAATTCATCGACACCAAACGAAGATAGTACAAGAAATTATTTTTGAAATCAGTTTCTTAACTCGAAAAAACGCATAAAACTTGCAAAGCGATTAAAAGCGGTTTCTAGCCAATAAAATTGTATTTTAATTGTCTTTAATTAAAATAGAAAATTGAACGAGTTGCGTAAATGAGTTGAGTGCGTGCAACGAACCTTGGCGAGACAGTTGAATGTGACCCGCATAAAAACTGATGATTTTTTTTTATTTGACTTAAGCCAAATGGTAGACAAAAAACAAAAGCCATGCATTAAAACAATTTCAGTCTAATGCAAAGTGCCCCAAGTGTTATCTTGGCCATCTGCATAATTTGCAGCAAAACACTCTTGAGACATGGACAACTGGCTGAATGAGTGTCAACCCCTAACTGCATATTACACCCCCCACAAATACACACAAATACACACACACACACACACACACACACACAATAGATACACTCGCACGTATCCAAAACAATTGCTTTACCTGCCAAACAACTCATTGCTAGATTAACTCAATTGCCTCAAATTGTAGCGCACATGGCGCACCCCCAAAACATAAAGCCAACAAGGGGGACGAAAGCACCAACAAAAAAAAAACAACAACAGAAAAAAAAACAATCCAATACCAATCCAATCCAACCAAAACGGGTCGAAACGCGGCACTCAAGTGTTTTGTGTTGTATCTTTTTAAAATTTACTTTTGTGCAATCGGGTGTCCAATGTAGCCCAGTAGGAAAAGTCCAATGAGTTCGGTTCGGTTTGGTTGGGTTTGCCTGCTTTTTGGCTATTATTTCCAGCTGAGTCACGCCGCCAGTGAAACGTTTGAACGATATAGCGTCCCCCAGCTCACCTTGATGCGGGCTACACTCACCCATCACCAACACCAACACCAACCCAACTCCTGTCCATTGCCCATGCCAAAAGCATACGCGCCTGTGGAGAGCAATAAAATAAAAATTGAAAACACAAAGGATTTATAGCTTCAATAGCTTTTCAAGGAGCTACCAAGCTCAGCACAATTGTTTGTGCCCACAGCACCTTTTTCGCATAGGTATTGCAGTAGTAGTAACTGTTGCTGTGGCCTGGACGTGGGGTTGGGGGAGTGGCTACAACGAATGGGTATGTCTGCTACACTGAAAACAATAATATTTGTAGTCCATCGAACCGACGAGCGAGATATATAGTAAAGCAGACATTGCATTGTTTATGTACGGGTGCGCCACAGATTTTATTCTACTGATTATTTCTTGCCTTTGCCCTTTGAGCTGCTCTCTCTCTCTCTCTCTCTCTCTATCTATCTCTATATCTATCTCTCTCTCTGTCATTGTTGATTGGTATATGTGTATTTTTTTTGTTGTTTTTTACACTGATTGGTGTATTTTCCGTTTGGCTTTGACGCGCCTTGAGCCATGTGGCTTTGGGATTGCTTTTCTTTTTCGCAAGCTGCGGCTTTTTACCTTTAGCACATGCAAAACAAAAAAAGGCTTGCAAATTGAGTTTTGTGGGCGGCATTTTTTTTTTTGGGGAGGGGGGGGGGGAATGAATGCGGATGTTCAACATCCTTTACACCCTCAAAAAAAAAAGGTGTAAATAAATGCGCTGGGAATTCGTCAGGCAGCAAGCAGCTAACTTTTCGCCTTTAATGAGACGGAAACAAACTTTTTAAGCTTACAAAAAGTAGCAAAAAAAAAATAAACAAGAAAAGAGGAAAAGCAAAAGCAAATGACAAAGCTGCTTTGACTTTGACTTTGACTGGAATTAAAAAAAAATATTCTCTCGCTCTTGCTGGCTTCACCCCCGCCACCCACCCACTCTGTGTGATTTTCTTCCCTTTTTGGTTTGTTGTTTTGGCAACTCAAGTGCAAGAACAATATAAAGTTCTGCCCGTTGTTGGTAAAATAAAAATGGAATTACTTTAAATTTGTCACAATAAGCTACCGCAACGCTTTCTAGCAGCCTCTCAAAGCATTTGGCCAGCAGCCACATTCCATAATATTTGCAATGTTGGCTTTCTAATACTCTTACAGAGATTATTATAATATTGTAATAAAATTAATCAGCAATGCTGATTCTATGAATTATAGCAAAGTAAATTGCTGACATATACACAATTTGAATATTTTTTATGCTGAGCATACTTAATGACTTACAACCAAAATATAGTCATAAATTTACTTAATGATTTACAGTAAATATATATTGGTTTAAAGGGTATTTATGGTTTGGCATTGCGTTGAAAGCTTTTTGTTCTTCAAATATTTTTTATTAAAATTGTTTCAAATTGCGGTCGTTCGGTTCGTGGAGGGAACAGCGGGCAGCGGCAGGGTACCTAGTTCCTTCTAATAGCACAACAAAAAGCACACTAATGGACCATATTGTGCGTTATTTTTTTTTCCATTTATTGCCCCCCCTCTTCTGCTGTACTAGCCTGCGTCATTTTTATTGCGAATTTAGGCATCATTAGTTACGGTTTTTTAATGAAATACAAACAGCAAGTACCAAATCTTAGATATACCCCACATATTATGGTTATTCTTATTGTTGCTGTTGTTGTTGTTGTTGTTCGCCCGCCTAAAAGTTTGATTTGTGAACATGAAGCGAAATAAGTGCGCCTTTGGGTGCCATTGTGCTTGGGCTCTCTCTTTGTGGTCAAGCTGCCTTTAAGTGCCCCAAAAAATAAAAAATAAAAACAACAAAAAAAAGTTTATAAAGTTATAAAATTTGTTGAACAATGTATTAGCAAGAAGTTTTTTAGAAATGATTTCTGCGTTTTCAAATTGCATGCAACGCTCATATTTATGTATTATATAAATAAATAAAAAAAATAGGCAAAGCAATTTAATGAAATTCCCCAGCAAAAAATTAAATTCATTGAAGCAAATCCCCCAAAGGTCAAGAGTTGGGTCAGTTGAAGTGAATTTGATATATATAAATGTGTTGAGTTAATAGAAAATCAATAATAAATGTTTTATTTTAATAATTTACAGAGCTTAAAGATTAGTTCTTTACTTAAGGAAATGTAAATAAGATGTGCAAATGGAATTTTAAATGCCATAAATATTAATTTATGTTTATTTAGACCAATCAGACTAACATGTATATAAACTTCGTATAAGTACGAATTTGCTGCATTCTTGAAAATGATTTATGTGGCCTTTTAATTTGCTAATTCCTACTTATCATAACTCATGAGAAATGTGTAATATTTTATGCATCTGCATCTGGTATTTAAGCTACTTGTGCTAATGACCTTTAGCGCATTTTGGCCTTAATCAAGTCGGCGTGGTAGGTGCGCGCTTTATGCCATTAAATGCACATAGCTGAGAAGCTTTACAAAAATAAAAATAAAAAAAGCTAAATATAAAATATAAATGCCGCACCCTTCCAAAGTGAAGAAACTCCTAAGTAAAGTTAATGCCCAACAAACTGCACTTGTCTCGAGTCTCGACGCTCAGCTTACGACGAGGCAGCTGACCTGGGTAATCGGTACGGGGTGCGGGGTGCGGGTTACCGGTTACCGGGTGTCGGGCATTAGGCATTGGGCATTGGGTACTGGGTAACCGAGCTCTGTCACATTTTTTAAATGCGCGGAGAGCCACAGAAGCCACGAACACTTTAACACCTACCTAAAAACTCCAACTGCCGCCGACTGGCGACTGCCGACTGTCGACTGTTGAGCGGCAATCATTTTTCATGCTAAGCTCCAACGTCAACCGTTTGGTTTATGGCCTTAATCCTTTTCTACATAAATGAAATGACGGCAAGTCCAGCCCAGCCCAGAACAGCCCAGCCCAGCCCAGACCAGGCCAGACCATCATCAGACCCAGTCCAGAGCAAAATGAGGCAAATGCCGCGCATTTCATCATTAGTCAGCGGCCATTAATGCCCGGGCAGGCAGGCAGGCAGTCAGCTACTGGGAGATTGAGGATTTAGAATTGAAACTGGGAGTGGGAAGTGCTCGGCATCCACTCGCATATTGACGCGTGCAGTGGCCTACGCATCATATAAATACACACACACACATATATATATATATAGATATATATCTATCTATAGATATATAAACTACACAAGTGCTTCACGTACTCACAGTCTATATATATATATATATATATATATAGATACGCATGTATGTATAATTCATACATATATTAATCAAGAGGCCTGCCGGGCTGACTAAGTACCCAGGAAATGCCAAGGTTGTTGCACTCCAACTCCAACAGCGTCCAGTGGCTTTTAATTAACACACAGGCCAGACGGCAGGGGATCCTATACACACCATTATCTTCATTATCATTATCATCATCAACAACAGCCTCATCATGATTATGATCATCATCATTGGCATTAAGAGAATATTTATATTTTTTCTTTTGACGCCAACCGAGTGCCGCAGCTATTTTCAAATCAATTCCATGCAGTTTTTAATATATAAGCGACAGCCACACATGGTCGGTCCATGACTCGCCGACTCGATGACTAGATGACTAGATGACTATGGCTACCCTTTCCAATTTCTCGAAATGATGTCATGCTGTTTTCTCAACACACACACACACACACACACTTACACACACATCAGCGAAACCCGCTCGAGGCATAAATGTGCACAGCGGGCGGCTGTTTAGCGCTTAATTAATGATGAATATTAAAATTGCCGCATGTAGATATCACTGTGTATGTGTATGTGTAATGGGAATTCTAATTGCAATGTTGCAACACGCACTTTAAGTGCGACGCGGGGCACGATTGTCGTCGTCGTCGCCGTCGTCACAACAGCCTCTCCAAACAACATTCGCCAATTTTCCACATTTCTTCTTCAATTTTTTTTGTGTGTGTATCATTAAAGTTGCTTGCTTTATTTTGTTGCATGTTGTTGTTGTTGTTTTTTGCACACAGGCCTTTCAAAATCTATACATAAATATGCTTTCACGCAGCTTCCAAAGATATCAGATTCTTTTTTATTTTATTTTTACTTGTTGTGCCGGAGCAGAGCACCGTTAGTGCCACAGACACGGTATCAGATGCAGATGTTGCAGTTGCCACAAAGATGTGGTGCTCTCGATTGTGTTGAGGGTATTATGATAGCTTGATAACACTTGCCGACGCTTCCAGCAAGAGCATCTTGCATTTTGAACAGCATATCGGGCTGAGAGTCTGTTCCATTAAATTGTGGCTTCATTGAAGATTTATATGGAATTTTTACTCATCTCTTTATAAATATTGATGCTTAAAATTTGCTTTAAGTTCAGCGGCAAGCTTATTGTTATTCAAAGTAGATGCTGTAATTTTGGGTGTGTTTATTTTTATGTGTCAGGGGCTGTCAGCTGGCAAGTGTATTTGGCTCTTGTCTGTTTTTTAGATATCACTTGACTTTTTTTTCTTGTCTTATAATCAAAATGTGATTAGCATGGCAGCCAGCAACAACAATGTGACAACAACAAAAGCCTGGGAAGAAATGCGCAGTAAGAGATAAAAATAAAATACAAAGCAAAACAGCTAACATACAAACACACTTAACGTGTAAACATGGCTAAAAGAGCGTTGACCATATTCGGGACGCTGCTTGTGTTGCACATTGTTTTTGTTGCTTGTTGATGTCGCACGCAGCAGACGACGACGACGACGACGACAACAGGTACAACGAACAAACGACAACAACAAACGGTACACGGTTAATATGACTAGCGTAATTCTGAGAGTGCAACATGAGGCTGGGGCACCTGAAGAAGATGCTGCACAATGCGAGAGACCGGTTTGGTTTACTCATGCTCTTTGTGGGTCTCTACCATACGACATTATCAATATAATCAACAGGCAATGCGTTGCCCCTCTCCCCCCCTGCACTGCCTTTCCGAGCCACCCTCTTGGCTGTTAGGCCAGCTCCAAACTGTTTTGCTTCTAAGCCTTTTCAACGCTCATAAATTGTTCGAGTGGCGCAAAAAATATTTTGCAAACGCAATGCGAGGCATGCATGCATGCAACTTGGTGGCTTCACTTGAAAAGAAAGTATTGACAGAAACGGCAGGCGGCATGTGGCATGCAGGCAGGCGGCAGGCGGCAGGCGGCTGTGGAATCAAGAAAATCGTTCGCATACGGCAAACGGTACTTTTTGCAATTATCATCGTTGTCTTTGGCTGGAACGGGAAGATGCTGCTGCCTCTGCTGCCTCTGCTGCTGCTGCTGCTGCTTAAGTAAATATGCGCAGTTGGCATTGTACCGCAGACTCTCAAGACAACTTGGAGAGACTTGGCAAGACAACGCACTAATAGCCCCAGTGATGATGGGGATCACCCCCCTGCAACATTTCCCCGCCGTGGCATGCTGTGTCCTCCTTTTCGGGTTGCATGTGCCATCAGCAGCAAACTGGAGACGCTGTGGACGCTGTGGCGCGGCTGGCTTGCGGTCTGAGGTTGAGGTTTTTGCGTTATGGCCATGGCCATGTGTAATAGATTATCAAAATGCCAGGCCCATAGACACGATGCCAACGGTTTATGTCACATGAATGTAATGAAATTAAATTTCTCTCTCACACACAAGACACACACACAGACACACAAACACACGCACACACACAAAGAGAACTTGAGGCTTGAAGACAAGTTATTAAACTTTGGCTTGACGTTCTCGTCGTCGTCGTCGTCGTCTTCGAAACTAACTGCGATAATTTTAAAAGTCAACGTTGCAGCATCCAAAGCCATCATCTACGCAAGATTGTGCATCAAGTGTGCATATTTACTTCCTGTAATTGAGCATTTATAGCTTTTATGGCCTAACGGATTTAGCCAAGACTGGCAGGCAGACAAGCTAGCAAGCTGGCTGGTTGGCTGGCTGGTTAGTTGGCTGGTTGGCAACTCCTTCTAGGCCCCAACTGGGTAATTGTTTTGTCTTTGGCTTTAATGCATCGTTTGGCAAATGAAAGTTTGAGCTTAAGCCATGGTTAAGTGAGGACGCTTAAGCCTATTGATAATAAAGTTTATGCATAAATTGTAAATTGATTTAGCAGTTAATTGATCAGACGCTGACGACATTGCCAATTGATTTGGCCAGTACAGTTAACTAAATTGATAAGTAAAAGCCAAATTGAACAGTAACTTCCTTATGCATAAATAATGCTCTTGGCATTAAATGTGTCAATATTCCAATGGGAGCCGCCTTGCCTCCTTCCAAATAATGTACAGAATTGAATGAAAAGCTGCAGCCAAATTGAACATAAAGCAATTTCTTAATTTATGGGCTGGGAATTGAAAATGTTTGTAAATTTAAATCATGTTTTCGTATTTGTGCTTGTTTGGCAATAATTATTATGTTAATTAAGACTTTATCGATACTAACTGAATAAGTATTAATATATCAAAGAAGACTTTAGTAAATCATTATCGATTTCACATACATTTCAATTTAATTTTGAAAGCTTTAACTATTAATATTTTGAATTTTAAGTATCTAAATCCAAAACTTGGTTACATTGATTTTTATATAAAATAAGACTTTTGTATATAAAAATAGATTTTAGATATATTTCGATTTAATTTTGAAAACTTTAACTAGAAACATTTTGTATTTTAAGAAAATAAAAGCAACGCAAAGTTTGTTACATTTATTATAATATACTCAACTACAGAATTATTAAATAAAATATTATATAAAATAAGACTTTTGTAAATCAATATATATTTCAGATATATATCGATTTAATTTTGCGGCATTCTTAGATAAAATATTATATAAAATACGACTTTTGTAAATCAATATATATTTCAGATATATTTCGATTTAATTCTTAAAGCAGAAATATTTTGCATTTAACGAAAATAAAAGCAAAATAAAGTTTGTTACATTTATTGCTGAAGTACAGCATTATTATATAGAATATATAAATAACGACTATTGTCAATCAAAATAGTTTTTAGATATATTTCGATTTAATTTTGATAGCAGAAATATTTTGTATTTTACGAAAATAAAAGCAAAATAAAGTTTATTACATTTAATATTTTCTGCTCAATTACCTGTCCCTCAAATATCTATCAATGTGAACAATTTGTATGACTTGGCTTTGTCTATAAAACGTTTTGTTATTGTTCCATCAAGATGCCATAGTAAAAGCTGTCAAATGTTTACACCTCCGCAGTTTGCCTAATCCAATGCCCATTGTATTTTCAAGCATGTTAAACAATTTGTTAGTCTTGCGTCATTTCGAATATTATTATTTTTTTTTGCCCCCCGTTTGGTGGCCTATCAACAATTTACATTGTACTTGTATTGTGTATGTATGTATAATATGTATAATATATAAGTGCCTAGTTCAACGCATATATACGCATTCATAATACGGACTTAAAGTAGGCTCTCGACAGCCCCAAAGATGCGTAAACACAATTGAGGCAATTTGCTCGCACTGTGCTCTGTTGCCTTGTTCTCATTCTCAGGCCATTTTGGGCACAATTTATGTAATAAAAGACCTCGGGGTCTGGGCAAAAGCTGAAGCGAATAAATACAAACAGCATAAAATTTAATAACAAAATGTTTAGGCATTCTATATAGGAAATGAACGAAAAATTTAACTATTATTTATACACTGGGCACTCAATGCACAGTCACTGAAATTTTGTGGGTGGGATTTGTGGAAGTGGAAATGAAAATGGGAATGGGAATGAGAATGAGAACTCATCTATATAATTTGCTCGAATGTATTTATGATTTATTAAGTGTGTGCGTAGGCGGCATGTGTTTGTGTGAGTGTGGGTGCGGGTGTGTGTGTGTTTATGTGTGCGTGTCTAAAACTACAAATAGTGCTTGGGGAACAATAGAAAAATGGATGGCCATTGAAAGCGAGCTCAGTGCTCAGCACGCGAATCGTTTCATCGCTTAATAGACAGTTACAGATACAGATACATTTGTGTGTCTGTGCAACACGCACCCATCAGCAGCAGCACAAGCAGCAGCAATAGCAACAACAGCAACAGCAAATTGGATAATGTCTATAAAAACTAATTGAATTCTAAGCGCTCAACACGCTATTCGCATTCTTCACCCAAACAGCTGTGAGAAAGTAACGTAGAAAGTAACAAAAAAAACAAAAGCGAAAAAAATAAAAATAAAAATAAAATAGAATCCAGCGAACAACTGTAATAAAAAAAAAGAACTCGTCTCAAGTGATGACATGCAAGCTGTTGTTTTGTATTGTGTGTGAAGTGTGTGTGTGGGCAGCAGTTGTTGTCTATTGTATGTAATGTAAAAAAAAACACAACACACACACACAACGAATAATAATAATAACACAAAAAAAAAACCAATTTCACACAAATGTACGTCCAATTCAAAAAAACTAAAGACTCAGAAACAAAAAGCACATTACTCATATGCCAATCAAGAGTTCCAAACCCAAAAACCCTAAGATACAAGCCGCAAATGCTCACCAGTTGACCCCAAAGATGCTTTGTCGATGCTTTGGCGTTTGGCATAATTAATCATTCACTTATAATTAACAACGCACTGCGTCCAGATAGAACAACTGGCTAATGTTAATGTATCTGCTAGATACACAACCACTCCAAGCACCAAGAACAACAAAAACCACATCTTGCCACAGTCATGCAAAAGTTCAAAATACTTTTCTATATTCCGAGTGCTCAGCAGGAGCACATTTAATTGGACAAAAGGCCTAATGATTTTTCTCTGTGAATATATGGAACTGCAAATAGTAGAATGAATATGTGAAACAAATCCATTAGCTTTCAATTTTTGAATTTGCCAAATATCACATTTTTTAATGACTGGTGACTGGTGAGAATTTTTAAATAAATTTGTACTTAAAAACACGTTTTCAGTTGATCTAGAAATCATGATCAAATCGCGTTTGCTTTTCAAAATCGAATCAGTTTTAAATTTACCATTTTTATTTTAAATTACTTTTGAACATTGAGTTTTGACCAAGTTATGGCATTGGAAAACTTCAAAACAAACCCAAGTGGATTTCTCTTCAAGCACTATATAATAATAACTATAATAAACCATGAACATTTGCGCATCGGTGCGTTCTTTGATGCTTCTGTTTGGAGCTGTTTTCATTTTGCGCTGCTGTGCAAACACTTGAAAATATGATGGACAGGTGGTCGGCTGATATGGTTAGTGAGTTGATACGCAGCCCAACCCAATCCAACCAAACTTCACCCGCTCTAAAGCAAACCCAACCCAAACCCAACCTAGGGCAAGGCAGTCAGCCAGTCATCCAGTCATTCAGCTGAGGTTAAGTGATGTACTGCGCTGGAGCACGCGGAACGCGGACGCGGACGCAGACATCGACATCGATGGTCATTAGCAAAAGATGACGACGATGGAAAGATGGTGCTGACGATGGCATTGGTTGATGTTGCGTACTCGTAATTCTTCTATAATGGATCTCTTATCTCTCAGTGCCTAATGGGTTAGCTTACAGCCAAAGGGGCCAAAGCTTTTTCAGTGTGTGTGTGTGTGTATAGAGCAGGGGGTGGGTGGTTGCGGCATTTGCTGCGAGGCAAAAATGACTGACAGCTCTTGTTGGCTGGTTGGTTGGTTGGCCTGCTCTGCCCGAGCATACTTAAAACTTGAAATTAAATAATTAGTCGTTGGCTAAGTTTTTTTTTTAGCTGTGCTCTGTGTGTAGTTTAATGACCTTTTAAGTACTTTTAAGATACTAATCGCCTGATTCTCTAGCTAATGGCTTGTTGTGGCATGTCTTTTTTTTATATTTCTTCTCTTTTTTTTGTTGTGTGTACTTTGTTGTAGTGAAACGAGAGTGCAACAAAGTCACCACTTGGATGGCACTAATTAACGTCGCAGCGTTGCTTTGGGGGCCACGGACCGTTTTTGTAAAGTTTCTGAGATGCGTATTAATTAAAATTTTGATAAGCGTCAGCCTCCGCTCCACTCTAATAAAAACTTGAAAATAAATTACACGAATTTGTATTTTTATAATATGTATGTAGTTGTTGTTGTGTCGGTATTTTTGGGCTCCTCTTTTAGGTGTGGCGCTTTTGTCGGTTGCCGCGTCGGCTGCTTATCGCAAAAGTATCTACAAATAATGAACGACTAATAGCCATCATTCCCCCCCCCCCCCCACGACTACTTTTACCCGCCGGCTCAAATCGCGGCTTGAAGCTCTCGACGATTATGTCAACCAACCTTTAAAACGGGCGCTTGGCGGCCATTTAGCAGCTGCTTGCCTTAAGCAGTGGGTGAAAGTGGCGCCCATGGAATTTCTGGAGTGGTTCAGCACTGATATATTGAGTTACATACTCGAAACTTTGGGCCAAGTTAAAAGCAGCTGAGCAACTCGTGAGAAATAGTTGTAAGCAAACGCATTTCGAATGTTTAACTTTGTTAAACGTTTTTGGCGTTTAAATTGTAATCCAAACACATTTAAATAGTGCATAATAAATAATTATATAATTTCACAGAATTTCTTAACTTTGAACTATTGAAAGCATTTTAATTTAATAAATAAATATCGTACATATATTGCAAAAATTCTAAAATATTTGGAATTCCGCACAAGATGCCAACTTCATTAAATTGCTGTTTTTTTTCTTCTTGTTCTTCAAATATCCAAACCATGTCATGGCATGCGAAAATATGATGAAATGCCTGAAAATGTTCTCAACGCATAATTACCACACCACACATTGTTTTTGATGGGAACTATGCCAATGCCCACTATTTCGGGTGGTGTACCATGGATACTGTGGATGCTGTGGGTGCTTCTCATATCATTTACCCTTGGGCAGACAGCGCAACTCGAACTGAAGTTTAAAACACTTTGAGCTACGGCTCTTAAAACCAATTCAAAAATTACATAAACTTCTCCACAGAATGGTTAAATATATATATATGTATATGTATATATATATATATATATATATATATATATGTGTGTGTATATTGCTGATGGTTTGCTTGAAAATGCTAAATTAAAATGAAAATAGAAAATGACAGAAATGTCAGCATTGTCAGCCAATAGAATTTATTTCTGGTTTTTGCCCATCAAATGGCCCTGATAAAATTGTGAAAGTGTATGTTACAAATGTGTTTCATAAATTTTATTGTAATATTATTGACCGGCTAATTGAATATTTAAATGACTAGTAAATCCAATAACATTTTTTTGATTTATTTCATTTTGTACACTCAGCAAAAGTGCGAGGTATTTCGTAGGCGAACACTTGCAACCCGTTCAAGCCAATTGGTTGTGCTTTTTAGGGTGCATGCCTCTTCGGTAGTCGATATTTATAATTGCTTTTGCGAAATTGGCCAATTAACGCGACAACAAGTACTGCAAAATGAATATTGAACCAATGGGACAATAAATATTCAATATTGATTCCATAATTCAACAATTCAATGTAATTACACATTAGATAAGCGCTTATATATATAATCCAAATATATACATATATATATATAAGGATATTTAATGTAACAGAGAGGGAGCAATTGATATGTCTTTGATTCAGAGATTTTACTTACATTTCAACACTTAATTATTATATTAATAGGCATATATATTTTAGCTCTAATTAACCTTTGACACATTGTGTGGTCAACGAGCGTAGCTTTTTGACAAATCAGGAAGCTCACACACAAAAGCAACAAAGGTGATAGTTAAATAGATTTCTATACTGTGCCTGGGGAGGTGGTTCAGAGAGGTCGTCAGATTGGCAAACAGACAGACAGACAGACAAACACGATTCGTTATACCTTTGCTATTGTTTTGTGTGTGGGTGACTGTGCGTGTGTGACTGTGCGTGTGTGACTTCGTGTGTGTGACTGTGTGTGTGTGTGTGTTTGTATGTACAATTTGAAGCGACTCGCAATTACCAACGACACGTCAAGATGTGAAATTAACACCGTCACACAAAACTCAGAGACTGACAGACAGACCGACAGACAGACAGACGCAGTGAGTGGGCGGTTGGAGGGCAGGCAGACAGCCAGACATTCACACATATTAATGTATCTGGTATTTAAGTTTCAACAACAATAACATTATGTATGTGAGTGTGTGTGTGTTTGACGTTGTTACCTCGATAATCATTAAATCACACACACACAATAAATATAAAAAAAGGCAAAAAAAAAAAAACAACAAATGTTTCTGTTTGTGTCAGCGCCACAATTGGCCCACCCGCCGCTTGCCACCCACTTAGGGGCACATCCTGCTAGGTGGCAGCAACAACAAACTCATACTCGTCTCAAACACACACACACACAAGCACACACACTCAGAAGAGAGCTACGCAACCACAACACGCAATACTCGCATTTCATTAGACACTTTGCAGTGACGATTCCTATTACTCTTGCCGTGCACAGCTGGTGCGGGGGGCGGGGTGTTGCAGGAACAATAGCAACACAGCTGAGGGCGTTCATCGGAAGCAATGAAAAAAAAAAAGTATACACTACATAAGACCATCATTTACGACAATGGCCACAGGCCCACAGGGTTTGCGTAGAACCTACTCCTCCACATTTGGCTGGACTCAGAAATGGATTTCAATTGTAAGAGTTGCCCCAAAAATGGGCTAATTGTCGTGCATTACATTTGTTAATTAATTATTTAACAGAATTATATGATTGTTATGTATAAAGAGGAAAGCCCGGCATTTGCTTAAATAATTCAGTGTCTATTCACAGGAAATGACACACCTTTGACTACTTTTGTAACTTTCAAGGATTATCGACTTTTGTCAACTAGAAATGTTTGTTATTAATTGATTTCATTCTAATTGAAACATTTTTACCTCTTCGAAATTGTCAATGAAAGTAAAAGTAAAATTAAGCAATTATTGTTGATAAATTGTTCGGCTTAAGTCAGTTTTAACACGCTGAGAATTCATCAGGATCTCTTAAGCCATATATCTTCTTAAAAGATTACCTAATCATTCCCTTTTAATAAGTGTATTGTTAATGTATTCCTGGGCTCTGTGAATCACCTACTTTCATTTGAGTAAAACACGCGCCGCGAAACGCAAGCACATTCAAATAAAAAAAAATAAATACAAAAAAAACCCCTCAAGTTCTTACAAATGAGCCTGTCATTATTCATATGCCTCGCCGCCTCAAAGGACCTACAGCGCCGCCAGGACTTGGCACATATTTTGCACTGCGGAACTTGCCTCTACAATTTTTTTTTATTTTTATTTTTTTGCCACCCAACAAATTAATTACTAACCAACTTGAGTGGTAAAATGTCTTTCTTGTTTAGCTAACAATTTTTTTTTTGTCGTTCTTTTGGTTGGTATTTGTTTTACGCTTGTGTATATATTTATTTCTGTTTTTAATATTATTTATCAAAATGTTTGCTTACGAAGACGTGAAAATAAATTGCATGAGATTAGTGCGACAACTTTTCATTTGGCTGGCTGCCTTAATTTCCGGCAACACGCATTGGAAAATGAAAATGTAACCCGACAAAAGTGAAAAATGGTTGACCATATTTTGGGTGTGGGTTCTCACTTTGAGTAAGTTTTTGGTTTTGTTTTTTTTTGTTTTTTCTCTTTTCTTTATCTCTTTTTGTTTTTGTTTTTTTTTTATGTGTGTGTGTTATCACTCACCTGAAAATATGTTTGACCCTTGTCTACCCAACCGATGGCCATATCTGCGCCAGCCAGATTCCCATCGGGCGAGAATCCAAAGCCGACATAACCTAATGTACGTGCTTGTATTTCAAATGTTATATCCTGATTAATGATTTGCCATAGTATGCGAAAATCCTCATTCAAATCGATGGCATGATCCCAAACGGGCGTCGTTGATGTTGTTGTGTTGTTGTTGGGGCTGCTGCTGTTGTTGCTGCTGTTGTTGTTGTTGTTGCTGCTGCTGTTACTGCGACTGGTCAACTTGCTGGCTGCCTGGGCTGCCGTGGCCAGCAGCAAGAGCAACAAACACACTGAGCTGAACGTGTGGCAGGATATAAAACATGTGATTAACGATGACCGCCTTGAACTTGAATGCGTGCCAATTCGTGTTGCTCTTGTGCAGCTTTGGGTTGCTCTCGTGTGTTGTTTTGTTGTTATTGCTGTTGCTGATTTAGCTGCTGCTGTTGCTGCTGTTGCTGTCTGCCTCATTTTGTGCGCCATTTTGTGCGAAGTTTTGTTAGCTGCTTGGCTTTAGCAAATATTTGCTGTTGTTGCTGTTGTTGTTGTTGTTCTCGTTGCCGACGATTGCGCGTACGACATTTATTAGTTTGAAAATCACTGAAACGTAATTACGCACGGCAGCAACTGCTTAGCTTTTGTATCTGTTGCTGGTTGCAGGTTGCTGCTGCTACTTTTTCTGTTTTCTTTGGTGCTATCACAGTTTCGATTACTTAGTAATGATAATAATGGCCACGCAGTTTCACTTTCATTCAAGGCTTAAACTGCTGCTGCTGTTGCTGCTTCCTGTTTCCGATTTGTTGTTGCTGCTCATTAGTTGCGCTTGTCACAAAAGTAATTCAGCTGCTGTTGCTGCTGCTGCAGTTGTTGCTGCTGTTGCTTCTGTTTGTGTCTGACGGATGTGGACGACCCTCTGTAAATAGACGACAAGTGAAGGAAAGAAAAATTATATAATTGCTATAATTTGCCGTCGAGCTAGCTATAATAGCATAAGAGATGCACAGCTAGCTGCTCACTCTTATGGCGTTTCTTGCTGCAATGTTTAAATGCATATAATTACATAAATTATGAACCGGTATCTATAAAGATTGTTCAACATAGTTGACGTCTCAGGTTACTTGAAATACAACTTTTTTTGAACCGGGCCTGGCAGTTCGTCAACAATATTCTGAAGCTTTAATTAGCCTGGTCACGCAGTTTCCCAAGAAGTTTCCCCAAGATGACTGACAGCTATGGTTGTAATTCAAGGAGGGAAACTAATGGCCAAGCCACAAGCGACAAGCAAAAGGAAATTGAAAAAAAAATAAAATATGTGAGCAAAATTAAAAAAAAAACAAAATCACAAATTTTTATGAGCAGCAAGTGCAACAAGAACAAGAACCAGTCAAAACATATAATTATAGTTGTAGCATATTAGATAAATAAATTATGCATGGCTTATAAGGAAATCCAAATGCTTTCTTGCGGTTTATTACTCATGGCTAACAAAAACGCCATCAATTTGTAAAAAAAAAAAACATATATCTAAGATCTTCCGCTTAGCAATCCATTGACGTTACTCATAAGCGCAGTTCCCACAAAGCAATTGACTCACTCCGCTTGTAAAGTGAATGACTAACCAAGTCTCATCTTTTGCAGAGCTGACTAATAAATGTAAAAGTCAAACCAGTTTGTTGGTTTCATTTGAGCGACACTTGAATTGTACTTTGAGTTTTGAGTCGTTCGACTCAAGTATCATTTTGACCTGGTCTCACAAGCAATTAGTGCGTTGGTCAAAGCAAATCGAAGATAATTACAGCTTGTCATAATTTTAATGAAGAAGAAGGTCGACTCAAGGGCCCAAATGGAGAGGTGGCAACCCAGCCCAGATAGCAATGCGATT
The DNA here is from genome assembly GCA_035042345.1 of Drosophila fungiperda. NCBI lineage: Eukaryota > Metazoa > Arthropoda > Insecta > Diptera > Drosophilidae > Drosophila > Drosophila fungiperda. Next base: position 203,605 of record JAWNLM010000021.1, read on the forward strand.
TATTGTATTAAATACCCGTGGCTAACCCAAAGACCCATGCTAGCCAAACTGTCTAACCGGTAACTAGGTCTTGGGAGCCGAGGGGCCCGAATACGGGTCTGGATACGGGCGCATATTTGGCGTGCGGTTTTACATTAGATAACACAGCCAGAAGAGGGCGATGGACGATGGCAACGCCTCCAGTTTCAAAGTTCTTCCCTCCCCACCCCGCGGGCTAAATTCATTTATATCTCTAGTGTGGAGCCCAGCGTGGTCGTCGTTCAGTTAAATGTCAAACACGCGGCAATTTGTTATAAATAGCGCACTTCCGGCCTTAGATACACAGAGATACACTTGAGGGGGATCTGCGACGAGCTGAGTTTGCTGTATTTGCACCAATTTTAAGCTCTTAGTCGCGTGTTGATGTTGGAGAAGTTGACAAAGGTCAACAAACGTAAGCGGCGCGCACAGAGAGAAATTAAATGAGAAAATCGGGCCAAGACAGTAAAGCGAAAAGCTAATCTACCAAACAAGTCGAAAATTTGATGCCCTCAAGGGGATTAGCGCACGCAGTAGGAGCAGGAGGATACCCCCTAAAAATAGAGGGGAGCATTGACTCGACTCTCGAAAGCGGATCAAAGTCAAATGCAGAGTAGATGAGATTCAATTTTATGGTATGTAAATAGTAATTTAGATTGAATTAACTATGAAATTGAAATACTCTTGAAATTATAATGACAATTTTGTGCAGATGTTGCGGATGAGACAAAAAAAAGATATTAATTAATCAGTTATCGAAATTATAGAGGAACCTCTTTCAATCTTATTTTAGAACTGAAATGTATTTAAAATATATAAATATTATTATAAATCGAAGAAAAGATATCTAAGGAACTTTTACACCTTAAATAAGTTCAAGTAAGTTAATCTATTATCAAAATTATAGAGGAATCTCTTTCGATAATTTTTAGAAAATCTATTTTGAACATGTAAACATTATTATTATAAATCGAATAAGAGACTTCTAAAGAACAAGTTCAATTCTTAAGGGGTATATAGAGTTATTTATTTAAGTACCGATCAAAATTGATATCCATTACCAAAGTTCTTCTTCTTCATTCAACTAGATAGAGTAATCTCGTTACTGTTAAATTTAACAGTTTAGTGCTTATTTTGTACAATCAGTTATATGGCAGTACTTCCATTAATGCATTCCTAACTTAATGACAAAGTTATTATGCCCGTTGTTATCAAAAATGTATCCAAAATATACACAACAATAAGCTTGATGGGGCACTCTGGGTTTACAAGTGGTTGTTGTTGTTGTTGTTGCTGCTTAAGTTGTTGTTGCTGTGGTTGTTGTTGTTGTTGTTGTTGCTGCGGCTGTTGTAAATGTTGTAGATGGCGCTGAGTGACGGCCGGCAACGTTAAATGACGTTGATTATAATTATGCGGACTTGTACTTTGTACTACAGAGCTGTCTGGATGGGCCACAGGGCTATGCCTTGCAGCCAGACTCTGACTGCTCATTGCTGTTGTTGTTGCTGTTGTTTGTTATTATTATTGCTGTCGTCATCATTATCATCATCATCGCCATCCGTATCCCATCCAGAACATCGTCATCGTCAGGCGCCTGTCGTCATTGGCATTGTGCAGCCGGCGCTGCTGATGTTGATGTTTCTCTTGCTGTTGTTGTTGTTGTTGCTGTTGTTGCTGTTGTTGTTGCTTTTGCTGTTGCTGCTGTTGATGGGCGGGCAGATGAATGATGTCGCTTAAATACAGACCATAGCCGAGGCCGAGGCCAATCGTCGATTGTCGTTCCTGTGCTGTTGCTGCTGCTGTTGCTGACAATAATAAGAAGCAACATAACAACAACAACAACATTGAGGCAGCAACAGCAGCCGTAAAATTCAAGCCAATTTAGCTGGAGGGGCTTGTCCAGCAGGTTCTTCTGACCATAATCAAGAGCTGGCTCTGCACAGCATGCTGTGTTTTTGTTGTTATTATTGTCGTTCATAAGTACGAGTATAATATTATTACTTGGAGAATTAACTACACTCTTTTTTTGTTGATTCTTTTTCTTCTTACTATTGCCATAAGGAAAACTGAAGCCTGGCAAACTGGTTGAATTGGCCTGGTCGCCGGACTCTGCACTGACTCACAGCTAAAAGGCACGAAATGGCTTCCGTAGACACACATTAGTCGCTTTTACACAAAACGAAGTTGTCCGTCCATCCAATGGACAATGATGGGGCAAGCAAAAAAGATGCACTCAATGGGCATAAAAGCGTTCCAAGCGGCACAAGAAAAAAATCCAACAACAACAACAACAGCAAAAAAAAGTAAATAAATAAGATGAAAAAAAGAACAGAAGCTGCGGTGCAAGTAATAACAAAATGCTGAATACAAGTCAAAGACTTTGTCCATGGCTTTCATCATTGCACGATTTGTAGGAAATGTCGGCAATGAAAGAGCTGCCGGTGCAGTGGCTGCTGCGGACAAGTGGACAAGTGGACGACCTGACTGGCTCTGACTGGTTCTGACTCTGAATGTCTCTGCCTTTGACTGCGGGCAATGCCAAAGACAACGTCAACGACATTGATGAGGATGTTTTGTTGCCGCACAGTGTGGCCAAATCAATGTGAATTCAAAAAAAAAAAAAAAACTAGTAAAAAAACAATAAGTTTGCAACTCCATCAATAAAAATGATAAATGATTAATCATGAATACTTTGCATTATCATTAATTTTATTCGGCTACCTACGTTTATTCATCAGCAAAGCTAATCACAATTCTTGATACCTCCATTTGTGGCAAATTGCTTTTTTTTGTTGCCACCTTCACCTTTACTCTGCCCCGTCTCTCAATTAAAATGCCTTTCACATTTTCATAGTTCAAACGCCTCAATCTCGCAAATATAATGTAAACAAGCCAATGCCAATTCCAACTGGTAAATAGCAATTCCCATTTTTTAACCAGCTTTTATTTTTCATGGCAGGCATCATAAAATGTAGTTAAATATTTTCACCAACATTTTTTATTGACTACGTAGTTGAACTAAGATCTTTAAGTCTTACTTGTGGTTGACCCACTGTGCATTAGGCAATTTTATTGCTGTCGGCACTAACCCAAGAAGAACCCGGGTTCCGTGCAATCTGCAACCGCAATATATGTTTTCATTTAGCAGCTACAAGCGCCAAAGCGACCAAGTGCGAGAGAGCTACGGGAACAGCAACAGCATCATTGGATCGCTTCGGCTTTGCCCACTTGAAGATGCTTCATCATGCAGCATGTAATGGGTTTTTAGAGGCAAGCAAGTCGGGGATCGGCATGCGGCATGCCGCTTTATTATAAATGTACGGGCAGCGTGTATGACATGTATGTAAGTTGCCTGTGAATCTGTAGCCTGCATCTCTCCGTGTTGCACACACCCAGTTGCAACTAACAAATCGATTGTATAGCTAAAGATTAAATTGTTTATTCTTTCATATATAACATGTATGAAACATAATGTGAATTGCATTGCAGCTAAATTGCAGGTGTCATTCCCTTAGTTCCATCTGTGCGAAGCACATTGGACATGACTGAGCTCATGAGCGGGTCCCACTGGGTCTCTTTCAGAAACTTTCATGTGCGCTGCTCTGCTCGCTCTGTGTGTGCGTGTGCGTGTGTGTGTGTGTGTGGTTGTGCGGTTGTCACTGCACCTGTCATTCTGTGGCAAAGCAACAAAAAAAAAGATAAAAAAAAAATTGTTCAAGCAGCAAGAAAATTATTATTTATCGACGTTGGACGAAGCTAAAGTTGGAGTTTAAATGGAAGCTGAAACTGAGGATGGAGCTGGAGCTGAAGCTGAAGCTCGTCCTCGGCCTCGGACTGAGTTATGTGCACTTGTGTGTGTATTTATATATTTGTATATGTATATGTATATATACGAAGGCCAACACTAATTACTGCACATCATTTGCTTACTCGAGTGGCTGCAACTGAAGCTACTACACAGATTTAATTGAGTATAAAAAAGAAAAATTGACTAATTAGACTGAGTCGAAGGCACTTTGGCCGCAAGCTAAAACAGCGAAAAGAGTTAGCCATAAAAACAAGTCTGACTGACTGGCTGGCTGGCTGGTTCTGGCTGGTTCTGGCTGGTTCTGACTGGCAACCTGTGCTCATTTATTAAGGCCCGGTCAAGAGTGCTTTGAATCAAAAACTGCGCTTTGCTCCTCGTGTGTCGTCTTCATCTTTAATGATCATTAAACAAGCTGCCAGCCAATTGCACTAAAAGCTGCAGGCAAACGAACCAAACGGCTCTCAACCTGATGAAAACTATTTGAGAAGGCTGCTTCTGCTGATGCTCTACCAAATGCTGCAAGAGCTGTAAAGTGCCAAGCTACCTTTTTGTAAATTGCCCCAACATTCCAGCAGCTGCAGCACTGGCTGCCCGTAGTCCAGAGTCCGTCGTCCGTCGTCCGTTGTCCGTTGTCCGTCGTCCACTGTCCGCTGTCCGTTGCTGCTGGTGATGGTGCTCAGACTTCTGGTTTGGCCAACGGCGCATAATTTAAATAATCATAAAAAATAATAATTTTTCTAACGATAGCATGGGGAGGTGGGTTGTAAGGGGGGTGGTTGAAGTGCAACTCCCCTTAAGTAGTCGCAAGAATAGTAGTCGTTGTAGTGTGTGCTCCCTTTTACCATTTTGATTATAATGCTCATCGTTGTCGGCAGCCAGGTAGGTTGGCAGGTTGGTAGGTTGGTTGTTGGGGTAGCATGGTAATATATTTTGCTCGTTAGCAATTTTCGTTTGAAATAAATAGTAATTAGTGTGCCAAAGAGTTGCCCATCTTTGCTCAAGTGCCGCCGCCGTCGACGTCGACGAGCTGCCTTGCTTGCAGTTCTTATTGGCAAGCTATTCTTCCCCCCCGACTCCGTTGAGTCAATCAAACGACTGTTTCTGTTCCAGATCCTGATGCTTCTGCTACTACTCCTTCTCACTTTTTTTTACCTGTTTTAAGGACTAACCGAGTGCTGCTCGTTGCGAAACTATCGCACAAAGCTGTGCAATTTGCTACTTCTGTTTCGCGCACTTTTATTTGACATTTTTCATTAAACCCGAAATGCCTTCTTTTTCATTTATTTTTAATTTTTGTTTTTATTTTTCTGCTCTTTATTTTGCGTTGACATCACATTTTTCGTAAAGACTTTTTCGAGCTGCACAAGTTGAACATAAAAGTTTGAAGGCATCTGGGGAAATATGTCAGCGTTGTTTAAGTTTTTAACATTTTCGGCAAAGCATGGGAACAAGTTGACTGACTGCGCGAAGACTGAGATGGAAATCGAGCCAGATTGTTATTTACTTAAGTATAATTGGCTTCGTCCAAACAAACAGCTCTCCAATTTAAATGAGTGCCTGAGGAGCATCAGAGCATCATCACTGATCGAGTGATGTAAGCCAATCCAATTCGTATAAGATTAAATCATTTGGCAGTTTTAAGCAAACAGTCTTTTAACTCAGTTTACTTCACATGGTTCAGCACTCTCTCAAAATGTTCAGAGTTACCAAAAAAAAAAAAAGGGGAAAAATAGTAACAAAATAATTCATTATCGGAGCAACACATATGTTCCAAACATTTTTTTTTTTTGCCCTTGTAACTTTTGCCATTTGTAGTTGTGTTTTGTCTTTTGTTTTTTTTTTTTGTTTGGCCAACATCCAGTTTGCCCTTTTTGTAGCATTTTGTAGCGAATGATTGATTGGCCGCATTAACTAGCGAACTTTGGTTCTAGTCGGAAAATGCACCCTTCTTTTTACTTGATGTTTAGGATAAGGATAAAAGATCAACAAAAATCTGCTTCTAATGGCTTTAATTTGATTACATTATTTGAACATAACTAAAAATTGTGTTTGGCATTTTACCATTTATTTATTTACTATTGAGCTAAAGGTGTTTTGCGATGTGTCTTTATATGGAATACATATCTATCGCATTTGCAAATCTTTCGTTTCTCTAAATAAATCCGTGTATTTTATACCTTTTACATTTACCATAGATTTCTTTTGCTGGCTCTTCTACCGTATTTCTGATAATTCTTTGGCAATTGTCTGTGTCACCTTTATTGGCCTTATCTAAATACTTGATTTGTGTGCCATCAGATAACCTCAATTTTTGTTGTTGTTGTGAACTTTAATAGTCAGGTATCCCAGTCACAGTCGACTTTTACCTAGCACTCGTCATGTAACTGGTTAATAGTTGAAGTAGGTTCTTCATTTTATTCTCCACTCTGCCGCAGTTGTGTGTCATCTTTCTAGCTTATCAGTTGTGCATCATTAAGTTGGGTTTTTTCCCCCCTTTTTGTTGTGTTTGTGTGTGTTGCTTTTCTTGCTCATCTTTCGCTTGTGTTTTGGCTCCTTTCTCATTTTGGCATTCACTTTTTTTTTTGCAAGCGGACATAAAACTTTCTTTTGTTTTTGTATCTATTGCTGGCGTCGAGTTCTTTATCCTAGCCAACAACTGGTGATTCGACTGCTTCTTTCCTTCCAAAACTTCCACAGCGTCTTCAAACAGTTTTGTGTTTTTGTTGCTTGTGCAATTGGCAATTTTTGTTTTCTTATTGTTGTTGTTGTTGTTTGCCTACAGCAAGCGAATTTTCTCATTTTGCACAAATAGTTGTTGTTGTTCGTTCATTTATTATTGTTGTTGTTGTCGATGTTGTTGTTGCTGTTGTTCTTGTTAAATTTTTTGGTACAACTTTTCGACACTCTCTTTTTTGCCCTGAGTTTGCATTTCGTAGGTAGGTCGGAAATTTAATCTTGAAGTCGTCATCGTCATCGTCGTCGTCCGCGCAAGGCATCACACAAATATTTAATTAATTTTTCGAATTTTAATTAAAAAGTTTCCGTTACATCGTCATCGTCATTTTCTAGGCGGTTGCTGTACATTTAAGTAGGGCCCTTAGCCTACTGGTTATATGGACTACTTGTTACTTGGCACTTTTATTGCCCAGCGAAAGGTAACCCCTGAAAAATCTTTCAGTTCAGATGGCCAGATGGGCTACCAGTTGCCTAGTTGCCCAGTTGCCCAGTTGCCCAATTGGTAATTCAAGCCCTTATTCACAAGTTATCGGTTTGCTTTCAGCTTTACGGCGCTGTCGCCGTCTCTGTCTAATTCGGTAGTGTTTGCCATCAATCAATTTGTTAAGAAGAACGCGAAGCGCGCGCGGCGGCAAATCCATTCCAATAAACATAAAGCAAACACTTAATTGTCTGTCAGCGTTAACAAACCGAGCAAACCCGACAACACAAATATCATATGACCAGCCAGTCAGCCAGCCAGCCAGCCAGCCAGCCAGCCAGCGAGCCATTCGAGCCGGGCCGAAAGGAGGAGGCGTTATGTGTTGTTGTCTCGCTGGTTGTTGTTGGTTTGTTGTTGCTTGTTGTTTCCATAAGCAGACAACACATATATCACCTGCTGCGCACAAAATGTTTTCCACAAACTTGTAAGAGATGCCAGGGCTCTGATACTGTAGGCCCAAAAAGAACTCATGTTGCCTCTCAGCAGTTCTCTGTCTCTCTGTATAAAAATGCATGCATTTGTTATCTGTGACAAAGATCTCTTGGCCATTAAATTAACACTTAATGACTTGTGTGTTTGTGCATGTGTGTGTGTGTGTGTGTGTGCGTGTGTGTAGATGCGTAGGTGCTATGGCGGTGGTCGGGGACAGCAGGCCGTCTCATGCGACTATTATTCTCTATGGGATGTCCAAAATCTTAGCAGCAACACATCATTAAGAGACAGCAGGAAAGACGACTAGCAGAGACATTGCTGAGCTTTAGTTAAACTTTATGATACACTATAAAAAATATAACTACTAACAAGTTAAATTTTTGTAATGAAGATGAACAAGAAATAAAGAAATGAGTTTAAGACTGGCAAAGTTGTCGAGTAAATTACAAGTGAAATATGATGAAAAGTATCTTTATTGTATTTATATCTTTTCTATTTCAATTATTCTGATGATGATTGTTCTAATTGGAATTCCCAAAAGAATTCCAACTCGAATTCACTCACTATTTCAGCTGCAACTCGCTGTAGAGTATCAAATTATCGATATGTGTTAGATTTCGGGTTTTTATCTCATTTGTATCTTATGAGCTACATGCCAGGCTGGCAGGGCCCATCAGAGATCTCTTGTTTGTAGCCATAAGTTGGAATTGTTTTTAGACTCTGACAAAATAAATGATGACAGCGGCGGTGTTGAGTTTGTTTTCTGTAATTCCCTTGTCGCTAAGTTGTTCTAATTTTTTTTTTTTTTTTCATCGTCTGCGGCGCTTTCCCCTTGCAGGCAACAAATAGTTGTTGGTCCACGGTGTGAGATACTCACTTATTTAGATGGGCAGATAGATATATTTATATATATAAAAATATACACATATATACACTATATATGTAGAAACTGACTTCTTGTTTAAAAGTGTGTTGTGGGTTTGGGATACAAAACATGTTTATGTCATTTGCGGGAGGGAGGCGACAAAATTTTATGTTTCTCACTCAATTTGTTTTGTTGTGAAAATCAACAAATGCGTTGCAATTAAATTTTTGTTTTTATGCGTGTGTGTTTTATTTTAATTTTTTTTTTTGATTTTGTATGCTGTGTTTTATGTTAATTTAAAATGCGACACGCTGCGCTGATATTAATAGCTACATCTTAAAGACACTTTAGCCAACAAGTGGCGAGCGAATAGGCTAATAAATATTTCATAATACTAAATGGTAAATTATGCATATATGGGAATCTCAAGATGCCCACTCAGCAGCCACAAAAGCAAATGGTGTGTGCCAAAATCAAAAGAGACATTTATGAAAGCCTTGGTCAGCAGGTAGTGTGGGAGATGAAGATGAAGATGAAGATGGAAACCGCAGGGCGGAGGGGAGTCCAATGTGAAGTGCATTCAACTGTCGACTGCATTGCATTGGAATCAGTGATAAATTTATTGCATAATTGAACAGGACAAAATCGTGTCGTGGCTTTAAAATGCAGCCATGTAAATACAAACTATTTACATATAGATTGAACTGGGCCTGTGCCAGAGCCAGACTACCTTTTGAGGAGCCCCATCATACCACCCATACCACCCCAATCCGCACTCATACGCCCTCAGTTATTTATGGGCTGTGGTAAGCCGGTGGAGCGATGAGAGCTCCGCTGTGGTTGTGTGCGTGTGTGTGTGTGTGTGCGTGTGTGTGCTTGTGCGTTTTGTTTAATTAAGTAGCATAACAGTAAACAAATTAATATCAATATTAACAAAGAAGATTATTGAAAATCTCTCTCATTATTTACAATACCGAATGACAAAACAAATAAATTATTAATATTCCATGCAGCAGGAGGAGCAGCAGGAACAAAACCGAATGACGATGCACAGTTGTCAGTTGTATTCCATCCCTGCCCGGCTCCTGCTCCTGCTCCTGCTCTGCTCCTGCTCTTTATCAGCTGCACAAAGGCTCTCATTCAAGCGTAAATATTTTGTATTATTACAAACTTTGGCTACGGTTTTAATTGTACATGCCACAAGAGCAATACACACACACAGAGATACACACACACACACACACACTGTATGACACCACAACCCTAATGTTACCCACATTCCTACAGCTGTTGTTGCCACTTGCAAAAGCGCTTTCTTCAATGACAACCTCTTGGATGGAGTGGGGGGGGTTTGCCTTTTGTGTGTTTTGTGTGTGTTCTTGCCGCTTGTTGTGTCTGGCTTAGATGACGGAAATGTAGCTGAAAAGTGTGGCTTTGCCGGAGTGCTAAAGTTGGCTTTGCATCTGACATAACATCATTTAGCATGTGACATCGAGGAGGTGGAGCCAAGTCACTTGTTGAAGGGTTGCGACAATAAAAAATGTTTATTCTGAAACTGGAGTTTCATCTCGATATTGTTGTACAACTACTACTAAATCTTAACATAATAAAGTCAGCCTTAGGCATATCGAAAATGTACTTTAATATTCTTTATCCAAAATGCCTCGTCATAAATTATAAAAATTTATAAAACTAAAATGCCAGCAATGATAAAATATCCAAACATCTATTCTGCTGTAAGCCAGCTATACAGAAATGCAAATAATCGTTTCATATTATTCTCGAATTCGAACATGGCCCACAATAAACGTTTAAATAGCTTTACATCAATTCTGCAATCCGAAAAACCGGTCAATTCCTGTTTTGAATTTCAAACGATTGCCCCAAAAATGGGGGCGTGCCATGCTCTGCTGGGCGTTAGCAATTGATAAATGGTGCACATTTGACAAAAATGGGGCAGGCGAAATACCATTCACGTACATTTGTGGAATATCGTATGAAATTGCCAACTTAAAGATAGAGACAGCCAATCCAATCCGGATATGGCCTGATGAAAAAGTAGATTAATTAATTAAAATATTTAAATGCACTTTTCAGTTGAGAATAAGCAACGCAGCCATGTATGAAAATTGAGCAATTTGAAAGACATGATGTGGCCGTAAATATATTTATTTATATATTTAATGAAACGATAAAATTTCGGAGCAGCAAACACGGCGCTTTATAAGCCATATGATATTTATTATATAAATTTATAAATGCCCGCCATGAGCGTTTTTGTCATGTGTGTGTGTCGTTGTGTGTGTGTGTGTTTTTGCTCAGTGGCTCAACGGTGCAAATTGAATAAATTTCGTTAATTGTTGTTGTCGCGCACCTGTATCCTGCCTCCTGCCTCCTGCCTCTCCGTTCTGGCTGACTGGCTATATGACCAACGGCGGCTTCTGATCGTGCGGTCGATTTGTGGCATATAAAAAATATTAAGTGGCACTGCCCCAAAACCTCAAACCTCTGCCCACCGTTAGCCGTCGTTGTCTGTTGCCCTTTGACATGCAATATATAATTTGCCATGTATGGCGGCAGTTGGTTGCGCTGTCCGGGTGCAAGCCCATCCTGACGTGCCACCGCCGACACGGCTAGTGCTGCCAATTTGTTTTTTGTACGCCAAGCCAGTTTAATTAATTTACATGGAATTTACAGTAACAACAAGCAGCACGACAACAACAGCAACAACAACAACAACAAGTGCAACAGTAACTACAACCACGACATGTGAAAGTTTAAACGAAAGGTGAAAAATGAAAATAATCGAATTGACCGAACGCTAGCCGTTTCCACGTTGCACACATCGATACCGTTGTTGTCCGTTGTTGGCCATGTCAGCCCGACGGCCTAACAGTTGACATAGCTGGCAACCAAAAACTAAAACGTGGAGCGTCAGTAAAAGGGGAAATGGATGCATAAAGTGGACGATGACTGCAAGTATTAAACTGGGACGGACATAGACACGTGTGTTGCATAAAATTGTAATTAATGTCACACAACGAAATGTTTTAGTTGACTGTTTTCTAGTTGTGGGCCTGATGGGGAAAACCCCCTTCATATATGTATGAACTGTGCATGGCTAATGTGAAAATGTCGTTTTATGTAGCCATTAAAAATGTAATAGACTTTAATTTTATGATTTTCGACAATTTCCACAATTCGAAATATTTTTATGTGGTATTTTTTTTTTTGTGTTTTAATAATGTGCCCACTATTGACTAATAATTTTTATTGTTTTGGGCAACCTCAAGCGATGTTAAGAAATTCCAACAATTATTACAGCTTTTAAATGTGGGAAGAATACATTTTATTTGATTATTAAATAGGTTTTCATTAATGGTCATTTTAAATGACACTCAGCTAAGGATTTTATTGCGTCATCTGTGTTGTCAGCACTCAAATCTCAACTCACTTTCCATTTTAAATATATATTTAGATATATATAAAATGAAATGCACAGCTTAAATGATCTCTTGTCAACGCGACTTAACCTCTTTTGGCTTGAGCTTGGCAACTTTTTTTTTAGAGTTTTATTTCTGTGAGCGAAGTAAAGCAGATTTCCTTTGCTTGACCTTGCCGGTAACCTTCCATGTACAGCTTGGGTCACAAGTATAAGTGGCTCTGAAGACGACACCCTCTTCAAAAGGCGACGACTTTCCTTTTGTTTCCCCCAGCATTAATGGAAGCTTTGCGAAATCAGCTCGGGCAACAATTAATAAAGCTCAATTCGATTAAGTCTTTGTAATAAAGCAAAACCTTAAGCTGCACAATTAAATATTTTAGCCAAGAGTGGGGGGCTGTTAGCGGGTGCGTGGCTGTCAATATCAAAAGGAGAGTGACACGCCATGGAATACCGCGCACGCATGCCAAATAAATAAAGCCCATATGAAGAGGCTTAAGGTATATTTTTTTATCGAATTTTCGCTCATTTCAAAAATTAACTACGACTGTTGGGAGTATCTTAAATGTCCTTACGAAGTGCGGCATACAACAATGCGATTTATTGGCCACGCAAGATAAATGGCAAACTGTCTACATTTCCTTGTGCAGGTTTTTCTCCATACATACACACACACACCTACACACCCATCCACAACCACATACACTGAAAAGCGTTTGCGTTAGCATTTTCATGACGGTTTTCAGTTGCTCACTGCCAAAAAGTTTCGGCAGGTTTTACTTCTTGCTCATTTTTAATTTTTTTATTTTTTACTTTTTTTCTACACATGCGATAAAAATTGCTCGAGCCAAAGCTCAAATAAACTGATGGTTGGGAGGACGAGCAAAAACATCATTAGCATTACCAAATAAATCACATCCGCTTTTTCACAACCGTTGTTGGTTGTGTCCAGTCCGAAAGACATCCAGCAACAACAATAAAAAAAAAAAATAAAAAAAAAAAAAAAATAACCAAAATGATAAAAAAGGATAAAAGCTTTGAACACCGGAGTGCAATAAATTTCTCTCGTGACGAGCATAAAACTTTTTAAACACAACAATGCCAACAACAACAGTAGCAGCAGCAACAGCAACAGCAGCAACAGTAGCAACACAAACAACAACAACAACAACAATAACAAGCCACACAAACGCATAGCGAAGCGGCAAGTTCCGTTTAATGCGACCTCCCTCAAAAAAACCCCCCAAGCAGTAATGCACATGTGAAAAGATTCACAGAGCAGAGCAAGAGAGAGCAAGAGAGAGCAAGAGAGAGCAAGAGAGAGAGAGAGAGTGTGTCAGAGCGAGACAGAGAGAGAAAGGAACTGATGCAAACGCAGACTGGCTCTGCATGTGCAGCTTCGCTTTATACACCCCTCACAAAAACAACTCCCAAGAATTGGGTATACAAAAACTAAGCTAAACTTCGATTAAACTTTCAAACAAGAAGCGAAAAACTAATTTAACATTTAATTACTACAAGAAATTTCTCTTAAATCTTTTCTATAATTTGTATACATAAAATAAATAATTTATAATTTTGCACGTGGTAACTCAGAGTCAATCACAATTTGTATGCTTTGGGAACTGCTACTTGTTTTTTATTTGTATGCTTTGGATTTTGTGGTTTGATCCTGCATCCTGAGCTTTGCCATCCTTTAGCGTCGACGTCGTCGCCGTCGTCGTCGTCGTCGTCGTTGTTGTCGTCGTCGTCACTGATGATAAAGTATGCCAAATGTCCGCCCCCTTTTGTACCGCCCACTTGGGCAGCCCCTACGATACATCAGCTCAGCAACTTTGCTCAATAAATTTTGTGCACAGCTCAAAGGCGTCCCGCAGTATGCAATGATTTTTTTTTTTGTTTGGTTCAGGTCGGGTCCAAAAACAAGTTGCTTGCGACGACCAAAGCTGTGAGCTAAAAATTATAACAACTTTTGGTAACAACATGAAACGCTTACATTGTGGCTAAGGCAGAACAGTTGCCTGTTTAACGCTGCCTGTCGCCCATTGTGTGCGTGTGTGTGTGTGTGTGTGTATGTGTGTTTTGGCCAATGTATCCTGTTTGAGAACTGGACATTTTTATTGTGCTTGCTGTTGATTTTGCTGTTGTTGGGCTGACAAAAATCTGCATTGGACATAAATGCCAACACTCGTGCGGCATTCTGTGCAGCCTGTGGTAAACTCTGCATGTGTGTGTGTGTGTGTGTGCGTGTGTAGGTAGGTTTGTGATTTGCTGTGCTATGCTGTGGAGTGCCATCTAAACCAGTGCTGCAATCAGCTTGCACTCTTGTGACTCTGCCTCGTATCTTAATTTTACTCTGGCAAAGAGGCCTGAAACGATAATAAAGCTGGCAGTGGAGTTGGTGACGAGAGTTCGCAATGCAGGCATTTTTTTGGGCCAATTGCGAAATGGGTCAACTCGAAATAAGCGTAATTCTCAAAATGCTCATTCTCTTTATCTCTCTCTGTCTCACTTTGTCTCTTTGTCTCTGTGTCATAGTCGACATCGTTGCAATTGATTGAATACGTGATGTCCATGCAAGAAACAAACTTAAAAGCCAGCTAAAAATCCCATCTGTGAATTGGTATCACCGACACACCTCCCCGCAAAACGCCAGTGTCCCGTGTACTTTAAACGAAAGTGGTTCTAAAAACGAGATTGTTGCGAAAATGTTTGCACATTTTGAATCAATAAAAAGAGCGCAGAGCACACTAACAAAATCTATGTCCAGTTGGCGTGTTTCAGCATAGCCTTGAAACGGGCAATGAGCACATCGACTATTTGCCAATCAACATGCAACGGATCGTGGCCAATCAGGCGAAAATTCGAAATAGCAAATGTGGATTTGTTTGGCCATCCAATGGTAAAGTGAATTCCAAAATCGAGTCTGCAATTGCCAGTAGAAATTAATTATAAAACAGCACAGCTTACGAAACTGAGAAAAATAAATATTTGCACAACTTACATTCTATTAGAAAATGCAGAGTGATCGACTTTTTTGTGCTAAAGCAAAACCACAATTTTATATTTTAGCACTAAACAAGTCAGAATGCTCTAGTCCAGAGTGTTCGACCAGCAGATACCCTAAAAACAACTGTTATATATGAGGAAATCCTTTTCAATATATCTTATCAGACCCTAATAAAATTATAATATGATAATTTATTAGGGTCTGATTATAATTTATCAATAATATGCCAGAGTTTGTCCAATACCAATTAAATTTTTACAATTTCAATTGATATAGATAATTGATTTTTATCGATGTTCTGGTAACGGTGCATGCTATCAATATAAGTAATGAAATCTTTAGTGTATATAAAATTGATGAGATTCGAAATATTTGCTTCTGCCAGTTACTTATTTTCTCTCAACTTAATTATACCATTTTTGCGTTTCTAAGGGTATTAAAAAAAGCAATTTCAGCTGCAGTTTCAAATGAATATTTGCTAACTTGTGAGTTAAAAAGACTATTTGAAAGCTATTGGTTTTAAGCCTTAAGATAAATTATATTATGCGTGATTGAGTTTTTTCCCCTTTTTTTTCTATTTATTTAGATTATTAATTGATTAAATTGGTTCAGTGAATTTGTTTTTAAGTAAATTAGATAGCCAAATTGACGTTGGGCTATAATTTGCATATCACTTCAAATTAGAATTCAAGTTATGATGGCCATAAAGCTAAACTCGTAAAGTAATTGAATTTAGTGACCCTTTCAAAGGCAAATTTCCAATTAAATTCAAGAGCTTAATGTATTTAAAGTACTTTGTCCATAATTTGCCAGCAAGTTTATGTCTGAAGCAGACTTACGAAATTTGCTATTCAGAAATTACTTAGAGTAAACATAAGAAATAACTTTGGCTAAAAGCAAAAATTTTGATATTGGCTAATCTTTGGCTTAAGCACAAGTGTGTGTTTGGTTGAAAAGTGAGAATATTTTTGTGTAAAATAACGCAAAATAAAAACCATAAAATCAACACAAAACAAAACAAAACAAAGCAAAGCACAAAAACAATACAAAAAACCAGACAGACGAATTGGCAAAAAACATCGTTGAATAGAAGTTTGTGCAAAATTCTAAGATTTGACGATGCATAAGCCAGTTGTGTGTGTAGTTAACTCTGTGTGTGTGTATGTGTGTGTGTGTGTTTATGTGGAGTATTCATTTATCAAAAATAATATATTAAATTGCCAACATTGAATGATATTTTAATTTGCATCTCTGTCTCTGTCTCTGACGATGTTTCCTTTTGAATAAAACATTAAAATGTATATGTGTGTGTGTGTGTGTGTGTGTGTGTGTGTGTTCTAGGGAAACATTTTGTGCTCTGGCTCTTATCTTTATTTATTCAAAAGATAATTTTATGTGTTCCGCAGTCGAAGCATAAAATTACTATGTCGAATATTGTTTGAGCAAATAAAAACGGGAGAAGAGACACATGCAAAGCAGGGTGGACCAAATTGGGAGGCCAGGCACTGGATGCTGAGCCTGATATACATGCAAGTGGCATCACCAAAAAATGGCTGCCTAACTGTGCATGTGCCTGCCCGTGTGTGTGTGTGTGTGTGTGTGCATGTGTGTGCAGGAAATGCTATGTAACAAGGACTATGAAACGGAAACGGCATCAGGCTGTGAACAGTTCAGTTCAACTCAGGCAGAGCAGTTCATTTACATTTATATGGTCTGCTTACAATGTTAACGCTTATGTATGCGACTATGAGATACATACCCCTAACCCATCCCCCCTTCCCCATCCCCTGCATACAGTTTTAGAGTCAGTGAGTCACATTGTCTATTTGATTGCCTGCCTGTCTGAGTCTTTTTCTGTCTCCTCTGTCTGTGTATCTATTTGCTTTATCATTGCCTCTGCCAGCTGATAATCTTTATCCCAGTGAAATATTTAATTTAATAAAAGCTTTGTCAGCCGCTCCGCTCCCCTCCCCCTACACCACAGCCACTCACACACAACTCTTCAAGTCATATTTTACAATTTATTTAATTTATTAGCTTCATTTCTCTATGTTCGTCTGTTGTTGTTTGTTGTTTGTGTAAAGCAAGAAAACTCTTTGCCGCTTAGCTGAAGGGAAAAAAAACCATATAAATGATAAACATGCATAAAATATGCCAAAACAACAATATGAACAAGCCAATAAGCCGCATAAATTCCATGCATGCTCAAATACGAAAGAGTACAAATTGAGTATCCGGAATCGAGAGTCAGTTTTGTGGATTACCAATGGAAACTTCTCTGACACAGTTTACAATCTTAACACATAATCTACTTGTTTTTGGGACAGATAAATTGTCTATCGTTGAAAAACATTCGATATGTTTTTCGAATACAGTTTAAGTAAATAGATTTAGATTTAATTATGACCTAATTTTTAAGTGGCTCAATCTTGGTTCTTGATAAATCTATGATGATTATTATAATTACAGCTTTGCAAAGAAACTTTGTGAGCATAAATTATGGTAGTTTGCATTGCCAAAATAGCATATGACTAACGAACTGTGAAAATGTTTAACCCATTTCTGTAGTAAAAGCTTGTTCTGCTCGCTTGTTTATTGCTAATTATTTAAACTTGTTTAGGTTTGTAATTAAATATGTAACACAATGAAATATTCAAGCTGATAACTGTTTCTCTTTATAGTCTCAACTCTGCTGCAAAGTTTTATTGACCAAGTTTTGGTAAAAATCGATATATTACAAATTAAAAAATTACATTTACAGTATAACTTCTATAAGGGTATCAGATCTTCGGTGCAATCATCTTTCTTTTTATTATTCTTTTTTTTTGGCAGCGTATGTGTATTTGGCACTTTTATTATTGTTTTCATTTTCACAATATTCAGAGCATGAAATATAATTTTGCCATGGCAAAATTATTATTTGCAGTTAGAAAATGCGAGGATCTCGCCAACTCCCCCCCCCTTCCACGCCCCTCTATATCAGTGGAAAATAATAAAAAAAAAATGTTGGAGGCCCAGTTGACAGGCTGATTTTCGTTTGGTTTTGGTTGTGGCTTTGGTTTTTGGCAGCCAACTTGGCGACAATGGCAGCAGGCGCCTTTTGTTTTGGTCGCTGATAAATTGTGGCTGATATAAATGCAAAGAGCAAAAAACAAAAAGCAGCAACAAAAGTGTGCAACATATTAGCATAGATACAAATACAAACCAAGCATTCAGGCGATGCGTCTGTGAAGCACGTGGGGCAAAGTGAACAGTAAATAAATAATGTGGTTAAAAATTTACCGACATGTGTGTGTGAGTGTGAGTGTGTATGTGTGTTTGTCTGTGAGTGTGAATGAAGTTTGACTTTGAATAATGTTTGGATTGTCTGTGGCAGGCAGGCAGGCAGGGAGTGTGGACAGCGGGGACGGTCGAGAAGCGCTGGCAGCCTGGCAGCAAAATAAATCGAGAAATTATAGAACTGTGACTAGTATAAGAAATGGCAACGATATTTGCCAGACAACCAGCGAGCGTGGCTAGATATATGGCAGCCACTGAAGTCTTCTCAGCTTCACAGGCCAACTGATGTCGTCTCAAGGTGGCACATGTCCTACCAACAACCAATAACATCAACAACAAAACAGTCAACAGCAAACAGCAAACAGCAACAACAACAACAACTGAAAATTGTGACAGCTGTTGCCATCATGGTCGGTTGGAAGCCTACACAAAACAAAAAAAAATATATATGCTGAGATAATACAAATAAAAATACTAAAAGAAATAAATAAAATATTGACAAATCCGAATATGCGACAACCAAATGTTCTGTAAGTCAAATAAATCAAAGAAAATTTATATGTTAAATTTGAATAAACAAATACCAAAGAAAGTAAATCAAAAATAGTTTTTAATATCAACAGCACTGAGAAGAATAATCCCAGAATTGATTTATTCTATCTAAAAGCCCCCAAGATTTGATAGCTTTAAGTATTTATTTTACTGGTCAGCAATACAATTATTTTGGCATTAAGAATTTATTAAATAATTTGCCAATTATGCAGTTCTACGATATTTATGCGTTATATATTCCAGGACGCAATTTTCTTGCTACCAATTGTTGTTGTTGTTAATATGCCCTTTGTTACCCTATCAATCAAGGATATAAAAACAATAAGCGGCTCCATCGTAAAATTTTCTTCTCGTGTGAGTTTTTTGCTGAGCCTGATGGAGGGCATAAAATTGTTTATTAACAAATCAACAGCAATAACAATAACAACAACAACAACAACAACAACAAAAGCAGTAGCAGCAGCAGCTCGTAACTTTGACAAAACATTAAAATCAGCACATTTTTTACTTTAAGCATTTTTCAATGGTCTCCTCTGGCCTGAATGCAATAAATTGCAGACGTAGTATGGATTTTTTCGCATAAATTGTATGAAAAGCTCAAGATGATACAAAAATAAAAGAAATTATGTTTTTTATATATATGTATTTTTATATAGACAGCCAACGAACGACGACGTCCAACGGCTTGAGAAAAAAAAAATATGACAAGCAAGCAAAAAAAAGCTGCCAAGCCAAGGTTGGGTTGGGTGGGGTTTTTTTTTTTTTTGGGTGGGATAAGGTTCGATAGGTTGCAGAGACACAGGCTTTCCATATTTATGCATTATGGATATTAGTTTGAACCACAGGAAAAATGCCATTAAAAGCAAAAGCATGAAGTCGATTACGCGCCAAAAGCGAAATTGCATGAAAGCCCGGGCAGTCAATGGGCAAAAAAATAAAAATGATAGTAACTCTGGGTATGGGGGACAAGGTCTTCGAGGTCTGGCTGGATGGATGAGGACACTGAGGACACCAACACAATATGCTGCAGAGTTCGTCGATGAAGGACGCGTTGTCAAACTGACAGCCAGCAGGACCAAGCATAAGGAAAATCAATTTACTTGCATTCTTCTTATTCGCCGCTGATGGTTAGAAACGGGAACTTGCCAACACACACATCCACACACACACAC
This sequence comes from Drosophila fungiperda, assembly GCA_035042345.1. NCBI lineage: Eukaryota > Metazoa > Arthropoda > Insecta > Diptera > Drosophilidae > Drosophila > Drosophila fungiperda. Next base: position 223,400 of record JAWNLM010000021.1, read on the forward strand.
AGTCGCACACCCAATCGCCCACATAACAGCAGCTGCTTTTTTGAGTTGGGGGTCTTGGTTGGGGGATTTGGGAGTTGCTGGTACCGCTGCCTTTGGCGATTTTTTTTCTTCCCAGAGATTGCTGGCGACGTTCCGTTGAGTTGCAGGATTATTGTGTTGGGGCAGTCGCCTCGCGGCGTAGCGGATGACAAGTGAAGAAGTGCGTGTGTGTGGCACGAACGGCAGCTGCGTTGTGCGTGCGCCCATTTATTTGACGTGCCACACGTGTGACAAACGGAATTTACGCAGGTTTCCTGCCACCCTCAGCTGAGCCGAGGTTTGAGCTTGCGTCAAGGCAAATGCCAAGCAAATGATCTATGATAAGTGCAGCAGAAACTTGGAAACACTTCACTATGACAGCCCCCAAGTTATGTGGCAATGCACAATCAGACAATAAAGTAATCTATTTTTGCATGCATACATTTTTAGTAGTGACTGTGATGGTTCTCTAGTTCTAGTTTCTACTTTCGCAAAAATCCAAACAATCTGTAAAAGTTAGTAAACTTTAAACAAGTTCCTAAGACACTACAACTAACTACTAACTTCATTTAGTCTATTTATGAGCTTAGTAAGTTTGTTTGCCATTTGAGTCATCGTCTGACTTTTTATCAAGCTCTAAAAGGAAAACTTTTAATTACTATTACACGCAGCTGGCAACAATCTGTTTGCAATATTAATTGCAAAGCAAAAACTGTAAATCAAAACATTCAAGCAACACATAGCTAAAATATTTATATTCCTTTTAGGTAAATTGAAATATTAAACAATTTTTGTATTTATATATTAAACATATTTCAGTTTATTTCTATAATTTAATAAGCATTATGCACAAGAGCAGCACTCAAATATGTTGCCACATAAGTGCTGATCGTATCTACGTATAACTAACCAAATGGAAACGCTTTTAGTCTTATCACCAGATCTTTATATGCTCTACGCATATTCAATAGAAAAATTGACTTATGTGGCACACACACATGTCGGAATATGTTGCACTTTGTCACTTTATTATGTTTAAGGCAACCCTGAAGCACTTAGTGCCTTACGCACTATTGCATAATTAGCCGTTAACTTTGGCACACTCTTCCCCCCCTCGATAGCAGTTGTGTTGCCTACCACTATCAGTTGGTTGCCACTCTGCGCAATTTGGAAGTTGAAGTTGAGCCACCCCCAAAACCACACTTTAGTCTAATTTATGCCACATTTCTCATCACCCGCTCTTGCAACACGTTGTCCGGTTTTCACACCGCTTCCGCTTTGGGCTGCACATAAATATTCATCATTAATACGCTTTACGCTTTACGCTACTGGCCAACAACTCCCCCTCCCCCGCACACCATCCCTCCGACACATTACGCATTTTGCCTGTTTGTTGATGAAGCGGAAGCGGGAAGGTGGGGTGGTGTATTTCTATTGACATTACCCGATAGGGTTTTGTTCGTTCAATGGCCGCCGACCTCCAATAACCATTTAATTAAAAGAGTTGGAAAACTTTTCATTTGCCCTTTTTTGTTCTTATGTCTATTCAAATTAAGCGAAATTCTATTAAAATGGGCACCAGAAAAAAAAAACAAACAAAACAATGAAAACAAATGTCGCTAGTGCTGCGGTATTGGGTTTTTTTTTGTGTATTTTTGTTGTTGTTGTTATTGTCTTTCTATACTTGCTACTCAGTGGCTTTTGCCACACGCACCGTCGTTAATTTTAACGACTTAAAAGTCATGTAATTTTATGACTTTAAAAGCTATTTTAGAGCCTTTAGTTTTATTTGACAATTTCGGTTGCCCCTTTTGCCTGATGTGCATAAAAATTGGCATATAACACAAACAATATTAATAATGAATGAAGAGATAGACTGAGACATACCCTGTAATCTTATTATATATTAAACTGAAACCATTTAAGAAACTTATAGTCACAGATTTGAAGCTCATCCTGATTTACTTAACAATCTGCGATATATGTTTACAGCAGCCATATAAATTATATTGGTTTTATATAAGTTTTTTTTGTGCGGAATATAACAAGACAAGATTTCTCGGATTCCTAAAGAACGGTGCATGAAAAATGCCTATAAAACCTAAAAGGCGTTGTCTATTAAACAATTTCTGAGTGTCTGGACTTGTTGGCCGTTATTGGTTGTTGCTGTTATTGTTTCTTGCCCCGTTTTATGGCCACAAATTGGAGTCGCATAGCAATGAAAGTTGTTGGGTTCGACTTTGACTCAGTTGTCCTCATAAACCACACACGGAGAGCGGCATAGGTCGGTATTGGTGGCCTAATGGCTCGTCGAGCATAAAGTTGTATAAAGTTCTGGCGTGATAAGCAAAGAGTGGGCTATATTAAAAGGTTAAAGACTAACCATTAGCCAAGTTTCGCTGTTATCTCTTGGCGAGGATATAAACTAAACGACTGTTGGCTGACTGGCGGCGAATTAGCCATGAGAATGCATATTGATAGACATTATGAATGAACCCCAATGTGCATTTCATCAGAACGTTTAACTAGCTGAGTCATCTGATAGATACCACGGAATGGAATATTCATGAAGCAAATTACAGAAAAGAAAAAGGAACAAAAACAAGAAAAAACAATTATAGAATAGGTCAAACAGGTAGCAAAAGGCCTAAATAGATCAGTTAGCACAGATAAACCGCTTTTAAAGTCTGAAAGCAAAATATCTGTCATAATTTGTGTGTGTGGAATAACTTCAAAGATTTCTGCTGCATATTCGAAAGGAAACATTTTGAAGAAATGTGTGAGAAAATATGCAGGTAATGGATTGGAAAAGGGTTACATTTTCACTTACTTAAAGTGCTATTCAAATATATAATATTATTTTATTTGGAATTGCACCTTGGCTTGTGCTTTGGCCATTTGAATTAGATTTAATTGTTGCGCCTTAAAAGTATTCATTAACTTAGACACTTGATCAGATATATTATTAAATGTTATGCAGTCATTTTAAATAGTCTTTAATAAATGAAATCCTTTCAGTTTACTGTAGGTAATCAGTCGACACTTAATATTTACACACTAAATACGTACGTTTTATTGCGTTCCGTTGCAGTTTTCATTTAAATTGGTTTCAATTAAATTAATGGCTGTATTTGCAGATTGTTAACATACCTGAAATGAATTAAATGTAAAAAGAAAAAATTATTATAAGCATTGGCAAAAAAGTTTATTTGTTATTTACAAGTGTTACACACATGACGAGTTGTTGATCCGTTTAAGAGTCAAATCTATTAGCTACGCTGAGTTGTCAAAGCGAGCGACGCTTAAACAAACAGCAACAACAACAACAACAACAACTAAAACAATAATGATACTGACAACGACAACGACAACGACAACGACAATGATGATGGCAAAAAGCTGTTGCAATAATTTTTGAATAGTGTGTCAACATTTTACAAATGCATAAAGTCAACTTCCGCCATTCGTCTGTCTGTTTGCACTCTGAGTGCAAATATTGTCATAATCATCAGCAATATTGCCATTGTGTTGCATGATTTTATGTATATGTTGCAGTTGTTGTACTTGTGCATATGTAGTGCATACTATATCTATTTATCTATGTAGGTTCACAGGAAATTTGTTTCAATCCGCTCTGAGAGCAAATTCACAATGGCAGCAGTTCAAAATGTTGTCTGTTGCCTGCCGTCTCTTGCCCGTGTCTCATTACCCGCGTTGCAGACGGGATTGCGATTGCGAGTGAGTTTGCTGCCAAAGACAATAAGCAGCAGCAACAGCAACAAAGAAAGCAAAAAAAAAAAAAAAACGTCAGATATGTCAACAAGCCAAAGTTTTACAGTTACAGGCGGCAGTTACAATTTTTGCTAATGCCATTGAGTATTGCACACAATTTCCTTGCTCATTACGCAGACCAAACACAACCAAAGTGAAATGGCAAAAGACGTGGCAAGTGTAGGAAAATAATATGTTGCAATTTGTGAGTGTGGATGAATATATAAAAATAGTAACTGAAATGCTGCAGGAAAACTAAACTTAAAGTTCCATAGCAGAAATATAAAATTTATTTTGTATTTTATCGCTGCACTGACAGTTTTTTCCCAAATTAAATCTCTCTGTTGAGCAAAGACAAGCAGGTGTACAAAAAAAAAATAGTTTTGAATGAATTCATTAAGAGGATTATTTAATTTAGTTCGCATTTGTCACATTACAAATTAAATGAGTTTTCCTGTTTGCTTTCGTGCACTATTTATGTGCATACTTAATCCAAATAAATTAACATCATGATTTACTTAAAAATCATCTACAAATCCCCAAACTCCCCCCACAGCTGAACAAAGCCGTTTACGTTGTATTTACTGTGTAGGGAGTGCACTTGCATCCAAAAACCATTCCCATCTGGCAGTAGTAGCATCTCCATTCCCATTCAATGCCAAACAAGGAGCAGTTGGTTGGCAAAAGTTTTTCTGTTGGCTGCTCATGGGGCAACTTTGTTTTGCTTTTTAGTACTTTTGATGACTTTTCGCCGAACAGATGTCGATATAATGCTAAATGTAGTTATATGCCAGACCGTACACACACACACACACACAAGACAACAACAGCAAGCAGCAAGTGCAGTACAAATATTACTTGGAAGTTGTCCTCCACATTACTGCCTGCATCCATTGCATCCAGTTTCAGGCCACTTACATGCAGGCATCTGTGTGGCAACAGCGAAAAACCACACAAAGGCGCAGACCAAGCAAAAGTTGATGTGGAGCATGAAGGCATTTCCCAGCTACTCCAGAGCAGACTGCTTGGCGTTCTTGGTTCTACTTCTTCTTTTGGCTCTATTTTATAATGCCCTATGCACAAAACTATCATATTGTTGTGGGGGGATTTGTTTGAAGTTTGATTTCGAAATCAAACTAGACAGATACATAAAAACATACATCTAAAAATTATGCTTTAATATTTATATATCAACTGCTCAACTAAATATAATGTCCACAAAATGAGTGTACATATTTGATTAGATCTACAGGGTATTTAAATGTTGCGTGCATTTGCTGTCTGTGCACTTGTTGTTTATTGTTGCTGGTGCTGCAGTTGTTGTTTGCTGCCTGTTTCGTTGTGCCACTCATTTGAAAAGACGCAACAGCAGCAGCAGCAGAATCATCATCAGCAGCAGCAGCAGCCGCAGCCATTAAAGTCGCGCTGAGTTTTTATTATAAACGACATAACTACGACAAGCTGAGTTTGCCAGCGAACGACAACGCAACGATGAAGCAGAACCCGCATTACATTTTACGTCATTTATTGCAACTTTGTTGGGGCAGCCGTCCATTCTTAGTGACGCACTTCTTCCACTTGCGCCCGTCTGCACCTTTGTTGCCTGCTGCCTGCTGCCTGCTGCCTTGGCAAGCGAGTTCAGTTAACAAAAGCGCCCGTTTTTAAACAAAATGAACAGCACCAAAGGCAGCAGCAGCAACATCAACAACAACAGCAACAACAAATGCTACTCCATACTTAATTAGCTGTTTGCCAGTTAAAAATAATCAGTCGAGCCAAAGTAAAGCAAATGAAAGTCGGCACCAGGAGATGCTAAGAGCATAACTGGGTTGCGAGAGGGGAGTCTAAGGGGGGGGGGGGGGGGGGGTTAGGTGTAAGGTGTGGAGAATTTTGCAACTGCAGCCGCCGTTGCTTTGTTTTACAATGTTGTTGTTATTGTTGACTGCCAGCCAACCAACCAACCAGCCAGCCAACCGGTCAGCATTTTGTTATATAAAACGTTGTAACAAATTTTTCATTAAAAGAAATCAAGCAAAATGAAAGAAAAAGTAGCAAAAAAAAAAAAAAGAAGCAAAACAACAGAAAAAAACAAGAGCCATAAAAAATGGTTGTGGCAAAAAGGAGTTGGCTTAAAAGAAAAATGTATGGCAGGGCTGACTGCTGACTGGCTGAAAGCGAAGTAGCCGTGCCCAACAACGCATAAGATCTTTTAGCTTACATTTTATGACTTGGACTTGCTACCCCAAAAGAATTTAAATTTTAAAAAACTCTTCGCTGCCTGCTAAATAAGTTTGCCAAAGAGCTGAAATAAAAAAAAGGAGAAACATAAAAAAGCGCTTTCATAAATTGAAATTAACTTACAATAGAGTTAGACTGAGTAGAAATGTATATAGATTTTATCCAACAAACAACTATTTTGTGTATGGCGACTATAAAATCAGACTCCAGAAAACATTTAAAAATTTTATTATGCTTACGTCAGGAAATTGCTGCCAGCTTGACTCAATTGGAAAGTGTCGCTTTAAAAATTGTTTTACATAAGTTTTATAAAGCGAATGCTCACATAAAAAAAAGCACACTTTTAAGCCTTTGAAATATCGTCTTTTTTGTAACACTCTAAATTCTGCTTGAATAACTTCATCCAGCTTAAAACGTGCCCATAGCCAACTCAAAGAAGATCCCCTTAAAACCTCAACAAAAGGCAAATGCATTTGAATGCAATCCCAAGAGTAGATTGTGAAAGAAACTGCGGGAAGTGACTTTATTAGGGCTACAAGTAAGACTCAATAGTTTGTTTGCCTAAATAGATCAACATAAATGTCAGGTTTTAATGCGTTTTACAGCTATTCATATGGTGATATCCACTACCGTCTCGACTCGTCTTGCTCCCATGAGTCTCATCCGCGCACAGCGGCCATATATCAAAATTTATGTAGAAACCTCCCCCAACCACTAAGCCCCCATAAGTAAAAATATTTATAAAACAAAAAAAATCGAAAAGACGCCACACAAATCTTCCCCAGCTGCGTTGCCAAAACTATTAACTAAAGAGCTGTAATAATTAAAAGGCGTGATGCATTTGGCTACTACAAGATCCAAAAAAAAAGGGGGGAAGAGTCCCATTATTTTTGTGGATAGCGCTCTCATTTCAACATGAGATGACGACTCGATTTCGATATCCGACACAGTCCTAAAGTCATAAATAAAAATCAGTTTATGGCGGCGAAACTCTAAAAAACTTTTCTTTATGCGCTTTACATAAAAATAAAACACACACACAAATAAGTTAGAGGGAAGGAGAAAAAAAAACGCTTGAGCGAACGTGATATCAAGTTTGTGGCATAAATCAAGCTCTCGCCCCCAATAGCCAACGGCTATATCTTCAAGTTGGCTCCAAGTCAACATTTTTGGCCAACACTACGTAGAAGAAAAACAAACTAATTTATGATGCGACCCATGACGATGGTTGACTGGTCTAAAAATGCATAGTAAATATTTTATTATTAAATGTTTTATGGTTCTCATAACAAATCGACAGAGCACAATGCCACTTGGCATTATTAAAGTACATGCGAAAATTTTGCTCTTTCTCTTTATTCCATTCACTCAGTCAGCAAAATAAGAAAATAAAAAAATAAAAAAAAAGATGCCAGACAGATGCAAAATTCAACACGACACGACAAATATGTCTTCGAGTGTAGATTTGTGGAAGGGGTGGAGGGGGAAAAAAAACTTTTCCTTTTTTAGCAACGCTGTGCGAAATGCTTTTTGACAATTTCATTCAATTTCAAACTTATTTCAACAAATTGTTTGGCTGTCAACGCGGCGAGCCATTGCCTCCAAAAGACACTCCATTGAGATTTTTACAGTTTGCTTACCGCAATTCGCATATGCACGCCACACTGGGTCGTGCACCATAACAAACAGCAACAACAACAACAACAAAACAATTGTCTAATTTTAGAATCTTTAAGATACACTCAAAAAGATACGCCAAGGCAAGGCAAGGCAAGGCAGCCAGTCAGGCAGTCATCCAGGCAGAGGCCTTGTCATCGTATTAGGTGTAATATAAAAGTCATTTAATGACATTGACTGACATTTTGATGTTTCATAAAAAGCAACTCAAGCAGTAGACATCGACTCACAAGCATACACAAACACACAGACGCACACACAGACACACACACATAATAGTTTGACAATAGCAATAAAAGGCCTACAGCAGCCGTCGCCTGTATGACTGGCAGAGGCATCGTTGAGTCTCCCAGGCTGGCAGGGCTGTGGCAGTGGCAGGGACGGGGACCGCACTCAATGGGAAAAACTCGTCGTCCGTCTGTCTTTCCTCTTCCCTCTTCCGTCGTCGTTTTTGACGCACTTGCCTATGTTGTATAGCATAACGTGGAGGCATCTTCATCTTCATTTTCATTGTTGGATTTTGCCGACTGCCATTTCCTGGGCGTTGTCGTGCGCGAGATTTTCCACATATTCAAAATTAATACGTTCAGCCATATCCTAGACACATTTGTTGCAAAGTAACTCCCGGACAGGCAGCACGTGCGTCAGTTTTAGCCTCAGCCGTAGCCTCAGCCACAGGCTTTCAAAGCTGTAAAATGCCAAGCGGGTGGTTGACTCAGATTGCCAGGCGTTCAACGAATCTGTATCTTCATTGTATACACATGGAAATCTCTGCACTCTCGCTCTTTAAGTTTATAGACATTTTCGTAGCTTATAAAAACCGATTCCAACTCAAATTCAAGAAGTAGGCAAAAATCTGTGTGTTGATCTTGTTTTTTTTTTCTCATTCCCAGCACTCCTTTTATGCGTCATATGTACAGTTATTTCTGCCCTTATATATATTGTTTTCAGTTTTCTATAGAAATTCTACCCTGAAAATTGTGTTTTGTGCATCTGTGCAGCTGCCTTTCAATTCACACATTTCTATTGTATAAAGCAGACTTAGTTTTCTTACTGCCCTTCTCAATAATTATTTTTGGTATGTTTTCAATACAGTTTCGGTTTCTTTCAAATGCCATAAATTACATATATACCTATGGAGTTCCCAGTTTCCCAAGTTTCTTATTGTAGAGCCTTTTTTTTAGGGATTTAGTTGCACACAAAACGATTTTAACTTCAACTGACCAGCTCAAACGATCAGCAAAACCAGTTGAATTTTTGAGTCAATATAGAATTTCCAAGAAACTTGTGCTGTTTGGGCTTGGGGTTAAAATCTCAAAATCTTATCAAATTACGTAGCGATAATAAGCCATCTCACGTTACGATAAACTCATTATTGATACCACATAATCTTCAAATGCACAAGTTCTACTCCTTTACCCTTGGCCTTCTCGTGTTTCAATTTAACTCTGCATCGTTGCATCGACTAAGACCTCTTGTTCACAACTTGCCACCCAAGTTTTTGTTCTTGTTGTTGTTGTTGTTGTTGAAGGCCTGCTTGCCTGCCTGAGCTGCGTTTAAATACCCCCGCCTTAATTTTCACTAATCTGCATGGCATCCTTGCCCCCTGCCACTTGGCATTGAATAAGGGCCATAACTGTTGCCAACTGTTGGGCAACGCCTGTTAAAAACCTTTTAGCGTACATTAACTTCAGCGGCAAACAGAAACTATGCCAAAAAAAAAAAATGTATGTAAAAAGAGAAGCGTTTTTTAAACGCCGCCAAGCTCGAGTCCTCTTATAAATTTAATTTCAGGCAGTGTAATTACTTTGTAAACACATGAGTAGCAAGAACCCAAAAAAAAAAAAAAAACCAGCCACAGACGCGTCGAAAACCCAAAAACCAACTTTTCTGCACGGCCCTGGGATTTGGCCAAGTGCTGCAGTAGTTGCAAATGCAGCAAGCTGCAGGCAGCTGCAAATCGTGGGGTGGTGGTGCACATAGCCACCAGAGACCTGGTCAACGTCGTCTGCGCTTTTGGGGTGTGCAGCGAACCGGCATAAAAAGTTATGAGTGTCTTGTGAGTTTTGTGCCAAGTTTTTGCCAACCTCTTTACCGCTTTAGACCTGGCCAAAACCACTACTACTACAACTACAACTACAACTACAACTGCAACTGCTTCTGCCTCTCTACCTTTAACTTTACCTTTACAATTACCTTGCCTTTTGCCACTTGCGAAAATTTATGCGGTAAATTCTTTGCGCGCACTTTATGTTCGAAGCAAAAGTTAGTGCTACGTGTAGGTTCCACACACACACACACACACACACAGACAGCGCCCAAGCCGAAGAAGCGCAGGCACTAAAGCTCATTGCCAAAGACCTGACTCTTGTCCTGGACCCGTACCTGAGCCCGAGCAAGAGCCAGAGCCAGAGAGCCCGGGCCCCGAGTCTGTGCCACAAACTATGCCAAGTGTCTGACGCGCGCGGTTTCTTCTGCTTCAGCAGAACTGCTTCTCTTCATCGACTTGCTGGGAGTCACAGCAAGTCCGCTGTGTGTTGGCCAGGTGATAAATTCCTGCTGCTTGTCAAGTAGGTAATAAAACGAGATTTGAGTATTATGGAAGCTGTTATACTCTACAACTAGTTGCGCAAAAACCGAATAGTATTTTCTAAACTATTTCAAAAAAGTACTAAAAATGCCACAGCGACTCTTTGCTTGACATTAAATTTAAGTGTTTTAAAAATTAGAATGTTTTTTTTTTTAAATTTGCCACAAGCTGCGTTAGATTTCTAACATTTAGCTGCTTTTTATATGATTTTCAAAACTTGAGGCGACTATATTGAATGGAATAATTTAACAGAGACTAATGCTATATGTCGCAGTTAAGAGTGGTGTTTTAGAGCCAAACTCGATTTTATAGTCAAATTTAACAACTTCTTTGAAATATACCCTACATAGCCGCCCCCCCTGGGTGCCATCTAGCTGGAGAAAAACTACATTACAAAAAACCTATTGGAAACACTTCAGAGCCATTAAAATCATTCAACGCGCCTGCGTAGGTTGCCTGACAGCCATTGGAGTGTCATTTATTGAATTTTAATTTCGCTTTGAGAACCAATGTCCCATAAATCGATGAATGCAGCACGCAACTCTGCCGCTGCCACTGCCACTGCTCCCTCCACACTCTTGCACTGTGGTTGCAGCTGGACCCTCTTTCCTGCCATCTTCCTATCCGGTGGGATTGTCTATCCGTCCGTCTGTTCATCTGCCCGTCTGTTAAGTGCCGCGACGCAAATATTATTAAAGTTTTTGGTGCGTTTCAGCGTGAAATTGATTTTCATACGCCTGCTCGGTCACAATCAAATTGCAGAAGCATGCACGTTAAATAGTAAAAAGCATCAACGATATTTATTCGTAAGCTCAACATATATATATATACATATATATATACATGTATATATATATAGATATATATTTTTAATTTAATAAGTGGCGCAAACGCCAGCGCTATTCAAATACCCGAACCACGTTTGTTTTCTGTGGCTGGATGGGATGGCTGGGAAATATTGGGGGTTTGTTCGTATCGCATGCAAGTCACATTCTCGATTGCCAATCAGCGCACAATTGATGCTGCATTAATATAACAGCATACAGACGGTGCAGAGGGGCAGAGGGGGCTTACGGTGGATGCACTAAAAGGGGTCTCCGCTCTGAACTGAAGCCAAAAAAAAAGGGCCAGGCTGCCGCAGCAAAAGGGCGCGCACCTCTGCCAAAAAAATACAACCAAAAAAAAAAACAAGTAAATAAAATATAATAATAATGTAAAGAGAAAATGTCGTTGACATATTGAATAAAAAATAAAAACGACAACGAATTACAAATAACAAACCCACAGATTTGATTTTTATGCACGTATAAAGCTTCAATATTGAACTGAGTTCTGGCAGAGAAATGGAAGTGGAAGATGGGAGCGGGGGTGTTGCACGGTTGTTGCAGCTTGGTTGCCAGACCAGCCAGCAAGCAATACGTGCATGCGGTGGTGCTTGGCTCAGTTAGCCAAGTTATTTGTTAAAGGTAATGTAGGATAACAAGTGGACTCGGACCTGCCAGCTATTTAAAGTTGCTTACACTATAAAAATGTAGGTTTTGGAAGGAATAAAAGACTTGAAGATATTAAATAGACAAAGGTAAAGCGAAAGTTGATAAAAGTAGCTTGAAAGGGATTTACAGAAATTACAGTAGCCATTTGCTAATATTTAATATATTTAAAGTAAATTACTTAGTTGTTCAGTTTATATATATGTTTCAGTATTTTTTAATATACATCTAAGAATATATAGCAAAAGTTTCAAAGCATTTCCTGTATCAAAGAGCATCTGTTTCTGTAGCATTTCAAGCCTCATCATCTAAAACTGAATAGCACATTAATGTTTTTGCTGGAAATTGACCTAAATTTCCTGTAGAGGCCTAAGCAACAATTCACTTAAGTCAGTTCCTTAATGGGCTTAAAGTAATTTCAAAGTCATATATAGCTTTATATGTATTTCCTGACTACTTCAACAATAATAGCAGTAGTTGCTCTTCCTTATTATCAACTACGAGCAACTATAGCAATTATGAAACAAAAGCTTATTTTGGCCCAACTTTGAAGGCAACTTGGTTATGCATAACTCGCACAATCGAATCCACAATTCGTACTCGAAACTTGTCATTATTATCATAAACAGGAAAGTGAACCAAAAACTATCTGCAGCACATTGATTTCGAGACAGAAAAAATGAGCTACTGCAAAACTACGAGCATTATCAAAATGCAAAGCAGTCAATTGCAAATAGCCAACAAATTTAAAAAAAAAAACACACACAAACAAAATTCGAAGCCAAGCGCCCGCCCTAATCAAAAACTAAATGCACAAAACTAATACCATTAATTCCAGTAGACAAAATCTGAAAAGAGCCAAAAACTGAACACTGGGAAAATGCTGCTGCTGCTGTTGCCATAATTGACCCACATCATTAGCCGAAAGGAAATGAGCTGCTTTTCAACTGCTGCAAGTTGAGCAAACCCCAAAAATAAAAATAAAAAAAAAGCAAGGACTACTGGCAAAACTGCTAGCTAGAAATTACTCGACGGGTGAGCAAAACTTTAACGCAGCTAAAAAAAATTTTTATTTTGCCACACTTCAAGTGAAATTATCTGCGCTTTGAATGTTTTTGGGGGGTTGTCTGGGAACGAGAATTGGGGGCATGGCTGGTATATATGTATATATATTTTTTTAGTGCGTTGCATTTTGTTGTGTGCAGCTGCTGATGAAAAGAGGGTCATGCGGTGCTCGTCGTGGCACGCACACTGCCAATTTGTGTGCGGCAATAAAAAATAAAGCAGCGCGTTGCGAGCTGAAAGCTCAATGCTGCCACGCTGTTTACACAGTCCAGCAGCAGCAGCAGCACCTTACCTCATGCACTCCACCCCCAACACAAAACCCTTGGCAATGTAGTAAAACAACCAGCCCCATAGCCCACCTAACCCCTAACCCCTAAGCCCTAAGACCCTGTGTTCCGCTGCTTCCTTTAGCCAGACGAAAAGTAAACTGTGCAGCAGCCTCCGCTGAGAGCTAGCTCTCACTCTGTCTGTCTCTTTCGCTCTGGTCATGCTTTATGTGTTGTCCTTGCCGGCTGCTCCCACCTCGTTATGTGCTCTACTCAGCTCTGCTCTGCTCAGCAATGCTCCACACACACACACCACCCAACTAAATTACTTTGCATAACCATGCAGCGATAGTTTGCTGCTGTGTATACATATACAACATGCGAATGTGTGTATGTGTGTGTGTGTGTATGTGCGTACTTCTGTGTGTTTTATAAAGTAAAACAATCCTGGTGAAAACGAGAAACTTGGGACTTCATGATGGGCCACTTAAACTAGTTCAAAAATTTTCAATGCTTCGTCGTTCTTGTCAACGGCTTTCTTTCCATGCTATCATGTCAACTACACACACACACACACACACACACACAAGCACGACTCTAACGAATAGTGTAAATAAAAACATATAAATATATATATATATATATATATATATATATACTTTTGTATATACCAAAATATGTGAATAAGTTTAGTCTATGTATACAAATGTATATAGGTTGGAGCACCGGCACCTCTTTCTGTCTGGTGGCAACTCTAACGCTCTCTCTCTCTCTCTCTCTCTCTCTCTCTCTTTCTCTCTCTGTTTCTAGACATCATGTGCATCAGCGTACGGGTCATGCCTCCGTTTTGTTTATGTGCATAGTGTGTGCTACCCTGTTTGCATTTTATATTGGTCTATACTTTGCTTTATGGCACCCCAATGTACACACAAGCGTCGGCTGCTTAGTTGCAACTAAAGCTCCAACACTGCCAACTGCCAACTGGCAACTACCAAAAGCAGCAGCAGCAACAGCAACAGCAGCAGCAGCAATGGGTGGTCTACCAACTCTAACCGGGATCCTGCTGAGAGTGCTCTTGACAATGTCCGCAATAGGAACTACCCAACAGTGTCAGCTGGCAGTATACGCACACACACATACACACACATACATACATTCAATGTATGCGTAACCCTTGAGATATTTTTGTAACCAACTCATTAATGTTATTGCAACAGTTTTTTGATGATCTCAACCAAAAAGCATAACGGGACAATTCTTTCGGTTTACCCTTTTAAAGTTGACTTGGCTAATTGCTTAACCATAACTACCCCCGTCCGGGCAACAAGATGGTCTAATTACATAGGTTGAAGTACTGCTAGGGCCATGTTCTCCCCAGCTAAAACATCGTTACAACAAACTTGCCCATCATGTCCAGTTCGCTGATTGTTTCGCTTCGCTAACCCCAAAAACTCCGCCCCAGAAACTGTCAACCCTTTTTCACTTCAGTTGCGAGCAGAGCGCGTTTTGCTATTTGCATTCAAGTTGAGCAGTCCTGCTAAACCCAAACCCAAAACCCCTATCCTAGTTTTTCTCTACCTAGGTCTAGCTGAGGCTCACCCTAACCCCGAGGCACCAACCGACTCCTGTCACCCTTCGGACTGAATTGTGCAGAAGCAGGAGCAGCAGCAGCCACCGCTTTGGTTTCCCAGTGCAGCACCTTTGGCACCTTTATACATAAATTTGTATTGCCTTCAATTCTTGTCTACTCTCGGGCTACCTACTCCTTTATGGCTTGGGAGGTCGTCGCTTCGCTTGTTACTTTTACCTTTAATGCCATTTTGTAGAATTTTTTATTTATTTATTTTAGTGTTGCGCTCGTCCTTTAACCCAGCAGCATCCATTCTGCTGCATAATCCTGCTGCTGTTTCTACCTACCCACGTGCTTAAGCCAGACTCGACTTGGACACTCTTCTATTTTGTTGCTCACTTCTTTGGTACTTCTTTGTTTTGGCACTTTATTTATATACGTATATATATTTAAATTTTGTATCTCAAAGAGTATTTAGTTACGTTGCAGCCACCACAACCAACAGGCAACAGCCAACAGACAATTTCAACGACTTGTGCTTCACTTATTTTTGCGTTATAAAAGTTTTTCGGTTTTGCGGTCTGAATGCTTAACGCCCTCTCAAAGCAGCCCCAAAAAAAAAAAAAAACAAAAAAAAAACGAACAAACTGTCAACGGCACCTGATCAAGTGCTGAGGAACTGATGCCTTCTGGCCAAAGTGCAAGCGACGCGCTGAGGCATGAAGAACGGCAACTTCTATGCTGCTGCTGCTTCCTGTTCGATATGCTGCTCCAAAGACCCAAACCCAAACCATCTTTTCATAAGTTGTGTAAACTTTTAATCAACTGCTGCTGCTGCTTCTGTTGCTCTGCTCATAGCTCGTTAGGTTCAAGTTTGTTTTTGTTGTTGTCGACCCTCGATATACATATATACATATATATATATATATATATATATATGTAAAATAATAATTTGAACATAGATAGTTTATGGTCGACAATGTCGTCAAGGATCTCATTGTTATTTGCACTCAAGCACAACAAGTACAGCAACAGCAACAACAACAACAACAACAACAGAGACAACCAAAAGTTGCCATTTCATAAACTTTAATCGAAATGTTTTACTTCAATCAACGCCCGCTCGTTCAACACAGCAGAAAAAAAAAAACTTTCACCACTTGCCACACAGTGCTGCTCCCATGATACCCAGCTGTGTCTATTCCGTCTCGGCTTCATCTGCAACACCATCACCTCATCTTGCCACATCCCCTTTCGCTCTCTCTCTCTCTCTCTCTCTCTCTCTCTCTCTTTTCTCTGTGTCTTTATCGGAGCTGCTCGCTTGCCTTGCGCTTTTTCACTATTTATCATTGTCAACTTGAGTGCGACGTTTGGCGCTGCTGCTGCTGATGTTGCTGTTGTTGCTGCTTTTGTTGCAACGGCTTCGTTGATTTATCTTTCCGCTAAGCAGATGTAACATTATACGCCACAAATACATCCGACGTTCGTCTCTGGCTGTCGCTCGCTGCACGTTGACAACTCTGGTCAGGACGTTGCCGCTTCAGCTAAAGCTGCTGCTGTTGCTGTCGCTGCTGCTGTTGCTGCTGCTGTTGCTGTCGCTGCTGCTGTTGCCAACAGCAGCTCCATGCCCAGGGGTGCAATATTTCGTTTATTGTCAAATGGGACAGCAGCCGAAGCAGGCAGCTACAACCCACAAATGAGAAAACCCCTCTCACCAAGTGTCTGAGCCAATTTTATAATGCCCTACCATTTTAAAATAAAAAAAAAATCTTGCTAGTTGCACAAAAAAAAAACACAGAAAATAGCAATGTTGAAGTTGATTCAATTTGCAAGCAGCTGCTTATTTAAATTAAGGTTCATTTTAAAATAGTCTGCCTTTTTCTAAGTTATAATTTAAATACACATTATAGTAAAAAGTTTAAATTTTAGTTATGCATTTGTTTTTGAATAAATAATGCTTGTTGCAAAAGTAATCGTCAATTTAAACTTGTTGCACTTTTCGACGACCCCATTGAAGGCCTTGCGGGGCCAACTCTTCAAAGACTACTCGAATAACCAAATAAAAATGGAAGGAAAAGAAAAAACGAGATGTGATATGCAAAAATATACAGAAAATCTAGCTGATGGCTACAGGGTATTGCATGGAATATCAACACATTCTAGCAGCATTTTAAAGTTTTTTTTACTAGTTTTGCTGCTGGGCAAAATGTCGATTTTTTGCCCAGGTCAAAACTTTTATGCAGCAGTCTCTCTCTCTATATATATATATGTATTTATATATATATATATGTATATTTTTATTTTGTGCACATGGGGCAAGGCAGAGTCTAAAGCCTGGGAGAATCGCAGATGACGACGGCAACTGGCGGCTCGCTATTATATTTATTATTATTTTGTGATTCAAACGAAGTGATATAAATGTGTCACGTTTTACCAGTTCACACATACTGCTGGCCTGGCCACTCGCCTGGCCAAAGTTAAGCCAGCTTACTGGTGGTGCCATACAGGTAATAGCAGCAGCAGCAGCAAGCAGCGGCAATAACAACAAGAGGCAACAACAAGAGGCAACAACAATCAGCCAACACCAACACCAACGCCTCCTTTTGTTTTGCCAGCCTCACGCTTTGGCTCTTTACTCTGATTTCTGTAGATTTTCGTATTTTTTTTTTCATTTCTGTTGGCTTTTTAGTTTTGCGCAACAATTTCGTGAGCGCTGGAAGATGATTTGTGTTACGAACTGGGATTGCGACTCTGACTGAGACTGGGACTTGGGACTGAGACTGAGACTGGGAGTTGGTCTGTAGTTGAAGCCGCATCAGATACACGTCCAGCGGGCGTTGCGACCGGTCGTCGGCTACATTGTTTCGGCTTCTTGGGCTTCATCTGGCTGGACCCCGACCCCGACTCTGACTCCGACTCCAACTCCTCGTCTCTTATCGACTCGTCTCGACTCTGACTTAATTTTTGTGTAGCTCAAAAACTATAGCAAAAGTGGCAGTGCCAAGGAGTATTGTTATTGTTGTTGCTCTGGCTTCTTTGCATTATTTCTGACTGCGAATATTTTTGGTATCAGTTTCGTTGGATCAGCATTAGCACCTCTATCGAGTGTGCCTCTGGGATGACTGTGAATTGTTCGTACGTGTTGGTTATGAGGAAGGCATCTGAGGCATACTTACCTGCCTGCCTCTCTGCCTCGTATCTGATGCTATCATCATTCCACATCGGCATGCACATTGCAACGTACAACTACAAAAATTATTTGCCATCAAATATATATGTGGAAAGTATGTATGTAATATTTGTACATGTATTCAATGCAGGCGTGAGTGTGGCCAGAGTTCGAGTTTAATTTGATTGAAACATGTGCTCAATTCGATGTAAGCCCTGCTCATATGTAAGATCTCCAACTACGACTAATTTGTGATAATTTGTGGGAAGTGCACACAACTGAACTCTGCTCGCACACTGTGGAGGCAGACAGATCTTTGGAGCTGTGATTGTTGCACACAGAAATTACTAGGGCATTGCCCATTTGGCTGGATCAAGTTGTGGGAAGTTGTGAGAAACAAGAGTGTCGACAGCAAGTGGTATATAAATAAGATAATTGGACTTATAAGCATGTGGTTTATTGTCCATTGATTGCACACACACAAGATAACAATTGCCTGTATGCAATAAGCTCAAAATGCACTTAGAAGTTATCAGATTAAACAAAGTCGAATAACAAAGTAATCAAAGAAATATATTCTGAGTTTGACCATCAAACTTAAATTCGAAAAGATGTTAAAAATTTGTTAAATTACTTCAAAAAGATAGTCTGAAGAAATATTTAAAGCTATAACTTTTAAATTCAACAGGCATTATTCAATTATTCAATTTTGCTATTTTCAATAGTTTGATTTTTCTATTTTAGACTAAAAACACAAAGGGTCCGCTGGTTGCCAGCGGATTAGCTAAAACGTGTGACAAAACTCAGTTGGCATTTAATTAGATGGATGCATCTTTCAGTGGTGACCCAAGGACAGAACAAAGGGTGACCAAGTATTGAACCCAACTCAAATTTATAATACTACACCGACAAAACAAAGAGCATTCCGAAAAACAAAAGTGGCAATTCAATTCACGGAAAACCCGCAGCAAGCAATGCACAAACACACCACACACACACACAAACACACACACACACAGACACACACAGACACACAATCAGCATATTTCAAATGACACTTGCGCCCTAACGATAAGTCGCACTATTGCAGACTCTTCTCTCCCCTGAGAACATTCCAATTTCCCCCAAAGAGCAGCAGACATTGGACAAACATTGGCACATCGTCATCCTCGACGATGTCGTCGTCGTTGTTGTCGTGGCCCTCAGCTGTTATTGTAGTTTTTCAATTTGAATGATTTAACATAAAGCAGAAATAAGGTAAGGTAAGACACAAGGCGATGTTCGATGGCTCGATGGCTCGATGGCTCGATGCCCGATTCTCGCATAATGCGGAGCATTGTTGTGGCAGGCCTTATAAGTGCCACGACGAGGGCAAACACGCGCAAAACTTTAACAGCCAGGCAATAACAACAAAACGAACAAGGCAACAACAAAGCAACACAACCAACCCAAGGAACCAAGCAGGCAAGCGGAGCGCGCAAATAATTTCAATCGTCGTGAATCATGAATAATTCAAAATCATCATTACCAACACCTTTTGAGCAAGCACTCCGCGCAACCACCTGAGAGTGTTGCCCAAAATGTTCACACTTCCCAGCGGCAACAACGACTCGTAACTGGTAACTGGCAACAGCAACTTTTGCTCAATCTGCAGCCGCATCGCCGCGTGTTGAAATGGGGGGCAACATCAGCACCAGCAGCAGCAGCAGAAGCAGGAACAATACAACGATATACAAATCCGTGCGCCCCGTCCAAAGCTGGGCTGAGGACGCTGCTCAAGTGCTAAACTGAGGCGGATTACTCAGGCCGGGGCAAAGGCAACAACCAACCACCGAAAAAAAACAAAGACAAACCAAAAAAAAAAAAAAAAATAAGTAAAGGCAAAACAAAAATACACACACCTCCGCCCCCCCTTTGGCACGCCTGAGGTTTTTGTGCAGCCTCCGTCGCCGTCGTCGTCGTCTATTGTTCCATCGAAATATGAGGCACGACTCTGGCATTAAACTTCAAAAACGTTGCAAAATGCCAAAATGCAGCCAAGCTTCAGACTTTGCCTCGATGTTGGCCAAGAACAATAAAAAAGATAAGCAAACGCTGTCAGACAGCAACAACAACAACAACGACGTTGCTTGGAGCCACTTCAGCCATAGCTGAAGCTGTGGCAGCAGCAGCGAACTATCCTCGACTCCTTGGCCATTTGCAACAAAAAGCGTTGCGCGCAAGTGTTGGCCAAGAAATAAAAGTTGCTGACCTTAGCTCTGTCTGAAGCTGGGGCTAACAACACAGCTTTAGACTTCGACTCTTTGTCTATGCAACAACAACAACAGCAGCAGCAACAACAACAGCAACAACAACAACAGAAAAGTTTAGCAACGTCTTCCGTTTTTTTTTTGTGCAATTTATGTTTTGAAGGATATGAGGCAAAGTAGTTGTTGGCTGCACTGCTTAGTTGCAACTTTGTTGCAGCGGCAGCAGCTTAATAAGTTTAAGCAATTAAAAGTGTTCTTAAAGGTCGGCCCACAAGAAGGAACAATCCAAGACATTGATTAGCGTAGCGAAAGCAAAAAAAACGCTGGGGTTCAGTTTAATGGCCAAAGATGGGGATTAACGAGGTGAGCAACATAAATGTTCCTAAACAAGGCAGAAATCTTTAGCCGTTGCAGTTGCAGTTGAGAAGCCTTTAAATGGGGCAGCAAGCAAAAAATCATCAGTTGAGCTCAAAATAAATGGGGCAGCTAGCAAAAAATCATCAGTTGAGCTCAAAATAAATGGCAAGTGCAAAACTATAAATCACAAAATGCTAAAATGATGATCTGCTCTGCATAGTAAGTCATCTTGCTGGCTTTTGAATCCCTTGCTAGCTTCTAATTCCCAAATGAGTTGAGCAATCCACTAATAGAATTTAGCGCACTTTTCTTTAGAGGCGCAACGAATCTGTCAACACCACCATTACACTGCAATTTTCCAGCCCATGGAAAATCTCGATATATATATATTTTATTACTCTTTCCGCATTTTGTTGCCGCTAAATGCCTGCAACTATTTGAAACATCTGCAGCGTTTCCGTTTCAGTAAGCCCAGTGAAAAGAACAATCACAAGCATATAAATACACACACACACACATACACACACATAGATTTTCAGTTGTATTTATGTATTATTGTCGATCATCATCATCATCATTGATCACATGCGCAAATTGGATGCAGTTCAGTGAGGCATGTGTTTTGATATAGGGTGCCCAATTGATTAATCCTTCGGCAACTTAATTTATCCCTCACACACACACACACACATTCACACAACTGCTGCATAAATGATCTAGGTAAACAGTTTGTGTGATTTTCACACACACAAAACAATCCCTGTATTGATACCTTTACGAGGGGTTCTTAACCAGAGGCTGCTGCTGCTGCTGCTTAGTCAGCAGTTTTGTGCTCTACTCTTCCATTGTGACTTGCCCAATTGGCATTTGGGATTTTTGGTCAAAGTCATTTTGCGCATTTTCAATTTGCCGAAAGTTTTCCACTCCCGAGAGTTTTCCACTGGCCTGACATGCCCTTCCGCTGCTGCTCCTGCTGCTGCTGCTGTTATACAGCTGCTTTGTAGTCTTAGCGCATTCAAGCTGCTAATTAGGCAGCATTAGAAGCATGAAATGGGTAGCATTTCCCCCACTCATTCACTTGGCCCCACCAGCAACACCAAATACCCCACACACCATCAGCTGGACAGCCAAAGCGCATTAGATGCTTCAGTTGTTGCCATGGGCGGTGGGAGGGGGGGATGGAAAACTCAATTTCAAAACGAGAAATAAATGCCAATAATTTGGTTTGGCGCTCGACTCAAACCAATCACCCACACCGTGGCGTGCCTGCCCTTTTTTGGGTAAAAATACAATTTAGTTTTTGAAAGGCTAACGAACTATTTTCACAGCCTCAAGTTTGCTTGAAGCTCAGTAGTTGAGCTGCGCTGCTGTGGCCACTTGAGTCTGCGGCATTTGCCAAAAGTGCAAGCAAGGCAACAAAGACAAAAAAAAAATAGAAAAAGAAAAAAAAAAAAAACTAGAAAAATCAAAGGCAAAAAAGGTTCAGCTTGAGATGTTTAAGTTGTTGTTGTTGTTGTCATCGTTGTTGTTGTCGTTGTTGTTGTGTTTGCTACGTGCACACAAACTTAATTTGAAGTTAAAAATGTGGTACAAAGTGTGAGCAAACAAAGTATGCTACAAGCATGGGGCAGGGCTAGGGGAAGCAAAGGGTATCGAAAATGGGTGTGTTGTCAAAATGGCATCGACTTTGTCTCATCTTGGCTTTTGTGATTGGGTTAATTTGAATTTTACAACAACAGCAACAAGCGAATAAAAAGCCAAATGCTACCGATTAAGCTATGATGACACTGGCTTACAAAAGGATTATTGGATTAATCTTGAAATTAATTTTGAGATAGCTAAATAGTACAACTATATAGAAAAACAGCTGTGAATTTTATACAGAATACAAATCCAAGCGAAGCAAAATATATTAAAGTATGAAAAAAAAAAGTATTAAGAAAAGTCTAGCAAAAAAATTATTTTAATTAAATATTAAAAAATAAATATAATTTAAAATATTATCAAAAAACCATTCAGTCTGGTTTGGGAATTAAATAAAAACCATTAATTGGATTTATTATTTTTTTTCCACTCGATTAATCCAAAGCTAAAAATGCTTCCGTTTCAGCTAGTGTCATTGTAGAACAATATTTTCCTGATCAGCTGCTGCATAAAAATCTAAGCCAAAGATCCAACTGGTCTTACAACCCTTTACCGACTAGGTTTTCCCCATTTCTCTTGCTCTTCTTCTTCTTTTTTTTCTTGCATGAGATTTCACTTTGAAAAGTATTTGCCGCATGTGTCTGGATAACTTTGGTGCTCCTGTTGTGGCTGGCTGTGGTTTTCCAACGCTTTTTTTTTTGTCCATGAATTCTGTTTTTCCTTTTTTTTTTTGCTTTAAAGAACGTTTTGTACGTGCCTCGGCTTATGTGCATAGGATTTTCAGTATGTCGCTATTGATTTTTATATAATACATAATTTCTTCATTTTTTTGACTGGTTGCTGTTGCTGGTGGGTGGAGTGATTGGTTGGGTGGCTGCCTGCATCAGTCTTTGTCATCGTTTATATATAGCATAAGATTCGATTATGCGATTTAATCTGATTTCGCACAAACGAATGATTCAAATGCAAATGCAAACATCCAAACACACACACATTATGTGTATGTGGAGTTGCTGTATTTTGTGCTGCCTTTTTTTGTTAATAGCTTGCGATATATAACAAGCAGATGAAAGCAAAAGATTTGCATTACAAAACGACAGGTAAGCCAAGGCAACCAACACACACACACACCCAACACACACACACATGTGCAGAAAGGGTAAATTCTGTTTGAGCATTGACTAAAAAAGGGGGGGCCGGGGAAGAGCCGCATACAAAGCAGACGACTTATAAAGCCAAAGCAGTTAGCGCATACAATTAAAGTACTGGGGAGGGGAGGAGTTGGGAAATTGATTGGGTTTGTGGCAGGTGTGTGTGTGTACAGGTATGTGCTCAATTCAAAATCAAATCACCAGAGGCGTTTGTCAGATAACTCGTTGTGTGTGATGATAAATGTGTGTGCGATAAACATAAAATGACTGCAAATAGAAATAACACTACAAAAAGTGTACAAAAGTTTAAAAAAAAATACAGGTAAGAATTGGTCGGATAACTCAGGTTTTTGATGCATCAAAGCAAACAAATTCTATTAGCAGCATGCACCATTCATATGTGCGTATTCATAATTTATTTTCAATATTTTGTTGCATCAATCATAGCCAAAAGTGTTTTTCCAACAAGCTCCCCGCAAAAGTACTTTTAATAGAACTTTTAATGCACATTCCATGCAAGAATTTCTTTGCACATTCTTTTCGCAAGAAACGCAAAAAAAAACATGTTTTTTCTTTTATGTGTGGCAAGTAAATTGCATGAAGCATTAAGAAACAGAAGAAAACAGGGCTGGCAACGCCCATAGAAACTAAATGCACATCAAATTTAAGTCATTTAACTTGAAAAGTTTAGCGGCAAATGCAGTCATTAAAAAGGGCCAAAACCGGCAATTTCAATGCCAAAAAGCTGTCAAAGCGACCGCAACAGCAATCAACTATTAACATCAGCCAAAACTGCAAAGGGAAACCATAAAAAAATCAAACATGATATTAAATTGATGTCCCAGCGGAGAATGAGTGCCTTTTGCCCGCACAAATTCTCCGCTTTTTGGGGCGTTTAATTTTTATTGATGGGCCAAAAAAGTTTTTGCAAAAAGGTTCAATCAGAAAACATTAAAATTATGTACTAACATTTTCTTATTTATATTTTTTATGTACAAATATAAATATGTATAGATATTTACGAGTATGCGATTTTGCAGAACAGGGACAGGGTATTTTTTTCCCCGTGTTTTCCCGTTTCTTGTTTATGACCGGAAGTTTATGGAACGAGCTGCAGGTTCTTTTATTTGGAGGGGACGACTTCGGGAAAGCGCTGTCCCCGCTGGACCCGGCGAGATAAACGGCAACACTAATTTGAGTCTTTGTCACGTCTTACCATATGGAAATATTATTTGTAAATACTTTTATGTCTGGTACGTGACCAGAGACTGGGCGGCACATGTGAAACAGAGGAATTGGATGATTGGAGCTTTAGGACCAGGCCGTCGCGAGCGGGGGGCGGGCGGTTAGAGAGCGAGAACACTTGTCAGTGCGTAAAATGTTGCACACCCGGTTCAGTTGGGTTCAGTTTTTTTGGTTTGGTTTGGTTCAGTTCAATTCGGTTTGGTTCGCCATGTTTTATTGTGGCGACGAAATCAAATAAAGCGCTTTCAAGTGGTTGGGGCTTTCACATATATATATATTAAAATTTATATGGCAATGTTGCGAAATGAAAAAAATCCTTGGAAACGAAATGTCATCATAAAATTGCCAGACGACTTAGCGGGCGAATAAATAAAAATTACTTCCAGATGACATATCAACGCGAGTGCCACTGCTGACACCTTAAAACCTAATGCGCTTATAATACAAAATGTGCCACTAACAAAGAGGCTGGGATTTGGTCGGAGACGGCGACTGAGACATTCACTGGTACTGGGAATTGGTATTGGAATGGGAAGTTGGATTGAGAGACCGAAAACCGGGACAAATTGAAACGTTCGTCGAGGCAAAGTCTCAAATATAACAAAACGACGAGGAAGCTTGCCTGGCGACTGACTGTCAGTTGCCTGGCGGCTCTGGGCCCCCGTCTCAGACGTCAACTTAACGTGAATAATTGTCTAAATCCCAACGACAAACACTTATTGTCCTGGATTAGCAGGCAGACGGCTGGCAAGCAGGCAGGCAGCCAGGCACAGTCGAGAAGCCCAAGGACTGCCACAGAAGCAGCGTGTAAAAAATGAGTGGCAACGCAAAAAAAAAAAAGCAAAGCAAAAAGAAAACTTTGGCGTTTTTCTTACGCCACCCACAAGAACCCACAACTGGCTGGCAAGCGTCTTACGTTGAGCATGTAAAGCGTTTGGTCAGCAAACACAGAACGGAAGAGGATCAGGATCAGGTGGTGGCAAAAAAGCGGAGGCAAAATGGCAACCTGGCCGTGTTTGCCTGCTGCGTTCTTTGCGTTCAATTAATTTGCGCACAATTTGGATAGCAAAAGCCCCAAGTCCGTCAACTTTTCTCCTCCTGCTCTTCTCCTGCTTTGCTGGTATTTCCTGTTACCTTTATTTTTTTTTTTAATTCAGCCTGATAGATATGCAAAGACAAAAAGCAAACTTTAAGTAGCAAAAGTAGCATATATTTTATATATATATATATATATATATATGTATTTATATGGTGAATGTTATAGTGAAAAAGTTTTCTCGCCAGCATGAAGACAATCCGACCCGGTCGAAGGACGCCCGCTGTGCGAAAAGTTTCGAAAACTATCCGTAAAAACCCCCTTCACAAGTAGCGCTTCTGAGTTAACTACACAAGTTGCCGAGAAGATGGGCAGCCGGAGAGAGCTGTGTTGTGGGGAGGGGGGGAAGGAAAACAGCAGGTGAACTGCTTCGGTGGCAACTTTTCGATTTCATTGGTTTTTTGGCCAGTAGACATTTCAAGTATGTGTTAAGGCACTACTCAAAAATGTATACCATATAACAAGATGATACAAATGATTTTTTAGAATAAATAAATAAAAGATTTTATTAAGCTTGAAAATATTAAGCACGGATTGTGTCAAAGGGGGAATAGTTTAAATTAAAAAAACAATATCTAAATTAAGAAAAGTTACAAGCAATTAAGAATTGAGCAAAGTAAATTTAAGTTATTTTCCAGCAGCTGCAATCGAAAGACCAGCACAGTGGTTCGGTAAATGCAATTGTCGCAGGATTTGCTTTGTTATCGCAATCATTAACCATTTATCCCTTATCAAGCCCGTAACCCTTTTGCATGCCTAATTTAACCAAACAGAGGCGCTTCGTCATTCGAAACATATTTTCAGATACAATATATATATATATATATATAGACATAGGCATAGCCAGGTAAGTGGTTGCAACAACACGTAAAACACACACAATTGCAACACATCAAGGCCACAGAAGTTGTGCTAACAAGCCAAAAAATAAACCGGTTATCTTAGACCAAATGTGAGTGTGGCTCGTCCATAGATATGCAAATGTGAGGGAAAGGATATTTTTTTTTTTTTGATGTGACCCCTATTCACACACCGACAAAAGGATATACAAGATGATATATATATGCAAATGGGCAGTTTGAACAAGGGGTGGAAATTGGCAGCTTAATAGTTGAGTGCCATAAGTTGAGAAGGCAAACTGTGTGCGCTACACTGTAAAAAAAAAATAAAAAATTAAAATATAATACAATTCGGCGAGATTTTCTCAAGCAAAAAACAAATCACTTTAATTTCTACAACTTAAATGGAAATGAGAAACACTAAAAATTATGTTTTTAAAGTTTAAATTTAAATATCAAATACAACTTTCAAGTAGCAAAATCTAGCTTTAAACTTCAAGTATAATTTATACCTAATTTATGCAGTGCATTATTTTTGCTGTGTAACGACAAGGACGAGAGAGAGAGAGGGAGATAGAAACAGAGCGTGAGTTGACAAGTTTCGCCGCCTGTTTCTAATGTTCTTCAAGGCCCAAGCTGCGTGTGACACTCACAGGATGGGTCCAGTTTGGGCCTGGCCAGCTTTTGAAAACTTTAAGCGCAGAGCAGCAGCAACAGCAGCAGCTGAAGAAGCACAACGAATTTCAATTAATAGCCATGCCGAGGCACAGGCACTGAGAGCCACTTCCTGACCAAGCCTGAGCATAGTGCTAAGGATGAGCATTGGGCTGGCTGCTTCAGTTGTCTGACAGTAAGCCCAAAGGCTACAATCAGCTCAGCTGTTGTGCCATCGCATAGACCACCAAGTTCACTAGACAATTTATTTTGCTTTCGATTTTCCAAGCTGTCAGTTTACGCTTAAATGCGCACAGTTCAATTTAAAATACCAGCCCAGGATCAGCAACAGCCAGGACCAAGACTGGCTGCTCTGCCTGCCTTGCTCTGCCTGCCTGCTCTGCTCTACTCTACTGCCATCCTGCCTGACTGCCTGTCGGAGTGTCTGCAGTCGATTCACAGTTGTTGATGCCGTTGCCGCCGCCGGTGCGCGGAACCAAACTAGGTTAAGAGGTTGTTATCCCTATGCCGTGTGTTTTTGAAAATAGGCAAACGTTCTGCTCCTCGGTCTCGGCTCTCTCTCTCTCTCTCTATATGTAGCTCGGCTCGGTCCTGTTTGTGATGCCTTCATATCCTGTGCAGACACATGAAACGTCCTGCAAACCAAACCGCAGCCGTAGTCTGCGTAGCCTAGCCACAAAGATGATGATGATGATGATTTGCACAGCCAAAGCTGGCGGCGACCAGAGCATAATGATGAAATTATGAGCGCAAAAGCATTTGCATTCATTATGTATAACATATATATATATATATATATATATATATATATATATTTTCCACATAATTATACCCTATAGCCATAAGGTTGCAAGAAGATGGCAACCATTTTCTGAAGTATAATTAAAAATTAGATTTTTATATACTCGCTTTGAAAGTGAAGCTTCGGCTGTCTGTGAATTTGAAGTAATTGCAATCAGTTTATATAGGGTAACTGCAATTCGAGCAAGTCTCGCCTGCAGCCGTCTTTGCGTTAATTTTGCTATCACATTTTTTATTTTTTTTTCGTCACTGCTTGAATTTAAACTAACTTTGCTCGTTAGTCCCGGCGCAGAACGACAACGCCAACGCCAACGCCAGGATGAGGATAAGGATGTGGATGAGGCGGCTTAAATGCAATGCCACAAAGCGTTAATGGATTTTTCTCTCTGCAATTTTTATTATTATTTACACTTGGTAATGCGATGTCTGCTTGCAAAAGTATGTGTGTCATATATATATATATATCTATATATATCTTTCTTGATATGTCTGAGTGTACATTTTTGCTTTTTTGCCCTATCACACACGCATCTTAGGGGTGTTCAAGCAGAGACACACACACACACACATTTTAATTGATTGCCAAACAACATATGCGTGCATAAAGGCGGCATGCGAAAGCCATATTATGCAAATAGAGGATTAAGTCGCATTAAAGTAACGCAAAGTATTCCAGCGATTTCTATTAATCAGTTTCATATAGGGTACTCAAATGGAATAGCAGCTGTTATGAGTAAATCGAATTCTTAATATTAATAAATATTTATAAGCAAAAGCAAAAAGAGAAAAGAATTTAATTATCCATTTGTGCACTATTAATTATAATGTTTTGCATTTGATATTGATAACAAAATGTGACAATCGAATCTGCTCCTTTCCTGATAAACATTATTTAGTATTCTTATTTGACCTAAATAAATTCCTGTTTTTTCTGTACTGGTAACGTTGAGTTATTTTAATTGATCTCATTCACAACTAATTACCCTCCAGCTCCAGCATCCCTACTTCAATCCTAAACACACTGAAATTATCTAACAATCACAGGTTCAAAGATGTTCACACCTCTCATCTACTTCAAATTAAATAAACATCTAAATAAAGATGTTATTTTAAGTCTATAAATATAATAGATGTAAATTATATTATTCAATTTTATTTATGCTGAATCAGCTTATCATAAAAATAGCATTCTTCGCCCACTGACATATCATAATACAGTCTTTTTTGATGTTACAGACCCTAAAAAGTAGGCAGCACTTTTTAATGCCATTCAAATATTTGAATATATATATATATAGATATGTATATATATATAATATATATAACGCAACTCATGTTGAATGCTCATATATTTATATATTTATTTATGCTGGTGACCAAAAATTGTAAAGCTGTATTTATAAGTAATTCTTTTCACATTCAGATTTGACTTGTTATTGTTGTTGTTTTTTGTGTTGGCCACGCCTCTTTATTAGTATTGCATTGAAATTCTAATTTGCGCAATTGGCAGAGAAAGGGCCAAGAAGATGCTGAGCTACTCACTGAACTTTCCAAGAGAAAGAGATAAAGAAATCTTTGCTTTTGTTGGGCTTTATAGCAAGGCATTTTTTTTTTATATTTTTTTTTTTGCTTTTGCGCTAAATGATTACACTTAACTGGATTTGCATATATTTAAACATTTCCTTACACGCACTGAGCGGAAAACGAAATGTATGCACGTGCCTCGTAGCCTGGCAGCCTGGCTGACTGCTGCACAAAAGGATTATTAAGGAGCTTCATATGTAAATGAAAACCAAATGCACACGCAGACAAACAGGCGGGACAAGAGCGACGACGAGTGGGACACACACACACACACAATCCTCCCAGTATAAAGAGAAGAAAACTGTGAAAGATAACCTGGCAGCCACAGTTTGGCAAACACACACACACACACAGAAAAGACAGCACCTTTGTGCCTGGCTAGAAAGTAGGTGAGAAAGATGTTGATGTTGGTGTTCGCTCGAACCAGACGAGACCCGCACTCGTTCTTTTGGCTCGTCCGTTGGCCCGTAATTTATGCTTAAGATAAAGTCCTTGAATAAATACATGGAAAATCCTTTGAAATTGAAATTAAATACGAATATAATATTTTTATTTTTTTTTGCCTTGCCACAACGCACAACGCTAACAAAAATGCAGAAATTGCAGACAAAAGGCGCACGGGAAATGAAATTAACATTTGAGTGGTGCAACCAAAAAATTAAAAGCTGGCCGCCACACAAATAACACAGCGCCGTTCTGGGCTTTTGGGCTTGCCCCGCATATTTATTGCAGCAATAGATATGTCTGTCATTTTATTTAAATATTTGCCTTATTTCGCATATTTGACATTGGGCTGTCCTTGTGGGTGTGCCTGCCATTTTGGCATATTAAAATATTGTGTTACACTCAGACAATAAGTCAATTCAACTTTCCAACATAAAGTTATCAATTTAATTCACGAATTTAAACATGACAAGAATCTGTCACAAATAGAATATAAAATGTATTTTTATGATTGCAATTCGACTAAATTCCAGCTTAAATGATTAACTAACTATTGAAGAAAAACTGAAATTAAAAGAGTTTCTATTATAAAAGAATGAATAATAGATAAAAAAAAAATAACCCCAACAAATTATTTAAGCTTGACTCAAGCCCGGAACTGCTTGTCTAAGATAGAAATTCAAATTTGTTTAAAATCAACCTTTAGCTATTTCCATTTGCCTCTTCTGAAAATATAATGAAGCTGTTTTTGATTGCCATAGTTTGGCATAGATAACAAATTGCGTATATTTTTTTGGTAATGTAATACCAATATTTTGAATATCAATTTCGTTTAATGTTTTCATTTGAATATACGAAAAAACTCTTTGCCACTTTCCACTCGATGTTAACAATATTTGGACTCTAGCCGATTTATATTTTTCATTGCAATAAATATCAATTTTACCTTTTGGCTTGTTTGGTTGCTGGTTTTGTGCAAATTTCAAAACCGAACCAAACAAAACAAAAACAGCAACCATAAAAATCAATTTCCAATCTGCGCTCACACAATTTTAAATGTATTTAAGTTGCCGTTTTTGCCAGGTTGCCCAATTGGCTCATATAAATTGAAATGAGTTTTTGAAAAGCCGTTGGCCAATTTCATTATTAGAAAACAAAACGATATTCTGTTTTAATTTTTACTGTTTTCATATTTACTTCACCTCTCTCTCTTCCCTCTCTTTCTCTCTAGTCCCTGCTTTGTTTTGTTATATTTTAATTTTTGCTATTGCAATTTACAGCGTTTTGTATTTTAGGGTTTGCATTTAGGTAAAATGCCGCCGGCATTGGCTCAAAGCAAAGCACAAAAATTAATTATTATATTTTTTTTTTTTATTCGATTAAATCATGTGCTTAAAGTTATTTATAAATATGCAAACAATGCTGAAAATTTCAATTCGTCAATAGCATTAACAATAAAATGTTTAGAAATTGAATCGCTGGCAAAATGCCATTTCAAAATATTTGTTCAGCATTAAATATTTCAGCTATTTGTGGAGAAATCTGTTTAAAATTAAAAAAAAAAATACCGAAATTAAATCAACATTTAAATAAGATTTCAAATCATTATCAAATTCAATGCAATAAAATTGAATATCTCACAAATGCCAAAAAGGTTTAATTAACTAAATGTGTGTGCAAAACAAATTAAATAAACCTTGAATCTCTAAGAATAATATTAAATTCAATTGCAAACTGTTAGTTGCAGTTAACAGTTGACAGTATTTGAATAAAATGCAACTTTCAATTAAATTTTCATACAGCAACAAATATCAATACAATAATTTTTTTATTTTGACAAACTTTGTTCAGCATATTTCATAAATTCAGTGGGTTGTATATATAAATGCCACACACATATATAAATATATATATATATATATTTTTTTGTAACCTAACAATTGCACAAATCTCTGTCTCTGTTTTTCTCGCATGAGCGTAAAACAAATCAAAGTAAATTTTTAGGTCCAAATTGACCAAAAAATGTGCAATTGGTGAAATGGGAGAGTGGAAAGCTGGAGTTGGCCAAATAAATTTCAATCTATCATTTATTTAAGTCCTAGGTCCTCCGCAAAAGATAAAAAAAAAGAGAAAAAAAAAAACGAATAAGAAGAAGAAAAACTGTGACAACAGCAGCGACAACAACAACAACAACCACAACAACTGGTGCATATTCGTGGACCAACGCGCCGCGTCGCCATAAATCCCCATCAGATACGCGTATATTTATTTACTGCAACTCACACAGACACACACACAAAAACACACAAACATATACCTACACCTACACCCACACACACACCTATATCTACACCCACTGCGCAGCCCACAAAAGACAACGATGGCGACAAAAATTGTTGCCGAAAAATAAAATGGCTGCTGTTTTATATATATATATATTGTATTTGATTTAGTTCGCTCAATACCCTGTACAGGTGTGCAAACTAAAATTAATAGCCAAAAAAACTTGTATAATATATGCCAATTATTTATTTCTTTGGATGCCTCTACCTCAATTCACAATATTTTTATTTCAAGTAGCATTCAATTTTCTACATTTTATATACCCTTTTCATATTTAGACTGCTTTTCTATTACAGCGTTGCTGGTTTTTTGGTTTTTTTTTTTGGTAAATATTTTCTACGAAATGCCGTTTTATTTACAGTCCAGTCCTGGTGTTAATAATACCACTTCTTAGCCGCATCTCAAATGGGGTTTAATTGGTTTAGCTGTCTTTCTGCATTTATATAAATCTAAATATATAAATATATATATAAAAGACTTAAAATTTGTTGAATCGCTTAGCTAGATCGATTGTAAAGTTTTTGTAATCACATTTATATAAATTATATGTCAGAATTGCATATCTTTATCGATTCTAAATGATTTTTGATATACAATAGCTCTGCATATATGCATATAAATGCTTGTGTATATCATATTCTAAATCAGTATCGGATTTCATAAATTCAATACTTATTCTTTACATGTTTTATATATTAATGAGTATCTTTCAGACGAGAAGATGCTAAATTCAATTGCCTACTTGCTTTTTATCGCTTTGGTTAGGCAGAGCTAATAAAAAAGGATTTCGAAATGGGCCTGTTTCTATATTTTTCTCTGGTTTTCGCCAACTTTATGGACACTGTTATTTTTGAATATATATTTATTTTTAGTAAAAGTTCCTACGGCTCTTGAGTGTGTGGGTAGGTGTGTGTGTTTGGGTGTGTATGTATAAACCACTTTGGCCGTAGCCGCTATAATATTTATGACAAGCGCTACAAAACAGAAGCAGCACATCCATTCCCAATACAGACCGATATTTCAATATTTGCTTATTGCTACAAAACGAATAATTAAAAATAATAATAATAGGGGTACGTACACCGAAAGAAAATTTGGTACAAAAGTACAAACGAAAATTAAAAGTCAGCAAACAAGTGTTCAAAAAACACTGTGTTGTCACAGGCAAAACAATTGTATTTAGAACTGAGCTGAAGAAATGGCGAATATATATTTTTTTCGGTGTATGAGTAATTAAAAAAGTTGCAAGAACGCATTCGAAATTGCAGCGGGTTGCCGATTTGAGTTCTGCAACATATTGAACAATTGCAATGTTGAAGAGGGCGGGCAAAAGAGTTTTTCAGTTGCCAAACTCAAATCAATATTAATGTTCATGAGGCCTGTGTGTGTCTAGACTTGTATATTTTGACAGGGCCCACATGTATTTCCGGGTGTGTGTGTGTGTGAGTGTGTGTGTGTGTTATTTGACGACCTACATCAATCATCGTGACAATGAACTGATTAAAACATGAAGAGGATAAGAGGATTATTTCATTAATGCTCGTTGCCTATAAGTAGTTCAATCTTCTTTATAAAAGATTAAAAAAAATTTAAAGAATACATAAGAAAATCAGTGAACAAATAAGTAGTTGGCAGAGTGTCGAAACTGAGAGTTATTTTGGGAAAGTGTATTTGATATTCACGAAGAAAAATTCTTTAAATCAATCATAGTTATCGAAGTTAAAAGTACTCTAAATCAATAAACAGAAATCTAAATAAATCTCAAATTCCAATTACAAAGTTGTAGAAATTACAAGCCAAAAAAAAAAATGTTTCCCAAACTTGTCAAATTTCGATTTGAAAATACTAAAACACAAAAAAAAAACCTTTTAAACAATTCGACTCAACTTTTTTGTAATTTCCCTTTTAATAATAATTCATGCAAATATCGTAGTTGGCTTTTCCGCTTTTACTCGTTGCACTGCGAAAACTTTCGTTTTGGCTGGCAGAAAACTTGTGGCATTCACTTTTGTTCCCTGTACAAAAAAATTAGGTTAGCCAAAAATGATGCCAAAAATTGTTCAATTAGTTTTTACGTGCGCTCATCTTTTATTCGCTTTATGCTTTATGCATACTCTTAACAAAAGTTTCCCGTTTTGTTGCACATTCAAAATATGCAACTTTCAACGTGCCACAAAACTTTTGCTTCTATTGTTGCACCTGCGGAAATTTTTCATTTATATATATTTATTTTTTTTTAATGGTTTTTCCATCGATGAATTTTAAATTCTTTTTGACTTTTTACCTTATACACATATATGGCTTAATTCATATAAATCGATATTCTGCAGATCCTTTCAAAACATTTTACGCTACAAATGTGGCAAACAAAATCTAAATTCGTGAGACTTAAATTTTCGTATATATGAATATTTAATAATAGACATAAATATTAAAAATCCAGAATATCTCGATTATTTATTAAAGAGTTTGCTGCATAAACATGAGCGAAAACTGCATTTAAAATTTATTACCGATTTTTTATGTATTTTATTGCAATTTTTAAAAGTGCGAAAACTGATTGATGGCACTTCAAGATTATGGATGAGTTATTTATTTATTTTTACTTAAGTTATATTTTATAAACGCTGCATCCACACATTTGCCATATTCAGATATGTTTTGTGGCAAAGAAGATGCACTCACACACACACACACACACATATATGCACATGCACAAAGAAATTCTTGTTGTGTGTGCGCATGCAATACATATATTTATCTGCATAATGGATTGCACTTAACATGCCACACACAGGCACATACACACACACACATACACACTCACACAGACACACGCAAACAAAGCAAACCGCAAGTGCAACATGGGTAATACATCATTTTAGTAGCGGGATGGGGATTGGTACATCAACTAAACCAAAACTCACCTGTGAGAAAGCACCTGACTGCAATCTTGGGAATATATCTGTTATTATTTTGTTGTTGTTTTTTTCTTAACTGCGGCTTCTGTAATCCCAAAAATGTTTTTGTGGTTTGAGAAGTGCTTTTCCCGTTTGTGCTGCTTCTTACTCTCTGCTTCTGCTACTGCTTCTGCTGCTTCTGCTGCTGCTGCTCTTGTTGTTTCTTTCTAATCCTTTGTTTATATTTATCGTAATCCACATGAATATGCCCAACTAGCACCAATACAAACAGCACAGTACACAGTCTCACGTATACTACTTGTGCAATTGTATTT
This sequence comes from Drosophila fungiperda, assembly GCA_035042345.1. Taxonomy (NCBI): domain Eukaryota; kingdom Metazoa; phylum Arthropoda; class Insecta; order Diptera; family Drosophilidae; genus Drosophila; species Drosophila fungiperda. Next base: position 258,917 of record JAWNLM010000021.1, read on the forward strand.
GCATAGATGGTGAATTTAAATTTCGTCACACATTACGTGGGCGGCATATGATTTGCCTATTGTCAACTCTCTGTCATAACACGCACACACACGCACACAAAGCCTGGTAAACGGAACAGCGAATTGCGCGCACAGAAGCAAATACAAACACACAAACACAGATGCACACAAATACACACTTACACACCCACAAATATAGGCGAGAGCCGCGTAAGCGTAACGGCTAATGTCCGAATTGCTCGTCGTCGTTAAGATTGAAGCGTGATTTTTGGGGCTGTGTTTTGGGTGTGTGTGTTTTGATTTAATTTCGAGTTGATTTTCAAAGTCGCGCGCTTTATTTTGTTGACCAACGGATCTGCATATGAAACCCAATTATTTATCTAAACGTTACATTTACTCTGTTTTTACATTGTGTGCCAATTGCAAATTAGTAATGTTTAGCAATTGCTTTATGTCAATCTGAGTTGTAGAGAAGTTTGGCTTTTTTTCGTTATTTTTTGCTGCTTTTGCTTAGCTCGACGAATTTGCCTTTATTTTATAAATCGACGTCCGTCGCGCCTACCGCTCGCTTTGAAACTTCGGAAGTAACTGAATTCGCTTTCAGCAGAGCAGCACCTGGTTGGGTCACCTCACTGGCAGAACGAATAGAGAGAGAACGAGAGCGGGAGAGCGCGCGCAACAAACAGAGAGCAGGGCCTAGGAAAAAATCAACTTTTGTTTACAACACACACATACAGTGCAGCCGGCTATTGGTATCAATGACGGAGGGGGAAAGGAGAGGGTTTGTTTTGTGCTGAGCGCAAGCGTCACAGCTGAGCGTGAGAGAGGAATGATTGAGAGTGAGAGAGAGTGCCGCTGTTAAGCAGCGCTTATCGTTTACATTATTCAATTTCCTTTTACTTAAGCACTTACAGTGGCAATCAAAGTACAGAGAGAACTACAAAGGCAGAGAGCGAACTGTTAAATAAGTGTATAACATTGTTTATTCCAACAACAGCAGAGTAGCAGGTGCATTTTCGGCAATATCAGGAAATGTAAACAGCTGAAGCTGTTAGTGTATAACATTGCGCTGTTAGCACGCCAGCCGGGAGCAGTTCAAATGCTGAGCACGTTTGCTAATTATGACAAAGTAAATACATTTTCCGGTAAAATAATGCAAATGAATGTGTGTACATAGATTAAACACCGACAAAAAGCCAAGCTAGAGTAGCATTTTATTTGTTTACTTGTGGTGGCAGTGACTCGACTCAATTCGTTCGCAGCATGGCTAATTAGCCATTTATTTATATTAAAATTTGGACGGAAATATTGTGAGAAAGATTTTAACTATTGCTAGCAGGTGATGTTTAGTGTGTTAAATGTTAAATGGGAATAGTCGTAAAAGCAGCAATAACTTTTATGTTAACCAAATAAACAACTCTTTTTCGCAGAACCACAAAAATAAACATAACATTGAGCTGCAAGCATAAGCGATTTGAGGCCCATAGGCAAACAGAGGGAGAAACAAACAGAAAGACAGAAAGAGAAAGGGAGAGACAGGGGCCCATAAACTGCAGCGTTTGCTTTTAGCAGTCTGTTAAAGCCCCTTAGCAACGACTCATTAACATTTCACATTCATGGCAGCGTTGAACGTAAAACGAGCCATTTGTCTAGCATTAACAGCAGCCATCGCAGTCGCAGTCCCTCTTACATTGCCAGCCCAAACGAGCCATTAACATTTAAATTGATGGGCCACTCGTAGCAGTGGGACTCTCAGCACATGCTCTGGTACAGAAATGTTAAGTGAATTGCCAAAATACTAAATAAGAACGTTGCCAAAAACCACACTTTTCTTGTTTAATATTGATAAATATTCTAAATACAACTATGATTTTGCAGTTCAAACTACACCTAATTTTATTTGATATTTCTTATCATATATTTATATATTTACCAGATTTTCATCGATAGGCTATCAAATATCAAGATGACTTACAATAAATTAATTATGTGATTTGGTGTCAAATTTCATTTTTTAAACAGTTAAGATTGCTCTAATGGCAAATAGCCTGATGAAGATTTTAAATGGCATTTTAAACTATATATTTTTTTGTAATATTATTTTACTCCAGGAAGTTATTTTGAATATAATTTAAAACAAAAAATAATTTTTTAGAATTTTAATTTCACTTATATTAAAAATTATAAAATAATTTGTATATTTTAAAAATATGTTTTAACTTCATTTAAATTCCTTCATTATCCAACATATTACCAGATTTATGTAGGGTATTGGAAACCTGCGTATTTTTGATCAATTAAAAACTTGTATTTGATACCCGATGATACGCATTAAGAATCCTTCACAGTGCATGAGTAAAATGATGCGAAAGTCGACATCAATCTGCAAAACACATATGACTTCATGTGTGTGTGTGTGTGTTAAAGGAAGCCACTGTAATGTGCAGGCAGCACATTCCATCGTTAACCACAAGCAGCCCAGCAGCCAGTGAGGCGGGAACTGCATCCAAATCAAAAACCAGTTCCAATTGAATACAGGGATGCGGCAGTTGAAATAACAACAGTGGCCTGTTAAGAACCGGTCATCTCTCTCACATTATGTCACACTCAGCTGCCGTAGTTAACCAGTTGCACTCGTGCTCTCTCTCTGTCTCTCTATCCGTTCATCTCTCAACAGCATCTGCTGCTGTTAGCATTAACCCGCTATCATAACACACACAACATAAAGTTGGCCCCAATAATGTTGACAGTGTTTTCAATGTCATTATTATATCTCTGTAAGTGTGTGCGTGTCGTGTGAGTCGTTCTCAAATTGCAAACGTGAGCAATTGCGAGCGCAGCTTAACGAGAGCGTTACATGTCAAATGCATGCAAGCGAGAGAGAGAGAGCGAGTGCTTACGATGTAAAATTTAACATGTGTTCGTGATAGCGCTGGAAGCAGCTTCTCATTCTCCCCATACTATTGCGCTTTAGCCGGTCTCTGCTGCTATGCTGCTCTGGTGCTGCTTGTGGGGGGTCTTCGTGTTGTTGTTGTTGTTGAAATTGTACATTAATAAATGAGTGTTATATGCTTTGTCCTAGTTGACTTCATGACATTCATTCATTCATGGCATCGTCGGACGGTTGCTCACCAAACTCCCCACTCTCGTCATTTTACTTTACAGTCTCTGCTCTGTTTGGTCGGCTCTTTTGCCATTCGGCTTGTTCAATGGATTTTTAAATGGCCTTTGCTTTTGGCTCGTTCCTCTTTACCTCGTCGCTTTTGGACACGCTGTTAATGTTCATGTTATTGATGTTGTTCTTGTTTTTTGCTGGTGTTGCCGTTTGGTTAATTGGGTTTTATATTAACTAAATTGTGTATGTTTAACATTATTTATTATTTATACTCATTTTCTCTCTCGTTGTGTGAATTTATTTATTTATTTGCCTGCACATTTTCTTATTTTGATTTCATTTCACATCATTGAACCTTTGAGAACTATTTTCTCTATATATATTTTTTTAGATTACCACATAATTATAGAATTTAAATATATAATTAACTAATGTTTTTTTTCGTATTGATTTTGCAATTAGATTATGGTGAATTTTACGGTTTTATACGGTTTGTGCATTTTTAATTAGCTGACACGAGTATTTTTAGCGCTGATCCATTGAACCGGCTTAAATATGCAAACAATTCTCGCTGGCTTTAATTGGCAGCATCAGTTCAGTTGATTTTGATGACATGCAACATCAATTTAAAATGGCTTGTCAATCATTGCAATTGTCAGATTGCACTTCGAAAGAGTTCAAACTCTGTCATTACGAACTAATACTTAATGGTTGGCGACAAAAGATATACAATTCCATTCTATCTCTAAAAATTCAACAAAAGAAAAAAGAACTTTTGTTAAAGTAAAAATGTCTGTCAAAGCATTTGTGAATTTGTTGAATTTATCTTCTTAATTGCATTTAATTTTGAATATTGGACATTTAACTTTAAAATATTGTTAATTAGCTGCTAAACTTTCATAAAGATCGCTTTAAAAATTCAAATTTTATTAATCATGTTAAACTAAAAAGCCTATTTTATATTCATCAATTGGTTTTGACTATACATTTTTTATATGATTATATTTTGAACATGTTTCAAATTTTTAAAAGGTCCTTCAACATAATAAATAAGTTTCGCCTGAGCACAAAGTAAAAAACAATATAATTATGCATATTTAAACAGAATTTACCTTCATTCACATTTTATGTTTAATAATTAAAAGCAATTGTGTTTCGCATATGAATTCTTGTGAACATTTTCTTTCCTTTGCATGAAATTCTCTACATTTTTTTTGTAAAACATGTCGAATAGACTATAATTAAGTATACATTCCAACTGGTTCTTCTTCTCCTGATCTTCAGCCATTTCCAATGCTAAATATATTCCGCAGTTAAAGCCACTTCTTGCCACCTTTTGTGGCTGGCTTCTGATTGGTGCGTTCTCTTTCAGCAGGTAGGGCATTAATTATTTTTGCGTACCTAAAGAAGCTATAAGAACTCTCCCAATGGGTAACGGTGTGAAGAAGTTGAAATAGGGGCGTGTTCTTCGGTGTTTCCTCGTTGAAAGAAACTGCCATTAAGTAAATACTACCCTCATTGAAGGCCAAAAAAGGTAATTGAACTCTGGCTAGTGGCAAGCAAAATGGTTAATTTATCACTAACGATCTGTCATCTTATCTCTGATGATGACTTAATTGACATCTTCATTTGAATGAGAAGTGTAATACAATCACCGACTTGATTTATACAGATGCGGGATGTTTGCGCGTTTCTTTAGATAATTTATTAACAATGATGAAGGTTTCCAACAGCTTTGATTTATGACTATATAGAGAAAGTTACATTTATGTAGATTATCATGCTAAAAATAATATATCATTAACTAATATATGCTTAAGCTAGAGAAGTTTAAGATACTTTTAATGTTCATATATTTTTAAATATATAATAAATTTGAATAAACTAGTCAAAGTTGTTAATAAATTGGAATAAACTTTTCAAAGTTGTTCTACTAGAAAATATGCTTGCTTTCAGTTTGAAAATACATGTTGTATCTCAAAATATGTGTTTTTTATTCGATTGTTATGAAATTGTTAAAGTCATCAATTATATATCAAAGTATATTTAATATTAGCTAGAACTCATGTTTTTTTGGCATCGGAAAAGAGTTTTTAAAGATCTTTGCGAAATGCCAACAATTATAATAAATTAAAATATATTTGATCTGCTCAAAAAATTAAGTTTTCTAGTTCTTTCACTGTCTGCCTTAGTTACAAAGATGAAGAGAAAAACATTGAATCTTCTCTTAATGCTGATCTCAAAAATATATATACCTTATAATTTTACTTACTTTTACTCACATTTTTCAATATTATACATGCAAAATACTGAATTGAAGGCAACATTAATATTGAAAGTATTTTAAAACAAAAATAATACGAAAATATTTTTAATTGCAGCTTCATCATAAATTTATATTCATGCACAACAATTACTTATCTACTTAAATATGCATTTTCCGATGTTTCTCATATTTTTATTCTCTTATTAAATATTCCAGCAATAATTTCAGAACTTTTTTATTCAGCGTATTTGCGTCATTCGTAAAGGAAAATGAAATACTTCAATAACTTTTGTGCTTTAAATTCATTTTGGAGTCAGTTTGGATGATGCATTTCCATTAATTCATATAAATTTATGCAATTAATTTTGTTTATTCACTTGGCCATTATCATGCCACATTCTGTGCCTTATCTATGCCCCTTGGACTCTGCCTGGACATGCCGCTGCACTCTTTTACTGTGGTTGCCACGACTTTTGTGTTATTTTTCGGTTTCTGCACTTTTCTGTTATGGTCTGCTTATACGTCTGTCTCTCCCTCTGTCCCTTTGTCCATTTGGCTGTCTGTATGTCCCTCTGTCCCTCTGTCCCTTTGGCTGTCTGTCTGTCTTTCTGTCTGTCTGTCTGTCTGTCCGGCTGTGTGTGTTTGTGCATTCATTGTGCAAGTGCATTGTCCTTGCGAAATATTTGGGTCATTTTTGTTGTCGCTGCTCAGTTTCGGCCACACAACCATTGTGGCACACAGAGGGCCGTCTGGTTGAGGGCGGTTAGCAGGGGGAGTGGGGTTTTTACAATTTTTATTGACTTGACAGTGGAGTTCGTTTGGTAGCCTGGCGACACAATTTAAGCTGGCATTGTTTGCGACACATGTTTGACGTTTACAAATTTAATTTCATTTATTTAAATAATTATGTTCCGTTTGCACAAGGGCAAAACCAAAGCGAAGCAAAATTGCCAGTTAACAGGATAGGAATGAGGAATGAGGAAGGGGGTGGGTGGAGTGGGTTTGTTGCGGTACAATGACGAGCCAAGCCATTGAATAAGTTTTAATGATGATTGCTGCAACGTGGCGGCAAACGCGACCAACAAAAGCAGGCAAGGAGACGTCGTGTCGTGACCAAAACCGCATTTAAATTTGTCGCAGTTGCGTCAATGATGACCCCTAGCATACACACATACAATACATACATGAAACATACGCACATACATCATACATACATACATACATATATACATACCTGTGCAGGACACAGAATGTTGGATGAGGACGACGACATCGGTTAGCGACTTGATGGCCGGTCAAGCAAGCAACAAACAGTCAGGACAGCAACAAGACACACACACACAGACACACAGAGACACACACATACTGAGACAGACAGCTAGCCAGGACAGAAGCGAATGTCAAGAGAATTGCCCATAACTGAGAATGTGTTTTTTTGATGGTTAGGGGCAGGTCGGCGTCACTTTGTCAGTCAGCGTCAGTGCGTCAATGACAGTCAAATAATTGACAGTAGTTGCGTGTTTGTGTGGCCAATCATGCGCCACGTCTCCCTGACCAACTGACCAGCTGCTGCCAAATGTTGCCAAAGTTACACAGCACCCAGCCCCCTCTCCATCCACCCTCCTCGCTGTAGAGATGGGCGCGTGAAATTAAATTTGATTTTGATTTTTGAATTTAATTGAACTGCCAATGATTTTATACATTGCACAGCAGCTGTCAATTTCACAAATTAACTGAAGTCCGCATTTAAAGTATGGAATAAATAATGAAATTGTTTTTTTTAACATTTTAAGAGACTTTTCTGGAATATATATAATATATATATATATATATATATAAAGAGCAAATGTGTGTTTAAAATGAATTCAAATAATTTTTTATTAAGATCATAAAATACTATTTACCAACAATTAACTAATGAGATAATTTAGCAGAGGTTGTCAATTTTGACTGCCTGCAATGGATTGTTTAGATAAATTAATTTGATCACTGAAAGAAAGTTGGCTTATTCATTGCAGTTAATGGTAAGATAATGCAATTAAAATATCAGAAAATTCCACATCAAAATTTAATACTTCCAATAAAAACTATTTAAGTACATTTTATGTATTTATTTTCATTATTGTTATTTTGGCGAAAAACTAAGAAAACAATCAACTTTGAAGAATATTTTAATTTAAAACAGTTGGTGAAATTAAAGTTAATTTATGCTCAAACTTTAGTTAATCAAGCCAAAATTGTTTGTATGAATAATATATATATATATTTTATATTAATACAATATATATAAATTTATAATAAATATATAATAAATTCTTCTAACTCTGTTAAGTTTAGAGTTGATCACACCAAGTTTGATATTCGATATTCCCTATAATAAAGACACCTAAATTTAAACTCAAATTTAGCCCAATTCTCCATTACAGCATTTTTATTTGATTCTTGATGTTTGAATATTTTTTCAACATTTCGATACGCACTGAAAAAAGTTGTCCATCTTCAACTCGTGTCACGACGCGCGCACAAATCAGCATTCTTGAGTTGTTTTTTTTTTTTTTTTTTTTTGGTGAATGCTCATCGTCAGAGGACAGCGTTTATTATGGCAGACACGACACAGTCGCTGCAGTCAGTCAGTGAACGAGTTATGTTGTGGCTAAAGTGTGTGCGAGAGGCGATAGGCGATAGGCGAGGCGAGGCGAGTGTGGCTGAGATGGATGTAGAGGAGGAGGAGGAGGAAAAGGAGGCATGGATTTTAATTTTTATTGCACACCCGTCGTAATGGTCGAAATTGGTTAAGAAATTAGGGTAAATTAGGGGTTGGCAGTGTGTCATTAGAGATACCCAGCTCACAGGCAGAACTCAAGTGTGAATGTGAATGCGACTCTGCCCCTTGCTGCATCTCGCTGTCTGCCCCGATCTCCGGGTTTATGTGCGTGTGTGTGTGTGTGTGTGTGCATATGGAGTGACGAGGGGCGTCTCGCCCATAATTCAGATGTGCACTGCAATGGGAAATATACGAAGCACAAAAAAAATGTATATAACAAAACGGCAACACTCTGCGACAAAATATGTTGCATACAGTGACTCAAATCAGTCAGTGGCGTCAGTGGCTCGCCGGGATCAACGTTGAACAGGGAGGGGGGGGGGGTTGTTTGGTACACAGCGATAATTAATGGTAGCATCGCAGAGCGGAAAGCGTTTGACTAATCGATTGTTAATGAATGACAGTTGAATTGTGGGCCAAAACACTGAGTCACTTAACCGTTACAATTGCTCTAAATTAATTCGATTCACGTTTTACTATGCTTTTTGCCCAAACAATCAAATTTTCAAAACGCTGAGAATCTATTTTTGTAATGTGGGCAAATTGTTGGCCAATCATTATTGGCAACCGCACTCTGAACTCTGCAACTAAAATAGAGTTGGGCATTTTGGGGTGAATTATTTCATATTCATGCGTATTATTTTCAATAAATAATTAACTGTATTTTGAACTATATTTACTGCATTTCTAATTATTATTGCAGTCAGTTAAATGTTGCGTGTTGCGCAAATAGAATAATATTATTTAAGGAGCAAGAATTAGAATTATTGTAGCGAATAAAAATCATCTTTATATTTATATATTTGTTTATATTTGTTTGTATGTGCATTTAAGTCCAGCTAAACATAAAACATATATAAGTGGCAATAGAGCAATAAATCAATTATTCATTTTTAATTAAATTACTTTTGGAGTTATTTTAAATAATGTAATTCAAGCATATAGAAAATTCAGTTATTCATAACTTTAAAGACAGAATATTCTCAGTCATCATTAAAATGCATTTTACATTATCTTAAAAAATAACCAGGCTAAAACTTGAAGTATTCACTGACTACGCCACTGCAACTGCTGCTGCAATTGTTGTAGCTGTTTCTGATGTTGTTGTTGTTGTTGTTGTCAAGTGCTGCTGTCCCGCATTTATGATATGCAAGTGAAGGACGTGTCCGCAACGCCTGACCCCGACTGGAGCCACCAACCCAAATTGGTAGCTGCTGTTGGCAGAGGCCTTCATTTCCTGCCCAGGCCCAGGCGCAGTCATCAATTTATTAATTTCGAAAGCAAATTTTCTCTTTTAAAACTACATGGCCCGGATCTGGGGGCCCAACATCTACGTCCATTCCGCTTGTTGCATATAATTAAAGCGCCAACGATTTGATTTGATTTGATTTGATTTCTGTCATTTTTTTGCCGCCCCCCTTCCCCGCCCGTGGTGGCAACACCTGAGCGTTGACATGCTTGGTGACACAAATTAGTCAATGGGCGAAAGCTAATCAAAGTTGCACATGTCAAAGGCAAATTGCTGTTCGATAAAATGAAATAAGAAAACGCAATGCAAATGGAAGTTAATATTTAATTTAATTCGGTCGATGGGGGCGTGGCATTTTGCGGTCGTACTCTGGAGGCGGCGGCATTTGACGTGTGTAATAGCAGGCAATATCAATTTGCTTTATGAATTGCACTCGCAATAACTTGGCAGTTGGGCTGATAAACAGACAGACAGACAACAACCCCAACAGAGCAGACACCAAATGTGGCTGATGAAAAGGGAAGAGTGGGCAGTGGCGGGGTGTAGTGCGGGGGAAGTGCCAATACATTTTGCACATTTCTTCCGCTTCATTTCCTGTAAAGGAGCGTAAATTCATAGTGATTGGATTTTATCAGCGTGGCCTCATCTTTGACACACACTCACACACACACACACACACACTCGAGCGGCGTTTGGCATTAGAGTTCATATCGGAAACTGAAACTGAACCTGGGATAGGACATGGACATGCCAATCGATTGGTTACGCAAGTGAAAAATTATATTTTTGTTGTGCGTATTTTTTTATGTGTGTGTAAAATTTGTTACATATATTTGTATACTCTTCGAAGTGCAGGGTCTTGTTATTTTTTATAAAGTGTACATATATTCTTGATAAGTAAAAAATGTCAAAACTGGTCTTATTATTCATTTAGTTTGGTAGTTTTCTTGAAGAAACTTTGAATATATTCGATTGTCTACTGTAGACAGTATATATATATATATCAGATCGTATTCCTATATTATAATTTATGAAATATTGTTTTAATTTAACTAATTTACCCTAACCAATAGGGTTTTATTTTAACTAATTTACCTTAACTAAATAGAATAAATATGTATATTTAATTTAATCATTTTATTTTGAACTTATATAATTTAATTTGTAACTAAAACTTTGCATTTATTTTTAAAATTGTTATTTTTCTATATATATATTTTATTTAATTATTTATTTTTAATTATATTTTACAATTTAAATGTGTATTTTATTTAAGAAACTTACATTTTCATTTTATTATAATAATATTATTTTGCTAATAGCTCTTTTAAAACTATTAATCTGTTTTGGTCTAAATTAAATAAATAAATAAATAAAATATAATTTTGACTGCTTAGAAAAGTCTTTCGATTTTGTATAACCCCAATTATAGCTCGATCTTGAGAGGTATATTGTATTCGACTTGTCTAAAATAAATATTCCGCTTTTGTTTTATTTTATATTATTTTATTTTTATGATATTCGTTTTTGCACGGGTCTTTGATTTTTGTCAACTTTACCCAATGCAGCAGCAAATTGTTGGCTTGTTTTCGAATTTGATTTAATGCGGCATTTACATAAAACAAATTTCATCAAAATTCATGGCACTGTTTCCATGTGTGTTGGTGGAGAGGGGAGGGAGGGGATGTGATTGCCAGGGGGGACTATCTCAGTTGGCTCATCTCTTGACTTTGATGCATAAGTCACACAAGTTTTTCCAATGTTGATCGGTTTGTGCTGATAAATGTTGCGATTGGATTAGAATATTGCTGGCCCACTAAGCTGTTGGGTGGGGTGGTGGGCGTGGCCGGACGTCTGCCTGTTTTCAGTTGGTAAATTGAAATTTTTGCAGCATGGGGGAGAGGCTGCTGCATGGAAATTGAAAGCTGTCATGGCTGTTATGCTTAAAAAATAGCGCAGCTGTTGAACATATCTAACACATCTAAGCCAGGGCTTAGCTGATGGGCGTTCCCTTCTTAACCAAAAAAGGGCAAGTCAAAAGAGGAAAGAGAGAAAAAAAAATAGATTCACATCCCATGCAATTGCTTTGCATGCCAGCTGAGGTCCTTGCCTGATTTGTCACACTCTCGCAGGCGTATCTCTCCTTGGATCTGTGAGCACGTCCACTTATGCTAAGATTCCATTAATGTTTTGTTTTCTTTTTTCCCTTATTTTTATTATTTTTTTTTTTGTTATGTGTAACTGTCTGGCTAATCTTTTACAGCTACATTTTGTTTCGATTTTGTCCCTGATAACGAGTCAAAAAATGATTTGTATTGCAATCAATAATTTGAATATATTAATCTCAAGGGGTTCTTAGCTTCATTTAACATACAAATATCTTTCATTAAACGTATATGGTAAAATATGGCCTGATTGCTGATAACCCTTTTCAATATATTGTATTGGTTATAAAAACAAATTTGCTGTTTAAACACTGAACCCATGTAAAATATTATAAATAATGATTTAATGAATTTGTGCCAATATGTGTAGAGTGTCAGACGCCATAAAGTATATATATTCTAGATCAGCATAAAGAGAAGGATATATTTATTTATTAAAATATATTTATTATTATACGACTGTCTTTTTCCTTGTACATTTCAGAGACAATAAATATAATTTCTCAAATACAATAATCAGATCAAGTTTATTTCATTTTATCGATAACTGCCACGTTGTCCTAATATCGATACAAATCGAGACCCAATATCAATAAAAAAAACACAGTTGCTAGAATATAGTATTCCGATTGATACATAATATAAGCTATATTGCTCACGATTAGCGATCTTTACAATCTGATAAGAAATACTGATTTTGTTAGCCAAACTTATTCCTACAAATTACCATCAGCAAATCTGTGTACATTTTTATAAAAGTTAGAAATGACAGACTATATTTTGTACGAAATACAAAAATAATTGGTATATTAGTGTTAATGGCATTGCTGCAAATAAGCACAATTGAGTGACTTCCTTTGGTTTTCAGAACCGTACTTAGGGTATCCATTTCTTAAGAATACTATAACGAAACCCATTTCAAGCATTATTTTGAAGTGATACAACAATCAAAATTGCCACTTCAACCTTTAGAAAACCAGAATAATACTATGTCTACACATTTCAGTCTGTCCAGCCACATCACTTTAATTTAAATTTGATTACAAGTCAAATTTATTACCCGCATCGCAAACAAGACGCCGCACAACACTCAGAAAGCAGTCCCAACTTTTCACACACACACACACACACAGAGAAAGAGAGAGAAATACAAAGCACAACATATGTAGGTTGAAATGACATTGGAAAGCGTCCAATAAGCCACAACCCCGGCCAAAAACCCGACCGTCATTAACCACAAATCCTTTACTTAACAGTACGTAAATTTTTGGCACAGGCCGTCGCCTCCAAGATAAGCGCTATTCCCAAAAAAAAAAGAAGCCCCCAAAAGGCATAGAAAATGGGAGCGGTAATTTATATGCGCATATCATGTGACCTTGAGACCAGCACTAACATTTAAGGTCTCCTGCGGGGCACACATAGATAGACAGAGGGTGAGTGGGATAGGGAAGAGGAGGGATTCTTGAGGCCACTGAGTCGTAAAGACCACCAACTGTCGCCTGTGAGGCGAACCGTCTAATTAAACACTCACATCGAGACATAAATTTGGGTCACATCATTAAATAAATATATAAATGGGTTGACGCTGTGTCTGCCAGCGACATTTGGCTTTTTGGTTTTTTTATGTGTATGCTTGCATGATTTACATAAAGTCAACAGCAAACAAAAAAGTTAATTTATTTCAAGCCTTTCTTGACTCGACTTGACTTGGCGGCATCTCTCGTAATGCTGCCTGGGATGACTAACCCAGCAGCTTTAAAGCAGGCACCTCAATTAAGAAATTAAACTGCCAAGCATATTTCCTTCTTCTTCTTCTTCTCACTTCAAGCATACTTCCCTCACACACACACACACACACACCAGAGCGTGGAGAGGGGGGCTTAGAAACTTCTGGTGTGCGTGGCGTACAAATATTGTAGCATACATTTTAGGGCCATGGCACTTGCCTCTAATTTTATTGCTGCCTATTATAACATGTAGATATATATATATATATATATATATATATATATATATGTGTGCGTGTCAAGTTTTGAAGTCAAGCGATTTATGCCCCACACAATTGTGAAGTTAAAGCAGCGACAGCTTTGGCTTCAGCTGCCCCACCATCCACACATGTGGAGCACACTTTGTGTGGCATCCTATTTGTTTGTTAGCACTGTGGCATCAACGTGTCTTTATCTCTTTCCCATGTCCATATACACAAGTGCTTGTGTCCCAGTCCCAGTCCGTGTCCCTGTCCTTGTTTCTGTGGCTGTGCAAATTTTATATAATTACACTTTGCGCATTTTCACAATGAAGTAACAATGTTTTAATTAAACCATTGGAAAGCCAAATAACTCTTGTGTGTTGTGTGCGGGATTCCCAGGAAACAAAACAGACAAACGGTTTAGTGTTAAGCGGCTAAAACCAGACAGCTGCATAGATAGAGCGACAGAGACAGAGACAGAGAAAGAAAGTTAGCTAAAAACAAGAAAGAGAAAGAGTTAATTTGGCCAGTCCTGTCAGTCCAAATAAAACTTTCATTGTTGAGAAATGTTATACAAATTAAACAAAGCCAGTTTAAGACGTGCATAATAAATCGAATAAATCATCAGAAAAACTAACGAATATTCTGCTTATTGTGAAAAAAAACAACAATATTTTGCATCAGACATCAGAAATATCAATCACAATTTCTTAGATAAGTCAGACGATATTTAAAGCTCATAATTTGATTTGATTTTATTGCTCTTTGATTTCTATTTCAGAACAAATAATAATTACTATTATCATTGACTTAAGGATGCAAATCTTTCGTTAGTCATTTTATGGTAATAAGAAAAACTAGCTCAGCTGACAAATTTACAATGCTATTAAAGAAAGTATTGTTAAATAATTGTATATGCATTAATAATGGGTAATTTCCTAAAATATTTAAAATGCTATTAAAGAAATTATTTTTAAAGTTTTGTATATGCATTAATAATGGGTAATTTCCTGGAATATTTAAAATGCTATTAAAGAAATTATTTTTAAATATTTGTATATGCATTAATAATGGGTAATTTCCTGGAATATTTAAAAATGCATTTTAATCAAATTAGTTGTTGTGTGTTTCAACATAAACAGACTGCTTAAACTGTTTGATAAACGATAGTAATTAAAAAAAATATGAAAAACTAAATATAAGTATAGCTCTGAAGAGGAATTGATCACTCTTGCGAAAAATGTTCATTCTGCGCATTTTGCACTAACAATATAAGTCCGTTAACAAATTTGAAGTATACGCTTGGCTTAAGCTTCACATCACACTTGAAAAAACAAGGCAACACTTTGTGATAACGCTTTGGGCTTCGCAGCCAACGCTTGCCCCTTTTCACAGTTCACAGTTTTAAGTGTGGCCAAAAACTTTCGCACATATGTGCGTGAGTGTGTGTGAGTGTGTGTATGCCATATATAGTATAAGATGTTGAATGCATACTGCTTGAGGCAAGCGTAAAGGCAAAAGCTGGCTGTTCTATGAATTAACACAGAGTGAAACGCAGAAACGCGCTGTTGCAAGCAACACACTTCATGCCACAATTTGCCACACGCCTGTTTTCCTTGGCATTGCGCAAATTGCACACGATGCTTAAATTGAATTGTTAGACTCGAAAACTGAGCAGCTGAGATGCAACCACGCATTCTTGAAGTATGCTGTGGCTGCAGCTGCAGCTGTTTGCAGCAACTCCATTTCATAGATACTTTTGCACTGATGCGCAACTTTTGCTCTTGCTGTGTGTCTAGCAAGTAAAATTGCATTGCCTTTGTCAGCGTTGCGTTTGTTTTATCTAATTGCTCGCCCCCCCCCCCCCTCCCACGCACACACACAGTTTACCCATGAACCCCAAATGTGTGTGTGTGTGTGTGTGAGAGAGAGAGACAACAACATGGTTTGGCCAACAGATAAAGTATCTGCTTATATACGACGTATAGTTTATCTTCTTAGTGTGGGTCTCAGCTGTGTGTTGGGTGTGTTGGTCAACAGCTTTTTACAAATTAGCTGGCTAACAGAATTGCAAACCTGTTACAAGAGAGGGGTTGCTACTGGTCTGTGTATGTGTGTGTCTGTGTGTGTGTGTGTGTGCGCGTGTGTGTTTTCGCCCTTTCATGCTGACTTGGAACTTCCGGCGTATTTATAATTTATTTCCTTTCTGGCAGCTGCTGGTCAGTTTCAGCCACCCACATCCAAATCCAAAAGGAAAAAGCTGCCTGCTTGCTTGCTTGGTTGGCCAATTTATTATCCAGTTTAATTGGAAAATTCTGATTTCCATTTTAACGAATTAGCACCTGCGACAAGCGTTCTTAATGAGTTATACGACAACTCTCTCTTTCTCTTCCTCACTGTCTCCCTCTCTCTCTCTCTCTCTTTTGCCTCTTAAGTAACAGCAAATATACACAAAAAAAACCAGAACAAATAAGGAACGAGAAATGAATCCAACAGCTTTTGGCTTGTAAATTACATTTTTCGTGCTGGCCTGGCCAACACATACACATATAAATTGTAAGATTTATATGAGAAATTTTGTGTAATGCATTTTTATGTGCTGGATCCAAGGGACAGCGTCATTTTGGTTGTGCCTATTATGTGTGTGTATATATTCCAAGCTGGCACTGTGGGTTAATATCATCCTTTTGTGGAGAAGAGTTCATAAATCCAAGATGCACTTCAAAAATATGTAATAAATACTTGAAATTCATCATTTAAACCACTTAACTTAATTTTTTTGTGGGTTCATATATTTTTGTTATTGGAAAACGTTTTCAACTGTTCAACGGAAATTATTTAAATATATTTATCATGTTATTTAAAATAAATCAAAAAAAGTCCTATTTGTCAGATGGATTATAAATTTTGATCATAGTGCACTGGCAATAAGCCCATATTTATTTTTCCCATTGCGGCCGGCTTTTGTTGACCGCATAAGGCTTAAGCTTTTGGCCTTTAAGCATTCTGTAATGTACAAATCTAACAGTAAAAAAAATTTTAAAATTAAATATAAATAAAATTCAATTGCATTTGTAAAAAAAAAAACGATGCAATGGACACAATCACACAATTAAATTTGTTTATTGGCTTAAACACGTACAAATTGTTAAGCTTCTTAGCAATAAAAAATATATAAATATATATTTTCAAAAAAGGAGGCTTTACCCGGATTTTGTGCACAGATTTCACAAACAAACAATTTAATTAAGTTAAGTACGTGAAATTTGATTAATTGAAATATATTAAAATATTTAATTTGTACACAAAAATACCAACGATATTTAATCCAAATCTGTCACTTTGTATCTTTTAATATATTCTTATTAAACAGAAAGGAAATCAATTACTATTTTTGTACACTTGAATTCTTTGAGTTTTTATCAGAATATTTCTGGTATGATTTAACGCTCTACAAATTAAAAATATATCCATCAATCGAGCATTTATAGTGTATTTAAGCTTCAGCCTCTACCATTTTCATATTCGCTTTGAATAAATAAATGAGAGCTTTTTTACTTGCATTTCATTATATTTATTTAGTATTTTATTTTATTATTGAACTTTTCAATTCAGAATGAACAACAACAAAAAAAATAGAGAAAAAAAAAATAGAACAGATACAAAATCCGACTCTTAATCTCCATTGTATTGCAGCTCAATGTGACTCTCGTTGCAGAGCCAAAGTCGGTGCTTAAAAAGCCAGACAAACAATAACAAAAATCCACCACCCACTTCGGACTGCTCACAACTCACCACCCACCACACAGCAATTGTTTATGCCTAGAACCAGTTACAGATAACCCCGCCAGCCGATGATGGTCATGCGTTTGGTATTAAAAACACGTGGATTGGGCACAAAGCGGATTTCCGTGCATTTTTTTTACCCTGTACACACAAGAGATGTTAAATGGTGTTGTATGGTTACTCAGCATGCTTATGCAAAACTTGGAATAACGACGGAAAAACTGTCTAAAATCAAAAATGTTATCTTGATAACAGCACATATAATGTTGAAATTAAAGAGAGCAACAAATATCTTAGTCCAAGCAAACATTCAGTTATAGGGTAGTTACAGTTATAGGGTATCGCTCAAGTTCAGCATTTCTACTTCTACCGTTCATTTTAACATTGGATGCGAATGTTATTCGATGCAGTTATAATTGCCAATGTAGTTGTTTCAGTTATTGTTGTGGTTGTTTTTGTTTTTGTTTTGTCACTGCTGTTGTTGGTTTTCATGTGGAGCTCCTCCGCTTGTTTGTTTTTTAACATTACACAGGGGCAGCATTTAGTTTCAATTAAAACATTGCAGCTTGTGGTCACACATGAAAAACAAAAAAACATTTTTCTAGTTATACAAATTTGTTACAAAATAGAATGACAAAAAAAAAAAAACGAACTTAATATTGAAACCCCAGTTAGTAAGTTAGTACGGATATGCAGTCAGTTTGTGTAATAACTTCATATTGCCTTAGGATAGAGTAAACACCAAAAAAAAACAATAACCAAACATAGTGATAGTCCTTTCCATGACAATAACGAGCTTTAAACTAAAATATATATAAAACAGCAAAATGCGAAAAAAAATACATAGGCAATTAAGTGCCATAAATTTAATTAAAATCTAAAACATGTCAACAGCAAAGTCGCACAGCAATTCAATTAGTACGCTTACCAAAAAAACCAAAAATTGGTTTGATTACCGTTAAAATCGTGTGAAACTAAACAGATTTTTGGCAGACTAATAAAAAAAAAAACAACGATAATTAGAAATGTTCATTTAAGCGTTGGTTTGGTTTTAGTTAAAAGCAATTAATATTAATATTAGCTTATAATATAATATATAATAAACAACTTGGGTTATATGTAAATAAAGGCCACTCAAATTAATTTACGATCTATGTTATCAATTTTTTTTGCAAATAATAATATTAAAAATAATGCTATATTTGGATAACTAACTGCAACTTGTCCAAAAATCCATTTTGTATCTTTCAACAGAACTGTAAGACTTGAATGCAATTCGAAGGTAAACTTTAATTAAAGTTTTAGTTGGGTTTCTGCTCGACTCGTTCACCTTTCGAAAATAACCCAACATTTTCATGGAAATCTTTTAATCTGTTTGTAGAACTTTTCAGCATTTCAGCAAAATTTCGTGAGGAGTTCGAGTTGGCGTGTATTATACAGAAATGTTTCGACTTATTGCAGCAGCATTCACAAAGTTATCTTAGCGATTCACTCGACTCTTCTTCTTCTTCTTCACCTTCTTCAGCTATCAGCCGACCCTAAAATGTGTCTCAAACAGATTCTTGACTGCTTGCAACCCAAGTGCTGAAATTTGTGGGATCACAATGGAAAGCCCTTCGGGTGCAACTGCTTTTAGAGCTGGCCATTGTCTCTATCTATGTGTGTGTGTCTGGTAACAAAAACTCGCAGTTATCATTATCCTGGAGCAAGGCAGCAGTCAACAGTCAAGTCATAAAACAGGAAAACAATTTAACTGCTCAACAGTTTGAGTTATACATATTATGTTGCATTGAGTTAATCTTTGGCCCAATACAACTTTGGGGCTGCCCGCACACAAAAACAAAGGTTGATAGGGGAGGGGAGAGAAGTACGGTGCGGTGTGTTACATCTATCTTAAAAACTCATTATCTTTTGGCAAGTTTTTAAGCAAGTTTCGACTTGGGCAGCCCACATGTTCAAACAAAGATTACATAAGCATCTGTATCAAATAAACTCGCTTTAATGCGTTCTTTGTCATCGCTTCAAAAGGAAACTTCCAACTTCATATCGGACCACCAACACACACACATGAACTTTATAAATTTGTTGTGCTGTTGTGTGCTAAGCAGAGAGCCCCCAATTACTGCAAGTGGCCCACACATCGTCGCACCCTTAACTAGTTGTCGTAAAAATAATTGCCAACAATTTAGCAGTCCAAATGCTCAACTGGACCAGATCGGACTATATCTTTCTCTCTCTCTTTCTCTGTCTATCTCTCTCTTACTCTTTGTCTATTTCAGTCTATCTCTCTGTCTCACTCTATATCCTATGTTGAGCCAAGACGCAGTTAGATGGCATCTGCACTTAAAGCTCCTTGAAACTACAAAATAACAACATCGAGAAATAAAAATAGCATTAAGACGACTCAAGACAAAACGTTCCATTTAATTTCACGAAATTGAAATACCCTGAGGAAGTTCAAATACTGTCACGAGTCATATATCCAAATTTTATTTTTATAAAAAAATTATTTGTATACTTTTCTTAAGATTAGTTAAGTTTGCTTTATCAATTTTACGATTTCTCAAAAATTGCCCTTAATTTGTAATAATTTGCCACTGTAAATAACAATTCATAATACAATATTTAGTTTTGAATTATTTACAAAAAAACTGATTACATTTTTTTTTAGCTCTTACAAGGTTTCTACAAGTGAATAATATTCATATAAAAATATTTTACTTACATATTTTTAATAGCTTCATGGCCAATGACATCGAGTAGCTATTATAGCCGCTGGCTAGAAGAGTTCGTTGTACATATTGCGGAATCAACCGAAATAATGTTTATACTTTTTCCACGTTGTCTTAAGGTGGTTCTAAGCGCTTTGCTTTGCTCTGCCGCTGCTGGTAAATAAAAATGTTGAAGGACCTGAAGGCGAACCCGGTAGATGCTGGACTTGAACCGGCAGGCAGGCAGGAAAGGAGGCAGGCAGGCAGTCGGAAAAGGAGGCAGGCAGTCAGGCATTGGCCGGGGTCGTAGTTCATTTCATTTTTCTTTGCTTTTCCGCTTGCTACTAAATTCAAACACTTTGCCCGTTAGCTACACACACCGAGAGTTTGAGGAGTGTGTAGAGGAGGGACAGAGTCAGTGTTCTAGAAGACAATGGTTCACAAATTGTAGAAAAGTCGCATGTAATAAAAGTGCTGGCTGCAACCGAATTGTATCTACAAGATACACACTAACAGAGGCAGGGAAAGCTAGATGTAGCTTTAGCTAGCTACCAGCATTTATATTGTATTTACCTACTTGTTTTTTATTATCTACAAATGCTCTGCACTCTCGCTCAGCGAAGCTGAAAGAACAAGTCGAGCGTTGCTTGCACTGCGCTCCGGGTATAAATATTTATCTTCCTCTTCTTTCTTTTTTCCCCCCTCTCCCTCTCTCAATCGTCTTGATTCCTGTTTTATTTTATTCCATCTTTTTTTTTTTTTTTGTTTGCAATGGGCGCTTTTGTTTTAAGGCAATCGGAATCCGGTTGAACGCAACGGTACGAAAAAATATTGTCTATTGATTGATTGTTTGTTCTATTTGCTGCCTGAGCATTGTAAATAGTACAGAACGCAGTAGCAGAATCTAACACACACTCGGCCCATATTATTAGATACAATTTATGAGCATTGTGCACTAAAGTGGAATGCCAGCCGCTGCAGGATTATTGTTTATTTTATGACACGTGGCAGCTGGAACCCCATTGACCAGGAAGAGATAGAGCGAGAGAGAAAGAGAGGGAGAGAGGGAGAGGGAGAGAGAGACACACCCATCTATATGCCAAAGGCGCTGACACGCGCAAGGACCCTAAGCCTTTGCTAATAATGCCAATAAGCATAGACTAGATTGGAGTACACCCACTCACACACACTAAGGCACACACACAAACACAAGCACACACAGCCCTTCAACTGTATTAATAATATTTTGTTAACTTGAGCAACTCACACAGCCATACAAATCCCAAATTCATCCCAATCTTTGTCATTGCAGCTTACCAAAGCAGAAAAAAAATACACACATACAACAAAAATTGAAAGCAGAATAAAAAAAAAGATGAAAAACTGAATTCCATGCAAATACGACAATGCAACAGAAAGAGGCAACAGTAATTGTTGTTGTTGTTGTTGTTGTGTTCCTTGACAAAGGCCAAAAGTTGACTCCGCTTGTTTCGGGCACGCCAACAGTTGGCATGTGGCAAGTGGCAAGTAGCAAGTATGTCCCCAACACACACACACATATAGAGAGATCTGGTATGTGGGAGTCGGACACAGAGTCCATTTCTCTTTTCCACTTGTGCTGTTTGCAAATGTCACTGAGTTTAGTTACTTAATTGAATAGTTTGTTTTTGACATAATCTTTATGGCCCTTTTGTTTCTAATACACACTTACACTTCACACACGCACACACACTCGCACACACACGCACAGAAGCAATACACCACACGAAGAACAAAGACGTTATCCAAGCCTAGACACATCGTTAGCCATAAAGGCATTTGATTCCGATCAAACTGCATTCGTGGGTAGTCCGAAGAGTAAAAATATGCTAAGTAGAGCTCAATGAATTGACAAAAATAAATATGCTCTAGTAAAATAAATAAATAAATGGAAATAAACAAATCTACTAATTAGAATTTTTGGTTATTTGATTAAACTGCTACTAACTGTATTCAATATCTAAGTCAGTGTTTAGCATTGCATATAACACTCATATCATAATTAAAGCCAGCTGCACATAATTATTTTTTAAATTCTGTTAATTTTTCTATAGTTGTTCATTTCCTTGCCCTTCATATAAATCATTGCACGAATCGTTCAGGTATAAAATCATATATCATTGCATTTATTCAAAATGTCTCTATTCACATTACTATTTTTATCTGCTAACAATTCAATGTGCTTGACTATTATTTATCACTGACTTTATTGTTCAACAAATTCTGCTTCAATTATTTAATTTCAATGCTCTTTGAACTCTTTGTTTGGCCATTTACAATGTTCATTCACCTGTTCCAGGTAAATACCCAAAATACTGAACTTCGATCATTGAGTTTATGCTTTCTTAAACTGACTTGTTACACCTTTTACGTAATGTTTCCCTTTTTTTCCTGCTAATCCCAAGCGATAATATCATCATCATAGCCCACTTATGTCCCATACACAAACATTGGAGTTGACAACGAACGATGAAGGGAAAACTGCTGAAGCAACCCGCTTTTACCTAGCCAACAGAAGTGAAACCTTTCCCGTCTAAAGTGTTGTCCGTGCAGGCCATCATTATGACCAGCACAAAAATCTTAGCCACACGGCCAAATGCGTCCATAGAAATACTACAACATTTTGGGTACTGCCACAGAAGGAGTCCATTGTTTGGTATCGCCTGCTTAGTCAAACGGGGCAATGCCACAGAACAAAAGACCCAAGCGGGAACGCCTTAACAGGCTGAAGCTACTGTGTGAGTTCTGTTCATGTGTGTGTGTGTGTGTGTATGGGTGTGTGTATAGGTGTGTGTCTGAGTGTTAGGCTAAGTATGAATGTAGGTTCTGAGTATAAGCACTCATCGTACACAGCAAATTACAGCCTCAATTCGAGCTTCATCATCATCATCATCGTCGTCACCATGCTCATCATCGTCATTGTAGTCTTGTGGTCATCATCTAGGACACTGGGCAGAAGGCAGTGTTGTGTTGTGTGTTTGGCACTTTAGGCGCCGTCGGTGGCAGCTCATTGAGTGGCTTGTAATGCGTTGATGGTGGCCAGCTCCTATTATTGTTTTATTGTATGGCTGCTCTGGCTGCTGCTGTTGCTGTTGCTGTTGCTGCCACTGCTGGTTGCACAAGCGGATCTCAAACTGCGCCTTAGCTGCTGGTTAATTAATTTCTGGCCAATGCCACAAAGGACAACTGCCAACGTCAAGTGGCGGCATTCAAGTGCTTAACTATGCTTTCGGCATTCAGCCAACAGCAAAAGAGCCTTGGCCCACATTTTGTTTTTTTTTTTTTTGTTGCACAATTTACTTACAAATTAGTCATGGCCACATTGTTCACAGGCCACAATTTCACGCTCAAATTGGTATTTGAAGCCCAGGACTTAAAACTATATATATGCAATCGATAGCTTCAATATTTAATCAACTTCAGTGTACTGACCAACAAATTAGTAGGACTTCCCATTTTCCAAAGAGGTATTCTCAATTCATATGGTTTGCTTATTGAGTTGGCTTTGGCTGCCGGCCATGGCATTTCAGATGATTCAGCTACCTTTTTCAACTTTTCTTCTTCCTCCTCTTATTTCTTTTTTTTTGTACTGAACAAAGCGTTCTGGGGCACTACAAAAGCGCATAAAGTCCAATAAAAAGAGCGATGGTAGCAACTATCTTTCTATAGCTTTTGTCAGCTATCGGCTGTGGGCCTTTTGCGTTGTTGTTGTTGTTGTTGCTGTTGTTGTTTCTGGTTTCTTTTGCACTACTAATCCGGGCCATGGCACTGGCACTGGCTCCTCCGCCAAGCCCTGTCCTGGCCATGCATGAAGTATGTTTTACAAGGGCGGCGGCGGAGGCGGAGGCGGAGGCGGCGCCTGTTTGCTTTTGGCTTGTTACATTTTGATTAAAAAACGCCCCCGCGCGTAAGTCGCACAGATACAAGGCTAACCCACATGCACAAACAAAGACAGAGCAAGAAATATAAAGCGAGAGAGAAAGAGAGAGATAGATAGATATAGAGAGAGAGAGTGAGAGAAGAAACTCATATTAGTACGCCCTTACTGCTGATAGTAGCAGATATATATATATATATATAGTCATAGTGCCATAGACTAGGCCAGAGTCAAATGTATGAGCCAAAAATGTCGCATAAAAAGCCAAAGGAAAAAGTGCAGCAAAGTCGAAAGCAACATTTTCAAATAGGGCGTTAGTTAAATGCTCTGCCCAAAATATCAATGATTAAGGATCACTGAAGATGACAGTTATAGCTCTAATCTATATATATAGGGAATGGTATTAATAAAAATTAAAAAAAAACTATAATAAAAAGTGATTTAGAGACACAAAATTTATTTCAGTTTAAAGCACTTGCAATTTAAGCAACTTGCAAATTTAAGTGTAGTTTATTAAACGAAAATCGAGAATTGGTATTTAAGCTAAACTAAATTTTTGAAACCCAGTTTATAGTGTATTTTTTTGTAATCTTTGTGATCGTAATTTCACAAAGTCAGTCACAAAACTACTCAGTCATCCGCATATAAAAACGAAACGTTCATCAAGTTTTTCATTATAATTTTTTGTTTGTAAAAATACTCTTTCAATTTTTTTCTTATTTTTTTTTTGCTTGTCTTTTGCGTCATGTGTTCTACTTGCCTCCGATTTAATTTGATTTTAGCTTTTTGGTAGTAGTGAAAAACATTTTCATTGCTTATTTGTGCAATGGCTTTTGAGCCGGGGGGGGGTGCCTGGTCCAGATCCCCAGATGCCACATCCCCTTTGCTGGCATCCAATGCTCCGTTCCAATAACTGTGATTGTGTTAATTTAAATGTCAGTCAAGTTATATTTGTGCACAGTGAAGGGTCCAGAGATCCTGAATATGAACCCAAAATGAGTGCGACGGCGAGTGGATCTCCACATAGCCATGCCCTCCGCCTCTATTTTTTGGTACGTGCCTTTCGTGCACTGTGCGGCATTGACGCGTGTGTCTCTGTGTCTGTGTGTGTGTGTGTGTGTGTGTTTTTGTTTTTCGTGTGTAGAAGTAACAAGTGAGGGTGCGGCGGGGATGGGGGGCATGACCGGCGGGCGTCGGCTATAACCGGATAATCTACGAAAATTTTAAAATTCCTAACAGGTTCAAAGGAAGTGAAAATGTGTTACTTGTTTATGAAGCGACCAACAGACGCCACGGGGTCCTTGCAACAGTGAAAGGTGAAAGCGATGGTGAAAGCGGGGGTGGGTGAAGGTAGGTGGGAGGTGGTTGGGGGACAAACGCATGTGCAAACGCATGAAATTTCATTGCTTGATTGTGCCACAAACATAGAGAAACACACAGCTGTATTCCAAGTCTAAATATGTGTGTGTTTGTGTGTGTTTGTGTGTGTGCGTGTGTGTGTGTGTGTGTGTGTGTGTAACTGTGGCTACATAATTTTGCGCTTGAATTCATCTGTGAGCCGTGCGACGTTTAGAGGCCCCAGTTCCCGAGGCCCAAAAGAGCCCAAGACCCCAAAGACCAAGAGCTGCCTGCATTCGTTAGTGAAAGCAAATACACAGAAATTCGGGATTTGGGCATTTGGGTGCACAAACCTCGTTTAGTTGCCTACATTTCAGATACTTATTGTTGCCTCTGGGTATATTGAGATTATCGTTCAAGTAGTCACATACGTGCACATATGTATATACATATCTGTGCGTAGATATTTAAATATAAAATCTGTATTTGTATTAATTATAATTTTATTTTCTTCTTTTTTTAAATATTTAAACGTAGTGTATTTTTTAATTGACAGATTGGCTAAGTTTATTTTTGCTCTTGAATATTTATGTAAGTGATTTTTGAAAAATAAAAAACCTAAAATATATTTTGAAATATTCCTATTACTATTTACTATTACTGTTTAAAAATAAAAGTTAAATTACTTACTACTAACGAGCACAATTGTATCACAGAATATTAAGTAGAATCTGCAAACTTAAATTAAGTTTTTATGTTGTGGAATTTCATGTATCTATTGGGCATCAAGATATTATTAGCCATAATGCTTCAAACTTCAAACTTGTGGAATTTCATGTTTCTATTGGGTATCAAGCTATTATTAGCCATAATGCTTCAAACTAGAAATGACCAAAGAATCCGCTTACTTAGCCAGCTTATTAGCGTAAGACGTTTATGGTTTTAATATAAGGTTATTATGATTATTATAATTATTATTTGTTTTGGCTTAAAAGTATATGCAAGTTTCGGTCTGTTGAAGACAGTTTTGCTTTCAAGTTGCCGCGCTTTATGTCGTTAAGGGCAATTGTAGGACAACAGACGACGACGCTCAGCCCAGAAGCGAGCGTCATCCATGGGGAACGGTATCCAATGGGCGCCCCTTCGGGCGTGGCGTATGCGTGATTTTTAACGCTCGCCATGCTAATTCAATTGTGTTTGCCTTGTCTACACGCCATGTAATGAGTAGCACAAACAGCAACAACAGCAACAACAACAACAACAACAACGACAGCAATTACAACAACGCCACAAAGATGATGACGAGGACGAACGCGAAAACGATGACGCAGACGAGGACGGTCATGATGACAATGGAAACGTTGTGATGCAAGTTAAAAGGAACATACCAGTTACCCTTAACCCCACGTGCCACGTGGCATGCCAGTCACGTGCGTGGCGGATTGATCGTGCGTTTGTTTGTAGTTGTGGGGGGGGGGCGTGACCGGCACTCATCATTTTTACACACAAATGCATATTTATTTTTAATTAAAAACTTGTTAAAAACTAGTTAAGCATCAACTGCAGCATTTTTTAATTACTTTCCATAAAAACGCTTTTGCATTTTCATCAATGCAAAAGACGTTTGCATAAAGCACTTAAAACGAGTTGGGCCAAAACTCCAACGCTATTTCATCGGAAAACAGTGGAGCGAAACATTCAAAACAAATATTGCCAAGAATTTTTTATATAACTGAAAAGCTATATATATGTATATATATATTTAGATATGTTAATGAAGTAATAAGAAATGTGGAAATACTATTTTAGGTTGCTTATGCATATCATAACTGTATTATGAAGGATTTAATTGAATTAATAATATTAATTTATTACTAGACAAACGAATAACAAGTTTTTAATTTTATTATTAAAATATTTAAATCTATTTATTACTAGATAGACGAAAAATAAATGTTAATATCTTAATCAGAATATATTTTTAAATCTAAATAATTAATAATATCTATTTATTACTAGACAAACGAATAATAGGTATTATTATATATATTATTATTAAAATATTTAAATCTATTTATTACTAGATAGACCAAAGATAAATATTAATATAATAATCAGAATATTTATTTCTACGTATTTTCAATTTATCCGTTTGGTTTTAAATTAAACAGCTTTTTTGCATTAAATATATATTTTTATCTTCTTTTATTAGATAATATAAATATTGGATAACTCTTTCCTCTATCCTATTCTTTTTAAATCTGAAAAGAATATGCATTCTATTCAAGATCCTTTGAGAAAAAAAACCTTTCTATAGAATATTTTGCATAGGCCTGATTAATGCGTCCCTCAAAATGTATTTTGCCTTGCAAATCAACTAAGCAAATTGACTTATTTCTACTTGAGAGACATTCTTGCAAATTATCTATGGTTTTTTGTGTTGGAATTTCCATGCACATTGTTAAGGATTTGTGTCCACTGTTAGCCGGGAGCAGCAGCATACGGAGTCTATTGACTCATCGTTGATAGTTTGGCTGCTGGGCGCTGCATAGATTTCAATGGCCGCATTTCGCTGTTCTCCCTCTAGGAGGCAGGAGGGGGCTGCGTCATCAGGACATTAGGGACGGCCCCTCCTTCCCCACATTACATGCCTCGCATATCCCTCAGCGCTGCGTCTGAAAATTTGCATTGCTGATATTGGCATTTTTTTTTGTTTTCTTTTATTATTTTTTTTTTGTTATTGTGCGCACACTTTATTCTTTTTCATTTCGAATTTTTTTTTGTCTATGATTTATGGTACTTCGTTGTGGGGGCGTGGCCAGCCCAGGCTGGACGGCGACGCGCCCGTGCACGTCTGTGCATGTTTTGCGGTTGCGTTTGAAGCAAAAGCTAAAAACTGATGCCTGAACCCGAAACCATACCAATTGTGAACCAAACTGAATTGAACTGACGAGCAAACGCTTTGCTCGGCGCAATTGGAATTCAAAGTCATTTTTGGTTTGGCAATTTTGTAAGCGAAATTGCCACTGTCTCGCACTCGTTATCCGAGTTTTTTGCGCAGTTATTAGAAGAAATGCCTCTCGGTATTTTTTTCTCTTTGTTTTTTTTTTAATTTTTTTTTGTTTTTTTGTAGAATGTTTCACAGTTGGCCTGCATTATGGGCGGAGTTTTTGTTTGATGAGGGTTTTTCAATTCTTAGTTTCGTTCAGATTTTTCTGTTTTTTTGCTATAGCAGGGTTGACATCTTGCGCTGAGAATTCCGGTTTCCGTTACAGTTGTCTTCGAGTGCTTCAAAGGGTATTTTTTGTTCCTGCCTTTGTCACAAGGCAAATAAATATCTTTGTCCAACTTTGCTGCCATATTGCACTTGGTCTTCTTGGAGCACTACAGTCTGTGGTTAAGCACAGAGTTATTTATATCAAAAGTTTGGCTTAGAAGTGTTAACGCTGAAGTTTTAAGCCTCAAATATTTGATATGGGTTTGCAATTGTTTGATCTATGCAAAATACGTTAAGATATTAAGCCGACTAAGCAAGAATCATTTAACCAAAAGTCAGGTCAAGATCGAATTTACATAAACCAGAATACCATTGCTATAATGTATAAGATCTGCATTTGTATTGTTAAAATATTCTTCTATACCAGTAATTACACATTATCTTAAAGGATATATTTTATATATTACACTCAACTTGTTTCCCTTATTTAGTTCACTAAATCTTCTTTTACACACATTCGGATATTCACACCATACATTCACATTTGCCTACTGATAGTCTGACCCTCGCATCGATAAACTGTTGTCTCTTAATAAGCCCCATAAAGCATCTTGACATCTTCCGCAAAGCTTGTCGAGCAGTCCAATGCCTAACTAATGCCATTTGTCAGATACAATATTTATGCATGGAGCAATTGAAATATCCATAAATCAAGCACTTAAAGCCCAACGCCTGGCCGCAAAACACAAATGTGTCACAAATGATGCCACTTAGTCATTTGTGCAACTATTTTCGGGGGGCATATAAATAGACATAGTTGAGAGGTGTTTTATGGTGGCCCAATTTTTTGGTTATTGCATTGTATCGTAATCATTATAGTATTTTACATATTTCGTTATTTCGTGTCTACACAATTTATTTATGTGTTTCTTCTATTTTTATGGTAACGTAAAATTTGGCCGTGTCCGTACGGTAAAAATATATATATTTTTGCGATTTGAGTTGTTTGCGTGCTTTTACCGATTTCACAGTTCAAGTGCTGCTCGAAAACAGGCTGAAATTAAATAGTGAACTTTTGCACCACAAAACAAGCTGCCAAAATAACGCATATTTTCATTTTTGTTGGCCTGGCCAAAAATGAAAATGGCAAAAATGGCAAAAAAAAAAAGGGCCAAGCAAAGCCAGCCGCCAACTTGCCTCATTCGCCATTCTCCAATCGACTTTCAAGTTTTTGGTCCAGTTTTTCACTACGTTTGCTGCGTTGTTATTTTTTGTGTGTGTGTTTGTTTTTTTTGTATATGTATATGGGCCGAAACATTGCGGGGTGCCTGGGAAAAAAGCGAAAGCGCAGACATAACTCCTGACATGTGTGTTTGTCTCTCTCTCTCTTTCCCTTTCTCTCTCACACACTCTGTGTGTGCTTGTGGCAGCGTTATAAAAAGGTTTGTGCTACATTTACATTATAGCGCGCAACGACAAGAACACTAAACAAACGGCATAATCTAGAAAAAGCAGCTTTACATTTTACAAAACCGAAACTTTTCATACGCTGCAAAATCCACAATTTATAATAATAAATGTGCAATTAAATATCAAGAAAAATAACGAGATTTTGAAAAGAAACAGCAGCGCAACCCGAAAAAACCTTTGCACAATAAATAGTTGAAAATAATTATGATTTAAATTATGCATTATGCGCCTTAAGTGTGCAACAGGCTTAAGCATTATGGGCGTCACCAATTCATCCATTAAATATATGTTGCAAATGTTGCATAAGCAGGATGACCAACTGGCAATACCCAAAATGCAACTGTCATGCGGCCAACACAAACACTCAAACACCTTGGATGCCCTTTTTGGCGGGCATTACAAAACTTTTGCCATGTTTTTGCGTGTGCCTGGGTTATGGGTGGAATAGGTATGTGTGTGTGTGTTGCCTGTGTGTGTGTGTGTTTATGTGCATGTCAGGCTCAGGCTCAGGTCCCAGACATACATAATTGAATGCTCGAAAAAGGCAGGCTGCCGAGCAGGACTGGCAGACCGACAACAACAACAACAACAACGGAGAAATGGTTGCCTACTAACATCCTGGCAATGGTTTGCCTCTGCCATACCCTCTCCTCTCCTCTCTCTCTCTCTCTCTCTCTCTCTGTGAGCACAATGGGACACAGGCCGTGTGCATTGCTTTAGGCCAACAAGGAATGTTACAATTATGTTCTCTTCACACTTTTCAACAATTTATGTTGGTATGTGAATGTCTCCGTGTGCAAAAGCTTTGAGACCCTTCTCTCTCTCTCTGCTCTCGACCACCGACCACCGCTTGACACTTGAGATTTGGCTGGGAAGTGGTGGGCCCAAAACAATAATAATAACAACAACAACAACAACAAGAACGACAATTGTGGCCAGAGGCCTGGACGATTCAGCTGCCAGCCTTGGCTATTTACAATTATATTTTTCTCTCTCGTTAGTTATTGTATTTATGTCGTGCGCTAAACTTGCAACTTCCGCAAATGATTTATGTTTCCAATTGTTTTTAGGTATTTTTTTGTTGTTGTTGTTGTTTTTTTTTTGGTGTGTTGTTGCTGTGAGCCAGGGCCAACAATAATTCATCGCAAGGCAGCAGCATGTGGCATAAACAAGTGGCAACAGTTTGTCAGCAGGCGAAAGAGAGAACCTTAAAGGATCTGACAAGCCTGCCCCCCGCCCGCCTGCCAACATGGTCTGCTGCAGCTTTGTCAGCGCTTAAAGACGCGACCCACGCAAATCGCTGCTAAAAAAATGTCTCAGCGAAATTGACGTTGCAGCTTGCCATGTGCCACATATGCGCAGGCATTTGCCTGTCAACCAGTTACTGCCGGCGGGGTGGGTAGGGGGAGGGGTGCAGTTTGGTATCAGTATCAAAGCTGGAGCAGCATCATTACGTAAAGCTGGGGCATCAAATTTGCTTACGTTACGTATACGTACATCGACAGGACAGCGGAAGAGGGAACGGCGGGGACAGCGGGGCACGGTTCTTGATGATGCCGCCCTCAAAATGCCGCCTGAATGCCCTGAAACACACAATGGAGTTATTCCAACGGAAAAACACATGCACTTCCGTCGATGTTGACAACGGCAGGCGGCGATGCCAAGCAGCGATGGCTGGCGACAGTGCCCCGAAGGCGGATCTGAGGCATTGCACCAAGTGCAGCAGCAGTAACAGCAGCAGCAGCGGCAACAACAGCGAGGCACACTACACCTAAGCGCTAAACAGCGGCATGTGGCATGTGGCGTGTGGCATGCGTCATGTGTGTAATTTATTTGATGAATGTCATCGAAATTTTGGCAACTCATCAAAAGTTAAGCTTTAGTTGACTTTGCCACTGAAACTGTTTAAGCATGATTTGTCATTTTATGGATGGAATTTGTCTTACAATTTTAATAATCAATTTATCATTCAATGTTTACTTTGACATTTCGTGTAGCTTTGCTTTAATAATGACCTCTATTTTATTATTATTATGTGATAAATCAATTCTATTCATAAATTGAATATTTCTGCTTTTTATCAGTTATATAATAGCTGCTTGAGCAGTCGCCTATAGCTGGCGCGCCCAGTTGGATAGATTCCTAGCACAGTTTCATCACTTTGGCCTCCGGGCCACATGGGTGTTTCCCAGAGTGTCTCGATGTTACTTGTGCTAAACCCCCAGCTCTCCCCCCGCCACACAACACCAACACCGTCTATCAACCCTCTGTTCCACATTGCCCATCGTTTGCAACGTGGCAAGCTTCCAAACTCTAACGAAAGGCAACTCGTAAAATGCAAATAATGCAACGAGGCTGCGTCGCGACGATGGCAACTGGCAGCTGACTGCCTGAGCCTTAGTTGTTGGATGTTTGTGTAATAGTAAAACTCAAAGATTTTTCATATTTCTGGCTGCCACTGGGCTGCATTTACTGCTGAAGAGGACCGACCGACAACCACCGAAAAACTGTGCACAGTTCCAAAATCAAACCGAGCATGCAAAACGAGGCGACGAAGATGCCAGTGTACACCAGTCGTGCCAGAGCGAACAGCTCAGATTAATGGATGTTGATTCATACAAATTCAAATGGCAAAAATATGCAAGCAACTGTAAGAGATGGCTGCGAAACGACAACTCTACGAATGTGCGACTCATGCAACTCCTGCAACAACTGCAATTGCAACTCCATTCCCATACCCAGCCATTGGCATTGTTGTCGCAAATGCGATAACTTAGCTACCAATATGCGTTGACTGCCAGAACAGCAGCAGCACCAGCATTAGGAACAGGAGCAGCAGCAGCAGCAGTCGTCGCCACCAAAAGAAGATATAACTCAATGCATATGTGTGGGTGGCAAACTGGTTGCATTGGGAGCATATGCACGGCTGCATTTGTCAGCGAAGCACAAAAATGAGACAAAGTGAGGCAAAGGCGACTCCCCAAAAAAAAAAATAAAATAAAATAATAAAAAAATAGAATCCAACTCTGCCGATTCGCAAACTGCTGCCAACTGTGCTGTTTCTGCCCAGCTCTGCTGCAGTCGGATCAGAACCCACTTCTGTGCATTGTGTTCCACTCCACTCCACTGGACTCCAATAGTAACTTGAGCATAGAAATAAATGCGCATTTATGGCAAGCAATTCAAAAGTCTTTAAGATTTTCACATTCCATGCATTGTGTCTGCCACAGAAAAGCGACAGAGCCGAGTCATTTTTTTATATTTCTTAAATTGACATACCCTATAATGTTCCATTTGAATCGGGTATTATTTGCTTATATAACTTACATATGTTTTTTAATTGTTTAATTATTCAATAATTATAAATCATTAGTTAAACATAGTTGATTTTTTTGTCCCACTCTTAAAAATTGAAGAATCTTTTTCACCATTTAATTAAAGATTTATTATTATTATTTAACACTGCAAAGAAGATAAATTATTTTACAACAGTCAAAGACAAAGTAATTTTAAATATTACAAAAATATTGCTGGACTTTTTCTTGTAGTCTATATGTATTATTATTATTTATATTATTATTGTTATTATTATATTTATATTATTCTTATTTATATTTATTATTTAACACTGCAAGAGATAAATTAATTTTACAACAGTCAAAGACAAAGTAATTTTAAATATTATATTTATATTTATTATTATTATTATTATTATATTTATATTATTCTTATTTAAATTTACTATTTAACACTGCAAGGAAAGATAAATTAATTTTACAACAATCAAAAACAAAGTAATTTTAAATATTAAAAAATTATTGCTGATATTTTTCTTGTAGTTTCTATTTCAGTTTTTGCACCGATTACAGGGTAATCATAAGTCTATAATTGTAAAGAGATGCCATTTATTGAAAGGACTTCTCAGTTAGTGCTGCGTGCAGTGCAAATAAATCGAAATCTGCATTGTCAGGATGAGGCATTGCGAGGATGCCTCGGTTTGCCTTGCCTTTCCTTGCCTTTCCTTGGTGCTTTGGTTTGCTGTCGGTCGGTTTGCATTGGGTTTGAGTTGGGGCCCGTTTTGGTTTGCCTTGGCTTGTCTTGGCTTGGCTTAGATAGCGAGGCAAGTGGCATGACTATGACTATGAGCGACATTGTGCGATATGATAGCAGGACGCGCGTTTTATTGTCGTTGTAAATCGTAGCCGTACGTTTCGACATTAATAAAAGTTAGCAAATATCTTAAGAGCAACCGAGATAGCAACTGAGTGTAAAGCAGAGTGAGTAAGACAGACAGGCAAATAGATAGGAATGGCTTCAGCCTCAAGTGCCCAAAGACTGGGATTGAAGAGAAGGCGGCGACGGCAGCGGCGCGGCGGTTTCAGTTTTCATTTTTATTGTGCTCGTCATCAAGTTGATTGTTGATGACTGCCTCCTGGCGCTTCGCATATTCCCCAGCTGACCAGAGCAGGGCCATGGTTGGCAAGCACAATGAAATTGAGTAATTTGTTGGGTCAGGCGGTCAGCATTGTGGTTTGCATAGCCAAACAGGCTAAATCTCTCTTCTGCTGCCACCAGCTGATTGATGTCTATGCGTGTAACCTGCCTCCTTCAGACATCTACCTCCCACACCGCCTTTCCTCTCGATACCTAGCTCACCCTCACGCTGAAACAAATGCATTCGAATTGCAGTCGAAGACGTGGCCAACTGGGACCAAAAAGCTCCAGATAAACTCAAGCACGCACAGACGCTCCGCTGTCAGCGTCTAAGGGTTTTAAATTACACTCCCAGCCAGTTGGGAAAAAAAAACCGAATTGAAAGTGAAGAGAGAGAAAAGAAGTTAAGGGAGCTGGCAGACACCAGGTGGCAGCAGGAGCATTGCTGCAAATAGATTAGGCAATGAATTGATGCGTAGCTGCCAGGCCAGGCGCTGAGAGTTGTGATAACGAAACCGCAAGGAGCAAAAGGAAGTTGCCGCCTGCAGGTGAGCTCTGCAGCAGCAGATTCAGTAGAAGCAGCAGCAGCAGCAGCAGCCTCGCAACCCGGAGAGTTGCATATTGAGCAGCACTTGATAAAAGGCTTAACTCGGATATGCGTTAGTGCTTCCCTTTGTGGTTACCACAGGAGCAACAGAAAAAACATGTTTTCCTTGCGAAACGATGTGACAAACTATTGGATATGCAATGGCTTTTTTGCAGAAAGACAATCTACTACATGGGAAAACAAATGGAAAGTTTAAATATCCTATGAAAATAGATAACGAAAACTCTCTTTCTCGACATTTATGTGTGATAAATGCTGTTTTCGGTAAAAAGGTTTAAGAACATATTAAGCCGAACATATCTGAGTTTAAAGTCTCATTTTAAATATATATCGGTTTGAAGATTTAAGCATGCTCTATCGGAATATCGAACTCATTTCAGTATTTTCATTTTAATTATATATAATTTGCCAGAAATTTAATTTATGATTGATCTAAAGGACATGCTCAAATCGACCTTTCTTTTCAAAATGAGTTGAGCTTTGATGAATTTATGGCCTTGGCAAGTTTCAACATATGCACAAATGCCAATATTCTGGCTAGAATTTTTACATATGTTCCTAACTCAAATCATGTTCTTAACATAAAACGTATGATTGATCTAGAGGCTATTGTTTTTGAAGGCACAAAGATATTTAATGCCATGTCCATATCCGACATCATTGGACAGAATTATTTTTTTAATATTTCAAGCACACTTGACTTTGGAAGTTATATATATATATTTTATTATTATTATTATTTCCATCTCTTATTATTATTAATATGAAAATTAAAACATAAACTTATTAAATAAGTATTTTAAAGTGGGCCAATGTAAGGCTACTTAAGCAAACAACTTGACGATAAAATTCTGTTTAAATGTTGACTTTAAGCCTCTTTCTTGATGTTATTAATGCCATGTCAAACAGTATTTTGGCCTCATGCTTTTTGTTACCCCCCCTTCAGCTCTTTCCATTCAGTTGGTACTTGCGAAAATTATAAAAGTCTACACCTTAAGATTTTCGCATCATCATCATCAACATCATTATTATGATTGGTTGTGACAAGTTTTGTGACTTTGTTGTGTTTGCTTGACAGCATTGCGCAAATGGGTTATTGATTTTTAATTTGCGAGAGCACACAAACATACCTTGTAATACGGTTGCACTACTTCAACTTCTCATTACTCACATCAGTGAATGCATGTGTGTGTGTGTGTGTGTGTACGGTGTGTCTTGGTGTCTATCCATCTATTCAGCTGACAGTCGCTCATTTTCGCATTACAACTCAAAAACTTTCATCATTTTTCAATATAATGTTGCCAGAAGTTGCCAGTTGCAACTTTGCCAGCAGCCATAATCGTGTCTCTTACAACTCTCAGTTGACGCGCACCCAGCAACTCATTAATAAAGCAAGCACACACACACACGCACACACACACGCACACACACACACACACACTCACACACATATAGTGACAGACACACACAACGTGTAATTGCATTGCTGTAGCCCCGTCAGTTTTCTTCACATCACATGTCATATACAAGGTAACTGTAACGATTGCGTCAACGACTTTTGCTTACGCCCCAAAAACTATGCTATAAAATGCAACGAAGACAAGCAAACCCAACCCAACCGCCGCCAGCAAAGCTAACCAAATACTGGCATCGAGCAACCCAGCTATTAGGGATGTGTGCACAAATCACTTTATATTTGTGATATGTCACGGTGAACGGTAAAGTACCAGTTAACACTGCCAAATTGACAGTGTCCAAACCATATAATTAATCAAAAGTGCTGACAGCAAATTGTTTACACTCTAATAGTCTGTGGCAGAAACATTTAATTATACAACACACTTTCATAATTTAGTATATGAGATAACTGTTTAATTTAATAGACGAAAGTAAAATCAGTTGATAAAAGCAAAAAGTAACGAAAATATTACTATTAATATCAATATTAAATGCCATATAATTGTGAAATATATTTTAAATAGAAAAAATATTATTAACAGAATTTCAATTTGTGATATGACAATTTTCTTTGTTTAAAATTAACAAATTAATCGAGTTAAAATTAAATAATGCATACAACAATATATTGTAAATATAAATAATAATTTGTGCTAACGATTTAACAGTTTCTAATTTAAACTGTATTTAATGAATAAGTACGTAATTGGAGTAGCTATAAAGTTCAACAGTGAGTTAAATTCAGAGGGCTATATTTCGATGAGGATTCATAGCAATTCACTGTTTTACATTTCACTTCATTGCACTACACAGTAAAATAGCGCACCGCATTGCAAAGCACACTACACTACACACTGCACACAGAAGAGCGCACACACACACACACAGCCACAGATGCACACACACACAGATGCACACACACACACACACACTACACTGTCGAGCTCTTTACCAATTACGTGCGCTTCATTGCTCTTGGTGCCATTAGTGTGATTACGTTTCATTGTCTGCCCCGGTCTCTGGTTTTGGCTTTGGCTTTAGTTCTGTCTGGGGTCTGGGCGCTGTAAGTGTGATACGGGGGAGGGTGTACTATGTGTGTGTGTGTATGTGCATGTGTTTGTGTGTGCGTGCCTTTCAATTGTGTGTCAAAATGTAGCCGTGACAAGACTTGACAGTCAGTCATACATACAAGGTATGCATAGAGAGCAAATAAGCGAGACTAAAAGAAAGAGAGTGCAAAAGAAAGAAAGATGAGGAGAGAGAGAGAGTAAGAGAGAGAGAGAGAGCGAGCCACGTACATAATTGTATCTTAGTTACTTACGATTGCACAAATTTGAATTCAATTATGTTTTACTTATATTCGCTTTCCTCTGTGTCTGTAGGGCCCAAAAGAAATTGCATGCATTTCATCTGGAATTGAATTATGCTCCGTGTGTCTTCTTCCAAGTGAAATTGCTTAGTCTGTGGGGGATTGTTGGGGATGGTTGGGTGGTACCCAGTTGGTAACTGTCGCTGCATTTTATTGGCATCCATTTAATTTGCAATATTGTCATTTAGAATGAAACATTTCAGTTCAATAACTTAAATAATGCCCCAGCTTCGCCTCTGAGTTCTGTTCAGTAATTCAGACACACACAAACGCAATCATTCGCAACCAATTGCAAAATTGCAAATGCAATTTATTTTGAAAGAGTGTATTGCAATAAAAACTTCAGCCCATATTTAATTTTCAATTTAATTTTGCGATTTTACAATTAAAAGCAACCGCCTGGATTATTTATTTATTTATTTATTTATTAGAACGCACAACTGATTTTTGCGTTGATTACTAATACGCAGTAACCAACCCCTCACCGCGCCCCGCTGCTGCTGGTGCTGCTGCTGCTCAGTTACCAAGCATTAAATATTTACCATAATTGAAGTGACAAGCGCAAATGGCTGTACATGGATATACATGTATGTATGTGGTACCAAATAGGCCCAGAACTCAGCCCAGAACTCAGCCCAGAACCAAGGCCCAAGCTCGGCTGCCCAGCAATGCCTGGCAATGACGGCAACAGCTGCTAATTGTGTGCAAGCTCATTAACATAACCGCAGGCCATGCCCATTCAGTTTACCCCTCTGTCTCTCTCTCTCTCTCTCTCTCTCTCCCTATCACTTGTTGGCCAACTTTCCAGCAACAAACAGCTTGCGGGGTCAGGTTGCTGCACTTAGCAGAAGGATGTCACGGTTTGGCATGCCGCATGCCAAATGGCCACATGCAACTAAAGATTGTGCAACAGTTTTTAATAAAATTGCCATTTAGGCTAAAAATTTTAAATTTTAATTAAATTTGTGATTTAATTACGGCTATACAGCTAATAAAAATGAGTAAATATTAAATAATTTTCTATAAATTGTGTTGATAATTAAAAATTCAGTCAACTGAAATGGTTATTAAACGCATTTATTAATTTTAGTCATGTTTATATATGAAAATAAATTATGCTTTCATAAGGAAAATTTGAAATTTTTTTCGCTTTCAATTTGAAATGTTATTTCGCTTTTTACTTCTCTAAACTAAATTTATATATATATATAAATTATAAATATAAGGAATCGATCTAAGACTGTGTCTGTATATTATTGTATTTAATTTCAGCTAGTTTTTATCTTAGCACAATTTTCTATTAAGTTGGTAAATGTATTTTTAAACCATGACTTATTTATTTTTCATTTCAGTACAGCGATCTTCACATATTTTTAGTCATCTTTGGACAACAAACTAATTGACACAAAAAATTCTCTGCCAAATGACAAAACGTCTGCGCTTATGTTAATACCCCAATTCAAGGCAAGAGCAACGCCAAAAACCGACATAATGAATTATAGACGCTAAATTGTAAAATATATGTCAAAATCCAATAAATCAAATTTCATATAGACACACACGCACACACACAAACACACACACTCACGCATATAACGGCTAGCTTACACCGCACTCGAAATGAGTTTTGGTGAGAACATAAAAATATCGAGGCATATGCATTACGAATGGATATGTATGTGCTTATGCACAGCATACATAAATACCACATACATTTATATATATAAATCATGTTGGCAAGTTTTTATGCCTTTAGCCTGGCCGCCAAAAGACTTTCTATTAGCAGAGGCGGCTGCGGCTGCGGCTGCGGCTGCTGCTGCTGCTGCTGCTCTTTGTTCCCCTATCCGAAGGTTCTTGCCAGAGATTTTTACTGCTGCTGTGGGAGCCACTCACTCGCATGGTCTACCTCAGCACCCCACCCCCTACTCCCTCTCTCTCCCTCTCTCTCGGTTGGTCGGTACTGGGGCGAGTGCATGAATATTTATGACGCAACATTTGGCATAAGTGGCACTCATTTTCAATAATCATCTTAAGCAGATTAAGTTAAATGTCAACCATTAGTCATAATGGGCAGCGCTTTTGTTGCCTACTCCTCTCTCTATATATATGTACTATATGTTTGTGTGGATCAGATCAGCAACAACAACAACAACAGCAACGACTTTCTTACATTTCGCATTCGCAATCGCATTTTATTGCCAAGTAGCAGCACAATGTGGCATATAGCTTGAGGAAATCGCATAAAAATCCGAGAGCTAAGAACTGAGAGCGAAATGCTCCGCCTGCCCCATTTATTATATGAATTCGAGTCGAGGCTATTGATATAAAAGCGCGCCACTTGAGTTAAATATTCTTCATGTTTTTTTTTTTTTTTGGTTTTTCTTTTTTTTTTTTTTTTTGTGTGTCACGGATTAGCCAACAACAATCGCCTGGAATGTTACGTTTTCATCTTGTGCTGGGCAAATGCGTATAAAAAGTGCTCATGCCTTGAATTGTTTGGTGGGTCTGTATGTGTGTGTGTGGGTGTGGGTGTGGGTCACAATTTTGAGGGGTTGGTCAGGTGAAAAGTGACGGCTATTAATTTGAGCGCTGTGCCAAATGACATTAGGCATGTTAAGCATTCTGTTGAATCACTTGAGCTCTAACGAGCAGCCATTTGAATAGCTTAGCTCAAGCCAAACTGAGCAGCCGGCATCCCGAAAGCACCACCCTCGGCAATGTGTTAGAGTAGTCACCGGATCAGGTGTTTCAGGAATTTTTGCTGTTGGCTGGAAATGTCAAGAAACTTGATAAGTTACTTCACGGATTTTCTAACAGCAATGTGATCCACTTAAATTGTGATACTGTAACAAGCCAAAGTTTTATGATTTAGCATTTAATTTGAGAATGAAATACGCAAAATTCTGTAAATATAACTTTGACGGGACAATTGTGATATTCGTAACTGCAATGAGTACTGCATTTAAGTTGGCTAGTTGAAACTTAAAGCATAATCAAGTTTGGCCTAAACCTCAATCAGCAACTTCAGCTCATTCGCATCACAAACATATCGCGCTGGCCGTGGTAAACATTGTGCCACATACTAACAAATACAAAAGGGGAAACCACACACGCATCCTCACACACACACACACACACACAAATACAAGATAGCGGTGCATCCACTTGAATCACTTTTGCCCAAAAAACCAACCGCAGACTGACAAATAATGCTAATGAGCGTACAAAAACTGCCATTTGCTAACCAATGAACTTCCGTCAATTGCAGCGTGGCAATGGCTGCTAAAATGGCGGCGTTTTGCCAAGTGCACCACGGACCAGAAACCAGAAACACCAAGAGCAACGAAAATGTTGAACTACTATAATAATAGTTAGTAGGGCAACCGCATGGCACAAAATGTCAGCCGATGCGACGACAAATTGTTACCCTCTCAGGCCACAAAAACAAAAAAACAGAAAAACAAAAAAGAAAACTAAAAGAGACTTCAATGGCCCAAATGACACTAGTCAAAAGTAGCAACAAAATCGTTACATAATAATCAAAACTTTTAGCGGAATACAATGGGTGAAATTCCTAAAATTACTATTCCACTCAATGAATATGTTTTAAAGGTCTAATTATTTATTGATTACATATTTTGGTAATTTAAATTCGTTAAATTCAATTGTAAGCATTCAAGCAACAAGCTGTGCTATAAACGAAAACTATGTTTGCTATATAAAAGTTTGATAAAAAAAAGCTTAGATATTAATTATTCGAGGGGAAATTTAATTATATAATTATGCGCTTAATAATGGCTTGAAATGGCTTTTTAGTTACACTGTTAGTTACACTGTTAAAGGCTGACTACAATCTAAAAAGAATTCGGCTAGTGTCATTGTGATTTTAGACAGAGAATCCCTGCAAGTAGCTGGCGTTGATTGGACTCTCTGTGCCTGCCGCCGGGCATTTATGTCAGTTTGTCACGATAGGCGATGGAAGCACAGAGATTACCTTGGTTAAACTTAACAATGGCGCTGCCATTGCACGACCAACAGACACCAAAAAGGGTATTAATGTGTGTGTGTGTCCGGGGAGTGGAGTTGGTAGAGAGAACGGCAGGCATCATCAAAATGCAACGACGTACGGTGTCATGCGGCTCAGTTCTTGGCCCGGAGGCATTGGCCAAAAATGTAGACACCGTGCCATAGTTGTTGGCCATGGCCAGTTTTGGGGAAGCTAACAAAACGTTTTCTGCCTTTGGTATCGCGTGCCGAGCTGTTGAATCGCATTAAAATCAGTTGGTGCATCTTCACTGACTGCAATTTTGGGGCGCCGTACCAAGAAGGACCAAGTCCTCGCCATCGTAGTTTTGGCTCCTGTGCGCTCGATTGGCTGCTGTCAGCAGCATTTTATGTTAATTTTCATTAGCGCCATCGACGCGCTGCCAATTTGTATGGAAAGTGAATTTGAAATGCTGTCTCCCCTGGAAAGTGTGCCAATTGGGCATACTCCGGATCAATTCTACTAAGGGAAGGTGATTTGGGAAGCGGCAATTGTGTGTGTGTGTGTGTGTGTTCAATAATGTTGCACAACAAAGTATTTTTCAATTAGCTCTGTTGTGTTGAGTCTCGTAAAAACAATAAATGTAAGCGTTATTTTTTTCCTGTGTGGGTGTCGCATGCAATCTCTATCTCTCTCTCTCTCTCTCTCTCTCTCACTCTATTTATCATATATCTGGCTATCTCACTCGTTTTCACAGTTGTTGCATTGTTGCGTGAGTTTTGTCGAATTTGGCAGCAATTGGTAGACTTAAGTGCTGGCACAAACATAAATTGTTTAATGGCCGCTTTTTTTTGTGTTTTCATAGCGCTTTTTGTGCGCCGAAAGATTGTGAAACTGTGGCATGGCTGCAATTTTAATATTAGTTTTTATGATGTCAAATAAAATGAACAGCTGCAGTTTTATGTTGCGTTCGAAGAAAGCTTCAATAATTGGCTGGACACTAGAAGAAAAATAAAAATGTGTAATCGAGCGGAAAAGTTCGAAATTTTGGCTGCTACAAATTTTGGTAAGCTAATTAATTAAAAATAGTTTCTTTTATAAATAGCTTTCATATAGTTATTTACTACATATTTCATATAATCCCAATTGACAGTTATTGCATTTGCCTGCCTGCCCAATTCAATAATAATCTCAAAAAACATTTGTAAACAATTTTCACTCTGCCAAGTGCCAATTCTCGCAATTTTGTATACCATTAAAAGAGCTTTTGTTCGTTTAAAGTGCTGACATTTTGTTCTCAGTGTTGCAGTTGCTGTTGTTGTTGTTGTTGTTATTGTTGTTGTTGTTTTGCTGCCAACATTATCATTGTTCAATTAAACTTTTCAACTGAAAATCGGCTTTTGTTTTATCGCACGGCTCCCGTCGATGCCAAAAACAAAATAAAAACACACCATGTTGGCCAAAGCACCATTCGAATCAGATGCATTCCATGCATTGTCATTGTCATAGTCATAGTCATAGTCAGTTGTTTTTTGGTTATTCCTTCCTTTTTATTCCCGTTGGCATTGCGATTTTTAATCGCCATATCACCAGATTCACGCTTGCCCGATCTACTACGCACATTAAGTGCACATTGCAGAGTGAGGTGTGAGGGGTGTGAGGGGTGTGCGGAGTGTGCGGGGTGTGCGAGGGGAGAGTATTGGGTATTGGGTATTGGCACAGCAAAAAAATTCATTTTCCATAGCACAAGCACAACAATAACAATTACTGTCGGCTTTACTCTAGGCC
This sequence comes from Drosophila fungiperda, assembly GCA_035042345.1. Taxonomy (NCBI): domain Eukaryota; kingdom Metazoa; phylum Arthropoda; class Insecta; order Diptera; family Drosophilidae; genus Drosophila; species Drosophila fungiperda. Next base: position 302,584 of record JAWNLM010000021.1, read on the forward strand.
AGCACACAAATTGGGCTATATTTTTCGTTGGATTTTTTTCCTATCCAGAAATTGATTTTAAGTTCCAAAATAATAATATATGAGCTTCAAAAAAGTATGTAAAATTGTTGAAATAAATTTTAATATACGTACCATATACATATTTAAGGCAACTGTATACTTTTTTGTTAAACCTGATTTTGTATAGGGTATCTTGTGATTGGACACAATACTGCAACTGCTGCAATTTGACTTAAATGTTGATGCTGTTTCTGTTGCTGTTGTTGTTGTTGTTGTTGCTGTTGTTGTTTCTGCTGTACGCACAATTGTGCAAATGTGACATCATCATTTTCATGTTTATGTCGGACAAGTCAAGTGCCATTTGCACACATACACATGCACATACACGTGAACATTGTTGATGTAGAGACTTGTGCATGGATTGGTAGGTAGAATATAATGAATGTTCCCAGTCTGCTGCTGACTGGCCTGAAATGCTGTCTGATGAAGCAAGCCTATGCCATAAAACCCACTAAATGCACTGACTTACTTACACTTGGAATTAACGATTCCAGGCCCACTCCCCTTCCACTTCACCTTCCCCTCGTCACAGCGGCTTTTCAATTCCCTTCATCAGCCCAACCCCTGACCTGATTGCAGTGCCAATGTGCGACCATCATCAGTGTACGCTCTAATTAGTATTAAGTGGAAATAATTTCTTCGACTACATTCAATTTTGTAGAGGCTACATGCCAATTGATGTGTCAATGTAAATGTGAATACACAATACATATACAATACATATACAATTCATATACAATACATACTTAATATATATATGTTGATTCAAAGCTATGGGAAAAGTATCAACGATTGCAGGAAGTTGCGGTAATTAGGTACACTCTGAGAGGGGTGCAGGGGAGGTGGCAACATTTAATGAAGTTTGACGCAAAGAAATGTTATCGTTTAATTATTGCCACAGAATTTATGGAAATTCATTAAGATGATGTGTAGGATTTTTAAGTGTTATATTATTGCTTACTTATTGGTCGATGGATGTACCAATTAATTATTGCCACAGTCACCGTAATTATGGTGGGATCATTGGCTATATTATTTCTTACAGGCAACATTTACAAACAGAAGAATATTAATTAATTATTATATAATTAATTTCTCAACTCAACAATTTACTCACATGCAGGATACACATTAGCTCTCGACAATACTACTTAAAGAAATATATATAAAAAATATTTTTTATTTAATAAAAAAAAGATTAAAAAATCGATGCTTTTGAATTGTAATCTTAAAACGTTGCATAGATTTTCTTTAAGCTGAGACACATGCCACCACTTTAAAAATGTTTTAAGTGTATTGTGTAAATGGTAATTTCATTTGAAATCAGTAAAAAGTATTTCAGCCTTATGGCATAAATTTCATTGAAATTTCCATTGGACAATCGATGAATATACACTTTTAGTGTTGCCGTTGGGCATTCCAGAATTCAGCTGTCAAAGTTTTAGCACTTTTGCAAACTACTCAGAGGGACTCTTAAACACAATAAATCTCACTTGTTATTCGAGATGAGATCGTGTTAGATTCATTCGTGACACGATTTAATCGATTAGCAAGACAGTAAATACTAGCAAAGTGGATAACTGCTAGAATATTATATTAAAATTATTATTATAACTAAATAAACATTTAATGTTTAAGGTGCGTGTCTTATAATTAATATCCAAATAGACGCCCATCTCTACTAGCCATATTGTATAGAGTTAGAACTCGATTCAGTTTCATTCCCTTGATGGTTGCCTTGAGGCGTTTTTGCCATATGTCCCCGCGGTGCTCGCAGCTGTTCTTTCCACTGCTGTTGCTATTGTTGTTGTTGTTGTTGTTGTAGTTGCGCTGTTGTTGAGGCAAAAGTTCCACTTCCAGTTCATTTGCTTGGCTTTGTTGCCACAACAATTGGCGACATCGTGTCAGGCCAAGTTTTGAACAGTTTGCACTAATTAAATATAAAATCTATTCTACATTCTTATATAAATATACACACTAAAATATACATATATATATATATTCGTATATGCATGCACAGCTAGCAGTAGAGGAGTACATATTTATACATTAATTAAGACTTTAGAGTGTGTCTGACACACAGCACAAACACACACACACACACACAGAGAGAGAGAGGGAAAGAGAGCGCACACACACACAAAGCAAATATGACAAAACAATAATGAAAGCTTTGACACGACTAATTGCCTGCGGCGTTTGCTGTCTGCTCGAATCTCAGTTGAGACGACGAGTCGCCGACTAACGAATTTGTAATTGAAATAATGCAATTTCCGTTACTCGTTTAAAATACATTTTACAGGAAATCGCAAAGGGTGCAAGTACCCGCTGAAAACTTAAACCAAAATTCATTAAAACTTTCCATTGTTTTTCCCCCAAAACGTCGACTGACTTGTCCTTTTTGCATGACGTGCTGACTTTGCCTTTTCCCCCTCTCTCTCTCACTCTCTCTCTCTCTCTATCTATCTCTCTGCTTGCCTCTTTGCCCTCAACTTAACTCTTTCTCCTTTTTACTTCCGCTGTTGGCTTCTGTTTGCGCGCCCTATTTGAATAGGTATCCATTTTATTGTTTATTTTAGACTTTTGGGATAAGCATGTCGCGACTAATTCCAATTAATTCAGCAGACAAATATTCTCAAAGTGCGGAAGCAACTCGAACTCGAACACAACTCGACTCAAACTCAGACGAGAAACAGCAAACGGAAAATGCTGAGCATGCAGCTGAAACACTCGAGCTCTTTTAGCCTTTTCGGTTTGATTTTGGCTAGTTCTTGGTGTTTGTTGTTGTTGTTGGCAAGGTCGATTGCAATGCGCAACAAACATGGCAAACGAAAACTAGCAACTAAATAAGTTCACTGTGGTACCAGACAATAAGACAATAAGAAGTTAAGCGGATTACTTTGGGCTCAAATTTCAACTAATTATTACGCTACATCAATAAAATATGAACAATTTCAAATAAAATATATTCTCTTCATAGTTAAAATTATATTCTAATGCATACAATTATTTTAATTGATTTTTTGTTTTGTTGACCTTTATTTTATAATTCAAATATATTTTTTGACTTGGTAAGTCATTTATATATTTATATCGAAACCTGTCTATATTCATCTTCTGCGTCTGCTCCCTCAGTTGTAGAGTGTTAAATTATTAATATAATTAAAGACGTAATATATCATTTCTAGAAAAAAATATTTTAACCTAAGAGAACTAAAAATCAATAAAAGCAGAAATTGTAAGTACTTCAATGTATTTTGAGATAGTATTTTAATATATTTTCAATGAGTTAAACAGTTTAAGATTAATTATGTTTATATTCAAAAAATTTTGGACAACTCACACTTAAATATATAAATACATAGAGTGCCAATATTATAAAATGTTTTCTCAATTCTTTATTAATATGGAATTTAAACAAAATTTTGAAGATATCTTGTCTCACTGTGCTTCGTAATCAAATTGCTGAAAATGCGAATTGCTAGAAAGGACAATCGGAAACATTGTGGGTGATTGGTAGATTCGGAGTTAGAGGCGATGAAGCCATGGAGACGTCATGAGTGTGTTTGTATGTGTGTATGTTTGTGTATGTATGTTTGTGTTTGTGCATGAGAAAAGCAGCTTATAGCATCGCATTTGAGTATCTGTGTCTCAGCATTTGTCTGTCTGCCAGTCTAATTGTCTGCCTGTATGTGCGAGTGTGTTCCTCGATCTGTCTACGTGTGCTTGTCAGTGAGTGAGTGTGTGAGTGTGTGTGGGCGTGTGTTTGTGTGTGCGTTGAGTTTATTTAAGCAAGTCGAAAGTTTTAGCTTGCAAGATTTACCGTGTGCGCTGCCAGGCAAAACTTCTTTTGCAGCGCCATTGACTCTTGTATTTGTTACAAGTTTCGTAAGCATTTCACCAACTCAACCCCAAAAAAAACTGCAACTACTCCTTAGCCTGGGCTTAGCTGCTCTTGTTATTCGCTGCGCTTGTAATTTGCCTATGAAAAATATGAACCGAATCGCGCACGGATTTCTATAAGTAAACAAACAAACAAATGAAAAACAGGAACTTACTTTTGATATCACAAGTCATTCTGCTACCTACATATATATTTTAATTAACAGACTTATGCTTGCAATCCATATAATTGTTTACACTCAGCTTAATATTACTCAAATATATTTTACATTCATTTGAATTCGTTAATAACAAAATGAATAAATGTCAATAAATATTAAATAATAAAGAAAACAAATCAGATAAACAGGCATGAAATCTTTTCATTAAATGATAATATTATTTATTACTGAACTTATAACTTAACTTGGCCCAAACGAAATGAGAAATGTGCTATACTCCTTAAGTAAATCAACAAGCAGAGTGAAGGCAAACAGTTCATCAAACTTGCAAATACTTTCAGTTCTGAGAGCCAACTTAGACATGAATTTCGTTTTAAGGGTTAATTGGTTGAATTCATGTTAAGCAAAGGAACCCATGAACTGGGAGCTCATAGTATCAACAACATGTTAATTATGTTATTACTTAGCAAAGAAATTATATAATTTGAGCTATGCTGTATTTATTTATATGTTATGCTTGCGCCAGATATATATATATCTGGTTAGCTACAAATGTATCTGCAACGCTAAGCCAAACAGCATCAAAATGTGCTGAGTAAGCGACTTTTGGCCATATTTGCTTTTATTATTATATGCATATGCTGACATTTAGACACTCATCCACACACACACACATATAAATGTGTTTAGAGGGTTGCTTTGGTGGGACACTCTCATCCTTTCAGTTGGTTTAGCTTGGGCAAACAACTTTTGTATCTATGGGGCCATCAACGAATGCAGCCAGCAATGTCAAAAACTTTTCATTTAACACATGCACAAGCAGACAAACAAGATTTTTTGGACAAGTTAAGCACTAAGCTCCACAACCCACAATCTCTTTAACCCCCAGAGATGATCCCATTCCACCTCCCAAACCAAAAACAAAAGCAAAAAAAAAAAATCCAATACCCAATGACAAAACCATAAACCAAACACAGCAAAGACATTTAAACAAATCAAGCAATGAAGCTAAAAGTCTCTCAAGCGTATCACATATAGTAGGTTTCCATCCTCTAACCCTTAACTCTCTCTCCCTCCCAAAAAACCCAAATACGAAGCGCTTGTTTCATTTAGCCAAAATATTTAAGTAAATGCCAAAGGGGGGAATGCGGTGTGTGTGAAATTTTAGGTTGGAGTTCGAAGAGTGCTGTCCAAAGTGATGAATTTGAGCACATGGTTTTGCAAGTGATGAGAATTTCAATTCCTTTCCGAAGCTTTATATTAAAAGATATTTATTTAGATACACTGCATCTGCAAAACAGGCACACACAATTGCTCTTCTGAAAATTTTTAAATAATATTCACATATAATTATCAAAATTGGTGTATAATTAAATTCACATAAGTTAAGAGCTTTTTAGCATGATTTAAAACATTATTATTTTTATGAATCTGCCGATTTTATTCAAATTAATAAACCAATATAAAATCAGCAAAAATATTGTGCATAACAAAATTACATTTAGTTTTTAATTAATTTAAATTTCAATTATTTTATTGTGATGCTATTCCAATGCATTCACGCCAAGGGACTATTTGCTTGTGGTATTCAAATAGTTATGGCCAGCACACTGGTGCAAGTTGGATTCAGCTCATGTTCATATTCAGTTTCATTTGTATTAGGTTATATTATATGGTGTTGCTGCTGCGACAAAATTAAATTCTACACATTAATTTGTGTAAGTGGAAACATTTTACATGACATTTAAACTTGCACTGCGGTGCCCAGCAGACGACGCGTGCTCTTTGACGCTGCATTGGGGCTGGTGCTGATGGTGATGGTGGTATCTGGTGGTTAGGTGGTAAAGTAACCACCAAAAGACATACACGCACACAACGCTTTGCACTTTGTCTGTTGAGGCGGAATTGGAATACGCGCGTATAGTTTGCACTTTGTGCTTATTTTCTCGATGTTAGTTTTTTGGGAGATCTCACACCTTCTCCCTTGAGAGAGAGACACGGCGAACCGAAGCTGCAACTTTGCCGCTGCAATGTAAGTGGTCTCCAGAGAGCGACATAGAGTATGTTTTGGTTCAGCAAGGGAGGAGGAGGAGGAGATTCGTGGTATGCGGTCGTGTAGTCAACGTCAACTTCACTTAAAATCCTTTCTGCCGTTACGTTTCGATGCATATGAGGTTTTGTTTAGAGTCACTCCTCCTGCTCACAAAAACCAAAGTCGAGGCAGTCAGGCCGGTAGCTTATTTATAATTTAAATTTGGCAAAAGTTTTGCAGGTTGCATTCAAATTTTCCGCTGCCGTCGAGTGGGCGAACTTTACTTTTATGCAAATGACACTGCAAACACTAACATACACACACACACACACAAACACAGACATACAGAGGTAGTCTTGGTTTCGGTGTCATTCACAAAGTTTCCACTCCCTCTGCACATAACGCATACGCACAGTGGGGCCAACTCTCATTCCCGCCCCGTGTACAATATGAGCTATGGTCTGTATGTAGCAGTAGTCATTATGGCTTATGATTATAGCTATTAGTGCGAGTTAGCTCAGCTTAACCCGACCTACAGTCCGCAGTTCGCAGTTCAAGGAGGTGGTTTTATTGCTCCTCTCTCCCCCCTTGCATCATGGCCACTGTCGTCTGTGGTCAACTGGGGTTGACACCGGTTGGTTAGCCAGTGAATTTACCTTATCATTTTCAAGAAATGCATATTAGCCCAAATTTGGTGGCTTGACTGAGCTTAGTTGCCGTTAAGCATTTATAAATCTTGGTCTTAGTTTAATAGTTGGATTCACTTAATGACTCCTTTATAAAAATGTTGTAATAAAAATTTCTGCAAAAAATTAAGAATAGACTTTAATTTTCTAATTAATATTCCTTAATTATTTATAAATGAATAAATAAGTTTCTTAATCTATTAAATATTCTTATGGTGTCATCAAGATCAGTTCTCAAGCGCCAGGCAAGTGGTATGCATATCTTAGTTTGTATATAGAGATAAACATAGAGATAAAGTTGTTAAGCTCTCTGTCGTTTTTCGCTTATTTTCAGATAAATTGCTTCCCTTAGATATATGCCGCAAATGCGCTTATCACAAGCTTTAGCTGATTGCCAGAGCTGATGCTGCTGCTCCTGCTTCTGCTGTTGCTGCTCCAGAGTTTCATGGCCACAGACCTTAGCACCAAAATAAATACATTTTCAAGAGCTTTATCAAATGGCAGCCTAACTGGAACCGCACCGGCGACACTTGGCAAAACTTCAGCCAATAAAAATTAAAATATTTTAAGCAAAGCGTAAAGACGCAAAGCCCTGCATGGCTAGAAACGATGGTTTGGATGGTGGGTGGGTAGATGGTGTAGCTGAAAGGTGGTTGCTCTACTGCGGTGGTTGTTCGGTTGCCGGTGTAGCAGATTAAAAATTCCACACAACCTGAAAGTGGGCGGTTCGTCTGGTACGATGGGGCTTTAGTTCAGTGGGTGAGTAAAAAGAGAAGGGGTCACAAAAGAACGAATATCATTGCAAAGTTTTACTCGCCTTACATTTTACTTTTTCTGCTGCATGCTATTTGCTGCTGCGGTAAAATGCCTCCGAGGCAAGGACCTCGACTCAATGCTGCTGTGTCTCTGTCTCCGTCTCCGTCTCTGTCTCCATCTCTGTATCGGTGTGCGTATGCCTGCGTGTACGTGTGTGTGCTAAGTATTTTCCCAGTTAATTATGCAAAGATATACGCTTAAAATTTTGCAATATTACGTGCATATTTCAAATACCAAACGTAAATTCTCTTCTGCTGCGAAAGAAAGCTGTACTCGTAAAAATGCCTCAAGTATCCAGCTGCCAAATGTCCCCCCCCCCCCTTCCCATTCTGGAAGTGTGAGGACGACGAGGGGCGAAAAAGGTTATGCTCCGTACGTGTGGGTTAAGCCCCACCTTGTCACAACCTTGGGCCGAGGTCGCTCCTGGGTGTTATGCTCTCATCCACGTTGCACGCTGCTTGGCAGCTGGCGCACGGCTTTTTAATTGCTCGTTTGCCTTGCAATCATCGTACGCCGTAAATGTTGCCGTTTATTGTTGCCGTAACACTCGCTTAACTTGCGAACCAACGAAATATGGCAGACACTCTCGTCTCTAATTAAAGTGATGCGATTTTAATGCGATTACCAAACACATTCTACAAACTTGCAAATCCTTGAGCAAAGATTTCAATTGAAATATAAATGAAAATGAGCGCAGTTAAATATTAGTGTTATATTTCAGTTACAAAACCACATCATTTAAATCTCGCTTTAAACGTTAGAACTAGTTAAAAAAGAATATTTTTTCTTGCTTTTAGATAATAATTCTTTGTAAAAAATGATTCATTAAACATATGCGAAATCATCAAAATTATATTTAAGTAAAATTGTAAAAATAAAAATATTCCATTTACTTACTTACATACTATTGAAATTGAATAATGAATATGTTTTATAATTCGTAATTTGAAATTTTAATCATAAACATTTCCATATAAAATATTTAATTAAAGTATAACACAAAATGCAGCACATTAGAAATTTTTTGATACTTTTTTCGTTTTTGTTGCATTTATTGATTACCTTTTTTCATATTTACATTTTGTGACAGAGACAATTTTACCTAGTTGTTAGAATTTAGTGTTTTATAAATCAGTTTTGTCTATCGCTAGATGTAAGTAAAAATAATTGTATAAGCTGCCAACACATTTTTTCTGGGTTATATAAATTAATTTTGAATGGGGCATCAGAAAATATGCATTTGCATACGAAACTCGACTAAAACTTTGATTAACTTCGGGCAGCAACTGAATCTGGTTTTACCCAGCAATTCGATATATTTTAGTTTTTGCTTTCCACTGAGCGGGACCGAGCAAAAGGAGCAACAGCAAAAATACATCTGGTGAAATGCAAAACAAAAGCTCAACTTCAATTCAATGCTATGAAAAAGAGATAGGGACAGTGACAAAGACAGAGACGGAGACAGAGACGGAGACACAAAGAGAGAGAGAGAGTCACAATTGATGGAAACTGAAGCTAGCTGTTGGCCAAAGTCGAATGATGTGATGGAAGGTGGCTAGGGGAGCTTGGCGTAGGATAATAGATATTTTGCTAGCAGCTGCTGCACTGAAAATATATTTTCTAACTGACTGCCATCCAATATATTTGAATTTCCAGAAAATAAATAAAATAAAAATATGATAAGCAATTTCGTATTTCAGGATGGAGAATGTGATGCTTACCTTGTTTGCCACGCCCAATTTAGTTTCGACACATCAAAATATTTGCTCTTCCGAACACTGTTGTGGTTGTAGTTATTGCTGTTGTTGTTGTTGTTCTTGTTGTTATTGTTGTTGTTGTTGTCAACATTTTGGGGCTTTTGGGCGCTTAACGCGTATAATTTATCTATGCATATGTTTTGAGTTGACAACAGCAGCCAAACGAGAACGGGGAGAGCCCACATAAATCACAAGCTCCTGCTCAGACACACCCTCTCACCCATACGCATATTATCTGACACACACAGACACACACACTCACAAATATACACACACACCCCTTTCATGTAACGGCAATTTTCGCCCTCGCGCTTTACCTTAAAAAAAGCAATTGCTATCAATTTATTTTCACGTGCCTATTATAAGAAACGGGATTAGAATTGTGGGTTGTGCATTTTTGGAACTAAATCTCTCTGTCGACTCTGTCGACATGCTATTATCGAGTTCCTCTCAATTGTTTTATTATAATACTCAAGCAGCAGCACAACACAAACTTTAAATGTTTATTTACGATCACTTTTATCTATTTTTAAATAGGTAAAATGATTTTATTTTGTTGCTATTTTACTGTTTTAACTGCAATATTATTGAAATAGCTTAAATCGTTGGAAACTGATTGTTTACTGATCATATGTTTTTATTTGCCCCAATTTTTGAGCAAAACCAAATCTCAGCTGAGCGCAAATTGTACAAGAGTTGTGGTTGGTGGTGGTTGACAGAGGGGGGTGGGGGGGGGGGGGGGGACGGAGGAGAAAACATGTATGACAGGAGAATCATCGTTATATCGATGGCATTCACATGTTTAGCACACGAACGAAATGCCAAAGCAAAAATATGCATACAAATCTATCTATCTATGCGTATTGATAGCCAAACCGAGTCGACAGTTGTGTGGAGTGGCAACTGGGAGTCCAAAACTCAAATCTGACGACTGCTCCACATTTTGTGTGCATGACAAGCATTGTGTACTAGTGGTATTTGTGTGTGTGTGTTGTGTGTGTGTGTGTTATAGAATATTGTGTCTATGGGTCTCTGCTCTCTGACTCTGAATGCTGTTTGTTCGTCCGTTGCGTGGTGTCCCAATCAATTGTCCAAATGTCCAAACTTCATTTGTTATGCGCATCACAAAAATTGAAGCAAATCATTTTGCCAATCACATTTTGATTTCGAATCGTCAGTGACTGTGCTGATATTGCGTGCGTGCAGTCGTCGTGGGTGCGGGGTTGCGGGGGTACGCAATTGTCCCGAGCCTCCTCACAATTTATGTTAATTTTTGTATACTTGCCGCCGGCAGCAGTATCTGAAATTATGCAATGCCTTTATTAATTTATAACAAACCCAATGTTAAACTCGTGCTAGAGATGGATAATTGTTTATGAGTTATTCCGAGCTTTTTTAGAGGATTATTCACCTAGTCTAGAATTGTAAGCGTTTATTACTGTAGCATCTGAAATTGGACTCCCACTGCAAATAGTGTTTCCAAAGGCAACTGCTGCTATTTAAGAAAAAACAATGTATATGTATGTAGCTAACATAAATTAAGTATTAGTTCATAATGATTAATTTTATTGAATTTCAAATAATTGAAATTTAATCGGCAAATAGATATAAAATATCTTTCAACAAAAGCATTCTTAAACCTAAGCAATTATATTGAACGTACTTTCTTAATTAGGCCCATGTGTAATTGCAATTGACTTTAGAAATACATTCGATTTGTTGAAATGTATAATTCACATTTTTCACAATTTTAAGATTAACATAATTCTACAAATAAATATATTATAAATAAAATATAAATAATTTGTACTTTACATCTAGCCAAAAATGTGCTTTTTAACTATCGCGAAAACAAAGTCACGCGCTCAGCTGTGGCTATGTGATTTAATTCAAATAGATGTACATATATATAAATATATATACATATATGTGCTAACAGGGCTCTCGGTCTGGCTAGTTATGCAGTGTTTAACTTGGCCCAGGGCAATTTGTGGGATTCAAGCGTGGCATTTTCATTTTCACGCCCCAGCCGCATAGTTCATTTTCGCCTCAGACAAATGCAAGAAAAGTGAGTACAAAAAATAAATAAAAGAGAAATAAAGTTTCTTTTGGTTGCTACTTGGCACATTCTTAATTTCTTGCGTATTTTGTCAAGACAAATTGAATTTTTATGAGCGTCGTCGACGTTGCAACGAAATCGCAAAAGGCAGTGCCACACAGCAGCTGTAGAGGCACCAGTAGCAGCAGCATCAGCAGCAGCAGCAGCGAAAACTTTAAACTTTTCTCATCTTGTGAAATTCATTTTATCACAAGTAATTACTTTGTAAATATATGGGGTGGCAGACAATGCAGCAGCCGTCTGCTGGAGGCGCTACTTGGCGTTGCACACGCAGTCTTTTGGCCATTTGGAGAGGGCAATAAAATGTCTGGCGGCGAATAAAAAACTTAAAGATGGCAACATGTAACAAGGAATGCAGCTTGAAATCTTCAGAATCGTGCAGCACCAAATATTATCAATAACAACACATTGCAGTCAAATATATAAATATTATTTATATTTTTAGCGACTTTCTTAAATTGCATATTTATGCTTTGTAATAAAACTCAGACAATAATCTATCTCATCTCCCACACTAAACATTTTTCTAACAATGTTTTTTCCAATGGAAAACTGCATGTTTAGCAAACTGAAAATTGCGCACAAAAACTTTAGATGCTTTAACAAAGTTTACCTACTGCATTTTCATAGCTTTTGATACTCATAAACAAATAGCATGTTGTTGATGATGTTTGCTGCTAGCAAACTAACTTATTCTTAAACAAAAGTATTTACATATGCACATATTGTGAAACATTGATTAGGCTTGTTAATTTAGCTTGATTGACGAAATCAAAATCACTTCGAAATCAAAGTTAACCACTCGAACAACAGCAACAAAAGAGCAACAATTGCTATTGTATTGCTAAACAAATGTTGACAGTAATATAACATTTGAAAGTATAATATATATATACAATATACAATATATTCGAGTTGCTATATTATTAAACAAGTTTTAGTTTACGTCTTAGAATCTTAGACTACAAATTTTTTTAAATAAGTAAATGATTCAACCATGAAAGAGAACTTGAACTTGATATCTCTCTCTCCTAAAACATATATGAAAGGAGTGGGATGCTCTGCCCGTCAATGACATATATTCTTCCTGTAGCAAAAAACACATAGGCGAGTAATAAAATAAACTACATGGCATATGGAATGTTTCCTCTAACAAAATAAATTTAATCAAGTGCAGAATTGAATTACATTCTAAAATGGCTTGTCATATTAAAACACGAAAATAAATTTATATCAAGTTTACATTTTTATTGCTGTTATTGAATTCTCACTGGCAATGCAACTTGTCATTGGGTTTGTCAAACCGCGACAATAATTTGCACAGCCAGCTGAGCCGTGTTTGGGATGTAAACATTGAAAGTGTAGCGCATATTGCAGAATATTAGTTTGTAGCGCTTAATCGAAGAGGCCAAAGCCCATGTCATCATCCTCTTCCTCGGATTCGGACTCGGCCTTCTTGGCTTCCTCCTTCTTCTCGGCAGCGGCGCCGCCAGCAGCTGGGGCCGCAGAGGCAGCAGCAGCAGCAAACTTGCTGGGATCCTTGATGTACTCCTTGATGGTGGTTGCCTCCTTGAACTCCACCTCTGTGGTGGCAGCAATGGCCAAAAGATTCTTGAAGCCATTGGCAACGCTGTGCGGTGCCGAAGCGATCGTGGGGTAACCAACAGACAAACAGACTGCAGCCAAGTTGGCCACGCCCTGTTGGAACTTGGCGCGCAAATCCTCGGGCTTGATGTCCAAGATCTCGGGCGAGAAGATCGAACCCGAATCGTAAACCTGGCTGACGAGCAGACCGTACGAGAAGGGCGAAATGTTCAACATGTTGAGAAGAGTCGCCTCGGAGGCGCCGACTTTGTCGCCGGGCTTCAAGATGGGCACATCATTGATGATTTCAATTGTACCCTTGGAAATCTTGGTTGGGATGGACAGAGCCTGGAAGAAACTGGTCTTCTCGGGACCCAGGCCAGTGTTCTGCGCCGGGATGACGACATGCAGCGGTGCAATAGCGCCGGGACGGGCAGGAGCGCGCACCTTCGACTCCAGCAGCTTATCGCGCACCTCAGCCAAATCGCCCTTGGTGAATACAAAACCCACATTGCCCTTGATGTGCGGCAACAGCTTCTCCAGCTGTGGGTTGTTCTCCAAATGGCCACGGATGGCCTTGCGCATCATCGTGTTCTTGCCCATCAGGACGACGGCGAGACCACGCAGGCTGGTACGGATGTTCTGCATCTGCTTGGAGCCGACATTGTCAGCGCCCACAATGAAGCACTTTGGGAACTCATCGAACAATTCCTAAAATACATTTGTTTAATTAGTGAAATCCTTTAACTGAATAATTAATTATACATGTATATATTTACTTACTACAACTTTGACGAAGTATTGAGCCTTCCATGCTGCTTTGTTCTCCCTAACCATTTTGCAGTTGTATTAGGGACTCGTACGAATTTAAGAACTGCAAAATATACAAAACTATCATTGTTAATCTGTACACCACAATTGCAGGTCTTTAATTTTCGTGTTTTTTGTGCAAATTCTGTAAGGATGGTATATATTTTTAATGATTTTATTTCACTTACCAAAACACAAACTATACGCGGTGGTGACTTGGACCAAATGGACGAGAAGTGCGATAATTCCTACAAAGTTATCGATAATATCGCATTTTGTTATTGATGGCATAAATAATATTTTCTGGTTGGCGAAAAAAACAAAAGATGTTTGCAAAATATTTAAGATAATACACAAAATTCATATATGTGGAAGTTTATTATATTATCATTTTAAAATTATTATTAATTTATTATATGAACCATCAATAGCTTAATAACGAAGTGACAAGGTCACATTGTTATGTGTTGGAAAACTCTACGTCGAGCAGCTGTGAAAAATAGTTTTGCGTATCGATAGTGGATTTGATTACATTTTTAATCTATACTTAAGATCTGTGCAAAAAAAAAGTTTGGGATTTTCAACATTCAAGCTCAGCGCAGTCGAACAATAAACGGCGTCGCAGAAGGAAATATCTAATACCTTGAGGAGCCAAAATAAATACAACGCATCCAATTTCGAGGCAAATTGAATTTCATAATGGGAAAAGACTTTTATAGAATTCTGGGCATCAAAAGGACGGCCAATGATGATGAAATCAAAAAAGGCTATAAGCGAATGGCACTCAAGTATCATCCCGATAAAAATGACCATCCACAGGCAGCCAAGCATTTCCAGGAGATTGCCGCTGCATTCGAGGTGCTCTCAAACAAAGAGAAACGAGAAATCTACGACAAACATGGCGAAGAAGGACTCAAATGCAACGCGAAGCAAGCGGATGATGCACAGCCATCGGCCGACATGCTGCCATTTATGTGTGCTGTCGGAGGAACTGTTTTGTTCGCTTTCGCGGCATTCAAGACATTTCAATATTTCACCAAGAAGAAGGATTCCGGACGCGAAAGTGATTCATCTTCGGAGTGACGGGTATAAATTGTTATCGAATTTATGCGTCTAGCGACTCCATGTTAATATAATTTTGAATTTGAATTGTGATCATATTTTATACTTAACTAAAAATTATTAATATTAACAATAAAAGTACTACCTACAAGGTATACGAATTTGGTTTAATCGCTTATTCTTATTAGTTGCATAACTGCTGGCTTATCGCTAGATTCCATCATTGGTGAATTTCCATCATTTCTTGTTTTTTTTTTATATATAACACAGTTTTTTCAATTCATCATAGAGAAGAAAAATTAATCCATACAGTTCTGCATATATTACGGATCAATCCAACTTTAAGTATGGAGAAACGAAGGAAGAGACTACAAAATACGACTAAACATTTTAGTGGTTTATATATATTGATTGATTTACAATAAAATTATCATATCGCATAGTTTATCGACGATTAGTGCATCGTTAAGCATGATCAATTGCATTTTTATTACAATTGTCAGAGCGTATCTTGTGTTGTTATAATAGAAGAAAGATAATCAGATTCCAGCATTTCAAGACGATCTGATGACTTGAAGATTGTACATATTGTTGGGAAATCTTTTATTTTCTTATAAAGATTTTCTTTATACGAGACAAGATCAATTGTAAGCAGCAACGCTAAATATTTATTATTTCATAACAAACTCATGTATTTAAAAACTGTTATATTCGATGACAGTACCTAAAGAAAAATTAAATATCGATAAATGCGCATTGCCGTTTCAGCCCTGGTTTGTTACTGTGAGAGCGAGATGCATTGAACGAGAGCGTTTAAAACACTGAAAACCGTACCAAAAAATTGCCACGAAGAACAGAACTCATTTTTGTGGCGCAACAAAATTAAACAAATTAAAGCTGTACTGTCAGCGCATTAACAAAGTCACTACGACACATTTGTTGCTTAACTTTTAAATAACGATGGGCTCAAGTCACAGTGTTCATGTGCCCGGCGGTGGCACCGAAGGTAAATAATATATACACGTAAACTGTGTCACAATTAATGCAGAAGAAGAGAAGCCCGAGCACCAATCATATGCATACACGCACACACACACGTAAACTTAGCAGTTGTTAAGTAAACACACATTATTTTTTCATTTGACAACAATATTATAGGCTACCACGTACTCAAAGTTCAGGACAACTCACCGGGTCAAAAGGCCGGCCTCGAGGCATTCTTTGACTTCATTGTGGCCATAGCTGGCACTCGTCTCGATCAGGACAATGATATGCTGAAGGAACTGCTGCGTCAGAATGTTGATAAGGCCGTCCGCATCACCGTCTACTCGAGCAAAACACAAACGGTGCGAGAACTGACATTGACGCCCAGCCCCAGCTGGGGCGGCCAAGGACTGCTTGGCGTCAGCATACGTTTCTGTTCGTTTGAGGGAGCCAACGAGAGTGTTTGGCACATTTTAGAGGTGCACCCCAATTCGCCCGCTGAATTGGCCGGCTTGCGTGCTTACAGCGACTATGTGATTGGTGCCGATGCCATACGGCATGAGAACGATGATCTTTTCACACTGATCCAGACGCACGAACAGCAACCGCTCAAGATGTATGTGTATAATTTGGATGACGATGCGTGCCGCGAGGTGACCATTAAGCCAAACACCGCCTGGGGCGGCGAAGGTGCGCTCGGCTGTGGCATTGGCTATGGCTATTTGCATCGCATACCCGTACAACAGCAGACACCAGCGACGGCGCCACCAGCAACGGCAACATCCTCGTCATCACCATCAACATCCCTGGCAACATCGAATAGTGCCGTTGCAACGTCGTTGCCCCTCGGTCAAACGGCGGCAGCGAATGCAGCTGTTGTTGCACCTACATTGCCTTATATACCGCCGCTGGCAAACACATTTGGCTCCACGAATGCCGAGCCGCCGACGCAGAGCGTCTTTAAGACCTACTTTAATCCCGATGATGGTACAGATGCATTAAGCGCTGCACTCGAGACGCAAGCAACGCTTAACCAGCCTGCAGTCGCAGTCACAGAGCATATTGCGCCGCCACCTGCTGCAGTTCCAGCTGTTGCTCCAGCTGAACCTGCACCTGCATCGCCTAATGAAACTGCACCGGCACAACCTGTTCCACCGCCAGCTAACATTTATATACCCGGCGTTTTCGATGGCAACGTTGGCGGCATTCCAGCTGCTCAATTACCGTTTCCACAGGCGACAGCGGCAACAATGCCAGCGCCAGCCGTGCCCATGTTCTCAATGTCCGCATTGCCCCAACAACAACAACAACAACTGACACAACAGCAACACCTGCATCAACAGCAGCAGCATCAAATCTATATGTCTGCACCAGCGACACTTTCGTATCCGGCTGCTGGTGCCTCTGCCCAAACAGTGCCTACGTATCCACAGGTGCAGCCATCAATGGGTGGATTATTTCCCACGCAGCCGACACCGTTGCCACCCCAGATGGCGCATGTATATGCACAGCAGCAACAGCAAGAGATGCAATCGCAACAAGCGCCACCCGTCGCAGCATCAGCCACAACGTCAAGTGCTTGAGCCCAACAACAAGAAGAAGAAGAAGAATAACAACAACTGAACAACAACAAAAACAGCTAACAACTAACTGTAACTAAAGTTAATCAACCTGAAATAAATTTCTGTGCGACTCTGTTAAGTTTATAATGTGATGATACCGATTGCAATGTTTCGAAATCACAAGTGACAAACTGTCAAACAAATTGCATTAATAAATATACAATACATACAAATATATATATTTATACAATATATATTATATTATATATAGTACACATACTGACAAGTAGAAACTGTAAATTATGGTTTAATTTCCAATCATATTCTGACCTGAATAATGTTTGTCTTGTTTATCTAGCTTTATGTTCTGTTGCATATAGAAAAAAATAACATCATTCACATATTTTGTATGTTCTTCAATCAAATAGATTTTTAATAAAAAAAATATACTATTCTAATTTTTATATATATATTTTTTTTTGCTGATTTAATTATCATTCAAAGCTAAACGAATGGATTTAACCGAATATTAAATCGAACATAATTAAGCACTTTAAAATATTAATGCATAAAATACTCTCTGACTCAAGTTTAAGATTCGTTTTCTTTTCTATCCTTAATCGAGAACTCTCCAGCTAAAGTCAAATTTACGCATTCCCATTTAAATGTGAATTTATATCTGAATAATAGAATCGTTGTGTGTGTGTGTGTAAGTAAATTAATATATAGATAAACATTTATCTTTGAATTTATTTATGTATGACATTTGCATTAATTGCCGATGAATAGACGACAATTTTGTTGTTTTTAATTTAATTTGTTAATGGGGGACATTTCCGAATATTGCCTTAAAGAACATAAATTTCGAAAAGAATAAGGAGTTAAACTACTTGACAAAATTGGGATTCTTCTTCAGTATGACAAATCCCTCCATAACGGGCGTTAGTGAGATGTACTCATCTGTGGCCAGCTCGGCGCGTTCACCAATTGCCAGCAGAACGGGTGTGGTGTGGGTCTGGAAGCCAGTGATGGTCTTCGGTTTGCCAGCCTGGCCAACCACATCGATGGCGATGCCGACGCGAACGGGCACCTGCAGCTGATTAAGCTCCTCATCGAAGGTGATCAGCATACGTGCCTGCATGGCTGGCACTAGAGTGTACAGCAGATAATGGGAACGGTTCAGGATTAGATTCTTCACGTCCAGCAGTGAGACCAATGTGGCCATCAGACCAGCAACAGCCATCGGATTCATAAGCTGTCGATCACTGTGATACGGACTGAGCGAGAGGGTGCCCTTGCCCAGATGGGTCAGACTCTGGGCAATGCGCACCATGAACAGATTGCTCGGATCCTTCGAGTGATACTGGGCCAGCTGGCGCAGCATCGACGCGAGACGTGCATTGTTGGTGCCCGCACCGACCAATCCCATGGCAAAGATGGCATTGTGTGCTACCTCCGCATCGCTGTCGTGCGAGAATTTGCTTAGAGTGTCCAGTATGTTCAGCTTGGGATTGGAGGCGGATATCAGGCCGAGGGCTAATGGCACCGCACGCCGGATAGCCGGTTCGCAGTAGCGCAACAGATTGCCAAACGAGCGATATGCCATCTCGGCACCAATGTCCTCGCCCATGGCAATCAGAGCAATGCCAAGGACAGCGATCGATTGTGTGGCCGACAGATCCTTCTCGCGCTCCTTTTCCTTCTCCTTCTCTTTCTCCTTTTCCTTCTCCTTGTCCTTCTCCTGCAATTAATGTCCTATTCAAAAAAAAGCCAGTCAAGAATAAGATTCTGTGATAATTACCTTCTCCTTGCCCTTGTCCTTCTTGCTCTTCTCTTTCTCCTCATCGGCTGGAACGGTCTCATAGTGATCGGAGCAAATGTGGAGTAGCTGTTGAATTTTGAGGACATTGCCAGTGCCGGCATAGGCACATATATCAACCATAGTGGTGGCCATGCTGCGATACGGCTCCTCCAGCACCTCGAGTGTCATCATCACAGCCTCCGTTGACTTCTGCCTGCCCAAATAGAGCAGACCCAAGCCCAGCCAAAGGAAACGGGTATATGTATCCTTTAGATCCGTTTTGGTCAGACCCATAATCGTTTGCAACAAGATCTCCGTAATCTCTGCGTTGCACGAGCCAACACTTATCAGACCCAGCGATAGAGCTGTTATGCCCAGAATCTCAACATTAGCAGCCGTTTTGCCATTGCTGGCAAAGATCGTTTTCAGGGTATCGATGACAATGGCTCGATTGGAGCCGGCATAGGCAATGCCAAGGCCCAATATGGCGCCAATGCGCATGCAACTATTCTGATTATCAATATAATCGGAGAGCAGAGCATGTGCCGGATCCACCTCGTTGCGAATGCCACAATTGACGATGCCGCAGGCGAGCAAAGCACCCGACTTGATGTTGTCATCGGTGGAATACAAATATTTATCAATCATTGTCAGACCACCATCGACATCCCATAGAAGAATCAGACCCAATGAGGCAGTGGCCGATAGCATGCCATGCTCCTTGTTCTTATACAGCCACTTGTTGCCATCCTCCGAGAGCAGTTTGTCGACACCAAAGCCAGCATTGACAAAACCATTCACAAAGCTGGCGGCCAAATTCTGTTTGGCCGAATCCACCTGAATGGATGCAAAACGGGAACGTGAATTATCCAAATGGGACTTGTAAATATCTTCGGGCGTCTTTGGCTCCATGATGTCCAGCTCACGGGCCAGATTCAAGAAATGCTTATTTAAATTCGCATTGGACATGATCTCCATAAGATCATCATAGTCTGACACGGATTCATCCAGCTCGATGCAAACCTGCTGGCGGGCGAGCATGAAAGCCAGTTGCTTCTGCATTGCCGGCTCCTTGGGCTCCTTGAATATGTCACCAATCTTGCCCATATCGTTAAGCATCAATGCCAGCCGCATGGCCTGCGTATGCTGCTGGAATTTGCGTGACAGCTGCAGGGCCGTCTCAAGGATGATGGTATTATCCGGCTCGGGTACGTATGGATAGCAGGACTGCAAATAGAGGCAGACGCGTGGATATGCCGACTCATCGACAAAGTCGGCAAGCAGATGCAAATGATCGATCTCGATGAGCAGATCGCAGGCATCCGCCTCCGCATTATGCTCCATATTATAGGGTATTATCTGCTTGACCAGCTCGATGAGCTGAGTCCGAAAATCACCAGTGGTGTCGTGGTAGTGTGCGGATATTTCACCAGAAAGATGACGCACGTACTCGTGACCCCAGTCACCGATAGTTTGGGTGCGATCGCAAAGGAAACGATAGGCTAGGCAATCCTTGCCACTGCCCATGGTCATTGAGAGCACCGAAATGATGTCGGCGCAGAGTTGGCGCGACCGCTCGTCTGGCATATGCTTGTACACAGTTTTCATGGTCTCGTAGTGGGGACGCATGAATTTCAATGGTTTCGGCACCGATGTCATCGATGTGGTCGAAGCTCGGATCAGTTTGGCCATCATCTCCAGCGCTGGCTGATACAACTGCTTGTCGTTCTCCGTGAGGCGTTGCACCAGCATCTCCAGCTCCTCCTGCAACTGCTGATCCTCGTCGGACAGCTCCGGTTGCTGTTCTTTCTCATCCTTTTTGCCAGCTTTGTCCGCTTCCTGCCCCTCGCCAAGCGACGCTTGCTTGCCCTTTGCGTCTTTGGCATCGCCGAGCGGTGGTTGCTTTTTCTCCTGCTTCGTTTCGCCAGTCATGCCCCTGTGCTTTGTTTAACGTTTACAAAGATATAAAATAAAATTTCTTTTTTATTTTATTAATTCGGCGTTCGCTTTTCTCTACGTCTATTCTCTTTTGCTTTTCTTTACTACTCAGCAGAATTACAAAGCGCTTTTTGAGCTGTCAAACGCAAGAGTTGCCAACCATTCGCATTTAGTGATGTGAGTCAGACCGACATGACTAATCGATATTTATTATGTGTCTGTCATATATGCCAAATCGCAGACTTTTGCAGCACTCTATGTTTCACAGCACTGTCCGTATATTTAAACACATGTTTTGATTGTAATTTTACTTTTATTTTGCGGCACTTTGAACAAAAACAATGCTGCGCATAACACAAACGAAAAACACTCTACTCGATGGCGCCACAATTGCCGAGCAACTGTACACCACCCCCAAGGACTGCGAGCAGTTCTTCGAGAGCATTGAAAAGACCACAGAGCTGATTGTAGCACCACGTTCAACTTGTGAGTATTCAGCTTGTTTTTAATTCTCTTTAACTGAGCTCTTTTATTGATAGTTATACGTGCCGGGGTGCTGACCACGGTGCGCGGATCTGCATACATGGAGTATGGCAATACGAAAATGATGGCCATAGTGGCACCACCACGCGAGATGGTCCGCTCCAGTGCGGGTCGTGTCAACATGGGCGTCCTCAATTGCTATGTAAACTTTGCAGCCTTTGCCAGCGGAGAGTTGGCATCGCTGCCGGAGCGGGAAAAACACTTGGGCAGCATGCTGACCAAGGCACTGCAGCCGCTCGTCTGTCGCAACGAGTTCCTCAACTTTCAACTGGACGTCCGTGTGCTCATCTTGGATGACGATGGCTGCCTGCTAAGCACTGCGATCAATTGCTGCGGCGTCGCACTGGTTGAATGCGGCATTTCCACGTATGATTTGATTGCCGCCTCCACGGCATGCATCTATCGCGACCAAGTGTTTCTCAATCCCAGTGCCAAGGTGGAGGAGCTGCTCTGGCAGCATCGAGGCGGCAATGCGCTACTGGGCAGCAGCAGCAGCAAAAAGGATGAAAATGATGCCACTATTCACGAGCATGGCCTGCTCATCAATGCCAGCATGGACAGCTTTGAGCAACTGGCGCAGTGCCAGCAGTGTGGTTACCTCAAGCCCGAGACCTATGTGAGACTGCTCGACTACACGCTCCAGATTAACAAACCGCTGCGTGAGCTCATCAAACGTGTGCTCGTGGAACGGGTCAAGGAGCAGCACGTGCTCGATATGCGTGAGCGGAACGAGGAGCGGGTGGAGGATAAGCGACTAGCGACGATTATTGAAAGGCTGCAGCAGCAGGGCCTCAATGAGTTCATTCAATCCAACATCAAAGAAGATCCTTATACGAAAAAATAAAAGTTGTGCCTAAGACTGAATTCTTCTAAATTGAATTGGGGGAGGAGCAACCGAATCCACTCCTGGATTGAAGAAGATTTTTTTGTACATAAAACTGAATTGTAATTTTAGGCTTTAATATCTAAAGTTTTTTCAACAAAATTTCGTGGTCTAAAATGCTAGAAAATCGACTTGGAACTCCTCGCTACTGCTGATCCGCGGATGCTTCGAGCACGGCACCTGAATAGGCCAGATCCCAATAGTGCTCAACCTGATGTTTCTGAAAGAATTCGCGTGCCATTTTCTCCATGGGAAAGATTTTGAATTTGATTTCACCGAAATGGCGGCGCTGACTGGTGCCCTCCCAGACAAGGACACACGTATTGGCCACATCCTGGCCATCGTTGCCCTTGACTACATCCTCCTCCCACTTGATGCGATGCAGCATCAGTCGGCGATATTTCTTCTGCTGCTTCGGGCCACCCTCGACGACGACAACACAGCAATCCCGGAAAAGCACCACGCTCCCCGTCATCTGCAGTTGCTTCGCATTCGTCTCCACTTTGAACTTTTTGCTCTGATTGTCCTGCATGTCACGGATGCGATAGACGCTCACATGGACACCACAGCTGGTGTCCTCCTTCAGTTTGCGCTGCTTCTTCTCGCTCTTCTGTTCGCTGGTCAATTTGCGTGCATTATTCGCATCCTCGTGCGCCTTCTGCCGCTTGGCCATCTGTTCGCGCACATGCGCCTCGATCTTGGTCGGATCCTGCACAGCATCCGTGCCCAGCACACGCATCAGATTCGAGATGCGCAACTTGGGCTCGGGCGGCGCCGCAAGACCGAGGCGTATCTTCTCCTGCTCCTCCTTCCAGGCCTCGCGGCGATTCTGCCGACGTAACTTTTTGCGCTCCTTTTTGGTGAGAAAGACTGGCAAATAGACGGGCTTCAGTAGCTCATCTGGAACGGAAGGAGTAGGTAAATTGGAAAGACATTATTTAAAAAACTGTAATTGTTAATAGATTCTACTCACTTGGTGGCTTCATTTGTGTGGGATGCTCGATGAGATTACTGATGGCCGTTTGTCGTATGCTTATTTTGCCGTTCGCCTCATCCACCGTCTGCAGATCCTGGCTAAGAATGACCGAATCCCACCACTCCATTGCGGGCACATCGTCGGGCATGTCCTGTTTTGGCGCAATTAATGCCAGCTTCGTCGCCGACGAGATGCCCGTCTTCCTGGCAATCTGCGAAATCTCATTCTGCAGCCGCTCCAGCTGTGACTTCATGCGCATCCGCTCGGCCAGCTGCTGGAATTTCCCAGGCTCGTGGAATCTCAACATGCGCTTATTGCGCACCGTCGGCTTCAGGGCGATGCGTTCATCGAAATACTGCGCCGCATCATCCTGCGCAGCGCCAGATGCACCACTGTGACTGTGACTATGGCTGCCGCCCGACTCGTTTCCTGTCGTCTGGCGTTGGAACACTTCGCGCTTCTTGGCGCGTATGTTCGCCTTGAGGGTGGGCGTCACTGTGGGTATATTGATGGCACGTCCACTCTTGTCCACGGTGCGTCCCTCATCGTCCAGGATTAATGGTTTGGGTCGCTCCTGCTGTTGCTGGGCAGCAGCGGCGGCAGCAGCTGCAACCGCCGTCGGCTGCTGCTGTATAAGATTGGCCAAATTGCCCGTTAGCTTGGCGCGTATCTGCGCCTGCAATTCGGCAATCTTCTTCGCCTTATCTGAATCCTCGGGCGTTGGCTTTTTCGATAGCGCCTGCGTGGCCCGTGCTACGGACATACCGATCTGGGGCAGCGATGCCAGCTCTGGATCCTTGTCGCGCAAATTGCTTAGCGCACGTTTGCGCTCCTCAATCTCGCGCTGCGCATGTGCCATCATCAGCTTGATTTGTGTCGAGCTTATCGAGGCGGAGGAGGCGGTATCGGGCAGGGTGCTGGGTAGAGGTAAGCTGGCGCCATTCGATTGCTTGACATCAAAACGCGACTTCTTGGGCGCAGTAGCAGCCGCACCAGCAACTGCCACATCGAGGCCGACATCGTTGGAACCAGCGCTGCGCTTTTTTGACGACGATGCTGAAGCTGATTTCGTTTTGTGATCGTCGGCATTTTCGGCGCTTTCGGCATCCTTCCGCGTTATAATGGACGACATAATATTCGCAATTAAATTGATCTGGCTAAAGACTTGATATGTTATTTACCAAAAACTTTTGCACATTCCGCTTAATCCGCAATGCTTTTTTCTTTTTGTATTTTTGTTATAGCTATTCTTGAATTGTATTTGCAAAAACGTTTGCGAGAAAAATTTCTTTGGCATTAAAGACAGGGTTGTTTTCTTTTTCTGCCCACTGATACTGACAGTTGCCGCTCCATTGTCCAACCCTGCGCAGTTCATTCGAGCTGGTTTCGAAATTGAAAAAACCCTTGAGTAGAAAAACATGTGCAAGCATTGCATTATATTTAAATGATTTAAGAGTACTTATAAGACCATTTAAAATTTAACCTCACTAAGTTTTTTCCAAATTATTATTTTAATTGCTAGATCTTTTCACTTATAAATATGATTGTTGTCTGCACGGTTATATTTGATACAGCCGCCAATGCAGCAACTATTATCAAACGATAGTTTTTAAGTTGATATTTAAAACTATTAATTGCCTATTTTACGTAAATTCAAGAATATATAAAAAATTATCAGTTAATTTAACAAGATTTTTAAATAAACTGAAGCGCAACGTCAAGTTGTCCATAAATATGGGCGCTGCACAATTGAAACACAATTGAAAAAGATATTTTTTTGATTAAATTATGATCTGGATTGTTTCTTCCGTTATGCGAATTAATCATTTTGCATTTTGCTCGTCACTTTGTACAAAGCTATCGATACTCTCGATATAGTAATCGATACTTCCCACCACTATACAGAAGCGTTTTGTCTATTTTTTTCTCGTCTTGTCTGTGTGTGCTTAATTATTTGTTGTGAAAATTAGGCGCTTTTATTGTGGATAAAACGTTGAAAATTTGCATTTAACCGAAAGCATGGCATCAGAGGAAGAGAATGACGATAATATCCAGGGTAAGTGCAATGTTTTTAACCGCTTTTGACTAAGCTGAAAATTTTTCGGCACAATACGAATACCGAACCGTGGTCATATTCAAGCGAGCGAGCAGCAGGCGTCAGCGGCAGCCGACGACGTCTCGTTGCCTCTGGCGCGCTGTGCGCTGTTTGCCAGCGATAGCTCTTATTTTTGTTTTCATTTGTTATTCTTCTAGTCATAAGTTATATTAAGAACACTTAGTGTTAAATGTTAATTAGCTGCATTTTCTTACTCATTTTTGTGAAATTTAATGAGTGACGCGCAATGTTTTAACATTTTTCGCCACTCTCTCATTCTACACAAATTTATTATTGCATTTTATATTGTGTTTCGCAAATGCAACTCCGGTGTAATATACGACCGTCTCGCTCGCACGACAAGTATGCTTCTCGCGCAACACACAACATATGTTTTAAACGCTTGTCTTGATCTATCTTCCGTTTCGAAAATGAAGGCGCGAAATAAATTTAATTATATTTATTATCACGTAAAGCGAAGGAATTAATTATATTGAAAATAATGCTAGTACATTTTAAATTATATATCTATATATAAGGTTGAGTTAGCTTATTAGCTTGGAAGAACTCAAGGTTATTCTTAGTTTTTACGTTTTTTCCATCAACCAACAAACAAGCCAATGACTCATTTCTGCATTTTCAAGGTTTACAATTTTTGTATGTGTTTAATTTTGAGATTGGAATATATTGAATACGTTTATTGTGAGACGTTTTCAGTCTAAACTCAAATTGTCTTATTATCCAAAAATGTAGATTGTATATTAAAGAGGAATTAGAAATTCGCCCGCTTTTATATTAAATAAGGCACTAAAAAATACCAGCTAGGAACGCAAGTGTTTGCATTCGTTTTCAAAAATATTGGTGTTTTCTTTATGCTATATATAGTGTGCTCGTTCTATTGCATACAAATTCGTATGAATACAGCATATTTAGCCAAAAAGCGTGTGTACACACTGTACTTACGCGAAGTGGAACAGCACTTGCTGCTCACTCTCTCAGAGCTCACAAACGCACTCGCAACCGATAACGCTGCGTGAAGTGGGCTGCTTTTGGAAATTTTACGATTCATTGTTGCTTGGACGTGGCAGCCATGACGTGATTTCTGACTTTGACTAAGAAAATTTTTTGTTAAAACTTACATTTGTAATTTATAGAAAATTAACTTAAGGGGAATACGTGCATTATATTTAAACCAGCAACAAGAGCTCAATTAAGTGTAAAATAAAAAGTGTGTGTGTGTGTGAAAACTATTGCTATTAACAAAAATATATTTATATTGTGTAAGAAAAAAAAGAGAAATATAATAAAATTCATATATACAAATATACACATACATGTATACGTACATTGTGTACATGTATGCAGAGCATATGCAAAAAAACGTATAAATATGTGTGCAATATTGATGAAAATACATATTTACAAATTGATATTCTGGTTTCCGCTTCCTTCCCCACGCACACCGTTGTCACCGTCGCGTTATACGCTGTTGATTGATTTCTCCATTTGGTTGTTGTGTGTGAGTGTGTTTGTCTCGGGCGGATCGCCGTTTAATCTATATGCCTAAGTGTGACACAGACACAATTGTGCCACAATTTACATTATGCAGTCCGCCGCCGTTCAATAAATATTTTATAAAAGTGTACCCAAATACATACACACCACATATATTTATATATATTTACGTCTGCTTGTGTAAATTTACTCGCCTTTACGAGAGAGGAGGAATCTTTTCTGTGTGTATATGTATGTGCGTATTGTGCGCCGCCCGCTCCAGCAGCTCTTGTCGTCGCCTCGGCTGGCCGTCGCCCCGTCTCGCTCTGGCTCAACCACCAAAAACGTCGTTAGCCAGCGAAACCGCTCTTAATATCGCCTCGTCGTCGTTGTCGCTGTCGAAAATCGGCCGCCGTCGGCTTGTTGTCGCGATTTCAATTAATTTATAAATAATTTTACTTCCAAGAACAACAATAAACACAAAGTGAATTAATACGCAGCAATATTAACTTTTGTAAGCAAACCAAAAACCCTTCAACTTCGAGAACAACAACAACACCTATTCACAAAAGTAAGCAACAGCAGGGTGGGAATGAGAGAAAAAAGAGAAGAGAACAAAAAATATTGGAATGTTGACAAGAGCAAGAGAAATAACAACGCCGGCTCATCTCTAACATGAAAAAAAATCAATCAAAGAACACTCTTTTTTAGCAACTGCTTTCAGATTTTTCTTTCGATATGCCGACACTGTTGCATTTGCACGTTAGTTGTGCGTCTGGCTGTGTGTGTGTGTTTAAAAGTTATCCTAGAAATATTCGTACGTGGGCAGCAGATTTCCCAAATCTATATTTAACATGTGATGTGCGCGCACATCACCTTCTACTAGTTGTTGCTGTTCAATTTTCTATCGATAAGGCGTGCCTATCGATAGTTCATATATATGTGCAAATTACAATAAATTAAAAAATAATTGGAAAAAGAGCAGCATTTGGTGTTACGACAGCCAGTTTTGTATTTCCTTCCCTCTGAACATTTGTCCTCATTTCGAATTTCGTAACTAAACATTCCAACAGCTGTTTGTCATCTGAGAGGATGATAGTGTGAAAAAGAGACTCAATTTAAGCGAAAAGAAGCCGAAGCCGTAAGCACACAAAACTTCACAAAAACATTTGAAAAGCTCTTTCGCCAACATTAATTTGTGTACTTTTTTGTTCATAATATTCATTCCTTAATATTACAAAAAATAAAACGTGAGCTGATTTATTTTTTTCTGTCTTTTCACTACGCAAACATTTGACATTTCATAAATTGTCGGAAATCATCAGCATAAGACAGAAGGGGAGGGTGACACCGAAGACAAAACGTCACGACGTCATCAACAATGAGCGCGAAAGAGAGCGTCGACTGGGAGCATACCCCACTGACGACTGCACTCCTCCACTCAAGTCTCTTTTGATATTGCCTAGAATACATATGTATATTCTGTGGTTGCAGAGAGTGGGAAAGCAGAGACCGACCATTAAATGAAACTCCATATGCCAGGCGCCAGGTGACAAGTACTTTGACTGACTGACGCATGTAGCTGTTTTTATTCTCTCTATTCTTTGGGCTTGCGTAAATTATAAGCACACATCGGATTTGTTGCTAATATCGAGTTAAGTAAACAGACTAAATAGAATTTTAGTTTAGCTAGATTCGCACACAATTAGAACATCAACATGTTTACGGCCTAAGGTCAGAAGTCAAGTTTTGATTATTATTTACATATATTGGAGAGCAAGAATATTAAGTAGCTAGTGACATTTTTAACCCAATTACAACTGCATATCTTGATCACATTATACACACACACGTGTATTTTTTTCTTGCCTACCTTTGTGTCTTATTTGTTTGTTGGTATATGTGGACACACTGATTTTCTATAATTTGTATTTTAGCTCACTGTTGCTGAGGGCCCTAACACAACGCCACACAAACATTTATATATACAAACGTGTGTGCATATACATACAAAGGCAGAAAACTTGCATAAATCTGTTGGAAAAAAAAATATAAAGATTACAACAAAAACATGAGCGTGGCGCCCCCAACCAAAATAAAATTGAATACAAGAAGTGAAAGTATTGTGTCTATGCCTCAATGTGTATATTTATGCATACACATGTGTGTGTGAAGTGTGCGTGTGTATTTGTCGATCTCGCCTTGCTTTTGGGTATGCGCGAGAGAAGAGTGAGTAGCTGATAGTCGTGCATGCTGATGCTGTCACACTCGCACATATTGCATTTAATTAAGCCAAAACAAGAAGCAGCCAACAACAACAAGTGGTGCTATTTTCTGTCCACGTATTTGTATGCTTAAAGTTGGCATTTAAAAAGTGTATTTAAGCTTAGAAAATCTAAAAACAAAAAAAAAACCAGTTGTCAATACAGTTAATCCAACAGCTTGTGCTGGAACTAGCAAATATTAAATTGAGGTTGTGTTTTAGTTGTTTTTCTTTTCTCTAAAACGACGCTTGCCTTGCCATAAATCTCGTCAATAATTCTGAGTCTGTCCAGACAGTACGTTCTTACCCTAGTTCAGAGAGCGACTCTCTCGCAAAGTTGGAGACACTGCTCATTTTGGTATTTAACACGAATCTGTGCTGCCTGTGTGTGCTCTTAAATTGCTTTTGTGTAGTTGCATTTGTTGCTGTGCACAAGTACACAAAAAATATAATGAGACAGTCTGTCGGATATTGTTGTGTTTGTTGTGCATGCGAATGAAATCGGCAGCGTTTGACATTGATTACCGTAATACCTTGTATACTTGTGTATGTGTGTGCTTGTGGTTGCTTTTTTATATATATACTTATATATATATATATATTTGTGCAACTGCGCGCTGTTGTCTTTTTCACCTATTTACTGTAATTGTGTGTTGTTGCTCGATCCGATCATGAGCGGAGAAGGAGAAGGCCGTATCGCTTCTCGGCATTTGTATTTATATCTATATATATATATGTATATATCTATGTAGGTGTCTCAGTTGATTTACCACACACACATATTTATACATATATATATATATATATATGTATTTGTTATATATTTGTGGAGGGGCACCCTCAACTCGCTCTAGTGCGCATTGTGACAATAGTTACAATATATACTTTTTATAAATACATACATACATGTGGAATTTATTTATTAATTAAATATATTTAGAAATTTTTGCGTTTAGATTATGTTTTATTGTTGCAATGAATACGTAGATTCTCTCAGTGTAGTTTGCTTTGGCCTCAGCCCTCTCCACACAACAACAACAGAAAAAAAGAGGTGAAAGTGAAGGTCATAAATATTTGCATATGGGAATATTTGCTCGTTGAGAGTGCACGAGTCTGATAAAAATAACATCGAAAACGCCAAAAACTTCAATATGCTCATATGTGTAAATATATATATATATATGTGTACGTGTATGCTGATGCTGCCTCTTTATCGTGGGCCTGTTTGTTTGACAGTTTGGTCGCCATTGTGGTTTTGCACGCTCTCACCACCTACATATGCACATACACACATATACATATCAAAAGCGTTGCTCTCCCTACAAACACACACTTGCACATTGTCCGCATACTTGTGCAGGGGGTTTGGTATTTGTCACTGGAAAGCATTTTTTAGTGGTTGATATTTTTTTTATACACAGCCTTTGCTAATTGGTTTTGTAATTGTTATCTGATTGCGTATGAGTGTGTATATATATATAAATAACAATTGTTATAGACGAAAAGCTCATAATTTTTGCTCCAGTTGTTACCAAAAATAGTTTAATGAGAAAAGGAAGGGTGTGCCAAATTCAATTAAAATGTACATTATTATCTGTAAATCTATCTGTGTATATATGTGTCAAACGTATGTTTAATTTCTGAAATTTGCTTGCGATAAAAATGCTATCGATCTCGATAGCAAATAACATATATGGAAGTGCACTTAATTTGCTCATTAAGACAGTGTTGTAAACTGCTAGTATTTGCGCAGCGAGTTGCCAACCAAGTGCATAATTGTCGCACTTTGAGACCGAAAGATTTATAGGTTTATGTGTGTGTGTGTATGCATATTACATCGTGTGGTTTTTTTTATTATTGTAATCCGTCGTTAACTTTGGCATAGTTTCGTAGTCGAGAAAACAGAAAATAAAACCAACATTAAAATTACCAACCAAAAACAACTGGATACAAGAGCTGAGCTGTCGTCAACGATGATGTTGTTTTTGTTAGTGCTTGCTCGCTGCTACTGCTGTTTTTTCGTGTTTTCCTCAGCCCTCGTTTTTGTAGAGCCACCCGACTTGTTACATATCATTGTTGTTGCCTTTACTGCTTTGCTGCGGTTGGTTTAGTCATACTTACGGCAGCCTATAATGTTTATATAATTTTCGTATATTGTTTTTTGACTTGCATGCCGAGGTTTCTTATTGGTGGTTGGCCTCTTTTGTGTTATAGGTTGTTGTACACTGTGGGTTTGGTTGTGGTCGTGTTAGTTTTTGTTTTTTTTTCTGTGCACTCGACAAAAAAGAACAAAGCGCAAGTTGAGTGTACTATTTGTTGATAGAGGTTGTGGTGGCACTAACAATTAACAACTAAATAAGAAACAGAACTGAATCTATTGCAATGATGTTTTGTTTAGTGTTTGCCTATTGATATTTTGCAAAAGTACTTTATTTCACAACACTGCAAATAAATTTGTTTTGCATTGTTTGAGGTTTAGGTGATTTAATACAAAAATTTAAACATATTGCAATAATTATTGTTTACAAGTTAAACTTGCCATTTACATGTTTTCCTCCAAAAATCGCAAATCTTCTCAAATTTGCCAATTAAATATAGACGTAGCCAAATCACCGGAAACAAAAAAGGCTGACTTTGACTTTCTAGTTTTTAAGCTGAGGTAAACATGCACAAACAACAAACAGAGCTAGAAAAACATATGATATGACATATGATACACAATAGCACAGAACAAAATAAAAATTAAAATATACCTATTAACAGTCAAGTTCAACGAACAATCACAATATGGGTTAACAAAAAATAATAACAATACAATTTTAAAGTTTTAAACACAGCCAATATTCAAATGATACAGGGAAAACATTTTAAACTCTTAGTTTTTTAAGCGCATACGTTTTGCAAAGTGCATTCTTATTGTTAATATTAATAAGGAAAACAAGTATTAATAAGTTGATTGTACGTTCGATTTTTCTGACCTTCAGTCAGTTAGTCATTTTCAAACATATATTTATAATTCGTATTTTACCGAATATAAAATGAATATAAATATGTATGTATTTTAAATAAAATACACACGGACAGCTATAACTTGTAATTAAAAAAAAAAACAAAATATAAAAAAATGTGGCACTGTTTGGGGAATACCAGTCTCCGGTCTCCGCTGCTCAGTATTAACGGTTGGTTTGTTTTTGTTGCTTGGTGTCCATTTTTAGTCCAGTTGGAAGTTGCCCATATTATTGTCTCAGCCGCTGCCGCTCTGCCTCTGCCTCAGGTTTGGTCTCGTTTCGTCTTTCGCTGTTGCTCTAATAAGAAGAAATAATTGAAACTAAATCTGAGAAGACAAGTTTTTTATTTTAAAGCTTGCAAAGCTTTAAGCTCAGCCACCGCTCACTTCACACAGCTTTGACTTTGTTTCGATTATAGCCTTCTAACCACACACACATATATTTATATACATAAGCGTATTTTCTTAAATCGGGTTTTAATATTTGGGTGTTGCTGCTGATGATTAGCATTCTCATGTCTGGGATTTCTTTTTGTTAGTTTGTTTGTATGTGTGCAAGAAGAAGAAGTACGACGCGGATCGATCGATTTATCTTCGCAAAAATTACGAAACGCGAAACACTGAGAGAAATACTATTTTTGTTGTTTCATTTCTTGTTTTATGAACTTTTAATTGGGAAATAAACAAGTCAACAAGTCCATAGTCTCGAACTAGTTATCTACGTAATTACATAAGTAAGTCTACATTGACGCGAAACTATTAAATAAATTTATAATTATTTTCAAATGTTTATCGAGCGTGTTTGTTGCATATTTAATTTCTTAAGATTTTTTCTTAAGTCGCATTATGTTTCAAATTTAAGCTAAAGACCAAGGAAGCAGCAAGGAAACAAAGCTATTAATAGCAAGACTTCTTTCAAATAAATATACCAACCAAACCACAATTAAATTATTCTAAAATAGCTAAGATTTCAAATGTGTTTTACATAAAATTTGTATTCGACTTGAGCTAAAACTTTAATTGACTGAAATTTCTATAGCCCTTAAGTGGTTCCAAACAGCCGTTCATTTCAATACTGGTTTCTTAATCTCCACCTTTGAAGTATGTTTTTAATTAAAAAACTTGGAGAAGATTGCCAATAAATAATTAAAAATATATAAAAATTACCTTTTAACTTTTAGATGTGTTGTTTTTAGACGTTATTCCGTTATTTAAAGTTAAGAGGAGTTTGTCGACAATTTGATTGGGTAGTTATTTTTTATTTTATGTGCTCTAATGAATAGATAAGATTGTGTGTCCGTCCACACCACCACATAAGTAACCCCCATTTCTAATCTAATCTAAATAAATGAAAGCCATATTTTTTCTACCTTTTCACGGTCAATGTTGGTTCGAATTGACAAAATGAGATAAATAGATAGAGAGTAGCTACAAAAACGCATTTCCGTTTAAAACGAATTCCAATAAATAAAAATAATTATGCAATTGACCAACGTCGCGTTTGTTGTTTAAATCGGTCATTGAACGTTGTTTTCTGTTGCTCGTTAACGATTTTGCTGTGGTTATAATGGCTTACTCGCTCAGCCAGATCTTCCAGGTGACGCGTTTCGTTGTCGTCGTCGCTGTTGGTGTTGTTGTTTTTTGACTGAGGGGGCAAAAAATGCGAGTCCACTCGGGCCAGAGTTCATTGTACGCCTTTGCTTTGTGCTTGATTTTTTCTCGATAAATCCAAAGAAAAATAAAGAACTGTGCTTGATTTTCAACATGACTCTTTACACAGTTTGGCCTTGAGCGATTTTTTTGCTAACGCTTTAACAAATTACTCCGTTAATAAGTGCTAGCTTGTAGAAATTTAATAAATAAAGCCCACAAAAAAAAAATTGGTTGAAAAGTGCTTATAAATAAGTATTTTTATTCGTAATCCCTCAGTTAATTAGTTTTTAAATACTGCTGATTTGCAATCGTCATTTGTGCGAGAATTAAACGTCTTCAAGTTAAATTATTTCTACTTAAAGGTCACTTATTATTTACTTTAATGCAGAATTGTAGTATTTATATATTGTTCTCTGAAACGATGTGCTGTCTCATTAAGCAATCAATAAACCGAACCATCCATATCGTTTCTAGCGTGGGGAAATACAAGTATAGTGTTTATGTCGCCTTCTCTTGTGATAAATGATTCATTGCTAATTCTAAAAACTGAATTCGCTTATAGATAATAAATAAAATAAATAAATTTTCATAGTCATTTTAGTGTAAACTTGGAACTTAGAATAAAAATAGCTGAGCTGCAACAAATGTTTATCGGTCCAACTTTACTTTGTATCCGTTATTGATTTAAAAGAATATAATTAATGTGAGCAAGATTTGTAATAATGAAATCAAGGTATTTTCTTATATGCACAAAATTGTTCCTCAACAAGTGCTAATTGTTTTTTAAAAGTATCTATTAGTCGAGCATTGCTGCTTGTAAATGCATATTCTGAAATGCTATCGTTGCAAAATATATTTACTATTAAGGGATTTATCGCAACACATACAGGGTTATATACTTGAAGATGACACTGTTGAACGCCTTTCTCAATATAAAAACAAATAAATTGATCATGTTCTCAACACTGTTTTAATGCCTGCTGCCTGCTGCCGGCTGCCTGCTTGTGTCTTGTGTGACTCACATTTCATAATAATGCTTCTTGCTGCTTTTATTTTTGTGCTAAAAATAACAAAAGTGTTGGATATACCAAATTCGAAATATTGCCTTAATACATAGCCAAGAATGTTTATCTGTATATAAATATATATTTATATATAAATGAATAACTGATATGCTGCCCACATCTCTCGCTGCTGCTGATGTCAGTCATTTGTATCGAAAATAATGCAGTGTCTGTGCAACAAACACACAACGTGTGCAGTGATGGGAATTTGGGATTCCCGTGTGGGCAATATTTACAGGCAGTTGGAGTGATAGATAGAGATAGATATAGAGAGCCGGAGAGGGCAGAAAAACGAGCGTTGCGTCTGCCGCTATTTATTGTTGCGGCGATAATTGATTATTCATTACACACACAGAGACACAAAAATTGTAACAAAATATGTGCTAATGTCGTGTGGCTGGCGACGGCGTACATTTGTGTTCCACAGCGCCGCCCTTATCGTCTACAAAAACAATAAATGTCGCATTTATTTACTTGACTTGAGAGGCTTGCGAGCCCTACATCAATTATTGAACATCTGTTCGCCGTAATTTTTAAAAATGTTCATGTGGAATGCTGTGCACGTACTTCTATATAATATAAGTACACGCAAAGCCACATTTAAATATGCATACAGATATGTTTTGCTGCAAGCGATTTGTTTTGTTTGCACACACACACTCGCTCGCTAATGAGCTTTAATGCGATTTGTTTTGCTGTTGTTTTGTTTTATTGTTGCTGTGCCTATTATCGATTCAACGAAATTTCGATCTATTTTGCGAAGGTGGCAACGCCGCCTGTGCACAGATTGCCCTGCATAGCGTTAGTCCAGCTCCCTCTTTCACTCTCTTCTTTGACATTGTTATCAATGGTTATGTTTCTTGTTTCTTTTGTTTTTTTTTTTAGTAAAAAGAAGCGTAGCACAAAGCAAAAATTGTCTGCACAGCTGTCAGCTGCACTCCATCACTTGTGTGCGTGTGTGAGCACTTACATACGTATTTTATTATATTTTTTTTTTTTTTTTAGCGTGTGAGATTTTTGTTAGTGCCCTTTTTTCACGAGCATTTCAGTGTTGCTTCACACTCTACACGTTTTCCCGTAGGTTTTCTCTTTATATGTGTGTGTATATATGTGTGTTTGAACTTCTTTTCGGTGGTTGTTGCTGCTCCTGTTTTGTTGTTGCCGCAGGCTTCAGGCCAGCTGTTGACAGCGCAAAGTCCACACTTACACACATAGTCACATGCGCATACGCATACGCAGGCACACACACACAAGCACAGGCGCAGTGCATTGGCCTTTCGTTTCGTTTAGCAGGGCTCTCAATGCTATTTAAGCGTCGTTCCTCCAAACGTTTTTTTTAACAAATGGCTGCCGCCGCTTCAAACTCGATATTTTTATATTGTTATATTATAATTGTTGCTTTTTTATTTTGATTCGCTTATTTTTTTCTCAACTAATTTGTTTAACGCTGGCTGCAAATTTGTTGGTATTGGAACTTTTAATATATAAGCACACAAACCAGGGGCAACATTATTATTTTTTATTATGTTGTGTTGCTTTTTTTTATATTAATGAACTTCAGAGATTTGTTACCTTGGCTCACAATTTTTTATGAGCTTTAACTTTTTGTGCGGATTGGTCAGTAATAATCTCATCCTGTTCAATACACACGTATAGACACAAACACGTGCAGTGTCTGCTTATACGGATATGTGAAACAGAGACATACATAGTTATTTATTTGTACAATTTTATGACTTAAACAGCTGCAAGAAATTCGCGAGAGAGAGAGCATCAGGTGTGCGTGCTCTTTCCTATTTGCAGAGGCGACCCCGACCATAAACGTAATTTCTTGAAATGTAAAAACCCATTTCCCTCATGTACAAATATATATATATATATATATATATATATATATATATATATACGAATATATATTGTGGTCTAGCTCAAATTCCTAGCACAAAAACAAACAGATAAGCCCACCACACGGGCCAACTTAGCGGGCACTACACGATACGACGAAACACGAACGAACGAGTACACGACATATATACTAACACGGCAAAACATGCATACTTGCATACATACATGCACAAACACATTTACATTCAATAATACACAAGCAAGCGCAGCGCATCGTCAAAGATCTCTGCTGCCTACGGTAAATCTACCTGAAAGCGGAAAATTTTCGTATGCAAAAATGTCAAAAGTGAACAAAAATTAATAGCAACAACAACCTACAGAACAAAATTTACATTCGTGTGTTCGTCGTCGCGTCGGTTTCTCTCTTTACACTCACTCTTGGCGCCCTCTTAGCTAAAAGAGAGTCTCTTAAGAGAATATACGTGAAACGAACGGATGCGACGTAAACAAAAACAGCTGTGAGCCGCGTAACGAGAACGTATGATCGACAAACACAAGTGATAAAACCATGCATACAAACGTAACAACTCGTAGGTGGCAAAGGTTGTTAACAAAAGCGGGAAGCGGAAAATTAGTTTAAAAAAACCAATACTTAATAAATTAATTTCTTTAAAAGTGTGAGTGCAAATAAAATAAAGAATTTTTACACAAATTTAACAAAGTACAGAAGTCAAGAGAATAAGGAGCACAACAACAAAAGCAACAAGCAACAACTATCAAATCAACACTCATCAATTAAATATCAAGCTACAACAACAATTAAGTACGCAAACCACATTTAAAATAAAAGTGATTTTCACTTTAATTAGATACTACTATTTTTATAGAAAACCCATCAGCAACAACAAAAAACGTCGTCCAATTTGAAAAAAATTCCAATTCATACATCAAAATCAATCGCAGTTTTTCCTATCGATTGCTTGATAAGCCGATATACGGGCATTTTACAACACTGTTCGGCAGTACACAGCAGCGACAAGCACAGCTGATTGTGCTTCCTCCTCCCCGTTTGTGTTTGTTGGGCTGTGAAAGGTGCCGACGAGAAACAGTGTAGCAGCAGCAGCAGCAGCAACAACAAAATCACCAACCACAACTAAGGCTGTGTAAGACGAGGTGACAATCACACGCACCCAGCAGCGTGCAGGTGGCAGCCGAAAACAGCTGTTTCAACATTACCACAATAATAAGTTACTGAAAAAATCTACAGAAAAAAAACAAGAAAAAATATAGTGCTGCTGTCAGACCACAAATGAAAAACTAAATTTCAACACATACAAAACAATATACGCATTGTAAGTATAACTTAAGTAGGTCCTGCGTCTTTATATTTAAATTATGTTTACAAATATTCTGTTTTCATTTTATTGTTGTGACGCGTAGCTTTTCCAACCGTGGTGCGATAGTTAGACACACGTATGCATTCACCGCCAACAACAACCAAGTAAGCTAAAAATTCGATTTTTTTTTTTGTATTTTGCTAAGACGTGCAACGGGGCAGAAGTTTTTTTTTTTATTTTTGAGATAGACAAACCTACACAAACACAACTACATTTTTGAAAGATAAGCAAATGCTATAGCTTTCAAAAGAAGCAAAATAAAAACGTAACGAACGAACGCTCTCTTAAGAGCACAACAGAAAGCATAGAGCAAGAGAGGAGAGCCACCAATTCGAATAACGGAGTCTGAGTAAGCGAGTGAGTGACCATCGACAGAGCGGCAGAGTGCCAAGTGCGCACACTATAAATTGCAAACTTGTTTTCATTTTGCGCTCTACGCTTCACTTCCATAATAACTACTCTACTACTACTACTACTGCCGCATATGAACATGAACATGAACAGCAGCAGTAGCAATAGAAGCAAGTGAGTGATACAAGGCACGTACGTATTTCAAACGAAACATCGAGACGACGTTGCTGATTTTCGTTTTAAGACGACCAAGCAATCCAACGTGCGAGAGAGTAAAGCGAAAGAGCGCCAAATTGAACACATATGTGTGTGTGTTTGTAAGAGATATGACAACGACTACGGGCTGATCTACTCTCAACACTCGTTGACGTCGAATTAACTCTGTGTGCCTTAGTATTGTCCACGGGGCGGTGGTGGTGAGCTGTGTAATAATAAACGAGTGCACAGCAGCAAAGCAGCAGCAGCAAACGGAACGACGGCAACCACTTGAAAGCAACTCGTTTCGATTTCATTTAGCAGATACCTTTTGTACGTTGATTAAGATACCTTGGTGTGAACACACTGACACACACACACCTAGTCGATGAAAATTCATTTGGAAATAAAGGAAATAAAATGCAATTTTTTACGCGTAAATCATAAATAATACATTCAGTTTGCGAATTCTCTGCTCCAGTGAAAATAACACGGCAATGTCTTGAGTAAAAGTGTTGACGTAAAAACCCAAAATACACACACACCCACACGTATGTGTGTGCATGTAGATGTGCACAATCACGCACACGACAGCAAAAAAAAAAAACGATAACAACAACAGTAAAAATAAGTGCTTTAAAAGGGACATTAAATTAACAATATTTCGAGTGCTTGAACTCTGTGCCTGTTACAATTTCGAATGTGTGTGTGTGTGCCAAGAAAAATATATTCAAACCCATGCACAAAAATATATATATATGCAACTAATATAGAAGTGGACACACAAAAAATATAATAAGCAACAGAAAAAAATAAATATATATATGTATATAAAAAAAAATCAACGTACACACACAGATGATTTTTAGCAAAAAAGCGAAAAGAAAAAGATCGAGCAGCAACAACAACAATAAAAGTGGTGAAGCCAATCAAAACAGCAGTTGTCTCGCTTTGGCACACTGCTATCGACGAGAGCGAGAGAGTAGAGCGAATAAAACCAACGAGCGAGCGCGCACACACTACCAAAAGCAGTCAAGCGACGTGTGTCCATATTGGTGTGCGTGTTTGTGTGTGCGAACAGCATTGATTGCTGCTCGCTCTGTGCTGTCTTTGATTTTGCTTATGGCCGTCGCCGCCTGACTTTTGAGCAGCAAGCAGCAGTAGCGACTCTCACACACATTAACAACTAACTTGAGCACCTGGCGCAGAAGAAGGAGTAGTCACACTTTCAACTCAACTCAACAAAAGTTACAACAGCCATTCGCACGCCTAACTCACAAACATGTCCAAGCAACGACGGCAACTACAACAACAATAGTGTCAGAAAGAGCTACAGCAACTACAACAAGAGAGCAATGCATACATGCCTACCTTAACCCAATTAAAACATACATACCATATTATTTAACAAAAGAAATTGTGTTATTTGCGAGTAGCACACACAAAGAGAGCAGCAGAAGCAGCAAGCAGCAGCAGCAACGTGGAGTGCAAATATGAAACAGACTTTTTTTTTTGAAAGTCAAGACACATGAAAACCTGAGATCAAAAAGAGAGAAAGACACACAGAGAGAAATGAGACGTATGTATTGAATACGGAAGTGAAATTCTCAATCAAGAGCAACAACAACCATTTTTGAGAGTTGAGTGTGTATATGTCTTCA
Source organism: Drosophila fungiperda (assembly GCA_035042345.1). Lineage (NCBI taxonomy): Eukaryota > Metazoa > Arthropoda > Insecta > Diptera > Drosophilidae > Drosophila > Drosophila fungiperda. The sequence goes on from JAWNLM010000021.1 coordinate 343,286, forward strand.
AATCCAAAAAATTAAAGAAAAAGAAAATAAAAGCAACGTCAACAACAACGGCAACAGCAGCAGCAGCAGCATCAGCAACAGAAACAGCAACAGCAGTAGCAAGTTTGCAGCTCAGCTCAAAAACTCAAGAGAAATATATGCATACATATGTACTATATGTAGTACGTCTGTGTGTGTGTGTGTGTAGAGAGAGAGAGAGAGAGAGTGTTTGTGTGTGGTGTGGTTTCTGTGTAGAAGCAGCAATGCAGTTGCTGTGCCTGCCTCTGTTCACGTCTTAGCAACAACGTAAATTTTATTCACGATTACAACATACTAAAGAAAAACCATATTACAGAAACTAGCAAACAACAAACAAACAATCAGAAATCCAATCCGCTGCCATTTTGGGCCCCAGGCTGTTTTCTACTACGTTAGAGGAGAGATAAGGATCAGGATCAGGATCAGTGCCAGCATCATACTAAAACAACAACTTCCAGTTAAAGTTACATACACTTCCATTGCCACTTCCGCAAACTTTATATTATTGTTGTCATCCAATACTGGCCAAAATTATTGCCATCCGCCAAGCAACGTCACAAAAAAAGGACAACGCAGCCAACAACAATATAAACATTTTTAATAGTTATTGCAATTAACCAAGCAACGTATAATCATTTGTGATCATCAAGCAATCAGAGCATCATCAACGTCAACGTTAACATCATTGTCATCATCATTATCAGTCAGTAGTACCAGCAGCAGCCACATCAGCAGCATCATCAAAACATTCAATTTTGAGAGGTGGTGCGGACACGTTATGAGCAATTCTATTGCATCAACAAAATGCCTGCCCAATGTCTCGTTCTCGTCCGGAAATTATGGTATGTCACAAAGCCACCGTTATACCGATGATACCAAGGAGTACATATTCCTCAAACTCACCGATTCTGCGTACCGTGCCATCGAGGAGTATCAAAGAAATGAGAATGCCAGACGTTTGGCGCCCGGACAGTGCCCCAAAATCCAATGCAATGGCAACACTGGCATCATACACTTCCCGCTGCCCAGCAGTAGTGCCAGCGATAGCAATAATTCTGTTAATAATGGCAACAACAGCATGGAGAGTGGACGTAAATTTGGCTTCACCATTGACGATTTGGAGGGCACATTGGAGTGCATACAGCAGCAGGAGCAGGGACTGGATGTTCTCGGCGCATTGGCGCTCCGACTGCGCGTCCATGCCAATGATGATGTGTACGACACGACCCGCACCAAAATGGCCAGAGCCGAGGAGACGGAGAAGAGCAAGTGTATACGTGAGATCAAGCCAAATCAATCGGATATTGGACGTAAGGTGAAGAAGCCAGCCTCGGCATCCTCATCACATCACAGTGGGAACAACAGCAACAACAGCAGTAGTAGCAACAGCAATAGTTTTAACAGTAACAATAGTCGTAAGTTAGTTTCATCGCCATTTAATGGTCTGACGTCATCATCAGCTGCAGCTGCAGCAGCAGCCGCATCAGCAGCAGCAGCAGCTGCTGCAATAGGAGTAGGAGCAGGAGCAGGATACGCCTCACGCTCACCCAATCCCAATCCCAATACATTGGGTGCCAGCGGCACAGTCAATGGCAACAACAATAATAATAATCATGGTCACAGTGGTCAGCGCAACAGCGCAATTGCAACCTTGGCCAACACATTTGCCAGCGGCATCTCCCAAGGCTGTGGTGCGCTAAGCGGTAGCTCGCCCCGAGACAACAGCATGAGCAGCAGTACACATGCAACAGCAGCAACAGGATCTGCCTTCAGCAACGGCAATGGACGCAATAAAATGATGAACGGCAACAGCGGTTATTCGCGCAACAGCAGCAGTGTCAAGTCCATGGGAGGAGGAAGCGGAGGAAATGGAAACGGTGGTGGTGGACATACCAACAAAATGTCGGATGTGTCGCGGCGTAGTCTGCGTGAGCGTTTGGTCCATTTGCTGGCATTGAAACCGTTCAAGAAACCCGAGCTGTATTCGCGCCTGAAGAACGAAGGCATCCGGGAACGCGATCGCAATTTGATGAGCAAAACACTCACTGAGATTAGCACCATGTCTCACAATACGTATAATTTGCGCCATCAGATGTGGAATGATGTCGATGAGAACTGGCCATTCTTTAGCGAACAGGAGCTGCAGCAGCTGAAGCGTCGCAAGCCACAGAATCTGACGCCGCCGATGAGCTCCGATGCGGGCAGCTCCACATCAGGTCAAAGTCCAACCTCAACCCATACGGGTAGTCCGCCCCCGTTGCTGCAATTGCCACCCAGCATGATGATGGGCGGAGGCGGGGGTCAGCAACCGTTGTCTAATCACGGCGGCAGTGGCAGCCTCAAGCGTAACAGCATCGAGTACGACGAGATGTTTAGTTCCGTGCATCCCAAAAAGCAGCGCATCAGTCATTACAACAGGGAGACGGGTGGCAGCTGCAACAGCAGTGGTGGAGGAGCAGCAGGACCTCAATATAATAATACATCATCATCATTATCCGGCAACAACAACAACAACAACGTTTCGTCCTCGTTTCGGAGTCGGACTTCTGCTTATACGCCGCCGCAGCGACAGCCGCCGCAACTGGATGAGCAGAACAGCAACGATTTGACCTACAGTGTGTTGGACAACATGGATGAGTTCAGGAGCATGACAGCAGCAGCAACAGCTGCAGCATCAACGGCAGACCACCAACAACGTAGCAACAGCAGCAGTCGACGTGGCAGCAGCTCCTCATCAAAGCAGGGCAGCAGTACGGACAAGCGCAACTCCACCGGCAGCAATTCGAGCAGCTGCAGTGCCTATGAGACGACAACGGCGACGATGACGCAACAGGAGCGCAACAGCAGTCGCCAATCTGCCTCGCAAAGTCGCAAATCCTCAACGACGCCACCAAAATTGGCAGCAAGTTTTGTTCGCCAATCGGCTCCGGCAGCAGCGACACAACATCAGCAGCAGCAGCAGCAGCAGCAGCAACAGCAGCAACAGCAGCAGCAACTTCAACGAAGCAGTCTGAGCAGCAATAATAATGCTCACGAGGAGTACAACTCTTACAACAACAATACGCATGCCGCGTCCAACAGCAAAAAGCGTACGAGTAGCAGCAACAGCAATGGTCAACGTCAGCGCAGCAGCAGCAGCAAGAACAACAACAGCAGCAGTAGCAGCGTCTATCAACAGCAGCAACAGTTGCCAGCGCCACAACAGCAGCATCAGCATCAACAGCAAACAAATCATCATCAGCAGCAACAGCAGCAGCAGCAAAGGCGTCGCGATCGGGATACTGCAACGACAACAACATCAGCAGCAACAACATCATCATCAGCAGGAGCAACAGCAATCAGCAATAATAATCAATCGGTTAATACAAATGCCGCCATACATCCATCGCCCACACAGCAACTGGAAGCGGCGGCACATGCATATGCAGCTGCAACAGCGGATGCGGATGTGAATGCTGCACCACGGTATGACTTCAGCACATATGCGCCAATTCGCACGCTGGAGGTGCGCAGACGGTACAAGACTGAATTCGAGAGCGACTACGATGAGTACAGCAAGCTGGTCACCAGCGTTGAGGGGGTGAGCAAACGTTTCCAGGACCTGTCCAAGCGTTTGGAGGACGCCAGAAAAGGTGGCGGCGATTACGATGAGATCAAGCGTCAAATTGTCAGCGAATATCAGCGCATCAACAGCGATCGGAGAATCCATGAGGATAAATTGCGATTCGATTATTTGCATGCTAAGTTGGCGCACATTAAGCAGCTGGTGGTGGACTATGACAAGACTTTGATGAGTGCAACATCAGCAACATCATCAGCAATCCCAGAGACAACAGTAATATCAGCAGCTACAGCAGCAGCGCGTATAACGGATAGCAACAGCAACAGAAGCATGCAACATCAGCAACATCATCTGCAGGAGCAACATCATGCTGTTGAAACGATACAACAGCAAGAACAACAGCTTCACCATTACAACATGAACAACATGAACAGCAGCAATAATAATAACAACAACAACATCAACAACAGTATAAAGAACAACAACAACAATAATGGCAGCCACGAGAGCGACTCAGATGATAGTTCGGGCAGCTCTGATTCCAATGATGATGATGATGATGATGAAGAGGAGTGCGATGATTCTAACTCCAACAACACTGACGATGACGAACGCTACTAAAAAATAACACTGAAACACCACAACAACACAATGAATGAATCAATCGGAAACAACCACAAAGAGCTACTTCTTGATAACACGACAACAACAACAGCAACCGCAACAACAACGTCAACACAAACACCAAGCGGCTGTTCTCCAATGCAGTTGCAAACAATGTAAAAAGGCAAAAAAAGAAACTATTATACATAACTATATTTAGAATTTAAAAAAATAAATATATATATATATATATATATATATATATATATATATATATAACAAAACTTTATTAGAATAAACAAAAAAATACAGCAACAACAGCAACAAGCAACACCAACAACGCGTTCTAAAGAAATTTGTACTAAGAGAGAAAAATAAAATACTTTATAAAAAATAAAACAAACAAAAAAAATGTTGAAGTTATGTTACCAAACAAGTTAAACACAAATCAAAAAAAAGAAAATTAAAAAAAGCTATTTGCAAAAAGTGGCGTTAAAAGCAAGAGTAAAAAAAAATATTTTGTTAATGACAAGAAAAACAACAATACACTACAAAAAAAAAATAAATTTAACTTTCGAGAAATGCGTGCAAAAAATGTATGAAGTTTTTTTTTTGTTTTTTCGTTTGTTTTTTTTTTTACGTTTTGAGTGAAGTAATAATTAAGATTATAAAGCCAACTTTAAAATATATATGTACATACTTATATATATATATACATATATATATATATTTGTGTTTTTTTTTTTTTAGAAAACTCCCTTTTTCCATTTTAAACTGTTTATTATTTACAAACCTCAATTTGTTACATAACACACACACACACACAGACATAAATACACAATCGCATTTGGTTCTTCTTTTGTGTAGATATATGATTATATAAACACCAACTACTCCCCCCACCCACATATAGACGAGAATTACATTAATCACATATGATTTTAAGCGCGCACAGTGGGCCGAAAGCAATTTGTTTTGTGTGTTGCTGTGTTAGCTTTTGCGCCTGTGCAGCTGGCCAAAATACATTACTATTGCAACTACAACTACAACTACCACATACTTTACTATACGTAACACACAGAGACACACACACGTACACACTCACTTTAACAACTCACATTTTTATTCTCCTTCTTCTTGTGGTGTTGCATGCGGGCGTGCCTCTTAAACAATAGACTGAACTTTTAAAACGGCATGTTAATTTTTGTTTTATATTTTTTTTAATCATAATAGCGACTTGTTTAGAAAAATTAAAAATTTTAGTTTTTACTTTTCTACTAGTTAATATTTTGTTATTTAGAGAAGACAATTTTTGTGTTTCAATTTGTTTTTTCTTATTTATTTTGCTTTGCCAAGAACGACGAAAAACCCATTTTAAAGAGAAAAAGAGCTACCAACAACATTTAATATTTATTATTTGCTTTGCCCCGATAGACAAATTTTTGCTCAAAATCAATCAAAAATACTAAATAAATGCTATGCAAAAACATGAGTTATAGACATGAACTGTGCGGTTGTATATATAGCTATACGGCCCCAGTAAAGCTGTTTCTAGTTTTTAAAAACAACAACAACTTAAAGCACGTTACAGACATTTCCTTAAAATTTATATATGTACATTTAAGGGGAGTCAACAAATATATATATCAAGTCAAATATTTTGCTTGAGAAATTATATTAAAAAAAAAAAACAAATAGTTTGCTGAAACACACTCTAGTGTCAAAAAACAAAAAAAGTAAAATAACAATTGTATGAAAGGAGCCAACAAAGAAGACAAATTTTTTTTGTTATGTAGCTATTTCGTTGCAATATTTTTTATATACCATATTTAAGTAGTAGGAGCAAAACAAAACAAAACAAAACGAATGGAAACAAAAATGGGAAAATCAAACGAAACAATGAGATCAAGTTGCAAAAAAATCAAGCGTTTTATAGCAATTACCAACAAACAAAATGATATATACAATTTATATACAAAACAACAAAAAGAAAAAAATCTATATATATACCTATATACAACAATGACATTTGATAAGTATAAAAAGAAGGAGAGAAGATGGGCAACTTACTAGTTTTATATGCATAAATGCCACGGGCCCCCCTACACACACCACATACAAAGCAAAAACTCACACACTCATAAACATACACACACACACAAAATATACACTTAAACTAATCTACTGCAATTTCAAAACAGAAACTTATTAATGATAAACAACAACATGAAAACAAAGCAAAAAAAATATGTTTATGTAAGCCGCAAGGAAAAAAGGAGTAAACCAGATCAAGAGACATGAGAAAATTATTATTATTATTAAAAATTATTATTATTATTATTAAGTTTAAGAGCAAAATCGCTGACAAAACCAGCAGAATTAAAAATCTTAAAAAAAATGAGATATTGTTATATACTAGTAATTCATAAGGCGACAAACAAAACAACAACAAAAAAAAAACAAAGAAAAAAAAACTTAACAAAAAAAGCAAAGAAAAATAGAGTCAAATAAAATATTGAATCGAAAAAAAAAATCAAACATTTTTCTTACATTTATTCTTGTAGCAGTGGGGTCATCGCCAGGAAGGCGTTGGAGATTTTTGAGATGTCGATTTTACTCTGCTATGTTTAGCCCCATTGATTCTGATAAGTTTTTTTTTTATTTGTGAAATATTTCGAAAATTTTTATTAGCTCTGCGCTTGAATATGTACCACGGTAAAACAATAACTATCTTGCAATGGTGCGAGCACTTTTGCGATATAATAAATTATACGAATATTAATTTAATTTGACTTCACTGACACTTATAGAAGAGGAAGAAGCGGTCGAGGACAATGCTCAGGTGGCGGAGCTATCCAATGATTCTGATGCCCCATTGAAGCCCAATGTGAGTAGTTTGATTTACATTTATCCCAACTCCAGCAAATATATAACAAACATATTTATATAATTCCCATAAGGCGCTGCCAAACGACGAGGATGATGACTACGATCCAGAGGATAATCGCAAGAAGAAGAAGGGCAAGAAGCGCAAGACGAAGAAGGGCGAGGAGAAGGGACGCAAAAAGAAGAAACGCAAGAGGAATGAGAGCGAGGAGGACAGCGACTTTGTGCAGCACGACGAGGAAGTTGAGTATCCCAGCACTTCATCGAAACGTGGACGCAAGCGCAAAGAGGAGAAGCAGGCCCAGAAGGAGAAGGAATCTTCATCGTCGGGTAAGCGGGGCGGGCTAACTTGACTCCTCTTAATCCCATATTAATCAAAATAATAACATTTTCCCTATAGGAATGCCATCAGTGGATGATGTGTGCTCGGCGTTTAGCGTATGCGATGTGGAGATTGAGTACAGCGAGGAGGATCTGCAGAGCCTGACCACGTACAAGGCATTCATGCAGCATGTGCGACCCATATTGCAAAAGGAGAATCCGAAAATTGCGGCTACCAAGCTGATGATGCTCGTGGCGGCCAAATGGCGTGAGTTCTGCGAGAGCAATCCGCACATACAGCAGGACCAGCAGCAGCAGAGTGGCGGACAGGCACAGCCAGCTGCGTCAGCAGCGCCCGAGACGGATGAGCCGCGTTCATCGCGTTCGTCACGCAACGAGAAGCCCGACGACATCTACGAGGAGGAAGAGGACGAGGAGGAAGAGGAGGAAGAGAAGAAGCCACGACGTAAACGTAGCGGACGCAGCAGCAACAAAAAGGGACGTCGTCAAGGGGCCGCCAAGGTGCCCACCTTGAAGATCAAGTTTGGCAAACGTAAGCGCGACAGCTCCGACGAAGAGCCGGATGCCAGTGGCGCTTCCGAGCGTGACTCTGATCTGGAGTTTGAGCGCATGCTCCAAAAGTCCGATGACAGCGCCGATGAAAAGGAAAAGGAGAAAGAAAAGGAGAAGGAAAATCAACCGGCAGAGACGGCAGCCGCTGCTGCTGGTGTCCAGGAGGACGGTACGCCAGTCGTGCGCAAGAAGGCCAAAACCAAGATTGGCAACAAGTTCAAGAAGAAGAACAAAATGAAGAAGACAAAGAACTTCCCCGAGGGCGAGGATGGCGAACATGAGCATCAGGACTACTGCGAGGTGTGCCAACAGGGCGGTGAGATAATCCTCTGTGACACGTGTCCACGCGCCTATCATTTGGTCTGCCTGGAGCCGGAACTGGACGAGCCGCCAGAGGGTAAATGGTCGTGCCCCCACTGCGAGGCCGATGGCGGCGCTGCCGAAGAGGAGGATGACGATGAGCATCAGGAGTTTTGCCGTGTTTGCAAGGATGGCGGCGAGCTGCTCTGCTGCGACTCCTGCCCAATGGCATACCATACGTTCTGTCTAAATCCACCGCTGGACACCATACCGGACGGCGACTGGCGCTGTCCACGCTGCAGTTGCCCACCGCTGGTCGGCAAGGCCGAGAAGATCATAACCTGGCGTTGGGCGGTGCAGCGACGCGACAGCAGCGAAGCATCCACCTCGAAGAGCGCCAAGATGGGCAATCGAGTGCGCGAGTATTTCATCAAGTGGCACAACATGTCCTACTGGCACTGTGACTGGGTCTCCGAGGTGCAGCTGGATGTTCATCATCCGCTGATGATACGCTCCTTCCAGCGCAAATACGATATGGAGGAGCCACCGAAATTCGAGGAGTCCCTGGACGAGGCCGATACACGTTTCAAACGCATTCAGCGCCACAAGGACAAGGTGGGCATGAAGGGCAACGATGACGACGATGAGGCAGCACTCGAGGAGCGCTTCTACAAGAATGGCGTCAAGCCCGAGTGGCTGATCGTGCAGCGTGTGATCAATCATCGGACGGCGCGTGATGGCAGCACCATGTATCTGGTGAAATGGCGAGAGCTGCCCTACGACAAGTCCACCTGGGAGGAGGAGGGCGATGATATACCCGGTCTGCGTCAGGCCATCGATTACTATCAGGATCTGCGCGCTGTTTGCACCTCGGAGCAGACGCGTGCCGCCAGCAGCAAGAAGAGCAAGAAGGGACGCAAAACGAAGCATAAACTTGAGCTGGACGATGAGGATCGTCCCGTCAAGCACTACACGCCTCCGCCAGAGAAACCCACCACAGATTTGAAGAAGAAATACGAGGGTCAGCCGGCATTCCTGGATGAAACGGGCATGCAGCTGCATCCCTATCAGGTTGAGGGCATCAACTGGCTGCGCTACAGCTGGGGACAGGGCATCGATACCATACTGGCCGATGAGATGGGTCTGGGCAAGACCATCCAGACGGTCACCTTCCTCTACTCACTGTACAAGGAGGGCCATTGCCGTGGTCCGTTCCTTGTGGCTGTACCCCTCTCCACACTGGTCAACTGGGAGCGTGAGTTTGAGCTGTGGGCACCCGATTTCTATTGCATCACCTACATTGGCGACAAGGACTCCCGAGCGGTGATCCGCGAGAACGAGCTAACCTTCGAGGAGGGCGCCATCAGAGGCACCAAAGTCTCCCGATTGCGAACAACCCAATACAAGTTCAATGTGCTGCTCACCAGCTACGAGCTGATCTCCATGGATGCCCCGTGTCTGGGCAGCATTGATTGGGCGGTGCTGGTCGTCGATGAGGCACATCGCTTGAAGAGCAACCAGAGCAAGTTCTTCCGCATTCTGAATAGCTATGCGATTGCCTACAAGCTCCTGCTCACCGGCACACCCTTGCAGAACAATCTGGAGGAATTGTTCCATTTGCTCAACTTTTTGAGCCGCGACAAGTTCAACGATCTTCAGGCGTTCCAGGGCGAATTTGCCGATGTTTCGAAGGAGGAGCAGGTGAAGCGTCTGCACGAGATGCTCGGCCCCCACATGCTGCGTCGCCTCAAAACGGATGTGCTCAAGAATATGCCATCCAAGTCGGAGTTCATCGTTCGTGTCGAGTTGTCGGCCATGCAGAAGAAGTTCTACAAGTTCATATTGACCAAGAACTATGAGGCGCTCAATTCGAAGAGCGGCGGCGGCTCCTGTTCCCTGATCAACATCATGATGGATCTGAAGAAGTGCTGTAATCATCCCTACCTATTCCCCTCGGCCTCCGAGGAGGCACCCACCTCGGCGGGTGGCATCTATGAGCTGCTCTCGCTAACGAAAGCAGCCGGAAAATTGGTGTTGCTCGCCAAGATGCTGAAGCAGCTGAAGTCACAGAATCATCGCGTGCTCATCTTCTCGCAGATGACGAAAATGCTGGACATACTCGAGGACTTCCTCGAGGGCGAGCAGTACAAGTACGAGCGTATCGATGGCAGCATTACGGGCACACTGCGTCAGGAGGCAATCGATAGATTTAATGCGCCCGGCGCTCAACAGTTTGTCTTCTTGCTCAGTACACGCGCCGGCGGCTTGGGCATTAATTTGGCCACAGCCGATACGGTCATTATCTATGACTCCGATTGGAATCCCCACAATGATATTCAGGCTTTCTCGCGTGCCCATCGTATTGGACAGGCCAACAAGGTGATGATCTATCGCTTTGTCACACGCAACTCGGTGGAGGAGCGCGTGACGCAGGTGGCCAAGCGCAAGATGATGTTGACCCATTTGGTGGTGCGTCCCGGCATGGGTGGCAAGGGTGCCAATTTCACAAAACAGGAGCTGGACGACATTCTGCGCTTCGGCACTGAGGATCTCTTCAAGGAGGATGACAAAGAGGAGGCCATTCACTATGATGACAAGGCCGTTGCAGAGTTGTTGGATCGCACCAATCGCGGCATCGAGGAGAAGGAGTCATGGGCCAATGAGTATCTATCCTCGTTCAAGGTGGCCTCCTATGCCACCAAGGAGGAAGAAGAAGAGGAGGAGACCGAGATTATCAAGCAAGATGCAGAGAACTCAGATCCCGCGTATTGGGTCAAACTGCTGCGTCATCACTACGAGCAGCACCAGGAGGATGTGGGCCGCTCCCTCGGCAAGGGCAAGCGTGTGCGCAAGCAGGTGAATTACACAGATGGTGGCGTCGTGGCGGCGGACACAACACGCGACGATTCCAATTGGCAGGACAATGGCAGCGAATACAATTCAGAGTACTCCGGCGGCAGCGATGAGGATGGCGGCGACGATGACTTCGATGAGCAGAACGGTGAACGCAAGGCTAAGCGCCGCTTGGAGCGACGCGACGATCGTCCCCTGCCACCACTCCTCGCTCGAGTTGGAGGCAACATTGAGGTGCTGGGCTTCAATGCCCGCCAGCGGAAGAGCTTCCTCAATGCGATCATGCGCTATGGAATGCCTCCCCAGGATGCCTTCAATTCGCAGTGGCTGGTACGAGATCTTCGCGGCAAATCGGAGCGCAATTTCAAGGCATACGTCTCACTCTTCATGCGGCATCTCTGTGAACCGGGTGCCGACAATGCCGAGACCTTTGCCGACGGTGTGCCCCGTGAGGGTTTGTCCCGACAGCATGTGCTCACGCGCATTGGGGTGATGTCCCTGATCCGCAAGAAGGTGCAGGAGTTTGAGCACAAAAATGGCTATTACAGCATGCCCGAACTAATACTCAAACCATGCGAGCCAGTCCGTGCTGCTGCCGGCAAACAGGAGCCCGGAGTAGCACTAGACGCCGCAGCGGCGGCATCAGCAACGGCAACTGGTGGCAAACCGCCAGCGGAGAGCGCCACAACTAGCAACAGTGCAACGCCAGCGACAAGTGCAGCTCCCAGCCCGGCGCCAGCATCCGAGAAGAGCGAGGACAACAAAGCAGCGCTTGACAAAGCAACGCCCGAGAAATTAGAGCCCAAATCCGAGCCCGATGCTGAGGATGCTGATAAGAAGCCAACCGATAGGGGTGCGGATAAGGCTGAAGACTCTGCTGCTGGTGGGGATGGTGAGGCGAAAGCCAGCGAGGCGATTGTCAAGAATGAGGCCGCCAAAGTGGAGCCCAAAGAGGAGCCCAAGGACGAGTCGCTGCCCAAGAGCGAAACGAGCGACGATAAAGAAAAGGAAAAGGAGAAGGAGAAAGAAAAGGAAAAAGAGAAGATAAGCTCCAGCGATGAGAAACCAACCATCAATCCAAGCACAACAACAACAACAAACATCATCGATGATGATGATGACGATGTCATGATTGTCAAGGAGGATGGTGAACTGGAGAAGCCGAATGCCAGCGCCAATGCGGCCAAGGATCAGAAGAACGCTGCAGCCGTATCGGGCGGCACTGCTGGCAAATTGGTCGAGGACAACTTGGAGGTACAGAAGCGCAAATTTATGTTTAACATTGCCGATGGCGGATTTACGGAGCTGCACACTTTGTGGCTGAACGAGGAGAAGGCAGCGGTGCCTGGCCGCGAATACGAGATCTGGCATAGACGTCACGACTACTGGCTGCTGGCTGGCATTGTTACACACGGCTACGGCCGTTGGCAGGACATTCAGAACGATATTCGTTTTGCGATCATCAATGAGCCGTTCAAAATGGACGTGGGCAAGGGTAACTTTTTGGAGATTAAGAACAAGTTTCTGGCCCGACGCTTTAAGCTACTCGAACAGGCGCTGGTCATTGAGGAGCAGCTGCGACGTGCGGCATTCCTGAATCTCGCCCAGGATCCCAGCCATCCGGCCATGTCGTTGAATGCACGTTTCGCCGAAGTCGAATGCCTGGCCGAATCGCATCAGCATCTGAGCAAGGAGTCGTTGGCCGGCAACAAGCCGGCCAATGCTGTCCTGCACAAAGTGCTCAATCAACTGGAGGAGCTGCTGTCCGACATGAAGAGCGATGTCTCTCGTCTACCGGCCACCTTGGCCCGTATTCCGCCTGTGGCGCAACGCTTGCAAATGTCCGAGCGTTCCATATTGTCGCGTCTAGCGGCCACCGCTGGCAATGCCTCGAATGCAGGTTGGTTATCTATTTAATTTATATAGTTTGTATATTTGATTTAAATATTATCATTTTCGTTTGATTGCAGCTCAATTGATTACTCCGTTCCCGGCCGGGTTTCAGGGTACCTCATTGCCGGCATTCACTGGCGGACCCGCCGGCAACTTTGCCAACTTTCGGCCACAGTTCTCGGTGCCCGGGCAGCTGGCCAACAATACCGGCGGCTCCTGAGCGCCCCAGCCGCATTCAAATTCCATGGAAATTAATTAATCTTCAGCTAAGAATTTAAACTACGTAAACAATATTTAAATATGCATAATACCCGAATACGCATAAAAATATTTATCATAATCATTTGCAATGAAATTATTACCCGTTCACAAATTCAATATTATGCCGCATTCTATAAATAAAACATTTTGGCTGACCTACCGGGCCAATTAATAATACCACTTAAATTACATAATTGCTTAATAAAACTTAATATGTAATTTCATTAAATATAGATTACAAATAAAATACAAATTCAATTCCATTGCAAAAACCAAGATATGTATTTTATTTATTCCACTTAAAGCTGGTAAAGGTAAGCAACTGCCGATCCATACGGATCAAATGGGATTGGCTTGGCAAATATCTGACTTTTGAAATTAGAAATAAATAAATAAATAAAAAATTAAAGTAAGTAGCATGATCCAATAAAATCAATGAGGTTCAGAAAAACAAAAGCCTTAAGCATCCTGCTATTATGATGAAAAGATTAGGACAATTGCTCTTCAGTGAAATATCTCTATTTCAGCCGAATATTTGCAGCTAGTTCAAGAACATTATGCGTCAGGATCACAAAGACCGACTCTATCAATTGGCTTTCAAGGTAATGGAAACGGACCAAAAAAATTAATATTATTGATAGCTGAGAAATTACCAGGATGACTTAAATGACCACCTGATAGTCCTTGTTAATATAAATCACAGAAAGGCTGAGGTGAGAAAATTTTTTTAAATTCTTAAAGCTTGCTTGTTTTGAGGGCTTTCAGTGGTTTCGATGTCAATTCCCAAAAGACATCTGGAGAGCTCTTCAAATTGCCAAGTTAAGACTAATCTTATATATATATATTTTTTTTAAAATATTTTAATGTTAATCTAGCAAGATGTAAAAGGCGCGTGCTTCTAAGATAAAATGACAAAAAATAAAAAATATTTTATTTCATTTAAGCGACAGATTTTTTTTATTTGATACTCTGTTTCTCTGTATTATTATGTATGTATGTATATTAAATATAAATTATTTAAGTTTGTATGTGTTCGTATGTATATATATATATATATATATTTATGTTTAATTCGTAAATATCAAATACATTGTCATTAGTCATCTTGAAGTCATATCATAAGTGCAACAATAATTTCAGAACCAATAGAAAAGGAAATGTACTCATCATATATGTATATATATTAGTGAGTGCGAATTTATTCTGGTACTAAATTGGTAGCATCTTGCTAAAAATATTGCTAATTAATATCAAGTTTTTCGACAATATATGACGAGTAATTGTTGACCATCATCATTTGGGTGTACAGCACGATCTCTGACTCGTTATTTACAATAATTACACATAGTAAATGGAATTGCATATTGTGTATATGCATATACACATGAACGAATAATTATAATTAATTACAAGCGGGCTCTGATGGCCTAATACATATGACAAAGTACAACAAAAAATATGCGCTAATCATAAAAAAAATTAATAAGAATCAAATGTAACAAACAAGCTTTACACAATCAACACCACAATCCGATGCCATTAAATTATCTAATAATAAACTGACAAAACAAATTACTTGCGAGCTAATGTTGAAATTACACCTACAGCTACAAAATAGTAATAATATATAGCATTTTATGGTACATATGGTATGGAATATGGTACATTAAACAAAATCACATTTGCAACGCCAATGTGCGAGTGCGCTCACAACAAAGAAAAAATAAATCAAACAAGTCGTTTGCGCTCTAAAGCTAAATATTGTGGGCAACTTAAATCTTAATTAACTAGAACAGCAGTTCAGCTTAAAATAGTAAATAACAAAAACATAAATACGCCCAGATACACACATACTTATATATATATATAAATATATATAAATAAACACGCTCAAGCAATTCAAGAAGCTATCATAGCCATTAGCTCGCATAGCTGCTGCAACAACCCAAGTACAATATTACGATATTGTGCATAATTTCTTGAGCTCTCCGTCCGTCTCGTCAACATCCAGCTGTTGGGTGGCATTTGGCAGCGCACGTCCCTCGATGTTGGGCAAGTAGGGCTCATAGTCGAGACCCTGACGCTCGTAGAATAGCAAATAGGCAGCGCTCGGATCAATGTTTGGCTTTTGTGATATCTCGCGACAGGAGCTGTCATTGTAACAATACCAGGAACCAGTTGTGTTTGCTGCGTAGGAAATGTAATGACCGCCATTCAGCATGCCAGAGTGAGACTAAAGGGAAGAAAGAGATCTCATTAAAATGCTGAAGGTGTTTAATTTCTGCGAAACTTACAACCACGGCATATAGCTTGTATCTCGGATCAAACTCGTCAACATCCGCTTTGACCTTATGCTGATGATAGTCCTCGAACTCCCCGTCCACAATGGGCGTCTTTGTGAGGCTTGTGGAGATGAGGCGCTGTCGTCTGGCTGCATTGCTCGATTTAGTTTGCCGCAGCACGCTGCTAGCGACTACCGGTGACTCCTTTGCTGGGGGTACCTTTGCGCTAGCCGATGCTTTTGGTGGTGGTGCCGCTTCTGCTGGTGTTTTATCGCTACCATCGACTTCATCTAATTCGGTGACAACTTCGTTGCTGGCGCTGATAAAATCCCTCTTCATCTCTAACAGTTCTTTGTGCCGCAGTATCGTCTCCTGTGGCACCGAAGCCAAATAGGGTGTGGGATTAAAGTTGTCGAAGGGGAAGTGCACCACCTTCTGTGATTTCACCCACTTGCCGTTGACACAATTGAAACGTTTCAAATGGACAATCTACAGAGCACAGATTGAGTAATTAGTTACATGCCTTAGATAAATATAATGCGACATTTACCAAAATCGGTGGCAATTTCCATATTTGAAGCTTTTTCGTAGCTGGCTTCTTGCCCTTGCAGTGGCTGCAGTGATACCATTGCTCCAACTTCTCCTCAGAAGTAAAGGCGCGCAGGCAATGATTCAGATCAACTGGCTCCACTTGCTCCCGCCGACATATGGCAACCGTCTCGTGATCAACCCAGAGCTGAACAAAGAAGAAAAATTCTCATCTCATTCTCTGAATTCCCTGTTTGGTTGATGTCCACTTACTCGCTCCAAAGTGCTTTGATAACGCAAATGTAATGCGGTTGGGTCCCAATCGATGGCAATGGTAAAGTCTTCAAAATATTTTGTTGTCGGTGTATAGGATAGCGATGTGGTATACTCTGATGATCGTTTGGCCTCCAGATTTGGTAACGATGGGCATTTCACATTCATAATGGGCGTGGTTGTGTTAGCTGAAAATTAAAGCATGCGGTTAACTATCTTCTGTGCTAGCCGACGGAAGAATTACTTACTTCCAGCCATTGAGTTGATAGGTGGCAGGGCGCCCTGAAGCACATAGTCATTGTTGCAGCGTATTTCACAGCCGCGACAGAAACTCGACCACGGACAAATGGCGCAGGTGAGTCCGTCCGCTTTGACGGCGCGCAGCGTAAAGGGAAAATCATAGCCCAGACTGTCGTCACTGCACGAGAAAATAAACAATTCAGAGAGCTTTGGAGGATATTGAAGTAATAGATTACTTACCAGTCGGCAGCATGATTGGCCTGTTCGGTGGTAGCTGGCAGCGGACTCAGCACTCGGTTAACCTGCAGCCAGACGGCACAGTAGAGATCCTTGTGTGTACCGCCTTCGCAGTTGGGTATCAGCAGAGGCACACCAAACAGAATGGGTCGTGTCTTGTGATACGATAGAAAGTAGCTGTCGTGGCGAGTGATTTTGCGATGCACGGCAACCAGATATTTGCCCACTTTGTAGGGCTGTGAGGAGCGGCGGGAGTAGACGCCACTGCTAGTTTGATTGCCACTCGTGCTTTCCGGTTGCGACGTGGTTATTTGCTGTTCCGGCTCCTCTTCGCCCTCGACCTGCTCATCGCCATTTGCATCGGCATCGACATCGTCATCATCATCGTCTAAGTCACGATCAAAGCTATTGATGCCCAGTGTGTGAGCTGTGCTCATGCCACTGGAGTGTTCGTTGGAGGCACCTTCATCACTGTTGCTACCATGTCGACTGGCAGCCAGCTCAGCCACCGGCATTGGTTCCGTCAACGAGCTCTCCATTGAATTCTCACCGGAGTGATTCGTATACGAGCTGGTGTTGCTCTCCGTGTGGAGCAGTTTCGTCGATGAGATGCGCTTCTGTTGGGTAACCGGATCGTGCATAAAGCTATTTTCCGGACTGCAGCTGAGGACCAGCGACTCCTGTGTCGGATGCACCAATGAAGGTAGCCCAAGTTTTGCATTAGTTGTGCGTAACTTAAATGTGTGTTAGTGTGTGTGTGTGAGTGAGTGTAGATTAAAGCTCTTCAAATGTACACAATTAACGATTACTACTCAAATATATATATATATATACATAAATATGTATGCCATATTTTTATAAACTAGGATAAACGCTCAACATCTACAAAAATTGTACAATTATTTAATTTGCGCGTGTTCAAAATTAGCTATTTAAATAGATGTACCAGTAGAGGCACGAATATTAAAATTTGTAATATTATTAAATGTGGTAAATGGGTGGTAGAGTATTTGCAATATGTACAAGAATGGGTGATTCAAGAGAAACGACAAGCGAAGCTAAAAAAAAAGCCTGTAAACTTCAACTAAAAACTTGATGTTCAAAACAACTATTTATTTATTTCCTATATAAATGAGTATCATAAAAGAGGACTGAGAATAACATGAATTATAAAGCAGGTATTCTAAATTAGTTCTCACAATATGAGAAACATTTTTTTTACTATTAACTTAAAGGAATAAAGTATCTAAAAATTGATTGAAGTTAATTAGATAACAAAATGTTTTATTTTTGTCGTGTATACGATTCTTTTAAAATATTTAATATTGAAGTTCTGTATACTTGAATGTAAAAAGAAAACTAGAATTAAGCAGAGTGTATACAAAAATATTTTGTATACAAAATTACAAGTGACTTTAAGTGATTCAAATAAATATTTGCCAAATGTAACTAAGCTAACCATAATTATTTTATGTGGCTAATGAATCACCCTTGAGTACAATTGAATGAAATTGTCTAGTGGGCTAATCGAGAGAAAATGTACAAAAAACGGTACAATTAAATAATAAAATATTGCATACGCAATGATCAACGATAACGATAGGAGATAAATGGTGAGTCTAATGTTGAGAATTGTTTAAAGCAAAAATTAACAATAGGTATATATTATTTGTAAGGCCAGCAACAAATTAAATGTGTGTATTAGTAGTATAAGAAGAGCATAGAGATATAACAATAAATTACAAAATACGGGAGAGATTTAGACTAGTTTATATTTGAATAGGTGCGAATACGAAATCAAAGAACAATTAGAAGTTAATATCGGGTGGGGTGTACATTAGCTAAGGTAGCCCACAAACCAAACAGAAACGGCAACTGTTCAATTTAACATATTGGTATTTAATATATAGATTTCGATTCTGATTCTGCAACATTGCGAGAAAAGATGGAGTGGTCGGAAAAAATAAAACAAATAACATAATCATTTTCAGTCAGTTACGCTGAAATGCGGTTCCGAAATTCTTGATTATTCTTCGGTTTGAAACGGGGTCGTCGCTGGAGCGAGAGAGAGTTTATCCTAGGCAATGGGAATTTAAATTCAAAATCATTTTGTTTGCGACCTTTTGCGAGGCAACATGAATCTAACATATTAAATACGTGTATATGTTAATATAGTTTAGAAGCCATACCTTGAAGCAAAAAAGACTGTGGGGCATGCACTCTCTCTTTCCAAAGCACCGGCTTACCTTTCCGGCATCATCTGGCTGCAGCTCGTGCACTTGGCCGGCTACTTGACTGAAGCTGTTATTGTTTCTGTTGCTGTTGCTATTGTTGTTGCTGCTGTATTTGGATATCTCATGGTCAGCATCGATTGCCAACTCCTGGCCATCAGCGACGACATGGCCATTGCATATGACACGCGACGATGTAGTTTGATTTGAGATCGGCAGCGTGTTAAGCGATGACAGCGAGTCTTGTGTGGTAATCAGTGCTGGGAAATCCAATTAAATGTGAGCATAGCGAATTCGACATATAAACGTAAGCACTTACCAGAGCTGCGCTGTATGTCTTTGAGTCCCTGCTCGATGTGCATGCTGAGCGTTGAGTTGGATCTAGTCCTGGCGCTGGTTTGTTCAGGCAGCTGATACACATACAGATCCTTTGCGGTCTGCGTTCGCAACTTATCCTCGTCGGCGAGCACCTGTCGTATCTGTGAATTCCACAGCTCGCAGACGAGCATCAGACTCGGCTGCAGCGGGCACAGCGTCGCCATCTTATGCTTCAGATCCCCGTACTTGCATTCTGAGTTCAAACGCAGGCCGTATTTGATTGGCACACTGCCGTCCAGTAGAATTACTGCGAAGACAGAGTGGAATGAATCGTATTTCATATGAGTTGATTTGCATTGATTGACTTACCCAGCACCTCCAGATACACATAGTTTTCCACGGGTAGTGGTAAGCTGAGCAAACTGAATGGATCAAAACGCACCGACTCGTGTCCACAGCCCAGGCAGCTGACCTTCGACTTAAGCTGGCCGTAGAACAGATCTATGATAATCGATTGATTGCGTGCGTGGTGCTGTGACCAGGCCTCGGCGGCAACAATCTTGTCGGGCCGCCCATTGGAATCCTTGAGTTCACTGTACGGCTTCTCCATCACCCGATTGAGGTCCTCGTGCAGCGCGTCGAGAAGCCACTCGAGCAGCTCCTGAGAGTCGTGCTGACCACCGCCAGCAAACTGTGGAGCATGTTTGTTGACACAAAAGCGCAGCTTAAGCGGCGCCACGGAACGTGTCGTCGCCGTCCACACCTCCTTGAGTAGCTCTGAATAGCGCATGGCCAGTTGGCCGCGCGTTCCTAACTTATTGGCCGTATTCAACTCGAAGCGATGCATCTGACGGTGAAAGTATTGGGCCAGCGGCTGTGTGTTGAACAGCACTTGAAGTGCCGAATTCATGAAGCAAGTATTACCCAGATTATGCAGCCCAGTAGCGCCCGGCGCGTGCACTGACATGATGGAGGTACGCGTCATGCGACGCCGATCGCCAGGACAAGCGACACCCGCTTGGCCACTTTGCGTGCTGGCCAGCGAGCTGAGCTCCTCAGGCCAGGTCAGATCCTTGTTGCGTATCTCGAGCAGCAATTGATCGTTGTCGCGTATCAGCAGCTCCTTAAGGCACATGGTGTCCTCCTCCAACAGTATGGCACTATTATCTAGCGTTGCGCTTGACGGCGGCACATGCCACAGCCGTATATCCTCCGGTTTAAGACGCAACTGCTCGCACAGAAACTCACCCACCTGACGCACTGTTGCCAGCCGACTGAACGCAGCCGTGTATGCCAGATAACGTTTAGGCGCCTGTAGAACACTGCTCGCCGCAATGGCCGCATAGCCACTACCCGATGCCAGAACGCCATAGCCAGCGCTGACCGTTGATCCCCAGCTGGTAATTTGACTGCCGGCGGCTCCAATTCCAGTCGGGGCAGACTGCAGCTGATGCAGCAATATGCGCAGGTTTAGCGGATACAGCTCCAGTTCCACCTCCGAGTTTGGTGGCTGGATAACCTGTTAAGCAAAATATGAAGATTGAATCCTAGGCAGATACCAAATTAGTACGAATTAAGCACTTACCTGACGTGGCAGTGGCAGATTATCGCCATACCAACGATTGAGGGCCTTCCACAGCGACTTGGGGACCAGCTCAAAGTCGTGGTTCTGGACCAGCGTGTCGCGCTTCAGATGACCACCTTCACCGGTGAGAGTGCGCACATTGCGATAGGAATTTGTGGTTATCAAACTGCTATTGTCGATGGGGCCGGGACGCTGTTGCCCACAGTGCCGGCCGGCAGAGATGCCGCTGCTGCCGGACACAGAGCCTAGCGAATAGCTGTCGTGTTGCTCCAGGCTGTGCGTGTTGAAACTCTCATCACAGACGAGCGCCTCGTCGACGGCGCTGCGCTGACTAGCGGTGCGCTTGCAGTAGTCGCATGTGTGTGCCGTGTGCTGTGTGTACTGCATCCAGTTGAGCCACCAGTCGCGCGAGATTAGATACCAGAATTGTCCAACACGATAAGGACGTCGCTCCTCGCGCTGCAACCAGCCACGTACAATGTCATACTCCATGTGCTTGCATTGCGGCCACAGCCCGAACACAATGTGACACAGCTCGAAAATGAGGTCTAACAATGGCTGCATCAGTCTCAGACCGCACTGCACGTTCCAAAGCATGAAATCCTCTGCCGTCAGCGAGACATTGTCCCGTGTCAGGGAGCTCGGCACACCGTCGGGACTCTTTCGCTGTGCGAACTCCAGCAGGTCGCTAATCACATGCTGCTTCGTCAGATCCTTATACTGTTGCGCATCGCGATTCTCTTTGGCCACAAAGAGCAGCACATTGATCATCTGTAGCGTCTCCTCGTGACTCAGCACCCCGTCTCGATCCACATCAAAGATCTTAAAGCAAACTGCAATGAAAGATGAGAAGATAAAAGCGTTTATTATTAAGCAATAGCTAAGGCTTTTTAGATGTAGGCTTACAGCGCGTTCGTTCTACGCCGGGTCCGCGACAGGCGGCGCTGACGCCACAGCAAAGCTCCTTGAAGTCGATGTGGCCGTCACGATTCTCGTCGAAGGCATTGAAGAGACCATCCAGCGCATTCTTTGGTATGGGTGGACTAATGAGCGGCCCCAGAAATTGTAAGTCGATTTGTCCGTTCTTTGAGGTGTTCTTCAAGCGCCAGAACTCCTTCTCCAAGTCGCCAATATCCTGCAATGAAACAATCATATTATAAGTCAAACTAACTTCTCATAAAATGTGATGCGTAGAATGAAATTATTACTTTCATTTTCAAAAAAGATTAGTTTATACAAAAATGTAAGCGAAAAATAAATTTTGATTTCATGGCAAGTATATTTTTGTTAATTGTAAGCTAATATTTTGCTGACCTTCTCCTCAAGATGCGTAACACCGGCCAAACTCTGATAGAAGGTGGGTGTTTCCAGTTCGGAGGTGAGGCTGACACAATTATCAGCCAGTAGCCATCTGGATAGCACCGTTGCATTACGATGCTGGACTATCCAGTCTTGAAAGTGCTCAAAGTTCACCCGATCGCCATGGGAAAAGAGGGAGACGCTCTCGAACGGCGCCAGGCTCACATTCCGCACATAGTCCGATTTAATGATGTAGGTGCCAGCATCATTGCAGTACAGGTTCCACAGAAATCTGTCAGGAAAAAATGATACGCATTAGTGTATAAGTTGTATATTATTTATTTAGTATTAACTCACTTGGTTTTCTCCTCCTGGGTGCCGCGTGTGATCAGCACCAGGCCGCATAGCAGGTCCTTCAAGGATATGCCGCGCTGTGTGCCTCCACAGGCGGCATACAGCATGTCCGTGATCTTCGGCGGCACACCCTCGCACAGCACATCCTGCTGGAATGCATTACGACTGAGATTGTTCCGACCCACGCCAGCTGACTTCTTAAAGGCATCTTTCAAACGTCGCAGCTCGGCGTCGCTAACTGTTGATTGATTTCATAGATAACATAGATTATAAATAATAAAGTATACAAGTAAAATGTTGGGAATGAATTTGCATAATTTGCAGCGTATTTAGGACTTGACTAGCAAGGGGAATACCAAAAACAGTTTATGGCTCTACGATTTCACACCCACCAATTTGAGACACTTTACTGCTGAGCTCTTTGCAAAACGTCATTTAAACATGTCATCGAAGTACAAAGTTTTATTAACAATTCCACCCAAACTAACCTTATATCTGCATGAGTTCTAAAGTCAAGAATTGTTTATGTTTAGCCTGATAATATCCAAATTTGCTTGTGATTTTCTTATTGGGCATGATTGCTTTTGTCATTCGAGTCTCTGAATGGGTATTCTATATAAAAACTTTTTGACGCACTTATTTTGAGTGGAGCTAAAATTTGTTGTTTAAAACCTGCTGAGTCATATGCACAAAAAATCACAAGTTCACATGTATAAATATGTGTATTTATATATATATAGACATATATATGAGTTCAACTTTAATTTCATTTCATATTCTACGGATCTGTAAACTCATTCAAATCTGTTTTCTTAAACAAAAACAAACTTTAACGTCTTAAAAAGATGTTATCAACAAACTGAAATAAAATCCATTGCTACACGCCATTTGCAAATTGTAGATGCGATAAGTGGTGCGGAGGAGTGGTGTTTAACATGGCCACCAATTCATAATCACAAATTGAGCTTGAAGAGGCAATGCGAAATTAATTGCGATTACAAAGAATTATTACGCGACGTCATGCGACAACGGTTATTTAATTGCAGGTTTATATGTTCTTCTTCTTCTTCTTCTGGCAAATTTCCGCATTGAACTGTTATGATCCGAAAGACAGGGGGATGGCGTTGCACAATGGCCTGTGTCGACTGGACTTGCATACGTTTTCTTAAGAAACAAACCGGTTCATCGTGTGTGTGCTTTTGTGCGTGTGTGCGTGTGTGCTAACAATCGCAACCCGCAAGTAGTATAGGTACAGATACATATAGAAACGGCATCTTATCAGTAACGTTCGTTTTCTTTGCCTTCGGGGCTGGCCATAAAGCGACAACAGCAACAAGAACAGTCAGCGAGATGAATGCCAATTCAAAGCAAAATTAGACAAAGTAACAATGCGTAATAAAAATAGCGACAATCCCGACGTCATTAGATGCATATTAGATCGTAATGAGGAGAGAGATGAATAACAACAAACCGTAGCATTATCTGCTTGTGTCTTATATTTGCTTCGCTTTATCTGCAACTTCATTCCCTCCCCAAAAAAAAACGCGGCTGCTGTTTTTCTATTGTGACGTCACTGTTCGAAACGACGACGACGCAAATACTCATACACTCACATACACATACACCTACGACATTTGCACATAAGAAGCACAACCAAAAGAAAAAACGAGGCAAAAATTTAAAAGAATTTGCCATGTCCAGCAATAAAAGCATGAGGATTAGAACAAAAACAACAACAGAATCGATAAAGCGCAATTACATCTGTGTTGGTGCATTATACTATTATTGTTTTTGTTCTAGAACCTTATGTTATTCACTCGAATGACCCATTTCCATATTTGTTGCCCTGCTTTGGGATTTGAAGGTTAACACTTACCACGTTTGACTGCCTCCTCATAACTGATGCAAGCATGTTTGGATTCTTTTGTACCCATAATTGCCTGGTCGACGACGGCAAATTCTTGAGTGCTGCTGGCGTCGTCGTCTTGTGACTTCACCTCTCACATTTGTTTATATTATTTGTTGCCGTTGCCGGACCTTGAGGTTTAAATCACAGACTCAGAGTCATATACACGCAAAAGCAAATTGTGTGCTTTATTTTATTTTTGTATAAACTTTGTTTTTTGTCACACTTTCATTGCTTTACGTTCGCTTTTATTTTTTTTTTTGACTATAAATGGCCAGTGTGACCACGTTGATTACAGAAAAAATACTGTCAAATCTGATTGTAAGAAAAATAAGCAGCTGTTCTGTTACTAGCGATCAGCTGTGTGGATGGTTATCATTCGGCGCTGACTAACACTGCTTTTCGATATATCGTTTCGCTTTCGGTCTTACACAACACTTGTAAAGATCCAATCATTTATTGTACGGGCGTAATTAGAAAGCAATAATTAAGCGTAATTTTTACGTGTAACCAACAACAAAAAACCTCACAATTACAAGTGCACTACGTACAAGTGTAGAACGGTGCGCGTCCATTTACATTGCAACTTAAAGTGTTCAAACTACGTCGCCATTTTTGCGACAGGGCCCGAAACGAATCGACACACACACAAAAGAAAACCAGAGTCAGTCAGAGTTGAAAAAAGAAAAAAAGAAACTGTGCGTGCTTGCGTGTGTTTGTTTGTGTCTGCTGTGTGTGGTTACGTCTATGAATTTTTTATACATACCTACACCAAAACCATACCAACAAATGAATACCGACCAGAAGCAGTAGCGCCAGTTCAAGTAAATTAATCCGACATTAGCCTAGTGTGTAATAATAATCGAAAACCACTGATTACCAACCACCGCCATATTAAACAGCAGTAGAGCCAGGCATCAATTATCGACGTGGTTTATACGATAACGCCAAGAGTGGAGAAACAGAGAGACAAAACATAAGTTCGAGGAGTATTACTGCAAAGTCTTTAACAAGATTCCGGCACAAAGCGGAAGCAGAACTGTGATTTAATCATACAGAAACAGAAAATATAAACAAAATGGCCAAAACGTACGACTACCTGTTCAAATTGTTGCTTATAGGCGACTCAGGTGTTGGGAAAACCTGCATATTGTTTCGCTTCTCAGAGGATGCTTTCAACACGACATTTATATCTACAATAGGTGAGTGTATTATTCATATATGTATATATGTTATCATTTATGAACAACACTCATAATAACAACAACCACATCAACTGCCACCGAACCAAACATTTCAAAGTGCATACATCATCAGTCATAGCCACATTCAGTCATCCTCAGTAATCAACATCGCTCTCTCTCTCTCTCTCTCTCTTTTACTCTCGCTCTCTCTGCCTCTTTCTCTGTGAATTTTTTTTAATTAATTATAACGCCGCCGGGCAGCAATCGCACAACACACATACATTCGTATATGCCCATGCTCAGACTCAATATCGTCTCTTAGTTCAGCTGGAAGCAGCATACACACACACAAACACAATCGCACACGCACGCAAATATGTGACTCATTTTGAATGCTCTCTTTCTTTGCTCTCTGCAAAGATATTTGTCATAATTAGAGTTATTGTTGTTGTGCTGTGCTCAAGGACATAGCTCAACATTAAACCGCAGAAGGAAAGTTGCTTATCTAAGAACTAAATAAATGCAATCAAAAAGCAAAAGCTGCGACATTTTCATTTTTGTTTGAGATTGGTTTTATCAGCTGTGAGAGCAGCATTGAGACAGAAACACAGAACCCACACATATTATGATACGAGCTCAGCAATTTGTCTATTTATAAATTTGGCACATTTCCCTGCACTAATTCCAATTTGGGTTATTTACTTTACGGGCGACAACGTTTCGAATCAATTGCGTATTTTCAACCGTTGTCGCCTCTGCGCTCTTTTCTTCTCTCTCATGATTGCTCGCTAGCTAGTCAGGTTTGAGATGTCCGTTGTTGTTGCCAAAAATAATTTGAATTTATTTATCACGTGTCGTCTTTATTCTATTCTATTATTTGTCTTTCTTAACAGGTATCGATTTTAAAATTAGAACAATTGAATTGGATAACAAGAAAATCAAATTGCAAATATGGTAAGTTATCAGTTAACAAATATTTATGGATATATACAGTTAAACAATAATCGCAGGGACACTGCTGGTCAGGAGCGTTTCCGGACGATCACCACTGCATATTACAGAGGTGCCATGGGCATTATGCTTGTCTATGATATAACACAGGAGAAATCATTTGAAAACATTAAGAATTGGATTCGAAATATCGAAGAAAATGCCGCCGCCGATGTTGAGAAAATGCTGCTGGGCAACAAATGCGAACTAAACGATAAGAGACAGGTAATGACATTCCCAAAAACTTTGATAACAACATATATATAATCGTAAAATATTGTATAGGTTTCAAAGGAACGTGGGGAACAATTGGCTGTCGAATATGGTATCAAATTCATGGAGACCTCAGCGAAAGCTAGCATCAACGTTGAAGAGGCCTTCCTGACGCTCGCCCTCGATATCAAAGCGAAAACAGAAAAGCGTATGGTATGTGAAGTGGATCAAAATTATTCTAAATTTGTTCAAGAGTAAACGATTGCCTTTGTTTTGTTTATGTAGGAGGCGAATAATCCACCCAAGGGCGGTCATCAACTGAAACTTACCGAGACTCGAACAAAGGACAGTTGGCTTTCCAGATGCAGTCTGCTTTGACGTGGAAATATGCGTGTGGCACTGATGCGGCATGGTGGTAATATTAATTCTGATAATGTATGTGGTAATAGTTTTCTTAACTCCTGTTAAGTTCCAACAAACTAAGCGAGCAAACAACTCTCCTGAATATGTGAGTTCATGAATTAAAAATACATAATAATACAAAATAATAATAATAATAACAAAAGTACAGCAATTAATTTGAATTTGTATTCGAGACACAAGACGACCACAAGGTGTAAGAAATAATGCATATTCATATATATTTAAAACAATATTCATTTAATGTTTAAACAAAAGTAACATACAACAGAAAGTAGCGTAAACTGAAAACTGAAAATCAAACCAAAACCATACAGCCCGCCCAGCCCTGCCCGCCCTACGCTCCAATTCTTTATATATTCTTCATTTGTAATGTATTATTTTTAAATTTTCTGTGGCATTAAATTTGCTTAAAAAAAGGAATGACAAATCAACAAATTTTAATCTTTATTATATACATGCGTATAACAAATACATCATTTCGTTTTCCCTTCACGTATAATAACTTATGAATTTTGTAATTTAATAAATATCTATATCATTTGATCATGAAGCCCTCCTTATTCAGTTCGATACGCAATCTATATTCGAGACGCACAAGTCAATATCGGTCCACTTAGTTATCGCAAGTTCTAAATAGTAGTTGCGGGTGCTTTATAACATAAAAATACCACTGGGCGTTGTCAATATACAAACCGTTAATAAATAATGAGCTACTTGAAGATAATTAATATTTGCGTGAGTAGAGCAAAGTATGTTAGATGGATGATATCCGCATATGCAATACGAATAACAACAGCAACACAATGCAGAGCAGTAAAATACATATTGTGAAATTAATTGATAACTAAATCTAAATGCATATTTGATATTAATTAATTAATTATGTATGTACTTGTAAAATTAATTATTAAACGTATACAATTTTATAAAATAAACCATGTGTAAAATCGCATTATTTACTATGCATTCGCTTTTCCAGTTAACCCACGCACACACTATGTTCAAAAGGTCTGGGTCAATATTTATTGCTAACTTACCTTTGAGGAGGATAAGTCAAAAGTCGATATGTAATTGGATATAAAATTCGAATAGACTTTTATTAAATGCATATAATTACAAAATCAAATGCACTTCAATTCATTTCAGCAAATCTTTTGCTTATGAAAAACATAAAAGTGGAAAACTTAAAATTAAATTAAACAATTAAATGGAATCCACACACAGAAACAAGAGAAGGTTTACATAAGGTGACTCGAGACTGGGTGAAGATATGCGTCTCATACATACACATTTTCTGAGCGATATTAAAGAAAATATAAGTTTGTAAGTTTTGGAAACAAGCAAAACATAGGGGAAATATGTATATATATATATATATACATGTATTATATAGCTACGCGAATTGCACTAATCATTGTGCGGGATAGCACTCCGCTTCTTGGGCGGATGGCGTCTGGTCAACGAGTTGATCTGGGTTACGCCTGCGGCAGGTTCTGATAGTATGTGGCAAGTATTTGCCAGGCCTGTGGCTCCATAAAACCGTCGGGTGGACTGACGCCGGTTTTAGCTAATGTGCGCATTTTTGTGCCCGAAATGAACTCAAAGTCGTCCTTGCGTTGCGGCTCAAAGAAGGCCATTCGGCTGGCAGTCCTATCATAGGCCGCCACCCGGAAGGGCAGGATCTAAAAGTAAATACCATAACTGTTAGTATTCCGCTGTTTTGGACAATGCGAAAGCAGCAAAGACTCACCTCCATGCTGTCCAGTCCTTGGGCCATTTTCAGCACACGTGCACCGTGAGTGGCATCGTAGAGATTTCCATCGGGATAGGCCTGCTTGTCCGGATGAGGCATGCCGGCGGGATCTCGACCCACAATGTAAAAGTTGGCGCCCGCATTCATGCGCGCCTTGGCATGCCACTGCACCTCTGTGGGTCCGGCGTACATCATCGGCGATGGGAATATGGCCAGAACGGTGTCCTCGCGCCGCAGCACTCCCGAATCGAGAACGGCCTGGTGCTGTGCCATGCGCGTCTGTAGCGGCACATCATCGTCTTTGGTCCAGCCACCCAATGGATGCAACAGCAGCACTGGCTGCTTAAAGCCCCTCTCTAACAGCTGCCGCTTGGTATCCTGCATCAGCAGTGCATGTCCATTGTGGATTGGATTGCGCAGCTGAAAGGCGAATATGGCATCCGCATTGAGCTCCTTGAATCGGCCACGCAGCTCATTGGGCGTCAGCCGATACTGATCGAGGCCATCCTTCCAGCAAATGCGCTCGATCACGGACAGCTCGCCCCCAACGAGATAGTCGCCGGACTCGTAGACCATTTTGCTGTACGGATGATTGGGATTGCTGGTGCCAAACTGGCGTGCCAGACGCTCCTCCTTGCGCTGGTAATAGAACTCGGGGCGGCGCAGTATGGCCACCGTTTTACCCTCATGCTGGAGCGTCAATGCGGCAACACCATCCAGCCGCTGCTTGTCCGTCTCTGTGGCGCTCAGTACAATGGGCACCGAGTGATTCTCGCGATAGGAAACATCCAGGCCACTCTGCAGCGTATTAAAGTGCAGCGTCTGCAGATACTCATCCTCTCGCATAAAGCCACGCAGTGGATACGCCCAACCTTCGGAGAGCACCTGCACCCATTGCAGTTCCACAGTGCTGATGGACAGCGTTGGCAGCGATGCGGCCTCGTGGCGCAGTGCCTGTGCCTCGCTAGCCTCGCTAGGATACAGCTCCGGCAACAGATCCACATCGCGTAGCGAGCGCGGAATGATGCCCTCCTGCTCCAGCAGTGTCACCAGATGTTGCGTCGACTCGCGCACTGAACAGTCAGCGGTGCTGACCACCAACTCCGGATGCTGCGGACGCTCATACTCCTGTGTAATGCCCGTGAAGCCCTTGATCACGCCCTCGCGAGCCTTCTTGTAAAGTCCCTTCACATCCCGCGTCTCGCACACATCCAGCGGTGTGTCCACAAAGATCTCGTAGAACTGCAAACCAGCATCCTTATGTATCTTGCGTGCCATTTCGCGGTCATCGGCAAAGGGCGACACAAAGCTGCAGATGGAGACAACACCGCTGTCCGCAAACAATTTGGCCACTTCGCCCACCCGCCTAATGTTCTCCTCGCGATCGGCGGGCGTAAAGCCAAGATTCCTATTCAGGCCAGTGCGTATGTTGTCCCCGTCCAATCCATAAGCGGGTATACCTCTGGATACCAAATACGCCTCCAGCTCAAATGCAATCGATGTTTTGCCAGCGCCACTGAGACCTAAAAGAAAAAAAAAATCCATTATTAAAAAATAAACTTTAATTAGCAAAGAACAGAAGAAAAATATTTTGATTATGTTTCTTCTTTTTTCCCTCGTGTCTTATTTGGTATTTTTTTTAAGAATTTCTCGACTCATTTCATTGCACATCCTGTTCATATTCTAATCTATTTCTGTCGATGATTTTATTTCATTCTTTATTATGTGCTCTGTCAATAATTATTTTCTTTCTCGAATTAAAGACATGTGGAATTTGCTCACCTGTTAGCCAGACGGTGCAGCCTCTAAAGCCGCGGCACAGGCCCAAATTCTTGCCACGAGTCTCCCGTGTGACATGATGCTTCTGTTCGGTCACATTCGTGGCCACCTGGAGGCACTGTAAAAGAGCAAACGAGATTTTTGTACATATGTAGTATAAATATATTTAGCCGTTGGCAAAATTATCATAAATTGATATTCATGCCTCTTTAGACTGAGCTGTGCTTTTGGTCGAACGCTTTTGACCCTAAGGCAATATCTACATCAAATTTTCTGATTCTGCACAGTTTGTTGACCCTTTGAATATGACGGCGTATCGAAGCCAACTCAACTATGTGTGAAAAATCGCAAATGGCCCTGCGCAGAGCGAATAATATGAGATAATGATTCCATATACATAATACTATATTCAATAGAAAGAGAGGAAGATTAAACTATAGGAGAGAATATTGAGGAAACAAAAACAAAACATAAGAGAAAGGCCGTAAGTCAAATGCTATCTGATTTTTACTATTAGAACGTTTGCTAAAATATTCAAAATTATAAGCCATTATTTTTAGTAATAGAATTAGTCGGGGGAAGGTTAAATTCAATTTTATTCCACAGCTAAATAAAAAGCGATCTCGAAGAATTCAAAGTAAGCTTATGATACGATGGACCAAGATTTTGAGCAATAAAATGTAGAGAATTTAAATAATCCATACTGCGTAAAAAACAGTCTGGCTTCTACATTTCTGGGTCAAGATACACTTAACACATCACTTCAAAAATATATTATTCTAGCATAACGTTTCTCGAGGAACTGCGCATGCGCAAAATTCCATGCAAAAAGTTTTACTCGCAGCCATACCCTTCTTTTGATGTGGGAAAAGTAGCCGATGGGCGGGTTGGGCATGGTCTCTCTAATTTCTCCTCTAGCTTTGATTTAGCTATATTATTTAATTGTACTTCTGAGCGTTTCGATGTATTTCGCGTGAAGTGTAAGAATAAATACTGGATACGTCAAAGATCGAAGAATTAAATGGGCAGCGAGTTGAAATAGACGTGCGCAACGAGCGTTGAAAGCGAACTGGAAAGTTTCAATAATATTTACCGTATTATATTGCGGGCCGCATTATCAAGCAAAACAAAGAGACTGTGCGACAGAGAGAACGAGATTTGAGAGAGCCACACAAAGCCAAATACTTCACGCTCTTGTGGCTTTAGTTGTGTTCCATCGGTTTTTAAGATCGTTTTCTATCTATCTTTCGAGCCATTGTATGGCATCTGTGTTAGTAATTGTTATTATGAAAAAAGTATGCTTTTGTGGTTTTTTTTGTTTACGTTTTATTTGTTTAAAAAAAAAAACATTTTAATGTACTGTACGTTTTAAACATATACAAATGTTTGATAGGAGGTAAATAATGCTATATGGGATCGGTGAAGTCTCTTTCAAATGGTCTACAAAGTTATTAAGAAACACTGGTTTTTCGATATAAATGTTTTGCAAATATTTCATAATAATTGCCATATTTGTGTGTGAAAGAGAATTTGTATATACAAAAACTAGTTTGCAATTTAACCATTAAGAATTTTTGGTTAATATAACAAAACTGCAGTCCATATTTTCGCACCATTTTGTTGATGTTTGCTTTTAAATATAAATTACTTATCTTTTTAAGCAATGATTTTGAAAATGGAATAATTGTTGGGGCATACAAATGCAAAGTTAAGTTAATTTATCAAATGTTAATAATATTATATTAACAAAATAAACTTACGTGCTAGTATTCTATAATCTGAACAAACTACGAAAATATATTCAAGGTAGTTCTGAAAATTCCAAAAACTTATAATTTAAAAGACTGGTAAAGGAATTTCAAAAGATCAGTGACAAGGTCAGTTCTTTAAATTGAAAATCAGCACGATTTAAAATGGTTTATATAAGTTGTAATTGTATAAAACTTACCGAATCGCTGCACTTTTCATGATTAAACACACAACATTTGCTATTGTTATTGTTATTATTGTTGTAAATGTTGTTTAGCAAATTTCTGCGTTTTGTAAACATTTTCTGAAAATTTCTTAAGCAAATATCGCACAAATAGAAAGCGCACTACAACACACCCGTCACTAAATAATAAAGAGGCTCTGATAATTAAACAAGTGAGAGTTTTTGTTGTTGCTGTTGAGATGGTCTGCCTTGTGGCCGAAACCAACCGTATGGCCGCAAAAAATAAATAAATAAACAAGACACGCTGAACTTTCTCGACGAAGCTCAAAACAGCAACTGATATTTGTTGGACACTCGATCCGTTCATTAAATGCACCTGGTACCAAAGGTGGAAGAGTCAGCCAGCTGGAGCAGATTTGGTAATAACGTGAAGCTCAGATGGTGATATGTAAAAAAGCTTGTTAAATTTATAGAATGTTATACCAAATAAATACTATAAAAACCAGATTTGATAACAAACAACTCTCTTGAAAATGTAATCTAGTAATAATAATCGCAACAAGCCTTAATTATGCATTAAAGCGTATGAATTGTTTAACTACGATTAGGGTATCTAGGACTTAGACATAAGAACAATTTCACAAATGAAATTATATGAAGCTATACAAAAATATTATCTAAGATTAAAATAGCAATCAAATATAAAGACCAAACATCTATATCTTAACAATAGATAGTAAAAACATACTATGCCGTTCATTCCACTTGTGAGTGAATCTGGGCGTTGACCTCCATATCGCTCGAGATGCGGTTAATGTGTGACTGAGACACGAGTATTTCGTACTTTGATTTTCAACTTGTTCACAATTCGTTAGGATGGCCAAAACATGCTTAGTTAGCTGTCTACAATAAACATACTTTCTTTTCAATTTCAACTAGTTGTGCACCGCTGCAATAACGCATGAGAGTGTGTTCCGTAACGAACACTGA
Organism: Drosophila fungiperda; assembly: GCA_035042345.1. NCBI lineage: Eukaryota > Metazoa > Arthropoda > Insecta > Diptera > Drosophilidae > Drosophila > Drosophila fungiperda. The sequence goes on from JAWNLM010000021.1 coordinate 377,074, forward strand.
AAAAAACCAGTTAATAACTACATGTCTTGCATAAGAAAGGCCATAACTTTCAGCTATTGGCCATAACTGCTGACCAGAGCAACAGACTGTCATAAAATGGGTTGCATACAGGAAAAGGCCTTGTAAGCTAAAAATAACAAATATTTAAACTAAATTTTAAACTCAAATACAAATGACTTGCATTCCGCTTTTCTGCCATTCAGTCTTAGTAACAATAAATCAAGACTTCAATACATATACATATGCATATCATTTCCATCTGTTTGATTTACATTCATATCTTCTGTTGAGTCGCATTCACAGCTTTTACATATATTTTTTCCTGAATTGATTAATTGCGTATTAACTCAACCTTTTCACTTTATTATTGGTCAGATATTTTTTTTATTATTTTGCAAACTCAACAAGTTGTGGCAACCATTTTTACACATTTTTGAAAATTTTCACATTTTATTTTGTACGCTTTATAAAATTATGTTTAAACTGCTTAATAAAGTGTGACAATTGTACTCATATTTTTTGTTATTTATCGATTCATATTGTACAATTATAAGTAATTAGACGCTTTCAAAGTACTTAATAATTGTGATTAAATTGTTTGATAAGCATTATCTTAGCAACGTGGCTTATGTAGACAGTACAGGTTATTAATTAAGGCCACATTTTGGTTGTTAATAACAAAACTTCAACAATAACTGCCTAAATGGGTCACTGGGAGAATAGTGCAAATTAAAGATAAGATTAGAATGCTAAGGCTACAAACAAAATAAGTTATTACGTGTTTCTTTTATTAAACCGATATTTATTCAACACACACTCAAACGTTTGCCATTAAATCAAGCAGCTGTTAAGGAGCGAAAAATGTTTGCGCACAAACAGAACACATTTCACTTCACTTTTCGGGTCCAACAACTGTTCAAATATAATGCACTCTATTCTGTTGGTGTTTCGTGACCGACTCACGAATTTTCAATTTCCTTGGCACACTTGTACAAATATAAGTGAAGCAGTCGCACAGTTGTGGCGCAAGAAAATTACTTACCGTCTTTTGACGCTTTTTGCTGTGCTCAGGTGCTTCATTCATGACTTGCTCTGGGAGTTAGCAAAGAAAAACGTCCAACTGCTAAGCGAAAGCAAACAATACTAATATGAACACAGGGTGTTTAGTATTTTCTTGTACTTGTTTTTTGCCCAATACTTGACATATATAATTTCGCTGATCAATGAATGAAATAATTGCGATTGTATGTGTTGTTATTTTAATGTTTGCCAACTCCTGGTCGTGTGTTGTTTTTATTGTAGGAACTGATTTTATTGCATTATTTAAATTTGAACTTATAACTATTTAAAATTAAATCTAAAGCTGCACAGAAATTTTGTGACTTATTCAGCACACATCAACACACCTACACTACTCACACAGATTCGCGAACAGCTGTTTCGCACTAGAGCAAGTTTCACAATTATCGATTACAATGTTATCGAAGGTTGCAGTGAGTTGGCAGTACTGCGCGCCTTATTTCAAATATTTAAAAATAAAGTTATTTATTTGCAAATAGCATTGATAAATATTCGTACACAAGTTGAAGCCTTATATAAACTATAGTTTTTCTTTTGTTTTGTTCATCTAATAGGGTGGAGGCTGATGAGGATACTGCTGTTGCTGTCCCATCATATTTGGCTGATTGGGCATTTGTCGTTGCAGCTGTGCCACCAGATTGGGCGTCTGCTGCTGATTCATGCTCTGTTGCTGCTGGACCATGCCGCCACCGCCACCAGCAACCGCACCGCCACCGGCTTGCGGTCCGCCGCTCATTCCACCGCCGGCCATACTCTGCATTTGCATCATCTGCTGATGACGGAGCTGTTGCTGTTGCTGCTGGAATTGTTGCTGTGTGGGTATTACGCCCGGTTTCCCTCCACCCGCGGCCTGTTGGCGTGCATAAGGGGGCACCTGGCCAACGCCTACGCCACCTGGTCCTGGACCCATCATGTTGGTCATGGTTACATTAGGCGCCTGATTCATATACTGTCCCCGATTGCCGGCCATCATGCCGCCAGGAACACCACGCTGTTGCTGTTGTTGCTGCTGCTGTTGAGCAACGACTGCTGCGGCCATGAAGTCTGGATTGTTGCGTTGAGCTTGTTGCATTTGCGGATTGAAATTGCTCATGAGACCAGCTTGCTGCTGTTGCTGTTGATTAGGCGCCATGCCCACGCCAACGCCCACACCGCCTCCCCCTCCTCCACCACTCTGCTGCTGCATTCCTTGCTGTTGCTGCTGATACTGTTGATTTTGGAAATTTTGAAATTGAACCTGCTGTTGCTGCTGGATCATGCCCTGCTGGGGCATTCCGCCCATGCCCATGCTCGGATTATTGCCACCAGCGCCAACGCCTACGCCAACACCGCCATTGCCGCCAGCACCGCCTCCCTGCATCATTTGATTGGCATTTGGATTCACCATGCCGACCATGCCTTGAGTCATCTGCTGTTGCTGCAATATTGGATTCTGTGGCATGCCTTGCCCAACCATATTCATGCCACCCAACTGATTCGGCGCCATGCCGCGCAAATTGCCACGCATGAACTGTTGCTGCTGCTGTTGTAGCTGTTGATTGGGATTCATTTGCTGCTGCTGCACATTGGGCTGCTGTTGCATGGCATTGAAAGCGGCCGCTGCCTGCGGATTTTGTTGGGCATTCATTTGCTGCTGCTGCTGCCGCAATTGTTGCGCATTCATTTGCTGCTGCTGCGATCCCTGTTGCTGCTGTTGCGCTTGTTGCTGCTGCTGTTGCATGGGATTGAAGCCGCCTGGTGGCTGTTGTTGCTGCTGCTGGAACGAGCCTGGCTGCCGTTGACGCAGCATCTGTGACAACGCTTGCTTGGAATTGGTATTCAAAGGCGGTCGCTCAATTCGATTCACTGAAATAATGAAATTATTTTCAATTAGCATTTCTGACCGAAATCGATTAATTACTTACTTTGCATATTCTGCTGATGCGGATGATATTGATTGTGATACTGCTGCGGTTGCTGTTGCTGCTGGGGTGCATTGTGCCACTGCTGTTGCTGCTGCTGCTGCTGTTGCTGTCCTGGCATGCCTTGCGGGCCACCCGGCCCGGGTCCCTGCATAAAGTTCATTTGAGCACTGGGCTGCCCATTGCCGCCCACGCTAAGCTGCTGCTGCATTTGATTGGGCGCCATCTGTTGCATTTGAACTTGCTGCTGCTGTTGTTGTTGCTGCTGCTGCTGTTGCATTAGCGCATTCTGCTGTTGCATCATTGCATTCGGCCCAAACTGCTGCATGTTCATCTGCTGCAGATAGAACGATATTAAAAGTAATCAAGAAATAAGGATTAAGCCTTCAAATACTGCATACCTGCATATTCATCGGCATTTGTCCCATTTGGTTGGGCTGCATTTGCTGTTGCAAGTGCTGCTGTTGTTGCTGCATTTGTTGTTGGTGCTGCGCATTTGGCTGCTGCTGCGTCTGCGGCGCCAACTGCGGTTGCTGCTGTTGCGTGTTAACCACGGGCGGCGTTTTCGGATTCTTCGGCTTGCGCTTGCGCGTCGTTGTGCCCTTGCCCCGACCTCGTCCCGTGCCAACGACAGCGCTGGGCGATTGATCCACAGATGACGGCGTGTCGGCCTTCATCATTTCATCCTTCTGCGAAGGTACGAGGAGAATATTATTATTTGTTACGGCAGGTGCCTAGCTGTATATGCTTACTATACAAATCTTCTCCGGCACTGGCTCAATATCTTCTGGAGGCAGCGGCAATGGCTCATAGTAATAACTGCTTGGCTTGACCAAGCTGTGCGTGTGGTATTTGAGATTGCGATGCGCCTCCTCGTAGGTGAGCGGCTTGCGTTCCAGTTTGACAGCACCAAACCACACCCAAGAGAATGGCGCCGGATTCTTGTGCCCCTCGAGTATGTCCCAGACGCTGATGCGCTGCTTATCCGAGATGCGCAACTGCTTCTTGTCCATGTCACAAATCTTATTGCCCTTGGTATCCATGCCTGCATGCTCACAGGCTATGACCTAGAAAAAGAAATGAAGGGGAGGGGAAGGAAATGAATCAGTAAGGGATGGTGATCTTTTTATTTGCGATGGTTCACTCACCTCTGTCGGCTGCTTGTAAAGGGGCAGCAATTGCCGTATGACGCGTATTGAAGCATTATTTTTTTCGCCAATCTCTTTTTTGAGTTTCTTCATCAGATTGAGATAGAGCTTCTTGTGCTCATCCCGCTCCGACTGACTATCGGAGACGAGCGTGGAGTGAACCAGCGTCGCCAGCATGTCCACCACTGTCGTAAACAATTCCCGATTGCAGCTCAGATCGACAACACCCTGACAAACCAGCTGGGCAAGCAATATGGCCCAATCCGTTGTGGGTGTACTGTTCTTTTGTATCGCATCAAACATGCCGCCCACCAGCGAGAAGCGCAACTGCAACGCATCCAGAATTTCCTCACGTGCCTGTGGCTCATCGATGCCACCAATGGTGTCCAACTGTCAATTCGAATAAAGTATTAGTAACAAGCCGTAAACTTAAACAAGCATAAGTACCTCAGCAAAGGATTGCAGACACTGCGAGAGCTGGGAGTAGAGTGACACGAGCAGATTCTCTTTGTACTCGTCCTGGCCCTTCAAGCAGGTAAGTATGAGGCCCAGGAAGGGCTGATAGTTAAGAGGCATCTTTTTGTTGCGAGCCGTAAGGCTGCCATTGCCACCGTAGCTATTACTACTGTGGCAACTGTTGCTCTTCTCGCGCTCATCGCCGCTGCCAGAGCTGTTGCAGTCCGATTTAGGCACCTTGGAAAAGTAGTTCATGCTCTCGAGAACCTGGCCGGCTACGCGCAAGATGCGTCCTTGGACCGCGGGAGTTAGCTTCGCAATGAGCGGCGCCACTAGCCATGTGGAGGGTTTGGGCTTATGGGTGGCCTTCAGTGCACCCGGCAAAGTCACCTCCTCCATGTGAAACACATCAATGGCCGCCCTGGCCACCGTATCCAGCCAAACATTAAGCTCCGTATTGTTGCTCAGCGATGTATTATTGCTGAGCGATGTATTACTGCTGAGCGACTGACGATACATGAGCTGTAAATCCAGCCAGGAAATGCGCAAGGTCCACTGATCCAGATGCTCCAAAATGCGCACTATCATCGAACGCTGATCCAGCTCGGAAATAATATTAAACTCCGCCTCCGGATAGCAGATCATGTGCAGCACACGTTGAGCCTGCTTGGCAGTTAGCATATCATCGATGATCATATCACACAACTGCTCTGCATTCTTCAAGCACCGCTCCAGGACATGTTCCTGGGCGCAAATCTGCTTGAGCACTGCCTGGGCAAATTCGAGCAGTGAGATCTGCTCATTGCCAACCAGACTGCTTCCCGCAGTCTGCTGCAGCGACTCCTGTTCGCTGTTCAAGCTGCCCAGCTGCAAATCGCTTGTTCCCAATATCTGGCTGAGATCCGCCGGTCGCTGCTCATTGCTCTTAGGTGTACTGCCCGGATGTACGGGTGTATTGAAGCCACTGCGCTTACCACTGCCAAAGGCGCTGCCGCTGCTCGAGGAGCCCAGGCCGCTGGCCACCAGCGGCGTTTTCTGTGCAGCATTATCCACCACAATAAGTATGGCCTTGAGCACAGCCAGCACCGCAGCAATGGGTATATTCTTGTGTGCCCCTACCAGTAGATGGCGATCGCAGCTAAGCCGTATGCTGAAATCACTGCCAGTCGCATGGAGCGGATTGGGAGACGTGCTAACCGAATACATGCCCGGCTGTGGAATTTCCAGTGTTTTGAAGAGCTTCAGCACCAAATGACAGGTGAGACGAGCGCCTGCCTCGGCATCCACGCTCAGCTCTCCACCGCCTGCGCGACTCACCAGCGTCGGCAGCGCAAATTTACTAACGAAATCCGCGAGGGAGAAGCAATGACGAGCAACCAGGATGCACACAAAGACAGCCAATGCATTGAGTGTCTTGCTCTGGCCAATATCAACCTGACCACCAAGATGCGGATAGCGTGGACTTTTGCTGCAGCAGCACAGACTCTGTAGCGCCGCAATCCACTCCTCGGAGAGCACATTGCAGCTTGCCGTTAGCTCTGCACAGGTCAGTGCCACATCGTTCAGCCGCTCGTTGTCCGTTTCCCGACAGACGGCGATCACAGCGTTCGACACAAAACTGTACACATTTGCCGATGATTCGTGCAGCTGGCGCAGCCAATGTGACTCCAATTTGCCACCACGTCGAGGCGCCACGAACAGCTCCTGCAGGAACTGTGTATTATAGCCCTGCGGTACCATGCTGGAAGCAAATAGAAACATAAAAGATTTGAATATTACATTGCAGAGGAAGGCCTGCAGATCATCAATAGTTACTCACCTGAGCTGTTCGGGCGTATTGAAGATATCTTTGAATCGCTTGATGCAGTTGAGCTGTTGATAGTATTCGGCTGCCTGCTCCTTGCCCTGCAGCAGAATGCATGACTCGTGCAGATCGCTGAGGTAGGCGAAAATGCAACGCTCTGCGGAACTGCATTCGCTGGGATTGGTCACGTGACGTATGGTGCGACAGAGTCCTTCGAATACGGACACGGTCTGCTCCGGCGAGAGCAACAAGCAGCTGTGGTAGCGACGCAATATACTTACAATATATAGGGCCAACGAGGTGGTATAGCCACGCACCATGTTGGAGTTCTTCTGCTGCAACTGATGCTCCACTTCGGGCAGCTCCTTGAGCAAATGATCGCACAGCTCGAGCAGGCTGTAAATGTTGAGTGCGAGCTCCATCAGATCGAATAGAAATGCCACATGCTCCTGCACAGGCAAATAGTTGTTGCTACCCAAGGCAAAGCCGTTCAGCTGCTCGAGCACATTGGCCGCACACTGGGCGGTGACCACATGCTGATCAAAGTAGGCCATGTGCTGGCATTTGGCTGTTGTCGCCTCAAAGTTGAATTCGTTCCGCGAATGTTTCTTCACCTTGCCGCCCTCGGCGACATCGATGCTGAACTTCTTGGTGAAAAGTTTGCCAATCTCCTTTGACATCTTCTTTACAGCGTGCTTCTTCTCGTCGCGTTCCTTGCCTACGCCAAAGAGGAGAATGTAGCGTTGATTGCTCTCGCTGCTGTAGCTGGACATGCTGGGATCGTCCTGCGGTATGGGAAAGTGTTTCGTGTACACATAATGCCGGGAAATGCTGACGCCAGAAGCGGGCGTATCAACGCCACCACCATCACCATCACCGGGTCCACCAATTTTGGGACTGTCGGGTGCCTCGTGCTGTTGACCCTTCTCCTTAATGTTTTGCACCAGCTTATCCAAATCATCATCCACGTTGGAGTCATCGAATTCGTTGTGCTTAAAATCAATCCCTGAACCAAAGCCATCCTCATCGAATCCATGAGCTGTCGAGCTGCTGTTGGGTGGCGGTGGCGCTGGCGGCGGCGGTGAACTCTTCGCTGCCGGTTTATGTACGAGCATCGACTCGAGCAGCAGATCGCCACGCGAGATCAATGTGTGCATGTAAGCATTGTGAGAGAAGACATCGTGACGGATGAGTGCACTGAAAAGCTGCACCAGATTTGTGAATTCGGTGCGCTGTTGGGCGCTACTGTTGTGCTCATCCAGTACGGGCGCATCATGATCCAAAAAGTGCATGAGAACTTGCTGAAAGACGGGCAGGCCATCGATGATGCCAGCACCGGAGGCCAGTGAATCCTTGTCCTCCTTGTCGCCGCACAAATCAGCTGGAGTACTGGTCACATCGATTTGACGCTTGTCCAGCAATATGGCCACAACAATGGCCCGATGCTCGCCCCAACGCTGACTGGATACTGCCCATTCGCACAAGATGCGTACAGTATCCGCATCCTGTTTGGGCTCATAGGCAGCTCGCTGTGGCTGCTGCTGTTGATCATCCTCGGAGCGACGCAACAGCTGCGCTGACTGTGGGGGAAAGATGTGCGCATAAAGCGTATCAATGGAATTGCATTGATCCATGCGATCGAAGCAATGTGTGTCCAAGTGATCCAATGTGGCCAGCACATTCGTATAATGATTCTTGCCCGCACTCAACCACTTAGAGGCAAACCAGCGCTGTTCGGCGTGCTGTGTACGCAACACAATATCCGCTTCGGCGGTACGCAACTGCCTCCTCAACTCCTGATTGGTGCGTGGACAACGTGAGGCCATTGGTAGCACCGATGGCGCCAGCGGCAAATGATCAAGTGGACTGCCCACCAACGAAGACGGTGCCCGGTGAGCTGCTATGCCGCTCCACACCAGCGCCGTGGGGCACTCAATGGTTATCACTTGCAGTATGGTGCTCAAGTAGAGCACTATGTCTCGATGATGCGGACAGTTCATGTAGTCATGCAGTGCTTGTTCATAGGGATCCGCAGATTGTTGTTGCTGCTGCTGCTGCTGATGATGATGATGCTCATCGGGTGCATCCAGTTCCATGGCCTGTGATTTGATAAGAGCCAGTTGTTGCTGTTGTTGTTGCTGCTGCTCTACGGCCGAGTTTAGCAGCTGCGCGAGCTTTTTGGCCACCAGGTTGGCCATTTTACGGCACAGCCGCTCCGATTGCACAAAATCATGCATATACTGCAGTGCAAAGCTGAGCACTAGCTTCTTTAGCGGTTCGTCGAAGCTAGCCTGCGTGCGCATCTTATCCAGCAGATCCAGTATCCAGTTAAGAAACTCCTGACGATCCAGCAGTGACTCCTCATACATGTACTTGCTTAACTGATGGCAGTACTTCCAATACTTGAGCGCATTGCGGCTATCCTCAAACTGGCTGCCAATGCCTGATATACTCGAGCCGGGCGGAACAGCGCCGGCGCTAGCTCCAGCTGCGCTGCCAGATGCCGAGCCGCTCAGCGTGGCCAGTGCTGTGCCCGGTGGGGCAGCAGCGCCAGCGACAGCACCGCCAACTGAACCGCTACCCCCAACACCTGGCTGTCCATTAGCCGGACTATGTATAGGCGGTAGCGGACTCGACATGCTGGGCACCGGTATAACATTGGATGTCGACGTGTTGCCCACGCTGCTGTTGTTGTTGCTGCCGCTGTTGTTGTTGTTATTGCTGTTGCTGCTGTTGTTGGCGCTGCCGTTGCTGTTGCTACTGCTAGTGCTGCTGGTGGTAGATGAGCTACTGCTGCTGCCATTGGATTGCATGCCATTCTTATCATGAGCTAAAATCACATTGAAAGGGGATAGTTTTGGCCTCCACTCGAATAAAAAATGAATGTACTTACACTGCTGATAGTATTCCTGCAGCTTGGGCAGCAACTCTTTCATGAACTTGATCATGTTACCTGTCCATTCAGCGGCCGGATCATAGATACTGCGCTTCTTGTTCTTCGATTCAGTAAAGCTTAGCGTGTATGCCGCACTCAGTTTGATAAACCAGGTGGCACGCTGCATGTTAACTTGGTTCTCGCAGAGCGTAATGAATATTTCCTCCTTTTTGTTGAAGGAGGGCGCCCGTTTGGCCAGACTGAGCAGAGGCTTATTGCCGGCTAGATCCTTGAACCAGGCATCCACCGTGCATTTACGACGCGGCGACACCGGCCAAAAATTATCTTTGCAATTGATTTGCTGCTTTTTGCGCACCGTATCCTGCAGAGTCATTAGCTCCTCCTTTTTGGCCAGCACCCCGCTATAGAACGCGCTCACTTTGCTAGCATTTACGTTCGAGTTGTGCGCCGTGCCAAACTCATCGGACAGCGGCGGCGTCGTTGTGAAGCCATGTTTCACATTTGTGGGCGTCAGTTCGTCCTCACGCTGCTTGGCGTCTTGCGGATATATATCCGGCGGGCCAAGGCGTGTGCGCTTGAGCGGACGCTTCTCCTGCAGCAGCGAGAGCATCGCTGCGGTCTTTTAATTGTGTTTTTACACAATTATCTTGCAAATTTTGTGCAATTTTCACTTTGGTCATACACAACAATAACACGAAAACAAAAATAATTATCGATATCTTATAATCGATAAATACAATTCCCTTGGCATTTTACAGCACTAATCTACTTAGAGATGCCCATCTTATATTTTAATAACTATCGTTTGCATAACGATATTGTAAACATTTAAATGTAATTCTTATAATGAGTTTAAAATGTTTATTGGGAGCAACCAATAATTGGAATGCAGAGTATTACAATTAACAACCTTCAATTAACACTAAAAGTAAATATTTATTTTAAGGCAATTATAAAACGTATTCAATTATATGAGAAAAATAAGCCTCATTTAGAATAAAAAGCTAGCACTTAAAGTGTAATATAATAACAATATATGTGAAAACATGTATGTAAAATATACATACATTTATAAAAATCTAGAGTATATAATTTGGTATACGGACTACGTATTATGCCATATGCGACTTGCATAATGATGTGTAGAATTGTTTTAGGTGACTCCACGAATCCAATTGCTTATCGATCGAACTCCGGTTCGTCATTATAATAATGTTCACTGGACTTCATGCCATGACTGCACTCAAAGTACAGCACTAGCAACTTAGACGCAAAGTCCGCTGGTAACTGAAATTTATGGTATTTTTTTTCAAATTAAAAATATTTTGAAAAAGAAAAAGCTACTCACTCTTTCCATGATATCGCGTCTAATATCAGTGGCAGCCGCATAGAGAATTAGCGGCTGCCGATTAGGACGCTTAGCTAGGATGGCGATTATGTCCACGATGAATGCATCTGTTATGCCCAGGCAGTAGCAGATGTTCAGATAACGCAGATGATCATTGTTGCGGATCAGAAGTAACAGATCCGCTTCACCAATATCGCGTGCACATTGCACCGACAGGCATTCGAGTTCCGTGAGATTCGCCAAATGATAAACGCAGCGATCGTTTCGTGGCTTGCAGACAAGCCACTTAAGTTGCTTGATGGCACCAATCCGCTGAGCCTGATCCTCATCAATCCAGCGCTTTCGATGCAATATTAAATACTCCAAAGGTATTCCATTCTGGCTGCTCATCGTTTTAAAGAGTCGCTTCTTCTGATTATCCGGGCAGTGAATTTGTAGATAATTGAGTTGTGGAAACAATGCCAGGGCGGTGAGCTCAGCATCGCTGTCCTGAAAGCAGAGCTTGGTCAGCTGTGGACAATTAGAAGCCAACTGCTTCAGCGTTTGTGTGGTCAAAAATTTGTTTGCATTGCGCAGTTGAAGTATCCGCAAGTTCCGCATGGATTTGGTTATGCCTTGAAAGTCGGCGCTTGTGACTTCATCGTACATTTGCAGCTCCTCCAAGTTGGTAAAATGGCGCAACTCTTGCACTGTATATTAAAATAAATATATATATGTTTATGTTTATTTAAACTGACAATCAGTTTAGACGACGCAATTCACCCACATTCTCGCCGTTCAAAGTTTTCCAGTCCTAGATTTTGTATGTGTGGCAAACGCAACTTCATGGCCTTAATCAGATCTATGCTCGTGCTCTTGTAGTTTCTCACGTAAACTTTACGCAGTGTTCGCAGCTGCAGCAAATACGGCTGCGCTTTGGAGATCGTCGCATTACGCAGCGTGATGCTCTCCAAGCGAACACAATATCTGGCCACGATTGGGAGTATTTGCAGCGGATGGTCGTCGTCGTGGTAGCAACGTAAGCTCTTCACATTGCCACCGCACAACCAGAGAAAGGCACGCCAATTGTCCATGTTCCGCAACTTGATATCGCTGTCAACGATTGCCTCGAATCGCTTGCGATGTAAATAGGCGAATGCATCACGAAAACGCCGACAGCAGAGGGCCAGGTTGACCTGATCCTCTAGATTGTGCAGACACTTGAATATCAACAGTAGGCAGTTAAAAGTGAGGTCCGAAAAGTTAGTTGTGCGCGCCATGGTGGTTTATAATGCGCTTTAATTGAGTTAATCAAACACATATTTTTTGCAAAAAGGTAATTAATTGTCAGCTGATTGTAAGAACTATCGATTTCGCGAGCATATCGATAATAATGTCGGAAAGTGGCTACAATTCTACAAAATTAAATTCTTATCAGAAAATGAGCTCATGCCATTCGATTGGAGGGCATTCGATAAATGGTGGGCATATCAACCCTACGCACAATAAGAAAGAACGACGATAACGAAACACGAAAGAGAGGTAGCAATTTAATAAATTACAAAGGAAAAAAGGCAATACAATACTTCCAAGCTGTGTGTGTGTTATTTAAGCAAGTGTACAATTCGTGCAAGGACAGTGTACGCCACGACACACACACACACATACACAGACACACACACACAGAGCACACCGTTTAGATGATGAGCAGCAGAACAACGGACACGGATGGCTCCTCCATACGTTTTAGTGACCACACACTGGACAAAGCGACCAAGGCCAAGGTGACGCTTGAGAACTACTACAGCAATCTGGTAACACAATACGGCGAACGCAAACAGCGCCTGGCCAAATTGGAGGCGCAACTGAAGGACGAAAGTCTAACGGAGACACAGCGCCAGGAGAAACGCTTACAGCATGCGCAAAAAGAGACAGAATATTTGCGCCTCAAGCGATTGCGTCTGGGCGTCGAAGATTTTGAGGCGTTAAAAGTCATCGGTCGCGGAGCGTTTGGTGAAGTTCGTTTGGTGCAGAAAAAGGATACGGGACACGTGTACGCGATGAAGGTTCTGCGCAAAGCGGACATGCTAGAAAAGGAGCAGGTGGCCCACGTACGCGCTGAGCGCGATGTTCTCGTCGAGGCCGATCACCAGTGGGTGGTCAAGATGTACTACAGTTTTCAGGTTAGTCGACTGGAAAAATAAAAAATAAAACAACCCACACACATCCAACCATCCGCAATTCGCTGACCAAAAATCAATAAACCAATACAAGCGCAAAGCGCGCTTGCTAAATCATATGCTCTTTGTTGTTGTTGTTGTTGTTCTTACCGTTGTTGTTGTTTTGATTCTTGGTGAAAGTTTTCCCACACAAACAAACACGAAGACAACACTGCAATGTTTGTTTGTATTGCAATATACCCAACAGAACCTTGCTAAACCTGCATAATTTCACATTATTTCTCTGCAACACAAAATATTGTTTTCTTTTTTTTTTATTATTTGCGCATTGATCTAAAATTATGTTTTTTGCACAAAGGTCCATTTTTATTATGATATTGTAATTTACAACGCAATGATTTTATAAATCCACATTTATGTAAGATATGACAATGTCAGAATTCCGCTGAATTTTGAATGACTCATTTCGAGAATAAGAAATAGTGAAAGTTAAAATGTGAATTAAAAGTTATAGTTATTATTCGCAAAGTATAATCAGCTTCGGCGCTGTTATATAATTTTCATCAGTTAGGTTTAAGAATAGTTTGCTCTGATACACATTATTATGGCACTTTAAATCAAATTTTGCATTTAGCTTCTTAGAATGCTTGTTGCTTTAATAAGTGTTTCAGTTTTGCTGAGTAATTGTAGCTTTTTAATTTGTTGTGAGTCGTCTAATATGTTTGCTTGTAAATTGCATTATAATTACGTACAGGACCAGGTCAATTTATATTTGATAATGGAATTTTTGCCTGGCGGTGATATGATGACGCTTCTAATGAAAAAGGACACGCTATCAGAGGAGTGCACACAATTCTATATAAGTGAAACAGCGTTGGCGATCGATTCGATCCATAAGCTCGGTTTCATACACAGGGACATCAAACCGGATAACTTGCTGCTGGATGCGCGAGGGCATCTTAAGGTGAGTGATAAGCTAAATAGTAATATGAATGATCAGATACATTTATATTATATATATTATATAATATATATAAATTATTTGGAACTTGAACAGCTTTCCGATTTTGGACTGTGCACAGGATTAAAGAAGTCGCATCGCACAGACTTTTATCGTGATTTGTCGCAGGCGAAACCATCCGATTTTATTGGCACTTGTGCCAGGTGAGTATCAATCAATACAATTAACTTAAAATTCAAGTTTGTGATTGTTGAACTATTTCTTTTTGTTGCAGTCCCATGGACTCAAAACGACGCGCAGAATCGTGGAAGCGAAATCGACGCGCTCTCGCCTACAGCACAGTGGGCACGCCAGATTACATAGCACCCGAAGTATTCCTGCAAACCGGCTATGGACCTGCGTGCGATTGGTGGTCACTTGGCGTGATTATGTATGAAATGTTGATGGGCTATCCGCCATTTTGTTCAGATAATCCGCAGGATACGTATCGCAAAGTGATGAACTGGCGCGAAACATTAATATTTCCGCCCGAAATACCCATATCGGAGGAGGCCAAAGAGACGATCATTAACTTTTGCTGCGAGGCCGATCGACGTTTGGGCTCGCAACGTGGCCTCGAGGACCTGAAATCGGTGCCTTTCTTTCGCGGCGTTGACTGGGAACACATTCGTGAGCGACCAGCGGCAATACCTGTGGAAGTGCGGTCCATTGATGACACGTCCAATTTCGATGAATTTCCGGATGTCTCGCTGGAGATACGTAAGTGCAACACATCTATTTTCATTTTGTGTTTGCAAGTTGTTCAACTTTCTCTCTTTTTTGATTGCAGCTTCAGCGCCAGTGCCGCAGGGAGGTGAAATTTCAAAGGATTGGGTCTTCATCAATTACACGTACAAGCGCTTTGAGGTGCGAAATTTGGAGTGAAGCTGTGCAGATTGCCGGTTGCCACACTTTGCCACCAGTACCGTCACCACAACAATCCCCACTCACAAAATCCACCACCACCATCAGCAGCAAAAGCAGCAGAATCCACAATTGCAATCGCAGTCTCTCTAACATCATCATCAAGAGCATTCTTAAGCGCTATAAAACTTAATTTTCCTTTTGAATGTCTTACCTACATGTGTATTTAAATACTATAGCTAACATTTGTGATTCCAAAAAAAAAAACAAAATGAAAAAAAACAAGAAAACAAAAACGAAACAAAACAGAACAAACACAGCAAATTTAAAATATATATGTATGCATTATATTTGTAAATGTTTTGCGAATCAAATTAAGTTTTTAACGCTTAAACTAACTAATTCTTTACTGTGTATGGCTTTGTTTAATTCCCGCCTTTCCCTTTTTCAAATCGTTGTGTTTAGAATTATGGCACTTGAATAACCAATTTGGCAATTGTTTATAAATTATATACTATTTGTTTTCATTCATTGGGCAGCAGCGAAATTTGTTAATAAATTTCATTAATATATGTACGTATGCATATTCAGAATATTATTATTTAGACAATTGTGAAATGTTTTATATTTAGGCACGTTATTTAATATACTTACATATGTATGTTTTGTATTTATTAATTATGCAACACTCACACACACACAGACACTCATGTATTGTATGTATTAAACAAAAAACAAAACAACGATAATGAAGCACACAAATTAGTTACTAAACCAACTACCGCAACCACAAACATAAACAATATTTAAATAACGGTTTCGTTCTCTTTACACAATCCAATCACGCCACCCACCACCTCTCCGACTCAAACAGATATACCCTTACCCTTCTCCTATGATCCTCAATATTCTTGTAGTTATTTCTTAAAGTTTTTTGGAGTTTCGTGTGTCTGCAAACAAAAGTTATCGCTGATAAAAACGCAAGCAAATTAAATCGAATTATATATACTACAGCTAAACAAAAACAAAAAAAGAATCTACCCGAGCAAAACTTAAAGTAATTAAAGCATACCTATAAATAAATGAAACGAGTAAACAAGTTTTAAGAAATTATTTTTGGTAATAGACTATAATAATAAGAATATTGATAATATGTAATGCAAAATGCAATAATAAATGAAACATGTGCATAATATGGACTAACAACAAAGTATTTTAAACCAAATGAAAACAAAAAAAAATTAAATTCATCGGGAACTATGATTGGAAGTTAATATTACTGATTATTTCTAATCGATTACAGGTTATTGCGAATAACAAATCCGATTGGAGTATCAGATTACTTTTTTTTCTTAAATGAAGTGTTAAGGAAGCAGAGTAAGCATTCTCCACCTGAGATGGATTGCGAGATATAAAATTACAGATAACATAAGAAAATAAATCTCTGCCTACAAATACAATTGGCGATCTAAAAAGTATGCTACACTTGGAATATATAACGATCAAGATAGGTCTTATAGGTGTTACTCTTTGAGTTGATCAAAGTAAATACTTACCCTGAACTGTTTACGCATATTAAGTTATAAAAGTTTAGATATTAGACATAGACAACTAAGAACACAAAATGAATGAACAAAGAGTACGACAAAAAGTAAGCATTGTACATTTAAATGTAGGTATATATTTTTCTTTTCTTTTCGTTTCTTTCATCATCGCATTGATACTTCAGCTCTCTCTCTTTCTGCTTGTTTTGTGTGGGTGTGTTTGAGTGTGTACATGTGGAGTGTAGTACGGTTAAAATTGATATTGTTTTTGTAATGCAACAACCGAAAACGTTACAGACATCTGAAAACAAAGATTTCAAATATTCGTCGAATTAGAATCATGAATGATCCGCTGATCTCTCATAGAAATTTCCTTAAAATCTGTTTTCAATGTGTGTATCTTTGTTTGTGTGTGTGTTTGTCCGCCGTATCTGTGTAAACCGGAATATATAGCTAGTTTTTTAAAGATATTTATATATATATATATACTACATACATAAGTATATATGAATGTGTTTGCATATGGACTACAGACTACGAGAAATTGTTACGGCTGCTTACGGAGGGCGGCAAAAAACTTTACAAAGGAAAGTGGAAAAAGGAGAAAATACTGCGACACAGAAATGTAGTTAAACACACAACTATGTAATTGTTTATAATTAAATGTACTCGCGATTAAATGTATTGTGTTTGTTTTGTTTTTGTTTTCGTATTTTGTTCTATATTTTGTTTTTACATCATTTTGTTTCGTTTTTATTTATATTTATCTTCTTTTTATTTGTTTTTTTTTTCTTGTTTTGAAATCTTTATTGGATGCTTGTAACGACGGGCAGTAGATCCATAAAATTATAATTGTAAAATGTTAAAAGTTTAACTATGTGCTTAGTGTCTAATGAAAAATGTATACATAGACGAATATGTATTGTATTTCTGCTTATCTCTCGATTTTGGTTGTATTTTTCTTATTTTTTTTTTGTTTCTTTTATTTTACTTTATGTTTTACTTTTACTTTTGTTTTATGCAAAAATTTGTCAAGCAGAAAATGAGAGGGGGAGTTGTTCCGGGTTGGGGACCTTGTTAGTTTTGCTATGCGCTTTGCAACTATTTATAAATTTAATTTAAATTGAATTACAAGTTAAGTTATTTCAGATTTTGTTGCGATATCTCAAATCGTAGCTAAACTTCTTCATTTAAGCTATGCCAAGAAGACGTCAACTTTTTTAACGCTTCTGCTTTGATTTTCGCTTACTACAAATATTCCTTTCTGATTATTTTTTTTGTTTTTAAATTTTTCTGTTTTCTACGGTCGATAGTAAAATGTATATATAAATATATATACACATATGTATATAGTTATACGTACGTTTAAGAATTACATTATTATAGGACATAAATCTAATGGGAAGGCATGCTAGGGACAGTTGGAGAGTGGAATCTGGGTCTGTTGGGAGATGGTATGTGGGGAGGGTTAGGTGGAGGGGGTCTTGCACAATCATATATTAATTAGTAGTAAAATTTGTATGTACAATTCGTTACGTTGCTTAGGACTGATCATCGATCAATAACATGACCTGTTGCGTTGACGTTTGTGGATTCCTTGCGCACTCCACCTGATGAGCATTCCAATCCTTACGCTGGCAAAACTCCGAGCAATACGGCGTCTTTCGACACAGCGAACACTCGGCCAATGCCTCCCGATTGCAGTTGGCGCACTAAATGAAACAAATGGATGGAAACAAAATTAGTTTGTTATGTTTTTTGTACAAAAACAAGAGTCTGTGATTTGGTTATAGTGCTTACTTTCTTTGCAGATATGATCTCGTTGCCATGTAATGAGCCCGATATATTGGGATCATCCATGTCTGTGTGGACCTGGACACGCATCGCAGTGACCGCTGCGTCGCGTTCCTTTTGTAGCACTTCGATCCGTCGCTCGTAGTTTTGCTTCATGTCGTTGAGCAGGCGTTTGAAATCGTTGGTTGCCTTAACCATGGTGCAGTAGACATGCTCGATGTTCTTCATCGATTGACTGCCATCCAGGACAGCTATGGAGCCCGCATCGTTAATGTTCACCACAAACGTTTCGCGCTCATACGGGTTGCCCATTTGCGTTTGGTCAACTAGCTCGGTGGAGGTGTCTAAACTGTCATTGAGCGCCGACCATGGTTCATCCTTGGAAGCTATGTTGTCTTCGGTTAAAAACATATTGTTATCATCCACCACACTCGTGGCGGTTGCTTGCGTTGGGTCCACGTTGTTGATGATGCTGCTTCCGCTTGTGTTGTTGTTATTGTTGGTGTTGCTATTATTGTTATTATTGTTGCTATGCGTATTGCGTTTTCGTTTGGGTCCAGGTTCCACATCGAGATCAGTTTGATTTCGCTTTCGTCGCTTATACGGCGTGAATAGACGCACAGGACCCGATGCTGAAACGACATTGGCGTTGTATAATAATATTATTTCTTAGTTCAGTATTTTTTATTTTGTAATGTAGCAAAAAGGAATCAAGAATGAGCGAGTTTTTCAATAAAAATTAAAGATTTTAATATATTTTAACTATTGAGAATCACAGCAAAGCAGTTTGGCTACATTTGTAACTCGTATCAAACGTTTTGTCATGCCTCATGGAGTATTGATTTGGGTACATTGATAGAGACGGGGTAGGGTATTAATATTGTGTATGCATCTCTCACCTGACTCACCTGCTTCGTCGTCACAGCAGACTGTGCAACTGCAGTTTGTCGCGTGCGGTGTTAGCGTGCCCTCGTCAATGAGCGATTGTAGAGATTTACCACCATATTTGATGGAGCGTTTCCAGTCCTTGCTGGAGCCACGACCGCACACATGCTCAAATTCGCTGGGCGTATGCCATTTATCTTTGTATTTAACGCAACGCCCTCGGCCGCCGGAGCCCAGTTTGCTGCGATAGAGTTCGGCGCAGGTGGTTTTACAACGGATCTGGAACACCTCCAAGTGCGGTGTACTTGATGTCGTTTCCGCCCAGCCCGGTGAGCCGGTTGTGTTCCCAGCACCGCCACCGCCGCCAGCAGCATGCTCAAGCGTACCGATGCTGTCATGGCTATTATTGCTACCAGAGCCATCGTGATTCAGTCCAATGGTGTTTGTGGCGGTGGTATTTGTATTACCAGCGCCACTATTGACGCTCGTCTGCTGCTGTTGCTGCTGCTGTATAACAATCGTTTTAAGGTCACCGCCCATGCTGACCGTACTGCTGGACAGATAGCAATTGTTGTCGACGCACAGCATCGGTTTATAGTGCGGTAACTGATCCGGCGTAATCACATTAAATGCCGTCCCAGTTATCATTGATCCGATTGGCAGAGAAACGGGCACTGAAACAACGCCGCCACTGCCGCCGCCGCCTCCACTGCCGCTGTTGTCGTTTGATGAGGATGTGACCATGCGAACTTTCGTATCCAACTGCATTACCATAGCGCACATTACAGAGCCCACAGAAATTTCAATCGAGCGCCGTCGTCGTCGCCGTCGTGGTCGTCACATGAATGTTTGTTTTTATATCACAATTATCCAGTTTATATTATTTGTTTAATATTCAAGTTGTTGTTTGGCGTTGCCGTTTATTATTATTTGTATTTTTGTGTTTTTTTGCAATTTTTAACATGGAAGAAATCAAAGAAAATTTCGTATGTGTAAGTAAACAACACAGCATGGAAAAATGAAAATCGGTATACACAACAATTTGCGCCACACACAAATTCTGACGTTCTTGTTGGAGTTGCCTGTGTATGGATGTGGATGTGAATGGTGATGGTGACGATAGTGGTGGTGGTTATGGTGGCGGGCTTTTGCTCTGGCTTTGGACTCACGAGTCTCTTACTGTGCATTGTGGGCTGTGTAGGGCGCAAGCACCGCGCGCATTTTTGTTGCGCCGCCACCTTCGCCACCCACCACCCCTCCTCACCCCATCCTTTCACTAAACAGATTCAGCCCACCCGCCCCCAACACACACACTCACAAAAACATAACCACCCACACATACACCACTTGTTTTACAGAAAGGAGCATACAAACACATGCACACATATACACACACACACATAAGCAAGTGGCAGGCACCGCGTTCTACAACTGCGCGTTGGCTGCGCGGGCATCCAACGAAACGAAACGAAAGCATACGAATAGTATAAAACGAACGAACGACTAAACGAAACGAAACGAACGAAGGAGCGAACGAACGAACCACCCTTGCCGCCAACGCCAGTCGGTCAGAGAAATTGGTGTGTTGATTTACCTGATGATGATGGTGATTCTCTAATATGACCTCTTCTTTCACAACATCGCGCACGTCGTCGGGTAATGCGGCCAAATCTTTCACTTCACGTATTCTGCTCAGATGCAGTTCTGTTGTGGAATCCTGTTCCATTCTGCACAACAGCAACGCGACAAAACAAATGCACTTCCTCTTCTTCGACAACAACTACTTCTATGGGTTTCCTTTGCTATTTGCTGATTGTTGGATATGAATGTAAAGTTGTTCATCGAATTGTTGCAATTGCAATTGTGGGCTACGGACGTCTGTTGTCGTTCGCTTGTTTGTTTGTTGTTGTTGTTTGGTTGTTTTAGCTATTGTAGCGTTTGCATTCGGTTTGCGCGCACACCATTCACATTAAATATGTTTTGTGTACGTTGCCTTTGGCTATTTACAATTATTTTTATATGTTGCAATTTACATTTTTACAATTCTTAAAAGTTGATATCCGCTGCGATATAAGAAACAAAACGATGTATCGATATCATCGATAGTTCTCTTATTCGATATTCATTCGATGAATTTAATTTACACAAATTACTAACCAAAATTATTAAGCACATGTTTTTAAATTATAAGCAACCAAATTATATATAATGTAATTTTGGCACGTTTTTTTTTAACTCTTTATTAAAAAAATATTTCCTTCATTTGAAACCGATTCATAGGCATGCGCAGTCAAGCATATATTAATCGAATAGTTTTGTAGCTGCTACTTGCTAGTTTCAGTGACACGTTTCACAAAAATACTTTAGCAAACGGATCATGCTTTTTTCATGTTAATGTATAGAATTGATTCCATATGAAAAGATCTTATTGAGTATAGGAAAATATTTTAGTGAGCAATTCAAAGAAATTCAAGCGACAGTTTACCAAACATTTGTAATTTTTTGGCTCAGCAAAATTTTAAGCTTTTGCATGACAAAAATATAATATTTAAATGCAGCGATAATCACGAACTTAGTTCGCTCATTTGAATTTGTGGGTCGTGTAATCGAACTTATTTGAAATGAGTCGATAACATTTAGCCATAACAAAAATGGTGTGTTTGTGTTATCAAGTTAACAAATAAGCATTAATAGTTTTAATATGCCTTTTTTTCAGGCGGATGTTGACGTTTTCATAAGCAATTACACACTTGTGGATCCAGAAATTTATCAATTATGGATCGAAGGTTTTTCCTGTAAGTATCTTTTTCATCTGTTAGGCACAGGTTTCGAAATATGCTCTTTTTTATTTTTAATAATGGTTTTTTCTCAAAGCCAGCGAAGCGGTTTGCTACTTAAAGCAGAAGGGCTTTGGCCATTCCATGGGTGCGCCACTGGAATTGATTGCATCTGATGTTCTGGACCATTATCGCACCTATGCACTGATTGAGCTCTACTTGCATGCGCCTACCAAATTGATGGAGCAATCCTGTTTCCAATTGGAGCCAGATACGCGTGACCTAATCATTGAAAAATATTATTCAATTGATGATGTTGTGGCACGTGAAATACTTGGTAAGAAGTTGACATCACGTTATCGCAAGGATCTGGACGAAGTGGGCGAAAAAACATGCGTCAAACTTAAATCGTGTCGGTAAGTAAATTGTGAATTATTATAAATATCAGATCATATTACCATTTTTATGTACAGTCGTCAATTTGACAATGTGAAACGCATTTTTCGCACTGTTGAGGAGATGCCAGGAACTCTGACCAACAATATAAAGCAGCATTTCTTTATATCTAACGAACTGGCCAAGTAAGCAATAAATATATACATAATCTAGTAATATTACGATATTAATTTGTATCGCTATTCACAGGAGATATGCCTGCATTGTGTTTTTGGCTTGTTTGCGTTTCGAAACATCCAAAAAAAAATTGCAATATTTAAGCTTCAGCGATTTGCTCACCTGTTCGCACTCCATCATGATCTATTGGACCTATACCTATCAGGTAAGTAGCCCACAATCTCAAAATGTTCTTTACATACAACAAATATTTTTTTTTTCTTTTCTTGTTTAGCACACCGGCCCCGAGTATTATGATACTGAAATGGACAAGGAATTCCTCTTAGATTTGCGTGAGTTGCGCTGCTTACTGGACAAGGAAAAAGAGATTAAACAGTGTGTCATCTAAATACAATGACGATTCTCTTTTGCTGAAATTCATCTATATTTTTCAGTCTTGTCTGCCTGCGTTTAAAGCCTGTTCTGCTGGAGCGCTCTTTTCATGAGCTAGATGGAAATTTTCGTTCGTATTGGCGGGCACTTATCACCATTGCCTGCAATCTGCATCGAAATCGTGAACTGAGAGATTTATTTGTCGATCTCTGCGAGAAATTGGTTGAGCCTTGGCGTCAGAATGGCTGGAACCGCGAGCAGGTTAACAAGTTTCTCTCTTCAATAACACAAAGCGTTCTGGATTTAGAAATATCTAGGTGAGATTATATTAACCTTTCTTTAAATACGTGTATGTGCGTCTAATTATATGATTTGCCTTGCAGAGATCAAGAGACTCGTTGCCTTTGGGATCGGTATATGCAAGTTATAACAATATGTTTGGATAAAATGTATCATATATAAATAAGTTATGTTTTTCTTTTGTTACACATCTTGTATTTATTTTAGAATTAAACTATAAACATTTGATATTAAGTATTTTTTAAGAATGTTCAAAATGATCCATAATTTATTGCATTTTTAATATAAAATTTAAAAAATATTTTAAGCTCGATAGATTTGCATCTGCGAATGCATCGAGCTTCCTAAGCAGCGTTGCCAGACGGACGAAAAAGCTTAAGCCATGGGAAAGCTTGCATTTGACAAATTGCAGATACTTCTTCTATAGCCGTGTTCGTTGCTCGCTCGCTGACGGTTCCTTAACTTGTTTGTAAACAAAAGAATTGCTGGCAACCAGGAAGCTTATTCAAAATCAGAATCAATTAAGAAAAAATCGATTGTTAATTTGCATTAGCGGAGCCATGCAAGAGTTTTGGTATGTTCTATTGCGTCTACATTGGAAATTAGAAATTTCTTTAAGTATGGGTGACTTGCACACACACACACACACGACATCTGTATAAAATTTTTTTGGTTTACATGTGTTCTGGGGGATGTAAGATAAACGGCGAGCAACAGTTGCCGGATTATTTTTGGAATTTAATGGGGTTGATTTTGATGATGCTTTTGAAAGCTACTTAATAAAATGTTAATGTTAATATTAACGCACAATAAAGCAGTTAACAGCTAATTTGATTGATTACCAATATGAATTCCTGATAATAATTATTGTGCCTTTTACAGTGAAAACCTGGAGGATCAGGAAGATGAAACACCAGATGAGGAGAAGTCGACGCGCACAACAGATGAGAATCGCAAGTAAGAATCAATTAATGCAGCCAATGGCAAAATAACCAGTTATTAATATTTAATTTTTATACCCTTACAGAGGGTATTATAATTTTGTCACACAAAAGGAGACCCCATTTATTATGATTGTACGTCCGTCTGTCTGTTTCAAAACAATATCTCTTGTCAGTAGACATACAGCTGCTCCCAGAAGCTATTAGTCGAAAAGTTGAGTTCTTACTAACGCTATTTTTTGTATACAAATATTTTGCCCATATACATATATATATATGGCCATATGTCTGTAAGGGTAATTAATCTTCGGCGCTCCGAAGATACTTTTTTCATTCTTGATTTTGGATAAAATTGTACTTAATAATACAGTGCTCGCTCGGAATTTAGTAGTTTTTTGTTCCAAATTGATTCTTCATTATATTTAAATTACAAATATCACTTGAACTATCTTCTGAAAATGTAACTAATGAGCATTCAGTGTAATAACAAAATGTTCTCTCGCGTTTTGTTTGATAGACAGAATCACAGTGAGATTGAGAAAAGGCGACGCGATAAGATGAACACATACATCAACGAGCTATCCTCAATGATACCCATGTGCTATGCGATGCAGCGCAAGCTGGACAAGCTGACTGTGCTGCGCATGGCTGTGCAGCATTTGCGGGGGATTCGCGGCAGCCTGCATCCCTATAATGGGGGCGATTATAGGCCAAGTTTTCTGTCCGACCAGGAGCTTAAGATGATCATATTGCAGGCGTCGGAGGGGTTTCTCTTCGTTGTGGGTTGTGACCGTGGACGCATTTTATTTGTCTCCAATTCCGTGTCGAACGTGTTGAACTGCACGCAGGCTGATCTTCTTGGACAAAGCTGGTTCGATGTACTGCATCCCAAGGATATTGGCAAGGTAAAGGAGCAGCTGTCATCGCTGGAGCAGTGTCCACGCGAGCGCCTCATCGATGCCAAGAGTGAGTAATAGCCCTATAGAATAAATATGCGTACATGTTAATTGATAGAGATATTTGTGTTTTATAGCCATGTTGCCGGTTAAGACGGATGTGCCGCAGAGCTTGTGTCGCCTTTGTCCCGGCGCTCGACGTTCCTTCTTCTGTCGTATGAAACTGCGAGCGGCCAACAACAATCAGATCAAGGACGAATCGGACACATCGTCTAGTTCGCGTAGCTCCACCAAACGCAAATCAAAGCTGAATATGGATCACAAATATCAGGTTATACAATGCACTGGGTATTTAAAATCATGGACGCCCATCAAGGACGAGGATCAGGATGGCGACAGTGATGAGCAAACAACGAATCTATCCTGCCTCGTGGCCATTGGACGCATACCACCCAATGTGCTCAATTCCAGCGCGCCCATCTCGCTGGACAGTAATCCCCACATTCGGCATGTTCTCTTCATATCCCGTCACTCGGCCGAGGGCAAGTTCCTTTTTATCGATCAGCGGTTGGTTCCTGCAATTGTTGCACTTATGAAGCACATGTTAATCTGTTATTTATTATTTGTAACTTACAGTGCCACATTGGTGATTGGCTTCTTGCCACAGGAAATACTGGGCACCAGTTTTTACGACTATTTCCACAAAGAGGACATTTCAGCGCTGGTCGAGTGCCATAAAATGGTTATGCAGGTGCCCGAGAATATTACCACTCAGGTGTATCGCTTTCGCTGCAAGGACAATGGCTACATCCAGTTACAGAGTGAATGGCGCGCCTTCAAGAATCCATGGACAAACGATATTGATTTTATAATTGCCAAGAATTCGGTGTTCCTGTAGGAAGGTCGTCGTAGTAGCCGCTTCTCTAAATGGTATCAATGGTTTTCGTTGGTTCAAGATGTAACCGAAATAAATATGCAGTTTATATTCTAAATAACGTTTTGCCTATCGATGTTGTATAGCGATTCTTTTGCAATTTAATTACTTTTAAGTATATGTACACACTGGTTCAATTTTAAAAAGTAACGTCTTTTAGAGCCAGATTCCAAATTGCCCAATCTTCAGCCATCAAGCAACTCGACCTTCATTCAACCACTGTCAGGTTCAAGTTCAAGATTATTGTGAAGAGCAGAGCTGCGAAACTGCACCGCTTCTCTTAATTGATTTAAGCAGAGGAGCTCTATTTATAGATAGCTGTAATAATTAATTCATTTTTTCTATCACAAAAACTAGTTTTTCGAAATCCTTTTATGGTCAACAGTTAACTGCGAGTTTCTCTTTACTTTCTACTCTTTTTAATAGAATTTAACGAATGGTTATTATCATAGTGCGTAGTTCTCCCGTTTACTTTTATCAAAGTTCTCATAAGAATCATTCATGGGCCCTCATCCACACGAAAGCCGGCAAAAATACACGAGCGATAAACTACATATATATATATATGCGTGTGTGTATGTGCCTACTTGTATATATGTGTGCGTTGCTTGTGCCGCTCTCTCTTTGCGCATTCAGTGCGCATATTTTATTGGATTTGTCTTTAGTTGAAATCGAGTGTGCAAGGCATGCGGACGCGTTGTAATTACTTTGATTTGTAGTTGACATATTGCAATATATATCGCCAAGATGGGTACCCTCATCTTTCTGCTAACAATTCTAATTGTATTTCTAATATATTCGCTGTTTAAATCAATTAGACGTCCCAGCAACTTTCCGCCAGGTGAGTTATATCCAAAAATATATCAAAAACCTAAGGAAAGATATATTATTTTTATAGTATTATTTTTGTTATGGCTGTTGAAGCAGTTAAACAAATATATAAAATAAATACCACATAACAAAATGGTACAGCCATTATACGCCCTTTGCCGTTGAATGTTTATTAGTTTCAAAGTGACATTAGTTGACGAAATAATTCAAATAATTCAGTTGATCAAGTTCATTAAATGCTTAGAGAAAATGCAAGGTATCAATTCATTTCCAATTGTGCTCTGTGGAAAAGCTAATGAAAAGAAATATTTGCTAAGCAAAGCCTTTTTGGTGTGGACTTCTTTGGAATCATTTATGGCATATTTATGGCAGACAGATACTTTCCACTAGATAAGTTTAGTCACAATAATCCGACTGGAAATGGATAACTGGAATACATTGTCCAACTGGAAAACGTTACCCCCAAGGTTGGCGGCGTGTGTCTGGCATTTCAAATAGATTTAATTGATAAAATGGTTAGACATCCATCACATTAACCCGTAGATGCCTTATTTCATTTACAACTGATTTACATATGCACAAAACAATATTATAACGCGATTATTTAATTAATATACAATAATTCTCATTCACAATGCATAATTTGAATTATTGTATATTTACAAGGTATAAATATAAGTGTTAAAAACTACAAAACTATCATAAAGTTAATTTGATAAAGAGAGCACACACATACACAGGCAAGCTTAAATTTGAGGTCTCCTTGTGTTAAGCACATACATGTAAAAGCACACTTCTGATAAGTGATGAAAAGACTCGAAAGATTGAGATTTTGGTTACCGATTTAATTATGAACTGATTATCAGATTTTTCGGTATTGCCAAATACTATTGTAGATAAGATTAGAAACCATAGTTGAATTCATTCAATTTCGAACTCGAATTGGTTTGTATACCCTTGCAGATGGAAATATAATATTATTTGATATATTTATATATTTCGATTTCAGGACCTGGTCTTATGCCTTGGCTGGGCAATACTCTGCAGTTCCGTAGAGAAGCACGCGATGCTGGTGGGCAGCACGTGCTCTTCAAGCACTGGGCGAAGAAATATGATAGCCAGCTGCTGGGATTGAAGCTGGGCCAGGAGTATGTGGTGGTGGCGCTGGGCCATGAGCTGGTGCGTGAGGTTCAGCTACAGGAGGTGTTCGAGGGCAGGCCGGACAACTTCTTTTTGCGCCTGCGAACCATGGGCACACGCAAGGGTATCACGTGCACGGATGGCAAGCTATGGTATGAACATCGCAATTTTGCGATGAAACAAATGCGTCACGTGGGCTACGGACGCAGCCAGATGGAGCAGCAAATCGAGCATGAGGCGGAGCAGCTGATACAACAGCTCTCAGAGACGGATGAGGCCGCCATTGAACCCGTTAACTGGTTAGCCCAAAGTGTGCTTAATGTGCTCTGGTGTTTGATTGCCGGCGAGAGGATCGCCAGCTCTGAGGATGGCACACTGCGTCGCCTCCTCGAGCTGATGAACCGTCGCTCGAAGTTGTTTGACATGGTCGGCGGAGTGCTCGGACAGTTTCCTTGGCTGCGTCATGTTGCGCCCAATTGGACGGGCTACAACTTAATACGACAGCTGAATGCTGAAATGCACAGCTTCTTTATGGAGACAATTAGCGAGCATCGGCGTCGTCTTGATAAGTGCGCGTCGCGCGGTGCAGAGCAACCCGAGAATGATGATCTGATCTTTGCTTATCTGCTAGAGATGCGTAATAGGGGCAAGGATACCGACAGCTTCAGCGAGACTCAGCTGGTTATGACAATACTCGACTTTTTCATAGCGGGCTCACAAACGACCAGTAACACAATCAATCTGGCGCTGATGATGCTCGCCATGCGGCAGGATGTGCAGGAGCAGCTACATGCCGAAGTGGCCGCCAATATAGATAGCAGCAGCAGCAAAACAAGCACAGATACGGTTGCATTTCCACATCTCAGTCGGCGCGAGTGCTTCCACCATATGGATGCGTTCATTATGGAGGTGCAGCGTTTCTTTCACATTACACCCATAACGGGTCCGCGTCGTGCTCTGTGGCCGACCAAGCTGGGTGGCTACGATATACCGAAGAATACCACAGTACTGATTAGCCTGCACTCTGTGCACATGGATAAGCAGCATTGGAGAGATCCCCACGAGTTTCGGCCAGAGCGTTTTATAGATGCGTCCGGTAAGTGCTCCAAGGACGAGTATTTTATGCCCTTCGGAATGGGGCGACGTCGATGCTTGGGCGATGCATTGGCTCGAGCATGCATATTCTCGTTTCTCGTAAGGATGGTACAGCAGTTTCGCATTGTGCTGCCCGAAGGTGAAACACCATCATTAATCCTTCAACCAGGCATCACACTGACGCCTAAGCCGTACAAAGTGCGTTTCTTAAAACGCAAATGAATTCGATTCAAAAATGCTATGGACAACCAATTATTTACCCTGGTTTTTGCACACATTCAATTATAATTTTCAATCCACAAGTTGTTATAACAAAAGAAGTTTTAAAACGATTTTACTATTATTTCTATTGAAATTTCTTGGTAATACAGTTTGCATAAAATTTGAATAAAAGTACGTTAATGGAAACAGGATTGCTTGTATTTATAATCTCGATAGCATCGAAAAGAGTCGTAAAGTTGACCAACACAATTTATCGACTATATATTTAAGCAATCCTGCAGTTATTGCAGCCAGGTATGCAAAGGTGGGATGTAGAGTGGAAAATCCAAAACAATAATATTCAAAAAATATATATTTAAATTATATAATACATTTTTTAAACTCTATCTTAAGTGTTAAGTATTTATTTAATGCAATTAGTTAACTCTCCGACTTTGGATAATTATTGTCATCATCTATTGAATCATATCTAAAACTGAAGGCGAATTGCATGTTTGATATTTAATATTCAGCATTACTGATGGTGAAATCTCGGCATCTATCCACCGGACCAAACGAATCACCGGCCACTTTTCCAGGAAATTTAAACACATTTCTGTCGTCCGTATTGGCATTCGTTTAGACACTTAGGTTTGGACGCAAACATTTTGCGTTTGCATTTCCAATCCAAATGCAGCAATTCACCACGCGGATGCGCCTTTAATATCGATAATAAAATGATAAAATATTAAGATATTATACAATTTTGTTTTTACCTTATCTTTCACATCGGTCATTGTATCACTGCACTGCACAGACAGCACAATTAAGAATGAGTTCATTGAATCGTTTCGCTTTCTATGGCAAACGGAGATATCCTAAATTTTGTACAGTGAAGTATAATTCTGAGCAGAGCTTCGTTGTCATTTAGATTTTCTGGCCTCGTATCCAAAGAGAGAAACTGCAGATGCTGCAATTGCGTCAAGCTTTTAAAGAATTTTTTTGTTTCCAAGACTCATAAGCTCGGTTCACCATCCATATCCAATCCAATATATTTCAGATATATGAAATTCACAATACCTTTGATTGGCTGGTCGTTAGATAAGTTAGATTTGGACAATATACAAATAAATTAGGTAGATATCTGCTAAATTTTCTATCTTTGAGGCAAATGGATAAAGAACGTAGAACGTGCTTTTCTTTAAGTATATCTAGAAAATCATCCAGACTCATGTTTTCTTAAATATTGTAAAGACCAAGTGTTTCAAGTTGGTTACAATTCGTCAATTGCTTTACTGAAAGACAACATTACAACATTATTGGTTTCAGCTCTCCTTTATGCTAAGACTTACTCATTTTCTGGAAGATAGAATAAAGCTAGCGATTTTAATGTTGATAATCTGGACAAACCAGAAACGATTTGTATATGTTTACTGTAGACGTATTCACAGACTACATTTTGCAAATTAATTATAGAACCACATATATTTGAAAAATGACTAGTTGTCACATTTTCGTCAACATAATATATTTTTAAAGTTATTAGTTTATCATCCTTCAGAGCAAAACTGCCAATTAATATCAAAAATATAATTATTTTTGTTATGATTTCACATAAAATTTTTTTTATAAAAGTAAGGTTTTTAAATTTATTTGTTTCAATTATAAGAGATAAACACTTACATTCTGTGTCGGGGATATCAAAGAGACTTAAGCACTTTAGGTGCGGCAACTGCCAAATATATTCGATAAAACCCACTTCCAAACAATCGCTTTTCTCTCCAGAAACAATAAGCGAACATGTGTAAACTTTGGGCAATATAATAAATAAACTTCGCAAAGTGATCATTATTGGTCGATGAGTCAATATATTCTTCGTAGATCGGAACGTCGGTGCCATTTAAATTGAGAACACTTTGCCATTTTATGCATCCATCTACTGATAATTTTATAATTATGATTTATACCGATAGATACTTGACTACTTGCAGTGCGCAATATGTTTAATTAATAATAGTAAAACCCTAATGATTTCAGTAAATACACTATTAGCGCAATATCATTATATGCCTGTACAATCGATATCGATACAAAACTAGTAATGCTGGACAAATAACGTTTCGATTGTTTAGTGTTTAAATAAAACTCGAGAATTTAAAGCACTGACAGCTGTTACTTTCAAATTAAAAGTCGGTTAATTTTGTTCAAATGATACTTTAATTATTTAAATTTAGAGGTTTAAGATCACAAAGCAATATTTCCATTAAACAAATATGAAAAAAAAAATAACGAAACGTGCTTGTTAACATTTTATTAACTTTATAAATTTGTTGTACACCTTTTTGTATAATTTGAGTTAGCTTTAGTTGTTTATTTAGGGAACTCTTTGGATACATCCATTTGATCGAGGGTGTCGAGCTTATTATGACATCACATTATTACCAACTTTTAATTTTTTAAAGAAACGGTATCAAAGAGAACTTGATTTCTATTCGTTCTGGTCTGATTCTTGTCCTTTATTGAGTGACAATTTAAATTAAATTAAAATTTTAGGATTTAAACTTAAACGAACTATTACGATTTGCAATTTGTGTAACAAAATCAAAACTTTTCAAGTTATTCGTTATAATTATATAATGTAGATGTAGGTATACATACATAAATATGTATAAATAACAACACCAAAGCCGGCTTATCAAACGCACAGAGTACATATGTATGTACAGAAATATGGAGATATATGTATATGTACTTATATGCATAATGAAAATATTTACAAAGTCATTAGGAAAGCATTGCGTGTACACCATCAATCAAATATATGCATTAAGTATTTCAATTCAATTCTTTTTGGCTAAAATACAAATGCATATTTGAATTCAAGTACGGATTATTTAAGTTGTGGTCCTGGACCTTAAGCACACATAGAATTTTCTGTACGCTTTCGCAATTAATAATGATAATAATAAGGAGTATGTAACAAAAGAGAATAAAAACAAACAAATAAAACGTGAAACACTTCTCGGGCTCGACTCGACTTAAATGCTAATGACTGCACACTGAGGCGATGTCAGTGCCTGTCTTTCTAACCGTGCATAGGATACACACATTCCGGTGTTGCTCCGCTAGTTGTGTTGCTTTACCGCTTGTTTTGTAGTGTTATTTCTGTTGTCATGCTAGAAATTGAATCCGCTATCGGGCATGTTTTGCGGATTAAATTCGTACTGCTGAGAGCCAGCAACGGGCGCCACACGTGTGTCCTCCTCCTCGTTGCCAAAGTACTGTTCAATAATGTAGAATGACTTGTGATAAATGTCGCGATTCTCATGCGACTGCAGATATTCAATTTTGTCTAGACCTGTGTAATATAACAGAAATCAAGTTTTATTTCGACTATGATAACACAAAATAACATCGACTTACCACCACATTCTTCAATGGCCATTGCATACGGATTGGGCCGCACTTGAAACTTTTCGCCTGCTTTCAGTATATTCTCGAGAGCATTCAAGGCAACCTGAACAATATCCGAATCGACGACAGTGAGAAAATCACACATAGGCGGCACACAGCCCACCTGGACTAAATAGTGTATCTGCTCCGAGGAGCCACTACTGGTGGCATTAGTTATGGCCCAGGCGGCTTCTTTGCGTGTTTTAAAATCAGCCGTTTGCATTATGCTCATCAACTGTGGGAATATATTGGCATTTATAATTGCCTGGATTTGGTCACGATTGCCGGCCGCAATATTTGAAATGGTCCAGCACGATTCCTTCTTAATCGTTTCGGCCGTGGAGCACAGCAAAAGGTTGATGCACGGCAGGGCATTATAGCTCAATATCACTTGGGTCTGCTGATCATCGCCGGTGACAATATTGCCAACAGCGCGAAGGGCCGCAGTGCTAACGTTCTGCTGCGGATGCCTGTTAATACGACAGAAGTTAACATTACATTGTTATTCTCAATTATCAGTAGACTTACAAAAGGAGTTCAACAAGACGCCGGCAGACGCCCGCATCAATAACCGCCTGAATTTTGTCGTTTGGTCCATCCGATAGATAGCTAATGGCCCAACATGTGTCGCTGAGCACATCCACATCAGTGTAGTCCAGAAGTCGCGCTAGTATTGGGAGACCGTGTACGATTTTTGAAAAATCGGCTGGCGGATTTTTGCCGCGGCACAAATTGGACAGCGTCCACACAGCGTTCCGAATCATTGTGATGCGATCCGATGTGCTCAGCACGCTGTGACAAATTAGCAAAACAAAACGGTTTCGCAAGAGTTAATCATAAAATGTCCCGATTTCAAGACTTTACTACTCACTTTAAAAGCGGCATCAAAATGCCCGAGCTCAGCAAATGATCGCGACACGTGGGAGAATCGCCAGCTATATTGCCAAGAGCCCAGACAGCCTGCTCCTGCACATCGTCATGGGGACTGGAGAGGAGCTCAATGAAAATGGGCACGGCACCAGAATCGATGACAATTTTCGTTTGATGCGATGTGCCTGACGCAATGTTCGTCAACGTCCAGGCTGCCTCAAATTGCAGCGTTGCATTTGTATTGTTGCGCAAGAACTTTACGAATTGTGGCACAATGTCCTTCTGTATAACCTCCTCAATGGGCGGATTGGGATCGCGGGACAGCAGTTTGCGAAACTTTTGTGTTGCCTCCAGCTGATCTCGCTCTTTGTCGCTATATAACATCTGTATCATCTCTGCATTAATTATCGATTGAGCGACAGCCGCCTCCGCCGACTGTCCACCATGCGATTGCACCAATCCACCGACACCCATACCTTGGCCACTACTATCAGCCATATGCATGTCGCCCGTGTGGTGCTGGTTGTCACCACTGCTGGCACTGTTCTCAATGCATCCGGCAATGCCTGGCGTGGATGTCGGTGTTGGATCCAACACCACATTGCGTCGTTTGGAGAGCTGCTGTTCTCGTTTCGTTTTACGCAGCTGAATGCCAACCTCCTCGCGTCTGCGCCGCATCTCTGTGGAGTCGAGTGCGGCATTTTTATAGCGCTGTTTGTGTGTGGCGGACATTGTCTGTCTGTTGATATTAGCAATTCTGCAAATAAGGTAAATATTTAACAAAAATTTTTCATTTTGGTTATATCTCTTGATAAACTACACACAACACAATATATAAAAATAAGTGACTACTTAGATTGATATTTTTCGTATATATTTATTATATCTTAAATTATTTTTTGCAGAGTATTGGCATACTCAGGTTGTCAGCTTGAGCAGTTAGTTTTAGATTGAATACGTACGATGAGCTGGTCGGTATAAAGGGCTTAGATTTAATATTTCCTTTGCATTTTACGAGAAGTTTGCTATTTGCACGGCAACTACACTTTCACATTCTAATTGTAATTACATATGTATGCACATGTATACCCACAAACACACATTCATGCATACAAGCATACGCGCTTGAATGTGTGCGTGTGTGTGAATGATGGGCTTAGATCAGCGTCAGCAAATAATGAACTCTCGCTTTTTTTTGCTTAATTTTCACTATTTTGGAAAAAGGAACTTGGTTTTTGTTAGAAGTTGAAGTTGAAATTTTGCATCACTATACCTGTGTTTCTGCCAATTTGAAGCGTCTATTAATAGTTCAACACACAAATGCAAATTTTAGTCACGATACGCCACACGTTTTTTGTTGGGCGTAGAAGGTTGCCAGACTTATCTCCTTGCATTACAGCTGATTGTGCAACAAAATTAATTTCGATAACGATATCAACAATTTGGGAATTATACAAAATAACGCCAACAATGGACAATTCCAAACATCATCAATATACAACAGAGCAAGTAATTAACAATGCAGATTTGCAAAGGCAGAAGGAAAAGCACTTTCTACTTTTACACAAGTACAATACTCTTAAAGATGCCACACAAACGGTGCTAGGAGCCTTAGCGCAGGCAAAAGGATTAACAATTAAAGACATACACAATATGTACAAGCTGCCTAGCCATAATTGAGGGCAAAACTATTTTTATACAAATATTAAACTCATTTAATTAAATGTATTTATTTTCAAAATAAAAAGGCCATGTGCTTGTAAACCAGTCGCTCTGTTTTTAACTAAAAATTTAACTTAAAACTAAACAAATCAAAGCACTGCCTTCCCTTTATTGTATGCCGACAACAAAAATATATTACTACTATTGTTGTAGCTAATCTCCTTAATTTCATTGACCAGCATGGAAATAGGCTCTGCAACGTTCATTAAATGCCTTATAAGTCCGCTCCTTGATTATATCCTCCACATTGAGCTCCGATTGCAGCACTCTCAGCTAAACAAAATACAAATTAATTATATTTGAATATAGTAACGTCAAACACAAGAAGCAAACCTTGCGTTGCTCTGCCTTGAATTTACTGTCGACATCGACATCATCGGGTTGTTTTTCCCGCTGCTCGCGGAGCTGGCTCAATGTGGTCGCTGACAAGGTTATGCAATTGCGTATGTTGTTTTGCTGTCGGATTTAAAAAAGTTTTAGTGTTAATATACAACAATTATAGATATAAGTTTACCCGTGAGAAATGGGATTGCTGCAGCTCGGCGTATAAATCTCGACATGTGCTCTCACTATTCACTTGACCTTTAAACGATTCCGTTGGCAGTGCGTTTAGCGAATATATAATTTTATCGTCCACATCTCGCATCTTCTTCAGTTCCTCCTATTATCAAATAAGAACACAAAAAATGTTTCTTTTGAATTAATGTGTGCATATTATATATGTATTGTGACTCACTTGGAAACCCAGAAAATCAAAGCAAGTAGCAGCCATCGAAACAGCTAAATAAATTTTGTACGATTTATAAAATTAAAAGGAAAACCAAACAAACAAAAAAATACATGTATATGTATTTTGCCGGCGCAATGTGTCTTTTAAAAGCGTTGCCACATTATTAAGATTGGTGTATAAGATATGCCAATGTTTTCTTGGCAGCATAATTCATTTATTTATGTATACCGTTCTAATTTCATTGGGAAGTATTAATTCATTGGTTAATTTTTAAGGAAATTATTAAATTAATAACAAGCCCGACTGCCAAAATGTACTCACAACAGCATACGATAGTATTGTGTATCTTGCAATGCAATCGATATTTATCAATTCTATAGGAAGAAATCATAATAACAAATTTATCCAAATAACTAACAAGAAAACTTTTATACATGACCGCCAAGCACGAAGATATTCGTGATAAAATCGAAAATGGTATCTATAAGCTTGCAACGAATGACAAAAGCACACGCAGCACGGTGTGGCGCGTCTATCGAAAGATTAAAAAAGAGGACGGCAAAATATTGGAGCACGTCTTGTATTGTACGGGATGCAAAAATTTGATGTCTTTCACACACAAATCAACAACAAATTTGCGAAGACACAAGTGCCATTTGCAATATTTGAAGAAACAGGCGTATTGCAATGGATATGCGCACGCAAACAGCACAAAGGAATGGTTCAATGATGACGAAACAGAAATGTCTGTAGAGGACATTCTAATGGAGGCGAAGTCGCAACTTAAAGTGGATAATGATGATTGCTCGGAGTCTGCCTCCTTAATGATGGACGATCTAGAGAAAAAGCCCACTTCGACGGACGTTGCTGCATTTATGGCGCTCCGAGGAGCTGGTGGTGATGCTGCCGCTGACAGTGCAACTCTTGTCCAACAGCCTAAAAGCAACGGTGATCCACTAAATGTTGGTCCCACATGCATTACGAACTCAAATTCACGACGTTCTGACGTTTTTGTGTCACACGATGTTAGCGAGGCCGAGGAATCGGCGATATATGCACAAACATGGTCTTTGGAATACCGCAAATTAACCGAGGATCAAAAATTCTATGCCAAGAGGGCTATTGATGAGATCTTTGTTTTGGGGAGATTAAGACGTTTAACGTTAAATACGGTCCCAGCGGTCACCGAGTGAAATACTGAATTAATTTTGTGTGCATAGATTTTAATTAGACTATTCTTACAAAATATTTAACATAAAAATGTAAATAATTTATTAGATAAATTCGCTGGTCTCGGTTGTTAATAACTAAAACTTAAATATTTAGCAATGTAGACAACTACTTCCCACCTTTCAAAATCATCATTAAATGTAAATGCTTCCAAAATTTTGATTTAAATATGGTCGAAGTTTAAGTATTTGTTATTTATGTATAAATGTATAAGCAATTGACAAAAAATTCTTTTAAATTTTTGTCGGGTGCACGATAAGTGCTATCGATTTATTTTTGTGCAGTGCTACCACAGTGATTATAATATTAAAGCATTTTCCCTCACTGTAAAAGTGACAAATTGACAAAAGTAAAGTAATGTTTTCTGTTGACAAAACATTTTTGTTTTTCTTTTTTGTTGTTGATAGTTGCAACCCAGACTGTTAAGATGACTAGCAGGAGGCCCTTACATTCGCGGAGCGAAGTCAAGGCTTCCAGACCTTCTATCCCCAAATATTCAAAAGATAGCGAATTCCAAACACCTCGCATGGTAAATGTTGAGGATGAAAGCAGTTCAAGTAGCGATGAGCAAAATGAATTCGTCGTGTCGGAAGATGAGTACACTTCCACAGACGAGACCAATCCAAATAATGATGCCTCCACTCCAGAAAAAACACTCGGTCGACCGGTTGTCATTACGCCACATAGTACAGAGACAAAAAGAAAAGCAACGGAGCAGTTGGAAAAACCAGCGAGCGCTCAACAATCTGGCCTAAATCTAAAATTAATTGCATATGCAGTTCTGTTTATACTACCATTAATTGCTTGCACGCGATTGCTGAAACAGGAGCCACAAATGAAACGCTGTGCATTTGAAAAGCTGCGCCAACGGGAACCAATACAGTCGTCGGATGTGTGGAATGCACTCACGATCAACATTGAATTACTGCTGAATAAGAAGACCAAGTCACCCAATATATACCTGTTGCTGCACTCGAACCAGAGCAGCGAACTTTGGATAAAGGGACTAGTTCAGAACATTGCCCTGGAGACGTCCAAATGTTTTGGTTAGTGCTGTAATAGTTAATTCTGCATCCGTCCCAAAATAACAGTCTTTCTTATGTTCAACACAGATGGACAGCGACCTATTGAAATGGGCCTGCATGACTTCGAAACGAAACATGGCGATGAC
This sequence comes from Drosophila fungiperda, assembly GCA_035042345.1. Lineage (NCBI taxonomy): Eukaryota > Metazoa > Arthropoda > Insecta > Diptera > Drosophilidae > Drosophila > Drosophila fungiperda. Next base: position 415,189 of record JAWNLM010000021.1, read on the forward strand.
TACGGTTATCCCATTGAACAGTATAAAAAGAAAATTAAAGAGGGCAACGTTTTTCTCATAGTCAATCTCAACGATGTGAGTAGACTATATTCTCCAATTTCATGTCTCCGTTTCACAGCCCCCTTTTATAGATACCCCCAAAAGCGGCTCGTGCACTACACACAATTTGCGACACATACAGTCCAATAGCTCCGGATGTGGTCATCTTTCTGACTCTACGCACACATCATGAACTCGCTGGCGCAACACCAACGCAACTTGCCTATCAAATGTTGCGCGAACTTTGGGAGCAAGTTCCGGATAACGAATTGGATGCCTTGATAACACGTGTCATTGATCAGGTCCTCCTATTGCAAGGTTAAGATTAGGCACTCATCTATTAGTTGTAAGCAAAACTAACTATAATCATTGTAACAAGCGTGCATTAATAATATATGTTTTATACAATGTTTATATCGTAGCCCATTCTCAACTATTTATTTATACCAAAATGCACAACATTTCGCCCACAAAGACCAGCAGGCTGCACCCCATGCCAAAACTCAACAGCATGATTAGTCCAATAAAATTATCAATGCCCAAGGAAACGGGTCCCATATAAATATTGGGCCGTTGCGAGGCCGCAATCCGATTCTGTCTGTGCGGACTCATATACTCGCCAACAATCTTCCACTCCCAGTACTTGTCCAGGCCCGACGAGTGCCACATGAGTATAAAATCATTGTGTACTTTCAAATATGGCCATAAGCGAGGTACATAAGCGGCACTATAGCTAAAGTATATATCGTCCACCATTAGCTTAAGCCGCGGCAAAGCATCGTCCGGTATCAGCTCAGCGTTGGCCAAGTGCCCAAATTGCATTCGCTCCAATACAAAGGCCATATGTTCACTGCGCGACTTTGTAGCAATAGCTGCACCATCATTTATATGATAACGCTCCAATAGGCCTTGCAAAACCGGCTGAAATGAAACAAAAAGTGAACAATGGAAGATGGTAAGTGCTATCTGATTGCATTTACTAACATCCGCATTGTCCGTATTCAAGGCTGATACCCAGGCGATAGATGTTCCCGTCCAGGTGAGCTTATGCTCATAGAGACGCTGTCGCGAATCGGCGGCCTCTTCAAGTTTAGGTAGCGTTAATATCGCCGCCAATCCGCCGCCATAAACGGTGGTCAGAATTATGTCCAACATGTAGCTAGCCACCAGAATAGCGCGTAGAGCATTCGATTTTGCCACATAACTGGTGCTTTGATTAACGAATAGTTTTAATGTGCTAACAACACCAAAGCACAGGCTCTTCTGCCAGCTATTATGCTGTGGGGCACCAATTTCATCCGACAATCTCTCCTTGAAACGTGTGACGGCCAGCGAAAGGCATTCGAGAACAAAACAAAATATTATGCCTAACCAGAGGGTGCCTTGGAAGGGACGTAGTGGTAGGATCCAGTTAATTATTCGTTGCGGTGCAGGCACTAGACAGGTGATACCTGAACGTCCCTGAAAGGTTGTCATATCCATTTGCTGATAGGCAGCATATAAAAAAAACAATCCGCCAATACCATAATCAATGGATCTGTCCAACACCATCCCCATCAGTCCAACGCCTGTGGCATTTGTAAAGACATCGCCCCAGTCCGAATTTTCACCTGCGGATTATCAAATGGTTCCCAATAATGAATGACACTGAAAATAACCTAAGTAACATTTTTTAAACAATGTTTCATAGTTAAAATTTAATGTTTCAACAGTCTGTTGTCTATCGAACATTTGAAATTTCGATAACACGGAATCGCAATTTAATCAGCTTAGTGTCCGCCTTAAGTTAAGGCCAGTTGATCGCAGTTTTATTTTGAGGTTCTTGCACCAAGTTATTACAACACTTGGTGCAAGAACCTCACTATTATATTAATCTGACTAATATGAAAGGTATAATACCTACTTGTATCTATTTGCACCGTACAATTGTACAGTTCGCAGAAGGTTCGTAAAAGTCTAACTTCGGTACCATCGACAAACGCCTCCGATTTATTTAAAAAACGGTCGAAATCTGCGGGTTTATTAAACTGAGAAAAATAATGTGTTATAATATATACTTACACTTTTCTATTTATATACATACATAATCGAATAGCATAAATGGTCTGTAATTGAATATGCCCAAAACGATTTCACGGCCTTTTAGATCATACAATTTACTAAACATATCCAAACCACTATCCCATATTACTTTCTTCACGTGGGCATCGTAAAGCTGCATCCTATCAAATGTTGGTGGTAATGTTCCCGATCCATCATATCGCGTTCCAACGAATCGATTAGTTTTAATCTCAAAAACGCTCGCATTTAGATGTTGAGCGTTGACGAACAAAATGTTGGGTTGATCTTAAAAGGCCAAAGCGGAATTCAATTTCGTTGAAAATAAAGGGTAAAGAAAAAACTAACCATAAATCAGATAACCTTCAAAATAAGATGACTGTTTAATAGGCTGTTCCAGTAGCTCATCGGTGTATACAAAAAAAAAGCGGTTCTCCAATGAGCGCCAAATTGAATAAGTGCTGGCATTGTAGAAATAACGTGTAAACTTTGGTATATGCTCTTGAAATACTATGAAACTCTGCAAGTAAATTTAAATAAAAATTGTCTCATTACACTTTTTTTCTTTTTTTGAACTCAAAACAAACAAGCACGGAATTTTTGGCATATCCGACAACCGATACTTCCGCCACCCCCGGAAAATTGAATAACACATTTGCTTAGCGGTAAATTGTGTCAGTGTTGACCAGTACACAGTTTTATGTAATAGTTTTCAAATGTATAAGATAAGATTTTGTTTACACAGCACAACACTGCGATAAACTGAAAGAAAACGATGCATAAACTTGGTCTAGATTGTTCACTGGGATTCCTTGCAGGCAAATCCCAACAGTCTGAAACAAATATATTGGATCTAAATTACGATTGCTATTTGGAGATATTTTTGTATTTGACAGCACTCGAAGATAAACTTAATTTGAGTCGAGCACATTGGCAATTTCGTGACGTATTTGCCAAGCAGGAGTGTCGTCATTATGCGAAAATCAATATGAGAATGCTGCGCTCCAGTTCCGACTGGGATTATCTACTGGATATGTTTGGCTCGAGTGTTGTGGAGTGCGAAATACGTCATGGACCCTTTGACGATAATATAACGCAACCTTTCTTGACGAACTTGAATGCACATTGTAAGTATTTGCAGCACTTATACTTGTTATTTACACGTTCCGTTGTAAAGTCGCCGGATGAGGAGGAAAGCGGTCTGATTATTTTAAAAATGCTGAAGCGAAAAGATCTGAAAAGTCTAAGCCTCACCGATGCAAGTGCTGTCGATGGTAAGTATTGTAGAAATATCAACGAAAGACAAACAATAAAGTTATCTAAAAATTTGTCAGAATTCTATGCATCAAAAACAAATTAAAAAACGTACAATATGTTACAGTATTGCAGGTGCAACATTTTATAGATCTGGAAGAGCTCCATATTGATGGATTAGATAAAGAGTTGAATGATAAGGATTTCGGCCAGGTGCTTCAGTCGCTGAAATTATTGCGTCGACTTTCGATACGATTCGACTACAGGCGAGAATTGCCGCCATTGTCGACTTATTGCCTGCAGTTGGAGCACTTGTCGCTGGATAACTTTGAGGGAACACTGGACGATGTGGGATATTTTCCGCATCTGAAATCGCTTTGTATTCTTTGGCGATTGAGCACACGCTTGAATCACAATCTCTTTCGATCATTGGTCAAACACTATGGCGATTCCTTGGAACAACTGCAGGTGACCATGCTGGCCACGGAGAATGTTTTGAAAATTGTTGAGTTTAAGAAACTCAAGTCGCTGGTCTGCAACATGTGGTGCAGTGAGGAGTCACTTTTAAGTTTGAGCCAATTGAGTGAACTTGAGTGTCTGCATTTGAATTGCAAACAGTCCACGAATCGTATGATGCAGCTGCTCGCTGTGATTGGGAACTGCTCGCAACTGCAGCATCTGAATCTCGGCCCTCTCTGGCAGAAACTGGACTTCGAATACTTTTCGTGTGCCTTGCAGGAGAAGCTGCAAAAGCAATCAGCAAGTGGAGTTGTTCGCCACAAATTGTTGATAACTCATAAATTTCAAATAGCAAGCGAACTACAAAAAGAGGTGAATTCAAATTAACTTAACTTTTTATAACAAAATTCATCTATTTTTGTATTTTTAAGCTGAGGCAGAATTTAAATGCACAATATGTGCAATTTGATTGCGAAAGCCATTCATGCTGGCTATGTAAGCCAGATCACTTCACCAGACTTGCCTTATGTGATTTTGATTAGTTCTTTGGAACTCACCTCGCAATGCGCCTGCTCAATGGCAACGGTAAGGTGAAGTATCCAATCGTTGTAGGCTATGCCACGCTCCACAAACTCCTCACGCTTTAGCTCATAAACGTCATTCTCCTTAGCCTCGAAACTGGACCAGTTGAGTGGCTCCAGAATGAGCACGGCCAGCGGTGAGCTCGTCTCCAATCGAATATCAAACGAGGAGTGCCATAAAATGCAAGTGGCATGCGAGTCCGTAAAGTATTGTTGTGCTTTTTATGAATGTATTTTTAAAGAAATGTATCTTTGTGTCTTAGTCTTGAAAAGCTCACCCAGAAAACTTAAAACGGTTGACCAGTAATTTGTATCTACTAGCATGGCTGACATGTCAATTACTTCTCTATTATTGTATGCCAAAGAGCAGCTTTATATACTCAGCAGCTTGGGTCAGGGTTGCATTAAACATTTTAAAGAATATTTGTCGATCGCGTGTTATCAAAGTAATTAAGCATATAAGAACTTAAACTCGTATACTTAAACAGACAAATACTGTGTGAAACGAAAAACACTACAAGTATTTCCTATATTTTTAAAGATACCAAATAATATGTAATTTTTTTACTTCCGATTATATATAACATTTGTATCAAAAACTAATTTACAAGAATTTTATTACCCATCTGTAGTCAAGCTTATTTGATTCTAGGAACATTTTATTAGCCATCCCTAGTCAAACGATAATTTGAGTCATTAACTGCATGCATAACAATTTTTTAAGGACTTTGAACTCTTGAAATATTTATTGAAATAAATATATGAATGGTAACCATTATCATTGTGTATGTAAATAACTTGTTTAAACAATATTCCATATGCATTAAATGTGCATTAAAATAAATTACAAACTAAACAGAAATTATATAGCAGGTATAAAGCGTAGGGGGTGAGTGGGGGTCTTATAAATCCATATTTGCGTGCACTTAAAGCGTGGGAACATGTTCTTCTGGTTAGATAAAGTTATTTATATTTGAATTAAGACAGGTTTCTTAAGCCTTGACAGTGGCAAGCCCGCCGCTGCCCAGGGACTTCATCAGCTGATAACATTCCTTCAGCTTACGCTTATCGCCCACTTTCTCGAGCGTTTTCGCTGCCTCCGCCAGCAGCCCGGCCCGTTCCCCGGGCGAACTTAACAGCGCCGGTGGCAAATATTTGCATGCCACATACATGGCTGCCGCTCGCTCCCGTTCGCCACCCTCGCAATTCTGATGGCGACGATCCTTGCTGCCGCAGAAGATTGACGAATGGGCGTTGCGCGAGCGCAGGCTCCTGTCCAGCAGTTGCTGCGTGGGGCACGGCGAGGCGCCAGCCATCAAACGACAAACGGCCTCATACAAATAGATGCGCGACTGGGCGTTCTACAAATGAGCATAGATTTTCGAAAATTATTTGTTTTAGATTTCAGCAGAGCTGCTTACCGGTATATTCTCGACAATGCTGCGCAATGAATTCAAATCAGTTTGAAACTTTTCGAGCACATCGCCGGCCACCTGATAGTAACCATCATCCTCAATTCCCATGTGCTCCAGCTCCCACAAGGCGGTGCGCGTCTCCAGCAACCAATCGCAGGTGAGCAACTGGAACAGCTAAATCAAATAGTGTAGAATTAGAAAAGTGCCATTTTTAAGGAGCAAAGGGAGAAATTAGATCGATCAGCGATCAGAAAGTTGTTGCTAGTGAACTGCACGGAGGTTGCACTGCAGTTGTATTGCCGCATGCAATTTTTGGACAGACAATGCGACTACAATGCACCTTCGTGACAGCTCCTGGATATGACAGTCCTAACTGTGCAGAGGAATCTATCAGCCATCCATCCAGCAGCTTACCAGTTTAATGCCCTTGGCATTAGTTATACGATTGACAGTGAGGCTTTCCTGTAACTGGCCACTGGATTCATCGCACAGACGATTAATTGAATGCTTCAGACGTTTGTCCAGTGTAATGTTGCCATTATTCCTGTAATAGAAGGTTGATTAAGTTAGGCATTACAGATTGCAATTATTGGCCACCTACATGAGCAATATCATCTTGGCGCGCAGCACCGCGTGTAATGCCTTGGGCAGATGATCGTTGTCGCTGCTGTGCTGCAGTTGAGCCGGCAGCTGTTTGATGTTGCCGTACAATTTCTCCGCCAGCGTATCCTCGCCGAGCAGCCAGTGTACGGCAATCTCCAGGACATTTGCCCACCACACCACGTTTGTGTCGCGCTCCTCATCCTCATCGGCCCACAGTGTATCGCGCAACATAGATGTATATTTCAGCACATTGCTGACAATTGTGCCGCTGTGCTGATGCTGCAGTTGTTCCGATTCGCTGCCAGAACTGTTACTGTTGTTATTTTTGTTGTTTTTGTGGCTGGGGGCAGATTTGTTGTTGTTGCTGGACTTTTGCGAACCGGCGCCAACCAGACACTGAATGGCCTTGTGAAGCAGATGCTCGCGATATTGCTACAGAGAGGAATATGAGAGAACCAGTTACTTCTCTAGAGATTTCAATTCTCTCCAATAATTACCTTAATGGCATGCGCCGCTGGATCGCATAGATTGCGTAGACGTGTAAAGAAACCATCCTGTTCGCCAGCACTCAGCTCATCATAGTTGAAAACATGCGCGGCAAAATAACCATATCCATAGCTGGTGAAGGCCCAGCGCAGCTCCTGCGTCTGCTCGGCGGCTCGAGTGCGTCCGCACTCCTGGCGTGCCCGACTCATATAGTAACGGGCGCAGAGTTGTTGCAGCCATTTGGGTGCACTGCGTTTCATGCGCAACGCTGCCATTACATGTATACAGATCGTCTCGCGCGGCGTCAACAAATTATGTGCCACCTCAGCCATGTTGCTGGCACAGAGCACGAGCATAATCCCATTGCGATCATTGCTTCGATCCCCAGTTAGATGCAATTGATTCAACCGATTGTAGAGCAAGGCGAGCTCACGCGCTGAGGCCAGGGCTCGCTTGCGTGTCTCGGCACTACAAAAGAGTCCGCCAGCCCGGCGGGAAAGCACACGACCCAGCCAGAGGCGATGGAAGAGAAAGCGCAGGAATTGCCAAAACGTTTGTAGATGACACTCCAAGCGGGAGCCGGGCAAACTTAAACCGTACATGTGCAGACAATTTAGATAGCCGGTATAGGCCAGGGACCATTGACCCTGAGCGAAATGCGATTCAGCTCGTTTCTTGTGCTGGTAGTAGGCATCCGTTTGGGCATCCAACTGGGGATCACCGTACACCAGCAGCTTAATTAAACAGCCTAGCATCAGTAATAGATTCAATAGCCACAGCCCTGAGCTGTGCTGCCAGCCCGTGTATTCTGGATCATCTGAAAGTGGAAAATTAAAATATATTAATATATATTTATACATATAAATATATATACATATGCCAGTTATAGTTACTACCATCGTAGGCCAGGATGCTACGCCGTTGACGACTCGTCTGGCCGCCCAGCTCATCAGCATCACCAAAATCGTTTAGATCTCCGCCAAAGTGACTTCGCTGGAGCAGCGTCTTGAAGGGATTAACGGCGAGCACGGCAAACATGAACATGCACAATGCCAAACGTGAATGGGTAGCCATGCCACGCCTCGAGCTGGGCACCACCAACAGTTCGTCCTTGCTGCTGCTGCCGCGACTGCTGCAGCTAGTATTGGAGCCACCATATGGCGACGGTGGCAACGATATATCCGAGTGCAGCGGCGACAACGATGGATCCGAGACATCGCTGCGTGGCGGCGTTAAAGCCGCATCCGTATCGCAAACGATCGATGGATGCCGACGCTTCTTGGAGGATGCAACACTTGTTGTTATTGTGCTGCTGCTGCCCAGTTGGAGCAGATCCTTTACCTTGGACCCGTCGCGTATCATCAGCTCGCTTTGCAGGCGCTGCAGCTCCGATTTGAGCTCATAGTTCTGGCGTTGCAAATCGCGTATCTTGTCAATCGATTTGCGCAACACCGCCGATTTATTCAGTTTGGCCGCATCGCCAACAACGAGATTCTTCAGCTCAGTGATCTTGTCATTGATTGAGGTCCGATAGCGTCGCTCAATGGCATTGTGTGCCGAACGTTTAACTTCCTTCACCTTGGGCTGCACTCGTTGAATGGCTACCTTTGCTGCGGGAGCAGAAACTGTTGATGCAGTTTGTGGTCCTGCAGCTGTTGGAGCAGGTGGTGTCGGTGCCAGCTCCACGGGCGTTGCCTTCGGCGTTGATTTGGGACTGGGACTAACCCTCACACTCGTCGCCGCCGCTGTTGTCGCCGTTGTTATTGTCTCCAGCAGCACCGGCATGGGCGTAGCTGTCAATATGGTGGCATTATTTGTGGTATACATGAGCGTCGTGGTGGTAGTCGGATTAACTGGTGCCTGTAGTATGAAACTCTGCATCATTGCAGGCATCTTATGGGGTGTTGCCTTGGTATTAGTTGGAGCTGGGGCTGTGACTGTTGGTAACGGTGGCGTTGAGGATGTCTCAGCTCCTGTTGGCAGCTGATACACAAAATCATTGTTGTTCGTCGCCAGCGCATAGAGAGTGGCTGCTGCGGGTGAAGCGGTGGTCAGCCGTTGACTGGAGTCCATGTGATGAATGGTTGTCGTTGGCAATACCTGAGCACTGAACCCACCACTAGTCGCATTGGAGGCAATCAGCGGATCCGGTTTGTATAATGGGGAATCGAAGAGATTTGGCTGCAGCTGTTGTTGTTGTTGCTGCTGATGCAGCTCATCCTTGATATGCACCGGCGAAGCATGCTCACTTTTAACAAGTTGTGGCTGTTGTTGTGGTTGCAATTGTTGCTGCTGCTGCTGCTGTTGCATGTCCATTGAGCATTCGAGCAGTTGCGGTGAACCATTCATATCCAAATCCAAATCCATTTCATTAAGGAAATTATTTAACATATCCGATGGTATCATCTCCTTGATTATATTAAGCGCATCCTCCTCCTCCTTCCACATCTCCAGCGAGTCGCCAATTGTGCTGGAGATGTATTCCATGTCCAAAGATGCTGGATCAATGTCCATTATATATTATTTACAATTTTAGCTAATGTATTGAAATGACTTCTTTTGACTTCTGCTGATTAAAATGGAAATAAACCTTAGTCATTCATCAACAATTAAATACCCTACACTTTACAATTGTGGGTGCATTATAAATTATTATCGCAATACAAATTTATAATTTCTAAAGATCATGAAAATAAATTAAATACTCTGCATTTTACTATTATTATAGTGTTATAAATTTCTATAGAAATATATGCAGAGAATTTATAAAAGTCACTTTTAATTGATTAATTTTGTAATATCATTCTTTTTTTCTTTTATCATTTTCCGAAAATTTGAGCAGTAGCCATTGTACCCATTTTGTATCATTTTTTTATTGCAGGGTATTTGTTATGCTGTAATTATTTGTTTTGTTTATGAAATCTCAATTTGAACGAGGCGCAATAACAGGCAAGCAGCAAACAAATACAAAAAAACAAGCACGCAGACACACATATATGCAGAGGCGAGCACACACACACACACTCGCTTATACTCATTAAAAGCGGTGTTTGACCAATCAGAATGCGCGCGAGAATCATACGATGTGGATACTTTGTTATCACCTGCGCTTTCCTACTTATTTTATTGCTTGACAGCGGAAAATTAATTTAATATGCACTTTGTTATACGTATTACAATATTTTATATAATGTATTTGCAGTTGTTATTTTAGATCACCCACCTATTCAATATGCACTATTTTGTTGTTGTTTCTAACAGTGTTCTGGCTTGTGATCGGCCATAATTCTTAATTGCCACAAATGCATTGCAGTTCATAAAAAACGCATGCACACTAACACCTTTGCATTTTGCAAACACTTAGTATGGTTGATTTTTATGATATTTTTGATGTGCTGTTTTGCAAAATAAACACCCACAACAGTAATAAAGCACTGACAATATATCGATATATTCAGTTATATCGATAATGCGCGTTGAATTGGCCCGCATGAAAAATACCATATTTAAGGTCGATGAGAAATATGTCGATGACCGAAGCAACCGTGTGTCAGATCAATTGAAAATTATACAACACTAGCCATAGCTGCCATATTTCACTTCCTGTGCTTGCGAACAAAATAGAATCGCCAAAAAATCCCTGCGAGTGAGTGTTTTAACATCACGCTCAAAAAATAACATCAAAGTGGTAGTTGAAAGAGTGCCACAACTCAAACCGCACTAATTACCAACACCAAGTAGCCAAAAGCAAGCCAAGAAAAACAAACGTAACACTACCTTCGAACATAAGAAAAAAAAACCGAAGGAGAAGAGTGTAGTTTATTTATTCTTGCTTTTATTTTTGGAAGCTCGTCGGTTAGCAGCAGCAGTGTGTGTGTGTGCTGTAGGTGGTGTGTGTATGTGCGCGTTTGAGGAAGTCTAAGAAGAAGAACAACGAACGCAGCTAAAAAAGATGGCAGACTCGGAAAACCAGCAGCAGCTACCCATTGAACAACAGCAGCAATCGCTGTCCCAGGAAGAACTCGAGGATGAGGTGCTTCAGGCGCAGGGCAAGTTGGCGCAGCCACCAAAGGAACTGATTGGTAAGCTGTCAAATCAATTTGCATTTTCATTCATGCAAAACACATGGCGCCGATTGCTGCTGGCTACCAAAATAGCAATGAGAAAGGAACGGCAAGCGATGTACATATATATGTATATGAAAAAATGTGCGTGCTTATGTGTGAGTGTGCGTGTCTTAAAATATACGCGCGACGCCATTTTGTATGCCGCATACATACATACATATTAACACATTCGCCGGCTGCCGCATGAGAAAAGCGGCGTAGGAAACGAAAACGATGAAAATTCGACTTTTTTTTTTGCCGGTGGCACAGACAACCCCCCACCGTCGCGGCCCCACAACGTGCGCCGCTGAACGAAGAAAATGCTGGCAACCCAATTTGTTAGACACTAACTCTGTGTCTCTCTTTCGCTCGTTCTCTCTCTGCGCGTACTCTCTTGCCTAAAACAGAGAGAGTGATTTGTATACTTTTGCATGCCTGTGTGTGTTCATTGTTTTGATAACTTTATTTGTATACACTCCTTAGGCAACAGCGAACAGCATCCAGCATAACTTTTAAGTCATGTGAGGCAGCTGCATTTGATGTGAATAAATTTCGTAATATTTCATTTATAAATACCAAATTATATTTCATAACATAAGTGCTAGTTACACATTTGCTCTATTTTCTTTTGACTTTTGAGGTGCAGCTCCATGTAATTGTAACTTATCGATATCGATTACATGTTTGTTAATCGTTTCTAACCTCACATACTGATATTTGATTTTTAATTTAATTGTTGCAGCTACTAAAGTCACCGGCACCGTTAAATGGTTCAATGTGAAGAGCGGATACGGCTTCATCAATCGCAACGACACCAAAGAGGATGTTTTTGTGCACCAGAGCGCCATAGCGCGCAACAATCCCAAGAAAGCGGTGCGCTCAGTGGGCGATGGTGAACTGGTCGAGTTCGATGTTGTCATCGGCGATAAGGGCAACGAGGCGGCTAATGTGACTGGCCCGTCCGGTGAACCGGTGCGTGGCAGCCAATTTGCCGCTGATAAGCGTCGCAACTTCCGACCCTGGGTAAAGAAGAATCGTCGCAAGCAGGAGGGCGATGAAGTCGATGAAATGGCGCCTCAGCATCAGCAGCAGCAGCAACAACAGCAGCAGCAACAGCTCGATGGACAGCAGATGCAACAGTCGGGACAACGCCAGCCACGTCTGAACTATCGTCGCGGACCAGGCGGCGGCGGCCCTGGTGGTCCACCCGGCGGTCCACGCGGTGGTGCACCACGTGGTGGCGGCCCAGGCGGTCCACCCGGTGCTGGTCCTGGCCAGCGTCGGTACAACAACTACTATCCGCGCCAGACGCGTCGTGTTTTGGGCGGAGGCGATGGAAGCGCCGAGCCCGGCGTTCATGATCCCAACTCGGACGGTGGTCAGCGTGGCGGCGATGGACAGCCACGTCGTGGTGGTGGAGTTGGTGGACCCCAGCGACGATTCTTCCGGCGCAACGGTCCACCACCGCGTCGTGATGGCGGCGAGTACAGTAAGTCAAATAGCAAAAAGTAGAACAAATAATATAATATTAATAATTTCGTTTCTTCATGCCACTGTTTAGTTCAGGGCGGCCAGGGACCGCCACGACAGCCGTTCCGTCAGCGTCGCCAGAATCGTAAACCCAATGGTCCTGGCGGCGGTATGGAGCAGTCACAGCAGGTAATCAACTAGAAGCCAAACCTAAAAACAAATCATTAAACTGTTAACAACAACAACCAATACATCATCATCAACAACAACTAGCAGCCCTGTAACAACGACAACATTAATTATAATAACAACTTGGCTTTCGGTGGCGGCAACCAACATAAAAACTAACGATTGCAAAATATGCTCTCCACAATTATTAACCACACGAAACTAACAAAAAAAAAAAAAAAAAACTCATCATATACTCAAATTCACACACACACACATAATTAGTTAACATTAAGAGGCTTTGGATCTTAACAATTCTTATACAGATGCATGTAAAACCACTGAGTTAACTTAACTGTTACACATAAGATCTAACAAATTTGCAACGTGCAACGAATTGCATTTGTCATTCACCTCTAACTCCGTCACTTAACATGAACAAACAAATTTGATTTTTAATTTGTGTTTAATTCTTTTTGTTTTTTTCTTCACTATTATTTCAAATCTTTTTTGTTTTTTTTTTTTGACAAAATACCTAATTTAAATCCACATAGAATGGCGCTCAAGAGCTGCAAAATACAACAACTGAAAGCACCGCATAGAAAAACAATCATTTAAACAAAACAGCTAAACATCAATAACTACAACAAGCCGGAGCAGCATCAGAATCAACAGCCCCAGATGCCGTTGCAAAAAAAAAAAAAAAAAACGACATCAACAACATCATTATCATCAACAATCAGAAGAATATGGGGAATACGTCCATGTTAAAATTGAAAATGGGGCCGCCGTGTTTTTTTTTGTTTTTGTTTTGTTTTGGTTTGTTTATTCGTCTGGGACAAAGCGACAGGAAAACGAAAATGTAAAATAAACTATCAAAAAAAGAACAAGAAGATTAAAATAGAGTATAGAGAAGCTTCAAATTCACTTTAAATTTATATTTGATAAAAAAAATATAAATATATATATATTTATATATATATATATATATATATATATATTTAATGCATGGAAACAGAAAATTGTGTAAATTTGAAATTGTACTATAAATTCAGTAAGTGAAAATAATAAACTTGAGTATAATAATACAAGCCTAAAACACACTCACAAAATGAAAAAAACGTTGCGATTGCTTGAATATTATTTAGGATTTTATAATTTTACACGAATGTTTTGTTGTGCGTTTTTTACCAGCTTTCAATTTGAAGAGTTTCGTATTTAAGGATGTTCATCCAATAATAACCTAAAATTTAAAATGCATTTTCATTTATGCTACACACACACAAAGATACACAAGATACAAGATACACTCATTAATAGGCCCTCGAAAGCTGCATCTTAAATACGTAAGCTCTCCAATGCTGAAAGTGCCAGTTAACCTGTAATGAACACAAACCGAACACAGAAAACAAACAATAAGAAAAAATAGAAGAACAGGCGCGAGAATAATAATAATTATAATAAATAAGAATGGCCCCGCCACGCCCCCCGCAGCAAAAAAAAAATGTAAACGTGCGCGAACATCAAGCAAAAAAAAACAGATGACAAAAAAACACCTTGTAATTCACAGCAAAGAAAGTATATACAAAATGCAAAATGCAACAAAGAAAACATTACAAACAAAAAAAAAACTAAAAAAAATATATTGGAAAAAATAAAAAAATTGAAAAATATACAAAAAATTCAGCATTTATTTATTACATTTCATTTTTAAACAAATTAAAATAGTTTCTTATATTTTCAGCTTGCTTAATTTTAATTAAATATCGGATGTTTTTCCAATTAAATATTTCTTAAAAAAATATTGACAGATATGTTGATAAGAAAAAAAAACGATATTAAAACTCTTGATTTTTAACAGTTGGTTTTCTACCAAGGTCAGGTTTTTCTTTAATTTCTAATTCAGTATTGAAAAGTGAGTTTAAATCAAACTTTAATATTAATTGATTTATAAATTACTAAAATTAATCTTAATCTCTGGCGACATTCTATAAATTGGTCGTCAGGGATGTAACTGTTGAGATATTCAATCGTTCCAAACGGCCCAAAACTAGGAGCTCGTCAATCGAACGTTTCGCATAGAATTTTTGATCCTCGCTCAGCTTGAGAAATGTATGTGCCCAGGCTCGGGCATAGCTTTCCGCCTCCGACAAGGCGCTCGCATCGATATGCATTGCGTTCGTGGGATTGGGTCGAATTGTCTCCTTGCTAAAGTCCTGCAAGCTATCCTCCGTCATATGATCAAGTTCCACAATAGCTGCCTGCTGCTGATGCGACTGTTGTTGCTTATGTGAATGTGTCTGTTGCTGAGGTAGCGTCTGTTGCTCCTCGATCATTTCGGGTGACCACGATTCGTCCTCGGAGAAAAGCTTTAAAAGTGGCCTCTGCTGATTGGGCACTGATGCATCCATATGCTCCAACTGCTGAATTGATACATATGCCGTTTGCCCGGCTTGGGCATTCAATTCAGTCTCCTCATAGTCCTCCTCCGACACTTCCGCCTCCTGCTCATCGCTATCCTCGTCGTAGGTTTGACTTTGACATCGGTTCTCTACTTTCGTTACTGGCATTCGTTGCATTGTGTGGCGACTGTTTATACGTTGGTATTGTGGCAACTCGTTGTGCTTGCCGTGCTGCTTTAGGTAGCTTACATGGCATTTGTGAATGCGCAGATTGGACGTGGTGCCTCCAGTGGATTGCATTACCCGCTTGCAGCCCAGACAGTAATATCTCCACTTGAGCTTGGTGCCATCGGGCCGTGCGATTTCACGGTACACATTCCAAACGGAGCTGCGTTTTTTCTTCTTCACGAGACGATATTGGCCATCGTTGATTTTCAGTAATATATCCAGCTGGGACTCGGTGCATTTGGCCTCCTCTTCGGGCACATTTAAAATATACATCGTTTCTTTTCCAGCATTTGCCATAGCGTGCAAAGCAGTGTGACCGCATTTGCGTATCGCAAAAATCACAAAATCAATAAATACCCTCCAAAAATACCAACAGTCGTAAATTTGAATTGGCGCCAACTTTAGGACGAAAGAATTTCAAGAATTTCTATTGAAATAATGTGCACAAGCATTTGCAGGCAATCCTTGGTTTTTATTAGACTTCTCATTGCCTTAAGCAATCTATAATAAAACACAACATAATGTTTACTTTATTTTTTTTTTGCTTTTCGCAGCAGTTCTATTAGAGTTTTGCCAATCGATGCTAGTTCTCTGGATATGTGGTGCATGACCCGAAGTTTCTGCTTTTCCACCAGCAATTTCTCCTCCTCAATTTGAACCATTCGATCAATTAATGCATCCGTTTTAGAAAGTGTTTTGTATTTCATTTGGAGCGGAGACGGTATATCTTCCTTCATTTCTTGAACATGTTGTTCGGGTTCCTCAAATACTTCCTCTACCTGCTCCTCCTCGTCTTCTTCAGCTTGTGCCACTTCTTCCTTAGGCGTTAGTTCTCTTTGTGGCATCTTTTGCAGATTGATCTCGTTGAAGTGACTACTTTCCTCACTGGTGTCCGCATTAAAAAATATCGTCGAATCTACAATGAAAATGTAGTTCTATAATAAATATAAATGCATACGAATTGAATACAAACCGGTATTTTCAAATATAATCTCTTCAAAGTCAATAGGTGTTCCAATTAAAAGCGATTGGACTCTTTTGAAATATCGCCAATTTGTCGGAATTCCACTTTTAATCTTTTGTGCTTCCAACCTAAAAAATGTTTAATATTCATCTGTTATTTTCTTCTGCATTTTTAAACTTGCCTGTATTTTCTGGACATGTTTTCCATTTTATTTTTAATTTCACGTAGACTTGGTCCATAGTCAGACATTTCTTGCACCATTTCTTTGCGAATTTGCGTATTTTTTCTCGAGCCTCGAAAATCGCTCAAATTCTTTTCCCACAAATCCAGTAATATATTTGTCGATTTTGGCGTCCAATGGAATCTATTTGGAAATCTATTTGTTCCTGGGCAATTAGTTTCTACTTCCTCGGCATCCCTGGATGTAATACGACTAGGACGAACATCGGTATATATGGACGATAAATTGCATTCTTCTTGCAGCAAAGACGACTCATCCGACGAGGATAGACAAATATTTTTGTATATAATTTGTGGTTTGTCTGGTTGGAGCGGTTCGAATGTTGCTGTAGGGTTTGTGGGTAAACACGAATCCTCCGAGAACAGTTGGTAAAGCGGTCGCAATGTGGATTTCAGTGAATTAAGAACATGATTCTGATTGTCATCCTGATCAGGCTGTAAAGAGATATTGATATATTCTATATATGTGTGTGAGGTGTGCATACCTCATCTGTGTTCGTAGTGAATTCCATGGCATCTAATGCTGACTGATCATTTTCGAGGCATTCATGCTTACTTTCTGGCGGAGAATTCTTTCGCTGAAGGCGTTTCGTCGATTTTGTTGGAATGTATCGTCTCTGCGAGACGGATTGGCGTCGTTTGCCTGTCATTATTAGTCTTTTATTGCCATTAATAATGCGATTGCATTGGGCCGATGTCTGTCCATTGCTTGGTTTCATTCTGCCATCGACGTAAATATTATTTATGTTTATTTATTAAAAAGCGAGCAGCTGTTTGCACTTTTTTCGAACTTTACAACACTTGTTTGCACAGTGCTTCGATAAGATTTGGCTGGATGAACTTGTTCTGGTTCGATATACTTGTTTGGCGCGAAAATAAAATTTCAAAACTCACCATGTTTTCACTTTGTAGAGAAAGATAAATTTGTTTGCAAATGTAGAGCAAGTCAAACAACTACATATCTGAAGTGTTGATCTAAATAAATTGACGAGATTTACAATTGAGGATTCGCACGCATTTTATCTAATCAGCTGCATTTGGAGACATCTGTGAAGGGGAAGAAACGACAACAATCAACGACAATTGCGGCACGATTACGTCTAATGGGAGCGCTGTGCTATCTTACAAAAAATTGAAAAGCTAAGCCCCATGGCTTGCTTGTGTTGTTTTTATTTGAACAGCTTCTCAAGTCTTCTCCGACGTCGTCGACATGCAAGCTAAATTATGCATTGCCTGTGGGAGCAGCACTCTGCAACCGGTTTTTTTCATTTTCTTTTTTGTTTTATTTACAAAGACCCCCTGATCTTTGACTATGCTTGCTGTTGTATGTTCTCCCTCTCGATTAAAGCCGGCTGCAAAGATTGTTGTTTTGGCTCGTGCTTCGAAGGGTTCTGGCCAAAAACTTGGCACTTAAATTGTCGCTTAATCGATAATTAAATTTTATATAGCCAGCCACAGGTGCAAAGTGCTTTGGCACGTGGTTCATTTAAATCCATCTGTCGCCTCAAATTGTTAGTATTTAGTTCAATTTGCCTATCAAAACTAATGCGTGTGCGTTGTGAATTGCGCTTCTTAGCCCAATGCTGCAGACAACCTTAATTGTTTCTTGCGGTTGTTGTCCGTTTTTTTTTTCGACGATTGGCAATGACAGCAACGACCATGGCCATGTTGCAGTTGCAATTGTTGTGGCAACTTGATTATGGACCATGCATTGGCATCATTATGGCACGCTGGTGAGACCTTATTTGTTTGCTGCATAATTTAATGTACAGCCTCGCCACAAATGTCGCCATGACGTTTGTTGCCTACGCGACTGCTTGTGGCACGCAACATGCTGCTGCTGCCTCGCCTGCCTGCTGGCGCTTGATTGCAGGTTGTCAAGATGCGTCTCAGACTCTTCTTGCTCAGCCAAAAGCTTTGCCACGTCTGCCGTCTGTCGCTGCTGACATCTTGAACATATATACAAACACATACATACATGCGAGTATATATATATGTTTATGTGTATGCA
Source organism: Drosophila fungiperda (assembly GCA_035042345.1). Taxonomy (NCBI): domain Eukaryota; kingdom Metazoa; phylum Arthropoda; class Insecta; order Diptera; family Drosophilidae; genus Drosophila; species Drosophila fungiperda. The sequence continues at coordinate 433,673 of JAWNLM010000021.1, forward strand.
ATAAGCATCCATGTCTCTGAATTGCATTTATCCGTCTGTCAGTCTGTTTGTTTGCCATGTCCCTTTTGACGTAGGTTGCATACAACGCTTGTGCTTTAATTTAACTGCTTTCTGCTTTTTTGAGCTGGGTGTGTTATGGGTAGATGCAGTTAGGATCCTCCATTTGCTTTGTACTGGCGTCGTGCTCGTACTCGAGCTCGAGCTCGTGTCACGTGAGCAGCATGCATGTGAAATCCTTTTAGAAAGAACTTGCTGGCAATAGTGTTGTTTAGCGAAACATACATATAATATTACTAATTATGTAAAATAAGCATTAAGTTTTACTAATGCCCAAAACAATTCCAAATGGTTCTAGTCTCGCTGCTAAGGTTTTAGCTATGTTATCATTCATTTTTTAAGAGTTTCCTTTTATTGTACACACATCCATGCAAACATACAAATAGTTTGCCAAGAAAGTATTTTGACATACTAAAACCAAAATGAAGAACTTTAACATTGACATACTGTATGTTTAAACATAATCAATAATTTGTTAACTATTATCTCAGCTCACAGATCTAATTGTGGAAATCATTAAGTAAAGGTCAACTTGGTGAGAATAAAAATCAAAAGAAATAACTAATAAAAATTCAACTCAGCTCCGAAGGCTCTCGGGGATGATTGAACAGATTGAACTCTGAAGCTAATTTGATTTGACGCAAGGCAATTTACGACAGCCTCGGAATTAACCGGTAACTTTTTATCTGGGGTTTGCTTTGGAGTTTTTCTTGGCGGCTTCTAACAATTCTGGTGCCATCAAATTAATTACACACACATACACACACATTAATACAAAGTAGTATGTAGAAGAAACGGTAGCTGTAAAAAGTTAATGAGCTGCGGCAGAGCCAAGCACAATGTGCACTGTGCGACTAGCGCAGAAACACGATAAAGAGCGAGAGCACAGCTAGAAGAACAAACAACCCAGAAGTCAAAACAATAACAAAAACAAAGAACGCATCGTGATCGAAAAGCGCGTTTGTTTTGATTATGTGACAAGCAAAGCAGCAGAAGAAAGAAAATAACAAAAACGAGAAAATTAAAAAAGAAAAAAAGAAATAAAAACAAAAACAAAGACGACAACGAAGCCGTTGGCTTTTAATTTAAAAGTTGCTGGCAAAGCAGCATAAAACGTTCAGCGAGCGAGAGCGATAGAGAGAGAGAGAGAGAGAGACAGAGGCGGATAAAACGATCGCGAGACAAGCGTAAGAGAGAAGAAGATAAAAAAGATGATAGAAGGGGTTGGAGTGTGTGTGGTTGGGGGGGGGGGGGAGGTATGGTGACCGCTCGTGCAAACGCAACAAGCAAACACACATTTGCTACATGTGGCAGGCAGTTAAACTCAAACAAACTGGTTTTGCACTCCCACACATACACAAGAGAGAGCGGGAGAGCAAGAGAGCATGCATATATATATATATACGTATAAATATAAATATATGTATGTGTGTGTGAGGCTCGAAAAGTTCGAAGCTGAGCTCCGGTTCAGGTTCAGTCGCCGTTTTAGGCTCGTTCGTTTTTGACGCGCTCTCCGTCGTGGCATATTTTCTGCACAACGTTTTTGTATCTTTTTCTCGTGTGACTTTGAATCTCTTTGCAAATCTATAAAAAATATTTATGGTCTATTAAAAATAGCGCTAACTTAAGCTGTGTGTGTTATTTTTATAAATAAACAACAATTAAACAACTCGATTGCCCATCAACTAGCTCCATAAAAAGTGGCCCATAGCAAAATTAAATTTCGTTATTAAGGATTTTTGCTAAAGTGCATTTTTGCCAGAGTGCAAAGAAAGTTAATTATTTTACTTTTAGTTAAGATATCGAAGCTTTGTAGTAGCTACGATTGGTAAGTTTAAAACTTATGTGTATTTATTAATAATAAATAAATTATCAAGTTCAAAGAAAATCTTAACTTGTTTTGTAGACTCTGTCACACTATACAGAAATGAACGTGACCTAGCCAACAAAATCAATGCAATCCATGCCAAATATGTTCTTCTTTTTCACCTTGAATAGTGTTCATTTGTTTTTGTTATTTTTACATTTAGTAACACATTCAGTTGGGCATTCGTTTTATTCGAAAGCTTAGATTGAAAGTTGTTTCAACGGTACATCTAGTATTATTATTAGTATAATTAACTTCTTGACTCTCAATTTGTCAAAAATCGTTTTGCATTTATTCGCTTCGCTAACCTTTCTTTTCGTTTCGTTTGTTGCATTTATTATTGAACTGTGGCACGAGCATTTAAATGGGTTATATTAATAAGTAAAGGCGTGTTTTTGTTGTCTATTCTTGGCATCATCTATGCCGATTGCCCAGTTGGCCCAAAATCTGTGGGCCACGTCTAGTCAGGGTTTCGTGACCAGTTCAGTTTGCGTGTTGGCCAATTGCGAGTGGGTCGCTTGAAAACCTTTTCGGCTAACAATAATTGTTCGACTGATAAATGAGACACTGAATTTCTGGGTTCGACCATTTTGCTCTAATTTATTGACGCCTTGAAGTTTCCGCCTCTTACTTTTCCTCCAGTTTTTCTTTTTTCCTTTTTGTCATAATACGTTGCCGGAAAATTGCAGTATGCACCCACGCCCAGTGCGACCGCAGCAGAGCAGAGCAGAGGACTTCAATGCCAACTGATTACCGCCAAAATCCAAGTGCAAAGCTATATCGGCTTTTTTTTTTGTTTTGCTTGTGGGTGTATAATTTTTTGATATCATTTTAAACCACACTGAGTAATTGTAAAAAAATGCGCCATTGAATCTGGCATATTGTTTATATTTTAAACCACACTGAGTAATTGTAAAAAAATACGGCCTTGAATATGGCATATTGTTTATATAGCATTTTAAGATGATTAGAATTTTGCTTTGATTTGTGCAATTCTCTGAAATAAATAACTCACATTTTATAGCTTATGATAAGCTTTTACTGAAAGCACAATACTTTGCATGAAGTCTTTAAATATTTAAGATTTTCATTTTAAGAAATATATAGCTCGCATCAAAAAGAAAATCTATCATTAACCAATATTGTTATGTGCCATCTAAGAGGTAGTCGCAACTGTGAGGCGACATTGAAACGCTTGTCACTAAATTGACCCATTTCAGAGCTTAAGGCGAAAAAAAGAGAAGATATCAAAATAACCAGACTGACGACTTAGACAAAGCCTAGAATCCATTGCCTCCCCTCGTTGCACGAACCAGTTGCGAGTCGTGTGCATGTTGTACCATGTATGTTGCATGTAACATGGTGCTACATGCCCGAAACTGAAACTGCTGGCATTCCGTGGCCGCTAACTTTTGACGGCCACTGTCGAGCTTGGTGCTGAGTTGGAGACAGAGATGTGGACTTGGAGACGGAGTCGAGGACGTAGTCGGAATCTGAACATTACATTCTTATCTTAATATGCACATTTCTTCGTGCTTCTGGGTCTTGTCTGCTCTCTACTTCTGTGTCGCTTCTTTTTTTTTCTCTCTCTATCTCTCTCTGCCGATCTCTCTCCATTTCTCTCTTTAGACCTGATACGTGTTAGTATGCTCATTAACGTGTCAAGTAACGGTATATATTGTTATTTCGCAGTTATGCAATGCCTGGCCATGCTGTGAGTGTGTATGTTTTGTGGCACATATATAGTTTAGCAAGCACATGCCACATGTTGCAACTGATAAATCAAATTGACAGACCGGTCGACTTGTTGTTACAGTTGTCCATCTCCCGTTTTCTTCTCCAATTCGTTTACAAATGACATAAACTGTGTCCACTAAGGACACATTAATTATGCTGTTGAATGCATTCTGGTAAATGTTATGCGTCAAGCAAACAAAATGTATTTCAAGCAAAATTTGTTAGACGTTGCTTATTGCAGTTAAATTAGAGAAAATCCCAATAAACACAAATAAAATGTTCTAATTGAAACAGATCGACTAGCTAAGATCCTGCCGACAGCTCAGATCTTAATGAAATTTGCGCAGTTGAACAAAATTAGATCAGGATATATAGAGATATTTTTGCAATTCTGTTTTTAATGGTTATTGCAAATGTTTGATGAAAACTTATATATCATATCTAAAGTCTTTAGGTTTTTCTAGCCTCTCAGATCGACTTATGCATACAGAAAGACAGACGAATTTGGCTAATGATCCACAACAATAATCCAATTATTTTTGCAAATAACTTAAAGTCGCATAAACTTGTCTTGGTGAACTAGTCATTAAATTGTCTAATCTAATCATTAGCATTGTGTTCAATGCCACTATTAGTTTTGTTTGCAAAAAAACACAGAAATAAAAACAACAAAAAAAAAAAAAACCAGTGACAGTCGTCTTTCTTCTATGTTCAGCACAGATACTAATAAATCATGTGCAAATAAACATATTTTCACAAGAATTGAGAGATTAACCGCAAATGGCATCAGCAAATGTACAACATAATTATGATAGAGAAGAATATGACGCCACTAATTATAATAAATCATTTTTGTTTTATGCCACACGACAAAAGGTATATTAGGTATATTCATGGTCACTCTCACTCACAGCCAAAATAACAATAATAGTAATAGTGAAAAAAAACATTTAAAAAAATTGTGTGGCTTTATTTAATGAGTCGAGTCGCATTTATCATAATGTCAGTTATATGTTAGTTGTTTGGTTTTTTTTTGCTTGCCAACTGGTTGTTTGGCTGTGGCTTAATGTATTTGCCGAGTTGACTGAACCCACTGTTTGGTTAACATATCTTTTGGCACGGCTTAGATTTGATCTCTCCATCCACTTGCCTACAAAAACTCAGTCGCTGTAATTAAGTAGCGCCTCTAAATTTGTATACAATTAAAAGAAAACTAAACAAAAATTTGCTTTAAATATGCATGTGTCATGGATCCGGTTTCATCTGTTGACTTTGAAAAAAATATTTGACACGGATTTCGTTGCGACCGGAAAGAGTAGCACGCGCTACTTTTTTAATGCGTCGCCAGTTAAAAATAAGTATTTATCGATGTTTAATAAAAATAAACATATTAGTAATAAAAGAATTTAAATTTACATCTTATTTTACAGCTAATTTTATTTAAATTAACAAAAGAATTTAAGAATTGAAGTTTACAATACTTTATTTACAGTAATTTTAACTCAAAAAAATTACTCATATGCGCTAAAAACTATTTTCACATTCATATAAACAATTCGCAGCTACAAGTTTTTGCAAATACAAAAAATTGGTGTCAATTTGTTGTTTTTTGTTTATTTTATATCGCTTTCTTACAATGATTTGTTGTTTTTCAAACTATTGTCACATACTTTTTTATTTATAGTACTTGTACCACATTTGCCAACTATATTTTGACTACAGCTTAGGGCATGTCTATGGAAAACATCTTTTCAGTTGTTTTCTTAATGATTTTGTAATTTTTTTTTTGTAGTTATTCAATGATTTGGGCAGTTTTTGTTTTGGGAACGTGGGATAATTGAACTTGTGTACAAATGTAGATTGCACCTAAGTGCTAAGAAATTTAATAAAAAAATCAGATGGCTTAGCAAAAATTAATAAAAACCGATTTTGGACAAATCAGCTCAAACTGAAATTTAAAAGTAATTTTTAAACGTACAGAAAACATCTTACCAATGTGAAAGACATAAAATGAGCAATCAGTGTTGGAAATACTCGACTTTTGAGTCAAGTATCGACACAAATTCAAGTATCTGAAGTGAGTGTGGTACATGTGTGTATGTGTGTGTGTGTATCTATCGCCATCTGAAAAGGTGTCAGTTGTGATTGCGCATTTGTGGCATGCAAATTGAAGAATTTCCAACGTGGGAAAACGAGTTCAACGTCGTTATTGCAGTTGCTCTTACTGTTGTTGTTGTTGTCGTTGTCATGTTTGTTGTTACAGTTGCTGTTGTTGTTGTTCTTGTTGTTGTGGAACGCCCCAAAATCAAGTCAAGCTGAAAAGCGTTAAAAGTTTAAACAAACAAAGTTGCGAGAAAAATCGCTCACGCGTTTTATTTTGTGGCGACATGAAAAGAAAACCAGAGCAAATACCAAGTACTTGTTGAGTGCCCCCTACCCACTTACCACAAGCACACACACACACAAACACACACGCACACACACTTATATATATATATATATATATATATATATATACTTACATACATACTTACATACAAGTGCATATTTGTACTCACAGCTATCGATTACAAATCAAAGTTTGTATCTAGCTTGAAGTTGTCTGCGGTTTTTTTTGGGCGCAAACTGTGCAAATTGTTGCAATTCCCATTGATTGGCCATTTCCAGCATCGCCATCAGCAAAATCCCCTCCGCCCCGTGCCGCGCCCACCACACAACGTCCCCTTCGCCAGTTAATTGTGTACAATTATGCATTAATGAGTGCATCTGGCCAAAAGCACGAACTCAGTTTTGAGAATGCTTGCATGAAATGTTGCATGCGCACAGATAGGCAGACGTAGTCAGAGAGGGAGATACAAGGTGAAAGAGAGGCACACCGAGAGAGTGAGTGAGAGCGAGGGATTGGAGCAGATGATAGATTTTGTTACATGAACAGCAACTATTTGAGAATCGATAAATTTTCTAATTGCACGCTACGATCGCATGCTGAGATTATTTTAATAGCATCCTTTAAATGATGAGGCACTCTTAAAAAAAAATTATTTGCAACACGCCACAAAATTGTTGGCAAGTGAATATAATTCTTCCATTAATGCCAACCAAAAATTGTCTTTATAAATTTGAATGCAGTTTTAATTCAGTTGCCAAAATTGTATTGCTTTTAAAAACCGTTTAAATTTGGGTAGCGAAAAATTTGGTAAGCGTTCAGGCTTTTTTCTGTCGATATAATTTTTATTCAAGCTCCCATTAAAAGTCGTGTGTTTCTAAATTGTTAATTGCAAATAAATTGCAATATAAGAATTCGTTTAGAATTTATCTTCTCTAATGCATCATAATTTATGCCGAACTTAAATGCATTGTTCAATTGTTCTTATTAACAATTTTGAATTTATAGACCGCATACAAGCGACCTTCTAATTGCAACCCACACACACATGGACTCAGGTAATACCTGCCTGGTGGCACTATTTGATAGACAATTTGCACGTTGGCGACAGCGATTTGCATCTAAATATGCACAGCAGTATAAATTGTTGTCAGCCGTAAAGTGCATTGATCAATATGCCAGTTTTGTCAATTAATTAAATTTTTTTTCTTCTCTCGATTAATTTGCCATGCAGCACGAAACGATCATTAATTAAATTGAACAAATATTTGCATGTGTGTGGGATCTATGAAGCACTTGACTATTAAAGGCATTTTGATTAAGATCAAAGGAGCGCCTGAAACCAGCAAAATAGAAGTAGTATAGTCATCGAGGGAGAGAGAGAGAGAGACATTAAGATAAATATAGAGTATGAACGATAGATAAAGAAAATAAAAAGGGAGATAACTAGAAAAGGGATTTAAATCAATAAAAAGAGAGATCTAATTAGAGATACAAAATATAAATAGACAGATATATATATATAGAGAAATTGTGATAGGATAGAATGATAAATAGGAAAATATTGATGGCGTGCGATACATATATAAAGATAAATATGTAGAGAGAGAAAGAGATCGATATAGATACATACGGATATAGAAAATCGTATATAAAGATCTACATAGATACAGGTATATATAACTATATAGAGGGATAGATGGATATCGCTAATGGTAGAAAGAGGCACAGAAATATAGGAAAATAGTTTGATAGTTTGATACAGATATGTAAAATAGAGAAAGAGTGATAAATAGAAACATAGAGAGATCTATTATGAAAAAGACAGAGAAAGTGCAACCAAAGAGCATTATTGTTTAATTTTTATTTTTTGTTATGAAAAGTCTATTTTTTTAAGTTGGTTTAAACTTTCCCTTACAATTAGTTTATTTTAATTTTAGTTTACTTACAACTTCAACTCATAAATATATATACTTATTTAATATGTACGCATATTTAGGAGTACTCAATTCAACTTATATACCTAAAACTTCCATGACCTTAACCTTAAGTTACGGCAATCTGTGGTCATGCGGGCCTAAGGTGATCATTAAGTATTCAGCAACGCCCATAGTACAAACTCTACCTGAAGACAATTCACATTGCTGACCTTTGCCAACATTTGTTGTTGTTGTGTCGGCTTGCTCGGTGATCTGAAGTTGAACCTGACTTTTGAAGCTTAGATCAACAAAGTTGGCTATAATTACCATAACGAAAATATATATTGTTATTCATTTAATTTCTTGTCCCCACCAACGGCAATTGATGGCCTTCAATTGCCAGCAATTTTTTGAAATGCAAATGTTAAAATCACATTTTCGTGGCTATAACTGTTGAGCTGCTATGCCCAAAAACTAATGGCCAACACTGCAAGTTGGCCAATTTCAAGTTTGAAATTTGTGGATTTTATTGAGCATGTTGACTGTATCAAAAACCAAAACCAAAATAAAACAACAATAATAATAAAAGTAGCAATTACTATAATTATTATAATTATTGATTCTAATAACAAAGCACTTTCTGACTATTTAGCTTATTGTTATGAGCATTTTTGCTACGAAAATTAACGGCAGCTGCAACTACAATTTTGTTGTTATTAAATTCTATAAACAGGTTTCTACACATTTGTTTGTTTTTTGCAAAACAAACGAATAATATACAAACATTTTTAATAGAACTGATTTCCTTATTCTACAAAAATTATTTGCAATTATTGTTTATTTTACTAATAATTATCAGAATTATGAAAACTTTTATTTCTCTAAGAATATGTAGAACGCTTTAAGGAGTATTTAACAGTCTTAACATCAACAATGTTTGCTGCTTGATTTATTGTGGGTTTTTCGTAGAGTAGCAATCGACTATCATGCAAAACAGTCAGATACAAAGTATCTGACAGTGGCTCCAGCCTACAGATACATAGATGCATATTTGAAAACGACTTTCAACAGGCAGCTTATCGGCTTAGTCAATTAATGTCAGCTTCGATTTCAATTAAAGCCGATAACACTAACGTCTGGCATTTTAGTTGTACGTTAAGTTAGTTTTGCCTAATGTGCCGCAATTACGTACATCGATTGGCATTTAATTAAAACAAATTTAAATACAAATACCAAACAGTTCGGAATCGCACTCATTCAGATGCTAACGGGCATTAATCCAAGCGATAGACGATATACGATAGACGCCGGACCCGATGACGGGTCTTATCTGCACGATAGCGACGGATTTGACAGGTTTAGGTTTTAAATTGTACATTTTTTTTTTTAGCTACCTCGAGTTGAGTGGCTTGATGCTTATTTATACGGTATTGTTTTTGTATTAATCTGCAAAGATTTGCATTTCTGTCTACGCCAATGATTTATGCGCTTTGTGATTCGACGTTGTTGTGATAAATGTTGTTGTTGTTAATGTCGCCACTGTCATCGTCGCCAAATGGATTTTCAATTTCAATCCCATCCCCCGGTGGTTTTTTTCTTTTCTTAATGAAACGGCAGCTTATTTGCCTTTCAATCAAAATCGACCAGAGCCAAGCAAAAAGGTTTACATTTTGCAGCAGCTCTCAAGAGAGCTACTCGACTTGAGTTGAGTTGAGTTCACTGCGCATATAGCTAATAACCAGTTACAAAGATCTCTGAAGGTCTCGTGTCGGAAATTAAAGTCTATGGACAGTTCTAAAGCTATGCAAATGACAGCTGGAATTTAAGTGCATCAAAATGATGAAATTGATGTAGTTGAAAGTGCTTGCAATTGCTAAACTGAGGAACATCAATGAAAAGACACAGTTGTAAAGATATAGTCTTTCCAATTGATACATAATAAAGCCAGACACATTATGGATTAACTGCGAAGATTTCATTAAAATCGTATAAGAAACACAGATTAATCAGCACACAAATAAAATCTGCAAGTCTAATATGTGTTTAAAAACTGGGTTAAGATAATCTCCTGTTCAAGCTCTCTCGGCTAACTTTTTGGATATTGTTTTTATTTATTTAGCTAGCATTTATAAAGTTATTTTATACTTGACTTAAAAGTAGAGTCAAGTCATTAAATCAAATCTTTTAAAGTAGTTCAAATGTGGTTGATTTTCGCTAAAAGGCTTGTCTTACTTTATACGTAAACCGCTTTAAAACTAGTACAAACAATTATTAATAGATTCCCACCATAATTTCTACATGTGTCACATAAAAAAAGCAACCACTCCTTAATACGTTCAAAAATATTATTATTATGATGTATTTTCATGGGTTTTGACACAAAACAAGACAAACAAATTATTTTTAATTGCTACATCAGCCGCACACTTCCACAGCCAGCGGTCACATGGAAAGTGTGAAAACGGAAAACTGAAAACTGAAAACCGAAAACTGGCGGAGCATCTCTGGCAGTGGTGCTGAACTGGTATAAATAATAGATATGTTTTTATGTTGGTCGGGGCACCCGAAACCAAAGATCAGCAGCATCGAGATATGGAGAAAACACAGACCGGCTGCTGTTGTCAAATGGCAAACATTTGCCAGAACATGCGGAGAAATCCGCGATAGTGGTGTGTGTGCATGTGTGTGCACAACAAACACCACATGCGGTCTATGGCGAGGAGAGTCGAGGCCACGAAGAGAGCCAGTTAGAGCCAGCGGCAAGAGTCGGCACAAAGCTGGGCTTAGCCAAAGTGGTGTAATGCTAACCAGTCAGATAAAGAGAGAGAAGATAGTTTGACTAATGTGTGTTATGACTCGAGCGGATTAACATTGGGCATTAGACAAAAATACTAAGCGGGAAAGCGAAGAGAGCAGCAGAGATAAGTTAATCGGGGTTTTGCACTCCCAATGCAAAGACTGGGAAATTAATGTTGCAACAGTAATAGAATAGAAATCCGCGAGTACTCCAAGTTTACAGCTTTGTCGAGACCAGTCAGAAAGCTGTAGCCGTGAGAGCTCGACGAGGATATTCCCTGAAAATTAAAATAAGTTTTGGTTAACAAAATCTGTGTTTCTTTGGCGAATTCAATGAAAATTTTAAATAAGTCGGGTTATATTACATGTTAATTTAAAAGCTACATATTAACAATTGTGTAATTTCTTTCTGTCGAAAATCGATATGTATCGATTCGCAAAAATTGAGCGGTTATTGTTAAATTAAATAAATTCGATTTGCGTATCGTAAACCAGAACTTAGAATCTAAATTTAAATTCTGTAGCTCTCTTAGCTATAGACAGACTGGCAGATAGATCAGAAATATAAATACTTTGTGGGGTCAACGATGATTTTTTGTGCCATACTATTGCACACTTAATTATACCCTTTTAACCATTTTCAGGGTAGAAACTGAAATATGGACATGTCATATCTCAGTTCAGTATAAGTGGTGTGTTGATGCAAAGATTTATCAACAAAAAGGTTCGCTTTTGTTTCATACTGCCTGCATGCAAAGCTTAAGCAAAGCAGAAGGAAAATAAAAGAAAGATATATTTAAAAAATCGACAAGTTTTAGTGGGGCTTAACTCAAGCCGCGAAGTGGAAGTCCACTTTTGGGTTTAACCTTGAGACGCCTTTGGCAATTCTAATGAGTTAAGCGAGGGGCATGCAAAGCCAACAAGTGTCAACATTCATTTGAAGCAGTCTGCTGTTAATTTCCAATGCGAATGTCACATAAATTTCTCATATGCTCATACATACAGAAATAGTAGATATGTTTGTATTTATATATGCATAACTCTATAGCGTGTATCTTGTATCTGTATCTGTATCTGTATCTGCAAGTTGTGCATATTTGCCACACCCTGCACGAAATTCTTCGTTTATTTGGTCTGTCAACTTTTATACAGAAAATACTGTTGACGCCTCGGTAGCGTTAAAATATGATCCTGAGATTATAAAAAAAAAATTAAACGAAACTTAAATACACTTTCTTTTTAGGGTATGATTTGCCTTAGGCGATTCAAAGTATTACGAGAATAAATATGAATTTTATATGTATTAAATGTTAACTGTTGTAAATTTTAACAATTTCCAGTTTTTCGTTAAATTAATATAACTTTCTGTTAGAGTATTTCAAAAATGCTCAAAGCGTAACATAAAATTAAAATAGTTTTTGTTTTTGTTTCGGTTCGGTTCAGTTTCAGTTTCAGTTTTGTGGTGTCATTTGTTGTGTCTTCTTCGACTTCATGCGCAGCATGCAAAATTTTTTGATTACTTTTCGCATGCGCTGTTTTTTTGTGGTTGTTGTTTTTGATTCTTTTTTTTTGGCCTAAGGCGGCTACAAATACATATTTATTTCGACTTAAGACTTATTTATCTTTGTTGATCTTTATAATATTTGATAGATCCATTAATTAACATAAAAAAAATATGAATTAATAGTAACCATTTATTCATGCTATCTTAGCATAACCCATTAATTATTCACTGAACCCATTAAAGATGCGGAAGAGAGTGTAATGAGGTTGTGCAAATTGGTGTACCGTAAAATATATCTATTCTTGAACTGGTCTCAGAGACTTAAAAAAATTTTTTTTTTTATGTAAATTCTCATTTAGCACGTGCAGACCAAGTTCATTTCTATTTATCGATATCTGCCTTCTTTAGGTGTATACAAAACGATAATCCATTTGATATATAATTAACGCTGATCTGTTGTATTTTTTTGTATTCATATTTCCATCTTGAAAATCGTTTCTTAAAGACAACGTTGTGTAAAGCAATTAAATCCTTTGTCAGCTCAGTTTGTTTTTGGTCCTATCTACTTTTATCATATATCTTGCATGCCTGGCTAAGCATGAACAATAAATAAATGTTATCGTCATCGTCTTATTGCTTGGAATTCTTACATGCTTGCAACTTATTGTTGCATTCTGCACCTGGTTGCATCAATATGATCTCGACTGCATTAAGCTCTCTCGCCTCAGTTTTTAGCTCAATTTATGAGTTTGCTGTGTGCTTAAGATACTTTTTAACATTTATAGATACACATTGAAAATGCTGCGGTTAAGCTTGAAATTAATGCGACATCTTTGCCGCATCAGCTTTGCAGTTGTCCCTTCTAGCCCCCTCTACCCAACACTCCCCTGTTCTGTTTACCCTGTCCCCTGTTGTGCAGATGTGTGCAAAGTTGGATTTTAAAGTCTGCTTAATGATTTTTTATGAATTTATTGCCAGAGCAGGCAGCGCACAATTTGCGCATGCGTTGCCCCCAATGAGGCTGAACGTAATGTGAGTTGGCAGAGGCAGGGGCAGGAAGTGGAGATGTAAAAGGCAACTCTGCCCACACCAGAAGGAAACCTTAAGCAACGATTGAAAGCAGGCGCGAAAAGTTCGCTGCGCATCAAGGCAAAAAAGTTGAGCTGTATTCGTATTTGTGTTGTGTGTGTGTTTGTGTGTGTGTTTGAGTTGTTGTGTTGTTTTTGTGGCAGCCTTTTAAATTTTAAGTGGTTATGTGTGAGCTCTGTATGGGCATGGGGCATGCTGCATGCATATGGCGCATGTTGCAACGCCTACTAAATCATCTGGCAGCATGCCTCAATGTGTGCCTTCAGATACATTTGTTTGCACAAAAAACAACAGCAGCAGAAGCAGAAGCAAAAGCAGCATTTTAAATGCTGCCATACGCTGCACTTCCTGTATAAACAGACATATCTGTATATATATAAATATATATATGTATATATATAAATAGCATATATTCTCGATCTATGTGCTAGCTTCAATTATTGAATGAATGAACAGCTTTGTGTTGCACACAACAACTCCACACAGAGCTCAAGGCTGAGTCAAACAACACACATGGATTTTAATAGCCAAGAACTCGCTGACACAGATCCAAGCACTGTATTCATCTTTTAAGTACTTTATTTATTAATAATTTAATGTATTTAAATTTATTTAATTTATATTTCTGGTAAACATAAAAAATTATTGTAAATGTCAAACAAAAACTTTGCATAACACGTTTATTTAGTATTTTATTTTAAGTGGCCAAGTCACGAAACAATTACTAATTCAATAAGCTGTATGCAAATTGTATTTCTTAGTTAAATATTAAAATCAATCAAGTTAAATCATTTTCCCCATTTGTCAGCAGGTGCTTATGATTTATTGTAAAACTTGTAATGAGTATTATAATTTTGTCGTGATGTTTGCAACGTGTTAAAAAAGACGACTTTCTGCTTAAATTCAATTCTTCTTCAAAAAAATCGTAGTCAAGAATTTACAACAAATCTGTCTACATATCTTATTTTCAAGAACAAATCGTTTCAAGTATTCTTTGTACATAATTTGACCTCGTTTTATCAGAGCACCTAAACTACGCAAACTATTTAAATTTAAATAAATTAAGTTTTGGTCTCTCGCTTTTGGTACCCAATGTGTAAACAGAGGTCATTGCATGCCAAGCAAAAAGCGAAGAAAAACACGTGTAAATGCTCAATTACATAAACAAATAACAGTTAAATTCATTTAGTAGCCGAAACAAATAACATTGCTAGTTGTAAAACCTTGGAAATGTATAAAAAAAAATCAAGGGTCCCCACACACTCAAAATGCAATTCATTTGAATATTTTAAGTCTAGCATATCAAATTGTTTGGCCTATCAAAAAATGGTCGATATATGTACTTGGATATATAAATAAAACTGATTAACTAGAGCTGAAAGCGTGAATATATTAATTTTCATATTTTAATAATATTAATAATTTTATTATGTTATTTTGTGGTAGAAACTATTCTTTTTAAAGACGAATATTAGTAGAAAAAAATATAAGTTTAAGTTATATGGAATGTACAATTTTTAAGATATTCCCTTATAATATCAATTGAATTTACTCTTATGTTTGATTATATTATATTATCGATATTATTTTTATTTAATCATACGATATTTCACATGAGCACGTAGTCCATCGCCAATCGTTAATGAAGGGCTCGCTCTGAAGGTGTTAAAAGTTGTACACGATTTGATTCCCATATATATATATATAAATAGATACAACTACTTTATGTGGGCTAAGTGAATGACCATGGTCTACACTGCCACTGCCACTGCCTCTGCCACTGTTTCTAGCTCCGTCTCCGGCTCGATTGCCGCCTCTTCGCCTGTGGCTTTGGCCATAAATTTGTTGAGAGCTCCAAGTTGTCGCTCGTCTTTATCAATCGCTGTGGATGCAAATTGACAAGCGCGACTTTGGCTTTGTAACTGAACTGAACTGAACTCAAGTGAAAATGATTGCAGTTGAAAAGCAAAGGCGAAACCAGATACGCCTTCAATCGCTTCAGGAGGAGGCAGTAGACAACAACAACATCATCCACTCGAAACACGGTTTTTTTTTTCAACTCACTCGTCAAATGTGGCAACCAAGTGCAAAGGCGTCAGTTTGCATTCGATGAATTCCAATCACACGCATATCATTTGCCACTTTAAGCCAAATAAATAACAAGCAATTCTTAAGAGTAAAAATTGATTGGCTTGTGCGTTTAGTATGCGTTTAAGAAACGCACAATTGAATGCCAAATTGGCATAATTGGATTATTCACTTTTAAACTGAATATTTATGATAATATTTACATACCCAAAACAATTCACTTCTATGACACACTTGAACTATTCTTTAGTAGCCTTATTTTGCTTTTTTTTTTTTGCTTTTTTGACCTTTATTTTGATTATTTCGTTTAACTATTATTTTTTTTCCTTTGTTCTCTCTCTCTCTCTTAACTTTTTATATTTTCATATTATTATTTGTCAATTAATTCAATATTATTTGTAACTTTCATATTACTTGTAAATTAATGGTTTTAGTACTTTTTCAAATTTTTATACCAATTGGCAAAACACATATATATTTTGTAAAGAGAATAAGAATAATAATAACTAACTTTTAAAAATATATATATAAAAATATAAATATATAAATGCATTTATTTGCCAAAAAGTATAAAATATAATTTTCAGCTTTTCAAGTTATTTGGTGGAGTTTCACCAAATTTCTTGTGAAAAGTGCTCAAGCAAGGTTAGAACATCGATCAAAAGAAAAATATTTTTAATACGCTGCCAGCGCTTTTTAGGCCGTAAATCATAATGTCCAAATTTGGATTTCATACAAACACCTTGTCATAAATCTTGACGCTCATTAAGGTGCAACTGAAAATTGAACAAGACTTTGGATAAACAGCTCAAGCCACAGCTACGGCTATAGATACAGATACAGATACAAATACAGATACAACTTCTCAATTTTTGGCGCGCTTTCTGTGCCCAGTTTTCGACCAGCCTCGCACGCAGGCCCCCTCGAGAAGCACAAGAAAAAAAAAACATTGTGCGACCTTCAAATGGTCGACTCCACTTCACACACACAAGCTAACACATATGGGCAGAGATCACGCCACTTGAGGCGCGCTGTTGCCATGTTTCTTGGGACTTTTTAGGGGCCTGGGTTGACGGAAACGTTGCCAATTGGATGAGCACGCAAAGAAGTTGCTGTTTACGTTTACCTGAAGGCAACGGTGAAGGCGAAGGCGAAGGCGACTCCGGAGCGAACGATCAGTAACATGTTTTATGCATCCGTGGAAGCAACAACAACAACAACAATATACACAAGCTTTATAAAATGTCTAAGAGGAAAACAACAACAGCGAAATACTTTTAAAGGCAACTCGAAATGGCGAAGGTCGTTTAAAGGCAAAATGCATAGCTTATGTTTTTTTTATGTTATATATTACTTCTGCAACGTTTTTTTTTCGATATTCGTTGCTCTATCTTTAAGAAAGGTTTTATTGTTTTCTAATCAAGGTGGTTGTAAATGTTAAATGTTAAAGACATTTGACATCCAAAGAAAGAAAACCTAAGAGAAACTTATGCAAAGTAAAGTAAAGTAAAAGTTTACTTTTAAATGAAATAAAATATACAATATTCGATTTAATTTGTTGATTTTATATGATTATTTTGCTATAGTATTTTAAAGATGAGTTTTATTGTTTTGCGATTATAAATATTTATAATCCATAAAATTTGAAGCAAAACACATGGTTTGGGTTTACTGTCACTAACAAAAAAGATACAAACACTTAAAGATACTTCTTTTTCGTAAATACTTAATACTTAATTTATGAAAGAGAAGAGTCCAAAATGTTCGATTTAAAATTACAGTATTTTTGGAAAGACTTTAACGCTTAAACGGTTTGGCTTTAAGAGTCACTAAAAAGAGCTTAAGATCGATGGGAAACATATCCAATTACTTAAAGGCCAAAAAAATAACAGTTTTGCAGGAGAAAGAAAAAGAGTCGATAATATTCGGTTAGTTGAGAGAACTTGTAGGCTTTTGCATATTAAAGTTGGCCACAGACACTTACGTCCAATATGTACAGTAGTACGTCGCTAAGATATATTTGCCAAGCTGAAAATTAAACTTAAGTTTCAAGATAAGATTCGCCTAATTGCTTCTGTAGCGGACGTCAACACGATTTTTTTTTTTTTTTCGATTTTTTTTAAATTTTTGTGGTTGCTTGTGTTTTTTTTTCTGTCCCCGGTTCCCATCATAAAACTCTCGACTGGTTTCCTTTTTGGCAACACGCTCCGCTTATGTCAGTCAGTGACACAGCTTTGGTGATTTTCTTTTTTTGCCATTTCGCAACGTATTTTTCAAGTTTCATTTCATTTGGGGAGTTGGTCAGTCGCCTGGTGGTTTCTTCTCACATACTTGCCTGATATGTGGGTCAAGATGCGACTCTTGATCGTCTGATGTCTTGATGCATCCATCCAACCACGACACACACACGCCCAATGGGACTAGCGCTATGGCCTGGGATGTTATTATCCACGAAGTACATATTTATTATCGGCCCAAAGAGGAATATGAAATTATTGTGCCACATTACAAGTATTTTAAAAAAAAAATGTACCTTAACTAAAGTTTTAATAAATGACTCCCGTTTTCCTGTTGTCCGGATAAAAAAAATGTGGCACGAACCAGGATGTGTGTTGCTTGCTGTACCAAAAAGATAGGATTGACATTTCAATGATTATTAATGATTTTATATTCATTTCCACTCTTGAGCAATACATTCCAAAAAGAAGAAACTCATTTTAAAAGTATTTCAAAACAATTGATTGCGTTTTTAAAATGTCCACATTTTTGGACACTGAAGCTGGCAAGCTAAAAACTTGAGTACTTTATCGATTATGTTGTATTCGGCTGTTTGAGATTTTCATATCACTTGTATCATGTCAATGTCCATTGAACTGTTCAACCACAATTGATAGGCAATTAGGTTTCAATCAAATCCGTTTGGCCTGCACACGCCTCTAAGCGAATCTCTGATCATAAATAATATTTTTTTTTTGTGGCGTTGCATAAGCACTTTAATATGCAATAAAAAAAACAAAATAATAAACGAAAAAAAAAACTTTCTACAATTATTTTGAAAAGTATTGAACTTTTCTTCTACTTCACGCAACTTTCACGACAGCCAACCAAAAAACCACAAGCCACATACAACAAATGCAACAACAGCAACAGCAACAATTTATGGCTGCAGCGGCCGTTTGCATCGAAATGAAAAGCTTCAATGGTTTTGGCCCACGCAACATATAAAAAACAACAGAAAAAGTGAAAAACGAAACCCTTTAGGAAATTTGTATGAAATCTGACGGCCGATGCATAAATCCGTTTAAAATCGCTGTGCATCGGTCGGCATTCAACCAAATGCGGCAACTGCACCTCCAGACAACACCAACGCAGACCCTGAGGTTACAATTTTGGAGGCACTGTGTTCGGTTGCACACAGTTCAAGCACAGTGGGCGTTAGCTTTATATCAATGAAATCCGATTTTGAAGAAGTCAAAAACATCTTAAGAAGTGTGAAACGAAGCTTTGTTTGCTTTTATCAAAGATTGCTACTTTGTAGTTTTTAAAACTGATAAAGATAGTCGTAATCGAAAAGTATAACTATCGATCTATCGAGAGAGTAGAAAAATATACAAAATGAAATAGTTGAATTTTTATTTAACATCTGGTTTTAAACACTTGCGCTGTCCACTCGTTTTCATAAATCTTTTAATGCATCTATTCTCCATTTTTTTCCATTCAAATTATGATATAATCAATATGTTAACTTGTATCCTTGCCGGATATATACAGAAGTGTAAATAAAGGACTTTTTTAAAAATCATTTTAATATGCGAATCAGTCCTGCTTTCTCTGTAAGAAAATAGTGAACTAAAGTATGAAATTAAAAGTTCCACTGTGCCATTTCATGGATATATATAAATCGTGGACGTAGTTGTATCAGCATGTATCGGATCGCATCGTAGTGGCTGTATTAATGAGTTTAGGCACACGCCTTACACGAACAACCGAATAACGCTAAGAGAGCTGAGTGCGCTTGGCGAGTTGGCTAAGACAAAGATTAGGCCAACTATAGATCGTGGCATGGCATGGGGGCGTCATTGGCGTTGGCAGCACATCGCATATCAAAATGACACCATTATAGTATTATAGCAATCGTGTGGGATTATATATTATATCTAGTGGGGGCGATCGTCAAGTGGCACACGTTTGGGGCTTCAGCTTAGAGGGCTCTCGAATAGTAAATAGCTCATCTTTATTCCGGATCGAACATAATTTATGCCTGCCAACAAATAAATTCTGCTTAATTATGCGAAATCCATAAGATATGCAATTTATTATTTATTATTATGTTTTTTTTTTTACATTTCTAATTTTGTTTTTTTTTTTTTGTATTTATTTGCAGCTACAACATTTTAAATATTAATGAAGGAATCCATATAGACAGGTGAGTGCTGGATTCCGTAATTGTTATTTTTATGCTTAATTTATTCGAATTGGCTATTCTTGTAAATAATTATCTAGTTGTCAAAAGTTGAACTTATCATCATTATTATTATTGCAAAACTTTCGCTATCTTTTTATCACTATATTTTTCACACACTTTGTTTATTTTGAATCGATAACTTGCCTCGGGTAGAAAATCATGTATGCCAATTTTCTCAGGTATTTATTTTGGCAATTACAGATCTTTTTTCGTTGGAATTTATGTGCTTGATTTTCAACAGTTGACAGTTGACAGTGACAGCGTTTGAAAAACGCCAAATGGCCGCCGGCTGGCGACGCATAAATTTGCAGACAAACTCAATTTTTCAACCAATTTTCGTCTTGTATGCAAATTTTGGTGTGGTTTTTTAATTAACTTCGACACAATTTGGCTGCCTTACACACATCTATTTATATTGTGCACTTGCTGTAACTGAAAATCAAATATTAAATCACTATTCGATTGTGTGTACAATTTGCGTAATATTTACTTATGCTAATCGCGCACATTAATCAGTCTTGTTAACAACTTGAAGTTTTGAGCTAAAAAGGGTTCGACAGACTAAACAATACAGAAACTGCAGTCAATTAAAATTAAGCATCAGACGCAAAGCTTTACGTAAATGAAATTGATGGATTTTTAAATTGGAGAAAAATGCTTATAAATGCGTACAAATAACACAATGGACAACAAAGTGCCCAGTTGGAAATACAACTGAAATTCGTACGTAATAAAAATAAATTTGATTTGATTTTTTAATAAACTGATAAAGTTATATAAAATTTAACAAATAATTATAGAATCACTACATTCTTAGTAACATTAACTAAGCTGTTTACCAAATAATGTGAGATTGTAGTACATGTAAAACAAAGGTTAACACACATGCCACAGAAATGGAGTCGCAGCCGCCAATTTTATATTATAAATTAACTAATAAAAAGTGTAACAAATCATATTAAATACAAAACTCTAATCAGGCTAAGTAACACTAATTTAGCTTCCTGTATCATACAATATTAAATTGTAGTAAATTTCCACAACGGCAATCAGAGATGAGCCCACGTGCCACAGAAATTGAGTAGCAGCATCCAAAACAAGAGCCACAACACAGCAGTAAATTGTAAAGCAAAGCAAACAAACACACAAACGAAAGTTAAAATCACACACACACACATACACACACTAATGAACACAATGAAAATGAGCACAAAGCTTTGGGAAATACAATAGGCCACAAAAAGTCGACGCACTTTTCGCTTTTGAAACGAGGCAAGCCGAACGACTTGTTGCATTTGTGGCCAGCATAAATGTTCAAGCTGTGGAATAAATCTTAAGTTGATGAAATGTGCATGATTTTAATATTATATTTATAATTTACACGATCCGACTACTCGTTGCCCGTGTCCCGTTTTCCGTTCCCTATGTGCAGCTTAGTTCCCGCGCAGCCCCGCACCGCCACGCCCCCTTGACGTGATGAGCGCGTGCGCAGCTCACGGCTCGTTGAGCAGACGATTTAAACGGTGGGAGGCAAAGTGGTACGTGGCAAGGGAGGCAGAGAGGGTGAGGCAAAGGTGTCGAAAGCGAAGACAAATATTACACATTTAATTACGACAAGTTTCGGGTCTGGTGTTTGTTGTGGCTGCCCCATTGTTGCTGTTGCAGATGCTGCCTTTCCACCGCCAACTCACAGTGAAATTAAACTCAAATTTCGGTTGAAAACTAGCTCATCAAATTTGTCGTGGGATGTTTTATTGTTGCT
The DNA here is from genome assembly GCA_035042345.1 of Drosophila fungiperda. Classification (NCBI taxonomy): domain Eukaryota; kingdom Metazoa; phylum Arthropoda; class Insecta; order Diptera; family Drosophilidae; genus Drosophila; species Drosophila fungiperda. The sequence goes on from JAWNLM010000021.1 coordinate 455,343, forward strand.
GTTATTGTTGTTCTTGCTGCTTTTTGACACTAATGTTTTTTTTTTCAAGTTGAGGATTGTCTTTGAACTTGACTGCATCATTATAAACATGAACAATGACTGGAAGTTCCCAGTTATAATAATTAATGTTGAGATAAATCGTAGAGTAGAATAATTGTAGAATCTTTAAATACATTTAATTTCTTGGTTTGAAAGCAAAAAGAGCTGCTCAGTTTTTGCAGACGCAAAACCATTTAAACATTTTTTTTTTTTTTTAAATAAATAAATAAATGTGTAAATTATAGTTAAATGTATTTTCATGTATTTATTAATGATTCAGGAATCGGAATTCAAAATACCAAATCAAATCCTAAACTTGCTTATATATGACACTCTGGTTATGTAGGCATTATTATCATTTAAATTCAAAGACTTTTTTAAGGCGTTGCATTAATTGCTCGTAATCCTGAATCCAGCACACTCTGCCCCTCGTTGATGTGCCGTTCCACACGAAACAGTTTGCGATTCAGTTTGAAATACGGTTTCATGCTGGCTGTTAGGCTGCCCAAGAGTGCATCCCTCACTTGCTTGACTGTGCTCAGCTGATAGAGATTGGCTGCGGCAATCATGCAGGTTTGATCATCCTCACGATTCTGGAGAAGAGCCAATTGCTCATCAATTTTATTCATGCGCAATTTGAGTTCCTCTTTTTGGGCCATTAGATTGCGTTTACGTATCTTTTGTTCACATAGATACTCCATGACTTCCTCCGATGAACTCAAGTAATGGTTCGCACGCGACATTTTTCAAATGTTGAAAAATTTTCTATGTTTTTTGTTTGTGTTTGTTTTTTGAATTTGTCAGACTGAGTGTAGAAACATGATTTCAGTTATTGTATTCTAGCAAATTAATCAACAATTTGTTTTTGATCAACCATATCATGTTACACACAATAATCAGTGGCTGCCCTTTGCATACAAATAAAAATACCTTATTGATTCGGCTTACAACATTTGTTTATTTAAGTTTTTTTTTTAAACAGCTTAGAAATCGAGACGTGTCTCGTGGAATTTAGTTATCCGATCAACAGCCGATACACAAACAAAGGAAGTGAACAATGCAAATGCTAATACTAATAATAAATTATCAACACATTTGGTTACCCAGATTCTTCGGAAATCTCGCGCCAATCTTAAGATTTGTCTATTTAAACACAATATTCTACAAATGGCTGCGACAATACATTTGAATTGTTTTTAGATTCAATGCCTTTCCTTAGCTTGATTTGCATTGTCTGTGTGTAGTTGCTAACATAATTTTGATTTATGTAAATTTACTTAATGGCCTTTTGTTGTTGACTTTTGTCAAAGTGCTAAATGGCTAAACATATATTTCTATATTCTGATACCGAAGATATATATTGGTTTTGTACAATGTCATGCTGTCACACCCTCAAGTTAACAACTTTGAATGTTGTCTTAGTCTAGGAGTCGCAGCATAATTAAATAATGGAAAATTTAACCCATCCCTATAATTATTTATTTGGTATCGAAATTTATTTTGAATTTAAAGCTGTAATCGCGATTCATTCATCTATAGTGTACGAGTTTTACCATAGTTATGACTTCTTAAAATTTGAATTCATTCCCTAAATACTTCTTGGGTTAAAATTTTAATATGACCTTCGAGCTGGAATTGCCCATCCAGCCTTAAATGTACTATTGAATTTGATCCCAAACCATGGAAAGTTTTGACCAGCGTCTGAAGCACTTTTTCAGCTTACAATTTAAGCATGAATTTTGAACTGAAATCGTGTTTTCAAAATTGAATGTAGTACTGAAATATTTATGAGCACGTTAAAACCATTTAAAGTGAATAATTAGTATCATCCACTCCCAAAAAAAGGCAAAATTTTCAACAAATTTAGAAATAATTTAAACTTAATAGGTAGATTCAAATTTCTCTTGCGAAGATTGAGAGATATTAATTTTAATCCAGTTAGTTCAAGCTGGAGCAAACCGAATAAAGTTGATTTTTATTATTATTTTAAGTAGCTTTACGATAGTACAACCCAACCCACTATTTAATCATACGTACGATATTATAGGTAATTGTATAACCTTTCCCAAAGGTAAAAACTTGTATGCTTAGGAATAATATTGAAATACATAAGGAGAATTATCAGTGAGTTGGGCTTTTTAAATACAATATACGTTAACAGTGTCTTTTTTGATTACCTTTTTTTTTTGCAAATAATTTACTTTTTGCATATTACACATATGTTTGTATATATATATATATATATGTGTATATACATATTATGTATGCATATTATATACATAAAGATATCTGATTTCATTTGTAACTTAAATGCAAAGAAATATTTATCAACTGTTTGGTTTAATTTCGCACCTCAAATAAAAGGCATTCTTTTTTGGAAATGCTCATTTTTTTATAGTTCCATATGTGTAATCTTTTATGTGGAAGACCACACAAACGCTGATGTTATTGTTCACAATTGTTGTTGGGGTCACTTATGAACATTTAATCCTTTTCTTTTGGGCAACAACAACGAACAACAATAGCCGAAAAAGGGTGCGTTCCATGGGACATTCAAGTTGATTTATAAGGCCTGGCCATTTTGGTGTACCTCATATTTCTATGGCTTTCACTGTCCCCATAAATTGTGTGAGCTGTGACACCCACGAGTGAAAATTAACTTGAAATTAAGACATAAAGCGAGTTGCCAAGAAATACAACAAAATACACAAATACAGAATGAAAAAAAAAATACATGGCAAGGAAGGCACGTCAATTGAAATTTATGTAAATTCGTTGTCTTAATGGGACTTTGTTGGCTTCTGGATTAGACCACACCCGCACATAATACCTTACCCAATTTAGCCATGTTTCTGACCAAATTTGGTTTGGTATTTTATATGTATATATTTATATCTATTACATTTACATCAATTGGTTGTAATTGAAGTCAATTGTGTTTTTACAAGATTTAACCATACAAAGTTTCTATTTATCTTTATGACTCTACAAAATTTCACTTCTAACCATAACAAGCACAATACCCTAAACTTACTATTTGTGTGGTCTACAACATGTTTTGTTTTCCGTTTTATTTCTTTGGTAATTCGGTAAATACAACAGGAACTTGTTTTATACCTACAAATAAAAGGTTTATGGTTTTGACAATTAACTAGACCAGTTGGACGTATGTCAAGTGTAATAAAAAGCCAAGTAGAGCATTTTACTTTTTATGAGTGATAATAATTTTGTTAATTATAAAATGAATTTAACACTTATGGCAATTTGATGATTGCTTTTATAAACCGTTCAAAATATAATTCTTCTCTCAAACTTTGAAATGGAAAATTGTTAATAATAATTTATATAATATATAATTAAACTATGAATTGCTTTAGTATTGTTTTCATTAAAGTCAAAACCGCATTTCGTATTCAGACTTTAATAACCATATCAAAGTATACATCACCAGGCCAGCTTAATTTTCACACTTGAACATGTCAAATGTAATGCATTTAATTTGCACAGTGCTCGTCATAATTTATGGGACACATCTGTGATCAGCGCATTAAGACGACGCGACATTTTGCAGTCGTATATAGTGCACTCAGAAAAAAGAGATTTGGACTGGCAAAGCCTTAGAAGCATTGGAAGCCTTGTTAGAATTGTCTTAAATGTAGAAAAAAATTACTTACTTCCAGAATGTATTTGGTAAATGTTTACAGAGAACTCAAAGAACAGCTTTTTTATTTTTTTATTTCTAACAATTTGTTTTCAGGGCGAATATTTTTCGGAGTGTAGTAGAGACATATGAGCATATGATCATTGCGTAGCCTTTAATTTGACAACTGAAAAGCATGAAATGACACCAGAGCCAGAGACAGAGTCTGGCACTCATTAAACTGTCTAAATAAAGAACGTTTCCAACAAATCGCCTCAAATTCAAAACGTAATCAAAAACATTGCGAGCAAAAGTTGTAAATTGAGTTAGCTCCAAGTATGGCAGACAGCGCTCTAAATTTTATATTTGTTTTTGTATGTTTGGACTATGTGAATTAAAGCTTGTAACCGATTTTGTGCGAATTCAGTGCCAGTTTCTATTTGGATTTTAAAGTGTTTTTTTTTTTGGTGTGCGACGTGTGAGGAATATTTAATTTTTATTTATTTTTTAACTGACATCATTAGGGACACAACAGGTGGAATTGTAAAAGATCAATATTTTTGTGGTGTTGTTGTTTCATAAATTACAAATTCAATGCGTGACATTAGCATAAAACTCCATCCACGATCCATTTATTTCCATTACAGTAGGAGTTGTTAAAACTTATTTATGTCATTGGCCGAGAGCGCAACAAACGAAAAATATTGATAAATTACTTTAGCTATAATAAACTGTCATTTAAATGAAATCATCGTAAAGCTATAGATATGTAAATCTCTTTTTTTTTTGGTCATTATGGGGGAGCCTAGGCGAGGGTACAGCATATGGGACAGTGCTAAGTATTTTACAACAAAGTGAGAAAGAGAGAGTGAGCGTAAGATCTGACTTACTGCAACCATAATTTGGGATCTGGGGCATAGGGGATTACGGAAAAATACTAGGGAGAGTCTTAACAAAGGAGAAAACCAAAGCTAGACAAATTGGCTTCAGTGGGAAAGTAAGAAATGTAAGAATGGTGGCAGAAAATACTCAGTGTACAAGTTTCTCAAAGCAAACCGTATTCTGGTTCAGTTTCCGGAACGTAAAGTGAAAATGCTTAGATAAATAATTCGGTGTTCGGCTACGTTACATATTATTAATTTCGTTTTTGGTAAATAGTGGTTAAGAAATTGTTTGAAATTCAATCGGTTCCGATAAAAGAGATATTAAAAAAATTAGCCTGAAATGTAAACTATTTAGGCAATTTAATTAAAGAAAACCAATTCGATTCACCAGTTCACTTTGAAATAACCGGTCTTTATCTGTTTATTTATGTATAAATTGAGATAATGTTTGAACAGAGCAATATGCAAGTATTTATTAATTATTGTATATATTTACATATCAGTTAACAAAATAAATGAACGCGCTTTAAGAGTTATGTGTTTTTCGTTCATTTTGCTCACTCACGAATTAATATTTTCGACACTTGATTTGAAATTTATTTACACAATATTCAAATGAAATATGTAATTCCAATTTAAATTAGTTGCCAAACACGCTTCGCTCTACGAGTGCCGCATAGATTTGGAATCATTTTTTACATTTTTTTGGGGCTCTTATCGCCTCTAAATGGTGTCATAAATTCACGATTTGACAGTCTGAGCTTGAACCTGAGCATATGGCGGGTCGTCGACTCATATTTTGTGTGTTGATAATTTAAGGCAGCTGCCTTAACTTTCAATTATATATTTGTAGTTTTGGAAACAACACGAGCCGCCAGACAATTATTGAGCACATATTTGTGGCTTTGGTTTAGCATTTTTTCTATTGACATTTATTTGTATTTTTATGGCATTATAGTTTATGTGGTTTCATGGGCGTTTTTTTTTTTTTTTTGGTTGAAAAGTTGCTTCGCATAATTTTGTATTTTTAATTGTTGGGACATTAACTATGTGACGCCAAAGCCTTTTAATTGTCTCCAACGAGCTTTAAATTTATGATTGTTTACATATTGTTTTGATATATTTCATACCCTATGTTCGTAAAAATTAGTGCAATGGGTATCTTAAACATATTTAAAATTGTTTAACAATAGATATGTATATATATTCTATTATTACTGTTCACATCAAGTGAAGAGATTTTAACAAATAATAGTAGAATCGAATTTTTGAAACTTTATCGTTTTCCATATCGTATATTGATCATTTTTGATTAAGCCTTTGACAGCTACAGAGCATTGCTTCAGTCTGTCATGCTTACTAGTTTCACATATATTTTTTATGTCTTTTCTTTAAATGAATACTTTTGTATTGTCCCCAATCGATGTGCATTCAGCCAAGTGGTCTCCACACACCCATTGCCGTACATCATCTTGTAGTACTTCCTTCATTGGCTTCAATTCTTTTTAGAGGTCTTTTTCATTTGCATGCAAAATCGACAAACTGCGTTGATTGAATAAAATCTGCACTATTCCAACTGGATCGTTTCAATAATTGTGAATTTATTGGCTGGCCATTAAATTTTACAGCGCACTGTGCGTATTTGAGTTTCTTTGTGGCTGGCATGCAAACTAATTTTTACTCATTTCGAAAGTATAAGATTATGACTATGGTCGCAATGAAGTGGAGTTCCTGTTGTGAGTTTAATGGTGTAAATGATATATTTATCGTTTGCCACAACAAACATATTCATTTAGAATGGGAAATTACGGTAGATTCCCCTGCTAGGAAAGTATGACCTATATAGGGGCAACGAAATTGAATTTTTTGGTTATAAATATATGTACTACACAATTTCTAATCAAACATGAGTTTAGTGTTATTTTTATGATCATTTAAACAGCTGGATAAATGAATGGAATGTTCTATTGTACAATGATAAACGAATTCAAAGAACAACTTTGTCTATGCTTTGAATCTGACTGCTATCAGATTATTTGTTATCTATTCAAACTAGGGGCAATAATTCATTAGGGTTAAAATTGTGAATACTGAAGCCTGAACCACTCGGAAAAAGTCAAAGGTAAATATTGACAAACGACCCAACTGACCAATCACTTTCGCCCCAAACATGTAAGGAAACACTATACGAAATCATAACTAAATTGACAGGTGAAAACCATAAAATGTTCGAAAGGGGCAGGATATGCATTTCTCTTTCTTTCTCTCTCTCTCCCTCTGACTCTGCTCGAGTGATAAGGGGTCATCATATTTATGGGCACTTCCGTGACTCACGAGCGACGTTAGTCGAAAAGTTCGTAAGACAAAGGAAACAACAGCCATGTCCATTTATACCTGAGGGTCTTTCGCCTCTGGGCATTTGCATTACAATTTCCTGGCCGAAGTTAAGCTGTAAATTACCCGTGCCCGAAAATGCAACAAGGCGTCGTCTGTTGAGTTGGTGCTACCGCAATTAGCATATTTAGCCACCGTCTCTATAATAAAAAAAAAACATTGTCAGACATGGGCTCTCTCTAGGTAGAGTCAGTCGTATATATTGTCGTTGCTACATGTTTTTTCGATTGCCTGCCCACACTGGACGCTAGACTAGTTAGTTCTCTGATTCCTTAGTGCATGCTGTGGCATAAACAAACACATCCGATCCTCAGAGATCGTGTTCGCTGCATTGTATTTATTCTTTTTGTATTTTTGAACTTAGAGTCGACAGCAGCTGTGTTTTTTCACGCAACTACTCTCAAGCCGCTTCAAGGCTGTGTCTGCAATTGGCAACAGGACGCTGTTGATCTTACTGATTTTAGAACCCTAGTGGGCGATACCGATCTTATTACAGAGATCATAAAGAAAACACTGGCATAAGTTACTAACGGCCTGAATTTATTGTATTTACCAATAAACCTTGAGTGTTTATGATAATGGCTCATAACAAGTTGAATTTATTGATTGTTATATAAAACGAATTAAACACATTTTGAAATGATTGTGACCGGATTAAATTCTATATAAGTGTTGAAAATTCTTTCTTTTCCAAATAATTCTCAAAAAATTGTAAATTATTAGGTAAACATGTTTTTCTTCTATATAACATTTTCATTCTTTAATTAAAAATGCTTGCAACCAAGTTAATCAGAGTCTGTAAGAGTTTTAACTAATTATCAACTGAGAATAAATTAGATTTGTCATAGAAAAGCCAAGAATAATAGTCTCGATGAATATGAGTTTGAGATGGGATCGTTCAGTCGCCTGATAAAATATCACGTGCCCCTTTGCGCTACGACGCTAATGTCAATTTGTTGGCTGTTGCTACCAGCATATTAATATAGAGAACAGCAGACTCAGCGAAATACGTTTTCTTCTGCTTGAGTCCTTGTTCTGGGCTCGTCGCTCTTCGCTTGTCCGACGTCGCGTCGTCTGTCAATCAGCAGCCGACGATCCCAAAGATTCGACCCCTGTAGCAGTAGTAGTAGTCGTAGTAGTTGCGCTTGTCGTTGTTGTCGCATGATATATGAGCGCCCTGCCTTGCTGCTGCCACTGCAACCGCGCCCATACAAAAAAAAAAAGACCGATGCTTTGGCCCCGCAGGCCCAATCTTAAGTTGTTGTTGTTTCTGCTGTTGAGCTCTCTGCGCAGGCCGAAGCCGGTTCTTAAAAACAAACATCTTCGTGGGCCGTCGCAGTTTCGCGTCGGCGTTTTGGCCCATATGCTTTGCTTCGTTCGTTTATTCGTTGATTTGTACGTTGCTCGTTCGCTCTTTGCCCGTTTTGTTGTTTCCACGCTCTTTCGCTAGTGGTGTCTTCTGTTGTGTCGCAGGTTCGTAGCTCAGTTTGTTTTGACTCGTTGCGCGGTTAACTTCGTTTACGTGAGACATGCGCGACTCTCTTTCGAGCGGAAAAAAGAACTCTTCGTTCACCGTTCGCAGTGTCGCATTTATTTAACCAACCTACAAGTGAAGAGAATTTCAGTTTTTTACATGTGAATATATAAACCAATTGAATATTGGAATAATCAATTGATCTAAACAAATTGTGAATTTGTGCGTGACAGTGCTCTGTGCAATTTTAATCTCATCTTTATGCTATCAAGCTTATAAATACTTATACTTATATAGACACACAACAATTTTGCAATCTTAGTTTGAATGGAAAAGAAAACATAATCTGCCCTAAGCGCTACGTGACAAATATATAAAGTAAGTGGATTCGAACTGCTCTTAAATGATCACTTATAATCAGTTAGTTATACATGCCTACGGGCAGATAAATATGTGGTAATGCGTACAAATTTATGCTTACAAGTCACGCTTTCACTTAGCCCACAACTATTATATAATTTAAATTATTTTTTGTAGTATTAAAAACAAACATATATATTTAATTTAGTATAAGAACTCCTGCCACTGGTTATTCCAGATCAAACTTAATATAACCGATTGACGTCAGCAGTTTTGGAATTTATGTTAATGATCTCTGAAGAAATTGCTAATAAATTTGCTTTTGTTTTGTTTATTTTTTTATTGCAGCATGTTAATTCTAAAATATGACAAAATGCAGCACCAGCTGTGGCAAGTACTACTACTACTATTTCTATGCTTAACCCTACAAAGCCAGAGGACTACGTGTGGGGCACTGATGAGCAACTATCAGGTGCAGTCGAACTTTGAATTGTTGGAAACCGATTCGCGTTACGTATCATATCAAGGTGAGTTGTGTGGATTATCAAAAATTACATTCCATTACACAAAGTGTGTCAATTGTGAAGCAATCAATCAAGCTAAAAAACACTCGAATGCTGAGCATGTGGGGAAATTGTGTGGATGCCTGTCACTTCTTTAAAGTAGTCAGCATAAAAGTTAAGTACTTATTGCGCAAGCAAATAAAAAAGTACAATCAGAAGAAGGAGAAGAAGTAGAAGGGATGCAGGAGGACGAACAGGTTGTAAAACTATCTGTCACTCTCTCTATCTCTATATATCTCTCTCTTTCTCTGTTAAGCAGTGTCAACAGAGATGTCAATTCTTGGGAATCTTAGCACCCCTATATGTATGCATATATCTTCTTGCGGGCTTTATCAGTGTTTATTGTTTAATTATTTGTCTGTTGGTTTCGTTTTTCTTATATATATATTTTTTTTGCATGGAAGTGGAATGCATCTTCAAGTAAACCCCGATGCGCAAACTGAGCAATCAGTTTTGTTGACACTGCGATTCTGCAAATTTACACACTCATTTAGCCTTTTAACTTTTTGGGAGTTATGCCATGGAAAAAGAAATTATATGTTTAAGATATGAATTAATAAATAAAGTGGTATATATTTATATATATTTATATTATTGACTTTTTACAGACCTGATGTCAAGAGCCAAACGATATTACGATCCCGAAACGACTTGGTATTCCGAACTACTATACGATGTGGCCAGAAAGCAGGTTATTGTTGGTGCTAGGTAAGTGTTTTTATGTCGTTTTTTTAGAGGTTTGGTAGAATAAGTTTTACAGGAAATTGACTCACAGCCCCACAATCACAATGACTCTGTGCCAAATGAGATATGAGAGAACGCAAGTAAACGGAAACCATTAAATTTGTCAAAATAATAAGTAAAAGATAAACATGCCTAAGCAAATGTGTATTATCTCTTCGTTTAAATGGGACCGATTATTGCGTAAAGCTGATAATTGTTTTGGCATTGCCAAGGTAGGGGAATCTCTTATTAAAATCGAAAGTGCACGTAACCGGTTTACCCAAATCTTAGCAGCTTATCAGCAAGTATATCTCACGAAGCAAAGCGATAGTAAATAGTAAAGACGAAGAAGAACGCATGTGGCAACTAGAACAACTGGAAAGCCAAACAGAACCGAGTACTACGAGCAACAACAAGTGGCCTGTCCAGTCACAGATACAAGTTTTCTACTTGCTATTTGTTAAGCAATTTGATGGCACTCTGTCTTTCTGCCTGTCTGTTTGTCTGTCCGTGCGTTTGTGTGTATTCTCAGGCAGTAGTTAAAGTTTGATAGATAAGAAGAGAAAAATAATAACCGTGTTGTCCCTTTTTCTCTCTATACAGATCTTAACCCCTTGCATTGAAATACAAAGATACGAATTGGCTCATTTATCAAAATGTCTTCGTTTTCGTCTTCGTCTGCTTCTCTGTTTCGCTTTCGTTTGTCAATCATTTGTCGCAGGTTTTTTATTATGTTTTCCACTCTTTTTCTCTTTTGTTTTACTTTTCTTAGTTTTATGTGTTAATTCTCATAAATACTGTGATATGGTTTTTACTATGCTCCCACGTGTGGCAAGTTAATGATAAAGAAGGGCAGTTGGTCTACTTACTTGGCAGCAATCAGGCAAGTAGGCGTATAGATAACTATAACTACTAGCCTAGATAGCTGCGTGGGCATTTTATATATATATATATTTATATATATATATATTGAATTTATTATAAGGTGTAGTCTTTCTGATATCAATGATAAGCAGTTAGTATCTAGACTTTAGTTCGCTTTGTGCCCTGAATTCTGTTGTATTAAACTATGCTTTAGATATTGAAATTGTTGAGTAACAACCTCATTCCTGATAGTTTCTAAAAATATATTTGCTATTAATCCCACGTAGATCAACTAAAGATACCGCTTTCTTTCAGTACCCGCATTTAATATAGGTATTTTAAATAGCGTACCCCACAGCTAGTCAACACTTCTAAACCAAGGGTTTTTTCGTTCCAAAAGTGGCCTAATTCGTATTTAATTAGTAGTCTAGATTTTGTATCGGTCTTATTACGTTTGATAAGCCGCCACTGTTGACCTTCCCTTAGCCATATCTTGGCTCGCAGTTGCACAATCACCTAAGAAACATAACCACAATGTGAACCTTTTTGTTTTTTTCTAATCAGAAACCACAATATAATTGTGGCAATATTATTTTGACTTTAGCTGTTACTGTTGCTGTCTGATTTTGTGGTCGGCTCATAAAAGTTGGGTAATTGTAGAGTCATTGGCAAATGAATGCCAACCAGGAGTAAGGGACCAAGTACGAAGCTATTGCTCCTTGTCTGTCAGACAGACACAGTCACAAACACACTTGACACGACTGCAGGCTCGGATTACGAGCGGCTTTCTATATTGCGACAAGTCGGGGACGAGCTCAAAAACTATTCCGACGTGGCTTCCATAACGACCAACGACTGTGTGGACTGACGAAACGACTGCCTGTCACTTGCACGTACCGTAATTTCTTTGCATCTACTCGTACTACACACATTTGGGGTCTTGCGGCCCGAAATTTGATATAGACTGCATTAAAATAATATACCATTTTGTTTTCGTTGCTCGTGTTTTTTTTTTCTTTATGCCAGCAACCTTTTATAAAGGTTGGTTTTTTTTCGCATTTAATTTTTGCAGGGGTCTTGAGTCGCTGCTTGTGGCTTGACTCAAATGGAGCATGCAACTGCAACTACACAGGCAACTGCAACGCTGGGAAGCATTTGAAATGTATTTACACATATGACTGAACACAACCTTAACTTAAACGTTGTACAAACAAGGAAACACAAATTTTAAAGTTTCCACTTACAAACATTACAAAACTTTCAGCTGCAGTAAGACTTGAGAAAGGTTTCAACTCTATTTAAGCTATCCATTTTTCAATAGTGAAAGAAATATAAGTAAGAGAAAAGTTTTTAGCTTAAGGGATTTTTTTTGTTTAATTGTTTTCGAGCGGCTATTTTCAGGACATATTTCAATCTTTACGATAATAGTTAATCTTAGAATTGGAGTGAATATAATGTGCTTTTGATAGTTCAATTGATTTCTCCACAATGAGTTTCTTCTATAAAATAAACTAAAGAATTTTTTTAGTCCAAGTTGTTTTCACACTTTATTCGTAAAAGTGAAGTCAAAATGGAAATATTTTTCACAGTTTTTATTTAAAATTAAAATATGTTTAAGCATAATTAAATCTAAGTCTAATAGTTGTTTTAAGTGATATGTTTTGCTACAGTCTTTGGAAACAAAGATCTTAAGAAGATAAACTAACTCTACATTCTTGTAAACAATATTCAGCAATCGAATCTTTATTGAGAAAAAATATAGCAAGCCTAGCAATATAAATAAATATATTTATTTTTTTGGCTCTGTGTGGTAATTTTGAGCCGAAATACAAACTTCATTTGACAGACGTTAAGTGGTTGGCAGTCAGTTAAGGCAGCTACTGGGCTGCCACAGCAGCAGCAGCAGCAGTGGCAGCAACAGCGAAATTGAAATCAAAATTAATCAAAGCAAAGCAAAAGCATGTAAAGTAAAACACACATAAAACCCAAACCAAATTTCAAAGGGGGGCGTTTTGAATATTTTGTATGCAAGCGAGAAAATAAAAAGCCAAAATGGTGGATTAGTTTTTGATATTGAGAGCAAGGAAGGAATGCGCTCGGCTGGCGTAGGCAGTGCCCCAATGCAGAAATGCATTGCAAGCTGCAAGCTGCAAGCAGCAAACTGCACAGTTTATTATTATTTATTTTTTTTCTCTTTCATACAAGATCTTAACGGAGCAACTGGCAGCTTTTAATTACAAGCCAGCCCGTCAGTCCGCCAGTCCGCCAGTCGGGCTGTCCGTCGATTCGCTTCGAGCTGTCGCCAAACAGGCGCTAGACAAACGCCCACGCTCGTCGCCAAACTCGGATTGCCGTCCACTTGATTCGGCGCACTGTGGCAATTGCCACAGTCACACAATCCGCAGCTGGACAGACAGGCGCCATAGTCCAAGCCACCACACATGGCTTTAATAGCTCCACATGCTATACACAGACTTCCAGCTCCCAATTCCGTCTCCGTCTCCAGCTTCATCTCCGTCTCCGTCTGCTTACAAAAAGGCCTTTTTGTTATCTTGTCGCGCGCTTGTCGCTCAAAACTTAGCCACGATGCAAGGTGTGCGAGAATTGTGAATGCAAATGCGCAAAGGTGAAATATCCACAGATATTCAGCTACAGCTACAGCAACAGATACAGATACAGCTACAGATACAGATACATACAGATAAACGGACAGTTACAGTTGACTGCATGCAGATACAGATTGCAGCAAGTAACACATTTTTTGTAGTTATTGGGGCATCTGCAAATGAATCCAATATATTTATCCACACGGTTCACAAAAGTTATCTTGATCTTTAAAGCATTAAGATCTACTTTTGAGATCATCAGTTATTAAGATAATTTACGGTGCATATATATATTGCAATTGTGTATCTTTTTATAACTTAAAATTGTTTTTTACTGACTTCAGATCCTGGTTGATATATGACAATTAAATAAACATTTTTTAATATTTATAGTACACAATAAATAAAAATATATATATATATTATATTTTTGTTATTGTTAAATCTTGTTAAACAATTTTCTATTAATATAGCAAATGCCTGCTTTACTTGTTTAGAGTAGTTCAACAAATTGTTTAAAGATTCTGTTTACACTCAAAGTGTATACCAAAATATGAGCGACGACGAAAAATCCAATTTTTATGTTTTATTCATAAATGACCAAAAATAAATTAAAAGTTAAATATTGATTAATTTATTATAAGAGGTTCTTTCAGTTATTTCTATGTTTATAAGTATAAAAATAAGTTGTAGGCATGCGTGGAAAACTCAATTCTGTACTACAAAACATCTACAAATAAAAGACATGAAACGATGCGCAAAATTAACCTCTTCGCCCCGCCGACACTTGTTTTTATCTACATGCACGCGCCACGCAGAAGTAAAGAGGAGAGAGAAAGGGCGGGAGGGAGAGCAAGATAGCTGAGTTGTGGTAAATACAAATTAAACAACTGACAAAACAGTAAGCAAATATTTGCTAAAAACAAAATGCAACTACAACAATAAGTGCAACAGCAAAACATAAAAAGAAAGAATAACAAAATAGCAAAAGAAACAGAAACAGAAACAGAATAAGAAACAGAGGTAAGCAGCAACTGGGAAGAACTTGTGTATCGACTTTTCACACCTCAAAATGGAATTCATCAGCTCGAACGATAAAAAATGGGAGTGTTGAAGATGGTTGAGGGTTGGGGAATGGTAAATGGGAGTGAGCTCTACTGAAGGCAATGCTAATTGGCAAGGTCGTTGCTTATCGCTGTTGTCAACTCAACAAGTGAGATATTTACAAAAATAGGTTTCTGTTAGTTTCAATAACTTTTCGCATATATCGCAAAGTGTTCTTAGAATATATTTTTATTAGCAAAAGCTGTTACACGTTTTATTATTATTATATTTGTTTATAATTTTTAACGGCGCACAAAATGCAATCGCACACCGTTAAGGCTAAAACAAATGGCAACAACTGTACACAATCAGCAATAATTGAATTTTACAGCCGTTTAGTCTGGTAACAATTTATACGCCCCTTTTTTGTATACCCTAAAACTAGTAAGATGGGAAAATGGGTGTGTTGAAGTTGTGTGAAACTATATAACAGGCAGAATTATATTAATTTATGATCAGCAAGTTATTATTGCTATGTATTTCAAATAGTGCAGGGTATCTACTATTTTTTTGTTTTTATTTTTTTGTTCACGTTTAGAATTTTTGCTACACGACAAATGTCACGTCAATTTCAGGAAGCTCACTTAACTTTTGCCCAGCACTTCACAAATACGGTTAAAGGGGAACCCTCTGATCTGGGCAGAGCTTTGGATGATTTTGCTTTGAATTGGTCGCCTTAGATAAGGTTAATAGTAGGCATTAAAACTTATTTATTTATGAGAAGTAGAGTATACACTGCGTACTTCTGTGTTAATTGACACACTCGAATCACTCTAGAAATTCTTATTATAACTTGGCCGAAGAAGCAAAGAGTTAACGGTTACGTACATTGGCAAATCAGAGCGATTCTTTCAAAGTTATCTTGAGTATAGCAGATAGTATAGTATAGTATAGTATAGTATACTGAATTCAGTCAATAAAAAACTCAAGCGAGTAATAATAACAATAATATTTATATTTTGATTTTCTGTTCTTGGTTGTGAAGAATGATATATAGATTGAGGAGACTAGGCTATAATTTATATAAATAATTTTCTATAATTAAATCTTTTATCTGTTATATAATCGTTTCAGCTAAACAGTTGCATATATCTTGAGATCTTTAAAGTGGCTTAGACTCTTTATACTAATAAACTTAATATTCTTATGCATATTGGCCAATTAAGAAAAACATTTATTGCCAGCATTTATGTAAATATAAACAGCACCCTTTGCACCTTGAATGCAATCCATTTTCCCCATATAATTGTTTATTGGTTTTTATTAGCACCGCTGAATATTGTTTTATTTTTATGTTAACTGCAGCTTTCAAGCCAATTAACTGGCCATTCTAGCCATAAGCAGTGCCATTTTGTGTTGCCTGAAAATATTGAATTTAATAGCTTCATTTAAATAATGACAGAACTAAAAACATTTTTGCATCTGCCAACGCGATGTTATCGTTAACGGCACACACCAAACACACACCAAACACACACACACACAATAAACACACACGCACCTCTTAAGTCGTTGACAGCTGCTTTTGGGGAAGGGCGTCTGTCGGTTTTGTTCCCAAAATTGGGCTCATTTATTACCAACACCAAGATCACGTACCACAGAAGTTGCAAAACTCACGCAGCGGCTATCGGTTGGCTCAGACAGCTCAGGTTACTCTGGTGGTCAGAGTGCCACGCGCTACGCGTGGCAGCTGCTTTTGACTGACTGATTGATTGCACGTTCTGGCAATACACTAACAAAAAAAATTGTCCTAAAAACTATAACATTATTATTGTTCTTAGAAATAGTTTCTATATATAACAATTTAGAAAAATTAGATAGATCCCAAAAATATAATGTTTTTATATAAAATTGTATGTGAATTATTTCTAATTTTAAGAATTAATTTCTATAAAGTAGAAATACAATTGAAATAATAATAATAAAGTGACAAAGGGAAATTTATAAACTTCAAGTTTTTCTGAGTGCACTCGTACATCAGGTGGCCCCCGTTTCAGACCACGGTTTAGTCCATTCCGGTCCGGTCCGGTCCGGTCCAGTCCAGTCTGTATTCCCACATTGCTCAACGCATTTTTCTACACCAAATGTTGTCGCCAGCAAAGAGTTGTCCAAGTGCTGAATCTGTATCTGTGTGGAACTGTGGGCAGCTGGCGTCGTCTTATGGCGACGTCTGGGCGGCGGCATTCCTCCAAGCGAATTCTGTCCAGTGCGAGATGTAACCATTTATCTGTCTAACTATCTAACTATCCATCGATTGGCGCATTCGAATGCACTTGATCTATTGATCTTCGTATTTGTTGCGCCAAAAGTGTGTAAGCACTGTGCGCAGGCACTGCACTCTGTTGCACAGTGGTCAAAAAAGCCCAAAACATTTTCAACTCATATTTAGAATTCTAACCGAAATGGATTATCTTTGTGTAATCTTTATGATTTGTCAGCGTATCTCTTAAGTGTCAAGCAGCATTTTAAGCAGACTTTTATTGGTGTTGCAACACATGACACATGACACATGGCGGCTGCTTATCTTAATTGAACTTCTGCTGCTTCGCTAGCGTTGTATAATATGGCACTAAAGCCATAATTTCAATTCGCTCATCTTGTTTAGTGCCCACCTAAAATAAGAACGCCTAAAAAACTATAATCAAAATCCAAATGTCAGCGTGGCATGCACCACTGTGCCTGGGCAGGTATCGTTACCAGTTTGCCTTGCAGTTCAATGCACCAGTAGCGTGGCACCCAACCAGTTCGAAATTATGACTTGGCACAGCAGAGAGAGAGAGAGAGAGAGGGGGGGGAAGGGGGGTAAGCGGCTGGGTTGTGGTTATTTGCCTTATTTGTGTGTGCAAGCACAGTTGTGGGCCGAATTTAGCTTTAGATATATATATATATATACATAAATACAAACATTTTAAATTTGACTCTTTGCAGAGACACCTTGTACCGCATGTCTCTCGACTTGGAGCCGCTGGAGCGGGCCAAATGGGAGGCGGCGCCGGGGAACGTGCTCTTGTGCCAGCAGAAAGGCCAGTTGGATCGCTGGTGTCGCAACTATGTGCGCGTGCTCCACAGCTACGGTGAGAACCAATTGTACGCGTGTGGGACGAACGCCTTCCAGCCAAGCTGCTCGTGGCGCCAGGTGAGTGGTCGTCGTCTCCTCGACTCGACAACCTCAAATATAACTAACAAAAAAACAAAAAAAAACTGAACATGCCCCGTTTTGTTGTTGCAGATGGAAAATCTGAACGTCACCCAGTTTGATGACGGCGTGGTCAAGTGCCCCTTTCATCCGCTGGCCAACAGCACCAGTCTATTGTCCTCCAATGGCAGCTTGTTTGCCGGCACAGCCACGGACTTCTCCGGCAGCGATGTGGCCATCATTCGCGCACCCGTTCAACCCAAGGAGGTCAGTATATATAATCTATATATATATAGCAAAGCTAACAATTCGTCTAAGATAAACATCTCAAGATTAGCTCGGATTACTGTTCTTCAGTTGAGTTAGCTATTTTGTAAGGTGCTTCACATCAGTTGTAAGATTATGTAAGGTATTCCTTTCCAAGCTGTTCAGATTAAGCTCTTCAGCTTTGGCAATTCTTCTCGCAGAGGAATTCATAATTCATATGAAATTAAATTAACTTGTCCACATTTAATTTAATTTTAAGATGAGTTTCCTGCGCACCAAGCAATACAACAACAACTGGCTAAATGGAGCTCAGTTTGTGGGCAGCTTTGAGGCGGGAAATTTCGTCTACTTCCTGCTAAGTGAATCCGCAGCGGAACACATGAGCTGTGGCAAGGTAAGGGATTGGATTGGGCAAACCAGCGAAACCAGCGATTCATTGATCGACCTTTCGATTTTAGGCAATCTACTCGCGCATTGCCCGCGTCTGCAAGAACGATGCTGGCGGGAGTCAGATGCTGCGCGACAATTGGACATCGTTTTTAAAGGCTCGCTTGAATTGCTCCCTGCCCGGTGAATATCCGTACTACTTTGATGAGATTCAGGGCATGACATATGCCGAATCCGAGCATGTGCTCTATGCCACATTCACCACATCGGGGTGAGTTTGAATTGAATGATCTCTCTTAGGATCACACTAACTTCTGCTAATCTCCAGCAGCTCCAGCATTTTTGGCTCTGCCGTTTGCGCCTACAATTTGAGCTCGATAAATGCGGCTTTTGAGGGCGCCTTCAAACACCAGGAGCACTCGGATGCCGCGTGGAGAACAGTGAATACACCGAAGCGCAGCCAGTTCCAGTGTGCCAGTGGAACAACAGCTTTTAGCCATTTGCTGGAGAGTTCACGTTACCAGCTAATGGATCAGGCCATCCAGCCGATTGGTGCAGAGCCGCTCTATCACTCCCGGCTGGAGCGTTTCAAGTACATTGCTCTCGACATTGTTCAGACGAGGAACGAGCTGCTGCACGTGCTCTATGTCTCCAGCAGTGGCAATCACATCAAGAAGCTTTCGGTTAAGCATGGCCTGGAGGGAAAGACGCAAACGTGTCTGGTGGAGATCTGGCAGGCAGATGATACGGGCAGTGCTGTCCTGTTGCACATGTCCTACCTGAAGGTCACCGAATCGCTCTATCTGGGCACGGATCTGGCGCTGACAAGGATACCCGCTGAACGCTGCAGTCGTCATGTCTCCCAGTCGAGTTGCTTCAATGCCATGGATCCCTATTGTGGTTGGAATGAGCTTGTCGAGCGCTGTACGCCTCTAGATCCGGCCCTGCATCAACCTTGGCTACAACCGGAGCAGTTTAGCTGTCCGGTGCTCAATGCCCCCATTGACGGCGGCTGGTCCACTTGGTCGCCGTGGAACGAGTGCCAGCAGCATGAGCAGCCGGACAGCAATTGTTTGTGCCGGCAGCGCAACTGCAATAATCCTCAGCCACAACATGGGGGCAGCGCATGCGACGGCATCACCACCCAGGTGACCAACTGCACCCTGCATGGCGGCTGGACGGGCTGGTCGGATTGGTCGCCCTGCTCCCAGACGTGTGGCGTTGCAGTGAAGACGCGTCGTCGCACCTGCGGCAATCCCCGACCGGCGTATGGGGGACGCATGTGCCTGGGGCCCGAGCATAACGAGATGTATTGCAGCCATCTGCCTCCATGTCCGGTGGCCAAGCCAACGGCCGTCGATGGAGGCTGGGGTCCGTGGGGTGAGTGGAGCGAGTGTAGTGCTCAGTGTGGCGGTGGATTCCGCATGCGTCGCAGGGAATGCGATGATCCGCGGCCACTTAACGGGGGCTTGGATTGCCCCGGTTGTCGGCTAGACTACGAGGATTGCAACATGCAAAGCTGCGCCGAGGTGCAGAAGCACAGCTCCTGGACACCTTGGCTAACGGCATCGCCAGGCAATGCCACCGAGCTGCGTGTCGAAAAACGATATCGATTCACTTGTCGCGCCACCAGCGCCGATCCCAGCTCAGTGCGCGTCTTCCAGCTGAAGGAGGATACGCGCAACTGTCACCAGGATGGCAGCTGCCAGCGGCACAGCGAGCACAACGAAGCCAGCGACTCCCCGGACTCCGACTGGTCGCCCTGCAGTGTCAGCTGCGGCGGTGGCAAGCAACAGCGCCTGCATGGCCGCAACTCAAAGAGTCGCGCCTGCAATCTGCAGCCTTGTCCCACAGATGAACAGCCAACGGACAACAGCATCGATCCTCAACTGGGCCACGAGTGGAGCTGCTGGTCGGAGTGGTCCAGTTGCTCGGTCACCTGTGGCTTGGGAATGCGAAGACGCACTCGCAAGTGCCTGGGCGGCCATGAGAGACTCTGTTCGGGGCGCCCGCTCGAGGAGCAGAAGTGCGAGATGGTGCCATGTGAAGGTGAGTGATCCTTATGAATTGAGCCAAAGTGGGGAATAATATTTGTGGGTTTGAAGCAGCTAAATCATTCTAATGCACCAAATGCAAACTAGTAAAAGTAAAATCCGATATTGTAATAACTGCAACTATATAAACTGATTAATTTAATTAATTATATAATTATTTAAGTATGTCTTCAGCAGTTAGTCGACTTAATCTCGAGGAGAGTTAAAGGGTATCTCTTAGTCAGATCTCGTTACTAGACGATTCTTCCCTCTTTTCACATTTTTTATTTAATTATGCACAGTTCAAAGTTGTATTAAAATATGTTTCCGCTTACAGACTTTCTCGGCTGGAGCTCTTGGAGCGAGTGGTCATCCTGCTCAAGTGATGGCATCCGCCTGCGTCACCGCCGTTGCTTGATGGACCAGCCCTCGTCTCTGGAATGCCGCGGCGCAGAGTTCGAGAAGACTGCCTGCATTCCAGGCGAATGTGATGGTAAGCTAATTGTTGCTAATCAAATTTAAACACTACTTCAACACCGAAACTTGCATCTTACAGATGCTCAAACTGCATCGACCGTAACGCTGCCGATTGTCATCTCTGTGTTAATATTATTCAACGTGGCTGGTTGCTTGGCCACATATCATTTTACGCGACGGCGTTTCCTGCTCAGCTCCGAGGAGGCACTCAATAAGACGACGACAACGACGGCCAGTTTCGACACGTATCCCAATCAGTATTCCAGTCTGCCCACCAAGGACGTAAGTGCCCCTAACCTGAGATCATCAAAAGCATAAACTAATCTCAACTGATATTTGCAGTACTATGATCAACGTCCCAAACGTCAGTCCAGTTTCCGTATGCAAGCAAAGACGAGCAACATTGCTAGCGGCACTCTGAATCGCAACAACATGCACCACAATAACACACCCAAGGTGCTGGCCAAGACCTACAACGATTGCGAGACGGGCACCCTAAAACGTCAGTCGGCGCTCAACAATTGCCGCACAACCATCGACGATGAGAAGTTTTAGCCTATAGGATCTGAGGATGAGAATTAAGGCCCCCTCTCCCAACTAGTGCCATTGTTGCCATGTGCAATCCAAATGGAAATGTTAAAGCGACAACGAAAGCATTTTGCACAGCCAGCGTGCAAAAAGTTCCTTCTCTGACTCATATTGAGTCGTCTTAATATATTAGTTTAGTTAGTTGTAGTTTTATTTTTATGTTTAGTTAGTATTTTATATTAATGGTAACGTTTAAGAAGTATAATTTGGTCAAAATTTAACTGCGACAATCAGAATTTTAATTAAAAATTTTAAGAAATTGTTAATTTGTATGTTTATAACAAGTTAGTTTTTATTTTTTTGAAACGTCTACTGAGTAATTTGTAAATTATTTTGTCAAATTATTTACATAATATAATTGTTAGATATTAATCTGCTTTTATAATTGTACAAAAGCAAGACTGAATGTTAAATTTCTTTTGTAATTTGCCCAACCCAAAATAATGCCATGCAAAACAAAAAAATAAATAACCCCTGAGATGTTGAGTACGCGTAATATACGTATAATTTATCATATTGTAAAGTTCTAGCCGTAAGCAAAATACGTAAAAAGTAAACCCTTTTTGTAACAATATTTTTCAAAAGTAAAATTTGTTAGTTAAATGAAATCTATCTTTTTCTTTGTATGTCTGATTGAAAATTCATTCTTAGCTGACTCCATAGTACATGAATGCAATTCGATAGAGTTGTTTTTAGTAAAACCGACATTTTACAAATCTTTTATTATTTCGAATATGCGAACTCGCTTGAAAAATAAATCTCGATTGGCATTCAAAGAATTTCCGGCAGTTTTGCCTTTCAATTTATTTGGAACATCCTAAAAGTATGCTATAAAAATTAAATTCGAAGATGTGTGTTCGCGTAGATTTTATGGGTTACCCCAAAAGTATGCTTTAAAAACTTCAATTTTCAGCGCCACCTATTGAAAAGATAATAAACTTCTATTTCATCTTATAAATTCGCACTTTGTTTATTAGGCAATATAAACTTAGGTATAAAATGCTTATTAAAACTATTTTTACATGCGTAAAGAAAAAAGAAACGTAAAAATTAATTTTTTAAATTAATAAAACTTCCAAAAGCAATAAATAGAAAACAGAGCTAAGAGCTACACTTATACAGTTATAAAGTTAAGATTGTGATTTGAATTCGATACGAGAAACGAAGAGCTTAAAACAACTACAATAGACAATTACAAATCGGTCATCTCCTGCTGAGATTCGTAGGCGGCGCAAGCACCCGCGCCGGAAAACTTGCCTACGGACTGATCCTCGCTGGTAATACGGGTCAAGAGCTCGGCCTGAATTCGCTTGAGGACTTCTACGACCTCGCAAAGGACGCCGCTTTGTGCCGCCTGTTGCATGGCCTCGTTTGCATCGACAAGCGCCTCATTCAGAGCACCCAGCTCCATGCGCGCCTTGGCCCGGGCATAGTAGCCCTCGTAGCTGTGCGGTTTCTGCAATATGGCTTGCGTGGCCAAATCTATGGAGGCGTCAAGTTCCTTCACGGGACAAACCGGAAATATAATTAATAATAAGTCTATCTATTAATTAGCTTCACTTACATTCAGTTTTCGCTTGCAACGCGACAGATTTAGCAGCAGATTGGTGCGCAGCTGGGCAAACACCGCATTCCGCTCGAGCAGCTGCTCCAGCCCGGAGATCTTGCGCAACGCGTACTGATAGCGATGTGCTGCGTCCTGGAAACGATTCTTCCGATACAGCACATTGCCATCCTCGAGCAGTTTATTGAGCAGCACCACCAATATCTCTGGCTTGCCCATTGCCATGCTCCAAGTGGTCGGTCCCAGTTTGGCGCCTTTACGCAGGAACACCTGCACCGCCTGGATGTTGCGACAGGCAATCGAACGATCCAACGGCCGCATGCCATGCATATCGATGTGCTCCAGATTGGCGCCCTGCTCCAGCAAATAGAGCACCAAACTTGCCGCACCCTGATACGCTGCCAGATCCAACGCAGATCGTCGCTTCTGATCCTCATGATGGCGATTGCAGCCATGCTCGATGAGACATCTGGCCGCCGCCAAGTGTCCACGCAGACACGCCCAGCTCAACGCCGTGAAACCCTCATGATCCTCCGCCTCCAACGCAGCACCACGTCCCAGAAGCAGCTCCAACAGCTCCAGATGCCCCTCCTCGGCAGCAATCATGAGCGGCGTCTTGCGTGCCTGACCCAATGGCTCATCGAGTAGTGCACCACGCTGCAGCAGCTGCTCCACCACACCGCGATGGCCCTCCTTGACGGCCAGCCACATACTTGTGTATCCCTGACGATTCCGCGCATCGATCTGGGCGCCACGCGACATCAGAATGCTGACGGCATCCACACAACCATGACGAGCGGCTGCTGTTAGAGCCAACTCCCCGCTGCTCGGCTCCGGGGCATTCACATTCACATTAGCGCTCAGCTCATCGTCGAGCTCATGCTCATTGAGATCCAGCAGATCCTCCAGTATTTTGACATGTGCCTGTGCCGCTGCTCCAATCAGTGCCTGCTGCAGGGCCAGCGCACGTCCAACATCCTGGGAGCGAGCACGCGGCGACCAATCGCAGGCCAGCAGATATTGCACCACACTGAGATGGCCCATGCGTGCGGCATGCACCAGAGCACAGCGCTGCGTGGTGTCCAGCTGGCCGAGGCTGCTGCCGGCGGCAACAAGACGACGCACCACATCACAATGGCCACGCATGGCAGCAAGGATCAGCGGCGTACAGCCCTGGCTATTGGTCAGGCCCACATCGGCGCCGAATTCGAGCAGCAGGCTCACCATGGGCAGAATGCCCTCATGGGCAGCAATGCAGAGAATCGGAGCATCGCCCATATAATCGGTGCGATGATCGGGCGAAGCGCCGGCGAGGAGCACCAATCTGGACACCTTCACATTGGGACTGTAGACGTTGCGCAACGCACCCAAGGCAGCCGATATGTTATCCGCAGCTCCGGCCAACCAATACGACTGAAGATCCCGTGGCGAGAGCGTCGCCTGATTGCCACTGCTATACAGATGCGCCTTAAGCATGTGATGACCCAGCTCCAACGTGAGCTGTGGCTGTAGCGGCGCCTGCCATCGGGACAGTCTAAAGGCTATGCCTGCATGACCCAAACGGGCATCGCATAGGAACTTGCTGGACTCGCCCTCATCGCGACGCATCAGCCACTCCCGCAGCGAGCTGTGAAAGAACATGTAGGTGTTGTCCAGTCGCTTGATCAGGAATCCATCCAGCAGCTTGAAGCGCTGCATAAAGTGCTGCCAGCTGAGTGGCTCCTCGCCATGCTGCAGTGCCTCCATGCTGTAGTAGATCTCGTCCAGCGTCAGTGGATAGAGTGCAGCCAGGCAGACATTGAGTATGGGAGCCGTCTGCTCAAAACTGCGCGCGGTGGGAAACCGCAGATTGAAGTGCAACAGAAAGATCTGGGCGAGGGAGACAGGCAGCACTTTGTAGCTGGACGATTTGACCACCAGTTGGCCACGCGAGATCAGATCGAGAATGAGCTTGGCATACAGCATCGAGCCGCGACTTAGGCACTGCAGATGCGTCACAAACTTTGTCAGGGATTGACCCGATTGCGTCTGTGCCGGCTGCCCACCAATATTGTGCTGTATCTCCGGGCAGTGGGAGATGCGTGTATTGATGTAGTCCAACATGTCCTGCTGCAGCGACTGACTGCTGGCCCAACTGTCCAGCGTCAGCTGTGTGTAACTGGGCGCCTTGACCAGCTCCAGCATTTGGGTGCGCACCGTGGCCACCAGTTTGAGCCAGGCGGGAAAATGTGGCGAGAGTTGGGCAAGAAAACTGGCTATGGTATGGCCGTGATCGGGACGATGATACTCTGCCTCGCACAGTGCATCAACCAGGATGACAGCGACCTTAGCCGGAATTTTGCCAGCACGATGCAGCTGGGCAAGTGGCTCCAGGATGGCCAGACGCATCACACGCTGCGCATCCGCAATGCACTCGCGCACACTGAGTATATCCTGGAGATGGGGTTCGGACAGCAGATAGTCCCGGTACGAGGTCAACAGGGGTGCCTGGCACAATTGGGCGGCCAGCGAGTGCACAAAATCTGCCACCTGGCAAGTTAGATTCGCATCCGCTTGGCAGAAGTGATAGCCCACCATGTGGGAGGCCAATCCGCGCATACGTTCATTCTGTGCACCCAGCTGGCTGTAAATGGCCTCCGCATCCTCCTGTTGCTGCTGCTGCTGGGCCTGCATCTGGCGCCGCCCAAAGCACGAGTACTCCACCAGTTGCAGGCAGAAAGCTGTCTTGCCAGTGCCCGGCTGGCCATTGATGAGAACCACGCGCGTATCCGTGCCCAACAAGATATTCGAGAGCTGCTGCACCAACCACTGGCGACCAACATAGGGTGGATCTGGCTCTTGTAGTGGCACCTCAAAGAACAGCGGCTTCAGCGCCAACTGGACAGCTGCCAAGGCAGCCGCTGCTGCTGCACGCTTGTTAACCGCACCCGTTGCAGATGCTCCGCTGGCCACAGCTAATCCTCCCACGCCCGGGGGCAGCTGCTGAGCAGCAGAACGCGTCGAGCGTCGGGTGGCTCCCTTGCGCGATTTGCCCGGCAAGGCCTCATATGCATGCTGGTCCTGCTGCTGGATGATGCAGCCCATCTTGAATTTGCTGCACAAACTAAGCGTGTCATCCTTGTTAGAGGTGGCCACCGACAGCTGACTGCCACTCAGCCCGGCGCTGGCCAACGTCTGCTCCGGACTGATGTTCTGCGAGGAGTTGCAGCTGCTGCTGTTAGCTGTTGTGGTGCCGATGCTGGTGCTGGTGTTGCCACCACTCGACGATGTCGTCGCGCTCGTGGTCGAGTGCATCGTGGAGTTGCCATTGTGATCGCTGCTGCTGCTGCTGCTATTGCTTGTATTATTGTTGTTGTTGCTGTTGTCGTTCAGCAGCAGACCGAGGCGAGCGCGCAACTGATCCTTCTGCTGCTTCTCGCTGGCTGCCAGCGACTGAGCATGATGATCAATGCCCAAGGTGTCGCTGCCTGTGGACAGTTGGAGAAGAAAGTAAATTAAAATAAATAAAAGTAAAACACATAAAAAATATAAATAAAATTAACAAGTCATGCAACAAATGTGTTAGTTGCATTTGGGGTTTGTTCAACAATTCAACCACAACAAAAAAAAAATTAAATAACAATTAAATAATTGCAAAAATGTGATTCATATGTAATATATATAAATTCTTATCTTGAATTAAGACAAATAACTGAACTTTAGAGGGGTTATATAATTGTTAGACCTATATAAAAAGATATCAAAATATTATCAAAAACAAAAGAACAAGAACTCAACTATTGACCAATTTTAATAAAGTAATTGTATAACATAAGATTTAATAAAAGTTGACATAGTCAGTTGTGTAAAAAACATGAATAATTAAATAAAAAAAAAACGGTCGATCTATCCATCTAAAGAAAAATAAAATTATCAATTATCTTAGTAACCTTTTGAACGGGCTTTGACAAGTTACACCCATGTTCATAATTAAATAAATTTTATATTAGGTTTTCATGCAAAATGTGCAACAAACAGAAAGGAAAAGAGAAGGAATAACATGGGAAACTAAGAGAGAGAATGAGAGAGAAAGAGAAAATGAGAGATAGAGAGGCCATGCCTGCTAGTTGATTAAGTCCCGCTTCGCTTGAGATTGATGAATTGACGCTCCACAGAGATTTGATCAGGGATTTGATCGAGGTACCGGCCAAACTGAGGCGATTCAAGCGATTCTCGCTGCTTGCCCCGTGTTCCGTGGATGTCTTTAAATTATGATTGCTGACATTCTTGCGACGACGTCGAGTTACTGCCGAATCCGAGCAAGTTGACGTATTCAAGGCATTCGACTCCTTGCCCTGATGATGATGATGATGATGATCTGGATGATGTGGCGGTAGAATATGAGAGAAAGTGTGTGCAAGACTTATGGCAAACTAATGCGAGAGGTGCCCGAGGAAGTCTAAGGATTTGTGTGTGTGTGTCACTAAGATACCAGCACCTAATTCCCAATACCGAAGACAACTTGGAAACTTACCGCCCGATAATATCGATGCTGTGTCAAGGGGACAGCCCCCATTGGAGGCAGTGCGTCTGTGTCCGGTGAGGGCGCTCCGCAGATTCTTGTGATTGAAGAAACGCCGACGCGTTGGCGGTGTGGCAAATGCCGGAGCTGCATTCAGATCGCCATATGGCAAATGCAGATTGTTGTTGTTGCCGTTGCTGTTGTTGTTGTTGTGCTGCTTGGCAGGCCCATTGTGTTGATGTATGTCGACGGTGATGGTGTGTGTGTTGCCGCCAACAAGCCCATTGCCATTGCCAATACCGTTGCCATTGCCGTTGCCGTTGCCGTTGCTTGCCACACGAGGCAATTTGCCAATGCTCGCATAACGGTGATAATCCGGTGACTGCGACTCCTGCCGATGCTGCTGCAAGTGAACGAAACAAAAAAAAAATACATGATTTGAGTCAGTCTTTCTGTCAGACAGCCAAACGTCTACAACTAGTATTTATGCATGTGTGCTCAGCCTTATCAATGATGAAAGTTCACAATTGTTGCACATGCCTCAACCAAACAAAACCAAACCGTACCGTACCGAAACGAATCGTACACTTAGAAAAAAAGAAATCCACTTTAGAAATTCGTTAAGGGTTTCTAATCTTAATAATCAGAAATAGATTGCAGAAATTGAAGAACGTCACTTTATTAAAACCAAAGTTGGCATTTATTAATTTCGAGTTGGATTTTTTTTAAAATTTACGAAAAATGTGTCTAATGTTCAGGAGATTCTCTTCTATGTTTCTACATAGAATATATCTTAAATACTTTTTTTTTTACTTTTAATGTTATTAAATATTATATGCTTAATTTTCAGTGTGTACATAAAATAAATGTTACATAATCTTATTAAACATTTTTCCGAGTGTACCGAGTAGACCAGGCCCAGGCAGAATGCGAGCGTTAAATAGAAAGGCGTTGAGTATTGATTAGTCATATGTGTGTGCGAGTGTGTGTGTGTAGTTCTGTGTGTGCTTCAGCGTGAACTATGCTCCAGGCACTGGACCAACTATGCGGGAAGGAAAGCACAGCAAAACCCAAAAGCCAACAAAATTTCACTGTAGCTGGAAGGCAAAAAGGTACAAACTGACTAATTTTCAGTTCAGTTCAGTTCAATTAAGAGTTCATTCGAAGAATTTCTTGACAAGGATTCTGCTTTTTTGTAACTGACCATAACCAATTCAGGTAACTGCTTAGAATGTATTTTATGTCTATTTTTCTCCTTGTATAAATCATATTTGATTATATCTCTCTCTTTTTTTTCTGTTTCTGTTCACTTTGTACTTCATCTTGTACACTTTTGACAGCTCTATCAAAGCTGCCTTCTCTGCTGATGCTGATGCTGAACTCTTGCTAGTTTCGCTGCCCACATTTGGCCATGTTGTCCTTATTATATCATGTTACGCGAATCTTCTGCAATCAAACAGCTCAACCTACTCAACTAAAAAGCTTGTTCGACTTCCTACTGCTATAACAATTTGCAAGATTCCACTTTGTGGCACAAACTGTGCAAAACTTTGAACATCATCATTTTCATTCCAGCATCATATTAATTGTGTTTGCCCAGACAGAGACTGAGACTGGGACTGGGACTGGACCTGGGACTGGGACTGGACTATACTGTCGGTTTGTCTGCCTGCTTGCTTGTCTGTCTGTCTGTTCGTCCGTCCATCTTGTCGCGATCTGTCCGATTAGCTGGAGGAGCTGAGCTGTTGGCGTTAATCGTGAGCGTGAGCTCCACGAAGGCAGGCAAATATGTCCCGTCTACGCCTTATCGGGCGACGTCTGCGTTGGCCGGACACCAGCCCAAAAGTCCATTTCACTCAAATACAGCCAGCCAACTGTCAAGTGTATTTAGTGACCAGACAGATCAGACAGCCAGGACAACCAGACAGCCGGACAGTCGGACAGTTTGCCTGGGCCTTAGTCATCGTAGACGCAGTCTTCCGTCTGTCTGTTTGGTTTCATCTTAATGAACCGCAAATCATTTTGAGACTGGTTTTTTTTTTACCTTTTCTTTTTGTGTTGTATACCCATTTCATACCCATTAAATTTGTGTAAAATGGAGGGATGTACAAAGCAGATGGAACCATCTACAATCGCAAAAAGTATATATAATTAATCAGAAGGATGAGCTGAATTAAGCTAACAAGCTTTACCTGTCTATCCATCTATCCAAATATAGATTCTAGCTAGTTCCTCCCATTTGTCCACTAATTGATAAATATCGTAAAGCCTTACATGCTTTTAAGTGAATCCCGATTGATTTTGTGACCAGTTTAAGTTCATAGGGAATCTTTTAGCTTGGTACTCTCAAATATTTAGCTCTTACTTGATATTTCTTTTGAGTGGGTTGATCTACAGGCTCTGCTCTGCACTGAACTGCACTGCACTGAAACGTGATCAGAACCCGTTCCTTGCCTTTCTTGCCTTTTGCATTGTGTGGGATAATAAGTTGAAATTGGTTAGTTTTAGAGGCAGGTGAAGTTGCCGACTCGATGAGTATAAATTTGGCTAAATTTGGTAAGGATTGCTGTGGATTTAATTGAAAGCCGAAGATAAGCGAGAGCCTGCTGCGTGACCAGACGTTCCAAAGTTATAGCCCTGGTGGGTATATGGCAAGAGCCGAGTGGAGAATTTAAACACTCTTCAGAAATACTTCTAAGCTGGATGCGAGGAGACTTCCATAAGGAGTCGATTAATGTTGACTGGCAACTCCCACGGATGTCTAGCGGATGGAATAGGAATAGCGTGTCGTTATTACCCATTTCCGTTGCGGATGCTAAAAATCATGATGTGGCACTTCTAAGTGGTGCCGTTGGTGGTGCTGCAGCATCAACCCACTCTGTCTGTTTGTCAGTTTGTCTAACTTGTCTGGCTGTTGCTGTCAGATGTCTGTTTGATGGTTTTATTTTTCTGCCATTGTCGCTTTAATCGCTGAGCATCTTTTGATCGTTGGACTTCTGTTTTGAGTTTGCAGTCAGCCAACCACTGCCATTTCAGCCAACCTCCTCCCTCGATAGACAAATGATCCATCGATCCATGGATCCATCGGGCCGGGCGTGGTGTAATTAAGTTTCGTTTCGATACGATCGTTGACGATTCGTTTCGTTTTGCGGCACCACAGCGAAGAAAGGCTTTCTTTAAACTAGTCCGCAATACAATCTCTCGCTCTCCATTTCTCCCCTTGTCTCACCCTCTCTCTCTCCTCTCAGTGTGTGTTTCTATCTTGTCGTGTGTCTTATCGCCTGGCATCCCCGCGGTGGCATTTTAATTGGCCACATCATTTTGATTAAGTTGTAGCTTGAAAATTAATTAACAAATTATGCTTGCCACTGCATTGGAAATTGAAATTTCGATGTCTTGTCCAGCAGCGCTTTAAAAATGTGCTTTTCACTTTTCTAAAACACAAGATTGTGTTATCATCATAAATACTCGTATGTTGTTTGAGAGTGAGAGGTGTTCAAACTGTGACTGAAGATCACCAGATCATTGAACCATTGAAAAGAGTATCTTAGATGTGGGCCAACTGCCTAGACTACTGTCTATCAGTCTTTAACCAAGAAAAAAAAAACCATTTATGCATTGTTTAATAATCTTTGTAATATCAGTTTCAAACAAGTTCTCTAACATTGTCGAAGTGTAGTTTGCAGCCGTGAGAATACTCAACAAGCCCTAAACTAATAAATTTAATAAATTGTCAAGTGATATGCTATTCAAGTTTTAGCTGCGCCCATTGCTGGTGTCTAATTTTAACCTTAAGACAAAAGGCGAAACTGCGACAACCTTTCACACACAAAATGTCGAGTAGAACCAATTGGGTCCAATTCGGCCCCCAAGGGGTCGTCGCATAATGACGCAGGTGTAATGCCAGCCAGCCAGCCAACCAACCAGTCAGCCAACCAGGCAGCCGGGCGACGTAATTGTAATATGACAAAGCCGCATTCATTAACTGGAAATGAGAAAAAAAAAAAACATCAACAAGAACAACAAAAAAAAACAGGGGCAAAACCTGAAGCTGCAGCAGCCATGCAATTACTGCAGCCATTTAATGATTTTCTCGGTGGCCGGCTGCAGCCAAAAGCTGGCAACAAGATTAATGGTTCATTCAAGAATTCGATTTTCAGACAAGCCAGACAACGAGCTGCCAGCAACAAGCAGCACAAAACAACAAAAGCAACAGGTTCATAATCATATTTTGGCAAGTTTTTTGGCGGCTGCAAAATATGGTAAAAATCCGGCAAGAAATAAGAAGAAACTGCAATTATTTGGTGGGTGCATATTAAATACCCTAGCAGACATATAATTTACCAAAATTTATCTGTGTTATCAACTTAGTTAGACAGAACCTGTGGTTAAATTGAGTCCAAGCCACAAACTGATCAATAAAGGTGAAGGTATACTTTATATAAATGCGTCTGTTACACATTTAATCACGTTATTTTAATACTTTTTTATTATAGGGTATAATCAAAATTCGCATGCTTAGCCGCGGGGCGTTGCAAGAATAGCAACAACGACAACAACTGTGCAGCGCCTGGCGGTCTCAGACATGTTGACACCAGACTTGGTCGCCATTTGGCTTGATTCGGCTGGGCTTGGCCCGGCAGCCGAGTATGAAAAAATAATTGTTTAAATGTCATAAAAATAGTCGTTGCAGAGGCAACTCAAACAGAAACCCGTTGAAATGGACAACAAAAAGCGATGATAGGTATTGTCATACATATATACGTAGGTTGTGGGTTCATTGGAAAGAAAACAAAGAAAAAAAACATATATTTCTATATTCATTTTATATATTTAAATATAAATATAAATATATTACTAAGCAACAGAATAACATTTAAATTTCAATTCACAGCAAATGTACAAATATCACTATTTAAAACAGACTCCTAAATTTCTGCTCACCTGCAAAACACGCACACGCGGCTAAAGTCGCGCGCGCGTTTAAAACCGCCCACAGTTTGATGCTATTTTTGTGCAGCAAGTTTCGCATTTGCATTTAATGGAAAATCGTCGCATTCATTGCCTAACACGTGTATCCCCTTTAACCCCCGTAACCACTTTGCACACCGCTCTTGTCTTTGGTCTTAGCTTACCAACATTTGCCATTTTGGGGCCAGGCCATTGTGTGTTGGCCGCGTTTTGACCGCGACTCGTAGACATTTGGGGCGATAGAGGATAAAGGGGGGCAATGGCAATCTGAGAACCGCACTCGTAATCGTAATCGCACTCGTGCATTCTGTGCATTTGTTTTTTATGAGAATTACTTGCGTTTAGCTTGGTAATTTATGCACTCGACTTGCTCGTTGTATCAAATTTCGATTGCCAAATCATTTGGAGCGTACATTATTAAAACATATTTTTGTATTTGGTTTTTTTTTTCAATTTTCTGTAAGTATTGTAATCAAGGCAGAATTGTGGCTGGGTTAGAGGTTCAGGTGTTTTTACTGAAATTGAGTTTAGTCTCGTTGATGGACTTGGGCTTGGCCCACTCGACTGTAAATACGAAGTAGCTACAGATATATCTGGACAGGCATTTAAATGACTTGGTTTGTTTTGAATTTGAATAATGAATGCTAATGAGTGGATTCAATTTCCTGTCTTACATTTATCGAGTTGTATAAATATGCAAAAATGTATGGAAGACAATCAATAAAATATGGTCGGGAACAAAGAAATGATGACTACATCATATATAAGTCAACATTTTATCTGTAAGCATTTTGCAACCAAAGCAGTTTTCCATCAGATATACATTTTATCTGAATTAACATTTATCTTTCTGTGTAAATCAGAGAGAATGTTGATTTATGTTAATCGAGTCACTTTTTACTTTTTATATATATTATATATATACTTAGCTGATTTAAATAAGAAAGAAACATTATGTATAAATCATTTGTTTAAAAGTGCAATTGTGCATTGTTTAGAACTAGATAACTTTCCATTATCGAATCAGAGGCACTTCCGTATGTGATGCACTTACTCATCCCACAGTCCAAATGCAAAGCAAACCTTAATGCAACGTTAAACAATAAACCCAGGTTGGGCTGTACACCTTTCGTATTTAAGTAAGTAAAAGTGCTTTAAGCGATTAATCAGTTAAGCAAATAAGCCAAGTGTAAATCAAAGCGTGGCGACTGCATTCACTGATAGCAAACTTGCAGCATTCGAAATGGAAATGACCAAATGCGATAAGTGGCGAAAACAGTGGAACGTAAAATATGAAGGTGCCAGATTTGTGCAGAGGTGAGTACATTTTATTCATAATTAATTGCCAGTCAATGGATTTAGTGTTGGCTGTGGCCACGACAAATGAATCAATTGACTTTGCTGTGCGCAGTGGGACATTATTGAACATGGCCAAATCGCGTTTTGGTTAGCCAAAATAAAAAAAGAAAAACACGAAGAAAAAAAAAACAAATATTAATGCATTAAATTAACGATCGATAAATTGAGTTAAAAAGCTGCCCGACGACAACCGAATTGCGCAAAAATATTATGACCATCGTCATGTGGCATATATCAAAGGCGGCCTCCTAAAGCGTTAAAGCCAACAACAACAACAAGCCACCTGAGAAATTGTTTCTCAACATGCAACTGCGTGCGATTTATATATGTTGTTTGTATATTTGAGGAAGCGGCAATCGCATGCCAAACAGATAAACAAGACATCCAGATAAATGCTAGATAAACTCCAAGCAAGCACACAGAGAGATGGAGAGAGAGAGAGATTGAGTGAGGGAGAGAGAAATAGAGAGATTAACAAGTTGGCAGACAAACCCATGTGAAATGGGTGAGAAAAATTTGTGTATTCGACTGTGTATGCTAAAAATTCATTTGCTAACCAAGTGAAATGAAGTTGTTATACAGATATTCACTTATTTATATTTGGCATTTTGGAAAGTTGACAAACCTATCGCTATCTATTATCAATTATCTTCAGCGGATTGGACAGTCTTCTCCGCTTAACAACATAGAACAACACTTTGGACGCTTTCACTCTGTAAGGACCAACGAGTTTAAAGAGGAGAGGTTCATTTAAAAACCTATGCAAATACTTCAAATAATACACACTTTAAAGCCTTGAGTTTTCAATTTTTCATAATTCGTCTCACAAGTAATAGATATTTTTCAATCAGTTGAAATGTGGCGTGTTGCTGTTAACACTTTACGTTAATCAAGCAGATTTCGTGTGGGTCATTTCGACAATTGTTATTTGGTTGCATCGCCGTCTGTTTAATTAAGTTTAAGTGGAGGTTTTGGGCCAAGTCGGTCATTCAGTCATTTGGCTGGCTGCTAGGCTGGCTGCTTGGCTTGCTTGTTAAGCATTTTCGTTTTGATTGGATCGTGAGAGAGTGTGTGAAGTGCATAGGCGTCTGGTCTACGGGCTACGGCCTGGGGCGGCACAAATTGGGCAGAAAGCTATTGATTTCCAAGAAAGTGAAATGCCTTTTCATAGACACTCAAACTCCAGCTCCAACTCCAACTCCAAATTGAACTTAAACTCGAATCCAAACTTCGACTGTAGCTTCTCGCATGAATCATGCACGTAACGAGAACAAGTTGAGGTGCATAAAAAAAACACCCATTGCCCCCTTCATCCATCATTCCCTCCCCTCCATTTACAATCCCCAATTCCATTCCCAATCTATGCTGCAGCTTTCTAATGCCGCGGCCAGTGCATTTATGACCCTGTTGGGTTTCTTTTCTGCACTCTGCATCTCATCAAGTGTGCTCCTAGGTGTATGTGTGTATATAAATGTGAAACGTGCCTGCCATGCCAAAATCCACCAAGGCATACAGTCATAACTCTATATGAGTGCACCACACACACACACACTCGCAGCACCAGTGGGGTCGAGGCACTTGAGCTTTGTTTAAAGCGTAACTAATCTCTTAAGTTGCAATTGTTGTTGTTGTTGTTGTTTGTTGCTGTTTATTGTTGTTTATTGTTGTTGTTGCTTGGAGAGAGCTTAACAATTGACTTATCGCCATGGCTCGAAGAGTAAGCACTTTGTCCGTTTATTCTACAAGTGTGAAGTTAAAATGAGCGTCTAACTTAAATGGGTTAAAGTAAAAGGCAATTAATTGCATGTATAAGTTTACCATTTTCAATTAAACACTAAAATCTTTAATTGAAATCTTAAACTCATTCATCATATTCAAGAACTGTTTGTGTCAAAATTAAACTCATTTGTATTTTAAGAAATTTGAATTACGTCACGTTTTCAAAGCCTAACCCAATCAAACCAAAATAAACAACAACAAAATTGTTAATCAAGAGAAAAAAAAATGCGAAACCTTTGCCAAGCTTTTGTTTGGACCCCATCGGCAACAGATTTGTTTGCTTTAACTGGGCCTAAAAAAGTGAAAGCCCACAAAGCATAGTTTAGCGGCGATAAAAACAAATTCGAAGTTCGGTGGGGGGAATAAACACTCGTGTTGATCACGCAGAGTTACATTTTCTAACTGTACAAAGTGGGGTCTACAAACAAAAACAACAATAATAAAAGTAAAGTGCGTGAAATTTCATTTGATTTTCTTTTCCGGTCCAAACAATAATAACAATACAAATCTCTTGTAAGCCATGTGACGGCACCTCTTTCTTTCAATCAATCAAATTGAAAATATTTCGTTAATTTTAATTATCGAACGTTAAACGAGTTACATATTAATTAGTGCTATTGAAGTGAAACTCAGCGGCGATGCTATAAGGGTCTATTGTTTTATTTACTCTTCGATAGCTTGGTATTTCTGGTATTTAATTCAAAATGTAGAAAAAAATAATAAATTATGTTTATAGAAATTAGAAAATATCCTAAATATAATAACATGTTAAACTCTGATATAAAAATACGATTTGTTCAATGAAATCTGCATTCCATATGTGATGTAAATAAAGTGCTTACAATTGACGAACAATATGTGATTATATATTTTATTGATATCGGCAATAGATTCGCGAAACGTCAGATGGCATTCGAGAACTTATATGCCAAATTGGAATTCTCCAACTCTGATTATCTGTGAGATCGACTGTTCATGCTGATTAAGAGTGTGGGGCTTAAATAGCTTTCATCTGCCAGATGCATACTTAATTTTACACAACTACATTATACACTCCAACTCATTTTAAATGGGTTCAGGGTATAGAAATTCCTACATTGTTCGTTACTTTGAACACCCTTCTAACGCTTATCTTTCAGTATTGCATTAAACTAATTTGCACTTGGCTCAAGTACAGGTAAGATTGTAATAATTTATGCGATTCTTTTATGAGAAAGGCCTTTGGCCTTATCGCATAATATTATCTAAAGGTGTCAGCATGTTTTATGCTTTTTTGCACTTACTCTGTGCTCAAGCGACCCAAGCCGACCCCCTTAGGGGCAGGCAGCTACCAAAGACACCTTTCGCCAAGTTGCCATCCATCTTTTGGGGCAGGCAAATTAATTTCAGTCAAAATTTGGGCTGCCCTGCCCAGTATTTTATTTTTACTTTGTGTTTGGTAGGTGTGTTTCATCAGCAGCGCTCTTGCCAAATGATTAATTTTTCAAAATATATATATATATATATATATATATAATTATATAATATATATAAATACAACTGCTGGTTAATCTTTAACGTAATAATAAAGCTTATGTGGCAAATGTCCTCATCTTTTATCTTTCGCTGAAATGTGGATGTTGCCCTGATGTCATTTAGACTTCTTTCAGTCCTTTGGCCCATGTTGCTGATCAACTTTCTTTTTACATACATATATAAATACATGTATATATAAATTTTAGAAATTCATTTCGCCGGTTGGCTTTTGGTTTTTGAGTGGTTCGTTGGTGGCTTTGTCTTTAATTTTAATTGCATTTCATGGCAGGCTTTAATTTACTTGTTGGCAAATTGAAAATTGGGCCAACAAAGATAAGCCATGTAATTTGTTTTAAATGCACATGCCTGAGTATGCCACACACATATACAAATACACATACAAACCCATATGCCACAACTGCCCCGTTATTAAGAAACTCTTTATTAATTATGAACTGGCTGCAGTTCATTAAAGTCAATTTGAGGTGGGTGTGTTTTTGATTTTATTCGCACAGCCCCGCAAATCAATTTTAATCGAATGTGCTTTGCAAATTATTTAAGTATTTAATTGAAAAGCGTATTGAATATTTGTAGATAAATATTTGCAATAACTATGGCAATAGGCGAGGCAATCGATTTTTTGATAATAAATAATTAAATAAACGTTAAGTTAACTTTGTAGGATTACTTAATTTTGACAACTCCCAATTGATAAAGATTGCTCTATTCCCAAACTAGGAGGATTACCAAACTCCTTTGGGCCAACAATTAATGTCAAAAAATCACAGCAGGTTAACTTATATCGCACTACTTAATAAACAATCTTAAAAAATTTGCGGCCCACAACAAAAACAAACACAACAATCGGCTTAGACTTAAAACAAGTATATATATATATATATATATATGTAACAGCTGAGAGGCTGAGGAGGGAATTGAGTTAAATTGATCGCCGCCGATATTTATCGTTGAGCTTGGCTCATTTGCATAGTGCTGCATGCGAAAGAAAAAAAACATATTGTGGCTAGCATAAACAACTCGCAGCTGGCAATTAATGTCGGGTGGGCAGGGTGGAAGGAGACGCAACACGATCGACCGTTTGCCCAACGGGGTTATCCATTTATCCATTTGCAATTGGCCTAGTCTCAAATTCATTGCTGGCAGCCGTGTTGCTAATTAGTTTATATGTAGTTTGTGGTCAACGCGCATTGTTTTATTTTCGAGGTTGGTTCTAACGATAAAATTGATAAATTGCAACGTTGTCGTGTTAATTAGAGGGCCACACATGCCGCGGCGGCCAGCAGGTGGCGCTGCAAATGCTCGCGCTGTTTTTATCGCCCGCAAAAAACGCGTGCAAGCCTCAATCTCTTTTCTGTTAAGCATATCGTAATATGTTTGATTGATTGGTGGTAAATTGCTTGTACTTGTGCCTGATTACAGTTATTGTTGTTGATGCGGACCAGAAGTGAATGGCGGACTGGCTGGCTTACTGGCTTACTGAGTAAGCGAAAGTGAGTTAAATACTAAGTGGAAATAGAGTGCATCTCACGGTCATAATCGATATGTATATATTAAATGATTGCTTTAGATTTGATATTTAGTTGCACTTTAATTAGTTGCTTTGTTAACACTCCTTATTTGCAGCATAATCTGCTGGCTTATTCGTTTTTTGTTGCAGTCTCTCAATTAGTGATAGTTTATTATAAAAATTGTTTCAAAATCGTGATTGCTGTTAATGTGCTAGTGAGTTGATTAATTGCACAGCGGTGGGCAAATAATATACAGAGAAAAAAGGTGTCACAACTCTGGCTGAGACTCGCATGGCATAGCAGATATAAATCTTCGTAGATCGAGAAACAACAACAACAACAGAAAATGCAGCAGCAGCAATTCAAAAGATCGAATACCAATTACAATGTTTGGCATACCACAGAGTCAAAGATACAATATGTTGAAGCGGAGCTGCATTTGATTGATTGCAATTTTTTGTCAATCATGGATACGTGATGCTATCAAAATAGTGGGATAATTAACGCCATATTTGTTGTTGTGGTTGCTGCTGTTGTTGTTGTTGTTGTTGTTGTTGTTGTTGCCTAGCGATGACAATTAGACGGCGCACATAAACCCAAAAAGTAAATTGCATGCGAGATAAAAATCGTGTTGGGTTTTTGCTTTCGAATGCGGCCAAAATGGTTTCAAGCGCGACTTTTATGGCACTTTTAATGCAAACGATTTGAATTTGAATCAATGACAAGACAAGACAAGATATTTTCGCAGTCGTTTATTTTTTTCCTTTTTTTCTGACGACGCCAGTTGATTTGTCGCCTGCGCGTGTCAATCACACAACTCTTGAAAGATAGAAAACTTTGGTGCGCAGCTAATAACACGATTTCCAAACGATAATTAGCCAGAGGATAGGTAGCCACAGTGGCTACCAGGCTACCTGGGCTACCTAGCTAGTTGTGGAGCTGCCACTTAATCTAATGACAGTTCTCAGTTAAAAACACGCCTCACAACAACAACAACAAAAACAACAGCAACAGTTACAACAACAGCAACTTTAGTCCGCAGTCCGCACGGCAAAAGTGGAAACTGCTTAATCGACTTCTGGTTGCAACTCAGATAGCTACCTGTAGATAGATACTTGCCGATACTCGTATTCGTAGTTAAAGTTATGTAAAGTGCTTGTTGGCCAGCTAGCTGGCTGACATACTTCCGATATATAACCGTAACCATATCTCGTATAAGGAGAAAATCTTGCCAGCTAGTCACCAGCTAGTCGCATAGCAGCTGCTGCTCCACTTGGCTAAAGACAATGATAACTCATTGGAATCGAGCCTCGTTTAACTTGCTTATGGTCAGCAATAAACTCAATTCAATTCAATTCAATTCAATTGCCCGGCAATGAGCAACTTTTTCCGGGGCGCATCACATCAAATCAAATTGAGTCAAATCAACTCGAAAGGAAAGTTTCTCTCTGTTTTTTATTTGACTTGCTGTGCATGGATCTAATTGCATTCATCTTTTGAACTGTGCGAGAGGTGTCAGACATTTTATGGCACACACACTCAGACACACACTCATGGGTGTGCTATTCTATGAAATTGTGTGATACTCAGCTGTTGTTCAGTTCTCACTTCATTAAAACAGCTTGGCAAACAAATGTTGTCATTGTTCATCTTGGAGAGACGCCTCAAAGAAATTTAACTGCAGACAAGCCACAAGATGAGGAAATTGAAAAGTATACAACAAATGTTTCGCTTGTAGCTTATAAAATTATGACACTTTTTGATTAGACATATGTGTATTCATTTCTAATAGAAAGCATGGCTTAAAAGCTAAAAATAAATTTCAAACTTTGGCTTTTTGGGCATTTGAAGTGTTAAATTTGTCAGCTAAATAAAAAATATTTAGATGTGTTTGAGTCTACTAAAATTTATAATAGTTCAAAGTTTTCTTTTAAAATCAAATTAACTTCAAATTTCGAATTCACTGGTTTCGTAATTGGCCAAGGGTTAAATGTTAGCTGGAATCGAGCGCAGTCAATGCTTTGAATCTACAAAACAATTACTGCAATCACTTTCCATGTAATTATTTTTAATTTGATTTCAACTGCAAGATGACGCTTCCTGCTAGGGGGAGATCAACATCTGAGCATCTTGGCATCAGGATCAATCGGGAGTTGCGGGTCGACTGTCAGCGAATGTCACTTTAAATACGCCAAAATAGCGCAAAAGATTCAATTGGCGGGGCGCCGCCAGACGTTGCCGCAGATCTACCTGCACAGATAGCGGGCATTGAGGCAAGTTGCTTGGTTGGTAGCAGCGAGTAGAGATTCGATTACTTCTCTGTAGTCATCGTCTTTGCGGCAGTAGTCAGTATCTCATATCTCTGCAAGTGTATCGCAAAAGCGACTGTCAAATGACTCAACTGACAGTTGGTTTTATTTTCTGCTTGCCGCAACGGCTGCAGAGTCGTGGACGTGGATGTGGATGCTGCTGCTGCTGTTTCAGCTTCGCAGACGGGAAATTGGGTCAGGCATTGCAAGCAGGCAGGCAGCCAGGCAGGCAGGCAAGTCGACTTTGGAGTTGCCTCAAGTGCCCGGGTACGAAACAAACTGACAGCTCGACCATCCAACAGTATCTTCTGCTTTCTAAGGCAGCCAAAAAATTGTGTGTGTTTTACATTTCGCAGCCAGCAGCCAAGCAGCCAAGCAGTAGGCATATTTATGAACATGAACATACAACTGGATATTTATTTCATTGATTTCAATTTTGAGTTTTCAGTTTTCAGTTTTCAGCCGGCTCGCTCTCGACACGTGACATGGGATTTCACTTAAGACTGTTAATGCTCGCATAAGCAAACATAAAATGTGCCAAATGTTGGACATGACATCGAGTTGAACGAACACCGAGTAGCTGCTACATTGCTGCAGACTTTGAGCCGACACTCAAAAGGACAGCAAAACAAACAATTACATTCAAATTCAAGCACAACAACAACAACCAAATACAAAAAAATAACAAAAATAAAAACAAAAAAAAAACAAATCAAAGATAAATACCTAAAATCCGACGTGTAAATTGATTTCTAATTATTTCTGCGTCTTTTACTGCGAAAGTTACAAATCGTTTCAAATGCTCGTGAGACTTATTTTCTTTTTCTTGAGGCGACTTTCTTGCTTAGAGCGGCAACATTGTATTTTCAAAGACAGTTTTAAAAAATATATTTTCAAATGGTTGTATGACATAATTCTGATATCGTTTATTGGCGGAACACTAATAAAAAAAAAAGCACTTGAACTTGAACAAATTTTTGACCTTTTTTAAAAGTTTTATAAAACCGTAAATTTTTCATAAAAAAAACTTAATAATATATGCAAACTATAATCAGAATATTGCATTATAATAAAACAAACTGTTTGACATTCGAATAATAGCTTGATTAAAGGCAAATCAAACGTTTTACGAGCTACGGATACAAAATGACCTTTTATGCCAGCTAACACTCCACTCACACAATGGCCAATTAACGGTGCTTAGTCGACGTCTTGTCCACGCCCACATGTACAAATGTGTCAAAAGTCAGATATGTGATAAAAGAGGCGCCACAGAAAAGATGAACGGAAATGAGAGTTGGTTAAAACATATCTTTTTTCTCTTTATACACAAAAACTCTACGCTATTTCCACTTGTATGAACGACCATATTCAAGTAGTCGTTAGGGCAAATGACCAATAGCCACGCACAAGCACACACACCCAAGATACATTTGTATCTTTATATCTTAAAGTACGCACTCACCTGCATATAACGCGACAGAGCCGCGTTCCGCTGTGCATGGGATCTCAACTGGGGCTGTGGCGAGCCCAGCGGACTGACAATCGTCGATGTGGAGCCACCGATGCCTGTGTCGTAGCCCTGAGCATTGGCACCATCAACATCTATGCGGAGAAAAGTACAAAAAAAAACATAATCCTAAAGTTAGTAAAATTCAAAGAAGATAATCAACTTTGGGATTGCATCAAATGTGCCAAAAGTTTATCATTAGTGGCTCTTAGTACATTTTAATGTGAGTCTCTAGCAAAGCAATCAAACAAATGCAAGAGTTTTCATACATTATTTTTAATATTTAAAGTTAAGATTGCGCATTTAAAAAGAATATAAAAGTTGGCTTGATAAATGTAAGCCAACGATAATTGCGATAAAAACTAAGACAAGTATTTAAAGATTTTATGGAGACCCATTTAAAATGCTCATCATAACATAAGTTTAAGTATTTTCTATGTAATCAGTCTTTATTACTTTCTGCATTAAATGACTGAAAGCATCTGCCGATGGGGTTTAAAAGCTATGGATAAATGTTGTAAGAGTTATGTTAACGCTAACTACAAAAAAAATTAAAATACTCTAGTCGAGAGAATATACCCTGAACCCTACTATTAAGCATATGAAATCGGTTGTAAAACATATCTTATACGGTTTTAATAACATTTTTACTGTTGCCTATGTCTGGTTATTATATTATTTATCAGTTGGCAAGCTGGTTCTTAACAATTGTGTTTTTTATTGCTATTGCAAATGAACTTGTATCGGTGGCAGTAATCGAAAAAATGAAATAGACTTGATGTATGTAAATATTCGACTTATATTATCTAGCTCTGATCTCTGAGCAGATTGTGCAAACAGAAAGACCGATGGACATGGCTAGATAGATTTGGCTATTGATACTGATCAAGAACCCGATGTAGCTTCCTTACACCTGTAGCATACTTTTACTCAACTTTTACAACCATTTATATTTAAAACCCACAATTTATTAAAAAGGAATGCAAAACCAATAATAATATAAGATATAAACAATTTGTCTTATGTCGAAATAATGTTAAGCATTACAAAGAAATTATAGAATTATAGAATCATATCAGAAATACTAGAAATAGTTGACACTATGCAAATGTCAATAGTTTCACCAGGCCGATCTGCTCGATTGATTGATCACACGCTCTACAATGCCCCCGTAAGGAATCTATTATAAACTGATTAAATATGCGTATACCAGAAGTGCACAACATTTACATTTATTACTTGAAGTCGCAACGTGTGTTGTTCGATTCATATGCGAATTGTGTGTTCGAGTGTGTGTTGTGCCTGTCAATTGGCATGGAAGTCAAGTAGTAGGTTTTTGCGTTTGGGGCAGTCGGGTAACTTCACAAAGTACCAGTAAAACCGTTGCGTTGCCCATGAAAATTGAAAGTTGTGCGCACATTTAGTTAATGCTGACATGATTTCCTATAGCTTGGCACCACTGTGCACGCCCAACTTGCCGCTGAATTTATTAACTAGCTGCCCATCGGAGCAGTCAGAGTCGTGTGTGCTGTGTGTGTAGTGTGTAATGTGTTGTTGTGTGTGAATTTATGATCTTTCAAGTGATTTCTGTCTTCGCTTTATTTATGGTGGTGGCATTGTTGTTGTGGCACAACACATTCAAACAACTTGTGCTTTACCCAGTTGCCCTCGCTTATTAGCATAGCTAATTAAGTGATACACTTTGAGCGATTTGTCGAGTTGTAGGTAAGATGGATGAGTAAGCAACTAACTGAGAAGCACTTGGCTAATGAGCAGCTGAAGAGCCTCCGTTATAATTAGATATGTAATTTTTTGTAAAAACACACGAAAGACACGAGAGCACATTTCTTTTTTTAATTACTTTTAAAATTATCGTACAAACCATAAAAATGCATTTTAAAAGCTCGTTTCGATTTTTTTTGTTTAACCATATATCGTATAAAAGAGCAGTTATTTACAGCTTGCAAGTATTTGGTGAACAAATTGAAAATCTTTCATATAGACAAAAGAAAAAACAACAAGCATACATATAATACGTAAATGGCGCATTCCGAGATAAGAGTGCAACATATAAAATAAAAAAAAACACTCAACACTTGCAACAACATTCGAGGGTTGGCTGCTTGGCGTCACAAGCACACATTTGTATGCCGTATAT
The DNA here is from genome assembly GCA_035042345.1 of Drosophila fungiperda. Taxonomy (NCBI): domain Eukaryota; kingdom Metazoa; phylum Arthropoda; class Insecta; order Diptera; family Drosophilidae; genus Drosophila; species Drosophila fungiperda. The sequence goes on from JAWNLM010000021.1 coordinate 500,077, forward strand.
GGCATATCCATAAGATACGACAGACAGATATATCTACTCACCTTTGAGGGAGCTGTTCATGCACATGGGGCACTGATCGTTGCGGAACATGCAGGAATAGCAGCGTTCGTGTCCGCAGGTGTCGATCAGTTTCCGTCGCTTGCCCTTATCGAAGGAGATGCGGCACGAGGGGCAAACGGAGCCGCTGGCATCGTGTTCCAACAGTCGTCGGATCGATTGTAGATCTGCAACAATATAACAACAAATATTAATGTGTGTGTTTGTGTGTAAATGCTAAAAACATTCTTTTTATTCACTTGGTATTTACACTTTGCCATATTAAAGTGATTACCATTTAAGCGGCTTTTAAGTTAAGTTATTTTACTTTACTCATCAAATGAGTCGTATTTCAAAAATGTTTATGCAGCTGATCAGTACTTATGCCCATTAAGCCATGATTATAGTCATGAATATATACAACTAGTATATGGACAATTAAGAGTTTTCAATTGTTAACAAAAAGAACTAAATTTAAATAAAAAAATATTTCAAATGTTTGTTAGTCTAATATATTCTAGTCTAATACAATGTTATGCAAAAATGCATTGCTCATTTTGAAAATTGCACATTTTTTGTGTGCTTGCTGTCCACTTTTTGAATTTGTTTGCTTCATGTCAAAGCAATTTCCACGCTTAACAGTCACAATTACGTTTTACTGAGCACAGCACTTGTTTGTTATTTATTTATTTTGGTCTCTTTTTTTGTGCAGCCGTTTGCATAAATTGTGTCTGTCAATTAATGGCCGATTGTAGACTCCTCTGACTCCAGCTGCCAATCTGTGTGCAGCAACACAGCAACAGCAACAACCACAAAAACAACAACAAATTTTCTTTTGATATCGCACATTTATCTTTTTGATCAGTAGCTGCAACTACACCTCCCCCAGCTGCCTGCCTTGTGGCCAAGATCATCGCTGAATGCCAAGAGGCAATCAGAGGCATTCTTCTCTTGACTGCACTTTAATTGATTTAATTTGATCGCTTGGTTTATTATTGCAACTAGCACTTTGTCTTTCTGTGTCAATACTATGTGTGTGCAACAATCAGCAGCAATGTTTACGAATTGTTTGCAAAGTGCTGCGATGTGCAGTTATCATTATTATTGGGGACTCGCTATTCGATAAGAGAATTAGCGGAGTTTTAAGTCATTTAAATGAGGATTTTAATTTAAATACGATATATATATAAATATACATCTCTAGAAATTTTTAAATTTACTTATGCTGTGTAGCCGGAAATTGAAAAGCTCGTCTCTAATTTGTTACTAAGCAAGTACCTATTGAATAAGAGTTACAACTATTATTAATCAACGAGAACAGTTTAATTAAAGAGGATATTTCCGTTTAGCATATTTCTCATATATAAGGAGTTCATCTAGTTTTTCCTCTATAGTATTTAGTTAACCATCAACTGAGAGCGCCAACTGTTGGTAATCAGCGTGTAAAGCAAGTTTCAAGAAAGATGCACAATTAGCATATTTCTCATCTGCCCATGCCCACAATTTATTTGTGCTCCTGGTTTTTCTGTTTGTGCCTTGTTAGCCTCATAACATATGGAAATTGCACGAGGCTTTTGTAAGGCTGAAGTGAAGAAACTTGAAGCATTCAACGGTCTCTATTCAAAGTCATGCCAAATGCCGGGCCGCAATTCCTGTTTCTGTGTCGTGCGTTTCATATTTTGTGAGTGGGAACTGCAATGTCGACAATGTCCAAATCGACGACGATGACGATGACGACGACGACTACGACGACGCCAACAAGAACCACGTCCGGTCGTCGTAAAGTGGATTACAAGCTCAGCCACAGCCGCTCGATCAGCGACTGCGTCTGGGTCTGGGCTTCCACCATTCGTGCCCCACTTGACAATATACTCAATATGAAGTTTTACAGCTATTACTCCTTTTTTTTCAAATGCACTTCCTTTATATTTTTTGCAAATCAAAAGCTTCAGCTTTTTTTTGAGCTTTTACTGATTGGATTTTATGAAAATGCCATGAAATACACATTAAAAAACTAAAACTTAATTTAATAGAGCAATAAATTTAAGCATAAATAGTTCTATACTAAGATTTTCATATATATAAATATTGCTATACAATTAGTACAATTAAACTAAAATTGAAGTAGGGTATTCTAGTTTTGCCTTTGTGGCCGGTTATTTTTAATAGTTCTCGAAGCAGTTGCCGCGTGGGTTGAAGCCAGCTGCCAGCAACAGCAACTGCAACTGCCACAGCAACCGCAACCGGTACGACGCACAGTCTGAGGGCCCACGTTGAGTCGAGTCTGTTGGCGACGCCTTATCGTGTGCCACAAACTTTGAACTCGACACAGCTTGAACTTTCGACCGGTGTCATGGGAATTTTGCAAATAAATAATAATGCCAGCAAGAAGTGGCCAAGGTGCCGCTGCAGCTGCTGCTGCTGCTGCTATGCAAATGTTTGCAACCCTCCATTTGGCACATGGCGCAAATTATGAGCAGTTGTTGTGTCCACACTGGCAACAAGTGCGCCCAGTTACTGTCATTTCCCGCCACTCCCCCACCCTTGGCAAATGTCAACTAACAATTGGCTGGTCGCTTGTCGTGCGCCTGCGCGGCAGATGCCACCGACAAATGTGGCATGCAGTAACGATGCTTGACAATTTGATGATGCGCTCATTCAACAGAATGTTGGGGTTGCAATGGCGGTGGCTTTGTCTAGCAGTTGGCCTGCAACTGATGCATTTGCCCATTACAAAGGTATGCTAAACAAAAGGGTCATGCATGCAACAGACATCAAACGAACAGCAAAAAAAAAAGAGTTATATAAAAAGGAAAGGAAAAAAACAACTAAGTTAGTTATAAATTTAGAGTGCCTAAAGACTAAAGCTAATAAAAAATGTTATGTGTTAAAAACATTTTTTAAATTTATTAGTGTTCATAGCTCAGACAAATTGTTGCTTAGCTTGATAAGACTCATAATCAAATTCTTGATATATCCATAGACATTTTTAACTTGTATTAACTTATGAAAAAAGTTATACATAAATGTAAAACTTAAAGGTCTCGTATTGGAAGTGGATATTGCTTCTGGGCTTGGTTTGGTTATTGGTTTATCATTAACCAAAAATGTGTATTTATTTTTAATGTTTGTTTTATTATTGCATTACACAATGCTTTTTTATTTTTCAATTTAAGCAATACTTAAATATTAATTGCCAACATCTCAAATAAAAATTTGATGAGTTTTCAACAAATTTCTACATAAAAGCTATTTCAACACACATCACTCTGACTGCAGAAATTTACATAAACTGATTATAAGTTGTTAACTATATTATGTAAGTGTGTTAAGCTCAGTTTCTTAAACATTACAATTCTTTCCGTTGTTTCTGTGTCTTTTGTGTGGGGCTGTATGGGTGGGCGGGCTACCTGCTCTGCGCTGTGTCTAATAAAATAATACACATACTCATCTCTTGTGCTAGCCAATTTCATGGATTTTAAGCAGATTAATTGCAGGGTTGCCTTGCTTAAAATATTTGCAATTCGCAATTCTTGGCAATAAAGTGAGACTAATAATAATCCAAACAATGAGAAGAGGGTATGCTGAGAGTGCTCCCCATTTTAGAGTCAATGTACTCTTTGTTGTTTTGCTTGCTGCAACAATGCGCTGGGGTAATGCATCTAAATTGCAAAATTATGCAAGGGAGGGAGGAGTGTGGAGGATGAAGGGGAGTAACCCCACTGTTGAACTGCGCGCTACGCATGCGCTGTGGAAATAGTTATTTTTATTAGATTTATGCGAAACGCTGAGACTTGGTTGCGGTTTGCGCTAAATTGATTTGAATTTTCCGCTGCATTTTATTTCGTGTTTTGTGTTGCATTTGTTGTTATTTGTTGTTGTTGCACAGCTTTTGGTTCAATGAATGAATTGCATTCGGTTTGCCGGTTTGCCCCCACAACAGCAGCAGACATCATGTGGTTAATGTGGGCGTTTTATTTCAGCTAAATTGGCAAACCGCGAGCCTGCGGTCGCATGTGGGCGTACTGTGTGTGTGCGGAGTGTGTATTGAGTGTGTGTGTTTCTGTGCTGGCACCGGCACTTGTTTTCCTTTATGTAATTTCTTTGCAAATTACTTTACAACACACACACACACACAAGTTTTTCCTGCTGCGGCTGCTTTGGGGCCTAATTCAATTTGCGGTTTGTCTTCGCGGCTTTAAATTAAAGAATTTAACTTGCCTGCCTTCTTATTCACTTCCCAAGGGAATCTATTGCGTGGAATGTGCCCTGTTAGAGCTACTTGCAAATTGAAATTACCCTGCTAGAAATTCTTAGAAATACCAAAGCGAGGAATTCGCTGAGAAACTCTTAAGTTGGCTAATTGTATTACCAACAAAACTTATAGCAATAAAATAGGCAACTCAGCAGCAAAATATGATATCATTAAACAGCAATCTTTTGCTCTAAGTTTGTATTTGAAGACTTTTCATGATATAAAAGCATTTACAATAAAGCCTTTTATCTTATCTTATTTCTCTCTAATTGTTAAATACCTTGCCAAACGAGTTAAAGGTTCCATGAAACGTTCGTTAAAACAATGATGACTAAAACCACCGCCGCGGGATGTATATAAGGTTTACAATAAAATAGAAGTGGTCAAATTTATGAATAGCTTATAATAAAAAAAAGACAACAGAGCGCAAAACAAAGCGAATAGGCTTGATGGAAAGATGTGTAGATTTTGAATATCAATCAATATAAAACGTGACGAAAAATATTTTTCAAATAAATAATTATACAAATGGAAATTAATAATAAAATATACATATGGAACATATATGCTGATTGTAAAAATTAATTTGAATCGGTTCAAGGTTATAAAAACTATTAATTAACACTTCACATATCCGTTAGAGCCATTCTCAAAACAAATTTGCTGCTGCAAATAAATGTAGCTAATTGGAATGTTTAAACTGAAGCAAAAACTGTCACAGCGTCGATTCAAAGTGTCAGGTCAGGGCTGCTAATTTGAACAATCTTGTCCGACAGCTCAGGGTTAATTGGAGAGAGAGGGAGAGAGAGAGGTGATCATAGCTTAAGCGCCTCTCCCCTCCCACAGAGTGATGGAGTGAGTTTCACAAATATGCGTATTCATTACAGTTGATTGACAGACTAGACACAAACCTCGACCGTAACAATTCAGGCTTGAAGTGCGCACCCAACGGACCATGGTCCATTTACCATTTACCACTGAGCATTTACCATTTACCACTTACCATGTGGCAGTGCTAACCAGCTGCCAACTATTTGCAGTCCCAATTAAATTTAAACACAAACCGCACAAATCACTAAAAAAAATTCGACAGTGGGCAGTAGACGACTAAAAGTTATTCAACTTTGTGGCACCAATAGGTATAATGATTAAATTCATGGCCTGTAACAAATTGAATGTTAAATTTATTTCAATTAAGATTTAATCAGATTAACAGAAAACAGACAGTAAGTTTAGTTCGTTATACCCTATCGCACAATGATTTACAGGGAATACGGCAGTGACATGGAACATTTTCCACCACAACGATTTTTCTTTGTTTCGCACTGTTTTTACAAAATTACTTTTGAGCTTTGGTCTGTATTTTTTTTCTTTGTATTTTTGTATATCCCTTTAATTGGTTTTGAAGATTTATTATGTGTGTGTTTTATTTATTTGAGAGCAAAGTGTAAAAATAGCATCATTGTTTTGGAAACACATAAAAAAAAACATTTTCAAGTTCAATGCGTGGGTAGGAATAAATTTTACACTTTTTTACATTCAAGTTGCATATTTTTATTTGTTACTCACTCTCTTTTTTTCTGACTCTATCTTTTTAGTCACTCATTTCAATTTGTGCTTGATTTGCGTGGGTCATGGTTGGCTTTGTGGTATTTGCGCGGCTATAAAGTGTGTGTGTGTGTGTGTGTGAGTGGATTGTGTTTGTCATCGACATGGTCGTCTGCATGAGTCAGCATCCCCAACGCGCCGGAAATGGGACGACCCAGCATAGACTGTAATTACATACCAAACACACACACAAAACCCCATAATAGATGCATTCGATTTGCATTTTTCCATCGAATTTTTTGCTTGGCTGAAATCGGCAGTAAAGATACAAAACCGTGCTTGGATACTCATCACATTTATACTCATTCCGTGGGGGTAAATTGAAGATGGCCATCAAAGTTTATAAATAAATTGCAAGTATTTATAAGTATGCCGAATAGAAAATCAGTATTTCAATTAAAAAACTTAACCTGAAGAACCTTAAAGAGAATCACAGATTGTAATTCACTCAGCCGAAACTCGCGATATGGTCAAAATTCATGGTGACAGAGTGATTGCAAAGAAAGTGGCAAGTGGTAGAAAGCGCCAAGTAAAAAAATGAAAAGGGCAGAAGAGAAATGACCAAAATATATAAACTTCAAGACAGGTGAGAGATATTGTAAATAAAACAAATTTAGCGTGCAATTTGCTGGCCTTAGAGTGGAAGGGACAAACAAACCGTTGAAAGTGTCATAACGTCTTAAGATTTGTCGGTTAAATGAGTTGCAAACAAATCGCAACTCATAAATTAACCCAAATGGTCGCTCGATTGGCAAATTTCGTGAGATTTTGCATTTTGATGCGCTCACAGTTCGTGAAACGTGAGCCGAGAAGAGTTACCTAAGCGTAGCCCTCGGCGACTCCAACTAAATCCACGAAAAGTGACTGCAAACTGGAAACTGGGCGTTACAGAGCCTCTAACGTCTGTTGCAGACAACACAGGATATTCCTGTTTATGGAATACCCATTAAAGTTCACAACTCTGTGCCAAGTATCACTGACTTTGCAGACAGACACTGCAACAAACCCTTCTGGTATCTTTGCTTCTTGTTAGGCAGATAAAAGTGTGGCAGGATGTCGCAACATGTTTTTTTTCTGTAACCATAATCACTCAATCATGAAATCAACATTGTTCCGGTTCAATCGGTTTGAGTGCTGACATTGGCCCATGAATTGAGGTACAAGCTGTTCACTTTTGATGAGGTATTGTTTCGCTACAATAAACTGATTGTCTACTGAAAACAAGTGGAAAGCAGCAGTTCAGAATTAACACAAGTATCTCTTTTCAGCCATCTTTACCACTTATAACTTACATCGTACAAATGTTTTCTATATCATTTACTTATTTGTATCTATTCTGATTTATTAGAAATCTGAAACTCTTATCTTATGCATACCCACGTCAAACAGATACGCATTTTGGGACATGCAAATGAAATTAAACGATACTAGAAACAAAGTATCAAATAACGCAGTTCTTTTATCTCTTAGCATTGACCCAGTTCCTGGAAAGGTAAGACGACAATTTCAACAATCGATAAACTTGTTGACACATTTTGGACACATCTTCAGCCAAATGTGAAATGACTCTATTAGTGCTGGCACAAAAAAAACCACACACACACACACTAAATTTACAAAATTTAATTAATATTTATGGTCTTTTAAGCTGCACATTTAAATGTGTGTCAAATGTGTGCCGGCCGGAAATTTGGCAAAAAAATACACAAATGAAATAAAAAAGATAAAAAAAAACATGCAACTGAACTCGAAATGCGAATATGCATAAATCAAATGGCACTTCCGTTGAGCGTAGGTTTTTTTATGAAAGAAATAGCAAAATACGCTTAACCAAATGAAAAGTGACAATTTTATTGGAAGACAGAGAGAGACATACATGTACCAACACAAATGTATGTACATATATATATATATGCCCAAGCTCAAGCCGCAATGCCAACGCAAACGTACTTGTAAATTATTTGCATACCCTGTACTCAATTCAAATTAATTCCCCAAACAGTCTCACATTCGTACCGAAGTTAGAGTTAATGAAAGACCTGTAGGTTTAAGGCACATTAGATCAAACAGGTCGCAGTTGAGAGGGCCTCAAATAATAATAACTAAACTATTAAGCAATTATTGAAAATATTGTATATATTAAATCTTCATAATGGATCGCATATCAAATACAGATGATATTGCAAATAATGCTCTACTTTACAGGGTATATTCTAGGTGCATACACACTCCACTAGCGCATTCTTATTTCTTTTCCTGTGCAATTTTTGTTTGTTTTTCCTTTTTTCTTCACATTTATTTTTGGGGGAAACCCACGCAGGGCCATTGGCAACGGCAACGGCAACGGCAACGCAGACAACGCGGCCACTCACTCGTCATTCATTCAATACGCCCCAGGCCGTGGCGCACAGCTGATTCATTCACTCACTCACGCATTCACTCATTCATTCATTCATTTATATTAGTTCACGTTTCACGCTGCACTCATGCGACATTTCTGACAAACAGTCTTCATACTCAGCATCTGTGGGTCGATCGCCTGTCCATAATTGGCCATTGGCCATCGATCACTTCTCCGTTTTTAGTTCGGCTAATGCGGGTTTGGACCGGGGTCTTTTTTGTGGGTTGCAACATTTTTTAGCATCATGATAAAGTCAATGCATCTCTTTGGCATAGTTAGCCATATATACAAATAACATTTGACCAACAATTTGTTGGGGTTCAAATGTTAATTGAACTGGTGTCAAATGCATTTAAATATAAATCAATTCAAAAAGGTGTTGATCGGTTTTGGAAGTGTGTCAATTGTGAGCGGAACTATATTAAAATTTGATATGTGCAAACTTTCTAATCAGTTCATTATAAATCAATTTTAAAACAATATTTATTTCTTTTACTTTTTCTCACGCTCAAACTTGAAAAGTAATTAAGATATGGTTCTAAAAATATACGCCAAGAATTTGCAAATCAAATGATTTCATTTCTACTTTATTACCAAAAACATTTACCGCCTCCAAAAACCAAACAAATATTTAAAATAAATCCAACAACAACTTGTTTCTGTTTTATTGAATCGTCGACAAATTAGCATTTGAAATTTTTTTTTGTCTTGTAAGAGACAAAATTAATTAGTTTTCAATGAAAATGAGGGCTTAAATTGGGCGGCTTTTGTTTGGCGAGAGAAACTCAAAGTATTCAAATTAGTGTCTAAATTGCGTTAAATTAATTTCAATCTAATTTTTCTAAGTTGCCATCAACTAGTTAGACAACACAAGACCCAAACAGTTTATATTACAAATATATACATTTACTACGCATTTTTGTGGGTCTCCTAATTATGACCAAATTAATGCGTCAAGGTTTTTTGTTGCTTTTTGGTAATTTGGCTTAAGCCTTTAACTGGGCTTGGCAGCAGTTTTTGGGTGTATGATGATTAAGCGATAAAAATTGTTTATACTTTATCGTTATTTTTTAAAGTTTAACAATAACAATATTGATTTAAATAAATATCTTTAATTTAGCTAAACTGATTAGTGGGTTTTAGGAAACCTTTTCGAATTTCGAAAGAGAGGTTTGGCTTATAAACAAGTGTAAAACACAGCAGATACATATCAAATTACAAACTTATTCAGTAGGGAAATTTCAGGCTGGTTTTCAGTTATTTCCCAATTTCAACTAATTAGAGTTATTATTATCTATACCAAAAGTCTCTAATGATAATTACAATATTTTATAATATAATAATAATATGCATAATTATCATCGCCTTTAGCAATAGATATCGGTTGTTATACAGCTAATACTATTTGTTTAAGGTAATATTTTTGTTATGGTTGTCAAATTCCATATTTTCTCAACAACATTGGCACATCATTAAGAGATTTTAGATTTCCTAACGAATTCTTAGTCTCAGTCGTAGTTTTGTTTTACATTTATCTCCCAGGTGCTGAGCAGCTGCCGACTACCGATTACGGCTGCCGTTTTGGACCATTATGCTAATCAGTTGGCTATCAGCTGTGTCTTTGTCCCAAAGCGGCTTAAAATGGAAGTGGTCGCCAATCGGCTTAGAACATGAAAACAAATTTATATCAATTTTGTATACCTTTGCAAAAAGGCGTTTAGTTTGTCGTAAAGCTTGTAACGCATTAAAGAAAAGGTTTCTGATTTTATGAACAATATGTATTTTTGATCCCCTTAAAAAGAAGAATCGATATAGGCATGTTTCAATGCAAAAACTGTGATGCAAATTGAGCCAATGTCCATTTAATCGGTTCCGATTACTTTATCTTATAATTATTATTATTATACTCCTCTTATTTGGATTAACAATTATGAAAACCGAACTAATATATCATATAGCTATCGCAGGAACAATCAATAGATCCTAACCAAAGTCACTAGTTAGCATAAGGAATCATTTATCTTCCAAAACAACAATCGGTTGCTTAAAGTAAAATTTAGATTTCGGCAAGGGTATGTAAAATTCGGCTTGCCAAAGTTATATATGCCTTCTAGTATTCATCTCAAATCACATATATATATATAGATATAGAGTGTGAATGTGTATTGTGCATATATTTGCATAAATTGAATTGTGGGAACACGCGTGTGCCTTGGCTCTTGCTGTGGCTCTGGCTCTGACTATGGGTCTGGCTCCGGCTCTGATTCTGGCTCTAGCTATTCTCAGTAAAGTGCCTTTTGGGTATATGTCCATAAGCCGAGACTCAAGAAATGCAGAGCCCAGAGAGAGACTCCAAGATCGGAGATTGACAAGCTTGCAGCATTTGTTGGCGCGTTACGCGACGCCATCGATTGCAATCGCTGCACGATTGAGGCGATGAGCTGCATACAAATCAGTTTGATGCCACAGACGCGTGTGGGCGCCACTTGAGCGATAGATAGAGAAAGAGATAGAGAGAGACAGAGGGAGAGAGAGAGAGAGAGAAGGAGGTGAACAGTGTGGTGAAGCACCGTGGGGCATACAACATTAAGCGCATAATGCAACACTTTACCGCCATTCTTCACATCACTTTATGTATTGTGTTCATTATGTGCAACATAATTTCTGCCGGGCTCTTTTTATTGTCATAATGATAATAATGGGTTTCATTTAAGGCGCTTTCTAAGCCGTCCGGCGGCTCATTAATCATCTCTGCTTTGGGGCGTGGCGCTAAGTTTTTTATGTGTTTTTTTTTTGTTTTTGAGTCGTTGTAAATATTTTGACCAATATTTTGTACCAGTTTTATTTATACATATTTTTTTTTTTTTTTTTGTACACGTTTGCCGGCTTTTTTTTGTTTCTGCTTTTAATTTGGCTGCAAATGGAGCGTGTGATTGACAGCGTTGTGTTCTCGATGTTTTTTCTATTTATGATTTCCTTGTTTTATTTTTTTCCCCCTCGTTTTTATATATCTTTTTAATACGATTTGATTGATTGATTAGGTTCGAGCTGAGCAAAACAGAATTGGCGATACGAGCATACAGATTTGATATGAAATTATGAAATATTTCACTCTCCCGTCGAATGGCTTAAATTGGCTTTTAAATAACATTGATTGACATCTCGCATTTGGCTCGTTAGACTAAATTGATACTAATAAAGTAATTTACTTAACTCTTGGTTGCTCAACTAGTGAGCAATGTCTAATGTAATGTTTTTTGAAGATAGATAATAGATCAAACATAACTATCAATAATGATATTTACGTCGTAGCTTAAAAAAAATTAATAATTTTCGAGCATTGCTTGGAGTTGTGGACAAGTTTACATATTTCATATGTAAACTTAAGGCTTACACATTTTGTATTAGAGCTCTCTTTTCATTAGCATATCTATAAAAGTTTCACATGCTAGAGTTTTTTTATTTGTTTTTTGTTATTAATGAAGCAACAGCGTCACAAGATATGCCTCAAGTGGCACTGAGCAACAACTAATAAATCTGACACGAGCAGTAACAACCAGATTGGGCTTCAGGTGTGCCTGACAAAAAGCAAAACTCAAAGTCGATGTAAGGCTCATGTTAGCGATAATGGGGCCTCAATAGACACACACTAACACACTCACACACACAGGCCCACACATACATGCAATTTGCAATGCTCTTTAGAGCGTATACAAATCGACAAATCCAACAAATTGCCGTCTAAAACGTGAGCAGGTTGGCATTGAAAAGTGGCTGACAAACACAGCATAACTAAAATAATACTAACAATAATAAAGTGATGGAGCGCCGTATGAAATCGTCTAATGAAAAAAAATAGAACATTTCAATTGATAATGAAAACATATTATTAAAAGTTCAACTGATTTAACCCCCACCAAGCAAAATGGAAACGCCTTCAAAAAATAACAACAAAACGATTTACTTCAATTTGATGCTTGATAGTTTCAAAAGGGTCTTCAAATTATATGTTTTACCCACAATAGTTGTTGTTGTTGCGGTTTTTTTATTTACAAAAATGACATAAGTCACAAAAGTATTTGGTAAAATACAAAAAATTAAGTAAATTGACAACGCAACAACAACTTTATAATACTTGTTACAATAGTAGTAAATTGCCGTAGCCAAAGATTAGTTAAGCAAATTACACTTAATATGTGTAGTTGATGTAGTTTATTGTCAAATGTGTATGCCAAGTACATAAGTACAAATAATAGCCATTACTCATTAGCAATATATTTTGACGTTAGATCATTAATGTATATGAAGTACTTCGTTAATTAGAGTACATTAAATTAATTAAATAAACTATATGCTATACGAATGTGATTAAACAAACCCAATGTGATAAATTCAATCGAATTTGAAATGCTGCTTTTGTCAACTATTTTTAACTTAAGTTTTAAAACATTAAAATAAAGCTACGAATTAAATTACACGAAATTAAAATGACCGAATTAAATTAGAAATGATAAAAAAAAAATATTATATAAGGGATGTAATAAAGAAATCTGTGGCTATTCAAATTTAAAATGCTCCAATATTCGATTGCAGAAAGATGAGTAAGTCTCTGAATCTGTGGAGTAAGTTAAGTTTATGGAGAGATATATTAGTATTGAGAATTAAATTAAAGGAAGAAATAGTTTCGTCGACAATACTTAAAATAAGCATTATAAGACTTGCGAATAATACAAATGGATTGAATAAAATGATTCATAAAATGGATACAGTAGGTTAAAGTTTAGAGTTTAAACAATGTGCATATGCAGGTTTTTTTAGACATTGCATTGAGAAAGGGCGATTTATAGATTGGCTCTTTAAAAGCTTAAAAGTGTTTACGAGGCTTAAATTGTATTGTGTGTGTGCCGTGCGACGTGGTAATATGTACACTTAGCTCTTAAGTTGTTTAGATTGAAACGTCTTTTAATTGCATGTTAATTGCCCTAACCAGCGAAAAAGACAGACAAATAGACAACTTTAGCAAATGTGAAAGAGACGCAGTTAAGATCTGCAAAACGATACACAGACCACAGAAACCAGACTGTTTTCTTTGTGGTTGTTGGCCAAACTTGGAGCTGGCAGCAAGCAGTCAGTGGACATTGTTTGTTTCTTTTGATGTGATCGTTCTGTTTCTGTTGCTTTCTCTGTTTCTCTGTTTCTCGTTTTTTTCCCCTTTTCTTTTTTTGGCTTGGTTGTGAAAAACTGGACTGAACGTAGAACACATCTCAAGAAGTGGAGAACTGGAGTGCAGTTCTTATTAAAACAGTTGCACTCATTTGTTGTCCCAGTCGCCATCATTGTTCTTTCGTGGCAGAGTGTTTATCTGTCAGCCTCTGTTCAGACGCCGCACCTCTCCGAGTACCTATTTACTAAAGTACGTGAGGCTGTGGCTCTGGTTCAGACACTGCCTGCGGCTCTATCTCGAGTTCGAGTTGGAGTTGGAGTTCAAGCAACAGCTTTGGACACAGACAAAGACAAAGACAAGTTTTTCAAGTTTTCCGACAGGGGCACAACATGAAGTCATTCAAGTGGCAAACAGCAACAGCAGCCCCACAGCCACTGGACATGAAGAAACACACGGCACTAGGGACAGGGCCTGCAATAGAGACAGCAACACACAAAACCAGCGAGAGACAGAGACAGTGGTTGACCACAAGAAGAACGCTTCGAGGCATTGTTGTTGTTTGTTGTCCAGTTGTTTGAAGCTGTCATTTGCACTTGACGGTGCAACAACAATTGCAACTGCAGCAATAAGACTTATTTATACTTATATAAAGTCTATAATTCCATCAGCTGCAGCTTACGGGGAATCAATTACCTCAGATAAGATAAGTACTTGGTTAGCAAGTATTCAATTATTGAATAATGCATTTTACAATAGATTTGTGATTGCTTATAAAATACACCTTTTAGCGAAGATGCCATTTAGATTTTGAATTACCTTTTTCCTTATTACCTTACCTCAACCGTAGAATCTTTATCTTTGTCTTTATCTTTCCTAGATTAACTTAAATTTTGTTGTTGCCCTAAGTCGATGTAAGTAGACAGTCTGATTACAAACACTTAAAACTTATAAATTAAAACTTTGTATGGTCATCGCAAAGCAACTTTAGGTTTACTTCTAAGGCAAACTGACCACTTTGTACCTCGTAGCATTTGAAGCCTATATATATTCATAGATATGCGCAACTAGTTTTGCCTTATCGCCAGCCTTTATAGTTATGGGTGAGTTGAGGTCTATATACATACAAATGGGTAAGCCTTCTACAACATAGCCATAGACATAGACAACGTTGAATCAGTGACCCAATTCAAGGGCCAACTGGTGCTACGCTTCAGTGTTCCACACTTGACTTTAATGCTTTGTGGGTTTTGTAAAGAGGCTCTCGTTGTAAGATTTTTTCTGTAGAGCACTATTCGCGGGCAAGTGTTAATTAAATTGATTTTAGAGTTCAGATACAAATACAGATACAGATATAGATACAGATACGACTCAATGGATTTGAATGTAAGCCAAATGAAGCGTGCCCAAACAGATTTGTTTTGTTGCGCCCTTTAGGGTTCGGTAGCAAAAATAATATAGAATAAAATACAAATAAAAATACCTTTATATGCAGTAGGAAATGAGTTGACAATTTGAATTTGTGGCTTTTCATCGAAAAAATCTACTCAAAGACCACTCGTTAATTGAGCACACATTCAAAGCTTTTATCACAGAAAACAGAAAAGCCGTCAACATTGAAGTGAAGTTGTTGCAGCCGCTTGCCAAATGGCCAAGACATAACTTTTGGACATAATTAAGCCATCGAAAATGGCATTTGGAGAAAATGTTTGCCATTTGCGTTGACAGTTGCCAACTAGCTAACTTGGCTAATTAATCAAACAACTGACAAAATTGTTTCTCAAATGCTCATGTGACACGTTCGAATGGCCACATTATAAACAAAATACCACAATTAATAGCTAAATACTTGGTTTTATCTGATATGCAAATCTTTATTTGCGCACTGAATCCATGCAAAGATAATTTATTTTATGGCTAAAAGCATAATTGGGTTAATAGTTACTGAATTGATAAAGCTGGGCTTTTAAAGTGCGAACTACAAACAAATTCTAAGTTTGATTAGTATTAATTACTTTGAAGTTTAAAACAACGTAATCTTGGTTTGGAATTTGATTGACTAAGAAGAAGGGTCGACTAAAATTGGAAAATAGATTGTTGTAAATTTGTTTTTTTAGTTGTTACTACAGATCTGTTTTATTTGAGTATTGTACAGCAAAAAATAATATTAAATTTTACTAAGTGCTAGTTGCTTAATAAGCGTTTAAAATGTTTATATTTTAATTTCATGTAATAAATTTGAAAATTTGACATTTAATTTCATTTATAATTGAAATATTTTAAGCATTTTTCTTTTAAAATTGTGAACTAATTTCAATATCCATTAAATAAATAAATCTTATGTCTACCCTAAAAAATCGGATTCAAACTTTTCGAATTAATAACTTTGTTAGAACTGTACCGATTATCTAATCGATTTTATCATCTTTTAGGCTATATAAGTGCATCTAGCTAATAACACACTTTGGTTCAAGGGTAACATTAGAATTGGATAATTTGATCAAAATTAAAAATAATTTTCAAGTTAAGACCTGGAGTTGCCATAACTACAGAGGCACCTTGACGACAGCTAACAAAACGGACCAAACAAGGGAAACAAATAACATTTATTCATTGTTAATCCAAGCTCCAAGCGCAATGCAGTACAGTTGGCTGCCGCAGGAGAGACGCATAGTGAGGATTAGGGAGAAGCCACCGTTGGTAATATCGCTTCAACGCTATGGACGCCTGCAATCGAATGCCAAACAGGCCGCCAAGGAGCAGCACCGACAGGAGCAACTGCAGCGACAGGCCTACGAGGAGCAGCTGCGTCTGGGCGGCGAGGAGCTGCTGCGTCAGTTTGGAAATCGCAAGCTGTGCCGCACCGAAGAGGAACGTTGCAAGAGCGATCAGCGGCGGCAGTGTGAGCAGCAGCAGCAGGCCAAACAGCTAGCGCTGGCGGAGAGCGAGGCGGAGCGGCGTGAGGAGCAACTTCAGCAAAAAAAGCGCATTGAAAAGGCACAACAGCTATTAGAACAACTGCGTCCGGGACCAAGGGAACTGAACTGTGCCAAATTGCACAGCGAAGTGTTGCGTGGCATCAATGCCCAGCGACAGTTGCAGGCCCAGTTGGCAGCTGCAGCGGAGCAACACCGTCTGCTGGACAGGCGCATCTACAGCGAACAGGTGTTGAACGGTCTGGACGAGATGCAATCGCGGCACACGGAAAGACAACGGCAATTAGGTGAGCACAAGCGAGAGCTGCTGGAGTCCATTAAAGAGCGACAGCTGGAACGCGAAGCCAACAAAGCCAAGCAACTGGAACAGGCGCGAGCGGAACGCCAGTACAATCAGCTCCAGTTGAAGGAGCAGCGTGACAAAGAAACAGCCCTTCAGGCGAACCGAAGGCAGCATACAAAGGAACAGGCACTGGCTTCTCTGGCGGCATCGGAGCAGCGTCGACGGCAGCTACGGCAGCTGGACGAAGTGGAGCAGGCGCTTTGTGAGGTGCACAATGAGGCCAAGGCCAAGCTGGATGGTCTCAAATGCGATCTGGGCAAGCAGCGAGTGCAGCGACGCATTCAACGCAATGAGCAGCTGGCCAAGGAGCTGGCACCGCGACTACACTACAGCGCTGGCGAGGATCAGTGCCGCCAAGAGCAACAGCTAGCGGATATGCGACGAGCGCACAGTGTTGAGCAGCATAAGAAACGCCAGCATTTGGAACAGACCAAGCTGGAACGTCTGGCCATGCAGCGGTCCGAACAGGAGCAGGCGGATGCAGCCAAGCGGAGCAGGGAGGAGCAACGAAGGGAAGATGTGGCAAGGCGACTGCAAAACGATCGACTGCATGTACAGTTCAAGCAACAACAGCGCCAGGAGCAAGTGCATCGTCAGCGTGAGCTGCGCGCCCAGTTGGACAAACAGGAGGCACAACGACTGGAGGAGCAGGCACGTCCGGGCATCAATTATAATCGCGATGCGCAACTGGAATGCCTACGTGAGGATGCCTTTTTCGTGGACTATGCCCACAAGCTGATGACGGAAGCCCAAGCACAGGGCTGTCCCCTCAAACCCCTCGTGCGCGCCCTTGACCAGTACAAGAGTGAGAATCGCATTGGGGCCGAGGTGAGAATTCCACGACATCTAATCACCAAGTTGACCATGGGCAGACGCACCAAGGGAGACAGTGCAGCGGATGAGGAGGCGAGTAGTCTGAAGAAGAAGCAGCAGTTGCCAGCGGAAGACCACCCAAAGGAACAGAGCCCCAATGTGGAGGAAGAGTACAGGCGGAAAATCGAGGAGAATCTTAAGAAAATCAAAGCCTTGCTGCTGAAGGACAGTGCAAATGAGGAGGAGAAGAACTCTGAGAAGGATATCACTACTAAAACTAAATAATAGCTAAACATTGAGAAAAGGTAAATTTTCATAGTAATAGTAACAAAAATAAAACCTATATAAAGAGAGAAAAGATCTATGGTTGCACAAGGTAAAGATAAGAATTTTATTAAATCTACCACAAACAAAATATTAAAATCCAAAAACACTGAAAGATAAATAATATTGCTAATAATTCTAAATTCAAAGGAAGAATTGTTAATCGATATCATAACAAAATAATTTAGTGGAAAGGAATCCATTTCAGCTCATAATAAATGATATAATAATCTAAAAACTAAAAACTTTTAGCAAAATAATCTAACACAATTGCAGTGCTTTAAAACTAAAAAATTTTGTACTTACATAAACTCCAACTTTTTTTAAGTTTTAGGATAATCCCTAGTTTACTTTGGATTAAACATGCTTGTTTGGGCTAAATTAAGTGTTGACTACTTAATTAAAGTTTCTCTCTTGTAATGAAACCTTTTGAAATTCGTTACTAAGTTGCAATCCAA
Source organism: Drosophila fungiperda (assembly GCA_035042345.1). Lineage (NCBI taxonomy): Eukaryota > Metazoa > Arthropoda > Insecta > Diptera > Drosophilidae > Drosophila > Drosophila fungiperda. Next base: position 518,412 of record JAWNLM010000021.1, read on the forward strand.
TTCGAAATATCAACAAAATTACTGCTTGCAACTTTCTGTATATTGAGTTGCAAACACAGGCGGCTGCAGTTATTCGAGTTCAAAGTGAAGCTATCAATTTCCAATGCCAGGTTCCATTTGCATTACTCATGGCCTGCAGTTCACTTGTCTTGTGGTAATCGAATTCCACCATTATTGGAGGTGTTCCCAACATGCACACCTCACCTCTCTCCCTCTACGACTAACTTAATTGCGATAGGCGGCCTGTGATATTTATGGGGCATGTGTTTCAGGGATGCCACAAAAGTGTTTTCTTTTTATTTTCTGTTGGTTGCTGCTTGCTGTTTGTTGTTTGGTGAAAGGCACTTGGCAGTTGCATGCGAGATTGTCATCAAATATTTGCGACTAAAAAATTACTTTACTTTAATTTGCATTTGGGCGATTGTACAAGTGGCAATTTATGTGGAACATTCAGGCAAGGAGTGTGTGAAGAACTTAATGAGAAGCTGTTGCTAAGAAAGAGTTTCTGTTAAGACTGCAAGAAATTTAAAATAATCATTTTTTACCATTTAATTGAAATAGCTTAATACATCTAACTCTAAAGATACAAATCTCTACAATTGGAAGTCATAAAATTTAAGCTTGTCTGAAGTTAGAACTCATTTCGAAATATATTGGAATAAAAATAAATAACACTTGATTCACAGCCAGCAAAAACATATTTTAATTATAAACTTATATATTTAAACCATGATATTAAAACTTTCTTGTTGTTTTAAGCCATAACTTTTTCTTTCCATCAAACAATCATGAATAAAACCCTATTCAATTTTCTATTTCATATTGTTTAAAGCACTCATTATTTATTCTGAAATCGAAGCTAAAATTTTAATCAAACAAACTGTGGAAGCCAAAAAAAAGTTTTCGTTATTTCTGGCTCTCGGTGTTCGAGTTTTGTTGCACAAATATGTGAGCCATATTCTTGTACGATATTTATGTCTGCTGGTGGATTCATGTCAACTGGGTTTATATTTTTTTGGTGAGTTCTATTTATTTTATTTTTTTTGCAGGGGGAGGAGGACAAGTTTTGTTTGTTGTCTAAGCTAACGCCTGACACTGAATGGGAACGTGTGCATTTGTATGGGTGTGTGTATTTCTGTGTGTGTGTTTGTGTGTGCGTGTGTTTGCTGCCTGGGGCTTAAAGGTTTTATCTTTGTCATGTTCGTCGTGAACTTGTTGATTTTAGATACAAAAGTTGTTGCTGTTGTTCTTGTTATGGTTGTTGTGGTTGTGGTTGTCGTATTTGCGCAACCAAACAACGAAAATTGTCGAAACGAGCAAAGCAACACGAAGGTTAATGTATCTTCACATTGTTCAAGTTGTATCTATTGCAAATAAAACAAATACACAGCAATATTTTTTGGGTTGCTTTATTTCGTTTGGGTAGAGAACTTTGAAGACAGCTTCAATCTTTTCAGTTTAAGTTAATTTTTTGTCAATTTTCTTTGTTTTACTTTTTTTCGCAAGTCTGAGACTTGGCAGACTTTGTAGCTTTGCCGACACACAAACACACAGACCGACACACACAAAGACCTGCCCAAATTCTAAGAAGAGTCAACAGTTTATTTTTATTTTTGTCTGGACTGAAAGCAAAAAGTTCAGCTGTGCAAACATAAAATCATCTTTGAATTATGAATTTTTGTATCAAGCAGGTAAGTTTGTCCTTTTCTGTGCAAAACTATGCAAAAGGAGTTTACTACGAAACTGGCTTCTGAAATCACTTTGAGTTAATAGCTTTCAAACAGCTAATGAGCTGGAAAAAATCATATAAATGAAAAACGCTAATTAAAACATAAAATCGCATGTTTATATGATAGTTAGATATCTCTCATTGGTGATTGTCAGAAAGATGTAGCTAACGATAAACATTCATAAAATATATACCTTGAAAACCTCTTCAAAGTTGCTAAACTAAAAAATAAATATTAAATGCATACAGTTGGAACAGCTTCAGCGCTGACTAACTCTGAGCTGACAAGATCGATGAGTCATATATATAAAGTTATAAACCCAACTGTTTGTTATAACTTTAAGGATATTTAATTTTTTTTGCACTTACGTATGTAAATATTTGAATTCCATGCCAAAGATTGTTAAATTAAATGATTTCTTTAACTTACCTAAAAAATAAATGAGAAAGAAATAAAGATTACAATTTTATAAAAATTATAGGCTCCTTGTACCAAAAATTATAAAGTAAAATAAGTGCATACAAATGTCGGTATCTTTATATGGTATCATAAAGACCGACAGACCGATTTGAAACCCTTAGGAAAACGATTCAAAAAACGTACAAAACATAATTTAATATATTTCTTGCTCATTATACTCGTACTTGGTTATTATTTAATAACAATATAAGACATATTTTCTATGTGCGTTCCGCAGATAACACATCCAAAATAATTCTATGAAATCGTGTTCCCATTAAACCTGTTGTACTTGTCTCTTTTCACACATGAAACTCGGCTTTATGACAATTTGTATGTTGTATTTGTTTGCTAGGCTGGTTTTATATGGTCCACAACCCTCACACATTTTAATAGCTCATTAAAATAAAAAGATTCCATAGAATTTATGTAGCACAGATCGTTAAAAGGCGACACATGTGATGCGGCGAAGGAGCGAATGAATTTTATATCTGTATCTGTATCTGTATCTGTATCTCAAGCGAGTCGATTTCAGCTAATTGTTTTGACATTTGTTTTAATTGAACACACAAAAATAGACAAGAACAAAGTCGACAGATCGCCTGCAGATCAAATCCCATTTAGAACTTGCAAATTGCGGATCCAGCACATTCAAACAACTCCACAATTACGTGCAACTCTCTTTGCATGCGTCTCCCCTCCCTTCTGTCCTGTTGTCATTTTGCATTCCATGTGCAATTGAAGATCAGGCGCCAATTGCACTCCAAGTGGTCTGAAGCCATTTTCAATTGGCGCCAGACGCATACGTTTTGAATAAACAATTTCAAGCATCTAAAAGACACTCCCCACAAGAATAGTCAGCTTGGTTTCGAGCATCACAAGTAAATATGAATAATAAATGCAGAAATTGAGTGAGAAGGACAATATGGAGAGGAACTAACCTCAGCCGTTCATGCAAATACATATATATTTTTAAATTTTGTAGGAATCCACAGTTTAGAAGTTATATAGATGCGTCTGATTTCAAGGGCAGTGGGACCTCAAGATTAAAACTGCATTTCAAATTAGAATAGCAAAATTATCAGATTTCAACAGCGTATGCTTTTTGATCATGAACTGACCTCTAATATTCAAAATTTATTCAAATTTTCTGTGTCGAAAATCATTTTAAAATTCCATTAAAAAAGTATTTTTTAACGGTTCAAAGCCTGCTAATACCAAAACTTGATCAAAGCTGTGGTCAGCTGTCAGAATTCTCTGCCCCCCTTCCTTACATCAAAATACGTATTTAAATTATCATTAATCAACGTATTTAAATCTTCCGCCCAGTTTTAGCTTGTTTATGTCGGAACTCCCAACTACCAGCTTCAAGAAAAACATGTATATAATCACGAGTACACTCTTGAATAAATAGTATATTCGAGTGGTGCAGTTCAATAGTTCAGTGTCATTGCGATAATTCATTGTTATCTGGCCAGTTGTTTTAGTGGCCTTCAATCGAACAGTTAATAATATTGTACAGTTGACCACCGAGCCGTGACTTACAAATGCTTTTGTGTAACATAAGAAATATAATAATATTAATGAAATTAAGCTTGAAAAATGAATTTGCTCATAGGAAACAAAAGCACAACTTGGCTTTCGAATTATTTATATATATATATATATGGGATGGGATGGGACTTGACTTATGGCTTAAAAATATGAACATCTCAGCGAAGACTCTTCCGTTTTGTAATTAATCAATTTCAACTTGCAAATGCACACACAAAAAAAAAATCGCGCGCATTGTGTGAAAAATAAGCCACAATCGCCACAACAACAACTTTATAATAAAAATGTTAAAATTTACGAGACAAAGGCGCAACATTGACGTGAGTGCAACATGTTGCCGTGCAGCCAGCCAAGCCAGCCAAAGGAGCTGAGGCATTCAACGCTTGCAACATGACAAAAAGCCGCAAAGGAAACCTTCGTATATGTCTGTGTGTGTGTGTTTACCTCTGGCTTTAGATAAACTGCAAATTTTCGTTAAATATTTGTAAACAATATGCAGGCAAGAGAAACTAAAACTTAAATGCAGCTGCCAGAAGCCAACGGAACAGATTATAAACAATGGGCAAACATGTTGAAGTTGTATATGAAATTTGATGTGTTGTTTTTTAATGAGTTTGCTTGGTTATTCCAAACGGAGAGATGTGCCTCTTTTAACCTTCAAAGTGGGTATACCAATAAGAATAACCAACTAGCAAAGAAACATTACTAATCTTTCTAGAGCTATTTTGTGGCTTAGGAAGTGAACTTAAAATATACTGATAAGAAAGGGTAAATAAGACATTTCCAAATTGATAACAGTATAAACCAAACCACAAGACACATCACATTTTAATTTTATAAAAATTCCATTCATAATTTGTATGAATATTGAAAAACATTTTGCCACTATGAGACTACTAAAAAAATATATAAATACTGATTAAATGAGCCTTTATTTTAATTTTGCATTCATATTTTAGGCATTAATAATTAAAAATACATTTTGAGTGAAGAAATCTTTTTAAAACTTGTATACATTTTGATGAATAATTTTGCACAATTGGTGGGAATAAATGCATCACAGATAATAAACGGTTGAGCCTTCTTTTAATTAAAAACCCCTTATTTGGATTTTCACAACATATCACATTTAAATTATTTAAGTTTCTCAAAAGTCACTTTACTATTTTTATGAATTTTCAGAGACTTTATTTGCATTTCAGTTGTTCAATTTCGTACAGCAAATTTTGTATGGTAATTTGGCTGGGCTACCATTGTAGGTAGCTGCTTTTGTTATTGTTGTTGGTGTTGCTGCTTAACAGTTTCCTACTTAGCCATGGCTTATAATTTATGTCTATGCAGCATATTGTGTCCGGCGGGCAGACGACGACGACGGCTTTTGGTAGTCGTGCCGTTTAGTTTGGTTATTTTTCATCTGCTTGGGTTAGGAGCCCCCCGCTCCTCTTTCTCTCACTCTACCTCTCTCGCGGAGTGTCCCTCTCTCATCATATCGCCCATTGAGAATCTCGACGCATAAATCAAACTTTGGTCTCGAGTTTTCTTCAAAATACAATATACTGTTTGACCAGGCTCGAAATGCCCACTTCTTGGAAGTTTGGTTGACTGACTGGACATACATATAAACATATATATATATATATATATAGAAATTTATAGCCTTTAAATGCGGCAAGAAGTTCACTCGTGTTTGCTGTTGTGGCAGCGTTGACATTGTAGCGGTACATTTTTGTGATAAATTCATTTGCTGCAGTTGCAGTTGCAGCAACGTGAAGAATTGATTTCGCCACAACTTGCTGCCACAACTGGACCTTTGTCCAAAATGACTTTGTGCTGATTCACGAGCACAATGACACTGCAAAAAAAATAAAATAAAAAAGGGGAAGCGAAAAAACAAGAAGAAGAAGAAGAAGCCGTCCTAAAAATGCAAACAATTCGATTTGTCGAATTACATTTCGCATCAATGTTTGCTTTGAGGCGGCAAACAACAAACAGGCAACAAACACTTGTCAAAAGTGGGTGCGAACTTTTGTTAGCAGCTCCACGAAAAATATAATAATACCCTTGAATTTTTTTTGCAAAAGAAAATATTTTAGTTTTGTCGTTAAGTTTGTAACACGTTGAAGCGAAAGTATCAATATATATATTTATAAACTGATAAAATAAATAAAAAAAATACAGGCAGTTTATATGTCAGAGCTCGGAACAATCGATGAGTTCTTGTATGAGCACCATTCTTAAGCTTATTCAGTAATTATGTTGGACAAAAGAAGACAAAAGCTTTTAAAAGAAGAACCGATTGAATTTGAGTGTGTATTTTGTATTTCTACACCAATGTATGTAATAATCTTCGAAACGTGTTCTCTCCAGAGAACCTCTTCCAACTTATCGTTCGTCGGTGCGATTTACGTCGGATTAATAATTTTGTGTTTGGGCAGCTGATAATTGTACAAATATAAATATGAAAATTAATAATTCAGTGCCTTGCCACGCACCTTGTCAACTCGAAAGGGGTTCAACAAACTTTCGGGTTGCGCCCATTGTTTTGAGATACTTGCGACTCAAATGGAAACTGCTTATTGTTATTAATTTCCTGGCATGATGAGGCCTCTAATTAAAAAAGAAATGCTCAGTCATTAGACGGCAATTTCACTTAAGCGACCAACATACGCTCAGGTGAAAGTTAAGACTAAACAAAACCAAACATTAAATCATCATTAACAATTAAGCAAAGTGGTGGGGATGAGGACAAAAACATTTAAGTAATAAATTACTTAGTGTTTCTTTGAACACGCCCACAAAGCAAATACTCCTCGAAAAAAAATGTGAATTCATTGAATGAGCAAATAGTCATTCATATTTACATTCACATTTGCACAACAAGTAGTCATTGGAAATACGCACAATTCAAAAAAATGTTTGATCTTATGTCGAGTGCACTCGATATTCATTTAATATATTTGCTGCCCACCTATTTGACAAATTGTTTCGAATTTGATTATGCAATCTGTGTGGTATAAATCACTGTCCACTTGGGCTATTCACTTTCCTTGAGCATTTGTCAAAAGATAGGCCAAAGGAAAGGTCAGTTCAGACACCCAAATCAAGTTTACAAGAAATATGCATTAGTGGATGAGTCATTAAAGAATACTATTTTCTTCTTTTATCCTTTACACATAAAAAATAAATAGAAATACCTGTTTTCTCAATGTTAGTTAAATTGCTTTTCAAACTTAGACCCACTGCTAACCCACTGTTGACCCTGGCTAACATGCTGACCCACACAGTCAATGGTCAAAACTTAAGCGCAAAACTCAAATAAATCTGTGCAATAATCGCTTGAAAGTCACGCTTTTTAAACGCTCTTCCCACACAACACACACACTGCAAAGCCAAGTTCGACAGGCAAATTTGCTGGGCAAACATTTTGGCATATGCAAATTGGCAAGTTCATATTTGCACTAGACTAGACTAAAAAAAAAATCAAAATTTAACTTCCTCAACTTAAGCATTTGCTGTGCTATTTCTTCTTCTGCATACTTTGACTTAGATTGTTGTTTTTTTTTGGAATCGCGACAATTTAAAAAGTAAACTTTTTTAGATAGCACTGCGAGGCGACAACAAGCAAAGCCAATTACCCTTATTAATTATATGTCAATATTAATAGAAATAAAAATGACTAAGCATATCTATTTATTAAGTAAGCCGAAGATTAAATACCCTTGCAGAGCCCACTCGACAGTTGACCATAAATATATTAAAATAAAAAACAAAATTGTCCCATGACATCAATATTAATAGCTCCGTCGTATAAACAGCCTGAAGCAAAAAGAATATACCCAAGTTTACTCAATATAGCTCTCCATCTGACATGGCTATATCGTCTTGACTGTTCATGCTGATCAAGAATACAAATATACCTAAACGGCTCAAAGGCATCTACTTTAATGCGTCACAAACTTCACGACAAACTTAAAATACCCTCTAAAAAGTGCAACAATCGCTTGGCGCCGTCCTTAGAATTGTACACATTTTATTGTACACTGAGCACAAAAACTAAAAAGCGAAAATTGATGCATACCAGAATTAAAAATGTTAAATTAAGCATTTTCGGCTCAAATGAAGAGATGTAAACTTTAAATCTTGTCTTAAGAAACATACACTGTCAAATTCGACAACAACCAATAAATAAAAATATATTCTTGATTTTAGCGTGTGTGTGTTTTTCTCGCAGTGTGCTATTTCAACTGAAACACACAACGGTTTTCTTACGTGGCATTATCTTATCGAGAGTTTTACCATTAAGTATGCCAAAGCAAAAAGTTGACTAAAGGCATACAGAAATACATACGTATATATGTATGTATATATATAAATAAACTCTCAATCAGGGCAAGTAATTTCAATTTATAGTGTAATAGCTAAATCCAATAATTATAAATAAATTATTTTTAATTTATACATAACATTGCTTAAAATGCCTGGAAAATATATAGATATAGTATAGCTGTCATACGAAGCATAACTAGTTGAATATTTGAATTACGTCATCAAAAATGTCGCTGATACATTTCTTTATAAATGACGAAATTCTTTTAAATTACTTAGTACAAAAACATTATTTTCTGCAGAAAAATGTAAGCAATTATTTTGGTTGAGATGTTTAACACTCACTTCATAAATGGTTCCAGAGTACTCAAGCTATCATACTCAGAATTAATTGCAGTGTATTGTGAAACTACTAAATCCATATTGAGGCCATATGCTGAATACGCTTTTAAGAGCAAGCCAAAAACATTTCAGCATTGCCTATTAAATCGTGTGAATTTATTCAATGGTTTCATTCAACAAATCGCGATAACTTTTCACACATGCTAAAACACATGAGGAATATCAATGCGGTTGTCTTTTGTTTACAGCATGTTTAGGATAAACTTCGGGTTAGAATTGCGTTGCCAACTTTAAATAAAGTGTTTTCTAGAGTTAAATTTATAACTAGAAGCCCCTTGTTTTTTCAAATCTGATTTTTTAACAAAGTTATAGCTGTCCATATGTATGCAAATTTTGGTTGAATATAAAATCTAAAAATAAACTTTTAAAATTAGCCTTATACGAACAGAACCAGTCAATTTTGTTAAGATTTGTCATCTAGAGTTAAGTGTAGGTAATATTTTTGGCTGTTAAAAATATATTTTTAAATATCAGCTCGACTTAGATTTCCATAAAAAGATGTGCTTTGGAGGGTATCTGTCAGCTGCCTAAAATTGATTTTGACATTGCTGTTAGCTGATTTCTGTTTTTTGTTAACGTTGCACGTGTGCTCCTCAACAAGTTGTCGTTGTCTTATTGGACAAGTTTGGCGCTACCGACAAGTGACGCCTACAACATTGACAACAATCAACTAGCGGACAACTTGTGATGAGATATGAATGCTGATTGTTTTTTTTAACAAACTATTTTTTTTCTTTTCTGTTTTATCTTTGGCCGACGTGTTTACTACTACAAAAAACTGTTACGCAGCTGCCGTTTCCATCTTGGCACTCAAAAATAAATGTGCAAAAAGTTAATAAGTTTTTGTATTTTATTGTTTTGATGTTTTTCAAATATTTATCGACAGCTCAAGTCAAAAAGTTTTTCTGTTGGAGGTCAAAAACTATTCAAATTAATTTGTGGTTTATGAAATGAAAAAGAGATGACTTAAAGCTGAATTAATATATAGCAATTTAAAATTAAAAAGAGAATATTTAAAGCTGATAATAATATGTGATATAATAGCTGAAAGTGCAAGGAACTTAAAAGTATTCATATTTTTTAAGCTGTGCTCAATTTTTACGAATTTTGTAAAGAACAAAAACGATGCCAATTAATGTTTGCTCACAATTATTGATTGGCTTAATTAAAGTCGAGCCGAAACTTCGACATGAATAATATTCAGCCGCTAATGACAAAAAGAGTGCCGAGTGCTTAATCAACTTTCAGTTCCTTAACGGGGCAGAACAGTTGTGCAACAGATAAATATATATATAGAGAGAGATTGAGTGAGTCAACAAATGTTCAGTTTTTGCCTGGCAGGCAAACAACTCAACGTTGATTTCGAAATAATTAGTTAATAAGCTGCACACTAGAAAGAGACAGCAAATAGGAGGTGTGCAACGAAGAAGAAGTGTCACATAATTCAAAATGTCATTGCGAATGCGGCAAACAAATCGAATGCGATTTTCCATCGTGGACAATGTAGAAGAAGAAGCAACAGCAGCTAATGGAGCTGCCAACTTGTTTTGTATTTATTTTGCATGCTATTCGCAGGCGCAGTCTGCATAGCTGTTGCTTTAAGCGCTCATTTGATACTGCTGCCCGCTGAGCAGTCGCACAATTAACCATCCAAGAGAGAGAGAGAGAGAGCCAATGGAAAGACACCTTGCCTATAAATCATATTCACACAGCCAAGCACACACTTGTGCCACTGCTCCTAATGAGCCCTGAGGGTGTTTCTTTTGTTATTAACTCATTGCCACAAAGACGAGGTAAGTCTTCTTTAGCTTGTTGCAGAGAAATCGTTTCCTTTCTAAATTGTGGGCACTTTTACACCGGGCGAAGGTCTCCAAACTGCATGCAAATTCAATACAAAACAACAAAATAATAACTAAACATATGGCAAATTTTTTTGTTGTTTTATTAGACTCGTTATGACGGTTTTTTTGCAATTAAAAATAGTAATAAATATGTTTGTATTATTGTCGATTGGAGTTGTAATTAAACCGATGGCGAATTTGCCAATCAGCTTTATGTTTATCGATAATTATTATTGTAAATTATGAACTTTCCAACCTTTGCTCAATTTATATATTATTTTTGAAGGTTAGTTTAAGTTTCTATAGCTGTGTATCTGTGTCTTCTTATTGAGAACTGCCTAGGATCCATACAAATTTGTAATTATTTTTTTTGTCCCATTTCCAGTTGAATGACAAAGGATCTGTCTGTTTGCCACTCTCTCAACTACACATACACATGTTTAGGTCTATAAAATTGTCTAACTCAATGGAAGGAGAGTGGAGAATGGAGATCAAACTCAACTTTAACCTTCAACTTGAAATCGCAGCACATAAGAAACACTTGATACACTTTTTTTACCTCATCCTCCTCATAGTTATGTTTGTGTGTGTGTCTGCTTGTTAACAAATTTCGAAATAATACATTTCTGGGAATTCTACACAGCAAGCAAACACAAATAAAAGCGCACACCGACAACCCCAGCACTCCAGCACTGGAAGCTATCCACGTTCACTGCTGCTTCTCTGCGCGCAGACTTTGGCATGCGCAACGAAAGGAGCGCAAATAAATACATATAAAAATGAAGAAGAAGCTTTTTGTATTGCGCAAGCGCAAAGGCTGAGCTGGAGAATAAGACGCCGCCAATGTTGGAATTTTTATGGCATTTCTCATGGTACACAGATACTTCCTGCTGCCCTCTACCTCCTTCCAGACTATAAGAACCCTTCCAGACGATGACAACAGAGTTGCATTGTCTCAGCAATAATAACAACAACAAGCAATGGGGGTGTAAGGGTGTAACATATAAATAAGTGTAAATTATTAGCATTTTAATGTAAAACGGAGAAAAAGCAGCGACAATAACAAAAGAGACAAAATGTTTCACTTATTTATTATCTCATGTAGAGAATAAAAAAGTTGTGCATTACTGGAAAGCAGTGCACTGAGCGTAATTCCATTACAATGAAGGGCAATGATTTCAGAGTGGAAAGATGTTGTTGAGAATCACCTTTCCAAAACTTATCGCTTCAATCAATTTAATGATTTAACGCATCAAATGATGACCATTTGACAATTAAGTGCTCTCAACAAAATAAATAGTTCAGTTGTAGAGATCTTATAATTCTAATTACGCTTGCTTATAGATAGATATATATATAAAGTTCGACGAAACACACTAAACGTTTGTATTTTTACTTATGATAGCCAATAGATTTTACCTAAAAAACTGCAGCTATAACCGCTTCCAGCGCGTCGACCGGTTGTTTTATTGCAGCTCCAATTATTTTGGAAATTTATTTTATCCTTCCCGTGGCCGTTGTTGTCGATACCAATTCCAGTGATGCTGTTGCTGTTGTTGTTGTTGCTGGTGCTTTTGCCACTCGAGGAGCGGTTGTTTAGTGGGAACATGGCATGTATCTTTTCTCGCTTGCCTCATGTATCTTTATTCCGTGTTCTGTGTGCTGTGTGCAATGTGTATATTCTTCATGCAGTTGCAGCTGCGCAACTTGGCGTATCCTTTCCAGTTGTTGCCAATTGATTATGGCCAAGTTTTTTCGATTCACCTTTAAAACCGCGATCTTTATTTAATGCTTTCTGTGCTTGTTTTTATTTTTGCAACTTTCGTTTAAATATTATACGTTTTAAATACTTTTTAATTGACACATACACAATTGAGCGGAAATACTTAAGAATCGATTATTAATTAAGGAATTAATTTCGAGTAATTTATACATAATTATTTTTTACACACAACATTGAAAATCAATTACAAAAACCACTTTAAGTAAACAGTAAAATCGATTGCACTTCAGCATTAAACATTTGAATGCGGATTATTTCACATTTCGTTTAATTTTGCGAAAACGTTTTTCGTTAGCAATTTTCACATTTGTTGTAAATTGAAACCGTATCCAAAATGTCGCGATCGTTGCAGCGCCGAACTGTTCGCGAAGTGTAAGCTTTGAGACGCGCTTCGTGACTGAGCGCTAAAAGCCAAACAAGTGCCAAGCAGCAGCAAAGCAGAAAACTCTGTCAGCTGGGAGCGCAAGTCTACACAGAAAGTCTACACGAGACGCTTTACCGGTGGCCAAACAACTCGGCTCTCAGCACGCTCAGTCTCACTCTCTCGCTCGCTCTTCTTGTGACAGCTGCTGATAGGAGATCTAAATGCGGCGCTCGTTGTCTCGCTTATCAGTTCGCTATTACACATTTCGTTTTCAATTTGTGTGGAAATATTCATTCACGGTTCGTATTTATATTTGTAGTTTATTGAGTTTTGACTGATTGACTCGACTCTCCACGCTTATCAGACGGCGTTGAGCAGATGACGCAAGAATTAGAGACTCTGCCGTTGCCGCTACCTCGTGCTAAGATTTCTTGCAGGTTCTCCACACACAGGTAAGCAGCGGGCAGCGAACACACTTGCTCAAGGGTTAAACGATAGGTAAACACACACGTAGACATTTTGATAAGTTGCATTTTGTGATGAAGCTCTGCTCTCTTAAGGAAGGAATTAAAGCAAAACGATGACAAATCTCCAAGAATAGCAAAGCATAAATTGAAAAGTCTCCGCTGCAGAATTAATGCTAATTTGCAAATAACATAATAATGCTAATAACAACGTAAACTATTTTGCCTTACCCCACACAATCAATCTACACGCCTTTGTAATTTTTTGAAATCTGTGCATTTAAATCTAATCAGCAACAATGCTGAAAACCCTTCTAATCATTTAAAAATGAATAGAATAATATATTGAACACCATGTAATTAAGAAAGAACGTCTAGCACAAATTTTCACTTTCGAAATCGTAGAATATAAGTGAATTACAAATCAACATTTGCCCCTCATTAATAAAGATTGTGTCAAAGGAATTACCTCATTTCTGTGGGATCTGAAATGAGGCTCTGACTATCGCTGTAATACCTAACAACAATAATAATAATAGCAATAACAAGCAACTACAACTCTACACAAATTATACAGTTCAGGGTATATTATTTTCAATTGTTCTCACTGCCAACACGGCGTCAGAGCATTATGTGATTGACAGTGGGCGATTTAAAAGTTCAATAGATTCGATAACATTCTAATTTTAATTTTTCGTAATTTACAATAGTGCAATGTTTGTTCGAATCACAATAAAAAATATGTGATTGACAATAATTATACTATATTGAGTGTGGTGTTAAGATATTAGAACTATAAGGAATTAAAGAGTGATGGTGTTTTTGGGTCGTAAAAGCTTTAGATATGTTTAACAAAACTATAAGTTTCAAAAAATTAAAAAAAAAAAATTCAAATAAAATTAATTGTCTATAAAGTTATAAGAACAATAATTTCAACCGAATTTCAAGTCAATTTTGTTTTATCTATGCCAAAAAGATTAATACATTTTCACATTTTGATGAAACATAAACTTATTTCTAAGAATATGAGTATGTTCTAGTGTGAAATTGTGTTTTATTGAACTTATACTTTTGCTGTTGAAATTGTAAATGAAAACCATTAATTTGAGCCGAGTTTTACGGCACATACACCGACCCACCAATTTCATTATCTATGCAAACACAATACAAGATTCAAGATGAGAACCAAAAAGCAAGGCAAACAAACTGAAGTTCAAGCCATAAATATTGGAAGAGCAATTGCGAATCCAAATGCGAATATATCAGTTGTGGGAAATCGCCGACGCGCTTATCGAACACACAAAATGCATTCGAATAGTTTGTCTGTCCAACTGTCCATCTGCTCGGCTGTCTGTCCGACCGGCTATCTGTGCGTGCGACTCGTGTTATTGGGAGCCTGATCTTGGGGCGGTACCTCCATGCAACTCCGTGCCAATAAATAGTTGTGGAGCTAGGTCCAGGTCTGACGATGATGTTGCCTCAGTCACAGTGTTGCAGATACGTTTTAGTTTTGGGACACGGAACAGACCCAACTCGACGCGCAGCCGGTTTTTTGGGGAGGGGAGAGAGAAGTGTAACCATTCGTGGCAACTACCGTTTGGTCTTTTGTTTGACTTTGTCTTGCGGCCATCAGGCAGAGGAGCGTCTATTTGTAGGTACAAGCAACCAAACAAGCGACCACTCCAACTCCAACTCCAAACTGATGCCACTGGACTCCACTCCACGCAGCTCCACTCGCCACAGCTCCCTCTACTTTCCGCACTGCCTCTCGCTTTTTCGTTCATTCTCTTTTTCCTTTGCTTACACTTAAAAAAATGTAAGACTGAACACTCAAGTATCAAATTGAGTTCTATAAAGTATAAAAATTCCGGCAAAGACTATGGTTATATTTAAAAGTTGTTGTTTAAAGAAAAAACTATTATTTTATCCGCAAATTCTATCAACGGAGACAAAAAAAAATAAATCAAGTGACAATTTTTTCACAGATTAAGTAAAATCTAATACAATATTCAATTCTAGCATCGAAAGAACTATTTTTTTGGCTTAAATATAATTTAATTTAGTATATATCACACTTATTTATTTAATCTACAATATATTACATAATATATATAATCCCGACTTTATTTATTTCTTTATTGAAATACACACACACATTTTTTCAGTGTATCGTTCACTACCTTGCGGTGTGTGTACTTAGGTATTTTTCTACCTGTGTGTGTAGAGTGCGGGGGTGGTGAGTTTGTGTGTATGGAAGTGGCAAAGCAGGAAAGTGGGGAATTGGGGGCATGTTGCTGCTGAGACTTTGCTGCACGTTCGCAGCGCTATCTCAAGTGTTTTTTAAAAGTTCTCCAGCGATAAGCAATGTAAGTTTATGGCCCACAGCCACTCGAATTCTACGCCTCAGAGTCAGATAGATCGCTTGGCTTGAATACTTTCCGCATCGAGGCAGGTTGGCAAGCTGCAAGCAACAATCATCATCATCATCACCATTTGGTTTGCAAAAAGGTGCGTTGTGATCATGATGTAGTATATACATATATATGATTCATGACTTTTCACATTGACGTGAGGCTAGGCCAAAAAAAAGAGTACACTATGCTTGCAACAAGTGCCACAGTGGGTAAGCACCAAATACATGCCTTATAGTTTTTTTGTGCAAATGTAAATCAAAACTGGAGAATTAGTTTAAGAGAGATGACCTATATCTGTGCTGATTATATATTAAAATTTACAAGTAAAGCATGATTTAAGTTAAAATTTAAATAAATTTTGTCTTCTTTAATATTTTTTATGAATTTAATAGATAGTTGATTCCTTTTAAACGCAACAAATTTTTAAATCTTTGTAGACGAATTTATTTTATTGAAAACTAGATTCTTTGTTTATTAAGTTATCCAAACTACATTTGAAATCATTGTAGACACATTTTTTTATTAATAGATGAATACTTGTATAAATAACTTTTTTGTTTATTTATCCAAACTAAACTCACAAATTTGTAGTCTTGTTATAATCTTAGCATTTATGCAAAAAATCATGAACAGCGCACTACTATATCATATAGCTGCCATAGGAACAAGCGATTACTTTCCGGCCTGCAGGAGTATTTAATCAAAGGTTTTAGTCTTTTCCAGTCAAATCAAACAACATCTAATCCTATATTTATATATATATATATTTATAAATATATATTGACTTTTGGGTTTCGTTCCACTGTGCGAAATGTTGTCGCGACTGACATTTAACCCTTTGCATAAATTTTCATCAGGTTTGCTAGTTATTGTGCAGCGGAATGGGGCACGTAAATTACTGTGACATCGCACTTCGCAGCAGCTGTTGGCAATTTGTTGCATAGATGTGTTGCAGTATTTTATTGATTAGTTTATAATTAAAATTGAAGTCAGCTGGCGCATAAATCTTAACAAGTTTCTTATTAGAAATACTGTCAATGTCAGTGAATTTCACCCGAGGATAGTCAAACTGCTGACCGAATGAAGGATAAATATGCATCGATATATATTTGTATATACATATCTATATATATGTATATATATATATATATATATATATATATGTATTTTTCGATGATTTATGACCGTGACTGGCTCGTTAAACATCTGTGCAAAATGGGTTGAAATGGCAGCCAGTTGCTTGGACGCCAACCTGATGGCTTTCACTGCATCTCTCTCTTACCCTCAGCCCCCTTTTCTCTATCTCTCTCTCTCTCTCTCTCTTTTTTTGTTTACTCAATTGGCAATCGAATTGCACCATCAAATCCACCAACTTCAAAACTTAACGGTCATATATTGTGTGTGTGTTTTGTGTGTGCTTTGATGTGGCAATGAATGTTGCAATTTGAAAATGTGGCTTCGTTTGGGGGTCAGCCACCGCCTTGCGGGCCACCTTTCTAATGACGAGTGGAGTCGAAAGGAGTCTGCCATCGGCCAATGGGTTCATTAACATATTTCTGCTTGTATCTATTTTATTTTTTTAAGGATTATAAATGAATTTAATGGCTTGACCCATTGATAGATTGCCTTTCAGCCGAAAGGCAAAACAAAAAATGTAGGAAAGTGGGTCAACATGAAAATTCGCCGGAAAGGGCCGACCATAGCCAGATCACATTCTTCTTTTATAAGTACGTAAATCATAAAAGTTGTGGAAAATATGTTAATTGAAATAGAACGCATATTTGAGGGTTTTAATAGTCATCCATTTGAGCCAAGATACAGGTCACAAAGAAGAGTTTTTTTTCTTTTTTTTTTTTTTTCCTAATATTATTGAAATCGATACTTTAAAATGGTGTTTGAGTTTCATTTACTCACCATTCTCAGCTGCACTCAAGCATTTTGCTGCCATTTCTTCATCCAGATCCTCGTCAGGATTGCCACCATCACTCGGATCCAAGACACAGCCGGACGCAGCACTGGCCGAGCCCCAATCCAAAGCACTGATACCATCGCTGGACATTGCTAGTGATAAATCCATCGTTGGCACCGAGACGCCGCGCAGCGTGCTGGTGGCGCTTATTCCACCGCTACCACCATTGGACCCGTCCACTCCCAGCGAGACGCTCATCATATACTTGAGATCCAGTGAGGAGTTCATGGAGCCACCATAAATGGAGCTTGTCTGCGAGGCACAGGTGGAATCAAAGCTGCGATTATTCTCGCGCCGTTTCTGCGGCGTAGCATAAATTGGCTCCGTTGCCTTCTTGGCTGGCGATGAGATCTCCAAGCTGTTTAGGGTGCCGTAACAAGAGGTCATCATGATATCGTTGCGGTTAAAGCTGGGCTGCCAGCTCAAATCCTCCTCATCCACATTGCCCGAGTCGGCAAGCAGTTGCTGCTGCTCGGTGGCAACCAGTTCGTCCAGATAGTCGGCCTCATAGAGACGAGACTCATCAATCATGGCCATTGTATCCGGTTCATCATCGTCATCGTCGTCTGTCTCCTGCTGATCGTCTTGCTCCTCCTCCTCGGCTGCGTAGCTTAGCTTTTGAAATGTTTCATCTGCCTTCTGCATCATCAGATCGTAGGCATGCGGTATCGAGGAACTGTGCAACGAATCCGAATCATTCTCCTCGATGCAGGACAAGTGGCGTGTGCGAAACCCGTAAATAATGCCACTAGTACTGATATTGGGCGGTGGATTTATGGGCAGCGGTGGCGTCGTTTCCAGCTCCTCCATCTCCATTGACTGCAGCAGTTGCAATGTGCCCATCGACATTCGGACAGCTTAAAAAAAATAAATAGAAAAGTACATTTTATTATTGACAATACCTTTATTTAATCGATATACCATTAAATAATTCGTATGACGCACATACTGAAACTGGTCACAGTTTATGTTTTCCAATACAAAAGTGGATAGAGATATCGATTATTAATTCGATTGGCCAACTTTTGCATTACGCTACTATTGGCATCGATACTTATGAATAATATTTAATGTTGTTAACTTTTGCCGTTGGCGCCAATTATATTTCACAACACAAAAGTGCCACCGGTCATACTATATGTTACGCAGGACAAAAGTACACCACTGGTCACATTGCTGCTCATTAAACAAAATTTGAAAATAGCTGACATTAACGATTACAAAATAATATCCAGAAAGTACCAACAAATGTCGTAAAATATGCTGGGCACAGCGGAAATGAGCTCAGCTCAACTTCTGCGCTGTGTGTATATCTTTAGGTGCGAGCTTGTAAATGATAAGCCCATAGCTTTAATGCCTCTTAATGCTGCTAAGGCAAACGTGAAATTGTTTCACCATAAATCTGGCTGCTGCACACATGTACAAACACACACGCACACACAGAAGTGGGAGACGGAAGTGGACCCCAAACGATAGATGGATAGATGCGCAACACGCAACTTCCCCCATTTATGGAGGCATCACTCGCAACTCGCATTTGTTGTTTCTGGCGTTTGGGCCCCCTGCAACGATTTCAGTGTCTGCTCAGGGACAGAAGAGCACAAATGGAGGGGTGGGTACAGAGGGGCGCTTGCGCCGTTCTAGTATACAAGAAACTCGGTAATAGTTCTGCCAACGTCGGCGTTGACGTTTGCTGTTGCATTTCCACTGTCAACATGCAATGTCGACGCACTCTTGACATTTTCCAGTCTTGCTTCTAAAGTAGGTGTTCTGTGTATCTTTGCTGATGTTGCTGCTTTTGTCGTTGTTCTTGTTGTTGCTGTGCGCTCATCTAATGTTCACTATTTTTAATTTGCGTACCATTGGGGAAGAAAAATAACTAATACGTAGACAGCAGTCTGGAAGCTAGTGTGTATGTGTGTGTTTAATTTTTGGTGTGTAAAGTATCTGCAATGTTTGCCTCGTATAAGTGTTGTTGCAGCTTTTTTATTTTTTGGTTTGCTATCGATCGATCGATGCTGCGGCGCTAAAGTATCGATGTACAAGGGTGTTTGGCGTTGATTTTGCACTGCTGGCAATGTTTGTTTGTCCCGTTGACAGCTGCTGCTGATCTGGCTACACTGAGCGCCAAAAATTTAAAAATACATTAAACACCTGTCGTTTGACTTATTCAGTTGACATGGAATAAAAAAATATTCCCAAAAATGTTATGGTACTGTGATTGATGCAACGATCAACAAAATGATAAAGGAATCTAGTTGACTTCAATCTAATAATCACAACGCACAATTTTGTACAGTGTATGGTTTACACAAAAACTAACGCAACAAACAAATTACTCTAGGCGACAAGACAATGCTGGCTTTGCCTGGTCCAAAAATAGATCAAGCAAACTATTGGCTCGGGAACTAAACGCAGCAATGCCGTTGCTTTATTGTTGTTCGTGTTGTTTTTGTTGTTTATCGTGTTGCTGTTGTTGTTCGAGTTGTTGTCGTGCGCCAAAGCGGGAAAATGCATCTGGGGGAAAAAGTTGGGACAGCCGAAGCAGAAGTCAAGGATCCCCAGCAAACTGCCGTACACTACTTTCGTGGCCATTTATTGCCTCTTTCGTCTCTTTCGTCGTACATTTCTACTTTTAGCTACTCGCGCCGCTGTCTGACTGTATCTGTGAGAATCTTGAACTTGTGTGGCGTTCACTCTTTTTTTTTGTTTACGTTTGTCTTTGTTGTTTTTTTGGTTATTTTTTTCTGGTGAAAAGTGAAATGAAATGTGGAGAGAGGGCGCATGCGACAAATATTTCAGTCTCTTTCCAATTTAAATTGAAGCTGTTCAGCGTCGCCGTCTTTTTTATTTGTACGTTTTTGTGTGTCTTCTATGCGTTCCAGACATTGACACTTAAATGTTTTGGGATGTGGTCACTTCAGCCACTAAATTGGAACACTTACTAGGCGCCTATATTTGGCACATTTGCTCCTGCAGCACTTTGAGGGGCAATATGGCATGCTAATTCTGTCAACTAGCCTGACATCAAATTACATTCGCATCACTCACTTGACGCCAATTGTGGCCATAGTAGCCGATGCATTGTTTTTTTTATAGACTAATTAATTGCCTAAAAGCTGTTAAGAATTTTTTTTTAGACATTTAACCAATATTCCTTGATGATTTGTACAAGTTTTAATTGCAAGCATATGTCAGTTTATTAACACAAAATTAACTGAATTTCTCCAAACAAAAAAAATTATATTAAATAATTGTTGGGCCAAATTTCAAATCTTTATACACACCTTTTATTGAAAATGTATATGTGTAAAATAAATTTAATAATCGCCAATTGACTTTTGAAGATTTTCAATTCTGGGCATTAACACAGTTTAATTTTATGTATTTAACTCAGTTTAATATTATGTATTTAAATACTAGTTGACTGTTTTTTTTATTTTTATATTTTGTACAATTAAGTGGTTTGGTATGTGTAGAGTTGTTAACTGGGAACTGTTTGCAATTGTATATCACTAATTAATATAATTCAAATTTGTCCACATTTCACATTCACTGATAATCCAAGTGCGCTGTTGAATTTTCGAAATCGTATCCGTATCGATATCTATATCGAATATCCGTTTAATTTGTAGCCGTATCTCTCTGTGCCGAACGCGCGCTGGAATGCAATTGAAATCGTTGCTCAAACTGTGCAGCAAACACAGCCTTAGCCCCTAGCATCATCAGCCCTCGGCAACACACAGGCACACAGAGAGAGAGAGAGACGGAGACAGACAGAGCGAGAGCGAGGGAGGGAGAGCGATTCATCGTGCCCGTCGTCTACTAACTAGACGAAGACGACAGGCGACTAAAAATAGCTCCAGCCAGTATCGGACGTAGTCCCTCCATCGGGCGTCCATCACTTCTATTAGATTCCTTTCACGACATACATATGTATGCATATAAATGCATATAAGTATGTATGTATTTATGTATGTATGCCACAAGAGCAGACGCTGTGTCTGTTGCACCCCGCGAGGAGGTATGCAACTACCTGAAGTTTTAATACTTCAAATCTGTGGCAAAGTATCTTTTTCATGTATTACCTTTATTTTACCATTTAATATTTTTATAATATATTTTTTATAAGCAGCACCCAATCAAAATGAGAAATGATGTATAATGACGTTGAGCAAAAATGTGTAACAGAACCCACATAAGCACATATATTTTCTTGATCAGCATAAATTACCCAGTAAATTAACTCTTGTCCGTTTATGTGTCAAGCTAGAGAATTCAAATAAAAGTTCTCGTATACCATGGACAGCTGAAGTTTATTTCATATTATCGATAACTGCCACAGTTTAGCTTAAATTGAGTCAAAGCGATTTCTATTGTAAAAATATCATTACGATCTGAAAAACACAGCTTTTTTAACAAATACCTAGATTCTACTAGCATTAGCTCTTTGACTATATTCTTCAGAGCTGTGTTGAAGATCCATATACTAATTGGCTACACAATTCTTTTGGTTTTTTTCTTCTTGCATGTTTTGTTTTTATTTAATTATAACACAATATTAATATATATTTCAGGGAAATTTTTAAACGAGAATATATAAATCGCTTTCCATAGTTCCTATTAGAAAGTGCAGAATCTCTTCTATAAATAAATCAAAATAAAGATATCTGCACATATCTCTTGCTTAAATCAGTTGTCGCTTATTATTTTATACCAACTATTAAAGTATTTGCAACTGCACCTCGACGTAAACTAAGTAAAGAACTCATATTTATTTTTTTAAGGAGCTAATTTAGTCCGTTAACTAATATTTAAAACTTTAAACTTGTATTGTTATTACTAATGTATTATTCTATAAAGCAGCTTGGAAAGAACTTAACCTGGTATATTTTCAATACCTGGGCATAAAACTCATAGAAATGCGCCCATCTTTGTGTGTAAATAAGTTTGAAGGTCAAACAATTTCTCAAAAAAAAATTTACTATTGAAATTCGAACATTTCCAATTTGAAACTTTAAAAACATTTTTAAGAATATATTAATTACCTATAAAATGTAAGCAACTGTACCGCAAAATTTTAATGAACTGAGACACGGCAACAAGTCGACTGTGTGGATTAAGTACAGGATCATAGACACACGCATATGCAGTTCATTCAACCCGGGATCAGGAGCTGACACACACACACGGACGGAAATGAACAAATAAATTTCATGTTTTGAAATTGGATGACAACGTCGACAAAAGGAGGACAATATCGAAAAAACCATGACGCATGCGCAGCGGCTTAGTGGAGTTTATTCACCTTAAAACAGATTCTTATATATATATATATATATATATATATATATATATATGTGTGTGTATAAGTATTTGTGCAAGTAAATATCTATTTATCTTCGCGGGTGTAGTTACGCACGGATTGTATTACAAGCAGAACTGTTTCCGAATACAGATCTGTTGTGCCAAGTTCTCTGTACGCCGTTGATTTTTCCAAGCAACTGTTTAAATTTGTGTTTCTTTCTATTTATCTTCGGCAGCACTAATATCACTTCCACTTTCCCTAAGGTGGGTGAGTACAGGCGCACACACACACAGTTTGGGGGTGTCTGGGGTGAATGATTTGTGACACATTTTTTGACGGCCTTTTTCCTCACCTCCCTTTACGCCTGCGCAATTCACTCTTATGCATTGTGATCTCGAATCATTTTTGAGTGAAGATATTTTTATCAACTGTTTCACGCTTTTCCCTTTGATTGCTTCTTGTCTTTATGATTAATTATTGTGGGAAAGTCATATTGTGCGTTTTTTTCTTTCTTCTTCCGCATTCAAATTATTTAAAGAGATTTAATAGGCTTGTAATCATATTTTTAAATATCTTATTTTATATGTCCTTTAGCATGCAAAATCTTCTACTAAAATCGCTAAATTTAAATTCTTAGATTTGAACATTCTAAATAAGTTGTCAGAATTTTAAGTTACTTGGACGGCCGCAAAGTATGCTACAAACTTGGCTATAGGTTTTGTATAGCTGAAGATATCACAATGCTTTAGCCTATCTATTTAACATTGGGATAGTTGATTATGTCAAACAAAAAAAGAAAGGATAGGCAAAAAGTAATAGACGAAAAAAAATAAATCAAAAAAAATAGACGAGCTACCGGCAGATGTAACTGTAATGAGAGTTTAAGATAAAGAGCTATATGCGGAATACAACTGCAGTAAATAATGGAAAGAAAAGCATTGGTGCGTTGGATGCATTGCAGGCATCAGCTACCAGAGACAGAGAGACAGATACCGTAGTTATACAGCAAAAGCCATGCAAATGTGAAGAATAATAACAAAAAATTATGGAACATTGCCGATTTTGTGTAGATAATTGATGTGAATCAGGCTATCCGCGTTAAAAGGCCTGATTTCGGTGGTTGATGCAACAGATTCCCAGTTCTATCAAGGCGAAATGTTCAGTGAATCAGCAGTGCTTCGTTAATCGATATGGTCATGATCCGCGATGCAATGACTTCCGGTTAATCAAGAACTCCTGGGGTGAGTGGGGCAAAAGCGGTTATATGCGTCTTGCCCGTAATCAGGGCATCATGAGTATAGTTGCTAGCTATGCTGTTTTCCATCCGTTCTACACAATTTATATCACTATCTATACATATATTTAATATATACATATACATATATTTAATACTTGCCAAATTTAAGAAATCTTATGTATATATTTGTTTAATCACGCATGTTTAAATTTTGCCAGCATGCATTTCAAATCATTTTAGCATTCTATAGTGAAAAATCAATGTTTATCAACTCTTTCAGTATGACTTTAATGTCCTTATGAGCAGTCATCATAAACTGTGACATATTCTCGTTAGCCAGATTCTTGTGCTAGCTAAATTAAAATTAATATTAAATTAAAAAATGTGTTATGTAAATTAAAAAGAACGATTACTTATCAATCATTCACCTATTGTATTGATTTGTAGTTTTCCCGCTTTAAAATACAATAATGCCAACAAAAGTATAAGTAACGATTATTTAGAACAAAATTTGGATATTATCGTGTGCATTATATATTTAAACATATTTATTATAAATCTATCAAAATCATATGCAGCAATCGAGTTTTAAACCTAAAAACACAACATAAACATTTGTACGCAAATACATTTTATAAAATTCACTTTACTTAATCTATTTGAATGCATAAAATTTACATAAAAACATAGCTACTATACTACAGATAAAATTAAGTTATTTGATTGCTAGGTAACAGGAATATGAATCATAATTTCATTGATATCGAAATTATCTTCGGTGTGCCCTGAATATAATATACACTTGCAGGAATATTATTAGACAAAAGACGGATAGAGGGTTAGACAGAAAGAACTATGTCAACTGACCAACATTATAAACATATATCCCCATCTAAAACACACTGCAAGCGTAAAAATAAGCTGGTAGGGAAGATCTCAAGTATTCGATTATCTTAAGCTAATTGTGCAATGATGCTCAACACAATTCCATTTTGGGTAGCTAGCAATTTCTCCGACATGTTTAACTACTTTGTGCAGTCAGTTTAGTTTAGTCAGTTCAGTTGCCGTTTCATCAATGTTCTGCAGAATTTTGGACTCCACAAGCGGCGTTGTTACTTGTAAATGCAGCTCATAGTCCGTTGCTAAAATAAAGAAAATAATTTAAATATAAATTTATTGAATCAAGCATACTTAAATATTGCTCACTTTGTGCCAGAATGCACTCCAAATCGTTTGGACATTCTATCGTGGAAAAATCAATGTTTGTCGACTCTTTCAGTATGACCTTAATGTCCTTGTGAGCACTCATCAGAATCAGCGGCACATGAGCCTTGTCCAGTTCCTTGTGCAACGAGCCCATGCCACGTGCGGCAGTGAAATCAAAATCTGTAGAAAAGTATAACATTATATAGAATAATTCGAATGTGCAACTCAATAAGCAATATTCAGCGATAAGTGAATTACTTACCATGGACATGCGAGCAATCCAGGACAACCGGTGATGTGCCATGAGTTGAGAGCGCCTTCGAGATGCTGGAGCGAACCCACTCGATGGCTGGAAAATATAGTGAACTGTGCTTGGGTCGTATCAGAATATAGTTAATGCCATTGGTTGTCTGTAGCTTGGACACGCTGAGCACAGGGCGCGCTGCGCGATAGACGAGAAAGGACACATCGACGCCAACACCCAGCAACAGGCCAATTTCAACGCCCACGGCCAGGCTCATGACAAAAGTAATGGCGCCGGGTAACAGTTCACGGCGGCTGCAGCGCCACAACGGACGAATCACCTCGAACTCAATCATGAATATCACAGCAGAAATGATGACAGCACTTAGCGCCGCCTTGGGAATGTACTGAAAGTAGGGGGCGAGTAGGCCCAATGCGAGCAGCACCAGCACACTGGTGTAGCAGCCACCGATGGGTGTGCGAACGCCGCTCGCATGATTTACGGCGCTGCGCGAAAACGAACCCGTCACCGGCATCGAGCTGCAGAATGCGCCGCAAATGTTGCTCAACGAGAGCGCAACCAGCTCCCGCGTCGGACTCAGCCCCGCGCCGCCAAATGCCTTGGAAATAGCCACATTGCCAAGCACTGCAATAATGGGTAATATCATCATCGATGGTCCCAGTTCCGAGAGCTGTACGAAAAATAATAAACGTAATTATACTTTAACTATATACTCAAAGCATACCATTTGCCCAAATCCCTGCTCCACTACGGTTCCATTCTTGTCCAGAATGCTTGTCTCGAATTTTGGCAGCGCCACGCTGGGCAAACCGCTCTTCACCTTGCCCGTGAGAATGAATGGACATGCCTCAAGCTGCTTGCACTGGCTGTAGGCGAGCACGCTGGAGACGAGCACCACGATAGCATTGCGTCCGGTGGATATGACCCAAATGCTGCCACTAAGCAGCTGCTGAGCCCTCAAGTTCTTCACTCGGCTTGCCACGTTTAAGTTTTTCAGTTCCTACAAAGAGTTAAAATCAGTGTTAAATATAAATCGGCAAGGAACAGTTATTTTTTTGACTTACGCGTAGCAGCAGCAGCACAAGAATGGAGACGAGTCCCAGTGTTAGATCACCACGACGTACCTGCTGCAAATTGCCGAAAACCGATCGCATGGTGTTAACGAAATCGGAACCAGAGCCACCGCGCAAACCCAATAAACCCTTTAGTTGTGAGGTGCCAATGATGACCGCCGTCGCAGACGTGAAGCCCACGGTTACGGGCAACGATATGAGATCGACCAGAACGCCCAGGTTTAACACAGCCATTGCCAGCTCGACTAAGCCTGAGACGAGGCACAAGAGCATGCCATAGGCGGGTCCCGACTCCAGACCAAAGCCCGTATGCCGGCTGGTCATCAGCGCCAGCAACGCTGTCGGCCCAATTGTCACCTGACGACAGCTGCCCAACAGCGCATACACAATCCCACCCACAAATGCTGAATACAGCCCATACTGCGGCTCCAAACCGGCCAACGTGGCATAAGCCAATCCTTGGGGCAGCACAGTTAGGCCTACCGTAATGCCAGCTATCAGATCGGCCACCGCATCCTGAGTTGTATAACCATTAAGCCACTTTAGGCCGGGCAGTAGAACAGTCAGGCTCTTTAACGGCATATTGTGGTATCTGCAAGAAATTGGGATCGATTTTTAGTTGAATAATCTATAAAATGTAAGACATCTACTTAGAACGAATAAGCAGCTAAACTATATTTACTATTTTAATATTAAATAAAATATTATTTTTTAATTTAATGTTATATAATAATTTCATTTAATATTAATAAAAAAATCAAATATACTTTAAGATGTTTGGGTGTATTCAAATGTAAAAGTGCTCCTGCATATTAACATTGATAACAATAAGCATAATAACACCCATAAAAATTATCTAATTTTTTCCACTAATTGGTTTATAACCTTTTAGTATATAATAAATATAGTAAGCCAATTTATTCTCAAAACTGGTCAAGAAAAAAAAATTAAATAAAATGTCTGCAAACTCAATTCAATATGTTGTCTTTATTTAACGGAAAAGTTTTGTATTGTTAATAAAATATTAATATCACAGAAAACTATAACATTTTCTTATACATGTAAAAATTTCACCAACTATGTAAATATATGCACAAATGTCTTTTGAGTAAGTTTGTGACACAAGAAAAAATTTAACAGCTTTAGATGCTTCTGAATGTCAATTTTTATCAAATTTATTTGATAATGACACAAATTGCGTGAATGCGTCGAGAGCTGGTCATAGACTAAAAGAATTCCACACGATCAGCTATCAACAATCAACGATCGCGTGCCACAGTTGTTGATTTATCAGTCAGACGATCGAATCAATTAGTTTAACAAGAGTGAGACACAAAACGCGACATTATTGCGGACGTTTAATTGACGTTTTTATTTACAAAATTTCATTGTTGTTTGCCCATTTATAATAATCGCATATGGACCGAATTATATCATAGTTCTTCTATATATATATATAATATAATTATTTCTGTAGACAAGCTAATCGGTAAATTGCAGTATGTTTTAAGTGGGTTAGCGCTGCAATATCATGATTAAATTGATTATTTTTATTATTATTTATCTATTAAATACATCAAATCAACTTCAGCATAAACTGATCATGATTACTGTAGCCTTGAGGTGTCTGGTAACCAAATATTCGATATTGATAAGATTGTCTACATTAAATGCTTTTCTATTAAGTTTCTTAGAAATATTTGTTTATTGAAATATAATATATATATATATATATATATATATGTTACAGCTAAAGACGCTAAATTTCTACGCTTATCGATGATTTGAAAATTTTCAAATCTTTATCAAGATAATTATTTTGCTAGCTTTTTTAAGACGTTGTGTAATTATTTAATTTGTAAGAAATGAAAAGCGAAAATTTTTTAGATTTTAAAATATATATCTAAAGTGATATAAATATGTCTTGAATGCCGGAAATGACATAAATATTAAAATAAAAGTTAGTTAACATTTTGGGTTTATTTTACCATATACTATTGTGTTATAGTATAATACAAAAAAATTCCACTATTGTTTTTGGCTACACATCAAATCAATTGTTTACCGACTTTTTTCAATAATGGATCAATTAAACAATACTAAACATGCAAATGGGTTATGTTTGTTTTTTATATGTGTTGATGTTGTTGTTATTGTTATTGTTCTCGTTTGTATGGAATGCCCGCCTTTTTTCAAGCATCAAAAGCTCTCACTTGTCAAGTCAATGGCCCGTTGATGGACTGACTGAAATTGGGAAGATATGAAAAACTAGTTTCAGTCAGCGCACATAAGCAACAAACTCAAATCAAAAGCAGACATTACGATCTACTGTATATGTAGGAATGTTAACACAAAAAAGAGAACACTTGATGGACAAAATATTTTTAATTATTAATTAAAACGCTCCTGACTTCATTTACAAACATATGT
This sequence comes from Drosophila fungiperda, assembly GCA_035042345.1. NCBI lineage: Eukaryota > Metazoa > Arthropoda > Insecta > Diptera > Drosophilidae > Drosophila > Drosophila fungiperda. The sequence continues at coordinate 547,237 of JAWNLM010000021.1, forward strand.
TACAATAAACACGGTAAAAAAATATGCTTAGAAATGAGACACTGGTGACGCTGGCATTGAGTGCAGCTGGACAAAAAACTATATTCTTACTCATGCAGCACGCTAACCAAATTGTTTACAGAAAAATATTTCACTTATTTTTTGATTGGTAAAAACTCACTTCGATCGCTCTAAACAGTTTTACAAACTGCCGGCAAACAGCGCGAAACGCCAGCCAAATTCGTACTGAACATTTTGCTCAAGATCTGTACGCTGTTTGCTAAACGAATAAGTAGATCTCAACTTTTACCTGCAAAAATAAATTTCAACTCTGCTAGTAAAGAAAACAGCTTTATTTGCAGAAATTTTCAGACTTCAAAGAGAAATTTTTATTTTTTGCCGAATTTTGTGTTAAGCAGCATACCGAGCGTGCAGACATCAGCTGAAATTATAGCGTTGCCAGACCAATCGCTAGTTGCAGCGGTAGATAGCGTCATCAGAGTAACATCATATTAGTAAATCAACCCAAACACAGTAAGTCATTTATTACAAATCGATTTAAAATTAAATTAAATTAAATTATGGCTTCATTCAACATATATTTATTTATAAATATATAAATATACAAAACAATTTTTTGTACAGCCCTGGTTTTTTAGTCGTTCTCGCTCAGAGTGCAACACTAAAAATAAATTGCTCGTGTCCAACACTATCACAAAAATTCACATCTTTCATTATGGCACGGACATGAACGAAATTAACTACATCTCATTTCTTAAACGCCTCAGACAGTGCTGAAACACCGGACTTGATTTCTATTTGGAACTAACTAAAACCAAAACCCAAAAGCGGCAAATACCAAATTTAGAAGTGGAACACATTCGACCGAGCAGGAGTCAAAAGCGCAAAAAGCAGTTTGAAAACAATCATGAAATGGGTAAGTTTCCAGATGCAAGCCAATTGCTAAATAGAAAATGTAATTAGATGTTCACTTTGACATTTTTCTGGTCTAAGAGCTTCTCTTCCTGTGTGTAATTACGGTTATGGCCTTCGATTTTTTCTTTGTTAAGCTTCTCACACACACACACATCTCCTCCAGGCCCAATGTGTATGCGTTTTCATTCGTCCAGGGCTCACGCATGCACTTAAATGGCATACACACAAGCATCAATTTGTATGCAATTGGAGTGTGTTTGTGTGAAAAGAGCGGTTGCATTTTTCCCAGAACTTTTGCCGCCACAAACCGTGACCCAGTTTGAAATTAGTGCAAAAAATGTGATAATATTATTGTGATGTAAAAACCAAAATATTTCATAGAGCACAAAATTAATAATAATAAGTGTTGCTAATTATTATTACAATTTACTGATTCCTTTTGCATGATATTGGCCACACCTCTTGCAACAAGGAACCACAACTAAGTGCAGTTTATGACACTTGTTAGATTTTTTTAATATATTATTTATTGATAATTAAAAAAAAGGTAATTTGTGGTTCAACATATTTTTAGTTTTTTCTTTTATATTCGACTAGGCAGTTCTTCTATAGTAAACTAAACTCAGATTTGCTGGATATTTTGAGTAGCCAATCTTAAGTACATTGCATTACGTATTTGCCAAAACCTTCAACTATATATATATATATATATATATATATGTAAGATATATATATATATATATATATATGTAAACAAACAAACAAAAACAATAAACTTATACATAGCTTAAGGTTAACTTTGGTGAGAAAGTGGCTGAAGCGGCACTACAGCGACAGCAACAGGCGACGACCGGCGACGATGTAAGTAGCGCCCGTAAACAAAGTAAATCTAATCAAAAAAAGAAAAGTAAAAAATATGTAAATGTATTTTATGCCAATTTGTTTTTACGTTTATGTTTCTGTTTATTCTTTACGTAGAGTGACAGCGATCAAAATTATAGCACCTCTTAACAGCAAAATTGGCAACAAAGCTATTTGCACCCCAAAAAATCAAAATAAGTAAAAAAATTTTCTTACCAATTGGCCCAGCTTCTTCGAATTTCTTTTTGTTGCTAACCTGCTATTTACCAATATTTATATATATTTTATACACACAAATATACGAAATATTTACACAAAAGAAGCTAGATTGTAAAATTTAGAAAAGTAGGCGTTGGAATTGAAAATAAATCATAATTGGATATTATTTAGTCAAGATCAAAATAGAGTTTGTCAAAAAATAGAAAGGATTGGCGAAACAGGAACAAACTATTTAAAATTAAAAAAAAAAACAAAAAACGCAACAACACAAACAAATAAATATTATCACAACAACAATTTATATTCATTTGTACAAAGATTCGGTATTCAAAGCTAATATAATGATTGCGGACAATTCACAGACAATGCCCTCGGCCCTTAGTGGCGGCGCCCACGGTCAGGTTCATATACCCAGCAATGAGGAGTGCGGTATACGCGACGTGTGGAAGCATAGTCTGGAGGAGGAATTTCGCACCATACGCAAGGTGGTGCAGAAATATCATTATGTTGCCATGGACACGGAATTTCCGGGGGTTGTCGCTCGACCCGTTGGCGATTTTCGATCAACGGCCGATTATCATTATCAATTGTTGCGTTGCAATGTCGACTTGCTGCGCATCATTCAGCTAGGTCTGACATTTATGGATGATGAGGGAAAAACTCCGCCCGGATACTCCACATGGCAGTTTAACTTCAAGTTCAATCTAAAGTGAGTTAATTGTGCAATAACCATTAATTCTAGTTAACTGTATTTAAATTTTTGCAGCGAGGATATGTACGCACAGGATTCGATTGATTTGCTTCAAAATTCGGGCATACAATTTAAGAAGCACGAAGAGGATGGCATCGATCCATTCGATTTTGCCGAGCTACTAATGAGTTCGGGCATTGTGCTGATGGATAACATCAAATGGTTATGCTTTCATTCTGGCTATGATTTTGGTTATTTGTTAAAGCTGCTCACCGATCAGAATCTGCCCGCCGATGAGAGTGAATTTTTTGAGCTGTTGCACATCTATTTTCCCAACATCTACGACATCAAATATCTAATGAAATCGTGCAAGAATCTAAAGGGTGGCCTGCAGGAGGTCGCCGATCAGCTGGAGCTACGTCGCGTTGGACCACAGCATCAGGCTGGTTCAGATGCCCTTCTCACCGGAATGGCGTTCTTTAAAATGCGTGAGGTACAAAATACACTTGGTATTGAATTTAATAGCGAAATGTCAGCCACAAGGCCAGACAAGGCGGTTGCCGGAATGCACATGCTTGGCGCCGACAACAGTGACAACAGCAGCAGCAGCGATTGCAGTGATCCACAAATTTTCTCAACGTCCCAATCGATGAACGTTACCTTGACGGTGCACACACAGCCTTCCACACCGCCCTCGGGTGACCCGACGAGCATTTTGAAGTTGAGCAACATGTCAATCAACAATACAACTCAATAACTTAATGAATACTCAATATTATGGCTGATACCCATCCTGGTGCTGCTGCTGCATTGTTGCTATGTTGCCAAAATTGTCGCATTATCGCTTTTTACTTAAACATTACATATGCTTCGGCTTCATATATTTTCACACAACTACATTTTTCACATTCTGTACATAGTTTCGCAATCTTTTAATTTTTTAAAGTATTTTTTTTCGGTTTTACTTTGCACTTAAAATATTCCTTATTGGCTTTAGAATGCTGCATTTTAAATGCATTTTTTTGTCTGTAATGCTGCATGCAAAACATTTAAAAAAAAAACCCAATATTTTTTGATAACTTTGTAATTATTAGTTACAGTTAACATGTGAAACATGTCTGTTCATTTAAATCTCAAATGATAAACAAATTATAGCAAAATTGCTGAAAAAAAATGTAAAAAAAAAAATATTAAATGAAAAAATAAGTTCATGGAATCAAAGAGAAAATTAAATGAATTCATTTATATTATTTTTCATCATTGTTGGTTTTTGGGCTTTTCATTTACGTATTTAAACATTGCACATATTACTTACCACATACTAACTGATTACTCTTTCGCTTTAAATTTGTTAAACTATATTGCTTGATTCGTTAATTTATTGGAATTATTGAATTAGAAAGACGAACGATGGACACTTTTTTGTCTTATGGAAAGATTACACTGACAATTGTATATCTTAAACATCTTTATTTGTATAGATTTATATTTTATTGTTGGTCAAAACCCACACGAACTCACCTTCGAAATCTTGGTTGTGTGTATGTGACTAGTGCTCCACTTCAATTTTTTTCAAAGTATTCCATTAATTTGTAAATCTAGTCTTTTAGTTATATGTTTGTGTCGTAGGCTTATGATTTTATTTTGAACACATGTTTGTACCATATGTGCAATATTGACGACTGGGTTTGAGTATAGTGATATATTAATATTAATGAATCGAAGCAAGCAAACGTACAAAATAAAAATTATATATGTAAAACTGGTATGTAACTTACATTTTTTTACTAAAACCGTATCTTTTGAAATTAACTGATGAAAACCCCTTGTCTCCATGTACCAAATTTTTTGTAAGCTTTAACATTATATCACTTTATACTTCAAACTATATATATCTATATCGATGCATGCCGCTTAATAACTCAAACACAGAACAACCATCCAAAACACAACTGATAACAAAAAAATATTATTATCTCTAACTATAATATCGTGTGAAATATATAAATACATATTTTTTGTAACCTATTGTAGATGTTCTTCGAGGATAATATCGATCATGCCAAGTATTCGGGACACTTATATGGCCTGGGCACATCATTTATTGTGAACGGCACTAACTTCCATGAGAGCAATGGCGAGGCGAATAATGCCTCATGATTTATCCTTATGAAGAACGCCGTTGTGCATGACAAGAAACTCGAACAAGTTGCTGAAGCTGCACCGACGACGACAACAACTATCTCTGTCCTGCCAACCAACATATGAGCAGGCAACTATACCATTCTGCAAAACTCAAACATCAACAAACAACAAAGAAGAAGAACTACAAAACTATATGCAACAAAACAAATATGCAATTTCGCTATTGCAATAAAAAAATAAATTGTACGCTTTTCAAGAGAATTTCCAAACTCAGTAGTAGATGTTTTACATAAATAAAAATAAAAATTTACATAAACTAAAAACTAGAAATACAAAAAAAAATTGCAAAATCTAAACGAAATAAAAAATGTATCACTTTCAAGATCTGTATGTCTTTAAGATGTTAAGAAATAAAATATATGAAATAAGCTAATATGTATAGGCCAACGTGTATTTGTATAAAAAAAGAAACCAACAATTTAATATACTTAAAACTTTTAAAAGTAGAATTTATGTGCGTATTTTATTATGCTTTGAAGTTTTGCAGAAAAGTTGAAATAAAATGACTTAAATTAGTTTCTTTTACCCTTTTCCGCGCAATTAAAAAAAAACACGTTGAAAGTCGATATGCCTATCGATGTACCCAATTATTGTATCTGCTTAGTGCTGTGTTAATATGCAATCGAAGTAACAGCTGCTGAATATTGCTACTATCGATATGCGTTTTCAAAGTATCGCTGTAAATATGTTTGCAGTATTCTCATCTCTAGCGTTGGTTTTTGTTGCACACAAAAGGCGGAAGGGTCGCGTAAAACATAAAAAAGAATTACATGAAAATAGGCTTCAATTCGATGAGTTGTAACAATTCAAGTGCCTTTTCTGTTATACACTGCAATAGTTTCGAATTTATAACGAACGCGACCGATTGGTGCCCAGTGAAAGTGAAGCTGAATGCATTTCCATATCCATGTCCGCGGCAGCCGCACCAACAACAAAACAGAAGCGAAAGAAAAGTGAAATTTGAGAAAACCGAATAGCGCACTGCTAGTCAGTAATATAATAATGGAAAATCTAAAAATCAGTGAAAAGTTGTTCGAGGATGTGATCTACTTTGTGCTGGGCAGCCTAGATGATGAGGTAAACATAGACTCATCGACTCCGACACGCTCTTTTCGGGCTGTACGTGCCATCTTTGCTGCTGTGGTGTTTGAATTCTTAGCGAGTTGCATGGGCTTGTGTGTGTGTGTGCGTACTCATATGTGTGTGCAGCTGTACAGGCAACAGGGCGTCCTTAACTTATTTACGATTTAATGCAATAAAGCCTTGATTTTAGCATTTAAGAAAGTGTGCAAATTTGCAGTGATATGAAATGCGGCTGGCAGCACAGGGAGATTCATGTTTAGCTAATAAAAAAAATTCGCGCCATAAAATCTAGCCGGCAATTTTCGAGGCTTATGCATGTATGAGTGTGTGTGTTTAGATAGTGATGCGCAGCATGAAAAACCTTTGCAAAGCGAAACATATATATATTTCAGTTTACTTATTTATGAGCAGTTAAAAGTGGCATACGGGATTCATAGTTTATAAAAATTATATTATTGTATTGCAATTAGTACTGCAGTTTAATAGTAATTGGTAAGACAATTCAGAGCTGTCACGATTATTGCTCATCTCGATAGTGCTACGTGTGTGTTTGATTAAATAGTGGTGCGCAGCATGAAAAACCTGCGACTGGCAAAACTAAACGTGTCAAAAAGTATTGATATATTGGAATATTTTTTATTGAGTAATAGCTTAAACTCACTTAATTTAACATTTTTATGAAACAATTCACATTATTACGATTATTGCTCATCTCTATAGTGATATTTGTGTGTGTGGTTAACAGCTTGTTCGTTTTATGTTAACGTTGTTCTTAACTTTTTTGCAGACCGAAAGATTGCTAAAGAACGGCGGCGCCCAGGCGAAACTTTACGCCTCGGACCAACTCACGCATTTGATATGCGCAAGCAATTATACAGACGGTGAGCTGTCAATGAATTTGGAACTCTATAATGTGATACCCGTCAGCGAGCAATGGATATTGCACAGCGCCAAGCTCGGACGCAAGGCGTCAACGCGTGCCTTCGATCCGAGCCAGCCGAGATTCTTGCGCGGTATACGCGTTGCCATCACCAATGTGGTCGCCAGCGATCGGCGGCGTCTCTATGCGATGCTCACGTATCACGGCGCCGTTGTCACCCACACGCATGGTGCAACCAATACGCATCTGGTATGCGGCGCCGCCACCGGCAACATTTACAATAAAGCGCTGGCGCTGCCCAAGAATGCAATGAACATTGTCACCCCCGATTGGGTGACTGATTGCCTCAAATTCAAAAGCTGCCTGCCCTGTGAGCCTTATCATCCCCGTCTGCTTAAACCCATCGAGAAACAACGCGCCCAAAAGCAACAGCAACAAAATCTGCAACAACAACAGCAGCAGCAACAACAGCAACTATTGTTGCAGCAACAACAACAACAACAGCAATTGGCACAACAGCAGCAGCAACAACAACAGCAAGATTTAGTACAACAACAACAACAACAGCAGCAACAACAACCAGTTTCTACTCAACTATCTGATATCCTGGGCTTTGGGGACGACAGCGCTGCAAAGAGCATTGCCAGCATTAAATCCCAGCTGCAGGCATCGGCAGAGCGTGCTGCTGCCGAACAGCAACACCAACAGTTGCAGCAACAACAACAGCAGCAACAATTGCCGCAGACAGCACAGCAACAAGTGGTATTTGTGCGGCCACGCAACATGCAACAGCAGCAACAATTGCAACAGCAACTGCAGCAGGGTGCACCACAAGCACCACCACCACCACCCCCGCCCGCACAGCAGCAGCAGCAGCAAATTATTATACAGCAACAGAAGATAATACCAGCCAATCTACAGCAGCAACAGCAACAACAACAACAGATCAAAAACATTTTGCAGCAGCAGCGTCAAATGAAAAACACACAACAGCAGCAACAACAACAAATTCAGCTTATGCAGCAACAAGATCCGCAACAGCAGCAACTATTGTTGCAGCAACAGCAGCAACCGCGCCTGCCAACCACGCCTACCACGCCACAGCCGCCGATGCCAACTGGTCGACAAACGCCGCGCATGCCACAGCCGGCGACAACTCCACAGCCCGTGCAATCACCGCAGCAACAGTTGCCACAAAAGCAACAAGTGCCGCAGCAGCAGCAGGTTACCCAACAAGTGCCGCAGCAGCAACAGTCGGTTCCATTGCCGCCACAAATCCTGCATCAGCATTTGATGAACAATCAGCAGGTGTTGCAGCAGCAGCAAATGCAACTGCATCAGCAAATACAGAACGGTCAGAGTCTGACGCCTCAGCAACAGGCGCTGCAACGCCAGATACAGCAGCAGCAACAGCAATTGCTGCAGCAGCAACAACAGCTACAAATGCAAATGCAACAGATGCAACAACAACAACAGCAGCAACAACAACCGCAGCAGCAATCACCCCGAATGGTTCAAAATCGTTCGCCAGTAATGCCTCCTGGCACGCCCTCGCCTTCGCTGCAGCAGCAACAGCATGTGGCTGCCAGCAATATGTTGCCACCACAATCACCGCGTCAATTGCAATCGCCAGCACCACAAATGACGCCGCCACCGCCACCCTCGCCACAGAGTGCACAACAACATTTGCGACAACAGCAGCAGTTGCAACAGAGTCGGCAGCAACAACAGCAGCAGCACATGATGGGCTCTCCCCAGCAACAGCCACCGCCGCCGGCAATGATGTCGCCACAGCAACAACCCTTCCAGCAGCCAGTGCATCAGCAACAGCGCATGCAGCTGCAACAGCAACAACAACAGCAACTTGCCCAACAACAGCAGCAACAAAGTCCACAGCATATTTCAGCGCCGCAATCACCGCAGATATCACAAACGCCTCCGATGCAAACCAAATCACAGCAGCAGCCACCAGCACAGCTACTGCAGCAGCAGCAACAACAACAACAACAACAGCAGCAGCAGCAACAGTCCTTTGTGCAGCCCATAGATCCAACGGATCCAGTTCAAGTGGCTCAAGTGCTCAGTCGCTCCACGCTAAGCAGCAATCAGGATTCGCTGATAATGCGCCAACAGCAGCTAAAGCAGCAACAACTGCAGCAACAACAGCAGCAACAACAGCAGCAGCAGCAACAACAACAGCAGCAGCAACAACAACAACAGCAGCAGCAACAACAACAGCAGCAGCAACAACAACAACAACAACAACAACAACCAATGCCACCACAACAGCACACACCATCGCCGCGACAATCGCCTTTGCATCAGCAGCAACCCCCACAACAACAACAACCAACGCCAGAAAGGGTAAGTAAATTGCATAAGTTTATTTGATGGAATTTTTATTATCTTATTTACAATACAGGCCCTACAGCAGCAACAGCAACCACAGCAGCACCAGTCACCACAAATACTGCAGCAGCTTGCAACTGGGCAACAACAACAGCAGCAACAACAGGTAATAACGCAGAGACATGTAATAAACACTTCAACGGCTCAGGGACAACAGATAATACAGAGTCATATGATGAGCATACAGCAGCAGCAGCAACAGCAAAAACAGCAGCAAATGTTGCAGTTGCAACAGCAGCAACAACAGATGATACCTCAGCAGCAGCCGCAACAGCAACAACAGCAACAACAGCAACTACAGCAACAGCAACAACAACAGCTACCACTCCAGCAACAGCAGCAGCAGCAACAACAACCAGTACAATTTACGCAGCAGGTGCGTATTATACAGCAAACCATACAACAGCCGCCACAGCAACAACAGTTGCTGGGACAACAATTTGCACAGCAACAACAGCCACCACAACAACAACAGCCACCACAGCAGCAGCAAGTATTGACTCAACAGCCTCAGCAACATGTATGTATAAGTTATAATTAAATCTGATTATATTTTAAAAACTTTTTAAATTGACGTTTAGACACTGCAACAACAACAACAGCAACAGCCTCAACAACCACCACCAGCCATGCAGACCAAAAAGTTCATTATAAGTCAGCAACAATTCAGTCAGCTCAGCGTGCAGCAGCAGCAGCAGATTCTGGCTCAAAATCAGCAAAACCAAAATGTTTTTATTGTGAACTCCACAAACCTGTCACAGCAGCAGCAACAACAACAGCAGCAGCTTGTTCAACAGCGTCAACTGTTGCAACAGCAGCAGCAGCAGCAACAACAGCTGCCTCCAAATCAGATGATGTTACAGCAGCAGCAATCACAACAGCAGCAGCAGGCACCTGTACAAATGCAACAGCAACTGCTCACACAGCAGCAACAGCAGCGATTGCAAATGCAGCAACAGCAGCAACCACCGCAACAACAGCAACAAATACTAATAAATCAACAAGTCATCAGTGATCCACAGCGTTTGCAATACTTGCAGCAGCAGCAATTGCTGCAGCAGAAGCAACAGCAGCAGCAACAACAGCAACAGCTTGTTAGCCCGCAACAGCAGCAAATACTCATACAACAGCAACAGCCAGGCACGCAGCAGCAACAGCAACAAGCGCCTCAACAAATCATGCAGCAGGTGTTAATAAAGCAACAGCAAGTTACACAGCGCACACCGCCGCCGCAGTCACCACAGCAGCAGCAACAGTTAATGCTGCAGCAACAGTCCCCACAGCATCATACACAGCTTCAACAACAGCAGCAGCAGACGGCGCATTGGTCTCCCCAAAGTCCCGTGACAAATCAACAACAAATGACGCCCACAACGCCCGGCACGCCTACCTCCACTAGCATGGGCATCCCATCGCCGTTGCCGGGCACGCCTACAACTCCACAGCAGCAACAGCAACAGGCACCACAATTTCTGCCTCGCGGAATGCGGCCACAAACACCTTGGCCTGCACAACAGCAGCCGCCGCCAACACAACAGCAGCAGCAACAACCACAGCAGCAGCAACAGCAGCATGTGCTGCCGCCACCGCAGCAACAACAACAGCAGCAGCAACAGCGTCAAGTGATTCAACTGGATGAGAAGACGCATGCGCTTTTTATGTCGCTGGACCCGCACAAGCGGGCCGAGTACATAACGAAACTCAACCAGAACAAACCACGAGTCATGCTGCGCCAGCAGGTTGCTTATCAGCCGCGGCCAGGCGCACCAGGAAGCGTGGTGGCTGCCACACGTACGCCCGGTCCCGTGCCACATGCCACATCGCACATCATTGTGCAGAGCCAGATGCCGGGTGGTCTGACGCAACAGGAGCAAATGCTTTGGCTGCAGCAACAGGGCACACGTCAGGTGGTGGTGCGTGCGAGTGGTGCACCCGGTCTTAGTCCGATTACACAGCAACAACAACAGCAGCAGCAACAACAACCTGGTGCTTCACCGCAACAGCTACCTCAACAACAACAGCAGCAGCAACCAGTTGGTCAAGCGTTTAATCCAAATGATCCTAGTCAGCAAATGTTGATGCAGCGCCAACAGTTGCGTGTACAACAAATTCCTATGCAACAGGCACCGGCGCCCCAACAGCTGGGCAAACAGACGGTGCAGCTAATCACCGGTCCGAATGGTCAACTCATCGAGCAGCAGACGATTGTGCAGCCGCAATCTACACCGGGCACGCCCACTACGCCGGGCACGGGTCCAACTGGTGGCAACATCATGACGCAAACATTGGTCATGTCTGCAGCGGGTAAGTCATCACTGATCTCTAGATAGCCTGGGTAGCTCAAGCAATCAAACTTAAAATTCAAACTTGCAGCAGCAACCGATGGACAGCAACAGCAACAACAGCAGACGCCGCAGCAGATGAACCTAAAGACAAAAACAGCATTGGCCAACATGCTGAGCAATCGGCTGGGCAACAATGGGGCACAAGCAACACCGCAGCAGCAACAAGTGATATCTATGAACGATGTGCAGCAACAACAACAGCAGCAACAGCAAATTGTGCAACAAGTTGTTGTTAGCGGTGCCCCACAACAGCAGCAACAACAGCTGCTACTCCAACAGCAGCAGCAGCAACAACAGCAACAGTTGGTTGCCGCACAGCAGCAACAGTTGCCGTCGGTGCCGCAGCAGCACGTGGAGCCACCATCCGCTGCTGGCGCGCTGCGCATGATGGGTCAGCAACACAATGCTGCTGTCGGTGTGCCAGGACCGCCACGTACACAACAGGAGCTGATGCTGCTGCAGCAGCAGCAACAACAACAACAACAGCAACAACAACAATTGTTGCAGCAGCAGGCGCAGCAAATGCGACGTGTTGTCGGGGTGCCACAGCAACAAATGCCGCAACAACATTTGGTACAGCAGCAAATTGTGGTCGCACCGCCGACCAACATGCAACAGCAGCAACAGTTGCCCGTGGGCGTGCCCGTGCAAGTGGGCGGCCCACCACATGTCTATATGCAGGTGCGGCCCGGCCAGCCACCGATACCAATGCCTCCGCGTCCCCAGTTCTATGGACACAATCCGAATTTGAAGCTGCCAGCAGATCTGTTCCTGGTCGGTTGCACCTTTTTCATTGTAGAATATGATGAGACGGACAGCGATGAGCTGCCCATTTGGCTGGACACAATCCGTCAGTTTGGAGGCGACATCGAGCGTGTCTACTGTGCCCGCGTCACGCACGTCATCTGCCGCACCCAGCGGCACGGCATGGTGATGCAAGCACTGCGCGATGCCAAGCGTTGTGTGACTGCCTATTGGTTAAGTGATATCTGCTTGAAGCGCCAACTGATGCCGCCGTGGCAACCTTTGCACTTGCCCTTCCCCAGTCAGTTTGGCTATCGCAAACCGCTGGAGCGTTACATAATCACCTCTGAGGGATTTGAGGGTGAGGAAATTGTCCGCTTGCAACAAATGGCCGAGGAATGTGGCGCCATTTATACCTCGTATCTGTCCAAAGTGAATACATTGGTAGTCTGCAAACAGCTCGAGGGCAACAAGTTCAATGCGGCCAAAGAGTGGAATATACCCATGGTGAATGCCCTGTGGCTCAGCGATGTCTGCATCGGTAATCTGAGCGGACTTACCCACTACGAGAATCCCAAATATCAACAGTATCCAGTAGTAACACCATTCCGCATCGAATGCAATTTGGTGCAGCATTTGCTTGGTAAGAAATTTCCGTAATCAAATCATTCTAGGTAACTAAATTATTTACTCCCTTTAGCTGCTTGGAAAGCGCCCATTAATCTAACACAGGATGCGCACGAGCGCGTTAAGCGTCATCTCTCAGATCCCTTTGCGCACGAGCAGAAGATAAAACGCCAGAAATTGTGCGCCTACCAGGAGCATCTGCCGGAGCAGATTGTCTGCATTGAATATCCGCAAACGACAAAACCGCCCAAGGTCATCTTTTCGCAGGTCGCCGATGCCGATGCGCTCAAAAAGGCCGTCGAGTAAGCAGCACTTAAAAATATTTCAACTCGATTCAAAATTTAATAATCAATGATATATATTTCTTATGCAGACTCCTTGGCGGAATTGTTGTTGATAGTCCCGCGGATGCGACGCATTTGGTGATGACACGCGAGAGTCGCACCTGCAAACTAATCCAGGCCTGCTGCCACGTGGACTATGTGCTTAAGTCCAGCTGGCTGGTGGATAGCGCCAAGGCTGGCAAATTTATGCCGCCCGATCAGTATCGCATTCAGCACATACCCGTCGATGAGAATCTGCAATTCGATCTGGATGCGGTGCTCTGTGCCCCGATGCGAGCCACACTCTTCAGCGGCCGTTGTTTCTATGTGACGCCCGATGTTTTTCCCGCACGCGATGAAATCGTACGCATGATTGAGTCATCCGGCGGCAAGGTGGAGCTGAAGCGTCGCAGTGGTGCTGCTATTGCTGAGGCACATCTGCAGGCACCGGACTCATATATCATTGTTACCTGCCCCACGGATATGCATCTGTGCGCGGATCTAACGCGCCACGGCAATCCCAAGTGCCATATTGTCTCCACGGAGTTTGTGATGAGTTCGATTCTGCGACAACAGCTCGAAATCGAACCAAATCTGATACATTATCTGTACAACAACAATAACATTTCCAATAGCAGCAGCAGCAACAATAACAACACCAGCAACAACAACAACAATAGCATCAGCAACAAATCCTAGCAACAAGCTCTGTTTTTCTTTCTGCTGCTGAAAGCTTGACACTAAGCTCAAGTCAATTTTTGATTGATTGAATTGTTTGTTATACTTAAATCTATATTACTAGGATTATGCTAGGAGCCCAAGCCATTTTCATCGAATCTAGTCCACACATTGAATTCGTTGAAAATTGGGCATTAATAATCAAGTTGTTCGATGTCGGTATACATACATACATACATATATAAATATATATATATAGATAGGATAAAATTGATCAGCTTCAAGTCATAGAACCGATCTATTTAGCTAGTAATAATATATTTATATATAAAACTAGTTTGTAAGCACAAAAGTACACCTTTGATAAATGAATATATATATATATATTATATATTTTTGTAAGTTGATGTCGATATAAGTGCATATAATTAAGTTAAGAGTATACGAAACGTTTCACAGAAATTGCAATCGGCTGGCTATTAGAATTTTAAGCACCCTTTTCAATTGGATATAGTCAATATTTTCCAAAATCAAGCAACCCAAAAAAGAACTTTTAGCTAGGCACACTATGAAAAATCAAATAAAGCTGATGTTATATATTGAAACAAAAATTTATACAAAAAAAAATGCAGTCTTGAATTGATAAGTTTATTTTTTAATAATATTTGAAAGTAACTTTAAAAATGCATTTGGAAAGCTATTTTGTTGTATAATTTATTCTCTATTTGGTGTTGTACATGGATGCAATGGCCGGATCCTCTGTCTCGTAAATGATGAGGACATCGCGAAATTTGTCGAGCAGCTGCAGCAGCTGGGAGCGACGTAGATTCTCAAAGTACATAATCTCCTCGAGATGATGTTCGCTCTTGAAATAGCCCATCTGATACAGCTTCACCAGCAGCGAAAGATCATCGACGTTGAGGGAGGCGGGTATGCGACGAATTGCAGCACGATCCGCATCACTGAACACCTGCAGCAATTCCTTGAGCTTCTGCTCGTCCTCTATGGAGTCGAGGCTATCACAATTATCCGTGCTTAGCGAGGCTGTCATGCTAAAGTTGGACTTGTGACTGGACGAGGGCTGCACTGCTATGTTATCCGAGGCGAGAGAGTATTGATCGTCTGCAAGGCCACGTCGCTGGGCATTGCGGGGCACCGGCAACGGTTGGCTCGACATGCTTAACATAGAGCCACCACCATGCGCCAATTGATCAACATCGTTCTCATCAGGCAGCTGCTGCTGTTCCTCCTCCTCTTCCTCGTCAGGCTCCTCCTCGGTGAGATTGCTGGCCTGCGCACAGGACGCTGAATCGCCAAACTCATCGTCCGCATCGCTGGGCATGAATTGGACATAGGTGTGTAGCTGCATGAGCAGATGATGCTGCAGCATCCACAACACCATCTGGGCCAGGATGCCCTGCCTTGCCGGCTGCTGCAGTGGCGTCGTTAAATGCCCAATCGATGTGGGCAGCGAAAAGTCAGAGATGACCTCGAACAGGGACAGGCCCGCAAAGCGTGCGGAGAACTTCTCCACGAGGTGCGAGCGAGTGTGCAGCGGTGCATCTGGTGCAATCACATATACATTTGTCTCGCATAGCGGATAGATAATGGTCGCCTTGGCCCAGTACACGAGATGCGAGACGAGCTTGTAGACATGCTCAATGCTCAGATCAGCATTGGAGGCCATGCTCTGCAGACTGATCAACGGATTATAGGCATCCACCAGTTGCCACAGCATGCGTGCACCCGTCGGTGGCACACAGTCCAACAGCTCCGCAAAGTCGACCAGCAGCAACATGCCATGATATGGCTTTAAAGCGCGCAGACAACGATCTATGGTCTCTGGATCGACCATGCTGCCCTTTTTATGCAACTGATGTGCCTTCGCCGGCAAGCAGAAGGTTAACGTTAGATTCTGATTCAAAGTGGTGCTCAACAGTCCAGTGGTGCAGAGATCATTGCATATGGATTTCAACGCTTGCGCCAAACTACAACGTTCCGCAATAAGCTCGAGGATGCGCTCCAGCGGCTGCTGCTCCTGCTGCTGCTCGTCGTGGGTACGAGCCATCTGTGCCAACTGTTCCGTTAAATATCCACTGCGCTGTTCCTCAAACTTCAACGCGAGTCCCAGTCGCTTGCTCAGTTCGTGGTAACACTTGACTATGGAGTAGCTGGCTTGTGCGTGCAGCGCAAATACAATATTGATGACCATCTGTTGCTTTTTGGCCAGAGTCACTGTGTTGCTGCTGCTGGTTGTGTTGCTGTTGCTGCTCGCAGTTGAGGCTAATGTTGGATTGGCAGTTGCAGCTAATGCCGAGCCCGTACTCGTACCCGTACCAGGCAGCACACTTATCATTGTTGGGTGACTCACAAAACGCACATCGTTCAATTTTAGTTCGAATTTTTGATGGCACAGCTGCGGTTTGACTGCAAATAAAGTGGACAGCACATGATCGGCAAAGCCCTTCAGCTGACCCTGACCCTGTCCCTGGACAGGTTGTGCCTGTCCCTGCTGCTGCTGCTGCTGTTGTTGATGATGATGATTTTGGGTCTGGCTTTGGCTGTTGGCAGTCTGGAGGAGATCATCTGTGTGGGCAACGGCGAATGGATTTCGCTTCTTGTTGTTCAATTCCTCGCGTGGCTCCTCCAATTTGAGAGTTTGGCCCAGCGGCTGGTAGGGATATCGATAGAGTAGTCGATCGCCTATGCTGTCGTAATAGACCAATATCACAGCTAAAGGATTCACCTCCATGCCAGCATTAATTATTATTATTATTTTCTCAGAAAATTGTGATCAGCTGTTTTTACATTAAAAAGATGGCAGCGCCAAAAGATATCGATTACAGTTACAGTGTTAAACAATGCTAATAATTACGTGCTGCACAGCACTGTACGTGTAACATGCGAATTCGCCGCTACGCAGCAGTGTCATTTGAGTGAAATAGTATGGTAACATTACCATACGATAACATTCTTGGGCTAACACTACAGAAAGAAGAAGATTCAGAGTAACGCGGAGTGTGAAACGCGTTTAATGGTGTAAAATCAACAAATCAATTGTTCAAAATTAGTTATGCGCCCTGCGCTCAACTTCAGCAAACGTGTTGCACTAAAATATTATGGTGAAGCGTGTTAGTAATTGCTTAAAATGTAGTTTTAAATTTTGTCTTATTAGCGTGTTGGTAAAGATGAAAAACACATAGGACGTGAAAGGTAAAATGCGTGCGAAGCGTAAGTGTGAGCGAGATGCCATTACAGTGTTGGTTGTAGCAGCGGTCTATATACATACTTACATTGTATATTTTTAAGCGTATGTTTGTGTGTGTGCGTGAGTACGAAGTGAGGCACAAAATGTAATGAAGAATTGTACAAATCTATTTTTTTTGTGGTATGCTAGTTTTTTTTTTTCATATAAAGTGTACAACTAATATTCTCAAATAAATGTCGATCTATTACAAATTACTTACATTGTGCATACCATTTTTTGTATTAGTATTTGTATTAGTTTTTTATATCGTGGTGTTTACAAAAAAAAATTTAAAAAAAAAATAAAAACAAAAGTTTAGTATTAATAAATATACAACAAATTTTGTGTATATGAGCGGCAATATCCGCGTATAGATTTTTATATATGGATTTATGTATGTGTAAGTGTCTATATGGACGTAGGTACATATTTCGGTGGCGCCGTGTGTGTGTATATGCATGGCATATATGTATGTATCGACGAACGGACAGACAGACAGATCGAAAGACAAAACGAATGTACGTACAGCACTATAAAGTACACTGCGGAAAGGCAGGCGCAGTAGTAATAGGCTAAAGAAAGACAAGGTAGAAAAAGAAGAAGAAGCGCGAACAAAATAAAATAGCCGATAATAGGTAGGATTTTTTGTGCTAGTTGGCATGCCTATGTCTGTATGCTAAAACGGCCACACTATATATATAGCTCTTCTGATACAAGTGCGCGCGCAGCAAAACACAATATAGTCATCTCGCTCTGACACACGCTCAATATGTTTTTGAGCGCATTTTCGTTATTCCTTTTTGCCATTCGTATTTATTAATAAAATTGATTAATCAAAGTGAAAACGTTTATTTTGGCAGGCAACAAACAATTAAACAACGCCTTTCACAACTACAAAACCTATAAACCAAAACAAAGTGTGTGCGTTTCAAACTTGGTGAAAATGTGTGTGAAAATCGCAAAACATAAGTTTATACAGAGCACAATTTAGTGCAGAATAAAATAAATGCAAAACACTAAACAAATAAATAAAAAATCAGAGCTTGCCATTTTTAAACTAGTGTTGTGAATTATGAAGTGAACCAACATAAAAAACATACACGGTGAGTAAACAAATCAGCAGCAATGCGCGCGCAAATCACGAAGTGTAGGGGCAGTAATCTCATTTAAATAACATGAACTCTTTTTGGCAATAAAACGAGAACAGTTCTCGTTGTGTGCTCTGACTTAACTTGTGTTCTCATGAATGATGCTTAAAGAATAAAATAAAATGTTAATTCAGTGATGTTTTAATTTTTTTTTTTTGCACGGTGGGTCGCCATATTTAATTTTGTACTTTTCCCCCAAATCAATCTATATTGCGCTCACTTCCACTGATGTGCTTAGCATATAGCTTGCGCGTTCGTTTGTTTTGCTTGTGATTTTCTTTTGTGCAACATGAAGTTAGTTGTGCATAATTCCGTTCCACAGAGTTGCCAGCGTTACAAAATAAATATTTAAATGTATATGTATGTTTTGCAAATAACATTGCGCATATTATATATAATTAAGAATTAATAAAAAGTGTTGACAGGTATTTCAATTTCGTTTCGCTCTTAATTAAATATAATTGAGTGTGTACACATTTTGTTAGAAATTGCCCGTGCATGTTTTTTTTTTTAGCGCTATGCATAGTTTTGCCATGCGCGCGACGGTAGCAAAGTAATACAAATTATTTCTGTATAGTTTAATAAACACATTTGGTTTCTTGCCTTGCATATTGAAATTCAGACAAGTGCAAACTTTTCGCCATGTTGAAATTAAATTTCTGACATATTCCATATGCTAGAATAGCACTGCAGTTGCTTAGATTTTTCTCAATTGCCTTTGGTCTTTTTTCTTCCATTTTTGCTGTACACTCCAAGCGTGTGTTATGTTTTCGTCAAACGATTTATTCTGAATTCTATCTGTTTACACGCTCGTACGCTATTAAGTTGGTCGCAGTGGTACACTTTATTGGTATGTGTGTGTTCATCTGTTTGTCTCTCTTCTGCGCAGGGCCCACTTAACTCATCGCGAGTTGATGCTCTTCACGCATACGTGATTTTCGCCTCGCCTGCCAGCCCTGTACGATTTTTCGCTACTTTCTGTGCTGTGGTATGAGCCAAAATGAAAGCAAAAGTTGACGGACAAGTTATTCCTATATGTTCTTTTGGATGTTGGTGGTAGATACCTATATGTATTTTATTATATATACATATATCCCTTATACTGAGCCAAGCATGACAAATAAAAAAATGTATATTTAAAATGTTCAATGCACACCCGCGCAAAAATTCATATATATCATGCAAATGAATATATATATATATATATATGCACACTGCCTATCTATGCACACTGTAAATAACATATTTATTTTTTGTTGAATGTCATTGATATAGTGATGCATCTGCAACGATTGCTAGTATTCGATAGGAATTTGCTATCGTTCGATCGTGTTGGCACCAATTCGATTTGAATTTGGGAAGCTTTTCTTGCGGTGATCTAACGTAACTAACGGTGCTGCTCAACCTTTGCATATCAAATTCGGTGAGTCTTTGTTTCATTCAATAGTAGACAGCAAAGCTTCCAGAAAGCACGGCGCTATGTCTGCTTGCTGCGATGTTTCAATGTGCATCCAACGATGCTCTCTCTCGCACACATATACACGTGCACATGTGTGCTTACTGTGAGCAAATGTAATTTGTTTATGGCGCGCAATTTATAGGAGGTGTGGTTGTGGTTTAGTTATATATTTACTGCTTCTCGTATCGTCAATTATGACGTCTGTTATTTGATTTGATTTTTTTTTCATTTTTAAGATGCTATTTTACTTTGACATATAAACGAAGTTCAAAAGCACACAAACACAATAGCAGGCGAACCGAAATTTCAAGTTGCTAGTGTTATCTCTGGCTTCCTTGTTTATGTGTTGTGGAACATAACATAAAACGGAAATAAAATGTACAAATGCTCATACACATACACAAACAAATCTATATGCGTGTTTATTTGTAATCATGTATACTTTTAAATTACACAATTCACTGTATTCTTGCATAGGCAGAAAAACATATTTATAAATTAAAATACGTAGCGAACAAAAATAACTACATTTTCTGCATCTCTTCCAATCAGACGGTATTCGAATGGGTAAATCAATATACTTTTAGTTTACGTACATATATATACAAATTTGAAGGCATAGTGTTGTAAATTATAAATTTAATTTGATTAGATGTGTATTATTTATTTGGTGCAGAACATTTATAAATTTGCATATATGCCATGCATATTTATAACAACACACAACAAAAAATGTACCATACACCCATCATGGGGTTACATAAGCCCATTGACTGCAATTAGCATTTTGCTAAACGGGGGGAAATTGCTATTTTTTTGTTGCCCGTTTCTTCTCTGTTCGTTCTTTTCTCTTTACAACTCATATGTGTGTGTTTATTTATATATATATATATATATATATGTGCACTTATCGCATTCAATTGAGCACTAGATGTCGCCACTGTCGCCTGGCCTATTTCAATTAGAAACGATATTTGAATAGGCGCAAATCGCCATCAGCGGCGTACTAAGAAACTACTGAGAGCAGCGACAAATGCATGCCATGATAGGTGGGGTGGGAGATGCAAACGAAAACTAGCAGTTGATAGAATAGAATCGACAACAATGCATCATTGGCGGCGAATAAGATGACGATGTCGTCGATTTCTATGAATGCCGCGCCGGATGCCAAGGCAAAATTAGTGCATTCACTTTTTGCTTTGGCTTAGGCAACGACCAAATGCAAACGCACACATACACGCATATCTTGGCGAACATATGCACACACAAGCAAACAACCATACGTGCATTGTAGTTGTAAATGCGAATGGCCAGGTGAAAAGCAAATAATATAAAATTAGAGAAACATAGACAAAGCAGAAATACCACAAATCACAAACACTGCATTTGTGTGACTACCATTGGGATAATAGCAGGCGAAGAAGAGGACCAAACTCAACAAAAACAGCGATTTTTTGGTGTTGGTTAAAACCTATTATAGTGCAACAAATTGTATGATATTGCATACATTTAGTGTGTGCTGCCCTTACAAATTTCGACTAACTTTGAAAAAGGAGAAACGATTTTCCTTATTTTTTTTTAAGTCTAATGCAGAAGTGTATAATGTTATTGTTATTGGTCTCGTCACAAACCCTTTTGGCTCCACTGTGCTCATCGCACAGATGCACACAATGTAAACAATGCAAGTTCATAAAGGTTTCGATATGTTTGACAGACAGTCTATTTGTTGTTGGCTCTTCTCTATTAACAAGCTGGTACTCGTTTCAATCTTATGCAGTCGCAAACGGCATTCAAAAAGATAATAAAAAAAATACACATGCAATAAAAAAAATGTTAGTGCGCATGCGTTTGGTTTTTGGTCGCTGTTTGAATTGCATAAGCTTTACACTAAAAGCTGGCAACGCTGTTCTCCGATAGTCTCAAGGAAGACGCCAACAATCGACTATCGATTGTATTTTTTCGGCTTTATGAAATAAGTAAAGTTTACTATTTACTAACTTACTCATTTTTGTTTTGTTTTTGTGTTTATCTTACAGCAAGTGGAATATACTACGAAAGATCGCTTGAAGTGTTTAACTTTTTGAGCAGTTTCGTTGTGCTGGATAACAACAAAACAACGATACGACAATACCACTGGAAACAACAAGAACATTGATACCTAACCAGAAGAAAAATTGCATTAGTCAAAAAAAAAGAAAAAAGTAGGCGCGCCAATTAGAAAGCGTGCCGAATCAGCAAAAAGAAGGAAGAGAGAAGTGAAGAAATAATAACCGCACCGTTCCGTTATGTTTGTAATGGCTAACAATGTAATGTGGCACAGTGTTGGAAATCGTATTTGCAATTTGAATGCGCGCCGCCCACAATTAGCAGCCGCCAGCAGCGGTCAGCAGCAGCAGGCAAACACCGACGAAGAAACCATTTCTGGTTATGCATTAAGCCCCCAAAGATTTGGGGGCACCACCATCACCAACAGAAGCAGTAGCAGCATCCATAGAAGCAGCAGAAACAGCAGCGGCACGACGCGGCAAAATTCACAATTTCCAAAACAACAGCGGCGGCCGCAGAGGCAAAAGCTTCTAGTGAATAAGAAAAATAATCAGATGTCAAGTGCAGTAGTGTTGTGAAATGCCAAACGCAACAAAAACTTAGCATCAGTAAACAAAACAAAAACAAACACCCCCACTCCCTATAAGCAACAATTGAGTTTTAAGCGCTATAAAAAAAGAAGCGTGCATATACATGTTAATAATATATAATACACATCTATATAATTTGTGAGCAACACTTAAATTTGTAAAAATGCCCATGTCCACCACACACGACAAGGTCTTTGTGGAACCAGTCGTCAGCAGCAGCAGCGGCAGCAGCAGCAACAACCACAGCAGCAGCATCAGCATTAATAGTAGCAGGATTGGCCTCAGTGGTGGGCCTCATCAGCAGCAACAGCAGCAGCCGCCTCATATTGTGATCGATGGCAGCAGCATCTCGACGCAGGCGCAGCTGAAGCGGATCATGCAACGGCGAATGTCAATACAGACTCAGCCCGCACAAAAGTACGCGGTGCGTACAACAGCAGCGCAACAGGCTCATCTCTCGCATCAGCAGCAACATCAGCAGCAGCAGCAGCAACATGAACTGCTTAATCCGCAAATCTATAAGATTGTAACAACAGACGGCAGCACCAGCAATGTCATCATTGATACTTCCGCTGCGGCGCCGCCGCACAACTCCAAACTGTTGCTCAGTAATGTCACGGTGCTCTCCAAACAAGCGCCCTCCATGTCCTCGCAGTCACAGCAGCAGCAGCAGCAACTAAACTATGTCAATGCAAAAAATTTGCCCTATGTAACTGCAACGCCAGCTGCTCTTAAGCAGCAGCAGCAGCAAAAGTTTAGCCCACTGGGTGCCTACAAAGCCACTGCAGCCACACAAAAGCAATTGCAAAGCTATGCACAGCAGCAGCAGTCGTCAGCAGCAACAACGACGGCGACGCCGCTAATGCAAAAGGTGACGTTGGGCTCACGTGTTGTGACGCGACTCCAGTCGTATGTGCCACCCCAGCAGCAGCAGCAGCATCAGCAGCCGCCTCAGATAATTGTGCAGCCAGCATCAGCAGCAGCGCAGCAAAAATATGTAAATGCTGCCATCAATAGGCCGGCAATAACAACGACTGCAGCTGGTAACAGCACATCTGCGGCGTTGTTGAAGAAGGCCAGTCAAAAGATAACCGTAAAAAGTGTAGGCAATATGCTGCAACAACAAAATCAGCAGCATCAGCAGCTGCAACAACAGCAGCAGCAACAACAACAACAACTAAAAGCATTCATCTGCTCCCAGCAGGCGGCGTCAGCAAACAAGGCTGCTGGCGTCAAACCAAAATTTGTCAAGCAATACAATAGCGTTGGCAACGCAGTCACCGGACTATCCATAGCTGCTGTGCCCCAGCAGCAGCAGCAACAACAACTGCCGAACGCCTACATCAAGCAGCAGCAACAGCATCTGGGACCCACCAAAGTGGGTGTCAGCAAGCTGACAACTAGCAGTGGCACAAAGTATGTGTTGTCCCAGCAGCCGCTGCAACAGTTGGCAGCCAATTTACCACAGGGCACACAATTGCAACAGAAGACAACTGGTAGCGGCGGCTATATGCTGCAGCAGTCATCAACGCCGGGCGCCATCAAGTTCGTCAATTCGCATGGCACCGTCATCCAGCAGCATCAACCGCCAACGCTTAGCGGTCAGCCCAAGCGCATTCACTACAACAGCACCAGCAGCAGTAGTGGTGGTGCTGACAGCACCAACGATCATCCGCAGCAGCAGCAACAATCGTCGCTAATCACCGATGATGTTATGATTGTAAATGGCACCCAGATGACAGATGAGTTGTCGGCTCGCATCTTGCAGAGCATGGCCCAAAAATCGTTTAGCCAACAGCAGCAGCGCTTTCAGCAACCAACTACACCAACTGTTGCAGGAACAGCAGCAACAGCGGGAAGCATGCCGCCACCGCAACCAACATCGACGCCCACTCAAATCATATATGGAGCAAGCAGTGGTAACAACAACACCAGCAGCAGCAACAACAACAATAACCTGTTGCTGACGCATTATCAAGCGGCGGCAGCAGCAGCATCAATGTCGCCCAGTTCATCAGTGGCGGCATCTTCTTCGCCTTCATCGGCAACAACATCCACATCATATCTCACGGTGACCACGTCCAGTGCGCCCTCTGTTAGCATCTCTTCGCATGGGTTCGCCAGCGGCAGTGCCGCAATGTCCTCGTACATGTCGGCAACGGCGGCACGTCGTCAATCGGTGAGTGCGCCGACCAGTCGTGCAGCATCGCTGGAGCGGAAACAGCAGCAGCAGCACTTGCAACACGATGTTATCGCGTCAGCCATCATCCGGAAACCGCCGCCCAATGTGGTCGAGTATTACAAGCACAGGTGAATACTAATTATTATATTACTACTTATTAAGATTAATAAAATACTATAAAATATATATATATTAGTCATATTAGTCTGCTATTCGATATTATCATGACATTCAATCGATCTAGTGAGTCGTTTGACAGTTGATTGAATTAAAAATAATTTGTACAAAACGATAATTAGCCTGACAATGCAACACTGTTACACTACTAATGTTGACTTAAGCTATTTAACTCTTTTTTATGGAGATCTGTTCACATCTTCACAACTAACAAAAAATACATTTATTTCTCGCTTTCATCTGCGCCCACAGCCTGAGCAATAGCACCAGCAATTTGAGCAGCCTGCGCAGCAATACCAATTCCAATTCGAGTTTACACAACTCAGCGACAACGTTGAGCTCCTCCTCCCCAGTAAAGACGCCACATCTGACGCCCGTGCATGTGGATGCAACGACGCTAATAATGAAGCCACAGCAACAACAGCAGCAACCACTTTTGCAGCATCAGCAACAACAGCAATTGAATGCCAATGAAGAGGAGTTGTACATTGAAGAGGTGCGTCCTGTGCCTGTGCACACACAGGATCTGCGCCTGCAGCAGTTGCATGCCATCATGCAGGATCATACCTATGCATCCCAGCAACAACAGCAACAACAACATCAGCAGCAGCAACAACAACAGCAGCAGTCGACAGCCGCCACAGCACAGCAACTGCTGCAGCAGCAGTCACAGCAATGGTCCCTTGGTGGCATTGGTGTTACGGTAGCGGGTGGCGCAGCTCCAACAGTAGCAGGCAGCTACAGCAACTACTATGGACAGCAAAGTAAGTCGAAAAATAAGTATATAAAACTAAACTTACCTTAAAATTTATGTTTGCTAGTTGGACGCCATTTGGTGGACGATGATGCGCACTCGGCTATAAGCGGCAGTTCTCGTTTGGCCGGCGCCGACATTGATCCCGGTGAGGAGACAGAAACGGCACCCGAAGCCGAGGCCGAGGATGATTCTGTTACGCGCTGCATTTGTGAGCTAACCCACGACGATGGCTATATGATCTGCTGCGACAAGTGCTCGTAAGTATTGCAAGCAACTACTTCGCAATTCAAATCAACATTGAACTGATCCAATTTTTTTTTGTTGTCGTTTCAACAGCGCTTGGCAGCATGTGGACTGCATGGGCATCGATCGACTGAACATACCTGAAGAATATCAATGCGAGCTGTGCCAGCCACGGGTCGTGGACAAAGCCCGGGCACGTGCACTGCAGCGTCAGAAGCGCAGGGAGCACATGATGCTGGTGGCCACACAGGCGGCGAGTGGGGTAGCCGCAGCAGCAGCAAACGCCGCCGCCTCAGCCGCAGCAGCTGCAACAGCAGGCGCAGGTATTGGCTCCAGTCCGATGGGCGCTGTAGCAAGTATGACAGCAGGTGGCCTGCTGTACAGTCGAGAACAGATGCAACTACAACAACAGCAGCAGCAACAACAACAACAACAATTACAATTGCAACAGCTGCAGCAACAGCAGCGCCTGCAAGCCGCCGGTCTCAATGATAGCTTTGCAACCGCTGCTGCAATAGGCGGCGGCATTAGCAACAAGAAGTCAAAGAAAACCAAAGATGGCACCGCCGCCGCCACACTTAACAAGAAGAGCAAGAAGAGCGGTGACAAATTTGCGGGGGGCAGTACAGGCACTGGCACTGCAGCATCCAACAACACAAAGGCGACCAAGAAGAGCAGCAAGCGCAAAAGTAAATTGAGCGGAGATGGCAACGGAGGCGGCAGCAGTCCCGCCCTAACCGCCGCCGAGAAACATGCAGCGAATCTGCGTCAATGGATCGAGCACTACGAGTATGCGGTGACCAATCATTATTCACCAGAGTTGCGAGCCCGTCTTCATGCCATACAGAAGCAGCCCAGCCTGCTGCAGAGCATACAGAATACGGAAAATAAGTCGTTGCGTGTAATTGCGGGTGCCTGTTCCAGCGAACTGGAGAAGCGTGCCCAATTGATACCCTACGCTGGCGCTAAGGTGCTCATCAGCAGTATTGATCTGGCTCCGCATTCGCCCATACATGAGCTGAGGGGCAAGTATATGCTGACGACACAGTTTCGCACACAGAATCCCACCGTTAACATGAACACACCGCCTCCGAGCAACTATCTAAATAGCTTCAAGGTGCACAAAACGCCCGGACAGTTTGTGTTCTTCTATCAGATGCCGGGCGTTGAGACGCCAATGCAAACGCATCCAGCCCAACTGGCCAATCAACAGCAACAGCCGGCGCCGTTGCCGTTGCCCGCCTACCTCAAGGGACCAGAAGTGTGCGTCGATACTCGAACCTATGGCAACGATGCACGTTTCGTTCGTCGCTCGTGCCGCCCCAATGCAGAGCTGCAGCATTATTTCGAGAAGGGCACCCTGCATCTCTACATTGTGGCACTGTTACCGATTCGTGCCCAAACGGAGATTACGGTGCGGCACGAGCCACACGATCTAGCCGCGGTAGAGCACAAGAAATCGCATTCAGCCGTCGTACAACCGACGAGCACACGGTGTGCCTGCGATCTGGGCAGCGATTGTCTCTTTGCCCTGCCACTGGCCGTGCAACAACAGTTGCAGGCGCCACCAGCTCAACCGCGCAGCAGTCATCGCAATAAGGCAGCCGCAGCTGCGGCAGCAGCTGCAGCAGCAGCAACTGCTGCCAATAGCGCGGCAGCTATTCAATTGACCATGGGTCTGGGCAACAACACAACTGTGGCGGCAGCAGTAGCTGCTGCTGCGGCGGCAGCGGCGGCAACAGCACGAATTCGTTCCACCTCCTCGAGTGGCGAGAGCAGCAGTCAAATGGGCCTCAATAGTCCGCTGCTGAGCCAAATGAATTTGGGCTTCAAGCCCAGTCCAGCATTGGTAACCTCAGCGGCCTTAGTTGGCGGCGTCGTCGGCGGAACGGCAACGGCGGCTGCAACAGCTGCCGCTGCAATGCTCTGCAATAGCAATAGTAATAGCGGCAACAGCAATAATTCGTGCTCCGTTTCGATGTCAAGTGTGTTGCACGATTCAGGCATCTGTACATCGTCGTCTTCGCCATCTGTCTCAATACCATCCCCAACGCCCATCCAACTGCAGTCGCCCACATTGCAACAGCAGCAGCAGCATCAAAATCAACAACAGCAACAGACATCGCTGCTGCAGCGCAGTCCAACGCAACAGCAGCAGCAAATATTGTCAGCGTTGCCTACGCCCATGTTGCTATCGCCACAGCTGTTGCCGAAGCCGCCGATGCAGCAAGCTTCACTGTTACAACAGCAGCACCAGCAACAACAGCAGCACCAGCAACAACAGCAGCAGCAACAGAAGCCGCTGGCGGTAATTGCAGCTGCAGCAGCGGCGCAGCGACCTATGACCACATACTATTTGCAACCGCAGCAGCACCAACAACAACTCAATGTGCAACGACAGCAACATCAGCAGCAGCAACAGCAACAACATCAGCCACAGCAGCAGCTGCAACATCAGTCACAGCAGCAACAAATTTACGCACAACAGCAGCACCAACAGTTGGCCGATGAGGCACGCATAGCTGTGAGTGCGTTGCAAACATTACATGCCACGCCCACGTCGCACATAGTAACGCCCATCAAAATAAGTGCAGTACAGGCGCTGAAGCAGCCATCAATGCCAACACCACAACAGCAGCAGCTACTGCTGCAGCAGCCACCACATCAGCAATTGTTATTACAACCGCCAACACAGCAACAGCAGCAGCAACCACAAGTGTATCAGTCAGCGGTGGTTACGCCCACAAAAACGCCTAGCAAATTGACTATACAGCCCATAAACAACAATTGCAACAACAACAATAATATAAGCAACATCAACAATAACAACAACACAACGCCAGCAAGTCGAAAAACGACAGCGAAAGTTACAACAACACCAACGGCCGCCAGTAGTCCAGCAGTGGTTGATGCGAAGGAAGATGAGGCCACCTCAACAGCAACAACGACGATAACAACCACAGGAGGAGGAGCAACAGCAGCAGCAGCAGCATCCACACCTGCAACATCTACGCCTGCCAAGAAAGATAAACCAAAATCACGCGAGGAGCGGAAACTGGAGGCCATACTGCGTGCCATCGAGAAAATGGAGAAGCAAGAGGCGCGCGGCAAGAAAACAGGTGGTAGTGCTGATAGTCGCCAGGTAGGTGGCAAGCAGCAGCGTTCAAGCAATTCACCAGCATCGCCACGCAAACGCAACGCCAGCAGCAATTCGATCAGTGAGTCGGCAGATTCCAGTGTTCTCAGCTTGGGAACGCCAACCACCAGCAACAACAACAACAAAACTGGTGGATCTCGACGCAACAAGAGGAAGCGTAAAGTGAGTCGCAGCTACAACAACAACAATAACAATAGCAAACGTCGCAAGAGTCTCAGCGAATCGGATGCGGAGTCACATACAGAATCGGAGCTCGCTTCACCAGCATTGCAGCAGCAACAGCAGCAACAGCAGCAGCTGCATCAGCTATACAACAATGGCAGTCACAACAACACTGTGCAGCACCATCTGCAACAGCAACAACAATCGGCAGATCAGGCAGCAGGATTGTTGCTCGCGCTAGCGCATAACGGCTGCGATCCATTCAAGTCACCAGTAGCGGCAGCAGCATCGGCAGCGTCTTCCTCCGTCAGCAGCGCCTGTCTCTTAATTGAGGCCGCCATGGGACCGTTGGAGCAACAGCCCCAACATGCCCAAAATCAGCAATCGGTTGTTAATCAGTTGCAATCACCACCAGTGGGTGAATTCAAATATCCGCCGAGTGGTGCAAAGACTAAAAAGACGCTCATGTCCAGCTGGTTTCAGCAATCAGAGCAGGGTGGTGAGCATCAACAACAATCCGGTCTGGACAGTTTAGTGCAGGCTGCAATGAGTGAAATAAATGGCTCTAGAGAGCAACTGCAACAACAACATCAACAGCAAAATCAGCAGATGCTCAAACAACAGCAACAACAAATGCAACTGGATTCACCCGCTCCGGCTTTGCTTAAGGTGGAGCAATTTATACATCAGGTGGAGGCGACGGAGCGCTCACAGATGCCCTCCGTGCAAAACAATTCGTCGGTGAAGAAGCGATGGCTGCGCCAGGCCATCAGTGAGGAAACTACCGATGAGAATCAGCCCCAAGCCCCAGTTACGCCCACACCGAGTATATCGCCACAGTTGCAGACACAGCCGCCACTGTTGCTCTCCAACGGATTCAGTACGCCGCTGAAAAAGCGACGACTGGTTGTGTTGAGCAATGGTGGCCTGGAGGCGGCAGCAGCTGAAGAGCCGCACATTGATGTCATTGGCTGTACCGGCGAGGAGGAGCACAAGGTGGAAGTAGACTCAAAAACAGACATCTTAAAGGTGGAGACATCGCAGCAGCATCAGCAACAGAATCAGTTTGAACAGGATGATGATGTTGATATTCTACGCTCACCCAGTCCGGGTGCTCAGCAAATTGTAGCCGAGGACAATTTGGTAAAGATCGAGCCAGAGGACACGAGTGCCGCTGCGGAGGATGTCAAAATCGATGTGGAGCGTGAAGAGAGTCAGGCGTGTGACAAGTTCGAGGAGCTAGTCAAGGTACAGCGAGAGAAGGAGGAGCAACAGCAACAACAACAGGAGCAGCAGCAGCCAAAGCCTGAACCAATGGAAGAGCAACAAAGGGTGGTCAAAGTGGAGGCCAAATCAGAGATTAAATCAGAACCAGTAATTAAATTTGCTGTCGCCAAAGTGGAACCAATACCGGAGCCCAAACCAGGTGAATCGCTGCTACGCACAGCAGCAACAGCAATGCCAGCAACAGCAATAACAACAACAACTCCGACTACTTCGCTTGTGGATTCTGTAAAGGCTGCGATCAAAGCGCGCACGCCAGCCATCGTTAAAGAGGAAGAAGAGCCGCCCAAGAAGAAACCCAAGCTTGAAACCTCAGCAACAACACCCAATCCAGCAGCTGCAGCTGCAACAGCAGGAATCTCAACACCTACACCAACAACTACAGTAACAACAACAGCAGCAGTAGTAACGCCTGCGGCAAGCAGCAAAAATCTAACAGAGTTGGATATTCAGGAACGTTTGTTGTCCTTCCATGCGGAAAACATATCCTACTTGCAGTCGCGCAACAAGAAGGCAACCACCAACAGCAGCAGCAGCAGCTCCAGCAAGAGCAACAGCAACAGCATCGACTTGCCACTGAAGAAGTCGAGCAGCAGCAAAGAGAAGGATGAGAAGCGAGAGCGTGATAGGCAGCAAAAGAAATCGAAAAAGGATAAGAAGAAGTCCAAGGAAAAGGATAAATTAAAGGCGGCAGCAAATGCAGCGATGGCGGCACCAGAGCCCAAAAAGAAACAGTCTAAAGAAGGAAAACAACTGCTGGCAGCAGCAGCAACATCAGCAACAACATCAACCACAACAACAGCGAATGGCAAGACAAAACACAACAACAGCAATAGCAGCACCAACAACAGTGTAGAACAACAACTGCAACAACAACAATCGGCATTGCGTCGTCGCACCATGTCCATATGTGTCGCACCAGCCACACAGCCTGGAACAACAACAACAGTGCAAGCGACAGCAACAACAGCAGCAACAACAGCAACACCAATAGCCACAACGAAGAAGCGCCAAACGAACTTTGAACAGGAACTGACCAAACCAAATAGCCAAATACTCAGCAGTAGTTTATTGCTCAACAGCAGCAAAGCTCCGCAAGCAACAACAGCAGCAGCAGCATCCATTACTGCTGCAGTTGTTGCACCCAGCACAGCCGCACAACATCGCAAGGAGAACAATCATCATCATCACCATCAACATCAACATCAGCATCCGGAGGCAGCCATAAGCCTAGCAGCAGCAATCGCCAGTGGCAAGTTGACAGCGATCACTCGAAGGCGTGAATCGATGTGTGGCAGCCGCCAGCAGGCGGCATTTATTGCGGCTGCTATCAAGAAAGAGAAGAAGGAGAAGAAGAAGAGCAAGAAGAAAGATCGCGAGAAGAAGCAAAAGGAGAAGGATAAGGACAAGGACAAGGAGAAAGAAAAAGAAAAGGAGACAACATCAAAGCTAAAGAGTCACAATCAACCGAAGCCTCCAACCGCAACAACAACCCCAACACCATCACCAGCAACACCCAAAACAACAAACTTAGCCAAACCATCAACAGGCGCAGTCTCTGTACCAATTTCAGCTGCACCAATTCCAGTGCTCATCACACAACCAACACTAGGAGCAACACCAACAGCAACATCGTTGTCTGTACCACTTGTCGTTGGCAGCACGGCAAAGCAGCAATTGCCATTCTACAATACAATATATGGCAAACTGCAGGAACCGCCGTCGGTGTTGGCAGCATTGTCCACAAACCCCACTTTGGTACCATTATCTCCGCTGGTTAAAATCGCAAACACTAGCAGCAGCAGCAACATGCCCAGTTTGGCCGAGTATTTGGAGGCGACCAAAACCAAGGCGGCGTCAACGGCTGTGCCTGCAATCGTTGTTGCTCCCATTGCACCCAAAGGCACTGTTACAGCAGCAGCAGTTGCAATGCAAGCACCAGCCGCTGCAGCAATAGAGATTATGCCACCACCATCTACAACGCCGCTGAAACTGTACACACGCACCGCCAGTCATGATCCGCGCTTGAATCCTATGCTAACCGTGCCGGAGCCGGCCCCAATGCCCAAACGTAAGCTGTCCATTAGCGAGTATCGGATGCGACATCGTCCATCCGTTGATACGCGGCCGACAACGACTCCGCCGTCGACACCGCCAACAACACCGACGACGCCACCGTCGTCGACCGATCGCCAGTTGTTCGCCAAGCCGCAGACCATCAATAAATGTTCACTGCAGTCTCCGGATCGCTTTCAGGCCGCGATGCGTGAGCGACGCAATTCTATAAGCATGCACCAGAACAAGAACAACAACAGCAACAATAGCAACAGTAGCAACAATCATCAACAGCAGCACCAGCCAACGTTGTCATCGCCATTGCAGCAGAATCACCAGCAACTCCATTCGTCGGCGCTGAAGAGCAACACGTTAAACTCTGTGCCAAATTCTTCAGCTGCCACACTGAAAACGGTGAACAGCATACTGAGCACTGCTCATAAGCTGCACATGTTCGATGACAATCCCAAGGGTAAGCTATAAGAAAGAGAAGCCCCTTTATTTAAGCTTGAGCTAATTCTTTGTTATTTTGCAGGTGGCCACTTTAATGCGGCGCCCACGTTGCTGGAGCAGCAGCAGGAGAAGATGAGCGAACGATCGCGTTGTCTCCAGCGCACCATTTCCTGTGATTCGCGGGTGATTGAGCGCTTGGGTGCTGGACAGCTGGCGACAGCTGCGGGAAGCGGCAGTGCCGTTGTAATGGAAAAGACAACGACAGCGAGCTCCAGGCGCGATGTTTCCTAGGGACAACAAAAGAAACGAGCGTGCAGACGATGGGTAAGTGGATGAGAAATATTAACATTTAATTATTGTTATTTATGTAATGATAATAATTATTTTTTTTACCTTACGCAGAGTAATCCCTAATGATCGGAAACGGCAACTACAAGGATAAACCAAATATGTAACCCAGTTATTGCACTGAAAATAGCAATCCAAATCCGAATGGCATCCAAAATGCCAATAATGCATGCTGTCTTTTTCAAATAATGATGCCATACGTTGTGTATGAAAAATTATATGATGAGCACGGCGCAAGAGGAGCAACAATAAAAATCCGAAACGGCAGTCAGATATAAAATCCTTATTTGTGTTTTAAACGCTATTACTCGCTATAATTAATAATACTTACTTACAAACATGTATAGTTAGAAATATTTAGATTTGTAATTCTTTTTGAGATTAATAAGAAAAACAAAGGACAGCTAAATCAATAACAACAATGTAAATTGAAAACTGGAAATTAAGAGAAACCTTCTGCTAAACTAATTGATGATTTAATGGTCGTGTTTTTTCGTAACAATCGAGAGCAACTTATATAATTATATTCTATAAATATATCCCTATATATGTATAGTATATATAGTATACATCAATGTTATGTATATGTATGCCTATAGCTACACATAGCGCTATAAACTTATATAATGCCTAGATATACAGAAGAAACCCGTACACACAAACTTATTGAAAAATGTAGTAATTTGTTAGGTAACATTAAATTCCCTTTGGTTTGTAATCTAAGTTAATTGCATATATATTAATATATATACACATTAATTTTTTTTAGTTACATTTTTAGTTGTGTAGAGCTCAAGAATTTTAAAACATTATTTATACTTACTGAAATATGCAAAAAGAAAATACGAGAACACAAAATAAATGCATACATATTTTCTTTTTCTCTAATCATTACCTTAAAATAGTTGTAAGTAATGTGCAAATATTTCGAGAATATACTTAACACACAGATGAAAATAAAACAAAACATATTTGAACTACCATATTTATTTAACAACATTAACCAGGCTTAAAACGCAAGCAATACTATAAACCAAAACAAAAAGAAAAATACAAAAAAAAGGAAAAGCTGTAAATACAAAATTGCAAGCGTAAAAGCGAAGAGCATATTGTTAAATATTTGTAAATAAAAAATTACATAGTATAAAATAAGTTATTTTATTGTTAGCTTAAGCTCAAAAACAAACAACAAAAGAAAAATACAAAAACGCTACTTTAGCTTGTAAGTTGAAACATTGAAAGAAAGAGTACAAAACGCGAGTTAATTGAACGTAATTAATCTTAAGCACTACCTAAAAAAAAAACATAAAAAAAATGTATAATTAAAAAAATGTATATAAAAGGTCGTCGCGTATTTAGCCTTAAGTAATGCCACTATTTAGCTGCTCTCTTACATCAACATATATACCCGATATAGTATATGCCACACTCCCAAACCATTTTATAAAAACTATAAATTAGCATTCTTGTTTTGAAACTTTCGACGTACTGGCCTTCATTAGACAATTAAATTTTTCACTTCATTAAAACCATTTCAACATTTCTTTAAATTAAATTTGGCAGCAGCAAACAAATTAAAACGAAAAAAAACATATAAGGAAAAGTACCATTTGACCCTGTGAATAATAAATACAAAACTAAACGAATGGAAACGTTTGGCTACGTTTGTAAATATTTTTTTTTAATTTTTTGTGTATAACCATTAAGTAATAAAATTCATTTTTAAACATCAAATGGCACACAATATAAGAATTAAAATTTATAATTCTGGATGGAGTGTGAAAAGTATAAATTTTGTAAACGATTTGGCCATTAAAATGAAAATTTTTTTCGTAAATGAATAAGTGATTTTCTTATTATTTAAATGCTCTTGTTAACTTGTATAATTTATTTAGGGTTATCGGATATTTCTTAGGTATTCTTTAATGTAAATAAATATAAACTCACAGTACATTTTTGTAATGAAGAAATTGTAAAGTACACGCAAATTTAAGAAGGCGATTTTATAAAAATATTGTTAATTTATTTAAGATCTGTATAATACTTAAATATATTTAGATATAGTTACATGCATAGAAACCAGTTTCGTAATAAAAAATTAAAAAAAAATCAACAAAAAAAACAAGAGAAAATAATAGTTTTCAGTGAATCACACAAGAAATTACTTATAAATTATTTGGACGAAATTCAATATAATAATTTTTACTGTAAATTAAGTATTTGCATAATTTTTAAGTGCGAATTTGAATAATAAGAGTAGTGTTTTTAGCCTTATACTTTGGTTTAACTGATGTACATTAAATATGTTAATTATTTACTAAAAACAAGAAAAACAAAATACAAAACACAAAACAAGCGCGAATGTTTATAACACTTCCGTCTGTAAAATACATTGAAAACTGAATTGGTAAGATTCTTTAACAATAAACAAAAAACGAAAAACACAAATAAAACCGAAAATAAAACTATAACATTTTAAACATTGTTTATTTTTTGTTCATTAAATAAATGAAACTTTTTATGATCGATATAATGCAGTTCCATTGAATTATTGAAAGTTTTTTTTTTTTTTTTTTATTTTTTTTTTTATTAAGTATTGCAAAAACAATTTTAATGCTATATATATTACTTGTTTAGCCAATCTCATATTTCTGTAATGAGAATTGCGATTGCAGGCACAATATTGTAGATAAAAAATACTATGAAACACAATGACAGATTGCGATTACGTCTATTCTTGAACAAAGTGCAGTCCATTATCATCTAAACCTATCGCTGCGAAGTAGCTGGGGTCACAGAAAGTTCATATATATACATTTTGTATATTTAGAAGCATGTGATAAGTAGAAAGAAGGAAGACTTTGTCGGATTACAAGAGTATATTGACATTTGATGCTTTATTGCATATTTAAGGCCCCCATCGTGAGGCCGTAAGTATAAAATATACAAATTAGGGATATTAACCTATTACATTTCAACATAGGTGGGCATGGTCATGACGCCGCAATTGTTCTTTTTAGCCGACATCAGAATATAACCGTCGTTGCCCCAATAGGTGGACCACGAGTTTTTCACCAGCCAATAATCCTCGCCGTTGATAGTGCCAAAGCCAACGGCTAGCACTGCATGATCAAGTCCATCCACATCATTCTTGCACTCCGGTTCGTAGTAGACGCCATGCGAATAGAAGCTGAATGTCTTCGGTGAGGCATCAATGGCCACAGAGAGCGGACCGTGTTTGAGCAGGGCCAACTTGAAGGCGTTAGGATCATTGGTGGTAACGTTGACGAAACCCTTAATGGGTGCCACGAGTGTCAAATTGTTCACATGACAGTAGCCATCCTGACCCAGATAGGGCCCGTACTCCTCCTCGGTGGGCACGCCACCAACTTGCATCATCCATTGATAGACACGAAAATCTTCACCACCATCGCAACCATTGTTGCCATAACCCCAAGAGCAGTCGATCAGGGCCTGTTGCGACAGACGCACCAGATTGCCACCGTTCTTCAAGAAGAAGGCGCCCTCGATATGACCAATGGTGCCAAAGGACCAGCACGAGCCGCACACCGATTGATCTGGAAGCGTAAAGGATTATTATGATTAGGGAAAGTGTGCGGAATTTAAGACCTGAACGCACCTTTAACGGGACTGACAGCTCCATAGAGGCGCCAATCGTACTGGGAGGGTATCTCATCCTTGTGCTTGTTGACATCATAGGGGAAGGGTTTGCCCGTGTTGTAGCCACCAGATGATTTGTAGCCGCGACGTGCTCTCAGCTCCTCATCGCTCTTATCGGCCAAATGATTAACGCCTAGCGTGTAGGTCAGCTTAGCACGATTCTTGGAGTGAATGTAACGCAAGTTTTGTCGGAAGATGTTCTTGCGATGCTCGTGCTCCTTATCATTGGGATAGTCGATGCCATGTTTGTGTTTGAAGTGATGGAATGCCTTCTCCACATGTTTATCGCTGCCGGCGATGAATTCGTGCATCGGATTGAAGGTGGCAAAGTGACCGGAGCCGGGACCCGGGAAACCAGTGCAAGTCAAACTCTCATCGATCTCGAAGACCTCGTTGGGTATATCGTCATGCTCATAACTATCATAATCAAGATAATAGTGATCGTAATGCGAGCCCAATAGCGTATTATAACCACGCATCTCGTAGCGCACAGGAATCGGCATACGACTGGCCGGATAGTGCGGCGACTTCTTGTAGCGCACCCACAACGTATAAACGTTCTTCTTTTGCCCAATCACCGATTCAAGCCGGAACTTATCGCACGTATAACCCAAAAAGGTTTCGGTGCCAATAAGCTCAAATGGTTTCGCATCTGGCAAAATACTTTGAATTTCCACAGGCTGTTCCCCTGTGCCGTTCACCATCAAACAACTCAACTTATTCAGCTCATCCTTGGTGGTAATTGGAGTCAGTTTCAATGCCGTGCCAAATTTACCCTCGCCAGCCAGTTGATAAGTCTTGACCATGCCCCCATAATAATCGATGCGGGAACGTCGCGTATTCTTGTCATACCAGGCATAGAAGGGTTCAGCGATCTCAGCATATGGAATATAAAGAGTACCCTTCACTATATAGTTGGCATCCCAGCGAGGAGGTTTTGTGCCCAAAACTAAAACAAAAATATAAAAAACGGCATATTAACAGAAATTTGCGGTAAAAGGCAGCCATTACAATACATATGCATACAAGCTCACACATACACGCTAATACATACTGTCACATATATATGCTTACAAACACATATGTATGTGCATGTCTCACGCCATGCTATCTATACACAAAAAACATATACACACATGCAGGCAAAATAAAAAAAGCCGCTTAGAAATTTGCACACTGACCATGTTAAATTGCAAATTATATATTACTAACAGTATTAATATTACTCACCTGCCAGGGCTAAGCTGGCCAGCAGCGCTAAATTCAACCACAAACGCATTTTCTTTAAAGTCACACTCTATGCTTAGTTTTTTTACTATGTCACGTTTTTCCGAAATAATCGCAACTATGTTGACGAACGAAAACATATTGAATTTATTTTATGGGAAACCTAACGACGTAAGCTCGCATGAGCAAAGAGAGGCGCACATGAGAGAGCGTTTACAGCTGTTATGGCTTAACATGATCTTACTTAACAGAGCTGCTAACGAATATGTGTGACCAAACAATGCTTATAAATAAATCTACAAGTCAACGATCTGCTAAAAATGCGTCTTATAAAAGTATAAGGCTATTTGAAAGTAAATATTCGACGTGCTCACGCAGAGAGGAAACAGCTGTGCGTGGACAACTGATTACACATTATGTCACACTCTCTCTGTTATCTGACGCACTCTCATTCTCATTCTTGCTAAACACATCGAGCCTTAGGGGCTGCTGGCTGCCAAAGGAGCCGAATAGACGCCAAACAACCACCAAGCGAACAGCATCGCTGTCATCTCCTATTGAGTAAGCACACACAGCAGTGAAAAGTGCACAACTACAAGTAAGCACATACAAATATGTATATATGTGTCTGTGTGTGTGCGTTTTAGCCCCAAAAAGTGCGCTATAAATGATTAAGTGCTATTTGTGCCGACCTGCGAATTGCATTGTGAATAAAAAACTACGCGAAATGAGCCGAAAAGCGAGAAGTGAATTGCAAATTGAAACCAACAAAATGCATTAATTAATTAATTGCTTTAATTGTATGCTGCGCGTGTGATTGTGTGCGTTTGAAGCGAGTGTTGTGCAAAATGTAAATAAATTTTGTAATCAATAGCAAGCATTTATTTATTGTCTTAACAGAACAAATCAAACCAAATTTGTGAAAGCAAATTTAAATCAAATTTAAATCGTAAGTGAATGTTTGTTGATTGATCTTATAAGCATGATTATGTATTTAAAAGAGTGTATACATATTTTGTATTGTGTTTGAAATTTTCTGCCTTCACCAATGAAAATTCGACATATACAGGCTAAAGCCCTCAATAATTACGAATTAAATTTGACCTACAAATTTTACATCAGCTGCTGCTAATTAAAGTTTACTTTAATAATGTTATTTAATTTAATGCTTAATTTTACATGTAAAGTAAATTAGATGCTTATGAATATTGCTAAAAACTAGAAAATCACCTAATATTAAAGCATTAAGTTAAGTTAAAAAATGAAATATATTGGGAATATCAATCTCAAATATAAAATTGTGTAAATCTTATGAATATTTAGCTTAAGTAAATAATTTATTAGTTTTAAATAGGGCAGTTTAAAAACTACCGAGAAAGGACTTTATCTTTGGTTTCGTTCACTTGAAGCACAGAATTTTACGTATGCAAGTGTAAATCTTTGCGTGTGTGTAAGTAGATATTTCGCAGTGTGTAACCTACATTTTAAACGACAAACATATATATATGTATATGTACCTGCATACATGCATATATAAATACATAGAACAAGTCAAAAATCCGTGACCGAAGTCCTACTCGTTGTCGTAAGCGCTGCGCTGCGCTGCTCTGGCCACGAATGGTGTGGGAGGCGACGGCACATGTAAATTTGCCTTTATCAGTGCCCGAAAAACATACTCACACACAAATGCACGCTTCACAAAATCTTATATACCATTAGCCTACGTTGCTCTCCAAAGGAGAACGACGAGCACTCTCGCGAGAGTCACCGACACGAACTTTTCGTTGTTCGTTGCGTTCGATGCTTCCGTTACTAAATTTTACACTCTCTCATTCTCAGACACACACACAGACTTTTGTTACGGGAGCCCGTTGTCCGCTAAATCCATAGTCAAGTCTGTGCCACCCACTCCTGCCTCCCCAAGCGGTTTGCTGTTGTGTGCGTGTGCTGCATTTAGTTCCGCCTTTGCTGCGCCATTAGAATTTCCACGCAAAACGTTTCGGCTTATGGACTTTTTAATGGTAAAAGGCGCAAGAATACATAAATATGTATCGCATTTGTGTCAATTGTTCTGTTTTTACTATAATTTTTTGAAAATGACTAATTACATCAAAAGCTTACCCCATTTGTTTGTTTGTTGATTTATAATTTATTTATCATCAAATTAAGTTTAAGTGCCGCATTTAAAAGTCTTATAAAAATGAATCAAGCCGTACAAGTATATTTTTTTTTTTACAAACTTAATAAAATACATTTTTGCTACACATTCACTAATATATCATAGAGAATTTTATTTCATAAGAAAATTTAGGATAATATATTTAAAAAGGACCGATACTTAATAAAAAAAATATATATAAAGCCCACTTTAGATTCTGAAAAAAAAAAAAATACACACACATATATCGTATAGTAAGCTATTTTTATGCCATTAGTTCATTGTTAATAGGATATAATCACATTTTCCTCTTAAGGCAACAGTTACAGATATTAAAATTGACGGAGACAGAAAGGAAGGGAAATGGGCAACGGGACGGGTAAGAGAGAAGGGAAGCGAAACGAAAAGCATCAGAACTAAAACGATGATTCAGATTGTTGCCACACTTTGCACAAAAAGCTGACTAGGCGGGTGGCGCCAATGGGGGACAGAAGTGTCTATACAATTGTCTGCCATGCTGTGTGGCTGGATTCTGGGTGATATGGAGGGATGGGGTTAGGTGGCTTTAATACTGCATGGCAAGCAAACACTTGGATACGAGAAGTGGCTTTTATGTTTGCCGCAACACATCACTGTGGATTTTTAGTTGTCAGGATGTTGGGTTTGAATTCAAAACAATGGAATCATTGTTGTTGTCTGTTGATATTAAACAATTGTTTACTGCACCAGTTGTTGGCGGCTGGCTGTGCATCATTTTAATTACCAGTTGCTGCTGTTGTGTACTTAATATATATTATATATATATTGCCAGTTCACACTTATATGGCTTGTAGTGCATACATAATACATTTGAAGAGTGTGATCAGCAAATGTAGTTAATTTCCGTGTTAGGACTAGTAATTTTAATATAATTTTATTTATTTTGGGTGTGTTTGCCTTTCACTTTTTAACAACCAATACTTAAATCCCAAATTTTATTTTCATTTATTTCTTTCTTGATTGTTTTCTTTTATATGTTTACGAGTTCTCTGCAATTTTATCCGTTTTTGTCTTTATTTTTGTATTACTTTTGTCCGTTTTATTAGTTCCGCATTACATTTTTCTATTCTTTGCAACACTTAAATCCCTTTTCTTATCTTTCACCAGCCACTTCACTCAAGCTTTTCCTGTTCCGCCCAGTTGTTTTTCCTTATTAATTATATAAATGTTGGGTTTAGTATCTAAGTAAATCTTTTAAAACCCACTCAAACCAAGTCTAGCTATTTTGATTGCGTGACATCTTGACATTCATGCGTTACAGTAACAATCATGGCCATGCTCGGACGATAAGCGTACTAAGGACGTAAGAAGGGATGGGATGGGAGTGGACGGGAGGGTCTGACACCCATCAAAGCGACTGCGAGGATGTGCTCCTTGTCAGCTGGCAGCTAGGGCTGGAGCAGGCCGCCCATAACATTTCCTTCTGTTCTCGTCTTTCTTGAGATATTGACAGCTGCTATCACGGAATCAGTTTGCAGATGTGAAAAATTTCACTTTTAATTTGTACATTACATTATTGTGAGTTTCATTCGTAAATGTTAATCACTTCAAGCAAAAAGTGGCCAGTGCCTTTATCAAGGCGTCTTCATCCCCATATTTAATTATCCCGATGACTTCGATTGTCGGCTCAATCTGATCTTTACGGAACCAACATTTACCGTTCAGAATCACTCCGCTTCTGCTTGGACAACTCCAACAGTTTCCCTATTTTTAAAAATACTTCGCTTCCACTGTATTTTCTTCGGTCTTCATGTTTTGTCATGAAGGACATCAAGGATGTCCTTGTAGCTCAGTGGCTGTGCGCTGTCAACTAGAGCAAAAAGCACAAAATCCCATTCGTTGCGGGAGCAATCGCGATCCAAATGAAGTTTACACAATTGCTTTCAATATTTTAATATTTGTATTCCCTATAAGTAAGACTTTCATTGCCTAACCGTCCTGCATAATAGTAAATGATTAATGGAAAGGTTTTATAACTATACAGATTGTTAAGACTGGTCGAATTTATTT
Organism: Drosophila fungiperda; assembly: GCA_035042345.1. Lineage (NCBI taxonomy): Eukaryota > Metazoa > Arthropoda > Insecta > Diptera > Drosophilidae > Drosophila > Drosophila fungiperda. The sequence continues at coordinate 589,640 of JAWNLM010000021.1, forward strand.
ACAATATACAAATACACTTAAAAGAGTAGGATAGTTTTCCTTCTGACAACAAAGACTAACCAATGTATATTAACATATACAAGCAAATCATTACAGATTCAAAAAACTTAAAAAATATAAATAATAATAATAGAAAGTAATAAATGAGCTCCGATTTATCTTAAAATCTAATGCATAATGTAAATCCACGTATGGTAAAATTAATAGTTCTATATTAAATAAGTGTTTATTAATAAAGTTAACCTTACTTTTCGTATTATTTCAGTTGGATAAATGGGCCAAAATGGGCTAGAAGACCAGCAAAAACACGAGAAAGTTCGTGTAATACATTTTTAGCTTGCATAGAACGCAAGAGCTTCCGAGTAAAATAAAAAGAAGTAACAAACAAGAATAAAAATAGTGCATGTAAAATAATTTTTTTGGGTCATAAATATTTCAACTAGTTGGAGGATTGAAAAAAATTGCATGCCCCTCTAATGATGATGACCGCAACACGAACAATTTTGCCATAAGAGCAAATTATATAAAATTATCATGCAGCGCAGGCAGCGGCCAAGTTTGCCACTTAAGGGCAACAAGAAGGCTAAACTTGAACAGCGCTGCGTGCGGACTGCATGACGTATACGTAAAAAATACATATGCATTACATGTACGTAATATGTACAAGTTATGGCCATTTGCCAAACACCAACTCAACGACACGAAGACGAGCAAAACTGAATAGACCACATTGAACACATTGAAAAAATACGATAAAGAAAGAACAAAGAGAAAACCCTTAACAAATCGCAAAAGTTGGAGGAGACTTGCGAATGTGTTGAGGCAGCTGCCACAAGATGACAAAATGGCGAAGTTAACATTGCACCGTCTACTGCAGCGTTTGCAGCTGACGGCGCTGCAGCTGGCCACTAAGCAACAACAACATCATCAAGAAGAAGAACAACGCAACTACAACAAAAACAACAACAATAGAACGCGCATGGCTCTCTTAGGCTGGCTGCAACTGTGCCGTGGCAATGGGCATTATCTAACTCTGGCTGTTCTCATCTATGGCTATTTAATGCTGCATGCCTCTGCCGCAGCAACTGCTTCAATAACAACAAAAACAACAACAACAGCAACAACAACAACGAGGTCAACAACTGCGACCATGTTGGCCCTGTTCAATCGCACAACAACATTAGATTTAAGTCAAGTACAAACACCAAAACAAAACGCACAGAAACTAAAACGCGATGTTGTCCATCTGTCTGACGATGAATACGATGCCAGTTATCCAGATGATATAGACGACATTGAGGCCTTGATTAATAATAAGTCAGGTGAGTTAAGCACTCAATAACTAAATATATTCTCTATAGAATTTTGGGACCAAATTGTTGCAAGCAGTTTTTATTTTAATATATATACATTTCAGCTAAGAACTTGTCATTCAAATCAAAATACACAATCTTCAACAAATTCACAATCTTTAAAAACTGACAGACATTTGTTAATTTACATGGTTGGGCATCTGATTTCATTTCTTTCTAAAGCCACTAAAAAATGAGAAATGGCCATAACGAAGCGGTGCTGAAATATGTAACAGGCAGTGGAAAGCATCGCCGACCCCATAAAGAAAATAGATTTATACATGAAATGAAATAATGCTGTATTCATTGTACATCCGAGTCGAGCACTCTCGACTAGAGCTTCATTATTTAAGAATGAAGTAAATTAAAAAGGGCCACCAAGCAAGAACTAAATAAACGCTTTTCATTTAAACATCCAGAACTGAAATCACTGAGTTGCGATATCGCTTATGAATATAAATATAAATATTTTCCTTCACATATCTCGCGGCGCTAAAGAGCATCAAATTCCCTTACGTATATATGGCTCCTGATTATATGAAAGGACTGACAGGCAGGCAAATAGCAGGACATGTCTTTTATTGTTATGCTGATAAAGAATTTATATAGAATTTTTTATTTGATGTCGAAAACTTTGAACATAGAAAACATAGGTATTCTGGATACAGGCTTTATTTAGTGCAGATACAGCTACCAATATTCTTGGGTATATACACTCTTAGAACGACAATGTTGATGTCAAGTCCTTAAAATTTTAACTAGATTTAAACTGAGATCTCTGATAACAAAAAATCACAAAAGTCAAATTATGGTTTATAAGAAGTGGTACTTGATAAGATGTAATGTTCAATGTCATTTTAAATTCTTCTGATTCAATCCCAAAATATATTTGGACCCAGACTTTAAACATACAGTTGACATTTGTATCCGTTGAGCTCAGCACATCAGAAAAAATTAATTCTGATCCTGATATTATCTTTAGTGCCTGCAGTCAACAAAATATTTATCAGTCTTTTCAAGCATCGATGAGAGAGGAAAAAAATGCCGGATCATATGCCCATAGAGCTGTGAATCCACTGCTTAACTATTAAAAACTGTTTAAGGAGAGTGATGATAATACAATATATATAGGAATAGGGAAATTGAAGAACTACGCGAAAAGTTAGTGAATCATTACGTAACTTTAGCTATAAATAAGAAACTATTTAAGAATAAAAGTGATATAATTTACAAACTTCAAATCGAAAGCGATGCAATCAAATTGCATGAGTTAAAAAATGTTGGAGGAATGCAAAATGGATGCAAAAGGCACAATAAATATCCAATTTATCAAACGATGTAAAATGGTGTGCACAGAAATTGAAGGAGAAACCGGAGTTAGACTTCAATCCTTTTGGAGATGCTCCGGGTGTACATGATGCCTCATACGATTCTAAAATTGGAGGACCTGGATGGATAGTTATTAAGTAGCGAATCAAAGGTAAAGAGGATTTTAACAGGTCTTGGGCCGAATACCGTTAGGGCTTTGGTTCCTTTCAAGGCAACTTCGACTTGGGCTTGGACAATATCCATCGCTTGACGAACATTATGAATTTTATATTCATATGGAAGAAATTAATGGGGATATTAAATATATAAGATATAACCTCTTTATCATCACGTATAGCTGGATTTTCTGGCAATACCTTAGATTGCTTGATAAATAATAATAATAATCAGAAATGTAGCACATATGAACGATAACTTGGCTACAAATTGTGTATTAGATTTTGTAAAGATATTTACACGAGATTTTAAATAAATAAAATAATATTAAATATATCAAAAATCGACTTATTTATATCTTAAGAAGAATTTATCATTGCGGCAAATCGACTATGCTATTGTTGCGAATCAAGAATATATATCCGAATATACTTTATGGGGTCGGAACAACTCTATTATATGCACTATACTCTTTTCCAATCGATTTATCAAATATTTTCATATGTTAATCCATAAGAATTTGACTTTTAATGGAGAATAATATATTTAACAACCGTGTTCCTAGTATCTAGCAGTCGTGCTCTGTCGACTATCCTGTTTATATTAGTTTAATTTAATATATTTTGAATTTCCATTTAGTAAATTATAACTAAAATAAATTGCGAGTTTGGTTTTGTTTGACTCTTACGTAATCATGCAAACATGAAATCTGCTTACATAACATAAAACTAAATTGCCATTCGTTGATTTTGCCCTGATTTCAATGTCATTAAGCAGATGAACTTGTGGTTTCTAAACACACGACTACCTCCACAGAGGGTCCCTTCAACAAAATAGATTGAATAAGTCCGTGAATCATTGCGGCTTAGCACAGTAAATAGAATCCGGCTAAAACTGGTGCATAGCTTTACTTATATGCAGATGCAGTCAAGGCAGTTACCTAAATCCCTACCTCTTTTTGGGGCACCAACAAAGGCTGAGTGCAGCACTCAGCAGCTGTTGTGCAATTTATGAGAATTATGATCTTTTGGGAATTAATTCGCCGACTCGATTATACTAGCTATCTGTGTGTGAATGAGTTTGTTTGTGTGTGTGTTGACCACAATCAACCTGGCTCAAAACTTGGCAAGACATACAATTTAAAAGGTCAAGGAAAGCCAAATACGACCCGATTTCAGATGCAGTTGTAAATAAAATTATATTAAACATAGATTATTGCAGTTATTAGTATGAAAAATAAGTATGTATATTTTAAATAAATGAATGATTATTATGATTGCAGCTAAGGGTAAATACATTGGAGCGCCTTGCAACGAGCTGAAATGTGATACAAAACTTTTGCACGTCGTCTGCGATAAGGAGACACAAATTTGCAGCTGCGAGCGAAATTATCCTGTGCAGCTGGGACTAATAAAGGGTTGCGCCAAACGTAAGATATGAATTAATTAAGGATTGTATTGTTATTGGCTCTACTATTGCTGTTATAAAGTTCGTAGCAATATCAGACAAATATTTATATTATATTAGAGAGAAAGCTTTAGATGCTTATTGGTAAACTTTATATAAAATCATATACATTAAAACAATTTTAAATATGGAACAACCTTTTTTGTAAACTCTGAATTTATGCTAATTGCAGCTAAAAAATTGGGCGATCAGTGTTTCTATGACGAGACATGCATCTACAACGATGAGAACTCCCTCTGTGTTCAGGTGCGACACAATGCGATGTGTCAATGTGCCAGTGGATATCACTCGGTCAGCTATACGAAGCCAACGAGGCGCATCTTTTGTACACCCGGTAGGCTCATTTATATACTTTTAATATGAAAGGTTAAATAGGGGTGCTACGTCGAGTAGGGGGCTAAGAAAACGAAAAAGTCTTCTGTACCACTAGGAATCTCCTCCAAAAATTAAATTCTTAGAAACCTGCTAAAAAATGTGGTGCTACGCGCACCCTTTTCTTTTCCTTCTATTATTAGCTGATGTTTCCATGGTATAATATAATTTTCCCACTCTTATTTATTATTAATGTAATAAATATTAAGTTGTTAAGTTCAAATACTAATCAATGGAAATCGTCAACCGATCAATATCAGCTTGTGTACGATTCTCTGATTAGTAGGATAAATTATTAATGCTTAAAAAATATTCATATATATTAGAATTTATTTAATTTATTAATCTCCTTTTTATTATCGATTGCAGATCTCAGCGAACTGAGTTCCGATCTGCCAACATTGTTGGGCGTGTCATCTGGCATTGCGGTGCTGGCTGGTCTCATTTGCATGGTGCTGCATTTGTTTAGCAAGACCAAATATCCGAGACATCGCAATTTCGGGGATGCGAACATACCGCCGCCCATCCTCTACTCCAGCGATACAGGTGAGGGTGACACATGGAGTGAACTGGAGTGGACGGGATGGATAACTTTTTCTTTTCAATCCCGTAGGCATTCCGTTGACTGTCCATTCGGCACGTCCGTCGTCACGTTCGAGCATACGGTCGACGGGTTCGATAGGATCCTACGGGAATCGACGCGCCTCGTCTGGCGGCTTGGGCGGCGTCAGTGGTGGAGTTGGGGGTAACAGTGGTGGTGTTGGTGGTGGTGGTGGCGGTGGCAGCGACGGCGCTGGAGCAGGGCCAAAGGGCATACTGGTGTCGACGTCTCGTACAGGTGCGGCTAGATCGGCCGCCATATTGCTCATATCGTGTCACATTACGGCCGTGTCCAAACAAAATTCACGCGCGTCATCGCGTCAAACATCGGGCGCCGGCTGCAGCCAGCATTCGCGCGACGATCTTGACGAGAACAACGGCTCCGGCGGCGGCGGCTCCTCTGGTGGCTGTCGGAGTTGCGAGAACACTCTCTCAATGAACCGCCAGCTGCAGAAGCAATTGAATCATCAACGGCATCTGCTCAGTTTCGAGCTGTCGCCGGCGAAGACAAAGAATCAGGATAGATTTAGGACCCTCTTGGGCATGAAAGATATTGACGATGATGATGCCGATGATTTTAATAAATATGATGATAATAATGATGATGGGTTCAATAGCATAGATGCACTAGGTGGCGGTTGCAGTCTTGGTGCCGGTGCCATTGGCGATGGCACTGGTGGTTTCAACTATGGCAGTGGCACTGGCGGCGGTGGTGCCGAGATGCATCATTTGCAAATTGGCGCCCTGCCCACGCCGGCGAGTGAAACGCCCAGATTTGCGGTAAATCAACACAGTCATCTTTCAGCGTCAATCATCAGCCATCAATCACAAACAATCACAAATCATTACCAGCCCAAGATGCTCACAACTCGCAAACCAATTTTTCGTTTTTTTTTTTTATCAGTTTTAGTTTCAGCGAAATCAGATATTTTGTGTTCCCAAACCTATTTAATTGGTGATTTTTTTTAAAATATTTTGATAAGCCTAATTTATTATTTTTCTGGGTACAGGGTATACAAAAATATACATTCTAAGCCATTAATTTAATTGTGGAACCAAAGTTCATTGGCTCATATTCTTAAGTGTACATTGGCTCATTTCAAAATCATCCCATTTGCATAAATAAAGAAAGTTTAACGAAGAACATTCGAAGATACTAATTCTTAGTTTTAAACGAATCTTATGTTCTAAATGATCGATGTTAAGTGTGCTTCCAAATCTCTGTATTAAATTTCATGTTTGTTGTTTGGTTTTTTTTTGTTATCTTTTCCAAAGAAAAAAAAACACAATACAATATACAATTTACACTATACAAATAAAAACACACAAACCAATTACAAACCAATTATAGCAGTTTTTGTATTTGATAACTTCACACACACAAATAGACACACACTTAAAACCAGACACAACTTGATATGGAAAATTGCAGTTATGCCGATAAAAGTTGAAAAGATTATTTATTTATAAAGCATATTTCCAAAGACACTTTAATAATAACGGAATAATTATTTACATTCATCAGAGTCACAACAATAATAAATAAATATAATTATATGTACAACTTCAGCTTGACAATATGATATCGAAGCAATATGGCGGTGACTATGTTCCTGTTTCCAGACAATTTTTATAACACCATTATCTAATTTTTTTGTAACAAAATAATGCAAATTATAAAGATATACCAACATGCACACACAACACACACAGATACACACACACACACACACACGCCTAGACCCACACTAAAATTTCCAATCTGCATGCAACCAATATTGAGAGAACACCCCGAATGATATAATCAATTGCAGACCAACCGAATCCAATAATTTTTATTCATTAAATATCGATAACTTCTGCAAGCCTCTGCTGATTCATTCTGAATGTGTAATAAATATATCTATTTACTATTTTTTTTCGTACTCATTTATAAAAACACACTTCTTCAAGCTTTATCATAAACAAGCCGCTTGTCAACATTTAATTCTTAATATCAACTTGCAGCATTAACTCTGATCTCGGATCCAAGGCAGTTCTATTTAAATTTTCGCAATTTTCCCAGGCAAAAAAGTTAAACGGACTATTGTACAATTTATAGATATTTGTTTTTCATGTTAGGATTCATATATTACTACTTAACTATATAAGCAAGCCTACCATTATTTTATAAATGAAAAAATTGTATTTTTTTATTTATGTTACTCACAGCAGAAATTCGGATATTTTTATTTCCCTAAATGCTTAGTACATTTTTTGGAAAAGACATAAGAAAATCAATACTGAAAGTTTTAAGAAAAATAAATTTTATAAGTTCTGAATGGCAACAGTGCATAAAACATTATTTCAATTATTTTTAAAAAATTTAGAAAGTATTTGTTATAAGCTACCCTGTTTATTATGTGCACTTTTAACGCATTTTGAGATATTTCAATATTTTAGTGTGTTACTTAATTATATAGACGAATGCTTTGCATACAATTTAGTCGCTTGGTGGTGGCGTTTGTTCTCTCATTCTTCTCTGTATCTCTCTATATCTCTCTCTCTCTCTCTGTCTTTGACTCTTTTTCTGTTCAACTCTCGCTTTCTCTCCCCCGCTCTCTGCTTCTGCCTCTGCTTCGATAAATCTATGCTAAATAAATTGCTGCTACCAATACTAATTTATTTCAAGTTAAATTTGATATGTTAAAAACCAAGTTTTTGACCGCTTGCAGGTTCTCGAAGACCAAGTCTAGCGTCTGTGCATAGCACAAGCTCCTCGGTGCGCAGCTACAGCATGATGCGATTCGAGAAGGAGGCCCAGCAGAAGGAGATCAGGCAGGAGATGAAGTTGCGCCTGGCGCGTCTGCAGCAGCAGCAGCATCTCACCCAGAACAAGCCGCAGATAATCATTGGTGAGGCGCTGCTACAACATGGCGCACTCAGTCGCATTACAATGCCCACTCCCAGTCCCCTAACGCCCAACTCGCTGGACGAGCTACTGCCATCGCTAGATGAGAATCAGGAGGTAAGCAAACTAACCACTCCTCTACTATTATGTCTAAAGCCATGCTATTGTCCGGTTTTGGATTAGTATCCACCTAGGTTGGAGAATACATATAAGCAGCTCGTGCAGCCTCAGGCCACAACATCCACAGGATCCACGACAACGGTTAGCTCGTATGCAAATGGCTATAATGGTCCCTGCAGCTCATCGAATGAGGCTCTTTAGAATAATGTTGAATTGAGTGTAGCTTTAGCTAAGTTGTGTACTATATATACATATATCTATATATCTATATTATTGAGGTAATCCAAGTTTAGTTAATCCTTATCGTTAGTTGATTGAATTAAACGTCAAACGTGTTTAGTTATAGCCAATTAGATTATGTGTAACATAGTAAGCGTCTCCTTTGATGGGCAAGAGCTGCTAACTCTATTAATATATATAAATATAATTTTCTAGTTGTATGCATCGTATATACTATATTTTATACGTATTGTCATACAATTTTGTAGAAATTATACAACAAACAAACAAATTCCACATGAATTTGAAGTAGCAAAAGGAGCTAATGCTATACTTCCGATCCGGATCCGATTAAAATGTAAAGTTTTTTTTAACATTCAAGTTAAAAGTTTCTAATAGTTTTTTAAAATGAGCCCAGCATTAAAATGTAATTAAAAATATGCTCAATATTATTTTCAAATTTTCAAAAGTATCTACTTTCATTTAACTCAAAAATGTATTAAATTATTGAATTTTGATGATTTAACTCAAGAATAAAAAGAAAAGTTGTTATCAAGACAACATTAAATACCTTAGTGTATAGGCTTTCCTATTATTTTGTCCACGAGTGTAAATCTATTAAAATAATTGTAACCGACAACTGTATTATTTAGCTCTTATATATAATTTAGTAATTATCATCTAATAATAATTATTAACACACATTTGAAACACTAGATGACAAAGTATTGTAATAATATTCTTAAATTAATGAGCTAGTAATAAAATAAAGTAAATAGTTAATGTGAGTTTAGGAGTGGCACACCCTAAAGTTTAGTACTGATTAAATATACACAAATGAATTTATAAGAATCGGTTTATATAAAATTTCTATATATTAAATAGTAAAAGCTGCGAAATTAACAATGCAATAATGTAGTAACATAATGCGGCCAGATATGAATACGTACGAAAATCTTTCGCATGTTTGTAATTATTCCAACAGATCCAAAATTTTAATCCTTCAATTGTTGGACTTGAAACAAGGGTAATTTCAATAAAGATGTGTTAAAAAGATTTTGAATTTTATCGATATGTGTGAAATCGGCCATTAACTTAAAATTAATGTGTATATAATTAGTTGTAGGACTTACAAACATAGAGAATAGAGTATTATAGTTCATGAGTTATAGATAACTTTAAATGCATATGAATGCCGATAATTATACAAATACTTGATTATATTATAAGTAAAGCCTCGATTGAGAGCTTGCCAGTGTTTGTTGTACAAATTGTAACCAAATAACAAGTATAATTACTAAAAAAAAAAGGTGAGAGTTCAATAAATTGATCATTCAACTAAATCTACAACCATCATCTAAAGTCAAATAGAAGTAGTTAATGTTAAAAACGATTGAACGTTATGAGGATAGTTGTCCTGTTTACCGAATTATATATTTAATTTATGCATTTTCCACAGAGGAGTTTCAACCGAATACAATAAATGAATGAAATGTACTATACACTATCAAAAAAAATATATATATATATATAATAATTGTAAATCTTAAAACTAATATGTAGTAGTCGCCTAAATGGTTGTTGAAACTTATGTTCGAGTTTACTAATGTTAAAGTGTTAACGTTTATATAGTCCTTTTGTTCAGATCTGTTAAAGCTGTACTAAAACTATCGATGTGTTGTTTATGATTAGCATTGTCTATATACAAGGTCTGTTACATATCTCCCTATTGTTATACAAAGTAGAAACATATCCAAATTGTGCAATTATATGTTCAGTAAAATCAATTGAAGAAATCGTCAAGTTTCTTTTTCGATATGATATAAGAAATATATATAACATACAATTCACAATATGATTTCTATGAAGATCTCACTCACTATTATATTATCAATTGCAAGGTATCAAAACTTCATCCGATTTCTTTCCATGAATTTCAGACTTAATAAACATTGTGTAAATACAATTCAGTTGATAAAACATTTATGATGCAAATAAAAATAAAACTAAATAGTTCACCGGGAGATCAATGAAACCCTCTAAAAGCTATAGTCAAATGACAGACAGACTCCGTAAATTTGTGAAATAGTTTTAAGTTCGGAAATAAAATATACTAAAGACATACAAACTTGTACAGTAAACGAATTTAAAGTAAATTTCGGTGGATATAGACAGCTGATACAACCCGATATATTTATTTTTGGATTCTTTGGCAATCTCTATATAAAAATATTTGTTTTTACAATTTTGTTTCTTTTATTCCTTTAATTGAACACTATAATTTTGATAAGGGTTAACAAAGAACTCGTAACAATTTAATTTAGTCAACTTCCTCGATGGTTGGGCCACTGCCACCGCCACCAGTTGCGCTTCCATTCGAGCTCTGGTTGGACGGCGGTGGTGGCTGCATATTGGCGCCCTTATAGAGTCTGGTCATTATTGGGTTACAGATGCGCTCCAGCTCCTGTTGCTTATGCTCAAACTCCTGTTTCTCGGCCAGCTGGTTGGCATCCAGCCAAGTGATTGTCTCGCTGCACATCTGTTGGATGGTGTTTCGATCGACATCGCTGATGCGACTGCGCAGCTGCTCATCTTCAAGTGTGGATCGCATGTGAAAACAATATGATTCCAGTTGGTTCTTGGCATCGATACGCTGACGTTGCTGATCATCCGCGTGGCGATATGACTCGGCATCGTTGACCATACGCTCGATGTCCTCCTTGGAAAGGCGACCTTTGTCATTCGTAATCGTTATCCGGTTCGCCTTGCCAGTGGACTTCTCAGCGGCACTAACATTAAGTATGCCATTGGCATCGATGTCAAAGGTCACCTCAATCTGGGGAACTCCACGCGGTGCTGGCGGTATGGCAGTCAGTTCGAATTTGCCCAAAATGTTATTGTCCTTGGTCATGGCACGTTCGCCCTCATACACCTGGATGAGCACGCCGGGCTGGTTGTCCGCATACGTGGTGAAGATCTGTGTCTGCTTGGTGGGTATGGTCGAGTTGCGTTTGATCAGCGCTGTCATAACACCACCAGCCGTCTCGATGCCCAGCGAGAGTGGTGCCACATCCAGCAGGAGCAGATCCTGCACTGCCTCCGAGGTGTCACCGTGTAGTATGGCCGCTTGGACGGCAGCACCGTAGGCCACCGCCTCATCGGGATTTATGGACTTGTTCAGTTCCTTGCCATTGAAGAAATCCTGCAGCAGGCGTTGCACCTTGGGTATACGGGTGGAGCCTCCGACGAGCACAATATCATGGATCTGCCCCTTATCCATTTTGGCATCACGCAACGCCTTCGCCACCGGCTCCATAGTGCTCCGAAATAGATCACCATTGAGCTCCTCGAATCGGGCACGCGTTACCGACGTATAAAAATCGATGCCCTCGAAGAGTGAGTCAATCTCGATGCTGGCCTGCGTGGAGGAGGACAACGTACGCTTGGCACGCTCACAGGCGGTCCGCAGGCGTCGCAGGGCTCGCTTATTCTGGCCAAGATCACGCTTATGCTTGCGCTGGAATTCCTGCACAAAATGATTGACCATCCGATTGTCGATATCTTCGCCACCTAGATGCGTGTCTCCCGCAGTGGCCTTCACTTCAAAGATGCCATCCTCGATGGTCAGCACGGAAACATCGAAGGTGCCGCCGCCCAGATCAAAGATCAACACATTTTTCTCTCCGGTCGCCTGTTTATCTAAACCATAGGCAATTGCCGCTGCCGTCGGCTCGTTAATGATGCGGAGTACATTCAATCCCGCAATGGTGCCCGCATCCTTTGTCGCCTGTCGCTGCGAATCATTGAAATAGGCCGGAACGGTGACCACTGCATCTGTAATGGTGCCACCCAGATATGCCTCCGCAGTCTCCTTCATCTTGGTGAGCACCATCGAGGATACCTCCTCAGGATAGAAACTTTTCTTCTCACCCTGGTATTCAACTCGTATGCGCGGCTTGCCGTTATCCGAGATCACTTCAAAGGGCCAGTGCTTCAGATCGCTTTGCACCGTTGCATCATCGAATTTGCGTCCAATCAGCCGCTTGGCATCTGCAAAATTATAAACAAATCCCACACACATATAATACATTAACACAAATTGGGGTTTGTCTTTATTATCACTACCGAACAAAATCTGGGGAACTTTTTGGGATCACTTTTACAGATTGTACTAAACGTATTTGAATAGTATTCGTAATCGTAGTTCTAGTCTAGCCTAGGCTAGGCGGGGCGGGGCGGGTATTCAGGGCACATTTATGTGGACTCTGAGACTGAAATGAAAATACAAACAGAAATATAAGAAAAGAAATCTTTGCATTAAGCCGGCAAAAATCTGAACTTGTCTGAAAATCCTGGAACATGTGACGAATTTGACTTCTAGATCTAAATCAAGTTAAACTGGAGAATTCTCTGGAAAACTGACTATTTGGAGAGCGTAAAAGATGCAAGTCAATGAGAAATATTTCGAATTGTTTTACTTCATTTATAAGCAATAAAATAATTATATTAATTGTTTACTTATTATTGAAATCCATTCGCTTCTCTCTTTATCTCCCTCTCTCTCTCTATCTATATCTCTCTCCCTCTATCTCTACGGCTATCTCTGTCTTTCTCTCTACCCTAAGAAATCTAGTTCTTCAATAAGTTTCTATAAAATTTAACTATTTCTTACAATCCTGTGAAAAGTGCCCCAGTATCAACTATATGCAGAACCTGTGCCAACCCAACAAAACTTTACTGAGTTTTAGAATCCAATGAATATTGTCTCAACTAAACCTTAATCAACACAATTTTACTGGCAGTATTTGAATGACAAAATAGATACTTTCGTCTTTATGAATGTATTTAAATAAGATGATCTGATTTCGAATTTAGTGCACATAATAATCAAGTCAAGTGTAAATATCATCGTGCTTACTTATTCTATTTGTAAATATTTTCGTTTAGCTCAACGCAAAATATCGCCACAGACACAAAAAAGCGACGCTGACACAAATTATGTTAATAAACATTTGGTTATTTTCTGCAGTGCCACTTTCGCAGCTTGTGGAGGGTGGCGGGCAAGGGAAGGCAAGGAAAACAAACCAAATAGAATTGACACAACAAGTGAATGTGTCTCATTAAATCTATGTGTGTGTGTGGAGGGTGGTTTTGGGGGGTGGTTGTGGTCTAGCACAAAAAAAAAATGCAAAAATACATTTGGGCTACAACTTTTAGCTGGCTGAGTGCAAAAGCACGAGAAGCCAAACTACAGAAATATATCTATAACTATTCCCAAAATAACAACAAGAAAAATTTAAGAAAAAAAATTGCACATCCTTTAAATTGCTGCCCGAATTTCATTAATTAATTAAAGCCTAGTGAAAGTTGTAACTTACCAAAAATTGTGTTATTTGGATTCATGGCCACTTGATTTTTGGCGGCATCGCCAATGAGACGCTCCGACTCCGTAAAGGCCACATAGCTGGGCGTGGTCCGATTGCCCTGATCATTGGCAATGATCTCCACTTTGCCATGCTGAAAGACGCCGACACACGAGTACGTTGTACCAAGATCAATGCCAACCGCTGGCAATTTTGGCATGTTTAATGCTGTGGCTTTATTTAGACCAGCAACCAGAAAGAAGAACACAAAGACCAAGAAGAAGACGTCGTCAAGGTCCCCCAGGGAGAGTAAATCACACAGAGAGCGCAACCACATAGACAGTTCGAGAACATTAAATTAGAATCAAGGTAATTTTTGTATTGTATTGTTACACAACTTACCCAAAACTCTATGCCAGTTTGGTTTTTCGGTTTGTGTATTTTAGAACGCAAACCGATATAGATATAGGGATATGATCAAAAACAAAAGAACGAATGTCAAAATTCGCAGGAATTCGAGTGTTTTCTCTCTTTGCAGCTCCACAGCGTCTGCCTGTTGATTATTACGTTGCCCAAATGAGAACAGCTCGAACACTCATCAAACCCCTCGAATTTTGCTCTCGATTCGATTTAAAGATGCAACGATCACAACTGCCACAAGCAAACTGGCAACAACATTTTCTCTGCAAATTGGCATTCAAATGTGCAATCATCGAAGCTGCTTAACATCAGCATAACATTTGAATGTAAAATATATATATGTATATATATTTATTAAGATATCTTAGCTAATTAATTTTAAATAAGTTTAAATACTCCAAACGAGAGTGTTTGCTATCAGATACCCTGCACCCATATTAATTTAGATTAAGTTGGTCAACAAACCTTAATCTGGCAATACCAGCTCCTATTTTGCTTGTGCGAATAATAATTGCTCCTGACCTGGTCAAAAGAACTTGTGGGGTGGTTCGAATGGGTCTGAGCTTAGATCAATTGGGTGGTCGCGGTTTGCGGATACCGATAGGTCTCTTCTCGGGGAGGTTACCTGCGAATAATACGAGATTTATCGTAAATAAGCAGTTACGGACAAACGTATGTTATGTCAATCGTACTGACGAGGCGTTTCTTTAATACGATAAACCTTGAAATTTATTGTCTTTCTTTAAATAAACAATTATACCACAATTCCAAATCGCAATTAAATGGTTTTTAAGATGTTTTTTGGCAGCAGCCCAAATTCTTTAAATTGTTCTTATTTACAAACTTGAATCGTTATATAAAAAGTGTAATTTCATTCTTTTCGCATTACTCTCGCTTATCGACCGTGTCGAATTTACATCTTTTAAAAGGCTTTGCTGTCTTCAAACCTTCGTATAAGCAAAACACGAGTTCTGGTAATAAGAGACTAAGTTATTAAACTTTATAACGTTACTAAAAGAAACAATATTTTTATTTCAAATAAATCCACCAAAAAGCTGTTAACATCAACAATGCTATTATTAAATATGAAAATCATTGGATTAGTGACTGTTGCCATTATGCTGGCAATGTCAGAAGCACAGACGAGCCCAAGACATGAATGCAGGGCAAAATCCATAAAAAAGAGGAAACCAAATATCAGAGTGGTACTTGAATATGGAAAATAGATTAGTATATAAATATTGAGAAAAACAAAAGAAACATATATCAAATAATTAATACAAAAGATTTATCGAACTTTCACAAATTTGACTTTCCTATTATTCACATATTTTATTATATATTCTTTTAAGTTACCCCTAAATCAAAGTTTGTCTTAAACATCTATATATATATATATGATATTCATATATATATATATATATTGAGATATCTAAGCTAATTATTTAAATAAGTTTAAATACTCTAAAAGAGAGAGTGTTTGCTAGCAGATACCCTTCACCCACCTCATATTAGTTTAGATTAAGTGATATTCGATCTTGAATTGTGTTGCTTATCTTGACGATGCTTACAGTTGATTACAAATATATCTTGGTATACTATATACAAATTGGAAGGCTATCAGAAATCGATTTGTATCGAAATGCCTGAAACATTTATCAATTTAAATAAAATAAACTTGGCCTTTATATGGCATACGAGAACTTATATTCAAAATTTAAAGCCTCTGGATCTTAAAGTCTTTTCGAATTGGCTGCTGATTCTGATCAAGAATATAGATGCTTCCTAGGCCAAATTTACTTTTGTACAACATTGTTCCAGCCACAAAGCAACACATGCTGTAATCAAATAATTGAAATTACCCACAAAATTTGAATTACATACTTCTTTGTCGTTAAATAAATAGCAAATATGCTAAGATCTTCAATCGAAATCGAAATATGTTTTAAAATGTCAGATTTTTTAAAACAAATCTCATCTCGCAACGGATGAAAACGAATAATTTTGTTGTGTTCTTCACACTTGCCTTTTTAGGCGTTATTCTGGCGATACCACCTCCTATTTTGCATGTGCCAATAGTAATTGCCCCTTTTGCTCATGAGGCAACCACTACTCCTTGTTGCGGCAACAACGATGCTACTGCAACAGAAGCGCCCAATGTAAAACGCTGCTGGAGTGGAAACAACTGGTGCAACTTCTTTGATTCGCAACACAAACCATAATGTAAATATTTTTTTGGCATTGTGAAATATTTTTTACCTTTTATTCTTAAAACTACCCGAAATTTGAAATAAAAAAAATAAAACGGAAATCCTTTTTGAAGCATCCAATTTACATTTAAACTTTGTGCGGAAAAATTCTAACATTTCTTACAGTTTTTATATTCACTTTTCCCCAATAATTATTTTAATAAACACGAATTTAAATGGTTGTAGTGAGAATGTTGCATGAACAGGCTAGAATGGGGGCTTGTCTATTCCACATTCGTCATGTTTCTTAAAGACAAGTGCATAGGTGAGGACAGGATGCACATTGATGCCAGCAGATGCTGTGGACAGCAGCGAATGCGTCGATGGGCTCTCCATGAATAGCATTTCCGCATCAAACCTGCTCCAACGTCCACGCTTCAGTTGCTCCTTAACATATTTCAATTGTGTGTTTATCTAAATGCTTAATTAGCAATAAACATAATAAAAAATTTCAAGCCGTATATAATTACCATATGCACTAGCATCGGGGAGCGACAACAATTGAAAAAATCAGCTATAAACTGTCGCACATTATCCGGATTGGCATTAATGACCTGATGCATTATGACACGTATAATGGCCCGTATCTTGGAACGAATTGTATATTGTTTAAGATGATGTACAACAGAATCCAATACGATCTTCAGCATACCTCAGGATGTTCGCATATGTAGGAACAGTTGCCCTTGCGCAACTGCTTTTGAATGCGGTCCAAGCTGCTGTAGTGCTTGATAGCATTTGAATCCCATTTGGCCAGATCCAAGATTTTCGATGAATATCCCCGTTTGTTATTTTGCATAACTAAATGTATATATATTACGAGAATTTTTTATTGAATATGAACGACTTTTAGAAATAAAGTTGACATAAGGTTTCTGATAATAACAAATCAAGTCGACGTAAAATTTCTGAACTATTATGATTAATTGTAATATCTGCTTAGAGTTTTTGTTATTTCACAGCTTAATTCAAAAAATTCAAACAATATTTGATCTTGGTTAAACTTTAATACGATAAACCTTGAAACTTGTTGTCTTTCGTTAAATAAACCATTATATCACAGTTCCAAATCGCTATTAAAGATACATGGATTTTAAGATGTTTTTTGGAAGCAGCACAAATTTTTTAAATTGATTTTATTATTTACAAACTTGAATCGTTATATAAAAAGTGTAATTTCATTCGTTTCGCATTACTCTCGCTTATCGATCGCGTCGAATTTACATCTTTTAAAAGGCTTTGCTGTCTTCAAACCTTCGTATAAGCAAAATACAAGTGCTGGTAAGAAGAGACTAAGTGTTGGCTTCTAGTCCCAATATCTATTGTTATTAAACTTTATAACGTTACTAAGAGAAACAATATTTTTATTTCAAATAAATCCACCAAAAAGCTGTTAACATTAACAATGCTATTATTAAATATGAAAATCATTGGATTAGTGACTGTTGCCATTATGCTGGCAATGTCAGAGGCGCAGACGGTCCCAAGACATGAATGCAGGGCAAAATCCATAACAAAACCAAAACTCGAAATCGTGATTGGAAAAGGAAAATAATTATAAATATTGTAAAAAACAAAACAAACATATATCAAATAATCAATACAAAAGATTTATCGAGCTTTCACAAATTTGACTTTTCTATTATTCACATATTTTATTATATATTCTTTTAAGTTACCCCTAAACCAAACTTTGTCTTAAACATCTATATATATATGATATATATGTATATATATGTATATATATATATATATATATAGAATTTGTGTGACTTCTTCCTCCGAATCGCTTTCATCTGCAAATTAGTTTAAATATTTAGATTTCTGATAAAGTTTCTTTTAAACAAATAATTAAACATACTTTGGTTTTTATTGCCTGCGAAAGTTGCTTCTTGCCGCCCTTGTTTTTAGCGCGGTTTGACTTCGCTTTGCCTGGCTTGGCGGCTGTCGGTGTTGCCTCGACCACCTGTTGCTCATGCGGTAGCCAGGCGATGTCGTCTTTTGTCGTCTCCGCTAAAATCAAATGAAAGTAATTAATGAGACATGGTCATAAATGCTTCGACTGCTTCGTTTTCGGCTTTACCTTAAGTTTTCTATATTTGCTATATTCCAGCTGCATGTGTTTAACATGGCCTTTTTGTTTGACTGCTCTCAGTCTGGCGTCTGATTCACCTCCTCATCCTCCTCCATCAGATGCTTAAAGCTTAACTTTGGTGCCGTTTCGCTCAAGAGATCCATTAAACCGGCCACTTGTTGCGGCTGCCGACGCCGCTCCGCATCTAACTCCAGTGCCTTGCGTATGAACTGCACGAGTGCTTTTGATCGTCTGGCGGCGTTGTGAGCGCATTGCATGATTGTGCGAACATTTGTTGGTTAAGTGTGCACAGCTCAAGAGCTCAATATATATAACTATATATATATATATATATATATATAATCTTTTTTTTAATAAACAATTATACCACAATTCCAAGTCGCTATTAAAGATGCATGGTTAAAATTCATTAAATTGTTTTTATTATTTACAAACTTGAATTGGGCGCCGTGCAAAGTGTTATATAAAAAGTGTAATTTCATTCGATTCGCATTACTCTCGCTTATCGATCGTGTCGAATTTACATCTTTTAAAAGGCTTCGGTTCTAGTCCCAATATTTATTGTTATTAAACTTTATAACGTTACTAAAAGAAACAATTTTTTTATTTCAAATAAATTCACCAAAAAGCTGTTAACATCAACAATGATATTAATAAATATGAAAATCATTGGATTAGTTACTGTTGCCATTATGCTGGCAACGTCAGTGGCGCAGCCTACAAAAGATAATGGCTACGGGCCAAATTGGATACCATCGGGAGGACCAAGATGCAAAAATGGGATATGTTATCCTCGACATTCACCGTGGGGAGATTAAAATGGGCATTTGGTACATTTGTACCGCGAAAACCAGATACAGATAGGTGCCAGATGTTGGAGGCAAAAAAATCTGTAACTATTAACTCGCACAATTAAAACCAAAACTATGGTCAATTCAACACACAAACGAATTGTATGTTATCTGTGCGAGCGGAAACCGGAATTTGTAGCGGTGTGGGACCCTACTGGTGGTAGCTCATGCCGGTTGGTGGGGGGGTCTTTATTTGGAGTCTAGCTACGAAGGAAGCAATTTCTGGTTATGAAATACCTAACTGAAGATGCGAGAAGCGCGACAGCTTCGTTGGTGTTGGTTAATGGTATCGGGGTGCTAGCTGTTGTTTGCCCCGACAAAGCGCTCTGTACCCACCGATCCAATTGGACTTCCTGCGCTGCATGGTTAATTCTGAAAGTCCCCAAGAGCAATTCCGTTGCTCACTTAAGCTAACTTTTCGGCCAGTAGGAAATAATAACGCAAATTAAGTATCCATGTTTCTTAAGTATACTAATTATTCATAAATTTCAATTTTTAGTACATTCATTTTAACAAGCAAGTTTTATAAAAAAAATACTGTATTAATACTACAAGAAGGTTGTCTATTTTAATTTCGGAATAATTTTTTTTCTACATTAGACTTGTGGAATTTTACAGTGGTTTCTTATTTCAATGCTTCATTGATTTTCTGTTTATTTTTTGTTTGTAGGCTTTCAAGTGCCCTTATCAGGTAAGCGTAGTATTCTTGTGTCAATACTTAACTAAATATTATTTTTTTCTATTACATACTCTTAGGCAGCATTTAATTATACTACAATTAACATAACTTCAGCAGATGCATGTGGGAGTTCAAAATGTATGAAGAGAAAAAAACTTAATACTTCATATATATTTACATTAGAATGTAACTTATGGTAATTTTTATTCATTCATTTTTCCTTTCTTTATTATTATTTAAATTCATTCTTTCTTTTTATTTAAACTTGTTGTTTATCTTTGCTTTTTGCATAAATAAAGAAAATCAATAAATTACAACTAACATGGGCATACAGCGAAGAAAGGCCTTTCTACGTCGATAGGGTCTTGCATTTCAATTTATGCAACACATGAATACATGTAAGTTTTTTGTTCTGCTGTTGATGGATTTAATTTAACTGGCAATAATTAATTAATTTCTATTTTTTTTTTTTTTAACACCACTTTACCACACTTGTCATCCTTTTGTGGAGATTTGTTTAACAAATTTCATAAATTAACATACAAAAAATTAAGCTGCAGATCACTTATATATATGTAAATATAAAAATTCGATTAGGATAACGACGAGACGTCTGCACTGCGCCGGTACACGTTGGTGATGATGGTGCTCCATTGGACACGTGCAGATCCTCTCAAAAATGCGTTCTTGATTTGCGTTTTTTTTTTCTTTTTTTGTTTTTTCTATTCGGTGGTGGTTTTAGTTTAAATTAGGTTATTTTAAATTATTGTTTTTTTCCAGTTTTTTATCCATATGCTTGATCTTGGGCATCTTTTACGCCGACTTTTCAACCATCAAAGATGGGGTTTGTTGTGGAATTATTTTTCTATTTTCTTTGGTTAGGAAAATTGTAATTTTTTTCCCTTCAAATTGTTTAACGTTATATTTATTTTTTCCCACATTTGTTAACTCGGGATATATAAAAACGTCCGCGATGGATTTATGGTTTGCATGTAGCCGCAATGGGGCTTATAGGTTATTTTAACTTTGTTAATTTCGATGCACGTGTTGAAGCAAATTTTTCACCGGCGATCTGCACTTTTACTTCGACGTGCATCAGGACCCGAGCGAATAGAAAAGAGAGGGCTTCTCAGAGCGGGTCTGGGCTTATATACGCCCGTGGGGTAAGCTCTTGCCTTCAGGAAATATTCAGCACTTATCCGCAGCAAAGCTTTCACCTTGAGCAGGGCTTGCTTCCCACAACGTTTTGATAGCTGCGTAACGTATGCAACGATTTTTCACTTCGTGCACGACGAATGCCGGAATTAGAAAAAAAATCATTGCCTACCCTAGATATACTTTTATATCGCACCCAAAAGTCTGCGATGTAAACATAACCAAATAAATCTCCCGAAATAGACGGAATATTCCCAGAAGTAGCAATGTGCGCCTTTCTAGACATAGAAGGTGCGTTTCACAACACATCGCATGATGCCATTAAGGTCACCCTCTAGTGGATACTTGCATTGTTGCGGTCCAGACAGGCCACAGCATCAACGCATGATAGCACAGTAACAGTCTTAACCACTAAAGGCTGTCCCCAGGGAGGAGTATTGTCTACGCTGCTCTGGAGTAGATGAACTACTTAACAGACTTTCCACCAGAGGTATTCAATGTCAAGTCTACGCCGACGACATTGTAATAATAGCAAGAGGCAAATTTGAAGAGACACTCTGTGACATAGTCCAGTTAGGGTTAAAGATAACGAGTGACTGGTGTATAGAGGTAAAGAGGAGGTATAGAGGACTCAACCGAAACCCTACTAAGACGGTCATCGTTCCCTTTACTAGACGATATAAGTTACAGAGGATGAAGCAAATACGGCTTTTAGGAAGCCCATTAGAGAAAAGCAAGGAGGTAAAATACCTCGGCGTCACAGGTATGTTAAACTTTGGCACCCATGGACAAAATACGATATTGAAGTGTTTCAGAGCTATTTCGCATAGCCGGGAAGTCATGGGGTACATCATGCATTATGACACGTATAATGGCCCGTATCTTGGAACGAATTGTATATATTGTTTAAGATGATGTACAACTGAATCTAATACGATCTACAGCATACCTCAGGATGTTCGCTTATGTAGGAACAGTTGCCCTTGCGCAACTGCTTTTGAATGCGGTCCAAGCTGCTGTAGTGCTTGATAGCATTTGAATCCCATTTGGCCAGATCCAAGATTTTCGATGAATATCACCGTTTGTTATTTTGCATAACTAAATGTATATATATAACGAGAATATTTTATTGAATATGAACAACTTTTAGAAATAAAGTTGACATTAGGTTTCTGTTAAAAACAAATCAAGTAATTGTAATATCTGCTTAGAGTTTTTGTTATTTCACATCTTTGATAATTCAAAATATTCAAACAATATTTGATCTTGGTTAAACTTTAATACGATAAACCTTTAAACTTGTTGTCTTTCTTTAAATAAACAATTATACCAAATATTCCAAATCGCTATTAAGGACAAATGGCTTTTAAGATGTTTTTTGGAAGCAGCCCAAATTCTTTAAATTGTTTTTATTATTTACAAACTTGAATCGTTATATAAAAAGTGTAATTTCATTCGTTTCGCATTACTCTCGCTTATCGATCGTGTCGAATTTACATCTTTTAAAAGGCTTTGCTGTCTTCAAACCTTCCTATAAGCAAAATACAAGTGCTGGTAAGAAGAGACTAAGTGTTGGCTTCTAGTCCCAATATCTATTGTTATTCAACTTTATAACGTTACTAAAAGAAACAATATTTTTATTTCAAATAAATCCACCAAAAAGCTGTTAACATCAACAATGCTATTATTAAATATGAAAATCATTGGATTAGTGACTGTTGCCATTATGCTGGCAATGTCAGAGGCACAGACGGTCCCAAGACATGAATGCAGGGCAAAATCCATAGCAACGAGAAAACCAAACCTGAAAATCAAGATTGGAAATAGAAAATAATTATAAATATTGTGAAAAACAAAAGAAACATATATCAAATAATCAATACAAAAGATTTATCGAACTTTCACAAATTTGACTTTTCTATTATTCACATATTTTATTATATATTCTTTTAAGTTACCCCTAAACCAAACTTTGTCTTAAACATCTATATATATATGATATATATGTATATATATGTATATATATATATATATATATATATATATAGAATTTGTGTGACTTCTTCCTCCGAATCGCTTTCATCTGCAAATTAGTTTAAATATTTAGATTTCTGATAAAGTTTCTTTTAAACAAATAATTAAACATACTTTGGTTTTTATTGCCTGTGAAAGTTGCTTCTTGCCGCCCTTGTTTTTAGCGCGGTTTGACTTCGCTTTGCCTGGCTTGGCGGCTGTCGGTGTTGCCTCGACCACCTGTTGCTCATGCGGTAGCCAGGCGATGTCGTCTTTTGTCGTCTCCGCTAAAATCAAATGAAAGTAATTAATGAGACATGGTCATAAATGCTTCGACTGCTTCGTTTTCGGCTTTACCTTAAGTTTTCTATATTTGCTATATTCCAGCTGCATGTGTTTAACATCGCCTTTTTGTTTGACTGCTCTCAGTCTGGCGTCTGATTCACCTCCTCATCCTCCTCCATCAGATGCTTAAAGCTTAACTTTGGTGCCGTTTCGCTCAAGAGATCCATTAAACCGGCCACTTGTTGCGGCTGCCGACGCCGCTCCGCATCTAACTCCAGTGCCTTGCGTATGAACTGCACGAGTGCTTTTGAGCGTCTGGCGGCGTTTTGGGCGCATTGCATGATTGTGCGAACATTTGTGGGTTAAGTGTGCACAGCTCCTGATACGAATTGAAGCTCAACACCTTGGTCGAATCCGCTGATAGCGTGACGCTTGCACCTCGTCCCTTGGTGTCCACTTTGAGATGCAACGTACCCTCGTTGCCCCGTGCGCTGTTCAGCGTTACAATGTCACAGCTCACCTGGGCCAGCCCCTTTGTGTCGCCCATGTATAAAACGATTGTGCCCTAATCGGCACCGGAAGTCAGCCTACCATCGTGAAACTTATTGGATTTGCGACCATCGAAAGTGTGCTCTGCTTTAGAGCGGACTGGACGAATGTTCTCCCAGGCTTTGATTTTCCCGTCTCGAAATGATTGGCGTTAAAAGACAACATCAATGATCTGCACTTTGCCATGCTGAAAGACGCCGACACACGAGTACATAGTACCAAGATCAGTGCCAACCGCTGCCAATTTGGGTATGTTTAAAACTGTGGCTTTAATTAGACCAGCATCCAGAAAGAAGTACACAAAGACCAAGAAGAACACGTCGTCAAGGTCCCCCAGGGAGAGTAAATTACACAGAGAGCGCAAGTACATAGAAAGTTCGAGATAATTATATTAAAATCCAGTCAGTTTAGCAGCAGATACCTTGGACCCAGCTCATTTTAGTTTATATTAAGTTGGTCAACAAATGAACATTTGTCGTTAAATAAATAGCAAATATGCTAAGATCTTCAATCAAAATCATTATGAAAGTGGCGATATATGTTTTAAAATAGCACATTTTTTAAAATCAAATCTCATATCGCAACTGATCAAAACGAATAATTTTCTTGCGTTCTTCAGACTTGCTACTTTATGCGTTATTCTGGCGATACCAGCTCCTATTTTGCTTGTGCCAATAATAATTGTTCTCGACCTGGTCGAAGGAACTTGTGAGATGGTTCGGATGGGGCTGAGCTTAGGCCAATTGGGGGTTGCGGTTTGTGGATAGGCCTCTTTTCGGGGAGGTTATCTGCGAATAATACGAGATTTATCGTAACTCCCTTCCCTATCCAAATATCTTACTCCGGGCAGGACTAAGGTGTCACTCGGACCGTGCCCGGCAACGATGCAAAGGCCGTTAAAGAGGGAGAAGTTCCTACCACCAAGGGACAACTCGGTGGGCTGGATGACCCGAACAGTCGCAACCTCTGCGGCTTCAGGCAAAGGAACCGAGGCTCCAGGATCAAGTGGTATTTAAGCCCTAAACAAGGCAAAGAAGCCGAGGCATACAACTACCGTACATCAGCTGCCATATGCAGTATGGCGAAGAAGGTAAAGGTGGCCGTTTTACCTGAGGAATACCCACAGGTATTGCTTAGTTACGGATAGCTCTCTCTGTAGGAAGAGTCCATCATAGACGAACTAATTGCGTCTGGATGGGACAAAACGGTCTCATTTGCGGGCATTCACTTTTGGCCCTGATTTCTGGTCGTTGAATGCTCCGATGAGAACTCAGCCGATTGGCTGAGAACCTATGCGTCGGGTGAGATGGTAGAAGCTCCCACCACAGTAAACAATCTCGCAAAGCCAGACAAGACACTCTGCGAAGAATCAGAGGTAGGAGATGAGTACATCCCAATGTCTTCACAGGAGTCTGACCTCCTACAACAAGGAGATTAGGTAGGCTAAACGGACGAATTAAAGAAGTTTCTGGGGAAGCAGAGGATGAAGCACATACGGCTTTTAGGAAGCCCATTAGAGACAAGCAAGGAGGATTTACACTTGTCGTAGCATAGCCGGGAAGTGATGGGGTACTTCATGCATTATGACACGTATAATGGCCCGTGTCTTGGAACGAATTGTATATTGTTTAAGATGATGTACAACAGAATCTAATACGATCTACAGCATACCTCAGGATGTGCGCTTATGTAGGAACAGTTGCCCTTGCGCAACTGCTTTTGAATGCGGTCCAAGCTGCTGTAGTGCTTGATAGCATTTGAATCCCATTTGGCCAGATCCAAGATTTTCGATGAATATCCCCGTTTGTTATTTTGCATAATTAAATGTATATATATTATTTCTGAACTATTATGATTAATTGTAATATGTGCTTAGAGTTTTTGTCATTTCCACAGCTTTGATAATTCAAAAAATACAAACAATATTTGATCTTGGTTAAACTTTAATACGATAAACCTTGAAACTTGTTGTCTTTCTTTAAATAAACAATTATACCAAATATTCCAAATCGCTATTAAGGACAAATGGCTTTTAAGATGTTTTTTGGAAGCAGCCCAAATTCTTTAAATTGTTTTTATTATTTACAAACTTGAATCGTTATATAAAAAGTGTAATTTCATTCGTTTCGCATTACTCTCGCTTATCGATCGTGTCGAATTTACATCTTTTAAAAGGCTTTGCTGTCTTCAAACCTTCGTATAAGCAAAATACAAGTGCTGGTAAGAAGAGACTAAGTGTTGGCTTCTAATCCCAATATCTATTGTTATTAAACTTTATAACGTTGCTGAAATAATTTTTTTTAATTTCAAATAAATCCACCAAAAAGCTGTTAACATCAACAATGCTATTAATAAATATGAAAATCATTGGATTTGTTACTGTTGCCATTATGCTGGCAATGTCAGAGGCGCAGACGGTCCCAACAGGGGATGGATCCAGGTTAAATTCAATAGGAAGATGCCAAATTGTTCTTGGCGTCATGAGATGTTTTCCTTAGTAAATTAAATTAACATATAAATATATTTAAAGTAAATATGTATCAAATAATTAATAAAAAAGATATATCGAACTTTCACAAATTTGGCTTTCCTATTATTCACATATTTTATTACATATTCTTTTAAGTTACCCCTAAATCAAAGGTTGTCTTAAACATCTATATATATATGATATACATATATATGATATATATATGATATACATATATATATATATATATATATGATATACATATGATATACATATATATATATATATATATATGATATACATATATATACATATATATATATATATATATAGAATTTGTGTGACTTCTTCCTCCGAATCGCTTTCATCTGCAAATTAGTTTAAATATTTAGATTTCTGATAAAGTTTCTTTTAAACAAATAATTAAACATACTTTGGTTTTTATTGCCTGTGAAAGTTGCTTCTTGCCGCCCTTGTTTTTAGCGCGGTTTGACTTTGCTTTGCCTGGCTAGGCGGCTGTTGCTCATGCATCATGCCATCAAATGAATGTAATTAATGAGACATGGTCATAAATGCTTCGACTGCTTCGTTTTCGAATTCCAGCTGCATGTGTTTAACATCGCTTTTTTTTCGACTGCTCTCATTATGTGTGGCGTCTGATTCACCTCCTCATCCTCCTCCATCAGATGCTTAAAGCTGAGCTTTGGTTCCATTAAACCTCCACTTGTTGCGGCTGCCGACGCCGCTCCGCATCTAACTCCAGTGCCATGCGTATGAACTGCACGAGTGCTTTTGAGCGTCTGGCGGCTCTGTGGGCGCATTGCATGATTGTGCGAACATTTGTGGGTTAAGTGTGCACAGCTCCTGATACGAATTGAAGCTCAACACATTGGTCGAATCCGCTGATCGTGAGTCGCTTACACCTCGTCCAGAAATGCCACACCCTTGATGTCCACTTTGAGATGCAACGTACCCTCGTTGCCCCGTGTGCTGTTCAGCGTTACAATGTCACAGTTCACCTGGGCCAGCCCCTTTGTGTCGCTCTTGCCCCAATCGGCCCCGGAAGTCAGCTTATCATCACAAAACTCAAAGGATTTGCGACCATCCAATGTGTGTTCTGCTTTAGAGCGGACTGGACGAATGTTCTCCCAGGCTTTGATTTTCCCGTCTCGAAATGATTGGCGTTAATAGACAACATCAATGATCTGCACTTTGCCATGCTGAAAGACGCCGACACACGAGTACATAGTACCAAGATCAGTGCCAACCGCTGCCAATTTGGGTATGTTTAAAACTGTGGCTTTAATTAGACCAGCATCCAGAAAGAAGTACACAAAGACCAAGAAGAACACGTCGTCAAGGTCCCCCAGGGAGAGTAAATTACACAGAGAGCGCAAGTACATAGAAAGTTCGAGATAATTATATTAAAATCCAGTCAGTTTAGCAGCAGATACCTTGGACCCAGCTCATTTTAGTTTATATTAAGTTGGTCAACAAATGAACATTTGTCGTTAAATAAATAGCAAATATGCTAAGATCTTCAATCAAAATCATTATGAAAGTGGCGATATATGTTTTAAAATAGCACATTTTTTAAAATCAAATCTCATATCGCAACTGATCAAAACGAATAATTTTCTTGCGTTCTTCAGACTTGCTACTTTATGCGTTATTCTGGCGATACCAGCTCCTATTTTGCTTGTGCCAATAATAATTGTTCTCGACCTGGTCGAAGGAACTTGTGAGATGGTTCGGATGGGGCTGAGCTTAGGCCAATTGGGGGTTGCGGTTTGTGGATAGGCCTCTTTTCGGGGAGGTTATCTGCGAATAATACGAGATTTATCGTAACTCCCTTCCCTATCCAAATATCTTACTCCGGGCAGGACTAAGGTGTCACTCGGACCGTGCCCGGCAACGATGCAAAGGCCGTTAAAGAGGGAGAAGTTCCTACCACCAAGGGACAACTCGGTGGGCTGGATGACCCGAACAGTCGCAACCTCTGCGGCTCCAGGCAAAGGAGCCGAGGCTCCAGGATCAAGTGGTATTTAAGCCCTAAACAAGGCAAAGAAGCCGAGGCATACAACTACCGTACATCAGCTGCCATATGCAGTATGGCGAAGAAGGTAAAGGTGGCCGTTTTACCTGAGGAATACCCACAGGTATTGCTTAGTTACGGATAGCTCTCTCTGTAGGAAGAGTCCATCATAGACGAACTAATTGCGTCTGGATGGGACAAAACGGTCTCATTTGCGGGCATTCACTTTTGGCCCTGATTTCTGGTCGTTGAATGCTCCGATGAGAACTCAGCCGATTGGCTGAGAACCTATGCGTCGGGTGAGATGGTAGAAGCTCCCACCACAGTAAACAATCTCGCAAAGCCAGACAAGACACTCTGCGAAGAATCAGAGGTAGGAGATGAGTACATCCCAATGTCTTCACAGGAGTCTGACCTCCTACAACAAGGAGATTAGGTAGGCTAAACGGACGAATTAAAGAAGTTTCTGGGGAAGCAGAGGATGAAGCACATACGGCTTTTAGGAAGCCCATTAGAGACAAGCAAGGAGGATTTACACTTGTCGTAGCATAGCCGGGAAGTGATGGGGTACTTCATGCATTATGACACGTATAATGGCCCGTGTCTTGGAACGAATTGTATATTGTTTAAGATGATGTACAACAGAATCTAATACGATCTACAGCATACCTCAGGATGTGCGCTTATGTAGGAACAGTTGCCCTTGCGCAACTGCTTTTGAATGCGGTCCAAGCTGCTG
The DNA here is from genome assembly GCA_035042345.1 of Drosophila fungiperda. NCBI lineage: Eukaryota > Metazoa > Arthropoda > Insecta > Diptera > Drosophilidae > Drosophila > Drosophila fungiperda. The sequence goes on from JAWNLM010000021.1 coordinate 619,048, forward strand.
TAGTGCTTGATAGCATTTGAATCCCATTTGGCCAGATCCAAGATTTTCGATGAATATCCCCGTTTGTTATTTTGCATAATTAAATGTATATATATTATTTCTGAACTATTATGATTAATTGTAATATGTGCTTAGAGTTTTTGTCATTTCCACAGCTTTGATAATTCAAAAAATACAAACAATATTTGATCTTGGTTAAACTTTAATACGATAAACCTTGAAACTTGTTGTCTTTCTTTAAATAAACAATTATACCAAATATTCCAAATCGCTATTAAGGACAAATGGCTTTTAAGATGTTTTTTGGAAGCAGCCCAAATTCTTTAAATTGTTTTTATTATTTACAAACTTGAATCGTTATATAAAAAGTGTAATTTCATTCGTTTCGCATTACTCTCGCTTATCGATCGTGTCGAATTTACATCTTTTAAAAGGCTTTGCTGTCTTCAAACCTTCGTATAAGCAAAATACAAGTGCTGGTAAGAAGAGACTAAGTGTTGGCTTCTAGTCCCAATATCTATTGTTAATAAACTTTATAACGTTGCTGAAATAATTTTTTTTAATTTCAAATAAATCCACCAAAAAGCTGTTAACATCAACAATGCTATTATTAAATATGAAAATCATTGGATTTGTTACTGTTGCCATTATGCTGGCAACGTCAGAGGCACAGACTCCAAAAGGAAATGGCATCAGGGCAAATTCGGCCAAATCGGGACATAAAACATGCAAAAGGGAACTTGGAAATGTGATATGTTTTCCTTCGTAAATTCGATTAGTATTTAAATATTGTGAAAAACAAGAAAAACATATATGAAAAAATCAATACAAAAGATTTATCGAACTTTCACAAATTTGACTTTTCTATTATTCGCATATTTTATTATATATTCTGTTACCCCAAAATCGAAGTTTGTCTTAAACATCTATATATATATATGATATACATATATATTTATATATATTTATTGACATATCTAAGCTAATTAATTTGAAATAAGTTTAAATACTCTAAACGAGAGTGTTTGCTAGCAGATACCCTTCACCCACCTCATATTAGTTTAGATTAAGTGATATTCGATCTCGAATTGTGTTGCTTATCTTGACGATGCTTACAGTTGATTACAAATATATCTTGGTATACTATATACAAATTGGAAGGCTATCAGAAATCCATTTGTATCGAAATGCCTGAAACATTTATCAATTTAAATAAAATAAACTTGACCTTTATATGGCATACGAAATCTTATATTCAAAATTTAAGGCTTCTGGCTCTTAAAGTCTCTTGTCGAATTGGCTGCTGATGCTGATCAAGAATATAGATGCTTCCTGGGCCAATTTATTTTTGTACAACATTGCACAAAGCAATACATGCTGTAATCAAATAATTAAAACTACCCTCAAAATTTGGTCAACAAACATACTTGAATTACATACATTGTTATGAACATTTGTCGTTAAATAAATAGCAAATATGCTAAGATCTTCAATCGAATGAAGTTCGGAATGGTTCGGATGGGGCTGAGCTTAGGCCACTAGGCGGGTCGCGAGTTGCGGATAGCGATAGGCCTCTTCTCGGGGAGGTTAGCTGCGAATAATACGAGATTTATCGTAAATAAGTAATCCCGGACAAAAAGTGGATACGTTAACGTCAATCGAATGCATAGCCTCACACAACCCCAATATCCATGCTCCACTGTACCTACCCCTTACCTATCCACACATCTAACTCCGAGCAGGACTAAGGTGTCACGCGAACCGTGCCGAGAGTCAACCTGGCTGGGGTCCCGGGTTAATAACTAGCCCAGTCATGTACGGTGGGCTCAAGCAAATTGCGACCGCCTGTTCTAATTAGCCTTACTGGATAATGCGGATCTCTGCCCGGGCGGACAAATCTTTCTCTGCAGCACGTGGGACCAACATGCAAAGATAAATTAAGATAAAATTACCACAGGATCTCCTGCGGAGTATGTCGCAAGACACTTGGAGAACCGGCCCGAGGGGGGGATGTCGTTTAGTGTGGTAGACCGTACTCCACAACATTCTACTCCAGCACCATATAGCTTCGATGCGCGAGAATGTGGGAGTCGGACCCGGCAACGAAACAAAGGCTGAAAAAGAGAGAGGAGTTCTTACCACCAAGGGGACAACCCGGTGCGCTGGATGACCTGGCAAGTCGCAACCTCTGCGGTTCCAGGGTCAAGTGGTATTTAAGATACCTCCAGCAGGGACTCGCTCCAGAAGAAGCCCTAACTAAGGCAAAGGAGCCGAGGCATACATCCACCGTACCTCTACTGCCATTTGCAGATATGTCAAAGAAGTTGAAGTTGGCCGTGTTGCCTGTGGAATACCCACAGGTATTGCTTAGTTACGGAGAGCTCTCTCTGTAGAAAGAGGCCATCATAGACGAACTCATTGCGTCTGGATGGGACAAAACGTTCTCATTTGCGGGCATTCACTTTCGGCTTGGATATCTGGTCGTTGAATGCTCCGATGATGCAAGCAATTTTTTTATGGTAGTAGTGTCTGCATACTTAGTAGGAGCTGGAGCCTACCAACCACCAAAAGTAGGACTGGTGGATTACTGCAGAAAAGAGAAGATACCGGTGTTAATCGATTGCGATGCCAATGCACACCACACGATATGGGACAGCAGTCACATCGATTTGAGACTTACAGACTTTATATTCAGATACGTCTCAACGGAGGAATCCATGTCGGACCACAAAATCATTCTACTTAGGTTACAACTTAATACGAGTAGTAGTGTGCCAAGTTGTTACCCCAGGAAAACGAACTGGGAAAGATTCAAGCTGTCCCTAGAGTTCAATCTACCCGGTACATATGGTATACCCAAAATAATTAGTGGATCTAGAGAGAGCTGTAGGGAATCTGAACAAAAGCATAATTGATGCTTTTGAAGACAACTGCCCGGTAGAGAAAAATAAAATCGAAAAGGATGCCCCCTGGTGGAAAGTTAGCATTGAGAGGCTTCGTCTCACTACACGTCACCTCTTTAACAAACCCAAGAGAGACGGATAATGAGAATGGTACCGTAAAAATCTGACCTCCTACAACAAGCAGATTAGGAAGGCTAAACGGACGAATTAAAGGAGTTTCTGTGGAAGCATTGTAAGCACCGGCGAAGGCTCACCATAGAGCGCTTGCTAAGCGAGCATGTCATTGAAACGTAAAGATGATTCATTAATAATATATATAATCATAATATGCATAATATCCCCAGGGAGGAGTATTGTCTACGCTGCTCTGGAGTAGATGAACTACTTAACAGACTTTCCACCTTGTGACACAGTCCAGTTAGGGTTAAAGATAACGAGTGACTGGTGTATAGAGGTATAGAGGAGGTATAGATGACTCAACCTAAACCCTACTAAAATGGTCATCGTTCCCTTTACTAGACGATATAAGTTACAGAGGATGAAGTAAATACGGCTTTTAGGAGGTAAAATACCTAGGCGTCTCATTTGACAGTAGGTTAAACTTTGGCACCCATGTACAAAATACGATATTGAAGTGTTTCAGAGCGATTTAGCATAGCCGGGAAGTCATGGGGTACATCATGCATTATGACACGTATAATGGCCCGTATCTTGGAACGAATTGTATATATTGTTTAAGATGATGTACAACAGAATCTAATACGATCTACAGCATACCTCAGGATGTTCGCTTATAGAGGAACAGTTGCCCTTGCGCAACTGCTTTTGAATGCGTTCCAAGCTGCTGTAGTGCTTGATAGCATTTGAATCCCATTTGGCCAGATCCAAGATTTTCGACGAATATCCCCGTTTGTTATTTTGCATAACTAAATGTATATATATTACGAGAATTTTTTATTGAATATGAACGACTTTTAGAAATAAAGTTGACATAAGGTTTCTGTTAATAACAAATCAAGTCGACGTAAAATTTCTGAACTATTATGATTAATTGTAATATCTGCTTAGAGTTTTTGTTATTTCACAGCTTAATTAAAAAAATTCAAACAATATTTGATCTTGGTTAAACTTTAATACGATAAACCTTGAAACTTGTTGTCTTTCGTTAAATAATCAATTATATCACAGTTCCAAATCGCTATTAAAAATACATGGTTTTTAAGATGTTTTTTGGAAGCAGCCCAAATTCTTTAAATTGTTTTTATTATTTACAAACTTAAATCGTTATATAAAAAGTGTAATTTCATTCGATTCGCATTACTCTCGCTTATCGACCTTGTCGAATTTACATCTTTTAAAAGGCTTTGCTGTCTTCAAACCTTCCTATAAGCAAAATACAAGTGCTGGTAAGAAGAGACTAAGCGTTGGCTTCCAGTCCCAATATCTATTGTTATTAAACTTTATAACGTTACTAAAAGAAACAATATTTTTATTTCAAATAAATCCACCAAAAAGCTGTTAACATCAACAATGCTATTATTAAATATGAAAATCATTGGATTAGTGACTGTTGCCATTATGCTGGCAATGTCAGAGGCGCAGACGGTCCCAAGACATGAATGCAGGGCAAAATCCATAACAAAACCAAAACTCAAAATCGAGATTGGAAAAGGAAAATAATTATAAATATTGTGAAAAACAAAAGAAACATGTATCAAATAATCAATACAAAAGATTTATCGAGCTTTCACAAATTTGACTTATCTATTATTCACATATTTTATTATATATTCTTTTAAGTTACCCCTAAACCAAACTTTGTCTTAAACATCTATATATATATGATATATATGTATATATATGTATATATATATATATATATATATAGAATTTGTGTGACTTCTTCCTCCGAATCGCTTTCATCTGCAAATTAGTTTAAATATTTAGATTTCTGATAAAGTTTCTTTTAAACAAATAATTAAACATACTTTGGTTTTTATTGCCTGTGAAAGTTGCTTCTTGCCGCCCTTGTTTTTAGCGCGGTTTGACTTTGCTTTGCCTGGCTAGGCGGCTGTTGCTCATGCATCATGCAATCAAATGAAAGTAATTAATGAGACATGGTCATAAATGCTTCGACTGCTTCGTTTTCGAATTCCAGCTGCATGTGTTTAACATCGCTTTTTTTTCGACTGCTCTCATTATGTGTGGCGTCTGATTCACCTCCTCATCCTCCTCCATCAGATGCTTAAAGCTGAGCTTTGGTTCCATTAAACCTCCACTTGTTGCGGCTGCCGACGCCGCTCCGCATCTAACTCCAGTGCCATGCGTATGAACTGCACGAGTGCTTTTGAGCGTCTGGCGGCTCTGTGGGCGCATTGTGCGAACATTCGTTGGTTAAGTGTGCACAGCTCCTGATACGAATTGAAGCTCAACACATTGGTCGAATCCGCTGATCGTGAGTCGCTTACACCTCGTCCAGAAATGCCACACCCTTGATGTCCACTTTGAGATGCAACGTACCCTCGTTGCCCCGTGTGCTGTTCAGCGTTACAATGTCACAGTTCACCTGGGCCAGACTGGACGAATGTTCTCCCAGGCTTTGATTTTCCCGTCTCGAAATGATTGGCGTTAATAGACAACATCAATGATCTGCACTTTGCCATGCTGAAAGACGCCGACACACGAGTACATAGTACCAAGATCAGTGCCAACCGCTGCCAATTTGGGTATGTTTAAAACTGTGGCTTTAATTAGACCAGCATCCAGAAAGAAGTACACAAAGACCAAGAAGAACACGTCGTCAAGGTCCCCCAGGGAGAGTAAATTACACAGAGAGCGCAAGTACATAGAAAGTTCGAGATAATTATATTAAAATCCAGTCAGTTTAGCAGCAGATACCTTGGACCCAGCTCATTTTAGTTTATATTAAGTTGGTCAACAAATGAACATTTGTCGTTAAATAAATAGCAAATATGCTAAGATCTTCAATCAAAATCATTATGAAAGTGGCGATATATGTTTTAAAATAGCACATTTTTTAAAATCAAATCTCATATCGCAACTGATCAAAACGAATAATTTTCTTGCGTTCTTCAGACTTGCTACTTTATGCGTTATTCTGGCGATACCAGCTCCTATTTTGCTTGTGCCAATAATAATTGTTCTCGACCTGGTCGAAGGAACTTGTGAGATGGTTCGGATGGGGCTGAGCTTAGGCCAATTGGGGGTTGCGGTTTGTGGATAGGCCTCTTTTCGGGGAGGTTATCTGCGAATAATACGAGATTTATCGTAACTCCCTTCCCTATCCAAATATCTTACTCCGGGCAGGACTAAGGTGACACTCGGACCGTGCCCGGCAACGATGCAAAGGCCGTTAAAGAGGGAGAAGTTCCTACCACCAAGGGACAACTCGGTGGGCTGGATGACCCGAACAGTCGCAACCTCTGCGGCTCCAGGCAAAGGAGCCGAGGCTCCAGGATCAAGTGGTATTTAAGCCCTAAACAAGGCAAAAAAGCCGAGGCATACAACTACCGTACATCAGCTATCATATGCAGTATGGCGAAGAAGGTAAAGGTGGCCGTTTTACCTGAGGAATACCCACAGGTATTGCTTAGTTACGGATAGCTCTCTCTGTAGGAAGAGTCCATCATAGACGAACTAATTGCGTCTGGATGGGACAAAACGGTCTCATTTGCGGGCATTCACTTTTGGCCCTGATTTCTGGTCGTTGAATGCTCCGATGAGAACTCAGCCGATTGGCTGAGAACCTATGCGTCGGGTGAGATGGTAGAAGCTCCCACCACAGTAAACAATCTCGCAAAGCCAGACAAGACACTCTGCGAAGAATCAGAGGTAGGAGATGAGTATATCCCAATGTCTTCACAGGAGTCTGACCTCCTACAACAAGGAGATTAGGTAGGCTAAACGGTCGAATTAAAGAAGTTTCTGGGGAAGCAGAGGATGAAGCAAATACGGCTTTTAGGAAGCCCATTAGAGACAAGCAAGGAGGACTTACACTTGTCGTAGCATAGCCGGGAAGTGATGGGGTACTTCATGCATTATGACACGTATAATGGCCCGTGTCTTGGAACGAATTGTACATTGTTTTGTACAACAGAATCTAATACGATCTACAGCATACCTCAGGATGTTCGCTTATGTAGGAACAGTTGCCCTTGCGCAACTGCTTTTGAATGCGGTCCAAGCTGCTGTAGTGCTTGATAGCATTTGAATCCCATTTGGCCAGATCCAAGATTTTCGATGAATATCCCCGTTTGTTATTTTGCATAATTAAATGTATATATATTATTTCTGAACTATTATGATTAATTGTAATATGTGCTTAGAGTTTTTGTCATTTCCACAGCTTTGATAATTCAAAAAATACAAACAATATTTGATCTTGGTTAAACTTTAATACGATAAACCTTGAAACTTGTTGTCTTTCTTTAAATAAACAATTATACCAAATATTCCAAATCGCTATTAAGGACAAATGGCTTTTAAGATGTTTTTTGGAAGCAGCCCAAATTCTTTAAATTGTTTTTAATATTTACAAACTTGAATCGTTGTATAAAAAGTGTAATTTCATTCGTTTCGCATTACTCTCGCTTATCGATCGTGTCGAATTTACATCTTTTAAAAGGCTTTGCTGTCTTCAAACCTTCGTATAAGCAAAATACAAGTGCTGGTAAGAAGAGACTAAGTGTTGGCTTCTAGTCCCAATATCTATTGTTATTAAACTTTATAACGTTGCTGAAATAATTTTTTTTAATTTCAAATAAATCCACCAAAAAGCTGTTAACATCAACAATGCTATTATTAAATATGAAAATCATTGGATTTGTTACTGTTGCCATTATGCTGGCAACGTCAGAGGCACAGACTCCAAAAGGAAATGGCATCAGGGCAAATTCGGCCAAATCGGGACATAAAACATGCAAAAGGGAACTTGGAAATGTGATATGTTTTCCTTCGTAAATTCGATTAGTATTTAAATATTGTGAAAAACAAGAAAAACATATATGAAAAAATCAATACAAAAGATTTATCGAACTTTCACAAATTTGACTTTTCTATTATTCACATATTTTATTATATATTCTGTTACCCCAAAATCGAAGTTTGTCTTAAACATCTATATATATATATATGATATACATATATATTTATATATATTTATTGACATATCTAAGCTAATTAATTTGAAATAAGTTTAAATACTCTAAACGAGAGTGTTTGCTAGCAGATACCCTTCACCCACCTCATATTAGTTTAGATAAAGTGATATTCGATCTCGAATTGTGTTGCTTATCTTGACGATGCTTACAGTTGATTACAAATATATCTTGGTATACTATATACAAATTGGAGGGCTATCAGAAATCCATTTGTATCGAAATGCCTGAAACATTTATCAATTTAAATAAAATAAACTTGACCTTTATATGGCATACGAAATCTTATATTCAAAATTTAAGGCTTCTGGCTCTTAAAGTCTCTTGTCGAATTGGCTGCTGATGCTGATCAAGAATATAGATGCTTCCTGGGCCAATTTATTTTTGTACAACATTGCAAAAGCAATACATGCTGTAATCAAATAATTAAAACTACCCTCAAAATTTGGTCAACAAACATACTTGAATTACATACATTGTTATGAACATTTGTCGTTAAATAAATAGCAAATATGCTAAGATCTAAGAGTATGTCGCAAGACACTTGGAGAACCGGCCCGAGGGGGGGATGTCGTTTAGTGTGGTAGACCGTACTCCACAACATTCTACTCCAGCACCATATAGCTTCGATGCGCGAGAATGTGGGAGTCGGACCCGGCATCGAAACAAAGGCTGAAAAAGAGAGAGGAGTTCTTACCACCAAGGGGACAACCCGGTGCGCTGGATGACCTGGCAAGTCGCAACCTCTGCGGTTCCAGGGTTAAGTGGTATTTAAGATACCTCCAGCAGGGACTCGCTCCAGAAGAAGCCCTAACTAAGGCAAAGGAGCCGAGGCATACATCCACCGTACCTCTACTGCCATTTGCAGATATGTCAAAGAAGTTGAAGTTGGCCGTGTTGCCTGTGGAATACCCACAGGTATTGCTTAGTTACGGAGAGCTCTCTCTGTAGAAAGAGGCCATCATAGACGAACTCATTGCGTCTGGATGGGACAAAACGTTCTCATTTGCGGGCATTCACTTTCGGCTTGGATTTCTGGTCGTTGAATGCTCCGATGATGCAAGCCATTTTTTAATGGTAGTAGTGTCTGCATACTTAGTAGGAGCTGGAGCCTACCAACCACCAAAAGTAGGACTGGTGGATTACTGCAGAAAAGAGAAGATACCGGTGTTAATCGATTGCGATGCCAATGCACACCACACGATATGGGACAGCAGTCACATCGATTTGAGACTTACAGACTTTATATTCAGATACGTCTCAACGGAGGAATCCATGTCGGATCACAAAATCATTCTACTTAGGTTACAACTTAATACGAGTAGTAGTGTGCCAAGTTGTTACCCCAGGAAAACGAACTGGGAAAGATTCAAGCTGTCCCTAGAGTTCAATCTACCCGGTACATATGGTATACCCAAAATAATTAGTGGATCTAGAGAGAGCTGTAGGGAATATGAACAAAAGCATAATTGATGCTTTTGAAGACAACTGCCCGGTAGAGAAAAATAAAATCGAAAAAGATGCCCCCTTGTGGAAAGTTAGCATTGAGAGGCTTCGTCTCACTACACGTCACCTCTTTAACAAACCCAAGAGAGACGGATAATAAGAATGGTACCGTAAAAATCTGACCTCCTACAACAAGCAGATTAGGAAGGCTAAACGGACGAATTAAAGGAGTTTCTGTGGAAGCATTGTAAGCACCGGCGAAGGCTCACCATAGAGCGCTTGCTAAGCGAGCATGTCATTGAAACGTAAAGATGATTCATTAATAATATATATAATCATAATATGCATAATATCCCCAGGGAGGAGTATTGTCTACGCTGCTCTGGAGTAGATGAACTACATAACAGACTTCCCACCTTGTGACACAGTCCAGTTAGGGTTAAAGATAACGAGTGACTGGTGTATAGAGGTATAGAGGAGGTATAGATGACTCAACCTAAACCCTACTAAAATGGTCATCGTTCCCTTTACTAGACGATATAAGTTACAGAGGATGAAGTAAATACGGCTTTTAGGAGGTAAAATACCTAGGCGTCTCATTTGACAGTAGGTTAAACTTTGGCACCCATGTACAAAATACGATATTGAAGTGTTTCAGAGCGATTTAGCATAGCCGGGAAGTCATGGGGTACATCATGCATTATGACACGTATAATGGCCCGTATCTTGGAACGAATTGTATATATTGTTTAAGATGATGTACAACAGAATCCAATACGATCTACAGCATACCTCAGGATGTTCGCTTATAGAGGAACAGTTGCCCTTGCGCAACTGCTTTTGAATGCGTTCCAATCTGCTGTAGTGCTTGATAGCATTTGAATCCCATTTGGCCAGATCCAAGATTTTCGACGAATATCCCCGTTTGTTATTTTGCATAACTAAATGTATATATATTACGAGAATTTTTTATTGAATATGAACGACTTTTAGAAATAAAGTTGACATAAGGTTTCTGATAATAACAAATCAAGTCGACGTAAAATTTCTGAACTATTATGATTAATTGTAATATCTGCTTAGAGTGTTTGTTATTTCACAGCTTAATTAAAAAAATTCAAACAATATTTGATCTTGGTTAAACTTTAATACGATAAACCTTGAAACTTGTTGTCCCAATATCTATTGTTATTAAACTTTATAACGTTGCTGAAATAATTTTTTTTAATTTCAAATAAATCCACCAAAAAGCTGTTAGCATCAACAATGCTATTATTAAATATGAAAATCATTGGATTTGTTACTGTTGCCATTATGCTGGCAATGTCAGAGGCGCAGACGGTCCAAACAGAGGATGGGGCCAGGTTAAATTTAGTAGGAAGTTGTTAAAATGTTCGTGGCGTCATGAGAGGTAAATTGAATTAATATCTAAATATATTTAAAACAAATATGTATCAAATAATTAATAAAAAAGATATATCGAACTTTCCTATTATTCACATATTTTATTATACATTCTTGTAAGTTACACCTAAATCAAAGGTTGTCTTAAACATCTATATATATATGTTATACATCTATATATATATGAAATATATATATATATATATATATATATAGATCATAGAATTTGTTTGACTTCTTCCTCCGAATCGCTTTCATCTGCAAGTTAGTTTAAATATTTATATTCCTGATAAAGTTTTTTTTAAACAAAAAATTTAACATACTTTGTTTTATTGTTGCATGCGACAGTTGCTTCTTGCCGCCCTTGTTTTTAGCGCGGTTTGACTTCGCTTTGCCTGGCTTGGCGGCTGTCGGTGTTGCCTCGACCACCTGTTGCTCATGCGGTAGCCAGGCGATGTCGTCTTTTGTCGTCTCCGCTAAAATCAAATGAAAATAATTAATGAGAAATTGTCATATATGCTTCGACTGCTTCGCTTTCGGTATACCTAAAGTTTTCTTGGGTATTTGCAGCTGTGACTCAGGAACAGGTTCGTCCGGCTGAATTTGTTTAACATCGCTTTTTTGTTCGACTGCTCTCATTCTGTGTGGCGTCTGATCCACTTCCTCATCCTCCTCCATCAGATGCTTAAAGCTTAACTTTGGTGCCGTTTCGCTCAAGAGATCCATTAAACCGGCCACTTGTTGCGGCTGCCGACGCCGCTCCGCATCTAACTCCAGTGCCTTGCGTATGAACTGCACGAGTGCTTTTGAGCGTCTGGCGGCGTTGTGGGCGCATTGCATGATTGTGCGAACATTGGTTGGTGCTGTGCCGCCGGCGTTAAGTGTGCACAGCTCCTGATACGAATTGAAGCTCAACACAATGGTCGAATCCGCTGCATTTTCCTCCAGCAGCGTGGGATCGACCAATGCCTGTGTACTGCTCTTGTACACGCAAAAAGTAACGCTAACAGGATAATGAAGGAAGAGCAACGGCATCAACTCACGCTCCCTTTCGCTATACGTACGAATCTCGTCCTCAATAAACGAGACGTCCGGCCGGCGGAAGTGCATCAGAGCTGCCAGTGCTGCAATTGTGCTGGCATCTGCAAGAGCAAAATGCTTTAGTTTAAGATAAAAAAAAACGTGTGAAGTTTCTAGTCACCAAATAGATTGCCGTCATGGTTCAGCACATTAATGTCGACACGTACACACCACACATGCTGCTCGGTTGCGATGCACAACGATTCCATGTCCAGGCAGCGGGAACTGCGAAAAGTTCTCTCCAGTAGAGAATTTAATGTTAATTGTCGCTGGTCGAGTGTCGCTTGCACCTCGTCCAGAAATGCCACACCCTTGATGTCCACATTCAGATGCAACGTACCCTCGTTGCCCCGTGCGCTGCTCGGCGTTCCAATGTCACAGCTCACCTGGGCCAGCACCTTTGTGTCGCCCATGGATAAAGCGACTGTGCCCCAATCGGCACCGAAAGTCAGCTTAACATCGCGAAATTCATTGGATTTGCGACCATCGAAGCGTGTGTTCTGCTTTACAGCGCACTGGACGAATGTTCGCTCTGACTTTGATTTGCCCGGCTCGAAAAGATTGGCGTTCATAAACATTATTTTCAATAAATCGAACACTTGTTGTTTTATGCCGGCGTTTGAAAACGTGCAACGACCAGGGATACACAATCTTAATAATATATCGATTTATCGATATAAAAATCACAAATAACAGCTGTGTTAGTTTTTATATAAAATTGGCACGTCGCCGTTGCTTTCTTGCCAACTGTAAACAATTCATTTTCTTATTTAAATATTTGCAAAAGAAAAGCCACTTTCATTCAAAAGTAATCCGTTAAGTTCACAATAGGGAGCACATATGTGAACTGAGCAAGCAGTGTAAAGCAGTTTTAGCTCAAACGAACCAGAATTGAGAACAATCTGTGTTCCAGATCCATTTCGTTCATTTCAAGTGATTTCTTGTACGGCATTAGAGAGCAATACTTATTTTAATTAGGAAACATGAATTAATCTTAACATCAATTAGTCTACATTGTTCAAAGCCACAGACTACATTCACAATACAACACATTACGACTCATTAACATCATCATGGTAAGCAACAAAACGAAAGCCCCAAAAAAGAAAAAAAAACACTACGGCGGCATACCCGGAAAATTTTAATATGCATAATAATTCGACAAAAATAGAATTGACCCAAAAATAGTTATAGCTATATAAAAGGAAGAAATATAATATATAACAGAGTGGTGTGTGTTGCTTTGTTTTTTTAGGCAGTGCTGGGCGCCCAACTAGTCATTACACTGGTGATGGTCAGCGTCGTTCAGAAACTGAGTCCTCATTATTCCCTGGCCAAATGGATACTCTGCCGCACGGGACTCTTTCGCTATTTGCATCCGACTGACGATGAGCTGCGCACCAAGGGTGGTGTGCCCAAAGATCGTCCAGCCAAAGGAAAACACAAGCATTTAAATGGATTGGCAAACGGTGCTGGTGGTGGCGCCTCAAATACGTTTCACATACCTCGCAACATTGAGGTGAACCTGGAGACGCTACCGGTGGAGGAGCGAGATGTGGTACATCTGCGTTACTTTACTGAATACCAGTGGCTGGTTGATTTTAGCGTATACGCGGGAATTGTGTATGTGATTTCGGAAGTATTTCACTACTTCTATCCACTACAGAATGAGATCAATCTGAGCATGGTGTGGTGTCTACTGGTCATATTTTTTGCACTCAAACTGCTCTCCTCGCTGACCGTTCTGTATTTCCAAAGCGACGAATCAATTGGAGAGCGCTCCATGGTGATTGTGGCGTGCCTGGTTTATTTGCTCATCGCAATGATTGTGCTAATTATTGATGAGCGCATTTTGGAAACGGGCCTGGAGGATGCCTACAGCAGCTTCAATGCTAGCGCATCCAAATTTCTCACCGAACAGGGTCTGCCCTCATCGTTCGTATATATATATACATTTATATATTGTGCGTTCTTATATTTATTTATTTTTATATTTTGTCAGCGGACCGGCCTCCAAAATTGTTGTGAAATTCTTCCTGGCGCTCAGCTGCGGTGTCCTCGGCTCGCTGTTTACCTTTCCCGGCCTGCGCATGGCCAAAATGCATTGGGATTCACTGAAATATTGTCGCGGAAATCGATTGCTGCAGGCTCTTCTCAATGTCAGCTTTGTGCTGCCCTTCATACTGGTCATTCTGTGGATACGACCCATTAGCCGCGACTATTTGACGGTGCGCGTCTTTGAGGGCATGCAACAGCCGCTGTAAGTAAATGGTTATTGTAATCGAAGAATTTATTAATTACTTGATACAATTTGTTCGTATGCAGCTTAAAGCCACACGTTTTCGAGACACTGCGTCTGCTGCTCGTTGTCTTTGTGGTCATTGTGCGTTTTGCCCTAATGCCCATTTATTTGCAATCGTATCTGAATTTGGCCTACGACAAGGTACTCGATATGCGCAAGGAGGCGGGGCGCATTACCAACATTGAGTTCCAAAAGAAGGCAAGACATATTGGTTACACATTTGCCGATGACTAGAATATTTTATCTTGTCAAAATTTATTTTGCAGATCTCATCGATATTCTACTATCTGTGTGTTGTGACATTGCAATTTGCGGCACCACTAATATTGTGCCTCTATCTGACACTGATGTACAAGAGCCTAGGTGGCTTTAGCTGGGCAGGCATTTATAAGGACACTGTTTTGCTGCAGCACGAATGCGCTGCCGATGCAGAAATGGCAACGCTGCCAGAGACCGCAATAGATCCTAATGGCGTGGAGAACGAATTAAATATTTTACAATCGGCACAGTTACTGCAGACCTCGTTTGCTGGTCTAAAAAATGTACGTGCTGCAAATGCAACATTTGAATTAAATTTTATTTTTTATTATTATTTGATACTATTTGCAGGTATTCTCGACGGAAGTCTACAAGGGATTTCTGGGCTTTGCCACCTGGTGGAGTTATTTTACTCTGTTTGCGACTTCCTCGCTGGGCATAGTTTATCAGTCGTATTTTAACAAGACATAGAAGCAGCTCTTGTCAAAACGAACGCAATCGACGGCATAAAAGGATACCACCAGAGTAGTAGTAGTAGTAGTAGTTACAACAACTTAGGAGTCATATTTTCTTCTTCTTATTTTGTTGATATTGTTTTTATTTTATATTGGTTTGTAGTCAGTCTATAGCTCAAACTTATTGTAAATAATACGAACTTATGTGTACCATTTGATTACCAATATATTAGTAAACGTTTAAAGAACAAAATTTTTGTTTATTTTGATAACACCATTTATTTTAAATTAAACCAACTACCACACATAAAGGCAAAATATCTTTTATGATTTTTTATACTCAAGGATAATTTCATTTCATATTTTATATATTTATTTATAATATATACTTAAAATATATTTCTGGATTAATATGTATTTGTTTTTAAATCGTTTAAATTTTGGCAATGCCAATGACACCGCAACCAATGCGAGCGCCGGCATTTCCAGTTGTCTTGCTCAGCTCGTGACCACCCTTGCCCAAATCATCGGGATCGGCATGGACGACAATTGTGCGTCCAATAATGCTGTTAGCACCAAACAAGGTAATCTCTTTATCGGTGATGCTAACCGGAGTGGGTCCATTGCCAGTGGCCGTTATGTTGCCCAAATCGCCCAAATGACGAACACTATCGGTTGGTGCGCCATGCTCCTTCTGGTGGGGATTGAAGTGCGGTCCGGACGACATGCACCCGTTTGTGTTGTCACCAAATTCGTGCACATGGAAACCGTGCAAGCCTTGTGCCAAGCCCGTCACCTCTCCGCTAATTTTCACTGGGGTATTTTCCGACTGTCAAATTTTAAATATTATTATATATAATATATATATTTTAATATATATAATTTAAAATGCAGGTCATGATTTAATGATTGAAACACCTCGCCACGAATTTGCAAGAGAAAGAGCGAGTGGAGAGTAGAATCAAAAAAGCTCTCACATAAATTACATTTAAGTACACACACGCGTGTGCGTAGTATTGTTGTGCTTATATAATTCTGCAATTCTCAAGTGACGATGCACAAAGCACAATCGCATACATACATACACACACACAGGTATACATACTAATTAAATAATTCTGGTACAAACACATGTACGTTTTGTATGCATATGTATTAGTTTGCACCGGCTCTTTGACCTTAGTCTTTATTGTCTGCCATATCTCTTTCTAGTTTTTTTCTCTAAACGCTAAATAATAACTCATTTACCTCTTGCTCAAAGAAAACAGTGCCCTTGGCATCTCCATTGATAACGCATACAGCTTTGGCAACCATTTTATCAAATATCTTTTTTTTTGATATATGCTAATTCACAAGAGCTTAATTTATAGGCAGCAAAATTCACCGAACTTGTCAAGCGAACAGCGAGAATCAGAATGTTGAAGTTATCAGCAGTTACTACTATCGATAGAATAGTGTGCAGGGACGCTGTGTGCAAAATCGTTTCAGGAGTAGTGATGAACCAAATTTCACTTCCCAACAACAAAAACAAGTTTTAATTTTTTATACACTTGTTGAGTTTTTTCAGAACACTTGTTGTTTTTGTATTCTTATTTTTTTTTCTTTGCCTTAGTCTTTGTCTGTGCCTTAGAGATGAAATTTTCCATATTGATGTAATTTTTATATCAGACAACTTTTTCATAATTAACTTACCGATATATTCTAATAAAGGTGGAATCACACAAAACTTGTTGAGTTATTTTTACAACAAAATCAGCACAGTATTACAATTGTCCAGTTTTCTAAAAATTGTCTGTGAACATCATGTAAAATGTATTTTTTTTCTCACTACAAATTGTTCAAATGCTTGCTAAACCGTAAGTTCTAAAAATGAAACAAAATCAAAAATTGAGATAAAAAAAGAAGGACCTATAAGCATTAACGCATTACTTAAATCCGTAAATTTCTAAATAATCAGTCGTAGAGTCCCGGAAAATCAGATTTGCTTGCATATAAGATGAAATATGAAATAATGAAATATAAAAATTAATCAAGTTTGTTGTTCGTTGTAATAATAACATTACAAAAATTTAATATCTACGTTATCGATAGGCATTTCGCTTTGCAACACTAAGACGAAATAACGAAAAGAAAAAGAAACAAAGCCAGCTGGAAACAGCAGAAGTTAATATTAATGACACCAATTGCAAAACTGTAAGCAGATTTTTGGTAATTCTACAATTGATAAATGAATTTGTTACGCTCCTTAACTTATCGGCGGCGATTTCTTATCTTAGATTTGCCCAACAACTTAGCCATTCCGGAGATAAATATCAAATTGCGAACCTATTTAGTACAGCAAGCAAAGTCATCATGAAAGCCACAACACAATCGCAAAAGTTGTCAAAGCTGCGCGAGCTGATGCAACATGCCTGTGCTCCCGAGGCGACCGTTATCAGTGCGTATGTGGTGCCATCGGATGATGCACATCAGAGCGAATACATTTGTCCGCATGATGAACGGCGTGCATTCATTAGCGGCTTTACGGGATCGGCGGGCACGGCGGTTATTACCAATGACAAGGCACTTTTGTGGACAGACGGACGGTATTATCAGCAGGCGGCGAAGGAATTGGACGATGATTGGACCCTGATGAAGGATGGACTGGCGACAACGCCATCGATTGGCGCATGGCTCGGAAAGAATCTACCCAACGGCAGCACCATCGGTGTTGATCCATGCCTATTCTCATTTCGTGCAGCGAAAGCGATTAAAAAGGAGCTGACTGCAGCCAATTGCAATTTAATTGGCATCGAACGGAATCTTATCGATGAGGTTTGGGGCGTGAATCAACCGGCCCGTACATCCAATAATATAATTGCATTAAAATTGGACTTTGCCGGCGAGACAATATTGAAGAAATGGGAACGTGTCCGTCAGCAAATGGAACTGCAAAATGTTAGTGCTCTGATCGTTAGTGCATTGGATGAGATCGCATGGTTTTTGAATATGCGTGGCACCGACATCGACTATAATCCCGTCTTTTTTGCATTTATGATCATTACAAATGATCAAATCGTATTGTTTGCCGATGCCAGAAAGCTTCCGGAGAACTTTGACGATCATCTCTCGGCGAATAATGTTAAAATATTGATTCAGCCATATGAATCGATTGGTGATGGCATTTGCCAAACTGTTGCCGAATCCAAGTCCAAAATTTGGATATCACCCACCAGCAGCCTGTATTTAAATGATCTGGTGCCGAAATCAAGTCGTCATCAAGAGATCACACCGATCACCCTATTCAAGGCCATCAAAAATAGCACAGAAATTTTGGGATTTGTGAACAGTCACATTCGGGATGGGGTCGCCTTGTGTGAGTACTATGCCTGGCTAGAAGATGCTGTGACAAGGGGCGAGCCAGTTGATGAGATATCAGGAGCTGACAAGCTGGAATTGTTTCGTAAAACTAAAGACAATTATATGGGTCTCAGTTTTCCCACGATTAGTTCATCGGGCCCGAACGGTTCGGTTATACATTATCATCCCGAGCAGGCAACGAATCGACCCATTAATAACAAGGAAGTCTATTTGTGTGATTCGGGTGCCCAGTATTTGGACGGCACAACGGACGTGACGCGTACTTTTCACTTTGGTAATCCGACGGATTTTCAAAAGGAGACCTATACGCGTGTTCTTAAAGGCCAATTGGCGTTGGGCTCGACGGTCTTTCCGACGAAGACAAAGGGACAGGTGCTCGATGTGCTGGCACGCAAATCCCTCTGGGATGTCGGCTTGGATTATGGCCATGGAACTGGGCATGGCGTCGGCCATTTCTTGAATGTACACGAGGGTCCAATGGGCGTTGGTTTTCGTCCCATGCTCGACGATCCGGGTCTGCAGGAGAACATGTTCATTTCGAATGAGCCCGGTTTCTATAAGGACGGCGAGTTTGGCATACGCATTGAGGACATTGTACAAATTGTCCCGGCCCAAGTAAAGTACAATTTTGCAAATCGAGGCGCACTCACATTCAAAACGATCACCATGTGCCCAAAACAAACGAAAATGATTATCAAAGAGCTGCTAACCGAAGATGAGATCAAATTGTTAAACGACTATCATCAGCTTGTTTGGGAAACACTTTCGCCATTATTATCGCAGGACTCATTCACTTTGGCATGGCTTAAAAAGGAAACCAAAGCCATATAGTTATTATCATTTTGTTTACATGTGATACAGTTCTTATTCTTTCTTAATAGCTGTACGACTTTTACACAATAAATTGCATTATATGTTCTTAAACCAATAAAAGATTTATAGTTTTGTTCTAGTAACTTTTGCGGTAAATGACAGTGCTGCGCAACGAATATTTTAAAGTGCGTCTACCTCAAGTTAATCAAGAATTATTATGCGAAGATTGTATTAAGTTTTATTGCTTTTCCTTGAATTCAGTATTATTATATAATTTCAAATTGATTAGGAAGTAGGAAATTTCGATTGGACGGGCATTGATTTGGACATTGAATATTATCAAGCTCTGTCTGTCGTTATACAGCACCAAATCAGTCACATTTCCTAGGATTTGGACGGCATTTATCGACAGCTTTATTTATTTATTAGCCTGGAAAACGATGAGCAATCAATCGTAAGCTTCTCAGTTTATTTTCGGAATTTTATGGCACTAAATGAGAAAGATTATTTGAAGGTTATTGAATGCCGCTAAAAACCTTTGCCGCGATGACGACTTTGTGGACTGCATTATTAACGTGGGTATCGCAACATTCGAATGCCATAAAGTTATTTTGGCCAATGCCTCGGAGTTCTTCAAGCGAATGTTTTTGACTGAACCTGGGAATTTGGCGGCAAAAGAAATTACACTGGATGATATCTCACCGATCACATTTAAAATATTTCGCGAATATATTTACACCTACGATCTAAATATGCTCAATTCATGTGATAGTGAGACAATAATTGAATTATATGTCTGCGGGAATCGATTGCTGGTGCCATCCTTATGGGAGGATTGTCTTTCCATCCTGACTGAACGGGCGAACACCATGAAAATTGAGGATCTAATTGATCTCTTCGAATTGGGGCATAACTTCGACAACGAGTCTCTGATCAAATATGTTACTTTGATCCTATTAAGGACTCAAGTCAAGCACTTATTTTGCACTCGTGTTCTTCGCCTGAGCACTGATGTCTTTGCACATTATATGGCCATAACCAACAAATATAAACGGGAGATTCTGCGCTATAGAATGATTGAAATGTACTTGCAATTCAATGGTTTTTTAGATGAAAAAAGCACAGTGGAGAATAATGCTGTCGAAGAAGCCAACGCAAATCTTAAATGTGGCGAAATCGAATTTAATAATAATCGCATAGAAAGTAGCAAACTAGATGAAAGCAATGTGGAAGATGAAGTGGAAAATAATAGCACAAAATCTGCATGTGATATTCAGGAAAAAGAATGCCAAAAGCAGCGAGAGAAATATGTGAATGATATATTTGGACAAATCAATTGTTCAATAATGTCTGGCGATGAGTTCTACGAAGGACCCGGCAAATCCAAATTTCTAACATTGGAGGATAAATATGAAATATTATACAAAATACAATGTGGTCGGATTCGTCGCTTAAACAATCTATTAAATCAATACCGGGCAAGGTGAGGTAGACGGTAATAAAATCAAACATAACAAATCAATTTATAATCTTAATTGTTATCTGTTTGCGTGTGGCGATAAAGCGATAATAAATGTGTCAAGCAAGAAAATAAAAAAATAAATAAAAATAATCTAAATTTTTGCAAACTTATTATTATGAAGGGAATATTGAAATTAAAAAGAAATTCAAACATCAACGATCATTTTGTTTTTGAAGTCTACAATAATATAATGCTTCATAAATACAAAAATCGAATACTTCGAATTGCTGAAATAAAACGACAAATTTTGACATTTTCTTTTTTTGTTTTAATACACAATTTGTCCAAACACTTAAATGGGATTTTCTTCATTATTAAGAAATAAAGTGCAATTGTTTTTTCGATTGGTTTTTGATTTATACTTATATGGTTTTTTGTTTGCATTATTTTTGTATTTGTATCCGTAAATTTGTAGATATTTATAATTTTGTTTAGTTTTTAATATTTGTTGTATATACTTTATATATATATATATATATATATTTATATATTGTATATATATATATATATATAGATATATATTTATTTATATTTAAATCGATATAGGTAAAGGTATGTAGATAGGTAATAATATTCATTCGCCTGTTTGTTTGTTTTTTATTTGTGTGGTTGTTGCTTGTTTTTTACCCCTATTTTCTCTCTAATTTCTCGCGCATTCGGTCACATAGCTATAACATCTTAAACATCATTACAATAATCAATCGTATATTATATATATATATATATATATATATATGTATATATGTAAATATATATGTATATATATAAATATCTATATATATACATGTATATATTTAGGTATACATACATATATATATATTTCATTTAGCTTGCTTTTTTTGTGTGTTATATGCATTACCTCGATTTAAACCTTAATTTTTATTATATGTACTTAGAGAGTAGCGTCATCGAGCATATTGAATTCGTCAGAGCTAAGGGTTAAATCGTAAATGAGGACTTTTTTTTTTTGAAAAGTGCTTAAATGCCGTCTTAACCGTTGTACGGTCTTAAACACTTAAAACACAATCTCACAGTTCTATTATTTATAAACATTTCCGTTTCAATTTTGGTTTTTCTTCGCATTTTTCTTGTTTTTTGTTTTTTTCCGCTTGGATTTCAATGGGGTTTTGGGGATTGGCAAATTCAATATACAAGATGGAGATACTATTTTCTTTCTGTTTTATATATATATATAGATTTTTTTTATTTTATGCTTTCTGGAAGTAGTTTCCTTCAAGTGGGCTTTGTTTTGCATTTTTGCTTGGTTTCTAACGGTTATGAGTGTCCGCCGTTGCCGTCGCCGCCGATTTCCACACACAGCGTTTCACTGCGAATTACGATTTACCTTTGTTGTGTTGCTGCTTCTGGATGCGTACGCATCAGAGCACTTCGGAGACGTATTTGGGACGCTTGGCCGCTGTGGCATCTGTCGCCGTAACACACTCCTCCTCGGCGGTATCGATGTGACCGCTATAATCCGTTGGCAGCTCTTCATAAATAATCTCAGAATGCTGTTGCTGTTGTTGCTGCTGCTGCTGTTGATGGAGCGTTGGTGGTGCCGGATGCGGAACGGTCATTATGTGATTTCGTTTGAGCGCAATCAAAGCGCCAACACCTCCACCGCCAACACCGTCCACATGCGCCTGCTGCACAGTAACATTTTGATTGGTTACATAGTACGGACTGCCACTGCTGCAATTTACAAATATATAATTAATTATTTCATTTATATAATATATTTGGCCTAAGGCAATTCTCACTTGAATTGATTGGAATTATTGGCCATCGTTTGTGGCGGCTGCTGTTGCTGCTGCTGCTGTTGTTGTTGTTGCTGGTGTGCATTTTGAGAGTTGTAGATAATTTCTGCAAGTTTTGATTAAATGTAAATAGAAAGCTAAAAATTATTATCTCTGAGCTGCTTACCAGCGTCGGCGGCGCGCTGCTCGAGAGACATGCCGGGAGATCCCGGTGCCGATTGCAGCACAATGTCCTGAAGCGGTGAGCTCTCGCGTGAGTTATCTACAAGCAGACAGATTAGATTGTGAAGACTTGATTTGGGATTGCAATTTTACCCATATGACTGGGCGAGACGGGCGCCGAGCGCGGCATTCCGTATGGCGGCCTAAAGCCCTGGCTGCTGCGCTGGCGTCGCTTCTTATAGCTGTGATCGATCAGCTTGGCGCCGCTATCAGGATCAATGCGCCAGAACGACCCCTTACCGGGCTCATCCTGCGAGCGAGCCACCTTGATGAAATACCTGCGTAAGCAGAAAGCACACAACGATGATTAAAATAGAGTTAAAAGTTTTGTCTTTTTAGTCGCTTACCTATTTAAACTGAGATTATGACGTATGGAATTCTGCCAGCCCTTGTTGGTCTCCTTGCGGTAGTAGGGATAATGCTTGACAATAAATGAATAAATGCCAGAGAGTGTCAGCTGTTTGTCGGGCGCGGCAGATATGGCCTGAACAATTAGCTGAGCGTAGCTATACGGCGGCTTCTCATTGTGGTTATAACTGGCGGTAGACGGTGTCTGGAATAGATCCTGCTGCAATTTCAAATCAAACAAAATAAAATATATTTAATATAGGCCAAAATCACTCAAGAGAAGGATATGAAACACTCACCGTATTGTTGTTGCTATAATTGTTGTAGCTATTGGCCTGACCCTGATGAAAGCCCTGACGAGGACTAGCCGGACAACTATTGGCAGCGCTTATTGTACCTGTAGTAAAATGTTTAATAATAGCACATGTTAGTTAATTACACAATATGTATTTAAACTTTGCTAACTTAGCTTAACTAAACATATTATTAATCTTTGTTTGCTTGAGTGCAACTAGTGCTGCTACATGCAACAGTTGTCTCATTCTCATTCTGATCGTTTTTATCATTCTTATCCTTTTGACGCATACGCAACAGATTTTGTGGCAACATTAGCACATAGACAAAAAATGCCCAAGTTACCATTGTGTTTAAGAAACAAAACCAAAAGATTGTAAAATTTCCTAGTTAAAAAACAAAAAAAATTTGCATTTGTTCAACTGTGTTACGATTTTTTAAAATGAAAAGCAAATAGCAGTTGATTGCAAGAATAACTTGATTTGATTGCTGCTAATTAGGCTAGCTTTGAAAACTTTAGTTACTAACTAATAAATTTAAGCACGACTTGATTTTATCTGCAAATTCCAAGACATAAAAAACCTTTGCTAATAACTCATAAATTTGATCTCGGCTTGATTTGAAAATTCCAACAGGATACGACAACGATTCCAATTGGACCTAATTTTGAAGTTGAATATAGAAGGGTTCCACTTGCCAGTTGGTGACAGATAAGGACTCTTCTGCTCTTTCTTGGGAATTGAAATCTTGAGCGGTGAGTAGATGGCGGTAGTTCCATCGACGCCGCCGCCACCGGCCAACAGCTGTGTGCCAGCAGCTGGCGTTCCTCCGCCGGGAAGGCGCTGCTGCTGCTGTTGCAGCGATGTGTTGTGAAGCAGGTGTTGTGTTGTTTGTGGGAGTGGGAGGGGATGGTGCTGTGGCAGCGATTGCTGCTGCTGTTGCATATTGTGATGCGCTGGCTGCTGCTGCTGGTTGTGATGATGTGACGCCTGCAACGCGTGCAGTTCGTCACGTGGCGGCGGCGTTATTATGACATGGCCAACAGCAGTTCCACCTGCAGCTCCCGTTGCTGCTCCAGCTGGACTGCTTAGGATGGGTGCGACGGCGGCGGTGGCATCGTTCGCACTGCTGTCCGCCGGCGCAGACACAAAGCTCTCAAACTCGATACGTATCTCGGTGCTCGGAAATCGAAAGAAGCAGCTGCAAAATTTATATGGATCCAACATAAATTGAGGAGAGTAGCAAAGAAAATTGACCACTTACCGTTGCGGCAATCGCAGCGGATCCACATTGCGCCGCTGCAGGAAATCATCAACGAATATGCCATTTTTGCTGAGGCACTGCACAAAGAAAGCGCTACGCTCCGGATCGTAGAGCACCTGGAAATGTTTGCGAGAGACCAAATTGTTCTCGGCCACGTTGAAGTGCACCAGGGATGTGGACGAGTTGCGTCCAATAACTGTCACCTCGTCCGTTATGTGCAACAAATCGTCATTGAAGCGTAGCACACCAAAAGCAGCTGCATTTGATGCTGCTGCTGCTGACGGTGAATTCGCCCCGACTACAACATGGGCGTGGGCATGGGCAGGTGGGTGGTTTGCTGTGTGGTTGTTATTGTTGTTATTATTTTGATTGGTTGCCAATTCGGCGCTGCTATTGTTAATAGTATTATTATTATTATTATTATTATTGTTGTTGGTTAACGCTGCAGCGGCGCCATGATGAAGCTGCAGCATGTCCTTGGCTATGGCAACAGTTGCCGCGTCTGCTGCTGTTGCTGCTGCGGAGGTGGGTGTGTTTAAAACGGTGTGTACCGTTACAATGTGATTGTTGTTGCTGCTGCTGCTGTTGCTAATGTTGTTATTGTTGCTTATATTGGTGGTTGTTGCTAGTGTTGTCGTTGTTGTAGTTGTGGCAGCCATTTAGAGGTATCCACTTACACACTGACTTCTGCTTTCCGCCTTTGCTGCTGTTTTTCTTCTTGTTTTTTTTTTTCGTAGTCAAACTAAAAGTTTTAAACAAAATGTTATTATTAATATTATTATTCTTATTCTAATTATTATTCTGATTACTTTTTATTCATATTATATTATTATTTTCCTATTGTTGTTATTATAATGTTATTTTCATTATTATTAATATTATTACTATCATTTTTTGTGTGATTTCTTCCTTTTTATAATTAGAAATTTTTGCTGACAAACAAGAAAAATATTATTGCACACACAATATCATACACACACATTATTGTTTTTGTTTATTTATTTTTTTGTTATTGCTTTTTATGCATTTTGTTTGTTTTTTTTCTGTAGGCAGCGCGCTTAAAAGTTGGTTGGAAATAAAACAGGCGCGTGTTGCTCACCGATAGACCGACCGACAGAAAAAATTAAGGTAATTAACTTATTTATGCAGCTTTTCACGCGATTCTACTTATTTTTTTTTTTTTATGCTCAAGGTTTTTCGTCAGCCCAAAACACACGCAAAATATTTTCCAAAATATATACGCACATACACATACATACACAACACTCTCTGTATAAGCGGTTTCTCTTCGTCTCCTACTTCGCAGATACCACTACACATGCACAACATACATAAATGTGTATATATGTATATGGAAACACATGTACTTACATTTCGTTTCTTTTTCAGTTTTTGCTTTGCTCATGTTTTGCTACCATAGCCGCTCACACACACGCACGTACATACACACATATGCAAACTCGTACTCACAGCACTCGGCAACAAGCAAAAACAACTCTCACAACAATAAAAACAATAATAACACTACTACTACTACGTTGCGGCACTACGTGAGTAAAGAACACACATACATGCAAGCACGGCACAACACAATGCGTTGGGAGAGAGGAGGCGTAGTGCGCGCGTGCGCCTTTTTTTTTTGATGCGGCATCAATTTGCCCGGGCTGCAGCCGCAGAGAGAGCATTAAGCCCCTAAAACATACAGTTAGCTCTCTATTGGAGCAGCTACCGGCGACGCAAAGCTACAAATAAATAAATCTCTAAACAAGCTGACTGCGTTTTCAGATACAATTTGATATTTTTCTATAGTGCACCGCGCGAGAAGAGCAGAGCAGAAAGTGCTTAATGCTGCCTGCAACATTCTGTTTACTCTTGACAATTAGTTGTCGAGATCCGATGTGGACAGTGTTGCCAAATGTATCAAATTAGAAAACGTGCTTTATTTTCATTTAGTATATATATTTTACTTTACATATTTTAATTTTTATTACGATTTGTTATATATATATATATATAACAAAAAGAATGTATAAAATCATCATATATTTGCTATTACGTTCATTTGATGAATCGGCAACGAATAACAGTTAAATTTTTGCCAGTAAGCTTATTGAGCCCTGTTGGCAACACTGTTTGCATGCTCACTTTGTTTTTAATAGCAATCATATGAATGGATATGATATACATATGTATGTACATGCATACACATATAACAATAAATATATTATACTTTAAAAAAAAAGGCCTAGCCCCCACATGGGTCCCATTCAATCGATAGGAGATTGCATGCGCTAACATGCAAAATGAAACCAAAATAAAATTACGAAAACAACGTAAATAAAATGCGTTAAAAATAAATACAACAAAGCAAATACACAAATACATACGGTCACACATGCATACATACGTACACACATACATATACACGTACTTCGTTAGGTCACTGCTACGATTCTGCTACCTCGCATCAGCAAAACAGAAACACAATAAATAAATAAAAACACCAAAATACAAACACACACACATAGGCATAGGCAAGTATGCGCTCATACATATACATAAACAAGCACACAACACAGCAAGTCATATACATATACGTCTGTATATGTGGTCATATTGAAAATGCGTAAAAATGCCGCTCGTTGATTTTTCAGCTAGCAACGGAGCCGAAAAAACAAAAAACAAACGACGTCGGCGCGACTCCACCTGCTTGACTATATATATTTATATATACACACAGCATATATGTACACATATACATTTGTATGTACATACAAAGCTACATATGTGTGTATGCATGTGCAAAAGTAAATATGTATTTTGTCTTGTTTGCTTGTGGACAAAACGACAGACAAAAAACAGTAAACATACGAAAAGCACACTTTTCACAAGGTACATAACATAGCACACAAATATGCACATATACATATTTAAATATATATCTATATATATCTGTATATATATTATGTGTATATATGAATATGTTGCGTCGCTCGTTGGTTGGCGATTGCGTAAACTTGCCGCCCGCTTTTTTTTTCTTTCCACCTCACACTAAATTTGTACACACAGTTAAGGGTACACACACACGCATACACATACTGGTAACACATACGTACATACATACATACATGTACATCACTTGAAATATGTTCCAAAATAACAAATACATTTTTATTTATATTTCTTTCGATGGCTTGAAATAAGTTCTACTTTGATTTCCCATTTATTTATAAATACGTACAATTCTTTGTTGTTGTTACATTTGATTATCAAACTCAACTGTTTTTGTTTTTTTATTTCTCGCTTTTTATTATTATTTCGCTTTAGCTAGTATTTGTTTTTGCGTTTTCTATTTTTTGCACAGAAAATTTAGCACACAACACGTTTTTTCGTGCAGTTCGTTCGCCACTCAGCGTTCGCATGTGTGTGTATGTGTGTGTATATATCAACAGCATGTTTGTGTGTGTATATTATTTTTCTTTCTATCGGCTCGTTCGCCTTGTTTATTATTATTATTTTCTTTTTTTGCGTACCTCTCTTCAACTGCCGTTCTCGCTGGGATTGTATTTGTGCAATGTATTTTCCAAATTAGCTTAACACCCTATAATTTAGGCTTAAACTAAACGTGTTTTGTGCACTTTTTCACAAATTTTAATGCGGTTTTTTCTTTTTTTTTCAATTCTTATTTGCTTGCAGCGCGCTCCGCAGCAGCTGCCCACACGACGTGACGATTGAGAAGAAGAAGCATATACACTCCAGCCCTGAAGATGTGTTGCACATTTTGCCTCAGTCAAATTTGGGCATACACGCGACAGTAAACTACCTGGTCACACACACAGCTGTTCTTAACTTTAACAGTGCGCAGCAATTCTGTTAAATGCTTTCATAACCAAAATTGGATATTTTTTTTGCTGTTTGAAATCTGAAATAAAACGAATTTGCTGTGTAAAATGCAAAGCTTAACACGATTGCTCACCAATTGCAGATTGCAACTGCAACAGCAGCGCATAGTGGCTGCTACAACACTTCAACTGCATCGCAGCAAAACAAAGCTCGTCGAGAAACCAAAACCGGGTGCAGGACAACAGTTTCGTCGCATTGTTCACTTTCCCGAGGAATATACTGTGGAACCGCTGAAGATCACTCATCTGGCTGGACGAGATCCGGTAAGCGGTCGCCTCGTGGCCAAAGGCATCGGCGGTGGAATTAAGCAGCAATATCGTTGGATCAAATGGGTGCGAGATGGTCCAGCTGAGGGAGCTTTCCAAGAGGAGCGAGTCGTTGAGCTGCTTCGCGATGGTTGTCGCACAGCAAAGGTTGCCCTGGTTGCTGTCGGCGATCAACTCAAATACATACTGGCCACGGAGAATATGCGCGAGGGCGATATACTGAAAACGTCGCGAGTGATTCCCAGAATTCCAGGTGAATGAGTCAGTAATATATTCATGTAAATCCTGTTTTTCAACACATCTCCTTTTCATGGTGCAGTGCGTCCCAATGAGGGCGATGCTTATCCGCTGGGCGCTTTGCCCGTCGGAACCCGCATCCATTGCCTGGAGAAAAATCCCGGCCAGCTGTGTCATCTGATCCATGCCGCCGGCACCTTTGGCACCATTCTGCGTAAATTCGATGACAAAGTCGTCGTTCAGCTGCCCTCTAAGCGGGAGTTTGCCTTCGACAGGATTTGCATGGCAACGGTGGGCCGGTTGTCTAACATCGAGCACAACAAGGAGCATGTAGGCAGTGCCCAACGAATGCGTCAACTAGGCAATCGACCGCGTTCGGGCTTGTGGCAACGAAAGCAGGGCAAACATGGACGCAAAGTACGCCGCTTGCCACCTATGGCGACAATTACGCCGCCAGCTCAGCCGCAGGAAACGGAGCTCAAATTAACGCTCAATTTGTGATTAGCATTTGTTTTTTTTTTTACAATTTATATTTACTAATTTCTATGTAGAGCAGATATAAATATATATATATATAAATGATCCATATTATTTGCGCGTCTTCTTCATGGAGAAACCTATGCCATGGAAACTGTCGACATCTTGGCCAGCACCCGGCTCGCGGCCCGTGCTTTCCTGGACACGATCGCTGATCGGTTTGATGGCACGATCGAAGCGCAACAGGCCAAATTGATAATCATAGTCTGGGACACCACGTGGCAGCACCTTCTTCAGCACTGGCGTATCCAGTTGGCTATCCTTTTTCTTCTTGCCATCGAGGCGCACGCCGGAGCCCTTGAACGTCTCCACAACCTCTTCGAGCAGGGCAGAGCCACCAGAACCAGCGTTGCTGCCACCAACTCCTCCACCAGCAGCTGCACACATTTCACCACCAACACCTCCAGCTGTTTTGTTGCCCGACAGCTGCGCTGCCTGCTGCTGATCGCTGTGATCCTTGTAGCCGACAGGCGCCTCAAATTCCACATTCATGTCACACTCAATGATGCTGACCGCATTGCCGGGCTTCGTCTCCAGCACACACAGCTCGTACACCTTCTTGTTGTATTTAATGGCGATGACATCGCCTTTGGTCAAACAGGCGAAATTTCGCAGTGCATTTTCCAGCACCGCTTTGGGATTGGTTATGTCCAGAAAATCGGTGCTATGCGGTTGAAATTTCGAGAATGTCGCCACTTGCAGTGATACACTTTCAATGCTGAGTATGTCGCCCTCCTCGAGCAGTAGATTGTCCATCATCCAATAGGGTAAATAGCATTTACCCTCATCCGCAACAAATTCCAAGACGCCGGCGTGCGAAGATCGAGATTTCTTTTTGTTCGTCAGCTTGAACAACATCGGATATTCCACATTGAGACGTGTCAGCGAATCCAGCGCCGATGGTGGCATTATAACTGCAAAATTTGACTTATACATTTTTGTTTCATCATTTGGACTTAACACATTTTTGCTATATACTTTTTCCGCCTTTTTCGACGTCGGAGCGTTCGTTGCCGGGCAGCATTGAGACGGAAAAACATTTGTAGGTGGCCTGGAAACTGCGTCCGCCGTCGGGGAACATCATGTTGAAGCCACTGAAATGAAACATTGCGTCTTCCTAGCTCACACCAACACAAAACGACTTTTAGTTCTATATATTTGTGTTTTGGAATTTTTTGAAAATTTTCTTTTGTTTCTGTTTAGTGACAATGATTTGCTCTATTTTTTTTATGTTTTCCTTTTTCTGTTGTTGCACATAACAGTCATCAATAACATGAGCATCAACTGTTCTTAACAGTTTGGAATAACTTATTTCTAACAAAAACTATCACTGCTTATTTAATTAAATGTGCAATATTTTATTTGCTTTCAATTTTTAAGGTTTATTTGATTTTTTTGTATTGTCACGATTTGTTTAATTTTTTTCAGTCAGTCTTCTGTTGTTGCGCATAACAGTCACTGTTCATAACATCAACTGTTATTACCAGTTAGAAACATATTATTCCTAACAAAAACTAACACTATAAACATTATTAATATTTCATATTGTTAAATTCATAACTTTTTATTTGAAAATAAATGTACTAAAAATTCTAAAACGATAAATTTGAATACGATATATAGCTTGAAGGAGTTTTACTGTAATGTGGAGTTTTGCGCTAACCATCGATTAGTTGCCATTGAGTATAAGAACATATCGATAGTAGGAAATATCGTCATTCCCAGATAGCCGGTGGTCGCAGCAGTGCGCGCGCGTTCGTCACGCTTTAATTTCACATCCAATAAATTGTGATTTGAAAAAGTGCTGCTTTCAAGTGAGTAACTTAAACTCTTATAGTTTGTATAAAAGTTGTATAAAATAGAGAAAATTGAGATAACCCAAGCCACAATTCAGTGTTCACAGTGTGTGTCTATAAGTGGGTGTATATGGCACATATTTATATACAGATACGTCTGTGTATCCTTGCGTAGTCCTGCTGGCGCCGCGTGTTTTTTCCCTAGCAGTCCGCGTGTCTGTCTCTGTGTGTGTGTGTATGTGTGGGAGTCTGCGTGCATGTGTGTGTGGGCTTATGCATATACATATTCAAATAAGACATTTTTTCTTCATGCTTTAAAGCGTTTTGAACAACAACAAACATAATTAATTTGCCGCGAAAAATCAATAAATCATTTGAACTCTTAAATGGCACAAGACAACAAAAATAAGAAGACAAAAGAATCGTGCTCTACTTTACAATTTGTAAATAATTTATATAAATCGCTTGTACAGTTATTTGATGTCCTTTGCCTTTGCACACACTGCGTACAGTTTAACAAGCGCTGCTACCATGTGCAGCTGTTTTCAAGTTTGTTGTTGTCGTTTCATTGTTGCACAGCTGCTGCAATAACAAGAACAGCAACAACAACACGGCGCACAATCCAATCAGACGAATCTCATAGTGTTGACAATTTATTGGTTATCCCTTAAAAGTCATGTTATACCTACCAATCCCCCTTCCCCTAACTCATTCTTACGTGTCACGATTCATAAGCGCCTCTTAGTCTGCGACTGCTTTTTCTTTGTTTTCGATTCCTATTAGAATTTCGCATGTGGTTCAATTAAAAGTGTTCAGTTTATTGCTTGCTTACTAAGAAAAATAGATTAATTGCCAATACGTATATTTATATGTGTATGTGTTGAGCTCAGGTGGACAAAACATGAATTTGACATTGAAGCCATCCGCTTGGATGCTTCTACAACTCGGTAACTATATAACTGTGCCGGCGTATTTCGATTCTTCTTTCGATTTCTGTATGCATATAAGTATATATATATATTTGTGTTTGTACATGTATAAATTCACATTTGAATATTCAATATAAGAAATATTTTATATTTATTTCCTTGCGCTTACGTCAAACAGCCTATATGTATATTTGCTCAATTGCAAAGAAGCAATAATTTCTCTGCATGGATGATATCATGAGTAAACAGAACAGAATAATTGGTTGCAGCAGCAGCAGCAACCACCCCAACAAGGTCGTCAGGAATGGAGAAAAAAAAGGGCATAGACAATAAATACAATTCCATTGCATCTGAAACTGTTGGAAAAGTACAGTTATCGGTCAATTCGCTTCACCTGTGATTGGCACATCTATAAACATTTAACGCACTTCGTATAAGCTTGGGTTTTGTTTTAATTTGTGCTTAGCTTTTGTTCCAGCTTCGCATCGGATTTTACGTTTATATATTTGGTACTTATTTTATGTGTGTGTGTTTGTGTACCATTAAGAAGTCGTCGAGCGCTGTCAGCCAGTTCAAAATAACTTGTTTAGGGTATATATATTTTATCAATCATTTTGGTTTATTAATATTAGTTTGACAACGCATTCAACCAAAATCTTTCAATACTGGAATATATATATTCATTATATAAAATAAATAACATAGCATTGTTTTTATACATGTGTAATTTTTTTGCTTAAAGGGTATTTCAAAATTGTTCTGGTCTGTCTACGTACACGTTTTCATAACAGCCGACAAACTCGTGATTTTGATGTAGAAAAAAAACCAAATATGAACAACGAAAACCAAGAAAAGAAAGAATAGAATGACTAGCAAATAATATTTATATATACATACATTTGTGTGAATATTTGTTGAATATATTAGAGACAACATTTTATGTTATGTTATGGTGTGATAGGAAGGGATGTTTGTAATTTCGCAAAAGGGGTTGACGAAAAGGACTCGATGTGATTTTATGATGAATGTTTTTTTTCCCTCTCGCAATTGCAAATATTTTTTCGCGAGTACAGTTGAGAGCAAAAAACTGTAGCTGAAAAATGCTGTGTGACGTTCTTTCATTTAGTAAATTGTTCAACCTGCAATAAATTGGTATTCACTTTGAACTTTCTTTCTACTTTTCAATTTCCACTCAATTGAATGAATATACTCATTGTTGTTATTGTTGCACTTTAAGTTGCACGTGCTCGTTAATTACTTTGCTGCATGTCACACACATATAAACACACACACACATACTCACACAGACTCGGCTCATTCATGCATAGATGAAAGCATATCCAATTCCATGTTATTAAGTTAAATGGAAATTTTGCATGGCGATTCAATGTTCACAGTTTGAGAGTAGCTGCTGCTACAGAAGCCAGTTCACCTGTTTTGTGATTAACCAACAAGAAATGGCGGCCAATCCGCGTTGACCTTGAACTTGCCGCTGTGCAACCACCCGAGTAGAGCCGAGGCGCATTCGTTGGGCATTGAGGGTGGATCTGTTCAGGAAAGGTGGCCGTTTTTTCAGTTTTACAGTTTACAGTTTGGTTTCTTTGGAGCAGTGTTTTATCCTTGAATGGAATGCGGCAAATTAAATCAATAAAGGCGAATTAAATGCAATTATTATTTGGCAGTGTCAAGGCTAGCGTCGTTGCAACAGTATTTCTTTCCGACACCCAGGCATGCATGTCTATTTTTCAGTCGTTGTTTTTTAGCTATCTATTTTATAATTTTTTTTAGTTTCAGTCAGTACCAATTGGCATTGAACCACTGTGCATAATGAATGGGAAGTGATTGAAACAGTTTCGCTTTATATGTAATTAATTTGGTTGCTTTAAATACCACGTCTTTTCGGCCGAAAGGGCAATTGTTGGAATTATCGGAAATTGTTGGATGATGAAATATATAGGCTTCTTTTCGATATTTGTATAATATAGTATATATATAGGAAATGAAATATATATTCACATATCTTTCTAACAATAGTCATTGTTTTATATTATATATATATAGTATTCTGTATTTATTATAGATTATTCTATAAATACAGGATATCTAATAGTCATAATTGCTTCTGTGTGTTTTCCGAGTTGTTTACCTGACGTCATTCAAATAATTTTGTATTGCAGCTAAAATCAGTGGGGTTGCTTTTAAGGCCCCCTAACCCTGATCGCCATCCCCAATCCTATCCAATTTCAATTTGAAATGGCACAGCTAAAACAGTTTGAGCAGCACTACAAACGCAAATGTTGCGTGTTTTGTGTCTATTTTTAGCTGAGCATACAAGATTGTACTAACAAATTATTATTTTCACGATTATTCAAGCAAAATGCGAAAATAACTCAAATAGTCGAAAGGCGGAAGGGACAGGGGGAATATCGCTGGAGACGTCACTTATGCAAATTTTGAACTGGACAACAAATTGTTTTGGTTAAGATCCTAAACCCATTTCCCTGACCTCGGATTTTTGGGGCTGCTTTGTCCATATTGGTCCTTTGGTATTTCGAATATTATTGTAGTTTCTACTTAACTTTGCATTTATTTTTTTATAATGTTATACACATTTCATTTGAAACCCAAGTAAAAAACTTTATTAATTTGAAGTACAATTATGATGATTAAAATCGGCTTACTAAGCAGCTGCCATTTATACTTTAAGTTTCATCTTTCATGCATTTTTATGCCCTGTCTTACAAGGCATAGATTTAATAAGCGGAAAATACCAATATTTTGTTATCTAAATAAATCTCTATTGTTACTCTTTTGTAGTTGTTTAATGCAATAAAATTTATATTTGCAATGAAGAAACAATCCATTAATGCTCATTTCCAAGCAATGTAAACACTTGTTATTAAAATAATAAATACGATCAATATTTTCAATTACCCTTATCTTTGGAGCAAATTCCAATCGATAAACAAATTGGCCAAGGCTCAGTCATACCTTAGCCTTTTGTTCCTTATACCTCTTAATACATATAAGTATTTTAAGATTCATAAAGATAAAAAATTCATCTAATTTAATTAAGGCCTCTAAGTCAAACGATGGAACAAATTTCGGTAACGTTTTCTGAATTTCCGAGATTTTTTTTTAAAATAATGGTTTTTAAACATATATTCTATTGTTAGACATATTTTTTCTGAGTGTATCGTTACTACACACACACACTACTTACCTAAGTAATTGGTATAACCTTAATACGCAAAAATTGCAACAATTTAAGCAATGTGCAATTAAAATTTTCAATTATTTAATTATTTTGTGGCAAATGTTTCGAGAAGAAGAAACCTTTTCTTCATAGTACGGATAGTGCCTAACGAAGAATCAATTACTGCATAGTTACTTATTATTTATTGAATTGAAGTGATTAATTAACTGAAAATATTTATATTGCAGACATGGTGTATATCTTCTCTCTGACGTGGAAACAATTATGCTGTCCTAAACGTCAGGTAAGAGATCTACTATTTTAATTAGCATTACGTTTTATTTATTTATATTTTTCTTGCAGTTAAACAAGGCAACTGCCATCAGCTCCTACTCAACATAACAAGAAACTTCTCTGAAACAACAAACACAACAACAACAACACTAACTCCACTTACTCAACAACATCAGCAACAACTACAACACCAAAAAAACAACAACACCACCAACAACAACAAGAAGAATAACTAAATGAAAAACAACAGCAGCTGCTACAAACAAGAAACAGAAAATTATTGCTAGTTTTTCCAAGGGATTCAACACAAGTGTTGTGAATTACAAGTTGCAAGTGGAGTCAGAGATAGAGAAAGCAAGAGAGCGAGCGATAGAGAGTAGATTTTTATTAACTTATTATAAATCTTATTATAATTAATTTATTAGCCAGTGTAGTCTAGTGTTGTCGCACTATTACAATTTGTGTTAAGTCTTTAATATTAACTTATTGCATACTTTTAGCCAGACAGCTGAGCTAAGCTTCAGTTTTTGGCTTCAGCGGTAGCCTTAGCTTCAGCTTCGATTGAGGAGGCTCAATTAATAACCCGAGGAGTTTGTGTGTTTTGGTTTTGTGTGTCACAACGCGGTCGTACTTCTAATTTTCATTATGAAAATAACAACAATGAAGTCTAAGCGCAAATATGGCTGTTTAGAAAATATTTGAAACGATTTTTTCAATTATTAATAATTAAGATTATTTTCCACATATATATATTATTTCTTTATTGTAGTATTTGTATTTTATAATTTACCAACACGTTTGTTTTCCACAAAAAAAAAAAAAACAACAATCCCTTAACCCGTCCAAAAATTTTATACACACAATTTGGGTTCGAGCAAGTAGACAGACAGACAGACAGATAGACAGGTGGACAGGCAGTGAGTTGGCAGAATTTTTAAGTAGGTTGGAAAAAGAAAAACAACAAAGATGGAGAGCTACTCACCAGATTTGCTATGGATGGTCATTATTGGCTTTCTGATTGCATTTGTATTGGCTTTTGGCATCGGTGCCAACGATGTGGCCAATTCCTTTGGCACAAGCGTCGGCTCCGGAGTTCTAACTATACGTCAGGCATGCGTGCTGGCCACCATTTGTGAGATTTCCGGCGCTGTTTTAATTGGTACGTGAGGAGAACGCCAATTTGTCTTCATTTGTATACTTAATTCAATGTTAAATCTATTACAGGCTACAAGGTGTCGGATACGATGCGAAAGGGAATACTCGAGGTTAGTTTGTACGAGGGCGATGAGGATGTGCTGATGCTTGGCTGTGTTTCGGCGTTGACAAGCAGCGCCATTTGGCTGCTGGTAGCCACGTTTTTGAAGTTGCCCATTTCGGGTACGCACAGCATTGTTGGCTCCACGATTGGTTTCTCGTTGGTTGCACGCGGCATGGAGGGCCTGAAATGGTCAACGTTGGGCACCATTGTTGGCTCGTGGTTCATTTCGCCGGTGATGAGCGGCATTGTTAGCATTGTATTGTATTTGGCTATACGGCGTTTTATTTTGTGCGCCCAGGAGCCGCTCAAGGCCGGATTTCGTTCGCTGCCCATTTTCTATGGCGGCACGTTCTTTATCAATGTAATTAGCGTGGTGCTCGATGGTCCCAAGTGTAAGTTGCAGCCAGTTGCTGCTACCTGGCAAATTTATAAATAGTTTATTCCAATTCTAGTGCTTTATATGGACAACATACCCGCTTGGATAGCGTTGAGCGTTAGCGTTGGCTTGTCGCTGCTGGTGGCGCTATTGACGCAGTTGATTGTTGTCCCACTGCAGCGACGGACAATTGCCAAGAAGCTGCGCGCCCAACATCCCGTCAAATTCAATTTTGAAGATTCTGTGGGTTAGTTGTGCAATAAATTCAAATTATTTACGCACTCTTTTTAATCATTATCTTATCCCGCACAGAATCATCACCATCGGGCAGCCCCAAGAAGCAGCGACGTCCGCTTTCGCTGGTCAGCGAGGGTAAACCGTTGCCGGCTATTGCCGAGATCACCGAGCTGGTCTCGCTCAGCGACAATTCACCGAGAACGTTTAAGCTGGCACCATTTGGCCACGCTGCCAAGAATAACAATGCACCGGCCGAGGACTACCGTATCGATCCGGAGCTCATACGCAAGGCGGAGGATCTGTTGGGAAAGGCGAGTCTAGATAACACCGATCTAACCGTGACCAGTTTGAACTACATCGATGAGCAGCAGCAGCAGCTGCAGCAACGTCAAAATGGACGCAAACTTCAGGAGTGCTTTAAACGCGTCCAATCGCCTAAGGAGGAGCATAAATCGCAGCCACAGCAGCTTGGAGCAGCCAGCAATGCAATTACGAGCAACAATTCCACCACTACGACAAACAACAATCTACAGGTGGTGGAAAGTGGCGGCAGTCTGGATCTGATGATGATCAGCTCCACATTGTCCCCCAATTCCAGCAAGGTGCCGCTTATCGAGAGCAAAGAAGCGCTAAATGAACAGGTCGAGGAGCTGAAGCGGCAGGCGAAACGCAGTGCCAACAATGGCGGCGCAGAGACACCCGAAGTGTCTATGCTCTTCTCCTTCTTGCAGATATTGACGGCCACATTTGGCAGCTTTGCGCATGGTGGCAACGATGTGAGCAATGCCATTGGTCCCCTCATCGCCCTCTATATGATCTATCGCGAGGGATCGGTGATGCAAAAGGCGGAAAGTCCCATTTATATTTTAATATATGGCGGCATTGGTATCTCTGTCGGCCTTTGGCTCTGGGGTCGGCGCGTTATCGAAACCATTGGCAATGATCTGACCAAAATCACCTCATCGACGTGAGTAAAACCATCAAATTAAGAAACTATTGTTAATTGTATATTGTTTATCTAATGTTTTAACTTATATTAAATGTTTGCAGTGGCTTCACCATTGAAGTTGGCGCAGCCATAACCGTACTGCTTGCCAGTAAAATAGGCTTGCCCATTTCGACGACACACTGCAAAGTTGGTTCGGTTGTCTTTGTCGGACACGTGAGCGCTGCCGGCCGCAAAAAGAAGCTTGAGGAGCACAAACATCTGGAGCAGCTCGAACAGCAACAGGCAGATGCGGAGGCGGCAGCGGAGGTCGATGGCAGCGTCGATTGGCATTTGTTTCGGAATATTGCCTATGCGTGGATAGTCACTGTGCCAGTTACGGCAATTCTCAGCGCCGGAATGATGTACTTGCTCTGCGCCATCGCTGTCGATGATATGGGTGGGCATGCTTAGTTGCGATCGCGCCATTTCAATTATTTATGTTTAAAAGCTAACTAATGTTTCGGAAAAATCTTAAGACAAGTGAAGAACATAGCAAAAAAAAAAAAACCAAACCAGAAACACCTTAAAAAATGTAAACTTAACACAGCAAAAAATTACTCACCTAACTAAGCAAAATGTTATGAAAAGAAAGAAGCATTTTACTTAATGTTTAGCATGTCTGATTATAGCCGATATGGGTATTAATATTGCTTATGAACTTATTATGATATTGTGTGAGCACAACCCTTCTTTTTTGTATTACTCACAATTTTTCAGTTTTCATTTTTTTTTTTTTTTTGTGTCAGTACTTAAAATGCAGGTCATTTTTATTTGCACTCAGCCTGTAATTTGTTTATTACATTTCATTACAAAAGATTTAGTTCGAATTCCTTTTTAACCGCTTTAAAAATAATGTGTTTTACATTCGATAAATTTCAAAGCAATAGAGCAAAACTTATGAATAAAATACAAACTACTACAGAAACCTCATATAATAAAACACTTGATGTTTAACTGTGCTCTTTAATTGTTTGGGGTTGTTTAAGTATTTATTGTTGGCAAAAGTACACAAATGCTCGCTGATAATGACATGTTTTAGAGTTTTATTCTGAAGTTTAAATAATTCTAATATTCTAATGTTGTGTATCTAAGACACAATTGCGGGAAAAACAGTATAAATTGTCTGACGAATTTTATTTTGATTCAGTCTTTTTTGAATTGAATAACAAAATGAATTTAAATTGTGAAAATTATATATCTATAAGCCATTTAGTTCAGAACCTGTTGATAAGTGAATCCACTTTATTAGCTGCAGCTAAAAACAATGAGGTAAACAAAAAGAAATTAAATATATAACACACTATGTCCAATATTTATCGGTCTTGCAGTGCATTGAGGAACGAGGAGGAACAATCATTTTCCCATAAGACTGTGAAGACTATGCTTAACAATTTAAACAGCTCACTAAAGTACTAGTTAATCATTCAGTAACTATAGCTATAAATAAGGAATTGAATTTACCATCAGTTAAGAATGAATTAAACTAGCTTAGCTCGCAGAAATGTGAGTTAAGTACAATTGACGTAATACCCAAGCAAAAACTTTATATCGAAAACGATGCAAACAAATTGCAGTTGTTTAAAAA
Source organism: Drosophila fungiperda (assembly GCA_035042345.1). Taxonomy (NCBI): domain Eukaryota; kingdom Metazoa; phylum Arthropoda; class Insecta; order Diptera; family Drosophilidae; genus Drosophila; species Drosophila fungiperda. Next base: position 659,254 of record JAWNLM010000021.1, read on the forward strand.
CTGTCGGAGGAGCATAACAAAACCATTGAGCAATGGTACCAGCAAATATTTAATTTACGAAGTACACAACAAATTAAAATTAATAGAGATGCAATCAAATTGATGGAGTTAAACAATCAGTTGGGGATCCTTAGAAAACCACTACGGAAAATGACCAAAAAATATCTAATATGCAAAAAGATTTACAAAAAGTGAACTGAATTTTAAAGCTTTCAATGTTCTCATTCTCAAATTTATTGCATTGCCTTTGCAGATGCTCCGGATGTTCATAAAATCAATTTCTCAAATTAACCATGGCTTTCGAAAGCCATGTGGGTTAAGTGGCAATGTCACATATTATTTCCTGTCAACTAATAATAATTTTCAGCTTAGCACATATCATAATGATAACGATGACTAGAGCAATGATGACTAGGCAACTGTATGAAACACGTATAGGGTGTAGACAACACGATGAGACGACGTTTAGAATCGAACTGTTTGCTCTGATGAGCATTTCTTTATTTTATACAAAAATCTTAAACCTAAGTACATAAGAAGCCGCTTGTAAGGCGACCGCATGTTATGTTTGTTTATATTATCGGAGTCGCTTGTAGGGCGACTCCATGTGATGTTTATACTTAATAGCTGAGCTTTGCAGCGTTTGTCGGTGAGGTTTATTATTCTAAGAATGTGATGTTTATACATAATAGCTCAGCTTTGAGTGCAGCCATTTGAAAGTCGTCTCTATATGACATTTTGCCATTTACAATTAGCTGAGCATTGCAGCGTCTCATGATCATACTTGAACAGCAACCTTGCAGTAAAATTTACTAGTGGTTTCCCGATTACTGTCAAAGGAGGTAAGCAAAGGAATCAGCATCATCTAAATATATCAAATATTAAAAGGTTTTCGTCTTTTCTTTTGCAGATTATTAAATTGAAAGTACTATGATGGATATAATGACTGGCAAAGATATGGTCTGTATTGGACAAGAAGTGTTAAAAATGTTTAAGTGCTCATACGCACAAACAAATTAATTACACTTACAAATTGTATATAGCTATTCAAAATTTTTTAAATAAATAAAGTTGAATTGTGCTGAATTTGTGTTTAGTCTTAAAATAAAATATTGCACTCTTTTAGGCTGGCAGCTGAGCTGAGCTTCAGTTGTAAAATTATAAAAATATAGTTTTTACAAAATTTATGTGTTCAATTTACAGTTTCTGTCTTCTACAATATTTATTATTTATAATAATATTAAATTTTGTTATAAATTATACGAATGTCTAGCGTATATGAAAATAATTTTTTTTAAAAATTGATGTTCTACATATATAATTTATTTATTTAGAGTTTTCATATATATTTTATTATTCTGGTATTAATTTTTTATTTATTTACTTTAATTAGTTTATAATGGTACATCATTTAAAGTTGTGTGATTATAATTCATGTGCATATTGAAATTGTTTATGATCTGACACATAAAATAAAAAAATTGAGAATTTTACATTCACAGCAATAAGGCAAAACCAACAACATAAAAAAAAATAAAATAAAATCAACTACAGAAAACCTGATGTAATTAATCACTTAAATTGTGCTATTTCCAAAAGAAATAGCGGGCTTTTTACCTGGTCTCAGTTTTCGTCCAAATTATAAATAAGCTCGCTCACAATCTCACTTGTCATGCAAATGATACACAGGGAGCTTTTACGCGCTCGCGCAGCTTTTGAGCTCGCCGCGCGTGTGTTCGTCACGAGAGCACCGGAAGCTTCATATCAGTTGAGTTTTGAGCTTCGATGCGTTCGGTTGCACATCTATCGCTGTCGCTTGGGCTGTTAAGCCCATGTTGTTCTCTTGAACTCGCAACGCCTGCGCGTGTTTTTCCAAATGCAATTTTAAACCCGATTAGAAATAGTTAACGTTCACGATTAATAGGCGCAAACAACTACATAAATTGTTCGAAATATACAATATTTGTGATTTTACGTATGTTTAGTGTGAGATGTTTTAATTGGATTTGGATTCGGATTGTAACTCTATACTGAAAGGTGAGCGTGTGACTCAAAAATATAAACTAACGTATTATTAGATGGCCCGTTCACACTTTGGCAATGGCTAATTGACTTGGCTTCTATATACGCTTTATACTTTCTTCTCTTTTTGCTTAGCTACCTGTCTGTATTTTACTTTTGCCATTTTCCAAACGGTCGGTTTTAAGTACAATTGATTCAGGTTTTTCCGTGGCCATTTCCATTTCCAATTCCATTTTCATTTCCATTACTCCAATGCGAGAATTACTTACATTTCTATCTACACGGTGTATTACTTAATTTCTTTACTCAATCCGATTTGCGAGCATTGAACTCTTCTTTCATCTTTCTGAGGTGTAAGTGGTTGTGTGTGTTATTAATGGTGTTTTTTTTGCCGCTAAAATACTTCAAGTTTTCATATTGTTGTTGTTTTCACTGATTATTTTTTGTCTTTTTCTCATTTTTTGCCCTCGCTCAAAGCGGTTTGTTCTTATTTTGAGTCTTGTTTTTAATAAGCTATGTTTTGAATTTGTTTTTGTTTAAAGTCAGTATTCCAAAGTTGTTAAGCACGCACAAAGTAAATTCGCAGTTTGCCACTTTTCACATACTGAATTTTTTCGAGCAGTTATTTCATTAAATAGAATAAGTTTTATTAATTGATAGTAATTTTGTAGAATTGGGTATTAATTGGCACATATACTCTTTAAAAGTGGAATAATTCACTTAATTCATTAGTAGTATATTAATTGTATTTTCTTATTCATATTTTTTTGCGAAAAAATCCCTTTTGAAATGAGAAATTGGAATTCTTTACGCTAAAATGGCTAATTAATTTGACGGGGCTGTTAGCCACGCTTAGCGGGCAGTGGCTATCTGACCTATTTAGAAGACCTTAGCAGGTGTCTGATAAAGCATTTGAATTTAGCATATAGATCACTATAGACAGAAATGCCCATCTAGCTGTGGTTCATTATTGGTTGAATCTAGCGGTGTTTTTTTTTTGTCAGAGAAATCACTTACTACTGCAAAGCTTCAAATTTTTGAAGAACAAAAGCAGCGGCAAAGCCATTAACTTGCCCGAAAGAGCCGGTACCATGGCAAATGGCCAAAAGTCATTAAAGTCTTTGAAAATCTATTGAAATCAGCGAACACAAGAAAGAAAAAAAAGACACGCCTTCAAAATTGTAAAACGGTGTGTGCAGCATTTTAGCCACAATTCGCACCAGGTGGACGACCCATTGGAATTCCAATTGAAAACCGAACTGGGAACTGGTTGTTGGCTTCACTGTACAGTGTTCAGTGTTCATTATACGCTTATCAGTTCATTACTAGCTTCTGCAGCAAAAATTGCCAGCAGCCTACCAATTTTGCCACTCACTTCCATTGCCTGTTGTACACATCGTCTATGCAATTAATAAGAATAGTATCTATTGGATGCAATTTCAAATGCAGCACATACAAAATAATAAAAAAAAACAAAAAAAAATATATAAATATATATATATATATCAAACGGCAAGTTCGCTGTTGGCATTTTTGCTGCCTTACAACATGTTATTACTTGCTTCTTATTACCACTTGCTAGCGACTTCTACATGCCACATATGTCTATGTCGGTGTGTCTCTGTGTGTGTGTGGCCATAATGATAACCCTCGCAGCAATCGATTCCTCGCCCCATTTTGTGCACTTTCTACGTCAATTCCTTTTTTCGTACGGCTCCGACACTGTTGGTGGCTCTAGGAGTGGCTCACAGACACTTCCTCCACATTTATGTACTATTGTTTACTTGATATTTATTACAAATAAAAAGGTCAAACAAATTCCGGCAGGCAAGTCTTAAATATTTTCAAAATAATATCTTCTACAAAGGTACTACAAAATTTGATGGAATGTTTAGTCAGAAGGCATCTGTTTATTCAGTGACAGTTATGGATAAAATAAAGTAAACTTTTACTGTCATTTTACTGTCTTATTAAAAATTCTCGTTTTTTACATTATTTTTGCTTAGCTTTGTTATATTGATTTTCCTATTTTTAATAGATATAAATAAATATTTTCTTATAGTGTTTTCATTAACCCTTTTTTCTTAAAAAAGTCCGATATTTATCGATTTTTCTAAGTTTCATATCTCATATATCATCGGTCCGGCGTAAAATTTATTTGTCTACTCTTAGAAAATTGCTGTAAACTTTGAATGGATTTTGAAAGGGTACTTCAAAACGATTTTCCATATGTTTTCCCAAAATAAACTTTCTAATGTGTATAATTTTCTTCCCGTTTTATGGATTTTCCTTTAGTTTGCTTTATCAGTTGCCAACTTTTTTTGGTTTTTGGAGCTCCTCCCCCTTCCCTAGGCCTGTTGCAGCTTCAACGTCATTGTCACTTTAGTTGAAGTCGTTGGGTTTGGAAGTTGTCTTGTTGCACGACTGCATTTCCCACTCAAGACAACATTTCATAAAGTTTATTAAACTTTAGCCAAATTGTTAAGGCGACAAACAGCGACGCTGCCGACCCGCTTGCCCCATGCCATGCCCCTGCACCCTCCGCCCATTCACTTTTCGTGTTGGCCGCTGTAGGCACTGCAAACAAGTTCATCAGCATTTGGCCAGCCAACAACTACAGCTCTTGGCCAGTCCAAAAACAAACTGCCACTCGACGGTCTGTTGTTGATGTTGGCAATGGAAATGGATTGAGCCGCCTCATGATTTTGTCTGGTTATAATTTATATACGAGTATTTTCCTTGAATACTATTAAAAAGAAAAAAACACTTACTTGTCATTCACATCTTTTTTTTTATTATGTACAGGCTTAATTGTTGAATTCGAAAATTGATTAGTCGTGCATATCCTGCGTTTGCGCTCAAGCTAAAATCAAATTTATTGCACGTTATGCTAGTTTTAAGATGTTGGGAAATTTGTGAAAATATTAAATGCAATTTTATTATTGCATTTGCGAATTGTTTTACTATATGGTTATTGCTTTTATGGCAGTTAGTCATTTCTCATAGTTAATTATTCCTATATTTAGAAATTATTTCGATAAGCTTTCATGGTAATAAAAATATGTTTATGAGGATTAAAATAGCATTTAATCAATTCCATAAATTCCAATTACTTGTTAAAGGTATTTAAAAGTCAGCAATTTTATTATGGTTGTTTTACTTTTGCAATTCAATGGAATCTATTGTATATAAATGTTATGTACTAAAAAAATTATATGATTTTAAAGATATTGCACTGAGCAAGATTTTTCCTCAACTATTAAATGCATGTCTTATTTTTTGTAATGCATATTTTTTTGAAAGGCATTTCAATTAAAATTAGTAATAATAATAACTGCTTAATCGCTTGGATTAATTCCAGCATGAGCACTGCCACAAAACAAAATGATAAGATACAAAAAAAAAATATAAATTGCATTAATTAGGAAAAATGCTCAAGTGCATAAATAAAGTTACCTTAAGCAGCGACCACAACGGCAAAAACAACAACCACATCAAAAATAACAATCACAACAAAAACAGCAACAACCGCAACAACGCATTAACCACATTTTTTCATAAGTCAGTCAACCAGCTAACCGAATGATATGTCACCTACCCCATAGCTATAACAAGCTATACCCCCTTCGTCATCCCTCTAACCCTGCACCTGCTGCTTCTGCATTGCATTTGCTGCACCTATTTGCAGAGCAGTGCCTTATAACGGTAACGGGCGATTTTAGCTGCATGCCGCATTTGCATTGAAAGTTGTCTGGCCAAGCAAGTTGCGCTTAATTCTCTGGCCAGCAATTGAAATCGAAATTTTAACATCCACTCAACGTTTCCGACTCTTAATTCGTATTCAGTGAACAGCATGAAAAAAACCAATACCAAATGTGGTATTAAACAACTTGCATACTTTCTGCTGCAATTTCTTAGTGAACTAAAGCAATTAATGTATGTGTACTAAGCTAAAATGTACATAAGAGATAAAGTTATTAGCTAATTAAATTAGCGTAATTTTGTATTACTTGAAAATCTTGGTAGTTCTATTAAATAAACTGTAGCATGCCACTTGTAATTTAGGTAACAGCCTGATAATAACATAACTTATAATTTAATTGTCTGCATTAAATATTAGTTGTATTAAGTAAAACTGCATTAAATCGTTAAGCTTTAAGATCAGCAAACAATAAAAAACTAATCCCAAATATGTTGAAAGAATTTTAGAGGAAATAAATAATTAAAATTCAATAACATTTAATTAAAAAATAATTACATAAAGCACTTAAGAAATATGAAATTCATTTTCATTCTGACATATCATTCAAATCAATTTCCACAGTTCTTTCACTTTTACTTTTACTTACCTGTAAAACTACACAAATTTCAATTCACAAAAATATAATAATACATTTTTTTATTTTATATGAATATAAGCTTGAGTATTGCTGCTTAATAACAATGCACAGCTATCAGTTGCTCAGATACCAATTCAATTCTCATATATTTACTTTTGCTATTGGAAAACGAGTTTTTGTTGTTGTTGTTTTTAGTATGATATCGAAAGTTTGTCCATTGAAATCCACAGAATGTGCCAATATTTGCCTGTAGCCATAAATAAAATGGAGCAGTTTGTTGTATTGCCTTTTAACAATTATTTTTTGTATTCGTGTTGAGCGCTTGTTGCTGTTGCTATTGTACTCGTTGTGGTTTTTGTAACATTTCCAAATGCTTGAGTTTTTGTTATTTCCATGGAAAATCAATCAAATACTCAATACGATATTCGACACTCGAAACGCTTCATTAAAAACCATAGTGAAAATTAAATTACGCATACGCTGAGTTATTTTGCATTTGCTTGTGTGTAAATTTCAGTTTCGCAAAGTTAGTTGAATTTTCTGGAAAATGTGTTGCATTATTATATGTAAAGCAAGATTGCTTAGTTTCTTACTTAATTTTTTGTAATTAAAATCGAATTCATTTTCAATATGTATTTATAATAATTTCAATTAGCCAGTTTGACTTATCGTGGCGACCCACATTTGATTTTTGTATCTGTGTTTCGCCTTGAGTTCGTTTTCTTTGCGCCACTGATTGAACCAAAATGACCCAAAAAATAAATCGAAAAACAAGCTAAAAACGAAACATTGTAAACGAGAGTTCACACCTAAAAGCCTTTGCTGAAAATTGAACAGTGATTTTTAGTGATTTATTTGGGGCAAGCAAACCAAACGCTGACCGTACAGGTGAGCCCCAATCCCAATTCCACTCCCCACCACCCCAAGCCCAGCCCAACTTCAAGCACAAGCCTAGCCCAATATACCACAAGCAATAACAACAACAACAACAACTAGAAAATGCTTGTGCCAAATTCAATGCAAGTCGCATTAGGCAAAATGTTGCAATGTGGCAACAAACAATAACAACAAAAAAACTTGTGCATGCCACAGCTAATTTGTAACATTATTTAAAAGCAACTAAGATAACAATTCATCAATTATTAAACTAACCTAAAATACATTTTTTGAGTTTGTCTTAGAACGACAAGCCGAAGATTAAATACCTTTATAGATCTGAGTTAATCAGCTTATTTATTTCGCTTTTGTTCGATTAATCATCAACATATTTTTGTTTGTAACAAGTATTTATCTCTATTTTTCTCTCTTCTTCTTATTAGCTTTTTCAGTTTCCTTTTGACTAAGCAGATTGGGGTTTTTTTTCCCAAATTCTTGATATTAAGATTGAACAATTTTAAATCTTCGTAATTTTAATTAAATTTCAACATTTTTGTTTACTATAATCCTTTTGAAAACTGTGGACTGTTTTTCACCACATTAACTAAATAAGATAAATATACATTTTCTATCTGAATTTTTTCGATTTTCACAAATATTTTATGACGAATGCAGATTGAAGGCAGGCTTTGAACTACACTTAAAATCTATCAAAAGCATCTCTGAAAAATAAAATATTTTGAACACTAAGTCAGATTATAGATTTGGTCAGATTTTAATAAATATTTCGACAAGAATACCTATTTATAAATACATTTACCAAGTATCTCACAGAGTATTAGTTAGTCTGGCTTGATAGTAAATTGGCTATAAAATTAAGTTAGACAAATCGAAGGAATTTAAATTACCAATGCGATTTAATTGGCTTTTTATTTATTAAGTGGCTAATAACCTTGGGAAATCGAGGAGTTGTTAATACTGATTATGGCTGATTTGCGCTGTTGAGCGGCAGACAGCTTTAGTTTTGGGTCGTTGCCTTCACTCTGCAGCTATTCCATAAATTGTGGCAACTGGGGAAGGGGTTGGCTAGCGGTAAATCTTTCTCGAGATTATTGTGCGACTAAAATGCAAAATAAATAAACGCCATTTGGGCTAAGTAAAGAGCTCCTTTTTCTTTGTATTTTGGCTGCCATTCACTTTCAAAGTAAAAGTCTCAACATTAAACTCAGGTTTTATGCGTGTGCGAAAATTGCTTTTGTCTTAGAATATCGCAGGTCGCTAAAGAGTCGCCAATGTGGAATCCAAAAACTTTCACAAATAACATGCTTGATGTGATTAAATATTTTGTACACCGCAAAACACTTAGATTGAACAATTTTACACAATGCAAATATTATAATATTTACGAATATAGTTGCAAAATTATTTATTCAAATTATTCACTCTTTGCAGGTTTGTGGAATACACTTCAGCTGTTCTATGCATTAAAACTGATCTCATCAGTAAGGTACATATATAAGTACTTAAGTGTCTTCTATTTATATTCATATTTTCAGCATGATATGCGGGTTTTGCCAATGCCAAAAATATCATCATTAAATCTCAAGCGAATAACAAATGAAACTCAATAGCTAATTGTACATTAATCAAATGTGTATGTGGAGATTTACAGAAAGTTGGTTAAGACATAAAATGAAGAAGAAAAACATTAGCGTTGGAGATTCATGTTCAAATTGAAGTGGACACTGTGTTTGGGCCATTACACGGCTCGATTTATGGCCATGCTTGCATTTGTCTAGTTGAAAATTGGGCAGCGCTTTCAAGTTCAATGCAATGGGAAATTTTCAATTAACAAACAAATTTTCAAAACGAAAAAAAGAAATTGGCATGACCACTTGAAAGTGATTCGCCGCCTATCAACGGCAGCGTCTGCAGAGGCTGAGGAAGCTACCAGATACAGATACAGGTACAGATACAAAAATATATATAAAAAGAGACAGACGGCTCTTTAAGAGAGTTGAGTCTCTTGTCAACACAACCTACGACTGACCGTTAATGGCTTTTTTGCGTTTCATTGAAGAAATCGCTTCGGCGCCAGCTCTATGACTATATGTTGTACAGTCTCTTACAATTTGGCAGATTGTTGAAAGTGAAATGTGTGAAAATGGCTAATTAAATGCACGGATAACTTGAGTACAAGTTTATCTTTTGTGCCATTTAACATTTACCTCTAACAAAAAACAAAAAACTAAAACTAAGAAAAGCCGAAAAGAGATTTTGATTCGCTTTGCTCACGTTTGGGTTTTGGATTTCTCTCGTTTGCCTGCTAATTATGAAAATTTTATAGTATGAGCCGAGTTTGTTGCCCAAGTCTTTTTTCTCGCTTCTACTAATTCTACATATACATCTGACTGCCCACACGTAACTCCATTTCCGTTCAAAATATATTAAGTGATCTAAACAAGTGCTGCGGCTGCTGCTGCCCAAGCTGGCGAATGATTGCTCTGAGCCTTCTTGCCTCCATCATTTTTAATGTTTATCGCAAAAATGCGCAGCACGTAGCTATAATTACTCGCCAAGTTTGTTGCCTAAGTCTTTTGTTTTGAACGCTTGCTTATCCGTTGAAATTAACAAAAAGCGCAACAAAATTAATGCCACTAATTTAATTTGACTCTATAATGGTTTATTTAATATGGTTTTTAATTGAGCAGTGCTCAAATGAACTAACTAAGATGCAGTGTTAATAAACTATCTCTGTTATTTATAGCACAATTAATCTTGAGCTTAGTCAAAATCGTTGAATCATCCCCATTTAAAATTCGATAGATAGCTCAATATGAAATATGAATATGACTTATGAAAAAGACATTTGATTGGCATTGATAAATCTGACAGCTCATAATTCTTATAAACATAAAATAAATAAAAGATTGAAGAAAGAAAAATACGTTTTGCAAATTGTTAAAAAATAAGGTGGAATTTCGATATATGCGCTTAGCTTTGAGTATCAGATTTAAACCTGTTTTTATGACTAAGAAATGTTTAGAACAAAGCGCAATATGTATAAATTTATACGAAAATTTTCAGAAACAGTTCTGACACAGTTCTTATCGGGTAACTGGTTTTCAATTTGATGTGCGCTACATTTTTTGTTTACAAATATCGATGTGAAAATTACACAAGCAAGATTTGTTTTAATCACGTCTGCGACATGCCACAAATAACAGTCTTAGTCTTGATTTGGCCAATAGTTTTCAGAATTGTTAAACTATGTAATTGGGTCTCTGCCTGCATAAATAAACATGGACCGGCTTTAAAAGTTCATTGACTTTTATTGGCATTTGACTTTTTGTTTTCTTTAGCTTTCAACTGAAACCTAATAAAGAAGCGGACATAATAAATTGAATAATAAATGTAAAATTTGAGTAGCAGAAAATTATAACAACGAGAAAGGCCTACGTTCATATTAACTGTCAAAAATTGATTAGGCCCTGTGAAATATCTTCTCATTATAAATCAGGCAACATGTTCGATAAGTAAACTTGAAATAATAATCGTTTTTATAGTCGTTAATTAGCAACAAAACAAATCAAGGTCTCATCAACAATAAATGATCATTTTTATCTTCCCAAATATCAAATTACGAACTCATTACGCATGACCACAATAAATACATTTTTTTTGTATTCATTTAAAGCCATTTTGTTCTTACATATACAGCTAATGAAACTCTCAAATAGTACAGCTTTAACTGAATTATACTTATATAGTATACACCACTCTGTAAAAACGATACGAGTTCTGTAGCCTTGAAGAATTCTTCACTTACGAGATACGAGACGGCGTTGATATTTGAAGTGGGAGGCGGTGTTTGACTCAGAATTTATGAAGCATTTCCTAATGCTCAAAGTAAACTAAGATTGCGAAAGTTAAATAAAAATAAACTCTCAGAAGTAACAAACAGCAAGATAGCCAACAAACGAGACTTTATAAATAAACAGAAAATAAACTTAGTATCGTTTGTCAACAATCAAGGCCTAAAGTGGAGCTTTGAGAATGTATTTTTCTTTATTATAAAAGGGCTTCAAATCTTGAAAGTGAATATTGCGAGTTTTCTGGGCGTTCCAAAAAATATATTTGTATTTTAGTGCCTGTTTTATTTAATTTGATTACTTTTTAATTACTAATATAAATATTTATCAACGTATTATTTTCTTTAATTTGGCTAGATTTTTCTAATATTGCTATTGCTATTAATTATTGATAACCAATATACCTATTTATCAATGTTTTATTTTTAGTGTTTTTGTTATAGCTTCTTTTTTATATTTGTTTTCCATTTTCATTTTTACTTGGCAAAAAAAATAAATTTTTTTTTGTGTATTTAAAAATTTGTGCAAGTTGTATGACTGCTTAGATGAATTACTGGGTATACCTACTACAAACAGCTGCAGTTAAAATATTTACTTCATATCTGTTATATGTTGTTGTTTTGGTTGTTGTTGTTGCTTTGTTCTCTGCGAGCTGCAAGTAAACTTCAGCAACAGCGTTTGATCTTTGTTATTTGGTTTGCTGTGCTGTTAAAGTTGTTTTTGCTTTTTGTATTGTTGTTGCCTTTTGCGGTTGCATTGCTGAAAATAAAAGTGAACGCTGTGCTGCTGCTGCTGTTGCTGTTGTTGCTGCTGTGGTTGCCACATATGTGCGAGCCGCTTGCTGTACCTGTATAATATGCTTGCATGTGTGTATTTATCTGACAGATATTCAATCTTCATCTTCATCAAAGCGTTCGTTCGTCAAACGTGTTTTATTGTATTGAGACTTGTGCTATTTTTCTGCCGCGTTGACGATTTCTGATTTCTGATTTCTTTCTCTGCCTCGTCAATGTATTATTGTATTTATTATTGCTAGTACCCTTAAGCGTTTGCCCGTCGTGTCTGCTCTGCTCAGTTGTACTTGTTATTCGCCAGGGACCGAGAGACTGAATCTCGGGCCTGGCCAGTCACGACATCTCTCAACGACGACAACAACGACGACAGCTCAAGGTCGCATTCCTTGCCAGTGACGCAGTCGTTCAATAATTCTTATTTGAATTGCTCTTGGTACCTAGTTCTCTGTTTTATATATATATTTATTTGAATCGCCATTGCCATTTCACAAGATTTGCAACTGCCCTGTTTGGCAGCCGCAGAATTAAGATTTGGGTGACTGAACAAGTGAGTCGACTGCCAGCCGCGGAATTTCAAACAGTCTACAAAATTTATGTGTATGTCATTAATTGTGAGTGCAAAAGTATTAATGAGTTTTTAGGAATTTTTAAGGCTTATGCAAGTTTAAATTCTGTGTGTGCTAAGTAACGGTAAACGCCGCAGCTCAATTCTAAATATACAAATCATATCTGACATCTGTGCATGCTGTTGATTGTTTCTTTATATGGTTATTATTGCCAACTATGAGAAATATGCCATTTTCTTTACATTTATGATAATCGCTTGCACTTGGGTGTACAATTTACAAGACGTGTGTAATTTGAACACCGTTATGCCATGTTTAGACTAGTTTAGCCTTAGCTTTAGGTTCCACCGCTTCGTACTCCATACTCTGGGTACAGTCACACCCACCCTAGCTATGATTGTCGGGAAGGAGGGCGAGTGTGTGGCGAGTCTCTGTGTCGCCAGTAAAATGCATAGCACAGCAGAAAAAAAGGAGGAAGCGAAGAAGACGAGAGTTGGCGACGGCACTTTGAGATGCCATCTACACCTAATTTATGACGGCTCTGCTCTCTCAGGAACACAACAAAATACAACACACAGAGATTCCACAAATGCGGCAGCTACGTGCGCAACGTTGCCAAATGAAGTCACGATCGGGTCCGGGTCGAAGATACCATACCCATGATGATGCCCATGCCGGCTGGCTAGGCGGTGCCTAGGTGTGTCCAATTACGAGACAACTGCTGCAGCTCCAACGCCAGCTAGTGGGTTAATAGAACGCCGCCTTAAATTGTTTTTTTTTTTTTTATTTTATCTCTGGTGGGAGCAAGTAAAAGTGCCTGACTAGCTAATACCCTTTAGCGAAGAACCAAGTATTGGCCCTTCCAGATTTGGAAGTAACTTTAGTCGAAATTTTGACCAGATTCCAGTTTTTAACTATGAACGTAGTATTATTTATGAGGTAAACCCATGTTGCAAAAGCCTTGGTTTTTGAAAATCCGCTCAATTTTGAGTTATGACTATTTTAGAATTTCAATATAATTTAAAATGGATTTGGGCCGGCATGTTTCTTATAATATTGAACTAGGGCTAATATTAGTATCCAAAAGGAATTAATTTTGAAAATCTGATCATATTTCTAGAGGTAAAATCATGATCAAAAAGTGCTGTATGTACATATCATTTGTTGGCAAGGTGGAAAGTTTAGAATCGTTAAGCATTTTTTTTAAGTATAATCTGAACATGAATTTGGAGCCAGAATTGCATTTTCATTTATAACAGTTCTGGTTTTGAATATTTGAATATTTTTGGCAAAGCTGAAACATAGTTTGAGAAAACATATATTTTTTAGATTCTGCTGTCTCATATATTTATTGCTTGCTATCGTGTAAAATATGCATTTGAGCTGTGCCTTTGCTGCCCCTATACCCTATCAATTGTTAAAATCTCGAGCTTTGCTTTTCTGCTCTATTTTTTTTTTGAGATACATGGCAAAACAATTTCAAAAATGGCAATTCAAATCAATTGGTTGAGTTAACACCATCTAAAATAGTAGTTGTTATAGAGAAACAGCAACAGCAGGTAAAAATATGTTAATTTGATTTGAAGACACGTCTGCTGTTATATATTTGCCCTCTTGTTTTGTTGGTTATGAGTTCGGTTCGAGAGCCTAAAAGAAAATAACTTAAACTTTTACTTTCACTGCCAATAATTTGCCTGAACGCCTGTAAGCCTGTTGGGGGGCAATGTCTCAATGTGGAGGCCCGCAGACAGCACTTTGGCGCTCAATTTGAATCGGCGCACAATGTTATTGTTATTGTTGTTTTTTTTCTCTTCTTATTATATTTTTTTTGTTGTTTGTTGCTGTTATGTGTAAGACTCATTTGCAAATGTATCTGGCGGCAATTTAGCTAAGACAGCTTCGCCCCTCTGCTGCTGCCATTTTCTTAGCTGCTCATGTCTGTGCAACATTGTCTGTGTAACAACAATGTTCAGCTTAGTTTAATTTCATTTTCACAACAACATTAACAACAGCAACGGCAACAACAATCTGTTTGTTTGTGTGCCTCGTCACACGTGTTGTTGTTTGCATCAGTTACTGCAATTTGATCGTCACGTCGAGATCTCTGCTCAGCTGGTAACAGCATCCAGCCAGCCAGTCAGCCAGTCAGCCAGCCAGCCAAATGTTAATGATGAGCATTTGATAATAACAGCTCAGGGTTTGCCTTGTCTTCTGCCTGCTCTTTTGGCTTTAACTATTTTCGTTTGGACAGCCGCTTCAACGTGTCTGTCTATCTGCGTGATATATTTGGAAAATTGTTTTTGTTGACTTTTGTCGATTTGGCGAAAGTTGTAAGAGATATCTGAAGATGCTGCAGGAAAGGGAAGTCATATTTTACATATTTTACTGCTGGATTTAAAAATCAAACGACCCATTTTAAATAGTAAGCTTTGATTATCAGATAAGTAGAGAGGAATTTGATTGATTCTAAAATGAGTAGAATATGATATTTAAAATTATTAATGAGAAGACAAACAATTAACGAACACAATTTTCAATCATTCTTTTTTAATTGAATCGAGGGGTTTGCTCTGTGTTTATTTTTTAGTGTAACTAATTGTACACTCTGAGAAATATCGACTCGAATCTCGAAAGTTTTCTGTGTACATAGTAACTATGATTGGCTCTTGGAGTTAGAATTCCAAAGAGATATTTGCTGTTATCATGGTCAAGTTATTAACTGCTGCACAGCTGCCTGGTTGTCGCTCTGGTTAGATTGTCAAGTTAGCCTTGTTCTTAATAGTTAAACAACGCCTTTGCATATATTGTAGACGAGCAATTAAGCGCCAGGCAACCAGCTGGGACAGGTAGCTCATAAATTATTGTAAGACGGCGGCAAGTGCAACCATGTCTACGAGTACCAGTCCGAGTACAAGTATCTGTTCATCTGCAAGATACTTCTATGCTTGTAATCGAGCTGTTAACTGTGAGCTGCGAGCTGCGCTGCAGCTTCTCAGCGTATCAGTTGTCAGCGTTGACCGCAAGTGGCAACCTTGCTTGAGGAATGCTGTATGCCTCGCCAGTTCGTTGCCCAAGTCTTTTGTCTTTGCCATCTTGGCAATTCTAACTGGGGCGCAGTGGGGCATGGCGATGACAACTCGAACCGAACCTAAACAAATAGATTTTCATTACTCTCACTTGCCGCTTATCCCTCATCTGGTTTATCTATCATCTTTGAATATCGAAATGCGACAGCGATTTCATAAGTCTCAAATGCGTTTTCCTCATGTGCTTTTATAATTGTTGATTTTTTATTTGTTTTTTGTAAAATTTAAATTTTTATATGTGCCCACGTAATCGCTGGCACGTCTAAACGCTTACAGCTGGATGACAAGATCTGAATGTGGCTTATGATGATGTTGCTGAGTTAGCTCTTTATTCAGTTGGTTGAAAGACAATGCCAGCATTCAAATTAAGCTGTCCGACTTCCGTTTGGATGCCTTGTACATATTCCAATATGTATAAAGATTGTTTTGTGTGTCTCAGACATCTGCAAATAATGTATAAGACTTAACAATAAGAATGATTGTTAGTTGAAAAAAGGCTTTACGTTTATCTTTGCTGAGTTAGCATTTTAGTGAGGTAATATGAAAAATATATAAATAATCTAAGCTGTAAATATTAGACCAAAGATTGGAGCTGTTTATATGGTATCCACTTCATATCATTGAAAACTTTGCCCTTTCTTTTTGGTTAGTTTAATTACAGAACACCTCAAACATTGAAATTTTGCGCTTCAATCAAATTGATATTCCGCAGTCGAAGGGTTAAACAAAAAACTTCAAGTAGTGCTGTGCTATAAATTTGATATTCAAAGTATATTTTCTCAATTTCAACGCGAATAGATATTTCCATAAATAAACCACATAAATCAGAGCTATCGGCTAAACCGAAACCGAAACCAAACTCAACTGAACTGAACTCATTAGTAATCAAAAGCTGTGCAACCGCTTCAGACACGATCAATGCATTCTTTTTGAAGAACAGAGACAGCAATACAGTTCAGAATGAGAGAGAGAGAGAGAGGGAGATGGAGTTGGAATTGGAGTTGTTGTTGGAGATGGAATCTTGCAAAAATCGTTGCACAAGCGAGTGGAGCCGACCATGTGGGCTCGTAAGTTAGCATAAAAGGTGGCTGCCACTGGGAATGTGGAGCCTTGTCGCCAACGCCAATGGCGCTGTTGTTGAAGCCAACGCCAACGGCAGCGGCGTCAACAGCGACGTCGACAGCGACAGCGCCTTGGCTTGTTTATTTTGCCTTAATGACTATTTGCCTCTGTTGTTTAGCAGCAATTTAAATATTTTAGCCATTTCATTTTGAGCGTTGCTTTTTGACTTTGATTTTGTGTTTTTTTCATTGTTTTTTGTTTTGTTTTTTATTTTTTGTGGTTTTGCCTTTTTATGACCATAGAAAATATCTTAAAAATTTCTACTGTTTTGCATTTGGCCGACGTCTCATTTAGCTGCTTAGGAATTTTAATGGCGCCTTTGCCTGTTATTTTTTGGAAAAGAATAAAAAGTATTTAATAGTTAGAACTAAACGAAAATAATTAGAAATATTTGTAAAGAAATTTTGTTTTTCTCAATTTAAAGAGTAATTTAAGTTACTTGCTGCAATTAATTGAAAATATGAGTAAAAATTGAGTAGTAGAAAATGCGCTTTAGTCGATTACATATATTTCACAGCTGGATACAGCGAATCTCCTAGTCTAGCTCTCTCGTCAAATAATTCTTCTCTTTTCAAGTTTGTTATTAGTTATAATAAGTTTGTTATAGTTTTTAAAAGTTTTAAAAGCTGTGGTTTTAATACCATTTATTTTTGTATACAAAAACTATTCATAATTTAATTAAACAAATTTACTACATAATATTAAAACAATGTTTAGACTTCTATGAATCAGCAATCCCAATTTAAGCGCTTTAATTGATTTTAAATTATTGTTACGCAATAAGCTTACAACGAAGGCTAGTTTGTTTTATTATTATTATTATTTTTTTTTAATTTTCTGGTCACGAGTAACAAGTTTAATTAGCATTTGTATGACAAAAACTTTTCAGCCGTTTGTTGTAACTATGAGTAACAACAAATGTAAATTTAAAGTTCCATGAAAAGTGAGAAAACGATTATTATTGTTGACGGACTTGTAACCAGTCTCAGCTTAAGTTTGTTTAGAAGTTGGCGACTTCTTGACTTTAATTTTAGTGCCATTAATGGTTGATTTTTTGCGTCCATTCAGCTTTGTTTTATTGGTTGAACTTGCCAGTGGCTTTGGCTTGAGCACTTTGGCCTCCACACGTACATACAGATCGTAGTTGAAGTCACCGCAGGTTTTGCCTGTAGTTGATAAGAATGAGAAAGGAATACTAAAGATCTAGGATATAAAAATATTACCCCAGCACATTTCCTCGCCACATGATTCGCAGGTAACAAGGCGAGTTTCCACAATTCCCGACTTGTTCTTAATTTTCTTGATGCAATTGTTTAATGCGAATTCGCGTCTATCTCGAGCCTCGGTCTTTAGTTCTAGTTTGCCCATCTCGACCATACGGCTGAAGTACTCCTCCTCCTGTTTGGACTTGGGTCGCAGTGTGGTCAACATCTTCCAGTCGATGGGCACAGCGCATAGTTCCATTAGGACCACTTCCTTCATTTCACTTGGCACCGGATCCGCATAGCTGTAAAGCGTCTCACGCTCTCCGTTGCTCTTCAGCAGCTTTCGCATCTCCTTCTTTGGCATTTTGAAGGCGTAGTCCTTGTCCCGTATCTTGATCTCCTCCGCGCGCACTTTTATCGGTCGCATCTTGTAGTCGGGCACCTTTTCCATTAACCTTTTAAACTCCTCAACGGACTGTATGTTGCTCCGACTCAAATCCAAAACGGGTACCACAGTTTTCTTCTTGGCCAGCAGATCATCTAATTTGCTCATTTTGCTTGTTTCAATCACTTATCAACTTAATTTAAGTGTGACAAAAGCTGCCAACTCGATATTGATTCAACAAAGCAAAAAGTGCAGTTTCCATGGCAAACTTTGTGCTCAAAGATAAATACTGAATGCTGGTATTTTAATACTGTAAGAATATAAGGAGAAACTGTCAGTTATTTTTTGATAGGTATATATTTTATGGTTGAAGTATTCTTTACTTATATCTATCTATTTACATCATTATTTCTTATACCGTAAAATAAAATGTAATAACTAATTTTTGTACTTGAAACAGACTCAATTGAGTAAATATTTATTTTGTATAAGTTACAATTATTTAGTTGTATTTTAAAGGATCAATTAGATTAGATAAGATTAAGATTATAAGTTAAAAAAATAAATTTCTTATGTAATATCAATGCAAATGAGTTTAACACTTCTTCAATACTTTCTTTCTATCTTATTACAGTGCTTTTGTTAACAACTCAATCAGATACATCAACTCGTGCTTTGGAAACTCTAATTCGTGTAATTCGGTAGAAGTCGTCGAAAACTTATCATGCAAACAAATACTCGATACGCTACATAAGATCCGAATAATTGAAAAAACAAACTAAAAACCCAAAACCAAAATAAAAAAAGAAGCAAAAAGCCGATAGCCGACAAGCAGTTGCCGCGTTCAACGTGTTGGCATTTTATATAGTTTTGGTTACGTGGCTGGAGATTCGTGTGGCTGCCGAAAAGAAAGTCACGACATTATCCAAAGCGGCTCAAAACGAGATTTCCAAGATTCTGCGCCGAAAGTCAAAGTTACAAGTTTACACATTTTGGCCCGGTTCAACGTCTTTGTGTGTGTGTGTTAGAGTGTGCGTGTGTGTTTCTGTTGATGTTTGTGTTCACGTGTGTGCCACTTTAGAAAGTGAAAATCGAGTGCAGTCCCAGTTTGAGCCACATTCGGTCAAACCTGCCTCTGGGGCACTGCAGCCGAAAGTGAATTTTCTTGTAAACTTCAATCATATTCGGCATCAGATTCGCTGCGCTCTGCTCTTCAGTAGCCGTAAACTTGTAGACTGGCTGACTGAAGACTAGCTACTTGACGTTACTTCTTCTGGCCATTCATCGATAATCCATCTGTATTTGCATCCACGTCAAAAAACAAAAGTTCAACAATGGAGGCCGAAGAAATTACAAAACTTGTTGATGGCGTTTATAGGGTAAGTTAATATTTTTTTTTGTTTTTCTTTTGTTTTGTGTTCTACTTTTGAACACTTTAAGAGGTAATAAAGAAGCTTAAATGTACTTTTTATGGCATTTCGTATGTTGAGGCAGATAATTCAAATAAAACATTAGAATTATGTTAATTAAATAAGTAATTAAAATAAGAGAAACTATAAACTTGAAACTGTTCTTACAGCTAATTTGATTTTAATCTGAATTTGTCAACTTTAATAAATATATATATATGTTAAATAAATAACATAATAAAGTACAGTTCGGTCAAGGTAAAAGCTCTTATTTATTAGTCGTCTATTTGACAGTAATGTGATTTTAATCAGGGAAAACAATTAGCTTTGTGGCAAAATTGCATAATATGCTCGCTAACCATTTTCTTATGTAACCAGCTCACAAATGGCTTGAAATGGCAACAACAACAATAACAACAAAAAAAGCACATTGCGTGAAGGCTATTTCTATTAGGTGTCTACGACTAATTTCTTATTTTCTAAACGCTTGTAGCGCACTTAATGATCTTAGCTTGCTTAATGAATGATATTTATTTAAAAAAAAAAATGTATTATAAAAATAGTAATTTATCTACCCTTATGGAAAATATCTACGTTATGCAATGAGATATAAGTCTTTTGATTATTTTACGGGTATCTAATCTGTGGTTATCCCAAAGTAGCTGTCTTTAAGCGTCGACTTTCAATTTATGATGCGATGCCCATAAAAAGCCCTACAACTAAATAAAACAAAATTGCTTAGAAGACAAAAAATAAAAAATAAGAAAATTTAAAGCCATATTTGTGTATTTACAAGTAAACCCCGTTTAGCAGGCCGACATTTGAAAGTGAATTTCGGTTGCTGAAAATCTCAAACTTGGTCACGACGCGCCGAGGCTTTAAAATATTTCTTGTTTATTGTTGGGTTTTGTTTTTTGGGTTTCAATAGATTTTCCAACGGCTGTCACATAACATACGAAACCGCAGCAAACAAGTTCAATTGCGTTTTGTGCCACACAATGTGGCAGTTGCAAAAATAATAACAAAAACACACTATGGCGAGTTTGGCAATTTTTCAGCTTCTTTTTCAGTTTCGTCGCTTTGTGGCATCTGCCATTACAGACAGGGTGCAGAGTTGAAGGGGGGCTGCAACACGGGCGTTGCACATTTCGCGCATCTATTTCATTATGCAACCGTTAGTTTTCACAACTTGCAGCTAGCAGCTGTTTTTTTTTCTTGTTTTTTTTGTTTTTGTTTTGCGGTTTTAAGCATCGAAATTGCGGAAATTTGTGAGTGAGGCTGCTTCCTCAGGTGTTGCACATGGATGCATTTTCTTGGCTCGAACAAGATTTGCATTTCTATTTTGGTTTTGTTTGGCATTTTGGTATTTTGTTGTTTGTCACAGCCAAAAGGAAAATAAATTATTTAATTATTTTGACAAATTCGCAAAAATACAGAGGAAACGGACCTGTTGTGCAGCTTATAACTGGAAAAAATATATCTGTTTAACTGTGTTATGTATAAAATAATGATGTATACGAATTGCTGCGCATTAATCAAATCATTTCCTCGTGTTTTCCATAAAATTGTTTGCTATATTCCGCGGTGATTTACACGTCAAACTCAACATTTATCTCAGACTTATGACATGCTGCCCGCTCTGAGTGATTTATTGATCTATTAATATATATTACGTATATTTTGTTTTTGTTATTTTGCAAATTAATTAAATGCCAGTTAGCTTTGTTGCCAAAAAAATATTCATAGCTCATAAACTCAGTTCAAACGAGTCTAGTTTCTGACATATATGAAGCATCTTTCGGCGTTGTATTAGTTTCGTATTAGTTTAAAGAGCTTATTTAACAAAAAAAAGTGATGGTAATAAAAAATTAGCTAAGATTAGATATGCTTAAAAAGACTACGTTTTTTACATTTACGAAAAAGGAAATTTGAAGTAAATCTGTTTGTAATTTGTAAAGTAATTTTCAACTATGCGAATATGTTCAATTTTCTAAATTTAATATAAGCTAATTTTTAAAACACATTGCACTTTTAATATAAATTATCGAAGTAATCTACAGAAAAAGAAATTCATAGCTATAATTTAAATGGACTTATTTCTAATTATTATTGAATGACCAGTTTACAGTCAACCTGATGAATTTTTTGCTATAATTTATGGCACATTTTGGACGCTGAGATGATGCCTAGGTTTGGTTTCAATTGTCCGCAAAGTGGACAAAAATGTGGTAAGGGGCGTGGCGGTACAGTGAACTGGTCTAAAGGCGAAGCCACTCAACAGCAGCATGGTGCACAAGTGGGACGACCCAAACCTGCAAACAAAACAAAAAAGCAAGTGTAAAAATACAATGAATATAAATGAAAATTGCAGTCACTGATGGAGGAGGCCCCCAGTGCCAAAGAGCAAAGTGGGAATTGGAACTGGAACTGAGACTGAGACTCAGACTGAGACGCAGACTGTGACGGATTGTGTTAGTCGAAAGGCGTAGGCATTTCTAAGGTTGCTGCTGCATTAGACACACGGAGCAAAAGAGAGCGTGCGGGTGGGATAGTAAGAGAGGGAAAAGAGAGAAAGGCTTGAGCCAAATAGAACTGGGTCAACGGCCGAATGGGGCAAGGGGCGGGAAGCCTTACTGCTCGCACACACTTTGTATTGGACTGGGGGCAGTCACGCAAATTGCAAGCATTTTTCACGCACGCTGATCTCTCAGTGTAGCGTGCAGGGGGGAGTTGTAGGAGTGGGGGAAGTGTTGTGGGAGAGTAGGTTACGCCTTAACGCCTTTAGGTAAAGTTTTGTCAACAGTTTGTGTTTTCTTAATTCTCTCTGTGTGGTTTAACCTGTTGCGTGCTTGGCTGCCTTGCATTAATTTTTTCGTGTTTTTTTCTTTCTTATTTTTTGCATGTTTTCATTTTCTAATTGGCATAATTGCGGCTTGTGCTTGTTATTGTTGTTGTTATTGTGGTAGTTGTTGTGTTTGTTGGCGGATTGCATTCTCGCATGCCCATTTCGTGGGTGTGGCCGTTGGCGTCGTTTGAATTATGGCCAGGCCCATTTGATATTATACCAAATGCTAGCCACTGTTACCCACGAGCCTCGCGTGCCTCAAATGCCGCACACTGCAAGAGAGAGTGAGAGAGGGGTGAAAACAGTTAACTAAATTGTTGCGCCGCATTTTGTATTGCGACTCTTTTTATTTTTTAATTAAAAAACTACATGTGCTGAGCGCAATTGGCGATTTATGTTAAGCATCGATTAGGCCACTCGCGGGACCCACTTTGGGCGGCCGCATGAGGAAACACAATTTATTTTGGCTTAAGCGTTTCGAGTTGGCTAAAAAGAGATTTGCAAGTGTGATAAGCGTTGCGTCAGCTTATTTCTAAATTGCATAAGAAAAAAGCGGTCAACAAGTGAAAGATGGAAATGCTTACTCTACAATTTAGATTTACTGTGTGTCCAAGAAATCTCGAGATCTAGTGGTATAAAACAAATACAAATGTACAATTCTCTATATAAATCATCGTATTTAATATTTACTACTTTTTTAATAAAATCAATAAAACCCAAAGAATTTCGAGGTCTATAAGGTCTTATAAGCAATTATGGTAATTAGGGCCACCAATCTCAGACAATTATTATAAGCACTTGTAAACGACCACAAATTAGTAATAACAACCAAAATTGATAGCTCAATAAACCACATTCTGAACTTAAATTGAAGGTGCACAAATGTATCTGGTAGATTAGTTTTCATCTATATAAGTGCAGGGAGCTTAACCCATGTCAAGGTTAGCGCACTTCTCAAGCCCTCAAACTTCAAATAATTAAACAATCCAATTTGAATGTATATTCAACATTTAATAGGAGTCTCGCATGAAAGTAAACACTCGAAATAAGTCGCAACAGATCGTAGTACATATCCATATATATATATATATATATATATATACATATATATCTATAAGCCGACTGTAACCTTGTGTTTTGTTTTCGTTTGATTTCCAGTTTAAGTGAATGCATTCCCACGCTTTGATGCCTCACATTTCTAGCAAATAAATTCGTTAGCCAAATAAAAATCGAGTTAAGACCAAGAATTGCTTTAAGTCTGGGTTAGCCAATTGCTATTGTGTTTTGAGTATACAAAAACTGGGACTGTTTTCTTGAGGGAGAAAAACAAAGTTTTTTTTATTATTGCATACCTAATATATATATCTATTTTTTTTTGACAGTTTGTTGCTAATTGTTTTTATTTTTGACAATTGAGTACTCGAATTCATTGTTTTCATGAGTGCTGCTCTTTTGTGCTATTCACTTGTCAGGCGGAAATGAGTTCTTAGCAAAATATTGTTCCATAATCCAGCGGCTAGTAATTAATTATGCCTGAGCAGGTTTACACTTCCAATGCTCCACTCCTCCTCCTCTCTAGGACTGGTCCAAGTGGCCAAGTGTCGAGACAATAAAATGCTTTGTGAGTCATTTACAACTTTTTGAGTGTTTTAACTGTTGCGTGCCAGCGATTCAGTGGTTGGGCATTGTCTTTTTTATTCACATTTTTCTTGGAGCCCAGCCCAGGATTCATGTGTGTACGGCTTGAATAGAGCCGTTGTCTATGCCATGATGGTTATGTTTGGGCTTGAGCTGATGTCATTTTAACCTAAGCGAGGAATTCACCTTCATTTCTTTGCCTCTCTGCCAGATGACAACTACCACTTACGTCAACCAAAAAAAAACTATTGTGACTTTTGCAATTGCGATTGTATTCAAATGCATTATTTTATATCAATTAAGTGCTTATATTTCCATTAATTTAAAGTTAAAATTCTCGAGTTGATTAATTTCGTGATTCAATGTAAGCAATATTATTTAAATTTTAGTAAGCAAAATCATTATCTGATTAATGCCGTCATTCTGTGTAGTGATTCAGTTAAAATATGAACAACGCACATTTCCAAAGAACCTTAGGCAGCTGATTCTTCCTACATTAACTTTATATAACTATAAATATTCTACGGAGTTTATCATAATTTTGAATATAAATTTATTTATCTAAAAATTACAATTACAATTCACATAACATTTGTCTAATTATTATAAATTGGCTGGGCGTATAAGCATTTTGTCTTTTTTCAACTTTCCATCTTTATGTATACAATTGATTTCCAGGTATTGTAGAACTCTCCATTTAATAAAGTACAGAAGAAAGAAATAAGTAAAAACTAAAATATTTAACAGACAATGCAGATATTATTTTGCCCACCTATATACGCATTACATATTCCGAATATTACCAGACAATACCATAAATCTATTTAGTGTTATCAAAATGATATGTTATAAATATCTGATCTACAATCAGAGGCTCTACAAGTAAGGCACTGACATCCAATTTGGGGCATTGCCACTGAAACCACTTAAGCTTAATCGCTTTTAATTCTTTTGCCAGTGATGACAAATTTGTGAAATCTTGCATATTTTCCTACCCCATGAAAGTATTCAAGATCAAGCGATGGATATTATCCATGAATATATTTATAGTTAAAACAATTTGATTTCATTTTGTTTTGCGCAGTCTTCAATTGCAAATAGACTGAATCAAAAGCAAAATCGTGAGATGTTTTATACTGTGCGCCCACTTTGGCATTGAATTATCCAGATTTGCTTCGGGTTTTTCCCAAAAACTGCGTGTTAAAAATAGATGAGAGAGATTTTAATTGCCACTGAGTTTAGACACTTGATTTTGTTTCGAGCAGTTATTATATTTATCAATCTGTTAATAAATAAATAAATAAAAATAATAAGTAAATATATAAATACGCAGTAACATTGAGTACTTTTTTTTTGTTCTTGAGTGTATATTTTGATTTAAAACTGACATTTTAAAATAAACAATTCTTACAGTAGAAATCATCAGCAGATATGGAAATATTTTGATCAGCAAATCTGTCTGTCGGTCCATCTTTTTGCCAGTTTATTTTGAACATGCTAAAATCAGCATTCGCAAGCAAAAAGTCTGATAAGCCAGCAGAATGTGCATAAGATATTTTGCAAAGTTTTATAAACCTGGAAGTTGTGTATTAATTAATTTTTATTTAGAGAATTTCGACTCAAGTACTCTTACTTTTCTTAAATATGCGTTTTAATTTATTTTAATATAAATTCTGAATATTAAAAATGAATGCGTGTTATTATAAAATTACTTTTACTTTGAGTAGACTTGAAAGTCTGCTTATTGGGGATTATCGAAATAGATGTAGGAAGAAAGCTACCAATATACTTTCTCAGTATATATAATGTGAATATTTATTTTGTTGATGGCATTTACAATACACAAGTCGATGCAGTAGTCCATTCACCACTTACATGGCCTAGGCAAATGTGCAGGTGCAGTTAGCATTGCGGCTTTAACACAAGTCCCTGGATGCCAGCTTACGCGGAACTAATGATGTTGATGTCTTTTTATTGACCACAACAATGTTCGATTTGGCTTACACAACCAACTTTTACTACCCGAAGCAAGTCGTGAAAAAACATATAGCCACTGATTTCAGACATAATGAAATGGAAAGACAAAAAATGGAAACACAAAACTATCTGTCGCTTGGTATGCGATGTCAGCTCATAATTTATAGTTAATTGACATGCATAGAGAGGTGTATTTTAATGACATTAATATTAATCTATTCAATTACAGAACATACTCGATAGATTCAACCCGGGAGCCAGACAACTAATTGCAGCGGGCAAAAGTTACCTGAAGGCGTTGCATGGTGAGCACATAACTTGTCATCATTTCACACACACTCATATACGAATACATATAGCAGTTTATGGTGTGGCATACAGTTAACTTATTTGTAATGCATTTCGTGCCATTATATATGTATATGCAACAGGTGCCGCAACTGCCTCGCGTCTATTCAATGAAGCATTGGCCAAGATTGCAATGAACGCGCAACAAAGCGGAACAGGCGATATTGGTAAGACCTCCGAAGACTAAGAGAGAAAGAGAGAGAGAGGGAGAGAGAGACCTATTTAATATCTACAATCTATACTTTTAACCTGTCTAAATTCCATTGCAGGTTCAGCTTTAATGAGCGTTGTAAACGTTAACAAGGAGATTCAGGAGCAACAAATGAATATTGTAAGTGAATCTTATAAGTTTAAATTATCTAATTAATTAATTAATGAAGTTTTAAAGCAAGCTTAAATGATTTCTAAAAGCTTTCCATATGAATAAACTTACTAAAGAGAAAATCCCGTTGTTGTGTTTCTTTTTAAAGATAATTTAAATAATAATTGTATTAATTTAAATTCTTTTGAATTAAATCTTTTAAATAATAATTGTATTCATTTAAATTCCTTTGAATCAAATCTATTTAAGTCATTAAAAGAAACATTATCCAAGCTTTAACACAAAACTCTATAAATTGAATTCTTGCCGAATAAAATTAACAAATATTTGTATAGATAACTAAATATAAATATAACATACATATTATTAATATAAATGATATACTTTAGCTGAAAGCCTTCTACGTGGATCTGTTGGTGCCATTGGAGACAAATTTGGAGAAGGACACAAAAGTGGTGCAGCATGAGCAAAAGAAGTTCATGCAGCAGCACAAGGTGCGCATGGAGAGCTACCAGAAGGCCGTCTCCACAATGAAGAAGCAGCGCAAGAAAAAGGCAACGCCCGAGAATACCGAAAAGGAGCTTAGAGTAAGTTAATTTTTTACAGAACTGCAAAAAAAATAAAAGCACAGAACAATTGCTCAAATATGATATGTTTTGCAGAGCTTGCAACTGTTGGAGGATCAAAAGAAAAAGCTGGATATATTCTGTGATCAGAGCTATAAGAATGTAAGTTTTTTATTCCCAACTCATTTGCCTCGCTTCCGAGAATAAGAAATAATTCTTATGCTTTTCAAAAAACAAAAAACACAGGCCATGACACAGGAGCGTCGTCGCTATGGATTCGTCTTGGAGCGTCAGTGCTCGATTGCCAAGCACTGGATGGCCTACCACACCACTGGCAGAACAGTAATTGATAATAATTTCGAAAATTGGCAAGAAATTGCTGCTTCTCGTGAGATTATTCCGCCGGCCGCCTACGAAAGCGGCTACAGCAGCAGCAACAGCAACACAAGACGCCTCGTGAGTCATTATTTGCTACTTGCCACTTGCCACTTACCACTCTTTTAGCCAGAGAACAGAACAATTCTAACTTCTTTAGAATATTAAATTCAGTTGTGATCATATTCGACATTAACATATTGTATTTCGATATCTATTATAAGAACTGAAGTTTAAGAGTAATTCTTACTCCTGATGCTTACAAAAAGTAAAGCTCATATTTTTCATAGACCTTATGAAATATATACATGCAAAATGAATATTTCAAATAACTCTTTGTATATTTGTATTATACACATTGAAATATTATTTTATAAACGAAAATAGGTAATTACCAAAAACACAAATTTCAGTTGCGATTCCCAGCGAATTTAAGCTCTAAATGATATATAATATATATCAGGGTCTGCTAATTATAAATGATGATTAAAAAGATTACCATAATTTTGTTAAACTATAATTGTACAAGAACTTTACATTATCTAATCCAATAACAGATTCTTTAAGATTTTGCATTATTTGTTCTGTTTACAACTGCCTAACATATTGCCGCCGCTCTCTTTTTCTAGGAGCGCATAAAAGATATTGAGGATGAGCAAATTAGTGGCGCCCAGCTGAAGAAGTCACGCAGCATCGATGCACCCTATGGCGATATGCGCACCCTGCATGAACGCGATGGCGCCTTGGGATCCTCGCACTATGCACAGAACTCGCTGCCGCGTGCCAAATCTGATTTTAATCTGGCGCTGGTCGGCGCAGGACCCATCACAGGTATGTTATCCGCAGCAAAGAAGAAAACCAAGTTGAATATTTAATAAAATTACTGCTTATCTGTTGCAGGCAGTAAACACAAAATAATTGAGGAGTCGCATGGAGAGATTGAGCGCGGGGATCAGCGTCCGCTGGTGAAGGCGCTCTACGCATATATGCCATCCGGGGAGAATCAATTGTCCTTCGAAGAGGGAGATCGTTTGGCGCTGGTGGGTGCCAAGGCCAAGGGTTGGCAGTTTGGTGAGAATTTGCGGACGCAACACTTTGGCTGGTTCCCAGTGGCCTACACCAATGCGGAAAGCATTGAGCTGGCGCCATCTGCCGGTCGGCGTTATGAAAACATGCACATCAGCTATGACCGTAATTCTGGTGGTGGCGCCAGTGGCGGCGGCAGCGGAATGCGCAGCAACTACCACGAACATCATCAGCAATACGAGGCGCAACTGGAGCTTATGGAAAACGACGCCACCTATCGGCGACGACGTAATCACAGCGCTGAGGAGTCCTCGCCCACGCGCATGTTTGGCGACACCATCAAACAGCAGAAGAAATATCGCTCCGGTTCGGCGGCCAATCCACGTCCCGGACCGCCACCCACACTGCCGGCACCAGTGCCAAATGGCCAAAACCAGAGCGCCCGTATGCTGAACAGCTCGCAGAGCTTCTGTGCCACCAATGGTGTGCCCGCAGCCGTGGAGAGGCGCAAGCAGAAACTGCTCAACGGAGCACAGGTGAATAAACAATACGAATCTTAATCCTACTTTTATTTATTCATAACAATATGATTTGCCATGCAGAGCTCCATGAGTCAACCACAGTCGACTAAGTCAGCGGCGGCAGCAAAGACATCGCTGCACAGCAGCAACGACAGCGGATTCGCCAATGAGCCACCGCCACAGCCGGAGGTGGATTACTCCGATGAAGAGGCAACCCAACGTGTGCCTATTCGGTAAGCTCCAATTAGATCAGATATTATTAAGTGTTCTGTTGTTGTTTTTGATTATTATTATTAATCCATCTAATAATGTTTTTAATTCCAATGTATAAACGCTTGTTTTTTTTTAAATTTTTTTGTTAAACATTTATTTAAGCTAAAAGTTTAAAAATTAAACAAAATAAAAGCTTTGGCTTGAAATCTGAGTTTCGAAGACTTTCAAAGTGACTGTTTTCCCTAACCAAATGTATTTTCCTCTGTTTTCATTCCTTACTTATAAAATATTACTCTAATCTCAATCTTTATTTTGTGATTTTTAAAATCATTGCTAAAGCAACAACAACAACAACAGCATCAACATTTATTAATATATGATTCCATTTTGGCACTTGTATCACCATCAAACCGGCTGCTATTGTCACTAATCCGTGCCACCCCATTAAGATGCTATTGATTTGCTATAATTGATGTGTTTAATTGAATTTTTGTTTGCTATTTAATTGTTCTTTTTTGATTTCATGTATCATCATTATATACTTTGTCGCTCTACCCACCCACCACCCACAACATCATTGTCGCATCCTTTGTGTTAACCAACCGCCCGCACCCACAAATCCACATCAATGAAAAATCTCACACGAAAACCAAAACAAAACTAAAGACGACGCGCGGATACGAATACGCATACGGTGCCACGGGATGTGGCCTCCTGGACGCTGAGCCGTAATTTCCGCAACAGCGTCGACAGTCAGATTGATGACAAGACCCTGAATCGGTTGGGTGGGAAGATGCGTTACGATCTGATTGCCTCGGACGATGAGATACTGCAGGCATCGAGTGCGGGCCTGAAGCGAACCAAATCATTTTGGAAATTTGGCGGCGGACGTAGTGGCGAGGATATACTAGCCGGCATGTCACTGTGGCAGCATCGCGATCTGGTCGCCGCACCCAATCTGGAGGAGTTGCGCGCCGATGAGCCGCGCTCCGATGAGGATCGGGAGCGCAATGGACACACGAATGGCAATGGCACACTAACCAAGTCGCACAACTCCAACTCGTCGCAGGAGAAGCGTGGTCGCAAGGATAGCATTACTAGCACCGAAATCTATGGCGATGATGACGACAACATCTATGGGATCAGTCCAGCAATGCCGCCACAACAGCAACAACTGCAGCAGCAGCAGCAACAACAGCAGCAGCAGCAAGTGCAGCAGAGGAGCAGCGGCTATACGCCCAAGTCACGCATGAAGATTATGAAGACCATTGAGATCGATATTGAAGAGCCCTCAGAGAGCGAGCGCTTGAGCACAATGCGTCGTGGCCAATCGCAAAATCAACACCAACAGCAGCAGTCGGAATATGGCCATGGACATCGCAAGCTGGACAAACAGGGCTCTAACTCTGCTTCTGCCTCCTCCACGCCGCAGCAAAAGTCACAGACGCTCAGCCGATCCAAGCCAGCGCATCAGCAACATCAACAGCAACAGCAACAACATCAGCAGCAGCAACAGCAACTGCAACAACAACAACAGTTTCCACTCCATTCAACGGATGAAGGGGAGAGCGATGAGCATGGAACACTCAAGTTGAGCGATGTGAACAACTTTTTTGATGATATGCAACATGATGGCGGCGGCAATCCAACCAGTGGCAATAATCATGGTATGGTAATGAAGACGCTAAAGCGCAAGGATATACTCAAGCAGTATTACACTAGCGAGGATGAGTCCGAGGCGGAGATCAAGTCAACCAGCTCCGATCCCTATGACTGCATCGTCATCAACGATCATCTGGTGCGCAAGGATGACAAGCTGAGGCGTCAGCATCATCATCATCAACAGCAGCAGCAAATGGAGTTCCACACATTTCGCTCATCCACATCGACAATGGCAACGAATACGCTGAAGAAGTCCAGCTCCAAGGATCAGGATAGCACACTGACCCGCAATTCCACAGTCAATGCGGGAGCACCCACAGCCACCATCCTGCCCCGCACTCGCCTGCTCAAATCCTCCTCCAGCAGCAACAACAACAACAACAACAATCACAATAACAACAACAACAACATAAGCAGCGCAACATTAGAGCGCAATTTGAAAGCGCATGTGGGCAGCAAGAGCTACGGTCCGTGGTACGATTTCTGGGATCAGGAGCAGCATGGCGTTACCGGCCAAAAGCCCGTCAGCTCCAAACTAAAGTGAGGCAGATGGAGAGGGGTGTGGGGTTTAGAGAAAGTGAGCCATGTTGTGGGAGGAAGTAGTTGTAGTTTCGCCGTTTTCTTACCAGAGAAGAAAATGGGCCGAGCGTGGCGGCGACTGATTGATTGATTGATGGCTTGAAGGAAGCTTGAGTTAAACTGTGCAGCTTGCAGGAGCCTAGAAAACTAAACACATTGAATTTTCAACAAAGTCCATTCAGAGAAATTTTAGAACTTGTTAACAGCCTGTAAAGTTAAAACAAAATTTTGTTTTACAAAATAACCATAATTTTTTGAAGGCCATTCGTTTCGGATTCCAATTATATTCCACTTGTTTTTGGTAAATGGAATTGGGTAGTATTACTAAGCATATTCCGGTGATTTATTGTACAGGAAGATTAATAGGTTGAGCTCTTTTGTTAACTCTGCACACACACACTCACACACACACAAACACTGCTTATCACTTATGTATAAACTCGTAAAGTGAGTAAAATACTTCCATTATTTGGTGCCTTGCATTACGCACAGTTTTAAGAAAAGTACATAAACCATATACACATAATTAAATATATACATTTATATATATTAATTTTTTTGCTTTAGACTTAAGATCTTGCAACATGTTACATTCCTTAAGCACACATCCAATGAGTGGAATTATTATGAATATATTTTGTATTTTGCAGAAGACGCGGTATTTATCGCAACTACTTGATAGGCTATTGAAAGAAAACGACAAAATGCAAATCCCTAGAAGCATATTTTAGTAAAACACGTCCACAAATATTCATTCCTGGTCAAATCCCAATGTATGTAAAAAGCTATAATCCCCATTTTTTCTAATCAATTGTATAAAGAAGCTATAACAGCGCCTATTGTAAGTGCTCATTTCAGTAGTACCAAGTTCATATTTATGTATGCACTGCCATTTTGTATTCGCAAAGTTGCATTCATCTTTGCAGCGCCTCCCAGTTTGCCACAATCAAGTTGCGTCACACGAAGACCAATGATCGCTCGGCTCCAATGATCTATCGGAGCGTTAACAAGTAGCAACGACTGCGCAAGGTGGAGTTTTTATTGTGACCGTGCGACTAGGACTACTGAATACTTCAACTACACACCCACACACACACTCACACACACAGACTCAGTTACTCACATAACAAAACACACACAAGGCAAACACATTCCCCCTTAACCACAAAAATATTTGTAATCTTATTTGTAAAATGGAGCTTGTAATTCTGCTCTGTCATGTCTGGACTAGCTGGAACTGGAACTGACCAGATGCAGATCGAAGGCGGATTCATTGAAAGTCTTAGTTGACCAGTTCCAAATGCAGTTGGGCACGGATTCTTGGTAGTCATTAAGTTGTATTGTTTGTTAAAATTTATGTATGTTAAAGATCGAAAAATATAATTGATTTATGCCGTATAAAATAAAATATGAAAATAAATATATTCCATTTATTTCTACATTCACAAAATGGGTAAGATTGATAAACATATTTTATCACAAATTATTAATTATATTTACATCTATTTCATCATGGTATCCTGAGATAGTCACACCAGTAAAATAATAGGTAATGTCAGTTAAAAAAATTCATTTAATTTGTGATAAGTTCATTTACTAAATTGACACCAAAATATTAAAAATATTTACAACTGACAGCTTATCTTTACTTAGTGTAAAATAATCTCTCAGATCGTGGACCTAACACTATTGGTGATGATTATCATTTATACATATTTAATAATAATGTTTAATTATTATGATATACATAATTGTGCACATTTCTATAAAACCAACCAAGCAATATTTTTTACTAACACTAAAATGCCACTAAAGCCATATCAGAGCAACTTTTTTCGACACTTCGACTTCAAACTTGGAACATATTATACCTCAATTTTAGACCAAACTTGTAAAGTATCTAAACAGAAACTTCATTTAAAGAATGATATTTCTTGGCTAAATCCACCCTTTTCTGTGGCATCTATGGTATTCCCAATTGGTACTAGACTATAACGTAGTCTGTAACGTTCTCACTAGTTTCTTTATGTATTAAAACCCACATTCATTTTAGGGGCGTTTCAATTTATATATATTTATTCTATTTTTGTTACTGTTAAGAGTAGTTGACCGCACCGAAATCAAAATGAAAATAGATTGTGTTTGGTATATTCTACACATAAGTTTGATCTTGATACTAACTGTATCCTCTTTTTTACTTGTAGCTATTGACATAGGTGTGTACAGAAAATGTAAAAAAAAATTTAAAAGGAAACAAATTATTTAATTTAATCATCTCAGCTATGCACTTCTTATAGAAGGTGTTCATAAAATTAGTTCCTTTAACTATTCCTTTGATGCTTTATGTGATTCTGGTACAGTAGGCCCTGGTTGGACAGTTATCCAACAGCGAATCAATGGTATGGAAGATTTCAACAGGAATTGGGCCACATATCGCTTTGGATCTTTAAACGGCGACTTCTTCTTGGGCTTGGAGAAGATCCATCACTTGAGGAGTGCCAAGCCCTTTGAGCTCTATGTTCAGACTTTCGAGGGAAAATTTTAATATGCGAACTATACTCAATTTCAATAGCTGGAGAAAGTGATAAATACCGACTGATAAACTTGGGTAAGGCCTATGGCAATGCCACAAATGAGTTCCTGTACAATGGCACAAATCAACCATTTACCACATATGAAGTGGATAATGATAAATACATTGTTGGCAATTGTGCCAGATTACATAATGGTGGCTGGTGGTACAACGACTGCGGATATGGGTAAGCAAATGACCCTCTGCATAATTTCTCAAATATTTTACTTTAAATGAACGATTCCTGTGGATAGTGAAACTACTTATACACCCCGTAAAAGTGTATAAATTGTATTTAAATTTTAGTTTCGAGATGTAAATATTAAATAATTTAAAAAATATAAGAAAAGTTCGCAGGTACGGTAAGTCAAAAAAATAATGTCCCAATAGTAATGGCTTTTAGAGAGAAGCAGAAAATCAAACCTTGAATAGTTTGAATTTGTCGCCATTTTATGGGGTGTACTTCTATTTGAACAGTGTTTCCAAATTTTAATGCAGTTCTAAATTAAAGAACAAACCATAATCCAAAAGCACTGATGTTTGTAAATGTTGACAAAGTTATGGCAATCGAAATTTTTAAGCCGTCCCAAAGGGCATATATTAAGGGTAAATTTTAAAATGATTTTTGTACTAGTTTAAAAACTATAGTAACAAACTTTGGTAGATAAAAAAACGCCCTCCTTTTTCCTATCGAACATGTCGGAAATCAGTCATGCCTCATCGCTATTTATGTAAATACGTTTATGTATTAATGGCTGTACACATATGTATGTATAAACATAAACACACACATATGTGTTGTTCTTTGACTGCATAAAGAGAATAGATTAAACAAAACACAGCAGTCGCATCTGAAAGAGTTTGACCCTTTTGCAATCAATCAACTATGGTAAAAATCTTCATTTTCTTTGAATAAACGCCAAAATTGTAATTAAAAACGAACAAAAATGAATAAACCATTTCTACTATGTTATCAAGTTTCAAATTATGTACATGCCAATCAACTGAAACAAATTTTATGACTTACACAAAGAAGAATTTACTTTCGTTCCACTGTGCATTGTTAGACACTGAGAATGACTTTGGTAAGCGATAGAACAGAAAATGTGATAAACATAATCGCGGGTCAAGGGTCGAATGATAAGAGCATCCCATACATACCTGCATAAGAATACATACATATATAGAGAAATACTTATGTATTTAGGTAGCTGCGGCTACCAAGCCATGTTTGGACTTTCCGGTTTCTTACTCATCTATTATGTTTACACATATGTATGCTGTATGCACATATGTGTTCAGAATGTTTTATGATAATAATACTCGTTTCACATATGTATGCATCAGTTTGTTTTGTATACTACTTATCTCTATTTATAGTAGATAGCTGGCTGCGGCTCCGCGTCGCGACCGCTATAAAAATGGGTACGTCGCCTGTCGAGGGAATCAGTTCTCAGCGGCAATCGTCAGCGGCAACATGACTCCGACGAGTTGGAGTCGAGAGTTGAGAAGACCTCCAGGCGGCACTACAAATTACTTATCGCGGAGCAACTCAGAGCTGTGACGGACATCCCGCAGGCTTAGCATGAGGGATGGAGCTTTAAGGCGCTCTAAGCGCAATCCTATTCGATTTTTGGATGGTGTTCAGCTTTAAAAAAGTTAGCAGTCACCGAGCAAGACTATGGTGACAGCAAACAACAGGACCGGGCAAGACAAAAGTGCAATTTACCTTAAGCAATAAATATATATTAATATAATTGGATGACTCTTTACATCTGAAATGTACATATCAACTGCAAATAATGTTATGTTTTAAACAAATTTATAATTTAAGTGATATAAGCATTTTTATATAATTTTTGTTATTTTATTTTAAGTAATAACTTTTGTTTTCAAAGTTATAAAACGACAAAATCTTATACGTCTTCCGTTAAATGTAATTGTCAAATTGTTATCTTTATGCACTGCTGCATTTCTGTAAATGTTTGTAATAGTTAATTTTCTTTTGTCTATTTTGTATAATATAGTATTTTTTAACAATAAACAAAAGGAAAATGAATATGCTTTTCTATTTTTTTATTTAAAGTAGTTTTTATTTCCAGCTATTAGTTTTGTGTATATTTATAACTCTTCTGGAACGAAATAAATGCTATTATCAGTAAAAGGGATGGTAATATTATTATGTAGCTACTCTGAGTTTTTTAAAATATAATATATGAATAATATGAATTTCATCCTTCCAACACCTCATCTTCTGAGTTGAACATATTTTATCTATTTATCTAAGCATCTCTGAAATCAGGACAGATTTCCAGAAGTGTGCCCAAATTACCTATTACTGTAAAATAAATTGTAAAGCAAGAGAGAATACAATTTGAACCATAGTGTTTTTTGTTGTAATTTTTTTTATTCAATATAATTTTTACAATCATTTCCCGTCGCAATTTTATGCCTTTACCATAGGTAAAAGAACAAATTGGTACAATTGTAGCAAAATAAATGCCCTCCTAGTGTCTTAAACATTTTAAATGTCATTTAAAATGCAAAGCCACTTCGAGAAGCTGCATTGTGAACTTTTTTCCCCGCTGATGAGCTCAAAGTCGAAGTGCCAGAACTTTGAATTGAAGACCATAGGCCCGTGTACCCAACCAACTGAAGCCATATAGCTTGATATGAAGAAGTTGAAACCCAGATGCGCTATTAATTTGGTCTTTCATGCCTGTGCCCAGCGATCATGAAAGTTCCATTCGATGTCGTAGGGCTTCGCCGACTTCGGTTGCAGAGAGGTCCAAAAAAAAGTGCCAGCATTGGTGCGAGCGAAGTGCACCGGGACGCAGTATTCTTCTTCTTGATTAAACGTTTGCAATTCACCGGATCCGTTATCGCCATAGACAATGATTGCGTCCTCCTTAGCGCACTGACGGATCTCCTCGATGAGTCGATTCTCGAGATGCTCATTCGACATATTATCCATGTCGTTGCTCAGCCAATCGAATTCAGATTCCTTCTCCTCCGATGCGATATACGAGCTGCGTTTGGGTTGCTTGTTATCCTTTAGCTTGAAGACGTGGCTAATAAGCGGTTTTAGCATATTCTTAAGTCGACGAGTTGGCGACACTTTTGACTTATACGAGCACATCGGCAACTTCTTCTTATTGTTGTGGTTGATCTGTTTATTTATGGCAGACATCTTCGCGCTTCTTTTTACGTTTGGTTTTTGAAATAATAAGTGAATATTTTACGAGTGTGTTGTCGCTTCAGCAGTCGAACTGTATCTGATGCTCTCTCCAGCATGCTTGGCCTATTTATACACTCTCCCTGAAACCCAATTCGATGTCTCAGAGAAGCACTCTCAGAGAGATTGTGCAGCATCTCGGCCAATCACAGTTGCCGAAACGTGGCAGGTGCTAGGCTTGAAATTTCTCACGTTTCATCTGAGTAGTGGCATACACAAGACTTAACAGGTAAAAGAGTCCTGGCAACTTGCCCCAAAACAAATAACGCTAGAAGCGTGGGAAACCCATGACTACGTCTTTGAGCACAATTATCCTGCCAGCACATTTGACGTGGGAACCAAATCTTTGGGATTTTCCTTTGAATGGCAGTGCTATACATTAATTGGTTAATTATTTGTTTTGCACTTTCCAGCAGAGTAATGTCCTGCTGTGTAGGCCAAGAAAGGCTATTTTCGCATTTGTTATTGTTTTTATAATGCTTACCGAAATTTGTTTAATGTTTTCTACATTTGTATATTTTCTCTGATGCTTTGGAACCAAGTTTTAATTTAAGTTTGATATAAAATGACGCGATTTCATGCATTTCAACCTATTATAAGCTGGTTCTTTACTGACAGTAAATATATTTACATTTAGTCAGCTATCATAAAATGTAAGACTATTCTTTTTATAAATCTGATCGAAAATAAAATTAATAGTTTTCTTTCTCATTTTGTTAATATTCTATCCGAAGAGAATTCATAGCTCCACACTTTTAAGAGAGCTGCATAGAAAATAATGAATATCCAATGGTTGCTGTAATATATAAACAAAAATTTTGTAATTTTCTCTAAGACTATTAATATTCTGGCTTTGATATCGTGTGGTTATCAATCTTATATTTGTATGCAACAGCAATGAGTCAGCAAAATAAGAATCGAAGTTCAAACGCATTATTAGTCAGGTCGACCCTTGTGTCCAGCGTAGGGTTGTGGCTACAATTTTATTTATTGTCCCTACCTGTTCCAATGCAATCTGAGATTTTTTCGTGCACAGCTTAAGAAAACAAAATAAAGAAAACAAAACAGAAGAATCACGGACGGTTACATTTTTTTTGAATACATTTTTTTTAATGAGAGAACAGGTTTTGAACCCAAGGGCGCAGGAACAGGTAGCCGAGAAAGGCTTCGGCTCTATTTATTATTCTGAAATGGAATGTTTGGGTTGCCTTTGTTTATGTATGTATGTATATATAAATAAATGTATATATATATATATATATAGATATACACTTGTTGAATGCATTGAGCATTTGAAAAGATTTGGTAATTTTATGTAACCGACCCTCTGAAATAATAAAATAGTTTTTCTATCTACTTAAAATTCAAAAACGAAATTTTCAATAACAAATCTTATCGATTGCCAGAAATTTATTTAATTTTTATACTTATAAATATGGAAGACATATGTGTGTATAGTTTTAAGCTAGTTGTACCATATTTAGAGACCAAATACCAAGTGTCTTTAAAGCTTTTACAAAACAGAAGTTTTATATTTGATCACATTTCGCTTGCTGTCACATCCAGTGCCTTTGAATCACAGGTTTTGATCAGTTTGAACTCTTTTTTGTCCATCGAAGTACTTTGCATTGTTGCCTTAAAGGTTTTCTTCAATGCCACTTTGAATGCATTTCGTATACTTTGAAGATATCTGCAGTTCCTCGTCTTCTTCATGTCCAACGTTAGAGGACTACTCGTAGCATTAGAGAGCAATTCATAAACCATAGTACAATTGACTGAACTTGTCCAAGTGTTGATGTGATTTGATGTCCACCTTACGGAATCTGTGCGTATTTATATGTTAGCTTCACGAAAATCATCCCCTGCTTGCACCGCGTTGATCAACCAATCACATCGTCGCTTCACGCAGGTGTTTCTGTTGCTATACGTTGAGATTGCAAGTCACGCATTCCCGTCGTTCGAGTAATTTACTGGTAGGTAGTCGTGGGTCCTTTTCCATGCACGTGTGTCAGGCTCGCTTGTCTGCCTTTCCACTTTTAGGGCAAAACATCAACAATCTTTTGGCTACTTCGTGGGAGAGAGATAATTTCTGTTGAATATTTATTGTTTTTTCTTTATGTGCGGCAATCATATAAAAATTCATTTATCTACTTTTCTTTCCCACTCACGGTTTGTAATTTGAGTGGTTTTTTTTTTTTTTGCGGAGGAGTTTCTTTTCACGAAATTTGTGCCTTGATTAGTCTTTCCATGGCCAATGGGATGACAGCGGAGCATGAAGCCTTGAACCCTCGTTAAACACATGTTGCCAGAAAAGAATTAGAAGTGAATGTATTTGATAATGACAGGTAGTTTAGACATTTCGAAATTGTTGTCAGGTTAATGGATTAGGTTGCATTGCGTTTTGATTATGTTGAGGTTGATGTTGATGTTTTTTGAACGATGACTAACAACGAATTATTGTTTAAACCAGTGATTAAACTTAGTAAAGGATAAAGAACTTGTTTAAGCCTCAGCTGAGCACGGTGAGTGTAAACAAGCCAGAATGTTGTAGTCGGAAGAGATAAGACTAGTAGATACCCTACAGTCTGTAGAAAAGAGAGAAACTCTAGGAGATGCTCTCAACTGAGTGGTTAAATACATTAATTCTTTAAGTAGGTTTGCTAATATAAGTCTTCATAATATAAAATAATTTTTGGTTACTAATTTTTGTATTTCTGGTCCGATTATAATTACATTTTTACAGTGGATTGAGATTTTTAATTGAAATGAACTGTATTTATAACTATAATATATTACAATAATAATATATTATACGCTTGATCTGTATATGGTATACGAGAACTTATATTACAAGTTAAAGGTCTCTAGCTCCAACAGCCTCTTCATACAGGCCGAAATGTATAGTTTCACTCGACTTTTGATGCTGATCAAGAATATATATGCCTATTTGGGTTAGACATGCTTTGTTCTGCCCGTTACATAATTTTGCACATCGTAATTAGATCTTATCAGATCGTTTGAATCATATTTGTATTGCATACTTCTTTGATAAAAAATACAGTTACCTCAAAATTTGTCATCTTAAAAGTATACTACAACAATTTTCAATAATTTTAGTCGAATTTTTATTTCAGAACATTGGTTAAGCGATATACAATTCATATTAATAATATATGTCATAAGTGTATGAGTACAAACGAAAAAGACTTTAATAAAATAAATTAAATCTTAATCTTAAATCTTAGAAAATGTATAATTTCTAGTTGAATTTGAAAAGATTGCTTTTTAATTTGAAGTGATTTTACTTATGACAGAATTTATAAGTATGAGAGTTAAGTGTTCAAATCTGCAGTTTGGGAAGCCAATCAGGACCGGAATAAACTATGAATGGGGAATGGTTGGGTAACATTAGATGGGAACTACGGCTCATCCCAGTACTTCTTACCTTCGTCATAAGGAGAAGCAGGATGAGACCTAGCATTTTCAAAGAAATTCCTACTCTGTTTAGTCTTAAAGGTTTTTATAATAATGTCGTGAATAAAGACTTAAAAAAGGAAACATCGACACACATTTGTTCAAAACATAGTGTCTTTTATTCCGTTATATTTTTTTCCTATAGATATGCAAGGTAGTTTCACAAATGATCCGTTGACTAACTTTATGATCTCTAAATGAGACACAATTAAAAATAATGGTTAAGGTGATATGCAAAGTATCTAATGGAGGAAATTTATGCTGTTGAGCTGCCCAACTGGCTTGAAACTACTAAAATTGTTGGCGTAGAAAAATTAATTTTCAGCGCTCAATTGCATTGCTTTGTAATTATTTGGTTGGAGTTTTATTCAATGGGGATGCGGTTACCAGCATTGAATTTCAAATGATTTCATTCACTGATTTAATGTGGGTTGTTGGTTTTGTTTTATTTTGGAATTTAAAGATCCCAAATGTTTAGCTGAAGTTGATAAGCTGAAAACAAGATGCAAGTAAGAAAACATTTTTGTTTTTTTTTTCTAGTTCTAGTTTTTATTATTTGTTGCTTAAAATTAACTTACTTAGATTTTACATGGAAGACAATGATTCTTAGTCTAAAAGTAACCTAACAAACAAACATGGAAGACAATGATTCTCTTAATACTATACTAGGAAAGAAAAGCTATTATAAAATCACAATAATTTACAAATCTTATAATTGAAAGAGCTAAATGCGAGTTGGTTCCCAGTCCAGTCGAACCAATTAAGCTAATATCACCATGAGATTGCGGTCGTACCAATTTTATCACCCATTCAATAAACGATGGAGGAATGTGTGACAATTGGTATTAAAGCTGACATCAATGTTAACGCGCCTGAAGACGATGTGGATTAAGCCTGAACCCAACGATCGAATCTCTCGTGCATTGTGTTCTCCTGCACTTGCTGGCGAGCGCCCTCAGCCGAGGTCCAGAAGAAGGTGCCACTGCTTGTGCGTGCAAAGTGTACCGGTATAAAAGTCTGATCGGGTTGCACTGGCACAATTAGTTGTTGTTCGGCCTGTTGCACAATGATCGCATCGCTGGGGCACTGGCGCAGCTCGTCGATGAGACGCTGCTCCAGTTGCTCGTTGGCCATATTGTCACAGCTGGCAACGGAGTCTTTGCGCATGTCCTCCAGCGATGAGTTGATTTCGTTCTGTGATTGAACTTCATCCAGAGTCTTGCGAATGAGCTGCTTCTTCTTGATCAGTCGCAGCAGTGGTTTGACGAGTTTCTTCAAGCTCAGCATGGCCATTGTATGTTGATCTGATTTGCGCTGCATCATAATGCTGCTTTCGAACTTGTATTCCCGTGTGATGAAAGACATTGTGTGAATACGATGTATCAAA
This sequence comes from Drosophila fungiperda, assembly GCA_035042345.1. Classification (NCBI taxonomy): domain Eukaryota; kingdom Metazoa; phylum Arthropoda; class Insecta; order Diptera; family Drosophilidae; genus Drosophila; species Drosophila fungiperda. The sequence continues at coordinate 701,671 of JAWNLM010000021.1, forward strand.
TTGTTGGTTTTTTTTCTCAATAATAACTGTGGCGGACAACTTGCCACGTTGCTGATCGGTAGTGTTCTGCTCTACAACTGACACAGGCCCTGCTTTTATACGATCGACGCTCATGCGAGCTGCCTCGAAATACCCGTTGTTCTCGCAATGCTCTCTCGTGCTGTAGCCAATGAAAATGCTCCGTTTAGGCAGGTGGTTGGTTGCACACCAATTGAGAGAGGGAGAGAGAGCAAAAGAGCGCAATCGAGCCTTTGCTTGTACATTTTTCAGATTTTTAAAGTGGATTTTTGGTTGGCATTTTTTGGTTTCAGAAAACGGCTTCTTGTTGCTCTGTCTCACTTACTCGTTACCTGCCAAGCATTAAATCTTCCAACATCCCATTCCAAAACGGACAAGTCGTAACTTGTCGGTAAAAACCCAACCCTAAGTGCTAAGGATTTTACAAATTCGACACACTATCCGAAATTGGCGGGGAGCAAGAAAAACAATAGTTTACATATCTTGCGCAGCGATCTCGGGAATGTTGGGAAAAATCGACTTGTTCGTCATTTCATTGAGACAGCACCGAAAATGCCAACCTGTAGGTAGAAAATAACGTATTTTCTGTGTACCGGATTTTATTTGGGTTTTGAAGGTTAGTCAAAACGAATTAACGCGCTATTTGGGATATGCCGCGTTGTCTGAGTGTCAGGTAGTGGGTACACAACCGATTCCAAGTACATTTGTTTGTCATTGTTGTTTTTAGCATCTCTCCATCTCTTATCTCTCTCTGCCACACTCGCTCTCTCTCTGTTGATGCGTGAAAAATTTACGACGCGGGTAATGCTTCCTCAAACTCCAAATTTTGAGGAATTTTGTCGGCAAATTATTTTTGAGCCTTCCAGTTTTTGTTTGTATGTCCCCTTTTTGAGAAACGTTACTTTTATTTTTTTAAGGGTTTAATGCAAGCATCCATTAAATATGTGTACTTGTGTACAGTATTTTGTTGATCATGAGCCAAACAATAAAATAGCTGATTAAGTTTAATTACTGTTCCGCATGCTACTTCAGACGCCCACAATAATCTGTAAAGAGGCGGACAAATAAAAAATAATGGGTTTATCAGTTTGGTACGCATTGACTTAAAAAATCATATAAATATACACATAAACATTTGAGAGTATTTCGTTTTACCCACTTGGCGATTTATTCGAAGTCAGAGGACACCAGATTCTCTTTGCTGGGATCATTATAGCTATATTACATAAAATTGTGAAATGTTGTCAAATCATTAGCAGGAGTCAAACCATGTGATATCCGTACCCGACAGTACTCGTTACTCAATTACATTTTGCTTGGTTACTTTTAACGAAATTCTGGTTATTAACGAAACGATTCGCAATTTTTTTTTGCAGTTCTTCTGTTATACCCATGTAGCGTATAATGGACACATGTACCATTTAAGCGTTGGGCACATTTTTGTGGGTTAGTAAAACAATATTTCGGTACTTATAAATATATTGGTGTACTACATGTATTAACAAAATATCAGGCACTGTTCTGCTCATAGAATTGAATAAAAATGTAAGTCTATAGTATTTCGACTATCTGAATCTGAATCTAGCTAAATAAAAGAAAAGTACAGAGGCTATAGATAAAACAACAATCTTTGAGAGCTCTTTTAAAATACTATATCTATAACTCAATAGTCTTTGGCTGCACTAACATGAATCACGTATATAAAGTAATTTTCGTTTTATAAATTTACAGTCAGTAGTAAATTAAGCAATGATGCAAATTACGAAAACTTGTGAAACTATTTCTAATCGGTCCCAGAAGCACATTTAGTCATGTTGCTTTTCAACACTCGAAGATCAATTCAGTTTTATTATCGAATAGATATACTTTAAAGGCTCGTTTATTTTTTTTTATAAATTTATAGTCAGTAGTAATTTAAGCAATGATGTAAATTACGAAAATTTGCGAAACTATTTCAGATCGGTTCCAGAAGCACATTTAGTCTTGTTGCTTTTCAGTACTCGGAGATCAATTCAGTTTTATTATCGAATAGATCTACTTTTAAGGGTCGTTTTTCGTTTTTTAAATTTAGAGTCATTAGTTATTTAAGCAATGATGCAAATTACGAAAACTTGTGAAACTATTTCTAATCGGTTCCAGAAGCACATTTAGTCTTGCTTCTTTTCGGAGATCAATTCAGTTTTATTATCGAATAGATCTACTTTGAAGGGTCGTTGATGCTCTGATTGTGAAATTGAAATTGTCTCCATACTAGGTCGAAGGTGCTGTCTTTGTCCTGTTTTTGGACTCCTTTTCTCCATTTCTTTGTAACAGCATATAAACATGACACGTTTGAACGTGTTCGTATGTTCTTTGCATTGGCCTCCGTTCACCCTCATAATTTTTCTTTAAAGTGTTTTCTTATTGTATCTGAGAGTCGCGTACTCTCGACAATAGTTCGTTTTCATAGTCATTTGCTGGTGAGTCTCGATATCGGTTATCTGCCAACATCATCTCGGAGGCGATCGCTCTTTAAAGCCTTCGAGTGATGGCAGTTATCCCTTCTTTAACGAACTGCATTCGTTTTGGGTCATTTTAGGGTTCGTTTCATTAAATCCCCTTTATCTTTTTTATGCGTTTGGTGTTTTTACCTGCGGAGTTCGTTTGCGGGATCTGACCCTTGCACGTGTGTGACCCACTGCCACTAAATCTCCAACAATATACAATCGAATGATGTATACAACAGAATGCATTAGAAAAGGGCAATGCAACCGAAAAATATCACGTCCTATCCAGCGTAATTGTAGCCTTCCGGCAACGGATTAAAATACCATTGCCCAAACATTATTTATGGTATTTATTTTCACTGCATTACTTTGATGTCTAGGCTAAATGTAACAGGTATTGTTTTAGTTTTGATAAGAAAAACTTTCTTAATCTCTTAGTTTGCCAGTAGACGTAATGTAATTTAATTTACTTACTTTTATTTTCAATCGTATTCTGGCCTCTTTATACTGAATCTTAAAGGTTTCTCAAATAATGATTATACACCTGACTCTCGAATGATATATGTTTCACAAAGATACGGCGGTTATCAAAAATGCTAAAAAGATAATATGTAGACTTGTAGATCGAAGTCAAATAGCCGACTTCTGAGTTTCACTTTAAAATCATAAACCCTATCGAGTTTTACTACAAAAGGTATTTGACGACGATTTGTTGTGCAAATTTTAGGAGATTCATAATTTGTAGTTATTATTAAGCAATAAACCTTTTCTATCTATAACTTATTTGTTGAGATATTGTTAGTGTAGGAGATATCATTGCTTTTTTGTATTTATGTGAGACACATAAAAATACGCATAGGGGTTAAGCTTGGATAGTATGAATTGTTAAACAAAAAAACCAATCCAATGGCTTCTGTATGATATAGTTCTACGGACTTGTTTTACTTGATTTTACACATGTGAGAAGCACATCAAATAAGGCATATTGAGCATTTTTAGTTCGGATATCATTTTTATAGAAAAAAAAAATTGTGTACCAGATCTCAACTAAACTAAATTCATATGTAAGCTAATTAAAATATGAATCAGATCCATCCGACTCTGACGTCCTGCCGCAAAAGGGCAGATATATGCCAAACATTATCATAAATATATTTATATTCAGTTGTTAGATTTAGCTAACAAAGTAAATAAGTAAATGATCGCCTATTAGTTTGGTTTAAAATGAGAATACAACTTACTTCACATAATTTTAACGGATTTTAATGTATATTAAAAATCTCATAATGAAATTATTACTTAAATCCCTTCCTTGTATAAAATCTATACATATAAATATATAATAGTTCTTGAAGTAAACTTTTAGATATTCTAATGTGCAACAACAGGTTGAAATTAAAGTAGGTACAAATCTGTGTCAGCTCCTCTCTGTTCATCAGGTGTGACAAATCGCACTACAGACGAAAAATTCAAGAAAATTTCTTGCGATTCTAAGAATGTCAAACAAAGGAGGAAACTAAATGAAAAACGTACTGGCGCCGGCGTCCTGCTGATTATTGTCGTCTAACGTCTAACGAGTAACGGAATTACGGATGGGCGTACCTGTCGCATCTCAAAATTTTACCTGTTAAATAAATGAAATGTTCCTTGAGCAACAAAATAAATTGTGCAACACAAGCACGAACTGTTTTGAATATATGTGATTGGAAAATTAATTGTAGTGTTGATAGTAGCCAAAGATAATATCTTCAAAATACACAACAAGCTAAAAAAAAACGTGGTGCCTAAATGGAAAATCATGTTGATCATTTTTTCGGATTCAATCAACACTTTAAGACTCGTTAGCTATCGTGTATATGTGTTAGGATTGTATTATCTTTGCCATCGATATCTAACTTGAATATCTATAAACACATGTGTATGTGTAAGAGCCTTTCGGGATCGTTTGTTACTATGTATGTATCATATTACACGAATATAGAGTTCACTTTCGAGGCAAGCATATGGGCTGGCTTTCATTGCTGATTAGTAAAGATTATTCGGGCATGGTAAACATTTGCATGCAACATGCAGCCGCACTTGAAACGCTTCAGCACACAAAAACTGATAGTTAATGAATGAACCAATGCGATTGACTACAGTGTTCACATTCCATTTAGCGTCACTTAATTTAGAAAAAAAAAATGGAAGCAACATCCCACGACTCTCCGAGTTGTTGAGGTTTGTGTTTATGAACTCCACTTGAGATTAAAACACAGACTTGCTGTTGTCAAATATAACAGCGGTCGGGTCACCAGACATCGGTGGTCGTTTTTGTAAAGTGATATTTACGAACACACATTTTACTTCAATCTGTCGCCGTCGCCCAAGTGTCCTAATTGTCAAGTGCTATGAAAAACGATCAAGTTGCATTTGTAGTAATGAAAGTCTTCAGGTTTCTATTACCTCTACGACATGTACAATTATTTTGCTTTTATTTATTTGTCTATTTGTCAATATAAAAAATATATGTATATATAAACAGCAATCGACCGAATCGACAATTACAAAATCTAAGGCCACTAAAGTCGTTTTCGAAAAAGAAAATGAAACAAATTTTAACTAAAATGTCCGTTAAAATTTGTTGGAATAATATCCCAAAGCGTCGGCCACTTTTCTTTGTGAACACGTGTGCGAGGGTCTCCTCTTCTCTACTCTACGCTTCTCTCTTTTTTTCTGATCCTTAGTTGTGTCCCCTGCGGTGCAGTGTTTTATTGATTTGGGTTTTCCATTGTTCATTGAAATTTTTCGGACAGTTCTCGGTTTTGTGTGTGTTCCTACGTGATCGCTTCTACATTTGTATATGTATGTGTTGCTGTGTTATATACACACAAATACATCTACCTAAGTGTATACAAATAAGAAAATATGAGTGTGTACATAGGACTTGTGCACTGTTGTGTGGGGTATTGTATTATTTTTATAACTGATTCTATATTGACCGTCAAATTAATACCAAAAAGACATGACAAAGTAGTTTTTATAGTTTTTTTGTTGTGAATTTATTACTTAACTTAACCAATAATAACAAGGAAAAACGGCTTTGCTATGCACGGAAGTCCAATTTTCTATTCTAATAAAATGTAGATGATTTTGGTTGAATTGTTATGGACGTAATAAAACGCATAACTTATCATTTTGATTTGCATAGCATTAAAAACAAGACAATTTTATATTACAATAATTCATGTTTTGACCGTTCCATCCTATGGCAGTCATATGAACAAATAAACAAATCTCATAGATTTTGTAACCAGGTTGAGAAAGTTTACTTCGAATGTATTTTAAAAAAATATTTATATGTATACTAACTGATCGCTCCTATGACAGCTATATGATATAATAATATAATTTCCTTCGTCTTAAAAAAACAAACTGGGCTTAGGTCATATTTTATTAATGTAGATAAAAAGATAGAGTTATCGTAATAAATAAAGAGGGAACCTTAAGAGACAAAGTTGTTTTCATAAGTTTTTTGTTTGGTAAATTTATTACTTTAAAAAGCAATATTAACCAGAAAGCACGGATATCCTATGCAATGGAGTAAAATTTTAGTTTGAACGTTGATGATTTTTGATAAATTGTAACTGACCATTTTGGTAAGCATAGTTTCAAAAACAAGACAGTTTTTGTACAAGAACTCATGTTTCGACCGTTTTTTTCTATGGCAGGCATATGATATAAAGATCCGATCTCATAACCAAATGTGGGGAGCATAATATTACACATTTTGGGTAAGTTTACTCCGTATGTCTTGTTAAAGAAAAATTATTTATTCGAGTACTCAACTTTCGAGTGATTGGTCCTAAGATAGCTAAATGATTTAATCATCCGATACGGTCGGCTTCGACATTTTTACTACATGTATGATAACATGACGAATATATGCCAAGTTTTATTAAACTGAAGGTATATACAATACAAACATATGGACATGAAACGGTTAGTAATGCTGATCAGGAATATGTATTCTTTATGGGCTCGTTTCCATTAATGCTTTATAATCTCCACGTCACTGTACAAAGCATGAAGTTAATATAAGAAATTGGTGCAATTTAATGCAACAAGTATAAAGAAGTCTTTCATGGTCGTCGGTCTGTGCGAAGACGTTAAGTTACTCTATATTTTTTTTTATAGCAATTTTTAATAGAATAAATTGGTTTTAGGTTGATTTTTATTAATGAAGATAAATATAGCGTTATCGAAATTGTAAGATAAATCAGCCATGAGGGAACCTATACACAAAATACTCTAAGCAGTTGGAGATGTCTTCTTCAGCATGCTACATACAACTTATGACATTTTTTTGTAAAGTATTTAACAGAGAATAATGAACATATGAACATGAACATTTTGATATTGTGTTTAACGAATATCTTGCAATTCTTATAAACAAGCCACAAACGTGGTCTTTTCAGAAAAGACAAGAAAAATTGGTGAATGTTAGGTATCACTCATTGTTTGGATAAAACACCAAATAACAAGATCTTATTTATAAATTTTGTAAAGAGAGATCTGCGCTGGCAGGACAATTTAAAAGATTATCACGTTAAGGCCTTGCTTGTATTTTTATCGCTGCTGAAAAAGGCATTTAAAATGAAATAGGACTTTGTGCCAGAGTCTTTGTGTAAACATGCGTGGTATCTGTAGATTCCCTTTATCCTCTTGTACACTGGCCAAGGCATTCCAATTCGGATGAGGTTGAGAGTAGACCATTATTTCGTCTGAGTCAATGTTCAGCAGAATAAAAAAAAAAGAAGTTGTGAAGGAGGGCAACCTTTTTGCCGCTGTACATTCGAAATGGTCCAGCACCAAATTAGAGCTCGTTAAAAGGCACACTTTTGTCTGCTCGCCTCCGTTGGCTGCAGCAATCCCCTTTGTGCGTCTTCAACGTCTTCAACGTCTCACGTTTCAACAGATTCTACTGCACTCCTACCGGCAATTCTGCTGGATATTAATAAGCCTGGTGGTTGGTGGCTGGTGACAACACGTGAAACTCCATGACGTCTCACTATGTTGGCCATACCTACATCCAACCCTCTGTTACACAAAGGCCACTGAAAACACCGAAAATTTCTAAAAATCTGTTTACAAATATTTTCAAAGCGAGCTAAACAAAGAGCCTACAAACTATTGTATTGTACGCATGACTTTCCTTACCATTGACTGATGTTGTGTCTTTTGCAGATCCGTGTTTCTAAAACAGTCAAATTTTCAAACACAACATTTCGCAGAGGAGCACTTGGTTACATTCCATCAAGAGATAATTGATCGGGTGTCAATAGAATAACTAGCTTATCAACAAAAGATCTGGAACAACTGAAATTTGAAATTTTTACTGATATTACTTATATTTATGCTAAGCATTGCGTGCTCTTTAAAACTCGCTTTTTTAGAAATTTCTTCGAAACATTCAAATGTTATACAAGTAAAAACAATTATCTTTAGCTTTCCGAAGATTATATACTTATATATACCCCCACATGCTAATATCATATTTTAAAAACCAAGAATATGTTGCTAAGAGATCCATAATATAAAATATTGTTAATGCTTAAATATATATATATATATTTTATTTTTATAAAATGCTGGGAATATAAGAACACTCTTACTAGTTAATTTGATCTGGATATTCTCTTGGTAAAGATACAAGTCTCTATAAGATAGCTCAACTTATATGGCAGATATCCACGAAACATTTTTCAAAATACATAGATTCAAAGTTAAGCGAATAATTTTAATGGAAGCAGACAGAAATACTTGGATATATTCACTAATTTGGTGACTGAATTAAAATTCCCTTTGCTATAAGTATAAATATCCTTGGTATTTTCTCATTGAAAATCCTCATTTGAGAAAATGAGTTGTCTTTAACTACATATCCGTTGATTAATACTTATAACTATGTCTTTAAGCTGCTTTCCAGAATTCTGGGTATTAGGAACTTATTGCGTCCTTAGGCATAAAGTATATTGTATAGTAAAATACCAGAGATTTTTCGTAGCTATGTTTATTTTAAAATTTGTTGGCATTTTTCCATTAATTTCCATAGCGTTGTCTTTTTGAATAAAAGTATGTCTGTTATTTTAAGTTATATTAAAGTAATGCATGCATGCTTTACTCTATAGATTGGTTCTATTGATAACAAATTTCAAACGTAAAGGTTACTTAAAAAGAGGACAAATCCTAAAATGTTATTGTAAGATTAGGTTCCTTTTTTCTCTGAATCTTATTGAAATATTACTGTGAGTACAAAACGCTGTAGACAATGGAAAATATCTATAGAATACACATATACAATACATGAGCACATATGAACAACCAAAATGTAAACCTTAAATTTCAATGGTCAACCACTGCCTCGGCTTACCACTGAGGGTTGATTGTGTGAGTGTATATCCTGTATATCCCTTGTCTGTAATATGGGATACTTTTGGGTAAGCAGGATCTTTTATCCATGGGCATTTTTGTCTGCATAGTTTGTTGTTACTTATGAGCTCATTTGTCTGTCGTCTACTTTCATTTGTGTGGATATATTGCAATTAAATACTAAACTTGGAATATTTAATGTTTATAAATCTGTATTTAAAATAAAATAAGTATTTTTGAAAATATTTGTGTTTCTAATTTGCGAAATTAATTTAATAATACTGCCGATTAGCGAGACACACCCAACACAGGGTTCAAGACATAAGAGCTACATATAAAGTTAAGTTGATTGTTCTAATAGAACTTCAGACCACTTAAATATTTTGTATTTTTTTTTTAAAACTGTTTTTATAAATGTTACTTTACAAAGTTTTAAAAGTATATGGTTAAATGTGTGCTCACTACTAGTACTAGTTTATTGAATAAGAATTACAATAAAAATGTGATTTGTATGGGAAATCGCACTCAATGCATATGTATTAATTGAATACTATTAATACACCTACATATTTACATGGTATCAAATAATTTAAAATACAGACTTAAAGGATAAAGAAAATGTTTTTCATTCTCTTTACTTAAGGTAAGTATAAATTTTCAGCAAGTTAATTTCAATTAAACTTTCAACTAAATTGTTTTTCGAATTTACAATGAACTACATTTTATACCTTGCCTGGTTAAATGGACTGCATTATTCTTAAATATTTAAAATATGATTATAGCTGAAAGAAATTAATACGGTAAATAACCATTTCCTAATAATTCTCATATGGTTTCCATGAAACTAATTTGTCTTAAGATTTTCCCTACATGTGTTTGAATATCTGATAATTAACAATTTAGCTGAAGAGCCGTTAACAAAGACAGAAAGAATAAAATGAAATGATCATAGATATATCGTATGACATAGATCTATCTTAATATGTGTCTACATACGATTATTATTTACGAACTTAGCTTGATTAGATCTGAGCAAACAAAGCTAACACATGATCGAAGATAATCTGATCTGGTTTACCAACTGGGTTAGAAAGTCTATGTGTGGCATGCATCTTGCAGTGATAAGATAGGAGCAGTTATTTAATACTCACACCTAATCGCAGCTCCTATCGTATAGGATGACCAGCAACCAATAGATGCTTCAAGATGTCGAAGACAAATTCAGAATGTCTATATCTATGTCTATGTCTGCACTGAGCTACTTAGTGTTTATCTCTGATGTGCAATCTTGAAATTAGCTGCTGACCCAGACGCATTTTAGAGCTCCTTGTATGGATTAACAACATTGCAGTCTGGGTTAGATCTTGATAAGGGAACCACTTGGATTTATTTTGTTTTCGTCTTAGGGCACAAATATTTTCAGACATTCTGCCATTTATTTTTATTTTCTTCAAGATATGTTTGTGCTGATAAGATAAACAATAGCACAGGGATCAAGTTACTAGCTGGTCTGTTGTCTCAATAAACATTCGGAACATTAGCATTTATTTTTTTTTGCATCTCATACACATCTCATAGACATGTTGTTGGTGAAGACGATCTCTAGCTGCATTTTGTATTGGACCATTTTTTAATCTTGCAGTAGAGTTTTTGTTTAGAAACATCAGCAAAGGATATGCAATTTTTCAAAATATATATTTATATAAATATATATAAATGTATGTCTATGAATGAAGCTGGAGGTCTGTTTGCAATGTTTTGTGTCTGGTAGAGTGCACGGTTTGTAAAATCAATTGGTCAAGCTAATTGACAAAACGTACAATCGTACAATATGTCGTAAAAATATTCGCATTTGAGTACTAGTTGCCCATTCACATCCGGTCGAAACATTGAATTGGCATCTAAAATGCAACGTATTTGAAAGAAGTCCTGCGGAGCTATGCACGAGTGCCCATCAATAAGTTAAATGGCAAGATTCAATTTTGCCAGACCTCTGCTGGTATTCACACTCGACTGAAGAGTCTACCACCATTGTTCATGGAGTACGCCAGCCCATTCATATCTTAACACAATGCCAATGTATCTGCACATGCGCAACGAATGTCCAGTTTTCAGTTTTTCAGTTTTCAATGCATAGTCAATGACACCAATGTTCTATGGTACAAAACTATTTGTCTGCAGGAGTACAATTGTTATTCCCAAAATGCCCACATGGAAGCATTGAATTTGCCACTTCCTTAATAAAAGATGCACATTTTAGTATACCCGCACCCGCACGCTCCCACATGTATATATGTCTCTTTAAGGTTACAGGATATAGGCTCATAAAATTAGTAAAACGGTTATATTACGGATTCAAAAACTAACATATACATATATTCAGGATGTTAAGCTAATTTTTGTACGTATAAACTACAATATGTGTCTGTCTGTTTCTACAAATATAAATTTGTCATGTAAATTTAGAGAATTAATAGGCCCAAGCTTATACTTCGTTAATTCTAAGTTCCGCTTTATTATAAATTTTCACAAATTTCGAAAACTAAATTGTTTTCTTTGTATAACTATCACATCTGTATATGTTTACTTATTTAAAAATAATTGCGGTAAAAGTATATATGTGTATTCGAGATCTACACACTAGCTGAATCGATATAGCTACGTCTGTTTGACTGTATCTTAGCAAACAAGCTATCTTGATTAAGCTTGGCATACATCTGTCATTTTGCTACGCGCAGTATAATATCGGAACACTATAGCTCTCATAGAACAGTTATTTTTATTATTAAATTGGGGTCTTGTGGTCTTGGGGTCAACCCCAGTTCCTGAACGAATATCAGGATCTTTGATGGGTCGAGGGCTTCTATGTCATTGACATTCATAACATGCATCCCTAGGATGCTGCATCTTTTCCTGGCTAGGGCTATACATTCTGTTGGGATGTGAGTTTAGGACTCCTCCTCGACTTCACAAACTCATAGAACAAATCAGACGTTAAATTAGTTCTTGTTTGGTATGTCAAATTTTATGCTTCTAATATTTAGATCAAAAATATCTGAGGTCGGACTACTATATCTTACAATATTTTTGTACACAAATGAAAAATCTTAGTCAAACGCATTTATATTTTTAATTAATTATTTGATTAAATGTATTTTATCGCCATTTAGAGCTGAATACGAGGTATCTCAAACAAAAAGGAACTTCAACAAGATGCTCAATTATTCCAGTGTTCTATTCAACTAAATTATATTTTCATCAATACTTTAAACACTCTTTTACCCCTATCGTTAATATGTTTAGCGAAATTATGAGATCTCAACAAAAGAAAGCAGCGTTATGAAAAGTATTCAACCAATTATAAATTAAGTATGATGGGTCATCAATGGCTGTATTTGTGCACATCATTTTTTGTCTGCACAAACGGCAATTTGTGCGAACATCAAAGAGACCATGTCGAAGACCACCAAGCTAAATGAATTTTCCACTTTGATGCTGCCGTATCGAGAACCCTCATTGTAGTTGCTAATCGCACCAGGTGACGGATGCGTCGGCTTGACACAAAATAATGCCAGGGCGGCGTACACGTAGAAGTGACAAGAGAATAGTTTGGAGGTGTCTCTTTTCATACGCTGCGCATTGTGAGAAAAGTAGCAGTTTTCCTCTCTCGTTTTTGCCTGCCTTGATGATTTAGGTTGTGCGTTCATTTTAGGATACGTGTTGCACCTCCGCTTTCGATGGGCAAAACAAGGCATTCTTTGATTTGCTTTCAAATGCCGTCAAATTTAGTTTAGTTAGGACCACCAGTAAAGCTGATTTGTGCAACATAGCATCTACTCTGTAATTTGCTAGACCCAAAATGTATAGAAGTATTTTGTTTGATTTAATAAAAGTGTAAAAAAATAAATAACAAAAATAACAAATAAATAAATTATAATCTCTTATTAAACATGACAAAGGCTAACTCTTTGTTAAGTTGAAATCAAGAATTATCAGGATACATTTTCAGTTTATACGCTGCTAATCCGTTTGCCTCAAATATATCCACATTGTTAACATATCCACATATCCATACATGGATAGATAGATAATTGCCTAGGTGCGAGTGTGCCAATGTCGACAGCTGTAGCCCATTTGAAACGCTTGATTGGTTTTCTAATAGGATACATCTTGTGTGCGATTTATTTTCAAATTGATTCGTTTCACTTGGTTGAGATTCTATTATGGGCTCATCTGCACATATCCACAGCTTCGTCCTGTCGTTTGTTTGATATGGCAATGTTCCAGGTGTTTGGGCAAGAAATTACAATTTTTCCGCTACTATATAGAAGTGTCAAGTCATTGATTCCTACTAATAAAGTGTGTTGTTTACATTAATGGTATGATAATTAACTATATGGAGGTTTTAATGTTCAGAGAATATGTGGAGTGTTAGTGTAGACTAACTTTAAATTATATCTATAAAATCATCAATTGAAATTACAATTAATGGTATATATAATTTAATTGATTGAATATTATTATGGGAACTTAATGATATAATTGTCAAAATTTGAAAATCTTTCTTTAAATTTTTAAAGTACAAAATACACAGCTTATAAGTTTGATGCGGAGATCTGTTTATCCAATGGCTGTTATATGAGAAGTAGTTCTATCAGAATGATTATTTGCTTAAATATAAATAAAATTAAAATACAGATATAGTGTAATATTGGCCTAGATATCTTATTAAAGAAAAAAGTTGTTCAAACAAGAACTCATCTTTCGATCGATCGCTCCTATGACATATATATATGATGTGGTAATACAATCAGACTGGTTCCAAGATGGGTCAGCGAGATGATGGAAAAATTCTAAGTTTCATTAAGATAGTTTGAAAATTAAGGGAATAGTTTGCATAGAAAAAAAGATGAAGACTCTCATATGGCTATATTTGAATTTTAATTATACCTTTGCAGTAGTAGGTTTATTTTTGATCATAGGCTTTTTTTGTGTGTCAATGTTTAAAAGCTTTATAGCATTTTTAGCATTAACTATAATAATATATAATAAATAAAAGTAGAGTTATAAAACTGTGCATATCGTGATTTTTTAAAATTTACTTATTGGCATCAAAAGGACAATCTTTACCCAAATTAGCACATAAAAATTAAGTTGATCTGCATTAAAATCATTTAGAAAGTCCTTGGAAGAAAAAGATTAAGAGTTGACCTTCAAAAACAATGTCACAATTAAAAGATTGGGTGTGTGCAAATAGGCATCAAGTGTGCAAATTGAGAAGTGTGCACTGAAATTGATTATACGCAAAAACGATTCTATTAGAATTGGATGACAAATTCAGATAGGCGTTTAAATTAAAATTTTCACAGTACATACACAGAAAGTACAGCATTGCTGAGGTGAGTTCATGGCTCGAAATTGTACAGTTTATCTTTGGTTACTTTGCGACATCGGACATGAAAGTATAATATAACAATATCGGCTAAGAGTAATTCATCGTCACCCATTTGGAACAAATTGATTTGCGTTTACGGGCGACAAAGTCGTCCAGAAAACATATTGTATAGAATTTTTTCGGGTACGTGATCTTTGTACCATAATTACGAATACGAAGGCTCATGCGTTGCAAATTGGAACTTGAAACAAAACATCCCAGTTGGCATTTACATTGACATTGCCATTGCTAGCTCCTTTCAAACTGTGCACAATGGTAACCTGAGCATAAAGGAGCTAAACACTTCGGTCTATGAGATGAGCATTTTTGTGTGGGCGATTCCTGTTCGAACATGCAGTCGCTTGAGGTTTTTTGGGACTAGACTTTTTGACAGTTACACATTTTATTTCTAAGAAATAAACCTATGTTAAATCAATTGGTTCCAAATCGATGACATTCAATTGCAATGGCCCGTTTCGTTTCAGCTGTTGAACATCGGACTATTCCGCATTTTACGCTCACATTACTAAGAGTTTACCTCAAACATTGATTTTAGAGTTGGTTACGCGTTTATTGAAAAGATTTACCGAGAAAATCGCAATTTTCACGATTAGTCTAATTTGCCTTCTTCCTTCAATGGCTTCATTTAAACACTATATCAATATCGATGCACTTGTGCACTTCTTCTATTGTGTGTTTGTTTCTAGGAGAATACAACTCAGACGTGTGGCTATAATCTTTTGAACTTTCAATTTGCTATTGGATATATGTGGTAGTTGTTCGCTGTAAAACATAACATGTTAAGCAATATGTATTTTAATGATCGTTAGTATATAAAAAAGAATTTTGCACATCCTTGTAAGGTAGACTCAAACTGTCAACTTTGTTCCATTCTATGCATTAGTTCCTATGGTAGCTATATAGTAGTTCGATGTTGATAATATTTTGTGGAATTGTAACACATATAAATGGAGCATTTGGTCTAAGTGACAATAATTTTTGTCCAAATGTAAAAGGCTAAATAAGACCAGAACTCATATTTCGTCTGATCATTCTTATTACAGCTTTTTGTTATAGTAATCTAATACGACCGACGCCAATGTATGTACTATCTGCAGTAAAATTACGTATATAGGAAAAGTTGGATAAAGATAGCTTTAAACTAAGGGACTAGCTTAAATAAAAACGTACGAAGAGACGGTCGTTCCTATATCGACTCGGCTAGTGATGTTGATAAAGAATATACCATATACTTATGAGGTCGGAGACAAAGACATAAAAATAAAAGAAGATATATCTGTAGTATTTAGTAGAACCTTCGTGCGGGTATATATGTTCTTCAGATGCTGATATATGCGCGAAATTTATATCTTATAAAGACAGATCAATTCCCAAAGTTTATCAAGTTGAGAGAAACATGACGAACATAACCGATCGACTCGACTAGTGATGCTGATCAATTTTATAGGCTCGGATATTTGTCCATTTATAAATTCCACACATTTCACACAAAGCAACACAATGATAACATCCTTTACAGGGATATTGTTGACAGCAGCAGCAGAAAATATAATGATTTTAATTACACATTGAATTTGTCTCCCTACGATGAGTGTAATGAAGTGTAAGTCCACACTATGTTAACAAATAACTCAAACTACGTTGTCGTTTTGCATATAACTAGCTGATCGATCTTGGTTATGGTTAATTTCATCGTTGAGAAGATTTAGCAGTGGCTTTAAATCTTCAGTTCGCGCATCGATCGATAGTAACTCTTATTGTGAGAAGGTGTGACAATTCGCTTTAACCTTAATATAAATAACTGTCGTTGAATAAAAAGCTAAGCGTTGGCTTCTAGCCTCAGTAAACATTATATTGTACTGGAAATAAATCTATCAGTTATTAATTGAAAAGAAAGTTATCCAAAAGCTGATAGCGCAAACAGATATACAAATACGGCCATCAATTCATGTAAATGTTCTCTTTGGAATCAAAGTGTTTTAAAATTATTAAAATCTTAAGTATAACTTGTTTCTGATATACTTTATTCTGCAAAATTTATACAAAACCTGTAAAGATAATCCGCAACTATAAACAGACACATCTAAGTAGCTATGCACTTAATAATGTGTATGCAATTATCTCGACGCGGATACAGCTCATTAATCGGTTTGCCTCAACAGCAATTCATCCTTGTTATTTATATATATATATATATATATATATCTGCTATGTATATATGTGTTAACGATCAGCAATGTATTTGTGAGCAAATCCGTTACCCACAAGCAGGTAAACTGCCTTACCTGCTCGAGTCCGAAATGAGGGTGGATTGGAAATACTCAAAAGTGGTGGTTGCAAGTTGAATCCTGGAAATCGTATAAAAGGCAGCAGCCGCAGAGCAGAGGCATCATTATTACTACAGCTCTTGCAACGTGCAGAACAATTTTTTCAACTTACTTCAAAATGATTGGCGAAAACATTCGACGTGAAAATACGGCTGAGTTTTCCGATAAGCGCTCATTCACGGGTGCTGTTGTCAACCTGAAAAAACTCTTCAAGACTGTTAAGCGCATCTTTACTCACTCGAAACCGGCAAAAATGGCTCCGTCTGAGATCGATGGCGAATCGTCGTTTGCTTCAGAAGAGGAACTTCAAAATTGGCTAAACGAACAACTTGAAACCAAGGCGATGGCGCTTCACTAATTGGTTCGAACAACCAATTTGGGCAAACTGTGATGTGACTCAGCTTTAACATTAACTTAACTGTGATAGCGGGAGTTCGAGACTGATTCGTAATTTTTTTAATTGCCTCAAAATCGTGGCTCTTGCAATATATACATTCTAAGTTTAATTTACTGTAGATTAAGTATATGATCATTGTCTTCCATCAGTAGTAAGTAATTGTCTTCATGCTAGTTTGTTTGAATAAAATAATATTCTGGCAAGCAATCTGTTTTTGTGTTATTTCTTATTTTGCTGGGATTGTATATATTTTATTTCTACTATGTTTAAGAATTGCGCTAATTTTTTTTAGGGATGCCAACTGAAAGAAAAAAGAATTGTATTGATGAAATAAAAACTGGTCACACTATCAAAATATCGCGAGCACAGCTGTGGCTCTAAAATAATCGATAGGTTGCTCAAAATTGCGTTCTGCGATATGCGTTATAAATTCGAAATACTAAACTCCAAAGTCGGGTCTGGCCCCAATTAATTTTTAAATATAAATATCACTTTTATTGAGTATATTTTTATAAAATCATTCAATCTTCTGACTTTTCCTAAATGTATGCTTTAAGCCTTGTCTTTATCCGAGCCACATTAGCGTTAGAGATATTATTAGTCATCCTACAAATATGCTACAAAATTGTGGATTTTCAATAACACTCAAGTTGAAAAATGCCACACTGGTTGTTTTGTTAAAACGGTTTATTTATTTCAACGCTTATATTAAAATTGCTTTAACAATATACATAAATTGAATATAATGATTTATAAGTAATACTTTATATTCAATATATGCTTAAGTGCACTTAGTTTTCTTTATAAATGTGTCGGTGTGTGTGTGTGTGAGTGGTTTTTTGGTTGTGTTGGTGTTCAAGTTCTTGTCCCGTTACCGCATTTCTTGAAAAAGGTGTGACAACAATGAGAGCGCAATTGGAAGATGATTTGTAGTACTTACAAAAACACAACATGTGTTTTACGTAAGAAGTAGTCTGTATATGAGAGAGCTTTAGTATTTTCTTGTGAATGCATTCATTTTGTATAGTTACAGTATCCACCAGTGGCATATAAGTCTGTTAATTGTCTTCAGCACAATAAACATGTATAAACAAAGGACCAATGCAGGCAGGCAGGCAGCATTAACGGAAGATTCGGGAATGGAAGCCAAGTTTTTGTGCAACATAACTGCGCATTTGCGAACACAGATTTTATATAATTTGGTTGGAATATGCATGCAGGTATTTATGTTTTGGAAAACGTAAATTTTGTCTGCTCTTTTGTATACACAATCGTACATGTGTTTGGACATCTCTATGTGGCTAAGTTTATCAATCAGTTGTGCATTTTTATCTAATATAATAAGTATTTTATGCCAATGTTTTGCTGGCCAATTTATATTGTGTTTTTTTCTTTTGTTAATGCAAGCGAGGCTGCACAATTCGCTACTGATAATCGACGGAGTCACTGTCCAGTACCGTTGAAGATACCTGGGAGACTCTGCGTCTTTGCCAGTAATCCTGATATCGTGTATCGTATTGTGCAGCTGGGCGCCACGGTGGCCATTTCAGCTATTCCTCGACAATGTCCCACACCATAAGCGAAGCGTCTGTTCCGCCCACAGTGATGAGAGTATGATCTCCACACAAAAAGCGCACACAGGCCAACATGCCCGAGTAGACCTTGGACTCGTGGAACTCGGCGCGGGGCGAGATGCACGGATATCTGTCAACGATGCAAGACTTATTGTTCTCTTCACCTTACTTGTATCCGTTTTTATTATAGTTACCTATACAAGCGTAAATAACCCTCGGCATCGCCAGATGCGAGCATGTCGTGTGAGGACGACCGACTGCAGGTGGCAATGATGGTGTTGGCGCTACTGTAGTAACGATTGCTCCATTGGCCGGCCACCAAGAAGCCCACCGTACAGTTGTTGGTCAACCACTTGACGTCCTTCATGGCAATGGGACTGCGCTCTGGCGACAATGATTTTGCATCCCAGAACAGCAGGTCAAAGTCAATGGTCACTGTCTGCACAAAGTTGCCATCCATGCTCCAATCCAGATGAGTTAATGGCTGCGAACCACGTATCTTGTTAACCTTCTTGTACGAGAAGCCATCGCGCGAAACACGGAATAGATAAATGCTTCCGTTTTGCGAACCCATGGCAATCATGTCGCCAACTGTAATATAGAAAGTGAGAGTGAGAATGTTACTCAAAGGAGTGTACACTCAAAGAAATATATTAGTATGTTATGACTGTTAACTAAAATATATAGTTTTTTATACTTTTACCATTTTAATAATACTGATGTTTGATGTTAATATTATTATATTATCAATATATTATTTCTCCAGCATAAAGAAAAATATAAATAAAAATCAGCTAATAATAAAAACCAATTTAATTGTTAAAAAAGATTAAAAAATATATATATGATAGAGTTCTAAATAAATTTTAAAATAAAATCAGGATTTCATTTTAGAAAAGCACAAAGAAGAATTATAAAAGATTATAATTTTTTTCGTGTGTTGACCAAGGTATAAATTGATCATATTGCTTACCCTGATTGTAGGAAACACAATTCAGAGGGGATCCGCAAACACGCAGTGTCAACATGACCGCACCGTTGTCACAGTTGATGACCAGCAAGTGGCCCTCAGTGCTGCCTGCAGCTAAAGCCGTGCCAAACGGATGGAAGGCCAATGCCACGCACTCGTAGCCGGTTTGAATGGTCCAAATGAGTTTGTTCTTGCGCCAGAGAGCGACATGCTTGTCATGGCCAGCCGTCGCATACAGCTCGTCCTCGGGGTGGGCGGCCAGGCCCCACAGCTGTCTGCCATGTCCGAAGACGACCTGGGTAAAACGACGCTGCAGTGAGCCCTCCAAGATGTTGTTTCGCGTCGTGCCCACGTAAATGTTACCATCGTTGCGACCCGGTCGCTGTGGATAGATGGTCCTCACACCTCCGGCCGCCTCGGGAAGCTGAAGGCACAGTCAGGCGATTAAAGCATACATATTATATTCGAAGAGATAATTATACACAGAATTCTTATACCTTTGTGTCAGCAATTTTCTTATAATTTTGCAGTGAGTCCCAGGCAGCAACTTTGCGATCCTTCTCACCGCCGGACAGGAGAGTGCCCTCCCCCAGCATAATCAGGCAACCGATGCCTTTGTTGTGGGCCTCGAACTCAGTGCGAACAAAATACGCGCCATCCGAGTCCACGGAATATATGGTGATAAAGCCATCAGAGTCGGCGGTAATCACGTCGCCATCTGGCTCAAACTGTACGCTGGTAACGTGTGAACGCGACGGCTGTTTGACAATATCTGTGCGCTCAAAGAAGCCATCTTTGCGGCGATGCCAGAACGCTAAATGGCCGCGACCATGGGTGATGATTAGATTATCATCCAGCGGATGAAAGGCGGCCCCAGACAGGCCTTCCTGCAGCGTCTGCAAATGGAAGTGTTTCATGTTGAAAATGAAAATGGAAGAAAAGGCTTTGATAATATCCACAAAGGATTACTTACTGCCACCTTGCCCAGCAGATGGCCCCATTGCCACTGCCACACAGACAAAATGCTCTCACGTCCGCTATCCACGGCAAGAATATAACTGCCGCCATTCTGAAATTAGTTTTAATATATTTAAAGACTGATTCAAAAGGCAGTTTTGAGCACATTACCAGTTGGGAGAAGGCCACGGCGGTAACTCCAGTGTCCAACTCGCCCATTCCAAAGACGTAGAGCGTCTGTAACGACTCCGTGCTCCAAATGCGCACATGTGCCTGCGACTTTCGATCCCGTCCAGCCTTCTGACCCGAGGCAACCAATTCCCTTGATGGATGTACATCCATGCTGTGTATATATTTGCAAGCATTGAATAATTCCGAATTTAAATAAAACAATTGTTAAATAAAATAAATGTAAGCAAAAAATTAATTACATATTAAAATAAATTTGTAATCAATTCAATGGTCGTGTTTGTTAATCATTTTAATTAAATAAATTGATAAAACTCAACATGAATTTAATTATTTGTAAAGAATAAACAATGACAAATAAAAGCAATAAATTTGCTATGTATATGTATATATATATATATGTATATATATATATATATATATACAAGCATTTGTTTAACCAAAAGCAGAATATGGCTGAGTTAAACCAAACAAAACTATAAACTTTGGTTTATCTCAACAATTTTTATGTTTCTATAAACAACTTTGAACATTACTTAAAGCCATAACTAAAAGTTTTTAATATAAGTTTTTAATCGTATTTTAAGTTTTTAAGACATACGTCGTATTTCATGCTCCTTGGAGCATTTCAATGCTTTTAATTTTAAATTATAAAGTAAACTTATATTTTTAGTTGTGTATAGTTTGCAGAATTCGCCACTTACCACATAATGTCCTCTGTGTGACCAATGTAGTGACGCTGTGCATCCTCATCGCGATCAAAAAGAACGGCCACAGCTGCAACATAGTAGAGGAGCTCTCCCGTTGGCAGCACCCACAAGTTGCGGCGAGCGTCGATGCCTCGATAGCCATGGCTAAATTAACGAACGTAATCAGTTTTTAAATTAAAGTAATTTTTGCAGTTATTCAATTAGTGCTTACACCCATTGCAGCTGTAGTTTCTTGTCAGGGGGCGAATTCTCTGCCGGCGCATGATGGACTGGGGGATAAAAGGTGCGTCTCAAGCCGCGTATGGTGACTTTTGTGGGCTCCTCCTTCATAATGTCCAGCATGGTGTACTCGCCATTCGGTCTCAGTATCTCACTCTCCGGCGCATAGAGAATGCGGGGCCTGCTCTTGCTGCGCGGTCGCGTGCCCCGCAATGGAACTTTTGGTAGCTCCTCTGTGGGCAGGATGGGAGCAGCGGCCACCACCGAGGGACGCGACCGAGAGCGTCGAATTGGCGAACCAGCAATCAATGCGCTGCCAGTGGCCAAATAAAATGTGTCCACATCAGCAAACTCGTTGCGTAGCTGCGAAAAACTCCGTACCTGAAGCGAATGTTGTAAATTTGCGATATTTAGCAAGGTTTTTATTTAGTTTTGGATTATTTTATGCTAATCAAGTTATTATGGCGAGACGCGATTCAAGGGGAAAATAGTTAAATGGGAAATGGAAAAAGGGAAAAGAGAGAAAAGTTTGGGCTTACCTCCTGCCCAGTGCCTGTGTACATTTTCTTGGCGCCGTTAATTTTCAACACTTGACCCAAATCCTCGAGTACTTCCTCAAACGGCTGCGAAGTTCGCAAGTTAAGTAAAACGCGACACTTGTAAGAACAAATAAAGTACGTTTATATATATAAATTAATATGTATAAAGTCGAATCGAGTATATATAAAACGACGTGTTTAATGTTTAAGGTGAAGTGGCAGAGGGTTTTTTTTTTGGATTTATGGGTGCTTAATTAGTTTTGACCATAAAATATGAATTATTGTGCTTTGAAAAATATTAAGTACATGCACACATATATATATATATTAAATATATATATTTAGTTTATTTGGCATATATAGCATTGGCTGCGCCCGTTGACTTTTCAACACTTGGCCAGCGACAGAAATTTAGCCCTGACACGCAACTTCCGCAACTGGCCCGGCCATGACACTTGAAGTTTGTAACCAAAAGTTGCTGGCAACAAATATTTATAATTACGTGGACTCACCCTTGCTTATGCATAGTCATATTCATATTCATATTCATAATTCTATATATGTGGATGGCAACATCCTCATGTGTTTCTAGCCTGCCCCACATTCCGAGGCTGTGACCCACTTTTGTGTTATATTTCCCTGCTTAATGGCATTATTTGTAGTTGGCAGGGGTCGTTGGGCTATTGCAGCATTGTTTGCCAACAACTTTAACTTGTTCTTGCAGTTCTCTCTCTTGCTATTCTTATTGTTATTGTTGTTGTTTTTGTTGCACTTAAGCTTTTGCGCTCATAATTGGATGTACACGCCACATCCTCCCGCACACACACACACACACACACACACATACACACAGAGAGAGAGAGCAAGATGAGGGATACGCATTGTTGTATTTGTTGGGTAGACTGGCTGCTTAGCTGTAGCTTTTCAGCTTTTTGTGCTTATGTCAAGTGTGTCATCTTGAGTTTTAATGACCTTTAGGCCTTGATAACTGCCATTCACGCGAAACCACTTTTTGCCCAAAGGAATAGAGGACTACCAGCATCCTGCATCGTTCTGTTGCATTCACAAAAAAAAACAAAAAAACTAAAAAAAAAAACTAAAATTAAAGCATCTGGTATAAACTTTGTCCTTGCTACAATTGCGGACAGGGCAAACTTTAGCATTTGCTGTGAATTGATTCTAATTTACGTATTTAGTTTGTCGGCGTTCGTCGGCAAAGACGTCTAATGGTCTAATGGTTTTAGATCCTTGTTGAGTGGTAAACTGCTGTCTGCTCTCTGTGCTTAATTTTGCTTAGACTGATTACAAAACTGGTCGCAGCTTTTCATGCAAACCTTTCAAATTATTCTCCTTTTCGAAAACTTTTCAACTTTCAATTTAAGAACTTTTAGTTAAATAATTGTTGAAGAACTAAAAGTTTACGATCTAAGAATTCTAAGAAATACGCACCAAAATATTTAATTTTTTGTTGAATAATATTATAAGCAAAATTCATCCTTGGCATTCCTATTGATATTATTTTACTTGAAAAATTCTCTGCTTTGACCGGGTCTCAACTTGTAAGGCCATCAATTTGATTTAGGTGGAATTATTTTGTTTTTTTTTTTTGCAGCACCAACTCGAAGTGCGCCATTTAGGCCAAGCCGGCTTTAATGGTCGTTAGTGGCAATAAGACTGCTGCGATTCACTATCAATCAATATTTACTGATCGCTTAACAAATTGAGACACCTGAAATATTCACAGCCGTAGTTTGTATTGAAGGTGCTACTTCAAACTTAAGTGATGAAATCCCCCAACTAATTGAATGAACATTCAAGTGTAATGCATTTGCAAATGCAAAGTAAAGTTTGTGCAATTGTATTGTATTATTTTGCAGCTGCAAGTATTAATATTATGTAGATGCAACTTATCAAGTTGCAAGCACACACATTTTATGCATGAATGCCACTTATTGTGTGCGTATGCATTTGAGCTGTGGGTGTGTGTGTGTGTGTGTATGTGTGTGTGTGTGGGCAAGTGTAAGCTCACAATTAACATGGATTTACCGGGAGCCAAGTCGCGCAGCTGCAGTCAAGATGGCATTGCCTTGGTTTGTGCATGCTGTACAAACAAATAAATAATTATGTGTGCAAATAATTGCATTACGTTGCCAGCTCCAATCACGTGACCCCATACAAATGGCATTTGTTAAGCCAATTACGTGCACTTTTGTTAATAGGGCGGGGGGGGATTGCAACGCGGAAGCTGAAGCGAACTGTTGACAGCAAATAGCTGCCGGAAAGAAGGAAGGATGCAAGCTGCAACGTATTTGTCCATTCCCAGAAACAGCTCCCAGGCAAACCGTACATACGTACATACATATGTAAGTATGTAAGTGTCCTTGCAACATCTGTATGACGTATGCTTCAACGCTTTTAAAGAACTCAATTGTGCACAATGCACTTTTTCCAATACCCATTTTCCAGCTATGCCTCGAATCACCTCATGACTGATTTTGCTTGACTGACGTCAAAATCCTGGTGCGTTTTTTATAAATACTTTATCCGATTTCTTTCGCTGGCGTAAACAAAAGAATTCCAACAACGTACAGGAATATATATGCATGAAGCTATAGCTTTTTAAAGATAAAAAAAATACCAAAAAAAAGAAATAAACAAATAAATACAAAATCAAGATAAATGATTCAGTAGACAGAGGAATTAAATTCCCTTCTTGACAAGCTTGTATGACAACTAAATAGTAATAATATAATAAATATATTAAGTAATTCAGCTTAAATCAAGTTAGATAAAACAAGAAAAAACTTTGTTTTTTTTTTTAAATTTACCTAATTTTCATAAAGACGATTAAAGTATTGCAATGTGTTTATGCTAAAAATGGACTACAAAAGATACATAGCACAAAAAAATGTGCATAAAACTAGAAATAGTACGAAAATTCATTGAATATTAAATGAAAAATATAATACAAGAAAACTTTTATTAATTTTCCCCTACTAAGGAATATAATATGGTGATCAAGGTAATACAGGACGGGGACCACTGAACTCAGTTTACACAAGATGAATGGTTTTGTCCAACTGAAAACTGCATAAAGAATGTCTCGATTAAATACCATTTTTTGCAGAGCATTTTTGGCTTGTTGTGGCGTAACTCTTTGCAGTTTTTTGCGTGGTTATTCAGTACTCTACGTTTTTATGTTTGCCGGCATTTAACGTTCTTATGTAGGATGTCAGGTGCTGTTGCTGCCATTGTTGTTGGTTTGTCTTTGTTGACTGTTCAATACTCCTGCGGAATTCCGGCATGTCCATATGGAAAACTGAACCAGTTTTCCCCCCTTTAATTTTTTTTCTGAATGTGTGTGCAGACATAATAAATGAAAAGTAAAGTTGATCATACGTCAGCACGAAACTTTTCCACGCCAAATGTTGAAAGAATCAAAATGCAATGCGGCACGTTGCCTGTGGTGCTTTAGGTTGCCAAATATTATTTAGCAGCAAGCTGCAAGCAAAAACGAGCAACCACCAAACGGCAACCAGACTACAAATGCATACATACATATGCAGACCGCCAACATTGAGTAGCACGCCATTATGCACAGCTATTTATTGTGGCTTGCAGTTGCATTACTAGAGAGGCAGGATTTGGCAGGGGACTGGACTGGAGGTACGCACATTGGAAACCAGAGGAGAGCCAAGCAAATACTGCCGCAGTGCAAGCCAAAGCAGAGGACGCCAGAGCTGAGCAGCTACTTAGATTGTTGTACATACAATTTGAATAGTGGCCAAGTGCGATTGTAATGCAATCGGCGATGGCGCCTTTTATGTACATCACATCCACATTTATATGTTACGTACAATATTCGTATTCACTGTTCGCTGGTCTGCCAAATATTTGGCAAAAGTACCTTATTGTGTATGTAGACGGCAAGACATGTCCTTGGCCTTGGTTGGCGGCCATTGGGCGCGTGCCGTGGAGTCCAAAGGGGAGGGGAAACAAAGCATCTGCAAGAACAGTAGCCAACTACAAAGTACTACAATTTCCTATTGTCGTTATTGCTTTTGTTGTTGTTTTAGTTCTCGTTGTTTGAAAATTTGCATTGCAAACTGTAAACTGTAAAGAGTGTGTTCGCTCCTTCCTTAGCCATGGCTACTGTAAAGTGCTCGACTGCTCGAATCCGGCGTTTTTAGCCTTTCATTGGTATTACTTGCCCGGCCCTATCTGCCGGAGCTCAACGCTTGTTGCGTGATCACGATTCCAGCTGTAGACCAAAAGTGCATTTTATGAATGAGTTTAGTTTAAAGTAAATTCAATTCATTCACGCCTTATTGCTGGACACGTGGTTGCTCAATTTCAAAATGCTGCCTCTGAGTCATTACCAACTAACGAATTCTGGCTGGCCTCGACGAATAGCCTTGGCAAAAAAGATGCATAGCTAACTAAGCCGGGCGAGACGTGGAAAACAAGCGTCCATTATAATGTAATGCAAATGCGGACGTTAATTCTGATTTGGGGTTTGTGGTATATGGCACCATATATTGCCTCAGACTACGTTTACCGGCAACCATGTAACGTATTTTTATTCACAAAACTTCACGCGTCTTACAAAGACCCCAAAAGAGCGCTAAAAAATTGAGTTGCACTTAGCAAAATTACCATAAAACATTATTACTGCCTCGGCAACTGCGCTGAAACCGCCGCTGACACCAGAACCTGTACACTGAAAAAAAGCTTAAATAGCTTTGTGGCTTGTAACGGCAAAAATTATAATTTAATTTAAAATTTATCTCATTCTGGATTTGCCTAGAAAGAGCTAAACAATTTTTTAAATATATATAATATAAAATGAGGTAAATTTGAATTAAAGTACTGCTAACTAATCTAAATTATTATTTATGATCAGATCTCTGTATATATTTTTATGAGTGTATCAACACCATTTGGCAAACATGAATACTTCCACATTCATAGTGGAAGTCGCATGCCAATTCATATTTTGGGCCATTTCGATTATAGACGTTGCAAAGAGTTCGCCTGCAGCAAGGCGGAGGAGGAGATTTCGCCAGGATTTACACGTGGTTGGACGGGTGGTGAGCTGCTGGGTCGGGGTCTGCCTTTTCTGTATGTCAGCGGAAATAGCCAAATTGGCCGTGGCTTCAATTTTTTGCTGGTGCTGCCATCGCATGCATACAATAAAATACAAATTGCAGACAATTGATTTTCCATATGATTGTTAAAAAAATATATAGGCAAAGGTTAATTGCACTTTGCTTGATTTGTACGCCCACCACCCCCTTTGAATGTCAAAGTGAAATGCAGCTATTGACCTTTTCACCCCCCCATTCCCGGCAATTCGCTGCCAAATTTGCGTAAATTGTTCTCATCAAATGTTTTTTTTTGAGTGCATCATTGTTGGACATATTTAAACAGCGATTTAAAATAAATTTGCTGTTATTTAAATAAAACTCATCATTTCCGGCGAGCATAAAAAACTAAACAAAAAAAAAACGAATAATGAATAATTATATCAAATATTTCAAATTACTAAACTTAGAACACAACTTAAATATCGTTACATATTTACATCGAAATTTCAAATGGTTTAATTTAAAAAAAAAAATGAAATATTAGCTAAGCTTTTCAGACAACAATTGAAATCGAATATTAAAGACCCAAATATATCTATAGATCGATCATTTTTATTTGTGGACAGGCCAACATTATTAAAATCCTTTTCGTGTGGGTAAAGTTACAAGTATAATTAATTGATGTACAAATTAAAAATAAATTAATAATTCACCGATAAATATTTAATATACACAAACATTAATATAAATGAATAAAAATAAATAAATGCATATACATTTTTGCAAACTGTACGCTTGGGGAATGGAAAAATTGCGAGCTCAAAGCATTTATCAATTTAGTATTTAAAACACAAACAATCCAAGTTCAAAAAGCGAATTTGTTAAAAATACATGCTAGTTTTGCGTCCAGGTGGTAACTTGTGGCATACACATGTGGTAGATGCGGTACGTGTGGCTATTTATATGAATATGCATATTTGCACATTTTCACTGTTGAATATTAAACCATATTTATTTTATTTGCAACACTCGGCGCCAAATAGAATAGTTATGTTTGCAAATACCAGAGTATTTTTTTCTTCTTTTAATTCTATCTTCATTTAAATATCTATGACATTTGACATATTTTGCCATAATACACACATATGTTACAATGCAAACCTCTATTGAGGAGTAAAAAATTGTGGTGCATATTTTTTACAGCTAGACTTTAAAAAACGAGATGTCTGCAATAAATCAATCGTCTAATTAATAAATAAAATATTTGTTAGCACTGACAATATTAATTGAAATAATTAAATCATCGACAGTACAAAAACAATACCGAGTAAACAATAACAAATCTGCAAATTAAAACTATTGCAATATGTTATATATATATATATGTATAAATATATATATATATATGTATGTTTTTTTTTATTTTTTTTGTTTATCAATTTTGCATTCATGGAACAATAAATGATTGCGAATTAATGAGTAGGAATGTGTGTGTGTGTGTATGTATAAATGTATATATTTTTGAGAAACTCTGCACCCGGCACTCACCTGCACGGAATGATCCAAATT
The DNA here is from genome assembly GCA_035042345.1 of Drosophila fungiperda. Taxonomy (NCBI): domain Eukaryota; kingdom Metazoa; phylum Arthropoda; class Insecta; order Diptera; family Drosophilidae; genus Drosophila; species Drosophila fungiperda. The sequence continues at coordinate 730,579 of JAWNLM010000021.1, forward strand.
ATTGATGATGCGTATCACCCGGCCAGCACTGCGCTTTATCGAACCCGATGTGGTCGACAATGTGCCCAAATCCGCTTCCATTATTGAAGGCTTTCGGCTGGCGGGCTTGGAGCCCCAGCCTTGATTTCCGGGTGAAGCGTACCACATGCCGTTCTTTTTACCGTAGCTGGCAGGCTGTGCACAGAGAGAGAAAAATAAACAAATTGTGAAATACGTGAATTTACGGAATTTTCGCCTATATACAATGCATGTAGGTAGACACATCGTTAGTACGGCGTCTTTTGTGTAAAAAAATGCTCGCAAATCTGAAATTAATGAAATTGTTTTGCGGTACGGCATCAGCCATGGACAATCGTGGACAATCGCAAAATCGTATCGTATTCTCCTTGCTGTGGATGTTATCTTTTGAAATACGCTTCTTTTGTTTTCAACAATTCAGTGGTTTAATTAGTCTGCGGTCTGTGATGAGTGTTTATTCAGTCAAGTACCAAGTACTGCCTGTCCATCAGTCAAAACCGTGCAAACAAACTTCTCAGTTTTAAAGATTTTTAAGCACAATTTCACAAAACTTGTTCATCAAAGAAATTTAAAATGCATAGCTGTGGTTAATTTGCTTGCTATTAGAAAAGTAAATTTGGAGGAATTTAAAAGGAATTTAAATTTTAGTATCTGTGCTGAGACTATTACTAAATTTAAAATTTAAAAATTACTAAAAAAAAAAGGTAAAGTCTGACTCCACAACCTGATCAGTATCGAAAATCATTTTGACGAAAATTTATTACGCCTCTAATAATATACGAGATTCGAGCAGGGTAGACTTCGGTCCATAAGTTATTTTTCCAGCATAAATCATAATTTAAATGTTTAAAAAATATATAACGATTTTGGATTCGCTTCAGGTAATATTATTTTAACTCTAGATACACTAAACGTATCAATCTAGGTAAACCCGTCAAAGTCAATTTAATAAATGCGATTTTCGTATCACAGAAATGCTCGCAGCGAAAAGCAGACTCAGTGGCTAGAACTAAACTGTATTATTTAAATTGATTTTGGTATGCTGGCCAGGTTTTGGAGGTGAAAATACAATTTTAATTCCGGTGCGGCTCCAAAAGCTTTTCGATTTAATTTCGTACACAATATTTTTGAAAACAAAATGCCACAGGAGCTTAAGAAACAAAAACTCAAATTGAAATTAATGCAAATTCAGTTTAAACACAATTTCTCAACAGGCATTTGTACATCGCTTTTTGGCAGCCACGTCAAACTTGCCACTTGCCCTGGCCTCAATTGCGTAACAAATCCTGCAGAGTCTGTATATACTTTTTATAAAAAAACAAACACATATTCGTTATATTTATATACGCAAATACATGCACTTTATGTTTGTACACAGAATGTGCAAAATCAAGGTTTTTAATTGAAATCCAGCAGAAAAAAAATAAATAAATATTGGAAAGGGGAAGCCTGCGTTGACTTTAGGTGTGAAATGGAATTTGTTTTCATTTGTTTTTAGTGAAAAAAATGTACATTTACATGACCGTATGTGTCGACAGAAAAAGTATTTGCACTGACTGTGCACATAATATGCACTTTATATTTAATGTAAATTTAAATAAATATTATAAAGTTTAGTAAATAAATGTGCAAATTATTGATCAAGACTGAGTGTATAAGTGCGTTTATCTCAGAAACTTCTCCCGAATTATATATACAAATAATCTTAAAAACTAAAAATTCCAAATCTACATATTTCATATAATTTCAAAGAGTTGTTTTATAAACAGAATAATCAACTTGAACTGAAAGAGAAACTACACATAACAATTTATCGCTGAATATTTCAAAACTCACAGAGTAAACAAATAAGTTATTTAAAGCTTTGAAGAGGGGTATTTTGTAATCTGAAACTTTCAATTGGACATAATTTATGTATGTATCAAAGACGGAGTGACATACATATCTAAATACCCCAAAGGCAAGCTGAGACTCATACTTTAACTAGCGCACTTATGGCTAGGTTACTTAGAAAATAGCAGTTTAGCAAAAGCTTAAATTACACGCTCAATTAAACTTTGAACAACTCGGAGTGGGAGCTGGCTGGAGTAGGAAAGTAACTTCAAAGCCCTTCGTTTGAGGTGCAGCCTCGCAGAAAATTCATCGAGTAATCGACAAAGACGAAACATCGTACGGCAAACAGGGCAACCCGAAAATTAGATGCAGCTTTATGTTGTCAATGCTTGGAATCAGATTTCTTTGACATTTCTAACTAACCATTATGGCAGTGATTATTATTGCTCTGGGATATTGAATTTTATTGACGTAAACAAAAAAACATGGTTAGACAAATATTGTGTAAACAAATAAACACTGGTGTCTAAGATGTAGAGATTTTTTCCTTTTCTACGGCTGTTAAGTCAACACACTCCGCACCCTTCAAGCCGAGAGCACAAATAGCTTGTGGGTGAGAAACAGTCTCCACAATGGCAAATATGGCGTCATCGCATAATCTTATTGTTCAATTTCCTGGCTCTGCTTTACTTATTTAAAATGTACAAATTTCTTTCTTTTAATGCATACAAAATAAAGCGGATTTACGAAGCTAAATAGATTTAGTTGACATTAGACTGGAAGTCAGGGTATTTCTTGAACTGGTAAACGTCCCACTTATATGAACTTTAAATTCACGGATATCCGATTTCCAGCCAAGAATTAAGGCAGCCCAATTCAACATTCAAATGTCCTCATGTGGTTGTCCACACGACTTGAAGTAAAATATTTAAAAATGCGCATACAATACGTCAAAAAAGAAGGAAAAAACGAAGGAAGACAGTCGCACAGCCTGCACACGTAGACCATTAAAAAACACTTAGAAAAACAACAAAAGTCATTTAAACTTTTTGCTAACTTCTTTTTCTGTGTGTGTGTGTGTCTGTGTGTGTGTGTGTGTCTGTGTTGTTGTTGTTGCTTTTTGAGCTTCACTGTTTATACATCAAATGGCAGCGGGAAAAAAAATGAGAAATTAAGAGACGTGTGCTGGGTTGGATTGGTGGCCTCATTGTTTACAGTGAACACTGACCCAAGACTTGGTCGGCGATGTGAGCATCACAAAGGGCGAACTTTCCTCGCTATCCTCGTCGATGTACATTTAAGCGAAAGTTTTTCTCTGGCCCGTTGATGAGTTGGTTTTGGTTGCTGTTGTTAGCAGTGAGCTCTGAGTTGGAAGTTGTTGAGCCCTTTGGGTGTGGCTGTTTGCTCACTTTAGTTGGCTTTTTGCTTTTAATTCACTTGCAGTTGCAGTTTTTCTCTAAAAAAAAACAACAACATCCGCTGAAGTAGCAGCAGCACTATACAGCATTAAGTTAATAATAAATAAACGTAGTTTTCTCGCAAACTCGAGTCGGGTAAAGTACCATCTCAGTAATATAGTCTAGTTTCAATTCTCGCTCCAGCGTCTCTCTGTGCGTTTTTTGTTGACTTTTTTAAAGTGTGTTAATTGAAACCACTTAAATGTAATAGCACTTTAAATTAGTTGACTGTTTGCCGAGGCCTTGACAGACGTACCGCGCGCACTCGGTTCAAGGCAGTTCGCGATTATGCAATACCGGATGCCACCTAGTCCACCATAGGAACACTAATTCCAGCTGGCCGTAGACACATTAGTTGGCCGCCAGCGTGAACAGGCGCGCGCGAAATGAAACTTAAGTTAACAATAACAACAACAATTTTTGTTTTTTGTCCGGCTGCGTATTTGCGTATTTCGCTTTGGTTTCCTTGGCGTTCGCTTAACGACTGCAGCTAAGTGGCTCAAATTCAAAAATCGAAAGGCTCACAAACGACATGCTACGTCATGCTACGCTACGTTACAACGCTGTTACGTTACGCTATCCAGCCAGTTAACTGACCAAGTATATATATATATATATATACATATATATGCATAAGGCGATAGCGTGTACAGCACACGTGCTGTTTACATAAACCATATTTAAATTGCCAACTCCACACTAAACTGTGTATTCCATGGCGAGCCCACTTTGCACACTCGCACACTTCGTCACTTTCACACACAGACACATCCATTGTGGCACACTCGTGCCCGCATCTACCTCGCTTTGCATGTATTTATTTATTGTTTAGCCAAATCATCAGCACCGATCTCCTCGAGCCGTGAACATTAGCTGCCATTTTGTTCGTGGTCCGTCGTCCGTCGTCCATGTTAGTGGTAGTAATTTCATTTGTGTTTGTGTTGTCAATAGTGGTGTAGTTCCGCCACTCGACGCTGTGCGGCGCTATGCACGAGTCAACAGCTATGGAAATTCGCGCCAAAAGCAAATTTCAGTGAGCACATATTGTAATTGCCTTAAATAAACTTATATCACCTGTTCGATTTGCCGAAGGACAGCTAATTTAACTACTTATATTAAAGTCCAAAAAATATAACAACTAAATCAAGCATTGGCATATGATTGTTTTTTGCTTGTAGTCTAGTTTATATTACAACTTTCACTTGCGAGGTAAGAGTCGTGCCCTAAGTTGATACTAGTTCAATGTTCGACTTCGGGTGTGTTTTTACGAGCGACTACTTCTTGGTTTTTCCCACACGCAAAGCCATCGAATTAAGCACTTTCGTTCTTGCCTTTGGCTTTCTATTGGTATTGGTGTCTTGCTGTTGTTGATATTGGTCAGGGTATGGCACTTGCTATTGCTATAACTGTAGCTAAAGCTATTGCTATAGCCAATGTCGTTGGTATTGGTATCGGATTCGGATTCGTAAAGGTATTGGTATTGGTATTCAGTATGCATATCAAGCAATTCCATCCTGAATTGTTGTTGTACCGACAGCAACTGCTGCTGCTGTTGCTGTTGCTGCTGCTGCTGGCCTCTTTCTACCGTTCGTCCATTCGCGAGTTGGTGTAGTAGTTTAGCTTATTGCTTTTCACTTTGAAGTGGCTTATATGGATATTTATTACCATGTCGGTTGTATTTGAGTTTCATTTCCAACTGGCACGCACTCCTTTCAATTTCTCCACAAACACCAGCACCCTCACAACACACATAAACCTGTACCCGCACTCACACACACAAGACAACATAGGCGACATGGATTTTTCGTTAGTTTTTCGATTTGATATGGCTACCTAAGGCCATTCTTCAATTTCTAACTGATATGCGTTCATTTTAATACCCTTGTGATTGATTGATGAAGACATCTTGCATCCTAAATCATGACCAGAATGTCAAGCGGAGTTGGTCTCTCCATTTGATAACCATCTCATCTTAATACCAACTACAATATTATCGTGAAATATAAAACATATGTCAGTTAGGGTATTTCATCTTCGACTGATGAAAAAATTCTGCTCTTTTTTATTTAAATTTTCTTTTATTTCGTTGGAATGTTCTGCGAGTATATCGTGAGTAGCGCTGTGGACAAAATTGTATAAATTAAAACATTCTTTTTAATAAAGGAAGGTAATTACACGTGGAAAAAATATAATTGGTTCATGCCTCCAAAGTTCATTTAAATTGTTAAAAGGATAGGAGAGATTAGAATGTTCTCTGCTTGATTGAGTATAAATTTATATCTTTAATACATTCATACCGACAACAAAAGAACTGCCGCTAAAAAACTTTACCAAATATATATAGCTAAACTTTTCAAAAAAAATGTACCTACATATGTATGTATAAAAAGACACACTGACAGTCTCGACAAGTTCAAAAGTAAATAAATCAAAATCTATTGTATTTTCTCGCAAATTTTATTGTCTGTTGTTTTTGATTATTTCCTTATTATATTTTCGAAGGCGCCCAGGCATGTGAAATTAAATTGTCTGATCTGATGGTGTGTGAGAAATACGTTGAACTTTAATCGAATTCAATTGATTCTTTTAGCCATTGCTGCTACTTTTTGATTGCCGTCAATGGTTTATAGACAGTGCAGAGAAAATTGGCTACAGTTCAAAATATGTCTTGAATTATTGTGGGCTAATATTTAGATAATATTTTCAATGTTTAATTTTTGAATCGTTTCATTTAATTTCATTTAATTTCAAACATGGATAAAATTCTTAAAATATTTCTAATAATTTTATTACTTGATATTCAATGTCTCTATGGGCTAGTTCTGCCATATAAAATAGCCAATTAATCTTTACTGTGCATGCCTGTGGAATTGGAATGCCTGATGCTGTCACAGTTTGTATCCATTTGATAGAACAATAAGCTTAACTAAGTCGTATGTTTGGCCATATAGACCCAATGGACACATATACATATCAGAGCAATGTTTATGTTTTTCAAATCAATTGTGTTACCAAAACAACAAGACTCCGCAGCATACGTAAATAAATACGCCGATGCATTCATTGTGTTGCCGTATTTCAATATGTACACACAAAACTCGAATCGCATATGGGGTTGCAAGTAGAGTGATGATAGGTTCAACAGTCGTTTTGTGAGAGTATGAATATGTATGAGCACACCGGCAATTGCCGCCGGCCAACATGCCACATGTGTACGTAGGTGATCAGCCTTGTAGCAAACACATAACCAAATACATATAATCGAATTAAATGATTTGAAACAAACACGTATTCATGTAGTATTATTGTTGCTCGTTGGCTGTTCTGTGGCAAAATACAACAAATGAATTCATGTGTCTATGTGTATGTGTGTGTGTGTGTGTATATGTTTTGAATCATTCCATGTTGGCAGCTCATAGAATTTGCAATATTTTTGTACAAGCAACACACTGGAGCTAAACAATTCGCATTGTCAGATGACAATGGTCACCATACTGTTGCATAGTTTTGTGAGCAACCATGACCATATTTTCAATGTCTATTGTCATTGGCCGAATAGCCCCACTCAACGCAAAAACTCTTCTTTTGTGTGGACCTATGTCTCCGAGGACATTGTTGGACATTGGATGTCGCCTACCGGTCGCAACTTGTTAATAAAACTTTACCGATTTTGTGCCTTGCCAAAATGATTACTGCGGAGCCACACAATTTAAAGTTTTTAGCGTACATAAATCAAGCACAAAAATTCAACAGCCAAACCGCAGCCAAGTCACACAAGTGCCGGTTGGGCAAGTTGGTCTCTTCTAGTTCGGGTTCTAGTCCTGGCTCGGCTGACCAACGCGTGCGTGCAAAGTTGTTTAGTGAAAAACTTGAACTGGACACAGCCGTTGCCGTTATTCACATTCTGAGCAGCAGCAGCAGCAGTAACAAAAAGAAATATAAAAAAACTGAGTAGTTGAGTTGAAACAAAAGAGCGGTGTGTTACAGGAAAGGGGAGAGAGCGAACAAAAAGGGAGAATGGAAAAAAAGAACAAAAAACAAAAACCAGCTGGCCAAGGAAAATTAATAAAAGTCATAATAATACTCGCAATTTCCTGTGCCCTTTCCACTATTCGACACAAGCTTTTTGCATATTTGAGTGCCAGAGAAATTCCACTGCAAAGGCCCGGAGGTTAAGCAGACTCCTTTCATACATTAGATGCTGATCCGCCCGCTACCCGTTTCGTCTATTCAACCCCTACTCTACCCCCACACCCAGGTCCTCTGGCTTCTTGGATACCGTGCTGTGCTTTTGATTTAAATAGTTTCAATTGGTATATATTGTGCCTCCCCTTTTTATGTGCCCTTGATAGTTTCATTATTATTTTTTTATTCGTTTCTCTCTCTCTCTCTCTCTCTCTCTCTCTGGTTGCTGCTTATTATTACAAAATACGAGTACAAAAATATATATATGTATTAATACACACATCCATACAAACATACTTTGGGGCCCACGCAGCTTTGTCTGGTCGCCATCTCTATTTGGCCCTACCCCGCTCCATGGTGTTGCTTGCTTGATGGCTTCAGCATGGTCTAAATATTTTTATGCAACATTCGTCCGGAAGTGGCATGGCTGGTGACTTATCGCCGCCATTCCGTCGGCCATCGACGTGCGTCCATTCGTCGCTCATTGTCAGCTTCAAGCAACAAACTTTATCGTTTGAGTGTGCGTGCGTGTATAAATAATTTCTGCCTTTATTGTTTGTTTTAGGTGTAAATATTTCAAGCTCACAAGTTGGCAAAAAAAAAAGAAGAAATATATATATATATAAACATAAAAAAAATCCCAAGAAAGAATGTAAGTTGTTGCTCGAAATGAGAGCTGAAAGAGGTCGAGGCCTATGGGTTAATTATTTCAATGCATGAAACGCGCCACAGTCTGAGTCTTGGTTCTTTTGTGCCTTTGCAGCCATTTGAGCCGCCTTGGCGAATACCCCTTTTTGCAGTGCTTATGACCAAAGGCCTCATTCATGCACAACTTCTGACCCGTGTGGGTTGTGTTGCTTTTATGTGCATATGATTTTGTACATTCTCGGCAACACGCATATAACACATAATTTTTTATTGTTTATAAAGCAGTGTTTTTTTTTTGTTTTGTTTAATTATTTTCCTCATGCGCGCCTTTTATTAATGGCCACATCAGCATTGAAGTCAAATGCTCCCATTTGCTTGAGGTCAGCTTTGTTTTTTCGCACGTGTCGCATAATAGAACTTTTTAGCTGACTGTTCACCTGGGAAATCACAATGTGTAGCGACTCCATAACAGTAAAAGTAGAGGTATAAAATCAGTTGTTTTCAACCTGACTCAACTTTATGGATCAAAAATCATGGAAAAACCATATTATTTTGAAATTTGCACCTACTTTGCATTTTGGCTTATGATAGTTTTGTTAGTTAATTTACAAAAGCTATGAAACTATAAAAGCAAACGCAAATATCTAATATAAAATAATTAAGCCTCAATTTCCCATTTTATCCTTTTATTTTTGGTAAGGAAACAAAAATTAAAATGGTTTCCTTAATTTTATTTAGATTTAATTACGAGTACAAACGCAATATAAAAGCATTTATTTTTTATTTAAATTTTTTTTTGTTTTGTGTCGTTTGGCATTGAGGCGCTGCTTTGCTTTGCCGATAAACGTTATGCAAATTGCCTGACCTACAAGTTTAATATCGCTAGTCGTTTTTCATAATGCTGACAAATTGTTGATGGATGTGTTAAATAATAGGTAAAGGCGTGGCGAGCAGAAGAAGGAGGTGGGTGGAGTGTGTGGGTGTTTAGGGGAGTGGCAGCGCCTAATTGCACTTTGTGTCATGGCTCTCTGTCTTTCAGTGGCATGTTAATGAGTGCTGCAAAGCGCGTAGGAATGCGAACTTTACTAAATCATTTCAGACATGTCAGCTTGACGCTTAGACCATAAAAGAGTGTGTCTGTGTGTTTGTGTGTGTGTGTGTGTGTGTATGTGTTTTTATGGGAGGGGGAAAGTGTCATTTGACATAGACCCAGATGCACACAGATATATGTGTATCTTTATATGTATATATACACATCACACTCATATGTCTTAACCATGCTTAGTGACATTTTCTGCTCCATTATTTTCATCATATATGCGAGACAAAGCGTCAACAAACATGCAAGTGGCAGACGGACACAACACGCAACATTGTTGTGTAGCCGGCCAATTGTGACATAGATAACAGGCCACTCACTGGTGACGTAGAACTGAGACTGTATTCTCAATTGTAACATAACATGCAACATGTGCGTAACATGATGTTTCGGAATTGATCGTTATCGATGATGCGATCGACAGCTCGAGTTGAGTAATCAGAAGTGTTTGGTAATACTAAATTAAATTTAAATTAATTTTTTTTTTTGTCTGCTACAGTTGTTGCATACTACTTTGCTTCTGCTCTGTCTGCTGGATACACCAGTAGATTAAGCCATTGTGCTTATAAGCTTGGTATATGTCAGAGTACACAGTAAAATGTTTACTTATTTTCTCCAACTCTGCACAGTTACACAACACTATATCCGCAGAGATGATTCAGCTGCGAGCTTTGCATGTACAGTTTTAACTCAATGTTATATGACTTTTACTTGATTTAAGTAAAGTTTAGTGTTAGTGGCTTTTTCTTGCATACATACTAACGATACGCATGGAAATTTTGTACATTCTTTGTTTACAATGCGGATCCGCTTTCATTTTCCCATGCACAACGATTAAATTTATGCATTCTTTGAATGTAACAAACTGACTGCGTATGTAAATTTGACACTCTGTCTCATTATTTGACACCATAATTATTTGTGAGCAGAATGCCATAATAAAGTACATTTTATGGACAACAAACACCCACACACACACAGAGAGGAGAGAGTGTGAGGCAGGCAGCTGCGTCTGGGCTAATAAGGAAATATCCTTTTACATATGTGACCCTAATAATTTTCAGAGTTCTTAGTCTGAGTTGTGGCGAACTACGCGCTTGCATTACTAATAATAACCATTATGTGGCATGCATGTATGGTTGTGTGCACATGTATTTACATATGCTTCCCTCGGAGGGAGGTGTAAGTATTTAGTGGTGTTTGTGTGTGTTGTGATTTATAGCATTCGTGTGCCAGATTTTACAAATGTAATGCGCCACACTACGTATACTCGACGCCTCAAAACTCGCACCCTCATGCATATGCAAAGTTTCGAATATTTTGCTTGCCAGCCCCATGAGTGCCACATTGTACTTAGAGTCTGTGAAATGTGCATACACACACACACACACACACACATATATATATGCACACATTCAAATGTATATGGGGTCTATAGCTCGCATAAATATTCAACATGAAGTCATATTTCTTTCTGCGTTTTGTGTGCTTTTCATTCGAGAAAGCATCATGGACATACGTGTCGGAATTACTTGACTTCCGTTTCCGTTACGACTGTTGGCCTGCTCCGCATTTGGCAGGTTTTTTAATAAATTCTTAATTGTTTTATTGGCTCCGTTCAGTTCAAAGCCAATGTCTAAGACTCAGAGAGAATATTCAATTATGCTTTCTGTTATTAATTTTCAAGTTGACTTGCTCTTGAGAGACAGCAATTTTCAATTAAAAATATATAATATATTTTGTAAACGACCAAGATGATTGACACTTAAATAATTGCCACATACATAAACACATACATACATAAATAACATGAAGAATAAATTGTTTAATAAGTTCGGAACTATGCGCATCTCATTGTTTCAAACTGCATCCACTTGCAAAATCTGATAAATTATAACTGAAAAGTTTTGCGTGCGTTGCACAATTTTAGAAATGTTAGACACTCTACATTCAAACGCTGTCCTCATGCTGCATTTGTTGCACGTTTGCCAAAATGTGGCAAAAGTTGAACATTTGCAATTTATGTGTGGAGTCAAGAGCTCGCCAAGCATTTAAATCACTTATGCACTTAATCAGTTTACTTAATATTCAACAGAAGTGACATTCGCCATTTAACATATTATTAATAATATTCACAAAATATGCAATATCGATTTATGTATGTATGTTTCATATCATTTGAATTGCTCTGATTAAATGCTCGTTATGGCCAAAAATATATATTTTTGGTAAATCAGTTCATAACTAATTGGGTTGACACATTCGGACAGTTGGTAAATTGTTATTTGAGGAGTTTTTTTTTTATTTAGACACAAAACCACAATCGATTGACTATTTGTCTTGACCAAGTGTGTTTAATTACTTGAGATGTTTGCAGAAAGGCATTCACAGCGGACTCCTTGGCCCAGAAATCACGCAGTGTGGACTTTTCGGGGGGCTCCCTTGAGGGGTAACTGGTCATCTCCGTTGTGGTCGACTCGGCGTACATTTGTCCGGCAATTGGATTTCTTCGGTTCGAATACTTAGCCTAGATTTGCTATTTTTGGCATAAGTATAAAATGTGTGTACCTTGACTTGATTCTCGGTAAGAAAAGCCAATGAATGAATTAAGAGCACGTGACAATTTGCGACCTGATTTATGTGTGGGATTGGTTTGGTTTGGACTGGCTTTTTTGTTGGTAATTTGAATAATTTGGCTTACGACACCATATGGACCGTGTAAAAAAGCATTTATCACAGTTAATATTAATTAACGTCACTGCCACACTACACTTTCAACATAAATCACATGCCTCAAGAAAATGGAAAATTCTTCTGCACGAACTAATCACGGCGCTTATGAAATCATTATATTTTCAACACATCACAGCACAGCACATGTTTTAAAATGCTTCTCGTGTTGACCAGATCCGGATCCCGTGCAACCGCATTACCCGCTGCCGTACTCCAACTGTTTGACCGGGTTGGACTGCACGACTGTTTTGGTGTGCCATTTGGCTATTTGCGCCTATGTCCGCTAAAAAGTTCAGCTTTCACCCAGGCGACAATATGGCGCAAATATTTCAGCGCATATATAAACATGCAGCAAAGTGGAAAAGATGAGGAGATCGGGTGGCAGGAGAAGGGGCAGCCAGAATGTCTTGACAATATGTGTGACATGGTCTAATGGCATTTTCAAATGGCTTAGAAACTTTATACAAAAAACCGCAACTCAACCACACAGACACACACCCTTTACGGTGTCGTGACGGTGATGGTGGCACGTTAACCATCAAGAAGAATGTCGACGGCACACATCCACCAACAAGTCGACGACGACAGCGACGGCAACGGCGACGACAAAGGCAATGGCAGCGTTTCAATTGCATTTCCGCTTGTACTAGTTTTCATTTCAAAACTCATAAGTTTTCGACGACGTCAACGCTGACGCTGTTGACGCTGTTTACGCTGTTGACGACGTGACCAACTTGGGCCCAGGCAGCTTAGCTGCGCCGCAGTGGCTTGGGCAGCGCACGATCTTGTGGTTGACAGTGCGGCACAACTGTTTGCAAATTCTAAAACTTTTCAATATGTCGTTCCTAGAAGCATACACCATGGGCCAAACACACACAACTCACGACACAAATATGTGCCAACATTTCTACATGCAAAACTATGCCTAGTTGGTATGTGTAAATATACATATACAATATACATATTTAGTCGATTGTGGGCCAAAGCGAAAAGATTTGTATTCATTGAATCGTTTTCATTATGCAGCGTATGTTATTACTCCCTTGTCCGGGCCGGGCCGGGCCGCTTTCCGAGCGAAAGTTGTCTGTGCAAAAACAACGGAAAAACGGAAATTTAACACAGCTGCCGCGCCAAGCGCCAAGCGCCTTCGACAAACTCCTGCCATGCCCACCACTTGAACTGCTTGACAACTTTCACCATTAGCGCACAATGGAACACACACACACAAACACACACACACACTTGTACACACAAGTCGAATTTGTTGTCTGAGCCATCAATTCAAGTTGAAGACGTTTCCCATTCCTCCCCCCACCCCTGCAATAAAAGAAACAACTCCGCCCAGGCGACACCAATGCCGTCGTGTTTGTGTCTGTGTTTTATTGCTGTGCGCCTTGGGGCAGGACAAGAATCGTTGCCTACTTTAGAGCGCGCCCGGTGAATCGAGTTTTGCATAGTTTAAACAAATCCCTTGACGTCACTTCGTCTTGGAGTTATGAAAATATGATGGGGCAGAGCCTTTACAATTGCATTTAACTGAAATGGGGGAAGATGTGACTGTGAATAATTTATATATTTCGCAAATTGGATAAACAGTTTAGGTGCTTTGGCTTTTGTCGCTGTATATAATTTGTGATCATTTGTTTCAGCTGCTGTTGCCAGTTGGCAGCCAAAACAACTTCCAACAAAAAGCGAAAAACGTTACACAAAAAACAGACTACAATTTCTAATTACTGTCATTTGGCACTCGCTTAACTCGAACGGCTTTGCGGTTGGCCATAAGCAGCCAACTGCTTTTCGCTACTTTATGTTGTCACTTGCCTGAACGCGTACAAATTTTGATTTTGCCTCTGGCTGTGTATCAAAATATTTATTTATTTATTTATTTTATTTCCGCTTTTTATTCACTTGCTTTTCTTTTGGTTTTCTGTACTTTGTTTGGAGCTGTAATAATTATTTGTGCTGTGCACTGCTTTTATATTTTAACATTAAATACGATTATACAATTTTGTACCTATATTTTGCGTAATTGGTCAGTCAATAAAGTTTTATAGTTTTATAGTTCAATGAAGTTTTAAATCAATCCTTTGATATTTGTTTAACGCCACTCCTTAATGTTGTTTGTTTCGTAATTGCCGTCGATGCAATTAAAATCGCTGATATATGCTATTTTTACAATTCAATAAATTCACGCAATGCCATCGTCTGCATGGCGACCATCATTCCGGTTGTCCTGCTCTCCGGGTGTTCGGCTGTCCGTCTGTCCGTTTGTCCGCCTGACCAATCTGACCGTTCATTTGCCAAGGGCCATCGTCGCATTTAATGCAATGCGCCTTGTATACAATTTATTTGGACTCTTTGCACACGAACAATTCTGAATCGTGCAACCAATGACAGTTTAATTAATTTCCACACTGTAATGCGTTTTAAATTGTCATGTTTATACAACAGTGTCCGGCGGCTGTGGAGCGCCCGGAGTGTCCTCCGGCGATTCTCAGCAAATACCCAATGTTCACATTTGTGTGGGTGGTGCGTGTGGTGCGGGTGGTGCGGGTAGTGCGGTCGTTCACTGACTGCTGGACAATGGTTGAGAATCGAGCACAATCAGACAGAACCTAAATCAAGCTATTGAATTATCTTCAAGTACCAAATGTATACACGAGTCATGTGCATTAACAGACTAAAGAGTACCCAAATACTCAGCCATATTTTCAATTGTTCAGATTACAGAGTATTTATTAGCAGAAATTGCTCACTGTTGGTTGACATTTTATTATTATGGCAAGGGTTCGGTTGTTGGCTTTATTATTTTCAATTTGAGTTCCATTGCTTTTAATAATTGTTATTATTGGTTGGAGCTGTCATGCTTGCTATTTTTTGCCCATGTGTGTGTTTTTAACTTCAACACCTACATAAATTTCATATATATACAAATATATATATATATATATATATATATGTGTGTGTGTGTGTATAAATGCTTTATATATATCATGAACGGATGTCACTTTAAGCCCGCTGGGTTTCAATTAAAGCTATGGATTAAGTGTGAAAAACAAGATTTAAAATGCCTGAATGCTCTTTAAAATAGTAAGTCAAGCGGCTAAATATCGATTGAATTTTGCCACACATCCACTCATAATGGGGTCGATTAATTTATTAAAGTGCCTATTAATAGCAGTTTAAAATCCGCTCAAACGCTATGCAGCAGGTAAAACAATGATTACAACAACAATAGCTGCACATGGGTCAAATTTTCGAGGCATTGGCCTGCAATGGGGCTTATGCATAATATTAATAGGCGTTTACCTAACCAAATTCAGCAGACTGCTGAATCTGTGGCTGCTGCTGCTGTTCCTTATCAGGCTTTACCCCATATTGCAAATGCCCAAATACATTAACACACACACACATACACACGCCCGCACAGGCTCAAAGGATTACTCACTTATCCACAGATACACACACACACACACACACATATATATAGATATATACATATTTGTCTGGCAATGTGTACTCAAGTATTTGCTTTGATTTGTGATTTTGCCAGCTATTTGGGTGCATTTCTCTGATTCCCGATTGTTGCCAATTAGTGTAGCATCTGCAGTTTTTGCCCAACAATTTATTGCTTACTACCTTGGCTCAAAGGACTAATCTACTTTAAATGAAAGATTAAGAATAAAAAAAACAATGTTGCATGTCTGCTATGCAACAATTGTTGATTAAAGGAGAAAATACAATGTTGCATGTATGCTATGCAACAATTGTTGATTAAATCATCCTACACCAAGCATGCAACTATGGCATGTTGACGCAGTCACAAATCCATGAAATCCAAGAGCTATCTGGCCAGCCAGCTTCAACGATTCATTACATAAAAGCCATCATATCACAGCCATAACAAAGGCAAACGCCAAACTGAAAGCCGGCTAGAGATGAGACTGTCGCTGCGGCCACACGCAAAAGCTCAATTTCTGGTGCATGCATCACGTAAATGGCAGCGAAATTCATCAAATCGCCTTGCGGCGCTTTCGAAATGGGTCTGCAGATGTTTAGAGTGTGGTGGCGGGAAGTGTGGTTGTTGGGGCAGGGTTGGCCTGCTTGGGTTTTTGAAATCTCGTTCATGTGTCACTGCTGCATGATGGCCATAATTTTAGTGGCTTTTGTTTTGGCCGCAACGTGCAAAAAAAAATATTAATTGACGTCAAATCTGGTCCGCTCGTGCTCCTTTCACTCGTGCGCGCTGTGTTTGCAGTTAATTACAATGTGACTGGTGGCTGGTGCCTGGACTTCTGCCTCAATTTCTGACCTTGCGTGATGCATTTGCGGTGCAGTGTTTTCGCCTTTAGCATGCCGCGCACGTTTTCTGCCAAAAAATCTTAATTTCTTTTGGTGCTGGCCCAAAAACAAAACAAAAAAAAAAACAAAATGGAATCAGAGCACACGTTCTGCGTGTCCATTTTGGTTTCTTATTTAGGGTGCAGCAGCAGCACACCTTGCATGTACTCAAATGGGTACACACACTCACACACACACTCTCAAATACACCTTTCTAAAATTGCCGCAATTTAACACATGCAATCATTGGCTGCACCTGTTTTGCGTTAATGTTTATCTAATTGCCCGATGTGATGAAGTTGTTCGTCAAAATATTTGCACAATCTACGATTTAGCTAATGTATTTATTCAATTTGCTATTTAATCTGTACACTAACTTTTACACTCAGCTAAAATTTGAAATGAATTATATTGCCATAATCTACGGCAGAAATGCACAGAGTAAACAATTAAGACCAAAGTGTCAAATCTTGCTTCAAATTTGGAATCAAGTACTAAAAATGAACGCTAAAATAAATTCTTATTTATTTATCTATCTGTCTTTTCTTTATTAACAACGATTGATTTCTTCCTCTTTAAGCTGGTTATAAAACTATTTTAATCTATAATAATTTCAAAAACACACTCTTGATTTAAGATTGAAGATAGAAATTTGTAATCAAATATTTACTTGAATCAAGATATGCATTTTCTTTTGCTCTGTGGACAAATTACCATATTGAATATGGCCTAATTCACTCGATTCAACCTTGCGTGGCTGGTCCACCCACCGGCGAATTGACCTTGTTGCCCATGGTTTTGCATATGGCCAATTATATTTATGACTTAACAAGGGAAATGCAATTTGCTGCACCCAAAATCACAACGGCAGAAGAGCGTCCGTCAGTCCGTCCGTCCGTCCGTCCGTCCGTCCATCCGTCCAGCTAGTCACGCACACCACATGACGAATAAATTATCATAAATGTTTTGCTCAAAGGAGTTTTAGCGCTTCTGGCTTAGATGGCAGTTGCGTGCAACGAGCTGGCGACCCCTGTTGAATCAAATATGCTGCTCGATTAATTTATATTATTAGCCTGCACCTGCAGTTTACGCCTTTTACAAAAACCCAAGAATTTGTGCTCTCTCCCTCTCTCTCTCTCTCTATTATTCTCAGTATGCCTCTCTTTGCTTGCCGCACTCATGCATACAGTTTTAATTTCCCTAAGTGCAACGCCGCAAGTTTTGAAATTGGACGCTTTACGCGCAAGAGAACGCCCGGAGAGAAGCTACACAGGCCAGCAGTGCATTCATTGCACTCGAGCCATCTGCAGGGCATGGTTAGAGCTCTGTGCTGCGGGCTATGTGCTCCAAGCTTCAAGCTCTAAGCTCCATCTCCGTGCTCTCGTATTGTTCATTGTTGCCTTTTGTGCGCCCATGTGGCACGCAGCAACTGTAAGCGTCAACAGCGCCTCTGGCGACTCGACCCGACCAACGCCTCCCTCATAAGTTTTGATTTTATAGAAAGACTCTTGCTGCGCTTTTGTTTACCATCCACGGGCAATGCATGCGGCTGCTTCCGTAGCAGCAGCAACGTGCAACTGGAAGTGTAGCAAGGGGCATGCAATGTTCTAGTAGGTGACTTTTGGTTGGGCTTTTACCCGGGCGCTTTGTCTAGGCCATCTCCGCCTTTGAGTTGTGAGTTCTAAAGCGCATTTTCTCAGCCGGAGTGCATTAGGATTCCGCAGTCAAGATATTGAATAGAATTCAACGCTCTGTTGGGTAAGCTATTGTTGGCATCGATTATGGATGCATGAGCTCCCAATGGCACAGCTTTGCTCTGACTTTGCCAAAGAGGAAGACAAAATCTTGTTTAATCGCGGCAGTGGGACGTGTGAGAAGTGCAGTCCAATGATTTCATAAATTTCAATTTGTGCTTAATCCTAATCAAAAATCTTTCTCGTTTCCCATCACTTCTTCTGGCTACGAAGATTTATTGTTTCAGCAATGTGTGAAGGTGGCTTTGCATAAAACTACTCAGCTTTGGATTACTTGCAGATATTGAAGTTATTATTATTTCGGTAATCTAACTGGACACGTCGAGTTTGTGTTTCCATAAGGAAAAAAAATAGTAATTGCAAACAAAAAAGTCGATAAAAAAAAGTACAATTTTGAAAGAAACTTATCTGAACTGATCTGAATCTGTCATATTATACTGTGTAAACATTCAGATAGGGTATTTAATATTCATCACCCTTAAGTAAACTTTTCATACATGTGTTTTTTTTTTGCTATAAGTGTATAAGTTTTCTACACACACGTTTCTAGAGTAGCTGAATAAAAGCAATTGCTAGAGCAAATATTATTCTAGAGTCTAGAATCTAGACTCACTCTTGCTCTTCTGAAATAGGCGCTCTCTTAAGGCCCACTTATAGGTTCATAAAACGCAAGACCCAATTTCAAAGTCACCCTCTCTGCGAAGAAAACTCAAACTCAAACTTATCGCAAATTTATTTTGCGTGTATGAAAGCTAAACTCCCACGAATGTCGGACAAATCGCTGTACAGCATAAGAACATGAGTAAGAGAACGGTAGCTGATTTCACTAGCGACACACACACACACACACACACACACACATATACGTACACACTCCAACATGTACATGAACCATTCCGTCGTATTCCTCTACAAGTCCTTACAACTGAGTGCATGGCGAGAGAAAGCGAAAGTGCTCGCATGCAAAAATGTGTCTCAACTCAACCAAAAAAAATGAAATACAAAAAAACAGTAACAAAAATGGAGCAAAATACAAAAAAAAAAATATATAATACTGAGAACTTCTTGGGCTTTTTAGGCCAAGTGACCTGAGTTGGTGGCTAAGACTGGAGTCGTGGTGTGGGACGCTGACCGCAAAAGCCCAACGCCGTATATAGTTTTATATGAGTTGGTAAATATTTATGTATATATATATATGTAGTGTGTCAATACACACACACATATATCACCTTGCATATGTATGCAAAATTATACCAAAATATTCAAATTTCTATTGATTTTGCAGTAAAGTTGACGTGAAAAACAACACTTAAACTTCAAAATGCAGCGAGGCAAAAACAAAAAAAAAACCGTAATAATAAAGTTATAAAAAGAATCTGAAGCTAAACACGCGGAATCAATGTAAATTGTGGAAACAATTCTTACCTTGAAGACCTTGAATGAGGAGACCACATAGAATGCGCCATCCTCCAGTTCGTCCAGATGATATTTACGATCGCCATCCATGGAGAAAACGTATCGTGCACCGCGCGGCAGATCCATCTTGGGTGAGATCTTGTCCAGCAGATTGTCCAGCGAGGTGACATCTCGTCCTGGCCGATAGCGCAGCTCCACGCCCGGGAAGAACGGATCGCCATTGCGATAGAAGACAACACGTCGAGCCTTCCAGTATGAAAGATTCGAGTAACGTGAGGCAGCAGCACTGGATATTTCTGGACGCGATTTGGATCGTGTGAGTGGCACAACAGGCGGCTGCTCCGAATTCTCGCTCATGTTATCCAAGTAGCTGGGACTGAGTGCACGACTCTGATGGCCGCTCTGTGCACCAGCGCCACCACTAATCGACCCAGCTGCCCCGTTGCGCTGTTGCCAATAATCTGGAATGCCACCGCCGGAGGCACGTCCTGTGCCTGCACCAACAGCCGCAGCAACAGCTGCTGCAGCTGCAGTGTTATTAGACTGCAAGTCGCCGGTTGCTAGGTCATCATCATCATCATCGTCATAGTTGTGTGCATTGTGATGCTGGACCTGAAAACTTGTGGAGCTGCCGGCGCGTCTTGATGGACTCTTTGTGGGACTGCTGCGATTGCTATCGAAGTTGTGGCTGTTGCTATTTGTATTATTATGATTTATTTGGTTATCGTTATCATCCAAATGGCCAGTCGGCGAAACGTTTCCTTCGACTTGTGAGTTCGAACTAATTTGTGCCATTGTTTGGCCACCGAGAATGGGCTCAGTATTAACAGCTGCGAGGCCACCGTCGTCATCACCATCGCCAACACCATTTCCATTTCCAATCCCATTGCCAGCAGCAGCAGCAGCAGCAGTGCCAGCAACAGCGCCCAGTCCATCCAAGGAGTCGTTCTCTTCGTTGGACATTGTTTCTATTGTAAGAGACTCTCTTAAGCCACTCAAGAGCCACCAGGCTCGCTAACAAGCAACCCCCTTTTCAATGGCTCCTTGGCTGTGGCACCAATCTCGGCGTGCCGTTGCCTTGCGTGACTGATTTGTTGTGGTCAAAAAGTCGCTACTCGTGCGGGCCAGTTGCGATGTCGATGTCGGAGTTGCGTCGACTCCAAACGTTGCACGGAGTAGTTTGTTCACGTACTAACGGATTTTTAAATTGCCACTAGTCGACTTGAGTGTCGTGTGCGGTTAGGTTCTCTGCTTGCAACTTCTGTTTTCATGTTATTGCGCCCTTACTCTATCATTTGATGATCCTAAATAATAAAATAAAAATTATATATATCATTGGGATTTATTGCGTGTATTTTCATTTTTCATTGCCATGACTTTATTTTGAACAGTCACAGCATCTGCACATTGAAGCAGTTGGTCCAACCCCCTGACGAAGTTTTGGAAGTTGGCCATTATGGATATGTTAGCTGAACTCACGGAGACCATGTCATGTCCACTAACGATTCTGCTTGAGGTCCACTTCAGACTCAACTCAGCAACTGTCGGACCAACAACTTCACAGTTCCTTTGTCAGCAAACAGTAAAACAGTGTAAGGAGTCCACTCGTCCACTTTGGCGCCACACACTCCTTTGCCGCCTGCAGCACGGCCAGTGGGTTTGGCTTTTGGCCATTCAACCTCACACTTAAATGAAGGCCTGGAGCGGACTAACTGGACCTGCAAAAACTCCAGGAGTGGCTCCTTCACTCTATTTTGACCGAAATTACAGTTGGCCAGTTTGCAAAAGGTCTGTGCAGTTCTGTGTTTCTGGCCACATACAACTAGGAATATATGCATATAGATCTATATATTTATATATATATATATATGTATATATGAATTTTTTGCATATGGAGCTGACAGTAAGGCGTTGCCTGATGTCCAATTTCTACAGGCTACAGGGATTAAAGTGTTCCAAGTGACGTGAGATTTCTTCGTATTTCTCCATTCGTTTGCAACTATTTCAACTGCATTGGAATTTACCACTGCGAATTTACCACTGCGAACAATTTCAGTGGGAAACTTTTTTTGTTGTTGGGGTTTGAAGAAGTCAGCAAATGTGTTCGCATTTTTTATTTTTTACAGTTATATATATTTTTTTTCTTTTTCTTTTTCTTTTTAGTTTTTGCTTACCTGCTTTATGTAAATTGTTTTTATTGCAACACGTTGCACTTCTCCGCTGCTGTGCTTCTTTTATTTATGGTTGGGGTCGCTGGTCGTCCTTTGCACGTATTTCTTTTTTTTTTTATTTGCGCCAATTAGGTTAATGACACTTCGGTTGCAGGCCGCCGCCACCGCCGCCGCTGCCGCCGCCGGGTTGTTGATTATTAATGCGCAAACAGTTGTTGCTTTTTCAGCAGCTTTTGCAGCTTCCGTATAGTTACACTTGCACTAATTGCCTATCAATCAGTCGCAATTGTCTCGACCCACTTGAGGGAAAAGTGTGGACACACACACACACTCATACACACACACACAAAGCAGCACTCACACTCCCACACAGTGGCACACACATTCACACATATTTACTTGAATCGAATTTAATGAACTCGAAGAAAAGTTTATTAAAATATCTCACAAGAAAGTTGGCAGAGCAAAGTGTGTGCAACTTTTCGAGCTGGGCTTCCTTTTTGGCAACGTATTTGGACGTATTTGTGCACAATGCAGAAGAAATTCCGTCTGGCAACTTTGCCGGTCAAAGTGTTTTTGAATTGTGTTTCATGTGCCTGTCCACTCTAAAGTCGTCCACGGAGCCAATTTTCATAGAGAGCGACTCGGGCTTCTCGTGGCGTCGTCGTCCACGTCGAAGTCGGCGGGCATTGAATTACGTTTTGTTGCTATTGTTGTTGGTGTGTTTTAGTTTTGGTGCAAGTGCCTGACTTATGGGCTAATGCTGCCACGCGACTTCTTCGGCATTGCTTTAGTAGCACCCCCCACCCCACCACCACTCCCACAAAACAAATTTTGCCCCGCTTAGAAGTCAACAGGACCAACACCAACCATTGTGCCATTCCACTTGCCACGTTCTCTAAACCGTTTTGCCATGGGACCTGCACTCCCCTTGGCCAAGACACCCTCCCTTCCACTCCTGCTCCTGCTCTGTACAAACTAGCGGGTGTACTTTTTCCTTTGCTTTGCTCGGCGACATTACGAGCAGAGTGCACGAATTCAGTTTGGTGTATCGCCAAAGTTAGCACTTGTTACTTAATGGCTAAGACGCACTGTGGTTCAACCTCAAAATTACATAGCTTAACAGAATATCTTCGAAAGAGCCACTAAGCTGCGACTAATGATTACTTTTACTGTTAGGAATCAAGTGTCTTGTGTCTGAATTGCAAAAAAATAAAATGTATATGAAAAATATAAATATTTTCTCTCAGTTATTTGAAACTTACCTTATGCAATGAAAAATAATCAAAATAAAATACACGTTAGAGAATAAACTCTGGTTTATATTCCCCAAGACAAATGCAGGCTTAGTTTATTCGTATATTGCCAATAAATACACATTTAACATCAATTTCTATGCATTTTGCCTTTTTCTTTCTAACTTACTATTTTTGTGAAAATCAACTTGTTTACAGAACCGTTTTGTTTTTAAAAATATAAATTATGTTCAGAAAAGAAGAAAAATTAATTTTAAGTTTAATTTTCATTTTTATGGTTATGGCAGTATGCAATAAATGAATAGTTGCTCAGCGGTATTGTTTAAAAAAATAAAATAATATTTATTTTCATTTAGTTTCTGTTTACGATTCCAAATAAAAGGGCTGCGGCATCGTGTAAAAAATAATTAAATAATTGTAAAATCTATAAGTTCTAAATAACTGCTGGCAATTCTTAGGTTATTGTTCTATATGTTTTGTATTTTTTGTTGTTTTTTTTGTTAGTACTCGTGTAGTGACTTTGCTGTCGGGCATTGTGGGAGACGTCAGCCGCGACAGGTTCTTTCACCAAGTCATGCGGGTTCTTGAAATTGCGTACTTCGCATTTACATGCAACTGCCTGGGGTAGTCTCGGAGTGCAGTCCCTCTACTTTAGTGGTCCAATTTTTGTTTGTGTCACGCTATTCGAGCAGAACTGATTCATAGCAAATTATTTAGGTGGTATTTCTTGTCGCACAATTAGGGCAAATGATTGTGAATATTTGGCTTTATTACATTAGCGTATGTATTTGTATGTATGTATTTATGGTATAATAGAGTATAAATAACGCCTGCTTGGGAGTTTCAAAATGTTCTACTTCGCATACACTCCACTCTCTCTCTCTCTCTCTCTTTCTCGCTTAGCTATTTTTCAAGGGTTTTTTTATTATTAATTATATTTTCCGTAGTTATAATCGCGTGGGCGAAGGAACGTTTGTTAAAGTTAATGTATTATTTTAATGTTATTTCCGGAATGTGCGTGATTTGTAGACATTGCACTCATCGAGTAAAACAAGTAATTACTTATTACTTATTTAAATATGGCGAAAACCTATAAGTGTAGAGAATAATAAAATAATTTGGCTTTTTATTGTCATGTTGTCATAATACATATATCAAAGAAATCTGTTCCATTAACATGATTAGAGACTTGGCTTGGGTGAGACTGACCTTGCTGGTGAATGCCCACTGTACCTGGTACACCCGCTAATTCGGGTGTATATATTTACATATCTGAATACCCCACAAGACACAAGTGCACTGTGAGTGAGCAGAAGTCAACATAAGCGCACCACAAGGCGATGTCTCCGTCTGAGATATTGTAAATAAAAGCGATAGCGAATATTGTGCAAGGGTGTGGTCAGAAAAATACTGCAGCCAAACAGCGAAACCAACGACAGCGACAGCAACTACAACGACAACGACAACGACAACAATGGAGCATTTTTAATGTGACCATTAAACAATGGCAATGAGGACAAAGGACAAAGGACGCATGCCCACAAAGACAACAAGTAGCCGCAAACTGCAGCAGACGCTCGGGCAAAGCTCGACTTAATAAAGCCAACCCAGCAAGCAAATTGGCGAGCTTTTCACGAAAGGAGGCCATTTCATGGCATAGTTCGAGAAAATAGCATATGTAATTAGAAAGCCACAAATGTAAAAATCGTTTTCTATATATTTATATATATAGTTATATATTTATATATATAGTTATATATTTATTGAATTTTAAGCTCAGATAAGAATCTCAATTCTTAAGGCGTGCAAAAGCCTTAAAAAGTATAGCAATTTACAAAAGATGTAGATAAAGGATTAACAAAAAATAATACAATTATTTTTGTTGTTATTATTAATAAATAATAATTAAAATATTATTTTCTATAATACAACACGAAATAATTTTAGTATGCAGAGATTCAGCTTCATCAGATGCTTGTTGGGTGCAATGAGAGAAACAGAAGCATTTTTGACAGAATATAAAAGTAGGTCTTGTCTGGCACTCACGCGTGATAATTTTTCAATATAAACGACGACTTGTGTGGTGCACATGACGTTAAGCAATGAAAACGTTGAAGAATGCAACTGCGACAAGTGCGGCAAGTGCGACAAGCTGCAGCGAGTGTGACGCTGACACTGGTGGAACGCTGCGCTGTATGCAACTGAATGAGCCACAACAAAAGGCACACTACTTACTGGGGCACTCGCACAACGAATACGTCAATAACGAGACAATGTCTGAGTCCGAGTCCGCCTGCAGCATGGGGTCCGGCTCCGTCACCATCTCCGTCTCCGTTTGCAGCTGTCAGAGCTAACAATGTGGCTGCTGTTGCATTTACTATCATACTAGCTATCGGGCTGTACTCTTAGTGAGCAATGTGAGCAAATAACAAAACGAACGTTTGGAGACCCATATCAATAGGGATTGACCAAGCATCTACTTTGCCCAAATGAATGGAACGCATGACAAAATGAAAGGATCGGATACGAATACGAATGACAGAAAACTGACCACAAGCTATTTCTTTAACGTCTACTTACTGTGACTGTGACTGTTCTGCCAAGGCTTAAGTAATGCACACACATTGCTTGGTAACGGTATAGTTGGAGTATTCATCGTCATGGTATGCCCACACACTCATACACACACACACATACATGCACACTCAGATACATCCTGGTGATAATACGGCATCGCTTGAAAGGACAAGTTGTTGCCTCGATTGTAAATGATTCTGAGTTGTCGGCGGCTGTTGGCAAAAGTTTCAATTGACTGCTCCTGGAGGATGTGTGAATGCGATTGTTTAACTTATGACCAATGCTAGTTCCTGTTGCATGTCG
The DNA here is from genome assembly GCA_035042345.1 of Drosophila fungiperda. NCBI lineage: Eukaryota > Metazoa > Arthropoda > Insecta > Diptera > Drosophilidae > Drosophila > Drosophila fungiperda. Next base: position 756,370 of record JAWNLM010000021.1, read on the forward strand.
GCACATTTAATTGGAATTTGGATTGCGGCAATCTGATGATGATTTGTGCCCACCTACTAGTAATATAAATAAAAATATTTATTATACGTGCTAAAATCGTTCCTCATCAGTATTAAGAGTAATATTTAAATAACGTACATTTATTGATATTTCCTTAATTAAAATCTATATGTCTGTAATTTATCTGTAATCGAACTTTGTTGACAAAAACAAACATATATATAAAAAGAGCTCCCAAAACAATGTTAACTTCTCGAAAAAAACGTTAGCTATCTGATAAATAAGCAGGCAAAGAGATTATGTGGTTTTTTCACGATGAGATTAGGTGACAGATACAGTGCACAAATAGACTGAATTACTTATAATATTATTCAATTCAATATTCCAGATAGTCATTAGTTTAAAATCAAAAGCTGCAACACAGTTTTTCGTTTTAAAATGATTGTTTTTCACAGATTTTATATTTTTTCAAGTATTCTTGTTTTGGTTTTAATTTTTTCTTATGCCCTTCTATTCGTTAATAATGCAAATGGCCGAATGTTTTTGGTGTGAAAATTTACATTTATCGACGGCACCAGAATGTGGCCAAATTCACTGGCCACCTCTCAGATAATTTTTTGTTGCTTTGGCTAAAAACATTCATTCCCCGCTCAACTCGGATTAGTTTTGGTTTAGCTTTCTATTATTTACAATGCTTTTTTGCACCACATTCCTTTCAGGAATGCCGCACTGGGTCCGTTGGTTGACCATCAAGTTGTTACGTTTTTTTTTTTAATTCTTTCATTTGTCGACTGCTTTTAATATGATTGCAATTTGCGCTAATATGTGGGGAGAGCAAGCTGCTCTAAGTGGAGGCACTGGAGGCACTCAAAAAGTTCGTTGGTCAACTTTTCGAATGCAAAAGCAACAACAATTCCAGCAATGGGCACAACTATATAGCCATCCTTTCCGACTGCCGTCCTTTTTTTCGTAGTCTACTTTTGGACGCATTAGTTTCGCATCACTTGCCAAAAATTGTGTGGCTCGACTTTGCCGCTATTACTTTGCCAGCGGCGGTTTGTGGCAATTGATGTATATAGTAGGTATGTATAGTATAGTGTAGCGGACATACATATATACATACATATATTCAGCTATGTATTGGTTAAAGAAAAAGTCCGATTTTCTGTAACGTCAATTATTTAGCTGACTACAGTTGGCCAATTACAAATTACAGCTTTCTAGTTGCTTTCGCTGGCGGCATTGCAAACTTTTCATTAGGTCCAAACATAAAGGAATATATTGGCAAATCAATTAAATGTTTCTTCTTTTTTTTTTTTTTTTTGTTTAATTGTATTTTCATTAAATGTAATTTGTCTGATTTATTTAATTTAAGGCAGTTCTCTGTTTGCGGTCACTTTAAGAAATGTGAAACACTTGTCTTTGTGGGTTTTTGGTTTTATTGCCAAAACATCATTTCGCCCACAGCAACAAATTTAATTAGCTCTAAGTGCGGCGCGACCCTTGTTTGCTTGCCTCGTTTTTGTAACTTGTTGTTAATTACTTTTTGCACTGTGGATTTTTATTGAAAATTAAATCCAGCTGATTGGTCATCTGGCATCGTAACGGCCACTCTTAAATTGAAATCAGCGACATTTATACTCGTAAATAGGTATTATTATTATTACCATTTTGTACATAATGGTTTTGAATTGCGTTATGCCAAATAAGTGTTGTACATTACATCTACCCTGTAGCCATTGGAATATATAAATGTAGGATATATAAATATATATGAAAGAAATACTGATTTGACCTCAAGGGTATGTCCTCGTCGCGTATGCAACTCAGACTATTTTATTTTGCATAATGTATGCACATGAAAATATATGCAAAATATTTGTTATTTGTTTCGCAATTAAATTTAATTAAAAATAGCCACTTTGCTTTAAATAATTACTTATTATTACTTTTAACTACCTTATCAGAGCTGTTAGTTTGAATCCAGTAGGCAATAATAATATATAATATATGCTCTACGAAATCATATGACAGACTTTTTAAAATATATTTTGACAAATTCACTTCACAAAAACAAACAAACAAAGAAATAATATTTTGAATATGTTGAATAACATTCGCCCCAGTTGTGTGTGCAAGATCGCTCCATCGGGATTCATCGAACGCACTTGCAAGAGAATCAATGACAAAATAACCAGTTACGGGCAAAAATGTGATACCGACACAATCGAGATGAATCCTGGCTGCAAATGCCGGGATTGTGGCAATTTGATTGGGCGCTCCAACTTTGACCATATGACTAAGGGAGAACGGTGCGTATGTGCAATGTGCAGAAAGGATAACCAAAGTTGACAACTGATTAGGTGTAGTGTTATTGGATGCGATGAATTGTTGGCTGTTTTTCTAATTACAATATTGCTGCTGTTGGGATTGGCCCTGTTCCTGATAAGAAGTTGCAATCATGCATCTCTCTATGGGAGTGGCGCTTGTCTGTCGACTGTTTTCAGAGGCGGCGAGATTATGGCTTAGAATGTTGCCGAGATAAGTTCTGTTTAACTGTTCATATATTTTGATTGTTGGAAAGTAAATTAAGTTTGTAAATTATATAAATTTTCTATATAGTCTTTTCCACTATCTGAGTGAAGTTTCCACTTTAAGCGACAGCACACAATGAACTCATCTTGCTAATTAGGCCGCAGGCAATTAAGCGCCCCTTTTTTGGCGCTGTCAATCATCAAGCCGTTTAAATAATAAATCACTTTAAAATTAGTTTGCGCAAGTTGCGCAAGTTGAGCGACGACAAATTAGTAAAAGTTAATTAAAACTATTTAAATTGCAAATTATTTTAACATTTTTCACACACACACACACAGAAAATCCCATTTCGACATGAAAAAGTAGACAAAGAACGCAGTAGATGTCATGTAAAAACGTTGGAACATTGCTCACGCATACCAAGGACCGCAGAGTTGGGAACACCTTGAAAGAGCTAACACCCACACATACACACACACACAGACACACACACGAGTTCGTTCATAGCTTTTCCTTATCACAGTATACTAAAATGGGGGAAATTAAAAAAAGAGCGCACCGTTGCTGTACTCGTTTATATAGATGAATGTTTATATGTATATATGAATGTATGTATGTATGTATGTTTTATTCCACCAAGTATGTACAAAAAATGTCAAGTTGTGTGGCTGGCTGGGTGGCTGAATGGCTGGCAGGTACTCATTTCGTCCGTCCGACAGTCATCCAGTCAGTCGCCTCAGACTGGGCGTCAGGGCGTAGACGCGTGGCGCAACAATTTGCATATAAAAAGGGTTGTTAGACTTTAAATAGCGGCCTCTTCTATTATCTGCATTAGGGTAGATATGGCGCGCATTAAGATAATGTACTTACAGCTACGTTTACACGAGCATCGTCTAAAGGGTGGGGAGGGGAGACTTTGTGGGGGGGTTGTCACCTACGCAAAGTTAATTTATGCGGGTGTGCATCCGACTCTACGCACATACACACATGTGTGTCTCTGTGTGTCTCTGTGTGTGTTTATGTCTCCTCCAAAGGAAACATATTGAAAATTTAATTAAAAGGAAAATGCTTAAGAACAAGTTACCTGACTTAGTTAAAAAAAAGAAGCTAATTGAAACCAAATTTTCAGATCTGACTTTTCTCCCTGCCACAGGAAAAAAAGTTAGATAAGAGTATATTAGCTAAATTGTTAAATATTCAAGCTTATTATAAGATTCACACACCAAGACATTCCCTGACATATTTCTAATTGTGGCTTATTATTGTTTGATGTAGAAATTCCCTTTTGAAAGAATATGCAATGTTATTCCTAATCTAAATATCAGCAAAAGGCGGTCACAAGGAAAACGCACAGCTAGAAAAGCAAACAGCCAAGCCAAGCCTGGCAAAATCATGCTTGCTGTGTATTGGCAGTTGCGAGTTGTGGCAGCAACAGAAATAGCTCGATTGAAATACCTGCCCCATTTCAGTGACCTGGTCTGACTGCATACTGTGCGTCATTCGCTTGTGCAGAGAATAACGCACATAAATGCTGCTATGTGGCAAGCAGATGAATTCCTTGCTGCTTGCTCCATTCGCCTAGTCGGCTAAATATTTACCTAGAAATCCTCGGCCTGTTTCTGATGCATTTATTAACCCCCATGCAAGCCGATCTCACAGAGATTCAACGTCATCATTTAAATTAGAGCCAGTCTTAGTTAAACGGCCCATTCAACCAAAACAGATGCGTATGCGTTTGTGTGTGTGTGTATATGTTTTAGTATGTGTGTTTGTGTGTGTGCCGCATTTTCTCTTAGCACATTCAAAGTTTGACATTCGAAATTAATGAGCACTTAAGCGCACCCATAACACATTTATTTTGTAACTTGTGTGTGCTGATGACGCGCTCAGACTTTGAGTAACTGGCTTCTGTTGTATATGTATGGAATAAGCTTTTTAAAACTTAAATATAACCCAAAGCAAGAAGATTAACTACTTTGGCAGACCTACAAAAAGGCACAAATATATATCAAATACAAAAAACCGATGTGATAATCGCAGACTGTTCTAATGTTTCACTAATTACATTTTAAGTTATTTGATCCAAACTTTGTTGAGCTTAAAAGCAAAGCGAGTAAAACTAGAAATATTTGTAAATTTATCCCGTATAATTCAATTTTGATTTGAAACTTTAAGTTTTGTGGTGAATGTTAAATGACTTTAAGTGATTTTTGACATTGCGAGCAATTCGCAAGCAGCCGTCAAACCACCAACTATCAGTTTGAGGAAGTCAGTCGATTGACTGGAGGCAAATGTCAAGCAGGAAATTATGGAAAGGCCTCGGGGAACAACAGACAAGACAAACAGGCAAAAAGTTAATTGTATGAAATCAACACACTTAAAGTCAACAACACCAACAAATGGCAGCAAATAGGTTGAGCATGTTGACAACAGTCAAGCCAATATTAGGGCCAAAAGCAAACCAAAACCAAAACCTTAGCCGCAGTCCCAAACACCAGTCTCAGTCGCAGTCTCAGTAGCAAATGTTGGCAGTGATAGCAGACCCAGCCAAGTCAGGGCGGCAGTCAGGCTGAAGTACGTCGCACACGAGAGGGTGTGGGACGGGGGTATTGCGTTGAGAAGCCAACAAGGACAAACAGCAACAAAAAGGAGCGTAACTAACGGCAGCTTATAAGCCACAGCATCAGCATCAGTTGCGGCAAAGTAGTACCAGTCGTATGTTGCCGCCAAAAGGAGTAAAAATGATGAAGCAGCCCCAGCTTGAGCCTCGGTGCACATGAAAAAGATAAAACTGCTCGAGGTGTAGGTGAGCTAAATGCTTACAAGTGCAAAAGCGGGTTGGTGGGATGGCGGGATGGGGGGCAGAGTTCACGTTTTCGACGCTTCAACTTAAGTAGTTGAAGTAGGGTAAATGTTGTTGAGTTATATGCCCCCACGCCCTCCACTCTGACGCCCACAAGAGAGTAAAGTCAGAGATACAAACACAGATATAGAAATACCTTGAGAATCCATCGTTGGCCCTGGGAAACGACAAACGAGAAACGAGAAGTCGTTCGAAAATGCTTGAGAAAATCGTGTTAAATCGCGCTCAAGTGCTAAAGTAATAAGCACTTTTAATAAATAAAAGTGAATTGTTGTCGGAGAGCCAGAGAACGAGAAGTGGCCAACAGAAGGACATAAACACACAACAGACACACAACTAACAGCACAAACCACATCGAATAACAGTTGAATAAATATGCATATATATATATATATATATATATATATCCGTATTCATGGATTTCAATTTGTGTCCTACATCATATCAATTTTGCTTAATGAAATGTGCTCTTTGGGGACCATTAAAGATTTAATAAAATATCTACTTCATGCAACAATTTTGGCATATGCAATTTAGCTAGTACATGCAAATCAAATTTTATATTAAATTTTAAATAGATTCCAGATGTGTGTATTTTATAAATAAATATTTCTTTGACTCGTACTGAAAATCACACTTTGGCATCCATAACATATTGCGTTGCACATTTGTATGCCACATACATATGCATTTATCAATATACTCACTTAAAAGTATAATTAAAGCATATTTGCATGATAAATGCGTTAATATTAAAATTAATATTAAATACAAAAAAACACAATTCTTGCCCAGGAAGTTCATATGAATGGAAGCGTTGCCCAAGCACGCAGGACTACTATTAAATTAAGAGTACAGTGGCAACTGCATTAACTCCGCAATTAACACTAATTATGTATTTCCGTCATTTATGCTGGACGTTGAATAAATATTAAAAAATATATATATGAAAAATATAGATAATCAGTGCGCGATACATATAATGATAAAACTGAAATTGCCAAGGCTTCCACTTAAAAATTATTATTAAAATGCCTCTATAATTGGTTAATAGTTTAATGAGGCCCATTTATCTACAGCTCGACATTATCATATTTTTCGGGTTTCGGCTGTAATGAAAATTAATTAAAACCCAATTATTTAATTTTTGCGTCAATGTCAGCCAACAAAAAATACATAAAACAGAATTTTAATAATATCACTTTTTATTCAAAAGTGTAAGCTGCTTTATATAAGCTGGACAACCGACTGGCTTGGAGCTTAGTATCTGAGCAATTAAATTAAGAATGCCAGTTTTTTTGTTATTAATGCCCAATGTAATTGCTTTAAGAAGACGCTATAATGATTGAGTCGCATAATAAAGTTGAATTTAAGTTAATTTAATACTACAGATGGAACGAAATTCTTTTCTCTCGTTCAATAATAAAATATTGCATCAAAATAATAATATTTAAAGTAGCTTAAATATTAAATTTTTGCTTATATAAATCAACAAAATTGTTTGTACGGCATTTGCTGCTTTGAGTTTTGTATTTCATCTGAAATGTAAATAACGAGAAGCCGTGTTAAATATGAGAAATTCAAATAAACAAGACTGCTCTTGTTTAAAGCTGACAAAAATATAACTCAAAATACATTTTATTATCCCCATCATGTGTACTTATTTACGTGTCGATAATTCTAAATAACACTCTTAATTGATAGCAGAAATAAGCTAATTGTTATTACTCATATTGTGCAAAGGTCCGATAATAATCCAAACACGGTTTAAGACCACTTCGTAAAAGTATTTATTGGCAAATTTGTATACAGATGTGTACATATGTGTATATGTACATATGTATGTGTGTGTATGTATTTATATATGTATGCATGTATGGATGTGTGTGCGCTTCCTCTAATATACAAAACTCATGCGATGCCGTTAATCGTACTTAGACCCAGACTTTGTGCTGCCGCTGCTGCTCCACTTGGCTGACAGCCAGCCACCCAGGCAACTAGGCAATTGTTCTTATTGTTGTTGTTGTTGTGGTTGCTGATTTTGTTTTTGTTGTTGTTGTCCGCGCTGGACAGAGACAGGCGACAAATTGCCTGTTCCCGCGTCGAAAATTAAAACTCGTAGGCCTATGGATTACAATGTGGATTTTTGTTTGGCCGGATATGTGAAACAAGAATATATAAAAGAAACGAAAAATCGTAAAAAGATATTTTTTGTTAAAGTAGATGGGATAAACTGGATAAAACAGTGAATAAAAAACAAGTCTAAATATAATAATAATAATAATAATAATAATATGAAAAAAGGGTCAACATAAAAGGCTCACACATTGCTAGTAAGTAAATAAGGCCAACGAGGACAAATAAAATTATTTAACTAGCTTTGAAATAAACTTTGTACTCACCCATTGTACTTTAACACGCAGCATGTCTATATAGTTTTTTATTATTATGATTATTTTATTTTTATTATTGGGCCATTTCGCAGTTCATTTGAGTTAAATGTTTGGGGTCACCGGATATAAATAAATGTGACAATAAAAAAATCGTGTTGTAAAATCCGTAAGTTTATGGTTACAAATATGAAGCATGATTTTACACCACTTGTCTTATGTAATACTTTTATTTTTATTACAAGTAATATAAGTTTGGCAATAAATCAAGTTCAAGCTCCATTCTAAAATATATAATTTATTTGTCTTCAGGCTTAGCTAAATTATGGTAATGGAAAGACCACAAAGTACAATAACTACTCATCAACCAACAGTGTTGCTGAGGACTCGACATATTTGGCACTGTAAATATTACCATTAGATATTCCTAAAAAGAAACAGCATTTTGCTCTGCACACACATCTGAGTGCATCAAAGCACAATAAAGGACCGCAAGTTACGAAGAAATGAATGAAATGCACGTGATGCACTCAGTGGCACTTAAGCGTGTTGCATAATTCAAGTTGCATTTATTCAGGGCCATTGCACTGAGCAAGCAGCAAGCAGCAAGCGGCAATCAGCCTCGAAACGGAAACGGAAGTGTAAAAGGACACAGCCAAGCAATGGAAGCCAACGTTTGATGAGTCCAACGATGTGACTCCTCAGCATATGAGTTTCCTTCTTTTCATCTGCTTAGTGGCTTTATATTGGGGGCCGTCTGAGTACAAAAGTAAGCAACGCGAGCATTTCAAAAGGGGTATTGGATATGAATATGCGATATGGGATATGCGATATGGGATATGGCCTCCATCTCGTTACCATTTATGAGCCACGTTGTTTGTGCTATGCCTATGCACACACTTAAGGATAGGCAAAAAAAAAGTCAGAGTGTCGCCGCTTATGCAAAACTAAATTATGATAATCTCCAAAGTGTAGCCTGTCGTCACAGGGCGACATCTATTATAAAGTAAGTCTATATTCTTAGGCGTACTTAGGCGCTGTGTGTCTGTGTGTGTTGTACTATGTATAAATATGTGCGCCTGATCCATATCAGTATCATATCATATCGCATTAGGCCTTATCATATCCACACGCTTACTCAGATATATTTTAATAAAAAGCAATTTACATACACTTCTACATATGGATGAATGTAAAGCATGTCCTTGCCAGGAGGATGTAGCATCTGGTAGATGGTAGATGGAAGATGGTAAACATGAGCAAGTTTTTATTGTGTAAACACTACACGATGCCCATTTTGGAAGATGAGCCTCATTATTATCAAATGCTTACTACAGATTACACGGAACGAAAGCACACAATATATATTTTGGTATAGGAGAAGCATTGTTTTTTTTTTAGTTACCAATTAAATTTATTTTACATAATTTTCAATCACAGTTACATACTACAGATTTATTACTTTACACTAACCCAAATATATGTTTATTGGCAATCATTTTCTACACAACACTACCCCAAATATTTCTCGCAATGCATTCTGCAAAGATGTTGCAAGTGTGCGTATCTCTGTGTGTGTTTGTGAATGTGTGTGCGGGTGTATGTATTGTGTGTGTGTGTAGTTATTGTGGATGCGCTTCGCGCTGTTTGCACGGCCTATGTCTACATTTTGCAGATTTTGTATACGTCTACATTGAATGTAAGAGTATGTGCACACACACACACACACACTGACACACATGTGTGTGTGCATACTCTTACATAGGTATTGTATGTATGTATGCATGTACATATGTATATGTATGTACATAAGTTAACTAGCTAAACTTGAGATGTTGATGTTTTCGGTTCTTTGTAGGCGTTGTGCGAGCGCTTAACATTTATGGCACAAGTTTCTTAAATCCAGCACCTTCTTGGCCAAGTTTGAGCTCTTCATAAATTGAGGGATTTACTTCATTGCACTGCGTGTTGCTAAGCGGGTTGTGAAAATGGTGCGAGGCATCCGTAAGACCGCGTTGCCCATTTCGATGATGCTGATGCTGATGTCGGTTGCCATTCCCGGTGACTGTGGTCCCCGTGTCTGGCCCTGTCGCGGCTGCTGCTGCTGCTGCTGCTGCTGCTGCTGCTGTCGTTGATGTGGATGTCGTCAATGTGGCTGCAATGCCATTCTGATTGTGGCTATTGCTGCCATTCTGTGCCCCAACACAGCTGCCAGTGCTGCCACTGCTGCCAAGCGTATGATTGTTGCCATTCTGTGTTGTGATAGCCGACGTCACAGTGGGGAGCTGTAATGTGTGTATGTGTGTGTAAGTGTGTGTGTGTTCGCATATATTTATGTGTGTAGTTCAATTGGAAAACAACATAAGTAAACAGATAGACAGAGAGAAAGAAAGAGATAGATAGAGAGATAGAAAGAGATAGAAAGAGATAGATAGAGAGATGGAAAGAGAGACAAACACATTACGGTTACAACATTACAGTTTATATGTTTTCATGTAAATATATGCAAAATAAAAAAGCTCACAACTGGCTTAGGTTATAGTTTATACACTCAGAATAATAATATGTACAAATGTTGAGGAAACCGCAATATTAGATACAAAACGCATCGAAATTTTCAAGTAAACATTTAAAAATCTAGTTATTTAATGTACTTCTTTAGATATATTAAAAAACAAAATTATAGGTATTCAATTTGAAAAAAAAATTGTTAAAAATTTCCTAAGTTGGTCGCTGAAATATTTAAAGTGAACATCTAAAAATTGTAAATAAAGATTTACGTTAATCATAATTCTACCAAAATGTATGTTAAATTAAAAATAATATTTGTCAAAATGTTTCACGGTTTTTTGTGGCGATTTTCTCTTTTCGGGATAATATTTGATCTGAGTGTACACTTAATATGCATTATACACACCTGTACCTGCTCCAGACCACGTGTATACGTTGGATTCTCGAAAGCCACATTGCCATTGAGTGCCTTTCCGTGGTGGCAGCGATGGCGGCGATAGAACACAATTGCCGCTGCCGCCATGAGTATGGCCAGAATGCTTGCCACAATGCCGCTGATTGTGCCGACGGCACTGGAGTAACTGCTGGTTGCCGAGGTCACATGCTGGTCGCCCAGAGTGAATCTAATCGGATCGGTAAGTACACTGGCACCTGCGAGACAAGTCTGCAAATTAAGCCGAGACACAGGGCAAACAATCGATTGCATGTTGGAATAGTTCACCCACCGTATGTGTTGCCAGCTTTCACGACCAGCTCATATAGCACGTCCTTCTTCAGGCCATTAATGCTTATTGTTGTGTCCTTTACGTCGATGCGTTGAATCTCCATTGCGCCGTTGTTATTATTGTTGTCAGTGCTGTGGCTTTTGTGGATGTTGCTCATACTTGTTGCATTATTCATGGTGGCTTGTGTATCCATAGCCGGGTCCATTGAAGATTCGTTTGGCTGCGCCGTCGACGATGGCGGCAGTATGGCGGCCTCATGGTAATATATTCTATAGCCGTCGACAGCATTTGGATTCTTTGTTGGAGCATCCCATCTGTAATGAAATAGTTTTCAGACCGTGTGCATGGCGCCATATTATGAGTAGTAATATTGTTGCAGGCGCAAAACTTGTCTGGAATTTTAATAAATTAAATGCGGATGCTGGCATATTGAAACTGATACTGAGACTGAACTGAACTGGACTGAAAAGAGCTGAGCATAGCTGAACTGCGCTGGACGACCCATTCATTCGTCACCCACAACAAGCAGCCGAACCACCCCAAACAACCCATAGACCCCCCACCCAGCAAAACCAGGGAAACCAGACCAGAGCATTATCAAACATTTGCTGTGCACAGCGAACCAATCTGAGTTTTGTGTGCGCAACCTTTGACGTTGACTAAGTATATTAAAGTGAGATAAAAATCTCTGCTTTAATGGACATTGCGGTCTATTAGTGCAGTCAGCAGGAGGAGCAGCATCAGCAGCAGCAACAGCAGCAGCAGCAGCCGCAGAAACAGACACGCACGGACTCACACACACATGGAATGGATACATGGGATAATGAATGTATTGGCTTGTGAGCAAAATGGATGAGTTCACTTCCCGAGCGGGGCAATGAATATGTGTTTTAAGGGCTTTTGGTTGGGGAACGCATCGCTGGGCCGGAAATAGTTAAGAGATTAAATTTGATACGTTGAAATGAAATAGGAAAGCTGTGTTTATAAATGACCCACTCACTTTATGTTCACCTCGCTGTCCGACATCACGTTCACCACAATATTCTCGGGCGGACCGGGCAATCGCTCACGGTTCTTCTCAAAGCACCCGATGATTGTCCGGGCATACATCAGACTGCAGATCTCCTTGGAGCGCACCGTTTCGCCGCGACACCAATTTAAGCATTTACGCGGCACTTGCTCATCGGCGCAACAGGAACGATGATCGGATCCATCCGCCGCACACTTCATCAACTTATCAAAGTCCACAATACACTCGGGTCGATTGTCAATGGCATCGAAGTCCACGTAAAAGGTGCACGCATCGCGACAACTCATCGACACATTCTGCTCCGCACAACATTGAGATACATTGCGGCTGAGAGTCGGAGTACTCCGAATACGCACCGAGACTGGTGTGGTCGATGAACCGAACGGATTCTCCGCATGGCAGAAATAGTCACCAACATCGTTCGCTTGCAGCTTACTAATCCGCAGCGACATTGTATAGATCGTGGAGACATTCGTTACGGAAACATAGTAGTTGCCACCTTGTGGCACCGGCACGCGTCCGTCGTGATCACGCCAGAAAATGGTCTTGGGTGGCGGTTTGGAGTCCACCATGCATTTCAACTCGACCTCATCGCCGACTGAGGCGACCGTTATACCAGCCGCTTGAATCTTGGGCGGATCTGCAGAGATAGGCAAGCAGAGAGAGAGAGAGAGAGAGAGCGGAAACGAGTCATCGGGAATGGTCTATAAATAGTTTGCCTTAATCTCATTTTTATTACGTACAGCAGATATTGACGCGTCTGGTCGCCTGCATGGGTACACCATATCCGTTGTCCGCATAGCACGAAACGTGCTCCATATCCGCAGACACATTATGTATCACCGTCACCATATGTCGCGAGGTATCCTGTCGCACCAAATGGCCACCAACGTATAGGGATATTGTGGGCGCCGGATTGCCCAGAGCCAGACACAGAATTGTCATTGACCCACCCTCGGGTATATTATCAGCCGGATGCACTGTTGGCGGCTGCCAATGAAAATGTATATAAAATTGCTTTAATATTTTCTGTCTTGAACAGCACATTTCGACACAGCAAAAAACATGTGCCCCAAAGCCACAATTCAACATTTGGTGCAAATTTGTTTGTTTTTCACTGAAATAGTAATTGCAATTAGAATATGAAATAAATTACATCGACAAATGCTGGCAAAGCCGGATCCGTCCACGCCACAAGCGTCTCTGAGGGCAGGGATGTGGCACGCTCACCCACCGCCTCCACATAGAGCACATGCTGGGAGCTGGGCTTTAGATTTGTCATGCGTAGCCAGGCTAATTTCGTCTCGATTTGGGTAAAGCCATCGGAGTTCACTGTCTTGTGATAGACTCTGCAATAACCTTGGGCTTAGTAACGCATAATCTCTATAAGAATTTAATCTGTAATCTACGGCCCACCTATAGGTAATGCGCTCGTGTGGATGCGAGTACTCTGATGGCTGCCAGGTGACCTGCATCCAGGTGGCACTGTGCGTGAGTACGGTCAGCGAATGGGGCGGCGATGGTGCGCCCCAAGTATTATTTAGATATTGTGCTGCGAAAAACATCAAACATCAAATTAACAGCAAATTTAAACGACAACAAAAATGACAACAATTAATTGCCGCACATCTGTCGACATTGACTGTCCAAGTTCGAATTGACCCGAAATGTAAAGACTGCATTGACTTACCTTTTTGGCCAGCACTCGTCGTATTCAGCAGCAACATGGACGCCGGCAACGATGTGCCAAATTTTCCACGAGACACAACCATAATGCGATATAAGGCATTCTCTTCCAAATTTGTCAAATCGATACTGGTGTCGTTGGTGGTCAATTCCTACGAGTACAATTTCGTAGAATATATTTAAACAAAAAAGTAAAAAAATTTAACCACATCCACCGACTACAAAATACTCTGCTTAACATATATATTTAAAGGTAACAACTGATTTTCAACTATTTTGAATAAAACAATGTGGGTCTTCAAATGTTTATAAAGTTGTCCTAAATAATTTTTATTTGTAAAGCTAAAAAAAAGACTGGGTTTTTTACCTCAAATTTTAAACCTTTTGTATACTTATTTATTGCATCTAATTGTGTTTTTATTCAGGGTTTTCACAATTCATGCAGCAAATGCTGGTCAGATTATGTAATTAAATACCAAATTGTACTTTTAATTTAAATTTTATAGTTTATTTATCTCTGACAACTGATATATCATCGAATATCATTAAATAAATAAATATAGGGTATTAAACCCATAAACCAGCGTCAACATTAAAGAGTGTAAAAATGTTTGCACTGCATTCTGCATTGTGTGGCTGCGGCTTTGACTGCGGTTTGGCTTGATTTCGATTAGAGACATGTTTTTTCATGTTTTGTAATTGCCGCGAAGTAGCGCAATTTGCGGTATTTAGCCACATTATAACACCAACATTGCCGACCTTAACGTGGCAAGCTTTGTGAATTGCACGCTTTTGAACTCTGGCGCCATGTTGTTTTTAGGAATCATCACCAAAGTTGACAACTACATCATCCACACATATATCATTTACAATTTATGCCCACATATAACAATGTTTATAGTATTATCTTGTCAATACACCAACTGACAATTGCAATACCTAACAAACATAAATATTGAAGTTATATTGCAAACAATAGGATGATACAGATCAGCGAAAACCTTTCATAAGTCAGCTTTCATTGTTAAATTGCTTGATTATATTTCAGTTGTAACAGCTTTGCCCTTTGGGCCATTTATAATAATTTTAGTCTAAAGCTATTGCTGTTGTACAATGTGGGTAAATGTAATAAGTATTACCCATTGAATATACCCTTAACAATATCAAATGCAATCTCAGCATTGTATAACAAAAATTGCAAAATTACTAGAATATCTCAGTCGTGACTAGGAAACATATATAGTAAGTTTAATTATCTCTAATTGTATTCTTTATAATTAATATTAATAATCATATTACAACAGAGTTGAAATTGCGATGTTATTTTAAATAAATATATATATATGTAGATATATGTTTGTGTATCTGTACAGCAATAATTGCGATATCCTATTATTGGAATGTGCCAGAATTGTGGCCCATGATGAGGGTCATCTCGAGCGAGACATGCCCAAATGAATAATTAATTCTGCCACAAACACGTGCGTTGTTGGTCGTCATTTGTGTTCAGTTGAGTTGAACAGGACCCCAATGACTGCAATCCTTGTTGGCAGTTCCCAAACAGGATGGCAACTATTTAAGCAAATATATATTCAAAGGTGCACAGCGCTGTGTAAAATAGTGTGGAAACCAGCGCTCAGCAAAGAGTTTTGCACTTATTTTTTTGGAACTTTTCAACTATCCAGGTACTTCACTTTTGGTATTTATTTTGCTAAAAATCACAAATTCTCTTTTTCAACGCATTTTCAATGTATCAAATTGTTAAAAGTTGATAGTGTGCAGGATTTTTATTATTTAAGTCTAGCAACCATATTAAAAAGTTTTTATGACCATCATTCTGGACATTCTGGTATAAGCCAAAAATCTGGGGAAAAAAAAAACACTAGCATGCAATTGTCAACTTAAAGCGGCAAAAGTTACGTTCGCAAAAGTCAAGTTCATCGCCCCCCACCACTACCTATCCAACCACCCCTTTTAGGGCCATTCCCGGAATACAACGGTCGTTGTACTTGCCAGGCACCGTACTCGGTGTCGGACAGCAGTTGCGGATGCTGGTGACACGATTCTGGCGCAGACTGCCATCGAATAGAAATTACCAAATTATTGGCACTGATTCAATCAGGCACGAAGGCAGCCAGGACGGGAAATGACAATGGCACCCTGGGGAGTATCATAAGATATCCAAAGATTCTTTCACTAAGACCCGCCATTATTTGACAACACACTTTAATTGTTTTGAGTTTGAAATGAGTCCTTCCCTGTCAATCATTCAATATACAACGCAAATCAACTTAAACTGGTTTAAAAAACGGGCGATAAATAATTTTAATTGTTGTATTTAATCGTTCGGATTTAAAATAGTATTCACTAACCTATGTAAACATTATTTAAATGTTTAAAAACATTTGAAACTCGATTTGAAAGCGCTGCATCACAAAAAGAGTTTGATTAAACTTTTAACCAAATAAATAAAAGTCGGAAAATCGAATGGTATATTTTGCTTTGTATCTGCAAATATTGAAACTACAGGTTACAGTATTTCTGACACGTTCAAAAGCAATTAAGTTTTTTATAAAAGCAATACCCGAGGCCAAATGCAACTTCACGTGCCAATAATGCTCATGACTTAACAAAGAGTTTTTGATACAATAACATATACACACACATAGTGTATATACACAACTTTTTTCTATTTTTTTCTTTTTAAATAATACTAGAACAGCAACCAAAAAAGCCCGAAGCCGATGCACCGAGACGCATTTAAACCAATTGACACCAGGCGGTCAAACGAAAAAAATAAAATAAGCAGAGCCAACAGCACTGCAACAGCTGAGTCCGCTTCACTAAGCCAACAAAACCAAAGTGAACAGGCGAATGAATTTTAAAGAAGATTAAATTTTAAGATATGACCGACTAGGCGATACTTTGTAACCAGAAATAACATGGCTAAAAAGACACATCAATTCTATTAAAGTACTTATTTCATGTACTACGATATATTTAGATCTATTGTGCTGCCTTTTGAGTCTTGATTTGCTTTATATTTATATTTATATATATCGATACTCTCAGATCGTATATCCATTGGGATCGACTCGGCCAGTTAAGTTTGTCATGAGCAAATAGATTGTGCTGGTTTCTTACATGACATTTTCGTTAGTTATTCATATATTTTTTCATATTCAGCCCAACGAAACACGAAAATTCACTTTATAAATAGGGAAAATATGCCAAAAGTTAATATATTTATTGATATATTTTTAGGCGCTTAAAAAAAATTTGCTTGAATTAGTATTTAAAAATCGCCAAATCTGCTTTTTAGCTCTTATAGTCTTTCAGATTCTACAGCTTAGCTAGACAAAATTAAAATTGATGTTTAAAACTGAGTAACCCTTTAGTAAATTTCAAATGATTACAGGGTATTACAACAACATTGTCAAATACGAATGTTGGCAGCATGCTGTTAAGCGCTTCTCCAATATCGATTCGATTGGTGTCTAGTGTTGGATGCTGACTATTGGCTGTTGGCTGATGGCTCTGCTGGCTGCTGGCTCTGCACTGCTGGCTTGTGGCACAAGGGGCAGGTCAGCGTCGACACTGCCGTCAGCATGGCCACGCCACGCCACATTGAAAACATTTTGCGCGCATCAACAAAAACAACAACGACACGCGACAAACATTTGCCAGTTGTTTGTTTTGCATTTTTCTTCTATTTTTTTTTTTCGTTTTTTTGTTGTTGTTGTTTTTCTGGTTGTTTTTCATTTTTAGCATTTGCAAGTTTTTGAGGCCAGTAACTCCGTTGATGGCCATGGCTGATGTTGCTGGCGCAGGTGGCGTTGCTGCTGCTGCGCTTTGATGTGTGACAACAACAACAACAACAACAACAACACCAGTCAATAGTCAATAGTAACTGGTGTTGTAGCTGCAACAATGCCAATGGCAATTTATATGTATATTAAACCAACTTAGGCAGCAATCGTTGTTCCTTTTTTAGTCCGTTTTTTTTTGTTGGTGTGAGCACAATACTATTTTGACAAGTTTTCGGTTTATGGTCACGTTTGCGATACGACATTCAAAATTGGACATTCGACAGCAATGAGCCATGGAGCCAAACCCTTCAAACCGTAGACAAAAACTTTAAGTTATGCCCAGGCACGTGCCTCTACTTGGCCTCCGGATTTTGTCGTATATATTTGGTAAGTGCTTTTAAATTACTTGACTTTTCTGTTTACCTTCCACGTAGGCACAATCATGCTGGCACCGACCATCCAAAATATGCGTTTACCTA
This sequence comes from Drosophila fungiperda, assembly GCA_035042345.1. Lineage (NCBI taxonomy): Eukaryota > Metazoa > Arthropoda > Insecta > Diptera > Drosophilidae > Drosophila > Drosophila fungiperda. The sequence continues at coordinate 774,398 of JAWNLM010000021.1, forward strand.
GGGCATTTTCTAATTAATAAAGTGCTTATTAAGCATGCATAAATATTGACAGATATCTTGATTTCGTACCCCACTTAATTCTGCTCATACCAACGCAGGGGCAATGATAATTAAATTTGGACTTAAATATTATTAGTTGCAAGAGCAGCTAAGCTTCGGTGTATTAATGTTAGTTGCTTCAATTTGTTTTTGCTTCATTTTAAACACATTTGATGTACTCACATATTCCAATTTGGCAACTGTCTCGTACATGGTCATGTTATTGACTCGGCCATATTGAACAACAAATTCAATTGTATCATTAGCTTCATCAACATCAGACACACTTGTAGAGTGCAACTGTGGCAGAGACGCTGACGTTTCAGCAACGGTTGCAACATCGCCAGCAACAACTCCTTCTGCTGCAGCCAATTCATCGCCAGTTGTCATGTCAGTGGGCATGGCAGATGGGGAGGCTTGATTGTTATCCACATTGGGTGGGGTCCATGCAACGCTTATGCTTGTGCCTGTAACGGATGTGGCATGCACATCTTCGGGTGGTCCTGGTATATTAATTGTGCCTGCAAAACCAGAATATCGGCACTGAGTTGAGCTGAGTTGAGTTGAGTTGTGTAAACGCAAATTTAATTGGCCAATATTGGTTTTGCCCTGTCAATTTGAAAGTTAGGCAAAGGCATTGCATTGCAAAATACTCACCGAACAAAACAAAGATGCCATTAGACAACTATTGTGTTGTTACAGCCACACCCAAAAGACACACGCACAACAATTAAGAATTACTCACCTTCCTCAAAGCACTGCAAAATATTGCCAGCATATGATAAGCAATCTGGCACATTGTTACCCAATGTCGATGAGGATGTCATGCCACCGCTTATAGTTGATGCTGAAGATGACGCAGATGACGCTGCTGCTGCTGCTGCTGCCGCTGCTGCTGCTGTTGTTGTCGATTTGGTGGTCAATCTAAGTGGCAGGACGCCACGGCAAAGTGGCATACATGCGCTTATTACACTGCGTCTACTGCAACACGGGCTGTGGTCACGTCCACCGGCAGCGCAACGTGCCAATATGGCTAAGAATAATTAAGGAGGAGTTAATTAGAGTCACATTTGCCTGAGTGGCACTTAATATCGAGAAACTGTGGCTTTTAGCACACATCTATTATTCAAGTCTGCTGCTTCAATTTATGGTTTTGGCATATTTCGATATTAATCTGAAGGGACCCTAAATCTAAATTACATCGATTTCATTAACAAATTAAACTGCAAATTATTTAGCAACTTGTGTCGATTATAAATAGCTTTGCAACAACACCAAAATAATTATTATTAAACGACATTTAATTGTGTAAATATTTTGGGTTAGAACTCGACTGGCTGATGCCGCGTAATCGGGCTATAAACAACTCTTAGCCAGTTTATATTCACTTACACCAATCTTAATAAATTCACTAGCAGACAATTTCAATAAAATTCTCGTATCTCACATAAATCAATCAAACACGTTAAAAAACAAAAAGTTGTTGCTTTTCCGTTTTCATCCATTTTTTTTCAACTCTTTCACTCAACATTCTTTTTGTAAGAAATGCCAAAAAAATAGCAGAATCTAGGCACCAATTGAATTAAATCTACTTATCCGGCCAACTGATGGGTTCCTTTTGGGAACAGGGCATAATCAAGCCCATTGTTTAAAACTGCTCCAGCTGAATATGCCCGAAGCACTGAAGTAACCAACAAAAAAATCAATTACGCCCGGCCAAAAATCCGATTGGGATTACCCCTGTGCTAGTTGATTAATCTGACTGCTGGACTGACACTAATTAGTGTTTGCCACACAGATACATACAGATGCATGCATATGTGTACATATATGTGGATGTGTGTCATTAAAAGTGGGCTTAGAGATGTTACTTACGCATTTGGGCACGGCACGCCGGACCGAGATGTTCGATGTCCGACAATCGTATGTTGTATGTACAGAGTGGAGCACATTGTGGCAGCAATCCAGATGCCTTGCAACACGTCGTCATGTTGTATTTGACTGTGGGCTCTGTGGCCGGCTCAACGGGCAGCGTTCGACTAATCAGCCGTGGAGATGGCTCGCTCTTTCCATAGGCATTAATTGATACCACATAGAATTCGTAATAGATGTCCGGCTCCAGGCCTTCCAGGATGAGTGGCGGCTGACGCTGCAAAGTTAATTTAATTTGTCAGCCAAATCGTTCAACTAGTTGAACGTTCTCAAAGCACTCGCCTTCTCCACCGTCAGATAGTCATCGCCAACGCCAAGACGACGGAACTTGACATGATATGTGGTCACCGTGTCGGCGAGACGCTTGGGGTTATTCCAATCCAAAATGACAAAATTGTCCGTTTTTGCCACAGTTCGGAGCTTCGATGGAGGATCGGCCAGGACACCATAGCCTTGAAACAGGCAACTGCTATACTCGGACATGAAACGCAAGCATCTGTCGTATGAAGCAAGAATTTGAGATTAGACACATACAAAAAAAACATTCTTCTCAACTTAAATACACTATATAAAAAATATCAAAAAGACATTATTTATATTGCTGAAATTATAAATTATGTGAATTAAATTCAAATAATATAAGAGCATATTAAATTAATAATAATTAATAGTTCTTTTAATTGCTAAGTCTGCGAATGTGTCGAATAACTTGCCCAAACAAATTATCTTTAATTATAATTATATATATTTATAGTAACAATGAAGGTGAGGAGGAGTCCTCAACTCACATCCTAACAGAATGTATCGCCTTATCCAGGAAAAGATGCATGTTATGAGTGTCAATGACATAGAAGCCCTCAACCCATCAAAGATTCTGGCATTCGTGCAGAAACTGGGGTTGATAGAGGAGCTATAAGCTCAGGATGTGGCACAAAAGATCTAATAGGTCACAGTGCAGAACCCCGAATTTATTTTTAAAATATTATTATTAAAATTATTAAGTATGCATTTAACCACTTTTTAGACTATGTTCTTCTGGGTCAAATTTTTTCATAATTTATTTTATAACTTTTACTGATTTTATTCCATACTTACTTGAACAAACTGAAGTCGAGGGAAGTCAGCTTCCCCGCACAGATGGGGAAACAGGCCGAGGGTATGCCTCGGGCACGACAACAGGCCGTATGATCAATATTATTTGCCAGGCATGTGAAAGTGATGTTCGACCAGGGTGCACAAACCATCAAGTCCGGCAGTGTGGCCAGGTCGGTCTTCTGCGGATCACACATCTTATCCAAGCACAGGCGGTGCGTCATTCCACTCGATTCACAGCAACTGCGTATGTCGGGCAACGAGGGCATCACCTGCTTGTCGGAGCTACCCTCCTGGGACTCGGACACCGAGGCGCTCGTATGGGTAAAGAATCGCAGACGCTCGTTGGGCAAACTGGAGCCAAACTCATTGACGGCCCTTAAGGTGAGTGCGTACATCTGCAGCGGGATGAGATTGTCCAGCAGCAGGAATGTTTTATTTGCCGGCACATTGTATAGCAATGTTTGTTCAAAGTTCTCATTCGTTTGCCTGCCGCTCGCATCTGGTATAATATGTTTGACTTCGCCGCTCAGCTCATCCTCGTCGAAGCTGTGCAATACTGTGAGATTCACTACATAATGTAGGACCTGCTCGGGCAGCTTGACTGGCGGTGCCCAGCTAATCCGAACGCTAGTCTCTCGCACATCGTCAATCATCACCAAATTGGGTGTGCTCGGTATTAGCTGCACACCTTTGAGGATACACTGGAGTCCACTTAGAGTGTGCTGCACACAGGAGACTCGAGTCTTGAGCTTATCGGTGAATGGTGTATATTCGCCGCGACACATGTCCTGGCACAGATCAGGTATTTGTTTCTCCACACAGCATGGCACATGATTACGGCCATCGGCCATGCATCGTACTATGCTCGGAAAGTCCCTTTCGCAGGCCTCGGGATCGATGCCCGTGGTACCATCCAGAATGTTGTGTACATTGCAAAAGCCCATGCACTGGGAAGAGACGTTGGCTCGCTCACAGCACTCGGTAAAATCATGGGTAAGCTGCGGCGGAGTCTGACTTGATCCCCAGAAGCTGCGGTTGTCCTGCGCATTGAGGGGCGGTGGTAAGAGGAACACATCACTGGATTCAGCCGTTACGGCATCTGTGTTATTGCGTTTAGCACCGGGAAGCTCCTTGACTAAATTGCGGTTAATTAAACTTAATTAAAATAAGAAAGTGGAAGAACTGAAAGCTGGACAACTAACCTGTCAATATGTGAATACTACGCAATACCGGATCGGAGTTTAGTTCACACATATAGGCACCGGAATCACTTGCCTTCAGCGTCTTGATCAACAGCACCCACACCTCTCCACCCGTCTCCAAGTTACGTCCCTTGGGATCTGTGCGGAAATAATTAACTGCCTGCCGAAGATTCTCTATTCCAAAATTTGACTTACTTTCATCGTGCAAAACTCGAATACGATGATCCTTCGTAACCCGCACAGCGCCTGCTGTTAATATTTCGTCACCCTTCTTCCAGATGACGGTATTATTGCCCGAATTATCGGAAACTACGCATGTTAGCAGAGCATCTTTATTCTCGTATATCAGCGATGGTCCACCAGTTCCTAAGAAAGCAATTATTATCAAAAATAAAATATAAAATAAACGAACAACTCAGTCGGAAGTTCAAATGAAAGATTAGCCAGTGTCAAAGTGTTTCCTCAGCCCCTCAACCCCCCTTAAATGTGCTATAAAGTAAGACTTACCTATTGGCACACCTGAATAAACATTCCTTATTAATAGACATATTGTTATAATTTTCAGCACAAACAGCTTCAGCATTATTCCTTTTATTGCCTGCAAATGGAAGAGAATAAAAAAAATATTTTAGAAATATGTCAATCATTTGTTGTGCATTTAAAAGTTTGCATTTACAATTAAAAATTTATTTTTGAAATTTCTTGTTTGACAACAAATATCAAGCATTCAAGTCAAAACGAATGCCATTGGCATTTTGTAAAAGTATTAAAAGCTTTTTCTCTGCTTTTAATATTAGATATACATTTTAGTTACGTACATAAAAAATAGAAATATCAAAAAATTCTGAAAATAGGGTGAATGGTCACTGTACAATCAATAGTTTTCAATCAATTTTTACAACCTGTGAGATACATTTTGCTATTTGGGCGGCGAAGGGGTGTTTGGCAAAAAAAAACATCGCCGGTCGCAAGGCCCTTTGGCCCGGACGTAAACGCACAGCCGGATGCACCTGTCAACTGCCAACTAACATTGCAAACAGCAATCGCGGACCCAGGAACACACTAACACTGAAAGCACAACCACTTGGAAGCAGCGCCACTTTATGGAGGGCTGACGGTGAGGGGAGGGGCTGTCAAAGGGAAACTGCATGTTGACGTGTTCGTTCAATGCAATAACAAAATAAAGAAAATAAAATAAAATAAAATAAAATATATAAGTCCCTGTTACCCATGACATGTTTTGTTACCTTTCCGTTAGTTGCATTTTTTATCTATATATATATATTTATATATATATATACACATAAATATTTTGGTTTTTATCTTTGCTGTTGATAAACTTTTTAAAGACAGCAATCTGCAGTAGCTTGATGCTGACATGTTGCCTGTTGCAAGTTCTGCGTATTTCGTAGAGACAACTGAGATTGTCTCCAAATCGAAGTACATTTTTAACGTTTGACAAGTTTTATAAATTCACAACTCTTCTACTAGTAAATAAATCTTATTTAATTTTGGCCTTAAGTGAACATAAATGATTCACTTTATTAAAGTTATATCCGTTTGCCAGTTTTATACGTTTTCATTAATTTCTTTTACCCGTTTTATCCATTTAACATCTGGTTTACGTTAAATGAAACTAGCAAAACAAGCCAAAAAAAAAACACTGTATAACCATTAAAACAAACTGGTCATAAATGTTAGAAGTTGGACGCCTATATATAAATATAAATATATATAAATATATGTATTATACTTTTGAGCTTTAACAGGAGTAGAATTTAACATTAGTTTAGTAAAGTTTTAAATTTTTATAGATTCCCTGAGTTGAGTGGAATCAATCATGTTCGATTTTTTTTCTTTCACTGCTCTGATTGATTGCAAATAAAAATATTTTATATTAAAAGCAAAATACAAAAACTTTAAGGTGATCGATCTGTCAATTAGAAAAAGACTACTTCGAGTAATGTCATTTAAAGCTGTCTGTATTTACATCACCCTTACAAGTATATGTATGATTGCTGTGTGTGATGTGTGTTGTTGTGTGTTGTTGTGTGTTTGCTGTTTGGGGTCGTCATCACCCTGCCCCCGGTATTCAGTTCATGTCTGCTGGAACAGTATTTGTTTTGTTCGCGGCCCTTGGTAATGGCACTTGTAGGGTATCAAAGGTCGGTTGCACGTTTGCCAAGCGCCAACTGCAATTCATGACCACTGGCCAATGACGCCGTCGTCGTCTTCGACTATAGTGCAATACAGTAATGTCAGAGAGGGATGGTGTTTGGGAACGTGGCTGACTGTATACGGCCAAAGATATTTGATATTCGTTAAAAGCACTTTAAATTGAATTTACAACGTGTAAAAGCGTAGCCACCTGCACAAGAGTCACCAGGAACAGGAACTCTTCTGTGCACCGATCTTTTACACTTCGAGCCCATTCATAAATTGGTGAAGCGTACGCGTTGCGATTGCGACCTCACCGCCCTTTAGTAGTAGTTGTAAAAGTCACATTTTCTCGTTTTCGCGAACAATGGAAAACGTGACGATGACAATGATGGTGATGGTTATGTTGTCGGAGCTAGGAGTTTGGAGTTTGAGATGGTGTTCGGGGACATTGGTGACAATGGTTTTGCCTTTGCCTTTGCCATTGGCTGTGGCTTTGGCTGGTCGGGACTTGCTCAATTGCAAGAGTGACAAATTTGATTAAATTATAGCGCTATTGCAAAGCGTTTTATCTTTCGCTGGCGCAGTTGCACTCTGCCATAGTGCGACACGTACAAAGAGCCACTCAATTAATTGTTTTTGCTCTTGCTTTTGCTCTTTTCGCTGCCTCCTACTACACACACACACTCGCACACACACACACACGCACACACATACGCATACGTGCTTTACATGAATGACATCTTCGTCGACGTCATCCTCCCCCATTGTCGAGTTAGTGGCAGTCAACGTTCAGCTCGTTTTGACATTATAAGTAAATTGTATAACGTGGCGTATGAGTAATCTGATATGCATGCTTCGATTCCGCACCGGGTAGCTCCATGCTCGCTGAAGATGATGTGGTAATCAGTTTTGATTTTATTAGCACACCAAGCGTCAAAAAGTGTGGTAACTTTCTTCTATCCATCTCCTGCATGAGTTGCGACTAGTAAGTCCTTCCGGCTGAGCTTCGGCGTGTCATGCCGCAGAGTGTCTGTCTCTCTCTCTGGGGTAATGCTTATTTCATTAGTGTAAGCGTGTTGCAAATTGGCCATGATTGTTAACCGCATTAGTGAATTCCTTTGACTTGATTATTAATTGATTAGACATTCTTAGCTTAATTCACAAAATCTGAGATTATATTTTGTTACAAATAAGTGCAAAATATTAGCTATCGCCAATTTATCTAATGTAAAACATAAAATGCTTTCAAATTTAAATAACTTAGTTATTCGTATGATCAAAATTGATATCGAAACACTGCTTGAAATAGCTGAAAACAACCGTAATAAAATTTTAAAAAATACCAAGTTATACATCATGAAAGTTAAGCCTGATTTTATCAGTAGCATTTAGATGCCCCATCCCGTCTTATTCTTAATTAGGAAAAACAACAATAGTCCCCTTTGTGTCACATGTAAAGGTTAATTTATGGGTATTTATACGAGGAATTAAATTGTACCAAAAAAGCCACAAAATTATTTTAAATTTGGCGTAATATTTTACGACAAACAAACAGCATAGTCGACGCCTTGCCTCAGGGAAGGACGAACAAGTGACAGTGGGGGGGCAAGGTGTGGCATTTGGGTTGTTGGGTGCTGCCAGATATCCTTGTTGATAAATGAAATGTACCGCAAAACATTTAAAAAGCAAACCGACAACACTTTCCACTTTACGGCTAATTCAAAGTTCAAGCTTCTTCTAGCCGCAAGAAAATGTTGAGAAGTGGCTAGTCATGAAAGCTCCATCTGCTTGCTGTTTTGCAACACTGTTGGCACGGTCCTCCTGCCAGCAGCCTGCTCTCCATGCATATATCCGTCCGATCATCCGACAGTCCGCTGTTTGCCTGTATTTGGCAGCAGCAACTTTATAGCTACCATGGCTATCTCTTGTTGCCATGATTTGCCTTTTTGGTTTTTTTTGCTTGGCTTTTAATTTTTTATTCTAGTCTTTTTTTCTGTTTTTGTTTTTGGAAAGAGGTAATTTTTCTTAATTACCTCAAAATGTTTACAATGTTGCTCGTATTTTGGCCTTGCCTTTTTGGATGCCCAGATAAGGACCGCATCAGAGCGGTAGTTAAAAGTCTCCGTAGATTGTACCCTTGTGTAAAGGTGTAAAATATTTTTCGACATGGCCCAGACAAAAACAAAAAAAACAAAACAGAACTTTACATTTTGCGAACATTGTTGTTTGTGTTTTTAAGCAGCTTTCCTGTGGTCGGTTTGGGTGTGTTTTTGCTCAAAACAACACAGCGAACTCTGCCGAAAAGTAAAAGTATTGCATACTTACCGGCGGTGACAACACTTGTGAGAGTGTGTGAGTGTAGGTATGTGTGTGTGAGAGTGTAAGTGTGTGTTTGTATATACCTAAACACCTGGCCACACAGAGCCGAAAGCCAAAGCACATTTTTACAACTTAGTGCAAGGTTGGCAACAGTCTTCAAACTATTCTCTTGTTGTTGTTGGTTGCGGGGAAGTGAGGGAGAGGGGGTGCACTCTAAATGAAATATGCATACATAGGATGCGTATAGGCATTCAACCCCTCTCTGAATGTTAGTGTATATATTTATATATATATTTAGGCATTTGTCTTATGTGTACATAGTTGTTGTAAGTGTGTGTTGATAAAAAATTGTTTGCACGCAACGTGACAACTTTTGGTCAACACCACAAACAAAGTTGGTTATGCTGAGAAACTTTTTAGAACTGATAAGCAGTCTGCTTAGCGTATAAGCCATAGTAGATGCAAACATCTAGATTCAAGTTGCTTTTTGAGCTCTGAATAACTTTTTGTCATCGTGTCGACGGCTCTATATGTATATAGTAGTTGTATCTGGTGGAATATTATGTATAAATAGTTTGTTGTTCAGTTTGTTGCCTGTTTGCTTCAAGACTTAAGCTGCGGCTTCACAACATAATTTTCTCGCGAGAATAGTTAAGACCTAAGGCTTTTCCCAATGCAATCCCTATAAAAAAAGAGCTCTACGAATTATGTATAAGTCTGTCGAATTAAAGCCATTGTATAAATATACATATATGTTATTTAATATGTTGCTTTGCTTTAATATGTATTTTAAAAAAATATTAGATAGCCTACTGCGCTATGAAGCATAACTAAAGTTTGTTCAAGGACTGCATAAATTATGCAGATATGGAATACATCTATGAAATTGTTGTCCTCTACCAAAAATGTATCACAAACTGCAGGCAAACAATATAAAATGCATTATAACGCATAATTTGATTCACATTTGATAATAAAAACGAACCACAAAATGTGAATGTGTCTAGGCAAGTTTTCATAATACGAAATCCTAAATTCCATACATGAATACTTGAATGTGGTACAAATGCAAGTTGATTGCTATGTTTGTTATGTGTATTGTCGCTTCTTTATTTTGCTCTGCTCATTTCGCTGTGTGCAAAGCTGCAAAACTTCTATGAACTTTTCATAATTCGCTTCAAGCACAAATGCGCAATAATACCAAAAAAAAAAAGCAGACAAACAACGATGCACGAATACGACAAACAATAAAATAAAAGTACGCATGGAAGACACCAAACAACAGTCACAACAATGTCTTACAATTTTACACACAGAAAAACTAAAAAAAAAAATACAAAAAATACGTTTTGTTAAAAGCGCAGACCAAAAAAGTCAACGATGTCAACCGAGCAACAATAACAACAAAAACATTAACAACAACAAATTGCGACATTGACTTTACATTTCCGTCGCTTTGCCTGGTAGCTTCCGCCGCTGTCATTGTTACCGATGCGAAGGAGCCGTTGTTGTAGCAACATTCATGATGCATCCTCCATATGTGGCACGCATTTCTTGCGGCAACAGCAGCCGCGTCATTTTATATATATGTGTATGTGCATGATTACGCCACACATACACATAAAATAATAAGAAAACTCTACTCAACTAGAAGATATCCTCAAGAAAAATTAATCTTTTTTTTTAAATCAGTACATTAAATTTTTATTATTATGCCCGATTAAAATGCCTTAGCTTTTATTAAACTTCGTTTATTGAATGTATCCAAATCTAGCTATATAAACTAGATACCTATATATATTCTGTATGTTATCGGAGAGACTTCCGACTGCCTGTTACATACTGTTGCACAATTCCATTACACCCATTTATTTGCCCCATTCTGGTTTAAAAAAAAAAATAACCCTAAGCAGTCCCATGCAGACGACAGATGCACACATGTATAGGTCCTCATGCATAAAGTGACTTACGGCTTTGGCATACACATGCACACACACACACAACACCCACACACATACACACACATACACACGCATATAAAGACACATACATGAATACATGCTAACTGCTGTTGGTTGTCGGCAACAACTTAAAAGCCAGTCAGCTCAAAAATGGCAACAACTGACGTCTGACGCCTGTCGACATCAAAAAACTGTGCAGTTAACGCACTGACGAAGTTGTAGAAGTTGCAGTTACATCGCCGCAGATGTGGCAACAACGCCGGAGAACGCGAGGCTCAGTTTGTGCGGTTAGAAATTAGATTTACTAGTCTTCCGACACACAGCCGCCAGCGGGCAAACGACCATTCAAAGCCTTTTAAAAAGTGGTAACTTTTTGAAAAGTAAAACAATTGGTGTTAGCTGTTAGTTCTTTACATCACTTACTTTCTCTCTCTCTCTCTCTGTCTCTCTCTATCTATCTCTATCTTTCTCTTGTTTGAAAGGCTAGTTGTACTATTAAATTTACTCCTGGGACTGACGCCTTGCTAAAAGTGCAACTATTTCTTGTTGTTGTTGTTGTTCTTTGGGCCAAGTTGGTTAGACATGGGTCTGCAACAAAGGTAATCAATAGAAAATTCACTTTCCAATATATTTTCCAACGACTTAATCACTTGGAAAGGTTGCGCATGTGTTTACACATCCCAAGTTTTCGATGTTAAAAGTTACCAAAACACTTGTCTGCAGCAGAATAAAGTTCAAAGTAGTTGGAATTGTGTCACTCCTGGGACTTCATTATTGAACTTTGATATTTTAAAGCTTTCCCTGCAGACCAATTATGTGTGAAATTTATACAGAGCAATCCAAATCGAATTATGATTTCAACTAGCTGTTTTTAAACGAGTCCTCGTCTACCCTCAGAAAATTAAAAGCTTATCAAATGTGATAAGTTCAGACAGTCATAAAGGGTTTTTGTTCTTTTAAAATACTGTCCAAGTTTTCGAAACAAATTTCTTTTAAGTAGGATAGCTTGAGCTTATTTGATTTTATTTTTGATGGTTGAACTTACTATAATATCTACATTTTGTTGATGGAAACTCTGATAACTCCATCGAAAAAAACTGGAGCCACTCATGCTGCCAAAAGTATTTGGTTTACTTTTTTTATAAATCAGAGTTGGCACTAGAATCTAGAGTTTGCGGTTAACTCAATTTAAACAAAATATAGCCCACAAGGCAGGGATTAGCGAAGAGGCAAGTGTGTTTAGTGGCACGGCAGTGCGAAGTCAAGTCAACCGCGACCCAGCCAAATAAGTAAATAGAAGGCAAATGTGAGCACGATGCGGCTGCAACCATGAGGCGCTAATGAGCTACAGTTGCAGCGACGGAGGATGCATATAAAGAGCAGGTTGCCAATACACTACAACAAACTTGTACAACAGTTGGCAAACTTTCTGTTTATAGACTCGATGCCGATGTTGCACGCAGCACCAGCACTTAAGGGCTTTGTGCCACACTCATGCCACGCTGCCAAAATTGCCAACGCTATGCGTTTGCTCTTGATATTTTTGACATGTTCGTTTGACACATTTGTTGCCACTGCCGATGCCGATGCCGTTGCTGTTGCTGTTCCTATTGCTAGGCTACAGTTTTGTTGTTGCAGGAAGTCGACATGTTGGCGTCGCTGCATTATTTTCATTTCAGTTTTAATTAAAATTTCACATGTCAACACTTTTTTGGAGGTGGTCGTTGCGTGGGTGGCATAGCCTTAACACACTGCTTCAATGCCTGTTTCATTTCCTTAGCCAAACAAAGTTGAGATTCAACCCGACAGCAACTCATATGGCTTGAAATATTTTTGGCACTCATCTTGTTGCCTATCACTGTCATGGAGACCCGTTCAATGCTTTTGTGCGACAATGCCCAATTTGTAAGGAAATCGGGGCACTCTGCTTGTTATGACAGATCTTTTTTTTTTAAGAAATGATTATAACACAGTTATAAATTTCCTAATAAAATGATTGGTTTTTAAGTAAATATAAGTAGAGGTTATGTTCACCTTTTAAATTCTTAGCACTTAACGAGTTTTGATTAAAGCAAATGCTGATTTGAAGAACATAAAACAATATACACACTTTACTTAAATTAATAGCTTTTATTATTCATTTGCTATTTAATAGAATTTTTATAAATATACCAAGCAAAAAAAAAAAACCAGTCTTGACATCAAACCCGTATTGAGTATTGAGAGTGCTTAGGCCTAAGAAAAATCTAACAAATCATTCATCAATAAAAAGTTGTAATTCAACACTCTTCGCAATTATAAATGATTAATCGCTCATACGTCAAGATGCCAACTTGTTTCTTAACATAAAAAGAAAGAACTAGGAAGTAATGAACTAAATTTGTGTATTCCAAAAATATCTTAAGTTCGTTTTTATTAATATCAAATTAATTCATCTGTGGATACTCTATTGAAAAATTATAAGTGGGAATATTACGCTTGTTTACTATTTATAAAACTATTTTATACAAGACAATCAAACTGAAAAATCTGTTTTATATATTTGATGAACATTTGTGAAACTAAAAATGTGATTACCCACTCAAAACAGTGTATTAATCAGTTGTGGTCTTAGGTCAATGCTCAATTCAATGTTGGCAACTTGAAATCAACAAAAGTCACATTTATTTAGCTAAAGTTTTCCGTTTGCGTCTTTTCGACAAAAGCAAGACAATTTGAATCATAAGTTTGACTTCTTCTATGACTGATTGCAATGATGCATCAACTGGTGCAACAAAAAGTTCATCTCACAGTGGTCCAATCTGTTATACCAATAATTGTGAACAAAATGAATCTAAACATGCGCAAATTCCCCGACGTCTGAGTTCATTCAGTGCTGATAAGAAGCAAGAATTGGGCACAAGGCAAAAATATGGACTGGGAATTGCTAAAGAAAAGTTCGCTTCTGTTATGGCAAAAAAACTGATATATATAAATAAACTTTTACACAGAATTGTAAGCTGACATCACCAAACACAGAACAAATCCATGCTTACAAAATGGCCAACAAAAGTCAAAAGTGCTGCCGCGACAAACCAATGGCCTGTAAGCCAACAGGGACACTAGAAACCACAATAGGTTTCTCCAAACAGAAGTGAAAATCACCATAATATATTTGCACTGCCTGAAAGCCAAATAATAAGCCATTAAATAAAAAAAAAACAAAAGCTTAAGCCAAGTACAAACGTAGTAAAAGAATTCCATATCAGCAGTGGGATTTAAATTCTGTAGCACTTTTAATCCGATACGTAATAAAAGCAAATTAAAGAGAGTTGAAATAAATTGTTGTAAGATAACTTGCTCTTCAATATCATAAAATCTTCTTTTAATTGTTGTATTTTATGGGAGAGACTTTAAGAAAATGCAATTTGGAAGCGTGCATAACATTTCAGTCAACACCTTAAACGACCATTTATAAGCGTTTACGTTTTTTTTGGTTGTAAAATATAATTTTGTGGGCATCAAATAGCTGTCAATCATGAAATTCATACCCAATAAACTATAAAACTTGAACTGAACCGCATAGTAAAAAGCGCCAGCTAAAGTGTGTTTTTAATTTGAAATTTCAGATACGGGTATTTTCATAAAATACAAAAAGCAATTGTCGGTCTTGAGGAAAAACCGAAAATATTTTCTCATCTCTACCTCATCATCTGGTCTACCGAATGCGAGGATGCGGGGAGTTGGGAGGTAATTGTAAAAGTGCTCAGTCAAATCAGTTGTTGGCACGAATAGTGCAATAAGAAATCTAAGAAATAAAAAGTTTTGACGCCGCCGCAGAAACTAAGAATCGACAAGTTTTGCCGCGTTGGCTTAACTTTTGCCACAAAAATTTTAGTTCCGGCTTTTGATGGCTTGCAGTTTGTGTTGCCAATATGTATTTGTTGGCTGCCGGGTTTTTGTCTGACTCCTTTGCTTAACTTTAACTTTTTTGCTCTAGATCTATGAAAGTTGTCTGCATGGTGTTGCTTATTTGATTTTGTGCAGCTTTTGTTACAAAACAATCAACGGACAAACAGACGGCCGCAACATATACGTCACAGCGCCAGGCCAAGGCAATAATAAAGCACAACATGTTGCAAGAAACCCATTGACTAAAAAGTAGCTTTGTGTTGCATTCAGATACTTGTGGCTTTGCTGCAATTTCAGTTAAGCTACATGTTTGGCGCAGACACATGCGTAACCAAACATTAGTTAGTTTATGATTAAATTACTTTTGTATAAGCCAAAGAAAACATACTCCGTTTATTTAGTCTTTACAAAGAATACACACAGAATTTAAATATGTAAATAAAAATCAAGTACGAATATTTAATCTGCAGGCATCCCCTAAAATAATACCTTGTTCACCGTGTAATAACATTTAGCTTAAAACATTTGGGTGATATCAAACCCCACTTATAACTCGTTCAGTCTTTAATTTTGCAGAAACTATATAATTGTATTAAAAAAAATAAAACGTATTAATTAAACTTTTTCCCCCTTTCAGGCAACAGCAGCACCTGAACAATTCAGTGTGATAAAATGGGAAATTAATTTTTATGTTTTCAATGGCTAAAATTGTATGAAGGCCGTAAGTTGACGGTAACTGACTTTTACATAAGTACATAGTATATAAATAGGGTGATTCGCTGCCTTTCATGCATTTAATGTTAAGTGGCTATAATGAGCACACAAAAAATTACGCTTTGAAAAGCCACACGGCCAACTGAACTTTGCCGAGCGATAAGGACTAAGGACTTAGCCAGGCAGCTGAAGGACGTTGGTTATACGGGATGGCTGACTGACTGGCTGACTGGGTCTGGGACTGGGAGGAGATTGAGTCAAGACGTTGAAGCATATTTGTGGCCATGAGTGATGTGTCTATGGCCAAACGCCTGCCGCCTTTTATTTGTTTATGCAAAATGGACCAAGAAGTTAAATTGGTTTTGCGTTTGTTAACTTTGCTGACTGCCCTGTCTGTTACGCTCTGGTTAACCTGTCTAAGTGCTAAACCATTGCTAGTCATACATATATAAATGTGTGTATGCGTGTGTGTAGTCATGTATAATTGAAAAATTTGATATACACAAGTCTGAAATGTGACAGCGACATTAATATAGGCTGAAATGCTGATTATGCACAGCCGTCGCAGTTCATTCCACCAAACTGCCACAACACAAATGCCAAACTTAGGGGTGTGGGTGTGTATGTGTGTGTTAGCCAACCCGCATGAGAAGTTTATCAGATCCACATACGTAATTGTGGGCGTCTTTATATTCCTATTTGGCCTGACAGTCACTTCTTTCTTTTTGTACTCTCCTTGACATACATATTTAAGTTAGATGACGATAGATGTATTTGATATAAATAAAGTTATGGATGTGGTAAGTAGACACCAGATACGCAAAAAGTATCTATCATTTGTAAATATATAGGCAGTCATGTTCTGAAAGGTCGAATGACGGCCAATTAGTGTGTCAATAAAAATATACTTTGTTAACTATTAATTTGTAAGCCGTCTAAATTGTGCGCCCCATAAAAGTGCAAAACAAATAGATACTCTGTAAGTATGTCTTGAATTATGATAGTATCAGAAGAATTGACACAAGAATCTGTAAGATTAAATATACATAATTAATTACATTCGAATTGTCACCGAAATCAGCGCTTTCGCATGCATATCGACTAATTTGCTAATAATAATAATCTTTAGATACATACATTTTGTATAGATGTTGGCTATACAATTAAAAATGATGTGTCAAGCATCTTCAACCTTTAACCAAAAATGATTAAAAAAGCCCCCAACCAAAAAGCAGAAGCTTATTAAACATGACTTTACCGAGAATACACTTTGATCTGTTCAATGTCGAGGCACATACAAAAAGACGATCCGAGAAATAATTCGAGTTGAATGTATGAATGTGGTATGAATGTGGATACTTGTTATTTCTCCGACATACTGTCAGTCGATCAGAAACGTATTTAAAACCGGTTCGCAGTTGTATGAGCTCAGGCAGAACAAACAAACAATTCAATATACAAAAAAATAAATTACTATGCAAACGTAGAATTAGCAACGCGAGATGCAATTAAACTTCCAGACATTTGTATTCGCCAAATAAAATTAATTAGAAGATTGCGCACAAGCAAAATCTGATATTCTGATATTATTGTTAAAAGTATCGTTAATTACAATAATACTGTTCAATTATCTTTATCGATTATATTAAATGGTTCAATTATGAATAATTGAATTAAGACTGGCAGCATCTAAACTTCTGTTTGTCTCTATGCTATTCACCCATTTTGTGTGTGCTAACTTATAGCCATATAAAATAGGAATACGCCTACATATATATATATATATATATAGATAGAACATAACTTTGAAAATGCGGAACATGAACCCCCAAAATGTTGGTCAGCAAACCGACAGGAGGCCATTTGGCTTGGACAAGGGGTCAAACAGCAGCATAGTTTGTGAAAATTGAGGGAAGAACTTCCCTCACATTTACTCTGTCTATCAATATCTCTCTCTCGCTCTCGCTTTTAATCTATCCATTTTGCCTCTCTCGCTCTCTGGTGGTCTGTTCATGGTGTCAACGCACCGCAGTAGTTTATAAATTGCATTAACATATCACTTGTAGGTGCACACAGGCCACAGGCAAACTACTTAGCAGAACAACAAGACCAACAATAACAACAATAACCACAACAACAATAACAACAATAACATAAACACATAAGCACTTGATTGTAAGCTATTAACAGCATTAAAGATGTGCAATTTAAATAATTCCCGCATGAATTAAAGGACATCTCTTAACATACACATACGTATACGTAATATATATGTGTGTGTGTGTTTGTGTATGGGTATATGGGTGTCGGCATAGAATGTACATTCTGCTTGTTGCCGCTGCAAAATGAAGTTAAACTGTCATTTGGAGATAAACAGCTTTGGGGCTGAATGCATGAAGCTGGCAACAACACAGGCTAAGCATATAAATTCCTAATACGCAACAGTGTCTTTAGACATCTACGTAAGCACATACATATATATTTACACACAAAATAAAATGTATATTACAATTTAAAATACCGCTATAAAATTCCAAAAAATCTGACTGCCGGATACTATTTTGTTTCATTTTAAGAAATAATGTTTTATATAATATTTAAAAAAAGAACACAATGCAGACGTTTTATATAAATTAAAAATGAACATTTTTAAGAATAATACTATTAAATATAGATTTGCTGATGTTTTGATACTTATGGCAATTTTCAAAATATTTTTTTTTAAATTACAAAGAATATCTAGTTTGTGGTTATTAAATCCCATTAAATTATTATATTTCAAAAAAATTAGTTAAGCAGTCCTTGACACCAAAGAAACATATGCCAATTATTTAAAATCTAGCGCATCATTTTTTCTGAGTGTGCACACATATGTATTTACGTAAACATTGTGGGTTGCACTTATTTGTATGTATTAAATTGCATTTGTTTATCTATCTTACTGCTATTCACATACAGACATACATACAGACATACATACACACATACATACGCATTGTAAGTGTGTATATATATTATAAATTCACAAAGAGGTGCTAAAATAGGTTTCAAAATCTTTGCCGTATACCAAATTGAAAAGATTTTCAATCAGCTAGCAACGATTATAAGTTGAAAATGATGAAAATATAAACACAGCACAAGTCGACAATTAAGCTTTGTCTGTCGCAGCCTTGTCAGTTGTCATAACCTGCTCCAAGATCTTTGTTTGGCTTTACTTTCGTAAACATCCCAAAATTAATGTACACATATAAATATTGTTGTGTACATACATATTTAACTATAAAA
Source organism: Drosophila fungiperda (assembly GCA_035042345.1). NCBI lineage: Eukaryota > Metazoa > Arthropoda > Insecta > Diptera > Drosophilidae > Drosophila > Drosophila fungiperda. Next base: position 792,996 of record JAWNLM010000021.1, read on the forward strand.
ATACTACACTCAGAATAAAAGTTGAACTGAAATTTATAAAATCATAAACTATGCGCCAATGGCAGCTTTATTATTGGTCAAGTATATATTTAAAATTCCGGATTTTTCATTTCTTAATGCAAAGGTATTATTTTCTCAAATTTTGTAAATTCGAGGTTGCTGTTTTTAGACAGTTATTTAACTTTACAAATTTTAAGACTTTTTAAACCAGATAAACTTAGCAATATATGAAATAAATCATGTTATTATTTTCTAAATTTTAAAATACTTTTTTGCTTAAAACTAGCATTTACATTTTTACTTGATAGAAATATTTTCAATAAAAACCTTTCTAGTTTAAAAATATTTTTTGTTTCAAGCGTGATTTTCTATTTGAAAAGAATTTACTTGATTTAAGTAAGGTATTTTTTTGCTGAGTGTAGTAAGCCCAAAGCACTTGCCGCTGTTGCAGTCAACTTAAAGCTCTGCTGTTCGCTCTACCGATTTGTCCATTGTAAACAGCTGTTCTGAGATGTGAATTATTAAGCGCTTTCAACCGACTAGCGACTGGGTTATTTTTGCTCAACTCGCCAGATGACTGACGGGCCTGAATATGAATAGCATTTAAAATAGCATTGGGTTGGCTCGGCTGTGGCTGTGGCTGCGGCTTGGCTTGACTTGGCTCATTCACCAACTGGTTTGGTGCGGTGCTGCATGCGCTTGACCTTGTATCTGTTAAAAGTTCTACATCACGTGCAAGGTACGTTTGGGTATACTTAGCTGAAGCTTAGCTTATTATTTACAACAACAATAACAACAACAACAACTACTCATAAGTATTTTTTGTTGGTAAGGTGTGAAAAATGATGCGCTAAGCGAGTATATATACATATATATATAAATAATTATCATCATTCTCAACCGAACAGCTGTCGTTCGTTTCTCAATATTTTCCGTTTGAATTGATTTAATTTGTAATTTAGAATAAGGTACGGGAACTATATATATTTTATGAATATGCAAGTGGCATGTCGAGCCAGTTTGTGAAAAACTTGTTTCCATTTTGGTTCCAACAGCAACAAAGGGTGAAAACTAAGGTGTACTTGAAAGAAATGATTGATAACCTTGAATCAAACCGGTTTACTTGTCCGATATACATATAAATCCATATGTATTAACCAATTTACATACATGTATATATTTAAGACGTGACGAGCAATCAATTAGTAATTTTATTACAAAAGTCTATACATTTAATGCAAGTACGTGAATCTTATTATTATTAAAATTTTGCCAACAATCTCTCAATATATATATATATAAATATTGCAATATTCTAAACTTGATTAGAACCTATAACAAAATTTATGACTGTATTCAATTTCAATTCAAAAGCACCCCTCACAAACGGAGGCAATGAGTAATGCCTTGTTCAAATAGAAAATTCGAAAAATCAACGATTCCTTTAGGGGCAGGGCCACTTAAGCGATTTTTTGTTAAAAACAAACGTTTGATTAAATTGCATAAAAGTGGGCGTAGAGAGTTGCCATTAAGCGCATTAGCAGTCGGTTGAGTGCAACGCCAGCCGCTCTGTCAGAACTTAGATTGCGATCGAGTGCCGCTAATTTGAATCCGTAATTTGCTTTGCCGCCCTTTGAAATCTTCACGTTGAGTCCTTGTGGGTGGTTGCGAAAGTAAAACGGTTTGGAACTCGGCAATTTTGTTGCAACTATGGCACTTCTTTTACGGCCTCGCTTCATTCCTGATGACGCTTGGCCACGCTAAATGTGGCGTTGGCAACATTGAATCTACATACTCTAACCACCATAAAGCTGCAACTTTGCATTTGAAGTTTAACGACGTTTTCGCAACGGTCTACGGCACAGAGAAGTGCGGAATACATCCAAACAAGCCACCCTTTCTGGATTGATGAAAGCAAACAGTCAAATAGCCAAACACCCAACCTCATCCCACACCACCCAGTTTTGTTAACAAACTAGACTGTTTGTTAGGGAATTTTTTTTTACATTTTTTTATATATTTTATTTTTATTTTTTAAGTGCCAGTATATATGGCTGGCAAGTTAACCGAAGGCTAGTGGTCTTTTGGATGATTCAACCTCGACAAATGTAGTTCAAAGTCGTGCAACATCGTAAATCCATCGTTGAACTATAAAATACCGTCTTATTGCAATTTCTATTTCTAGCAGCGCAAAAAAAGAGCAGCTCGGCGGTTGGCTTTACGCTTTTGCCCAGTTGCTTTACCCCTGAGCTCTCTTAATCCGATTTTGTTGCATTTTTTGCCATGTTGTGTGCTGTTCAGCGATTACGCTCGCTTATTCCTCTTTCTTTCTATTCATTCGCCACTTTTGATTATTTTATTCTACATCCCACAGGCTTAGCATTATTATACTCTTTTTCCATTCCGAGAAATCGCTTAAAGGCTACATTTCTGTTCAAACTTGTGTGTGAATGTGTCTAATATGTGTCAGATATCACCCACTCTATAAGGTAAATGCATCTATTTTTAATCAAAACTGATATTCTATATATTTATACTAAATTTGCGATGTAAATTGTCGTATATCCTATACAAAATATCGATCTTAATTTTAGCAAATCGACAAATCCAATGTAAATTTATAAAATGAGATTCAAAATATAATAAATTCTTCTTTTTATATTTCAAGTTACTGATTTTATCAAATTTTAAAAAATAATTTAAATTCTGGGTGTTTTGTATATAAATATACTTTAAGCCTTTTTGTTACTTAAATATTTATTTAGCATTAGTAGAGGTAGGCGATACAATAATGTGTTACTGGGTACAGGGTATATTCCAGTTAAGCACATGTGTTAATACCAGCGAATAAAATTTTTATATATTTTAACTTTTTTTCATTTTATGCTATATATTCATTTATATTTTTATGAATGTAAATCTTTTCATGTAAATCACAGTGGCTCAGTTGATAAAAAAGATCAACTATCCCAGCCGTAAAACACAATGCAAATGAAATCCTTTACAAATATGTATCCAAGTGCCAAGCGCTGATTGTCCTGTTGGAAGACAAGGATATCACTAACACTAACTGGTAAAACGGCATATCCATGACGTCTGTGATCTTGCTTTGTCTGCATATCCGACTATTTCCATCAGCTTCCCTCAGTTTATGGCCTATTTGCATTATGAATTATTTATTTTTACTATTTTCGGTTGCAAGCAGCCACAAACGAGAAACAAACAAAATGCAAACCGAAAAATGAAAAACGAAAACGAAACAGAAACAGAAAAACCCAAAACACAAAACGCCACAAGAAAAGTCGAAAATGCTTTCCGATGAGGGGAGTGGAGATTATGGGGAAAGGGGTATTAGTACTTGCCGTTGCCTACGCGATAAACGTGATTGCAGAGAGGGCAAGCAGAAGGGGAGAGAGAGAGAAACTACTGCTCACGAAATATGCGAAATGTTTACTCGTATTAAATTTATGAATATAACATTTGTATATTCCAGTGAGGTGGAGCAGGCTCTTGGAGCATAAAGCCCTGGCCAAAGTTTGACTATAAATTGATTGTTGTTGTTGCCAGAACTTTACGGCCTTGTTCACTCCCCGAAGGAGTTATGGAAAACAGTAGCGCGTCGTCTATTGCAATTCGCTTTGGGGGAAATACATAATATTATTCAAGTGTTATATTTTTTAGTGCATCATGGCATAAAATATCGACTGGATAATATCTGTGTTCGTTTGAACAGAAACCCGGCGATATTTATGTAAATTCTGATAAGCTAAATAGTTTCCCATTAAAGGGCCATGAAAGTGTATTTAACGTTTGAGTAATAGGAATGTGAATTTGGGGCTTATCTCCACACTCTACTACTCTCAGCTGGTTAAAATATGTCATGTCAAGAAGCGTAATTCAACGGGACCAAATTCTATTTGGCCGTAAGTCAGTTTAAGCTACAATGGCAATTCATGACCAGCTTTAACAGCCCTCTTTTATTTGCTGGCAGGACATAAGAATCAATGCAATTTTATAAAATATGCATGGTACGCACAAACACTATGACGGAACAGTTAGCATTCGGCCAACAAACCAAATGAAAAACGGCTGTGCAAATTAATTTTCTGTTGAACACAGAACAGCAACAATAAAACATTTCAGACAGCTGCAAACAAAAGCAGCAGCCGTAATGGAAATGGGCCCCTAGTAATCCTGCAGTGGGAGTCTTTATTTTTTTTTTGTTGCTTTTTTTGTATATATACCAATCAAAACCTTACTATTTCAGCAAACGCTTATAAGATAAAAGAAGGTCTCTGGCTGCCAACTCGAACCAACTAAACGATATGTGTAAATATAGAAAACTTAAACTGCCAAAAGATGCGTAAAATTATATTACAATTTACAACATATAATTTTAGGTGTGGAGCCATGAAATTGAGTAATCAAAATTCTAAATACAGCTCAATTCAGTCAATAAGCCATTTAAAGCTCTACGCCCAAAAACAAACTAAAACCTGAACTCGTGAAAATTGATGCCATGGTTAATAGTCTGCTAGTTGGCTTAGATCAGTCTTACCTGTCTCGGTGCGAAAGCACAATTTGAATAAATATTAAGGTAGTTATTCAGACTGATTCAAGTTTCTTCTTCGCGGAAATGATGAGGAAATTGTTTACTCGGAAATTGATTAAAGATGGCCAAGATAGGTTTGGACGTTTTAATGGCAAAGTCAATCTTGAAGCGGCGTTCGAAAGTCCTTAGCAGCGTACTTACATAGTTCTTCTTATTTAAATTTAATTTTTCTTTTGACACCCCCACACACACACACACACAGACACATACACTCGCACAAAGAATGAAAGAGAGAAAGAGAGAGAAGCGTAACTTTTCATCGCTTTTAGCCACCCTTCTCTTGTTGTCATCAGCTGCAGGGGAGACGACGCCAACAACAACAACATTTTCTGACAGCATCTCACAAATACACATACAAACACACACAGTAAAAAAGAGACAAAAATTTATCACAAATGAAAATTAATTAAATTTAATGGAGCATAAAAAGTTGCATTCTTTTTTTTTTGCTCTACTCACATGCACATTATTAAACTTTGAAAGTTTAAATGAAAGCACGTGGCCTGATTGAAATTACACTTAGGCATTCTTACATACAAAACTTGTACATATATATAGTGGTACATATATATATTTATAATATATATATAGTAGTACATATCTACTACAAATATATATAAACATCGCTTTTGAAAATTTAGACTAAAAGTAAGCTTAAAGTTTTAAACTCGAAGTTAGCTTCACATAAAACAAAATAAAATAGAATTTCAGGTCAACTTTAAAGATGAGGATTCAAACAACCTATATTTTGCCGCCATAAACAGTCAGCTTCTATTTTCTACCTCTTATTAAGCGGGGACCCAGTGCAGCCCCACCAGGCAAAGTTTTCAATTGCAATGCTGTTTTTTGTGCTGCAGTTTTCCGTGGTTCTTGCTGTGGCCAAATAACAAAATTGCAACCAAAATAACAAAAACAAAAAAATACTCGAAATCCCCTTTTGGCAAATTTCATTTCGGACATAAACTTATAATCATAAATAAGCAGAGAACGCCTAAAAAAGCATTCACACTCGGAGGCAAGCACCACCACAACTAGAATCAGCCATGTGCAATCCACGTCCGCCGTAGCTCAAGGGTCCCCGTGCAGTTGCTTTTCCGCTGCAGCAGAGGACCCGACGCCGGACGCCCAAGCGTAAGATAAACTGTACGTCTTGAAGCGTACATGAGCTTTGGGACCTCAACTCCACTTTGCACCAATGCATGTCTGCATAAGTATGTGCATGTGTGTGTGTGTTGGTGTTTGTGTGTATGTGTGCGTTGGGGTTTGAATGTGCTTTGACTGCTGGCATTTTTGCATGTTTGTCTCGCAAATTATGCGTCGAGCACAAACAAAAGCGGAAACGCCACTCCTGCTCCAACTCCTGCTCCTTATGTTGGATGCACTGAAATACTTTTCGGTGCTGATGACGATGGCTTCGGGTTTGAATTGAGGTTGTGTGCCGTTTGCGGCAGGCTTTTGCCGTCCCCATTTTTTTCGTTTTTTTTTCACGCGTTTCTTTTTTGCCACCGTATGTGTGTGTGTATGCGTGTGTGTGTGTTGTATCCTGCTCATTTTATGTTTCACTCCGAACCGGAAATAATAATTGCAACATGGCGCTGGCTCCCCAGTGTAGTTGCCACTGGCAACGAGGGGAACATTAGTAAAGCACAGTGTTAAAAAAAAGTGTCGCTTGCGAGCAAAAAACTGTACTTGCAGTAATTTTTCTAATGGCAGAACACAGTACTTATCCATAAAAAAAAGAATCAACAAAAGGCAACGGGACTGACCCATTGTTTTTTTTAGTGATAAACAGAAGTTGCCCCTAAGGCATTTGTTATCATATAATTACTCGGATACCATCTAAAAGCAGGTGAATAAAAAATTGCTTTGCTGGAGTCGCCAGCTTTGAAATAGCTTTAAATTAATGTACCATCCAAAATTTTACTAAAATATTGTTGCAATTTATAGGCCTGTGGGTGGGCGTGGCAGGTAAATTTATGCAAGAATCCATCATCTTAAAAATCCAATCTTTGAGAAAGACTAGCAGCAATCAACCTTCAATACTTTTGTAAGAAATATATGAGATTTATCGATTTATCCTTCGGAGTATTTGTGTACTTTTTTTTGTTTTACTAACCTACCAATCTTAACTCTTTGCCAGACTATTAGACAAATTCTTTCGGAGTTCAAAAACATAACTCTTTCAGAGATTCAATCAAAATAAAATGTGGATGCCCATCTTATAAACACACAAGTCAATTAATAATTATAAAAAAAATGTATTTGTTGAATAGTTTTTCCTGTCATTGTGATTGTTCATTATTAATTAACGACTAGTGACTTGAATAAAAATAAATAAATATCAAATTAAAAGCTAATTGGTTGAGCATCTTTATAATTAGGCATGTATCCAATTAGTGCAAACTTTTAAAAATATGTTTGAGCTGATGCAATCGAGATCGACACCATATCTTATACACTACATAAAATTAGTACAAACATTCCTCATTTGAATAATGCTCAACAATATTTATGTTTGAATATATGCAAAATAAGTGACACTTCATCGCGCCAACTCTCCCTGCCAAGTCTATATAGCCATGAGGAAGGTCGCTTCACGTATGTTTGCTTCCAGCTAATCACCATTCATTTCAATTGGAAAACAAGAGCTGTCATCTTTTTCCATAAAAGTGCGGCTATTCGTCACTCGTCTGGCGTTTTGCTCAGACCTATTCTGCTGTGAACTCATCCTCTGTGTTTGTTGGGGACAGAGTTGACTTTTAACTACCTTTACTGATTCGACCAGAAACTCAAAAACAACAAAACAAAAAAAAAATAATAGCTGAAGCTGTTTGTGTTTTTAGCAGCTTGGCGATTTTCTACTGCTTCTTCACAGATTTATATATATATGAGAATTGTATATGTATGTAGACACTCAGGTATATAATTAAACGAATTTTTTGCCATTGTTGTTTTTTTTTTGGCTTTTTCAAACACCTGACAAATAAGTAGCTAGGGGAACTACACACTATAAAATGTTTACGTATTTTACTAGCTTCACAATTTATCAATATTAAATATGTGACTTAAAACAGTAATGTCATATTTAATAGCTTCCTTGCCTTAAAAAATCTATTCATTGATAAAAAAAAAGATATAGAAATGGATTTTGAAGGTTGCCTTTTTCCATTACCTAACAATAAATATCTCGGTGTGAATTGGAAGTCAGTCAACTAAAACAATTTGTTTTATTTATATAATCTACACACCAAAGCAGTCTTTATAAAATATACAAATAGATGACATAAAATTAAAAGCATAAACCCAAATATAAATAGTTTTGTGTGTCCCAAACAAATATCAAAAAGCAAAAGCAAATCCACTTGTCAAGCATTACAGAAGAGGATGGATGAGCTTGGTTGCGATTCACTCGAATGAAATTTGCACAAAGGACGAGACTGCATTAGAATCAAACTGCAAATCAGCCAACAATTTGTCGAATATCCATTAAGTTTCCTGTAAAATTTACTGCACTTCCGTGCTATGCGAGCCAATCAAAACTAACCGCTGGACATTTCTTTTGACCATGGCAGCAATCAAGGCAGCACCAAAATATCTATATATATAGATGCAACATATATATATATATATAAATTTATACTGCAGTATATTTCTTGAATTTCTTTTGTATTTGGATATCGATTAGTTTTGCTTTGTTTGTGTGCCATTCTTCATTATCCAGGATATCCAATGTGGCTTGTTATTTTGAGTTTGTCTTAACGTTACTTACTTTTTTACATAAATTTTCGTCCGTTTTGTACTTAACACCCACTAAAAATGTGTCCAAACAAAAGGGCATAATGAACTGATTGAAGTGTGAAATGTAATAAAATATGTAAATATATTTTTTATTTTACAAATATTTCGGTCCTCTCTCTCGATCTGAATGACTGAAAATTTTCGATTTTCAAACAACATTTAAATGTCGAGGGTATTTATTAGTTGAGCAACACGCTTTCTGGCATTTTCTTAGTACAATGCAAAATCTAAATATATTTGTAATAGTCCCACACTTGAACATCAATCTACTTTTTGCAAAGAAACAACGGAAACAGCATTTTAATTAGTGTAAATGCACATACAAACTTTTATACATATTCAAAGCATATATGTATATATTTACTTGAAGAATTTCTATGTATATATATCAACTTGAAAATGTATGTAAGTCTGTCGCAGGCCCTTTGTATTTTATTTTCTTATCATGTTTCTTTTCTACCGGAAATGTTACAGACACATCAAATAATTTAAATATGAAACTGTTTCTAATGAACACAGTCTAAGATAGTGTTTGATTTGTCATTTAGTCATTTTACTGACATAATGTAAATGTCTTCAAATTTTTAACAAGGCACACAATATTATTGCTTGCGGAAATGAAAGTGACATGCAAAAAGGATTCGAGCAAACACATTAAACGCATTAAAAGTCTCAATGAGGATATAATGAAACTGTGCAAAATGATGTAACAAACAGATAAAATGATGGGTCGGCCAACCATAAAATCTACATATTCTTAAGAGTTGCGAAGGTTTAGTTTTGATTATTATTATTATATTATGGATAATTGTATATTATCGATAGCTGTCCAGTTTCGCAAACATTGATACAACTCAATTTACGATTGAAATACAGACATAATGGTAAAGATTTAACGTCCCATCCAATTTATATAAAATATACCTAAAAATATTATTGCATAAAGGTAAAATTTGACAACGATCGGCCGATATATGGAAATTCTTTGAATCAAACCGAAATTTCATATTTAACAAAATACTTTTAATAGGGTATATACTAACCGAGCATTTTTTAATATAACATTTTAGCTTGCTAACATAAACTTTTGTGGAGAATATTTTGATTTAATTACAAATAATAATTTTACTTTACTTAAATGGAACGATGCGCTAAGGTATGAACATAATTTATAGTACAATAAACCAAAATTTATATCTCGATGCGCAATTATCTGAATGGTTATGACACTAGCTAAAATTTATCTGGCCATTAATGAGAATTCCAGGAATATCTTAGTCGAATAACAGACTATTAATTGGCTTAACTAATCTGCGTGGGTGTTTAATCTTTGGCACACCCAAAAATATTTTCTATTAACTTGTACATACACATACATTAAACACTGTGTGCATGTGTATAACTATGTAAATAAGTATTAGTAAGTACATGCAAATTTGTCAGTATTTTCAGACTTCTCTCAGATTTTTCCTTGAACTAAGAACGAGCTGTGGCTACGTTCCATTGTATATCGTTTGAAGGCCTAAATAAAATCAAATCGCAGCTGCTTTTGCGTTGTAGTTGTTTTTTTTTTGTGTGTTATTTTTCTCTTTTTTTTTGTTGTTCAATTAATTTTATGACTTGAGAGTCAATGCACAGTTTTTGTTGCATGTATATAGAAATTAAAAAACTTTTTTTAATTTTCATTTGATTTCCCGCGTCGGCGATATTAAATTATTTTATTTTTGTTGTGATTAACTTTATCAAAGATTCCAAAAAGAAAATAAGGACTAATTAGACGAAGTCCAAGTAAACAAGGAATTGGTCAGTTTTTTTGTTGCGCCCATTAAAATTTGCAAACGCTTGAATTGAGACGTTGAATTGACGAAATCGAATTAATTAAAGTTTGAAAAAAAATATCATAATCACAAGAAATAATATTTACTGTTTTTATTTGGGCTTAATTGCTTAATTTGATTTGCATGAGCAAGAACAAAATTAATAAATAAAGCCAAGACAGAAAAACTTACCTCAATTCTTTTGTTCAGGCGTAGCAGAGTGTTTCGCAAGTACTACAAAGTATGTACATATGTATGTACACACATACATCCATACATACGTATGTATGGTTTTGTTTGTTTTTGCTTTGTTTTTGTTATTATTGTTGTTGTTTTTAACACTTCACTGCCTTTTTTCGTGTCTCAGAACACACAGCACAGGAAAACTTTTAGAATGGTTGGTTAATCAATGGCAGTTGGCCTGTTGATTTTGAAATTGTTTTTAATCATTGACTTTTAATGGAATTTTTTTGTGCACTTTAGCATAACAGAACAGCACGAATGCTTTATAATTATAATTTTTTTTTTCCGTACAACACTTTTGAAACGCACTTCTTCACGACTTTTACAATTGCTTGATGCGACTGTAGTAAGAACGAGTTAAATTTTCGCCAAAAAATGATTTAAACAACGACGTTACAATAAACGACTGCAGCTCAGTTGGCAAAAGCTCGCCAGAACTTTTCTGCCCATCTAGTTCGAACTCCGTTAGACGACTGAAACGACAAGCGCCAAACCACAATTTTATAAGCGCCCCGTTTGTAGCCGAAGCTTATAAGCTAATATAGAAGCTTCGTGCTGTGCGCTCTGCGCATGTGCTCGACCAAACAAATATAAACACAAAGCAGCTGGCTACGCTGAGTGCAGACACAGCTGTTTTTTTTTGTCACTGCAAAAGCCGGCAACAATAAAAGCGAAGCTTGAGTCTGCAATCGTTAATAGCCCGACTAGTTGACTGATGCTGATGTACACACACACACACATATACATACAATATCAAAAGCACAATTCAATTGTAGATGTGACTGAACCAATAACAATAAATATGAACACAAGGCAAATGAAGATGTATGTATTTTCATCAAATTAAGGAACTTCGCAGATGAAGCCTACAAGAAATTTAAAAAAGCTACAAGGTAAAACAGGTTAAGCAGTTGGCGAAATTTTGTTTGTTTGATTATGTTGATCATATTAAAGAAACTAATAACTAAAGGAACATAATATTGTATCGCCTATGTCTTTCTCCAAAAGCTGAAAAGAATCTATAACCTGTTCAGTTTAAAAGTTCAATAGTCGAATTTTTAGCTTTACAGATTAGAAGGCAAATAAAATTTCAGTCAGAAAATGTGCCTTACCTGTTCCAAGCCGCAACTAATTAAATAATTTAATTTACACAACATATTAATTTTTAAAGTATTTTTTATAAATACTTTTTCCCACAAAACAGTTCATTTTTTGGGTACCTTTTTTTGAGAGAAAATACAATTTTGTTATCTACATAAGAAAATCATCATTGCCTGCCAAATTAAACAAATTTTTATATCACGTTTTTTCTTTTTTTATGAGTATAAATAAATATTAAATATTGCTAATATTTTCTGCGTATTTTTCAGATTTTTGCGTAAAATTGCTTATATCTGAGAATTATTATTATAGAATTAATATTATTTTTTAAACCATTCAAAATGCTGCATTAAACAAATAAAAACAAATGACAAATAATATTTTCTTTATTTTTTCGTACTTTTTTTTTACGACAATGGCTGTAAAATTAACTTTTATGCGCAGTATCTAATAAGAACAGAAAAGAGAAAGAAAAAAAACACAACAATAAAATAAACTTGCTAAACTTGTTATAATTAGGCGCTAAATACGTGCAAGTTCTCAATATTAATCAGAGTACCTGTCTACGTATGTTGTTTTGCTCTGAGTTTATTGAACTGTAATAAAATTTTAACATCATTAATAATGCAAAATTGCCAATTTCAAAACACAGTTCAAAATTCCTTTAATTTTTAGGTCTAATTTAAAATAGCAGTATAAGTCTGACCGACAAATGAAGTCATATATAAAAATATATGATATATATTACCCGTGTTTGACATTTGAACTCTTGTGGCCCTATTCAAATTAACTTAAAAAGTAGTATCACACTAAGGAGTATCGTTTTTTTATAAAACTGATTGATGATAATGAGATGAAATAATTTTAATGTATGAATTCGAAAGAAGCGCAATATCGATCACGTAAACAAGGCTTTTAAATAACACACAATTATCGACGGTGCTGCCAACTAGCAAAAAAAGGCGACATCAGTTATGCTGAGTGCATGTGTGTGTGCGTTTATATGTGTAATTTACAGTTAAACTTTTTTAAAAGAACAGATTTTCTGCTGGCTGAAAATAAGATAGTTTAAATAAACAGAAATGGAACGCTACAACCGTGCTTGGAGAGGTAAATAAAACAAAAATAATAAAAATAAAAAAAATAATGGTAACTGAAATTGCTCTGCTCACACAGATCCCCGATCTCCACTGACGCCCATAACCCCTCTCACAACGCGTGTCTTCAACTTTGATAATGTGCTCTCGCCTACCACACCAACACCGCAGAATAATAACTTTCAGGGTCTAAAACCTAGTCTATTAAAGGTGCCCAAATTATCACAGACAAGCACACATCATTCAAAAAGTTCAAAAAATTATTCTGAGGATTTTCAACGTCTGCGGTCCGTTTTTTCGCCATGCGCTCAGAGCACAGTGTCTCAAAATGCTTGCATCACGCCAAAATCATGTTGCCAAACCATAAAAAAGGAGAATGAAAGTTTTGCACACCCTCGCATAAAACGGGAATTTAAGCGTGCTTCTCCCGTTAATCATCCTTCACTTAGTCCTCGAGTCAGTTCGCTGCTTAGCCGCACTGGAAATGGTCATTTGGCCGAAATATTTACACGTCAAGAAATTGACTTGCAGGTGCTCATTCAGATGACTTTTGATGATTTGGAATCGCTGGGTGTTCGTGGTGTAAAGGAATTAAAATTGGCCATTGATCTAATAAAATTTGCCAAAAAGTTCTTTTAGTTGTGTTTTAAGATTGTATTTATTTTTTATGTGTGTAACTTTTTGTATCTCTTGTATGTTTAGCTTAATAAGTCATAAATCTTTAATCTGCCAATACAATTTTTATCATGTACACAATTAAAATAAACAATAACAAATTGCAAAACTTGTCTTATTTTGTAAGCTATGAAAAATTTAATAATCAATATGGCAAAACCCATTTAAATCCATAAAGGAATTCGCGCCAATATTTCGTTCTATGTTCGCAAATGTAAAGTCACAAAAGATTAAGTCAAGGCTGCTCCCGTTAAATTAAATTTATAATTTTGTTTGTTAATTTTTAATAACTTGAATTCTAATATAACATATATAAATAATTGACTAAAAAAACGTATAAACTAGATATTTTCGATTCGATAGTCCGATTTTTATCTTGACAACTGTTGTCAGTCGACAGACCACCACAATATTCAGTGTTGATAAAAAATGTGTAAAGTCAGTCATAAACGATCCAACACTAGTACATACATAGCTTATTTTTAACATTTTTCGACGTGAGATGTGCATTTTCTATCATAGTTTGTGCTTAACCATGTAAAATTAAATTAGACATTAGTTTAGAATTATTAACAGTTAGTGCAAAGGTAACTACAAAGTGCTTGTGGACCATTCTGAAAGCAGCAAAAATGTATATATACTCACCTCTCCCCTTGTCGAATGACAGCTGCTGCGCCTTTTGCATTTTTCTGTTGGCATATTCGTTTAGTTTGCGAAAAATGTTGTAATCTTATATTGGCAAAAAGCGCACAAATGCCGACCCATGTGCATTATCTTACAACAAACAAGAAATTAATTAACATATATATGATTATATGTGTGTGTATACCTGTGTATATATACATTATACATATGTACAATGCACATTTATATGGCAACATCATTGCGTATGGCCGTATCAAAAAGCACTCGGTGCTAATTTGACATTTCGTTTTGTGTTCAACACCGTCGTCGTCTACTGTTGCAGAACCAAAAAAGCGAAAAATCTAAAAAGAAAAACTCAATTTATTGTGCGAAAACAAAATGGGAAAATTAAATTATAATTGATGTACAGCAACAATATGCGAATGCAGCACAAATGGAAAACAGCCGTTCACTGCAGGCTATTAAAATTAGCAGAAGAGCAACTTGACTTAAATAAATGAAAATGTAAATCTACCTAAAGAAAAGCATACAATAATACAAAATAAAATAATAAATAAGAACAAAAAAATGTAATACCCTCCGTTCTCCTCTCTCCTTACTCCATAATCATTTATTGGCCTTACGCATTTAACTTAACAGCAGTCTTTGCGACTTTTGTGTAAATAATCTGAAAAAAAACAACAGTTTTAGCCGCTGTGTTGCTGCTTATAAATAAAACAAATACAATGGAAAATTTGCGAATACAGCTTTTCGGTTATAATGAGGGTGTATCACTGTATCAACAGAAGTCTCTATAAATATATACTGTATGTACATGTCCTGAATACATACATAACCATTTAATGTATTTGATAACTTCCCGCCGCTTGCACGGAATATCATTTCTAATTTTCCATACGGGTTAGGAAAATGAAAAAGGGATCATCGCGTGGATTCCGCAGAAGAAGCCAACTGCAATACGACATATATATATATATCGATCGCTTAAAGAACAGCTTAACTATCATGAATAGATTATCTCATAAAGGCTTTTTATTCAACTTATTATCTCAGTTAAAGGCTGGTCGGTTCACAAGATCACAGAAGCCTTCTTAGGCGGCTTCCAGCTCGGCACCTGGAATTTTAGGTCAACTCTTTTAATTTCTCTTGCATTTCTTCTAATTGCAGTAAACAGTAACTGTTCTATAATTGTAAATTGTAACTTAAGGAAGTACCCAACTAACTATTCATAATAATACTGGAATTATATCTTAATATAACGGGACGAGCACTCAGCCGGACGGACAACAGCCAGCTGGACAACAAAATCAGTCAACAACTAAAGCCAACGAAGTCGTTAAGCGGCCGCTACAAATGGCAGCCGAAAAGGAGATGCAGGCACACGACATGGTGCGACGACGGAGCTGGGCACGCGCTGTGGCGCTCTACGATCAAATACTCGCCTCCAGTGCAACTTCACAGCCTCAACAGGGGGCGCATGCAAATGGAACGTTGCGCGGCCAAAAGGATCAGCAAATCGCCTGCCTGCTCGGCCGCTGCGAGTGCCTGCTGGAGCTTGGCAGATACGAGGACTGCTTAGCGGATGCCTACAAAGTGCTCACATTGCTGGCCGAGCAAACTGAGTGCTTGGCCAGCGTGTCCCGAGCACGTCGTTGGCTGGTCCACGCGCTCTTCAAGCTGCACAAGTATTCGGTGAGTTACGTTTGCGATAAAAACAATAAACAACTAATTCTCATTTGCTAATATTTCTGTATGCATACAGGATGCGGAGCACTTTCTGATCAAATGGATCAACGAGTTAAGTGGCCAACAAATATTCTCGGACATATCGAAGACGCTGGAGCGATACAAGTCCATCATTCAAATGATTATGAATGGACACAACAAGTTGCCAACACAAAAGATACCGCATGCCCGGCTCGAGGATGAGATGGCCATATTGGATACCAAACTGGATCATTGGGCAACCAACAATCTGCCACTGGACAAGTATAGCAAGCTGCTCAGCAATAAGGGCCTTAAGAAACGTGAGCAACAACACCAACAACATCATCAGCAGCATCAGCAACAACAGCAGCAGCAGCTGCAGCAGAATGGCAGCGGTAGCTTTAGTAGTAGCAGCAGCAGCACCGGCAGTAGCAGCACCATGTCCAGCTCGAGTGCAAAGAATATTGAGCTGCTGTCGGCGATTAAGCTGACTGGCGTTAAGCATTCACCAGTGGAACTTGGATTCGAGACGGATCAAGGAGCAGCCGCAGCACATGCGACAACATCAACAACAATAACGTGCAGCTATTGCGCCATCAACTTTCAAACGCGCAACGAGCTAAGGCAACATTGTCAGACTGAAAGCCACCAGAAAGTGATAATGAGCGATGAAGGTAGACAAATTTCAATGTATATTTACAAAAAAATTAATTTAAATATTATTAGGTCGTGATTGGAAGTGGCGTCCACCTCCTCGTGGCTATACGCTGGACACGTACAGTGTGTGTGAGACATTCGCGGAGGCGCACACCTGCCATTATGGGGCACAGTGTGTGGAGGCGCATGGCCTCGAGGAGCTGAACGAGTGGAAGGAACGCTTCGAGTATCGGCGAATGCGTGTGCAAAAAGCCTGCGAGAAGGAATTGTATGGCAAATCGTACACGGAACAGGTGCTCGAACGTTGGATTCAGGCAACAGCCCCAGAGCGTATAATGTGCGAAAGAGTTGCGGATGTGGAAGCGAAATGTGAGCAGCAATTGGTAACGAGCATCAGTTCGAAGACTTCAAAGCGGGAATGGCTCTTTCAGCTAGAGACATCGCGACCTCTGAAAGCGGTCGCCTTGCTGCAGGATGCGCATCGAAATCATTTTGCGTTGAAATTCATTAAGCTGGGCAATGCATCAGCAACAGCTGCAGGAGCCGAGACGGAGGCCACCAATGTAGAACTAAAGTCTGATCAGGAGTGGGTGACCACAAGTGGTGCGGTGACAACAGCCACATTGCCCGATGCCTCAGCGCAGGATGGTCAGGATGGGCAAACCGCCGCCACACCGCCGAAAACTGTTCACACACACGAGATCACTATCGAATTTCATACAGAAATTTACGGCACGTTTCGTCAGTCGATCTGCTTTGATCTTGGCCAGGAGCCGCTGCTGGTGCGACATCTGTGCGTCGATGTGCTGCCCGTTAGTGATGCCGAAAAGATCGAGGAGATCAAGCGCGACATTATCAACAGCTCGGCCACACGATGGGATGTAGCGAATACGCAATTAACACGCTTTGAGACCACAATTGGTACGCATCTCAAAACGGAAGCCTATCTCAGCGATTTACAACATGAGCGGGAGCTGCTGGAGAGGTATCCGTGTCCACGGGCTGCCACGTTCACGTTAACACAGTCCACGATTGTGGAGAAACGACTGACCCAGAACAACTATCGTTCGCGCACCCACGAGCTGCTCTACGTCGAGGAGATTGCTCGATACGAGCAGATAGCCCGATTTAATGTGCGCACCAAGTTGACGGTGGCCTCCAATTATATTTTAACTCCAGCGGGCATGGCGACAAGCACGGCCAAGTATTCGCTGGCGGGTGAACTGTTCGCACTCATGCGACTGGGCAAGGACATTTCGGAGGATACATCGCCGGGTCGTCTAATTCTATCCAATTGCAGCAGCGTCTACATTTCAGCACCCGAAGAGGCGGGAGCGAGTAAACCTGATAAATTGGATAAATCCGATAAATCGGATCGTGCTGTGTTTGAGGCCCTCATTGAGGATAAAGGCAAAAATGTTATTTATCTAAAGCTATCTTCCAAGTGCGTGGAAGCAATGTCGCTGCAAGCGGACACCGAGTTGGATGTGGACATTCAGTTCCAGTTAAATCGCATGCCCTACTGTGAGTGGCACAATGCCGTCGATAAGATAACCGATTTTCGTTTAATATTTCCGGCCACCGAACTGGAACCGGCTATACCCTGGACACCCAAGAAGCAATGGGCTGACGCCTGCGAGCCCAAGCTTAATGCCAAGCAGCGCGAGGCCGTCAATGCGATCACCACTGCACTGAGCATTAAGTTGCCCCCAATTCTGCTGATCGGGCCATTTGGCACGGGCAAAACATATACGTTGGCGCAGGCGATTAAACAGCTGCTGGCTCAGCCGGAGGCCAAGATACTCATATGCACGCATTCCAATTCGGCGGCAGATCTCTATATCAAGGAGTATCTGCATCCGTGGGTCGAGGAGGGTCTCGAGGAGGCGACGCCACTGCGTGTCTACTACCACAAACGTTGGTCGGCCACCGTCAACGGTGTCGTGCAAAAATATTGCATTACAGATGGCGTTGGCAATTTTCGTCGTCCCAGCGTTGAGGATATAATGCGACACCGCATCATTGTCGTCACACTGAGCATCAGCATGGAGCTGGCCACGCTTGGTCTGCCCAAGGGCCTATTCACACACATCTTCCTCGACGAGGCCGCACAGGCAATGGAATGTGAGGCGATAATGCCGCTGGCGCTTGCCAATGATGCGACACGCATTGTGCTCGCCGGTGACCACATGCAGATGAGTCCCGAACTCTTCTCTGCGTTTGCCAAGGAGCGCAAGTTGCATATATCGCTGCTGGAGCGTCTCTACGATCACTATCCATCGAATTTTCCCTGTAAAATTCTGCTGTGCGAAAACTATCGGGCACACGAGGCCATTATACGCTTCACCTCGGAGCTCTTCTACGAACAGAAGCTGGTCGCATCGGGGAAACAGCCGCGCCACGATCGCTTTTATCCGCTGACGTTCTTTACGACACGCGGCGAGGATGTGCAGGACAAGAATTCGACGGCATTCTACAACAATGCCGAGGTCTACGAAGTGGTCGAACGTGTCTCCGAGCTGCGAAAGCGTTGGCCCAGTGCATGGGGCAAGTTGAACGATACGAGCATTGGCATAATGACACCCTATGCCGATCAGGTGTTTCGCATCCGATCCGAGTTGCGCAAGCGTCGCATGGGCGGCATCTCCGTGGAGCGTGTGCTCAATGTGCAAGGCAAGCAGTTCCGTGCCGTCTTCCTGTCTACTGTGCGCACAAGGCGCACCTGTTTGCCCCAGGGCGGTAGCGGATCGGGTACGAGCGGAGCAGCTGCTGCCATCGCCAGCGCTGCCAATGCTGGTGATACGGACACGGATTACGGATTTCTCAGCAATTCGAAACTCTTGAATACGGCAATTACGCGTGCCCAATCTCTGGTTGCTGTCGTCGGTGATCCGGTTGCTCTGTGCTCGATTGGCCGTTGCCGCAAGGTCTGGGAACGTTTTATTGAAATATGCGATGAGCACAAATCACTCTTTGGTCTCACCTGGTCTAATCTCCGTTCACAACTCGATGGCGTCGAGATGAAGCGGGGCTATGTGCTCAATCCGCTGGCACCGGAATTTGTGCCGCGTTCCCTCCAGCCGGAGGCGTATTTGCGCGAGCAGGCGGCCCTCTACCTAAATGTACCACCACACGTACCACCCGGTAGTCAGGCGGCACACTACGCTGCCACTGCTGGCATGGGTCCCGGACCAGTTGCCGCTCATCAGATGAATCAGATGGCCGCCGCCATGGCTAATCAGCAGCTGTCGCATATGTACTCCACCCACATGGCTGCCATGATGGCAGCCGCTGTGGCTGCCGGTGGCAAGACACCCAATGGGCCATCGCCTGGACCCGGTCAGGGAGCGGCTGCTCATCTGCGTGGTCATATGGGAATGCGTGGACCGCCACCAAATGGTCCGCCACCAGGGCCGCATTTGCGTCAGTCTCAGCCGGGTGTTGGAGTTGGTCCGCCGCCGCCACCTTATGGCCAGTATCCGGCTATGCAGCACTGGCGGCCACCCGTCACTCCGCAACAGGCACAGCAGCAACAGAATCCCAATGCCAGTCTCTGGGGCCCACCGCCGCAGACAAATCCTTGGAGCGTCCTGCCCCCAAACAAGCAACCGCCACAGCAACAGCCACCAAATGCGCCCGGTCGCGGTCCAGGACCACTGCCACCACCAGTAAGTGCCTGAATTTATCAAATTATCAATATTTCATTATTATTATGAATTGTTGTTGCATAATGCTTCCCAAAGCGTTTTTGCTGCAGCAAAAACTAAGCGAAGATTAAATGTTCATTTAAGTTATGCAAATGTTGATCTCTGGATTTGTTTTAAATTTTTTAGATTAAAAAGAGTCTTTAAATTATATTTGTATATTAGTCTATTGTCTACATATATATTATCAATTGTATATATATATGTATATTATTTATATCTTTTTACTCTATTACCAGAAATAGTTAAGTCCCTTTTATCGATAGGGCTATATTGGTATTAACTGATAGTTTTAATTTGAAGAAAAAGCAGCTTGATAACTTTTAGTCTATGATAAGAGAAAGCAATTAAGCATTTGTGCTAATGATTCCATTTTTATTAATATCGTATTTATTTATTTACACGCAGACACTTCGAGGAGGCAGCGTACCGCCGGCTGCAGGCAACGCAACGAGTGCCGCACAATTGCTACGGAATCCCAGTGAATTGGGCTACCTGGCTAAGAAGACGCTGTACAACCATGGCCAGGCGCCACCTCCTCAGCAGCAGCCCCTGCCTCCGCAACATCATATGTATGGCCAGCCACAGATGCCCGTTCAGCGTGGCAGCAGTGTACCCAATGGTCCGATGAGTCCTATGGAAAACGGTCCACCACCGTATCTGCGGCATAATGGAGCGGGACCCGGTTACCCCAACTACGATAAGCCGGCGGTGCCGCCACAGCAGCCTCCACCTGCTCCCTACATGTATACGGCCGGGAAGCAACCGTCGCCAAGCGCTTTGCGCTTTCCATCGGCGCACGAATTGCTGCCGCCCAATATGAGCATCTACGAGATGGCCTTTAATTCAAAGGAGGAACAATATAAGTGGTATCTGAAACTGCTCGAGTCCGTGGGTCAGGAGGCGGCCAACAAGTTCGGTGACTTGTTGAGGCAGGTGATGGCTTCGCTGCCACAGCAGCAGGGTCACCAGCCACAGCATCATCCGCAGGGACACAAGCCGCCGCCGCCGGCAGGACCAGGACAGATGCTGTCCAATCCGCATGCGATGGCAATGGGGCCACAGCCACAGCGGCCACAATATCCCATGATGTATCCGGCACAGGCGCAGAATCAACAGCAACAGCCAGTGGATGCATCGCCACCGTTGGAAAACTTCAATCAGCAAATCGATCTGGTCTTCAATTCGATTATGAATGGAGCCAATGAAATAGCCCAACCCATTCTACGTGATGTGCTTGGCATGGTGGGTGTAACGGCAGCGGCAGGTGTTGCAGGAGGTATGCCACAACTCTCCAATGGCATGATAAATGGCGCCGATATACAGCATCAACAACAACAGCAGCATCAGCAACAACAACAGCAGCATCAACAACAGCAGCAACAACAACAGCAGCAGCAGCAACAACAACAACAACAGCAGCAGCAGCAGCAACAACAACAACAACAGAGTCGCCTCTTCAACATGATGCAAGGCCAGCAAGCAGCCCAACAGCAAGCGCCCATGTCTCTGGCCAAGCATGCACCTAACCATGTTCCGCTACAGCCGCCGCAAGCCATGTATAGCAATCATATGGCTGGACCGTTATCTGGAGCAGCTATCCATCCGGCAGGAGGGGGCAACAATGGCGTTGGCATTGCCAGCTTTATGGCCGCTGGTAAGTTTTGTTCCGTCAGTTGCAATTATGTACCACAAAAACAAGATATTTATGCTTTTATTAACACTTGTCGTCTTGATGTTTCTGTAGCCAATAATGCTTTGCATAACGACAAGCCGTACAACAACAACAGCAACTTCAACAATAGCCATAGCAATGTTGGCCACAACAGCAACGGACTTCTTAATAATTCGGTGCCACTTTATCGCCGCCAGCCAATGACCGGCAATGGGGGCAACAATTACAATAATATGCACAGTCTGTTTGCCGGCCTGGATCCCGGCACCAACCTCATTGAGGCCCTGTTCCAAGCCAATAATGTTGTCGCCGAGCATTCAAACAAATCGGATCATGGCCACGGTCTGCTCTACAATAACTATAACGCGCTGAAGGGCGGACATGATTTGGACTTGTTTGCGGCGGTGCCAAATCAATCGGCACAGTCCGTCGCTGCGGACACCGTCAATCATCAGCACCAACACCAGCATCAACACCAGCAGTCTTCAGCTGCCACCACATATGCGGCCGTACTCAGCCAGGGACCGCAAGCAGCCGTTGCACATCAGCAGCAACAACAGCAGCAGCAGCAGCAGCAGCAGCAACAACAACAACAACAACAGTCAGCAATGAATGCGGCCCGACAGTTGCATCCATCATCAAAATCTTCCCAGCCAAACAATGACATGGAAAAGGATCCATTTGCGGCCATACGTGAATTGGGACAGGCCACCACTGGTTTTTACAACTACTTTCAATGAGCCTATGACCACATGGCAGCGTTTAATGCGCCAGCGACGACCCACGCCTGCTGCTCGTGGCATCAAAGTCTTTTAGGGTCTTCGAGAAAAAAAAGGCGCAAATTCAAAAACAAAAAAAAATTGCAAAATTAGAATTGAAAAAAAAAACACTAAAAAAACAAAACAAAAAAAATAATTGCTTGTTAATTTTAGCTCTCCCGTTTTGCTTTTTGTAATCGCACTTAATTTAAATTTGTAGATTTAATTATTATTACAATTATTATATATATTATATGCATATGTTTAGTAGTTACAAATGCCGCAGCAGGCCGTTCCGCCCCGCCCCCCTCCCCTCTCCCTCCACCCACACACACACGCACGCCCCTGGCGCTGTCATGTCGTATGTAGCAGGGTCGCTCTGAGCACCCATCTCTTGAAACTGAAAGTAAATATTAACTTATAAAATAAAAACATACAAAAAGAAAACAAAAAAAAAATACAAAAAAAATATTGAAAAGAAAATGAAAAAAATAACAACAACAATTAGCTAGTTTTTAAGGCAACTCAAAAAAGTTTGTATTTTATAATCATTCTATTAGTCGTAGCTCAAATGCTACGAGAATGTTCAGTTTGGCCTAAGTGCGCTTGAGTTAAAAATACATACATATATATATAATAGTACCTTGAGTTTTGTACAGCAGACGATCATTCGAAAAATTAGATACTGAAAATTTACCATGTACTCAAATACATTATTAATTGTCTTTATTCAAATCTTTAATTTATTAACGTACTTATATCGTACAAAATATAATGCTTCTTAATTGTACTTTTAAATATATAATGGCTATTATGGGATATTTATTCAATGTATGTATGTATGTACTTTCACATACACATACCCCACACATAAATCAACTTTACTCATATATGTAAAAGCGCTAAAGCTTTAAATGCTTTACTTGGTGTTTCTTATTTGTTGCTTATTGTGGATGTAGGAACTGGATAAGTATTTAAAATGCTCCCTGCTGGGTTCATTCGATATACCGATTGAGACACCGATTAGCTTAGGCCAGTGGGTATTTTATTTTATTATTTCTATTCCCCCTTCTCAGTGTTTTCCACGAGTTTGATCTTTGATATTATGTATGTATTTGGCCAGCGACTTGAATGCATATGAATAAGTATGCATGAATGTAATTATTTATAAAATCTAATCATCATTTATATTATAACAAAATTAAACTAGGAAATATATATGTATCTAATATTAAACAACAGTAAAAAATTGCAAAAAATATAGTTATATGTATGTCAGTTTGTCTTTACAACACATTTTATTAAGCACAAATATCTTTGAATGCTGATTTCAAAACTCACATACACTCACTCACACACATACACAAACATCTAGACTACACATAATTAAAACCTGTGTAAATCCATTTATATAAATACATACGTATAAAAAAATGTTTTAAAAAATCCCAAAGGGACACAAAAAAAGAAACCGTGTACATCTTTCCTTTGCGACGGCTATATGAATTTTAAATCAAGCAGCAGGTTCCATTCATAATTACGGCGTCTCCTCTTCAATGTTTATGATGACTTAAATTGAATGTAGCAATGAAGAAAATTGCAGTACTTGGCGACTTAAATTTGTCATAGTTTTCTTTACAGCTGTGTGTAACTCGATACCGAAATCGTAGCATTCAATTATCCAGGCTCAAAAATAATGCCATAATATTTTACGTTAGTTTTGGAACATTGCATTTAGTCTATGAATTGCATTGTATATAGTCACAGAGGAATCAAGTATATCACTTGAATTGAAGAAAAAATCTGAAAATCATAGAAAATACCAATATATTACAAAAATAATTTGTACACATTAACTATGCACTAATATATATTTTTTGTATATCTATTTGTACACATGGATGTGTGATTAAAAAGTTCGGCCTACTTACAAAAATTTGTAGGTTTATGCTATTTTCAAAACGATGTGACTTATCTATAGAAATTCTTAAATAGAATACAAAATTAAAGTTGTAACTCAGATTGGAACATTTAAGGTAGATAGTTCTTCTTTGACCTCATCGTACAGATCCTTATAGTCTTCGTTTTGACGAATAAGCAAAGCAACTGTGCCCCGCTTAACACCCATTGCAGCGCCCAGATCCGAACGGCTTGGCGTGTAGGTGTAGGGAATGCCCTTCTCCTCGCAAACGGCGGGCAGATGGCACATGATGTCCACAGGAGTCACATCTCCGGCAAAGATGCAAATGCTGTGAGATTGAATTACAAAGCCAACGTATATTAGTTAAGGCAGTTGCATATTGCTAGTATGGTTCTTACCCAGTTTCGCCCTTGCGCAGCCGCGTTTGTACATCCTTAAGACCATTGCGCAAATATGTTTTATGTTTCATTGCTTTCTTCACCAGTTTGTAACATTTTTTGGCAAGTTTCTTGCCAGCCATTGGCTTGGCTATAGCGTTTATAAACAACAATTTGTCGTCATAGGACTCCTCCTCTTTCACGGTGACAGATCCGCTGATGGTAATTGAACTATCAGCATCTCCAGTCGGTTCCAGCTTTACTTTAACCATTTTATTATATTTAATTTCAAAACACAAGATGCTCTCCACCTCTTTGGCTCCTGAACACGTGCTGACAGTGTGACCAGCTTCACATTTGCTCCCCGATAATATTGGCAGGCGATATATCGATTACAATACAAGAAATACCAAACTATCTAAGGTGTTCAGCTTTGACCTATTGGTATTTTATTTTAGAGGTAAAATATTTGATATTTTTATTTAATATTGAGATTTGTATGCATGCAGTTAGTAAAATGTCTGTAGCACTTATATTATTAATATAAATTATTAAGAATAAGTTGTTTGTAAGTGAACAACCAAAACTGCGTGTATTTAAATTTTTTTAAAGCTACACCTACAATATCTAAATTGGCATCGCTGGACAAGTATTGCGTTAAAATAAATATATTTATTTCTTCCCTCAAATTGAAAGAAAACGAATAAGCGACAATTATTCTAAGATACTATGTTGAAAAAACCGAGATTTTCTGGAATTTTTATTTTTTAATGCGATCGGGAATAATTTAATTTAAAATTAATAATTTTTCCGTTGGATTCATAAATATTTAATGCTTAGTGGTTAAGCTTTTAATTCAATACTGTTCTACCTTGAAAATACAAATGTATGTTCATTGTTTACACACCAATGTAAATGTAAAAAAGTGTTTATAATTATATTTATTCGACACATTTAATTTAATTTCAATTCTGTCGGCTCGACTGGCATACATAAATAAGTTCCCTCTACATATGCATCGTATTCTTTTTATTCCCGTTTGTGTGGTGGCACATAAACCTGATGTTGCTGATGAGCCTGGCGATCGCCACGATGGCGAGGCTGGGGATGTTGTTGTGGATGCTGCTGCTGGGACATGTTGCTCAGTGGTCTGTTTTGCTCGTCTGTTATTGGCAATATGTCCGATTTTAATACTTCTTCGTGATTACCATAGCCGAGGAAGAACACCACGCAAGTATTTTCCGAGACGGCCGTTATTTCAGCTTCATAGTACTATAAAAAATGTGAAAAATATATTTATAATTTTTAGTTTTCAAAATATTTTACTAATTACCTGTCCATCATCCCAATACTTGGCCATGCATAAATCCGTACTCTTCCACATCCAAGAATCATCAGGCACCTGGCCAAAATCCTGCGGCGGTGGTTGTAATACAGCTGGCTGTGGCTTGGGCGCCACGTGGGAAACAGTAACTGGTTGTGAAGCAGAATACATATTCCTTGTGGGTTTAATAGATGCCGGTGCCGGGGTTGGTGCCTGGACAGGTGGATGATTGGCTGTAGGCGCCACAGCCAAGCCCTGGCTCTTAAGCAAACTCATAGCGAACTCATTGGTCTCCTTGCTCTGGAATCCCATGATTTTGCTCGGATCATAGGTGTATCCGTTTGGCAATTGAGTACAATTCGGGTTCGATTGCTGTCGAGCTTTGACCGGCTGGGATTTTTGCGGTCGCTTTGTGGATGCTGGCAGATGTTTCTCCGTTGACTTTTTTACTGACACCGTCGTAGTAGTTGTTGTTGTTGCCGGGGATTCAACTGGCTGCCTAGTGGATTGGCCAGAGCTCTGCTTGCCGCCTCGTCTATGTTCACGTTCACGTTTCGGAGCGCTCACCTTTAAATTACTGGTTTCGGTGACGACTTTGTTTAAGCGATTATTAAATTCATCCGTATTAGTGTTGGACTTGCCAGGTGGGACAGCAGCAGCCGCACCTCCACCCGATGGAGCAGCACCACTTGCTTGTTGTTGACGACGTCGATTATTGTTGCTGTTGTTGTTGTTACTATTATTATTGCTGTTGTTGTTGACGTAATTGTTGCTGTTGCTGACAGCTCCATTTTCGGCTCGAGCATTTGCATTTCGATTGGTTTGGCGTTCGTGGCTTCGGCGATTGTTGGCCTGCTCTTTGCTCGAAACAGTCTCTTGCTTTACCTCGGAGACAGCAGCAGGCTTATTGGAAGCTGGAGCGTCGTGGCCATTACGGTTAGTGCTCTTGCCATAAGTTTGATCCGCTGCACGTGAATTAATGTCCTGCTTGCGCATGTTGCCATGACCACCACTACCACCATGACCACCACTACCGCTATGACCACCACCATTACCGCCATGACCAACACCACTACCGCCATGACCACGTTCATGGTAACTGTAACCAGCAGCAGACCGCTCATTGTAGCTGTTGCCTCCACCACGAGACGGACGCTCGTCGCGCCCGTATCGTCCGCGTGACCCACCACCGCCACCGCCACGTTGAAATCGACCCGAATGTCCACCACGATTAGCAGCAAAACTGCTGGAAACATTGTTCTCAAACCGCGAACGTTCACCCAAACTTAGGGATTTGCTTTCGGTGAAATTGTTAGCGGCCATTCTACTATCTTTTTCGTATTGCTTGACTATCGGTTTGTCGGCAGTTGTTGATGTTGTTTTTCCAGCTGATTCTTCCGATGTTTCGGTAGTGTTTGCATCCGTTGAGGGTAGCTTTGTGGTCAGGAAATCAAATAGCGTTGAATTTGCAGCTGGTTTAGCTGCCTCGGCCTCATCTTTAAGACTGGCGCCGCGCTTTCCTTCCTTACCCGGTCGTTCCCCTCGTCCGCCACGCACATGGCTTTCACTGTAGTTGTCTGCCATGTCCCTGCGCCTCTTTAGATTAAAGAGAGCTCGCTCTAAATTGTTGCGTGTCGCCTGTAGTGCAGTCTTTGCCTCCTCCTTGCTGTAGCCCTTCTCGAGTATCTTCTTAATGTTGTGATCGATAATATGTTGACCGCCGCCACCGAAAACTTTCTTAACAGCTGCCTTGCTGGCCTCTGCAATCGCCTCTGTTCGCATCGTATTGAAATCGTCATTCTCCTTGCTTGGCTTGTCCTTGTCAGCGCCCAGCGCGAGACTTTTAAAATTTTCATCGACCGCATCATCAATGTTTTTGCCGAAAGTAACCCATGGCGGTGGTACATTTGAACCGGTTGGTGGCCGCCCACTGCGTGCATATTTGAGCATGGTGCGTTCAAAGTCCCACTTTTCGTAGAGTGCGTCCACACGGCCGCCCAGTAACTGAAAATCATTGGGACGCAGTAGCAGAAAGTCTTCAATTAGCTGCAATTCCTCTGCCTTGAAGTAGATCTTTGTGCCTGGTGCCAAATTCAGACTAAGCGACGGCACCGGCTCCAATTCCAGTGCCTGCAATGTTGATAGACCATCGCTCAACTCCAACTGAAGGAGACGAGGCGCCGCCTTCGACTCCTCATTGGCCTTGGGGGCGGAAATGTTGCGCACTCTTTGCACCTGCAGCACAATGCGACCAGCAAGCTTCCCAGATCCACTGGCATCCTCTAGATTCGTCGGCAATGCACCTCCACCAATGTCGCACAAATCGCGCTGAAATTAAGGGAATTGTAATGTGGAAGACTAAAAACTCTCGCTGCTTTTGCTACTCACATTTAAAGCTTCATCAATGATTTTGAGTGGGTCGGGGTCGTCACCGACGGCGCTTGTCAATATATTGATGCCTTCGTCCGTCAAATGCCTAACAATCAATTCGTTGACTTCAAATGTAATTTGTATGTGTGTGTGAACTACTTACCATCCTCTTGCTTGCAATTTCTTTGACAATTCCATTTTTTCGTAAATATAAAATAGTATATATATGTATAATTCTCTTTTTAGCAAGCGCAGCGTAAAACTGGCAAACTTCGCCGCACCGCAACCTGTCTTCGCCGCACCCTGATTTTGCCTGAAATATCGATAGACCCAAGGCAGTAATCGGCGAATTTTGCACAAAACAGAACAATTGTTAAACTGTATGACCAATAAAAGTAAAATAAAAACAAAGTTCCGAATTTAATTATATTTACGCTTCTCACCACAAAAATCATTTCATGCATAGGAAAGATATTTGTGCATCAAAACTTTTGAAATATCGATAACATTTGGATCTATTGTGACCTACTGCATTTAATTTGCCAAATTTTTTAATAAGTTTTCTATTACAGAAAAGAGTTTAATAGATGGTTTTAATCATAACTAAACACCCAATTACCCAAAACAAAAACAGGCAGAACATCGGTGCCATTGAATTAATTGTGAAATGATCTGAGCCCCTTAGCTAGTTGCTATCAATAATGCAATCGATAGCACATATCGTATCCGCCGACGAGGTATTCCAAACATGTTTTATAACGTTCTTAGACGAACTATCCAAACACAAATAAAGAATGTGGGCAACAAGAATTTGGTGCGCCCTACTAGTAGCTTTAAGAAGCCAAATGATGACATTAAGGACGCATTGGATATTGAAGCGAGTCTGTTTGATAACTCACTAATACAGCATCAGCCGGTGAACACGCGGGAAGTTCTACGCAAGCACAAACCCAATTTTACGAGAAAACCCAGAAAGGAACCACAAAATGTGTTGGTAGCTGAAAAAATCACGGAGACGCATTCATTGCCCAGAATTCCTAATCCGGCATTCAGTCGCACGCATGCGCCTCTCATCAAGGACAGCGAATTGAATTTAGAATTTACTCGTCTTACCTTGCAGGTAAAGTCAAATAAAGATTTATATTATGTTAGTTTGTTAACTATACTTATTTTTAAGGATCCCCTGATGAGTACTTTACTGACAGAGGTGCGTTCTCGCAAGCGTCGCGATAAGAACAAGCAGATCATCATAGAGGGTCGCCGTCTAATTGGTGAGGCTCTGGAATGTGGATTGCGAATGCACGCATTGTTCTTTAGCCAGAAGGACCAACTTGCATTGCTGCGCGAACAGGTGGCACAGGCCCAGCAGGAGCACAGCGCCAAGATCTACAAGGTGCCACAACATGATCTGAAGACATGGTCGGCGCTGGTGACGCCTCCCGGGCTGATGGCTCTGTTTGAACGCCCATCGGCTCTTGGTCTGCTGCAGCAGCAGCAACTAGGCAGTGAACCATTGCCCATCACAGTGGTTTGCGACAACATACGAGAGCCAAACAATTTGGGCAGTATTATACGCACCTGTGCAGCCTTACCCTGCACTCAGGTTGTGGTGACGCACGGCTGTTGCGATCCCTGGGAGTCAAAAGCATTGCGCGGCGGCTGTGGCGGACAATTCCGATTGCCCATACGCGATGATGTCACCTGGGAGCAGCTAGCGCTGCATATACCACCTGAAACAGCCGAAGATTGTCATGTGTTCATTGCTGAAAATAATCTGCAAAAGGCGGGAAATCAAGAAGGCAGCACCACCGTAGACTATGCAGAGTTGGGAAAGATTGGAGCCCATAACATTCTCATTATTGGAGGCGAGAGCCACGGCGTCAGCGAGGATGCTTACAAGTAAGTCTTACTTGAACACTGCTCTTCTGTTAATCCTTGACTGATTTATCTTCCTTTTCAGATTTATGCACTTAGTGGGAGGCAGAGGTAAGTGCGTCTATATTCCTCTGGCTGCGGGCATTGATAGCCTGAATGTGGCGTCTGCTTTAACGTTAATACTTTTTGAGCTACGCCGAAAGCTTATCAATAAAGATGATTAATTATAATCTTTGTTATTGGTTATTTAAATACATCAAACTAATTACTATTTTAGTTTAGCAGCAGTTTTTCTTGCATTCAATGGTATTTTTAACTAATTCTAAAGTATTCAGAATTTCGTAATATATCATTGACGTACTACAAATTTATTGCTAAATTTTTTCACATGTTTTGTTTCTTGTAAATTAAATAAAATTCAACTATTGGCTTCGATTTCCTTGTAAACTTCACGTTTATATTCATCCAAACCACCTTCGATAGCTCGAACTGTGCGATTGCCGCAGACCCACAACTCTTTGCAAACGACCTTAATAAGTCGTTCGTCGTGAGAGACAAGAATGACGCCGCCCTTAAATCAGAGATCAAATTAGTTGGCTGTAAGATGAAATCTTAATGATCGATCGAGCGGCTATACCTTAAATGCATTTATAGCTTTGCCAAGGGCATCGATTGTTTCAATGTCCAAATGATTTGTCGGTTCATCCAAAACCAGGAAATTTGGTTCCGCTATTAAATAATGGAAAATTTAATATTTGTTTTGTAAGATATTGTCGATATCTTTGTTAACGAACCCATGCACATTTTCGCTAAGGCAACACGTGATTTTTGTCCACCGGACAAGCTGGCGATGCTCTGCAGAGCCAATGGACCCGAAACACCAAAACTGCCCAGTTGTCGTCGATATTCCTCATCCGGCCGGCCGGGAAACAGTTCGGCCAGCACACCCACACAGGTTACGTTCATATTTAAGTGGTCGACGTGATGCTGGGCGAAGTAGCCAATGCGCAGGCCGCGATGGAGTACTATGTTTCCATAGATGGTGGTCAGTTGACCGACAATAATCTTAAGCAGCGTCGATTTACCCGCTCCGTTCTCGCCCACAATGCAGATTCGTGAATCCGATGTGGCCGATAGATTAACGTCCTTGAAAATGGGCAACGGATCCTCGGGATTGTAACGAAACGTAACCTCAGAGATGGCCAACACGGGCGGATTAAGTGGGTCCACTTCCGGAAATTTGAGGGTAACAATCGTCTCCTTCTCCACCGGCTTCAGCTCGGGGCTGACGGTGTAAACATACAAATTAGGCAATTAATCTACGTGAAATAAAGTAATTAGTATCTACTTACAGTTTCTCAAGCATTTTAATTTTGGACTGTACAGATGATGCTCGATTCGCATTGTATCGGAAGCGATCAATAAATTCCTGAACATGAGACCGATGCGCCAATTGTGCCTCGTATTCGCGACGCTGCGACTTTAGTTTCTCCGTCTTCGTCTTCTCAAACTGCTCGTAATTGCCCCTGCAAAATGATATGGTAAATAAAGTTGGAGGCATGTTTGAACACTCAGCGCCAGCAACATGTACTCACTTATATGCCTCCAGCTCCTGGGAATGTAGATGGAGGATGTCCGTGGGCACCGTATCTAAAAAGTTTCGATCGTGAGACACTACCAAAATGGTTGTAAGCCACGTTTGCAAGTAAGTCTCCAGCCAAATAATGGCCTTAATGTCCAACATGTTCGTCGGCTCATCAAGCAGCAGCAGATCCGGTTTAGAGAATAGCGCACGTGCCAATGCCAAACGCATACGCCATCCGCCTGAGAATGATTTGGTCGGTCTGAGCTGCATGTCGGCATCAAAGCCAAGACCCTTAAGTATCACAGAAGCGCGTGCCACAGCCTTGTCCGCCTCAATATTCTGCAGTGCGGCATACGTATCACTTAGTTCGCTGGAAAGCGTGGCATCCTGTACGCCACTATTCAACGCGGCCAGAATTTCCTTTTCTCTCGTCAATAGCCGTGTACGCTCCGTATCACACTCGAGCACACTCTCGACAGCCGTGGTATCATCGCCAACCACCTCCTGCTCCACATGCAGCACACTGATGTGAGACGGTATTTGCAGCTGACGCTCAGCAATCATACGTAGCAGCGTCGTCTTGCCAAGACCATTCCGACCAACGAGACCATAGCGTCGACCAAAGGATAACAGCAAATTGGCATTCTGCAGCAACACCCTGGTAAAATAAATTTATGTAATTAATCAAATTAATCGTAAATTGGAATTAATAATTAAAATTTAAATTTATATGCCCAACTTTTACTGGGCACAGGTGCGATATATCGATAACATTTTGTAATCATTAGCAATATTTACTGCTTACTTTTACTTACTTCTCACCGAATGCCAAATCGAAGTTTTCAATTTTAATATCCATGGAACGATTGAGGCCTTTTTGATCCAGTTTGGTGTTCTTCTTGTTTGTCACCTGCGAGGCAGTGGCCGTTTGCAACTTGACTGCAACCGGCACAACACCCTGCTTGGTCACCTCCTGTCGTTTCTCCTGCTTCTGCATCAGTTTAGCCTCAGCTTTTTCCAGCTTTCTGGAGTCCACTTTCTTTAATGAGGAATATTGTTGAGTGCCTATAATATATAAAATCCAGTTTGCTACTCACATTGGCACCATCCTTGTTGACCACCCAAATACTTTGCATATCCTTGTCCATACGCTCCATGTTCCTGGCCATTTCCTCAATATTAACTGGCGCATTGAGCACCTTGCGCTCAAC
This sequence comes from Drosophila fungiperda, assembly GCA_035042345.1. NCBI lineage: Eukaryota > Metazoa > Arthropoda > Insecta > Diptera > Drosophilidae > Drosophila > Drosophila fungiperda. Next base: position 826,148 of record JAWNLM010000021.1, read on the forward strand.
GTCCTTCGAATTGTTCTTCATTATGTTGAAAAATTCATCGCATAGCCCCCGAATACTCTCCTCAGACCGTTCCCCATCGATACCTTGCAGTATATCACCGACAGCCTCAAAGATGTCATCGCTGGTGGTAAAGTCCTCCTCACTGCCAGTGAGTACACCCTCAACGTAGTCCTTCAGCTCATTGTCAATGGCCGGAAACTCACGTTGCAAAATCTTAGCAAATTGACTCATTGTGGCGCTATTTATGATGATTGTTGTTCCTACACTTGACCTTGATCACGCAATCCAATACTGGTTGCTGCACAATGGGACACAGTGGCACTGGCCTTATTTTAATTGATTATTATTATTATTTGATTAACCACCGTCCCAGTGTGTTGGTCGCTCATCAACGTGCCAACAAAAAAGAAACTCACAGCACGGTTGCTCCAGCGCGTTCGATATGTATCGAATAAACTCTTTACTGTTTTTGTTTGTACAATCGAAAAACTCGATATATTTTTAACGAATATTTAAAATTGGTTGGTTGCTCGTTTATAAAAATATATATTTTTGCTTTAAAATTGCTTTATACTGAAAATATATATTTTACTTTCAAATTTGTGTTAGAAGTTGATAACAATTTTTAAAATGTACATGATTTAGAGCTAATCGCGCGTTGAGTGTACTACTTGTGTTGTACAAGTAGTTTGATAAAGCAGCCATAACATAATTCATAATAATTTAAAATAACAATTCTAAACGCTATTAAAAAAGGGGCCTTGGATTTTTTTGTAAAACATAATAATAATTGGAAATGCATATGTTAAAACCATTTAAAAAAGCATAAGCAATTTGTCTATATAGATTCTTAATACGGATCATAATCGTAGGCATACTTGTTTAAAAATTGCAAGAATCATATTTGAATAAATAATTGCAATAATCATAATAATAATTGTATAAATAATTGCAATAATAATAATCGCATTTGTATAAATAATTGCAATAATAATAATCGTACATAATTATAAGTTGCTCAAGAAGTTGTTCATAACAATTTACAAACTAGAATTACTACTATCACCGTTTTATGCGCTTACAACTTATTAAATAGGACTAAACATAGAATGTATGTATATGTTTATATATATAAATAGAACGCAATGCCTCTGAAATCGATTTGTTTGTATATGTACATGGCTTGATATTTATGGATACACTAGGCGCAAGACGTCACAGGATTGTTACTGCTGCTGCTGCTGCTGTTATTATTACCGCAACTAGTGCCGTTGGTTTTGCGCTGTCTGGCGCCACGTCCACTCAGCAAATAGGACAAATCGATCGGCTGCTCCTGCGCCGTCTGCGCATCCAGGCATTTCAGTTTCATGGTGTTCAGAACGTTCTCCAAGCGGGAGCGCTTCTTTTTTAGCACCTGCATATGTAAAGGTGTTTTAGGAAATTATTTGATACACATTGAGAGATATTTACCTGTCCGTTTGGCGGCAGGGGTGTCAGCACTTGAACAACTGCATCTGCCGCCGATCCAGTTGAAGTAACAGTCACAGTCTGTGTCATTTGTGCATTGCGCTGTTTTCTGCTGCCCACTGCTTGGGTCGCCTTCTGTTCCTGCCTGCTCAATTTGTTGGACGTTGCTGCTACTTCTATATCAGTCTTTTGCTTCCTCGTCTTTAACAACGATGGGTCTACATCATGTGGCTGCAAATAGTTGAATATATACTTAAGAGCTATACAAATGATATTTATTTATCAATTTATTACTTACCGCATAACTCTTTGAGATCTTCATTTTCTCGGGAAACTTTCTAAACGCATAGCTCTTGGTGCAAGCCGGATGATTTGCCTTGGCCTTTGAAAAGAAACGTGCCGTTTTGTCTACCCGTAGCTCGCAGATATAACAATGATCCTCATCGTTGCACTCTATGGGGCGTCCCTTGCAGAATGTGGTGCGATCGAGAACCCAACAGCGTCCAATCACCAGCTCAATGGGCACCACCTCGTACAAAGACACGCGAACCACCTCATTGGGATAGAAGCGTCGCGATGGCTCATGGAACGTTTCGTGGGGGCGCAAAAAGTGATGGCCAAATATGAAACGCTTACCCGCCTCGTTCTTCCACAGGTGCTCGACGCGAAAGATGTCACACTCCTGATAGTCAATGGCTCCAATCGTTTCGTACGTATGCTTCTGACTTGGCATCACCTTGCCGGTCTCATCCTTAATGGGTATGTCGCGCAGCACATAAACAGCATCGCCCTGACGCACCTGCAGCTCTCCCCGCATTAGGGATAGATAATAGCGATGCCCCTCTTCCGTGTACTCATCCAGTGGTATTTCGCGATCTACTTGCCGCGGCTCACAGCGTTCGCACTGATAGTTGTCCGCATCGATGTCCGCCTTGGTGCATTCTGTGTGTTGCCAGACCATGCACTTGGCGCACTGAATCATTAGACCCTCATCCTTGTACAGGCCACAAATGCAGCGAATGACATCCTCCTCATCGGTTGCTGCCAGTTGTTCAGGGGTAAGCGCAATCTCTTTTTGATTTATGCACTCCACGCTAGGCTGAATCGCTTTTTTCGGCTCCTCCACCTCTTCGTCCTTGGGCTTAAAACTGTGCAGGGCCTCCGGTTTACCAAGTATGTCCAGCAGCTGTGCATAACTGGCCGCTTTCTGCTGCTTGTACCTTGTCAGCAGCGTTTGCAGCGCTTTGGATTTACCCTCATCGTCGCCGTGCAGTTGACGAGCCTCCGTGAAGAGCTGCTGCATGTGCTCATCGTATTCCTGTGGCGTCTTATAATGTCCCTGTTCCACCTGCGTTTGAATTGTCCTAAAATCGAGACGCACTGGCTTTAGCTGCTTCTTTTTCTTGCTGCTTGCTACATTGGACAGCAGCTCAAACATCTTCAGTGATTCGAGTGTACTGCAAATGTCACGCAGCACCACAGCCATTTTGGCCATCTTTTCCAACTCGGGATCTTGTACGGCGTGGGTAAGGCCACGAGTCTTCATGTTGCGCGGCGTGCAGAGTGCAGAGATTTGTGCGGCCAGCATTGAACTCGATGATGGTGTCGATGGACGGCGTCCAGGTACATCGCTAGCATCTGTTGAAGAAGCCGCTGTCGTCTTTGCTGCCGCAGCACGTTTGGCCTTGCAGCGGCGGATCTGTACAAAAGAGTGAAAGTTGTTGAGTTGCTCGAAATAAGCACTAGGCTTAGTAGTATAAGTTACCTTCTCAAAGTTGCGCACGAGGAAGATGTTATACTGTTTGACCAATTTCTTCTCCTTGTCGGACAACTGCTGCACACGTGCCGCCGCCACCACCTCCGCCTCCTTCGCCGCTTGTAGCAGTCGCTGTGCATGCTTCTTGGCTTTGTGTTTGCGCTGCCGACCATTCTGATTCCCGATAATATCCTTAGCACCAGTAGTTGCACCATCTACACTCCCAGCTGTTTTCAGTTCCGCTGGCAACGGTTTAATGCGTTGCGACTTACCGCCAATGACACCGCGACACTGGGGCATATTGCAGCGACAGGGTTGACCCTCGGAGGGATTGAATAGCGAGAAATTGTAATCGTAGGTGAGCTCCTCACCATCCTCAATGGCACGCTTGGCAAAGAGCACCATGCGCGACAAGCCGTTCACGCTCCACTTTTGCATCTCACAATTTGGCTCACACGAGTGATTCACAAAGCGACAATCGCTGCCCATGCGCTGCCCATCGATGACCAGACCACCATCCAGATGCAGGCAATAGTGATGGGTATCATTCAGATATATGCTGGCCATTCGCTGCTTGAACTCACGCTCCGTAACCACCTCACCGACATACTCCAGTATATAGGTGCCCTTCGCAATGGGTAACTTAGTTCGCACACCCCAACCCTTGTTCGTTGTCATGAAACGCTCCACACCAGGGGCAACCTCATGTCGCTGGATTTTCTGATTGCGACACTTATCGCCCGCGGGACAATTACTAGGAGCACATTCCGTGTACACCATGCGGTTCAGGCAATTGTCCAGACACGCACCATTCGCTTGGGGCTTGCAATTGCAGTTGGGATGATCGAAGCCCGCAATATTGGGACGCACCGACTCCGCATAGACATTGGTGCGTATTTTGCGATAGTTCCACGACGGCACCACATGCCGCGTGGGCAGCTTATCATGGCTGTAGGCCCACCAAATATCATAGGGCAGCTCAAAGTCAATCTGACTGCGTCGAAAATATCGCTCACAATACATGGGCGCTGGTAATAAGGAGCTACCCAGGAGCTGCGGTTGCTGCTGTTCCCCATCGGCAATTTTCCTATTCGCCTGCTGCTTGGCCGAAGAAGAGATGACTGCATTTGTGGTAGTTGTTGCTGCTGTTGCAGGTGCTGCTGCAGCAACTGGCAGCTGCTTAAAGTAGTTGGAGAAGAGACCCGCAACCAAATAGTTTTTCTTTAGTTTCGTTCGCTTTCGCTGGGATGTTGTGCTGCATTTATCCTCGCTGGTATCACTACAGCTGGCATAGTCGGTGGCCAGATTGGAGGCGGATTCATGGGCGGGTAAAGGTTCATGTTCATTGAGCGGCACTGGCTGCTGCAAGCGTTTCGCTTCCGCTTCTGCTGCGATTTTGATGTGGTCATCAGGAGTTGGCCGTGTGGTTGCTCCTACAACTGTCACTGGCTGTATCTGCTGCTGGTTTTGCTGCTGCATTTTGGCTGCAGTCTCCTGTTGCTGAATGGTTTTACGTCGCTTTAAGCGAATTTTACAGCTAAAATTTGTGTTAGGATCAATGCCAGCCGGCAGCTTGATGCTAGGTTCAAGCTTCTGCTCTAGCCTGGGCATGCTATTCACCTCCGCTTGCTTGGCAGCGCGTCCACGCTTCTTAGCCGGCTGCACCTGCAGCAGGGGAGGAGCTGGCGGCTCGGGTGGTTTTTGCAGCCGGGGTCTGCCCCGACCGCGTGGCTTGCCTCGACCATTGCCAGCGGCACTGCTGCTGTTGGCGGGCGTTTGTGGCCGCTGCAAGCGCTCCAGCGCTACGACAGACAGACGCGGTGCCCGCTGATTGCTGCTGCGTGCCATAAACGTTTCCCGCGCCTCCCCCGTGGACGGCACTCGCTCGCAGTCCATGGCCACAGCTGCTGTCAGCGTGCTGCTGCTGCGTGTTTCGCGCGTCGGCAATTGTTGCTGTTGCTGCTGTTGTTGCTGCTCCTGTTGCTCTAGTGGCGATTGCTGCTGCTGCTGTTGGATTGTTGCCTGTTCTATGCTCACCTTTCGTTTCTTTCGTCGCACTGTGGGGAAACCGGTGCGATTGATTTTCTTGCGCTTGCGCTTTAGCAATAAATTGCCAGCCGTTTTGTGCAGCAGCGTTTCCAGCACGCGCTGGCATTGCTCCTTCTTGTTGGCATCTTCTTTGATATCGAGTGAAGCGAGCAGCGGTGATTCCACCTCCGATTTCGTGATGACTGATTCATTTAGCTTCGCTATGGGTATTTGTATTTCCAGCTCCACGGACGGCTCAAAGATGCCCGGCGGCGGGCAACTGTTGCTGCCTGCGGGCGATCGTAGCTGCTGCTGATGCTGGGGCAGCTCACGTGCTGCTGTTACTGCTGATGCTACTGATGCTGCACCAGAGCCTGCGACCGTTAAGCCCTTTGACTTGCCGCCCTGACGCCGCTGCTGCTTAAGGGAACACAGCGAGCTGGGACTTATGTCCAGCAGCTTGCCGCCGCTTATCGAATTGTTATCCACAACAATGCGCAGTGGTGAGTCATTGCCGCCAGGTGCAGAAGTCGCCACTCCTCCACCTACGGCTGCCTCTTGGCTAACCAGCAATAGGCGCTTTTTTGGCGTCAACTTCTTGGCATTGAACTGGGCCTGGGCTTTGGTGTTGGCGCTGCTCTTGGCCGCTGCTGCAGCAGCTGCCCATGCTTCGGCATCTAGTTTTCCGCCATTGCTGGCAAAAGCAGTCGCCACCTCGGCACCTGTTGTGGTGACCAAATAGTGTCGCTTCTTTAGCGGCAACTTGTGATCATCAGGACTAGAGCTGTTACTGCCGCCGCTGTTGCTGCTCGACTTCTTATGCCGTCGTTTGGCACCGTTGCCGCTGCCGCTACTGCTGCTAATGCCATTCGCATTGCCAGCGCTGGCCGATAGCATAGCAAAGTCGATCAATGGCTCGTTGGGTTTGCGCTTCTTGAGCGCCCGCTTCACCGGCTTTGTGGCTGTTGCTGCCGTCGCTGGTGCTATGGTATTGTTGCTGCCACTGCCATTTAGCAGCGGTTGTAACGTGGCCGCAATTGGCGCTGTGAGCGTTGCTGCCTGCAGCTTGTTGGCATCGGCAAGCAGCTTCTCCTTGCCACTGCTCGCCGTCAAGCGATCATCCTGTATGCGACAGCGAGCATAAAACGTGCTCGCTATTATATCGATTTCGGTGAGCAGCTTGGAGTCGATGTTTAGCGATTTCGCATGACTGAAACTCTTTCGACGATGGCGACGACGCACTCGCGATGCACCGGACACATAACTGCTGCACATACTCGCCGCCGATGAGCGACGACTCTTGATCTTGCACGCGCTCTTGCTTGGCAACATTGTGTCTTGACTGATTGAGTGCTTGCGCTGCAACAGCATTTTACCTGTAGATAAAATCAACAAATAGTATGTAAACCAACAACCGAATTACTTTAAAGTTAAGAATTAAGCTCACCCTGTATAAAACTATCCGCTGTTGTAGTTGCTGGCGTTGTTGTTGTGGGAGTGGCTCCACCAGTCTGTGCGCCAGTTGCTGGCTTCGCTGCTCCACTAAAATACTGGCCGGTTGCCACAAATCGATTGATTTCACCATATTTCTTACTGGCACTGGTGCTGGGCAAACACTTCAGACTAGGCTTGCTAATGTACTCGTTGCTCTCCTCACTGCTCTGGCCCAGCGACAGTCCAGCCAGCTGCAATATGTCCAGATCGTGCTCATCGCTCAGCGCATTCGCATTTGCCGTCTCATGGCTGCTCTTCAGCATGGAGGCGCGTCTGCGTCGACGCATCGATTTGCTCGATTTGCCGGACGATTCCTTGCAATCGCTCCGATAGCCGCAGCTCTTGGCACGACTCATGCGGCGACTGGTGCAGCTGCGACTGCTGTAGCGACTCTTGCAGCTCGCATCAGACTTGTAGCCCGAGTTGTGATTGTGCCGCTGATGCCGCACACTCCCGTAGTCCGAAACGTAACCGCTTTTTGCTGCGAGAATTTTGCTGCAAATGGTGCCTGTGGTGACGCTGCCGACGGTAGCGGTGCCGCCGCCATCACTTTTATATCCACTAACTGTGCGTAAACGAAACTTTTTGTTCACATCGATTTTGCGCCAGAGCGGATCGATTTGCAGCTCCTCCTTATTCGCCTTTTGTCTGTTGCCCTGTCGCTGCTTCCTGCGCGGCGGTGGATAAAGCACACGCTCCGTCGCATACATTCGCTTATCCAGATAGGCCATATCGATTTTGGGTTTGGGATTATCGCTCACTAGGACCTGCTGCATTTTCGGCGATGGTGTTGTGCTGATCACACCAGAATCTGCAGACTCATTGATCGTAGGCACTGCCACAGATTGCAGCGGAGCAGTAACAGCAGCAACGGCAACACTTGGCTGCAGTTTTTTTGGACGACCGCGACGCTTACGTTGTTGTTGCTGCTGTTGCAAAGGTTGCGTGTTGTTGCAGATATTGTTGTTGTTGCCAGTGCTCTTCTTTTTTTCAGGTCCAGTTGCATTTGGTTGAGAAGCAGTTGTTGCTGGAGTTACTAGGCTTGCAGCGTTGCCCGTGTGATTCAGCATTTGTGTCTTCTCCATAAAGTCCTGCAGTAGCGTGGATTGATATTGCGGCAATTGTTGCCTAGTTTTGGCAGCGACTGCTGCTGCTGCCACACTGCTGTTGTCCTCGGTATCACTTTCGACGCGCTTGATGGCCGCCTTGACCAGATCGGCTGCTTCGTTGTCGCTGCTGGTGATGCCCATGTTATCGCCCTGTCCTTGACTAATCCCAATCGCTGTTAGCAGCAAACGTGGCGCACGTTGTATATGCACTTGCAGCGGCAGATTATCCTCAGAGTCAGAGCTAAACGCTGCTGACGTCGACCTATGTGATTTGCTATTGTTATTATTATTATTGTTATTGTGGGTAGTATTTTTAATGTTGCTGCTGGTCTTTTGCGCAATTTTCCTTCGCTTGACTTTAATCTTTTTGGTTGTGTTTACAGTGGACAAGTTGGCCTTCTCCTTGTCCCTTGGCTTGTCACTGGCCTCCATTGTTGAGCAGCCGCTCGTCTCCTGAGCCTCGCTCATTTTGCGCACCTTTGTCAGCTTCTTGCGTGAACTGTTTTCAACTGTCGCCACTGCAGATATTGCTGCTGCCGTTTTTGTTGATATTTCCTTTGTAGCTGGTGAGATTGTTAGACTTGTTGCTGTTGTCAATGGCGGGTTTCTTATGGCAGATATTCTCATACGAAGTCCATCAGTATCCGAACGTTGCACGCTAAATTGTGTTGCTGATTTCGTTGACTTCGATTGACTCGATTGATCCGTAATAGAATCAGTTTCCTACAAAAGCAAAACAAAATTAAAATTTTGTGATTGGTACATTTATATTAAGTGAGACAGTAAAAATTTAAACCATTCGTTTTAAAGTTTTGTCATATTATTGATATGTATGACTTAATTTATACATATATATCTTTATATGTTTATATCTGTATATATGTAATTCACAACGTGGAGAGTAGCATAACAATAATATTAGTTTTACATGGTGGCAAATTATAATATTTGGTTCGTTTGTAGCCTGTAATATGATTTTTTTGATGCAAGACTTGCCTCATTTTCACTGCCGGATTCTTGTGTACGTTGCTGCGCTTCGAAAACCTTTTCCTTTTTTCCTGCTGCTGCTGCTGATGCCTCATTTTGGCCACTGCTCATATTTCAACTCGAGGGCGGAGCTGTGAAATAATTTAACAAATATATCAACCCGGTCACATTAATTACAACACCACACGTTAAGAATTTTTGACAATTAAAGTAGGTCAAACCACAAAAACCGAGAGACAAAATACACACGCACACACTGAGCAATACGTTGCAGTTATCAGAAAGGGGCGAAAGCGCGGGTGAGTAAAACTCTCACACATAGAAACACACATACGCAGACACACACACTTACGTTTTATTATTTTTCTTTTTAGTGGTAATTGATTATGCACACTAATAATGTAATTGCTGTTTGGGCATATGCAAATGAATTTTGCGCCTTTAATTGCATCGCATTCAAGTTTTGCTTTCTGCTTTTGCTTGTGGCTTTGTTTTGTTTCTTAAAATGGCGCCGTTTTCACCCTGCAGTCTCGCGTTGAATTTTCACTGCTTCTGCTGTTGCTGCTACTTTGTTCGAAAGGCGCGACGCGACATGCTTCAATTCACATGCATTTATTTTGCTGATGATACAATACACTTGCATTGGCTTCGAATAGTTTATGGCATAACATTTGCAATATTTTGCAAGAAATATTCTTCAATTTTAATAATAAAACAAAAAAGCCACAAGGTACGAACATAAATAAAGAAAAGAAACTACGAATTAGAGATGATAGCACATAGCGATACATCGTATGCTAAAATTGTTCAACTTATCGAGCTATTCGATATCTTACTGTGTGCACTTGTGACGTTTCCCAGCACTATTTACTACCGCAATAAGATATGAGCATTATATGTCGGCGAAAGCAAAATATCGATTGTTATTCACAATGATCAGCCATCAGAAGGCGTAAAAGAAGAAGACGCCAAAATATTGCTGCTGGGTGAAAATTGTTGTTTATTAAAATGAGTAACAAGTCGTCAAAAGCAAACAGTGCCGCCAGCAGCATGCTGTATGGCTCGAGCATATCAGCCGAATCCATTAAAGTAATAGCAGAAAGCATCGGCGTTGGCTCCCTATCAGATGACGCCTCCAAAGAGCTAGCCGAAGATGTTTCCATCAAACTGAAGCGTATGGCTCAAGATGCTGCCAAGTTTATGCACCATGCCAGGCGGCAGAAACTATCCGTCCGGGACATCGATATGTCGCTCAAAGTGCGCAACATTGAGCCCCAGTATGGATTTGTCGCGCAGGATTTTATACCCTTTCGGTTTGCCTCCGGCGGTGGCCGTGAGCTGCACTTTACGGAGGACAAAGAGATCGATTTGAGTGAGGTAATCGCCAATAATTCGGCTAAGCTACCGCTTGATCTGACGTTGCGCTCCCATTGGTTCGTTGTCGAGGGCATACAACCCACTGTGCCGGAAAATCCACCACCACTTTCCAAGGACTCGCAATTTCTGGATTCGGTGAATCCCGTCATTAAAATGGATCAGGGACTAAACAAAGATGCTGCTGGCAAACCGACCACTGGAAAAATTCACAAACTTAAGAACGTAGAAACGATACATGTCAAACAGTTGGCCACACATGAACTGTCCGTCGAACAGCAGCTCTACTACAAGGAGATCACCGAAGCATGCGTCGGATCCGATGAGCCTCGACGCGCCGAAGCTCTACAATCGCTCGGCTCTGATCCAGGTCTGCACGAAATGCTGCCCCGCATGTGCACATTCATTGCCGAGGGTGTTAAGGTGAACGTTGTTCAAAATAATCTGGCGCTGCTGATCTACTTGATGCGGATGGTGCGCGCCCTGCTCGACAATCCATCGCTCTTCCTAGAGAAATACGTACGCAGTAACAGCAAGCATTATTTATATACAAAAAGATGAAAAATGTTTTTTATTTTAGCTGCACGAGCTGATACCATCTGTGATGACCTGCATTGTGTCCAAGCAGCTTTGTATGCGCCCCGAACTGGACAATCATTGGGCTCTGCGTGATTTCGCCTCCCGCCTGATGGCCCAGATTTGTAAGACATTCAACACGCTCACAAATAATCTGCAAACGCGTGTCACACGGTAAGTGCATTAAGAAACAATAGCATTGAAGAAAACAAATAATCATAAATTTCTTGCAGCATCTTTAGCAAGGCTCTGCAAAATGATAATACCCATTTGTCATCCCTCTATGGATCCGTTGCGGGCCTTTCCGAGCTAGGCGGTGAGGTGATTAAAGTGTTTATTATACCACGCCTAAAGTTCATCTCGGAACGCATCGAGCTGCATCTGTTGGGCACCTCGATGAGTAACACCGACAAAACAGCCGCCGGACATATACGAGCTATGCTTCAAAAATGCTGTCCGCCCATATTGAAGCAAATGCGCGGCTCACCGGACATTGCCGAGGAGTATAAAATGGATTTTGGCTTTCTTGGGCCCTCGCTGTGTCAGGCTGTGGTCAAGGTGCGCAATTCTCCCGCCAGCAGCACCGTAACGCTATCATCCACTACCATCAATACGGCGCCCATAACAAGTGCTGCTCAAACGGCTACAACAATCGGACGCGTCTCGATGCCCAGCTCCCAAAGGCAGGGGTAAGTTATGTCTTACTAAAAGTTAATTAGAAGCAAAGTTAGATTTGAGTATATCAAGAATAAAACGTGTAAAAGGCTTTATATTTTGAGTATAGGAATGGAAGATGCGAGCCGAAGATATATCTATCCACATATATGTGTGAAACAGATTAGGTACCTCATATCTCTATAATAACCATATGTATTAATTATATGTGTATTGTTGTGATGTGAAGTGTTAGGAGATACCCTTTAAAGCCATATTTATAGCTTGTTTATCGGAAGGAACCTTCAAAAGACATTAGCCAGCAGCTTTAAGGGTCGAACATAGTAACTATAGATAACATATTGCAAACAGATGTGAATTGTTAGGATATGTTTTTAAATACACGTAAAGGTACATTTAAATCGTATTCATTGCAAGCAGTCTTCAAGAATATTTTGAATGAAAATTGTATTCAGTTGTAGCTTTAAGAGACGAATTGCAAATAATCTTAAATATTATTATTTGTTTTCTTTAGCAGTCCTGTGGTCTCCACTCTACCACAAATACGCGCCATTCAGGGTAATCAGCCGCCGCAGAAGTTTGTGATTGTTGCACAGAACTCGCCGCAGCAGGCGCAGGCGAAGGTGGTGCGCCGTGGTAGTTCACCGCACAGCGTGGTGTTGTCCTCATCGTCGACCAACGGGGCGAATGCATCAAATTCGAATTCATCATCAACGGGAAGTGTGGCGAACAGTTTGCTGACCGCGCGCAGCAGTGATAATGTGTGTAGCAGTCCAGGGTACCTGCCAACTCCCTAAATCCCACAACAACTCTAATATGCTGTGTTTATACGCATTTCAGAGCATTATGGATGTCAATTCGTTGATCATTGAAACGGAATTGGTGCGCTCACCGCCCGGCCTGGATGATTTATCGCATCTGGAGTAGCCTTTTTCACACACACACACACACAAACGCACATCCCATACACCCTATGCCACTCCCCACCACTTAGTTATTTAAGTTGAAAAACCAGTTTATACATTAACAAAAACAACATGCAATAAACATGCATTAAACAACCAAACGCAACCCCCAAAACATTCTACTACTTACGCCCCGTCTCCTGCTCCCCATTACCCGTGGCTCAGCTTAGCACGCATGTGCGAGGAAGAAGTGTTCGTCTATCGATTTTTCGCACAACAAAGCAAACACCTTGTACATACCAAAATTAATCAGTGTGTGTTTTCGCAGAAGCGCTGAGTAGTTTGAAAATTTTCGCATTATTTTTGAAAAGAAATAAAAATAATAAATTAAAAGTGAAATGCATGCAAGATTTGCGGAACCCGAACCAGCCTCACCGGACAGTGTGGATGAGATTGAAAGCGAATCGCTGGAGGCACGCATCGAGCACTTTAAGCAGAATCCCAACAACATGGCCGTGCTGCATGGCTTCATCGATGAGGTGGCCCAACGAGCCGAAACAGAGGCCAATAAGCGAGCTCTTGATGCCCATAAATTGCAACAGGTTGGCTAATCATTTATTATCCGTCAATTGGAAACGTATCGTTATACATATGAAAACATGCTTATATTTACAGGGCAAGGAGAAGCGACCAAGTAAGTAGCAGCCAATTTCTTTATCTCTCATCCGTCAATTGTACTTCTTCTTCATTTGTTGCTATGGAAACTTAAAGTTTGGACGATCGAAGTCTGCCATGCATTTGCTCGTGTAGTAGATCTTCGCGCATGACTCTTTGTACTGATTCTCTGTCCCAAAAATAGAATCATTTTATTAATTCAGGGTCTAACTAGTAGCTACTCGAGTACGTATGTGTCTCTCAAGGGATTCAAATTGCAAGGCAAAGGCTTAAAGTGTTATTGTCACACAAAGAGAATGATGTTCTGGGAATACTGTATTATAATAGGATCAAGTGTTATTTCAGCTCACTTTTATTTATTACTGTCAGTATTCTTATTATGAGTTAAAAATGTCTTAAATCTGTTTTACCTATAAAATTAATTTTTCAATTTTAATTTGATATAATTCAATTACATATATTATTTTTAATAGGGGATGCAATTATTTCAAATTCTTAGCACTTTTGAATTGGCTTGCACTTTTATATTAGACTTGATATCGCTATTATAATATGGATAAAGACAAACCTTCTCAGTCTTAAAAACTTAAGCCTACATTCAATTTATGTGAGCCACTTAACTGCCAAATAGAGTGTAGTTAAGTAAAATTGTAAAAACGACAAATTCAGCAAGGATTAATGGAAATTCGTGGACTTACGTTCTTCCTTGCAATGAGCTAGTGCCCCCCGTGCTGGTCCCTGCATCTCGGGTGGCAGAATGATGGGCACCTGGGCAAGGGACTTGGATATACTGAATTCACCCTTCTTGGTCAAAACGCCTGCTAGTTGTGCAACGCATTTTGTATAGCACTAAGTTAAACGAGTAAATAAAGGAGGAGAGCAACTGAGTGATTAATAAAACTCACCATTAAATCCTGTGTGGGCTCCAAATCGAAATCGCCATAACGTATACGATCAAGGATCTCCAGTGGGACCTTATGTTTACCGATGCAACCGCTGCGCATCATATCAATCGATTGGATAAATTGTTGCATTGTGACGCCACTGCAAAATCCGGGGAAAATCACCAGGAAGCCGAGAAACAGGAGCTGCCAGGAACTTCCCCTGCACGAGGGATCGGCGACAGACCGTAGAACTGGGTTGTATTGGTTTAAACTCATGATGTGGGTGGTGTAATGCGTTAGATGTGGGTTGCACGGTGCCTTTTATAAGCTTGGTGGGGGGGGTGGCCACTGGCAAGTCACTTTGACATCCGATAATTAAAAGCGACATTAATGAAATGCTATATTTGCTTGTGATATGTTCATTTATTTTTGCTCGATTGCATGACTGAATACTTACGTTGCACTTTTCTTGTCAGCCTTTCACCAAACCTTTTTTTTATAATTTTGCTTACTTTTTTTCCTTCTTCAAACGTCTGCCTTGGCACTAATCACTTTAGGTTTCGCCATACCAGATTTTAAGAACGGCAAAGTTGTGAATCGCGCCCGGGGCTTTGTGGTGCGCATTTTTGATGCCATCTGCAATTGTGCCAACAACAATGCGGCCGCAGCAACAACACGCTTCAAGCTGCGCAATAACGGAGGCAGTGCATCAGCAGCTGGCGGCAAGCGGCAACAGTCGCAGGATGAGCCCGAGACGCTGGTCCTCAGCAAGAAGAAACCATCGGCGGATGGAAAGAAGAAGGGCAAAGGTGTCACCATGGCCGACGATGTAGAGGCGGGTGTTCGACTGGTCGACTAAAGAATTCAATTCATCAAAAGCAAATCTCTACGTTAAGTCCAAGGAATTTAATCAAAATATGCAAAAGTTTTTTTCACCGAAAGAGCATTGACAAAAATGAAAGTCCAACCACTGTGCTTAAATGACCATTAGTTCTAGGCCTATGTTTAAAAATTGACAAATTTCAAATGCACAAAAAATTATATAAAGCAGGAAATTGTAATCTTCAGTAATTTCAGTGCTGCCAACATCAAATATTTTATTTATAGCAGAAACTAGGTAACCAAGTTTTATTCATTTGATTTCCATCTTTGTGAAATACCAATTTTTCGTTGAAAAGTTTCAAGTATCAACAATAAATTTGACATGTGGAAGATTATTTATATTCATAAACAATTTTTCGTTTCTTGCCTTAAAATAATTTAATTTTGCTCAAATCGTACTCAGCACAAAGTCTAGTCTTCCTGATGTCAGGTCCTCAATTGGATTAAAACTCTTGTATATCTAAATTTACCTGTATGTCAGCATTACCTATTTAATTTTGTTAACCTAAATGTGATCGGATCAAGTTTTGTGGATAGACGTAAAGCACTAACGGTTTGTTTTAGGTTAGAATCTATTAAGAACACGCAATATGAAATTTATCTATTAAAAGTAAAAAATAAAAAACGAGAGATCTCATTTCACTTACGCAATACAACAATCAATGAAATAAATCAAATTAAAATAACATATATACTATCTTAAAGTGAATAGAGCCCAATCACAATAACAGGCCTCTCAAATTCCACCTATTGATAACTTTACAACAAACTATATATATATATATATATATAACGTATACCCATAAATATTGATGTGTATATGAGACTATTTAGCTATGCGTGTGTAGTAGTGAATGTGTTTTGAAAACCCGCGGTTCAATACTTATATACAAGCATATAAATGTGTACTGATTTTATATACATAAATGTACTTATAAACTTAGATAAATTTATTTATTTACACCGCAATACCGTACAACTTTCTATGCCGCATCGGTTTCCATACGACACGCTCTATTTATATTTTTGTGAGACCCTTTTTGGAGACTACTTGTAAAACTTTCTACATGCTTACATACTCAGAATCAAAAAATGTAATAATCATATAATAAATAGCTAACTGTCTTTATAAATAGATTTTTTGATATAAGAGCTGTAAAACTAAACCTGCAGACATTTATTTTGTAATGCCCAAAATATTATAAGTTTTGAATATGTATGTGTTTGCTTGACGATATGTGTAATATGAAAAAATGTGTATAATGCACAAAAATACTGTTGTATTTAGTTAACAATTATCAGCAATAAATTGTAACAATGTTTTAAAAGTGTTTGATAATCATCTTAAAGTTGGGAATAAAGAAAAACAGTTAAGCATAAGTTTGAGAACCAAAACAAAATGGGAATTTCGCACTGAGCTTATTGATTATTGTTTAATAAAACCTGTTATATGATGAGGCTGTTTCTTATGAAATTAAATGCTTAACAGTATTTTATTGCGAATCTTTAATATGTTCTCTTACCTCAGTCCGGTTTGAAAAGATTTATTGTTTGATGATCAACTGTCAGTTGGCAGGTTATATAAGGCAATTCAATTGTTCAATTTAACCAGGTTTTTTTGTTTTATTTATAAATATAATGTATTTGGTAACAGTTGAGAATTAAAACCTGCCGAACAGCATCATTAGCAATGCACGGCACGTTTTCTGTCACAATTTTCCATTGACATAGGCATGTTGCCGAGAAAGATGAGCTTCAATTATTCGCCACTGAAACTGGGTCTAACTCTAAGCTCATAAGCATTAAAAGGGACCAGCATTTCAGAGCTCCAGTTTACTGATAAGTGGTACTTAATATACATATATAGTACTATATATATAGTCGAAAACTGGCTTGATTGCTTGAGCTTTCGAATTCTTGTCTGGAATCTTTAAAATACGCGGCTTGCACTTATTATACATTAAATAAAGTAAATAGCCGTTATATATAGTAAAATCCCAAAGTGTCATTCAAGTTCGCATGCAAGGTGAATTAATGTACCCCAAGCTGAGCTTGAAGAGAAACAGTGAGAAACATTTATACAGACGTAATTTGAGAATCTATAGCTCGACTTAGGCAGCTTATCGAGAGCTGTACGAAAAATACAGCTTCGATTGCTCACAACGGAAACGACACGCGATAAAAATTAAAACTTGCTGATGTGAAAAAAGTTTTGAAATTAAATATTTAGTTTGCAAGGGTAAGATGAAGTGTTTGGAGCTAATATTCGTTGCGCTGCTTAGCTTCAGATGGCAGCCGGTGATGTCCAAAAGCTACTCCGTAGAGTACACGGGTGGGTAATGTAGAGTGATTCATTACCCCATAAATACTAAATAAATACGTTCTGGCTGTAGATCTGCTTGAGCTCAGCGACAACGATGAGTTCCTGTGGGGCGCCGCAGAGAATGAGCAACATGCCCAGGCCAATAATAATAGTGATGTATCCAGTTTTCTATCACGTCATCGTCTGAGCAAGCGACAGGCAGAAGCTCAAAGTGGTTCTTCCCTTCTGGTGAGTATTGGAAAGTCACTATAAATTTATTTTAAATCGAAATCAGTTGTCTTAAAAATGAACAGAATATTGCATACAAAAATAATACTTTAAATGCATACAGTTAAGTTGGAAAATTAATTTGGTTATTTATACTATTATATATATTTATAAAAAAAAAATTAAATTTATAATTATTATAGGAAAACAAGGACTACGGCGCATGTCGCACGTCACTTGGTGTTGCCGGGCGTTGTCGCCCTGTTATTTACTGCCGCATGCCGGAGCTGAAGAACGATGTGTGGCGTTTGGTCTCCCAGCTATGCATCATTGACAAAAGGTTACGCCCAATAAAATCAATTCAATCATTGAAATTCATTTAAAATATTATTCGCTATCACAGTTCCATTGGCATTTGCTGCACCGAACAGTCGACAACGTCACGCTTCAATCCACAGTTTGTGGACCCCAATGAGAAATCGCCGCGAATTGTCAATCGGCCGGAGAAACGTGGTTGCGGCATTACAACACGTCAATTTCCCCGGATTAGTGGTGGACGTCCAGCGGAGTCAGATGAATGGCCCTGGATGGCGGCGCTGCTGCGCGAAGGTCATTCTTATGTGTGGTGCGGCGGTGTGCTAATCACAGATCGCCATGTGCTAACGGCGGCTCATTGCCTGCACAAAATCCCCAAGGAAGAGATATTTGTACGACTGGGCGAGTACAATACCCATGTAAATATACGGTGATTTCAATTCAATCTTTACAAACTTGACATCTATCTATCTAATCAAAAAAAAAAAAACAGCAAGTAAATGAGACACGCTTACGAGATTTTCGCATTGGTAACATGGTCCTGCATGTGGACTATAATTCGTTAACATATGAGAATGATATTGCTCTCATACGCATTGAGCGACCGACGCTGTTTAATAGCTATATATGGCCCATATGCATGCCCCCGCTCAATGAAGATTGGACGGGACGCATGGCCGTTGTCATGGGCTGGGGCTCACTCACTTTCAGTGGTCCCTACTCCAAGATACTCATGGAGGTGAGGAGACTTCAACAACCGTTCAAAATTATTATCTAAATTTGAGAACTTTTTAGACAAATTTGCCAGTTTGGAAACAATCGGATTGCAATTCTGCCATAGTTCAAAACATACCGGACACGGCCTTATGCGCTGGTGACCCGGAAGGCGGCCATGATAGCTGTCAGGGTGATAGCGGTGGTCCGTTGCTCGTACAGCTGCCCAATCAGCGCTGGATCACCATTGGCATTGTCTCCTGGGGCATCAAATGCGGCACACCGAAACGTCCAGGAATATATACGCGTGTGGATCGCTTTCTGGATTGGATTGTTTCTAATGCAGACATATAACAAGCAGATATATTATGATATACATTTAATTTACTTGGCATTAGCTATCCAAATGCTTTGCTCTAAATACATACAGCTATTTAGATACTAATAAACATGTTAACATAAGTCATATCTAAAAAGTTTACATGAACGCAGTTTGTGTCCCCAAACGCCCAACCCAAGTGCTTAGCCTAAAGTTAGCCTATGCGACTATGTGCTGACTGGCTTAGCCGAAACACTGGCTATCTTTTCAAACGGTGTCGTAGATTCACTTGTGCAATCTGTCTCTAATAGCTGTGGATCCGCAAAGGCAATCCTATAGACATCATCATAGGTGCTGGCAAAATGAACTTGCAAGCCATCGGTAATGAAGCTGGGCAGCTCGTCAAAGTCCTTCTTATTGTCAACGGGCAGAATGAGACAGGTGACGCCGCTACGACGAGCCTAAAATGCATAATATCATCATGGGAGTGTAATATTTTATAAAAATGGTTTTCTGATCGAACTTACAGCAATTGTTTTCTCTTTGATGCCGCCCACAGTCAAAACCTTGCCCATTAAGGAAACCTCACCCGTCATTGCCACATCAGGGCGCACTGGTTTGCCGGTGGCCAGTGAAACTAATGCTGTGATTATGGTAACACCAGCGCTAGGTCCATCTTTCGGTGTGGCGCCTTCAGGCACATGTAGGTGAATGTGTCTGTGAAGGAAAATTAATAAGTTAAAAACTTGTAATGGGACAAATAAGGATTGCTTAAAGGTGCATTTCTACTACAAAAGCTTTACTAAAATAAATTAGAAAAATATTTGCTAAAAGATTAGCTACTTACTCTTGCTCAAGGAATTTGTTCTTTGGATCATATGCGTGCAAAAAGTTTCGCGCAACAGTCAAGGCAATTTGGGCTGATTCCTTCATAACATCGCCAAGATTGCCTGTTAAGTGTAATGCTCCACTGTTCGCTTCGGGTTTTTCGGAGCGAATGTGACGCCGGGATGTCTCAATGTATAACGATGATCCGCCCATTGCTGTCCAGGCTAAGCCCATGACTACTCCGGCTGGTGTCGTTGCGTACATGCGGTCCGAACTGAAGACTTGTTTGCCCAGGAACGTTGTTAGATTGTCGGCATTCACTGGGAACTCCTCGCCCTCTTTCTTGACCAGCCGGAAAGCCACCTTGCGTATGACCTTCTCGATGTGCTTCTGCAGATTACGCACACCAGACTCGCGACAATAGCTGCGTATAAGCATTTTTAGTGCATCCTCGGTTATGTTCACCTGTTTATCCGTAAGTCCACAGTCGTTCATTGCCTGTGGTATCAGGTACTGGCGCGCAATAGCCACCTTCTCTTCGGCTACATATCCAGACATTTCGATGAGTTCCATACGATCTCGCAGTGGTTCCGGTATGGTGTCTATCACATTCGCTGTGCAAATGAATAGGACACGGGAAAGATCAACGGGCACATCCAAATAATGGTCAAGGAAATTGGCATTTTGCTCGGGATCCAGCAACTCCAGCAGTGCGGAGCTAGGATCCCCCTGATAACCTCTGTTCGATTAAGGGAAAAATAATTGTCTGTTAGTATTTACAATCAATCACAATAATGTTGTCTTTACTCACTTTCCAATCTTATCGACTTCATCGATAAGAACTAGAGGATTCTCGGTTTTGGTCTTTTTTAGGCACTGTATCAGTTTACCGGGCATGGCGCCAACGTATGTGCGACGATGACCCTTGATCTCCGCCACATCCGTCATGCCGCCAACACTGAAGCGGAAATACTCGCGACTCAAGGCGTTCGCTATCGATTTCGCTATGCTCGTCTTGCCAACACCAGGTGGCCCATGGAAACACAGAATTTTTCCTTGCGTTGTACCCTTCAGAGAGCTAACAGCAATAAATTCCAAAATACGCTTCTTGATGTCTTCCATGCCATAATGATCGTTGTTTAGAATTTCGGTGGCTTTGTCGAGGCACAAGTTCTCAGGACTAATGACGCCCCAAGGCAATGAGGTAAGCCAGTCTAAATAATTTCGTGTAACGCTAAAAAGCAATCCAAATAGTTAAGACTGGAAATATTAATAATTACATACTGATGACTCACTTGAATTCGGAACTGTGGCTTTCCAAGAAGTTCAGCTTGGTCAATTCCTCGTCAATGACAGTTTTGATATTCTCTGGCACTGTTTTGTCCTTAAGTTTCTCGCGATATTTCTCACCGATTGCATCCTTGTCGTCCTTCTCAATGCCTAGCTCCTTTTTGATGACCTTCAGCTGCTCCTGCAGTATGTATTTGCGATGCTGCTGCTTGACCTTCTCCTCCACTTCGCGTCCAATCTTCTGCTGCAATCGCGACAACTCCAATTCCTTTTTAAGCAGAGCCAGTGCAAGTAATAAACGCTCGGGTATCTGTACACAGACAATTAAAAAATTTATTCGTTATGGTATTTAAGAGTTCACAGCTTACATCGGTTTCCTCGAGTATTTTCTGCAGTTCAGCTGGCTCGCCCGAAGAGAGTGAGGCGCCCAAGTCACACAAATATATGGGATTATCGACAACTCGCTGATTTTGATGCAGCATTTGTTGTAGGCTTTCTCTATAATTAAAAGATTCACCTTTCCTATTAGGTAAAAAGAATATTTTCTTATAATTTAAGCAATTAGCATTAAATATATACATCTATATAAACACATATATATACCCAGATGCAATTCGCTTAGCTTTAGAATACTGCTCACCTGTACAAAGGATTCATAGTGATGATATCGCGCAGAGTTTTAATAATCTCTTGCGTTAACGCTTTGACCTCTTCGGTATGTTTGTACGCCGGCTGCTTTACATTTTCGACCTCCACAATCAGCACTGGCGGTCCATTTGGCGCTGTGGACTCTTCAGCAGAATTAGCTGAGGATTCTGGCGCGTCTTCTTCTAGCGGTTTCGTTGGTGCAGCTGCTGGCTCCACGCGACCGCTGGCCAGTGGTGTCTCCAGCGTCTGACGCTGGGCAATTTCTGCGGCGGTATCCGCATCGCTTATATTCTGCGTTAGCCGCCGTTGTGCGCGTCCTCGAGCTTTGCGTGCGCTTCTACTGACCGACTTGGCTGTTGTGTCGTTAGTCGCTTGGTCTTCAGCTGGGATGCGTAATTTTATATTAAAGAGTGGATATTGCAAAGTTGTCATTTTCACTGGGTTGAGAGTTGAGAGACAACGCCATTGTCACAATAGTTGGGAAGTGTTCATATATATCCCTTACCTGATTTTGCCGGTGGCTGCACTTCCTCCAATATTTGACCGGTGATTTTGATACGTCGATGAGCGACAACAACCATGCGCAGTTTATCGCCCAAGTCCTGCAGCTCCTGTATCTGTGCAAAGCAACCTACAGAATACACATCGTCTATATTGTGTATAATCTCTTCCTCGCCGTCTGATTTCTTGAGAAAGACGCCCACATACGGCTGATTTAGCTTCACTTTGCGTCGCAACAGATCCATTATAATCGGATTAGATACCTACGAAAAAACAAGCGCTTTAAACAAAAATGGTCAGTTGTTTTGCAGCTGAGCACTCCACCTCGACTATTTTCATGAAACGGGGAAAGAGGGGATTCCGGCGCATCGCCAGCATTGGCACGTGGGGCCACACATCTGGAACGGCAACAGTTGCCGGCAGCTGCTGCGAATCTCGATGATTCGACAACAGTTCGGGCTCACCATCAGCCATCAGATCATCGCTATCGCCGCGTTTTCGGCTGGCATAGAAGCGCTGTGGCTGCATCATTAAAGCGGCCCCATTGTATCGCAGACGCCGCACCTCATTGAAATATTCAACCATGGAGCTTTGTGTATGGCGATTCCGTGCACAGGCGGCCACTGTGGACAAACCACGCAACATGGAACGAACACGTATGACACGTGTAATCATCTCAAAAATTATATAGGCGCGCGCTACCGAATTATTTAATTGATAAACGAAAAACAAGCGCCGCAGGAAAGAATCAAAAGTGTAAGTGAAATGATTATGTGATGGAGCTGATGAAATGACAGCACCATACGACACAATTATTGCAAAACTATCGATGATAATACATCGATGTATTATATCGATGAGCAGTTAATTAATATTTCACATTGTCAATTGTTTTAAATTTTTCAAAAATGTTGAGAATAATCTGATAATAAATTACGCTTTAAGCGTTTTTCGATTGTCTCTTAAAATACTGATTGTACTGATTGTACTGTGAGTACTGTGATTTGCATTTTTGGTAAACACGAAAATTAGCTTCCATCAAAATAGTACTCATTTTGATTGCATCTTCACTATCGATAGATTTGATTTATTCCACTTATCGAGCTATCGACCGGTCGCCAACGACACATCCATACCTAAATCGAAAGTAAATAGAAAATATTTGCAATTTTTACCAGTATTTTTTTGTGACAAAATGGTATCGCGATTCGATCAACAAAAGACAAAGCACCAGCTCTTCCATGTGTCGCTCAGTCTGGCCACTATACTAATATGCATGACCTACATGCAGTATCGCCGCAATTGGGCGCATCTGGGCAGCTTCTGGGATTCACTGATCGTGCCATTCGTCTTCATTGGTGAACTGCTCAAAGTAATATTAGCCCGTTTCTTCGGACGCATCGAGGATGGTGTATTAACGGTCAAGCAACGTCAGAAAAAGGCTGCATATTTTACGCCACGTGAACTTCTCGGCGGACTTACGTTGCAATTTCTGTGCACGCTACTTTACGCATTTATCTGCATCATTTTGGGAGCACCAGTCTTGGCTAACTACGAGCAGACCTTTGTACTGTCCCTACTGATGACTCTGTTAACAGTATCGCCCACAGTCTTCCTCCTGGGCGGCGGTGGCGCCTTGCAGGTCTGTTTCTGCGAGAAGCCCGACTTTGTGACCAAGTGCGAGGACACGGCGCTCCATCTGTTTAAATACAATGCCCTCGGTGGCATTCTAGGCGCTTGGGCTGGCAGTGTGGTTGCACCGCTAGACTGGGGACGTGACTGGCAGGTGTATCCCATTCCGAATGTGATTGGTGCACTGCTGGGCAGCGCTTTGGGCAACATTTATGCCTGCACACACGTTCTGTACGCGTGCGGACGTGTTTACATGAGCAAGAAACGTGCTTAAGTACAATAAAGCAATCAATATATTGATATCCTGCCACCAAATTGAAAATGTACGTTGCGCTGCCATCATATCTACACCCAATGAAGAAGCAATGAATCGCATCGTCGTCTAGTCAACCCGCTTATGATTTACAGGCATTCATAAATACATTAATATATATATATATATATACCAAAAAGCAATTAACAATACTTTAATGTTACAAGTTTAAGCAATTAATTAGCATGTACAATTATTTCATTTTTAAATCAATCAACTAATAAACTAACAACTAACACTGCTATTTCTTATCTTCACCTATTCATCATTTTGAAAGACACTAGAAATTTATACTTTCCAGAGCCTGAGATCAAATAAAATTAAAATATCCGTACACTCTTCGTGTAGTTAATTTTATGGAATACATTTGTAGATTAACAATCAATTTATTCGCTGATTAGATCTGTGTAATCACATGCAAAAGACACAATATTTGGAACGTATGGAAGTTAATCTAGGCTCGGGCTGAAAGCACAAACGTCTCGTCTTCGAGGAGACAGCGCTGACCAACGTAATGCTCATTGGGCTCCCAAAAGTCAGCCACATCATCGTCGCCCAATGGCTCGCTGGCAGCTTCGCTACCGTCATCTGGCGGCAGTTGAAATTCGTGATGGTTATGTGACCCATCTGTGGACAATCGGCGCCTAAGCGTAACATCGCCAACTGGTGGACAGCTACCGGTCTCGTACAGATTGTATAGCTTTATAAAGTGCAGACCACTTGCTACCCGCTGGACACTATTCTTTTGCACTAGGGCACTCCAGCTAATCGCGACGGTGGCATGTGGATCATATGCAGCAACACTGGCATTGAACTCCTCCGTGCTGATGTTGGTGTTGAAGTAAACGGTTTCCTCGTTCGTCAGAAAACTGTGCGGTTCCTGCAGCTGAGGCGTTTGCAGCTCCAGCTGCTGGGCATGATGTGCCGGCATAATCTCTAAGCGTGACAAACGAGTTTGTAGCAGCGTTTTCATTGTGGGCAAATTGGGAAATTGATGCACATCTTTTGCCTGCAGGCGACACTGAAAACTGCAGCATTTGCACGATTTAAGGCAATAGTCGCCAGCTTGGCCGGCGCACACTTCCATATTTTTAAGAACTGCATAAGATTAATTTTAATTAATATAAATGCTTGAATTTGAAATTCTTATCATATTACTTACTGTATAAATTGTTACGTTTCAACTCATACTCCTTGGAATACAAGGACATCGAATTAATGTATACCTCTGTCAACTGTGCAGCATTCACATTCCTCAGGCTAACATCTAGACTCAACTCCCGGCTGACTGCATTGCTGACCACACAGGTGGCCTCGGCCTGCAGGCAACTCTGTACCTGGATATGCCAAATGTGACGCACCAGACGGTATTTAATCTGTGCATTGGCAGCACTCGGCAGCGCATAGTAAAACAGTAGACGGAGTGTAAAGGGACCTGCGGTGTGCGGTGCCTGCAGCCACATGGACATTGTTTGTTTCTGCTGTGCATCCAGAGCAGCATGTCCCGGTCGCTGGAGCAGACGGAAAACTCGCTGACGTCTTATTTCCTTATCCTTGACCAGCTTATCATTCGAAAGATTTCGCAGAGCTGTAAGCAAGTATTACAAATCTTAAGTAACTATACAAAAATAAGATCCTTCACTTACAGCTCAGTATGGTCAGAGGAATTTCTGTGCCTTGTTGCTCGAGAAGCGTCACGCATCGCGGATTGTCACAGCCCAAATAGATCTCTTCGATCGGAGCAATGCCCAAGTTACGCAGCGTTATGTGAACAGGCACAATTTCACCAGCCAGCAACTCTGGGGGCACAGGACTAAAGCTGACGCTTAGGGCAGGCACCTGAGGCACAAGTTTGATGCTCAGTCTGCTGTCCAGCAGAGTCTGGGAGGACTGTTTGGCCATTGAAGGCTTGATGCGCTGTGTCTCAAAGTGCAAGAGGCCCAACAAAGTTGCAGTTGGCTCCACTTTGGATGCCACGCGACAGACTACGCCAAGTATGGTTAGGCGGCCGGTTAACTTGGGAGTTAGCTTAAAATGGAGGAGCTGCTCGGCCTGTTCGGCCAGCTCAAAGGTGGCCGGACAGGTGGTCTTTATGGCTGCACTAACAGCAGCTATGCTAGCGCTGTCCGAAGACTGTTCGTATACACAGAGGTTGGAAAGCACCTCTTCATTGTCCAGCGTTAGACGCCAGAGCAGATCAATCTCTGACAAGGTGATAGGACAACGAACACTATTGAACAGCGTCACGGCCAGTTCAATGGGCTCGCCCTGCACGGCTAGCGGGCATTCCGTAGCCGGCTGCTGTTTGGTGTACAAATAACGTGAGGGCTTGAACACGAATGGCTTATTGGATGCGGCTGTGATGACCAGCATTTCCTCGATTTTGTGCCAAATGTACTCATCCCTTGTCAAATTGGAGTTGATGTCTATATTGCTGGCTGGCACCTGCGGCGCTTGAACACTGGATGGCTGCACCAGAGTCAGCACACGCACCGACGATTGCACAACTTGGGGCAGAGCGTGTGGTAAGAGACCCAGCTCTGGACTGCGTTTCAGTAACTCCTGCAAAGCAATGAAAATTAAGGTTGAGTGTATCATTAGGGAAAAGGGAAAACCGACTGACGTTCTGTGTCTGTATGTATTCCTTGAGAAAACTGCTCTGCTGCTGGGCACTCTGCAAGCTGCCTGGACGCAGTAGATGGGCAAAAGAGCGACTCGCGTCCTCCAGC
Source organism: Drosophila fungiperda (assembly GCA_035042345.1). Taxonomy (NCBI): domain Eukaryota; kingdom Metazoa; phylum Arthropoda; class Insecta; order Diptera; family Drosophilidae; genus Drosophila; species Drosophila fungiperda. The sequence goes on from JAWNLM010000021.1 coordinate 852,779, forward strand.
TGCTTCAGCATGTACGCCTGCTTGGCGATCGTATATTGAATGTGATCCTCGGCGAGGCTCCACTGTCGCTGCTGGAAGACCTGATACGCCTGCCGATAGCAACGATAGGCGTGCTTCCGTTGTCCCGCCCGCGAATAGCGATTGCCGGCGAGCACAATGTGGAACGCGTATTTTCGATGCATTGGCGGTTGGGTGACCAAAAAACAATATGCAGCCTGCTCGAGCAGCAGGGCCGAGCGCAGATCGGACTCCTCGCTGGTCATGCGTATCAGCTGTTTGGCCACATCGCCATAGAGGCGCGCCGTCTTTAGGCACTCCATGCTCAACAGCGTGGCGCGTGTGGCAAATTGCTGCAGTCTAAAAATAATAAACAATAATAAATATAAATAATAATAAGACTAATCAATTGACTCACTTGCACACATTCAAATAGCAGACAATGGCATCCTCCATGTAGTCATATGTCTTGCTATGCGCTGTGCCCAGCATAAACGCTGAGAGAGCTGCCATTTCCAAGGCGCCCGCATAATACTGCCAGGCGGAGTCTGCGTTAAAGTCGCGCTTTGCCTGGTGATACGATTGAAACGCTAGATTATAGTGTCCAAACATAAAGTACAGATCGCCCAGTTTACGCGTCTGCAGCTCAGCAGATTCATTTGTATAGCTGCGAATAAATATTTTAATTTAATATAAACAAATTTAGTCTTTGACTCACATGACCGCATTTTGATTGTTGGCACCTGCACCGGGTTTGCTGGTGACGAACCAACGTTTTGTGGCGCTTAACAGCGATTTGCTGACACCCTTCTTATTGGTAACGCCCTCGCTGAGCTTGACTACCAGATGCTCAATGTAGGGAATCAAAGCGCGTACCGCATAATCCTGCACAAAGTGCCGCAAATTATCAATATCGCGTGCAGCAAGGCAGCAGCCATGTGGTGCATCTACATCCAACTCGTTGGCCCAGACATTCGGATTGATTGTCTGCGAGGCAATGCTTTCGCTGCTAATGCTAAACTTTGAATTTATCGCCTCGGTGGCGCTCTCTTGCATTGGACTGAGCGGATGCAACATGGTCAGATCATTTTCCTGCGCCTGCGACTGACTCTCCATTAGTTGCGACATTTGCATAGCTGGCATACTAATAACCGAGACTGCCTCTTGTGGGGATTTGGGTGCACTGAGCTCACTTGTTGTCATGGCATCGGTTTTGGGTTGTCGTTTAATGTAAGTCCGCCAATAGTCCTGTATATCGCTTGCGCTGTTGGGATCCGTTGAGTTAATTGACACCAGGAAGCACCTATTATCCCCGAAAGTGGACTTGAGCAGCTCAAAGCCCTGCTGGGCGCGGGACAGATCCGCCTGGCTGGCCTCGTGGAGCACTACATAGCTGTTGAGCACCTCTGTGGGCTGAAACCATTTTGGCAGCTTCTGCGGCGTAATGCTCTGCATTTGCTGCACACGTTGCGTCAGCTTCTGGGCAGTCTCAACGATCTGGGTGTCGGCGCTTGACAAGACAAGCAGAGAGCTCAACAGATGACGCGTAAACTCATGCTCTGCTGGAAACTGCACGGTCAAAAAGGTCTCACGCCAATGCTCAAACCATGGCTCTGCTGTGGGCAGCTCCAGATCGATTCCAGCTACAAAAAATTATAAATTTTATGCATATTCATTTTATTTACTTTAAAAAATTGTATACCAATTGTGGCCAGTCTGGTTTTTTCGTTGTGCGCATTGATCACCGACTCGTTGAGCATTTTGCGTGCCAGCACAGTTTGTGGTGGACGCCAGTCTACGTCACAAAAATTGAGACGCAACCCGCGCACAGATACACTTGTCCCGGAGACATCCCGAAAGTGAGCTGCGAAGCAAAGGAAAATATTGCATTTTAATAGATTAGAGTAGTTTATTAGTAAACATTTCTACATTCTGCTAATGACAGCAGCTGTTTGGCAATTATTAACTCATTTCACGATTCATATTAACTCCACCTGCGTGGAGATGGTTGTCTTCCTCCTCAAGTGATTTTGTTTACTCACCGTCGTTGGGGAGTTTGGCAAATGGCTGCAGCAGCTCCACAAAGGACAAGTTGTTTCGATGACATATTTCATCGGCCAAATTACTGGTTATAACACCGATGAGTGGCGAGAATATATTCTTGATTACATCACGCGCGTTATAATTTTGGCCCGTCAGATGTATCATAATTTTATATATTTACTTAATATTGCAAACAACGCCTCCCAAATCGGCCTATCGTCCGCGGTGTGACCGTTATCACTTTTGTGGGTGTAACGAAAGTTATCGATTTGAATTTAAAACACAGGTCACACTGCTATTTAAATAACATTAAAACGGTTCAAATAAACTGGTACTTAATTTGATGTAAATCAATTAATTATCACAATATTATTGTATATATTTTCATTCTCAAATATAACACAACCTTTTGAAGCTAGAGAATCATGCCAAATATAAATAAAACAGTAACATAAAGGACAGCAATATAAAAATTGGAAGTAAAAATTAGCAAAAAATACGGCAGTATTTTTAATGCTGCCGGTTGCAGACAGCGTTGCATCTCAAAGACTGAACGTGTATTGGCAGCTGGAATTGGCGGGAAAGCGGCATATCAGCTGCTGTCATAGAATTCATTTGCTGCAATAATCCGCTTTTAACAAAATTAAAGTGAACAAGTACTAAAAATAAATGTAAAGCCAATTAGCTGCAAAAATAAGTGCCTATACAGCAATTTTAATTCGCTTATACCAACTGTGCTAAAAATTTTTGCAATTTCATCAAATCTCGCAAACAAAATACAAGAAAGACAAAAAGCGCGCCGCTCAGCGTCATCTTTGTCCCGAAAAGTCAAAAAGACCCCGCGCGTCATTAGTCGGCATCATGGCCAAGGTGCATATTACCAACGTTGTGGTGCTAGATAATCCGAGCAGTTTCTACAATCCGTTTCAATTTGAATTGACATTCGAATGTATTGAGGAGCTGAAAGAGGATCTCGAGTGGAAAATGATTTACGTGGGCTCCGCGGAGTCCGAGGAGCATGATCAAGTGCTGGACACTATTTACGTTGGTCCCGTGCCCGAGGGCCGTCACATATTTGTCTTCCAGGCAGATCCGCCAGATGTTAGCAAAATTCCCGAACCCGATGCAGTTGGTGTCACCATTGTTTTGCTTACGTGCTCGTATCGCGGCCAGGAATTCGTTCGCGTGGGCTACTATGTGAACAACGATTATGCCGACCAGGAGATGCGAGAGAATCCACCGACGAAACCGCTCTTCGACAAGCTGACGCGCAACATTCTGGCCAGCAAGCCGCGCGTCACACGTTTCAAAATCAACTGGGACGATGGACTTGGCAGCAGCAGCAGTAATGGCAATGGCCATGACAACAATGGACACTCTGACGCCCAAATGTTGCTCGACGATGGCCCATCAACGTCGTCGTCGTCAACGGCCCACCACGATGCGGCGATGGACGACAACAGCCTGGCCATGCCCATTGAAAACGACGTCAAGGCGCTCAACGAGAACTCAAATTCACTGGCCATGGAATGTTGAGACGGGCAGAAATTGGCAGGCACAGGCAAGCTGGCGTCAGTGGCATCGTCATCAATTTAACTGCAACAACCAATCAACAAGAAACACCCGAATAAACACACGCTGTGGCAACGACGTGTGAGTCCTTCCCTTCTACTGCCGAAAATGCGCAGCTCCTGGACTGGTCCCATTAATTAAGAACTGTAATTTAAACCTCATCGCTGTTAATAAAATTAATTATCTCTAACTCTGTAACAATCAATATTTTTTTACATTTATTTTCAATCAATCTCATTTTTTGTTTCACGTCATAATCTTTCAGTATTCTAATTTATATCTATTTATAAAATCTTTGCATTTCAACTCAAAATTTAAGCAGAACAAATTTAGGGGAACTAAAATTCATTGTAATTAATTGCAATATATGCAAACTATGACAGACATAAGAAAAAGTTACAATTCTTCCCGCTGTGCCGGCGAGAAGACCAAATCCAGACTCCGGATGCGTCCAAGTTGTAGCAAACGTGGAGCCGCTGGCAGGTACAGATTCATTTAACCTAATTTTAGCCCAACTAAATTAAATCCTTTGCTTAGTTCTAAGATTGTTGGTCACGATACATCCGATAAGTGTTACATTGCTTTGGATAGCTCCCACTATGATGCACAATTTGGCAAGGGTGCTGACTTGAAAATCCTTAAAATGACAAGCACAGCAAAGAGAAAGAAAAAACGTTGCGATGTTGGCCTTACCCGTCCCAATTCCAAGGAGATGCTTAAAGCGAAATGCTCCCCGCATTTTGGCATGTATCTGAAGGCATTTGCACTGATCTACATACTGCCCGAGGAGGATTGGCTACCGGAAAATATTGAACGACTGCTGGCTGAGGGTGAAGAGCTACCTGACGCCGACACAGAAGGGGGTTATGCAGAGGGACCGATGCACGGGTCCGGCATTTACATCACGCGCAGCTTTATGCTGGGTGGACAGAACTTCACATTGGCATTGAGACCGCCCTGCAAGCAACAACGATTTCCACACATTATCAGCAATCTGAAGCCGGTGCTACAAAACTTCTTCCGCAACTCACAATATTGTTTGTTTCTCCATAGTGGGTTTTGTTTGCTCATCTGGCGACGGCGCCAACTCTTCTTCGTAATGGATGTGAGCCGACGCAATGGCGATGATCTGAATAGTTTGCCGCATGGAGTTGAAATGTATTCCTGCTTGCAGACACTTGACAATGTCGTCTATTTGCTTGGTGATCTCAGTGACTGCAAGGGTTGCGATGAGTTCACCCTGCGTGAGCTGATCGTAATCCGTCTGGTTACTCCCGATGGACGCACCTTTGTGCGTAACAACAATCAAGTCTGTATGGAGTACAGTCTCGTCAATAAGAATTATGCCTATCTCAAGAGCAATTTGCATCTCTCGCTGAATCCGGCAAACATGCTCCGGAACGGCAGCAGCTTGATTGTGGGAGTGGCTGGCATATTAGCAGCCAACATTGAGCATCCTGCCTCGTGGAATACGAGCACATTGGATCGCATCTTCTGCTTTGGATTAGACCTTTATCGCAGTTGTTGGGGCGCCAATATGCAGCGTCGATCGCCCATTGACCTGGACACATTTCCCACACAGGTCCGTCTTGGCCAGTTTGTGGCCGAAATCAAATTGCTGCCGAAGATGTGGAGCGGTACATGGCGAAGAAGTCACACTTATCAGGTGAGACTTTTTTTTAAACTATCTTCTACTTGTATATCTATACTACTTCTCAGGCCATCGATTATTCAAGCCAGATACTCCAGGTGCTGCAGAAATATGGCAACGCACTGTTCCAGATCAATAGTCAGATGTACACACTTTGGTGCAGCGATGACTATTACTATTTACTCGATCCTTATCGGCACTGCGTGATAACGACGAGACCCGCAACGACGGAGGATGGGATTAAAAATTCCGCCAAATTGGCCACGCTGCGCATGTTTCCGGATTTTCCCAACATGCTCAGCGTATTTCAACAACTGCTCAGCGAGTCCAACCGTCGTTCGGCATTTTATGTTCATGTGGTCGCCATTAAGCATATAACCAAGTGTCCGGCAGACCATGACCTGAAGCCAATGCCACCGAAAATTAGTCCCCAATTTAAGCCGTTAAATGCCACTATTAATTTTTCCCAGCAGCTGAAGGATTCGGACCAGCGTCTGGCTGAGAATAGCGACTATGAGCCGGAATGGTTCAGTGTCCCCGAAGACGCAACCGATGTGAATAGTTTTACACTAATAGATAGTAACTTAAGTAACCATGAGCTGGAGCTGAAGTTTCTCAAACATTCCCGAGCCAAGTGTGACATACACAATGAATTTGTAAGTAGAAGAGTCCTAAAAGCTGTAAGCTGCTAATCACAAATCCTTTTACCATCCTACAGACGCCACTCAGCAATCCTCCTCCGCTTAAGACGACAAAAGCAACTGAAATCATAACTAAAGTTAAAGATTATGTAAAGGAAAACAAGACCACCAAAAGGTTGAACTGTTTGCGCAGGAAAAATTGCACTGCTCATCCCAACAAAAATGGAGCTGCAACTGCCAAACGGAAAGCAGAATTGAAGGCAACAACGGCAACTGGAATGAATCCGACAACATCAACAACAAGACCACCACACGGAAAAGACAAGTTATCCAATATTGATGCTAAAAGATGTGCCATGTATCAACCACTTCCAAGTGATAATCTTAAGCTTGGTGGCTTGGACCAGTGTTCCCGTGTCTCCGCCGGACAAACGAGCTATCATTCGGCTCAACAACCCGCTGAATCACTTCCGAAAGATATACTGCCAGAGATGAGGTATCCCACTTATAGCAGCATACCCCAGAGTCTCGCTGTCGTTGGCTCCGAGAGCGGCACCGTGGAGAGTCTGAACCGCTTGCTAAATATCGTCTTTAGGGTAACCGATCGTGTACTCACTATGACGCCATGGGGCAACTATGTGGTCTTTCGTGAGGTTGGCCATAAGCAGGATTCGGCATTTTTCTTATTCAATGGCTGCACTTGCAATCTTGATTGCTTTAGGCACTTGGATCTGAGCAAAGGTACCGAAGATCTGCTAACCTTTCAGAGCCAAGCGAAGATGGTCTCCTTTATGATTGATTCCCGGGAGACGCAAGCCTTGACAATGCTGCACAGTCGATTGGAGCAGCCCAATCGGGGCAATTAGGATATTACGTTTGTAATATTTTATATAGGTTAGACGCTATACGGTCATTATAAGAAAATAAATATTATAACAATTTTAAATAGATAAAGATCTCTAGATAATTTTTACGTTATTCGGTTATCGTAATAAAATAATAATTAAAATTTTGAATATCGATTGATTTTCGTCTGTCAGCTATTTGAAATTTAGATTTTAGAATATATCTCGGAATACAAAAATAAAGATCTGTTCTCAGATTCCTTTTTGTATTTTATAAAGCTTAAAAGTTATCAAATGATTATTGATTGATGTTTCCTCCATTAGCTTTTTTAAATATCAATCATTAACCAATATATTAGCAGGAATAATACAAATTGAATGAATATTCATTTTTCGGTTTTGGTTTTATTATGATTAGGGCTAATTCGTATGAGTCGTTAAATTTAAACTTAATATGAAGAAATTTTTGCATGCGACGCATCTTACAGTAGCTAAACATCCAACTAGTGTGTAAATATATAGTGTGTGTATATTATTGAGTGTATATAGAAATATTTTAAATTTGTATTTCGTTTTCTCGTTATTTATATATATATGTATTTTATATATATAAATATATATATATATTTTTTTTTGCAGCGTAATGTGCGCTTTTGAGTTGGGTTTTACATTCTTTTTTATTAATTAACTAGAGCGGAGATTTTGGGAGTTTTCATAGCAAATGCTGCACAGGTCTGGCTAGAAGATGGTGCGTGGGCTGAGGGAACAAAAGCGCACATGCTCCACGTCATAGCCATTGTCTGCTATTTTATAAATTTTTAAATATATATTTATATTATTTTGTTTATCGATTCTCAAATATATTTGCTTTAAGGCACTGAAGCTTTGAATTTTGTGCATTACAAAAAAGTAAGTACGTTTGCCGGATAAGGACTGGCTCCAAAATTCTTTGAAGTGTTTTCCAATGCGAGCTACAAAATTATATGATGCGCGTCTTATAAAAAAACATTCTTATCGATTTCTAGCAAATTTCGTTATATAAAAAATATCCCTGACTATTTTATTACATCCTTGCCTATATATATATATATATATATATATATTGCCTGAGGCCAATTCTATTAGGTTTTTTGATTTTTTTGTTTGTTTCTTTTTATGTGTTTTTTTGTTGTTGTTGGGAGCGTGTTGCGGTTAAGCTCTTAAGATTGAAGACTACTTAATGACTAAATTAAATGTACAATTACGGCATTTAAATATATTACAAAGGCAGCTTACAAATTAAAATTAAATCATACGTTTGCAACATAGGAAATGCATCCAAACAGATATTAAATAGATAATAGCATTGCCCTTTAAACCTTAAAGTGAACATGGTTTAATATGAAGTGAGGCGATCAACGCTTTGACAATACAAACATACAATTTAAACTAAATGGGGGACATACAGATCGGACATGAAAATGGACAAGAGACACACGACACAGAATAATACCATAGAGTTTTGGGGTTTTGTTTTTCCATCTTTTTTTTTGTTTTTTTTTTTGAGTATATAGAGATAGTTGTTTTCGGTTAATTGTTGAAGGAGTTGTTTGTTGTTGATTTTTGTTTTCTCTTTCACTTAACTTATTTAAATTAAACCATATTAACAGCACCATCAGCCTCAAATGTCGGTATGGATATAATATCGCTGCTGCGTATGGCGGCTGTGGGTAACGCCAAAGATGCTGTTGCCTTCGAGCTGGCCTTATCCTTACCCTCCACCTCGTCGTCATCCTCGCTGGAGTCACTTGAATCCGAATCGCTGAAGCTGTGGTTTGTGTTCACCTGTTTTTGCTGTTGTTGCTGCTGCTGCTGTTGTTGTTGCTGGTGTTGTTGGTGTGTATGCTTTAGGGCCGCCGGCACATCCGTATTGCTCTCCAGCGTTGAGTGTTGACTCGAGGGTGAATGACTGTATTCGGAGGTGTTCTCCTCATCGGACACGATGACCGCATTGCGCTTATGTGTGGCCATCTTTTGCGACGGCGGCGCCTTGTAACTCCGCCTTGGACGCATTCCACGTCCAATTGGCAGCCGGCCAATGCTGCAAAAAGGAACAAAGATTTAGTATGCCTTGAAGCCGAGGCAGTAACATTAAAAACTCACCTTCTCCTGCGCAGTGCATAATTGTAGTCAGTATCCTCACCCTCCTCATCGGACCAGCTGTCCTCGCCCAAATGCTCATGCGACGATTCCCCATTTGCATTGCTAGCAATGCCAGTTGTTGTTGTATGCTCTGTCAACTGTTGCCTCGTCTGTCTTCGACTGTGGGTGCTGCTACAGCGACTCAGGCAAGGACTGCTGTGGGCGACAGCCGCGTCACGCAGATCGGGACTGACCGTTGTGGTGTGTGGACTGTGTGCACCGTTGCCACCGTTGCCATTTTCTGTAACAGTGGTTGCATTTGATTGGATGGACAGGCGATTCTCGTTGATGAATCCGATGACTTTGCGGCCCAAACGCTCGAGATTTTCGTTGTCGCTGTAGCCATCCGTGATGTCCAAGCGCTCGTTGCTGTTCATCACATCGTCAATGAGCTGATCCGGACTGGAGCACGCGTCATGATAGGCCAGATCACTGTTGCTCATCGAGTTGCCATTGGAGGGACTTGCGTCGATCACTGCCTCACTGCCGCTGCTGCTTTTAACCTGAGCCTGCGCCATGGCGGCGGCCAATTGTTGAACACGCTGCAGCTGCAACGGCAGCTTTCGATGGTTGGGTGGCGGCACATCGATCGCCTGGTCGGCACTCGGACTAATGTCTGTCTCGCTTACATCCATAGCATCGGTCTGCGTTTGCTGCTCCACCAATTGGACCTTGCGATTCTCCGGCTCGCTCTGGTAGCGACGATCCCGTGTCGGACTGTATTTGGGCGGTGCGGCAAAGGAGCCGGAGCCATTGCGTCGATGACGCCAAGTCTTCTTGTTTTTGTTGGCCAAGCTGCCGCCGCCAATGATCAGTGTGCTGCCCACAGCACAATACGATTTTGGCTGGCAATTGCCATCCAGTTGCGCATACAAGGCACACTTCACGGGACTCTGTGCGAGGGATTAGAGCATGAGTGTGGACAGACAATAGAATGGAATTCGTCCAGGCTTACCTCTGGCGTTGTTTCGGGATCCGGTGTTGTCGATTGCTGCTGCTGGATTTGCTGAGCTGGCGGCGCATTCAGTCGTCGGCGATAATGTTGCATTTTCCTGAGTGTGTTGCCCAAGCGCCGCGTTGGCTTGTAACCTGAACCAGGCAGCTTACGTTCCCGCCTGTCCATTATCATAGATTAGTAATGATTCTTTTTTTTAGCCCAATATCCGTTGCAACTTACTCGGCAATTTCCTTTTCCTTTTCCTGCAGCTGGGTCATGCATTCGCTTAGCTCGAAGAACAATTGATTCGTCTTCTGTAGCTTGTCCTCGTACACCATGCGAATGTCCTGGGCATGTCGCCATTCAGCGGTGCGCCGCTTGATCAGATCCTGCTCGTACTTGTGCAGACTGGTGCCGTTCTGTGTGATCTCCTTGAGATGGCAGCGCACCTCCTCCTTCCACGACTTTTGCGTCTCGAAATATTGCTTCTCATTTTTGCGCAACAGTTCGGGTCCCGCAATATCCAGGTGACTGAGTATTTGCCGAAACGAGGGTCGATTGCGCGGCTTGCTCTTCCAGCAGAGATTGACGAGCAGCTTGAAGCCCTCGGGGCAGGTGCTGGGCACCGGCAACTTGAGCCGATTGTTGCCAACACCCCAAATAATGGCCGATGAATCGACATCCTTGTAGGGTATCTCACAAGTGATCATCTCCCAGAGCACAACGCCAAATGACCAAATGTCCACTTTCTCGGAGCACGGCTCATTGCGTATAACCTCGGGCGCCATCCAGGCGACAGTGCCCGCAAAGCTCATCTTAGTGCTAATCTCATTCCACTCGCGACTGGTGCCAAAGTCGCTAATCTTCACCACTTCTTTTGTACTAATCAGTATGCTAACAAAATGCAACAAAATAAGATATGTAAATGTTTATTTGTGTATTGTAAGAATTAATTTACTCACTTGGGACTCTTTAGATCTCTATGTATGATCTTGTGTGAGTGCAAATATTGCATACCCATTGCAATTTGTTTGGACCACGACACCAAACGGGACGGCAACATGACCTGCTCCTCCTTTAGAATATTCTGCAGCGGGCCATACGGGCAGAACTCCATGATAATGCAAAACACGGGCGACAGTGTGCAAACCCCTCTGCAGAGACGTATATCACATGTTTATCAACTATTTATATAATTGTTGTTTAAAGTTTGCTCACTTGAATTTGATAATATTGTCGTGATCCAGTTTGCGCAAGTGCTTGATGTCCGTTTCCTTCAGTTCCCTCACTTTTTTGACAGCGACAATTTCGTTCTTGAGCTTGCCACTGAAGACGGCACCCTGAGCACCACTGGCCAACCATTCCAGATTCGTAATCGATTCGAAGGGTATTTCCCAATCTTCGCTGCATCGCTGACTCTTCACCTCAATGACGCCCGCCTTGCCGATGAAGGACAACACCGGTTTCATACAGCCCAACAGTCCGTACATCCAGCCAATGGGCTTGTCGGGATGCCCAAAGGCACTGGCCAGCCCTCCACCACCGACATGGGGTGGCCAGCGTTGCTGGCACGTATTCTCCGCACTGCTGTCCGTAATCTCCGCATAATTGTTATTGTGGTGGTTGTACTGCGGCACAGATGCATCGATATCCGATGATTTGAAGGGCAGATCTGTCGCAATTCCTAGGTGGCCGAATTCATCCTGCAGACAGACCATACTACAAAATAAAAAGGATTTTATAGTTATAAATGAGATTTATTATTTATAATATATATATCTATACACAATTATTATTAACTATTTAATAACCAAGCTCTCTACTCAACTCATTATTGTTATTTCTTGTATATTGAATTCTAACACATTACATATCTGTTTTGATTCAATTCGATATTTTATAAGCTTTAATAAATAAATTATATACAATTGCAAAAAAAAGAAATGATAGCACCACTTCGACTTGTTTTCTTACGAATGACAAAACAAACCATTCGATTTGTAATTTCTTTAAATGTTATTTATAGTATAAATATAATTATATTGTTTAGTATTACCCCATAAAATAAATTTAGTACTGCTCCTGGAATTCTTTGGATCTAACTATCAATATAGCATATCTTAGTAATTCAAAAGAAACCCTAAATTTCTTTGAATAGTATACGTGTATAAATTTAAGCATAAGGAATGGGCATGGGAATAAATAAATAAATAAGTCGCAATAAGAGCAACGAGCTGTTGTGTTCTAAATAAATTCCATAACAAAATCAAAACATTTGGGGGTTTTTTATATTTGCACATAATTGATAATGATTCTGTCACATACTTGTATGTATAAACACATGTGTGTATGGGTTTTAGGGAGAAAAGAAAAGACCGATCGCACGGCGATTTCTTGGAACAAGCGACACCTATTTAAAAATGAGTGTGTGTGCACACACACAGTGGCAACTTCCCAGGCATTTTTGGACTTGTGTATTTATTGTTGTGTGTATTTTTATTTTGCATGCGATAAGATAAACAGCGTACTCTAACACTGTGCGAGTGAGCGAGAAAGAATTTCTCGAGCACGTGAACGTCGTTCAGTTGCAAAAAAAATAAAACATACATCACAGCAAGTACAATGGACAAGGGGTAAAAGCTTTGATGGGCTGTCAAGCTGAAATGCCGTACGTTAACAGGCGCAATCACCTGTTGTACACACATACACACACCCAATTATAGATTGTACACCTACACAAACACATATCCTATACAGTGTTGTTTTTTGCAGATTTTTGTTCCCAGCATATGAATGTATAAGCATCCCCCTCGCACCAATGACGTTTATCGGAGCGATGAGTTCCTTTCACAAGTTAACACCGCTGCCGTCGCAGCTACTAATGTCAAAAACCTTTTAATAACTTATGAAATTTAAACGCATTAAATAAATCAGTGCAGCAGCACGTTTTGACCTCTGTTGTTGCTGCTCGCTCTTTTGAATGGCGATGACGCGCAGTTCATAGAACGCGGAAATTTTAACTAAATTTGGGCTTCTTTTTTTGGTTCTCATTCATTCTCAGCACAGCAAGTGCAGCATAAAACTGTTATTTGGTAAGGTGAGTCAGTCAATTTGGCACCACAAATAAAATTGTAACGTTGGCAAAAGATCACGGTTTTATTAATATGTTTTCGAAAATTTACATTCAGATAAAAAACATATCGCTAATCGATATCCTTTTTTCATTTACCTTTTCTCCGTTGTTATGATTATATCCGGTGGCTCAGTTTTTTCAAAAATCGGTATGATATAAACCATTCTCGCGCTTTTTTTGCGGCTAAATCTTTTGTTTGTTTTTCCAAGTGGTTTTTATGCTAGCGCACCTGTGGTTTTTTATTTTTATTTTATTGCTTACAAATTCATTCATTAATGCCAAGTTGCGCTGCTGCTGCATTAATGCAAATTTTTACACTCGCTTTTGCTGCTTTTGACGTTTTTTACGCACCGTATAAGCTGCAACAACAACTTTTGATTAAATAAATTCATTCGGTTCGTGCCAAGCACAGCCAGCCACCAAACCAACCAAAGCAAACAACAACAACAACAAATACGTTTTTGTCGTCTGTAAAAAAAAATGACGTCAAGGTAAGTTGGTAATATTTTTTTTATTGTCGCTTTTGACTTCTATTACAAGACCAATAAGTAACACTTGCAATTTGTGTGTGTTTAAAAGGCAATTTAATGTAATGCTGAATTTCATCAATTTTTTCACAAATTGTAGAAAAACTGCGACACTGCTGCACACACATATATAGAGAAACGCACCAACACAGACAAAAGTTAACAACTGATTTGGCGATAAGCAGCGTTATTGTTGTCTGCACACACACGCAGGCATTTGAAGGCAGGCTCACAGTCTCGCTCGCTCGGTCTCTCTTTCCAGCTACCGACAGACAACCAGCTGAAACGATTGATTTTCGCATACTAAATTGCGAGCATAGCCCCCAAAACGAGCCACAGCTCCCAGCACATTATCAGCTCAGCTTTACGCTCTCTCTCTCTAGCTCCCTCTGTCTCTCGTTTGCTCGTTCATTGTTATCAAGTTTTGTTATTGTTAAGAGTGACCAACTATGGGAAGTGCTTGTACATTGGAGCAGCATGCGGCTGGCTTGCTCCGGCTGTGAAACAAGTTTTCAAAACACAGGTGTGTGCGTGCGTGCGTATGTGTGTTTGTCATATTGGAGTGTGTGTGTGTATTTGTGTACTGTATAGGCATTTAAGAAGGAAGTTTCTAACTGAACGTTCAGACTTCTAAGTATTTTTGTTTGGTTGTTTCATTTCACCACAAGTTGCATTTTGCACGTGTGCACATTTTATGTTGAACATGTTGCAACTGTTATAGGTACATACATACATATATATATATATATATATATATATTTTTTTTTGTTGTTGTTATATTTGTTATATTTTTTATATTTGTTATTTATTTATTGTTTTCAATTTTAAGATCTATAAGACAGTGTAATCTGATGCTTTTTTTCAATATGAGGAGCACTGTAAACCATATTGGAAACAAAAATTCCGAGTTTCAATAAAATGAAAGCTCAAAGCTGAACGATCATAAAACTTATTTTTCTCAGTTCAAATTCTTTATTAAAAATGTTCAATTTAGAATCTAGTGTTGAAAGCGAGATAAAGTTTCCAGCTTGCTCATTACTCCTATGCCAACATGACCTTGACCCATAATTATTTTTAGCTGTAAGAGTTTTGATCGATAACTTACCTTCTGCGCAAATTATCGGTTGTATCCAGCGATAAGTTTGGACTGCTGCCATGATGTTTACGCCTGCTGTAGTTATTGTGCAGTTGTTGTTGCTGGTTCCTGGAGGCGGCGTCATTAACCAAATCATCGCGACTTTTGCTTAGACTGTCGCTAAATGGCTGCATTGTCCGTTTATTTTTAGCTCTTTGGTGTTAAGGCTCTTAACACCCTACGACATGTTGTGCCAATTTTGAGTTGGGGCTGTTCGGGTTCGTTGAAGGAGCGTGAATTCAAAAATTAAATCAATAAGTGAAAAGTTCAACACACAAGCAAAGCTTTTTATCAATGAACTAATACAAAATCAATAAAACGACGCCAAACACCCACTCCCAGGATGCTCGGCTACACGTAAGTGTCTGTATGTACGTGTGCAAGTTCACATGTTAATATGTATGTGTGTATCTGCTAGCTTTGAAGGGGACACGGACACTTTCAATACACTCACAAAATAATGCACTTAATTTTAGAAAATCACAAAACAATTCATACATACATACATACATTCATTCATACATTTAACTTATCAATTTCTTTGAAATAATACATACACTTTTGCGAAATGTGTAATTTATACTCTTTAGGACCATACCTATTTTTAAAATAGAAATGCAGTAAGCCATTGTTTTGATATATAAGGAATTGCTTTAGGGTTTTGGGCTTAAAACAGAATCTAGTGTTTTTAGAAATTTACTTTCACAATTTGGCGCCAAAAGTATGACAGTTAATTAAAAAAGTCATTTTTCTGAGTGTAGCATTGTCGTAGGCCCCCTCACGTTACGCTTGGCAGTCGAAGTCAAAAAGCGCAAAGCGGCAAAAATTACAACAGACGATGGCGACGACCCACGCAAACGGCAACGCATGTAAGGAGAGCAAGTGGGGCAGAGATAAAAATATATATTTGTGTATATATATATATATATATATATATATAAAAAGAGAGAGATGGGTAGCAAGAGAGAAAAGAAGGGAGAGTAAAGCTTAAAGCCACCGCGGAAGCGCGTGATAAAACACAAGAAGAAGAAGCAAAAGTATAAGACGCGGTGGCGTCGGCGACATGCTATTAAATAATATTCAAGTGCACCTCAAACACTTGTCTCATACATACATAAATACATACAAATGAATGTACAACTGAATTTAAATATGTACATAAAAATAAATGTTAATAGTTGTGCACATTTCACTTTCGAATGCAGCGCTGCTTTTTTGCATACCCTTAAATGGCAAATTGCACAAAAGAACAAACAGACACACACATACATATATAGGTGTATTTCCATTTGTACTTGTATTTCACTTCTTCTGCTTTGCCTTTTGCTTTTGGTGCTGTGCTTTTTAACTTGGCTAGAACATAACAACAAAAAGCAGCTACGAAATTTTTTTGTTACACACACATGCACATAATCTCTCACATATACACAGACACGCACACACAGAAACCTTACAGCGCAGCTTATACTTTTGTGCTGTTGCTGCTTCTTCTTCTTCTTCATCAAGTTTGCTTCGCATTGAAGAAAATCAATAAATTTATATTTGCACTTTCCAACGTAGGTTTCAACGAATTTTCATATTGTTTTGCACACGTATTTCTCTTCATATGCGTTCACTTACATTTATTGTATATTTTGTGATAATTTCTCATAAATTTTTTAAGCGAATTATTGTACAATAAATAGAAAGACACTGGTTGGCCTTTAGATATCGTTCCGACCAACCAACCAACCGTCCGCACCATAGGTAGATACAAATCAACTAACCAACAAACCAAAAAAAAAAGAAGAAAAACTGGCGCACGCTCAGCCTGACTGCCGACTGCCTGCCTGGTCGAGAGCATCAGAAATTGGTATGTGCACCAACAACAACAACAGCATCTACTACAGCCAAGCGGGCCAATTTCCTCCCTCAAAACCAGTTGGGAGCGCAGGTTAAACAGCGCATGCG
The DNA here is from genome assembly GCA_035042345.1 of Drosophila fungiperda. Taxonomy (NCBI): domain Eukaryota; kingdom Metazoa; phylum Arthropoda; class Insecta; order Diptera; family Drosophilidae; genus Drosophila; species Drosophila fungiperda. The sequence goes on from JAWNLM010000021.1 coordinate 869,391, forward strand.
CCCAAGAGTGTCGTAGTGTGTGTGTGTGTGTGAGAGAGAGGGAGAGCGAGCGAGAGAAGCATTCCATGGCCAGTTAGCGTCGGCGTCGGCGGCAGCTTCGCAGACACCACCACCACCACCAACATTTGCAAGCCGTCTTGTTATTGCTTGATGCTTACTGAAGCTTATGGCTAACAGTTAATGCCGAAGTTAAGCAATGATCATAAAGCTCTTATTAAGCTCGCAAAAGCTTTTGGAGCGCTGACTATTGGTTTTGAACTTGCATCCTTTTTGTAATGATGTAAATAAAGATTAGCAGAGACTAAATTTCTGCTAATAACTTTATGATGCAGATAAACATAAACATATATAAGAAAATAATACATAATTTAAAAGCAAAAATTTAATACATACATAAAAAGAATTATTATTTGATTTAAGTAAACAGCAATTTTTTCAAATTATTTTAAATATATTTGAATATATAAAATCTTAATATAAAGCTTATCTCATCAGCCTGTACCTCAATATAAAGCAATAATAATCGTCTCTTATGTTGTCTAACCCAAAATTTACTTATCTTAAAATAGAGCAGAAGTGGCAGATATATATTGAAAATCTTTGGTTAATTTTATACTTTATAGAAAATATATTCAAACAAAAAAATTTTCGGAAACATTTAAGGGAAAATAATTGTAAATTTAACATATTTTAAAAGGTTTCCCATTTCAATTGCGAGATTATATTTCGCTGTTAAGTTTTTATATGACTTTTGCTGGCTGATAAGAGGCGACAACAAGTTGTGTTTAGCAAGACTCGTTTGTCGTTTACCAGTTTAATGTTACGTTATGAGAGCAGGAGGAACAGAAAAGCATACACACTGACCGACAGACAGGTTGGCAGACAGACGATAAAAATGAAGCAGGTAGAATTATTTCTATGTAAACAAATGTGAGTCATACAGGCAAACAAACACCCAGAAAACTGTTCCCGACCCGAATCCGAACAGCAACGCTGATCTCGACTCACTTGTTGCACCACCTCTGACTCACCGTTCCACTCTTCGCATTGTAAGGTGCCTTTTTTTTTTTAGGTTTTCTTGTTTGTTCACTAACAACAACAACAACAGGTACAACTCCAAGAAGAAATCCAGTAAATTAATATGCTGTATGCGTTTTTTCTTTTGGTCCATTGTGCATGACTCAATAGCCAACTATTTATTGTGGAGGGACAGGGTCCAATATCGGTTTCGACTCTCAAACAAAGAAAAGCAGGAAACAACGACAATAAAAAAGGATTTGTTTTGTAGTCGAGTGCAGGTAAACGCGTCCAGAGAAATCAGTTGTTTTTCAAATAGGGTGGATTTTTGTGCAGTTGAACTTGTTGCTGTTTCATGATCTATTATGATCTATGGCATATGTATCTCTTGGCACATTAACAATGTTGGAATTTGTTACATATATTTAATCGGAATAAAAGTCAAGATACTCCTTTTATAAGCAGTTCAACAATAAAGGAGCTTTATTACCTACAATGAAACGCTTATCGACTGAATAAGATTGATTTTGATTTTATATTTATTTTTTTTAATGAGAATGTTTATTTTCAACTTAATTACGTTTATAATTATAGTTTATAATCTTATGCTTAACCAAATTTATTAATAGAAATGATACTCGTTAATGATAATAAAAATGAATGTTTTGCCGGTGAACAAGGTAACGTGCTGTTAATGTGCATACACTTAACAGTGCTGTTATTGCACTATCTGCCTAACAGAAGACTGATCTGTAAGCGATTTGCGCTTGGCACAGTTGGTATTAAAATGAGTGCGTTTTCGATTTGACTAAAGTCAAGAAAAATATGAGATTTTTATTTTTTAATATTTAATAAGTACGCAATGTGAATGTAATATCATATAAAGGATGATGGTCTTATAAGTAGAACTTGAAAGTGTAAAGTTTTCAGACCAAAAGGAACAATTAGCTGAAGACATGAAAATATAGCGAGGCAGAGATAGAGAAATAAAGGGAGAGGAGGAGAGAGAGAGGACAGAGAGAGGGTGATTAGAGAGTGAGAGATAATGATAGTGATCTACTCTCGCTATTAGCATTCAAAATGAGTTAGAATTGTTAATTTTTTTCAAATGAATGCATAAATAAATATGATCTTTAATTGTAGTTTTTTTTTTTTGGTTTATGGTTTTTGTTCTTTGTTTCATATTACCGGATTTGGGATTGGGAGGGGCTCTCTCGGTTGGGTAGTAGCTCAGTAGAGTTTTAGGAATATCGTTGATATAAGGATAGCTATGAATAGGCATTTCACAGTTAGAAGTAATGGCGGGGTACAAATCGAATCTATAAAACAGTAGTCACAAAATATACATATTTATACATTAATATTACAGGCATGTTTGTTTTCTCCAAATAAATACCGTTTGGACACAATTGAGTTGCATTCAAAGAAAATATCCAAAAAATAAAAGTATTAATCTCAATTGTGACCAAACGAAATGTTTATAATAACTTATATATTTAATGTTCACAGAAATGTTTGTTTGCTTTAACGCACTTTAAGGGCGACTTATAATTATAATAAAAATACAGAGTGCTTTTCATCTATAATTCATGTTGAAATGTTAAATGAATCGTTCTTCGCTTAACTGAATACTTTAGATTAGCAACGCCCAATCAAAAATATGTATATATATATATATTTTGTATATATATATATATATTGTATATATATATATAGTTTGTATATATATATATATTTTGTATATATATATATATTTTGTATATATATATATATTTTGTATATATATATATATATTTTATATATATATATATATTGTCCATCTCACACTACGTTTTCTTGGTGGTTGCTTAATTGGCTCGTTTGCGGGGGAAATATTTATAGAATGCCTAAAATATATATGTAGCTGTCAATATATATATATGTGTAAAGCAATAGATACCAAGAACTGAATTAACAGTTGTTTCACATATCACGTTAATAACTTTCAAGCAACATTTAACTTTTTTCAACTTTTGAGCGAATGCTATAATTTTTTTTTTTTACCTATTTGGGATTTTTGCTTTTGATAATATACAGTTTTGAAATCACAACAATCCTTGAAATAGCTCCAGTTTTAGATATATATAAGTACAGTTTTTTCAGGTTCACATTTGATAAGGAAATTACATGTTTGTGTGTGTGTGTGTATTACTCTGTGGGCTTTTCTATTCGGTCACGCATAGATCACCCTACATATATATATAATATATAGATATATATATATATATCTATATATTTGCTTTATATATATAGTCATTTGTCAGGTACGCGCGGCATTTCTCTATAGTTAACAATCCGAAATTGTGACATTTCTCTCAAAAGGAACTTCCAACGGTACATATGGTATATGTATAGTGTGTGCGTGTGTGTGTATGTGAGTGTGTGTGTTTAATTAGAAACCCAAGGAATTTGTTTGTTGTTGATTATCAGTAGGTTCGCTCGCCTCATGTGTCTCAGCAGCAGCAGCAGCAGCAGCATTCTGAACCATCAAATCTTTAGCAGCATCATCTTCGTCATTATCCTGGTCGTCATCTAAGTCATCATCATCACTGGAATCGACAAAATTGAGCATGGTAAGCGCCTGGAAATCGTTCAAGGCCTGCTCGAATAGATCTATCGAATGCTGATTGGTCTCGATCACCTGCTGTGTGGTGTCTAGCAAATCCTCCGTTGCGCTCAGCATCAGATCCTGTATAGAATTCGAGTGCGAGTTTGAGGCAAGTGAACCCACAACAATTCCCAGTTGTTGTTGCTGCTGTTGCTGTTGTAGCTGCTTATCAACTGCAGACGCTGCTGCTGCTGCGGCTGCTGCTGATGATGATGTCTGGCTTGGATTGGAGGTTTGTGGATTTGTGTAGATTAGCTCACCACTCAAGTCACTGGCGCTGTCACTGCTAATATTGCTGGCCGCCAATCCTCGCGTCAATTCATCCGCTTGCGCCAGCGTTGAGCCAATTATATCGCTAGCTATCCGCATGGCAGCATCCCGTGCCGCAATTGTGGATATAAAGTTGGAGGTGATGGAACTAACCCCACCCAAGGAGGCGGCTGCAGTAGGCGTGTGATTGCTGGGACGGGTGAAGACGGTGTCACTGGTCACCTGATTACCCTCGATGCGCAGACCAGCAACGCCCTTCTTGGGTATCGTGGCTAGATCCCGTTTGACGCGGCGGCAACGTGTGGGCTCATTTTGACGCTGCTGGATGAGCTGCTCCAGGTCCACAATGTACACGTAGCCGGCGACGAGTATTGTGCAGGATTTGTCGCCCTTCTTGAAGGCCTCCTCAATGTCCTGGCTGGTGCGATCATCGTATTGCCACCAACCTGTATATCAACTAGTTAGCAAAGTATCTTTTGGTTCAGGGATGGGAATGGGAATGATGGGGAGTGGCGGGGAAATGGGATTATATTTTGTGTGCTTTATATGCGTCTTAATCCGGCGATGCCAATTATATTTGGCGGCGGATCCGAGCGCTTGCGTCTTAAGATCTTGCGGCTTTTCGTGGGCTGCTCGCGTAGCGTTTGCGTCATTTGCAGCAGATCAATGAGATACAAATTGCCACAGATCAGCAGCAGCAGCTCTGATGAATCACTGATCCTTGCCTGCGTCTGGTTTAGATGTAGCTCCTGCTTCTCCGTCTCGTTGAGGGATGCTTTAAAGGCCATCTCAATGCTCTCGCTGGTGCGCAGATCGTATTCCCACCAGCATCCTAGTTTGTGTTTGTGTGTTGGCGCAGGATTGGAGTGAAGCTGGCAACTGCCACCAAATAATGATATTAAATACTTACCATTGCGTCCCTCATAGTACCACTGATAGCCATCCTCTGTAGCACGTGTGGCACAAATGTCATCAATGCCATTCACCAGCTGCGGATTGTCCAAGAATGCGGCGGGTATCTCGCGACGACACATCGCACAACGACGATTCTTATAGGCAACGCCCTGTGCAATAAATAAAAAGTACTAAAATTGTTTAAAAGTTTAAAAATATGTAGCAATTGCAACTTGTTCTAGGTTGCAACTAGTTGTCCGCCTTGCAATTTACTTGCTTGCAATCTAAATTATTCAGTTTAAACTGGCGACTAATCTGTATTTTAAGGTGAACGGCTTTTTGCGGAAAATGATTTTAAAAATGTGTTAAAAGGTTAAACAGAGTAAGCAGCGTAAGGGTTAAGCGTAAATGTCATGAGGGTTAAAGGCCAAAAGGTCTAGCAGAGTAAATGACTTAAGAGAGCGCGCAGCTTACGGGTTAAGGGGAGTGTGCTACCTAAGGGTTAAACTAATCGCGGACCCCAAGGGATAAACAGAGCAACTGGCTTAAGAGATTAGAAGAGCGATTAGCCTAAGTGTTCACCTAAATGCGCAGCCCAACGATTTAACAGATCGAGTGATTTAAGAAAGTGCGCAGCCTAAGGGTTAAGTAGAGCGCGCCTAATGGGTAAACAGATCACGGGATATGTGTTAAAAGAGAGCGCTCAGCATAAGGATTAAGAGAGAGCGCAGCATAAGGATTAATAGAACGCGTAACCTAAGGGCTAAGCAGAGAGCTCAGCTTAAGGTTCAATCATAGCCTAATAGTAAAAAGAGAACGCACAGCCTAAGAGTTAAACAAGGCCGTGAACTGCTGCGCGTGTTAGGTGCGTGCGTGAGTCGCGTTGGGCGCATGCGTCTCCCACTCGCTAATTAAAAACTTCAATCGAGGCGCGACGTGAGTTGAATGCGTAAGTGAATTGCAAATGCTTCCGGAATTTTTTTTTGGTTTTTTTTATGTTCTTATTTGTAGACTCACCTTGACGCACAAGAAGCAGAAAATGTGGCCGCATGGAAGACGTGCGGGATGTATACAAGTCTGCAGGCAGATGGGGCACTCCAAAGTGGGGGCGGTCTCAGCGTTATTCGCTGTCGCAGCTAAAAAAAGAAAGTGTTAAAAGTTTATGTTATTTATTTCATTATTGCCAGTTACCCGTTTCAATTGTGGCACTTTTGAGTGATTCAGCTGCGGCAGCACTGCTGGGCGACTTCTTCGCCGTTGTTGTTGCAGCGCGTGCCGCAGCCGCTGCTGCTGAGGTCGATGGAAGAACGCAGAGATCGATTGTTGTTGTTGTCGCTGGACGCAAAACGCCAACAAATTGCAAGTCTTCTTCGTCGTCTTCCTTGTCGTCACTGTCGTCTAGATTGACAATTGTATTCAAGCTCGCATTTTGCTCTGAATCGTTGCTGCTTGTTGAACGCTGTTGCGACATCGCTTTTTTCTTTGTTGTTTTGTTGCACACACAATCTCGACAAACTGCTGTTTGCACAATTCTACAAAATAAAAATGTTTCGTCGTTTGCTGTTCTTCTTCTTTGAAACTACAGCTGTGGTCACCCTAAACATGTTAACTTGCCCGCTAATGTTATGAGCAGCGTACAAATAAGTACTTCTGGTTTAAATTAAGTGTCGTTGCCAAGAAAATTACAAATTCTTTTTATATTCATTAATAATCTGGCCAAATTTTTAATGGAAAAATAAATATAAATGTCGCTTAGCTTGAGAGAAAAGCCAATCGAATTTTAATAAAAACACCTGCCAGCGCAATAACAGTGCTCAGATAAAACAGCTGTCGCTGTTAATGTCACCTGTTATTCGAATATGGGCAACGCTCTTCATATGTTATCGTTAAGCGATAAATCTAGTGCTGCACAGTGCATGTACCAAGTGTGATGAGCAGAGCGCGCAATTTGAATTTAGACTGATATGATACACATCACAGTTAAAAATTTTTTTTTATTAAATATATATATTTGTGAGTTATGTAGTGTTGTTTTTGCATTTATTTCCACTTTAATGCATGAGGACTTTTGCAATTAAACTGCTGCCACATTAAATTCAACCAAAGGCCAATTAAAAATATGCGCTTCATTGCATGCAACACCTTTTTGGACACTGCCCACAATCTAGCTGCTATTTGATTGTGTTGGGAGGATGGTTTCCCCCGTCCAGTAATATAACTTCATAAAAATTGACAGCCCTTACAGTCGCCAACAATATAATAAAACCAAAAAAAAAAGGAACTTCAACATTCGTCAGTTGGCATCACGCACATTTTAATATGCAGTCAGCATACTGTAAAAAAATAAAAAAGGAGTACTACAGAGCAACAGCAGCAGCCGCCTCCGCAGTTGAACTCATTACATGAAAATCAATTTTTGGTTTATTTTTGTGCGACGCATGGACAACTTTGTCCTGCTCTCCACAATTGCATGTCATTTTTTGTCAATTACACAACACATACATACACAACACACACATACACACACATATGCAAATGGTCAATTGCCTAATTGCGCAGACAATCGCGTCGAAGTCAACAACTGCCGACGAGTTTTGTAAATTACTCTCCACGCATGTTGTTGTTGTTTCAGCCTTTTGGGGCTGTTTAATGCACGTGCCTCACTCGCTGCTGCTGCCATTTAAAAATGTGCTGCACACAAAAAAAAGAAAGGCCAAGTTAAGCACTACGTGCACCGATTTTACTCCACTGTTTCTGTTTAATATGCAACACAAGTTTTTTAACTTTTCCCCAACTCACCTTGTGCCATTTTTTTTTTAATTGTTCTATGCGCTCTTGAAGCAATTGAATTGAATTTTCATACGACAAACAACGAGCTAAAAAATCAAAATGCTAACCAAAAAGCGAAACCATGAAAATAATTCGGCTCCATCTCAATGTAATTATCACTAGGGGGAAAAAACGATTATGGCCTTTAAGATTATTATTATTGTTAACACACACAAAGTACGCCATAAGCGTAAAAATATTGCCACTTTTTTTATGCGCATTTTTTTACCCCAAAAAAAAGTAACAGTTATCCTTGTTCTTGTCGACTTGGTACTTGTCTCCTTGCCACCCTTTGCACCCTCATTCGCATCATTTTTGCGTTCTGCTTTTTCTTCTTTGTAATAAGCTACTTTTGCATTGCTCTTTATTATATCATTTGACTTTCACTTCTTGCCGCCCATCCACATTTTATTATCGTTTCTTTTTGGTTGTTGTCGCCTTTTCGCTGCTTTTTGCAAATCCCTTTAATCAACGGAAATTGGCTGTTCACATGTGAATAAGCCTTGGGCTTATTATGAAACGTTTTGCGGCGCGCTAAGCTAAGCTCTAATAAATTTACGAGCAATCAGGCCATAATTTGTACAATTCCCTATTAAAATGTTGATTTTATAGTATGTATATTTTTTTGAGGCCTTCCATAATAATTAAGCGATCTTTGATATCTTTGTCGGAAAGTAATCGATTTTTAATCGTTATCGATTCATTATCTATACTGCAAAGTTTACTCAAAATCGGGAATTTTGACTTGAAATCAAAACAACACATTAATTAAAGCACGTTAAATGGACTTCTTTATATAAAAACATTATTATGAGAACCGATATCAATTAGGTATACATACTTCGTCAGAACAAGACAAACTTTATTTTAGAACGCAACTACTTACACTAATATCATTTTATACTAAAGAAAATTTAATCTTTAATTAAGTAGCGATATAGTTAAACGATTTAGCGACAGTTGATTAAATTTTGCACAGTTTAAATTTTGCCATTTAATTTATGTCAAGTTGTAGTTTTTTTTCTTAAGTTTCTACTTAATATTAAAATGAATTTTCACTATTACCTTCAACACGGTTAACTCTGTCAACTGTCTGTAAATTATTGAGCGACAATTTCAACGTAATCTAAACCGTTTCAATTTGTGCGGCGTCTGTTGCTCCAAGCCAAAAATCTGACTGACAAACCATCAAGTCAACTTTCAACTGTTCAGCTTTTATTTCCATTTCCCATTCCCATTTCCATTCCCAATTCACAATTTTCTCACCTTTCCCACCCACTTTCCACTTGACATGCTATACTCAGCGGGAGGGGGGCTGTGGGCTATTCCTGTTGCTGGGGCGTGTCCTTTAAGCCTCAAGCCTCAGCTGCTTGTCACTTGCGTATTGATTTTAAAGATTTACATCAGGGCAGCAGAAAGCCCAGCAAACCAAGCAGGCAACAACAGGTGACACCGAACCAAAGTCCCATAAGTAGGCTACAGTTTTTATACCCTGTAGTAGTACATTTGTGGGTTGGTCTGATTGGGTACACTCGTTGGATACTAGCACATAATAATAATAAGTGGTCTGTTGCAGAGAGCTGCAAATATAAATGTACTATTATTTTGGAACTGTTTGCTCATATTCTCAGAATGATAATGTCTATAGAGATTTATATTGTATTATTAGAGACTTATCTATCATGTTCACTTCAGTTTTTAGTCTACTGTTATAAGTTAGCTTAAATTTATAAGTTTTACTTGTTGCATATATAAAGAAACATATAATTTTTACGATAATATTTAACATTTTTTTCTACTCGTATATATATATATATTTTTTTATATTAATATATATATATATTTTAAAAAGTATTTAATATTATTTTGTAAAAAAACAATTTTTATTCATTTTTAAGAGGCTTACACATTTTGTTAAACTTATTTAAATATTATTAAACTTTGTTAAGAACTTAAATTAATAAATATTGTATGCCTCAAAAAATCTCATTAATATTGTAGGTCATTTTTAAGTTGGGCAAACTACATTTCTTAAAAATTTCTTCGCCCCATTTGTTTGTGGCCTGTCGGTAAGGTGTAGAAAACATCCTTCTGGAAAACGTTGCGATTTGTCATTTTTATCGCGTTGTACATGTTATATTTGATTTTATGTTTGTTGTTGCAATTTGCTGTCAGCAATTGAAAAGCAATTGAAATCGATATGCCAAATAACTGTTAGCAGACCAACTGAACAAGGCGAGGGGCGTTGTTGGGGTTTGAGGTAGAAATGTGGTTCGTTTTTTTTTTTATTTCGCCTCGTTTGCACAGCTAATTAAAAGTTAAAACATTAAGAAACAGTTGCTGAAATGTAAAACGCTTATCTGCAGACTCATAAAAACACACGATTAACAGGGGGTGATGAAGGTGGTGTGGGCAGGGGTGGGGGGTGTGTTGGGGTGTTGGTCAACTAAATCAAAGCTATTCATGTTGACCTGGGCAAGAGTGCTCAAGTGCTGGGTTAATACAACGTCTTAAGGGCTACTTTGAATGTGAATGGAAACTTGCAGACCGACAAAGCTTATCACAGCTATGTCCAAGTAGAAAAAGGACATACTTTTTTTTTGGGGGGTAATGGGTGGTTGGTGGTGACAAAAAACACACGCCGCTTGGTTGCCTTTTATGCGTTTGCTGCTTGCCGCTTGTCCTTTTGCCTTTTGTCCATAATCTTTGGCATTTTATCGCCGCCCATCTGTTGATGTCTTTATTAAAAAAAAAAGAAGCAAAGAAGTCGCACAAAAAATGCAATTTTTAGCCCCATTTTTTTGTGGGTTTTATTGGCAGACAGACCACTGGCAACGAGGCAGCAACAACTTGGGCATTTTTATTAGCAGCCAACTTTTGAACTTGAAGTTGTCTAGTTGTCGGTTGTTGTTGTCCTCAGCAGGCGCTTCACATAATTAAATAAAGCGTTAAAATTAAAAATAAAGATTTTCCACAACGAAAGGTTTTCTCTTTTTTTTTGGTCGGAAATATGTTTTTCTGCGCAGCGCATCCTTTGCACCGAGGAACCGTGCGATAAGCTCGACAAAGAAACAACATTCTTTTGCACTCCCTGCGCTCCAAAAAAGCAACCCTCTTCCGTTGTTGCTGTTGTTGTTGCTTCGTTGTTAATTCGTTTTCTTATTCTTTTAAAGTGCCAAGTGTGCAGATAAGGCGGAAAATGTTGCGACATTTTCCGCCTGGTAATTGTCCTGCAGGATGCGCGGTGTCCAAGTTTATTGCCTAACGACCGCGGCACGCTTCCATCCCATCCCATCCAGCTTTCCATCCATCCATCCATCCAGCCAGTGTGGTCTTTTTATATTTTAATTAAAAAATCAAGAATGACACACTTAACGGAATGAAGAAGAAAGAAGGGAAGTCAATGGATGCTGAGAAAGTAGTTCAGTTATTAGCGTTATGAAAAAGATTTCTTTTTTTTTTTTTAGGTCAGCGCATTGACACATTTAATCAGCATATTACCTCTTAAAGCATTTAACAGGTTATAAAATGGAATAAAAGTAAGATAATTGAGTTTTTGGGTATATAAATATCTAAAAAAAAAAAGAACAAAGTAGAGCTTCAAAGAGCTGAAACTTGTTAAAACTTTTTAGATGATAAGCAATTTATAATAAATATATACCATAAATAAATCTTTTAAGATGTGTAAAATGGAAGTTGATTGGAAATACATAATGATTTGCGATATAACTGAATATAAAAATCAATATTAAATAATAATGCATAGCAATTTTAGTTAATTTATGTAAATATCTTAAGTTTTAGTTTAATAAATGATTTTGAGAAATAATTTGGATTGGTAATATGGAAAGCTTTTTCTATACAAATATATAAAATAGATATAATGAAATAAAATGCTTATCAACTGTGAAAGATCATAGATATTATCAAAAAAAGACATAATCCATATGCACATAAAACAGTAAAAAATATATTTTCAGACTTTTTAGTTTGGTTTTATAAATGTTAGTAAATTAATTAAATGCTATTTTTCCGTGTTATATATTATTATTACATGGATAGAATGGTCTTCTTGATGATGTCAACGCTCTCGAGCATTTGCGTTTCGTTGATGACCAGAGGCGGGGCAAAGCGGATGATGTCGCCATGGGTGGGCTTGGCCAGGAGTCCATTGCCCCTGAGCTTCATGCAAACATCCCAGGCATCGAATTCTAAGTAAATCACAAAAAAAGTAAGTTTTGAATTGGAAATAATAAAAAATAAAAAACTCACTCGAATTAATGACAATGGCATTGAGCAGTCCCTTGCCACGGACCACAGAGACCACATCCTTGGGCAGCTTGCCCAGCTCAGTGCGCAGTAGTTGACCCATTTTAAAGGCGTTCTCGGCCAGCTTCTCCTCCTTAAGCACCGTCAACGCAGCAATGGCCACACGACAGCCCAACGGATTACCACCATATGTGGAGCCGTGCTCGCCGGGCTTAATGCACAGCATGATTTCATCGTCGCAGAGTGCCGCCGATACGGGATAAATGCCGCCGGAGAGTGCCTTGCCCAGTATGAGTATGTCGGGACGCACCTGCTCATAGTCGACGGCCAGCATGCGCCCAGTGCGTGCCAGTCCCGTCTGCACCTCATCTGCTATCCAGAGTACATTGTACTTGGTGCACAGATCGCGCACCTGCCGCAGATATCCATCGTCAGGCACAACGACGCCAGCCTCGCCCTGAATTGGCTCCATCATGAAGGCGCACACGTGCGGATCCTGCAGCGCCTGCTCCAGCGCGGTCACATTATTGTAATCAATCAGCTCGAATCCGGGCATAAATGGACCAAAGCCCTCAAAGCTTGTCGGATCATTCGATGCAGAGACGGCGGCCAGTGTGCGTCCCCAGAAATTGTTGCGGGCAAAGATGATCTTTGCCTTATTATTCGGTATCTGCTTCTTCACATAGCCCCACTTGCGGGCCAGCTTACAGGCCGTCTCGCCGCCCTCAACGCCGGTGTTCATTGGCAGCACTTTCTCGTAGCCAAAGAACTTTGTTATAAATTCCTCATATTCGCCCAGAACGTCCGAGTAGAAGGCGCTGAGAGAAGAGTATTTTTTAATAAGTGAGTTCTGTGCAAAATAAATCAGATTCGAAATATACTAGAAAATCTCTATGATTAAAAAATAACATTAAATTTCTATGCCGATAACCCATAAGTAAACATCTGTTATTAATTTTCCATTAGTTAAACTTAAAAACATTCATTCCGACTGATTTTATAATTTATAGCTGTTTCCCATTGGTGCCTTGATTGTTTATGTTTTTGTAGTTCACTAAGTTTTAGAAGTCATTTAAGCATAAAGATTTATTGAATGATTAACAATTTCAAAATTAGCTTACAAGTTTGATAATTGATAAAGCAACTCGTGTTATTTATATTTAATTTTTTCGAAAGCGCTTTGATGTGTTTTTGGTCGATTTGGTGTGCGTTATCTTTTTAATTTAACTAAACATTTAATCTGCCAAGACTAACTGAACTTATTTTAGAAAGCTTTGGCTGCGCAAATCATATGATTACAATGTGGGTGGCTGATGCCATAAAATCATAAAAAAAAGGTGATAATTTCTAATGGTTTTTGCGATTAATTTTAATTTGTTATCCACTTGCTTTTTTTTTATAATATTTTGTAATATTCAATTTCAAATAACTATTTACTACTTACATCTTATATAGAAGCAACCTTTATTCATTTAGGTTATCAAATAGAATTGTTTTAATTTGCGTGGTTAAATTTAATCACATTTAAGATGTCTTGTTTACATTAAAGTACGACTTGGCAACAGTAATATTTAATTAATGGGCGCCTGATTTCGATTCGATAACAGATTAGCTCTGCTATTAATGATAACGACACTTGTTGTGACTGATAGCTAAGCAAAATCCAGTTTGTGTTGCTTACGATTTGGGATTTTTTGCTAGCTCTTATCACAGAGTACCAAAATAAAGGTCAAAGAAATATTTAATAATAAAGTTCATAAAGCACTTGTTCTCACTGATAGCTGAGTAAAATCCAGTTTATTTTGCTTACGGTTTGTGCATTTTTGGTAGCTTTCTCACACAGTTCAAGAATAAAGGTTATAGTAATATTTAATAATAAAGCTCATTTAGCTCTCGCCCAACGTAATGCGCTTATTGAGCAGAGAAGCTTTCAAGGGGGGCACGTCTGGAGACAAAAAACAAAAACTAAATATGTTTTTACTTACCGTGACGTCAGCGCCAGTTTCTGTGATTGCTCTGTGAGCGCCTTGATAATCTTGGGATGGCAGTGACCCTGATTGACCGCGGAATAGGCGCTCAAATAGTCAAAATAACGTTTACCCTCCACGTCCCACACGTGCACTCCCTCGCCCCGCGTGAGCGCCACCGGCAACGGATGATAGTTGTGTGCTCCATATTTTTGTTCACGTGCAAAAACCGCTTGGGAGCGAGCGTTCTCTGTAGAGACAGCAGCCGACTCTGCGGCATGTGTCTTCTGCGCCAGATTGCCGAGGCGACTGGCAATGCCGCGTGTGCTCAGTTTGGAGAACATATTATGCTTAGGCTTATTGAATGCAAAAAATAAGTAAGTCTGGAGAGATATATTAGGCACCTTCGCACTCGATCGCTGCCTTTGCTTTACTGAATGTTCGCTCGCGTTGCGATCACGCAATTTATAGCCTTTTCGCTGGTCGCGTCACGCGACTCATGATAAGCTTTTACGCCAGACCCCCAACTGAATGTGAGAAAGAGAGAGGTGAGCGTAATTGCCTAAAATCCTCTCTTCTTTTTTTTTTGTTTGGCTTTTGGAGCGTCGCCTGACAACTTGGGCTTATCTGATTAGCTTTCCGGCGTAAAAATATATACTATATATATATATATAAATTGGCAAAGCATTTTTATGCATACATTTTGATGTGTGTATAAAAATAGCTTTATTAGTTCTTTGTTTTGTTGTTGTTGCTGCTGCTTGTGCTGTTATTAATACTTCTTATTATGTGCTTATTTTTTACAGCAATCAGTGAAAATTTTCCATTGCTTATGCTGGAAGCTTGTGTCATAAGTATTGTCTTCTTCTTCTGTTTAATCTATTACGAATTTTATTTGAAGCTTTCACTATGCATTTGCAAATTTATAAATTTAATTAAACAAAGTATGTTACTTGGCAATACAACAATATATTTCTCCTTTCTCTTGTTTGTAATCCTCTTTTTAATTAAAAAATTATTACATATTTGTTAGTATTTCATATATTTTTATTTGATTTTTCATAAATATTTTGGGCTTAAAATGTACAACTAATTGGCTTAGTTTTGATAACTAATTTGATTTTTTTTTTTAACAATTATAGCACATTAAAGAATTTTGAACACTAAAACAAAGAAAATAATACAAAAATATTTTTGTATGTTGAGCTGCACACACACACATACAAATAAAAAAAAAGTTGAAAGGCAACGCAAAAATTGCACTAAACATCCACACTGAGGAAATTAAACTTTGTTAATTTCGAAAAATTCCATTACGCAAATATACACAGCGAAAAAATAAATAAATAAAATGTAAAATAAATGTGGCTCGCGATTGGGCGAAAAAAGGTGTTGCCTGCTTTTGTGAGAGCGCTTGAAACGCGCAATTAAAGTTGATTTCTTCTTTTGTTGTTTTGTTTCATTAGCTACCACAATATTTGAATTAATTAACTGTAATAAATTCACGCTTTTTGATTGCTCGACATTTTGACATTCTCCACTATTCCATCATTGTCGGTGTGGCAACGCTCTGCTGCGGCGACTGAGCGGGCGACAGCGACGTAGCCGAATTAGCAGTGTTCGCCTCCCTCTGTGCCTGGGCCTGGCTGAGCAGCTCCTTGTTGAGCCGATAGCTACTCATCACATTCGCACAGCTCTGGTGAAAATAGAAGTTGCGACCGCGCAGAAACGCATCCGTGTTGAGATCCTTTATGCCTGTCTTGAGAGAGAGAAGAACACACAAACGGAGAGCATGGCTTAGAGCACAAATTGAGCAAGAAGAGAGTGCAAGTTATATACATGCAAAAAAGTGCAATTATACTTAACGACAGACAGACACACATACAAAAGAGAGAGAGAGAGAGATAGATAGAGCGAGTGGGAAGAGGGAGGAGTACAGAGCGTGACAGCGAGAAAATGAGAACTGAAGCAAACTGAGAAAATTACCTTACAAATGAAACACTTGTTTTCATCGTCCGGTTTTAAATCCGAACTAATTCCCACCTTTGTGTCCAATTGCGTTAATCCCGGCACACCCATTGATGATAGCTGCGATAAACTGCTCTCCATGGGCTCAACATATTTGGTTGCTGTTGTTGCACTATTATGATTATTATTGTTGTTGTTGCTAAGGTTGTTGTTGTTGTTGTGTGAGATATCCATGGGACCCGGCTCGGTACTGCTGACCTGTGGCTCGGAGCGCGGACGCTCCTCATGTGGCGATATATTATCCAGGCTTCTATTAAATTAAACACATATTTAATAAATTTTTGCACAGCTTACAGAAATATTTTTGCCTACCTGCTGCTGGCGACATTCTCGTCCAGGCGTCGCTTAAAGCTGTGCGATTTGCTTGACATTTTCACCGTCTCGTCGTCATCCACAATGACATCCTCATCGCTATCGTTTTGGCACGTTGCCGTTTCCATCATTAGCTCCTTGTTGTTGCTATTACTGTTATTTTCGGAGACGCCCACGCCGCACGAATCCGCATTGTAATAATGATTTGTGGTTGATGACAGCTCGCTGACGTTTTTCACTGTGTTTAGGTGGCATTTAAGGCAATTAGCTACTGGAAATCTAGAAACTCACCTCAATTCCCCTCAACTTACCACTGATATGAGCCTGTGTGTGGTTGTTGTTGGGCGTGATTGTTTCGCCCGACCAGCTGACGTTGTTGTTGCTGCTGCTGCTGGCCACGGTGGTCACATTGGTGCTCACATCCTGCTCATCAGCATGCGCCTCCTTCTGATTGATAACGCACGCCGTGCGATACAATATCCCATCCAGCTTGCCCGGCTGCGCATTGCTGTTGTGCATGCTCGTCTGCTGCATACTATTGGCTGCCACTGTCATCGCGGTATTGGTGCCTGGTAGCTCCGAACCCGAATCCGGTACATCGTCATTGCAGCTTTCCACGTCCACCGTTTCGATCTCGTCCTGCAACTTGACTTCATCCTGCAGGCACAGTAAGAAAATGTTGAATGCTTTAAGCTTTTAATCTTATTCTCTTGTCTTAAGACTATTTATTATTATAATATAAATAATTGATTGTTTTATTAATAATTTAATTTCTATATATATATATATATATATATATATATAATATTTTATATTGTAGAAGGCACTAGTGAATACTACGACACCAACATAAGACTGTAACATAACTGTAACAGCTATGTACGATATCAATTGATATCGTTATCGATCGACATTTATGGTGTGTTCACCAGCTTATGAATAAAGTAAAGATGGCAGACAAGTTTGGAAGAGAACTATAGTTTAGCTTTAACTGATAAAAAATTTAGATGTGTCTTGAAATTATTAATCTCATTAAGTTAGCTTATTAGCTTTTCTATGTTCGAAGAAAAGAAAAAAAATAAGAAAGAATTTTGGAGGCATCGCTTAAAAATCGAACATATTTTCTGAGCTATACGTTAATCTATATGCTTCTATAAATTAATTTCTATTTCCTACAATCTCTATTCAATTTAGCTCTCGATATTACATAAATTTAATATTAAAAATGTATAATTAAGAAATGAATTAACTGTTAAATTAAATTTTGTTGTATAGAATCCAAACGCACCTCTGGTGGTAATTTGCCTGTTTCCAGCGCATACTTGCGCTTACAAATGGGACAGCTGCTACAGTAGAGACTCTCCATCATGTACATCTCGCCATATTTGCGCTTGCGCACCTTCAGCCGAAGCCGATTTTGACGATTGTTGCGAATCCGCTGAAAGGTCTACAAAAAGAGGATGCTTAATAGACAAAAGAAGACTTCATTGTCCACTTTTTTGGCTTACCTCCCAACGATTGTGGCTGGTGCGGATGGCATTTTCCTGGGCCGGACAGGGTGGGGCAAACATGTAGGTCGCCTGCAGATTGGCCCGCTCGAAGCCGGCGCTCAGCTTGTATAGACGATCCAGTTCGGTGAGGAAGTGCGTATGCCACTCCTCGGCGCTCAGCTTCAGCCCACAGACGGGACACAGATCGGGTATGGCGCCACCGGCAGCAGCTGCCTGCAAACCGCTGACCAGGCTCAGGCCACCTGGCACCGCACGCAATCCGGCCAGACTGGCCAGAGCCGCATGATGCGCGGCATGATGCGACAGTGGATGCGGATGTGCATGCGCCATATGATGATGTGTTGGTGGACCCGCTCCATGATGGCCATGATGATGATGCGGATGATGATGGGCTGGCGACGATTGATGGGCGGCCAAATGATTGGCCATGGAGACGACAGCGCTGCTCGTTGCCGCTGCGACTGCGGCCGAGCTAATGGCCGCCGCAACAGAACTGGTGGAGCAGGAAGATGAGGAGCTGCTGGATGCCGTCGAGGAGGAGGCAATCGTATGCGCTTTGCTAACATTATGCAGATCTGAAATTGGACGCATGCCGCATTCATCAATCAAAGTGCCGCAATACAAATTGAAATTCCATACAACCACCCACCCCGCCGCAACCACTACCCCACTGCACCACCCTTCAAACTCGCATTGATTTCAATTTTTGGAATTTCCACAACCAGCATTGCTGGCCCATAAATTTTCTGGCCATTTTCTAATTGCATGCTACACATTTTTAACACGTACTTAGCCCAAATTAATTGGCGCTCGTTATTATTTTCTGGTTTTTATTTTGTATTCTTTTTTTTTTTGTGGCATGTCCTTGCTGAAGCTGCTCAGCTGTCAGACGCACGTACAACACACAAACACACACACACACAGGCACACATAAAAAAGAATGTGCACAACAAACCACAATAAATACAAACTGTTTGCGGCACCAGAGTCAAAAGTTCTGCACGTGACTGTGGCGGCAATTAAAATATTATTACAACAAATACAAACAGAAATGTTGCCAATGTTGTTGCTTTGGTTGCTTTTGTTGACGGCCAAATGTTTTGGCCTAAAATACGTATATGTGTAGATGGGCAACATAATATGTTGGCTGGCAACGGTTAACCGCGGATAACAGTAACAGAAACACTCAGCGAACTGGCTAACAACAAAATGGCCAAAAGGTGTGAGTTCAATTTGTTGACGCTCTGCATAAATTCAGTTATTATTTAATTTCAAATTATTCAACAAGAACAGAAAAGCAAAAGTTAAGCTTTAAAGATATTTAATATGACTAGCCAGAAATTATGTTAAGTATTTATTTACCTATTAAATGAATATTTTATTTTGTTTAATTAATTTTGTTTTATTTTGGAAGTTAATGTCAAAGTTTAAAGATTTGTTACAATCGACCTGATTAGAATACAAAATTATTTGAGACTGTTGGTTGAAAGATATCTTATTTTATGCAAAATCAATTTGTTATATTTGACATAATATATTATCTAATAGTATATATAGAATTATAAACTAAAGATTACTAAATCATATATAAATTAATAATTTACTAGAGAAAAGGACAATCTCAGGCAATTCGAAGATTAAAGACAAACGCTAATCTGCTGTCTATTAAGTTATATGATAAATTAAATTAATATTAATGATTTTTTATACAAATGTAAATAGGTTAATAATAAGCACAGCTGCTGGATTTGATAGAGATATCTCGAGAAACAAAAAGAATAAAATAATTAATTTTCACACAAATTAACCTTAGTAGCTTTACTGCGACATATTTATATATATATATATATATATATATATTTATAACTGCCAAATATACATAAGTTCTAATAGGAATAGAGAACTTTCATATAAGTGCACAAAATCAGCGCTTCTGTTTGGCATTTTAGAATAAATAACCCGAATTCCAAAGAGTCACGTGCCAATCGCTGGTTGCCTTCAAAGCCGCCAAAGGGAGAAATTCCAAATATCGCATATAGCATGAAATATGAGTTTTATTGTTTGTGAGTGTATGCGTGTGTGTGTATGTGTGTGTGTGCCATTAATATTCCAGAAATTAATATGAAAATTCCAAGTGTGCATTGGATATAATACATCATCTGAACAACAATAATAATAATAATAAGTAATGCTCATAATAACAATACCAACAATGCAATCAAAGCGATTTGCAACACTTGCAACATCCTTTGAACGAAACCAATACACAGAAGAAACCACAACAACAACAACAACAAGAACAACAACATGTACAATAAATGAGCAAACATTATGAGTTTTTTGTCGTCGTTGTCGTTCCAAGGGTTGGTTTGGGGTAGCTTTAGCTGCCTTATAATTGGCTCAAGTGCCAAGCGAAGAAGAGTTGCAGGCTGAGTAATTAGCTGCCTCGTGCCGCAAAAAGGATGCGTCCTGCCTGTCCTGCGGTTTTTGACTTTGTAGTCAAGTGGCAGGCCAAAGGAAAAAAAAACACTAAGCAGGGCTGCTACATTTCAATAAGCCATTGCGACATTTAAAACACTTAATGTGCACCCTTCTAACCCTTACACACATACATACGCACACACACACACATATATATATATACATATTTATATACACACACATACAGAAATACCTACATACATAAACATACTTATATAGATACTTCTACCAAGTGGCCTTTTGACTTTTGGCGCTTTTTGGCAGGCGACGCGTGCTTTTTACACCCTTGCAGTGGATATTATAATTATAACGGCAGTTTTGCTACATCTTGGAGAAGACATCTTCAACATCTTCATAAAATATATGTTTTCTTGTTAAGCATAACTAGCTGAGACAATATTGTTATATCTGTCTGTCTATTTGCGATTCTATGTAAAATATTCTTCAGTTTTAATTTAATTTTTTTGAAACTTGGCTCGTTTTTTTCCAGCCGGATCGGATAACTATATCATTTAGCGGGCAAAGCAACAATCATTCAAAAGATTAGTTATTCTACATTTCTTTAACTAGTTATTCTAACTGAATTTACCCAATATGAGTAATGGTATATGGAACCCATATGATTGAGATCGGAGTAGTTTATTATTTAATAAGATATTCATGCCAAACTCATAGTTAAAATCGATACTCGATGACAGTTAGTTTCTATGGCAAGAGTGTCTAATATAGCTGATAAACTTGGCCTAAAGCAGTCTTGTATTTAGCTATAGTTGGCATTGGTTTATTGATGTTGGCAGCGTTGCAGCTAATTAAAAGCGCATTATTTATTTAAAATAATTTATGGGCTCAGTTTAGTTCAGCCACTGTCATAAGCCAAAAGTTAAACACAAAATGCGTGAGGGGCAGGGGGTTTAAGGGGGAGCGTGTGTATGAGTGTGTGCAGAAAACTGGTTTTACAGCTTAAGTATACATGTAAATATGAAAGTTAAATAAAAAGTTGATATTATTGAAAGGACACAGACGTAGTCAAAGAGGGGTTTATTGAATTTATAATAGAAATATAGATTTTTGGATATATACCCATAGATCTATAATGCCTTCAATACAATAATGTTTTACGAATTTATATCAATAAATAAAAATATTTGTTTTCAAATTTTCTGTTGTATTTCTGGAACTTTGGAATCAGCGAAATGAACTTTGCTGTTGTATTTTTATTTTTCATTTTAATTCAGCATTAATAAAATTGGATTTCAGTACAAGTTACTTTAAAATCTGTTCAGGATAGATTTAGTTATAGTAGTGGACAATTTAAGACAGTTTAAGGATATAGTTTAAGATGAATTTTAATTAAAAATTAATTCTGTTTTCACTCTTTTGATAAAAGTAAATGGCTGCAAAAATTATATTGTCAACTACTGACAAACATTTATTTCGTCTCTTAAAATTTGAAAAGCTATATTTTTGATTCGCTAACTTTCTAATCAAGGAGCTTATTTTCCTCCAGCTTTAAAAACACTAATATTGGAGTATTTAAAAGATTTTTTTTTACAAGGTTTTCATTTATTTTTATTATGTTTTAATTTCAACTACTTCACACTTTACACTAACTTATAAATTTTAAATTTCTTTAGTTTTACTCAAGTTTAAACTTTCAAATTGCGTAAAAAATAAATTTTATATTCATTGTGTGCAAAGATTTTTTTAAGTATTGAATATTATCATTGGCCATGCAAATTACCACACCCTGCCAGCAGCTGCGCCACTGATTCGAAAACTTTTGTTGACACAACCCCCCCACCATTTGGTTCTGTTCGTGCCACTGCCACTGGCACTGCCACTAACCCTAAGACTCACACTTCTCGTTTTGCATTCATATTTATCATGTTCATATGCTGCCGAGTTTTGGGCATAAGGCGCTTAAGGCCAGCGGCTCTTTGGGAGACCAATTAGCAACGCATTTGTAGGCAATTTGTTTAGCCTACATTCGGGCAAAGTGGGAGCAGCTTTAATGCAATAAGCGGCAGCAACCCTCAGGTAAATATTTGCCCAAAATTGATTTAAATGTCTGCTTGTGAACAGCATTAAAAAAAAAACTAATAAAATTGAAAAAAGTGAGTGAAGTGCGGCATTTTTCTCATCTGCCCGGCGCCTTTGGCCTGTCAGTCAAAGCTTATCCACTGAAGCGTTAAAATTGTACAGAAAAGTAAAATTGAAACAAATACGCCAAATACTTTGATAAAAAAAGGGCAGGCAGCAAATGTATCCCAAAATTGCCGCCCACTTTTTTATATTTTTACTTTATCGCAAACATGCAAATTTGCAAAGTAAACAGTCGAGTGAGAAATATACATAGAGAGACCCAACTTACGTCTCAAATCCCTGGGATCCTGAGAATTATTGCTGCGCGGACTTTCACCCTTTTCAACGGCATCGTAATCCTGTGATCCCTCCATGGATTCGTGTGATGTGCACGTGGGACTGGCCGAATCCGTGCGAAATGATTCGCTGCCATTGAAGAGATTCTGAAATATTCAATTTCACTTATGACACACTGCCAATCTGCACACGATTAGCCACGTCGTCTCTCTGCCGTCACTCACCTGATCCAGAGATATGCCAATATATTTGGGTGGCGAAAACGCCGACGGCAGCGAGAAATTCGACAGCACCGACGGCTTCCCCAGCGAGCGCTCGCTTGCAAAGTAGCCACCAGGTGCTCCGGCGGCGGCAGCAGCTGCAGCTGCTCCATTCGCCGCCAGCATTCCATGGTTGAGCGTCTGCAGCAAATGCGGATGGAAGTTGTGCAGGAATTGGGTGCTATAGTTGCCGACTAGTGACATGTTGTGTAGATCTTTGGCGTCAGGTAACTAGAAATAAAATATTATTTAGTTAGTTAAGAATAATAATTTTTTGGGCAATAAAGTAAGAGAAAAAACGTTTAGTTATTATTATTGAATCACAAGAGTAAATTCTTTTTCATATTTATATTCATTTTCATATTCCAAAATTATAAGCTATTTATTCTTTTCATTTATTACATCGCCACAAATAAAAATGTGAAGTTGCTGCTGAGAAAATGCTAAGTTTGATCAACTTTAAGCAAAACATTAATAATTACAACTATCAAATTATGGGTAATGCAACATTTAATGTTATATAACATTTATTAATACCATCTATATGTTTATGTTATGTTCCTGGTATTATTCGTAACTTGTCAAATTAATGTTTTATAACCTTTCAAAATATAAACGCCATATAAGAAAAAAACATCAGTTTGTACAACATTTTGAATAAAAGTTACATGTTACATATTTTTAGTTTATATGTATGTAATCAAAGTTTTTATAACATTAAAAAAATTTTGAAGATAACTGCAAAATCACAAAGTTTTTTAAATAACAAATTCATTTTAAGCGTTGTAAAATAGAAGTTAATGAAAAATTTCAAAAACTCTACCAAAACTGTAACTGTATAAATCTGATAAATATTTCAGAAAATGCAAGTGTTTTGAATGTTTTGAAAGTATATGGAATTTAGGGAACTAACTCAGATAATCGTCAGATAAAAAAGAAAAAACCAAAAGAAATTACGGTTCTTTCGGCATCTTAAAACGTTCAAGAAACCGTTTGACATAACACATTTTAGATATCGTTTAATTTTTGCATAGTTTATTTATGGATTAAGTTTAAAGCGCTTTCCCGCCTGGTGTTTCCCGCAACTTCAAATTATACTCACTTTCCCCGACTTTTTCGCATAACTTTCCCAGCGCATTGCAGACAAATTTGTATGTAAATTCAGATGTTTTTTTTTTTTGTATTTTGGCAACTTTGCTTGTGGGTGAGCAGTTTGGTACTTGTCACACATGTCGCCGCTTATGTTCCTGTCTACTTGGATATAAGTATCTGTGCAAGTGTGCATGCGTGTGTGTGTGTGTGTGTTGGTGTTTGAGTTTGTGTCTCAGGCTCAATTTGTTATAAACGGTTTGTCTGTTTATCCTTTGCTGTTTTTATCATGAGCAGCCACCCCAAACAATTCTGGGGTACCCATATCATTTGCAAAGTCCTTTGTATGTTGGTAAATTTTCGCTCGTTATTTTACACCCCATTGGTGGCTCACACTCACACCCCCATATTCACACTCCACCCTTCTGCCCCCACTCACAAAAATGCTTCACATGACACAGTTTATGTGCGCCGATATCGTCATTCTCAAATCTCTCAATTTTGCCCCGTTTAACATTTATTTGTCGTAAATTAAACATTTTGCTGCATATTTTAGGGCGTCTAGGCTTGAGATGTGCTAGTCTTACATAAGCGTCCTCTTATCGCTAATATGTACCTCCTTAAAGCATTGGAAATCTAAGGTATTTTATTGGCTCATTTAATATCGAAAGTTTAATTTATATTTATTTATCGTTTCCCAAATCTTTCTTCTTCACTTTGTTTGCGCACATATGTTGCCCTGATTTCAGACTTTTCCCCTCTCCCTCTTTTTACCTACTGTAATTGGTTAATTTTTGTGCCAAGTCATGTAGCTGTCATAATTTAGCCAAATTCACATTATGCCTTTATTTACGGCCATATTTTACGCTCACTTTGCTTGGTATAATTCACGCAAAGTAATTAGAGAAATCGAGTTTGAGATTGTGAATTTGATGCTTGTAGTTGGAAATGGTGTGAAATATAATGTAAACACTGTAAAAGTTGTTAAGAGATTTTATAAATATTTAATTAACCAATTAAATTAAATTGTGTACACATTAAAGATTAAGCTTACATTGAATACTTGATTTGAATAAATATTTCTAGGTCTAGGTCTAGGTGTTGCTCAAGTGGTGCGAATTTTAATGTAAAAATGGAAAATGTTGTTAAGGGATTTTATAAATAATTAGTTAAACAATTAAACGAATTTGTGTGTGAATTAAACATTAATCTTACAATGAATACTTTTTTGAAATAAATACTTCTTTTTTATATGTAAATGTTTCCCTTCGTAGTGTGTATTTAAAGTAATACTTTAAAGTAGACTTGCTCTCATTTACTTTCTTTTAACTTTTACAGGTAAATTAAATGAATGTTATTTAACATTGACAAAACTAGAATAATTTCATCAATATAATTCCAGAAACACAACCCACTTTTAGCTGGAGTAAGCATTTTATGTACATATAAATATATATTTTTGTCTGTGTAAGAAGCGGGCAGCATGATCAGCGAAGCGAGCAGAATTATGTGTATGTGAATTCTGAAGCACATCGAGAATTTATGGAAGAATGATTGTATACATAAATTACGAGCTTATAGCTTATAATTGAATAGTCTTAGTAAAACTTAAGCTTC
This sequence comes from Drosophila fungiperda, assembly GCA_035042345.1. Taxonomy (NCBI): domain Eukaryota; kingdom Metazoa; phylum Arthropoda; class Insecta; order Diptera; family Drosophilidae; genus Drosophila; species Drosophila fungiperda. The sequence continues at coordinate 894,961 of JAWNLM010000021.1, forward strand.
GATGTTTTACGCTTTTCTACTTCTGCTAAGAGACTATCGTAAGCATTTGGCAACTCTCCTCCATTTACTGTTATACCCACATTTACCACACCTACGAACTCCTCTCTTTTCACTCGATTTTAGATGAATTTCTCTCGAGAGTGAAAAGTTACAGCTAAGCATGTTTTGACTGATTGAGCTTAGGTATTGGTAAGAGATTCAATCTTTCTAGGTATTGAAAAAATATGATTTATTTTATAATTTAAAAAATGCCAAAACAATTTTATGTCTTATACAATTATTAGTATCCTGAGGAGAGTTGTAGTCGTGATCAGCTAAAGCCATCCCGATATGTGATCCAATTTGGCTTGAAATTCTCTCTTCCTTTATCGCTGCTGGATAACTGTCCGACCAGGACCTGCTGTCTCAGAATCACACGAGGCATTAAAGGAAAAATTCGATTTTATGAACAACAGTCGCATCTCCAAATGTAGTGCAATCAAATAATGAAGTTTTCTCGTTTTCAGTTATATTTTTTTGAGTTAAGATTGGTTTGGTGATTTTTCAATAATAACTGCGTTCTTTGATTACATCCATTTCGATAGCTGCCGAAGCCAAAGACGATTTATCTATGATCAGTATCTTACTAAAGAATATATTAAACACAACACACTTTAAATTCATCTTTTATATATTATTAAAATAAATGTATATGCAAATCGGTATATTTTGTTATCTTTAATATGTAAAGTTAAATAATCTGTGGCAGTCGACCAAGGAGATCTTGAATAAATAAACATTGAATGTGATCGAACATTTATAAAAATATTGATAGAGTTCAACCTAAATACCGAATTCTTGAACTTTATTTAATAAAACCTAATATTTTCAATTTAAAAATAAAAAATACTCTAATCACTTTTGCAACATTGACATACCCTGAAGACTTTGAAAAATTGTGTAATAATGTTGTGAAAAAGTATGTAAGAGGAAGAAGGAAGCACTTCCGACCAAATATGGTATATATATGTTAGATCAGCCTGCTTTTGTATAAAAACGGCGATCTCAGAGTCTATTCAAACTAGTTACTTTAAATTTGTAATATATGTATTACATGCCAAACACATATCATAATTATTTCATTTGTTTAATAAAACTCCATATCTGAAAAATATATATGTTTCAATAGAGTAGAGCTTAAATTGATATATTACATTATAGCAATATTATTCCATGCCAATAAATCCAACAAATTAACGCTTATCAAAGCGTTGACAAAACAAAATTAGCACCTCCACTCAACCAAAATGGGATGTGTTATTCTATCAGCTACATCCAGCTCCATCATCATTATCATTGTCGTCATCTGCAACATTTAAAGCTGTTGCCAAACACAAACAAATGCAAGTCAGCCCCCCTCAAAAATGAGATTAGTCTAATAGACGGGCTCAAATTGCAGTGGTAAATGAGTTTTGGAGTTGCAGTTGGGGTTCAACTGTTGGGGTTGAGGAGTGTTGCCAACCGCATGAGTTGCACTTTGGCTAAGTCAGCTGAAGGCGGTGTGCCCCCCAATGAGTGGCACTGATTAAATGCCACGTGCACAGATGTGGACTGACTGTGTTGTTGGGGGCGGAGAGGGTTGGCAGCTAGTTAGTCAGGGTCGTCCAAGTGGTCAACCACTCTGGACGTGTTTTGCGTTAGACAACTTTTGTGAATTTGTCAGCATTTACGAAGGAGTATTTAATGCAATATGTAAACCTGGTTATAGAAATTTCCATTGATTTATGAGCAGCAGGTGGCACTTGCCACTTGCCACCCCACTGCCCTGCCCTGCTTAGCAGGCATTGAAATATGTGATTTATTCGCCCTCTCCGAGGGTTGATGATTTGCATAATGCATTTGGGTTCTTGTTTGTTCTTGTGTTTTAACACTTGAATTATTGGCATTTATCACTGGAGTCGAAGATTGTTGAACATTTTGTAATGCTGTAATTTACCCGCAGCTGCAGCAGCAAATACAATAACAGCTTAATTACAACAACACGATAACGAGAGTCCACATAATACAATTGCCAATTTCGCTTAACTTGGCCATAAACTACAACAACACAGACAACAAACAAACATACCAAAAAAAAAAAAACATCAACAAATAACAAACAACTGCTTTGCTCAGCTTCGCTGCAAATAAATCTCAATTTGTGGCAGCAAAACAAAAATGAAACCAGTAAACGTTTAGCAATTGGCAATTGGCAATTTTCTCGAACTAACTGTTTATGGCAGCTTTCTGAATTTCCGACTCTTGACATTCGAGACTTGCAACTGCGACTGTTGTGCTTCAAATTGCGTGGCATCTTTTTTTTTTTAATTATAATTCTCTTTTTGTTATAATTTACAGTAAGTTGTTTTAAAATGCAGTTTACTAAGTATGCGAAGTATGATGGTTTTTTATTTTAAGGCTGATGTAGGTTAAGAATATAATTTTAATACCCTTAAGCGTAAAATCTTCGATATTAGTTCAGCTTATATTCTATATGAATTATTCTGAGATATATTCAGGAGAAACAATCATTAATAAAATATGAGCTCTTGTTAAATATATTATATTTATATATTAAAAGTTACCTTTTTTTTTTAGATATATTCAGAGATTTAGAAGGATAAAGTTAAAGTCTTAAATAAGAAAATCAATTCTATAAGTAACTTAATATTTATATATAAATTTTATATTATTCATTCTGAATCTTAACAGATAAGAGATATATATAGGCACATACAAAGGTATAAAAGATCATTTTTTTATATCTATAGTAATGACAAAAGGAGTAATATCTCTATAGTTATAGTCTTTGATAAGAGAATCAATTCTATAAGTAACTAGGTATATATATATATATATATATATTATAGTCTTTATATAGGGGAATCATTCCCATAAGCTACTAGTTAAATTTATATTATATATTAATCATTCTGTTTGAGATATTTATAGGCACATATCGAAGCTAATAGGAAAGTATTTATGTGTATTTAGCACAGATGATAATATTATATTACTATATTTTTATAGTCTTTGTAAACAAATTTATTTTATTATAATTATTATTATTTATAAAAACCCATTTAATGGGCACATAGATAGTAACTTGTTTTTTGCAAACCATTTCAGAGTATTTTTAATTGGAAACTAACAAAGTCATAAATACGTTTTTCTAACTAGCTCAACTTGTTAACTTCATTGCTTCCCTAAAGGCTGCTAAGGCACAGGAACCAACTCCTTGGCCAGTTGGGCCTTTGCGATTACTTCTTGTTACATGCTGCGTTGACTGTGCCCCTTGATGAATTGCTATAAATTAAATTAAGCACATTCACACACAGCAAACACTACTCGCTCACAAGCACTGGCACACACACACTGACACACACACACACCTAAGTACAAGTGTAATAAGTGCAAAAAATAACGAATTACGTTTCATATGTTGTTTCAGCTCTGGCTCATAATTTTGCCCTCAAGTCGGGGTTGCTCTCAGCCATCTTTTGTGGGGGGTCAGTCTGGTTATCTTTGTTGTTGTGGTTACCACAATTGTTAAGGTGAGTTCTTATTTTTTTCTCATCTTTTTTCTTGCTATTCCCTGTTTTTGTGTTCGCTGTGTCCGGGTGGTTAAATTGTGGTCGAGTAGTAGAACCAGCTCCACATTAAACCATTTGACATTGCATTTAATATGCTTTTTTTTATTATTAATTTTTATTGTCATACATTGTGCAGGGTTATAAATAATTCGCATAGCTCTGAGAGTGGGTAGCTCTAAACTATTATTTATAAGAGAGAGAATAAAGTTGAAGTAGTCAAGTTTTTGTTTGTTGTACTTGAAAAAATATGCATTAAAAGCATGTTAAACTGGTTGTTGATTGAAAATTATAAGATTGAATGTAAATATAATAGATGCAAGTGTCAACTTTTAAAGTTTTCATTATTAGCTAAAATAAATCCCTTTTAGCTGACAATATCATTGTCATAGCGACTTTTTTGAGAATATGAATTTTAGAGCCGATTAATTAAAACAGGGAGGTAAAAATAATCAAAACTATCTCTTTGTTAACACTTTCTTTTTATATTTTTTATGTTAATTTACTTTACTTTTTAATCGTGAGTCCCACTTAGGACAGTTGCTGTCTCACTCTGCTGCAAGTGATTTTTCTTCGGGGCCATCATATCACCCAGCTCGCATCTACAAGGGCAGGACATATTGTTGTCATGTTTAACATATCTTAACGCTACTCAATGCTATGCACAAGTTTCGATACCAATTTCAATTCGAATGCCAGCCAGTCAGCCAGTCAGTTAGCCAGTCAGCCAGCAACCAGTTAAGTTAGTTTTGCTGGCCAAGTTATTCCAATTCGTGCCAGTCGCCAGCTCATCTTGAGTTCGAGTTCTTCATCATTTGTAGCATCAGCGTCAAGATCATTGCTCATGTTTACAATGATGACAGGCAGGGCGGGGGCCAATCGGATCGACAACGTCGGAGGAGCCCAAAGCTCAGAGCCTCGAAACAATCATCCAAACAGATCCACTAAAGCTGGCGAGCTACAAGAATCTGGTAGCTATCATAAATCTGTTCATCGCAAAAATCTACACACAATGGGGCGTTTGCAAACGCATTCGCATTCGCATTCGATCGAGGAATGCGACTCTGAAAACTAAAAACTGAAAGCTGAAAACTGTAGCTGAATCTGAATCTGAATCTGACTGACTGTCGACTTTCGATTGTCTTCAGCTGCGACTCTCGCTATCGCTTACACTCAGCCAAATATTTTGATACTTTTGGCAATTGGCAAAAGGCATTTGATTAATTAAAATTAGAAATTTTCTTATGTTCAATTTGAATTATTTAAAGAATACATTTAATTCATATATTTTTATAAGTGTGTTAAATATTTGAATTCGATAACAACTATTGACTATTGATCGATTATTGTGATCAGAGTTTGTTACGGATGTGAAATATATTTGAATCTCTTAGAAAACAAATTTTGTTCATTATTATTATTATACAATTTAGGACCCCTTTAAAATTATTTATTGAACATTAAAGATTATCCTTCAAATATTTTGTTATTTCATTGTAGATATTATTTCATTATAAGATATTGTGAGTTTAATAATAATAGAACTAAAGAAAAGAAACTTAACAAACAGCTGCTACGATCTATTTTCAAGTCTCAGAAACAAGTAGTTTGTATTACTAACATAAATATATTTACTTATTACTTATAGTTATATAGGTTACAATTAGACACTTTATATAAATATAAAAGCTGTACAATAATTCAAATTTACTATACTGAATATCTAGATTATGTTTCAATCCCTTGTAAATATTATATAGTTTCCATATAGCAAGAAATGTTGAGTTTTTTTTAAAAATAAGAACTAAGGAAAAATAGATTTGAAGATTTTGATTTTACTGCCATTTCTTTAAATTTACAAGAAGCAATTTGTATCGGAAAAGTGTTTTTCTTGATTTAAGTGTCAATAAAGCAATTTTGTTTCTTTCTTCAATCCGAGATATATATTATATTGAGTCATATACAGTATTTCTCAGTGTATTGTTTAGTTTGGTTTGTTGTTTTACAATGCGAATTGTTTTGTGTGCAGTTCTCGTTGCCCGGTGTGCTGCTGATTTATAGCATCTGTGGACACGAGAGCTTTTGGCAGCTCGACGGCTACTACTTCGGCCCACTACTACTACTAATACAACAACAACAATAACAACAACAACAACAAACAGCTATTGCTACTTATTCTACTGAACCGCCGGCGCAGTCGCTGTTCAGTTTATGATTTGTCATAAATATGTCGCCGTTGCTGTTGTTGTATTTGTTGTTGTTGTTATTGTTGGTGATTAGCTTCTTAGCCGGGATTGAACTGATTGGCAGTAGCGGAGAGGAGACTGATTGGCATTTTACTTACTCTAGCTGGAAACGGACGTTGGCCACGCAGTGCCTCATGCAAACCGGAAGCGGCCTCCGATAGTACAACAAGCGCTTGTGATGGCAAATGGCTGCTAACAAATGCGTTGCTTTCCATCTGCAACTTTTCGTTAACTAATTTGTTTAGTTGTTGTTTTGTTGTTGTTGTCGTTGATTTTGTTGTTACGGTTGCTTTTAATATGCTATGAATTTGGCACTAGTCAGCATATCGCGTCAACTTTCACTTTAATTAACAATAGTAATTATAATTGTAATTATAAATGCAATTACACATATTAATTGGCACAAGTTAATTAAATTATACATATGTATTTATGTGCGCATTTATGTACAGCAAGTATATTTATGTATACATATTTGTGTATTTTCAAAACACGCGCGCGTCGGCACAAAAGCATTTAACGCACGGCTCTCGACTCGACTCGGCTCGGCTTTCGGCTCAGCTCAGCACTCTTTCTTTTTGCAGGGCATCCGCACGTACGCGCTGTAAAAGTCCAACTGGACCAACTGTTTTCGCAGCCAGTTCTAGTCTGTGCTGCTCGATACACCGCTGCTCTGCTCTGCTGCTGCTTCAGCTGCTGCGCAGTCGCTTGCTCTGTCAACGCCTTTGTTGTGCGGCATTCTGATTGGTCAGAGCAAGTGAACCGGTTTGATTGTGTGCCAGCTCGCTCACACTCACAGCTGTGACTGCTACTGCCTGATACTGTTACTCTCCCCTCTCCATCACTGCTATTTTACATTATGTTTACCTCTTTAGTCAGTTTGTTTTTCTGCATTATTATTCCAAAATGGTTGAATATCTCTTTGTTGTTGTTGCTTCTGCTGTTGTTGTTGCTGTTGCTGCCTGTTTGTCTGTTTATCTGCTGGTTATTGTACGCCTGTTTGTCTGCCAGCACCTGGGACTGGTCCCCGCACTTCTCAACCATTTACTTCGCCCTTCTCCGCAAGCCTCCTTTCACATTTTGTGTAAATAAACCGTATGGGAAGCATTTTGACTTTGGATTGCCTGCTGTTGGTTGTTGTTGTTCATCTTCTTCTTGTTATTGTTGTTAGCTTGGGCAGTGGCTACAAGTATCTTGAAGTCACTTTTTTTGCTGTATTGTTTTTTTAATATTTTTTTTTGCTGGCTGTTGGCCGGACACTTAATATAGCACATTACTGTGGTATTTATTGACCAAGATGATGGCGAAAATTGTTTTAAAGATATGAAATTGTAAAGTGATCTGTAAAATATGTTGCAAATGGATGTTGTACGTTGAAGTTTGGAGATAAATATATGTTTTTAAGTGGTTTTTGTATAGGTAAAATATAATATGAGAATATCCAAAATCAAGGTATGCCTATAAATGAATAAAACAGGGGTCTAGTTTTCAAAGAATTTAATATAATCACAGCAAACACTCATATTTGGTTCTGAGTCTGTCAGCTTAACATAATATTCAATTTAGTTCCGATTGTATATTCAAAAATCATTCTATTCTATAACTTACTACCATCTATCTCTGTCTTTTATTAACATCTTTTAATTTAACCACTTTAAAGTACTCTGATTCATTTTAAAATTTAACTGTTTTTTGAGAGGGTGAAGAATTTATATTGATTATACTTATTTATTTGTAGATGTGATTCTTGAAAATAATTAAAATAAAAATATCATATTATTCAAAATCTTGTTGTTTTTTTTTGTGGCATTTTATAATAAAAATGTGTTTGTTTTTTGCTGATTCTTTCTTTTTCTTTTTTCTTTCTAAGAAATATGAACTATTTTGCTATAATGTTCATTAACTATTTGAGCCCACTGTCGGACTGTGCAGTAAACCCAAATAGTTGTGGCACAGCATATTAATACGACAGCAAACTACAATTAAAACAAACAAAACATGACATCCACAAAAAACAACAACAACAACAAGAGAGAACTTTAACCACCAAAGAGAGCAGCAAACAAAAAGGCAACAAAACCCAGAGCAAGCTAATGAAAAAAGGCGTTGTTTGTTAAAAATGTTGGTTCTGATTTTGAAGCGTTGTGATTTTTTATTTTTTTTACCAACCAAATAAAATATTTGCTTGCAATTTAGTCGTAAAAAACAGAAGGATGGGCAACGTCTGAGAGTGGACACAAAACAAAAAATGAGAAAAGCAGTGGCTACAAAAAGTCTTTTGACATGTTTTATGGGTGCACAAGTGCCCGTCAAACAGTTCCCCCCCTACTCCGTCTCCGCCCACAAGTTGACTTTGGCCATGTCTTTAATTGGTGCCTAGTAAATTTAGCCTGTGACCATGTTTGGGCCCGAAGCTTGGACTGCGAAAGATGAGACGCGCAGTCTTGGCTAATTTTTTGCTCATTATATTTACATTTCAAGAATTCCTGCACACAGTTGCACTTTATAATTTCCAGGCATTGCCTGGTTTATTACCAAACTGTGTGTGCGTGAGAAAGAGAGAGAGAGCGAGAGAGAGAGGGCGGGAGTGACAGAGTGGGACAGCTAGGGAGTTGGCCAGTTGTACGCATGCGCTGCTCCATCAGCTTCTAGGTAGCCTACATTATGTGCCTAATACTATATGGCTACCAAATACATAGGGGAGGACAGCACCACAACACACAGAGCAAAAGAGCGAGCGAGCAAGAGAGAGAGAGAGAGAGAGGCAGAGAGTGGGAGAGGGGGTAACCAAGTGTCGCGGAACTACTGCCATGTACAGCTAGCTCCGCTTTGCTGGACTCAACTGCATTTGGCTGGCAGTAGATTTTTCATTTTATTTATGTGCTGCTTGCTGTCTTCTACTTCACTCCGCTCTCCATCTCCTCCCTCCATCTCTCACTATCTCTCTCTCTCTCTTTCGGTTCCCCTCGCTGCTCCTCTGATTACCCAGCAATTTATATATTTTCTTTGTTGCTTGTATTTCTCAGTTTGTCAGCTTCTTGCAACAAAATTAAATACTTGTCTTTGTTTTTTATGGCCTCCAGCGTTCAGATGTGTGGCAGCTGGAGGTCGAGGGGCATGGGCGTGGTCCTGTGCTCACGCATGTATGAAAGGTGTGTGTATGTATGTGGCATGTATGTATGTATAAAGTTGGCCATAGACCGAGTGCCATTTTGGCCTGACAGCTAATTTATGTAGTGGCCAAGAAAGCAGCTGCTTCGCTTAGCATTTTCCACACACTTCTTTCATAATTTTGGCAAGCACAATTTTCTATAATTTAGTAGTCTTTTCAGTTAGCATGAAGCACACTCATATTTATACACATATATAATTGACAATGACTTGCCAAAAATGTTATTTTAATTGGTTGAATTTTATGTTTATTGTTGATGATTTTCGGTTTGTGGATTAGTGTGTAGTCTGCTGATATTGGTCTACATATTTTATTCAAATTGCCATGTATATAAAATATTTTTGAAAATTTACTTAATTAGTTGAGTTTTGCATATTATTCAAATTTAATTTCTTATTTCTTACTACAGTTAGATATGATAGATCTCATTTATTTATTATATTATATTTATTATATTATATTAAAAAAAATATTGGGAAATAGTAGGTAATAAATCTTAAAAATGTTCCTTATTCATATTTTTTAATTTAATTATTAATTAATTTTTGTGTCGACTGACTTTAGTTAACACTATATAAATAAAAAAAAGAACATGTAGATATTAAATAGACTAATATTTATATATGCTTGTCGATGCTTAGTTATAATTTTTTGGTTTAATATTTATCGATAAAATAAAATAAACTTGATATACTTTAAATATACAAGAACTTATAATTCCAATTTGAAATCTCACAGTCTTATAGTCTCTGAGATCGATTTCGAACAGACTGGAATGTCTATATAGACTCGATATAGACTCAAGAAAATATATACTTTATGGGGTTAAAGATGTTTCCCTCAGCTTCTTACATAATTTTGGTCATTATACTAATTTTATCTATTTTTAATGGGGTAAACTAACAAAATACTGAGAAATACCTCAAGTTTCATTTAGTTCTTCCATGCTAAATATGTTATTTGGCAACTTAATTTAATCCTCCCCATGTTGGCAATCTCAACAGATTACGAGTTCCCTTTTTTGCAAGAATCTCCTTCAATCCGCACAACTGTCACTCGCATGGAATTTGCAGCAGTCTGCCCTTTCCACAGACGGCACCTGCTCTTTCTCTCTCTCTCTCTCTGAATATCTCTGGCCTTGTTCTTTACTTTTCCTTTATCTGCTCAAATCCCAGTCAGCCACGCCTCCAAATTAATTGAAACCGCAGAGCAAGTGCAAAGCGTTGACTGTCAGAGCCAATTCCGAATCTGATTCCACTTCCGAGCAGCAACCAGCAGCAAACCAAAACCAAACGCAGTCAAACATCTGCGACTCCCATAAAAAAGGTATAAAAAAAAAAATGGATAAACCGAATCCTACACAAATCCCCGACAAATGTGCAGTGGTGAAAATCAACGGAGAGAAAAATTCACCGATACATTCATGTAAATATGAATGGAAATGAATTACAAGCGAAATAAATGTACGAAAAATGCATGAAACAAAGCAAAATGTACAATAAAAAATCATAGCAAAAAGTGTGAAAAAACAAGGGCAAAGCGCTTACATGTTGGCGACGGATTCGAAATTGAGCGGGGTGGGGGTCCTTTTTTTAGTGGTTTTTTTTTGTTGGTTGCCAGAGCAATGTTGACATGTTTCAAATGCAATTTTAACAGGATTTGCAAGGACACATTTGCACAAAGTGACAGAAAAACGCAGGCAGCAACAACAACAACAACAGCAAAAAAAAAAAAGTCAACCCCCGTAACTGGGCGCTACCCGCAGCACAAACGCTCCCCCCGCATGTCAGCGTGGCTGGCATAACTTGCGGCTTAAAGGGCTCAACTTGTCATGTTGCCTGCCACTGATGTCGGCATTGATTTTCCACTTACACACATTGTGACTTGCTGAAGCTAACTCTGACTATGACTCTGACTGTGTCTGCGTCTCTGACCCGACCCAAACCCAATCTCAATCTAATTTCCATTGGCAATCCCACACTCGAGATCCGAGCATGGGTCAGCTGCGGTCTTAACGCTTCATCAATATGCTTTTGCTGGCGACGCTAATTTAAGCTTTAGTCAACCTCGCAGCTACGTGCAGATTTATGTCCACATCAAGTCCAGCAAAACAAGTGGATGTCCAACCAAGCAGAGATAGTCTCTGATACTCCTTCTCACTCTATCTCCCTCACTCTCTCTCTCACTCTCTCTCTCTCTGTGTGTGTTTGTATGTGTTTAGTGTTAATCCGTCAATGATAAGCTCAATTTGTTGTGGTCACTCAGCCGACAATGACCGCTTGAGCCCTGGCCAACTAAGTGTGTTGCATACTTTTTGGGGCACACGCATCAGCCGGACAACAAAGACCATTAAAGTTGTATTAGCCAATGTTGCAATTGTTGTTGTTGTTGTTCCTGTTGAGTTTGTTATCCTAGAGATGCGGGCGTGAGTTGAATGAGTGTTTCTTTATATGGTTAATTTCTGTCAGATTGTAACTTGTATTAATTCTAAACAATAACAATTTCTTTAGCATATATTGTGAGTTATTGGGGGGCTGACTTTGCCAGAACTAAAAGAGTTATATTAAGGCTTATCTAACTGTTTTTAAGGATTATACCAATAACTTTAACGCATTTACAATGAATTGGCTCGACAGACCCAGCTGTTGGCGGTATTCTAATAATATTCTCGCCAATAAATCTGATTTTCTATAACTTTCAAGGATTTCTAGCAGCATTCAAAATACTTCAATTTATATATTATATTTATATATTTTTTGTATTATATATAAAATGATTTCAAACGAAACATTAGTTAATAATGATAAGATATTTTTTTTTATTTTTCTCATGGACAATTCACAGCCATATTTCTTTCCAGCAATTCTAAATGCGTAAAAGATTTCAAATTTCTGCTCCAAGTGAAACTATCTCATTTAAGAGCGATGTTTACTTTTGGTATCTATGTCCATCTCTAGCTGGGGCCCATCATGCATCATCATAAGTAATTCCGTACGCGTGCCCCCAACTCTTGTGTGTCTGTGTGAAGATTCATCACACATGGTTCCCGCTTTTGGTGGGCTGTTGTCACAGCCTGTGCAGTAATTTAAACTTTGGCTATGTGGCAAGAAGCCCTTTGCCGTCATCTTTGGGGCAAGAACTCGGTTGGGATTTATGTGGACGCGTTGTGGAGATATATGAGCGACTATATTATTATTAAGTTTTGACACGTTTAGTGTTAGTGGGCTTGATGAACTTTTTTTTTCATCTGTCTTCATACTTTGTCCACCAAGTTGCTGTTGTCATTTCATGCACACGTGTGGCTGATGACATCGGTGGTTGCAGTTCCTCTCGAGCCGTAGCCGAAGACCACAAATGAACCAAGACCAAGTCTCAGGCCGCCCACTAATTGGCTTAGTGCATTAAAATAACTTGCCAATAGTTGTGGCCAGACTGTGACCTCCTAGCTGGCAAAAGGGCCTGTAAACAATGCGACGTTGTCATTGCCCAAATTTATGAGCCTCTGTGGCTAATTTAGCAGATAGTCGAAAGGCTTTTGTCCTGCCCAGGCTTTAAGGCTTAACCAAAGCAGCAAAGGATTTCTCAACAAGATAGTCAACATGGATGGGGGCGATTGCTCCACAATATGCTGCGGGCAGGATTGGAGCTGGGAACGAGCAGGGCAACCAGATCATATGTCAAACTGTAAATGGGCGGCCAACTGTCTCTAATTATACAAAATTATTTATAATGGCCACAATGCCAGCGAACTGGCAAAACAATCAAAGTTCTGCTTTGAGCAATGTGTAAAAACCTAATTAAAAGTGAATTATTCATTTGCATTCGTTTGGTGTGGGAGCTTAACGCTCTGTCGCCAAAAAACATACAAAAAGCCGTCTGATGTCAGATGTTGTTGTTGTTGCCATATGTTGCACAAATGAATTTTGTTCAAATTTCCTTGTTGATTAATTGGTGGTCAAAAGTTCAACGAACAGCGCAGCGGTTGCTAAGTGGCTGAAACATTCTGGTCTGGCATTTGGCTGGGGAAGATGGGTTTTCCAGCACTGTTTTCGAGTTGTCAAAGGGTTTTCGTACAACAATTACACATTTGTCGTATGTGTCATAATTGGCAAATTGGTAAAATAGGTAATTTATAAAAGTAAATTTATCGAGCATTGAAATTGCTATATTTAAAAGATCTGCTCTCTTTTGCCTTTGACACGCGTTGTTAAACTCGATTTTTAAATCTCTCTTTCTATCTCTCTCTCTATCTCTCTCTCACTCTCAGTTTTTATTGCCTATATTTAAAATTATCTCTTTACTAAATATTACTTAAATCATTGCTAAATATATTCAATTGATTTACTGCCCATTAGTTGCATCTATCTTCAATTCTGTCGGATATACTTTTGATACATAGCCTCTGCCGCTGCCTCTGACTCCTCCTCCTTCGCTTCCACACTCTCAAATGTTGTAACTTGCTGGCCCTTTAGCCATTTTCACGCCAAATTGTTTTTTATGTGGCGCCAAACATTAAAGTCCAAATGCAAGCAACAACAATAAATTCAACAATTTTATGTTGTGCGCCAATTTGAAGCAACTCGGCAGGCGACAAGCATAAAAACCAAATGCAAACAATTGCCAGCCATCAACAAAGGGGAGGAGGTGGAGTTGGAGTTGCGGGAGGGGGGGGAGGACAAAGGGTTGATGCTGCAACTGAAAATAGTCGAAATGTTACACCGATAATAATGAGCGTAATTAAGCAACTGGATTGGGGCATGGAGTGCGCTGAGGAGTTGCAGCTTAATGTGTGTCACAGAAAATTAAATTTACGCTAATCGGCTGAGATGCTGACTCGCTCATCCCCTCTCTCTCTCTCTCGCACACATTTTTGCTGATCAAGTGATGGCAACAATAATAATAACAACAACAACGGTGGCATGTGGCAGCAGACATGAAATTAAATTGTCGTTTTATTGTTTGGCAGACTTTGCACGTTTAAATAGCTGGAATATTTTTCATACGCAGCCGTCGGCCAATTTGTTTGTTTAGATGGGGTTAAGACATTCCCATATATAACTTTACTAATCTTTTGAACGACCCCCGTCTGACGCCCACGCGCGACCAGACCTCGACCTCAGTCGCAGCCCTGCCACCCTCGCCCTCTCCCTCTGCCACTCAGTCTCTCTCCCTCTCTGTTTGTGTGGTTTTTCCGCCCTGTTTGCCAGCCAAAAGGTGGCACCATATGGCAACACTCCTCATCCAGTTTAGTTTACACTTTGGCATTGTTGTTGTTGTTATTGTTGTTGTCGCTTTGTGAGTTATACTTTTCAATGTTGAAATTGATTTCCGATTTGTATGCATGTTGTTGTTGTTGTTATTGTTGTTGTTGTTTATGAGCACACTCGATCGCACACAGAGCCGAAATGTGGCATGCCACACGTCCGCGCCTTTTATGTGTGTGTGGGGGAAAATCATTGTTTGAAATTAGTAAAATATGATTTGGCATTTTATTTGTGCTGATTACTCTTTTTTTTCCCCCACTTTTGACTTGTTGATGTATTGCATATGCTAATGGGGCAAGTTTACTTTGCTTATCCTTAGCTAATATTTTGCCATATGGCTTGCATATATACAAACTATTCAGTTTGTTATTGTATAAAGGAAAATAATGTTTGCTTTATCTAAGAAAAGTGGAAGAGCACCTCAAATGATATTTTATTAAAGCATAATTTGCAGTAATATTATTCAGGTGTACAAAGACCGTGTTCAGTTTCTTATTAAAAGAAATTAAGTAGTGCTCTTCACTATTTATATAATTATTTTATTATTATATTTAATCTACAATATAAACTACAATTTCAATACCAACTGAAGCTGAGCTATTTTAATTATCTTTATACCATGTCTAAAATTTTATCAGAGTAAATACTAATTTAGTTTCATAGTTTAGCAAATTAATAATTATAGTTAAAGTGTTATTTTCTGAAGGATTTGTAAAAAAATTAATTAAAGATTAATTTTCAATATTTAGTGCATTGTAATTCAACTGCTTTATTCTCCGATTTAAATAGCTAAAAAGTAACACTAAGAAATCAACCCTTTAATTAGGAGTACTCCATTTTACTCTAACTTAGTCATAAGCATGGAACCCATCTGCCTCTTGGTGCATGGTTCATTATATACACACACACATGGACTGTGCCTAGTTATTGACGTGGCAAACAGATTGTCTGTCTGTTTATGAGCCATGAAGGCATTTAAAAGCGCATCCCAGCTGCAATCAACATTCAGAGATGCCAGCTCCGAGTTCTCCTTCGTCTACTGGGCCGTCATGTTGTTGCAATGATGTTGCCCCGTTATTGTTATATTGTCATTAGCATCGTGGGGCATGCTGCCGGGACAAGTTGCATTTGCGAGAACGTTGTCTGATTGCAGCAGCACTGAAATTGCCCCCCTTTCCCTTTGGACTCATCAGCTAAATTTCAAGTGTCAATTTTCAACACCAACCCTCCCAGAAAACCAAACAATTTGCAGAAGAAAAAAGTCGACAAAAATCCCTTAAATTTAACGCGCTTTGACCTTTTTTTTCCCTGGTATTTACAAGTATCTTTTCACATTTTATCACAATTTTTTTATTTTATCTCCGCTGCTTTACACATTTAATTTGATTTCTTTTTGAAGTTTGATGCTCGCTCAGACTCGGCAAATGGAGCGTAGCTCAAAAGGGGCGAGGAAGCTGCGCGTTGAAGAAAACAGTGGCTTTATTCAGGATTAGGGACCCCTTCGCAGCTGACGCCTCTGCAAAGTTTTGAAAAAAACGTCCCACAGGTGTCGCCACTTTGCCGCTTAGCTGCTCATTTACTCATCGACCTGCCCAGCTAATTGTGCAAGTGGCCTCAAATGTTCAACATTATTTAATTAAATTTGACGGCTAAGACGATTTTTATGCTGATTAAGTGGCCAGCATTCTAGAAGCTAAATTATTTTATAAGAAGCCGGCAAATGCCGAGATTCTTTTGAAGTTCTTTCTTTTCCTTTTTTAAAAAATATACATTTTTTTTTGGTTGTTGTTAATTTGCCATGACAAGAAGCTGTCGAATGACTTAGCGGAAATTAAAAATTGTGCAGCCAGACGGACCTGTGAATTCTCTCACTCCCTCGATGCACTAGCTCTCGCCCAGCTCCCACACAGCCGGCTGGCCACTGGCAAATTAAGTAAGTCAACAGAGCACTTTGCGGATTTGCCATCATCGCCACTTTCCTCGACTTATCTGCATAAAATGTCCAGAACAGAGAGAAGGAGCGTGGAAAGGGAGGCGTCAAATGCTACTGATATATTCCAGATTATACGTATATATATATATTTTTTTTCCCAATGCTATTTGCATTGTGGGTAACATAGACAGACTGACAAATCTAAGTGGAGTTGGGAGCATATTTCGTATTCGTGGAGCTAACGAACTCGAAATAATGCGTTTGAAATTTAAAAAACGTGCAATTTATGTTAAAAATTTAAGCAAACAGCGACCAAAAGATTTTTAATTAATCATTCATTTGCCATTTTTGTTCGCCGCCTGTTTGACTTGTCTATGAAAATGGCATTAAACGACATACATAATTCCCCCCTTCCCTCCCCCCCAACCAGTACTCTGCCACGCTCCCAGAGAGAACTCCACTTTCCATGTTGAACAAGCAACTTTATTTTCTTGACTGCGGCCAGCCGACCAATTAAGAGAAACAGCCGTTCGTTCAGTTCGTATAAATCGCATTAAGCCGGTTGAGCTGTCACAGACCCAGGTCCAACTCCACCTCCAACTCTTACTCGCAGCTCTACAAAACTCCATTACCAGCTCTGGAATCGAACCGGGGTCAGCTGTTCGATTTGTTTGATTCGCTTCTTAATTGCTTGTTGCTGTCCCCTTTGTCTCCCCTTTGTCCATGGTTCAATGCATTAAAAATGGCTTAAAAAATGGTTGGCGAAACCAAAAATGGTGTTTATTAAATGGATTGATGGAGCTGTTGGTCTCCAACAACAATGGAAATAAATAAAAATAATAAAAATACTCGTATTGTGCAGCCAATACGTTAACGCTTTTGGTTGGTTCATATTCTGATTTATGTTGTTTGCAATTTATTAAAAAAAAAATACAACATTGTCAAGCAAAAATGTGCAAAAATATGCAATCCGCTTGATAAACAAAAAAGTCGAAAAGATCTGTGGTAGATATGATTTATTTCAATATATATACTAATGTTCTACAGATAATTATTCGTATTAAGAGTCTACAAAGAACCGGTAAGAGTTATATTATAATTTATAATAATATAGTCAGACGTTTAATTTCGAATGTTTAGTTAAATAAATACCTTTTTTTAATTAAAACAGTATATTTACTCTCTAGACTAAAAATAATAATATATTTCAAAACAGTTAATTATCAATTTTTGATAATTTTAATATTACCTACGCAAGCTATTTGTATTTAATAAGACAACTCTATAAACTCTTTAAAACTATAATTTGAATAAAAATAAAATCATCTGAAACTGCTTAAGTGAAAAGTCGAGTTTTTTGTCTGAAAATCATTTGCTTCGTAGCTTACTAATAAAAAGCTTCAGTAGGCTTGCAACGTTTAATCAACTTTTCAATATATATAGGTATAAACAAAAATACACATATCGAACTTTTATATATGTCTATATCTATCTGCGAATGTATTTCACGTTCCACATTTCTTTGGCAAGTTGCTGTCTTGTCTAAACTGATTCATCTTATCTTTGACCTCAATTATTCACATTATATTAATGTAGGAAATATTGCTGCTGCTTGCTTTACAAAGTTTAATTGTCCATGTGGCTTGTGTATACTTCAGCTCTATGAATCGCCACTCTTGCTGTTCCCTTTCTTGTTTCCTCCACTCTCAAAGTACTTTTGAACTTGTCCTATACACATGACCACCTCACCCGTCTGTACTTTATTCCTATTAATACCCTGAACACATTGAAAATGGGTAAAAAGGGTATAATGGTTTTGTGCAAATGTATGTAACAGACAGAAAGAAGCATCTCCGACGCAATAAAATATATATTCTTGATCACGGTCAACAGCCGAGTCGATATAGCTATGTCCGTCTGGCCGTCTTTCTGAATAATCATCCGGATATTAGAGTCTATAAGAGCTAGATACTTGAAATTTGGAATATAGGTTCTCGTATATCCGGCGCGGAACAAGTTTGCTTTATTTTTATCGATAACTGCCTCCGTTTCTAGATTTCCAATAAATATCACAATGGCAGAATCTTCTCATTAACACATAATATGCCTATGCACAATATTGATCAACTGCCCAAATTTCCTCAAGATCGCATAAGAATCATCCAAATTATGGTCAACAATATATTCTCATATTGATCTGATTTCTACCAGCAGCCCCAAGCACTTTCTGTAAGCATCAATAAGCGTGCGCATTTGTGAGAAAGAGATGGCATGATAATCGATGCGAGCGTAAATAATATATTTGTGTGTATATTCTGAAGATCCCCGTTACGTACGAATGCGTGTTAGTATGTGTGTATGTATGTATATGCACGTATTTCTAGCCAGCCAATTAGGGATCAGTTCGGGCTTGTGATTAAAAATATGCGCTGCATTCGTTTTTTTCTACTCTTCAGTGCCTGTGCTTGCTCATATCTGGGTGCAAAATTATTTAAAGGGAAATGTGCTCTTAATATTAGATTATTTTTAAAAACTGGGTGCAGGGTATATCGTAGTTGCGATTACGCGACTACAGTATTCTTACTTGTGTTTTTTTTTGACTGCGAACTTATGGCCAAGGTCCAATGCACTTTCACGTGCGATTGTCACACCACTTGCGAGCCGATCCAGGGGATTGGATTGGGCTGACTCTTTGTCTGGGCTCTTTTTGTTGCCGCTGCTGTGTAAAGTAAGAATGTAAAGTTCCTTGCATTAGGCCAGCTACAAGCCGCCAAAGCGGCCCCAAAAACAGTTCGAGTCCACGTCTCAGTCTCGAGACTCAAGACTCGAGTCCGACTCCGACTACGACTCTCCGACTCTCAGTCTGTCTCTTGACTGTGACTGGGACTGCGACTGTGACTACCGAGTCGTAGCCGTTGCGACGACGGGCGGCTCACGACTGACACGGGTTATTTGCATATAAAATTGGTAATATGCAAATATTTTGATTGTCTTTGACTTTGTGCGCGCTTATAAAGAATCTTTGAGCTTGGGTCGCCTTCCAACAATTGAGCGCACAGTTGGAATTCTTGGATTTCGCTTTGACCGGGGGCCAAAACAGCAACCAAAACTGGAGCAGCAACCAGCAGACACTGAGGCTGGCCGAGCTGAGGCCATTCCAAGCTACTGTGTGTGCCAGTATTGTCATGTTGGAAAAAGTGGTTTGAACTGAAAAATTGTGTATTTTCGAACACCTGTGTGTCTCTCGTTGTGTGTGTGTGTGTGTAATTTATAATAGTTTCCCGCTTTCAAAGTTTACAGATAATTCGGTAGAAACTGATTTTAGACTCTTGCGTTGCTCAGCATCCCAGCACTCTGAGCACTTTCCATTCAAATGCTATGCAAATCTTGGTCAAGTTATGGCCACCGGAAAAAGTGTTGCCCATGGGGAATTAATTAGCCTTTGGGGCGGGTAGGCGAACATTTAGCGAAGGTCCACCAACCATTTGGGGCACACCAAGTTTGCGGTAGACACTGCGACGACATCAACCAGCCGAAAAAGTTGTTGACAAAAATTGAATACAATGCGAGAAGATGGTCAAGATGGAACCGGTCTAAACCCAATTCGAAATGTAGTTTTATCTCTGGCTGTACAATGGGCTGCAAAAGTTGTAGTTTCTCAATGGAATTAATTAATTAAATATAATTAAAATGTACAATTAAATAATGCTCAACGGTTTCTTAGATATTTTTATATTATATTTTACTATGTTGTTGATATTTTTATTAGCACATAATAATTTTATTTTATAAATACAAATACAAAATAAAATAATGTTTATGATATGAAAAATATTTAAAATTAACTTATAAAATTATTTAATTTAATTTGATTCCACTACAATTCCCATTCTTGTAAAAGGTATGAAATTTTTTTTTTAAATATATATAAAATATTGGATTTATTTTTTTAAAGCATTTTCTTTCTTCTTCTTTGTTAGTTATTATTTAGAAAATAATAATTTGGCTTATTGAAGAACTGCTAATCATATCAAAAATAATCTCAACTATCACATAAATTGTGATAACTTAATCTTCAAATGGCATTCGTTAAGAAATGCTTGAGCACAACTACCAAGGGAAAAATAAATAAATATTTATTGAGAGCGAAAATTATTGAAATTAAAATATTTGTTAACTATTTAAAAATAATTTACAACAATTGGGAAAATTGTTTATAGTTTAAAATAGTTTAATTGTTTAATTAACAAGCTTTCTCCGATAATATATATAAGTAATATTGTCGATATTCGCCCATTGTTGCCGCACCCCTTCCAAGCCGAGCGACTGGGACGAGTGCTAGGCTCGAGGTTGCCTTTTGTTTGTGGCGGCAGCTCCTGCACTTTGGCGGAATGTTAAATGCTAAAAATGAACAAATAATGACGAATGCCGGCAGCAGCCGTCGCTGTCGCCGTCCTCAATTTCAGCTTCAGCTTCAGGTTCGCCTGGTCAGTTGGTCTGGCTTGGATTCACTTTGCCGTTTGCCACAAAAGCCGCGCGCGCGATTTTCGCTGGAAATTCAATGGTAGCGAGCGCGGGGGAGTGGCAAGGAGTGGAGGCTAAAAAAAATCGTCAAGATTTATGCGCGCGCCATTGCGCATCATAAGCTGTCAAAATGCTTTTTCGGCGATTTATTAGCGCAAATTGAGTTTTAAAAGAAGCTACCGTGGTCTGACCAAAAACTGGTCACTGCTCAATCGGGCAGCTGCTGCCGGGTCTGCTGCTTGTGCTGTGTGTTGTCTGTTGTGGATGTGGCTTCGATGGATGCGCTATATTGTCAGATTTATAGATGGGCCCCAGCCAGGCGACAAGTGCTAAGCTGCTTGTAGTTGTGCTCAGCGTTGTTGTTGTTGTTGTTGCTTGTAGTTTGTAGTTGGCCATGCAAAACACGCAATCTGTCTGCGTCCATCTTCAGCAGCACCATCAGCAGCAACAGCAACAGCAACAGTAGCACGAGGTCCGTTTGAATCTCTGAATCTCTGACGATTGTCAACGGCCTTTTTTTTGCAGCTGTGCGCCTCTCTAGCCAACTCTTCCAGCTCCCGTCACCAGCCGGCTCTGGCCAAATGTAAAATCTTCGCATGCTGAAAATGAACGGTTTGGCTGGGGCGACTGGGGAGAATGGGCCTGTAAACATGTCAACAAATAAATCGTCATGTAAAAATGGCATTTTAAATTGTTTTTGACATTTGTACAGTGGCTGCCAAATGAAAATGAAATGCAGACAAGAAAATCTCGAAGTCAGCGAGTCACTCAATACCTGAGAAGTGGCAGTTAGTTGATATTGTTGATATTGCTAACTGCGGCCCAAATCGATGCACAATACACGAGTATCGGCATTATAAGGCCTTTTCGTATTCCATGTTGACATCAAGTTAGTTGCATGTATTGTCAATTGTTGTTGCAACAACACCATGGTCACCATTTCATTTAGCGCTTAGCGCTCCATATTTAAGTAGTCGAAAAGCAGCAATAATCATTATATAAGTAGTTGTTCCAAAGATAAACCATTAGAGAAGAGTTTAATTTATTTACATGATTTATTTTCTACTAGGTGCTTGCTTAAATAATATGATACACGAGATATTAAAAATAATAACAGAAAAATCATTTGTTTAATTATTCATAGAATAAATTGTACATATATTAAAATTAAAATGCATTGTTCAGTTCGAGGCTAAGTTGCCAGCTTAGACAAAGTTTTGATTATGAACAAATTTACAGCCTACTTCAAATTTATAAGAATGGAATTTGTTTTTGAACATCGGTCTAACATAAATGATAAGAGTAGATATATTATTCAGAGAAAAACAGTTAATTTCGACAGCTACCCGCATTGGCAATCAAAATAATTGTGCATACGCCACATGACCCGGTTTAGTTAGGCAGTTCCTATATTTGTATATATATATATATATACATATGTGTGCCCGTATACTCAACTGGCCCACTCATTTATCAAGCTTAAGGGACTTGAATGTAAATGTTTGGCTAAGGCCTGCGCTCATTACGAACCAACTTGGCGGCTTTTCCTTTTCCTCTTTTATTTAACTTTTTTTTTGGCACACACGCGCAAAACCGCAGGACACACACCCTTGCCAAAAAAAGGAAAAAGAAAAGCCAAAATGAAGGCGGAAGAAAAATAAAGTCACATAAAATTAATAAGCAAGCAGAAGTCGTGAAAATTGCATGTGTGTTGGCAACATGCTAAGTTATTGCAATATGAATTATTATATTAATTTAAACGTTTTGGCTTATTAATGTGACATGTAATGTGCCTGTTATTACCTTAAGATTATGATTACTTACCTTCGCCTCTGGGCGCTCCTTTGTCGCCACATGTGTGAAGAGGGGAGCAGCGCAGGGTCTACGGTATGTAGGAGGAAAAGGACGCTACCTGCTGTGCCCTCGGCGGTGTTCGGTGGCTGTGTGGCTTGTGCCTGGGGCAATGTGTGGCATTTTCATTTAAATGGGTGCCCCACAAAGTAATTGAAATGTAGCCATGAAGTGGACCAGCCTTCTCTCCCGTCCTCTACACTGTTCGCAAGTTTCTGCAACTTGTTTGTCTTGGCAACACCTTAAAGAGTTAACCACTGGCGTTGACTACTCTGTGGTCTCTGCACAGCAAGCGGTCTGCAACTCGTTCCTCATCCTCATCATCATCATCATCATCATGATTGTCGCATCAGTTTTCAGTAGTTTGCCGTTTTTTATATTTTTCTGTTTTTTTTTTTTGCCTTGTGAGTTGATTTTCAAAAGTCGCGCCTAAGTGGCCTCATTTTGACATCTTGTTTGGGACTTGGAAACTTGGTGCTCTGTGCTGTCTCTGCACTGGTACTGGGCAGCTGAGTGAGTGATACATGGTCGACATTGTCTGCAATAAATACTTAATGCTTACCAAAAATATACACATTAAAAGTCAAAGTTGCGGGCCGCAATAGCAGCCACATTGACGTCTTCATCTGGCCGTCGCATCGTCTGGCTGGCAATTCATTGCCATTTTTGGTATTTCAATTAAATTTTTTTATGACAACATCAAAACTCTATCATAATTCTAAATGTCTTGACATGAGCTTTGTGCCTTTGTCTCAGCCAAGCCAACCGATTTTATTCCCTTATTATACTTTTTATTTTAAGAATTCCTCAACAGTTTTGGGCAAGAAGGTTGTACAAAAACTTACAACAATTTAACCAGTTAATATCCAATAATAAATAGGAACACTAAATAATAAATAGAAGATGCGTATTTTTAAAAGAACTTTAAATTCTGTTCAAAAATAAACAAAGCAGAATCAGATTTTTTTTTATTAAATTCTACATAATTCTAGGCACACACATTGCTGTCTGAAGTTATCAAGCTACCCTCGCTGTGTGGTATCTTTTGTTTTTATTATTACCTTGATGCTTTTTGTCAGTAATTGTAATGGCTGAAAGCCTGGCCAACCACTTAAACTCCTGCCAGACAGTTTGCCTCTTTGGCTTTGGCCAGTTTCTTGCTCGTTTAATGATGTGTGAGCCTGGAATTTTGCGCGCGGCGTCTTCTGTGAAGTGAGTTGGCCTGTAGGTGCCTCTGGTCCCTGGTCGCAGTGCCCGCACCAAACTGACTGGCATACCAATATATAATTTCTTTTAATAAAGTTGACATTCAGCCAGACCTCAAACAGTGGGTCTACTGCTTCTACCTACTCCGTATTTTTTTGTGCGTCTGCCCGAGTGGATCATGATCGCAACAACAGCCGCATCAGCAGCAGCAGCAGCAGCAGCAGGAGCAGCAGCAGCAGCAGCGAAAGGTGTTGAACTTGTCGCGCCTGGCATTTTGGCACTTTTCCCCTCAAACCCTTCCTGTGCCTAAGTTGCCAGCTGGGCGTCGTCTAACATATAACATATGCAACGCATAGCAGGGTCACCCTCGGAAACGTTGCCAAATGGCTTCCGCTAAATCCATTTGTTTCAGACCAACTCCGGACAGTCTCCCGCACATACACACGTGTCTACAAATTCCGCAAATATCCGTTATCCGTTTCCTTTATATGAGATTTATTTGCAGCGCTTATCAGCATGTGCAAATCTTTAAATTTAAAATAAAAAAAAAATACAAAAAATAGAAAAGATTCAAACGAATTCAGATACTTACGCTCCCCGCACATCAGTTCAGGACGAAAGCCCATCCATTCAAGCGCAGCGCTTTGACCATATTAGCACCCACTTCCAATCCCCGTCCAAGCTGTGTGTGTGTGTGCCTTTATCTCTTGTTATCCAACCAAAAAAAGAAAGAAAATAAAAAACAAAGTAAAAATTGCTTTAAACTAAGGCACTAAGCACTTTTAGCGCCGTACAACTTTGTCAAGCGCGCATAACAAAGTGTTATGTGCCTTGTAACTAACACTATGTGGCCGTAAAAATACCCTTTCATTGCACCACACACCCATTCCACACACCTAGCAATGACAGAGGCACAGTGGTTAAATGTTCGCAAAAATCTCATGAATGCTTTTCTTTTCTCTTTTTTAGTCAATGAATTGAACAGGCATAAAACGCATTTTGCGGAAGAAAGTTTTATTTTAATTCGTTTTTTTTTTTTTATAATTTTAATATTATTTTCTGCTACTAATGTAATATGTTTTTCTAAGGTTCGATGTGTTCATATATTGTCTATATGAAAACAATATTTTAGGCAAAGGTATTATGCAAAGATTTCAAAATAATTTTTCTTGCAGAGTAAGGTTTTGATAAGCTTAACATTTTATAATTATAATGTATTAACTATAGAAATATTCCATTGTATTATTTCACCTGTGATTCGGATTGGCTGTCAAAATCCAAGAGCAGCATAAAACATCGTACCAATGTGCAGTAGACAGTGTCGCCACAGTTTTTTTTTTTTATTGGGTAGGGGATGAAAGTGTGGTAAAAGTACATTTTTCAAATGTAACGTTTTTTATAGCATGCTTAGCGGGGCGAGTGATAGTCGTTGCGACAACTTGCCGAGTGTGTGTGGTGGACTCGGGACTCGGAATACCCCGGACTTGGGTCTCGCTACTTGGGTGTGGATATCAATGTAGCTCTTTCTCTGCTGCGCTGTGTTGATTTTTATAGTTTTGTCTAGCAAAACAGTTGCAGATACTAAAAACCCCACCAGTTTTTTTGCGGTCGTTTTGTTTTCTGCACCATTTGCGTTTTGCTCTCATGTATTGTGTGTTAAGTGTGTATGTGTCTCTGTGTGTTTGTTGTGTGTTGCTTGCTGTTTGCTGTGTTGCTCGAGCGTTTGCATCAAGTTGTAAATTTGGCGATTAGCACCCCTTTGTGAGTTGGTTATGTGAGGGCAATCTAAGAGGCAAACGAAATGTGCTTGGCAAGATGTGCGCGGCTGATAAGTTTTGCTAACAAAAATTAGCATAGGCCTGGAACAGGAACAGGACCACTGCCACTGCCACTGACCACAAAGGCAAAGCAAACAGCAGCCAGCGGACACTCAAAGCAACAAACGGCGATGATCTTGTCGCTGCTGTTGCTTTATGAATAAAACATTTTGGTTTGGATGAACGTGGCCAACAGTAGCTGCCGCATTGGCATCGCAATTGAATCGAACTGCTCGAACTGCGGCCTGTGCAACTTGCAACTGCTGCTGCTGCTGCTGCTACTGCTGCTGTTGCCAGTCAGCAGTTGCTACAAATGTTTTACAAGCTTTTCAGCGCTTCGTTGTTGTTGTTGTTGTTGTTGCCGCTGTTGTTGCGGACCATTGTTGTTGGTGTTGGAGCGGCAGTTCCCGGAAACAATTCAGTTTAAAAAAAAAAAGTTGCGGTTGCAGTCGCTGTCGCAGTCTCGCAACATTATGAACATGGCCAATAAATCGTGAATTGTTCGAATGCTCGAAATGTTGCATGTTTGATTTCTGCGCCACTTGCATTTACTTTATGATATTATAACCCGGACAACGTTTGACATTTGGCGCTCTTTATTTATGATAACAGCCCCTCCAGTTTTCACAACATTGCAGTTTGTCAGCATTTTGTCGCCGACTTTCGTTGTGAGTTTTTATTTTGTATCTTTTTCTTTTTCTTTTTTTTTTTAGTTGCCTTTCTCGACCCAAAGCTGCAGGCGTCCATTTGAAGCTAAATAAATTTGGAGCGAGTGAAAAATCGTCAGAGGACAGGAAATGAGTTTTAAATATATATGTGTCCTCTGTAGTTGCACAAGGTAGTGGAGTATGCCCGGCTTACAGTCAGTTTTCTTAGACCTTTTTTTTTGGTTGCCATTTTTCGTAGCCTGCAGGCCTTGCCAGGCTGGGTTTTGTGGGTGTGGATTCATTGGGGCAAAATTTCAATCCTTGTGGAAGGCAGAAAGAAGCTGACAATTGATTTAACTGTGGCAAGAGTGCAACATTTGCCCGCAAGCATTATAATATTTTTATATATTTATTTTTCATTTTTTCTTGGCGAACCCGTTAAATGAGCCGCGAAAATAGTTTCCGTCTTTGCGTCTAGTAAATTGCATGTTTAACGTTAAAGCGAAAAAATGTGAGTTTTCTTTTAAACTGCCGAGATGATTGAGTTCCCAGCAAAGATGAAAGCGCTTAAGGCTATTTTTTTAAACACGACACGAATACTTACAACACAAATTGCATACAAGCACGACAGGACCATTAAATGGTTGTTGAATATTTATTTTAGTAGAATATGCAGAGAATTACTTCTAATATAAATATCTAAATAGCTGTAATCTAAAATGATTTATTTAGTAGTGCATTGCTTTGGTGAGTGGTGCTGATATGGTACACAAATATGTATGATGAAAAGTTGTTTAAGGAGAATAAACCAATAAAGTGCCATCTCTAATCCCAAATTTAATTAGAGGCGTTTTATTGGAAATTTAAAACAAAATGTTGATATTTCCTTATAAGAAATACTATGCTTATTTTGAAATCTGAAGATATGCAGTTAGATATGAAATACATAGTTTAAGTATTTGTTTATTACAGAGGTTTACTGGAATAAACACAGAAAGTAATAATCGAGAAAGAAATCGAAACTAATCTAGATAGATAAGGCAATAACTAAGCGAATGATTATAAAATATATAAATTTGAGAATACTGAATTTTGTGCTTTCGTTTTATATGGCGCATGTATTACACATTGAGACTTATTCTACATACAGCGAAAAGTTGTATTTAGATAGTTTCACATGCAGCGAAAAGTTGTATTTAGATAGTTTCATATGCAATACGTTCATTAGTAAAGGGATAATATTTAAAAGCATGTTTACATTCATTGACCAATGCATAGTTTTAGCTGATTAAAATTGATATTAGCCTTTTGTATTTTGTATTGTGATACCTGCAAAGTCCGCACCCATAATTGATTTAATTAAAAGTCGCGCACTCAACCGTTCAGCGTGGCATGCAAATTAATTGCATCAGCATACAACTGAGCAGAATCAATCAAGCGTGGCCCCAATTCCGGATAAATATGTATGTGCAGTTCCCTGGTGCCAGGGCTGCATACATATCGAATTTCTCTCCGTTTGATTAGGTTTCAACGGCTGCAAGCTTCCGCCTGAAAATGAAAATGTTTATTAAAACTTTTCACTTTTACATAAATTTCCTGGCAGCCACATCAGCAGCAGAAATCCCAGCTGCAGCTGCTGTAAGTTAAGTAACCACACCCAATGTGCCACCATATGGCGACGGGAAACGCCCCCAATGCGTCCTATGTACACTGTGTACACACTAGTGTTGTCTCGCTCTAGCTGCCTGCCCATTGGTTGCGCCAATTAAACCGGTTTGTGCCCGTTTCGCAATCAGTCGGCCAATGCCAGGCAACAGCCATTTTCAGTGCCAGCTGTGCGGCAGCCAGCAACCAGCAACTGTTGTCTTATATACCACAAGGTGTAGCATACATATAATAATTGGCAACTGTCTGCGGGTCGTTGCTGTTGTTGTTGTGGGTGGTTGGCTGGTCTGCGCAAGTGCCTCCACTTGGGTGGTCGGGCTCCACGTTCAGCAGCAGTTGTCTAAATGTTTGTTCACAGATGCTGCTGCTGCTGCCACTACTGCCACTGCTGCCACAACTACCAACTCGGTGGCAGCGAAAAGCGAGCATCAAGCTGGGAGTCAAAGCAAATCGCAAAGCGCTGTCCAAAGTAAGCTCAAATATGCTACATCAACTGAGTGCTGAGCTGAGTGCCAGCTGCATTGATTTTTATACCCTCTACAAATGCGTTTCACTCTGGGCTTGTTGGGTAAGCACATATCAACATTTAATACCTTTTTCATATTGTCAAATTAATGCTTGTGTAATCGATTTACCTTTTTCTTTTCGTATACAATCTTCAGAATACCACTCTTAAGTAATCGCTTACATCGTTAACAATGTTTAATAATGACTATCATGATGTAATTATGAATCTGCTATGAAATCTTAAACTCATTTTCTGACACATCTCTGGTATATTAGTAATCATCTTATAAGACAGAAGCAATCTTAATAAAGCAGGTATGTTTTTAAAGCACAGCTTAGAAGCTGAACTTTTACCCTATCCTAAATATTTTTAGTAAAATATATAATTTAATGTTACTAATATCTATTATGTATTTAGCTAACTAACAAACTATAAAATTAAAGCCTTTTAGTTTTCCAAGATTTCTCAGAACTTACCAGTTGTAATTAATCAAAATTTTAACTGAAAGAGACAAAAATTATTAAACAATTGCAAGGAATGCTTTCAATCAAAATAAATAGAGTAGTTCAAATTTAAGTTTGTTTTGAAAAAGATGCATATAGTATTTTTCGTTTACTATTTTGTTCCATTTCGTTTTGAGTACACAATATGTTGTTATCAGGTCTATAACGAATTTGTATTTTAGTTCCAGTTGTGTCTACCGGAAGCACACTAAAGCTAAACAACATTACTGTTTGCTTGCCATATTTTGGCCTATGTACAAAGAGAAATTTGTTTTCGGTTGTTATACATGTTTGTGTATTTTGTGTTGCGTGTGATTGTTGGGTTGTAGGTTGTAAGTTTAAAAATGACAAAGAGAATTTAAGTAGATTATGTGTGAAATAATGCTAAATCTCCAAAATAACACTTAAGAGCTAATAACGCGCAACGCTGTGAAACCACTTTGAATTTTTTTTTGTATTGTATTCTTTTTTTTTTGTGATCCAACGAGATCTGTTCCAGTGATTTAGTGATCCATGTTTTGGCTGCAACGTGTATGGCTAGTGATTACGCAGCGCCTCGTTGATGACACCCAATATGTTGATTTGCAGATCTGTGAAAGCCACGGGCTCAAGATGTGCCTTGCGTATTTTCATGGCAACGGCCTTAAAGAAGGCACCAATTTCATCCTCCTCCGTGGCCATAGCACAGGCACCTAGTGGAAACAGTGTCTGACTAGCCGCCGAAGGTGTATTCGTCGAATTTGAATTCTGAAATTGTGCACTGGTCGATGTCGGCGTATGCACCTCCAGCTTGGGTTGCGCATATTCGCAGACAGTTTGCAGTTGATGCTGCTGCAACTGCTGCGGCTCCAGACTGCTGCCAGTTTCATTGAGCTGCTGATCGGGCTTGGAGAGCGTATTGCTAACACTCTGTACGGTCATATAAACCGAGTCCTCATTATTATCATAGCTAACAACATGCTGTTGCTGTTGTTGTGTAGGTTCTTCTGTTGTTGCCGTTGTATCCATATCTTCATTCTCATCCTCCTCATCGTCATCTTGCACCACATCGCCATTTATATAGTTTTCAATGTCCATTTCATCATAGCTAGCCACGCACAGCTCGCTAGCCTGTTGCACCTCCTGTTGTTGCTGCTGTTGTTGTTGCATTGTTGCCGAAAGTTCGGCTTTGTTTTGTGCCGATAGCGGCGGAAGTGTGGGTAGATTCATCTGAGAGGAGCTGCTGGGTGATGCCCCCAGAGTGCTGACCTGTGGCTCGGAATGCCGCAAGGGCGATTGAGCTCCCATATGCTCATCCAGCTCGCCTACAGTTTCATGCTTGGGCAGCAGCGAACCTAACGTATCGCCATCGCTGCAAATAAAGATATTAAAAGAGATTATATGTCTATATATATATATATATATATATGTATATGAAACTGTTTATTAGACAATAGATAAACACAGACTATTCTGCACGAATGGTGATGAAATTGAAGTCGATGGAGTAAGAAACAAAATATTATTATTGCGAATCAGTCAAAATAATATACACATCCACAAATCAAATCTTTTACTATCAACTTACAGTGACTTTTGTTGTATATATTTTTGCAGAAATCCGAGCGAGTCATAGTGTTTCCAGCGCGATATGACATCCATATGCAGTTGCGTTTTCAGACGTTTGTATTCGCGTGCATATTGATCGCGCAGTGCCTTCCATTTCTGTCTGCACTGCTTGACTGAGAGTGGTTGGAAATTTGTTAGATATGCAAATTTATTATATAGAAATCTAGTCGGCTTTTACCTGGCTTTTTCAACTTGCGCGCTATCTCATCCCAGACTTCGTGCTTTAGTTTGACATTGCGATAGTTTTGATTGCTATAGTTATAGATCATGTCCTCCTGCTCGATGAGTGTGATTAGCTCTTTCTCGAAGTAGCTCTCCAAGTTGAGAAATGTGTGTATGGGATCATCATCATCTTCATCGGCATTGCTTTGATGATTGTGCGTCGAGTTTTGACTGACAGCACTTGCAGCATTTACACAATCAACGAAATCATCGTATAGTGTTTGATTTGGTGTCTCGCAAGTGACCGTCATTGTTGTTGTGGATTCTACTCCATTTCCACTGGCATCACTCAAATAGCTCCAATTGTTGTCCTGTTGTGATTGGTGCTGCTGCTGTTGATGCTCCAGCATTTGTCCCGCTATAAGCGCACTCATGAGACCACGTGTCGCATCCGGTTTCTTATCAACATTTGCAGCAGCTGTTGCTGTTGCTGTTGCCGCCGTTGACACCGTTGTAGTTGTTGTTGCCACAAAGGTGCAATTTTCTAGCATTGATCCACTGCGATCCTCAATTTTGATATTGGCAAATTTGCTGGGCTCAGCGGATAAATTAAGGTTTTGGCTGCTGCTGTTGCTGTTGCTAAAAGAGTGGTTGTTGTTGATGCTGCTGCTGTTGTTGGTGGCGGCTACAGCAGTGCTGGTCATATTTGACAGCGTTGTAGCGCTCAATATAGTTGCATCATGGCCATTCTGTGCGCCGCGTGAGCGATAGCTGCAAATGCAATAGGAATAAGGTTGATTAAGAGAAATTGATCGCTTTAAATTTGCTGCTGTTTTTACTTGCGTGCCAGCGCATAGGGACGCAGAAAGTCCAGTTCCTTAAAATACTTCCACTTGACGTTGCCTTTGGTATTCAGTTTGGCGCGCTTTAGCTCCCGGCAATATTGATCCCGCATCGCCTTCCATTTGCCCTTGCATTGCGTATCTGTTAATTAACTATTTAGCAACAGTTTGTGATTTGAAGCTAGTTTTTGTCAATAAATCACCTGTCCAGCCCACATGGCTACCAATTTCCGTCCACTTTTCGTCCTTGCTCTTGGTGCTGCGATAGAGCTGATGCTTGGGATTGTAGAGCGCCTGCTCATGCGAGACGAGCGATATCAGTATGAGCTCCTTGGGTATGCTGACCACATTGTCGTACAGGCTCTGTGTGCTGCCGAGATTCACAAGATGTGAGCTGCCGCCAACGAGTGCTTCCGCGTGCTGTGGCTTCTGCTTCAGCATTTGTGTCACATCCTCTGATTTGGCCATATACGCAACCGCATCCGTATCCATTTGGCTTTGACTTACAAATGGCAACGAAACGCGTTTAATGTTGGCAAGCACATTAGTTTGTTGTTGGTGCTCCTGAATTTGCGACACTTCGCTGGCACATGGTAGTGTTTCCATTGTTAGTGCCTGTATTTGTGGCTCATTTTGGCGGCGACGACCTGCTGAGTTAATTGTTTTCAAAAAAGAGAAACACAATTATTTTGGTCCCAATTTCGTTCGCCGTCCGAACAGCTGTTAAATCGCACGCTCCGCAGCTGTGCGTTGATGCATATTTCGCATCGTTATCGAAATATCGATAGCTGCAAATCTTATGTACGATATTGAGCTATGTTAATTATGTTTGGCAGCAGTTGTTATACTATTCCATCGTAGCTTTCATTGAGTCGTGTTAAATATTTTTCAACGAATTTCATATATCATTAAATGTAATCTATGAGAGCAACAGAAACATTTCTTTCAGATTACTCATTACTTAACAGAAGTATTCATGTTAAGTGAGGAGTAATTCTGTTAAGTCCGCATTTAGTGTTTCAAAGTTAGTTTCGGGCAGTAGGCAACGCTCCTCATTAAGCATGCGCGAGTGTGTTGTGTTTGTATTGCCGCCAAAGTTTTTGGAAATTGCTTAAAATTGTTGCATTTGTCTCTTGCCATAGAACTAATCCAATTAGTTAATTGCATTACCGTCTCAGGCATTGCAACGAAACCATCATAACAGTGTAAGTTCAATATTTATGTCGAAATTAGTTTGTCTCGCGACGCGTTCTTGTTTGGTCTTGTGCACTTTAACGGGGCTTTTTTGGAATTTGAAAAATTTAATGCTTAATCATGCCGCCGAAAATTGATCCAGAAACCCAAAGTCTCTACGACGAGATCAATGGCATGATTCAAAAGTTTAAGGTTACAATATTATAAATTTAATCTAACTAATATAAAATATATGCAGATATAATAATAATATATCAAATATTAAACTATATAATGATATTATAGTAATTTATAACATACAATAATTTAAATTAAAAATAATCGAAGATCATTGTAATTATTGAAACTTTAATTAAGAATTTGTTACGTCGTATATAAATTTTAGACCATTTAGCTTTGATTTAAATAATTATTGTATTAGGAAGATTCAAATGCTTTGGATAAATTCATTTAACATGTAGATTTGAATACTGACTAGTTTGAATTCTTTAGTTTACCATTACCGTTAAAATATTTATATATTTTGTTAACTATCTCATGAATAGGATGATCAAAAAGCCAAGGCAGACTGCACACTGGCCGACAAATGCGGCGACATGGGCGATGTATCCAAGATACGCTTCTCATCGAAAAAGACACTGAAGGGTCACATCAATAAGGTGAACTCGGTGCATTTTGCTGGCGATTCTCGCCATTGTGTGACCGGGTCACTGGATGGCAAACTGATCATCTGGGACACCTGGACGGCCAACAAGGTGCAGATTATACCGCTGCGATCCGCTTGGGTGATGACCGTTGCCTTCTCGCCGTCGGGCAACTTTGTTGCATGCGGTGGCATGGACAATCAGTGCACCGTCTACGATGTGAACAATCGCGACGCATCCGGAGTGGCCAAAATGGTGCGCGAGCTAATTGGCTATGAGGGTTTTCTCAGCTCTTGCCGATTTCTCGATGATGGACATTTGATAACCGGGTCGGGCGATATGAAAATGTATGTAGAACGAGAAAAAAAAACACAATAAGTTGGCTCTGATTTTTAACTCTTTACAGCTGTCACTGGGATTTGGAGAAGGGTGTCAAGACGATGGACTTTAATG
Source organism: Drosophila fungiperda (assembly GCA_035042345.1). Taxonomy (NCBI): domain Eukaryota; kingdom Metazoa; phylum Arthropoda; class Insecta; order Diptera; family Drosophilidae; genus Drosophila; species Drosophila fungiperda. The sequence continues at coordinate 928,808 of JAWNLM010000021.1, forward strand.
GACATGCTGGTGATATTGCTGGTCTCTCATTGTCGCCCGATATGAAAACATATATAACTGGATCCGTGGACAAAACTGCCAAATTGTGGGATGTACGCGAAGAGGGACACAAGCAAATGTTTTTCGGACACGACATGGATGTATCCTCCGTTTGCGTATGTTATACCTATTCGACTGCTGCTTCTCGATCTCTTATTGGATTCATTTGTAGTATCATCCAAGCGGGTTTGGTTTCGCCTCCTGCTCGGAGGATCAAACGGCTCGCATGTACGACTTGCGTGCGGATCAACAAATCGGACTCTACGAGCCGCCCCAAAAAAATACGGGCTTCACATCGTGCGGTTCGTATTTGATTTTTCTTTTTACCTTTTAATTTTTATGCTAGATAAATCGAAATATATATGTATTCATGCTTGCGCATTCTTTGCTTTTCTTGCGCTTTTCTTTGGCTTACCTTGACTTTAGACTTTTCTTTAATTTGTAATGTGATTTTGTGCTCTATTAGCCTTATCGACCAGCGGTCGCTACTTAATGTGCGGCGGCATTGAGGGCAACGTGCACTCGTGGGACACAACGAAGCAAAGGCATACGGGTAGGTTTCAAAACGATTAGAGAAAAGCCTAGACTATGGTGCAACTATATCAGGTGGTGACATAAGCTATTTTGAGGCATTAGCCCAAAGAAAATGCAAAAGACTCGCCGAGTGTGTATAGAATGGCAGCTGATTTATTTTATTTGACCTGGATTTCATTGAAGCAATGCTCCGCATCTTTATTAAATATTAAATAATATTAGCCAACAATATAATTAGAGCAATTGCTTAACAGCTGTCAAGGCGAGAATGACTAAAGAGACAAAATTACCATCTTACCACTTTGTATAGTTGCACCATAGCCTAGGCGGCTCCCAAACAGACAATTAATCTTTTATTATTTACATATTTTGTTCTTTATCTCAGGCACGCTGTCTGGTCATGAAAATCGTATAACTTGCATCAGCCTGTGCCCCAATGGCATGTGTCTAGCCACAACCAGTTGGGATCAGCAAGTGCGTTTGTGGCTCTAATCGGACTACGTACTTCGCTTTCTACTCTCTGCACTCTCTACACTTGGTTCAATATACGTAGTCTAATTGCATAATTTTGTAGCTTAGTACGCTGAATTATCATTGATATAATATTGCAAATAAATTGCTTAAGAAAGCATCACAAAAAATGAACAATCACTTTAATTTAACTACTAGGAGACAATCATATATTTAGAAATATTTCAATTAATCTGAAGCAATTACCCTGACTTTCTGATGCAATGGATACTTTGGTACGTAGGATTCCAATCGCTGATGGCGTCGTATCGAGCACTCCTGAAATTTCATCCAATTTGTCATGGTTTGGTTATGGCACACGTCCGCATTGCTTTTTGTGTACATATCGCGACGCAGATCCATGTAAAACACTCGTCCCTTACGCTTATCCTTATCGATATGTCGATCCAACCAGGATATTATCTTGTGCTCTACACGCGGTGTTTTGGCGCCCATGCAAACATTGGCCAAATTCGCTTCTGGATTGTAAAGTTTTTTTGGCTTTTCGGCAACTTTGACACGCAGTTGTTTTTGCACACTTTTGGAGACTAGCTTTACCACTTTGAGCGTTGTCTCCGTTGGAGTACTCTTACTAAGGAATTGACTCCATATGATAGGGATAGCAGTTGTAATTTTTATGAATTTGCCCATTGTTTTCGTTGAGGTAGTGGTTTCTCCTTGGGTCTTCTTCCACATCTTCAGAGTGGCTTTAAAAGTTACTTCATTCGGTGAAGTCTCGGTTTGGGCTTGAACAGGCTCCACCGATGTTCCTAACAGTTTAATAAAGTAATTATAGTCCTTTTTAGGAGCGTGAGTGTTGCGGAATGAGGGTAAGGTAAATATCCCTGGTACTAAGGATAACTATTAAAAGCATATATCAATTTGACTACACATATTATGTTTATATTCTATATACTTACATATATTACAGTCCATAAAAAAATTTGCAAATTATATATATTCATCAGTATATTCATGTCCGATGTGAAAAATTTGCGGTCTTTGTCTTTTATTAGTATTAGTATTAGTATTAATATTAATGTGGATTAGATGTAGTAAAGTTGTATGTTTTTGAATGCTGTGTTTTTTCAAAAGGTAAACTGATACTATATAGAAGTTAAATCAAAAGCATGCTTTATCTGTTAAAAGAAAATTAAATAAATAAAACAGCAAATATTAAAATTTTTTTTTATATATTTTTTATATTTTTCTTACAAAAAATACTTATATTATTACAAAGATTTTTAGTTGCTGCAATATTTGGCGCGATTTTTTTTTTGTGAAAATATTGTTGTTTTTTTTAATATAACAAAGTAGCAGCAAAGGATTTTTCTTGTTTTGTTTGTGTAGCAGTTTAAAACAATTCACTTTATCATTCAACATAATCAAAGGGAATGTGAAACGGGTAGGGAAAATGGATAGTCAAAAAGTTCAAAAAGATGCACAGAAAGAAGAGCAATAAGAAAAATGAGAAGATTTGCATAAATAATAAACAAAAGAATAGACGGAAAAATGAGAGCAAGAGGGGTGAAGAGGGATTACAGTCAGATAGATAGAATTTATTGCGTTGTGTAGGATTTTGTATTTAGTTTATCAGACTCTCGGTTGAACTACTAATTCGTTGTTCTTTTGTTTAGTGTTTTTTTTTTTGGGTAAGGAAATAGAAGATAGAGAGAGAAAGAGAGAGAAAAAGAAAAAGAGAGAGAGAGAGAGCTTAAACGGAGAAGCCATCACCGGTGGGATCAAGGATCCAGGGATAGTTATTGGGGCACTCCATGCACGTGAACAGACGCAGCGTCTCGCCGGGCAGTTCCCGTGTCGTCAGCGGACAGGCGTTGGGCAGGGAGCAGTAGGGTTGTCCCTTGACATCGCACTTCTCCTTCCACTCCTGGAAGTCACGTAGCGAATTGAGCTCTGTGGGATTCTGCATCCATTGGATGACCTGCAGATTGGTCACAAAGAACACATCGTTGCGTCCGAGCATCTCCTCAATGAACTTGACCAGCTCATCGCGGTACTCCTTCTTTGATTTCAGCCATGAGGCATGGAAATGCAGACCGAGTGGTGCACGGTTGCTGTTGTAGTGGCGATTGAAATTGTGGCGCAGAAGACGCGCAAACTGCTCGCCGGAGGCAACGTTCGAGCAGGAGTCAACCATGTGGCAACCGGGCAGCGACTCGTCAAATGTGGGATCATCACGACGATCCAGCTCATTCATGACCATCTCCCAAACGGGATGGCTACGCGACGGGCAATTGTGGGCATTGCCATTGCACTTGTGGGGCATGCGGAAATACAGAGTATATGGCCAGATGGGCACACGGCCCAGAGATGCGGTAATCGAGGCATCGTACACAAAGAACTGATCAGCCATCATTTCGAATTGCTTGTTGCCACCCACACGCAGGTAGGGAGCACGCATGCCGATGATGGAGCCATCGGTGATGTTAGCGAAACGCTCAACAATCAAACGGGAACCGGCCATCTCGGCCAGCCAGTCATCATAGCTGCCGTCTGACCAGTAGTTGGGATCATCCTTGTGCGTCAGCGAGAACACAGAGATCTCATGACCGCGACGATGCAGATCCTGTACGGCGGAATAGTTTGTGTACTTGTGCGAGACAAAGAAGGTGCCCTTGATGGAGCAGCCATTAGGATTCTGGTGCTGTCCATTGAAGATATCCTCGTACAAATCAATATTGTCCACATTGACGGCACCGTTGAACGTAATCGTTATCATCTGTGGCACCTGCTGTGGCTCAATGCCGCCGGGAATACGTGTTCCGTCCGCCGAGCAGAAGCAATCGGGCAAAGCACACTGCGTCGAATCGCATTCGGGTGCGCGATTAGGATCCTCATCAACAGCTGCAAGAAATAGGGATTTTTAAAATATTTATTAGGGAGTCTAATTGAAAATTTATATAAGGATTTGTTTAAAACAATGAAATACAGGCAAATATTTTATTAACTGATGGAAGTTTTTGTCATTCTGATCAAGAAGATAAATCGAATCTTTTTTAATCTGATATATATATATGATATACTTACAGCAGGCATTCTCATCGGACTCGTCCTTGCAGTCGGGCTTGCCGTTGCAGAAGAGCTCCTTGTCCAGGCACTCGCCATCACCGCAGGACAGCTTGCCATCGGGACAAATGGGCTCATCCGTTTTCAGAATCGGCTTCGCTTTGCGTGGTTCTGTGCAGAAGTGGATTATGAATTCATATGTTAGATAATGGCTTAAATTATGGTTTTGGTTTGGTTTTTGGTTAGTGACAACAAATGTCTAAATTTTGAAGTGAGAAGTATACAATTAATTGTGAGGAAGGTTAGGGTGCTTTTCATTGTTTGGTGATTGTTGTGGCTGTTGTTGTTTTTTTTTCTTCTGTAGTTGTTGTTGTTGTGGTTTAGTTTAGTTTAGTTCATTGATAAAGTTCCAAAGTTCGCTATATCTACATAAATACATGTATCTGTCTAAGTGCTATGTACAAGTGTTGTTGTTGGTTTTGATTTTTTTTGCTTAGTTTTGAATTTGAATTTGAATTTTGTTTGCTTGACTGGAGACAGTCAAGACACACTTACTCTCTTTCTCATCGCAGTTAGTCACCTTGGCCTTCCAGTCGCAGGTCTGCTTAAAGACATCGAAGGCCAAACCGGAGGGGCACTGAATTTCTTTCAGCCCCGACTTAGTACATCTAAAAAATAAATTTTTTGTTTTGGTTTTTTGCGGTTTTTTTTCGCTTTGCTTTTCGTTTCATTGGTGTAATTGTTTTTTTTTTTTCACTTATTTCCTGAACTGTTTGTTTGGCTAGCTAAGAGAACTTTGGCACTGATTTTCTGGGGAGCTTGGATTTGGTTTGATTTTGAATAATGCAATGATGCGATCGGTTTGGTTTTTAGTAACAGAGATAGGGAGACGCAAATAAAAGAGCACATAAACACACACATATAGATAAACTGATAGATATATAGACATATAGAGAGTGACAGATAGATGGACACAGACGTTACAGGACAGAGAGTGTTAGACAGTGTGTAGGAATTTTGATTTTTTTTGTTTTGAGCTCGTATTTGAAGTATTCTTTTGGGCACATGGCCCAATGACTGGCTCGGACTCAACCCCACTTACTTTGATCGATATCGCAATTCTTGACATTCGTCTTCCAATCGCACAGCTGACGAATGACATCGAACGCCAAGCCGCCGGCACAGCGGATCGGTGCCAAGCGACTGGTGCCATCTTCCCCTGCACTGTCGCACCTTTAGATTGTTTTTTTTTATAAGTGCAATAAAATTGTTGATGTGAATACAAAACAAATACATATCCCCAACATCATTATCATCATAGACTGCATATTATCAGTTTGCTGAATTTTGAAGCTAGATCTTAAATGCTTACCTGTAGACTTCACGGCAATCGGTTTCCGTATCCAGACGGAAGTATTCATCAGCTGGACGATCGGCGCATACCTCTTCAACATCAACGCCCTCAAGTTTGTCCGACTGACTGTGCACTGAGGGTAGAAAAAAAATAAACAAAAACAGTAGAAAAATAAATTTTTGGTTAAATTTTTGTAAGATATTTTATTTGAGCATTCTTTATGAAAAGTAAGGTATGAAGGACTACGAGAGTAAAATTTAATTTGTTTTTAAAATACCCATTTAATAAATCTACAAATGCCTACTATTTACAACTCGTTTAATCTGCTCAACATAAATATTTTCAAAACTCGTTTAAAACTTAAAATGGTTTCTTTAGCTCTATGGATTTTGCTCATTTATATTTAACGAAAATATACTTTTTATTAGTTAATTATGCACATAATTATTATTAAACAACATCTTTTGGCATTTATGGCTTGTTAACGCTGGTTTTTATGCCACCAAGCAACGACCGGCCGACGTTGAACCGGTTTAAGCCAAACCACTTCTAATAGCCAAACAACTCTCGTTTTTATTTCGTTTTCTGCTATATCTCTCGACTGGTAACATCGGCAAACGAAATCGAAAGGGCAAAGCGAAATTGCCATAGTGCTTAATACCGCACACAAACATAAATACAAATACATCATACACAGGGTGTAAGTGAGAAACGTCTGCTAATGGAGCTTGTTGTTTACATTGTAAGGTGCAGCTGGCGCTGCCGCTAAACTGGTTTGTGTATTGGCTAATGAACGTTGCTTGTGTTGGAGTTGTGGCTGGATGGAGTCAGCGAAACCCGTTTGCAGTTTAACTTGATGTATATTATTGCATAAACAACATCAGAGTTGTCTCGTCCAAAAATAATAAACGGAACCAATCGTGTTCGTATCAAAATGTTGCCTATGCTAATTTTTATGGCCAACTCCGGCTGTCTCTTGTCCTCTTGCCACAGTTTTTTTTTCTTTTATTTTTTCCCTATTATTATTTTATTGTTTGTAAATATTTCCAGTTTCTGGTTTTGCTCAGGAAATTGTTAAACTTGCATCATGCGTGGCTATATATGTGTATATATTTGTATTTCGAATGATCTCCACTCTTCTTTAGCTGTTTGCCATTGCATGTCGCTAATGATTTATGAAAACAAATCACTTTTTTCAAGTTTATTTGCCTTGGCCAACGACCGAGGCGTCTACGGTTTTTTTCTTTGCTTTTTTTTCTCTATTGTTGTTTCTTCTTTTATTTTTTATTTACGTTTGTGCAAAAATCTGTTTATTTAATGCAGCTCACTCAGCTGGTAAAGGTCAAGTAGGCGCGGATTTGTTTTTTGCCAACGTGGCCAATTGAAGTTTTAAGCTCAAGTCTTGTTTTTTGGGAGGCGGGTAAGGGGTACAGGTGTGGGGTATATGGCTTATGGTATATGGTTTGGTTTATGGTACTCACCAGCTGCACAGCAGAGCAGCAAAACGCTCAAAATTGGCCACCAACGCGCCATTTTCAGTACCAGCGCTGGCTGAAAGATCGAGAAATCGAATAAAAACGAATAAATTAGTAAAACTACACTTTTATGGGCACTTGATGTATGTACTGGAAACAAGTATTACTTTTAGCGCTCAGCAAATGTAGAAACTGCGGCTATTAACGAGTGAACAGAGGGCACTCTTCCAACACAACAGCCACGCTTACACTAGGTGTTGTCCGCGGACAACGAGTTCTATTTATTAAGCCGTGGTGTGTGCGCCATTTTGGCTCGGTGTGGTGAGTTTCGCGGTAACAGCGACATACGACGGCGCCGGCGCAACTTGCTGCCGAGCTTTTGTAGGGGTAAAACCCATGCGACGCTTTTGTGGAACCCATTTCGAAAATGCCAAAGCGGTTTCAGCTCTGCTTCTGAGTTCCTATTTGTATGTGTGAGTTTGATTTGAAGAAAGGTTAATTAGCTTGAGCGCAGGTGTGAGCTGATTTTTTAGTTGTTGTTGGTCTGTGTGGGATTGGGTGTGCGTCGGTGCCTGGTGCTTGCCTGGGGCTGCACCTCTGTAAGTGTTTACATTTTGCTGCCACTAATGCTGGTGGGCAGCTCTTTTTGCTACCCAATGCAGTTGTCTGCTACGCTGCATAAATCAAAATCTTTACATCAATCATCAAACTGACCCTGAAATTGCGTATTTGTTTTTTTGTCATCTGGGGATTCTATGAAAAGACGTGTGCGATTCGAAAGCGAGATTCCGTTACTGTTTTTATACACTGTTTGGCAACGGGCAAGGAGTATGTTGGGTTCGTTGGGTTATTTTTTATGTATGTATGCATTTTTAACAAATTTATCATAGAGACTACTGATTATATATTTAAAGGTTATAAGAAAACCAATATTGAATTACAAGAATAATATATAATATATACATAAATAGAGTATGTCGCAGTCTTTTTAGTGTTCAAACCCGTTCTTCTGTATGTAGTAGGTTTTGAACATGTTTCCTTACACGTTTTTTGGCTGCCGCTTGTTTAGTTACTTTTTATTTTCACCCACACTCGCTTGGCATGGCAATTGGATAGACACCGACAACAAGAAACACACACACACCCCCAATTCATTTACATTTTAACGGCTCTCTTTGCCCAGCCCGCTTAGCCAGACAAATTGTCGATTCCGCGCACAACTTGCACATTAAATTCTCCTGAACGTGGCTAAGACAGCAGAAAAAAGGTTAATAAACCTCCTGCAAATGAACAGACAACTACTCCTCCTTCCATTGTCTTCCAGAAACGAGTGGCAACACTTTAATTGTCGCTGAGTCACACACGCTTTAAGGTTACCTTAAATCTGTTTATTTTTGTTTGTTTTTATTCTCCATTGGCTGAAGATCACGAAATTTTAATTAATGGCAAATTGATTATGCGCTTGTTCAGTTTTGCAGTCGCCATCTGGTTATGTAAAAGATATGCAGGCGAGTCAATCGAAAAGGGGCTGTTACTCAATAAGTTAAGAGCTCGAATAAGCTGATGATGATGCTGGTAGTAATGACTGTCCCTCCGTCCGTCTGTGCATATGCAAAAAATCAACAAAAAAATGTTAACTAAAACGGAGCAAGTTTACGGATATGAAATTGTTGTGGACAAGCCCAAATATTGCAAAAATGTTAAGATTCGCTTAAGGTTTATAACTACCATTAGCCTTTAGAGTGTTATGTAATTACATATTTAGGGATAATAATACTCAAATGGCACTATAAAAATTATTACTTAAGGCAAATTATATGTGATAAAAATATATTCGTAATTACAGGTGAAGGCTTTAAATAGATAGAATACATGTGTAAATTATTTACTATTTTAACATGGATTTCAAGCTAGAATCGCGTTTTCAACTTCGATGCAGTTCTTATATATAGGTCAAACCATGATCAAAAGACTTGGTTGTTTAAAATCGGATAAATTGTTTGCTAAGTTATTGTTCTGGAACATTTTAACCAGTCACCACTCCAACTTTTGAGGTAAATTGCTTTAAACGTCTTTCAGGCCACACAGAACGCCACCCACCCGAAAAAGCATATAAAAAACATGAATTTTACATTTTACAATCAGTCGATGACAATTTAATTTACATAAATTTCTGTCAACACTTAAGAGTTTTGTTTGTTTATTTTTTTAAGTCAATTAACGATGATGAACGCTGAGTCCAAGTACATATTTGTATCAAATATTTATTCATATTGTTTGTTGGTTAATATTTTAAATTCGTAAGAAATTTGCACAATGATTTAAGTCCCATCAGCAAATATTTGCTTCAATGAATTTAACTTGCAAATTTGATAATAAAATGATGAAACAGTGAGTTGATGGATTGGTTTGAGTGGCAAATTAATTTGAAGGCTATAAAAACATTTCAGAAATTATGATTGAAAGGTTTATGTGTTATTTATGTTTATGACATCTTAATTTCATTAACTACTCACTTTTCCAGCAGTTTACCCAACTTTTTTTTGAAATCGAATCAACTTTTTGTTTGTTGAGTCCATTGGTTAACTTGTTTCGTGACTAATCTAGATATAGAATATCTATAGCGATATATACATACAAAGTGTATGTGGTATGTACAATGTGGCATAGCTATTTCCTGAACTTGAAAACGAGTTTTGTCTTACACTAGAATATGGCAGAAATAAAATTTAACAAAAACGACGAATGAAAAAAGCAAACCGGCCAACTTGGCGTATGTGTGATTTGTTGCTTGAGAATTCTGAAAATTGCAGAGATCATTAAAACTGCATTTTAATTGGCGTTGTCAATTAACGTTTCAATTTGGTTTCAATGGCGTCAAGTGAAGGGTGCGACAGATGTGATTCAATCAACGTAAGATAAATGTTAACTAGTATTAAAACTATCTGTATGTGTGTGTGTGTGTTTGTGTAAAAGATGCCACAAAAAAGTTGCTTACCTTCTTTGATGAATTGCAGTTTTTTATTGCTTAATTTGTTTTTGCTTTTGATAGTAACAATTAATTTTAGTTAGCAACCGTTTTTACATTTGGGTGATATAATCGAACGCATATTTGAGCACGATGATTATAATTATTATTGTTATTACTTTTTTTAATCAACTGTTAAACTGGTTTTTCAATTAGAGTGAAAATGTTGACGATGGCTTATCAAGCGTTCACAAAGGCATTGAAATTAATAGTTTTCGATGAGTGAAAATCTTCTTTTTTTAACGATACCGAATTTACATAATTTAATCAGCAAAGATTGCCCTCAATTTTTATATTATATTTTTTTTTTTTGTCTTTGAGCAGTATGGTTTTTTATAGATGTAAACGAGATAAAGGTTAAGCGGATAACAATTAATTATTGACACACAAATGACAGAGTGCATTTTTAATTCCGAAATCAGTTTTATTATGCCAAGGGGTCATTTCTCAAATCATCGGTTAATCAATGCAAATTATTATCATACTAATTGCAGTTTGAGTCGAACCCACCACTCCAAATGCAAAGATCATCAACACAATAAGCAGATGAGGCGAAAAAGAGAAATTGCCTTCGAGAAAACTGTACAAAAGCGGAATGGTTAATGAAGGAAATGTTCGACGAGCGCTTCGAGCTGAAGACGAGCCTGTAAACAGTGAACTGTAAACTGTGGACTGTAAAAACGAAATGCATAACCAACATAAAGAAAGACACACACCATACACAGTTGCATAAGACGCATTCCCTTTCTCCCTCTGGCTCTCCCTCCTCCAATCTATTCCAACCCATTAAAACCAAAGCAAACCGAGTGGATCGCAGAGACAGCGTTTAATTTATGGCAAGTGGAGAGCAGCGAAGGCCCTTTAGCGATAACGGAGTTTCTTTTTGGTGTATTTATATTTTAAAATGTTTATCTTTCAATTTCCATTTTCATTTGCTCATCGATTCATCAGTTGAGCTACATTTTGTTATCTGTGCTTTGATCCACCAAACATGCTTCCATGTCGCCTTCCATTATGCGATGAGTTTATTTCTTCGAATCATCTGTAGGTTATTAATTAAATGTGCCCTTTGGGTTTTTGTTATTTGTTTTTTTCTTTATTATGGTTATTTGTATGCTTTTTTAAAATCACACTTTAGAAACACTCTAACACAGTTTCTTTTACAAACGTGTCTGGCCAGATTAAAATCCACTCAGTTTTTTCCTGACCAGAACAAGGAAGCAGATTCGACAAGTCGCTGTCAAGACAAGGGTGCGGATGACGTACATTGATTGAAAGCCAATGCAAATGCATTGAATATTGATTTATCAATTATGAGTTTTTTTTTCATAAAAAAACAATCATTTATGTTTGACAAATGCGATATTTACATATGCTCATAAATATATATATATATATATATATATATATAAAAATCATATCTATTGTCAAGCAAAATTGTAAATTTTGATAGACTTATTATGCATATATGTTTTTTTTTAAGGTTTTGTTTAGGCAATAATATATTTTTAACATTGGCATATCAAATAACTCTTTAAACACAAACATTTGCATTTTAGCCACTGTGCGTTCGCTTTCATGTGCGACTTATGCAAATTGTCCACTTTACAACTAGTTCACCTTAGCAAGAGTAAAAGTTTGCGAACACAGTCTTCCATATTGTTATGAATGTGTCTTGGGAACTGGTTTGGACTGCTAAAGTGAATAGTTAATAATTACACTGTCTTAGGTTAAGGCATAGAAAATATAGCACTATACGCTGTTTTTATGTGTAACACATAAATTTCTAGTCTGTAAGTTTCCGCATTTTTATCTTAACACAATGTATTTTATTGTGTAATTAGAAATGATAATGTACTTTACTTATGTACAATTATTGCAGGTAAAAGTAGAAGTTATCTAAATCAAGTCAAAAATAAATCATCTGCTGGCTTTTTTGTTGTTACGATCGCTAATTTTGAAGCACTCTCCTTGGAGCGGCTTACCTTGATAGTCGATAAAACTTATTCATGCATCAAAAATCGCAAGAAAAAACATATACAAAACAAGATGTATACTATATATGTAATATTCAATATACACACCTGGAAATTTATTCATATTTTTTTTATTTATCTTATTAATTTAGTTTGCGGTGTGCAGCAAAAATTTGTAAGCCACATAAATTGGTTTTGGCACTCATATAACTTTGGTATTTCCATGACAGACGAAATTCGCAATGCTTAAAATTAATTATCGACTTTGGTGTGATTTTGATTGCATAAGGCGCCTGCGTGGACTGTGGAAATATTCCCTATGAATTGAGAACCAACCCATAATCATAAAAATAACTCTAAATGTCAGCATAAATTAGCCGCAAATAAATAATAAAAAAAAACCTTTAATATACCGAAATTTTGCATTTGAATATTATGCATATGGTCCAATACCACAAAATATATATGCTAAGTATGCCTAATTCTAGACCGGTTGCTACGGTTTTTAAAAACCAGTCTAGGAAATACTGAAATAGTTATAAAAGAGAGAAATAATTTACATATGAAATAATTCACAACTGAAATCGAAACTGAACACCGAAATTCAAAACGCGTTTTGTTATTCAAATTATTATTTTTTTTTGTTGGGATTATCCAAAACTGGTTAGTAAGTCAGTGGGTATCGCGCACAAATTGGGTTGATTGTTGGCTATACTAGTAGTTTTATTCGTTTGGAAATATACATATATTTAAATATATATATTTATATATATATGCATAAGATAAGTAGTTAGTGGACCGCCAAGTGTTGTCTCTGTTGCCAGGTAGAAGAAACTGTTGCCAAACGCATCGCATCAGGCTGCTCGCAATGACGAAATATTCTTTTAATTAAAATTTATTGTTTTTGTTCGTTTTGTTTTACTTTATTTTTTATTAGGTATTTTTAAATATACACATACAAATTAACGTACAACTACAAAATTGAGTATATAAACAAAATTTATTCTTTTGTTTGATGTTTTTTGTTGTTTACTTGATCTTCTCTCTTTGTAAATTTTGTTGTTTTCTTTGTGGTCTTTTTGTTGTTTTTTGTTTTTGTTTGTTATTAATTATATTTCAATAACGTAACACAGCAGACTTAGCTGGCGCGCGTGTTTTTTTTTTTTTATAACGCGGCACAGTTAAAAAATATAAGTACAATAAAAAAGTCTTGAGTATATGGGAATAATAAAAGTCGAGTAGTTTAAATGACTGTAGGAATTTGGATTGGGGCTGCTTGGATGCTAATGCGATTTCGCTCTCTTTCACTCTTACTCACACTCGCTTTTGCTCTCACTCTCTCTCATTATCTCTCTTGTACGCTGACTTAGAAGAAACCATCGCCGGTGGGATCGTTGACCCATGGGTAGTTATTGGGGCATCGGACACAGGTCTGCAGATTGATGGTCTCCCCGGGAACCTCCTTGGAGGTCAGCTTGCAGGTATTTGGCACCCAGCAGGCTGGCTTGCCCTCAACTGTGCACTTCTCCCTCCAGGGCTCAAAGTTCTTAACCTCGCTGATTGTGCGTGGATTTTGCATCCACTGTATCACCTGTGTCATGGTCACAAAGTACACATCGTTGTGATTGGCCAAGATCTCGTCGATCCAGTACAGGAAGGCGTCCAAGAATTCGGGATTGTTCTTCAGCCAGGCAGCATGGAAGTAAAGACCCAGAGGAGCACGATTCTGATCGTAATGACGATCGAAATTGTGATTGAGGAAATTGTAGAACTGATCACCCGTCAAGATGTTCGAGCAGGAGTCAACCATGGCACAGCCGGGCAAGTACTCATCGTTGGCAGGATCCTCGCGACGATCCAGCTCATTCATGACCATCTCCCACACGGCATGCGATCTCGTCGGGCAGCTCTGCAGATTGCCGTGGCAGCGATGTGGCATGCGGAAGTACATTGTATATGGCCACAATGGTGGGTTCGACAGGGGTGCGGTTATGGTCGAGTCATAAAGGAACGCTTGCTCCTCCATCATGGTGAACTGGTTGTTGCCACCCACACGCAGATAAGGTGCACGCACACCCACAACCGAATTGTCGGTAATATTCGCATATTTCTCAGTAATAATTCTCATACCAGCCATTTCCTTGGCCCAATCATCAACGGTGGCATTCGACCAGAAGCGCTCCTCGTCGTTGTGGGTTATCGAGTGCACAGCGATCTCGTGACCCTTACGTGATGTCTCCTGCACGGCGGAGTAGTTGGTGTACTTGTGCGATACGAAATAGGTGGCCTTGATGTCGCAGCCATTGGGATTCTTGCGGTTCTTGAAAATGTCCTTATACAGCTCAATGTTGTTGTTATTGATGGCATCATCGAACGTAATCGTGATCATCATGGGCACATCCTTGGCGGGCAAATCGCCGGGTATCGAGGTGCCATCCTCCGAACAGAAGCAGTCAGGCAATACACACACGGCAGGATCACAGGGTGGTGCACGATTCGGATCGTTATCGATGTCTGAAAATATGTTGAATGAGAAAATACAATACAAAAATTAGACAAAAATTATTATTATACAATTTGGTATAATTTTAATTTTTTAATTGAGCTTGTTCATTTTTCTTATTTATTTTTGGGTAATATAAAATAAACCTGTTAACTGTTCTTAATTATTCTTAAAGTTATATAATTTTGAAAAAATATCTAAATTGATATTAAAATGTAATAAAGAATAATGCATATTCTTATTGTGTTGTTTTTTTCAGTGTGTTTGTGCATTGTTTCGTTAATTTGTATTCTGTTGGCGGTGTCTTTTTTTTAGTAAAGTTCAATCAACTTTATCGACACATATTTCAAACAATTAGCTAACAGTGCAAAGGCGCCTGTCAGTCAGTTCAACGAACTGCGGACCGAGGCCTGGAAAAGCAATCACAAATGAGGCAGCAGGCGCCGGGAAAGCCACCGTCGCCAAAACGCAAAGTGAATGGAAAATGTCTGCACATTTTCAATACATAAATATACTTTTTTTTTTATTATTATTAATCAATTTTTACTCAAGTTTTGTTTGCGCCAAGTCGTCGACGTTAATCAAGCGAAGAGTTTTGACTTGGCAACTGATTTGGCATGCAGCTAACGTTCACTGGGCGCCCGTCTCACTCTCCCTTCGTCTTGACTGGTTAATCTATGCGACTCATATCTGTGGGCCTTTTGGCCATCCTCAGTAAAGGCTAACCACGTGTTTGCCATTCATTAGCGGTCATATGCAAATACGGCACATCATTGTAATTTGTAAGCGTTGTTGCACTTGCATGTATCAAATACACAGCAAACTAATCATCATCATTTCAACTGCGAAAGTTTTTACAGTGAAAGAAACTCAATTGACGTAATTATTTTTGGATTTTGGCACTTGCCAAAGTGAAATGGCAGCCAGACACGCAAAGGCCAAGCAAATAGTATTGAAAACAAAATAGAAATAAGAGAGAAGAAACAAAAAATAAAACAGTTGCGTTTTTATATATTTTTTTCACTTTTGTTTTTATGTCTCTGAATTGGTTTTCGCAAGTAGGTCGCAGCCGACATTTGTCTCCGCCTGACCTTTTATCACTTGCTCTTTCTCGCTCGCCCCTCACTCCCCTCTCCAACTATCTCTGTCTAAAGCTGTTGTCGCCTTCTTGTTTGCCAATAATCTTTCGTTATAGCCAAAATGTTATGTCATTGAGTATCGAACCGGTTGTGCAGCCTCAGCCTCTGAGTGTTCCCTGGCATTTTTGCCGACTTTAGGGCTTGCCTTGCCTGTCTTTTATTTTCGTGCCATTTCTTTGTCTGCCTCTCGTTTTGCTTAGTAATTTCTGTTTACGTCTTGCGACTGGATTTTTCGAGCTAAATGTGAGCTGGCTTATTATAATCTTGCATTTCGCTCAAGAGGATGTTCGCAGCTATTGGTCGATTACGTGATAAAGTTGCTCAAGTGGCTCTTTACGGATCTTGTTATTTAGTTAACCAACAACGTGAGAAGTCAGTGAATAATGTGAAATGTGGCTTATAGCTATGTAATTCAGTTAGCTTTGGATTTGTAATTCACTTAAATTTCGATAATATTTATGCTTTTTCTTAAACACATTAGGATTCAATTCCAATAAAAATAATCTTGTAGTTTTACTCTTAAAATTTCGCTATAATATTTAACAAAAATTTCCAACTATAATGAAATTTTCCTTGTCTGTTTTTAGTTATATAAAAGAAAAGATTCTTGTGATCATTTGCATACCATATTCCTTAAGCAAATCAGCACTTAAGAATATTGCATAAACAGAAAAGCAATATTGAAAGAAATATATAATTTAAACATGTGTTGACTACGTCCTTGTCCTTATACTTGTCATTATTGCAGCATAAAGCATAAATCATTATTCGCAGAATATATTATTATCTTTGTATTTATGGCTTTTCGTAAGTGCTCTTAAGCTATATAATTTGCTGGACTACCTAAGCGTGTCTATCGTCACTTCAGACTGCCTCCACTTAACTGACTGCAAACTTGGTCTTTTGAAACGCAAACAGTTTCAAATGGGTTGCCATTTAAATTGGCTCATGCCGTGGCGGCTTCCTTATTGCTTGACTTGTGAAGCGGCGCGCAATGAACATCGTTCTGGCAACTGGCAAGTGCTTGGATTATTTATTTCAAATTCAATTATTTACAACTTAATGCTCCGTTGCTCATTGGCTAAGTTGCCGCCATCGCCACCGCCACTGGCTGTAAAACGTGCCAATTTTCACATTGGTCAACACACGATCTGAGCCGATACACAATCTACGATCAACGTGGCTGAAAGAGGTCTTAGAATTGGCCGGTCAGGTTGGATCTAACTGGCAATGGCCATTCATTTCT
Source organism: Drosophila fungiperda (assembly GCA_035042345.1). NCBI lineage: Eukaryota > Metazoa > Arthropoda > Insecta > Diptera > Drosophilidae > Drosophila > Drosophila fungiperda. The sequence continues at coordinate 945,639 of JAWNLM010000021.1, forward strand.
CGACTATTGTTTGGCATTTGATTTGCTCATTAATGCACATTTATATGCGGGCGCTTCTTGAGAAATGTCGGAATCGTGTTTTGCAAATTATTATGTATGTAAACCACATGAACGAAAATGAAAAAAAAGCTAAATAAAATAAAATAAAAGCAAAAGCAATAGCAACAGCAAACGGTTAAGCCTGGTACAAAGAAAGACTCCTATTTGTTGTTATTTAAAATTAGTTGTGGTTTTTACGCTGATTTAAAAAATAAAAATAAAATAATCATAAATAAATAAATAACAAGTCGGTTGCAGCTTTTTTGTTTTGTCGGCTTTTTGCAATTGCTAAAAATACAACGCTTTAAGCCGATTGTGTAAGCCTAATTTACACATGAATCGAACGGGCTGCGAAACACCTTTTGAGCTGCCTTTCGGTAGCTGCCCCATACTGAGAGCTAAATACAAGCATTTGCTTTGCTTTTGGTTTTTTTTTCTTTTTTATAACTTTTTTTAAGTCCAAGGTTAACATTAATTATTGATTTACTTAACATTTAGATATTGCATGCGAGATGTGTGTGACTTAAGCATGGAATAAAACAAGCTGCGCATATTAAATATGTGTAAAATGCACGACCCAACACAGTTTTATGATGAGATCAGCTTAAAATTAGTTTCTTTGTCATTTGATTCCAATTTTAAAATTGACATTTCTACAAGAAAAAGCAAAGTTGTATAATAAATTCAATCCATTTTCTATGAGCCTTCGCCCTCTCTCTTCCTATTTCTAACTCTTTCTATATCTATCTGAAGGGCCTTACGAAACCGGTTGTGTACTTGGTGCAACATCTGCATTGCAATTAGGCGTCAAACACTTGAGTGTTGCAGAGTTTTTCGGAGTGGTTCCAACTCCAAAAGTAATGTTAAATGCCGTCAACCGGTTTTAAGGTGCGACTCTGACTGGGGCAGGCATTAATCCAAAGAAATTGACGCGGCATACAAATGTAAGCCACTAGAAAAGTGATTTTTTTTTGTTTGTCTTTTTTTTTTTTGATGATGGGGTAATATTGTCTTTGAAGCCAATCCTATGTAATACTGTCAGCTTATATTCAATTGTCAGTCGCGCTGAATCATTGAACCGGCATTATAGTCCAACACTCTGAGTGGTTCACTGATCACTCAAGCAGCTTAAGATAACACTCAGTTGTCTATTTCGATTCATGATTTAATATGTTTTGCTACATCAATATTTGACTTGTGCAAACCTTTCACTCTTTTTGCCATTTGGCCATAAGGTGTTTCAAATTTGTACAAGTACAAATTCTCGTTGAAGTAAGACTTATGCAATAAATTGCATATTTTTCTGTTTCATAATCTGCTTAAAGTTAAACCGATTTATATCGAATTCAAATAGCCTCAGCTTATCCTATATTTATATATAGATTTATTTAAGCATCACTTACCGCAAGTATTCTCATCGGAGCCATCTGAGCAATCCTTGTCGCCGTTGCAGAAGAGACCACGCTCAATGCAGTTGCCATCGCCGCAGGCGAGGAAACCATCCTGGCAGAGTGGCTCATCTGTGTGCAGCAGTGGCTTCACACGGCGCTCCTTATTCTTGCTCTTGCAGTTCTTTACGGACTCCTTCCAGTCGCAGGTCTGCTTCTCAATGTCAAAGTACAAACCGGCTGGGCAACGAATCGCTTGCAGGCCCTAGAATCCAAAAGAGCACATACAGAATCCAAAATTGTTAGTTTTTGTTAGATGCATAAAACTAAGACTAAGAACTGGGGTTAAATGAGTGTAACCTACCGATGAAGTGCACTGAATGACATCGCGACAATTGTCGCCTTCGCCAGCCACCAAACGGAACCACTCGCCGGCATCTTTGTCCTTGCACAGCTCCTTCTCGAAGGATTCCTCCTTCTTGGGCTCCTCAGTTGTCGCCTGACGCTTGACACGCGCTTCTTCAGCATTGGCTGCAAAACGATGGGCGATCAAAATATAAAAATTACAAAAATATATTAGTATGCCTTAAAATTGATAACACATATAAAAAGTAAATGTTAAATTATATTGTTAAATTGTGTTTTAAAGGTTGCTCTTTCGGAAAGGTTGGTCAGTCGAGACAAGATGACCTTAATGATTTTTTTAATACTTAAAACTTTAGACAAGTTTCAGTAAAAATGCTTGGCGATTATCTTTGAGATTTTCAAGCCGGAAGAATTTCAGCTCATATGCATTTTGGTGTTACAAATGTTGGTTGGCATGCGTCGTTTGCCAGGCACTTCCTGCTATACATAAAACAAAAACAAATCCAAAAAACGAGCATAAAATCATGGATATAGGTAGACATAGACATATGTTGATGCAGTCTGGGGCTAACGGTATGTCGTCTAGCTGGTTGTACCTCTTGCGGTTGGCCAAAACACGTTTGCCATTATGAAATACGATGTCACCAATACCAATGCAAAGAACAGCACACAGACCCAAAGCAAAATACATATATGCATATAAAATGAAATACTTGTTGCGCTTGGCTATAACTTTGACATTTCGCAGTCACAGTTGGCAACAACAGAAATAGTTGCCATATTTGCATAACTGTTAACGGTTAATTGACAGTCGAACAGGCAAGCAGGCATTCAGTTAGGCAGGTAAGCAAACACCGCTGGGTAAATTATAAACATCAGATACTTCAGACACTTTACATCAGATACATTGATCGATGGCCTGTCAAAGTCAACAAACGCATATCACAAATTTCTGTGTCGAAATCGAATTCGAATTCGAATTTAGCTGAATGCTGGGCACTCAGGATCTCCAAAACCCTACCAAAAAATGAAAGTTGTTTTGCGAGTACAACAAGTGATTGCTATTGCTCTTAAGCAATAACGATTACGCGTCCTTTTGCGCTCAATCAAGGTTACAAACAGGCTGCAACTGTTGACCATTTACATTGTATCAGAGTCAGCTTTAAGTTTGGTATATTTTTTATTTTTTGAAGGCCAGTTTCTTTTTTTTTTATTTGATTGACAATTTCCGCTGCACAAATGCAAATGCATGTCAGAGCGATTATAATTACCAAGACTATAACTATTTTATTTTAAGTATATACACTTAAAAATTTAATTCTTTTAAAATTGTGCTTACCTGCCCCAATGGCCGCCAAAGCCAAAACGGCAAAAACTATAAAAAGTTTTGCCATTTTGAATGCCGTTCAATATTTTACACGCACTGTTTCTGTATTATTTTCTCTAGTTTTTTCAATATTTTTATTATAAAGAAAACACTATGTTGAAAACACTCGGTTTGAGATCAAATAGAGCAGCAGTAGCAGTTTTGTCCTTCCGTTCGCTATCAAAGCTCCATTTACACTGTTGGCTACGATGTCGCGCACAATTTCTCGAAGCTGAAGCCAAAGCACCAAAACCAACTCAAATTTGCTTCTTTTATTACTCGCGACGGGCGAGCGGCGACGTCAGCGACGCTCTTACTGTTGATTTGCAGTTGGACGCTGTGGTGGGTTTTGAAAAGCGTTCGCGAGCTTTCGAACAGTTCATACACAGCTACCGCACATAACCAGTCTAAGCGGTAGGGGTAACAGCAACACGTTCCACACCGAATCTGAGCTTTAAACGGCTTTTGTCGTTTGGTTGCACAAATGCCGTTCAAAATACGCTCGTGACTTGACTGTCGCCTCAGAAAGAGAGAAGTGCGGCACGTACGAGCCACTCTTTTATATGCAAAATGGCAGCAGTGAGGGGTACACTAGTGTCTGCGCTGCCCGTGGTGAGTAACAGTTGCAGTGTGTTGAGCAGACCAGCTGTGGACTGCATCTGTGGATAGCGTTCGTACCATTTGTGGCTGCTGCTTATTATTATGCAAATTCAATTCTTGGCTTGAAGTCATAAGTTTTAAGCGCTTCAAACTGCCTCTGGCAAATTCCAGAAAGTATGTCTAAACCATTTGCAATGTTATGGGCGTACCCTCATTAATACTAACACGTACAATGTACTTACACTTATACCCACCATAATCACAAAGAAGCCAGAACAATTATTAACGAAGTGCAGACTATTAAGTGCCCTTAAACATGTATTTTCAAGTGGTAAGCAAATTTATAATACTTTCTTAATCCTTTCCTTTCCTTTCTTAGCCTTTAATCCTTAGTGAGAATAATTGGAATATATTTTTAGTATAAAGATCTAGTTACTAAAATCTTAACCTATTATATTATTTAATAAGTCCCAAGCATAATAATGACTTATTAACGTGCACTAAGCAAAACCATCGACTCAAGCAATTATTTTATTTTTCACAATAATATATGTGAGTGTGAAAAGCTAACAAAAACCTGTAATTGTAAAATTTGTTTTATACCATAGATCCAATCATGTTCTGTAAATTGAAATATATATAAACTAAAATACTTTTTACTACAACTTAAATAAATACATTTAAAATATTTGCCCAATAACATGCCTACATGTGGTGGTGTTTTTTTAATTGTTTACGACAAAAATTGTATCCTCTGCATCTTTAGCAACACCCACGGCTATTTTGTGTTTTTGGGAACTTGAAGTTTTACATAACTAAGCATGTTTTAGACATCTATTTTAAAATCACTTTTGTCAATTTTAATTTTATCGAAAAACAGGTATCAATATTTATTTATTATTAATTAATTCAAAGGAAAAAAACCAGATCAAACTTGAATTAACGGAATTCTACCGTTAAAAGATAGCTGATTTCGCCTTGCTAATGTTGGCATTTCTATCAATGCGGGTAAGAGTGGTTTTCTGGCGTTTTCTGTTTCAATTAAAATATGTATTTTCGATTTGACCTTGATCAGTTTAACGCCAAATTAAAAACAGTAATGGACCACAGACGGCGGTTGCTAAATGGCGGAGAGCCGTCTAAAGGCGTGACGAAATGCCAACGTCGTCGCTTCAACTTTAAAGTGTGCCAAAGTGGTTTGTATTTCTTGCTGCTTGTCATTCGCATTCGGCTAGAGACCTTTTTCAGCTGTCATTGTCTACTTCTAGTTTTTTTTTAAATATTTCTTCTTCTGTTGGTTTTTTTTTTGCCACTCTTGACATTTGCCAAAGAGGAGTAAAAAACACGATGTTGACTAACGCTTGGATATGTATTTAAAATGAATTATTAAATCATTTTTTGCGGCTTGATGAAACTTTGTGCGTCAATAGCAAAACCAGCTTTTATTCAACAGAACTCTTCCAAAAAAAAACACTAAATTTCATGCGAAAACATCGGTTCCAAATTGCAACAGTTGATGAACTTGAAACAAAACAACGTTAGTACAGATTTTTATTTGGTTAGTTCTAAGCATTTATCTTGTGGCTTACACGTGTTGTACGTCATGTCAAGCATGATTAATAAACTAAAGTGCCATGCTGTACCAGGATGCAACAATAACAACAATAAATATTCTTGGCTACTTGCTGTTTGCCCTTTGAAAGCAGTTAATCTTGCGGTTAGTCACATTTCTGTGTGTATTCTGTGTGCTTTGTGTTAAACAAACCGCAAATGTATAGTGTAAACATCTTATGCTTTAAAAATACAGAATCCAAATATTTATTTTTATTTGTTCTCCGAACCGTTACCTTTTTTTTGTAAATACATTAAAACTTCATCTATAAACGGGCTTATAACCTGGTTACCATTTAATAATAAATTATTATCTCATCAAAATGTCAAAAGCTGATCAATACATACAAAACTATATTTAATAAAAAGTATTGTAGCCAAATACATTAATATTATACGATTTGCATAAAATTCAAAGTCAACATTTAAAATTATTGAATCATTTTATACCGAAGCTTTGTGAATTTAATTTTTCGGACGCTAGGTGGCGCTCAGATTTCTTAAGTCAAAAGCTCCACAGACTGCAGTTAAGATTTCAAAATAATTATAAGACATGCTTCGAAAAGACAGTTTTAAAAATCGAACACAACTTTATTATTATTTGCCCAAGGCCTCTTACAAAACGCGACAGTAAATTTTTCTCCAATTTCGTACAGCTTAGCAACCCCACAAAAAAGACCGCATTCATTTATACTGCAATTATATTTCAATTATAGACATTTGTTACGAAAATTATAAAGTTGTGCTACGCCTGCCGCCACTTATGTCCTTGGCAGAGTATTAAAACATAAAGTGCTATGCCTGGGCACATTTATATATCTGCTTACGTACATATAGAGCCGTACAGAAGTGGTAAGTATTTTTAGTGCCAGCTGAGCGGAGCGGACAAATTGCTTCGATGACCTTATGTATGCATAAATATTGCAAGCTCTTTGGTTGTTAGCTAGTTAGTTGCCAGTTTCAAGAGCAAGGCAAGGTCCTTGATGTAGCAGAAAAGTATTTGGGAAATTCTAAGGACAAAAGCCAGCATGCAATAAAAGCTCGACGGTGCATCAATCCCTCATTTCCCCGCTAGCCTCGTCCTAACATTGCTGGTCAACAGGTTTCCTCGGCTTATGTGTGTGTGTGTGCAATAAGCTTTTTTTTGCATTTTGGGGTAGCCATGGAAATTCAATTAGCAGCACAGGCGCTAATTGATGGCGCATTCAAAAGCTTGCCACTTGTTGAGATAGGCAGCATTGAAGCGACGAGGCGACCTCACGTGCTATGCCACCACACAATAAAAAGCTCAAGCTCGGCACGTGCTGTGTGGCGAGAAAGCACAGCAAACACACACAAACACAAATACAAACACAAACTCAAATACAAATGCAACTACAAACACGAGCTCCTCGCCAGCAAGGAAGCTTTACCCGAGCCTCGGCACACGCACTTGATTTGTCGACGGTCGACAACAGTTTGTTGCTCAGCCTGCACGCCAACGGACGTCTAATCCAAAAGAAAAGGATCCGAAGAGCACACACAGAGTAACGGCTTTTTCCCCGTTTTAGTAAATGTTTTTTTTCCGTTCCGTCTGTCGGTTCGTCGTCGTCAGCCAACGGTCAGTCGGGTAACGGAGTTAAGCTCGTTCGGCGCACCAAAAAAAAAAGCAAAAACAACAGTTGTGGAAAAGAAAATGGAGTTAGTGGAAATTTGGTGAAATGAAGTAAAGTGAAATAATGCGAAGTTGAAAAAGAATTTGATCGTCTTGAGTGCGCTGGTGCATAAAGTTCAATATCATAAAATCTGGCAAGGGAATAGAGTGAGAAAGAGAGGGAGAGAGAGAAAGAGAAAGAGGAGCGCGCAAATGGAATAAATAAAAGTCGGAATTGCTGATGCATTCTAAAGTCTGACGGCAATCAGCTTTCTGGCCGTCCGATAATGTCAGGAGTTTACCCAGAGGGATATTCGCTTGGGTAAACAGGCAGCAACAGAAAACGTGACTTCAGTCAGAAAGTCGGTGTTCTGTGGTCTCTTCTGCGGCAAGGTATTAACAGCAGTTACTGGGTTAGTTTTTGGCCAAAATGTCACCAATTTTTAAGTGTTTTACCAGTAGGCAGCCGACTGGTCTACGGTCTCCAGCTGAGACATGTAATCAACAGACCATCAACAATTTTAGTTGGGATGTGTATCGTGTCTGAGTCAGGACTCGCGTTGGGGCATGTCACAAGGAGCACAAGGTCAACACCGAATTGACCTGACCTGACCGACCAGCTAAGTAAGGTCTAATTTCTGGCTCATCGCAAATGGAGTTTGGGGCTTGTCTTAGATTAGCTTAAATGAAAATTAAATTATATTACTAAGACGATAATTTAAAGGAATTAGCGGATAGTGGATAAGGAAATTGTTTATAAGGAGAACAAGAAGAATGAACAGAATACTTATCCGAAAAAATCCCATTATTTTGAGTATGAGTGCAATTTAAAGTATTTATATCACAACTGTAGATTATTCCAAATAGCTGCTTATTATTAATAATTAAAAAAAATTAATTGAATGTTAAGTCAAATAAATTCAGAAGCATAACTCAACATTTGTCCAAGATATAATTAATTAAAAATTGTATTCTTAGATACTAAAGTTTAAAAATAATCAAATTTAAAGAGGAATTTTAAGTAATTTTCAAAATTAAATATTTAATACCCAAGTAGGGACTGCTTTCAATTTGAGAGGCAATAGGCGTAACACAAAAAGTACCTTAAATAAGTTTGTTGCTCGCACAATTAGGCATAATTTGTGGCAAACAAGTCTTAACAAGAAAAATCAGTTCCACAAAATGAGTGCAAAATATTCTCATGCAGACTTCTATTTTAGGCCTATATACGGTCCTTAAAGCCATGAAGCCCCGGGGATATTCTGCGCTCGTAAACCAAGGCTATATGCATTTCAAATGGCCAACGTACGCTCGCGCAACAATGAAGGCAAAAGTAAACAAAAGAGGCGTGCCCATAAAAACAGCAACAACGACAATTTGTTGAAATGGCAACGAAACAGAAGAGCCAAAAAAGGACACAATCAAACACACACAAACACACATTTGTTGCAGGGGCCAAAGGGGAGTCGGTTGACTAGTTGAAAACGGTTAACGGCAGTAGGGCGAGTACATGACGTCATTAAGCATATTAAATGAGTTTACACGCGCACTGCTGCACTGCATACTCTCGCTGAGGCATGTGAGCTGATGTTGCTGCTGCTGCTGTTACCGCTGCTGTTGCCGTCGGAGCTGGCAAATGGTGACACTGAAAAGCCATTAACAAACGCCTAATGACGCACTCGAGACACTGACGGGGGGCGCAACGAAGTGGTTGGCACTGGGTTTTCCTTCTTTTTTTTTCTAAATATAAAATAAACTTGTACATGTGCATGTGCATGTAGACGGGGGTTAATAAAGCTGATAATGAGAATGTTGAGCGAAATGACAATTAAATGGACATGGGGGAGGTCCCCAGTCCAATTAACACTATTATTACCTGTCACAACGCCCGCACACACTCTTCCCACTTCTCTCTCTCTCTCTCGCTCGCTATCAACGTGTCGTGTAATGAAATTGAAATATTAAATATTTATCTAATGCAAGAAAAATCACATCATCTTTTGTGGGGCCATATAAAATGCTAAACAAAAGAGCAATTTATCAGCATCCCAAAAGTGTGCTACAAAATGTGTGAAAACCAACACCGACAACAACAACAACAACAATACCAATAACAACAACCACAACTGTAATAATAAGACAAGCGTACAATTTGTCAAAACAGGAAACACACACACTCGCACACACATCTAAAGCAGCTGTGTTTGAGTGTGGCTCAAAACGCGCGTGTTGTTTAACGCTTGTTCTTCAATAATGGATTCAGATAAAGGATTAAAACGTGGAGCATGTTAAATGGGTAAGTGGCGAAAAGATGCCATTGTCTTTTCCCTTGCAGTGACAAAACTGATTTTTAAGTTAGTGCTGACTCACATGACACAAACATGTCCCCCCTAAAAAGCCAATGAATATTGTCGAGTTAGCAAAGTGTGCTTGGCTGTGTGTGTGTGTGCTGGGATGTGTAAATTCTGAAAAGCACGTGTAACTTATAAAATATGCACATCCAATACATATTTAATCAACTAAACACACATACATATTTAATGGAGTGAGAAGAAGCAAAGCGGGACACACAGAGCCAGTGAAAATGAAGCCGGAGGGTTTGGTGAAATTTTATCTTTGCTTGTGGATCTGTGTCAGTCAACGTTGCATGCCATTTAGACGCATTTTCCATATCATGCTGTATGTGTGTGTTTGTGAATTAGTGAATAAAGAGAGTTTCTATATTGAAGTTTAGGTATGAGCCCAGCCCAGGTTTTGGGTTGGGCCTCTCTTGACCTGCTTCGCCAGCAATGACAAGCAATATTCCTATTACTGCGTAATGTCGATCAAAAACCAAAAGACCCAGAGTTATCGCACACTAAATGACGAAATGTGAGAAGTACAACCTGACAGACAGTTACGTAAAAATGCTTTTAGCTAAATGCTCGAAAAATGAATATTTTTTTGCCTTTTAATTTGAATCGGCAGATTCCAGATAGATTTCAGATTTTAGTTTGAAATATAAGTCAATTATTTCGGCAAAACTTGTTCACATGTATTATAAGCCTGAGAGCTCAGATAATATTTATTACGTAAGCGTTTTATCATCGTGTTAAAAACTTAGAAGAATAAATGTATTTGTTCTGAAAATAATAAAAATTCAATTTCCTTTATATGTGCATTGTGAAACCCATCTGAGAATAGAAATGGAAAACTATAGACAATCTGAGTCGCTAGCATATTGTGAATAATTCATGAGAGCCATTGACTGGGTTGCACTCTTCTCTGCAAATAATCGATCTATGTTAAACAGTATGCAGAACGCAAAACTTGAATAAAAAAATGCTATTGGGTCTGCTCTGGCAAAATAGTGCTCCGAAAATAACTGCAAGAAAATGTTCAGCAAATTTACAGCTCAAACCGCAAAACATACAAAAATAGCAACCAAACAAAATTCCTTATTATTGTTATTATTTTTGATATTCTTCTTCTTTTTTGTGCCACTGCTTCATGCAGTTGAATCAGTAATTAAAGGCAAATCCATATTCACTTCGTGCTCTCTCAGCGCCCCACAAAAGAATGCGCACGAATGTATGCTATGAAAAAGAATAAACGAAACCCGAAACCGAAACCAAAACCAAAGCAGTCGCAGCACAGAGGTGAAAAGCAGGTAAAAGGGGAGTATGGCATGTTGCAGTATGTTGGGTTGTATGTTGTGTGTGCTTTGCACGGACAGAAAGGACAACACTGATGGAGCAGCAGATAAGCCACTAGCCTGACTACCTCCTGCCTGACTGCCTTACTGCCTTACTGTTTGCCTGCCTGCCTGCCTACTTGGTTGCCTGCTCGCCAGTTTGTTTATGTGTTTATGTGTCTGTATGCCCTGCCCCGCTGCCTGTTAACCGCTGCCTGCAGCATGTTTACTTAGCCGCGAACAGGAGTTGGACTCGTTCAGTGTGGCTGCTTCTGGGGCGCAGGGCTTTTGGGTCTGGGTTCTGGTGTCTGAGGTCCTTTGCTCCGGCCTATTTACAGGCCTTCACTTTGCATGTTACAAACAATTTGCCGCCATCGCGCTGAGCTCTGGTTGGCAGGCACAATAGCAGTCCTGTCGCGGTCGCCTTTTTCCTGCCATTTAGTGCCACAACAGCAAAATGTTCGTGCGACTAATTTGTGAAAAAAATCCACAACAGAAACTGGCACGAGAAGCTAAAATCAACGGTCCGTGCGCCATTAAAACGGGGCCAGCGAAATGCGCAACTCGCTCGTTGTTAATGACAAATAAACATACAAAACAACATAATACAACAAAAAAAATCAAACAACAACACTGACAGCAATAACAACTCTAATTATCTGCATATATGTATGTGGCTGTCAATTGGAAGGCCAATGCACAAAACTTGTGGTAATCCCCAGCACAAAGCTAATAAAAGAAAGAGTGTAAAATATGCAACAATTGAAAAAGCTTTTACGACCTTCTACAGAAGTTCCCACTCCACAAGTCATAAGCCAAGTACAAGCATATGAAGCACTCTCCAATGAAATGTAAGCCGCCTCTGTCATTTTCACCAGACACCGAAAAGTATGCTATACATTTCTACATTAAATAATCGCACTTTGCTTGTACTTTTCGCTGCAGAAGCAAACGACGAAAAACGCGTGCAACATATAAAATGTATAAGCAAAACGAAATGTGGCTAAGCCGAGATAAACTTGCGGGTTGACAAGCAAAATCTGTGGGCGGCAGCTATTGGTTGGCCACATAAAACCGAAGCGCTTTTTGGTCATTGAATTTAAGTAAGAAATACTTTTGACAGCTTGGAAATGTTGTATAATATTACACATAAATCAATGCATGCGTAACCCAATTGTTATGGAAAGAAATCTTGACTTTAACTTTGTACACAAGTAGAAAAGTAAATTATATTTGCTTTGCTAGATATTTGAGCTGATTACTTTATATATACACAAACATATATAGAAGTTTATAAAATGTACATGTTTGCCAATACTCTAAAAATGACCTCCAGCTAAAAACAACAAGGACTCCTAAACAATTTGAGAAACAAAAGTTATTTATATATCAATCGAAACGAACTATAATTTAAGCTTACATTCGCTTTATAAAATGAAAAGAATCCAGTGTTAAATTAACGTTAAAAATGTGAAGGTTAAATCGAATTGTTTTGAAAAGTGCTGAATAAAACCTAACAAAAAGATTTACATTTTTGATAGGCACACACTTTGGGCACTCTAAAAAGTTTCCAAAGCACATATTTGGAAAATGTTTCCATGACCGAAGGCATCGAATTTTGTTTGAGTGTGCTGAAAGCACATATTGTGCAAAACGAATGCCAAGCAAAACAGCCATAAACCGATTTTGCAGACTTTGCTAACAGTGACTCGGGTATTCAACGCATCGCACACGTGCCACATTGAAAAATACACCCTGCAGCAGCCGCCACACGTCCCTCGAGCGCCATCTGTAAAGGGCAAGTGGAAAAGCTTTCTTAACGCATATAAATAGCCAACACTTGAAGTGTTTTTGCTGCTCAATAGATAACCAGGACCATAAATTACGCACCAAGTGCTAAACATAACGAGCAAATTGAAGAAAGCGGCACCAGGACGAAAGTAACGGTAATTACGTGCGATTATAATTAGCATACAGATTACGCAGACAGATGAAAAGCAACCGGAAGTTGTAGCGACTGCTCGTTGAGATACGCATCATAAAGTGTATACATAAAATTATGAGCAAAAATTACAAATTAATTGAAACAGATGAGAAACTTTTTCTGCAAATACAAAAAACAAACAGCAATACAAATATAGAGAGAAGTAAAAGTCGCATACAGAACAAGGACATAAACATTTCAATTATGTTGCTGTGCCAAAACTTTTTGCGGCGAGAGTTTCAAAAACTTTTATAATTAAGCCAGTCTCACTCGTGCTCTCAGCAGCTGTAGGTAAAGGGGGGGTGGAAGTAGGGAATGAAGTGCTTTGGTAATTAGCAGGCAAAGTCTTAACAAAGCCAGTATACTCAAAACAAATGAGCCACAGCTAACATAACAATAAATGCAAACCTAAACGAAGGTGTTTGTTTTTTAGGGGTGGGTGGGGAGAGGGGGTGTGGAAATGGGTTAACAGTGAACAATGAAAAAGGAACAATGGTAGCAGGCCATTTCCGGTAGACATGTGTGTGCACGCGGCAGTCGACAGTCGGAGGCGCCCCGAGTGCTCCCTCTGCTTAAGTGTATTTGTGTGTGTGATTGCAGCAACAGTTTGTTACTTTGTTTGTCTGTTTGTCTGTTTGCCAGGACAATAACAGCAATAAGAACAACAGCCACAACAACAATGACACCGAAGCGCTCATAAATTTTTAATTAAATTGTCGTTTCTATTCTGTGCCCGCGACAGGGCACAGGAAAACGCTCTGATTGCTTGTCTACATATATATATATATACATAAACACATACACACAGAGACAAACTTACATAGACGCAGTTAACTTGGCATTCAATTGCTTGGCTTTATTTGCCATTTGGCTCGAGGGTAAACTGAGTTGTTTAACTTGCAATTGAGCGGTCCTCGTGGCAGCGAGTAAAATCACATTAAATATTTAGTATTAGCACACATTGGCTGTAAATTATCGTATAGTATGTTGGAGTACGATTACGCCGAGTAGCCGACTTTCCACGTATCCGAGTATCCTGCGAAGCGGTCGATATACGGCATGAAATAAGTTCATGAGGCAAACAGAGTTGGCTACTAATTTTGCCACTAATTGGAAAATATTCGATCTGATTTTCACATTACCCTTGACATGTAATATAATATGAATTAATATAACTCACATTGAATATAATATATGCCTTGAATTATTTATATAAATGGCTGTATACAAATCAAAGCTTAATCAATAAAACATTAGGAAAATAATCAATGAGCATACGATAAAGTCAAAGATAAACTGTACTAAATTTAATAAAACTATTTAATAAAAAATAAATTCAAAGTATTTTTATGAAAGCATTTTATTCACTTTAATAATGAATAAATATTTTAATTACATAAATGAAAGTTCAGCTCGATGCGATTAAGTTGTTGAGCCTGTCAGCCAGCGCTGTGAAAATAAATAATTGATCAAAAAACACATAAACAAAATTATTGATGAACAGAATATGCCGCTGCTTGTATCTATGCTTGTGGGCGTGTCTATGTTGGCAAACACCCACTTAATAAACTGTGTTGGCATTTCTAACCACGTGAGTTGAGTTTTCACGTCGACAATTCAGGATTTGACCATTAAGCAGGAGGAGTAGCGAGTTGCGAGTGCGCAAGTGAGTCCAAAAATCGGGGTCAGATGATAAATGATATTGCCCGGCAATTGCGGTCAAACACAGTGGTCCTCCTCTCACTCGTCCAAAACTCAAATTAACATCATTTGCCTTTATAATTGCCAGCCAGGCGAGGAGCCGTAGAATTTAAGTATGTGGCGACGTTGCGTTGCTGGTGTTGAGTATTGGGTGTTGCGGCTTACTCGGTTGCTGCTCGGCAATTTTGCATGCAAATAACTGTAAATTAGTGTAAGTGCTTACGGACATGCCACGATGTTGGCAACCAGACAGCCAACTACCAAGTACCAAGTACTACCAGATGGCAACTCAACTGCCTTAGTTGCCTCAAGGTGAGCAACGCCAGCGGAGACATAAAAGATAAATAGACGATGGCGGAATAAAGTCGCAACTGCTTAGGCTCCACATGTGTGAGTGTGAGTGTGTGTGTGTGGGTGTGGGTGTGGGTGTGCGTGTGAGTTTGTGTGTATGCGTCCGTTCTATGCTGTATTTGTATGATTTAAATAAAAATGCACGGAGGTTGTGAGATTATAGCTGCATATCTGCCTGCTGGTTGAGCGCTTCATAAAACCCATTAAAATGCAATAAGCGCACTAAACTCTTTTTCCATGGAGACTAAGCTCACGTTTAAAATAGCAAAAGGACGTGGGTAGAACAAATACCAACTACAAAGGCTTATAAATAAATATATATAAATATATATATATGTATATATATACACAGCCTGCCCCTATTTGTGATATTGTTTTGCGAGCGATGGTAAATAGCGCCCATTGAATTTGAAGTAAAACTAATCTGACAATACTTGAGAAATACATTATAATTATCAGTTTTTGGTGTGGTTGATTATGCTACTTAAATATATATATTAATAAATATAGCTTAAGTATTCTTTCTATGTTATAGTTTATGTAAGATGTGTTAAATTGGATATTACTTTAGTGTGATTTAAAATAACTTATTATTTTTATCATTTATATATTTTAACCAAGAAGCGCATTTATTTTAATTTGTCCGACATTGCCAACCTTTTCTTACTAAAACTGTTGTAATAAAAAGATATGTATCAAATAATTTTTTATAAAATATTTAACATATTTATAATATTCAGTTACAAAAAACAAAAAATAAATAACCACACTAAACTCGATTAACATGATAGGATGTAAGGGGGAAGCAACCTTCCAGCTTGACTCCTAGTTTAATTCTAATTGCCAACATCCTGTCTTTAATTACAGTCATTAACAATTGTAATAGTCGTTTTATTATTGGTTGACTGTCAGTTCCGGTCGGTAATTAAACAATAAATATTTAATTTTCGCCATTTTTCCTGGTCGAATGAATAGCACACTTATAGAATACTAAAAGTTTTCGCAGGATCTTCGCAAATTTGAATTGATTGTTCGAGGCAAAAGATTTACACATCTGTCGACTATATATGAAAATTTACTTCAATAAGAAATGGAACCATTAGTTTTTCAGTCATGGCAAAAATTAAAAAAGAAAATTACAAAAATGATTAATAAGCTCGCTGCTAATGAACAATTAGTGCTTGCTAATGAGTTTTACTCGAAGGATTTTATGTAAACTCCATTTGAATGGATTAAGACGACCATAGAATCTACTGACTTGGACAGTGCAAATCTATTAAGCTATGTAACAAAATAAATTGATAAAATAGAAACTAAAGATCAAAGGTCAAAACTAATATTATAGAAACAACAAAGAAATTGTACATTTTGCACAACTACATAAGGTAAATAAGTGCTGCATTCGATTTATCGATTAGAAGTTCAATGAGTTCTTTTACATATTCGAAAATACACAAATAATTGAGTATCATTTCAACATAAGATAAAAATAGTTTTGTAGTTGTGCATTTGTACATTATAAATAAAAAAGTAGGCAATGGCATTTAAACGTCAATGGAACTGATGTTAAATAATAAATTAATTTAAATTTCAATTAAATAAATCGTTAAATAAATTTAATTAAGTATTTAAACTAATAGCAGCAACGAGTTAAAAAGGCTGTGGTTGAAAGCCTAATTAAATTAATTAAAAATTCACACTGAGTGACGAAATGGATAATGTGAGCGACGCGTGGTGTATGCACAACGTCATAACTGTGACGAGTGGCAAGTGGCAAGAACTAAAAGCCAAGCAACAGACAAGCAACATTTTTGATGCGCCCCATTAGCAAAATGAATGGGGACATGGATGAGCAGCGGAAACGAGGAGCATAAATTGGCCGATTCCCAAGCGGCATTGTTTACAGCGTTGCCACGCATATTAATTGCCTGTTTAAGCAAATTAAGGCCACAAAACAACAGCAGCACTTTTTGCTCCTTTTTCTTTTTGTGCTTTTTAATTTTCGGTTTTGTACACAATTAATCTGCGGTGCAAATGGCAGAACGTCAACGCTGACAACTGCAATCGCATAAATAATTAAGTAGAAACCAAATCCGAGTGTTGATTTAAAGCACAAAAAAAAAATGACAGTAACTGTTTGCCAAAAGTTAACAAAGTGTCTACTGGACACAAGTGGCCAACTAGGGCACCCTTATCAAGGCAGTATTTCTACACGAACTTCCCCTTAAAACGTATTTGCAAATATAGATGCAATATTTATTAAGCAAAATTACTTTTGCCTTTCAGAATCTATTTAACTATTTTAAACTTTAGCCAACTGTAACCAACCAACCAATGTTAGTGGTTTTTAGATTGGATTTTGTTAATCTACTTTCAAATAAAATGTTCCTATAAATACGAGAATATTTTGCGAATTACAATAATTATTCCACATACGCCCTGTTGCAAACATTGCTCATACGCTCAGCAAACAATGCATTTGACGATGGAGCATGTTTTATTTGATGAAATTAAATCGCATTTGTGCTACTTTATGCATAGAGCTGTCAGTCGAGCTGAGATCTCCCCAGTCTGGAGGATTGACCGCCTGTGTCCGGAGTATGTAAGCATTGTGAAGTGCTACAGAGTGAATGATGGGTACAAATGGTGTGCATGGTATGCATGGAACATCATTCAGATTCTGCATTCTTATTCTGACATCCGAGTGAGCGCAAATTGAATTGCCAAAGGACGGGCAGACAGAAATATTCAACACCAAAAGAAAAATGATGGAAGATGTTGAGCAGAGAATACAATTAGTTCAAAGAAACAAATTTCAATTAACCTTAGTCGAGTCATTTTGAACATTAAATGATGCCACATACCTTAAACTGAACACAAATATTCAGCTGCTGCTCAAGGACAACACACACACACACATTGATTACGGCACACACACACACAGATGCACAGTTGCACAGTTGCAAACAGCAGTCTTGTGCAGCGTCAAACATCATTGAAGCGGCAACCTTGATGAGCTCAAATGAAAACAATTTAAAACGCTAGATAGATTTGCGAGACGGTGGGCCGAGCCATACACTCGAACTTTTTGAAAAAGAAAAAAAAGTTAAACTCACTTAATTGAATTGAATGCCAAACTATGATGCTGATGATGATGCCCCGATGATGATGATGGCGACGTTGGGGATGATGATGTGGATGACGGTGGCAAAGCGCAGTCAAGTGCAAGACGTAGTTTATATTCTTGATGTGCTCAGCAATATGGCAAATGGATTGAGTGAGTGTGTGTATGAATGTGTGTGTGTGTGTTAGTGTGTGTGACCTGGTTGCCACGCCATATTAGCGTGTCAAAATGACATCAACTTAAATCAAACTTTGCCATTGTTTTTGTACCATTGTTGAATAAAACGATGCCGACAACGATGACGCCAAAAGCTAAAGTCAAAAGTCTGCAGACATGTTCCGTAATGGGTTGAATTCTATACCCTTGATTGTATCTAAAGCCCTCAAGGAACTAGCAGCAGAAGTCAGGCAATTTCTGCACAAAGTTGTGTACAACTTTTCTTTACTTAACACTAAATTGCAAGTTTCAGAATCTCAACGAAAATCAAGTAATTATTTGGTTTAACTTTTTACTAAATAGTTAATAAAGTTTGGTGTTAGCAAAGAGCAAAGATTAACTTTGAATACATTGCCAAAGATTCGCCTGGGAGATGCTCAGCACATGTTCCTAATTAGTTTGTTTATTTTTTCTTTTGTCTATTTGCCATGCAAATACATGTTTATATATAACATTATTATCGCATTACCATTAATCTTAATGCATTCATAAATTAAAATGCTAACAGGAAGTATTTTCCTTATGCATTAAATATGATTTCCAATAAAATAAAGTTGATGAAAGTATATAAATTCGTTTAATCAATGGCTGTTTATCGATCCACCCTCGCCAACTGTTGACTGCCTGCCGCAAAGGTGGCCTTTGTTTTTATGACCTTTCCACACGACACACACAGAAATGGCGTCTAGCCTCCAGCTACCAATTCGTGGCAACTTTAACACATTGACATTTGTGTTATTAAGATAAGGGCCAAAAGAGACACGAGACACGATTCGAGTCACGGTCTCTGGCTTTAACGCTCGTTTAACTAATGGCCTAGACATTAAATATAATATTCTGGTTATGCGAATACTTCGATTATCGATAAACCAAATGGAGGCGCAACCCTTTACAGACCATTCACTTTGCGGACTGCATTTGCAATTAAAGGTCGATTTATCGCTTGCCACATGCAAAGTCAAAAGTGAGCAACGAGCAACGATCAACTTTTTTTTGGCAACAGGCTGCCTGTTGTCGTTGCCGGCTTGGGGGCATAAGTTTGCGGCTGCTTCGTGCCACGCATTGAAATTGAGTTGCCACCAATTGAAAGCATTGTTGCTGGTGTTATGGCCACAAATTGGGTGGCACACAGCAACACTTAAGTATAAGTGACTACTTGAGACTTTTTGAGGGCACACACAATAGCAGCAACAGCAGCAGCAGCGGCAGTGGCAACCACAATTGAGGCTGAGGCAGAGGCGGCAAACTGCGTGACCGGAAAGTGTTTCGCGTATCCGGTTAACACAGCCACCAACGAATGAGTCGTGGTTGCCATCCCTCAAACCTCAGCGACGCAACATCAAACGGAAGTTTGCCACGTAGACAACAACAACAGTGACTACAATGTGCCACTACCACAAATGCTGCACGTGCTCGTGCAAAAGGAAATGCCAATAAGAAATGTTTAATGCGACATCATAATACTCTCAATGCCCTTCTGAAATAAGCCAATAAATAAAAACTTTGTCAATGACGCTTAATTTTAATGAGATTAGAGTTATTAGAGAACTTCCAAAGCATTATTATATGAATAAAATTAATTGAACTAAATTAACTTGCATTTAGTTGAGTTTTTATAAAAAATAAAAAGTATACACATAATATGTTAAGGCTTCTAAAGCACAACCCTTTGTAAAGGATCTCATGTGTACAGCTTTGTTGTTACTCGTTTATGGCACATATAATAAATGAAGTGCACTTAAAGACGAACTGAATTGGAGCCAAAATAAAATATTTTGTGGCTTTTGGGCTTATATACGTCGCGGTTTCATGGTTCTAGGTTCGGTTTTTCGAACAAGCCGATTGCCAAAGTCAATGGCAACAAATGTCACGTTTCGAGTATAAAATGTGCTAAAATGTTAAACAGTAAGCGCAACAGCCACAACAACAACAACAGTAATAACAAAGCACAGAAAATGCAAGAGAAATAAACCAAACAAAATCCGCAATACGGTTGAAGTACTTCAACGGACTACTTGTCCCTTGTCCACCTTCTCGGCCATTTAGCGCTTGC
The DNA here is from genome assembly GCA_035042345.1 of Drosophila fungiperda. Classification (NCBI taxonomy): domain Eukaryota; kingdom Metazoa; phylum Arthropoda; class Insecta; order Diptera; family Drosophilidae; genus Drosophila; species Drosophila fungiperda. Next base: position 965,744 of record JAWNLM010000021.1, read on the forward strand.
CATGCAAATTTCAAGCCAGAAAACGGTGCCTTTTTTATTAAGTTTATACTTACTTACAAAAGGAAGCTTTTGCAAAAGGTAAAACTAAAGAAAAAAACCTAAAGGTAAGGCAGAAAAAAAGTTAATTTAATTGCTTTTGCATAAAGAGGCCGTCAAAAAGCAGCTGCTCCATTTGCCAGACGAAAAGAAACAAAGAATAAAAAAAATGAAACGCAGCTTTTAAGCCTGCCAGTTGCCTGCCTGCCTGCCACTTGAAATGCTGCTCAATTGTGCAGAAAAAAATATTTCCATTGAATGATTTACGCGCTCCATGTACAAGATGAAATATGCTAGGAGGATGAATGCCAAAGTCCTTTGAAAGTGGCTTCTAACTGGGACAGGCAAGTGAGGCAGGCAGGCCCATTGTTTAAGGCGTAACAAATTGAAGGCGAAATCTTGATGCTTTTATTCTACAAGGTGATTTGATTTCAATTATGATAAAGCTAAAATCTCATTACATTTCGCTACCATGAAATTAAAGATTAAAATGACACAAACCAAACTTAAGGTTTTATCTATAATAGAAGTGTTAATCTTTAGATAAGTTTGTATTTTTTTTTTTTAAATTTTAAAACCACATTTCAACCAACATGCTGTGCCAAACCAATTAAGATAAGGCTAAATCACGCCAAAACTTTAACAAAATGTTTGGCATGCTACAACAAAATAGCGAACTAAACCGTTTTGATAAGTTTCAGCTGAAGAAAGGCAACTGACTAAGAAAGCCAATATTACGTAACTATTAAATTCCTTAGGATTTAAGTGGACAGCTTAACAAATGTTAACGCAAAAGCTTAACAGCTTTCAAAGGGTATTAAGGAGCTTTGTGTGAGTTGAATTAATTTGTGGTTTGGGTGGATATCAAACGCAACTCTTCGGCTCTGAAGTTGGTACTGAAATTAAATGGGGGTGTGGTTTGGATTATGCTTACTAATAGATGTCAATTGGGAGCCCTTAGACTTAACCAACTTGGGTGAACGTCCGATTTGATTAGGTTTACCCAACTTAATTTTACAAATTAGGGTAAGAGGATGGACAAACAAACTAACTCCCCGAGGATAAGCAAATGGGTCCCACAAATTCTGTTTGTTCAGCATATGCATTTAGTGTGCTTTGTGTTCAAAAATATGTTCCAGCTATGTGCAGGTGTGTGTGTATATATGGTACAGTAAACTACGTTCAGATTCTTAACGAACTAAAACCAAGCATTTTTGTGGAAGGTAAACGACTTTGAATGCCCGCTAAAGTATGCAACATTATTTTACATATGAAAATGAACTAACTAAACAGAACTAAGAAATACTCTACATACAGATTTGCTTAAGATTTAATTAAACAAACCTTTAAACAGAAAATATTATAAATTAAGTAAATAAGCAGTAATGACTTAAGTGGAATTATTTATATGCGTCGTTTATTTAATTTAATTTTGAACAATAGAAAAGATTACTTTTTGGTATAAAGTAAACGATTTAGTATATTGAATATTCGATAACTCATAACTTTTATCTAAATTGATGAAGTTTAAGCTTAGCTTACACCACACGTAAGCTGAATATGCCCCAAACTTTTACTTTCACTAACAGGTATTAAAATCGCTTCGTTGGCCATACGAGCTGCATATATAATTTACCTTAACACGTTTATTGCTTGTGTTGGCTTGTGTGTAAGTGTGTGTGTGTGTGTGTGTGTGTTTGAGTGTGTAAATGTGAGAGACTGTTTTTAACTATGCATGCGTTGCATGTAATAAAATTTCAATTGCCCTGTCTGAATCGCTTTGTTTGGTTCGCTCTCCTAGACGAGGGAAAGACCCCGAAATCTTATCACGTGTGCGATTCAATTAGTCAAAGTCCAGACAAATCGGACGGTGTAATTGGGGGAAATATTCCCAGCCGAAAGCTAATTATTCATAATTGCTGCTTATTAAATTTAATTTGTGAAATCCGACAGACTAAATCGCATTTGCTAAACCGTCAATGTTGTGTAGAAAATTTACGTGCAGAAGTAACAGGACATGTTGACAACCTTGTTGTTGTAATGTCCTTACACACACACACCCACACACTCCCGCACAAACATTAAATGCCCCTGACCTTTGACATTATAAATTTGGGAACTAGAACCGAAACTTAACTTGTCTAGAGCAACAAATTTGCTTATAATTCAAATACATGCCGAACACAAGAAAAGAAAAAGATATACAAAAAAAACACACGAAATACAAATCCATAAAACAAAAAAACACGAAATAAAAAATATGTATAACGAGGAGCAAGAAAAACAAGTTAAGCAAACACGATAACTATAGTATACATTGTGTGGGTGTGTGTGGATGTCAGTGTGTGTGCTTAGCTATATATGTGTATAAAAGGACAGCAAGGACAATGTGCGACAAGGCGCACACAAGAAATGTATTTCAATTTAAAAATATTCGTCACGCGCAACACAAAAAGCGAGTTAACAGCTCACCCCCGATCCTAGACAATTGTAGCGGGGGTTCGGAGGGGGCGTCGTTATTTGTGTAATTGCTGGCGTGTTTGGGCTTGAGAACAGTCGAGGGAGTGAGAGAGAGAGAGAGAGTAGGTGCCACTGTTTATACCCAGCCAGCATATGCCACGATGTGCTGCAAGGACGCGTCACAAAGAAAGGACATTATCGTGACAGACATTGGGCTAACAAGTTTATAGCCAAGTTGGCCACATCGCTGCTGTAATTGAAATGATAGCAACGATTTATGGCTGCATATCAACGGAATCCTTGACCATGGCACTGTTGAGTTCTCCGTTGACATCGATTGACATCGGACACAACAAAAGCCCAGTCCTGTGAGGTACACAACGGCTGAAGGACGCCTCGAGTCCGACTCTGGCGACCACTTTGAATAAACGAGCGCAAAAACGTGAATATTTCTATGTCTGCCTTTGGGGTTGAGGCTGAGTTCGAGGTTGGCGCAGAAGAAACCACGTGTTGTCCTTCGATTGCCATGGAATGCAACAAAACGAGACTTTCAACTCGACTTCAGCACGAGGCCAGCACAGGTGCAAATACAATAACCTGCCAGCTGTGTGGGAACAGTCAACTTGGTCTGTTGTGGTTTTTGTTTTTTAGCCTAACCCCATTGAAAACGGGTAAAGCGGGTATAATGGTTTTGTGCAAACGTATGTAACAGGCAGCATTTTAGATCCTATGGATTATGTATGTATCAAAAGCCGAGTCGATACATCCATTTCCGTCTGCTCGTCTCTTTGTCTAAATGAAAATTCGGACCTCAGGTACTATAAAATATAAAGACTTTACACTTGAAATATTCCACTCGCATGTCATGTTTATTTCATAACGATTCCGATAACTGCATCCGTTTTGTAAGTATCGATATATATCGATTTACAATTTCTAATAAATATAAAATAAACGTGCCTGTTATTGATGAACCAAATTAATAAATTTTATTTTATGTAAATTATATATATATACCATTTTTTTTGTCAATAAAACTGTTATATTTAACCGTTGGGTTTAGGGTACATCGTAGTCGAGTTCACTTAAATATAGCATTTGTATTTGTTTTGTTAGTCAATGCCAAAGCAATTACAAAAATATATGGCGGCTAGACAATCAGTTGCAGCTGGACACTAATTTATTTCGTCTGATTGATATCTGTGTATATACACAAGAATGTTATTATAATTTTGGCGTGAAGTGTGTCAAGCAGCGCCATTCGAAACGAATACTCTTTTTCAGATCAACATAACGAGTTGATACTCTTCTTTTACTCCAAACTAGACACTCAACTTAAAACTTACTTTAATAAAACTAGGCAAACGTGTTTTTATGAATTTAAAATGCTTGATTTGTTTATAGTATGTGCCAGTTTCTAGCTGCTTTAGTCCATGAAAAGGTTACATTCAAACAGACCGACTAAATAAAGTTCGTTGTTGTTGATAATACTTTCTATATACACTATGGGTTGTACATTATAATATTTTACTCATTCAAAATAAACTAAAGAAATGATACACAAATAATCAGCTACAATCTATTCTGCAGCAGATCTTCAGATAAAGTTTGCTATTGCATTTCCACAGCTAGTTTATTATAGCATCCCGTCAACTGCCAAACTAATTATAAGCTGAAAGTGTTAATCAGACGCAGCGAAGGCCAAATCCCTTATAAGCATTCAAGTGCCACACACAGCTGGCAGCAGTTGCTGCTGATTTATGACAGCAGGCGTCGCAGCCATTCATGTGGTAAATATAGTAGACGATGTCCTTCAACTTGACCACAGAGAGGAACATTCATATTGGTCTCAATGTTGTTTGAGTCAAATGTCCTTGTCAAACACTAATGGCGTCGCCGCTATTCTCAATTCCCAATTCTCCATTGTCCTTGTCATGTGTTAATGTGCGGCACTCAAGGCTCGTATCCTGCTCCTGCTTCTGCTACTGCTTCTGTTTTTGCGTCGTATTTGCAAGCTTCTTTCTATTTACGCGTCTGGATTTGGTAACTGCTCAACTCGAATAAAGCAAGTAAAATGTTTGTTTGTTTGTATAATTGAAATGTACATTTGCTTGGGTGTGTGACGACTGTGTGTGTGAATACATTCCATCTTAACAAAAACGTGTGTGTCAAGTCTTACGAGAATACCTACATGTCCCTGCAATTTGCCAGCTTAATTTTCATCATGTCTTTGTTTATTTCTTTTGCAGTTTTTATGTCTGTGCAGATTTCCATCCAATTTTGTGTTGCGCCAACAACAGACTGGGGATGAAACACCGAACATATAAGACCGATTTGAAATTACAAAAATATGCAGGTAAATATGATACAAGGCCAAAACACGTTTTACTTCCAAACAACGAAATAGAGACAAAAAGTGGAAAAAGAATATAATCAATTAGGAGGTAAACTACGTAAAGTAAATCTAATCCTTTAAATATATCAAAATATGTCTGAAATCAAATGCTTAGCAATGTAAAGATGTGTAATAGAGACGTAAAACATTTTTCTCCATCTTCTTTAATCTGGGTTGCCAGGGTGATGTGGGGTACATGGAACGATACAAATGATTCACATAAATTGCAACAAGACAAGGCCAAAAATGTTTTACTTGCAAGCAACAAAATATAGACAAAATCAAATATCACCAATTAGGAGGTAAAATACGTAAAGTAAATATATATAAATATATATATATATATATATATTCAATCAATTGCTTAGCAATGTGAGGACGTGTAATGGAAACGTAAAACTATTTTCTTCCTTCCTTAATCTGTGAATCTGAAGAGGGGCACATAGAACGCTACAGATGACTCACATAAATTGAAATCAGACATCGCCAAAAGCTGCGTTAAAATTAAAAAAAAAAATGGTGCACAGCGAACTCGTACAGGCCAAATCCCAAAAAAGATGAACCGCTGGCATGTGCACACATACATATGCACAATAAATAAACACTCACACACACACACATGCAGCTACACCACATTGGCACCGGGGCAAACAAAAATATTTATTAGCGCTTGGTAAAATTGCATTTCGGTTTGTTTAACACGAGCACAGAAATGGTGTGCAGGTGAGCAATGTGTAAATATTTCAATAAATTACTAACATATACAGCGCTCATTCGCAGGTCTGTGATTGCGATAAAATCTCGTGATGTCGGAAAAGTTAAATTTTCACTTTGGTCACGAAACCACTTAATTGCTCTGTCATTTAAGCGTATTTGGGATTTTAAATGAATCATCCTTAGACGATTTAATTCCAAGTCAATTTTGTTTTTAACTATTTTAGAATTTTGGTTATTATTAAATGGCAAATATTCTGCATTAATTATTAATAATAATATAAACGCTGCCAAAAGAGGGTTCAATTTATAATACATATACACAAATTTGATATACAAGAAGACAGTTCAATTGAAGAATTAGTACTTAATATTAAAAATAAAATACGTTTTAATATTTCGAATAACGTTGAAAAGCAACTATCTTTAACATTTAAATATACTTAAACTTAAACAAACTTAAGTAAGAAAATTTGAATTTTAAGAGAGAAGCGCACAGCAAATATCATTTCCTTATCGAGAAGGACATAATGCAGTTCCTTCGTATAAACATGAAAACCATTCAAAGGTTTGGAAAAAAAATTGTGGTGTTAATCAATATCTTTTTGTTTTGTGGTCCCCTTTTTTTTTAAACAGAAACAAGAAAAAAGGCGCGAGCTGCGCCTAAAGCGGTTCTGGCGCTCTCCAAAAACAACATCCTCGGACGAGTCGACTGGCTATGAGAGTCCGACACGAACGAAACCAGCCAGCAGCGATGCACAGCGTTTCAATCATCTGCACTATACCAGTCTCTCCCAAGGGTCCGGCACCACCTCATCCTCTGCGGCAGCTGGTGGTGGTGGAGGTGGCCCCACCACATCGACTAGCAGCAAACCATCCTGTTCGCTGCCGTTGCTGCAGGTGTGGCCCAGCCAGGTAGGCACAATCAACAGACACTTTCGCAGTTGTCGCTTCTCCCGCAGACTGTGTGACTCTGTGTGTGTGTGTGTGTGTATTTGTGTGTGTGTTAGTGTGTGTGTGTGTTTAAGCAACAGCTCGAATAGTGAAAAATGATTTCTCTTGTTTCACGCTATGTTTTTTTTCATTTCTTTTTTTTTGAGGTTGTATTGTGTGCATTTTGTGTTAATTTGTTTTCAAACTTTTCTCTTTCACCCCCCGCCCAAATAAAAAAAAACCATCTGCCTCTTGTGCAACAACTACTAATACTACTACTACTATACAATGTTTCTGTGTGTGCGTTGCGTGTTTGGTTTGTTGGTTTTGATTCCTGGTTTTGCTGGTTTGTTTCTGGTTTCTGGTTTGGTAGCCGCTTTTGCGCCAGGAGGGCTTCGTACAATTGCGCCGTAACAGCGGCCCCGAGGGCCAGCGGGTATGCTTTCGTTCCTTTAATACATCAAGTCTCTCTCTTTCTCTCTCCCTCTTTATCTTAGTCTGCTCATTTTGCTAAAACTATTACCTAACTTATTTACCTACTTACTTCCAACCTACTGTTTCAACTAATTCGTAGACTTTTTGCATGCCTCGATTTACATATATAAATATTCAAATCCAACGAACTTATCGTTCAGACTTCCATTTAAATTTTTTGACTAAATTGTGTAAAATAAATAAAAAAGAAATTAATAAACCTACTCTACTTGAGGTTTTTGCGTATTTACTACACGTTCTTTTTTAACTAGACTACGTTTTTGGGCCATTTTGTCGACCATTTGTGTAACTACTCGTTTTTCCCTGCACCAAAATCGGGGTTATAAACAATATAATACTATTATGTACATAACAAAAATTTAATTTTGATAATAAAAATATGTACATGTTTTCCTAAGTTATTTACTTAAAATTTTTTTTTTTTTAAATTGTACAACATTTACAACACTGCTTCTTTTTCGAACGTCTTTTGTTTCCTACAAAAATAGTCAATACTTAAATTAAAAGAAAGTTAATTAATAGAATTTTTAAAATAAATTGTAGAACATTTTGCATAGTTTATTATATAAATACTTTTTTTACAATTTTTTTTAGCAATACATAAAACTTTCATTTGCATCTGAATTGAACTACAATGAATATTAACAATTTAGTAATTTAACTAATTATAGTTCACCTTAACAGTTTTAACAATAATTTATAAAATCATTTTACTTTGGTACAAAAAGTTTAATATATTAATTTAAATGCAACTTTGTCAGTCCCACAGCAACTTGAAACAAAATCACTATTACAAAGAAAAAAATTAAATGTGATTCGGGTGCAAAAAACTTAAATGAAAATTTGCCATTTTTCTATAGTTTGTATATAGGCATGTCAAAAGAAAAATATTTAATGAAGCTTATAAAAAATAAATATTTATTTTCATAAATAAATTAGACCGCATAACCGAAAATGATAATTTTTACAAAAAGACACATTCTTCTCTTAATTTAACACCATTTTTTTTTTAATTTTACGTTTTTGAAAGAGTTTTTATAGATTTTATTTAATACTCGCACCTAATCAATAAAAACTGGCTAAGACTGGCTAAATCCGTTAACACTTGTCACCTTGTATATACATATGTAAAGAAAACTAACACCCAAAACATTTTGGAACACCGATCACCAGTCAATTAACAAAACGTTCCACAGCTGTCCCCAGCACAAAAGGCTTATAATCCAAGCAATAAAACAATCAATCAATGTACCCAGTGCACTCAAGGAGCACCATTCAACTGTTATTTTTCTCAACTGTTTTGCTGTTTACAGGACTCACCACGCGGCGAAGCGGATGGGCAATCCTTCATCTTCCCCGCCATTGTGGAGACGAGCGTGGGCAGCACCAATCTGGCTGTTGCATCCACCAGCAGCAGCAGCAGCAACAACAATGGCAGCAACAACGGCAGACGCGACAACAATCATTTGACACTGAGACGCAGCTCCCTGTACTGTGATACCCTGCACGCTGGCGATTCCGGGATAGACTCGGTGCAGGCATCGCCATCGCCAAATGCGTTTGTAGCACCACCGGGCGTTCACATTCTGCCCAGCAATCAGACGGGCGGCGGGTCGTGTCATGTGTCCCCAACAAGTACGCCCACGCCGGGCTCGCCGAGTCTGTCGCTGGGACGACGGCAAGTGCGCAACAGCATCTGTGTGTTGCCCAGCAGTGCTGGCAACTATCGCCGCAAGTCCAGTGCCCTTCTGCATCCGGATCATGCACGTCTGTTTGCGTTGCGCATGAAGCATGCAGCGGCGCTGGAGCGGGCGCAAACATCGCCGGATCAGACATCGATTGAGGATGCGAATGAGTTCCATGACAATGGACTGGCCACCAATATGCGTTTGTGCTCGGCTTCGTCGTCGACGACGTCGTCGCTGACATCCGTGGCAGCGGTCAGCCTGGGCGGGGGTGTGGCAATCCCTGGTATCGCTGGGGGCAGTGGTGGTGGCAGCAGTGGCGGCATTGCCACAGCCAGCAGCGGTGCCTGCTCCTCCTCCGCTTATGCTGTCGGCGCGGCGGGCGCCCAGCAGCGCGTCTCCGATCCGTGGCTGCAGCCACAGTCCGATCGCGATTCGCGTCATGGACACCAGCATGATGGACGCCGTCGCTCATCGACAATGACCGCCCGCTATTCTCTGTTCGATGCCCTCGATCTGGAGTACGTGCTGCTCCGAGCGGCTGCGCGCGGCTCTGTGGGTCCCTACTCGCTCAGCGAGTCCATACACAAGCTGACCTTCACACAGTCGCTCGCATTTCCAGCGCTCGCCCGCGGTCTGGCGACCAAGCGCCGGAGATCGGCAACGCACACCAGCTCCAGGCCACTCAATCCACACGAATCGGGCTTGAATACGTGCGCCAAGGTTGTCACCGCTGTCGTCCTAGTCGCCATCTCATTCATGGTCTTTCTCATTGTGTACAAATTTGTGAGAACGTGAGGTTTACTCCTGGCCCCGACGCCAGACTACACCGTCACATATCAGTCAAGCAGCAGCTTGCAGACGGAAGCGTCGTCCTCCGTCTCCAACGTGTTGGCTTCCTCAACGGCGGGCCGAAGTCTGGGCAAACATTTGTCGGGGTTCAGGAGTCAATTGGGCCAAAGGGAAACCGACTTTGGGTAACAGAAAAAAACAGCGGAAATTGTAACGAAAAATTTGTGATAAACTTTTCAAATGATAAAACAAATTTCCACACACACACGACACACATCAAATAAAAATCCAAGGCTTACAACTAGTAAACGTAAACGGCTTGCAAGTGTTTCAATTGCAATAATAGCATTATCATAACTAAGCATTTTAAACATAATTATTTTTATATCAATATTAAATTTAAGCGCTTCTACTTGCTGCTAAAAACGCGCGCGCGTCCAACTCGCTGGCAAAACGCGCGCGACATTCTCGCATTTCTTAGCATAGGAAATTCATTTTTTTTTTTGCAAAAGAACTCATTTCATAATTGAAGTGCCTAACTACCTAACTATTGAGATAAATACTATTTCATTTCGAATACGAATTTACCTTTCAAAAAATCTCATTATCAATTGGTAATAGTTGCGAAAAGAAATTTCTAATTGATTTTCTAGTCTACAAATTTTTTATAAAATTTCTAATGCGCATATTACGAGTTTATAAATTGTGTTATAGTTAAAAGTTATTAATATTTGAATAAAATTTTATGTGGTTAATAGTTGGAAGGGCAAGTGATGATGAAAATTTTTAAATTTTAACTATCTTTGAATCTTTTTACTTAATCTGAATGGCAAATATATAAAATATAATTTAACATTCAATAAAAGTCGTTTTAATTAGTTTGTTTGCCTTTATTTAAAGGACAACATTAATATTCCAATAATTTCACATTTTATGTCACAAAATCCCTTCCAATTTAAAGACCCTTTCGATATGAATCCAAACATTTGATTTAGTAATAAGAATATATAATATAATTATATTAAATTCATATAAAACCTAGATGTGCATATGAGCTAAAAATATAAATTTGTACTGAGTTGTTAGATGGCTAAATATTAAATGGAAATAAATTAACGCAAGGCATATAAATTTCAATAATTATGGTAGTTATTTATAGTTATACAATGATAAATATATCTAGTGCATATAAATGTTTATAAATGTACATTTAAGCTGCTTATTTGTGCGAAAGCACTTGCTGAATACAGAAAGAAACCAATTCTCTCTAATCTTAACTTGCTGCCTTACTCTTTCCAATAACAAACCCAACTCAAAATTCATTTATAACTTGCTGCCTTACTTTCCTAACAATTTTACAAATAGAAAAGAAAAGAAAAATAAATAAATAAATATAATGAAAGCACACCTCTACAAGTCTCAGAGCCTTTTCCAATTTCCACTTTCTAAGAGCTTGGCTTAAAAGTTATGCAAACCATTTTTATAAGAAAAGAATCTAAAAATGTTAAATTAAATGTTATTATAAAAAAAAAATTAATTAAATAAATTACTATACAAATTAATGCTGGCGTAAGTTTAAGTTTTTCTCTTTTTTTTATAAAATAAAAAACATGCATTATTCATTTGTATATTGCAAAACAAAGACCGAAACAAAAAACATGTTGCATAGCTCGCTGAGACTCGTGACGTTAATTAATGTTTAATTAAGGCCTGTCGTTTGGGTTTTTGGCATTACTAATTATTTATATAGCGCTATGCAAATGAATGCATATAAATATTTAATGTCTACACTAAAAAGCTGTTATAACAGCTCGCCAAATCCCAGACCACAAAATAAAAAAGCAAAATCTTTAAATAAACCGTAACAACTGTAACTGAACGAAGTTTGAAACGTGCAACAATAAATATTTTCAAATAAAATTTCATTAAAGCGTACTTTTCTTATAACTTATTTAAAGTCAACATCAAATGTGAAAACCAATCTTTTGGTAACATATTAGTCCAAGGACTCAGAGGTGGCTGTCGAGGAAATAGGTAGGTAGAAATGGTAAAAGATTAATGATGGCTTTTATTTACTTAATTAAGCACAAAACGTGCCTCGGCAAAACTAAAAGTCATTGGCAGATACAAAGTGCAAATGTAACTGCTGATGTGTAAATTATAAAAATTATAGTTAACTTAATTCAAATGACATAAATATCATATTAAGATTATGAATTATTTAAAAGACACTTGCGATTAAAACTATTTTTAGCTTGCAAGTTGCAAGCACTCGAGTAGAAGGTAAGCTGCAACCACAAGCATTTATATATATAACATGATATTCATTTGCATAACAGCTTGTAGAATACTATATATGCGTTCATGTAAAATCGATTTCAAAGTAGAATATGCAATGTTTAATCTGCAGTGCTATTAAATTGGCAAATATTGCTATGCAATTTATCCCAGAGGCAAATAGTTACTCAGATGAAGGTTTTTGTTAGCAAGCAGATGATTCTCTTTCTGGCTACGATATCTTCCTTAAACAATTCTCATTTATTATGCTATACAGTCACTGTTTGTCTTAACAGCTTAATACGAGTTCAGTGATAAATTGCTCTGGCAAATCGTAATCTAAATAATTAAGCAAACTCAATTAGATATGTCGTTTAATTAGACAGACTTAAGACACACATATGTTACATATATAAGTTTTTCTCTGGGTCCAGAGTCAACGAGATGGAAACTTTGCTCCCATTTTGAGTGTTGACTTGATTCGAAGCAAATGAAATTATCCTGAAAGACAGACAGACGACAGAAAAGAGACAGGAAGCAATGGGAATTGAGTGATAAAATATATATATGCTTAAGAAAGATATATGTATTGTGGCTCCACAAGCACTAAAAGTCTTACGTCAATATTTGCAAAGCAACCGACTGTGGCAAACAAAACAAAAGGCATATGATTTATTCTTTAATACGATACATCATATTGACAAATAAATAAAAAACAACATGTTCTTAGTATTCATGTGGCATAGGGTCCTCTCTGTGGTGCCATTTTCGGCTTTTGTGCGAGCCTAGTGCATATTTAAGCGCAAAAACCACAGAGTGAAAAACACAAGGAGCAAATGCAGAAACAGAAACAGAAGCAGAAATCAGCATTTCAATGGCTACGCCGCAGCCGGAAACGAGACTTTGTGGAATACGCAAACACACACTTATATATATGTATATATTCATATATATCAAATATGCATATGTATTGACTCACTCATATAAAAAATATCGATGTTTTTCGCAGCGAAAATAAAAAACGACTATTGATGTTGTTTTCAAAAATATTTTCACCACCCAAATCCATTTTTCTTTCATTTTTGCAGATATATTTTTGTTAACCTTTTCGAGAATTGAACAGTAAAATAAATTTAATTGATGATTTAGTGGTTTAAAAGAATGTACATAAGTAAAGCAGACTTAATAACACCAAGAATCTTTTTCGAATAATGTCAAAGCGAAGGCAGCCAGAATATAGTGGAATTTCATATGAAGAATGCCCCAGCTCCCCCAGTATGTATGTGAATGTAATATAAATGTCCATTTTATGCGGCCTCTCCGTTTGTGTGTTAGCCGACGCGCCACTTGCATTAAAAATGCTCAACATTTTTTGCCTTTTGATGTGCCTCGGCCTGGGCATATTTTTAGCTCTCAAGGTTGGTGAGCGACGGATGCGAATGCGGATGTGGATGATTTGAAAAGTGGTAGGCTGCTGTTAAGCGGTGCGGGACGGACGTAGGTTAAGCAAACACAAAAACAGACACACGGACACACACAATCACACTCATACTCAAAGATAAATAAAACACATGCGCCGCCTTGAGAGCAAAGCCATGCAACAGAAACTGTGGCGCGACGCAGGTGTGGCTGAAATTTTTTTTAAAACTTGTTGCAAAATTGAAACGACTGCAGCCGCTCTAGCCTTGACTCCGAACGGTGTCCTCGAGGCATGCCAACCTTGCAAAAATTGAAAAATTGTCGAGCGGCCAAAATGAGCGCTGTGGCAACATGTAATCCAGTTTTTTTTTGTTCCTTTTTTTATGGTAAATGACTAGGCCAATGTAGACAACACCGTTTGTGGAAATTGCTTTGATAGAAGACATTTTTAAAAGTGGAAGGAAACCCTTCGTCAAATAAATCAACAAGCGTGATAATAAACAGTTAAGAAATAGAGTTATGGTAATAGACCAACTTTCAAAATGGTTATAGCTTTTAAACACAATCACTAAATTTAAAAAGGACTTAAAAGAAAATATAAGTTGATATATTGTATAAGTAGATGTGTAGACATTTGTAAACTGTGGTAATTAAAATATACAAAAATAAATATAAGAAAAAGTCTAAAATTAAATGGATGAAAAGGTAAAAATAATTAGATTTAAATATAAGTCTCTTTATGTATAATAATTGGTCTTGTAGAAATGAGTTCATACATTTTCATGCATTTCTTAGAAATTCAATTAAAATTGATTAAAGATACACAAAAATAAGGTTAAAGTACTACGCAGCACAAATTTTGCGGGTAAATACATTTAAGTAAAGCACACAACAACACTTTCGTTAGCAATTTTGAAGGCTGTCTCAAGCACACACACCGCCAAACACACACCCACACATCGGACAGCGCAGACAAGTGAGCATTCTTGTGGGTCTGTGTGTGTGTGTGTGTGTGTATGCCTAAAGCCCACACACGCGACACATTTTAAACACATATTTTATGTATTCGTTGTCCAAACAAAATGTCCTTTTACAGTAATAGAAATTAGCTCTCCTTTGAGCCACTTTGAGCTGCGAAAAATATGATTTACCAAACTAATGCAATAGTGCAGCGAAAAAAAAAACGACTATAAAGGAATATCAGCTTGCAACGCATTTTTGTTTCGCCGACCAGGCAACGGAAACAATTGCTAAAGTGGCAGTCAGCGAACAAAAGCGAGGAGACACCAACTGGCAGCTGGCGGATGGAAGACCAGAAGAGGACCCAGCAGCGACAGCGACACAATGTCTACTGCCGGCTGCCTGTCTCAGCGCATTTTTTCGCCCCTTGCCCCTTTGCCAGACAATATTCGACTAGTAAATTAAAGCGGACCAGCGACATTCAGTAAACAGAGACTGGAAAACTTGTTTTAAAGTTAAGGCACGTTCGTTGTGTGATATCTTTATTTTAAATTCTTTTTTGTAAAAATTCAAATTCAAATTTCATAAATTTAATGCACAAATACCATCATTCTCGCCCATCTCTATCTCTCTCTCTCTCTCTTTCTCTTTCCTTTTGTCTCTGACTATTTCTAATAAACTTACTCTCTCTCAACCAAAACATATGTTGTACAACCTTTAAAAGAAATAAAATGTACTGAAATATGAAATGAAATTAATCTTTACGAATTTCTCATTGGAAAAGTAGAGTTATATAATCTCAATTTTATGTGACCTTATTTTATAACTTAATCAAGTTTTTTGTTGTATTTTTCATATCCTCTTATATATTTCGAATACATTTAAATTATGAAAAGAGCACACACATCAATTAAACTAACAATTTAAAACTTAAATTCAGATACACATTTTCTTTTGGCATATAACAACGTTATAACAATAATTATATTATTTGCTTGTTAGATTAACAAAAAAAATGTAGGGGAATTCAATTTAATATTTTGAGATATTTACACAGGGGCCCACAGGGGAGTGGGCTGAAGTTTAATCTAATTTTTCAAAAATTCTTTGTAAATTTGTGATTTACGTCCCTGCACACATCATACGTAAAAATATTTATGTGCATCGCCTGCACTCCATTTTGTCCCGACTTTGATGTGGGTTTTGTTGTTATTTTTGTGGCCCTTGGCCAAAATTTGGCTGTGTGTGTTTTAATGAATTTTAAATTTCGTTTCGTTTAGCATGCAGCGCAATAAGAAAATTTAATAAACATTTTTGATATGTAACTACTCGCAGTCAGCAAATGCTCAAATTCAATGGATCTCCGTCCGACACAACTAAAGGCACAGTGTAAGCAAATACTTCTAACAAAAGCATATGACCAAACAGATATCCTTCGAGTATACTCTCATTGCTCCCTGTTATGGTACTATGCACAAGTTGGTTGCGTCCCCTGTTTTCCTGGGCCTGACAGCTAATTGGGGGGCACTTTCTTCTTATGGCTATTTTATAGCCGTATAGCCGGCACACAAAAGGCTCTGTCCGCATGAACAATAAGGGTGCCTTATCGGCACCTGAGTCCTCATAAGACAATTATCAAATGACCTTTGTATAGCATATTATTTGCTTGGGCCGACTGGGGCATTTTGATTACGGAGGCGACAGACTTGCCAGGAACGCAGAAGTTGAGCGGACAGATAGAGGTCTAATGTTTGTCATAATCAAAAGAACCTATACCCACCGCATCCCCCTCGCTTTCCACCGTCGCCTGGACAACACAAGCCAATTTGTAAGGTAGTACATTACATACAAAATTGCTTTTATTGCTCAGCAGGTTTTCCAGTGCATGAAATTATTAATACTTTTTATTGTATATTCTTAAGATTGACTGGAATAAAATCAGATTGTTGCAACATAATGGAAAATGTTTTATAAAAAATTGTACATTTGAAAATAAAAGATATTTGTGTGACCAGCTTAATGGCTTTTTACGGCGTAGAAACTAAATACCGTATATTGGAGTACTATATTTAATAACTTTTATATTAAAAATCGATTCGTTTTGCTTGCAGAATGTTTCATTAAAAGCTACAGTTTAACATCAACAATAATAATACATTCTTTGCATGAGTAAAAATTTGAATGAAATTGATTTCATTAAATTAATAATTAAGTTAACTCAGCAGAAAGTGTCTATTTCTCATCCATTTTCTAATAAGAAAATATAGGTGTTTAACTTACCACTCACACTTTGGCGCCAAAGTCATTCTAATTGGCGCTTTTTTTTTAAATGTATCGCATTAAACAGCTGCTTAACATCGATATTTCAACTTATCAACTCTAGCGATGAGCCATGCAAACAGTGTTTTTCTCTTAATATAAAGTTAATTGATTGATAAATATTGCAATAGCATTGATAAAATTGCAGTATTTCTAATTAAGATATTACATATTTGCTTAACTTAAATGTGTATGTGTTTCTGATGTCCTTGTTTTGTGCACATCTCTAATAGATTTCTGTTTACAATTCGATAGGCAAACGCTTGCCGGCAAAAAAGTAAAACAATAGCTTCAACAAAAGGCGTAAAAATGCAAAAGTCAGCAGATGAGGACACTTTTCAGATACAGGCCCTGGAGATATGTGAACCCGACGAAAGCTTTGATCCACAGAAGCCGCCACAAAGTGGTGAGGAGTATCTGATGCACATGATATACGAGCGGAAACGTTGCCCGGCAGTGGTCTCCAAGCGATCCACGAGAATCAAAAACAATTTGGCTAGCAATGGATTCCAACTCCTCACGAGCGTAAGTGGGATTGTTTTCTATCTGCAACAACTAATGAGATTAATTATTGATTTGCATTAGCAGCCTCCATTGCCACCTCACAGGTGCCTTATGCCGACGCCCGAGTGGCAGCAAGCGCAAATCAAGTGCTTTAAGGATACACGTCGTCGAGTTGGTGCATTGCGTAATGAATTGAGTGTACAGAACTATGATCAGAACATTGAGCCACCACTCACCACAGACGTGGACAAGTGGCAGCAGTTCTGTCGCGAACAACAGCCGCTGCTGAGCACGTTGCTCCGTCTGAGCCAAAGCGATTTGGAGCTGTTGCTGGAGATGCTCAGCAAGTGGTTGCAGACGCCAGAAGAGCCGACCATCTCCAGTGATGAGCCCAGCACTTCAGCCGCCGCTGCTGCAGCCGCACCGAAGCCAATCGATCTATTGGAGGATGCTTGGCTGGCACGTTGGTTGTATGCCACGCTGGTCTGTCTTCATCTGCCGCTGGAACCGCATGTGTTCAGTGCCTTGCGCTACGTAGCACGCTCCTGTGTGCTGCTGCGCAACGAGCTACAGCCTCAGGAGTTGGAGCGTGCTGCGCCCTATAATCTCATCATAACATTAATTGTGCAAGTCTTTGCCCAATCGGATTTCTCCGTCTACCTCTGAAGCCATCTATCATAGTTAATCACTGTTTAAATATAAGCCCATTTATTTTTTTACTAAGTTTCAAATAATCTTTGGTATGCCAGGCAGATGTAGCAGTTGCTATGATGCTCTGCAGCTGCACCGCTGAGGCTGCACTGCGTCCCGTACGAAAGCTGACTGAGTGTTTGCGATTGAGTGCTGAGCTGTGTGCTGCTCGAGCAGGTGGACAACCTGCGCTCCAGCTGCTCAGAACTATTTGCGTAACTGCCACTGGAACTGTTTGGCCAGCAATTTGAGTGCTTGGAATGGCAGACAGGCTGCTGCTGCTTCCGTGTTTGCTCCAGGCGACTCAAGCAACGACTCTCCACATGGCGATTGCCCAACGGACGCTGTAGATCCACTTGACAGCAGCTACGCTGTTTATCCTTTGTGCTTAGTGCCGCAGACAGCTCGACCTTGGGCGCAATGATGCCGGGAAAGGCACGCGTCGCCTTCATTAGCAGCTGCACGTTGTCGCTGTGCGCACAACTCAGACGTGGTATTGGCGGCTGCATTACATCAGACAAGCTGCCCACATAGTAGGCCAATCGGCGTCCATTCTGCCAAAGCGTTATCTCCAACTGCTCGGCGTTGAGGAGTTCTCGCATCTGTTGCATTGAATCCACACTTCTGAAGTAGCCCTCCATGGTGAACTTGTCGTGGCAGAGCATGGGAAAGCGTGGCTCCATGGCGCCCGTACGAAAATAGTAGCCCAGTGTCTTGAGCGTGGCCTCCAGATAGCCGTGCGAGCACAGCCAGACGCCCGGACAGGTGACCTTAAATATTCAAGATTTTAAGGATTAAATTAAATCTGCTAAATGCCGAATGTTACCAACCGCATGTAATTGCAGTTCCAGAAGCAAGTAGAATCTCTTGTTCGACATTGTTGCCTGCTCCAAATAAAAGTTCCAACACGTTTGGGGTTTGGGGGCATATTTTGTAATTGTTTTGGTTTTCATGGCGTTGCTCGGGGCAGCCATGCCTCAAATTTCAAATAGAGCGCGCAGGTGAAGCAACAGGAAGTTATCGATAAAAGCGAGGAGCTCACATGCGAATGGCAAAACGAAAAGATGAAGCAGCCACAAAGATAATTTTGCGGCATGTTATCAATTTATCTATCACACGTCAGTTGTTGATTTACTTATTTTGTTTAGCAGCTGTCGGAAATGTTGCGAATTTTATTTATATTCCTGCTGTTAATCCTGCAAAGGGGCTCGAACTGCGCGGAAACCGCTGAGGAAGAGCAAGGTGTACGCTATGCAAATCGCTGCGAGGCGTGTAAAATTCTCTCTGCCGAATTAGAAGCGCGCTTGGGCGAAACCGGCAAATCGCACGATGTCATTGAGATTGGCTACTCGGTGGACGATGTGCGTCCCAAGAAGCGCACCGAATACAGACGCAGTGAGCTGCGCCTGCTCGAGTCCCTAGAGAATGTGTGCGAACGCGTGCTCGAGTACAATCTGCACAAGGAGCGCACAGACAGCACCCGATTTGCCAAGGGCATGTCGCAGACATTCCAAACGCTGCACGGCCTGGTGGACAAGGGCGTCAAGGTGGATCTCGGCATACCCTACGAGCTGTGGGACAAACCACCCGTCGAGGTCACCCAGATGAAAAACCAATGCGAGAATATGCTCGAGGAATACGAAGATGCCATCAGCGATTGGTATTTTAAACTGCAGCAGGAGAAATCGCTGCAGAAACATCTCTGTGAGGACAATGTCCTGAAGCGGCGAGAGGAGCGCGAGTGTCTCAAGGAGCAGCTGTCACAAAAACCGGCGAAAAAGGGCGACAAACAGGAGTTGTAGTTATAAGCATAAAAGTCGAATTTAGCTTTAAGCATTTGCCATTAAGGAAACAAACTGTTTTTGTGTAGTCTAAATAGAAAACTTACTCTCTGTCCGAATTCCAGAATGCTTCCAATATGACTGAATCAAAAATTGCAACTGCAACGACAAGTCTGACCCACTATCGATTAGCAGAGCAAACCCCTAAAAATAACTGCAAACATTTTGTACTACTTACTTGGTTTATGCGGAGCTTCTTAATCGTGAAAAGAAGTTTTCTGCTCGATTGATTATGAGAACGCTTCTGCTTCTTAAATAATTCAAATTGCTAGCAGTAATTTATTTTTTAAAGCAAAATGTATTTTTTGTGCAACCTATTTGAGCAAGGCATTTATTTGTATAAATAAGTCTCGAAAGATATGTCGAAAATTCTATATTCAAAATTGTTCAATATCTAGAAATAATTGACACGTTTTGTCTTCTTGTTTTAGCTTAGAAAATATTCCATATAAAAATCTTGTTTCCATACAATTAAATTTTTGGCAGTAAGTTAAATTTGAAGCGAACAAAGTCTTACCAAAAATTTTAAAATAAAATATTAAAAAGTTTTTACACTCCGAAAAAATATTTAAATTATTAATTTAATAAGCAGTTTTTAAAATATTTAGCGAAAACTGCCCAGAATCGGAAAAGATTTTGAGAAATGCACATCTTAAAAGCAAATCTCAAAAATAATCAGAATACGAATAAAATGTTATTGAAATCAGAAATTTTAAATTTTTCTGGATACTGCATAACTATAGTAAAATATTTCATGTATTCTTTATAATTTAAAAACTAATAAAATAGTGTTAAATTTTTCCATGAGAAATTGCGATTATTTATATTATTATTAAACAACTAAGTCAAATAAAATCCATTTAATAGTCATCTATTTTATTGCGATAAATTTATAATCACGCTTAGGGGACTTTGTATAATTGTAGATTATGTATTGTATCCGTTATCTCTTCCTTTTCTCTTTCACTTTCTTTTTATATTTCCTTTTTTGTTTTGTGTATAATAAATACGTTTCGTATGTTTTTTAATAAAAATAAGTTGGTTTTTTTAGTATTTTATAATTAGCATTGAGTTAATTCTTATTCTCTTGCTGCAGTTGTGGAATCACTTTGGAAGTCGCTGTGGGTCTCCTCAAACTGAATGGCGGATACAGAGCATCCAGTTGAAGCACAGAACTCTTATCATATCAAATATTGTCCAGTGCTGGGCTTAGAGCTTCATAACATCCCACGGATCGTCCATGTAGTGGAGAATTGCCTTCTCGTGCAGTTTATCGCCAAAGACATCGCGGAGCAGTCGGAGCACCTGCTCCTCAATGAACGCCACCTGATCCTGGGGACAGTAGTCATCCTGTGCGGAATGCGCCATTGTTATGGCCACCGGTGGCACCGGCAAACGTTGAAGGAATCGCTTAAAGTGCTCAAAATACGACTCTAGCTCATTGCTGCTGCTAATGTGATGTGGCAATCCATTATTGTCAGTGGTGCTGCCCGAATCGAAGATGAGCAACCAGTCGATCTCATCGTCCGGATACTTGGCCTGCAGTTGCTCGGCCAACTGTACGATTTTTGCATAGATCTCCGCCGTGATGACCGTCTCATCGGGCTGCTCCAGCCCCGCAAAGCTTCGCTGCTCCTCCAGATGCCAAAAGATGCGCTTCAGTGCATCCAGCTGCTTCTGTCGCATCGCCGCCGTTTGACAATAGTCAGCAATGGTGGCTGTGCCAGCCTGCTTCGCCGGCTCTACGCTATCAAAGTGAAAGATCTCCGAGAGCTGGGCATAACAATTGGCATCCTTGTAGATCTCCAGAAACGGATTCGATGTGCTAAAGAAATCCAAATCAATGTCGAGTATAAAACCCGCCGCATCCTCCACTCCCAAAAACTGTGTTGGATCAAGCTGATCTGTGTCGGCATCGTGCACCTGCAACTGCACCGTTCGTGCCTCCTGCAGCTCATCACTTGTGCAATAATTGCCTTCGGCTATAAAATAATCCAACGGACAATCGACCCCAATGCGATCCGCCTTGTGTCCAATTTTGAACTCATGTTTGCCGTTGGGTATTTGCTGGCACCACGAGTTCTTCAGCCAGACGACGCGATCAAAGTGTCCTGCCGAAAGAGAGGGAGTGTCCAATGAGGCGTGACTAATTGGAGGCTGAGTATTGAACCTACTTACCGGCATAGAGCGTGGGCATAATCCAGTTCTCGATGCTCAGCTCGTTGAGCATGGTGTCCTTGTCGTAGCTGGCACTAGCGGGTATATCGCGGGCCACCACCAAATCCGGATGCGAATCAAAATGCACCAGCACATTGCGCTCCAGGGGCAGATGACGTGTGGCCAGACAGCGATAGATGAACTCTAGCACATCGTTGTGGTAATCCACAATAAAAACGGGTATTCGATTGAATTTACGCAGACTGCTCTGTGTGCTTTGCGCGCGCTCAATGGAAACTAATTGTGGCGGCGACTCCGCCTCGACATCCCTTTGAGCTGCCTCTGCCTTCTCCTTCTTCCCCACCTCCGGCTCCTCGTCTTCAGTTTTGAGTCTTTTGCTTGGCGGAGGCGTCGCTTCGCCTTTGCTTTCACTTTGCTGCGGGATTTGTAACTCCGTCGCTGCTGCTGACTCTGCTGCTGCTGACTCTGCTGTTGCTGCTGCTGACTCTGTGGCTGCTGCTGTTGACTCTGCTGCTGCTGCTGCTGCTACTGTTGACTCTGCTTTGGCCGCCTTTGGCGCACTTTCTTTTTCCGTCGTATCCGATTCCATCGTTGCAATTTGAATCTACTTTTAATTTGGAGTTTAACTTCTCGCACTGCAAATGACGCAGACTATTTCACAAATTTTATAAATTTATATCTATATATATAACGCGAGGCAGACGACCTCAGCGCTCGACGCCGTTTGTTTTAATGCAAACAATACAAATACAAATACAAATGCAGAGAGTCGAAAACGTTTTTTTTTGGGAGGGTGGGGGTAAAGTGGGTTTTGTGGAAGTGGGCGGCGGAGACGAGACAAAAAGCTAATGAACCCATTAGTGATGGCAACATATCGAAAATGTGCACGTATCGATTATAACACGGTCGTAATAGTGATTGCAAGTCTGGCAGTTACCCACTTGTGGCCAGGGCTGCATTAAGTGAAACAAGTGGGCAGCGTTGGGCAAAAGTTTGGTGTGTGCATTGACTAAAGTGATGAGCTTTGTCGAGCAAAGCAGCTTTGCTATACAATTAAATGGCGCTTCTTTTAAAAGTTTCCAGAGTAGGTAAACAATGGCTTAATGGCTTGCAAATTTTGCATGTTACTTGCTAGTTAATATTAATTTTGTTTAGGAAAATCCATTATTTCAGTCTATTATACAAATTTATTAAGCAGCATCAACAAACACACACACAAGAGCGCACACATAACATCCGAAAAGCAACCGCTAAATAAACAATAAAACAATGCTCCAACGACCTAAAGCTTTTGCCTGCCCACGCGCAGAGCATAAGCTTTTCATTCATAAGTTTTGTTCTGTCATTTTACTACACACAATTTCGTATATATTTGAAGGCATGTAAATATAAGCAGGTGTATATATGTGTATAAATATAAAGGGAAATGAAAATCGCCCACGTTGGCATTTATTTTTTTGGCTGATTGGAATGCGTAAAATGCCGCTGCCTCTGTTTCACTTACTCGCACTCACCTCTCTCTACACTCTCCACTCTGCTCTTAAATACGCACAGCTTTGTAGCGGCTGGTGAAAATGAAATGAATGGCAGTATTTGGCGTGCTGGAAAGAAAACGTCGACATCGACGTTGGCGTCGCTGACTGCGTGCCTGTGTTGCGTAGGCGTACAATTCCACAGTGCGTTATCAAAAATAAATTGTATACACATTTATATACATATATATATATATATATATATATATATGTGCGGGTGTGTGTGTGTGTATGTATTTTGGCCAGGCCAACGAGGCGAGGCTGCTGCGTGGGCCGTGTGGCAAATTACAATAACCAAGTGGCAGTTTTTTAGGGCCCACTGATGACGGCGCACTTTTATGTGACGACGCTCCCACACACTCTCACATATGTGCACTCCACATTAGATTTTCAAATTACTTGGGTCAACATAATTAACGGCCCTGCCAACCCACTGTAAATGCCAAATCGCATTCAAGCGAACAACGGAAGTGCCAGAAAGCAACAACAGCAACCACCACAAATTCACTATTGAAAATCAACTTGGAAAGTTCACATTTTGGTTTATTGATTCAATTGGCTGCAATTGGAAGTTGTTGTTGTTCTTGCTGCTGTAGTTGTGGCTGCTGTAGTTGTATTAATTACAGTCACCCAGTGATGAAGGGAGCTTTGAGTAGAGTACTCCACTCTACACATACAAACATATACACACACGTATATACATGCATGATTCTGTAATTCTCAATGGGCTCTCAATTCGCGCAATTAATATGCCTCCAGATTGACCCGAAAGGTCAAATACAGTCGCATTAACCTTCGTTAGCCCCGACCAATGCCCAATTAAGAGTAAAGCAGGCTCTAGTTTAAAAATACATTTGCGCTAAATGAAAAACCAACACCCCAAAAAAACCAACAACAAAATTGTCAAAATTGGCAAGATCTGCTTAAAGTTATTGCACAAAAATACCTACAATCAATAATTACTCTATCAAAAGTTGCTTTATTACTAAAGTTATTTTGTGTTGATTGCAAATTAAAGTAATTATTCTAAATATGAACTTTACAGCTGATTAATTTTATTTGATCGATTTTGTTTTACTCTGACTACTCCCTTTTATAAGAAAAATTTGGCTCTAAGATTAGAATATAATAAACAGGTGGGTTGAGGGTATATCGTAGTCGAGATCACTTGACTACAGCATTTTTATTCGCTTATTACTATTTTCCTTCCGAGATTCTTTTCTGTGAAACTTATCGGCGCCTGTTCTGTTAGCCGTCTCGGCTTGGCCAACGGCATTTCATCATATGCTTAAGTTGAAATCCATGCGTTATCGGTGTTATCTGTTATCAATTCGACATTATCCGAAATTAGCACAGCCTTCGGGACTTCCAGGCGCGGTACAATCCATCTGGTTGTTTAGGAAGTTGGATATCATGTTTGTTATCGATATTTTCGATTAAATTAAATAAGTATGACTCGATTGTCGATAAATATTAAGAATATTTGGATTCGAAGATGCTTCTTTCTTCTGTGTCATACACACTTTATTGGTGTAACAACAAGTTAACTAAATATTTTGATTAGCACAATTAACAACAATTAACAAGAGTCATTCTATCATTCAACTGATTCTCCTGATTACTACAAATATTTATGTATTATAAAATGTATACTATTTATAATATTTAATATTTATTTATTAACAAATATACTCGTTTATTAGGCCCCACTTTGCACAACGCAAAAAGCGGCCTGGCAATGACGTCAAAGGGATTTCTCTTTCTTTGGCGTAGGTGTTTGTCTTAAGGAGCAGTTTTGGCT
This sequence comes from Drosophila fungiperda, assembly GCA_035042345.1. Lineage (NCBI taxonomy): Eukaryota > Metazoa > Arthropoda > Insecta > Diptera > Drosophilidae > Drosophila > Drosophila fungiperda. The sequence goes on from JAWNLM010000021.1 coordinate 990,775, forward strand.
GGATGACTGGATAACTGGTGAGGTGAGTTGAGTCACACAACTCAACCCGTGGCAAGAACAACAACAGCAACAAGAAGAGCAACAAAAGCAAATTATATTTATTTAGCAAACAGATGCCAGTCTGTCAGTAAGTTTGCCTTTTGTTTTATATCAATCGTCAGAAACCGCAAACTGTGGCGTCATTGGTTTACAATAATAATAACAACAACAAACACACTTTAAAGTTTAAACATTTGCCAGCCGGCTCTGGTCAAAAATAAAAAAAAAAAACGTCAAAAGCGTTGATCGCCGATTGCCAAATGCCGACTGGCACCCACAAACATCCGCTGGCATGAATCAGTTTTAAGTTTTTTATTACTCAAAGAGACAGAGAGAGAGAGAGAGAGAGAGGGAGAGGGAGATAGGCATATACAGATATTATGTGGGTTGCGGCCGCTGGCCTGGAATGCTGCAGATCGACAGGAAGTATGCCAACTCATGAGCTCTACATGCATCGTTAACCGTTTATCGTGCTTGCCACGTTCTTAATCCGTTTGGCGTAACTTAGGTCAGTAACTTTCGCGATAGTGCCACTTGCCACAGGCGGGGGCAACCAACTGAACGTTAGCCAGATAACAAGCGAGTAAAAATGCATAAGTAGTTTTAGTGATAATATTACTATAATATTATTCTCTTTGCGAGTTAATTTATTAATAGAATAACTGTTTAAAGATCAACTTGTCACATAATTTAAATTAGTTTATTTATGTAAAGTCGACACAGAGAATAAGAAAATACAAAATATAAAACTAAATTTAATTGAATACAATTTTAAATGACCAACTAAAGAGAATGGCCAAAACATAGATCGAGGCAGATCATGTTTAACTAGTGACTAAAAAAATGATTTGGAATGAAAGATGGAAAAGAAAATTGTTTTTTTTTCTAAGCAAACTTATCTTGTTGCGAGATAGCGTTCATTAATATATACATATATTTATATATATATATATAATAATATGCATCGATTCTGGGACTTATATATATATATATGCATATTCCCATTTCCTTGGAAATCAACCAAATTTAGTATCTGCCTGAGATATGCAAATTTTCAACGATTTCCTGGAAATTATATACGAATCAGCTAAATTTATGGAAATGCGTCTTAATTCAATGAAATTCAACTTCAACCAAGCAAAACCAGCGAAATTGTTGCACGTTTTACATCGTTCAGGCGTAAAAAAAGCATTAATTTAATTGAGGAACAGCTTTAACAATTCGTAGAAATCCCAATTTGTTGCTTTAGTTTACATACTTTCCCTGTTAGATATGCTTCACTGTATTCATTACTACTATTTTAAAGCATTAGTCAAGTTTCGTTTTGGTTTAGAATTACAAAATCATGTCAAGTACACCTTAAAGATAAGCTACTCGACTTATTTGGCAATATATTAGCTATGAAGTCACTTTTTCAATAGCTCAATTTGCTCATATATAATATATATATATATATAGAAACAAAGTTCTGTCTATGAGCAGGTGAGTCAGAGCCTTTTGGCTTATTAGTCAGCAGTAAGGTAGACCACATTTAGTCTACTATTTGGTGGCTCTAATCGCTGTTATCTGCCACACAGAATTTATAATTTTGCAGTTATTTTTTTGGGCGCTCCGCTTTGCGTCCCGGGGCTGACCTTGTGGGCGTTGGCTTTCAAGGCCATGGCTGGCATTGGCTGATGTTGCACTTTGATGTTGTTGCCAGGTCGCGTAATTTATACCGCAGGGCTTACATAATTTTCAATTTTCTCGCTCAACTTGTTACCCGAGTCCCACGCGCGCTTTTCGCACCCCAGTTTCCATTTCCAGTCCTAAAGGTTTTCTTGTCCCACACTCCGACGCCCCTCCTCTTGCTCAAGCAAAATGCGTGGGCTTCGCATAGATTTTTGTTTTGGTATGTAGGGGCGAGGCCGGGCATTCCGGTGTGGGGGGTTGTGCGGTTGTTGTCGGTCTTCGGTTGCTTAACTGTATTTTGCTATTTGCGTGGGACTTTCATTCATGAAAATTTCTCGTTTCGAGTCACACATTATGCAGCTGTCGCCGTTTGCCGTTCGCCGTTGGTGTGTACATAAAAAGCACGTTGTGCAGACTCTATACGTGTGCTTATAAACACACACACACACACATAAAAGACCCCTTCATTTTGTCGGGCGCATGCGTTGTCATGTTATTGAGTAGAATGGCAGGCGGGGGGGTGGCTGCTTGGGGGCAGCTTTTTGGAGATATTTTGTGCACGCGCAAAAAGCATATCCTTGAAATGCTGAGGCTTGGGCTCTGTGGCTGTGTTTTTGTTGCTTTTGCTGTTGCTGTTTGCAAATATCAGGGTCACGGTTATAAATTTAAACATTCGGCTTGTCTCCAAAAACGACCCTGTTGGCAACCATGTCCATGTGTGTGTTTTTGTTTTCGGAGAGTTTTCTGATTGTGTTGACTTCATTGATGAGTTTTGCCTGCAATATATAACCAAGAGACGCTCCACTTCACACACACACATACCACTTAAGAGCTGATTCCCGCCACGCTCAACATTTGCTTAGTTGAGAGCTTCCACTTTATGCCAGTTACTAACTTTCCACACCAACCCGCGGCCCAACCTACACCCCACTAGTGGCTTCGCTATCATAAGCGTTTGCTGGAGTATAGATTGTATATATGTATGTATAAATATATATATATACATATATACATGCATGTGTGTATATATTTTTACAAGCATATGTACATAAATTGTCTCTACATAACATCCCAGCACATACACACAAGCACACAAACACACCCACACATTCACACGCTGCATATTCAGATCAGCGAGCTCAATGAATCAACACACGCATTCAACGCATACCAATGCACAAAAATATCAATGAACTTTACACAAACTTATGAGCGTGTGCTATGCGCACATGCGAGGTTTCTGCTGTTGTGCGAGAGCGAAAACGAGAGAAACAGATACATAGGGAGGGAGAGTCTGTAAGGTGAGCGAAGAGTAGAAACCAGTGCAATGAGTAAGGTGAGAAATTTATACACACACAACATTTAAAATATGGTGAAATGATTCTCAATGACATTAAAAATTCGAAAATTTATTTAAGCTTAGTTTAGTTGATTTGCATCTTACATATTGTGCATAGAAATGTTCAAAACATTTATTATTTTTATTCAACATAAAAATCTACACAATTGACATCCAATTTCCTAACGGGCTCATTCTACACGCTCACCTTTTGTACGATTCAGCCTCTCTCTTTAACTTTTGTTCATATGTGCATGTGTGTGTGGGTGCTGCTGTTGCAGGCGGCCGCACCACACTTGTTGTTGTTGCCTTTATAGGTATTTGTATTAACACAGGCGGAACTCAGGATCAGTGATACCAAATCAACGACTTTTTATAATCAATATTAAAATAAATATTTACTGTAATATCCTGCAAAAATAAGAGCAATACCTAATTTACTATCAAATTTCTCTCGCATTTAGCAGCCAAAATCAAAGATTTTACCATTCATTCTTCTTAAATGTTTGTAATTTTCATTACAAGTATCATGCAAGAACTTACTGCTGGTCTTGGCTCTTGGGCCACAATAATCGCGCTCAGAGAGCCAAATTGCGCTCACAGCTAGATAACAGCTCACGATGAGTACAACAGCGAGATAACACCTTACAGCACAGCATTTAAGAAATCATTTGCACAATATTGAGGTAACAAAATGAATAACCAAATCGGACCGAAAGCAGCAGCACAATAACAGGTTGTGAGAGTGTCAGAGAGTAACAGAAACCGCTTAACAGTATGTTAGATGTTAAACCCACATTCTGCTAATAGTGAACTGAGAGCATATTTTTCGTTTATTTTTTCATTCCTTTAGCGTATCTGCATCGTATCGCTTGTTGCCCGCTCGCTCGTACGGTGTTTCGGTGTGCGGTGTTCAGTGCGCGTTTTTTAGGCTCTGTTTATTTCATTTGCTTAACACACTCAAATTCGACATACACATACATATACACACACCTTTTACGATACATACACGGTAGTGATTTGGCGGGCTTGTGTGCGTGTACGAATTAAAGTGCGATACAAAAACACACAGAAAAAAACAAAAAATAACGAGCACAGTGTAAATAAAATTTAAAAGCAACCAATGCCAAATAAACAACAAATGCAATTTTATTATTATTGTTAATAAATCTCAAAGAGAAAGAGAGAGCAACAACAAATTCTATACAAAACGTAGCTGGCAAAAGATTTCATTGTAAAAAAATAGTGTTTCGTTTGCTTGCTTGAGGTTCGCGTGTATATGTTTGCTGTATACAAGTGTGTGTGCCTGTTTGTATGAGAGTAGAAGCACAACACAAAAAGGAAAGCAGAAGCAGCAGAATTACACAAAAAATGTGCGCCAGGCAAAGCAAGCAGCGATAACAACAACAGCAGCGGATGATGTAAACTTTTGTAAGGCAAAAGAAAACAAAACAGAAAAAAGACACAAAAACTAGAAAAAAGCAAAACAGCAAGAAAGTGAGCAGTGAGTGCATTTGCCAAAAAAAAAAGAAAAGCAAAAGAAGCCGAGCTTTTCACAATGCCGGAAACGGAGTACGAATGCTGCAGTAAAGAGTGGCTCCAATCGGAGCTGAGAGCCAGCTGCGATGCCAAAAAGCTGATCATACTAGACTGTCGCGGCTCGCAGGAATACAGCGAATCGCACATTCGAAGTGCCGTTAACTTTAGCATTCCGAGCATTATGCTGCGTCGCTTAGCTGCTGGCAAGATCGATTTGCCATCGACAATCAAATCGCAGGAGCTGAAAGAGCGCATTCAAGCGGCCTACAAACTCGGTTTTTTTATACTCTACAATGATGTAGGCGTGCCGCAGCAGCAGCAACCGCAGGATGTGGAAGCGACTGGTGCAGCAGCCTTAGCCATGTTTGGTGGCAACTGCAACACCGATGCAACAATCAATGTGTTACATCGTCGTCTCAAGCAGGACGGTTGTCGCGTTGTCTCATTGCAAGGTGAGTTCATAAATCAATCTCTCTATTTGTGGCAAAAGTATTTCAAGAATGAATAAATAAATAAAAATTTATATTTATACTTTATGCTCAGTTGTTATAGTATTTATTTTGGTTATTGTTGCTTAGGTGTTATAGTATTTATTTTGGTTATTGTTGCTTAGGTGCTCTGCGAGAAAAAAGGAAAACAAAAGCCAGACAAAGCAAATAAATGCATGCCATAAATAAACATTTGCTCGCCATTATTATTATGTATTGTTGTTATTCTTATAAATGTTATAATTAGTAGTCTAGTCACAAAAATTCAAAAATACTTGCGGTTATTTATTATTAACAAGGCCGCGATCGGTCGCCAGTGTGGGGGCATCTATATTCGCCAGCTGATAAGCAATAGCGCCGGTCTCTATGAATAGATTAAAAGTCATAGACGCATATACAGACAGACAGATCGACACACATACATACTCTATAAATGATTTTTCGAAACACGCCAGAACAGTTTTTAGTGGCACCTATAAATTACTGTGCTGCTGCTTGAACTTGTTGTTGCCTGCCATAGGACTTACAATGAAAAAGGTGCACGCTTTTGATATGACAATAATAATCTCTGTGTTGCTCTGTTTGTCTGATTTTTGAGGGTGTTTCGACAACAAAAAATCACTACTCTATAAAGTACATTTTATGTGCATACAAGAAGATTATCTTAAAAGTTGTAAGGCAGCAAAATAACCAGCTTAATGGGTTGCAACTTAAAATAAGTAAGAGAGTAATAGTAAGGAAACATACTGAAAACTATGTTTGTGTTATTACAATTTATCTTGTGTATCATAAACAATCTTGGTACAATTTGTACATTTATTCAATATGCTGTTAGGGTTTATAAAAATCCGTTCGAAAAGTAATAGCTTTATTAATATATTTTAATGCAATCGCTAAACGATTCCTATCGATATTCGTGAAATGACTAAAGTTATTGCTATGCTGCATTTGATAAATGAGAAATGATGTTCAACATTTAGTGGTTCCAATTATAGATTCTAAGATTGACGCCTTTTTAGAGACGGTCGAGAAACAACCCGCTTCTTAATGCTGCTTAAGAACATACATAGAGAACAAGAAAAGACATACTTCAAATATGTAGCAAGTTCAATGACTAAAAACCACAAATTATTTATAATGTATAAATTATGTTTATACCAGTATGTAAATAAAAAAAAATTATTTATTATTCCGCGTAATTCGATTAAAATGCACTTGGGTTTTATGGTGATAAAAACTGTACCAAATGTAACGGGATCTTGTTTACTCATAAAGTGGCATTCTTCTTTGGTATGATTCATTGGAAAGTTCCGTTCGTTTTTTCCAAGGTTTTTTTTTGCTTATTTGTGGTTTTCTGTTTGTTTGATTAAAATTAGTCAGTTTTCCAGCCTTCGGAAAAGTAATAAAAAAGTTACATGGAATTTCTTTGAACGGAAACCCCGAAATGTGGAATTTTTCAGGCTGTATGCACTCGGAGTGTTACATAAACCTGTTGGACAAGGTGTTGGTGAGCTTTCTGGAGAATCAACCAGACCCAAAACTCTTATTCCAGCAGGATAACTCTCTGAATAGTCGTAGGTGGTTTCTGGAAAGGGATTTTAAACTTTTAGAGTAGCCAGGAAGATTACCCGACTTTAGTGGCTATTTTACTTAACGTGTATTTAAAACAGCTAATTGTAGAACAAGAACAATTTGTTTTCAATTTGTTTTTATGAGGAAAAAATCCAGAGCCCTTTTTCCGATTTTCTCTGAGTGTATATGATTTTTGCATATATTGTTATCTAAATTATGTGCGGTTGGCCTGACGCTGACTGACTCTGGCTTCATATTTATTTTTATCACTTTTCAATTTCCGTTCGCTTGCAAGCCCCGAAAGCAACACCCCTCCCCCTTCCACCCGTCTGTGCCACAACAGCTGTTTATACCCCCGAAAAAAGCATGCTTCCATTCCGCAGAGTGTGCTAATAGTGCAAATTGACAATAGAGCGTCAATAAATGGACCGGCTGGGCGGCAGTGGTTGCCTCCTCGTCCCTCCCTCGCCCCTTTCCCTTCCCTGCCCCTTCATCACCATTGTTTATTCGTTTAATTTGGAAAATAGAACTTGAAGCAGAACTCGGACACAAATTAGCATAAGATAAGGTCACACAGACAAATGCAGTGACGTCAGAGGCTCTTGCCGATCCTGAGTGAGACGACTACCAGCTGCTGCCGCTGCTCTGTTCAGGTAATTAGACAAACGAACAGCAGTTTTACGACTGGAAATACCATGGGATTAGCTGGAAAATTGGTAAATCTGCCAATTTTGATGACACCTATGCCAAAATCGAATAATAGCGTAGAAATTCTGGCACCTTTTTGTTCTTTTGTTTTTGGGCCATAAATGGGATGCTTCAAGAGTGTGTCGCCTCGTCCATTGTTGCAAGTTGCAAGGGTACGCCTAATGATGCCAAATGCTAAATGAACTGGCTTCTGTGTCTGCCTCACTTTGAACAGCAGGTACAAGCTAGAGTTACATATATTTCACATATATATATATTTTTTTAAGAATTTCCATACTCTGCATTATTATTTTATTTTTGCGATAAGCGGTAATATTTTTTTACTCATCGCCATTTCGCTTCGCAACTCCACTTTGGCCCACTACATCAAACTTATCTTATCTTCTGCGGGAAGCTAACCATTCCCCCCTATTTTGGTATTTCTCTTTTTCAATGTTGAATGCAAATGGCAAAACGGCATTTATTGTTGTATTGGTTGATAAACCGATAAATGTATTTATATCTCTTGGATGTGTATTGCATGTAGTATATAGTGAATGGAAAGAAACCCAATTGGAAGTAATCATGAAATTTGGATTAGTAAAGTCTATCAGAACAGTTAGTAAATGGTAGTAGTATTATTTCATATTTTCCTATATATTATTAAAAGTTGGTGCACCTGCACTGGGATCTATTAGGTCTATTTTCGTGTATATTATAAATTTATATTAAATTTTTCTTTAGTTCAAGCTTAAAAGCAAAGATAATATAAAGTCGCCTGCATTTAAAAATATCATTCATTATTTTGGATCGATTTATCTATAAATGTTGTCAATTAAAAATGTTTTAGTTATTCTTTTTATTCTTCTTGTGCATTTTTTAAGCGCTTAATTATAATCTCATTGCACAAGCTGTGTTTGCCATTGCTCGCTGTTGTGTTTGACCAACAAGCAGAAGATGTTAAGCTAGTGGGATAATTAGTTTGTCGTCAAAGCGACCTGTTTACTTTACCCGTGCAACAAGAAGCATTCAACACTCTTTGTTGCCTGTTCAGTTCATGGCGCTAATTAACCTTGAAATTCAATCAAGTCTCGGGCAATTATTCGCCTCTGTTGCTCGATGCTGTCATACACAGGAACGAGTAAAAAACAGGCAAGGCTCATGCCAGGATAGTGCGAGGGGTGTCAGCCGGATGCATTATGCATTGCTGCTGTGGCTGTTGCTATGGTTATTGCAGATGCGAAATTCATTTTAATTAAATGCCACTTTGTATGCATTTCTCAGAATTAAGACAATTAATATGGGGCCAAGAGTCACAGAGAGTCAATGCTTGTGTGTGGGAGAGAGCACACAAACATGCACACTCACACCATATATGCACATATACAGTTGACAAGCAGTTTCTTAAACTAAGCGCTTCCGTTGCACAAAAAAATTTAATTCAATTATACTATTTTAGCAAAGTTTCAAACCCATCACATGATCAACACACGCTCCTGGCATGGACCCACTCTCTTTCTCTCTCTTGCACTTGTGCTTCCCTTGCGGCCCTAGCTAACGTAAAGTCAACGAACGATGCGTTGCGGTCGTCTCTGCCTGCAGCCGCAGTCGCCGACGACGACGCGACGCTGCCGCCACCGCCGATACTTTTATTGGGGAGTTGGAAGTTGAGTTAAAATTATAGACAGAGGCGACGCGTCGGCAGAACTTGTCTGACTCTGTTTTTTTTTGTATTTTATAGCCAGGCGGATACAAAGCTGCTCCACTGTTCTCGGTGTCTCTCGACTAGTCGTCTGTTCGTTCGTCTGTCTGCTGGCCTGTCTGTCCGTTTGTCTGACTCCTCTGCATCGTCGACCCTTTTATAGAAATTGAACTCGGCTGCTGCGCATGCGCAGCGACGTCGACGTTGACGTCGCATCGTCGCCATAAAAACCACTCTGTGGTATGCATTTCCACGCGTCGTCGTCGTCGTCGCCACATTCGCATTTTCCCAACTAGCTCTCTACAAACTTACACAGAAACACATATAAATCTATATATACATATATATATATAAATATATGTGTGCATTTGTCGACTTGAGGCTCGTTGGAGAGTTGTTTGCCTCATTTGTGGACAAGTTGCTTTAATTTTGTTTTTGGGCTTAAACAATTTTCACAAGTTTTCTACTGACGAGTGCGTTGCGCGTTTTCTTTATTTTCACACACACACAAGGCACATCACAACAACACACACTCGCAATTCGTATCTGTTTCCAAGGCCGACGCTTGCCTCATTACAATTTGATGATAGTTCATCAGAATATGTTGCCTCGGCCTCTCCCTCTGCCTTTTGCCTTTGCATCTGTTTCTGCTCTTGCCTTTGCCTGTGGCTTCTTGCTGCACCCACACTCCCTCCTCGGTATCTACCGCAGCTTTCAAGTTGTCTGCCTATACCGAAAAACGCCAAATGCCACCGAAGCAGAAGCCTTTTTAGCATTGCTTTTATTCAGATGCTGGGCTCAACTTGCCACTACATATCTGTAAGAGAGAGCGAGAGAGCAACTTGTATTTTTTAAAGAAGAGTTCAATAGAATTGACATTCAAAGCAAGTCCGCATTGAGTTCTGCTTCTAGGAAAATAGATCTTTCAGAAACTGCAATTATTATGAAGTAATTAGTTACATTAGAATTAAAATTCTTTATTTTTATTCTATTATTTATTTTGTGTTTAATAATAATTGGAATGGAAAATGAAGAGAAAATACCAATTAAAATAATTGGCACATCCATTGCCATAAAATAATTAGCTACATTAAAATGAATATCCGTTATTTTATGTTATAATTATAATTATATTTCTTATTTGTTTCATTGGAATTGGAAATGCACAGAAAATAAAATAACTGGCAAATGCTTTTCAAAGCTTTCAACTTTGGCAACCATGCAAATTGTTATTTGATGACGCTGCAATGCGTACTTACAAAAATAAATATAATGCTTACAGATTTGTAATATCTTTCTTTCAAAATAATTTGCTTGAATTTGGACTTAATCATCACACTGTGCACTGCTTGATGTTTTATTTTTTTGTCGCTTTGTGTTGACACTAAACAACAAAACTGCCCACATGCAAAATGGATGTGTGTCCAGACACACTGACCGACGAACGGACAGCCGGACGGAAAGCATCTTTACGTTGGCGTCTTATTAAGCAATCTCAACACACACACACATACACTGGAAAAAATAGCAACGCTGGACAGCTGGATCGAAACAGTTGGTTAGATTTCTTGAGTTTTGTGATTGTTGCTTTGCTCGAATTGTCGACTCTGGCAGCCTACGTTTTGGCTTGCTTTGACAGAGTTATTTTTGTTGTTGTTTTTGCTGTTATTGTCGGTGCTTGATTTGGGTCAAAGTTTGTGTGGGCTTTAATTAAACGCAGTCCGCCTAACGTTGAGAGGAGACCCACATTGGCAACGTGTCAGCTTTCTGAAGCCACCTGCGATGGCGGAGACTGAGACCTGAAAAAAAACACACAAACACACGCATAATGCAAATATTTGCAGAATTCTGATGATGAACAGTGGGGTGGGGTAAAGGGGGACAACAAAAACGACAAACGACTTCCGGTCAAAGCAGTGCGAGGGCGTTTCTGGTGTCTTTGTTTGTGTATGTGTCTATAGTAGTGCTGCATACCTCTGCGTCGCTCGCATGACTTCAGCGGAAGTGTGCAGGGCGTGAGTGTGTTGCACACAAAACATAAACAACAAAAGCAGAAGAGTCGAAGAGTCGAGTTGAAGAATCAGCGGCGCAATGCGAAAATCAAACGATGACGATGACTTCCCGTCCGCTTCCCTTTACCGCTCCCACCCACTCATTAGTTAGTTGCCTGTCTTGGCGGGGGATCTGGACGCGTAAATTTTTGTATTCTTGGAATTAGCAAAGCAACTACAACAAAAACAACGACCACAACCACAAAAGGCAAAGCAAAAAAAAAAGAAGAGTAGAGCAAAGCAGAGAAGAGCGGTTGAATTTTTGCGACGCGAAGAAAAGAGGAACAAGAGAGATATTACAAAAAAAAGACTTCCAGCGAAATGAAATGGAGCTAAGGAATTGTTGCACGCTTGCATGCATAAATCTACAGTAATAGCAACAACAACAACAGCAACATGAACGCACTTCATCAAAGTGCAAATAAGCAGCGTATTCCAAACGAGACATCAGCAGCAGCAACAACTTACAGAAGAAGAGAAGAACAAACGAAGAGAGCGACAATCATGAGTGTTGTGTGTATTAATCCAAGAGTGAGGGAGAGAGATATAGAGAGTGTGGACAAAGAGGGACAAGGGGAGCCAACCAGAGAACATGGATTCGATTGTGTGTCAGTATTTATATGCATGCATGCATTTGCAAGTGCATGTGTGTGTGTGGTTCGTGTCTCTACTTAATGCGAGCTGTGAATGCCGTTTTTAAGCTATCGTTGTTGTTGTTTAAAAAAGATATAATATGAATGGACAAAGTTTTGTGCACTAGCTGAGAACGTAACGGGAAGTGAAAAAAGATCAAACTTAACAATTGTTATTGAGACAAAAGCATTGCTGAGATTCTCGCCGAGAGTTACGAATCAACAAATTGCAGTAATACTTGCTTATAAAGTGAAATGATTTCTAGAATAAATGAAGCTTTTTATCACTTCTCTTTAACTTGTTCTCTTAAAGTTGTTTGCCAAAGTGCTGCTTTGATTTTAGGTTTTCGCCAGAGCGCATCTCGCCGTTGTCGTCGGTAAATTTCTACACATTCCTTTCTGTTATTGCACCCCGCTGATGTTGTCGCTTCTGCAACGCTTCTCTTTCCTTTTTTTTTCGCCTCTGTTGTCCCCTTCAATTTGCCTTATGAATATACCATGCAGTGCGTACCATTTCCTCTTGCTTCCCTCTGATCTCTCTCGCCTTCAACTGCCCCCTGGCACTTGCCACATTCTGTTGATATTGCCACTTTTGCCCCCCAGCATCTGCTGTTTAATGCCTGCTGTGCTGTTCTGTGCTTTCCATAGCTTTTTAGTTTGTATTAAATAAAATTCGATTAGACTCGATTGTCGTCGCCCCAAAAAGAAGCTAAACGAGCGTCTATCCCCATTAACTTGTGGATCTAATATAAAATATACAATATCTCTGATTGCCAAACTGTTTTAAACTTCAAATGTGCTTTTATTGTCCGAACCGTTATTGATAGCGGCGGAATTTTCATACAAATTGTTTGAGAAAGTTTCTACAGTAAGTAAATACATAAAACTATTTCTCATTAAATTCGTAAGCAAAATTAAGCATTTTACGATTAATATATTTTTGCTTATTTATCCATAACTCATTGTGCTTTTTAAAAGAAATTAAAAAAAAAATGGTAAAATGATTTATTGATTTAAATAAGTTTGTTACATTTCAAATTAATAATAAACATTAGTTTTAGATGCAATTATTGTAAAAATTCAGTTAGATTGCGTGTTATCTTTGTGCGTTTTGTCATTCCCATTCACATTCGCTTTTTTTTTTTTTGCGTTGCTCACCTTTGTGCCTTTGCAGTGCTTTTTGCTACACACGTTCGCTTGCTCATAATATTCATATGCAATGTTTATAAGTGCTCTGTCTCTTTCAACCCCACGCATGCAATTGATGTCCGTCCTTAGCATTGTTTTCATTTATTGTTGTTCGCCTTTTTGCCATTTCATTTTGAAATTAAATTCTGAGCACTTTGCACGTATCTCTCTTTCTCTCTCTGAATAAAGAGATAGGTAGCTCTCTGTTTGTTGTTCATGTTGTTACAGGTATTTTTTATAGTATCTATTCTTCGCCTATGTCATGTATTGACCAGTGACATGTTGAATCTGTTATTATTACGGATTTACTGTGCAATTTTTACTATGGACTTATTCCATGGCATACAGAGTTTGATACTATTTATTTATTTGATGCAAAAATTATAAATATTGATATTTTTTTAAAGAATATCTGCTAGTCGTGCAATGTTCAATTGTTACATCATATATTTAAGCACAGCGCGTGGCGCGCTCTCCCGGCGTCTCCTTCACCATCCCTCCCTACTTACCTATCTCTCTTTGTGTAACGGAAGTGTCCAATGCAAACAAAAAATCAATAAATTTTAAGCAAAATGTGACTTCAACTCTCTCTCTCTCTCTCTCGTTTTCGTTTTCGCTCTCTCGTTCGCTTATGCTGCACTTGTTGCGTGCACAAAGAGACAACAGTAAATTCATCTGCAACAGCAGCAGCAGGCGGCAACAGAAGCACCGGCAACTAGAAGCTGCACATTAAACTTGACCCTATTTGCAAAACACAGCCACGAGCTGTGCTCCACATCAAGGACCCACCCTGTCCCCCTTTCTCCAAGCCTTCCTTTGTTCTTTGCTGCTGCCAAAATAAATTTAAAAAAAAGCATGCGCTCAAAACTTGCACTTACATTTACAGAGATTTACTGCCATAAATTCATTCAACAGTTACACAGATACAGATACAGTTACATAGACAGATAGTTACAGTAATTTGTGCACTCTCTTAGAGCGTAGTTTCAATTGTCCAGGATTTTGTTGACTCTCTTTTTCTGTTCCTTCCTCTCTCTCTCTCCCTCTTTCTTCTTGACTACACCTGAATTGAAATTAAATTTTGGCAACGACGTTGCCGCATTTCATGCAATTGCGTATTCCGACAAAATTACACATAATTAATTAATAATGTGCGGCAGCTTTTAGCCAGAGACAGCGGCTGAGGCAGAGGCGGAGGAGAAATAGGTCCCTCAGGATACTTAGGCTAATACCAGAAAAGCTGCGTGCGGATCTACGTGTTATTTATAACTTCTGGTGCTGCTGCTAACGGTTCCAGGAACTGGCCCAAAACAGCAGACTGCCAAAACCTACAAATGGTAACCTTGCTTTTGCTATTGCCTATTTACATTTTGATTGATTGGCTTACGCAGTTTGACATTTAGCCAGGACAGAAACAGAAGCAGAGGCAGCAGCAGCAGCAACTAGTCGCCTCCCTCAAAATATGTATGACCTCAAAATTTCGTGTAACCAATCTCTAACCGGATTCGGTCTGTGTACCACCGCCCCTCACCCTGCGATTCACGAACACAACCCTAAGCCTACCACAAACCGACAACAGGCAACATAAACTCAGTCATTAGTCTAAAATGTTGTCTTGGCCCGATTAAAATGGCATAAAGTTTATTTTGACTGTTCTGCTCTCGGCTCTTTCGTTTTTTTATTTTTATTATTAGAGAAGAATTTTATATAAAGAGAAGAATTTAAATGAATAGTTACTAGAAGAAAGAATGGAAGACAAATAATAATATAAACTAATAATAATAAAATTTGATCACAATTTGAAGTGATAATTAAAATATATGCATGAATATTTTAACGATTTTTTAACAACATTTGTTGTGCTTAAAAAATAATAAATGCAAATTTTGTATCACTAAATTAAGTGCCTCAGATAAAATTTTAAATGGGGCTAAACCTTAACCTTAAAATTTTAATATTCAATGTTTATTATTTAATAGTTTACTGTCCATTCATGTTTTTGTTTTTTTTTTTCTATTAAATAATTTGCTTATCATCTAAAATTGTATTAGAGAATTTGACTTGCCAACTTGCGATTTACTTCTTATACTTTAATCCCTCCCAAGTAAAGTAAAATAATCGTTTATGCTTTACAAATTTTAGTCATTTTACGGTATTTAATATTTAAGTACTTATTCGATACCCAATTTATACCCGTTTATCTGCTAAATAGGCTTATTCGCCTCTCTCTGCTCCCTTTCCCAATGACTCTGTCTTTGCTTCACTCGCACACTTGCGGGCTATTAGCATGTGCAACAATGTAGAACGTTGGCGCAATCCGTGAAAGGTTAATGCAAAAAACTAACTAAACCGACTATAGCTTCTTGTTGGCTGTGGAAGGCAAAATGCGGAAAAGAATCCGCTGTTACAGCTATAAAATATATCTAGCTTAACATTATGTGGTACGTCCGCTTACTGTCATCTGCCCCACTCCCCGCTCCGGTTGGCACCAACAGAAATGCTGTGCAAATTGCAGCAAATTGACTGAAAATGTGGCAACGAATTTAATTCAAATGCATGAATGGAATAGAAATCAAATCAACTAAAAGTGAGTCGGCAGAGTAATGACTTTCTATACCCTCTTTTGGGTACTATTAAAAGAGTTCCATAAATATGTAAAACGTAACAACACTGTTCAAACTATATACTCTTTATGTTTTCTATACTATTCGAATTTCTGAATGTTCTATGGGGAGTAAAGAGTATTTTTTTGTAGCCTGTGCTGCTTACTCATTTTATATTGTTGTTGTTTCGCATTTGTTTTGTAACTGTTTGTGAATGCGAAATTGCTTTTTAACAAATAGTTGCGAGTTAAGAGCTGTGGCCTCCATGTATACACACACAGACACACACACATACATATATATATATTAATTTATCTGTCGTTCGCTCTGTTGTCTGTCTCTCTATCATTCATTCTTTCGCTTTACCACATACATACATAGTTTTCTTACTTTCGTGGCGTATTCATTCATAAAAAGCATTTGGGCGCCGACTTTGAAGGCACAAGCGGCTTATATAAAAGTAAACTCTTTCTTTCATTTTCGCAATAACGCGACTGTGTGTGTTTGGTGTTGTGTGTTCGCATTTGTGTGGGTGTGTGTGTACGTGTTTTGTGTATTTGTGTGTATAACAAGTATACACGCCTCATAGTTAAATAACTGCAGCACCAAAAGCTGTGCGCCGGTTCTTGTCTATGCTAAAATGTTGTGCTCAGCTTAGAGCAGAGCTCAGCTCTCGTTTCGTCTCTGGCTTCATCTGACGCCTCTCGTCTTGTCTTGTCTATGCTCTCTCTCTATCTCTCTCTCTCTCTCTCTCTCTCTCTCTCTCTCTATATATATATATATATATATATATATATATATATATGTATATATATATATATATATGTATATAAAGTACGCGGGCGTTGGCTTATTTAGAATATTTTGTTTGCTGTTATTGTTGTTGCTGTTGTTTTGTACACATTTTAAGCTACGTTCATATTTGGTTTTATGGCCGTAGGTGGTTTCAGTGGCTGTGCTTGCTCTCTTTTTTGTTTTTTATTGTATTACTGCTGCTGGTCGCGTGGGCGACATTGTTGTCGGCAGCTGCTGCTGCGCTGTGGACGTCAAGTGCTTAACCAAAGCACAGTGGGTCAAACAACTTAGCTCGGGAATTATTATAGATTTCTATTGAAGATGTGCTGTAAATTAAAAGTTGAGACTAGTTATGGTTATTTAGATTTATATTTATTGGAAATCTATGGCTTTATATAGCACACACATAATAATAAACACGTTCCAATGAAATTCTCTAAACAAAAATGTAAAACAACATTGCAAACAGTCTTTGGTATTTCCATAGAACATCAACGTGTGATTTGGTTTGCTTTTGCTCTTTGGCTGCGGATTTTTTTGTGTTTGGCATAAGAATTGGTGTTTGTGTGTAGGGAAATCAATATAACTCATACGCCATGTGTGGCCAATGCGGCAAGGCATGCTTCCGTCTATGATGCATGCTCACTCATCCAACACAGCAACAACATTCCTTTTAGCCTCTGCCTCTCTCCCAACCTGTACTTTCGAAATGCAGTCATGTGTTGCACAATGGCGTGTACTATAAATACATGTGCGTATATTCGTTTATAACTATATATGTGTATATGTGGGTATATAGAAGTATATAAGTGAGTATATGGCACGTCCATTCTGTTCTCCGAGCTCCATGAATGAAAAGACAGACAGGCAAAATACAATGACGACTACGAACACCGCCTGCAGTTCAATGCTATTTGTCAATGAGTCACAGTCTAAGAGAAAATACACATACAAATACACACATATGTGTATACATATATCTACCTTCATGCATGTATATAACAAAATATATAAGACAAACCCAAAGAGATAATCGGAGTATTTGTAGAACTGTGTTCGCATTACAAAAGCAGAAATGTGAACAACAAAAAAATAAGGAAAGAGAAAAAATAAAAAAATAAAACAGCTAAAATATATTAAACAAAAACCATCCCAACCGACATGGTCCCATTTTGTTTACATTTCCACAAGACGCCCCAAATTTTCCAGTGTTGCCTTCGTGTATTTTCGGAGCAACACATTTTTTGTAGCTGCCCGCGTAAACAAAGTGCAAGCCGAAAATACGAAAGGGGGTGTGTGGGGATGAGGGTGTTGGTGTGGGGCCAACTGGAAAAAAGAGTGCCAGCTGAAAGGTAAAAATATGAATGACTGCCACTTCCGCCTTTGCCAAGAAATTCTTATAATGCATTGCACAACTTAAAGTTATTGGTTTTAGCCCTGTTTTTTTATGAGTGTGTTTTCTATTCAATTTCTTTGCTCTTTATGGGCAGCATGTAAAATTAATATCATTAAGCAAAGAAGAAAACGTTTCTTGCCCACAGGCAAAAGTTGTTTGACATTTTAAATAGTTGTGTAAGCAACGGCAACTTGATTGATTACAACATGATTGATTGAACTCTTCGGCGCTAGCCGTCTCAACACTTGCTTGGCATGTTCATTCGGTTGTTAGTCCTAAAACTTAAATGTCCCACACTCAATACAAAAGTTGCAGCCTTTTATTACTGAAAAGAGTGGCGAAGCCTTAAACTTAAAGTTTTAATTAAATAAAATGGAATATTGCATGAATAATGCAAGCGATGAGTAACTGTGTTTATCGGTCACTGCACCATTCCACAAAATTTAAAATCAAAGTTAAAAAGAAGTCCTCTCTTGCTCCCTCTCTCTCTCTTTCTAGTAAAAGCCATTCATAATATTCGTCTTTATTTTCTCTATTTATTTGTATCTATGGTTATCAAATCTACCCCACACCTGCTCATTTGTATATATGTATTAGCTTGCCCACATATACATCAAATACTCGTATTCGTTTGCTTGTAAGTATAATTCACCTGTGTATGCACGTGTGTGTGTTTGTCTGTTTGTGGGTGTGTGTGTGCCTCTATAGTATCTCTGTCCAAAAGCTGTTCGCTTTTGTCGGCTGTTGTTCTCTCTTTTGTATTGTTTCATTGATGAGTTCACACACAACAACAACAGTGGAAACGACCTTCAAAACGTGAAAAATAATATATAAACGGAGACAAATTACGAAAAAAAAACTAACAATTTGTGAGCTGTGAGCGAGAAGCGCAAACTACTTCAAATATATATGTACAACATACATATTGCCTATTTATTATTGTCATGCCTATTGTGGGCTTTAAAACCGGATTTGAATTAATACTGCCACACCACTCGCTCTGCTTGCCCACAACTAGCTTATGCTTGCAACTCCCACCCATGGCAAGTGAGTTTCAATATATATATATATATATATATATATTATTTTTGTTTTGGCATATTCGCAGCCACCGCCCACGGGATGTGCTTGTCATGCTAAGCACAATTTTTGGATTATTTATTTATTAAGGCAATAACAACAAAGCAACAAAGCAACAACGAAATAACATTATAAATAATACATGCAAGTTTTTACAACTGGCGCATTTCTTCGTTCATTACTTTTGTTTTTATACTCTTGCAGAAGGCCTTCTAATTTTGTTGATTAGTTTGCGATCCATGAAAGGAGACGTCGGCAAAGCCCTCAAATTATATATAGTCTAGATTTGTTTAAGCAAGTTCGAGAAGATAGATTTTAAGTCGCCTTTTTACAGCAGGTAGATATTTAATATATCTGCCATGGGAACAACCAATCGCACGATTCATCAAATTTTGTTAACAAGATTTCAATAGCAACAGTTATTATTGTTATTATGCAACTTACTTTTGAATAAAAATCAATTGGTTTATTGTTAGCTTATAGTTAATTAAAAACATTGGTTTGAAAGCCTAAAATTGCCTAAGATAGTAGCCCATATTTCTTGCTAATGCTATATGGTATCTTTAAGTCGTGAACTCTCCAAAAAAGATTTTTAATTTCTTGTTTTTTTTTTTCTTTTGTTTAGCTTTTGTTGATACGTTTTCCATTCATTGTTTTAGCTAGATTGTGTTGTCATTTGTTTGTTTTTTTTATTTTATTTTTTTTTTTAATTTTTATTGCTTTTGCTGCTGTTGCTGCTGCTTATCTATCGCGTGTGTGTTTTATTTATTGTTTCAGTGTGCTCGTGACTTAAACAAAAAATATATCAACTTTAAAGTAATCAACCAAACTTTACATTTGCAAACACTTGTTTAAAATATATAATTTGCAAAGATGCATAAAATGTGCAAATCAAAATAAAAATAAATTTTAAATATATTTTGCATCATTTACTATTTATGCATTTCCTCGAAAACTATTGGTTTATGCATATTGCATTTAAAAACCAAATATTTATGGCAATTTTAACAGTTTTGTATGTGTTTTTATGGATATTGTTTATGATTTTTTCTGGGTATACAAATTTGAGTTCTGCAACTCTTAGCTTAACTGTATGTATGGAAATACCCACACACATATATACACAGAAACTTTCCATTCATATTTACCTAGTTTTGACTCCCCCCAGTACCTCCATTTAAATATAAGTTTCTATACATTTACATGGAAACATTGAAACAAAAATGCGTCCCAACGGAAATGACGTAGGCGAACTTTTGTCGCGTAAACAGTTAGGCAAGCGGTCAGCTTTTAAACTACCCTCAATGGATGTACACACACACATACGTACACACATACGTACACACATACGTACACACATACGTACACACATACGTACACACATACGTACACACATACGTACACACATACGTACACACATACGTACACACATACATACACACACTCAGGCACGCACACCATAACTTTGCTATTTGGGCGCTTGACTAATTAATTTGGCTCGCAATTGGCTTGCGGTTAGATTTTTTGCCCACTATGACGCACTGCACTTAAAGTCGGCCTTTTAGTGGAACGTGGAATCTGTTGAACCATGCCACCGGTCACGTACGTCCGTTTCGGCTCTGATGTAGCAAAAGCAGGAAGCGCAACACACGCAAAAATTTGACAGACAATAAAAATAGCAAAACTATCAAAATAAAACAATAAATAGATTCTGTGGAGAAAAGTAATTGTTATTTTTAGTTTTTATTGTGTTTGAAATTATTTAGAATTTATTAGCATGTTGAAATAAAAAAACAGTCTGATGTCATTAAAATTATGTGGAACTCAAAATTTCCAAAAATTGGATTGCTTCCCGCATAGCATTTTTAATCAACTCTCGGTAGTCAAGCAAAATCGATTGCACAACTGCAAAGAATTTGTGAGGGGCGGGGTGAGGGGCAGGTGTTCTTTGCTTATTCTCGCAACGGAAATTGCTATCAAATGCAGTTTTGCTTTCAGTTATGGCGAGCCTTTAAATAGTTTCTCTTCCGTTTACCAAGTCTTCTTCCTCATCGACGTCGTCTTCTTGAATGCGTATGCGACCCGTTGGCCCATTGAGTGGAAGCAAATAGTATGATTATTATTATTAGTGTGTTGATGTTGTTGTTGCTGTTGTTGCTGCTTCTCAGCGTGCCGCTCAATTTCAAATGCGGAATCGCATTTATTATGCGCCAAGTAGGAAATTGTAGGCTTCCGTTTTGTGTTATGACAATTCGCAGTCATCATTAAATTGTGCACAGCTCAGCTCAGCTCAGATCGTTTGTTTGCCGGCTTATAAAACTCGTGCATAAACATATATCATATGTATGTAGAAAGAGCATTTCCGTTTTCTTTTCCCCTCTCCACTTCTCTGCCACTGCCTCTTCCTCTTCCTCCTCTTCGGCCTGTTTATGTCTCGTATGGCGGCCACTTCCGTTTCTAATTGGAGAAGAGCGACAGACACTCGACACAAGTCGTATTTTATGAATGAGCCAAACGCAAACTGCAAGAAAGAATTTCACGCATGCTTCACCGCCTCGCTTTTGCCGTCTATGGGATGGGGTGTGGTGTGGCGGAGTTTGGGGCAACAAAAAAGGTGTTGTCTTACCCATAGACACAGAAGGACACACTTGGCTAAGCATAACGAAATATTTTTCAAGCGTATACAAAAGCTAAACGAAACACGACACACACAAAAAATAAAAAGAAAATGAAAAACGTTGCGCTTACTTCAAAAGCATACTTTGGTTTCTATATCTTTTTCTGTATCTGTATCTGCATCTGTATCTATATATCTGCATATGTATCTAAAGTTTCATATTCATTTTTTTACTCTCTTCCTCTTATTTTGCAGATGGTTACTCCAGTTTTCGTCATGCATTTCCTGAGTGGTGTGAAGATGATAACCACGCGCACAACAAAGAAATGGAATCTAGTCGCAATGCACAGGCCGATCAGCTGATGGGTCTTAGGTAAGTTTCACAATTGGAGTATGATATAAGATTGAATGAAGAAATTAAGTGAGATATTATAACAATTTAATAATTTATAAAATCCAATGAAAACATTAAGTAAACAAGATAAATTTAAAATTAAGTCAATACTCAGATCAATCAAGTAAATAATGAACTTTGTTAAATTCCAAGTCAGTAATAAATCATTATAAAAAATACTTAAAGAATTAGTAGAACAAAAACCATTAAAAAACAAAAAATAAGTAAAACCAAGAGTAAAATGTAAATTAAATACTTAACTAAGTCAGTCGAGTAACAAACGATTAAAGTCATTACAGAATCGATTATGAGTATTATTAAATAAACAAGAAAATTAAATGTTTTATTAATTAATAAGAGCTTTTGTATTTATTTGCAGATCGCTACGCATTTCCACGCCACATTCCGATTCAGCGTGCAGCAGTTCCGCTGAATCATCGGACTGCGAGAGCACCACACATCATCATCAGCATCATCATCATAATTTCAATGAGGCGCCCGTTGAGATAATACCCGGTCTATTTCTGGGCAACGCATCGCACAGCTGCGATTCGAATGCTCTCCAAAAGTACAACATTAAGGTATGTCTGCTGAATGAATGTGTTTATATATATATGTCATATATATAATATATAATTAACTAACTGGAGATTCTCTTCCATTCTCTAGTATGTCTTGAATGTGACACCTGATTTGCCAAATGAGTTTGAGAAATCGGGCATTATCAAATATCTGCAAATACCCATTACCGACCACTATTCCCAGGACCTGGCCATGCATTTTCCAGCTGCCATACATTTTATAGGTGCGTACATTGATAGATAAAATGTGTATTTTGGAATTGTAATAATCAACTTTTTTGTTTGGCTTGCAGAAGAAGCGCGCTCAGCTAACTCGGCGGTGCTGGTCCACTGCCTTGCGGGTGTTTCACGCTCCGTAACGGTGACGCTCGCCTATCTGATGCACACACGAGCGCTCAGTCTGAACGATGCCTTTATGCTGGTGCGCGATCGCAAACCGGACGTTTCGCCAAATTTCCATTTCATGCAGCAGCTGCAGTCCTTCGAGAGTCAACTGCGTCTCAGTCCCTGTGACGGTCAGGCCATGGATGAGGGTGGCGTTGGCGTCGGTATTAGCGGTGGCGGTGGCGGAGGCAGTGTCAACATAATTGGACCAACAGCTGACTGCTCGCCGGCCACGACACTGATAACGAATCCCAATCTTGTGGCACGTTGCGGTCGCGGCTCCAAATTCTCATGCAATTGCATTGCGCCTGATTGTAAGTGCATGCAGACAGGCGGATTTATGGCCGCCCATTTGGCGAAGGCAACGGGCGTCTCACCGGACTCGGGGATTGAGTTTGATCGCTGGACGCCATCGTCGGATACGGGTCTCAAATGAGATCAGTGTGTGGGGAAGAGTTTTGTGCTGCCGCCCAGTCAAAGTCCCGAATCGATATCGCCAACAATAGCAACAACAACCACAGCAGCAACCAGCTCATCGCCGCCAGCCATCGGCATTGGCATGGGTCTGGGTCTGTCCTGCAATGCGGACAACATGTCGCCAGCGAGCACAACCAGCTCATCCACCTCGACAACAACCACAGCAGAGGCGGTTTCAGTTGTTGAGCTGGTGCCCGTCAGCGCTATGGATTCAACCAGCGAGGACCCGTAGTCGTCATCGGTCTAGAAATCAAAGCTCTTTTTCCTATTTTCGGTTGTCGAATACACACACATAACAAATACCCACACACACACACACGTACACCCACACAAATACATATATAAAGAATATAATATAACTATTAAATAATACATATATAATTTCTAGTTAATTTTATAAGTCTAACGCGTGAAAAACAAAAGAAATATTTAAACAAAGAAAAGAAACAAAAAGAAACATGAATGTTATTCACACACAACCAACTAAAACAAAAAGAATATATAAAATATATTTATATATAATGTATACATACCTATTTGAAAGATAAAAACCTTATGTACATGTTTGTATTTAATGAGTAAGCCAAGTCAAATGAAGTTGATAAAATTGAAAAACACAAAAAAAAATAATAAAATGAAGAAAAAAAAATACACAAAATCGCGTTATTTATAAAGTTTAAACTTGAAAAATAAACTGTTTTTATGCGCATGTTTTTTTTTGTCTTTTTTATATTTACTAAAACCAACGTTTATAAATTATAAATGTATAATTGTTATATACAAGAAAATAAGAATACAATTTATAAAATATATATTCTATAATACAAATATGGAAAGCCAAGTCATTTATATGTAAAAACCAAACAAAAAAAAATGAATTTTTAAAGTTGGTAATGAATCGAAAAACTGCAAGCGAAATATTAAACACTAAAATGAGAAATAAACAAAACAAAATGTATTTGCTGGCATACAACACAACAACAAACAAAAAAAAAACATCAACAACGACGACAAGAACAACAAAAGTGGCAGCAACAAGGCTACTGGTTGTTAAGTTGGTTGTTATTTTTCTAAAGTTTTAGCTGCCCCGGGGATCGTGTGGCAAAGCGTGAAAGTTGCAAACAAAACACAAAATACTATAAAACTAAAAAGCCGCAAGGCACGCCTAATTATCAGTTTTTTGTTGCTCTTTTTTTTAATTTTGCTCTAGCTTATAAGAGTTTTAATGATGAACAAGTTGAAAATGATATTCTAAAATGATGAAAAGTGCAAAATCGCACAACAAACATCGTAAACAACCAGAAAAATAAGCATAGCTATGGAAAGAAAACACACATAAATACAAAATGTATGTTTATACCTAGTTATATGTATATGCAGACAGGCAAAGTTGGTACAAATAATGATCAGGTGTCGACATCAGGAAAAACGGTTTACATATTTAACCAATAACACGAATAAATGAATCTCGAACAAACAGAAATATTTTTGAAAAATAAGGCTGTGCGCAAAATATAAAACATGACACAAACATACTTAAATGGTTTTTGAATAAAAACCAATTACATTAAAACTTAGTAAAAAAAATGGAACGAAAATCCGCTTAGATTAACAGGCAGCTACAAACTACAAACATAGATGGCAAATGATTTCCACAAGATTAGTTTTGAAAATTGGGCTATTTATTTTGCTACAATGAAAAATCTATTACATTTGAGAGCTGAATGAGTTGAGAATCTCTCTTGAGCTTAAGGCAAACGGTAAGTTTAGGACAGGTCTCTCAAATGTACCCAGTTAGTTACAGAAAATAATGAACATAAAACTGTTCACATTCCCAATGCACAGATTCTTAAGATTTTTGCAGGCCGATCAAAATAAGTCAAGAAAATATTGAATGTTTTAAATGTTAGTTTGAAGCATTCGTTTGGAAATCATTTAATGCATTTAAATATTAGTGGCCCACATTTCCACATTTATACAAAAATCTAAATATATATATATTTCTCAGTTTTGGATAATTTGAAATTCAGTAAGTGTTTCTTAAAATTTCAGATCTTGTTATTAACAAAATCGTAAAATGAGTCAAACCGTTAACCAATATAATTTGGTTTAAAACACAAGTTGCAATAAGTGTAAATAGTTAAAGATAAAAAATACTTGCATTATTTTCAATGACTTAAACAATTGTTGATTGCATAAGGCATACAATTAATATTAATATTAAAGTTAAGATGGTACAAGAATGGTAATAAACAGGAAACTGATTTTAAGCAAGATGTTTTAAAGGCAGCTAAAACGAAACGAGTTCCTTCATTGTAATTTTGGAATAATGCACAAATTTTGCGATAGAGCTTTTCCCAGCTTTATTGACAAAATCTAAATAAATAAATAATGAAATAATAATAATAATAAAAATGAAATAAAAAAAAATATATCAATAATTTGAATGCGCGAAGCCATTTAATTGTTGAATGCCTCAGTCAGTAAAATAAATTGGCTAATAATATGAAAAAAACAATTGAATTTATCATTAAGATCCCGAAAAAGATGAAACATACAAATATTTGTATGACGACAATTTTGCCATGTATAATAACAATTAACGACTATTATGATGAAATTAATAAATATTTGCTGATTACCGTGGCAAATTCAATTAATGTTTTTTGAACAAAAACCGCACAAACGAAAATAAATTGACGATACAAAAAAAAACATTTTACATGCAACAAAATTAATAATAAAAAAAACAAATTTTGAAACGAAAAGGGCTGCCAGGCAGCGCATTTGTTAAATAAAAATCCTCTAAAGTTGGAGGAGTTTTTGAGACGCACAGCTGAGCGAACGCTCGTTTTTTAAACATAAGTAACCACAATTTTACATATTGTACATCTGAGTGTTGAATTTTTCCATCAATGTTAAGTATTTTGCGACAGTGCCAACAATTTTTACCAACTATAAACTATAATAATGCAATTCAAACAGTACCTTAAAAATGTCCACGAAAACAAAACAAAACGAAATAAATGGAACATAACCTGGCATAAACCAATAAAAAATTGTACAAGAGCACAAAAACTACAAGTAAATGCCTGATAAATAGTCGAACAATAATAATGCGAAAGTCTCCTCGTAATTAACCAAGAATAACATTTAACTAGTTGTCCAATGAAGAAACCCCGCAAATATTTGCTAATTACAATATATATATATATACAAGATACAAACAATATACCTAATAAAACCGTTTATAAGCCCTTAATTGAAACGAACTTTAATTCTTTTTTTTCAGTTGTATTTATATTTAACGTTGCCCTAATGACTTAGTATAAGCGCACATGTCACAAATTAGTTTCAGGCTGGAAATGAGTGTAAAATACCATAAAAATTAAAAACCAATTTATCCACTGGATATTAGACCGACAACTGCTTTGGGGCATCCGTAACCAATTGAAAAGCTGCCACAAGAAAAATATACTTATTACATAATGAAAATATTATTTTTTAGCCACACAGCAAACCGCGAGCCTTAAATATGTATATCAGAATATCATCAAAATAAATAATTTCATTGTTGATTAATTAAAAGATTATAGGCGAATATTATAAGACGAAATGAATTTAGATTTATACTGTTTTCAGCTTGTTTTATCTAGAAATCGTACAGACTACATAGTCGTATAGACTACATTTATGTCTCTGAGTATAAAGTAATAACTGTTAATTGCTTTGGAAATCTCATCTTTGCTTTGGAAATCTCATCTCTACACATTCATGTGTACACAATTCTCGTCTAGTACTTTTGAATATTTATAACTGAAGTACAAACTACACTTCGAACACACATAGAACAAGCAGGATACTTTTTGACTTAATATAAATAAGGACTAATACCAAATGTGACAAGGAACAAAACGTTGAGCACGCTTCTATAAATGCCTAAGCGTTGACAAACAACAACAACAACAAACACATTATTGTCTTAGCTTCAGGTCAAGAAAGGGCACACAGTTCTTTACAGGCCCTTGTTGAAGTAGACGCGTTTTGGCACAGTGCCGCCAGTGCGCTTGACCATGTCCTCGTAGAGTTCCGGCTCAAAGGTGCGCATTGTGGAGGTGTTTAGCTCGCACTGTTGCGGGAAAATCGCACATGCCGAGGGCACCATGAAGCACAGGCTGCAAAAGACAAAAAAAATATATTAGAAATGTGTGCAATTGAGTCAAGCTGGAGTTGCGTATAGATACTTACAAGCAGCCCACCATCAGCGTTTGGAATGGCGCATTAATCCACTTGATGCGTGCGTAGGCGGGCAGCTTCTCCAGCCTCTGCATAATCACTGGCAGCACCAGCATGCCGGGGGCAGCCATTGTGATTCTCGAGAAGATCACCTCGCTGATGCCTTTGACGGCAGCTAGACGACTCTGACCGACCACCTCGCCATCGGCGTTCTTTACCTCGATGCCGTTGAGTATCTCGTTCTGGCGCATCAACGGAATGTTGACACAATTAGCTGCTGCCACAGCCGCAAAGGGCACATAGCGTTGCAGCAGCGGTGTTGCCTTTTTCGCCCAATAATTCTTGCAGCCAATTGCTGCGATTAGTGCTGCCGATGTGGCCGATACAAAAGCCACGCCCAACTGTGTCACACTTGTCGGAGAATTGGCATTACGATTTGTGTAGTTGACAACGGCATTGAAGGATTGATTGAGAAACTGCCAAAGCAGCACAGCGGGCACCGTTCGATAGAAGGCCAACATGCCGCCCGTAATCAGCATGCCACCAGGCACCTAAAGTCAAACAGAACAAAAGATCCACTTCAATGACGTCAGCTAGACGCTATAATTAGAGATCCGTAGCCAAAGCAGCTGCAGCTGACTGTCACGAGACTTGCCTGAAAACTCATGCGACCGGCAAAGTTTTGCAACTCGCCGGTATCCGGATGAAAGGCGGAACTGTATAGTTTCATGTTGTAGTGTA
The DNA here is from genome assembly GCA_035042345.1 of Drosophila fungiperda. NCBI lineage: Eukaryota > Metazoa > Arthropoda > Insecta > Diptera > Drosophilidae > Drosophila > Drosophila fungiperda. The sequence goes on from JAWNLM010000021.1 coordinate 1,018,987, forward strand.
CATCTTGGGGTTTCAGCTGTGCTGACTGATCGCCGGCACGATATTTCTCCACCACATGCTTGGCGTGCAGCAGACGGTCGCTGGAGAGGAGCACCGTGCGCGGATCCGTCATCCAGGCATAGTACTGAAAGCGACCCGAAAACGTCTTCAGATCGAACAGAGGTTTCTCCACATCAATAAGCGCTGCACGAGAACACAAAGTGATTAAAAATTTTATTTAAATTTCTTCAACACTTACCTAATTTTTGCGACATTGTGTTTTTAGCACTTCAAGCTGTGGCGTATTGTATTTTATTACGTAAGCGTGGCAGCTCAAATTTATGTGCGCTTTTCTCTCCACAAACAGCAGTTCTGACAATTCTTTATTTGAGTGCGACAACAACAAACAAATGACTTGAGTTGGGTTTACTTAGGGCCGATTAGTTGTTGTGACGACAGGTGTTGCTGTTGTCAGTTCTCAGCTGGCGGATGTCTGCTGTCTAATGCAGTTCAATGTTGCAATTCTTGGCTCACTTCCAATTGGGGAAAAGTTTGTACATACAAATGTAATTTTTGTTTTAACTCGTTGTTTTTGTTTTTGTTGTAGTGGTCGCTCAGCCAGTTGCCAGCCAGATTGTACATCTGTTTAGCAATAAAATAAGTGAACCGGTTTTTTGCTATAGTGTCTATAAAAAGCACACCAACCAATTAATCCTAATTCGCTGTATTCTTTTGCAATTTATTTGTTGATAGTGTTTGCATTCATTTTCATTTTTTTACTTTTATCCAACGATGATTGCGCCGTAACCAGAAACTCGGATAAATATCGATATCAGACGAAATACGATATTAAAAGCGCGCAATCGTTTCATTTGAATATTAAGGGTTATGGAATATTGTCTCGGAATATTAAAATTCAAACTTAATTTAACTATTGAACTATTTTATATAATACACGCAATCAGCAATGAATGAGTACAATTGCTAGCACACAAATACGAACGAGCAGATGTTCTCAAAAACACTTAAGAACAGATTGTTTCTTTGATGAGAAGTAGTTTAAAATTAGCAACAATTACCGATTCATTGTTTGCTTATTTGCTATCGATGACGCATTTTGTTTGCCATTCGCTTGAGGCGTCGACAAGCAACAGCTTAGCCCTGGCACAACTGTATTGTCTTTGTTGTTGTTGCCGTTATTTTCACTTTCATTGCGCGTTTTGTGCTCAAAATTGTAGTATTTACTTGATTTGCATTAATTATCGCATTGCTTACACGCAATGTGGTATTTGTGTAAGATTAAAGTGCAACAGCGAAGCGAAAATGATGTCTAGTTGGAGCAACACCAGCACCAGCAGCAGCAGATAATAATAACATTTTTGCTGCAGCGGGACACTGTCGTTGGAGAAGAGGGAGAAAGGAGGAGGAAGCGGCAAACCGGAAAAACCGAAACCGGGCCCAGAGTCCGAGGACACTTGAGCGGTTCATTGCACTCCCGCTCGCGCGTTAGAGAGAAAGACAGAGCGTGATGCGTATGCTACAGCTGTTGTCGCTGTGGATGCTCTGCAGCCATGCAACAGGCGCTAACATCCTTGCTGTGCTGCCCAGCGTCTGGAAATCACATTATCTATTTGGACTGCGCCTGCTTCAGCATTTGGCGGCAGCGCCACAGAATCACTCGGTGACACTGATTAGTCCCCATGCCATGGCCGAGAGCGAAACGGAATTATACAAAATACGCGAGATACGCATTGAAGATCAGGATCTCATGCAAAACTGGCTAGACATGGGCATGAGCTTCGAGGCGGAACAGATGTATGCCCAGAGCGTCATGGAACGCTTCACGCGCATGATCTATGCGGGCACGACAAATGTGGATCTGTTGCTCTCAGATGTACGCGTCCAAAAGTTGCTCACCAGTGGCGAAAAATTCGACTTACTCATCGTGGACCTGTTTCTGAGTGATGCGCTGCTTGGGTGAGTAGTCGTCAGTGATTATATTAAAACGTATGACTGTTCGACTAAAGTCAAATGTTGGCTGTTAAATATTTAACTGCATAAAAAAAATACTAAGTACAAAGTATTAGCAGCAGTTTTGGCTATTGAATTCGGTCTTTTATTAAAATTATAAAATTAAAATTAAACTTATTTTTAGCTTGGCTTATTACTATGGTGTGCCCACTGTGGCCATCAGTCCCACCGGTGCCAATTCCTGGCTCAACCATATGTTTGGTAATCCGCAATCGGCTTCCTTGGATCCGAGCAACTTTCTGCCGTTTACTGAACGCATGAATACACGGGAACGCATTGCCAACACGCTGATGAGCACCTTCGAGCGTTTGACCTACAAGTGAGTCTGTGCCGAGTGCACAGTTAAATTGAAGAGAACTAAACTCAATTCGTTAACTGTACCTTTGCTTACAGCTTTTTCCACCTGATCTCGCAGCAATCCGTTTACTCCAATCACTTTGAGGTGCTGGTGCGTGAACTGCCCAATTATCGTGATTTGAGCAAGAATCTTAGTTTGGCGCTGATTAACTCGCATCCCGCTCTGGATTATCCTCGCGCCTATTTGCCCAACATGCTGGAAGTGGGCGGTTTACATTTGCTAGAGCCACAACAGTTGCATGTGCCAAATGTAAGTGGAGCAGTGGCTTTAATTAAGAGCTTAATAATCTCTTTTTATTTAGCATGTGCGTTCCTTTATCGAATCCGCCCCTGGCGGCGTCATCTACTTGAGTCTGGGCGCTGATGTGCAAACGGCCAAGTTGCCCAGCGATAAGCTATCCATTTTGCTTGATGTATTTGCACATCTGAAAGAATTTAATTTTCTGCTCAAATGGGAGACGGAAGAGTTTGTGCAGCAACCGCTGCCCGACAACATCATGATTAACAGCTGGTGGCCCCAACAGGCCATATTGGGTAAGTTAATCCCCTTTCAAACTGAATACGACAATTCTAACCTATTTTACCTTTGCAGCTCATCCGCAGGTGAAGCTGTTCATCAGCAGCTGTGGTCAGTTGAGTGTTTGGGAATCCATTGCTGGTGATACGCCCATTCTTGCCATACCCATATTGCCCGAGCAGGAGGTGCTGGCCAAGCGGCTGCAGCTGAGAGGTGCCGCGTTAAGCGTTGGCTACGATGCCATCACCTATGATGCACTGCTTCACAGCATACGGCAATTGACGCTGAATGTTAGCTATGCACAACACTTGGCCCATCTGAAGACGCGCCTAAACATCGACAATTCGGAGGCAACGCTTCGAGCACTCAGCAGTATTGAATTGATATTGAAAACAGGAGGTGCCGATTTTTTGAAATCACACGCAAATGCGCTTAATTTTTGGCGCACGGAAGGATTGGACGTGCTAGTGATCATTGTTCTGGGCATTTGTGCCATTCTAACGGTGCCTTTTGTGACCACTTGGTGCATATTACGGCGATCCTACCACAGCCAGTCGGAGCAGCACAATCAAAAGCAGCAGCCGTATCGCACACCGCTCAAGAGCGTAAGTCGTGTGCACAGTTATGGCGACCCGATGAGCTGCCCCATAGCTGGCACCTCGGAGCCGTTGAGGCGAACTCGTTCGGCACAATCGCTGTCGGCGCGCTCCAGCTGCTCCAGTTTTAGTTCGACAACGCCGACGACACCGTCAAGCAGTTCATCAACACCAGTGGAACTGACACCACCGCCGCCGTCTGCTGGTGGTGGAGGGGCACCGTCACTGAAAATCTATGTTAACAAAGGAGTTTACGGAACACCGAAAACATCACACATCGAGAAAAACAAGGAACAAGCCTTTTTATAGCCTAGTCGATACTGATCGGCCTGGCAGAGCGATATATGCTTGGAATTCATACCTTATAAACTATGCAGTACATAAACATTAATACTTACACAGAAGTTAGAAGTGTTAAGCTCATATTTATAGCATTTTAGGCATGATTTTATGCAACTGTGTTGGGTTGTGCTCCCAGAATGTGTTTCTTATTATATATATATATTATATAGATTATATGTAGTTTAAAATGTAGCCGTGATAAGACGTTCAGAGTTGATATTGTGTGTTGTTAAGCTATTTAGTACATTGTCCGATCTTATGTAGTATATAGTAACAACAGTTCATAATTAACGTTGTTATTGTTAATTTTTTTTTAGATATTAAATGCAATTAAAATTTGTTAAATAACACTTTCGACTTAAACCTGTATTCCGTGTGGTTACGATATGGTAACTACTTCAATCATTTTTAAATCAGATCCGAAAAAAACATTAGGAACCTGAAAATGTTGGCCATCTATGCGAAAAGTTCTTGACCTGCTATATTTTTTTTAAACTGATCTTTATATTTTGAACGCCGATCGATAGACTTGATTATTGTCATTTAAAAACTTTCTGTTTAGAAACTAACATTTAACATTTTGTCTCCTCCTAAAAGTATGCTTTAAAATTTTATTTTTGCTAAATTTTTTTAAAATAAATTTGTTTTACAATTATATGAAATATAATAATATTATGAAAACTGTTTTTGAGATACGCCAATATATAAATAAATTCCCACATTAGTTCCTATGAAAGACATGGAAAAAGAAACAAATCTTTCAAATCTCATTAATACAGCAGACAAAAGATTTGATTTGGTTTGATTATAATTACAATTACAATATTAGTTTAGTTACAATATAAAAAAATGCTTCTAATACATCAATTGGAAATTCTCTAGATCCAATATGTCCCTTAAAGATTCAATATGCAACCCACAAATTCAAAAATTGTCTGTAGAAGCAGAATTTGATTGCAGAAGTCAACTCGTTTTTTATTGCATTAAGTGTTGTACAAAAAATTTGATGATAGTTGTTCTTGAATGTAAATTGGAATAATTAACTATTTATGAATCGAATTTAATTGGCACATTATTGTCTGTTATTAATTCGAAATATTTTAATGTGCGACAGTAAAACTCAATTAATGAATTAATTAGCATTTCAGGTAGCACTTAAAAATTTCATTATTCAACAAAATTAGCGATAATATTTTACCATTCGTGATTTTGTGATCGCTTGCGTGTTTTATATACATTATTGGTCTTGTGCAACAAAGCGGCAAGAATACAAACACCCAGCGGATATTTATTATTAAAAAGACAAAACAGTTTGGGCTTTTTTTTTTATTTTTTTTTTTTGCTTTTGATAGCATTTAAGTGAGTGAGTGTGTGAGTAACAGTTAATGGTAATTACGGGCGGCGATGCCAATGGAGGCGTGTCTAATTAGCTGCCACAGCGGCGGCAACTGTCGGCTCGCTTTGATGTGCATGACGGCGTATGCACTTCATTTAAGCCGAGTGCGCCTCAAGTGTCTCTAAAGGATGCCAGGCAATGCTATGCAATGCAATGTGATGCGATTCAACGGATGCATCACAGTCAACGGGGAGTACCTGAAGTGTGTGTGGGGCGATGCCGTATCACGATGAAATGAGTTTGGGGGGCACCTTGGCACCTGTTTGCATTCAAAATGCCAGGCATGTATAGAATTACACACACACTCACACACACACACACACATACATATAAAGAGAGCTCTATCAAATGCTAAAATAAATGCATAAAAAGGAACAAAAATGAGTTTTTGACAGAGTTTGCTGCCGTCAGCTTAAGCAGCGGCAATTTTTCAGTTGGCTTCGTTTTGTTGCATGTTAATAAAAGTGTAATTATGCAGCATGATAAAAGAGAGAGAATTCGCACTGGTTTGACTTTTCAACTTTGAAGCTGCACTCTGTGCATTCATCAACATTTCGCAGTTCCTCGCGAAGCCTTTTTATGCGCATATTTTTGGTTAGACTTTTGGTAATTTGATATGCCAGCGATGACAAACTCTATTTGCATGGGAGGTGTGTAATTTAAATCATAGTCGAGAATTTCCAACACATCTGACAGCCATCAGGAACATTATATTGAAAGAACTTGAGCATCTTTAGTGGATTTCTTGTGAAGGTCGTGTAATCGGTCTTCTCATCAAAGCCGCACTTGGCAATGTGGCCAAAAGGAGTTGGCTGTGCAACGGCAGCCTCGTTGCATGTCAGAGATGTCAACCGCAAAAAAGGCAGCAAGTCAAGTCTTGACATTGATGTTTTCCACTACAACTACTAAGCGCTAAGGGGGATGAGGAGGCAGCGGCATTTTGACATACCAAAGGTCTCGGGTTACCAGCGCTGGGAATACAGATCGAAAACTGGGCACAACAACCATTAGCGCGGCTGTCAGCAGCCGACAATGATGACAAATGCAACCGAGGGATGACATGTGGGCAACGGGGTAGGGCTGATGGGCGGGGGAGTGGCGAACGGACTGCATCAAAGGCACATTGACAGCAGCAAGGCCCCCCTCCCCATTTTTGCCGCAGCGCCTTTGAAGTGCACAAGCTACAAAATTAATTGCATGCTACATGCACCCTCAAAGGGAGATCAGCAGCAGCAACAGCAGCAGCAACAGAAGAGCAACACAAACTGCAACTGGAACTAAAAAGTGTAAATCAACAATCATCATAACTATAACTTTGGTCCCCGACATGAACAAAATACACCGACAAGGGATTTACCCTTCCCTGTCCGGCTCAAAACTGCTGTCAACATGTTGCCAGCTGCTCTGCTTTCAGCACTTGACTTTTGCCCAACGCATATCGCACATACATATCTAAATATGTTATGTATATGTATGTCTCTGTTCGCTTATCCGTCCTCCCCCTCTCCTCCCCGCCCATTGTGTTGTGTGCAGCTTTGCAATTTAATTACTTTTGAGTTACGCAACTAGCAACAAAGGACAAAGTTTGCCCAACAACAAAACAGAGCCAGGAAGGACTCCAAACCGTTGAGCAGAGCAGTCTCATATTAAATGGGGCGAGCATCGAATTTTCAAAGTTCATAATTTTCAAATTAAATTGCATGTTGCGTATATATGCGACACAACAGATACACAACAGTTTTCTGTATCCGTTGTATTCGTATCTGTAGTTAAAAAGTTCAAATGTGTTGCCAGCTGTTGTTCTGCCCATTTGCATTATCGATTAGGGGCATGGGGCACTACAGACACAGATTTCGTTGACACAAACAAAAACAACAACATAATTTGCATAAAACAGTTGGTCCACAGTTGAATAAAAATCAAGAATATATACAAAATAGCAGATGTTGCAGCAGCAGCAGCAACCAAAAACAAGAAAAAGGCCAAGTCGGAAACTAAATGGAAATCATGAGAAATTAAACTATGCAAAGTCAAAAGATCTTAAATATAACGATAACCAAGCTTTCAACAATTCAATCACTAGATACATTTTGCCCTATAGATTTGTAGAAGTTTCAATCTACATTTAAACATCATTTGAAGTGGGTCAACAGTGGTAATTAACCCCGAACAGCAGCCCTAACCAAAAACTACTTTTTAGCTATTAAAACGGAGCTGAAAAATCAATGTTGGCTAATACTGAATATAAGCGGATTATAGTTGAAATTAAGTCAAAGTTTAAAAAATTTCTAATATTTATATATATACACAGTAATCCGATAAAAATATAAAATAGCAAAATGCTCAAATTAAACAATAGCTCGTAATTGGTAATTAACTAAGCAACTTAATTTTAGTTAAAACGTTTTTTTGTCTACTATATAATTTAATATTCCAATCCGGTCGACTGATCATTATATATTCATAGACAGCGTTTATGTTTGGTAAGTATAATAATAATAATAAACTACAAGATTAATTAAAACAACTCTTTTTTTATTTAATAAATAATTACATTTTTAAATACACATTTACGATTAGTTTCGTAATGTATTTGCCACGTGTGTCTTCTAAGAAGTGTCTATTATTTGCGCTGATAATGCGCTTTATAATGATGATCATGATGATTCTGCTCGATTGCCCGGCCAGCCACAAAGTTAGCCAGTCTGAGCCAGTCAGCCGCGCCAACTAGCTAGATACAAACTGATGCGATCGACGCTGCCAACTTATAGAGAGGTTAAGCCCCTGCTGCCCCCTGCCACTCTACACACTCGCTGCCACCAGGCCAGGCACTCCTTCGCACAAATTTTCATGTGCATGTGTGTGCATTTGTGTGTGTGTGCTCATTTAAGCTTGGCCCGAAGGCGTCAGGGGCCTGCACCTTTTGATGTGCCGCCGCCATATCGCCATTGGGGTAACAGTTGACTGCCTGCCTGCCTAGTCGACTGGTCAGCCGCTCTCCCAGTCTGTGTGTCTCACAGTCTGTCTGTCTCCTAATCTGTCTGTCTCTCATTCTGTCTGTCTGTCTGTCTGTCGTTGTGGATGTGCGCGCCACCCGTGCGAAAAACTTTGCTGTCGGCTTGCTCTTATCAACTGTCCGAAGCTTTTGTGCCCGCTCAAATCAATTTGAAGCGGTCACAGGAATCACACACAGAAACACACAAGTTGCAAGTTGCGCATGCGCGGCGTTTAAAAGCCACTTCAATGACTGACACATAGAGGGCGCTCGCGCACGCTTCGACTGCTGCTCTATAGCACTGCAGGGTACGAGGAGGGAGGTCTTTGAATCTGCAAGTCGGCATCGCCATCCACCATCCACCATTCGGAAATCGGCAATCGGCAGTCGGCCAGCTGTTTTGTCGGCGGCCTTTTGGCATTTTCGCCTTTGTTGTTTGCCGTCAGCGCTTAATGCTTTTTGCGGCTTTTATTAAATTATTATTTACTTTTATTACAAAGCGAGACGGCCGCATGGCAAATTGATGTGATATTTCAATTTGTGACGCTTGACGTTTCATGTGCTCGAGCGTTTGATGTCCGATGTGCACAACAGACCTACACACACACACACACATATTCATGCCGAAATAATTATGAGCACACATTTAAATAGCTACACATCTATATATATATATATATATATATATAGGCATATAAATATCAATGCTATACTTGAACTTCAAAGCGCTTGGCCAACCCTTTGCTAATCAAATTTGGTCCAAAAATAATATGTAGATGGAGACACATGGAGAAAAAGAGATGGAAACTCAGATAGAGATAGCAAGATGCAAAGCGACCGTCTCAACTTCAAAGCGTTTTTTTCAGCATTCGCCTCGTGGGTGGGCGGGGGTAATTTTTTCTTTTCTTTTTTGCTCTTCTGTTTTCGAACAAAGGCAATTGAGAGAAAGAAAGCAAGGGAGAGCAAGATGAAGAGAGAGTCAGAGTCAGAGTCAGAGATTTGCTTAGCTGCGTTTTGTTGCTGTCTTTGTTCATACATAAATGAATTTGCTGCCTACTTATGTTTTGGAGCCCAGCCCCGTCACATTTTAATTGTTGTCAACCCACACAGAGATGGACAAAAGCAGCCGCACCCAAATGCTGTCCCTCGGTTCCGTTCGGTTTGGTTCGTTTTGCTTTGATTCGGTTTGCCGTCGGTACATGAAAAAGACATCAAAGCAAATCTTGACAACCATCACACACACACACACACACATACACTTGCACATGCATATGCCTGTTATCTGCAGCTAACAGCAACACACAGTTAATTCGCTATGCGAGAGGCGGTGCCGGAATGGCAACTTCCTCTGACATGCGAAAAGCCTGTGAAGCCTCTGAAGCCGGCTCCTTTCGGAAACTCTTACATTTCCTGCTCCTATAGCTCTTAGCAGTTCGACTGCGCTTTCAAGTTTGCCTATGCCACTCAGCCAAACAACAAAAACCATGCCTCGTTAGCAAAACCAAAATGTACCTCAAAAATACGAAACGTAAATGCGTGTGTGTGTGTATGTGTTGGTGTGTATGTAAAACATGTCAAAATTGTTGTTGTGTGCAGTGAGTGGGTGGTTGGGTGGCTTTTCAGTTGGGCATAATACAAATACTAAGTGCGTAATTGTGTTGGAAGCGGCTTTGATCCCAATGAATTTCAAAAAACCACAAAATCGAATGACTATTTGCTATGCAATGGGAATGCAATCAATACAGTCGATTGTACATCACAAATACATCTTTTTGTTCGATCTATCAATCAATGTCAAGCTTAAATTACAAAATAACAACAGCTAATTAACAATCACTATTTAAGATACATCTTTGCATACTTATTAAAATGTAAAATGTATTAATAAATACTAATTTATATTAAATAATATTATTAATTAATTCTTTTTACGATACATATCTGCATACCGAGTGAAATGCATAAATAAATATTAATTTATATTAAAAAAGATTATTCATTAAATATTTAAGACACATACTGCATACTGTTAAAATTGCATTAATTAATATTATTTTATATTAAATAAAATTATTAATTAACTTATTAAGATACCTGCAAACTGTTTAAAATGTATAAATTTGTATATAATTTGTAATAGATCAGAAAATGAAAAATGAATATGCATGTTAATGTGCAAAATAATACATTTTCAATTAAAGTATTATGTGGTTATCATAATTGAGTATTTTCATTTTTAAGAATAAAATAAAATAATGCTAATAACTGAGTATAATATTTCATGGGAGCAGTTTAATGCTTGGTTTTAGAAAATTTCTTTATATTTAACATAATTATGTTTTTAGCTATTAAAAAATGTATTGAATACGAGAATAGCTATTTTTAAGATTAGTTTGAAAAGAATTGATATCATTGCCAGTGCAATGAATATATTAACACCTTAACAATGAGATGGGTAAATCATGATTTGCGTTTTGTGTCATTATCCAGAGTCAAAAAGCTATATATCTTAATCTTGCAACATCCATTCGAGCTTCGTGCCTGCGCTTGCGTGAGTCGTGAGTTGAGAGTGGAGAGTGGATAGTCGTGAGTTATGACAATCAAATGGGCCCATGTGTGGCCGCCAGCCAACAGCAGTCGCTAGTAAATCAAATTTTTGGCGTGCCGTGTAAACAATGTTATAAATCAGACAGCCGCAAGACAACAGTCAGGCAGGCAGGCAGAGAGACGAGAGAGGACGGGCTAAGGAAACGCCCACGCAGACAAGGAAGGCGCAGGCGGATTGCAATGGCCCAGGATGCAAGTGACGCATACGGCTATTAACATATGAGAAAGGCGTGTGTGTGTGTGTGTGAGGAGAGCCAGTGTTGTGGGTGTGTGCACACTCAAGATTTACAGCACCGACAAATAATTGCAATTGAGACGACAGCTACAAGCTGGATATTAAGCTCCCTTACGGGGGAACTTACTTACCCCAAATGCTGCAACTTGGCTACCTCAATTAATTTTCGACAGTTTAAATTAGTCAAACTGTGGCAGCGCTATTAAAACTTATTAAGAAACATCTTCGGGGCTAACCCCACAGCGCGTTTTATTTTTTTGACTCTTGCCCAAAACGTCAGACAAAAAGCGCGCTTTGTTTTGGATTTTTGTATTTTTTTTTATTTTTTCTCATTGTGTTGCTGTTATTGTTGTTGTTCTCGCCACGAACAAAAAATCTGTCTGCGTTGAATATGAAAAACAAAAAAGCGACCAGCCACAAAAGTCATTAACGCCCAGTCAAAAAGCCCGAAAAAAATCAGCTTGAAGCGTAAAGGGAACCAATTGAATAACTCAGTGACGGCGCAAGCAATTCTGCGAAGGGGGTTGAAAAACAGATGTGTGTCAGTGGAATTAAAAGGGGCATTTTCTGGAGATAAGATAATACTGATCTAGCGAGTAGTGATTATAAATAAATATATCTATTGCTAGGTTTAGGAATAAATATGTTTAATTCAAATTTAGTCCTTTATTTATTTTATATTTATAAGAAAAGAAAGTAGAAATATTTAAAAATAAATTAAATAAGTGGATAAAACTTGTATTTGTATCATGATGAAGATCTATATGATTTAATAAGTTATTTTTGTATTAGGAAGGGAGAATAAAATTGATAATTAGTTGCAATATTATTGCAACCTGTTTGATCATCTGATAAAATCAATTTAAAGAACTCAAAAAAATATTATATTATATTTTAAGATAAGATCTGTAAATGTTATACTAAAAATCTATATGATATATAAGTCATATATCTAAAAGATTTTTTGTTTAAACGCAGGCAGTTTCAAATATATATAAATAGTTGTCAAATTATTGTAACATTCTGGAAAACCGAAAAAAAGATGACACCTAAATATTTTTGAAAATATAATAATAACAGCAATATCACGTTGAAGGGCAACTCTGATGTGCTTAATGTGTGATTAGCATTTCATTACATATCCAATGCTACAATTCCCCTCGAGCAGCGCTGTCATTAGTCCGTATTCAAAAGTGTAGCCGGCAAATCGTGAGGAATAAATATACACATTCAGATATATATATATATATATATATTTATATTCATATGATATAAGCGTTGGCATTGTCCCGCAGTTTTTCAGCTGGTCGGTTTGTCTGTGTATCGCATTGCACAACAAATCAATTTTTTACGTTCAAGAAATTAATTTTTTTATTCATTTGCGTTTCGTCTGATTTTTTTTGGTTTTTTTTTTTTTTAATAATAGAATGACGAAAGATGTGAAAGAAAAACTTTTGAGCACAGCAGAAAATTGATTTTCAAGACTCGGACATGGACAGATGGATGGCTGGATAGATGGATATGGATGGATGACTATCGAGGAGCACTCATCTGGATGTGGTTGGGGGTTTTTCGTGGGGTTCTCTCTCTCGGTATCGGATGCTGCGTGTCCGTTGAGTGATGTGCGCATGGACAATGGGGCAATGCGGCAATGCGGTAATGACGGCATGAACGAACAGCTGAATGAGGCGGCAACGTCTGTGTTGCCAATGCCGCTTTGTGCCTCCTTGCTTGTGTGTCGTCTGCGTCGTCGTCGTCTCCCGGAATGCCCCCGCTTTATCTTCATTTTTTTTTCTCTTATTTTTTTTTTTCGGTATATGACACCGAATGAAAAGCGTCAAAGGGGCAGCCGACGCAGCACGACTCGAAGATACTCGATTGAAGACTCTGGACTCGAAAGCAGACTTCAGACTGCGGCTCCGGCGTTTAATTAAAAGGCAAAGGCGGTGGCCAACGGTTGATCATTATCCATGACAGTCAGACGCAAGCGGCATCTGAAGATTGTGTTCAACTCTGGCTATAAGTTTTTTTTTCTTTTTTTTTTTTTTAACTTTGAGTTTGAGTTTTGGGTTGGGTTGAGGCACTGTGGCAGCGGCTCTGGCTCTGGCTCTGACTCTGGCTGTGACTGTGGCAACGCCTTTTGCTTACTATGTGTCCGTCGATCGCACTCTAAAAAATGATTTTCTGTTTTTATTTTGCTGCGGCGCCTCCCTCTATAATTTAAACCCAAAATGTAATAAATATTTGCTTCGAGATGCATAATTTATTTATGGCTAGCGGTAGTGTGGAGCAATGAGTGCAAATCAACTTGATTTTTATATAGATAATTATAGTTTAGTCGGTAAAGTGTTGGACGAATGTAGTTTAATCTCTGTCTGAGCTGGTTGCGGAATTCAACATATTTGATTTGATATCTCTAATTTTCATAGTCCATCTCATAAACATTAATCTAGATGTTAAATTTTTTACATCTAGATATAAATCTGCCAAAATAAAATCGTTTGTTGCCGACTAACTTAATGATATATTTATCAAACATTATATGCAAAGTTAATCTAAGTTAAAAGTTTTTGTGTGACTTTTGACAGAAAAATAAATTATCTTTTTGTTCACTCATTAATCAATATCAATCATTAATACCAACATAGTTGATATACGATTTATTTATTTATTTATAAGTATTAATTTACGCCAAAAAATAGTTGAATCATTTTTTAATCATCATCACAAGGGAAAACTCTCTGACTATGCAATCAATAAAGTTTAATACATCTAAAGCTATTTTTCAGTGATTTCAGTGCCGGTAAAATTCAGTTTTCGCAAATACTCATAACCACATAAAACATTTATTTATTTAAAGTCTTTGATTCAGCATTAATCTTAAATTTAAAGCAGATGTGTTAAGTTTTCACAAGCAATCAACTAAAACGTATATAAATAAATTTTCTTGGTGCTTATAATTTAAATTTGTTTGCTTTGAAAATATTTTCATGTCAGTTGAAAATTGAACAAAAGAAACACAAATCACAAATCAAAATAAAATACACTTCATTGGCTGTTGCCCAACTGATTCCAGTGAATTTCAATTAATTCGTATATTTATTGAAATACACTCATTTTTGTGTTTGCTGTGCATTTTATTTATATTGTACAGCACAAATATTTTTTGAGGGTGCAGCCAATCGAAGAAATAATAACATCGATAGAAAAAATTTAATAAAAACATTTGTGGAACATATTTTTAATAAATTATGAGTCGGGCATAAATTAGATACGCAGATAGATTCAGTCGTGAAGATTGCGTCACAGCGCCAGTTACTCTGCTGCTCATTAAAAATGATTTCATAAAATGCGATCGCTGCAAGGGACAGACAGACAGACAGACAGACGGACAGACAGACAGACAGACAGACAGATAGACAGACCATCAAAACATTTATGTATATATATTTTTTTAAAGTTTTATTTCGACACTCGTAAAATATTAAAATCGAAAACTATATATATATTTTGAGAAAACGATGTACGCATGCAGCTATTAAATAAATTAAGTTTGTTGTAAGTGCTGGTCATAAATATTTATGTCTGGGCTCTGTCATAAAATTCAAATAAAGTTGTCGTCACACGTGGAGGCAAGGGGATGGGATTGGAAGTGAAGAACTGGTGTCTGCGGAGGCGGAACTTATAGACAATTTGGGGGGTGGGAGGGCGCCCAGTGCGTTTATAAACATATTTTGAAAGCAATTATGAATTGTCTTTTTGGGTCGTTGTCCGGCTGTTTCTTGACAGGAAATTACATTGTTAGGCCATAAATGTGACAGCCGATCCAATGAAGCCTATGCACACACATATTCATATACATACATTTACATACACATGCATATGGATATATCGAAGAGATCTCTTCAGGCCCTCCTCTAAGCAACATGTGCAACTTGCCCCGTTTGAAGTCTGTGCCTCATTTTCCAAAATGACTTTTACGCAGAAGTCGTTAAAAATCAACGAAAATTTCCAATTAATTTTGATAAACGCGCCCCGCACACACATTGCATATGCAACTCTTACCCAAAAAAAAAAGAAGAAAAAAAAAATAAATATCAACAACAACAAAAGAAGATTGTTCGTTGCTGCAGCGGAATTTGTTGTTCGAGTTGTTCTATTGATTGAAAAGAGTGAAAGGGGGAGGGGGCGAGCAGCGACCAATTGTTGCTTATTAGGCCGAAATTGTTAAAAAATCTCTCCAACACACATACACACACATAATCAAACACACGCACACCCAACAAAAGTTATCTACCCAAATAAAGTCATTCTCAGTTTATGAGCTTTTTTCGGTCGGATTTTTGGCCGCCTTTCTTTGATTTAACGATTTTTAGTTACAAGATCTGGAGTCGAGTGTATCAGCAACTGATTAGGCCACAGAGAGTGCCCAAATTGCGGCTCGAAACTTTATGGTAAGTTTAACGATGCTAAAATAACATGATGCCAGCAGATTAGCCAAAGTATTAACCACAACTGATTGGCAGTGTGGGGGAAAACTATAATATGAACTAATGCCTCATAGTCTATGGCTAATTTGGTACTTAAATTTGGGTTCCCAAGGTATCAAATATAACAGAAAACCTCTCAGAGAGGTGGGTAAAATTAGCATGTTTGATCCAACGAACGACAGCCATAAATTGGGAGTTGTACATTTCAAACATCAAAAAATACTCCTCTGCTGTTTGATGAGTTTAAAGTTTTTTGTTAGTTTAATGCAATTTCAGTCACGCTCTTTGTGTGTCAGTTGCAAAACAAAAAAAACCATAAATCTATTTATTTTAATCTAGAGAGCGAACCACGATCATTTTTGAAGATCGACTTACTTTTGACAAGATTGTAAGGCTTATTCGTAAAGTTTAAGACGGAATTTTGAGACAGAAATTCAATTAAATGCACTATTAATCTATATATTAAAATAGTATAAAAAAATCCGACATTTTTTAAAATCGAATCGTTTATAACAAAGTTGAAAAGTTTTTAACATAAAACTAATCAGCTAATTGGAAAATATGTAAAATATTACTAAATCAATATGGAATTTAATTATTTCTCTATCAAGGCAATGTCGAAGGATTAGCTACTCAATTATGTTTTCCTAATGCAGGCAATGGTTTTAGGGACATGCACTTTATTTTTATCGATTTCCCTAACGAATTTTCATTCGAAAACTAATTATAAAATGTCAACCGGGCTAATGAAGTCCCCATCATGCGAACCTCATCAGTGTGGCACACACACTCACACATATGCATAAGCACACACACACACACGCAGTCTGGAAACGCATCCGTTGTCCAGCTGGAGCTACTGCCCCTGTCAATTAGAGTGACAGTTGCCAGGGCCAGTAGTCAACACTCAGTCAACGATGTAGGATGAGGAAGGGGTTGGTGGAGTGCTGCTAAAAACCCTATCAGCCATCAGACATATGCCCACTTTTTGCGCCTGCTTTTGGATAATTACATTTCAGGGGCTGCAAGCAGGGATGCGAAAGAAGATGAAACAGACAACAGACGACTTACTACATATGACAGAGAAGAGAGAAGAGAGTACAGAGCAGGACAGACTGTTCATCAACTTTTGTCAAACGCATTGTGCGAAAATTGCGCGAAATTTTACAGAGCACACAGAAAACATAAATCAATAACAGGGAGAGCAGAGAAAGAGCAGGGGAGTGGAGGAGGGAGGGAGTACGGACAGAGGACAGAGGATATTGGAAACGACATCAATCACTGGCCTGTAGTAGGTTAAATAAGCGGATGAGAACAATCGAAAATTGCCCGCATCCACAAGAGAGAGAGAGACAGATAGAGAGAGAGAGTTGAAGTAGGGGGTAAAATTATACAAAAGAACGGCATGAAATTAAGACGGCTAGCGATGGATCATTGATGATGCTGTTGCTGCTGCTGCTGCTGATGATGATGATAATGATAAAGATGATGATGCTGATGCTGCTGATAATGATAAAGATGAAGTCAGAACAAAGGCGCTGCAGGAAACGAGACGAAAAGCAAACCAAAGAAACCCCGACGAGTTGATAAAAGAAACGCAAAAGAAACCCTTCTACTGCTGTCTCTGTTAGAGAGGCGGTTGCTCCTTTTTTCTTGTTCTTCTTTGTTGTTGGTGTTTTGGTTTTATTTTTTTCTTTTGGCGTTGCCCGCTGCGATCGCGTGTTCTTCTTCAATTACAGCGCCATTATGGCAATGCGGAACGTTTACGGTGTCGGCGGTGCCCAGGCGAAGGCGCAGGCGCAGGCAACGGGGCCAGGCGAGGATTGTTGCCGCTGGACGCACAAAGCCGCCGGCCGCCGCCAGCTTCTCCACTTGCCCCTTTACATTTTTTTTCTCCTTTTGTATTTTGTGAATTTGCAGCGTAATTCAGGATTCTGGTTGCTCTGTTATTATCGTCGAGTTTTGGGTCTTGGGCTGGGGCAAGTTTTTTTTTTTATTTTTTCTTTTCTTTTTTAGCGGCTGGTGCTGCTAGTGGTGGGTAATTGCCCCGATGTCGAGCACAGCAGGCGGCACAGCATTAACAACAACAACAATAACAACAACAACAACACTGAAATCAGCTGAGCTTTTCTACTGCGCAGCGAGAGTAGTAGAAAGAACTGCAGAGCCGACCCGATCACTGATCCTTCAAATTAAAAAACAATCAAAATTCGATAGACGAGTGAACTTAAAATGGGGTATTACCAATACAGAAAATAATTAAAGGTTTGCCATTTAACAACTAGTTGAATTTTAAGCTACCATTTAAGGTTTCGCATAGGTCGAAGCAGTAGAAAAAAAATCTAAATATGGGAAATACCATAGACCTGATATTAAAGCCAGAACTATTTACACTTCATCTATCTGAAGTATTTTTTAAAGTCTATCTTTAAGCTGCTTTAAGCAAACCCAAAATTGGCTTTAAAATTGTTTATAAATTATAAGATTATTTTATAATGATTTCCCAATAAAACTGTAATACATTTTAGTACACACAAGCTTAGTAAATGCCTTAATTTAGTTTTTATTTTATCTAATCTGATATTACTGTTAATAAAGTAATTTATATACATAAAAACGATTCAAATAATCTGAAAAGATTAGTTATAAAATACACTTAATGTTATATAAAAATAAAAAAACTTAATTCATATTCATAAAACTATATTGAAGTACAGTTAATGTTAAGACACAGCCAACTATATCAATAGTTGGGCACTTTGTTATACCCCATTATAACATAAGTACAGGGTATTTATAATGTGCTGCCACTGCCCCGAAGAGCAGGTGAAACTCTTCAATTGCTGGCTTTTAAATAAATAAATGTCAACACCGAACATTGCACCGAATTGATGTATTTATGCATGTTAACAGCAATATTTCTAGACTGCAACGGTTTACAGAAGGTGAAGCCGCTCTTTACGATGGATTAACAGCAGCTGCTTTTGAACTAACAGTGATGTTCCAATTCCATTCCGTACGAACTGTTTGCGCGTTAACAGAACAGAAGAGAGCGTGCTGCTCACTCTCCGGACATTGGCCAAACCACTTTACGTTGTGCTGTGTGTGAGATGCGAGGGCGCAGTTTATGTGTTTCGTATAATTTCAGTTTGTTTCCGTACGCCTAACGAGTTGGTCGTGTATGCTCGCATTTGTCTTGCACGTGATTGTGAGTTGAATTTTGTTTGATACTGAAATATACGCGAGACAAACGTGCGTCCTTTACGTGTATCATAAATAAACAACAAACAGCAACTCAATGTGAACGGAAAGTGAATGCAGTGAATGAATGCGTGATTTGGCAATTATTATTACTTCGGTGTGTATATTTTGCAGAGCGTAAAGCAAGTGCCGTTAAACACCAAAAACCGCCCTGCAAACAAAAACAACCACATAAAGCACCGCAACAACAACAACAAAAACAATACTACACCCCAAAAATACGCTGTCAACATCACAGTCGCAGTTGCCGTCGCAGTCGCCGTCGCCGTCGCAGTTGCTGTCGCTGTCAGTGTTTCGCCGTTCGTATTTGGAAATACAAATCGTGTTTTGCGCTTTAGCATTTTGCAGTTGTTATTTGTTGCCGCTGCCTGTTGTTGTTGTTGTTGCTATAAGTGTTGTTGTTGTTGGTGTACATTCGCCAAGTTATTTACGTCGGGTCGCGCAAACAACAGCAACAACAAAAATTTACAATTAAAATTACGCGCGCTACGTCAAAAAGTATCTGTAAGATATATATTCACAGAAAGAGAGGAAGAGAGAGAGAGAGAGGGAGAAAAAAGAGGAGAGGAAGTCGCACAATATGCGCCAAATTCAACTAAAATGCAGCATATAACGGCAGTAAAAAGTTTTACGATCCAACCGTAACTTTGTTGCTCCAAATCCCCCCTGCCCCCGTACATCATCCGGCATAATGCCAGAGACAAATTAAGGTCGCTTCGTTGCTCCGTATGGCACACCTGAGAGAGTGAGTGCGGCAAGTGTATTAGTCTCTCAACAATAACAACAACAACAACAGACAAGGATACCACCCACCCATAAAGACCGTAAAACATTTTGCTCCAAAGTAACAATATTGTAACAGTTACATATACAGTTAGAGTCGCCGCTACAGGCTCGTAAATTGCAAAGCCAGAAAACCCCAAAAAAAAAAACGACTCTCTGTTCAAGCTGCAGCCAAAAGCAGCAGCTGCCAGCAGAGAATAGCAGCAGCAGAAACACAGCAGCAGCAGCGATGGCGGGAAACATTGTCAAATGGTGGAAGCATAAGATACTCGGCGGCTATAAACAGTTCTCAGGTAAGAGCGACACAATTGTTAATTTCCTATTAAGCCAAGAGAATTGACAACAAAAACAAATTTACAATTTAATTACTTTGAATATGGGAAATTCAGTTGGTAAAAAAGTAAACAAAATAGTTTTTCGCTTGTGTTGTTATTTTGCAAAATAAAATTTTGTGTTCGTATTAAAATATTTATCAAAAAAATAACAATGCCAAGCACTACATTTTTTAGTTCATGATATCTGGCATTTGTTAGGCTGCCATGTGATTAGTGTTATCACAAAGTGCCCCTTCTGTCTGCTTTGAGGCAATGCCGCACACAACAAAATATCCAAACGATTTGCTGTTGTCTACGAGACATAAAGAAGAAATTTAAAGATTCATTCAGTCAAGGGCTTCTCCCACATCCCTCTCCAATAATTACACACAACAACAAGAACGACAATAACAAGAACAACAACAACAACAACAACAATAAAGGGAAACAACGAGAACAACACACACACACACACACACAGTGGGAAATGTGGAAAATGTAGGCAATCGAACGTTCTTTATCTGCAAGATACACAGAACGTTCGCTTGTGGTCGCTAGAAGAGGAGAAGAAAAAAAGGCACACAAAAATAGAACGTAGAAAATCCATAACAACAACAACAACAAAAGCAACAGCAACTCAGAAAAACATCAAAAGAATACGACGCACGAAAAATAAATAGAAAATGGAAAAACCAAAGAGCACCGGCCAAGTGGCACGTTGAATGCGTCAGGCAGCGGCAGCAGAGAGGCAGATGCAAAAGAACTAAAGGGAAAAACTATCTATGTATTTGTGTATGCGTTGAGATCGAATTCGAACTCGCCGCAATCGTCATCCATAGAAAGAGGCGACATCTTTTTTTTTTTTAATATATTTTCGGCGACATTGCCAACTTCTTAAAAAAAAGAAAGAAAAAGAAAACAAAAGTATCACCATCATAAATAAGCAGACAGATATAAAAAGGGTTCGGAATAAGTTTTTGCTGCTGTGCACAAAACAGAAAACGTCACATCAATCAATCATCAATCAATGTGATTATTTAGTTTTTGTGGCAGTGGCAGTGGCAGTTTCAGTGGAAACGTTTTGCTCTTCGCTGAGAGCGAGTTATACGTTTGGTTTACAATTACTGCATCAATTAAATGCCAGGGCAACACTCTGAATTCAAGCACAAGGATCTTTCACAGCAGAGCTGGTAACCCTGGCATGCCACAAAGCCCCCATACACTAATTGCTTGCAGATGCAGTGAGACAGAAAGAGAGAGAGAGTGCGAAAGAGAGAGGGAGAGAAGGAATTCAAAGGAAACCCAAAGGCACGCCGAAGTATGCAACTTCAAAGAAAGCAGCAGCAGCAACAGCAACAGCAGCAGGCAAAAGGCACCAAAAACCAAAAAGAAAAACAAAAAAAATTATAAACTGAAGAGGAGAGCAAAAACACATTGAAATGCCGAACGGGCGAGCGAAAATTTCTTACCTGTTGCAGGTAGAGCTAGCTGTCTCAAGGTAGAGGCAGCTGCTGTTGCTGCTGCCATGCCACAGCAAAATAAAAAAAGTAATAAGAGAAAAAAACCTTTTAAAGCCCTCACGTTGATAAAAACAACAACAAGCAGGCGACGTCGTCGTCGTTGAGTCGCCGCCACAAACAAAAATAATAATAACTGAGCGCGGCAACGGCGTCGGCGTGTTGCAAGGCAGCGACTACTCCTCCATCTACACAGCTCCACAGCATGCAGCAGCTCCATCTTCAGCAACAGCGACAGCCTTAGTTCCAACCAGTTCCGCGCTTCCAACTATGCCAGGCATCTCGGCGGCCATACACAAAAGCGGTTTAGAGCCGACGATCGACAGACGGATAGACGGATAGACGGACAGACAGACAGATAAACAGACAGACAGACAAACGAGCGTACGTCTCTTTGTATCTTTGAGATACACACTCAAACACACAACGCACACACACTCCTCTGCCGCGGAACAAGCTGCGCTTTGCGCACTGTTCAAAAGATGCGCTTTTTGCTTTAAGTTCGGCAACACAAACACACACACACACACGGATAGACACTTTGCACCGTGTGGCAAAATTGTAGTTTAGCTAAGTAAATATTTAGCTAATATTTGTGCGTAAATTATTTTAAATATTAACGTCAAAATAAATAACACATCAGTAAAATTTGCTTTAATTTTACATTTAAACTTTTTTAATGATTTTAAAAAATAATTTATTAATAGAGTTAGCGATTAATTGTTATTAATTGTAACAAAATACTATTGTTATCATTAGTAAATAATAACAAATATTACTTAGCTGTTAATCAGATAATTTAAAAAATAACTGAATACAGTAATTTGCTTTAATTAAAATAAATTGTAATTTAGTATTTGGATTAAAAACATTTTTTAGACCTGTCAATTGCTTTTATTAATTATATAAGTAAGAGTAAATTTTTGATGCATATCAAAGTCTTAAAATAATGTTATATTTAGTATATATATTGTCATCATTAATATTCATATTATACTATATACTATGAAGAACTACAATCTTGTGTCACTGTGCATGGTGCGAGTTTCGCAACAGTTGCTGCTTGTTGTTGTTGTTGTGAATTACGGTAGAAGACAACAGGCGATTCCAATGGCAGGCTGGCAGTCAGGCAGGCAGGCAGTCAGGCAGGCAGGCAAGTCATGACAGGCTCAGGCTTCAGCTTCGGCAAGCAGAGCTGCACTTTTGTGGCTGATCCTCAGCAGAGGTGCAGAGTGGGGGAGGGGTTCAGCATAGCAGAGCGCAACTCTCTTTAAGCAATTTTCGTAATATTAGCCAGGAAGTTGGCGTTGCCGTTGCCTTTGTCTTTTGTTGTTGTTGCTGGCATTGCCTGACATGCCAGCGACCTTATAAGGCTTAGCTTGGAGCAGGCGAACGACTGCTGGACACCAGCTTCAACTGGTTTTCTTTTTTTTCTTTGGGTTTTTTTTATTTTTCTTTATTTATTTATTTTTGTTGAGTTTGTTGTTTGTGCTTTTTGGAGGCTATGTCTTTTGGCCTGGACCGCCAAAAACAATGCCGCCTGTGCCAAAGATAAAAAGCTGTTAGCTTGTAGCTTCTGCATTTTGCGGGCACAACCAAGACAGAGAGTGAGAAAGAGAGACAGATGATGAGGGGGGAGAGTAGGAGGGAGCAAGAGAGACCCGGAGCAAGGGCCTCTTCCTCAATCAGAAGATATATGTAATGACTTTTCGAGGTTTTTGTTTTGCTCGTCAGAGTTTGTTTGTGTTTGTTGATTTAGCAATTGGCTTCTTGGAAATGTGCCGACAGAGTTCAATAAGCAAACACAGCAACAGCAACAGAAACAGACGCGACATTGACTTTCGACTGTGACTCTCATGCTATGTTGCTTATATGTAAATTGTTAGTTTAAACATTAAGGTTACCGCTTCCACTCCCATCACTTCTCCCCTTCGCACTTCATTCATTTGTGACTTGGCATCAAAAGTAAAAAGCTGTCGGCTCTTTTTTTAGTTACGCTATTTACGCTTCTTTCAATGAATATGATGGAAAAATCATGTCAGCCAGTCAACTGTTAAATGCTATGCCTCCTCTTACCCTTCACAACCCCTGTCGCACTGCCCCCTCTGCGCTTGTCTGCAAATTGTGTAGTTTGCCCGACTGTCGGTACGTCTGACGTCTGATTGATAAGCGCGCGCCGCCTTATCTTAATAATATTTAATGCATGGCCAGACCGCTCCTCCAAACGACAACAACATCGAAGTGTGAGGGGAAGAGTGAAGAAAAAGAGTGGAAAAGGAGAACGCATAGTGAAAATGAAATTGAAAAATAATACAAAACGCTTTGTCGGTCATTAGCTTTGAGTGGACGCCGCCGCATTTGGGGATCTTCGTCGTTAGTTTGGGGCACGTTGATTGTGTCAAAGTGAAAAGCCGCAAAAAAATAAAGAAAACAACGCAGAGCCGCATTTGGAATAAAAATAGGAAGGGAACAATGGGCGTAAAAAAATAACATCCAAAATGCACAGCAAAAAACTGCTTTAATTGAGGTATTTTTTGATTAACTACTCTGTGTTTTTCATTTATTTATAGTGAATTTAAAACAGCCTACAATAAAAAAAATAATTTAAAAAATTAGGTTTGTAAAATTTTAAATAAAAGTTACAAAAAATATACAAATAAAATTCAAAATAATGAAATAACGCAAATACTACTTCGGAATTTTGTTCAAAATCCATTAGAGAATTATGTTTACATTTTGAAAATTACATATTTGGATATGCAGAATAATGACTATTAAAAGTATTAGAAAAATAAGAATATTTTTAAATAAATCTACAATTAAATCTAAAAATCTATAATGCATTTAAAATAACAGTTTCCAAAAGTATATTATTTCATATAGATGCTAAAAATTAAAAAATTTTATTTTGCTCTCGCATATTTTAATGGTTTTAAATATAGCCAGCAATTTGTTTGCATAGCCAAGTATGTGCAGCTAAGAGACACACAGGGTAAGCACACACACACACACTCGCACACACATTCTACAGGGTATTAAGCACTTCGTCATTCTGTCTACTTTAAACACAATGCGGTACAAACAGTATTCGCCAAAGAGATAAAACTAAAAGCGTCCAACAAACCAAACCGACGTCAACAAAAGAACACTGTGTGTATGTGTGTGTGTATGTGTGTGTGGGTGTTTGCTATTTGGGCGTCTGTGTGTGTGTGTGTGTCAACGGCACACAGACACTTTCCGCTTTTGAAGTGGCTTTTAATTGATAAAAAGCAAAAAAAAAGAAGAAAATAATGAAATAAAATGTAAAAATAAACCCATAGGAAAAAGGCATCACACATACGCCCTGGTGGCAGTGCAGCAAACTGTGCGCTGATAGCAGACGCATCAAGTGACAGAGACAGCAACGACTATGACGACGACATTGATATTAATTCCCACGCTTTTGATGGCCCCGTGGGTGAGTGGGTGAATGGGGGAATGGGCGAATGGGCGAGTCCCAGATCCACCGAGTTAAATGATAAAACGTGTTGCCCAGAACGACAGGCGGAGTGTGTGGTTTGCTGGCAGGGGCAGGGGCAGGGGCAACAGAGTTGCGCTAAAATGCAAAACTGGGCAATTTGTTGATGCTGAGTGCTTTTCGGCAAATGGTCGACAGCAGATAATGGATGCAACAGACATTCACACACCCATACACACACCAGGGATTGTTGGTTATGTTAGAAGCAAATTTTAGTCAAAAATTGTCGAAATATTTGTGTATTATTCGCATATGTTGACAGCAATGTAAAAGGCATATTTTAGTATGTTTTATATTTGATAAAACAGCTAAATTAAAGTTCTAATTGCAAATATTCCACTTTTTATGTAAGAAATGTGTATAAAATTAAAAGCCATATGAGCTAAAATATAGTTTGCCAAATTAAATGAAATTTTAATTATTGTGTAGTCTGCGACTATTTTACAACACTTTCACATTTTATTATCTTAATTTAGTAATAATAAATATTATAATTTATTTTTATTTAATTTATTATATAATTTAAGAATCTCTTTAAATTCACATCTTTGCTTGTGTCCGACTAAAATTATGATGATACCATCTAAAATGTTTTTTTTAGTAGTTTCAATCAAATTAATGGCATGCAATTTAATATAAACTTATTAAGTTACTTAATATAATATAATACAATATAATATAATATAATATAATAATATAATAATACGTGTATTAATTACCTAAAACGTAATCAACTATACACACACAATAAACATTGTTTCTTTTACAAGTTCCGAATAATTCAATTAGATACAAACAATCCAATTTAATTCAATTATAGAATAAGCTGCTCCAGCGAATTGCTTATTTTATTTATTTAATGTGCACATTGTAATTTAATGCGATTTTATGCCGACTTTAAGACCAGCGTCAGTTATTGGACGGCATATTAAAGTTGGAGCCGGGGCATATGCGGCGTATGCGTAACGACAATGACAATGGAGGTTGGTAATTGGGAGGGGGGAGTGAGGATGGAGGCGGAGTTGTCCGACTCCATTGTTATGATGATTATTTGTAATGTATGTGAATTGTATTGTGGCCTGGCATTATTCAATGCTTTTAGCATTTATTTCCTCTGTGAGCGTATTTATTGTTTTTTCTGTGTATCTCGTGTTAATCATGCTACAATGCAACCATGCCACAATAATCATAAGAATAAACAGCAACAACAACAACAACTACATTATTATTATTTTAGATATTTATGTATTTATGTATGGTGGTCTGGGTGGGTCTCTCTCTCTCTTGACATGGCTCCTGATAAAAATTTAATGTAGCATGTTAACAAGCGACCCGTTATGATTACGCACACACACACACGGACAGTCAGACAGACAGACAGAGAAAAAACTAGAACTCCAACAGAGCAGCAATAATAACAGCAAACGGCAACTACAACAACGCAGCAGCAATTCCAATATAAAACGTTCTGCAGCACAATTTGCCATTTCAATGATGATGGCCACGACGACGTCTCCATCCAAGCCAAAGGCCCAAGCGAAGCAATCGACATTCCACACTGCCCGCTCGCTTCACTTCCCACTCTCCATTCCCCATTCGCATTCGCATTCGCATCAACATCCGCATCCGCATCCGAATTCTTTATAGGTGCGCCGTCTTCGCTCCAGGAAATGGATAATCAATATTCACAATTGAAATTCTTCATAAATTGGCAAAGGGCCGCATTATAAAGCAGCCCAAATGGTTGCGGTTTTTAATTTTTAATAAAGGGAAATAATTAATTTTATTTGAAATTTAAGCGCAATTTACATAAGGGAAAACAGTCCTATTTGGCTTTTAATATGAATACAAAAGACAACAAAAAGTGTTAAAACGAGTTTTTGATTTTAATATTATTATTGATAATTTTCAAAATGTACGTTTTGTTATTTATACTTAAATTGGTTTCATTTAGACCTGAAAATATGTGGCCAAATCAGCCGCTAGCAACACAAATAAAAGCAACAATTTATACGCAATAATCCAATAACCACAAATCGTATTAAACTTTCATAAATAATTATTATGGCATATAATTTATTGTACAATAATAAATAATAAACATCATCATGCACATAAACACATACACACACGCACACACACACACACACACATTGCATTACATTAATACATTTATAAAGTTGGAGTTGCTGTGTTTTTGTCAGACGAAAAGTTTTAATCGCTGAGGGCTCAACTTGTAACTGTTGGGCAGGGGGGGGGGGGGGAAACTCCATTAGCTTTATCATACATTCAACTCGGCTATCGGCAGAGTGTGGAGAATCCAACAACGTCATAAATTGTTAGCGCCAATTAATCATTATTATTATTTTATTTTTTTTTCACTTCGTTCGCGTTGTGTGTGGCTTCAACTTTTGATGCAGTGCATTAAATAATTGATGACGCATCTAACGGATACATTCTGAAAGCAAGCATCTGTTGAGAAACTGTCAATTTCAATTTATTTACGCGTTGAGCCGCACAGCGCAGAGCATTAACAGTGAGTGCCACAATCGGGCGGGGCAACAAGTAGGTTGCAAGTGGAAACAGGTCAGCCACAGTCGGCACAAAAAGTATTCGCACTCGTATCTAGGGTACTGAGCACAACGCGGACAACTTATGGGGAACGGCGCTGGGAGGGATTCGGGAAACAGGGTGTTTGCTAACGCGTGCCTTTGAATTCATTTAAGGGTATACACCACATAAAACCCAACACAGGTCAGAGCCGGGCAAAGGCAACAAAGATGCCTAAAGATGCCGGGTCCGCAATATGATAAGAATGCTTATCAAAAAACGTGAAAGGGTCACAGTGAAACAGATCCCCAAAAACAACAGAAGCCCAACAATTTTTATTACTTTTGACAAATGATGGTGAGGAGTGGTGCGGAGCGGTGCGGAGCATTGCGCTGCTGGGCATGGGATATATTCCAAGAATTCCAAGAGTTATTTATGTTTGTACAGTTAATTTGCATCCCATTGATGTCGCGGCCCGGCTCATTCACAGAATATATGCCCGTTGAAAGAGCTGAGAAAAAGGTTTCGAAAATATATTTTATGCGTGCATAATTAATACTTGAGCCGAAGCTGGAGAGTGAAAAGCGAGGCGTTGGCTACACACTTTCAGCAGAGCGGCAGTTAAGCGGCTTCAAACCAAAAAAAAAAAAACAAAAGAACGGATGTGGCATCAAAGATTCTTAGGCCTAAAACCGAAACGAAACGAAACTAAACCAAACTTGAACTGAAAATTCACACTCAAACTCAAAAAGAGTCGTACTCAAAATGTGTGTCTGCTGAGCTGAGCTGAGCTGAATCGACATCTTTTTCAACGCTCACCCGGAGTTGGTCATTGTGTTTTGGGCTAAGCTGGCATTAAATTTTCATGCTTTAAACAGCGGCTCGAAATAGGCTTAGGCCTGCCTGCCTCTGTCTCGGCCTCTGCCTGAATGCCTCCGAGTCGACCCCGAATGCTTTTCACTTGAATTTCTGTCGGTGGCCATATAATTAAGGCGCGCACACCGGCAAAATATGAGCGCAACACTTTTCGAGCCGCTGCAAGTTACAAAAAAAAAACAGAACCTGCAATTTGCCAGCAGCAGCATCAGTGCCAATGGTGGTAGCTGCATGCACAACACCAGCAACAGTGGTGCCCCAAGTTCGAGTCCGAGTTAAAACCCTGCACGATGCTTGCTGCTCATTAAAAAGCAAGAAAACAAAAATAACACACATACGTGCAGATATAAAACCCCAGCCATGTTGGCTGCTGCGGCTGGCTTCTTCTTCTTCTTCTGCTGCTGCTGTTGCATGCTGCTGTTGCTTGCTGCTGCTTACTGCTGCTGCAAAACCTGACCAACAAATTGCGGCGAGCTGCCCCTAAAAGTGCCACAGTTAATGGGCACCAAACAGCATCTCCCAG
Organism: Drosophila fungiperda; assembly: GCA_035042345.1. Classification (NCBI taxonomy): domain Eukaryota; kingdom Metazoa; phylum Arthropoda; class Insecta; order Diptera; family Drosophilidae; genus Drosophila; species Drosophila fungiperda. Next base: position 1,047,873 of record JAWNLM010000021.1, read on the forward strand.
TTTCACTTCACAGTTACCCCGTCGCTGCACCGTCTTCCAGCTTCACACCCATCCCCACCACTCCCCCCTTCCCTCCCACACTTTATTGCCCTAAACCTCGTGTCTGTGTTAATTTGATATGCTGCTGCTTGAAGGAGCCATCGCCATCTGTCAGTTGTAGTTGAAGCCCCTATTGGACGCTAGATGGCGCTCCCCAAAAGAGGGCTGTACCAAAAATTGATAGTTCAGTTACTCAAAACAGTGGCAAAAGCAAAAAAAAAAAAAAATACCTGTCTAACTGAGCTTGAGTCGTTTTTTTCCAGCAATTTATCATTTTTAATAAGTAACTATTATGCAAGAGTAAACAAGTAATTTAATTTTTTTTTAGCAAGAGGTCAAATTTATGGTATAAAATTAATTATTTGTGTCAAGACAAATTGGTTGTACTTTTTTTGTAAAATGTTCAAATGTTGTTAATGATAAATATGCATATATTTTTAAAAATTAATTAGAAATCACAACAAAAATAGAAATATTTAGCAAACATTATTACACAATATATATTAGTCAATAATTAAAATTTTAGCAGCTAGAAAAAACTCAATTGACGCCCCATTTTAAATGTACAAAAAGTTTGTAAACTAATTTTAACTAATTATTATAATTCATATTCCATATTTCATTGTAATTTGCATTTAATTTGCTTTTTTGAAGTGCACTTTGCGATTAATTGCGAGAACCCTTTCAACCACCCATGTAATCTAAACTGTGAGTGCATTGCACCAACTACTAACTACACCCAAACACACACACACAACGCAATTTGTTTAATTAGTTTTCGTAGAAAGTTTTTCCAACCATTTGAAACTCTCTACTCGAGTACTACACATATATATATATATATATATATATAGATATATACATATTTATATATAGATATATATAATATCTGTATTATGTGCTATGCGTATCCGGTGTAAAATAGTTTAGTAACGCACTCAGACAGGGTCAATCGTCTCAAATGGCAGAGTACAAGTATGGGAAGGGGAAAGGGGGGTGGTAAAATTCGACGAAATTGCCAATCCGTGGCACATAATTCACATTACGAGCGACTGCGAAAGCGGCAACAACATACATTTTGACATATATGAATTGATCATTATGTAAAATTATGATTTGTGGCGTTCAAATTACGAAAATTTGTTACATATTCTGGCGCGTAGGAAGTCGCAAAGTTGCACGCATGGCTGCCTCCTGGTCTCTGCAACACCCCCACACAGCCACACTCCACATACAAAGTCAGCCGGCTGCCCCTTTTATTTGCCCCATGCGCCAGTTTCAGCCACAACCACAAATCATTTTTTCGGTTTTTGTATGTATTTTGAGCAGATTATGAGACTCGTTGGCTGTTGTTGTAGTTCTTCTTGTTGTTGTTGTTATAAAAATTGACTTTTCGCAAAACGATAAACGAGAATTATTGCGTCGCTTGCTGTGTGGCGGGGTAAATGCCACAATATTCACGCATAATTTGTGTGCCCCTCACTCGGGCAAGGCGAAACAGAAATAGGCGCTGAATGAGCCAAAAATATGCAAGCCATATGCAATTTGTGCTAACAAAAAAAAAAAAAATCTAGCCGAGTAGAAAACTGATGAGCGGAAGCAGCTGATAGGCCGTGCAGCAAATACTATGTCATTTGCAACGAAAATGGAGTACCAAATTAAGCAATAAACAGCCGTGTTGCAAGTAGCGGAAACGGCAAAGTGTTTCGTTTTTCCAGTCTACAATCGAATGTCTGCCAATTTGCGAAATTGGAATAGTTGTACGTAATTTAAAGCACACCTAAGATAATAGTATGTTGCAGCATCTATAAACTATATATCAATAAAATTGCTACAGCAACAACACGATTTTAATTCCATATTTTTTATTTTTTTTTGTTTTGCCTATTTGGCTTAAGCCAAGATAAAAATACATATTTTTTCAAGTCTTCATAAACCTTCAATTAATGTTAATTCTTAATTTACTTATCTTTGCATCTATAGCTCTAATTTGGAAATATTCATTTCATTTCCGCCTAACGAATATGTATTTCAGAGACCAACTGCGCCTAATTATATGAGTCGACTTATCGGCTGCAGAGATCTGCTTGCCAGGGACAGAACTCTCATCGGCGCTGAGTTCTAAGAAATCCTGACACATTGTTAGCAGCTATAAAAACGTCAGCAGGCAGACATGCAGAGCAGGGCAGAGGATGGATAGCTGCGGAGGGACGCAGTCAGGACACATGGCGAGCAATCTTTCAGATTTTGGTTTTTCGGGATTTTCGTCGCAACAAACAGCGTGACACACAAACACACACACACAACACAAAAGACAAAAAAAAAACAGCGCAACACAACCAACACACACACGGCTAATGATGGCAACTTCGTGTGTGTCTTGTCTCTTGTCTCTCTTTGGCGGGGGGTGCAACAATTGTGTGCCCCTCGACTTTGGTACACTGAAATTGATTTCAACTAAGCGTGTGCGAGTGTGTGTATGTGTGTGTGTGTGTGTCGAACAGTTAAAACTTCCGCCTGCATAGCTCTTAAACCGCATTACACAGCTGCTCTACTCCCCCCCTCTCACAGCTCTCCATAGGTCTTTGATACCGGCCAGAAGTTGCTGGAGCCGCACTTCCGCTCCTGGTACTTATGACCACCTGATAGGCAGGTGTTGTCCGTTATGCCGGCAGTATAAGTTTGTGCCTGCCCTGCCTGTGGCCGCCAGCATCTGTCTGTCTCTCGACTCTGATCCCGCACAGGGTCTGGTCTGGCTGTGATTCGGCGTCTGCTTCTCCATCTGACTCTGGCAAATTCGTGGAAATGCTTTTTGGGTGTGGTCGAGTCGAGTTCGGATTCGAGTTTGAGTTCGAGTTTGAGTTCGAGTCCCGAGTTGAGTTCTGTTTCGCAGAGCCAAACTAAATTTCAATTGCTTCAAACTGAATGCTGGTTTCGTTGTAAAGTTCTTATTAAGCTGATTTGCCATATCCAGTTGAGGATACCGATTGAGGTCTTCACAGAGAGAGAGACAGAGAAAAAGAGAGAGAGAGAGAGAGGGGGAAAGAGAAATTGTAATTGGTAGGGTCGGTTGTTAACTTACTTTGATGTACAAGTGAATTGCTTTAATGGCTTTCCATTGACTATAAGTGCGCTCAACTGAACAACAAGATTCCTACAATATCAAAGCTTAAGAAACTTGTGTATTATTGTCAATTTTAGGAGTTGAAATTTGGATTTGTAAATAGCTTTGTTTAATATAAGTACCTTTGCTTTACAGATCAAAGTTGGCTTGAAGCAAACAAATTGCTTGCCTGACTGATTTATGTACATTATTCAAAATCTGTTTGATTAATGAAAGGCGAATAAAGACAAATAAAAAGTAAATAAATGTCAGCTTCAAGGTAAAACTGCAAACATGAGTTGTGCTTAAATTTTTCATTAAAAGTTGTTAGTTAGTTGTAAAAGAAGTTTTATTTAGACAGCATTTTCAACTTTATTTCTCTCAAATATTATTGCAGGTTTTCTTAGTTGTTGTTGCTGTTGCTTGTGTTGTTTTTAATATTCTGTGATTTCTGCACTTTGCATACAAAAGGGGAACTTGTTAAAGTAAATTCCCTGGATAGACAGCTGCTCCCCGCAGACGCCGCTCCCCGACCCCGCCCCGTCCCGCCTGTCGCTCAGAGCACTTGCTGACTGTCATTTGTACAATTTATGACTTGTTGTCAATGAAATGCCACCCAGAAAGCGTTGCCATTGTGTTGACACCACACACACACACACACAGAAACACACACACACAAGGCATTGTTGTCGCATAGCTGCACATCTTTTGCTGCCATTTTTAATTTCATTTGTGCCACAATTTAAAATGCAAAACACATGAAAGAGAGAAAAGATGAAGGTGAAGGGAAAGGAAGGAAGACGACTCCTTCGCTGTCAGCGCTGCTTGTCTCCGTCGTCTCGGGCACTTTGACAAATGCCGCACAGTTTAGCTAGGTGCTAATGGGGCGCTGGTGGTCGTCCGTCGCATGGACGACGAATCGGAACGTGGACTTCGACTGGGGTACGCTGATCCGCAGAGCCGCTCGTCGCGCTTATTGAAATTGATGAGCGGCCAAGTACGTGGCAGCTTAGCTTAAATCTTCCCCGTCGACAGGGGTCTACAAATGAATATACAGCCCGCCGCCAGCCCGCCTGCCTGCCCGCCTGCCTGCCCGCCTGCCTGCCCGTCTGCCCGCCTGCCTGCTCGTCTGCCTCTGACATTGATTGATTGTTCTAGCAGCGTAATTTATATGATTGTATTAGGAGTTAAGCCAGCGTTTGGGCAGAGTGCGTCTGGGCACAGATCCCCCAGTTATTAATAGTAGTTGTTGCCTTGCCTTGCCTCATTGTTATTTCAACAACAAATTTCGGCAGAAAAATAGTTTTTCGTTCATAAAATATGCGTTGGCATTTCACATTTAATGATCCCAGCAACAGCCACAGCAACATCAGCCGCTCAACAGTCCCTGCCCATCAATGTATCCACTAAGCCACAGCAGCTCAACAAGAATATTAAAAAAAAAACAGAAGAAAATCAAGCATTTTATGTAAAAATGTTCTTCTGATATTCTTAAACTGTTAGCAGCAATATAAAGTAGACGGCATACTAAACAAATTTAAGTGGAATTGAAACAGAGACATACTTGTACTATATAATTTGGTTTTTTATTATAAATTATTATTACTATATTTTATATATTACTTTGATTTCAAAAATAAATAAATAAAGCCATCTCCAAGCACTCTACAAAGTGCTGAGACCCTTGCCGAAGGTAATATATGCAAAATGCTTACCAACAAATATTTCCCAATAGAATTTTGTTGAGCTGCGAACATTTTCCACAAAATTTGATACAGAAAATATGTTGCATTTACCGATAGGAAAACACGTACGCAAAACCACAGCTACACAGAGAGAGAGAGGAGCTCTGCTACCAGGCTCCCAATGCGCCCGTAACCACTACCACCCCCCCTTCAGTCCACGGCCACAGCAATCCTTGCAATTTTGTTTGCCAGCAAAATTTGCATTTTATTTATGGCTGACGTTTAGCGTACTATGCTGGAAAACGTTAAGAGTGTAAAAGGGGGCGGGCTGGGCATGAGATGGACCGCAATGGGTTGATTTTCAATTTAGCAGCTGCTTTAAAAGTGGCGCTCAAATATTTCACTTTTTTTTTTCTTTTTTAAGTGTTTCTTGTTGCCCTAGCTTCATTTGGCCATGGAGACTGCAGACGCTTGAACTTCATCTGTGCACTGCACCGTGGCAACGTCGAAAGTTTAATGTCTTTTCGGGCTAATTGAGTAGCCGAGCCTAGGTATGGGTGGCTGCGGGGGCCAAGGGTGGTGCGGTGGGTTCAAAAAGTTGCTGCCAAGTCATGCATCTAATTATGGAGCAGCACTAAAAAAATATACTTAAGAACTTTGCGGCTATTTATGGCATCGTGAGTGCTTTATATATGACCAACTAAACAAATTGGGGGATCTGGGGGGTCTTACCCTCTCTCAGAAGGGAACTCTGTCCCTCAATGTCTGGTGTTAAGCGTAATTAACTGTTAGTTGAGTTTTGTAAACTGTTTCTACACGCAGCCAGCCATTATATGGCTGCAGTGCCAATGGCCAAGGCAACGATTAAACTTACATTTATATTTATTTGTTAGCTCTTTGACTGGAGGTCATTTTAAAGATAAAAACTGAAAGGCTAACACAAAACTATAGATAGATATAATAGATTTAGCATAGAGTCTGCAGTAGGAGTAGGGAAATATATATATAAATTTAAAATAAAATACATTAATCTATAATTATATACAACTATATATCAGGATCAGGAAATTGCTTCTTCTGCCAATCGTCGTGGTTTGTGTAACTCATTTATCATGCTGATGATTCTGTTAGCTGCATTTGACCTGAAAATAAGCAAAAATTTGCATTTATAAACCTTCCCGCTGATTGAAATTCCTTTATTGGAATCGCTTTTAATTGGTTTTAAGACAGCCGCCGATCAACTGGTCAACAACGTTAGTTAATCCCATGCACATGTTTTTGAGATACTTGGGTCTGGTTTGGTCTGGTCTCGATGGCTAAGCCGGTTGGTTCATTGAATTAAGATAACGGACATGAACATCGAGTAATGGCCAGACTCAATTGCTTCATTGCCTTTAAGCCAAACTGCCTTCTACTGCTACCTGTAAATACTATTCGAGTATCTTTTTATTTCTTCCGTTTTTTGCTCTGTGTGTAACCTAAGCACTCTGGTAACCAACATAACGGTCTGGCACAGGCAGCTGCTGCTGCTGCTGCTGCTGTTGCCCTGGCGCCAAGTGGCCAACTGGCCAACTGGCGTCCGTGTTTGGGGCCAAATGACGGCCACATAGCGTCCATTAAATTATACAAACAGCAATGTCTCCATTGGACAAACTGCACAGCATTACGTGGTCTACGGTAAGAGTCTGGGGCAGGCAATGAATGAGGCAATGTTGTTGCGGCTGTATCTGCATCTGTGCTGTATCTGAATTTGTATCTGTATCTGTATCTGTATCTGTAGTCATGTGAAACTATTTCAAGCCAGGCAATTAAACTTTGTGTCTGCATTTATAGTTTTTTTTTTTGTTTTTTTTTTTGTATAAATTGCCAATGCTATTAAACGAAATTAAAGCTGCTTCAGGAGCATGGCAAGAGGTGTGGCAGGGGGTCAATCTATGGCTTTGATATTTCCGTGCACTTAAACACTTAACGCCATTGTTTATACACTTGAGTGCACTCCGCTCTCTGCCGCCTTTTGATGCGGTGTGAAAAGTCGGCGAGCAAACAACAAACACATTGAAACACACACATGACACACACACACACACACGCACTGAGCAAAGACATTTTCTTTTTTTAAGGCAAACACGCAGCAAATCCAAAAAACATATCCGTAGCAATGCTCATAAGTGTTCAACTAAATGGAAAAGCATTTCTTTTAAGCGTTGACAAAACAATAAAATAAAAGACGCTTATGCTCAAAGGAGATTGGAACGAATGCCACATGCCACATGTGCCACTAGGTCCCTACACGTTTCGATTTCTAGCTTTGCCTGCCCATAATGAAGGTATTGTGTGCGAAGCTCTCTTTCCGAGTGCTCCTTGGCGTGAAAACTGCCAGTGAAGATTTCCGTTAAGGCGGTACCGAGATGTCACCGTCCCCCAGAGCAATGGCTGATGAGAGGAGTGGTGGGCGGGGGATGGTTGTTAGCCAAGTATAGGCGTCGCTGTCATGGCCAATTTGAGGCGAGCAATTTTGGCTCAAACGAAAGCTGTTTTCAGATAGCTTTCGGAAACGCTCAGTGCACGGTTTGCGTATCTATTTAGCTGCATGCGTCTGGCTAAGTGGCAGGCAAATAGATGGCAACGGCAATTCGAGCTGACAAAGATTTCGCATTTAATTTGCTAGATACGCCAAATACGAAATTGCAATAATTCAAAAGCCAATTACTATAAATTGGATATTGCGTGCGTAATTCAGTTTATGTATTTACTTGCCGAGATTATTTAAATTAAGTGCAAATTTAAACTGTTTCTTGGCGCTAATCGACTTGATTTGATTTAAATTAAAATCTCTCGTTTTTTTCTTTTCTTTGTAAATTTGAATAAATTCTTACTTAGTTTTATTAATCAGAATAATATATAATATTATATTTATAAAAGAAATAAATGGTTTTTATAAAACCTAATTTAAATATTAAATTAATATAATTATGCCTAACGTAAAGCCAGCGAAAAAACATATTTAAAATAAAAAAAGTCTCAAAAAATATTATACTTGAAAAAATATATATTGTCGAAAATGTAAGAAGTTTTTTTGGCTGAGTATTTTTTGCAACTAACTTGAATATTTTTCATATCTATTTAGACAATCTTGTCGGGTGCACCGCACACTAAAACTGGGTCAATTTAATGCCATTTTTGTGGCAACAGCCATTTAGGTAGAACAACGCTTATGCCGCTCAAGCAGCAGTTGCGCCAAAAGTGAAATGCCAATTATGCCCGAATCCCCATACTCTACGGTCCCTTATACCCCCACCCGACCGCATACCACCTCCGAATGCCTCATTCCACCGATCGGAAAGGTGACTGCCAACTGCTAACAATGCATAGCCTCCCACGATGGCAACACCGCCTGTCACATTCTTTTTCCTTTTGTATATATATAAATATATTTCTTTCTGCTTATTTGGCTTTTTGTTGCTGTTATCTAGCTGGGCTATATGGCGGAATCCTGCATCCTGCAGGCGCTGCCCCAGGCAACAGCTGTCAACCAGGTTACGTGTGAGAAGTGCTCTTTTATATTTGGCTGGCTGAAATTGAAATGGTTTTGTTGTGCGAGTCTAGCATAAATTTAAGCCATGCGCCACAACAAAATAAAAGACAACTGCATAAAGAGGACCAAAGTTCGGAATTCGAGTAACACACACACACACACACACACGCCATATGTGCTTATTGCCTAATTCGATTTCGACGCGCACAGAATTAAGCCAGCTTCTGAGCTTCCTTTTGTTTTAGCTAAACAATAGAGCGAGGGAGAGAGAGAAAGAGAGAGAGAGAGAGTGATGAAGAGAGTGCAACAACAGCATAGCTAAGACAACAACCAACAAAGAAAGCAAAAAAAAAAAGACATGAAAAGACAAACATAACAGAACACAGAAAGGCAGCCACATCGATACGTGCCTGGCATTTGGCATGTCGGATTAATTTCATTTTGTATCGGATATCTGGCAACTGGAAGTAGGGGCGCCCTTGTCTGTCTGTGTGTGTGTGCGTGTGTGTATGTTTGTGTTTATGTTTGTTTTTAGCTCTTCGCATTGAGTTTGGTCTCTCAATCTTTTAGGGGCCATGTAATGGCCGCATTAATTTGAATTGCATAATTTATTCCGCAGCGAGAGAAAGAAATGAAATTAAGTCAATGGCCCTAGCAAAATAAGTATGAAAATCGATTACAGAGACAAACTCAATGCTCAATGGCTGCAAATGACAAGGCCCACTTACGTATGTATATATATAAATTGTTAGATATATATATGTTCAAGACTTCGACCCTGGTCATGACCAGCATGGTTGTCAAGACTGCGAAGCAACCCATTTAATTGGAGAAATTTAACACGTACGCACATTTGTATTCATTTTTGGTCTTATGTCGTCTTCGTGGCAATTGGATTAAAGACATTAAAGACTCTCTTTTCTTTGCTACTCTTCGCTCTTCTTGCCATTTCGTTCAACTGTAAATTACATTGCATACTTAGCACAGAATGCCAAAGAACGGCACACTTGCTCTGTGTGGGGGAGAGAGCGAGGGAGAGAGAGAGAGAGTGCATAGAATGAAGTTTGTTAGTATGCCATAATCGTATGAAGTCGTTTTATTTATAGCATTAGCGCATATTAGGCCTAATGGGCATAACATACGCCGGGCAGCACGAAAAAGGAGCACACCCACACACACACACACGCACACACTTGTGGGCGGGTTATCTTAGCAAAAAGCGACAAATCGAGCCGATGACGATGGCGAGAGAGAGAAAGAGCAAGAGGATGAGAGAGTGTGTCGCTGACTAAATTGTTATTAACGGTTGTGTGACAAGACATTTTGCGGAAACGTGAATGTGATCAAGAGTTATGCATGCGTATCACTAAAATTACAATGAGCCCATAGATAAAATATATCTCAAATCGTTATTTAGCGTCAGCGATGGAATATTAAGCAGAAGTTTTTTATAACATAACAAATTTCTAGAAGTAGGCAAACATAAACAAAAGAAATAATACACATTTGAATTGCTTGTAAGCAGTTAAAATCATTTCTACCTGATAAGTTCGTCATAATTGTCAGAAATATTGTTAAATCAGTATTTGTTCAAAATGCTAGCTGTTGCTCATTCAAAATATTACGTTATCACATTTATATTACTAACTGTTTTTGAACTGTGAGCTTTACATACCCTAAAAGTCGATTTATATATTGTATAAGAATAGATTTAAGTAGTAATTTTTCTTCATCAAATATTGGTAATTTAATTAACAATCTATAGAAATTTACTTTAATATTGTTTAGCTCAAATATCATACAATTATTATATTTGTTAGAAAAATAAAGAAAATGTTAAAAGAAAATCCTAAACAGCAATTACAAATTTTTTTTTAATGCTACATTTGTTTGTAATTTTCTCTAGTTTTTCTTTCTCAACTAGCTCCAGGTAGTTATTTTAATCTTACCTAATTCATATAACTTTAAAATATTTCATTACTTTTTTTAATATTACGTACTAAATAGTTCAAAGCAGCCATTTCTAAATTCATAAATAAAATTTATTCAAAATGCACCCTTAAATATATTTCAACTTGGCTGATGCCCATTTCTACACATCACCTGATTTACTGGCTTATATTGAAATCCATTTAAGCAAGGCGCTGAGTGGATACACTGCCTGTATCAAGTTAGCTGATTAAATAAACTGATTGATGGCATGCCTGATTGAAGACTTCACTCAGCTCCCCTATTAATATCCCCATATCCACACTTCATAACTAATGCAACCCTTCTCTTTTTTTTACTTGCAGGTGTGTACCAAAAATAGCTTAAGGCTTATCCCTCTTTTGGCAGTGACTCGGGCAACCCTTAAAGAATGTCCGTCACTTGGGGGGTTTTTGGGGGTGTGTTTGTTGCACGTATTTCACGCTTTAACAAACTGTATGGCAACGACAGCAATCTCAGCTTGAGCGAACTACGCTCGAAGAATATTGTAAGCATTATAATCGCATTAAAGCGATAAATGCTCGAAATCGATTCAAGTAAGCTGAAAAACAGTCAGTCGGCAGTTTTCCCTATTTAGTTTTTCCACCAAAAATCAGTTGAGGGTGACTTTTGTCAGCCACAGAAACCGAACGCCCAAAAGTGCCTATTTTTGGTGTACGTGTGTTTTAAAGCAACCCTTAGTCCCCACCACCACCACACAGCAAAAAAGAAAAAAAAAAGCACATAGAACGAGCTTGAAGCGCCACCAAATTAGAAGAGCCGCAGTGCCACGAGACTGCCGGGAAAAATATGACAAGAGGCGAGGATTGTTATCGCTGGCATTGCAGGCGGTGGCACTGCAGCGGAAATGGCAACGTTGAACAACCCCCTTCCGCCAAAACACACAAACCCAACCAAAGTTGGGGTTGCCAATACAAACTCCCTTGCAGCCTGAGGTTGGTTGAGGTTGGGCTTTAGACTTTGCCCATTGGATTTTGCAGTCCATTGTATGAGTCGATGACGCAATACGTCTTTTTTCCGCTCTTTGCTATGTGTGCTGCGCAAAAAGGGTTAAGGGGAAATGGCTTACAATTAAGCCAACGCTGATGAGATCTGAAATTTAAGGAACGCCTACGCACATAGAGGAATACTTGAAGCTGGAGGCGTAGGTCTATCCCCGCCCTGCTGGGGCATTTCGAAAGTTTTTCTTCACACTTGATCAAGTTGCGACTTCCTTTTTGCTTTCTTTTCAAAGTGCAAACAAAATTTATTTTCCATTTAGTTTTTTTTTATAGAGCGCAAACACAACAACAGCGCAAACAAACAAGAAAAAAAAAAGAATGTACAAAAGTTGGAAAAAAGAAAAGCAGCTAAGGGCAAAGCCAAACAAAGTTCAATCAAGTTAACTTTGTTGCCAATGCCGGCGAGCGACAAAAGCTGAACAAACGTGGCCGGGTGGTGGCGGCAGTAAGTAAAAGTTCAAAGCCGTCGCCCAGACTTTTGACTGAAAGTCGTGGCCGATTTGACCGAAAGCAGCAGACCCAACCAATGCCCAATGCCCAATGGCCAATCCCTATACAAGCGTCCTCAGCTAGCCTCCAGGGTCTTATCACTCATCTCAGCACACTCACCTCCATCCGCCCTGGTAAGTTCAATCAAGTTTAAAGCTATGCAAGTTTGAGGCACTTAAACGTGGCCAACTCAAAAGGGCCATGACCAAGTAATGTGGTTTAGTGGGTGCCAATTTGCTAAGTTTGTCACGTTTTGCGTTGTCACACAATGTAAATAGCTCATTCAGTAACTGAAACTATGAGAGAACTGCCAAGGAACATGACAAAAATTAAATCAAGATAAATAAATAATGTAAATAGAATGTTGTTAGGAGTTGTATACATTTCAAAAGCTGTTGAGTTACCTTTTTGGCGATGAACATTCACTTAATACATTTCACTAATGGCTAAAAGTATCTTTAATAAATAAACTTACTACTCACTAAAGTAGTTAAAGATACAAAGTTGAGCATTTTGCTTTAAGCGCTTATTTTCTTCTGGGTTATATAAAACTTTACCTTTCTGCAACTTTGTGGCAAGTATTTAAAGCATTTCGTCTTGAGCAAAATTGTATCAGCAGCTGCTCGAGCTGAGAGAATGTTAACTATCTGGGCAAGTCTTGAGAAAGGCATTCATTCAACACTCGCTTACAACAAGAAAATTCGATGTGCAGCCAACAATAAACTTGGCAACAGTGTTGAAGTTTTATAATGAGCCAAACAGCAGCAGCAGCAGCAGCCGTGCCGGGAAAATGGGTCAAGTTGTATGGCCAATATGGCGCTATGAATAGATGGTTAGCAGGGCAGCAAAACTGGGACTTCAAATTGATTATTGTACTGGGAATATTTGCATAGCACTTTGGTGCGTCATGCGGTCGACGTGTTTTGCGGTCTGTGTCAGGCAATTAACTGCAGAAAGAAAATCAATTACAAGGCGACTCTCAACTTGAAGAGCCAATGATTTCCGCCAAAGTAGTTGTCGGAGCCTTAATTGCTTTGCCACAGACGGGGAGACAGAGACAGACAGAGAGAGGGGGGGGGGGGGGCCTAAGTGTAGACGCTGTTGAAAGACGTTCAGAGACCCTTTGCCTAAAACGGAAATCATGTTATGAACAATAACAACAACAACAGCAGCAGCAGCAATAACTCATAAATATCCAGACAAACAGGGACTGAGCAAAAATATAATGACAAATCAGAAAAACAAGTCAAGCGCAAGTGGGAGAGTGGGAGGAGGGAAGGGACAGCTGGACAGCAATCATAAGAAGCTGATGAAGTGACTCTTCCTGCATTCCCTGGGCGGCACTCTGCTGAGTCAGAAAATAATGGAAAACAATTTAGGCTTGGACCTAGCGACTCCAGTGGGCTAAAAGGAAAGCGAACGAGCAACGATGACCATATATATATATATATATATATATATATATATAAAAGAAAAGCTAAGAGCAAATAACAATTGAATTTTCAAATGCTGCCTATTGTTTATCCGGCATATAGAAATTGGCTGCCCCTTGTTAAAATGCAATCAAATTGAAGCTGTAGACGAGCCACAAATATTTTTTTATTTTTTTTTTTTATTTTGTTGTTTGTTAGCTTTTTGTGGCTGCGCCTCAAATGCGGGCCAAGCGCAAAGCCAGCTGACAGAGGCGAATTTAATTTGGAATCCATTGGAGGCCACAACAATTCCCAAAAAAATATAAAAAAAACACAGCAGCCACAATAAGAACAGCAACAAATGTCTTGCAACAACCACAATATGAATCCACTAAGAATGCAGCTGTTAAGTTTAAAAGTGGCGACTAATTGATACCCTGTTAAACTTAAAAACAAGGATTAGGAGTGGATTATAATGTAAATCATAACAAATATTTCTGTTAATTTATAAAACATACATTTTATATATAGATTATGAATTTTAAGAGCCTGCGTAAAAATTGAAATTTTTTTTTTGTTCTTTCTGGAATATTTTAAAATATTTCTTTAAATTGTTTGGGATAAACATTCTCTCACTTGAAATTTGTAAGCTTTTCTTAGAAAACAATTTGAATGCTTCTTTGATCAAATATCCTAAATTAATTTTTAATTACCGCGGTCTTTAAAAATAATTTGTGACCTGATTTCTGTGTTTTGCTGCCTATGAAAATCTCTCTCTGGCAATTTGTTTCAATTCAGACTTTCGAATTGTACTCTAAACTAAGTATAGGGTATACAGACTCAGACCAAACACAATCTCCTCGGCGGCACTCGAGTGCAACGTGGCATGGAGCTGGGCATTGGGAACGGTTGTGAGGCTTGGCTGCCTCTTGGCTACTGGTTTTTGCCGACAATCCACAAAAAACAAGAAAAAAATTACTCTCGCCAAACAGTAGCCCCGTTGTCAGAGCCGTCGGATCCCCCCCTTGAGCTGCCGTGCTCCGTCTCCTGATCCACTCGGAGCCCACATGTGTGTTAAGGCAACAGCTACAAATACAGCTTGTCGCATTTGTGCCTCGGGACTGACTGCAAAGTTTTGTACGTAAATCTCGGGGCTTTTTAAATACGCTACGTGCAGCGAGTGGAGAACGTGCTGCGTGCTGAGTATTTGTTAAAAAAAAAAATACAACAACAACAACACACACACGCAAATGCCAAACAAAAAAAAATAAAATAAAGATTTTTGCCAAGAAGTTGCCGACAAAAACGACGCGTCGTCGGTTTGACTTTGTCATATGAAAAGTAAACAAACGACAGGCAAAAGGCAACAAATTCGGCCCAGCGGCCAGATGACAGAAAAACAGAGAGAGATAGAGAAGAGTGAGAGACAGAGAGAGGGAGAGAAAAACAGAGGCGTAGATTGGTAGAAGGAATATGTTAATACGAAATTGGGCCAAGAGCTCTTATGGAACTTAAGGAGTATAAAATTCAGCACAAGCGTACATCGAGAATTTTAGTGTAGCTCTTCTTCTTCTATAAATATTATATATATACGGTCTAAAATCTACATATATATATATATATATATATATATATATATTATATATATGGTTTAAAATCTACACCGAAAAATACGCAAAAATTGTTTTAATAATGAGAAAACCAATTGCAGGCAATTTAATAAAAAAAAGCATTTCTATTAATGCAATTCTAAATGAATTAACTAATTTGCTGTACATAAGTATTTCCTTAGCTCTACGCATCCTCGACATTTAAAAGTGCTTCCGAGCACAATTATAATTTGTAATCCCTTCAAGCAAGTGCATTTTTAAACGCCACTGCAATCTTAAGTTTTTGCCATAGTTTGAGTAAGAAACTTCACATTAACTTCTTGTGAGAAGCACACACGTAGCTGCTGCTCAAGCTGCTGCTTGGCTTGAGCCCCAATCCAAGCCAAGTCAACCCAACCCAACCCAACACTCACCCCTTTCCAAAAGCCCCTTAGCAGTCCAGCAACGTATGTTCCGAGCACAGACGAAAAACAGTTAATTACAGGCAAGTAGCTTAAGGAAAAATGGCGACAATGGAGCCGGGGCAATAAAACTATTTTATGGCCAAAAGTTTTTGCCCCCAGAACTCAAACTCAAATCGAGCCGACAGTGAAAAAGTTTATTTAATAAAAGTTGCTCGGTCAAAGTGCTTTAAGGATAACTCAAATATGTATAGAATTTGCAGAGATCTCTGATATTTGTGTGCAGAGAAATGTAATCAGTTTTTGTAAATGGTGTTGTTTATGTTGATTTTTAAATAATGAAAGGGGCGTGGTGTGGGGAAGTCCCGGTGCCAACGCATGAATAATAAACGTGCCAACTGATTGCAATAAGCCAACTGCCTGACTTCTAATGTAATTGCAATTTTTGGCTAACAACCAAAGACAATGCCCTGGCTGGCAAATAAAGACAAACAAAAGCCAGAGACAACTACGCATATTTTCATAAAATATTTAGCCAAATGGTCGCCGAGTTGCCAGATTGCCAGGTTGCCAGTTGCCAGTTGCCAGTTACCATTTGCATTGAATGGGGCCAAAACTAAATTTGACGCCGTTTTGCGCAGCCATTTTTCGGTAAATTTTGTTGGTTTGTTTGTTTTTATGCTTGAAGTAATTGCACAAACAAATCTTCAACCTGCTGTCGAGTGAAGGGGGTGGGTTGTGGAGGGGGCATGCTGGCCATAAATGACGGTACTAAATTGATGACGCCTCTCGAGTGTTTTTCTTGCACTGGCATAAAATGCGAATAATAAAAGTTATTTTAGTTTTTGAGAATTTCAATTTGCACTTAAAGCAGTAGATAAAAATCAGCGATTTTTAATTAAGTGCTGCAATATGTTCTTACTCCAAGTAAGATAATAATTAAATTATTTAATTGTACAAATTTATTAATATTAGATATTATTTTATTTAGTTTTAATTTAATTGTAAGACAAGCTTACAAATAATATACAATACTTACAATAGTTAATCATCTATTGTACTTAGTGAAAACTTTAAAAAAATTTCAAATTTGGAAAACAAGCATTTGCTTAACTCAAATGAGTTAAAGTGAAAGGAGGATGTACTTGCTTTATGTCTAATAAATATGATTTAAAGTTTAATTTATTCAGAATGCTTACATTTACTTTTTTCATAAGCTAATATTTACTTGAATGAAAAATGTATATTGTATATAGTGCAAGGCAAAATAAAAGCCAGAAATATTCAAAAACAAACATTTACCTAACTGAAAAACAGAATTCAAAATGAAAATAGAGAGAAAGAGAGAGAAACACATAGAAAGAGAGAAGTAGAATAATAGCTGAAATGCACTTGAGATGCATTTTCCGGCTGACAGACAACAACAACAAATACACAACACAACACACAAACAACAAATGACAAAACCGAGTGAGTTGTCTGCGTGGGCAATTTAAGTATAAGCAACATTTGTTGTGTTGTTGTTGTTGTTGTTGTGTCTGTTGTTCTTGCCACTCTCTTTGGCAAATGAATAAGCAATTTATGCGAGTGACGCATTTCTGCTCTCAAAGTCAAAGCCGAATAACAATGAAAATAAAAAAAACGAAAACGAGCAAACCGAAATTATAAATCTTCAAAGCATTCTTGGCCACAAACATAAAATAGAAGCAGTGTTTTTTTTTATATTATTATTTTGGCAAAAATAGTAAGACAGGCTAACTTAAGGAAGAAGCTGCACGTACCAGTTAGTAAGCGAAGTGGGGGAATAAATAGTGTATGTGAAGAGACGAAGGGAGGGTGACTGGGCGGCCTTAGCCAAGTAGTTGGTAGATAAAAGCCGCTATAAAAACTGTCAAATAAACATCAAAGCGGATGCGCAACGCTTGACATGCTAAAATATGCTTTATAGTCATGCGTAGCTTTGTATGACTGTGTGTGTGTGTGTGGATTATCTGTGTGTGTGTGTAGTGTAGGTGCCTAGCAGAGGAATTCGAAAGGGGGAGGTTGCAAAGAGGGTGTAATGTACCATGTTTATATGTGGGGCGTTGCCAATGCTAAAGTAATAGAACAGAACATAAAAACATTGATGGCTGCAAATGATAGAGCGACGCGAGTTAGCCCAGTATCCCAGTTCGAGCAGTGGCGCAACAGAAGGGGACATATATATACATACAAATATATTTATATAATATTTTTTTATATGTGTCTATTGCAAAAAGACATAAAACATTCTTTTACATATGTCATCTTCAAAATCAGCCTTAAACGTATTTGACTTTAGCGTTCAGCTAACCGAATTATAATTATGGAAAAAAGCGCTATATATGTTAATAAATATCCTTAAGGCGTTCTGCTTAGTTGCTGTTTTGATATGCCTGTCACATGTTATCAAAATGAATTTCAATTTCACACTTCCGCTTGACAACACATTGCTTCGAGGCCAAAAATCCAGCAACCCAACAACAGCCACCCAGCTCCCGCCGCCCCCCCTCCAACACAGCCACTGCCCGCGGCACAAACAGACAGACTGTAAGAGAAAGAGAGAAAGGGAGGGAAATACGCGCCTACGCGTCTCCATGGTGCCTCCGCCTCCTCCAGCAGCCTCCATATTCACTTGCCAACGCTCCTTGGGCACATTAGAAAACGTGACAAAAATTTCATATTGATGTCTTCTTTTTTCGGCAGTTATTTTTTTTATATTCAGAAATTTTGTTGTTGTTTTGCTTTTTTGATGATGCTGCTGCCAAAGGCAATCCATAAAATGTTCACACACAGCAACAACAGAAATGTGTGAATTAGACGCAAAAGATGAAAGCAGCAAATAATTCTGTGTTTTGTTGTAGAAACTCGTACATTTTATTATAGCGCCCCGAATGCTTTTGAAGTGTCGGCAAGAATGCGTAGGTTGGGCGCCTACACACACACACACACACACATTCAGCTATATGGATCGCAAAAACATAAAGAAAAACAATTTCGGAGTGCATATGCCAAAGACACATTCAGAATGCAACAACGACACGCTTCAAGCTCATAATTTGTTGAATTTTATGACCAGAGCGGGGCAGATATTGTCACTAACTCAGTCACCTTCTCTTAGCCATGCGTACAATTTGTACACTTTTCTCAGCTTACTGAATTATTTATACAAATTTGTATGTTGGCCGCCTTTTACATTGCAGGTGGTCATAAGAGAGCTGGCTGCTGCTCGAGCGAGTTGCGATGCGAATATTTGTAATAAATGCCAACGAATAAAACTTGATATGTTTTTGTCGCGCTGCTTCGAGTTTCCGTTTCGGCTTTATCTTACCTCTGTTCCCCTTTCTCTTCCTCTCTCTCTCTCTCTCTGACAATCTCTATCTGGCCAAGTGCCTCCTCGCACTTGGGTTCAATTTGTACATGGCCATAAAAGGGCCACAACAATAAAAACAGCACAATAATTTACGTAAATGCCTAGGCGCATATATAAGTTAAAGTACATAAATGAATACATATATTTATGATATGTACTCGTATGTTAACTTATTGCGAGTGTTACCTGACAAGTTGTGTCTACATTTATATAATGGACTCATTCAGTTATCGAAGCTATCAGAGCATAAAATAAATAAATAAATATTTTAATGCCAATTTAAAAATTGCTAAATTAATATTAGTGCACACTTGTGGAAAATATCTGTTTTTGAGCTTTGGATGAAACCAGCATCTCTTTTCAATACAATTCTACATATCTTATCATTTGTCTACTGTCTTAGCGGTTTTTCTTGTTGTTGGCAGCTGCTGTTGTTACTGATATAAAGTACATGCATATTTACACAATTCGTCGCAGCTTCTACGCTTTAGCAATCAAATTACAAAACCAGCTGAACAACAGCGTGAAAATTGGAACATTGTTTGATTGACATTTGATTGACAGCATGTGCGAAGAGCTGATAAAATACCATGCAAAACTGGCGCCAAGCTAAAATAAAAAACAAATAAACACGACAAAAAAAAAAACGCCAAGCAAAAATTTACTTACCAGCTAGCAAAATAAAGACTTTCAGTTTATGACTAACAGCAGTTGTTGAACTGCCCCACAAATAACTGTCCGTTTGGCTTTAAAGTGGTGCGCCAAAAAGGCAACAACAACAACAACAACATTGGGCATAACAACAACCTTCACTCATTATGCCGCTCATACAATTTTATCGTTTTTGTTGCTGTTGCTGTTGCTTTTGCGGCAAGCTTAAGCACGCTGTTTATAATTAATTTCCGTTTGTGTGAAGCCGCAACAAACTTTGGCGCAAAACTTAAATAAACCGCAGCAGCAGAAGAGGCCCAGACCAAACAGGCTCAACCCCAACACGCAGATGCCCAGATACACAAACAGATTCACGGGCGTTGAAAGCAATGATACAGAAATAATGCCACAATATCTGTTATCGATTTATTGAAACTTGCATACGCTTCGAAACATAATTGAAATTATGAAAAAACATAAAAAAATAAGAGGAAAGTTCTGCATAAATTACTGCAATTATATATGATTATTAAAAGAAAAGCTTTGATTTTTTAAGTGATTTCTTTGCTGACTTATAAAAATTTATAAAAGTGTTTTGGGTCTACGATAAGAGAGAAAAACAGATAAGCGCACCTTAAAAATAATTAGGAAGAATTTACAGAATTTGTTTGATGGTAAACTTCTTAGAATAATAATATTTTTTCTTTGACTTCAGGTTTAAAATAAAAAATAAAAAAAATATAGAGAAATATGTTCAGCAACTTATTTTGTAGCTTAAAACCCAACTTTATTCGTATCGCATTTTCCAACCAAAAATCTATAACAAATATTTAATTCAGCCATAATTCAACTCCAATTTCAACTCTTAGCATATTTTTTTTTTTGGTTTGCAAACAAAATCGTGAAACTTATCGACCCATTGTAAGTTTGCGGCGTTACTGAAACAACAACTGATACATAGGTAGTATAGTAGTATAGTATGTACATTAATATGGCCAGTAAACCCGTTTCGGAACACGTTGTGCGGCAAGATGAAGGCCTCCATAAGCGACACGCGCTGAGCCCAACTCAGCTCAACGCTGCTGGAAGAGATGTTGCGAGCGAGGGGACAGAGGGACAGAGAGTGAGAGATGTGAAGAGCGCAGGTTAGGGATTGTGTATATATCTATATATCATATAAGAGGCACGCTCGATCTGGCCGCCGACGAAGTCGTCGTCTTTATCATCGTCATTTGTTGTTGGCCGTCGTCGTCGTCGTTGATGTCGGCGTTTGTTTCACTTGATTTGTAACATTAACATTAAAGAAAACTTTTTAAAATGCCGACAGCCGACGACGACGAAGCGGCGTCAGCTTCAATCTTGGCTAAAATGCAATCGACCAAAACAACAACAACAACTGAAAATCACTGGCATTTTTAATAGTACCCTTGGGGAAACGCCAGCGTCGCAGCCGCATCGATGACGCGTGACGTCGCCGTGAACTTCAGGCGCTGATAAGAACGCGGACGCCTGGCGACGGCTACGTCGATTGCGACCGCGACTGCGACGTCAACTTCATCGTGTAACTGTTTTCTCATCGATTATCGGCGTTTAATTAAACCTGCCCCCCTCACCCACACACACACAAACCGGCTACACCAAGCCGCCGATAATTGCTACTGGTATTTAGCAAGCATTGCTGATAACACACTTCAAAAAAAAAACAACCAAAAAGAAAAACAAATAATACAAAAATATGCGTATAAAAATTGTGGCAGATTTCTTTGGCTGATAATAGAGTATTTTATTTGTGCGCCGTTTGATTTTTGCCGGTGTTTGCGAACTCACCAGCAACGCCAATAAGTGCCTTGCCAAATTGTGGTTGTAAATTATCAAGTGGCCCACAGAAATACACAAAACGAAACAAAAACAAAACATAGCCAAAACAAACACAATACAAAAATATATAATAATAATAATGGCAACACTTGAATTGGGTTTATTGTGTGCCGACTAAACTATCAACAGCTGTGCTGGAAAACTGGCTATCAAAGTCTATGGTCTGATTGCTGTCAAGTGACCACACATTGATCATCGGTCAATAACCAACTATTACTATGGCTATGGCTAACTAGCTATTGCCACTTAGGCAGAAGCTGAGTCATGCAGAGAAGTTAACTCTAAACTATTTAAACTGTTTCTGTGGTCAACTTTAACTATTAAATGATGTTGACTGAATTCATTTTATACCTAGCAACTAAAATTAGGCTACAAAACCTAATAAAAAGAATAAATAATAAAAATAAATAAAAGAATAAATAAAAATACTCTTTTTAGCCTGCTTAAGCCAGTGTTTCCAATCGAATTGAATTTTGGTTTTTGTTTTGGATAAGATTATGTTTTAGCTTCACATTTCTTTCGGTAATCGATTCACTTAATAATATTACCAGTAACAACAGCTGTTTCTTACAATAAACTTATATTTTAGCTGCTTAATTTCAATTTCCGTTTCCGATTAGACACCCTCCAAAAGAGTTCTTGTTATTTAAATTGATTTATCAAATGCTTTCGTAACTTAAGTAACACAACTATGTAAATCTTTTATCCATAAATCAAACCAATTTCTCAGAGTCATTAAGTCAGCTACAACAGTTTTAAAATTTATTTCGAAAATCAAGTAGGTTTTATGGGCGAATAAATAGGTCTTAACACACAGCCAAATGCCACCTGTTTTGCTATACGACTCTATATACATATATATTTTGTTATATATATATAAATATATTTATATATGTATAAATATATATACATATCATGTTAATCCCCTGTTTTATTACATCGATTTATAATATTTAACATCGGAGCAATCAGCAAATTATGCGCATTTTTGATGTGCACTATAAAAACCAAAGGTTAACGCCCACAACAACCCCACGCCAGAAGTTGGCCAATTAATTATGTAAATCTACAATTGGCCACATCCAAATACTAATCTATAGCATCTGGATGATGCTTTTCACTCTAAGATAAGGAAATACATAGATATATTTGTGCAAATGCAAATGAATCTTTTAACGTTTCAATACAAAAAATGCTACACAATTTCACTTTAATTGAGTCGAGAGCTTTGATACATTGCTCATACGCCACGTACGACAAGGTCTTTTTTTTATAGATATGCCTCGAGCCGTGACGTTCATTTATCATACAAAATTCATGTGGCTGCTGCGCCGCATTTGAACGTAGGCCAATCCGGTGACCTTTACGGGTGAGCTGACCACTCCACGGCTATTAGGCCATGTGCGTGTTGTGGTCATCAAATGGAGACGGCTGAGCGAAGTCACCACTAGCCAGTGGCATAGGTCCATTTGGGCTCTTCATTTTCCTTTAGTGGCCTCTCAGCATTTGCCTAATGCACAAATTCAATTCAATGTGCAAACTTGACTTGACTTGAGGCTTGCTTGTGTTTAGTTTTGCAAAATGTATCTTTATAGAATATCTTAAACTACACATCAAGCAATTAAAGTAACAGAAGCAATTTAGCACTAATAATAAACAGAAACTTTAAGTAAATTTGATTTGAAATTGAATTTGAAATTCAATTAAGAACCAATATGTGGTAAAAATAACTTTAATTTCCATGTCTACTCAAGCATTTATTTGCAGAAGAAACTTTAGAACAATATTAAGCAATATTTAATTGAAAACGAAAACGAAGAAACTGAAAAATATATATAATAAATTGACTCTTATGCAGTATTTAACTAAAAACCAATGCTAAATATGCATTCACTTTTTAATTTGCAACATTTTTAAGAAACTTTTTAGAGTATTTTTTTTAATTTTCTCATTCCAGTTTGCAGTTGATTGTACAACTACATATACGATATGTATCTGTATCTTTTAGAGTGGCTTAGGCCAAAGTTAATTTGCAAGGCGGCATGTTTCATATCAGAGGCCGAAATGCTTTCAAGATGACTCAACAACAACAGCAACATGATTCCAATTGTTGTTGCTGTTGTTGTTGTTGGTGTCGTGGTCGAAACACTTGAGAGAAAAACATGTTCTTTTGGTTTATCTTGGCGCCACGATCGTTCGGCACCGGGCGCGGTATTTGCTCAAAAACACAAAGGCGATAATTAAACGCAAAACAAAGCGACCGAGAACAGAAAACCGCCAGACTCAGACTAAGACTCAGAGCAAGACCAGAGCCAGAGCCAGACGCAGGGCCAGAGACCAGAGACCAGAGACCAGAGACAGAGACAGAGGCAGAGGCAGAGGAGCAGACGCAGAGACTGAACGAAAACTCTGCGGCAAGCAACATCAAGTGGTCGGCCTTTAATTAGAAAAGGTGTAGAGCCCAACAAAAAGCACACACACTCAGACACACACAAACAAACACACTCACACACACACACACAAAAGCTGTGAGTCAAAAGTTGGCTTCTTTTTTTTTTTTTGGGCTCGCGCGCAAAGTGCATAAAAAATAACGACAGCTAATGAATGTCGGACCGAATCTGAATCAGAATCCGAATCCGACTTTAACTGCGACCACAGCAACAGCTTGGCAACTGCCGCGACTCTCTGCCAGCTGCCTGCCAACAATTTATTAGACAGATGATGTGCGTTAGCCAAGGCAAGGCAAAGTTTTTCAACCAACTGGAAAAACAAAAAGAGAGAGAGAGAGCAAAAAAATACATAGCAATAATAAAAACCGAAAAAAAGAGATATAAACTAAAGATAAACTTCATAATTGTGTCTGTGTGGCCAAGAAAAACAAATGTTGTTGCTGCAGTTTGCCGTTGCTGTAGCTGTAGCCATATCTCGCATGTAAGTGTTAATGAAGTTAAGTGTTTTTGACGCGAACCTCCAACAACAACAACAACAACAATTAATGAGAAGTCGCATACCAGACAACAAACAATAACAAAAACAAAAACAAGTGACGAGGGCGAAACGCACAGAAATGTTTCAGGCCATATGATAAAGATCAACACATAGCAAAAAAAAAATATATATATATATATATGTGAAAACTGACATAGGCCGAAGAGCAGCGTATCTGGCAAACTAACCACTGAAACTTTAGGCCAAGTTAATTGAAAGATCCATCCCAAGAGCTTTGAAAACATAACCAGATTGGAGAAGCCGACAGTTTGGCTGGAAAAACGGAAAGACGACTAAATTAAGTGAATTAAACAAAGTTAACTAAACTACTACCAAACTTAAGCAAAAGTATCTTACAGATACTGTTTCAATTATATACAAGTAGTGGTATTAACCTTAACCAAAGCAGAATAGTCATCAGCATAATTGCTGCTCAAGATGAATTAAATTTAATCTACTAATTAAAATTGCATTGATAAAGTTTTGAACAGTCTATTTTTTTTTTTGTATATGACTAAAGAACTGGGAATACCAGCTACTCCAACCACTTAGATATAAGTGATCTATATAAAGTCTTGTCACAGATATATATATATATAAATAACAAAGCATAATTTCACAATGGCAGTCAGATGATAACCCAGAATTCCACATTTGCCGAACACATTGTTAGATAGCAATGAAAACCAGGTCAACAGTGATCCGGCAAACAATAAAATCTACTCTCTCAAAGTGGCGCTCCCAACATTTACTCCGTCAAAACAGCAGGCAGACAGGAGGGGCAGGCAGACAGGAGGGGCAGGCAGACAGGAGGGGCAGGCAGACAGGAGGTACAGGCAGACAGGCAGTTGGGCCTCAGCTTACCCGGGCACTTTTACTAATTGTCTTCAAGCGATGGCAACGACGACGCTTTGCTGAGAACATAACAAAACATCTCGGGGAACTCGCTTACATAATCATAATCATAATAATAATGCTTATGCAATTAAGAATTGTGTCCTGAAGGATGGCTCTGCAGAGCTCTGCAAAGCGAAATGAGAAATTAGGTCAGCAATGCGAACAAGGGCGTACACTGGATTTATATTTATATAAATATATGTGTGTAGCTGTGTGTGTGTGTGTGCAACTTAATTAACTAAAAGCAGCAGAGTCAAACAACAACAAAAAAAAGAAAAGAGTTGAATATAATTGCGAGAAGTGTTGCGGTGCAGCAGTGCTTGGATTTATGCGGCGTATGAGTAATGAAATGGCCAACACTTTTGACGGCTCGCTACTTGGTTAATAATAATACAATCAAGCCAGCCAGCCAGCCAGCCAGCCAAATGCTGTAGAATTTTCAATTAAAGTAGTAAACGAAAGAAAGAAAATAATAAAAGACAACTTGTCGGACGACGTCATTAATTAGGAATGCTCTCAGCGCAGTCGCTTTTCAAGTGTCTGCGGTCTGTGTTGGCGTCGAGGCATAAAACTTTTCTTCTTCTCTTACAGCTTATTTTCTTTATTTATTTATGTTTTTTTTTTTAACTCTTTTTTTGTGCAAATTGCAAATAAATTGCAAGCAGCCGCCGCCACAGACAAAGTCAAAGGCAAAATGTGCCGCCAAAGGCAAAAGCGGCAAGCAGCAAGGGGCAGGATTAGATGTATATACAGTAGTCAAATATGGGGGCTGCTGCTGCTGTTTGGGGCATAGATAAACAACAACAACAACAATGTGAATGCCTCACTCAATTTCATGCCACTTTGCATTTAAATTAAAAAGTATCTACAACTGACACTCCCCTCACTTTTGCTCGTTTTGCAGTTCAGGAATGCACCACAGATTCGGAGGAGCTGATGTATCATCAGGTGCGCGCCTCATCCTCTTGCAGTGCGCCGCCAGATTTGCTGCTGGTCAGCGAACGTGACAATAATATACAACTCAGATCGCCGGTGGTTAATATAATCACCACGCCCCCGGGCAATGCAACTAGCGTTGCAGCGTCCAAACAACAGCAACAACAGACGTTGCCACTTCATCATCATCAGCAGCAGCAGCAGCAGCAGCATAATTATCATCATCATGCAACCCGGCAGCAGCAGCAATTGCAGCAGGACATGAGCAGCAGTGGCAGCCACAGCAAACACTTGCGCATCAGCAGCTCCAATGGCAAACATGGCAAATATGTAAATATGCCACAATCGTCGCATCAGCAGCAACAGCAGCAGCCGGATGAGGCAGATGTGGTGGATGCGGCAGCGGCAATGCCAACCTTGCCGCATGCAACACATCCGCAGTATTCGCGACATTTGCATCATCATAACAAGGAGGAGCGCATACGTCTGGAGGTGAGTGGACCAAAAAATCAACCAATTTCATTTGAGAATTTCAAATTTGTATTTGGGGTTAGAGTTTGTCATTTGGCAGGTTATGCTTTAAAATTATGTTTTTATTGCTAATGAAAATCAAGAAGAATTTCTATTCCAAAGATTGACTCGATTGCTGATCTTGATCAATAATACACACACTTTTTGGGGTCGCAGATGCCTAATACCAATTGTTACTAAAAATACTGAAAATGCAGCAATTTAATTTTTTCAAATCAAATATTGTATATAAAAAAATTAAACTAAAACTTAGCTGCCAAAGTGGTTAACACTGCAGTTTGACAAAATGCTAAAATTGCTAATTCAACTTCTCGTTTTGTAATCAGTTAATAACTAATCTTATTTGCATTTGCTTTGTTTGTGCTGTTTGCTCTACAAGAATATGCCTAGACTCAATATAATTACACAACTTTCAGACTTATCTCATAAATTGAATGCAAAACAATACTAAATATTAAATATGTAGTTTATTTGGTCATAATCTATGTATTAGCATCTTTACCTTACAACCTTACATTTGCACTTTGTGGCCCATAGAAACTGTGATTTGTTGAACAATTTGCTTATGCATTGTTTCTGTTGTTTTTGGACATCAATAAGTATGCAAATAAATTAAATTCTGTTTTGGTTTGTTTTCAAATTCTCAATTGACCCCCAACCAGGTGCAATTGCTCGTTAATCGTGTTGTTGTTGGTCAAGTTTAATCAAGTCTAAACTGAGTGTTGCTGTTCTTGTTGTTGTTGTTGCTGCACCACCATTTCCATATTTCATGACCCACTGGGCGGCAACCGCACATAAACTCAACATTTAAATATGCTGTTTATTAAAATTTCTTTGGTTCGCAACGCAAAACATCAACAAGAGCTACAATAAAAACAATCCAAAATATACTAAAACATTTGTTTTTTGATTTTTTTTCTTGTTGTTTTAATTGGCGCAGCAATTAGCGCCCAGTACAACCAACAGCGCTTCGCCCTTACCACCCACACCCCACGAAAAACAAAAAACAAAATATCAAAACATTAAAATTCAATAAAACCCATTAAAAGTGCTACAAACAAAAAACACTCTGGCAAAAGAAAACTCGCAGCGTAGAAAGCACTTAAAGGCAATTAGAAATCTTCAAGCGAAGTAGCAAGAAAATTATATTTATTTCTTTTGCGCAGCACAGCGGGGTAGAAGTGTACGAGGTGGGTTGTCTTGGTGGTTGTGTCTCTTTCCAGCACTTTATTAATGGCAAAATTGGGCGCCGTTGCTGCTGCTGCTGCTTCAACTGCTGCTTTTGTTTCAATAAGTTTCAATTTTTTGGTTGAGTATCGGTTGTTTTTGCAGTTGCCGGCGCAGCGTGCGAGAAATTAAATATTTACTCAAATTATGGCCACAATTTTCGAGTCTACTCCTAGCCCAAATGTTGGTTTTTGCTGTTGCCAGAGTTCCTTGTAATTGTTGTGCTTGTTTTTGTGGTTTGTGCGTATCAAAAAACCCAGTTTTATATTTAGAGAAAAGTGTTGCATACTTGTTGGCTGGCGCCTTAAATTCTCAGTTTAGTTGGTTGCAAGTGCAAAAATTGCCACTGCAGATTTCTTGCATGCATTTTTATGAACCTCATAGCAAAGTTAAGTGTTGCACTTTATTCGCATTTTTAGCACTCGGCACAGCTGGCAATATTTGTGAGCAGCTTAAGCAGAAATTGAAAAACTTTTAAGTGAAATAAAAAGTTGCTTTTAGTTGCTTCAGGCTTAAACTGTTTGACTGAGATGATCTTTTGAATGTGAAAACAAACAAAGAGACTCCAAATTGAAGTTTATGTAATTGGTTCTGTGAATATATAAATTAAATTTTGGACAATAAGCTTTCTATTCTTTCAATGCATATTCTAATGTCGTTTTTTTTTTTTTTTTTAGGAATTCACCTGCGATGTATCCGTGGAGGGTGGGAAATCGTCTCAGCCGCTGCAATTTTCATTCACATTCTACGATTTGGATGGGCATCATGGCAAGATAACAAAGGATGATATTGTGGGCATTGTGTATACCATATACGAGTCCATTGGCAAGTCCGTGGTGGTGCCCCACTGTGGCAGCAAGACAATTAACGTGCGACTCACCGTCAGTCCCGAGGGCAAATCGAAATCGCAGGCAGCTGCCGCAGCAGCAGCAGCGGCGGCAGCAGCAACATCAGCAACAGCAACAGCAGCAACGGCAGCTGCCACATGCAACAACAATAACAACAGCAACAGCAACAACTACAATAGCAGCAAATTGAAGAAGCTGCCCACGGGTTTGGCGGCCATGTCAAAAACAGTGAATGGCATGGCGCTAACGACATCCGGTGGCGCACGCCGCCAGCATCGGCATCGACCACGCAAACTGATTAAATCCGATGACGAGGACGATGACAGCAACAGTGACAAGGAGAAGGAGCCGACTACACTTGCTGCCGTCGAACAGCAGCCCAGTGGCAGCGGCAACAGTGGCAAGCAGCCAAAGTCTAGATATCACCACAAGAACAATGCTAAATTGGAGCAGTGCTGCAACGCACAGCAACAGCAGCCGGAACAAACGCAGCATACGCCGGACAATGGCCACAACAATACCTGCGAGAATATACTGAATCTCAAATGCTGCAGCGGTGCAGCCAACAAGGATGCCCCCATCGATGTGGTCGACTGTCCACAGCGCACGCGACACCACCACCACACCAACCACCTCCATCAGCAGCAGCAGCAACAGCAGCACCACAGCCAGGATGTCTACATGAAGCAGGCAACACAACGCGTCAAGCTGCTGCGGAAGGCACGCAAACAAAAGGTAGGCCAAAAACTACACGCAATAATCCCTAAAAAGAGCCTGCTAAAAAAACGACAACTACAGCAATCATATAGAAACAGTATCTAAGGGAACTGCACAAAAATACTATTTCAAAATTTATTAGCAACTTATTAAAAACGTCCTCACATCTTTTATTTAGAATTCTATAAAATTAAATAAATAGAAAATAATATAGAAAAATTGGAAATGGTTTACTCGATTGATAGACGACTTAAAAGTTACTTGAGAATAATTTGATATTGATTATTGAAAGATTATTTTGCAAAATAAAAGAAATATTCATTAAAAATTATGCTAACCTAATATGTAAGTGTGAAATAAGCTTGATTGGTCAGTAAATTAATATTAAAAATATAACTGTTAGCAAAGAACTGAATTGCTCATAAAAATTGGTGTACTTAAATATTCGAAATAAAATTAAGTAGTTAGTTTAGCGTCGCTTTTTTACTTTATCATATTTTATTTAATTATTCGGCATGCATTTTTGTTAAATTTTCTTAATTTTTACTAGATTTTAATTTGTTTGTATTGTTCTTTTCGTTTTTGGTTGACTCGCTCATTACGCATTACGATTGCTCGCCTCACATCAAAGTATCAGGATCACTGCCTCGAAACGCGTCAACGCAGCTTGTCCGTGGGCAACGATTCCAGCTGGCAGAATCGCCACTTGCAACAACAACAGCAGGAGCAGCCGCAGCAGGTGCAACAACAACAGCAGCAGCAGCTGGCTCAGAAGAGCGCCTCATCCTCGCCACCGTTGGGCGATGTGATGCTCGATGGGGTACAGTTGCGTCAGCCACGCCCACAATCGTTGCTGGGGCAACAGCAGCGAAAGTCAGCCGAGTGCTGGAAATCGGCGCTGAATCGCAACGATTTAATTAGCATCATCAGGGAGAGCATGGAAAAGAATCGCTTGTGTTTTCAGCTAAATGGGTAAGACAAAAGAATTGCACTGAAGGCGAATACCAAATAGAGAATCGATAGTGACTATATAAATAGAGAATCTATGGTTAGAAGCTAAGAAGCATTTGGGATTAAATATAGAGAATCGATTGTGATATCCTAAGGAACAATTATATATGAAAAAAGCGAAGAAAAATTTAAGAATTGCAATTTACATATACAAAATCGATTATAAAATCAAAGCATGACAATAAAATGTGAACTTTTAAGATACTAAAAAATTAAACATAAACTCAACTTGGATTTGTGGAAATAAATCTGTTATCAATTTAAGCCAAGAATTAAGTTCATACCTCAAAATGTGACAAAATAACTAATTATACAAATTTTCTTTTACTAATTCCATTTTAGTGGTTGCTTTATTTCTTTATTTTCTTTTTATCACTTTTTTTTAACATTTACTTATGATTTATTTATTTTTTTTTTTTACTATAAATATAAAAGAATAACTTATAAAATTCAAAAAGACCTAAATGAGTCAAAAATAATATTTAGAAAATTTCATAATTCAACTAAGGCATATGTATAATCAAATTTAGAAATAGTTATTTTGCATATAGAACTTATTTATATAGATATGCAAAATTAAAAATAAACTTAGAGCAGACAAATATGAACAGCTGAAAAATATGAAATATGCAAGAAATTATAAAAATGGAAAAAGCAAGCAAATTGAGAACATTAGCAATGCAGTCAAAAGATAGAAAAAGGAGCACAGTTTAGTATTTATTTATTTTTATATTTTTGTATTACATACACTACTCATAAACTGTTATTTACTGCTGCTTATGGCCAGTAATAAATGCAGATTTAGCCTTATATTAATTAAGCTCATGTTTTTTGTGTTTATGTTTTTTGTTCTTTTGTTGCGACATTTTCTGACCTGCTTCCGGCTCTTAAAACCTTATGATGAGCAGTTTTAATTAAAAGCTTTAACTTTTCTTCTTTTTTTTTGTAGAAAACCCCAAGCCAATGTGAGTCCCATACGGCAACCGGCAGCACAACAACAACAACAACAGCAACGCCAACGTTGCAATACAGGCTCGAAAATCCCGACACTAATTGCGAATCACAGTCCGCAGTCCGCTCAGTCGCCGCTCAGCTGCAGTCCGCCCACGCAATCGCCGCAGCCCAACAACAGCAACAGCATCAGCAACAACAACAACAACTGCAACAACAACAGCAGCAACATCGCAGTCGGACACGATACGGGCAACAATATCAGCAGCAGCAGCAACAACCAATACATTCATCCGCAGCCGCATATTCCCATCTACCATCAGCAGCTGGCCATTAATCCGGCCGTGGTTGCCGCCCAGCACACCCACAACAGTGCGCACAACAAGCTCAATCTGTGCGGCTACGATTCGTTTCTGCATGCAACAATATGTGGCGGTGGCGCCACCCACTCCCCACCAGCGACGCCCAGCAATGTGGCCACCGTTCAGCCCTTACCCAAGAAGTGTAACAAACAACAGCAGCAGCTGGGTCAGCAGCAGGGGCAAGCATATAAGCGATTGGACCAACAGCAGCAGCGTAGCAGCAAGGATTACAAGAACTATGGCAATCTCATCTATGCCAAGCTCAGTGAGCAACTGCAGCAAAAGGAGCGCGAGCAGCGTCGTCAACGCCACAAGCAACAACAACAGCAGCAGCAGCAGCAACTGCAACAGCTGCCACAACAACAACAACATAAGGCAACTGCCACACAGGACACTTCGCGTCCAGCGACATCGAGCAGCAGTTCGGCTGGTTCGAAGATCTTTGGCGATGCATTGGAGTGCGCACATCTGTTGGCCAGCGAGGAGGAGGATGAGTTGCTCTCGGCCAGTCCCATATTGACCAGCACACCCAGCAAGGTCGTCTCCACGAACACACTGATCGATCTGAACGATGAGGTGGGCGAGGCACTCGCCGAGGCTGTTACCCAGGCCAAGGATGTGGATGTGGATGCACCGGCTGTCGATGCGGATCTGGATACGAGCGCCTCCAGCTCGATGATACATCGCTATGTGCACGAGCATATACATCATCATTATCATCACTTCAAGGAGCAGAACGATGTCTAAGCTAATTTAGAAACCATAAATGTTGCTTATGTTTCTTGTATGTTTAATGTAGCGCAATTTGTAATTTAATTAGCCATTTAACCAGATGAAACACACTAAATCATCCAAGACGATATTATTTGTTTGTTGTTAAAAGGAAACTTCGCTGTTTGAAATACAAACATATACATACATACATACATACATAAATACATAATTATAATTGAATCTGAATTCCATGGACAACACTAAACAAATTGTAGCTAAATGATAAGATTATTTGCGCCTTTGCCTTAGCAACATTTAAAACATTTTTAGTAGCCATCAACAATTGCTTCGCTTATGCAAAAAATCAGCCTAGCAACATATCATCGCTGTATGTGTGTAAAAAACAAAAACAAAAAGAAAAACAAACAAAAACAAAACAAAGCAAAACTATAACTATTGTTTAGTGCAAACTATAAACAAGCAAATTTGTTGTCTATTATATGAAATTTTATGCGCCGCTTTTATGTGTATAGAGAGCACAAAACATTGTCTATAAATATTATATTTAAATATTATTATTATTATTATTATTAATGTGGAACTATGGCCTCCATTTAAGTTAACTATCGTCATGTTTATTTATGCATATGTACCAATTAAAATACTATTAATTTGTAAAACCAACCAACAACAAGACACGCAACAATGCAAACGCAACAAAACAAAAAAAAACCATAAATTATAGTTCAATTATGATTTTCTTTTTAAGTAATATAACTGAATTCTTTCATCGAAAACAATCAATCAAATCAACAAAAAACAAGCACAACAACAAAATGCATTTAACTTTTATTTAAATAAAAAAAAGACTGATTTCCAATTAAACAATACATTAATTATCTGCGTATAAATAAATATATATATATATACACATATATATATATAGAAAATTTATGAGAAATACTAAATAAATTATTGAATTGCTAAAATTAAATGAAAAAGAGTTTTAATTCATGTTTTGGTCTGGAGATAAAATATCAAATTCGGTTGCACTAAAAATATATTTTAAAATATTCTGGTTGGGGCAAGTTTTGAATAAGCCAAAAAACTTGAATGGATCTGATGGAATTTTAAGAACAGTGTGTTTTCAATGAGAAAGAGAGGGTGAGTTAGGGGCAGCAAGTGAGGGAAAAGTGTAGCAACAAATTGAGATGCGATTATTGTTTTCTTGCGGCGCGGCGCGTCTCTCGTCCAAGTTCTAATAATAAATCGTCGTGCGCCAAGTGACAAGAGAAGGAAATCTACATCCACAACGAGATCGAGCAGAACCAGAGCAGACCTCGAACGCTGCCAACCTGAGACACAAAAGACAACAAGTAAATTTGTGGCCCGACTACATCACCGACACTTTAATACACTGTTATTGGTTTAATAATAGCTGAAAATTGGCTTAAGAGTACCTCGAGAAAGAGTCGAAATGGAAATTGTTATTACTTTATAGTATTTATTGTGAAGGAATATATTTTATTATGCTTTATTTGGAGTGCAATGATTTTTATATGGCAAATATAGTAAAATAAAATTGAATATAGATGTTTGTGATTTCGCACTGGATAAAAAAAACTTGATTTGGAACAGAAAACTTAGTTGATGTTGAAAGGTGTAAAAAATGCTAACATAATTACTAATTGTTTGATGACCTCTTTTTATGTTATATCTTTTGCTGGTGTATTTTATTTTTTATGCATCCTATCAATCAAGATTCGACTTCAGGTAGATATTCACAGCGTTAGCTGTACTTATGAATATATACAATTTTACTAATTCAATTTAATAAAAAATGTAAAAACATTAAGAAAAATATCAAATAAATGAAGGTAATTTTTATCAGTATTTTACTTATTCTCATTAGAAGCAAGTCAAAGTTCTCAAACTATTACTTACACAACATATGACCTTGAAACATATATCTGAATTGAGTTTATACACACATGTTCCAAATTTAAAAAAAATATACTCGTTTTGGATATAGGAAGCAGAGTATAATTACCGCAGCGCCAACAAACGAAATGTTGCTTCACTTTTTAATTCAGTGAATTTTCAAACGTTGCCCATTACGCAAACACAGCCCGGAGACACAGCACAAACTCCATACACATATATACCGATAAGAAGGATTACGTGGATGATGACTACGCCCACGTGTTGTGCGTATTGCCAACAGCATGCAACACAATTGTGCGCCGGCTGTCGCAGTGTGGTTTATTGCAGCCGCGAGCATCAGAAGGAGCACTGGAAGCGTGGCCACAAGCAGGAATGCAAATGCTACGAGGTGAGCAGCAACGAGCTGCTCGGCCGGCATCTGCGTGCCACACGCGACATTCGGATGGGCGAGCAAATCATGTGCGAGGCGCCGCTGGTAGTGGGCCCCAAGGTGGCGGCAACGCCACTGTGTCTCGGCTGCCACAGGAATTTGCTGCCTCCGCAGAAACCAGCGATTACCTTCTACAAATGCAGCTCGTGCGGCTGGCCCATGTGCAGCAAGGAATGTGAGCAGTCTCCATTTCACCTGGACGAGTGTCGTCTGATGGCTACAAGTAATTTTCAGTCTAAGATTAATTACAATCCGGCAAATCCGGAGGGCAAAGAGTCCGCCTATTGCGTCATAATGCTTTTGCGTTGCATGCAACTCAAGCGTAGCAATCCCGAGGCATTTGCCCGGCTCGCCGCACTCGAGGATCATCTGCAGGAGCGAATCGAGACGCCGCTGTATCAAGTGCTGCGTGCCAACCTGATTACGTTCATCAAAACGGTGCTGGGTCAGCGGGATTGGCCTGAACTAGAAATTCTGCGCATTGCCGCAATTCTGGACACGAACGCCTTTGAGGTCCGGCAAAACGGCGAGCGTCGCAAGGTGCGCGCCCTTTTCCCGGGCGGTGCCATGATCGCCCACGATTGTGTGCCCAATTTGAGGCATCGCTTCGACGACAACATGCGCATCATCTTCCTCGCCAAGCGACCCATTCCCAAGGGCGCCATTCTAAGCATATCCTATACGCAACCCCTCCGGAGCACCGTGCAACGACGCGTGCATCTCAAGCAGGTCAAATGCTTCGATTGCGCCTGCGAAAGATGCGCCGATCCCACGGAACTGGGTACCTTTGCCGGCGCACATCTCTGTGGCAAGTGCAAAGTAGGCAAGGTGAGTCTACGAAGTGGAACGGTTTTTATTTCTATGACAAAGCGAATTCGAAAGTAGCCCTGAAATTTAGAAAATCGAATGAGACTAGAAAACTTTGAATGAAAGAATTCTGTGTAAAAAGACAAACTGAACATTAGATATACTTTATGCAGCTGTACAAAAATGTCCCAAAAATTTCGAAAATGGCCCTACACTTAAGGTTGTTCTACAAACTAGACGAATTTTAATGTATTAATTAGTCAAATTTTTGGCAAACCTTTACATTTAATTTTGGTCTTATCTTTCGACATTTTAGAAAAATCTACTCTAAAAATGAGACAAAGAATTGCCCTTGTCAAAAGTATTAAATTTATCAATATTCTAGGAACAGAAATTGTATATATACATTACGGGTCGAAGATGTTTACTTCTGCTTGTTGCATACTACTACCCAATTTTAATGTGTACAAAATAACTACTGTCTTAGCTAAGTAAACTTTGCATTGAATGGAAAATAGCTTTATAGTTAGATAATATTTAGGGCTATATATGTATTTTCCTTTTGTACGCTTTTAGGGTGTGTGAATGTTATTATTAAATAGTAACCATTTAAAAAGGATAGTTTATAATTTTAAACGCAGCTGTAATTTTTTACGAAAATAGTTCAAGGTTAAGTTTAAAGAATAGCTCGCATAGCATCAGATAAACGAGTTTATACATATATCGTATATATACATAAATATATATCTCTGCCACGTATCTTTATTGCCTTGTCCCTTTTTCAGGTCATCTCAGAAAATCCGTTACAGAATGCCGCCAATTGGTATTGTCAGCTGTGCAATGTGAAGAAATCGGCACGCGAGGTGCTGACCCAGGATGCGAGACTGCAGCAGGAGATTGAGTCGCTGGACAAGACGACACCTCTGCACCTGGAGGACTTTATTCATCGCCATCGCATCGAGCTGCACGAGACAAACACGCACATTTTACAGGCGAAATACGCCTTGACGCAGCTTTACGGATCGGCGCCAGGATATGCAATGGATGGTAATTAAATAAATTAGAAAAAAAGACAAATACCTTAGGGAATACTACAATTTACCAATTTTTATGGTATCTTTTCACAGAGCTCAGCGAGGAGTCGCTTAAGCGAAAAGTGGATTTGTGCGAGGAACTTTTGCAAATTTCGAATCTTTTCGATGGCGGCTGGAGTATTTTTCGTGGTAATTTGCTGATCGATTTGGAGGAGGCGTTGGTGGCGCAGGCGCTGCGCTTGGAGCTCGCTAGCGAGTGCGAGTCGAAGCTGAAGCAGGCCGAGGAGCTGCTCAAGGAGATCAAAAATATTATGAAATATGAGCCGGAAGAAATGCAACAAATGCTTTCGGAGCGACAAGAAATTTTAAATGCGGCTATGGCGCCATTTTCAGGTGGAGTCGAATAACCCACAAGAATAACGTCTCAATTGTACACTCATTTATCTGTTTAACGGCACAAGTTTCAATTTAGTAGACAAATTCAGTTTTCTATTATTTTTAATTATATTTCAGAATATAACTGTAAATATTTTCCTTAATAGTTGCAATGGTTGGCAACGCAGCCGTTGACAACGTTGCTTAGTTATTTCAATCGACCGGCCACCGCATAAAAAGTTGTTTGCTTTAGAGCCATGTAATTAACCATACTTCGGTTGTGTATTTAAAGCCTTCTAGCTAAAACCAACATAATTAAACTAGATACAAATTAATTAAATTCATAACTTTGTCTAAAATGCAGAATATTTTAAAACCTTGCTTTGGCGGCAAAATATTTATGCCATCACGAATGCGGAACGTGCTGATAATCGAACTATCGCATAGCATCGATAGCTCTTGTAATCTATCGGTTTGTTTCACGTGTTGCATGCTCATAAATTGGATTTTTGTTTATAAAAACAATAAAAATGAATGCGGCCACAGCAGAAAAACAGCCTGAACTCCCAGAGAGTAATGCGGTAATAGAGGCAATATCAGAGCAACCAGTTGAAGAGGGTGCCCCCAAAAATGAAGAGGTTGAAAAAGCCGGCAACGAATTTGACTATTTGGAGCGAAATGAATTTACTTCGGAAATCTACAAAATTGAAGTGAAAAACATGGGTTATTTTGGCATTGGGGTAAGTTGAGTAAGTTACTCAAAGAAAAAGCTGATTAATCTGCTTTTGCAGGAGTTCAAGAAGCTGCTAAAGAACACACTCAAGCTGGACATGACGAAAATTAAATCTCCTACCCGCAAGGAATTCGCTTTTGTATGTTTTCGCAGTCAGGCGGATCAGCTGCGGGCTGTGGATACGCTCAACGGCTACAAGTGGAAGGGCAAAGTGCTAAAGGCCACATTGGCCAAAGCATCTGCCGATCCGCTACACAAGCGACGCAGCGAAACAGATGCCGCTGAATCGAAGCCAAAACGCCAACGAACTGCTGTCGAGGCAACTTGTCCGCTGGCTGAGATGCCCTACGAGCAGCAGCTCGAGCAGAAGACTGAAGAGATGTCCGCGCTGCTCAAGAAATACACACAGGAACTGCGCCGTTTGAATGCCGATGCCAAACCGCATCTGGACAAGTTTCAGTTTAATGGCGTTCTGCCTTCGCCCATTGTTCAGGGATATCGTAATAAGAACGAGTTTACCGTGGGCAAAAATGCGGATGGCGAAGTTGTTGTCGGGTTTCGCTTGGGTAGCTACAGCGACGGCTCCGTGGAGGTGGCCGAGGTGCAGCAGTTACCCCATTTGCCAGCACAAGCGAAGTGGGCGGCACAAAGTTTCCAGCAGCTGGTCAGACAATCCAAATTTCAGCCCTTCAATCCTGTTGGAAATGTTGGTCACTTTCGGCAGCTAATGGTGCGCAGCTCCAGCGCCACGGGTGAATTAATGCTCGTCGCCGGCATATACTCCTCCAATTTGAGCGAAGCGGAGCAGTTGGAGCTGCAGCAGGAGCTGAAAAACTTCTATGAACAGGCCGAACAGAATGTGGAACACAAATGCACCTCGCTCTACTATCAGGATGTCAAACATCGCGAGGCGGGGCAAATGGTAAATCCTGTAACCCATCTGTTGGGCAGCACACACATAACGGACACCATACAGCAACTGCAGTTTCGCATCAGTCCATTGGCCTTCTTTCAAATCAATACTGCCGGCGCCAATGTTCTCTATCAGCAGGCCATTGATTTGGCTGCGCCCAGCAAGGACACAACTATGCTGGACATTTGTTGTGGCACAGGCACCATTGCCTTGGCATTTGCAAAGCACTGCAAACAGGTGTTGGGCGTGGAAATTGTGCCGGATGCCATCAAGGATGCGGAGCACAATGCGACTGCAAATGGCATCACCAATTGCAAGTTTTTTGCTGGCAATGCGGATGACTTCATCAAGAGCATGGTTCGCGAAGCGCTCTACGGCCAGGAGCCGGGCAAACCTGTTGACCTGATAGCAGTGGTGGATCCACCGCGAGCTGGACTGCGTAAGTTGTGATAAATTAACAAAATTTTGATTAGCATACAAATCTGCTGCTTTTAGCAAGGCATATTATTTTTGGCTTGTAACATGTTTCTAATAATAATGAAAATTCAAATTCCTTGCAGACAATCGTTCCATAGCCGCCATACGCTCGGCGAGCGACATCAAGCGTCTGGTTTATGTTTCCTGCAATCCACACAGTGCCAAGAGAAATTTTATTGAGCTAGCTCGGCCAGAGTCCAAGCAGTATAAGGGCGAGCCCTTCTACCCGAAGTCAGCGGTGGCTGTGGACATGTTTCCACATACGACGCACACGGAGCTAGTCATCTTATTTGAGCGTCAGTCAACGGAAACAACAACAACAACAACGACGACAACAACGCAACCTGAAGATGGGGCAAAGGGTGCAACGGATGAGGCAACAAAAGAGTGCGTTACAACGACCACAACATGATCATAATTTTGGGTACAGTTGCGTAGTTAATATAAAAACACAATATATATATATATATATAATAAACAGATTTCGTTGCAGGCTGCTCTCTGTGTCGGATTTTTGCGCTCTTGTCACGATGCTGCTTATCAACATCCATCAACGGCACTTTGTGTGGCGACTGCGGGTGCTACGAGTTTTATTATTTAAATTGATTTAATTGTATTTGCGTTGTTCCGGCGTCTGGTGTGACAGCTGCGACTTCCTCTTTACTAGTTTCGAAACATTGCTCAACAATTCTCAATTGCCATCAGTTTGTGCCGGCACCTCGATAAGAACTGATTACAGCATCATCAATCTGTATATCATAGAGTTGTTGGTGCAATAAATGTGCAAATAACCCGAAAGTGTGTTAACAACATTCGTCAATTGTGGCAAGAACAACGCCTGATAAGCTACAAGGAAATTAAGTGACCGATAATGTCCGACCAGGTATACTTAATAAAAGTATATTTCATTTTAGACAACCTACTGTTTGTTAAGCTCTAAAGATTTGTATATTGAAGTGATAAATGTATTGTTTTATAATTGAAATATATAAGTTAAATTACTTAAAGTGAATTTGAATGCAATTATTTAAAAACAATGTAAATATCTACATACGTTATGTAAAGAAGTGGAAATCTTTCTGTTAAAAGAACTGAATAAAACGTTGTTAACTTTGATAACTATTTGTGAGTAAATTTGTGATTTCTTTTAAAAAACCTATCACTCATGCCTAGTTAATTGTGGAACTATTTGTTATTTAATATTTCCGTTTTAACTAATTTCCCTTGCTAAACACGAGTCGTGAAGCAATTATTTTTATTATTTGTGCAACACAAGTTGACCTTCAACTTTCAGAGTTAAACAGCAACAATTTGAAAATATTTGTGGTAAGACAAGTGTTGAATAATGTCAACAATTACCTGCTGTAGACTAGAAATTGAATACTTTATCATGCTATAAATACAAGCAGACATGCATTGGCACAGAAAATTGTGTTGTAAACGTGACTGGGAACTTATTGGCATGTTTACATATTTGTGTGCATATAATTTGTATATATTTGAAACGGAAAATTGTACTTTGGACTCTTATGTGGTGTTTGTCAATAAAGTAAAATGATTTTACAAAACAAAGTAAACATATGAGGAAAGAACCACAATAACAAAGATCGATAAGACGGCAACGGCTGCAAATAAAGCAACTGCCATAAAAATGGGAACAGAAGAATGAGTTCATAAACAGAAATATAAACGCGTCTGGCTTTATATATATAATTATATATGTATATATTATTGTGCCTGGCAACAGGTGAGATATATTTATAAAAATGCTTAGACATAATCTTATGATTACGATCGCTGCCCGCAAAGAAAAGAAGAGACCTTGATCAAAATGCTTTGAACTCCCAGCGATTTGCGCAGTGAAAAGCTCACATATCGAATAAAACGCATGTTGATTGTTGTTGACTTATCAACAACACGTAAACAAACCAACAAGGAAAACAATCACCACTCAACCGACGCGAACCGGTTTCAGAGAGAGAGAGAGAGATGCAGCCAAAGAGAGCGAAAGCTCATGGGATGCTGACTGCCAGTTGAAGGGGCCTGGCAACGTCAACATCAAACAAAATATTTCACGTGCACAGCGGCAGTGCTATGATGTCTGCACACGACCAACACACGTTTTGCATTTGGAGTATTGACTGCTAGCGCTCTTTCGCACTGACACTATTTTGTTGTCTCGCGCTCTCTGTCTGTCTTGCTTTGAGAGGTTGCGTGTGTTTTGCAATAAAAGCAAAGCTGTTTATATAGATTTGTGAACTTTGAGTATACCCTATAATGTTTAGCGCCGCAGTTATTTTTATTAAGACAGTAGCTGTAAATTAGTAACGCAAATATTTATAGTCTTTTTGACTCCTAAAAATTCACAAAAAGAAAACGAAAATGATTTAGATATTAGGCTAGTAGTGTTCATTTTTATATGCACATCTGTATTTCAAGGGCACGAGCGAAAATAATTCCCCTCGCTTTCTTTGTTTACTTTCGACTCTTTTCTGCTGTTTTATTGAGCATATTATAAATTGAGCTATGTGAACACAAGATAATATATATACAGGGTATCTCAGATATACAGGTCTACACGTTTTATTATGTTATTGTTGTTTCTGTTGTTGCTATTATTGTTGTGTTTGTGTTTTTGTCGCCAGCTGAGTTGAGTGAGGCCAACAACATTTCAAAAAAGCCCAAGCAGCAACTGTACCCCAAGCTTGAAAACCAAAACAAATCGAAAACGAACGTAGACGTCATCGTCACCAATACTATAAAAGAAAGCTGACAGCAAAAGCTCCCGAGCCCGGCCCGTTTTTTCGATAAAAAGAATTCGTTTAAATTGCCCGCACAACAAAATCGTACGGAACAGTTGCGTTTGCAACGTCGTTGTGAAGACGACAACGTCGACAGAACGTCCTAGCCTCAATAACCAAACACAAAAGGATACCAAAACTACAGCAAATGAATAATAAACAAAAAGAAATAAATATATTTTAAATAATCTAACAGTACAAAATGTTGGCATAGCCAAAACTAAATCACGCATACGTCAAGTAGTGCAAGAACAAAACAAACAACTGAAAAAAGAAAATATAACTGTGATAATTATTAACTTCTTCGTCCAAGTCAAAAACAAAAAGAACAAAAATTAAATATGTCTGTGCCCATGTTATTGACACCGATGGAAACCCAGACCGCCGAGGAGCACATGCAAAATGTAAATACATATTAGTATTTATTTAATTTGAAAAACAGTCACTAAAGTCAACTTAAATGGGTTCTCATTTATGTAGGAAAAAAAATGTGATGTGCATTTTTTTTTCTCTCTATATTTTCACATTTTGCACGGAAGTGAAGGTCGAAGCTGTTGTCATCGCAATATTTACATTAGTTCTTCCGCAAGTGCAAAAATTCTCTCGCTATTACAAGAAAATCAATAGACAGAAGACTAAAAAGCACTTTTCCCAAGTCTACACAGTTTCTCCTATCTTTAAAAATTCTTCTAAAAACATCAATTGTATGTTGAGCATATGATATCATTTCATATATATTTCATGCGTATAAAAATAGGAACTTGACTCATTTGTTGTGTTACCCCTCAGATTATTATATGTAACGATGCACCGTTTGTTTGTTTGTTTGTAAAAGCTTTGGCATCTGTGCCACATGTTGCAAATGTTATGTGGTACCATCACGTGTCCCTTCGCATAGTTGCCGATGGTTCTAAGTTGTGTTTGCTGCCTCTTATAGCAATTCGATTAGATTGATTCGATTAACGATCTTAATTTGTACGTATAATCAAGTGCTCGCTTCAAGTGCGTCTTGTTCTTTATCAATGCGTAACAACAGCCGAATCGAAGAACAAAATTGCGAAAGCTTTTTACAATAAATTTCCCAAACAAAGAACATATGCGTGCCAAAGCTCAACATGGGACTGATAGAAAACAGAGAGAAAGATAGAGACAAAGAGAGAGAGAGAGAGCGCTTTATGAACACGTGCCAGTGAGCAACTAAAGCGTAATTTGGTACGGCACGCATTTTTCGGAAGCGCAAAATTGTAATCAAATTTTTTGTAATTTCGTTGTTCTTATGTGTTGTTTGCATTCATTATTCTTTTTCTGAGTTAAATTCGTTGCCGTTGCTGTAGATAAGGTGTTGCCAAATGCTTTTTTTTTTTCGTTATTTGCAAGGTTTTGCTAATTGTGCCAAGAGCGAAACAAACCTGACCAATTTTTTGACGTAAGGGAAAATAATAACAACAACAAAAACAACGAAAGCACGCGGAAAACTGTTCATAATTATAAACTAGTATTTTCTAGTTAATGCTATATTATATAGTTTTCTCTAGATGATGGGCGATTTCTTGTTGTTGTTTTGTTGTATCGCTTAGTTTTTTTTTTTTTAATTTGGCAAAGCAGTCGCTGTTGTTGGCCCGATGCGAGCTGGTTCGCGATGTGGGCGTTCATTTCTGTCGAAACTGTAATATAATAAATTTCGGTTGGATGTCTAAAAGTGAATCGCAGCGATTTCGTGCCCGTAACAAGTGATTATCTTGAGTTCGCTAGAAATAAGCATTGCAATTATTGTCACTTTTATGGGTTCGCCAGCTCAAAGTTTGCAACGATTTTCGACAATTCGATTTTGTTGCCAAGTGCCAAGACGGGTGGGAGGAGTGTAAAGCAATTACGTCATGATTCGCTGTTTACAGCAACAAGCGCAGCAACTGCAGAAATTCGCGCGTTTTTACACGCAGGTAAATCGCACTCGGCTTTAAATCGCAAGCGTTTTTCCGTAAAACGAATGCAGCTAAAAAGTTAGATATGAAATCTAATCTGTCAACTAACTTTAATCTATAATTTTGGCTTATAAGTAATTGCGGATGCTTAGGTCAAAGTTTCAAAATTTTTGTTGAATAATCTTTTCCCTTTTCTGGTTTTTTTACTCCTAATTTTTGTTGTTTATTTTAATGTACTTAGGTGTCTCAAGGTCTGCTTACTTGAGTGTAGAAAACTCATTAAAAACACATTATATATTAGCAGGCAGTGTATATATACAATATATACAGTTGTCATGTGTTGTACTTTCGACTTTTCTATACATATATATATATATATATATATATATATAAATATATATATATTCTTACAGTAACAAAATTCGAATATAAAAATGTAGAAATATTAAAAACAAATGCAACTGTATACTAAAATGTTTATTGAATTTAATAAACCATTTAATGGGTTACACACACGTGTCGGATTAGTATGCAAATAATAACAATAACAAAACAATTGCAACTAAATGATGCACTTATAATATGCCCACAGAATATATACAG
Organism: Drosophila fungiperda; assembly: GCA_035042345.1. Taxonomy (NCBI): domain Eukaryota; kingdom Metazoa; phylum Arthropoda; class Insecta; order Diptera; family Drosophilidae; genus Drosophila; species Drosophila fungiperda. The sequence continues at coordinate 1,092,278 of JAWNLM010000021.1, forward strand.
AAATATGTATAACTATATATATTTATATATGTATATATATGTGAGGGGGTCAATGAGTGGAGTGAAACTAGTTTGATTAGTTTGATTCTGAAGCTGAACTTGCAGCTGATTAAAGTAAAATAAACAACTATATATATATTTACATGTTTATATATGTATTTTAATCTTTAACTGGCCGATCTGTTAAGGGAAACACGTGATTTTGTTTGCACTTGCGCCAAAGTCGCTCGCGACATTGTTGAAAAGAGCGCGCGCGACTTAAAACGCGTGCGATAACCTGCGATCTATTTGCTAAGATTAGAATCGTTTCAGTTTCTGTTGCTGTTCGTTTCCTTATCGCCACAGCTTACAGCTAAAGACGCCAGCATATTTGAGCTGTTGTCCAGAACCCAGATCAGTCAGTTGTAGTGCGGAATTCGTCGTCGTCGCTATGATTCCTGCATCAAAACTAATTCTTGGCATTTTAATTTCAATTGTCTTGCAGTGCGCCGCGTTTGTGGATGCTGCCAGTTTTGGCACTGGCAATGAGCTGCTCGAGGCAGCCGCATCGATCAGCTGCAAGCCGACGCTGAGGCAGTTCAATGTGCGTCTACAGGAGCCACTGCAGCCGGAGGAGCAACTGGCTCTGACCGGTGATGCCAAAGCTTTGGGCGAGTGGCAGCTGTTGCGTTGTGTGCCCCTCGAGCGCATCGATGACTTCAATTGGCAGACAACGGTCCGCTTGCAATCGTGCCGCCAACTGGAATACCGTTACTTCGTCTATGTGGAGAATGCGGCGGGTCAGAAGCAAATCAGACGCTGGGAGACCCATTTCAAGCCTCGTCAGCTGCAATCGTGCTCCGAGCAGCAACAATGCCAAACTCCCCTGGATATATTTGGCCTGGCCAATGGCGGGGATGAGCTAACGACTCAGGTGCATCGTGGCTGGCTGAATCACGAGACGATCGTTCAGCTCAAGTTCAATGGCGAGAAAATGTTTCAGGTGCACGACATTGAGACCTTTGATCCGCAGCATGTCCAGCTGAAGATTGTGCCCGTGGAGCAAGCAGCTGGTCTTTTCGTTGAGTACAGCAAACAGTTGTATGGCCAGAGTCAGCTGCAGTTGCAGCCCGGCCATGGAGTTCCATACACCAAGGGTGACATAGTCATCTTTCACATTACGCTGCCGTTGGAGCGCATGATGCTGCAGTCGTTCCGCTTGGAATGCTACAGCCAGATCACACAGGAGCTGCTGGGCAGCGCCACGTTGACTGCGGCCCAATTGACGGGCAGCGAGGGATTGCTGCAACTGCACATCAAATCCGCACGCGATGCGGAACAGACGCTAGCCCGGCTCAGGTTGCCATATGTCCTAGTGCAGCCATATCAATACTCGCCGCTGGACTTTAAGACAACCTATGCACACTATTGGCCACGCAGCTGGCCCAGCCTGGATCTGGGTCATCGTGGCAATGGCAAGAGCTACATTGCCGAGGCGCCACAGGAACGGGAGAATACAATTGCCTCCTTTCTGAGTGCATACGCCCATCATGCGGATATGGTGGAGTTGGATGTGCATCTCACAGCCGATGGCATACCTGTTATCTATCATGATTTTGGGCTGCGTACAGCGCCGCCTGGCAAAAAGATTGAGAAGCCGGAGCAGCTGGAATACGTGCTGATTAAGGACATCAACTATGAGCTGCTGAAGCGTTTGCGCATCTTCTCCGTGATCAATGGCAAGGTGCTGGAATATCCGGCACACAATGCGGAGCCTCGTCACGAGCACCGCATCTTTCCACGGCTGGTGGAGGTGCTGCAACAGCTGCCCAAATCACTGGGCATCGATGTGGAGATCAAGTGGCCACAGCGTCGTCAGGGCGGTGGCCATGAGGCGGAGCAGACGATCGATAAGAATTTCTTTGCGGATCGTGTGCTGCAAGAGGTCATCCAATACGGCTGTGGCCGGCCCCTGATCTTCTCCAGCTTCGACGCCGACATGTGCACCATGCTGCGCTTCAAACAGAACATCTTTCCCGTCATGTTCCTCACCCAGGGCGAGACGAAGAAGTGGGAGCCGTTCAGTGATCTGCGCACTCGCAATTTCCAGGCCGCCGTTAACAATGCCCAGGCCTTTGAGCTGGCGGGCACAGCGCCCCATGCCGAGGATTTCCTGGGGGAGAATGCCGCCCAGATGTTGCAGCAGGCGAGGGATCAGGGACAGATTGCCATCATCTGGGGCGATGATTGCAATTCGCGGGAGCGTGTCAAGTATTTCACTGAGATCGGGGCCACAGCCACCTGCTATGATCGCAGTGATCTTTACATGCGGGAGACCAAGCAACGGTCCTTCTTCAATTCCAGTGCGCTTCTCGCTGAATTTGAGGCACAGTGCCGGGTCTAAGGGGGTGCAGTGTGAGGGGCGGGTAGTTGTAGTCGCAGCAAAGTTCAAAGAAAAAACCATAACTATAATTTTTAACCACTAAACACAAATTGTAAATAAAACATTTCCCTTTAATATTGTACGTAGTAAATACTACTAGTTCCACACAATTTCTAAAATGTTAATGGTTTTTCAATTGTAAAATCAATTTTATATTTTTACTGTACGTAAATATTTATTGTAACTATGCATAAATGTGACATAAAACAATCTTTTGCCAAGATGAGTTTCGCTGGCGAGCTCAGGTGGAACACAATCTTTATGAGGAGCTATTTAATTTAATATTCAGTTACTCATTTTTAACAATTGCTCTTGAACAATTTTAACTGTTGATTGCTTGAACTATATTTATAAATATTGATATTGATATTTGCTTTGACAAATAAGAAACACAATAATTCAGAGAATATATTTTTGATAAAAAAACAACTCAAGTTAAGCGGCTACCATAAAAAAAATGAAAAGAAAAAAACCGAATCGTTAAAGTTGTTATGTAAACAGCCTGAGAGGAGAAAAAAATTAGTAAAAGACAAAGGGAAGAAAGCATAGAAAAATGTCTAGTGTTAATAGAAAAAATAAGCAAACCAAAATCCCAAAAAATACAAATACCTCTTAAAATTTAATTATGCTTAAGCAGCCTTTGCAGAATTGCACACCGATAAACTTTAAGTAAAATAATGTTTTCAATTGAGTGAAATGGCTTAAGTTAATAAATTAAATTTAATGTTCTTGTATAAATTATACTGACGACTAAGAATAATTAATTAAATAGCACGTTAAAAGACGCTTTAAAATAAAAATTGGTGAATCACAATAACGAGAATAAGTTAATTAGTTAAATACTATGCTTAAGTGAACTTCTAAAAAAGAATAAGATCGAGTAAAAATAATGTCAGGCGATATACAATTTATTTGATTAAATACTATCACTGTTATAAAAGAAACACTGACGATTAAAACAATTCTTTCTCACGAATTTCAATTAACAAAAAACTTTGTCTTAAAGCATCGATGAAAATATATAAAACATTTAGTTAAGCATTAAACTTATTTTCAATTCAAGCAAAACAGAAAGAGACAGATGGAGATAGAGAGGGGACAGTAAGAGAAAGAGAGAGAGAGAGAGAAAGAGAGAGAGAGCGACAGAGAGAATGCGAGAGAAAGAGGGAATGCGAGAGAGATTGATTCGATATATAATTATTTAATAGAGTGTGGCGAATTTTTAATACCAATGAAGTGGCGAGAAAAACAAATAAGCCAAGATTGTTACAGCTCAATATTCTATTCTCAATCAGGGAGCGACTCATTTGCAGGCAGATAAAGATAATTGTTAACAACCCATCGAAAATAATTCGCAACGAATTTAGATTTTTGTTTTTAGTTTTCTCTGTTTGCTAGTTTTGGATGTGGCTTTCGCTTCTTGTACAATAATTTCCAGGATTTATCTGGCGAATCTTCTATGCATATCACTTAATTTAATGCCTTTTTTCCTACCAGGTCTATAGCATGATTCCCCAAAAAGCAGAAAGATGTTTGTTTTCCAATTGTAATCGTGTTTTTTATTATGGCTCATCAGCAGGATCTAACAACATTCTGCTTGCTGGCTGTGGATTTATATTGGACAAGCATCCCACAGACAAGCTACGAAAAATTTTGCTCGGTTTCATCCTGAAAACACAAAATTTTATTCGCGAGCCGAGGAACCCGAAAGACATAGCCAGCCAGGTGAAAGATTATTTGAGTCGTGTAAATTTATCCCGTTCTCCGATCTAATCTGTCCACGTACTTACACCTGAATTATAATTCGATTAGAAATAAACTGAATAAAATTAATCTGTAATAATAATAAATGAGAATAAACAAACTCCGAAATATTTGACATTTGCATTGCAGACTGTTGGCTAAAGCTGCCATCAAAAAAGGCTGACAGACTGGCAAAGCATGGCTTTTAATATATTTGAGTATTTTAGCCTAAATAAATATTTTATAAATCTTTATTACGAACTTTTAATAAGGCTGTTAATATTATGTAAATACAAAAACCATTGGAAAACGAAACGGATGACGTGCATTCCAATTTTAAGAACTCTTTGAATCTTTTAATGGGTTCGGGGAAAACGAGTCAAGTCGGCTACATTTGGTCAACTACGATGGTCAATTGGAGAGTGACGGATTGGCATGGAGACGATTTGGATGTGGCTATCGCTTGGAGATGACTGTGTAGAAATTGTTTCGAATAACTGTGAGCATATCTTCTTTGCATATTTGTTACATATCTAATATGCATATTACAAGCGCATATGAATATGTGAAGGACCCAATTCCCCAGAAAATTTCCAGATCTATTGTATCCAATTGTAAGTAAGTCAACTTCTCAAGCATTTATCGGCTGGTCTTAAAAGTTGTTGCTTGATTCCAGTAGATATCTGCTAGATTAACACGGACAACTTTCCTCAATGACCTGGTTGCGTCACGCGATTAATACGAGAGGTAAAGAACCCGAAGCACAGCTAGTTAGCCAGGTGGAAGATTATTTACAAAGTGTGCAAGTCTCTCGGAAGCATTTCCAGTTGATGCACAATGGAACAGGAAATGGAATAGGGGAACCCGTTTCGCTGTGACGTCTGTCCAAGCAGATGTATTTGTGCTACTCGGCGAACATATCTAAATTCCAGAGATCGAACTTTCTTCATCACAATGATTCATTAGCATATGGCATTTTTTTGCAGCTAACCTATTAGCTCGCAACAACTTATTAATCAAGAGAATTAAAAGTGTACACTGAGCGATAAAAGAAGCAAAATACCAACACTTTTTTTTAAAAACAACAAAATTTATTAAAAAAAAAACATAAACTTTTGTAAGCTGTAAAGTAAGACAATAAATAGAGATAGACAAATATATTTTATAAATCTTTTATCTCAGCTATAAAATACATTAAGCAAAATATTTTAAACATTTTTATATATTTATTCAAATTACTGTTGAGCATTTTGGTATTAGTTTAAATTTTATATATATTATTTTATTTTCTTGCTGTGAATTTAATTTTTTTTTACAGAGGTACAGAGGTGAAAATGTAATTTTATTAGAAATATTTTCAACTGTTGGAATCTTATATAAAATTTGCTGCTTTCCTTTTAATGCGATCAGTTGTTGAGTGTGTTTTGTCGAACGATGATTTCTCTCTGTGCAAATACAGATGATTTTCATCCACAAAACTATGCTGACCATGAAGAAATTCTTTCATTTGAACGTCTGTTGGTGCCGGGTTAAGAACTCAACCAGAAGAGAGCGAAATTGCGTCGGGATCGGGTTCGCGTTTGAGTTAACTTTTGCCGGTTGCTTGTCGGTGAATCTCTTGAAAACAAGTTTTTTTTCTTTTTACGATTTTGTACGAAATGATGCTGCCGTTGAAATTTCGAAAAGAAATATGTATCGAGTGCTAAAATCAATTAGCATACTCTTTAAGTTCCCATTGATGTTGTTGTTGTTGCTGTTGTTGTGGTGGCTTTTATTTGGCAAGGCAGTCGACGCAACCAATCAAATTCTGAATGAAAGCATTGTCTTCACCGACGCACAGCTAGAGGCCTTCAGCAATTTTGACAATGATGAGCAACTACAACCAAAGCAGTCACGGCATCCACATCAGCCACAACATCAGCACCGATCCATATCACAGATAACCGGACATAGTTTCCTCTGTCTGCCCATCTTTCGTGTGTTCAATCTGGAGCTGCCCATCGACGGCCGACAACTGGCTGCGGATGAGACAATCGCTGTCAGTGGAGATCATTATGCACTGGGTGCCTGGAGCATTGCCAAAGCGGTGCCATTGCGTGCCCAAAACAAGCAGCGGAACAAGTGGTTTCTCCGCAAGTATATCTGTGCCAGTCATCGCATCTACTATCGATATCTCATCTATGCTGTGGATGGCGATGGAGTGCGTATTCTACGGCGCTGGGAGGGTCAGCAAGTGCCACGCATGCTGCAAACCTTTGAGATCTATCGCTCGCCGGGTGTGGACATATTTGGTCAGGCCTATGCCCGCTCCGTGGGCGGCGGAGTCTGGCTGGAACGTGGCTGGCTGCAGCGGGAATATGTGATTGAGTTCAAGTTCATTTGGCAGCGACATTTGGAGCTATTCAATGATATTGTGGGGCACAAGCTCCGACTTAAGCTCAGAGCTCTGAGCATGACGGACAATGCTCTGATCGAGGTATCGCGATATGGCTACAATCGATCCTCGTTCCGGGCGCAGGGTCGTCGCGGCGTTAAGTACGAGGAGGGTGCCATTGTCATCTTTCGGATTAGTCAAGCCCTGGATGTGGAGAGTGCATTTCGTCTGTCCATTTATGAGGCGGACAATGCGCAGCTGTCGCTGGGAGAGGTTTATATAAGGCCCGATCAGCTGCGCGGCAGTCGCGGCATCATCCAGCTGCCCATAGGGGATACCATGAATCGGCAGGTCATAGGTCAGCTAACGTTGCCTTATTTGATTGTACAGCCGATGGCGACAGCAGCAACTGCAGCCAGCAATTTGCGAGTGAGTTTTCAACGTTATTGGCCCAACAATTGGCCAACATTGGATGTGGGCAATCGTGGCCTGGGCACCAGTTATTACCAAGCCAGCAACCCGTTGGTGGAGAACACCATTGAGAGCTTTCTGGCGGTGCCGCAGCATAAGGGAGACATGGTGCAACTGGATGTGCAATTGACCAGAGATTATGTGCCCATCATTTGGCGTGCCTTCGGTTTCTATACGACCAGTAAGTCCAGCACACAGCCAATTGTGGATCGCTTTGATCTGCGCTTCGTGCTCATCCGGCAGCTCAGCTATGCGGAGCTGAAGGCCAGTCGTGTCTTCATGCTGAGACGCTGGACGGTGCAGGAGTTCACCCATCTGAATGTGCGCAATGTGAGCCAGCAGCAGCGGCTCTTTCCCAAATTGTCCGAGGTTTACCAGGCGCTGCCCAAAACACTGGGCCTCATTGTGGAGATTAAGTGGCCGCAGTTGATGGCTTCTGGTGTGCTGGAGTCGACGCAAGCGCTCAACAAGAATGCCTATGTGGATAGTATTATTAAGGTGACGGCACATTTTGGATGTGGTCGTCCTCTGATCTTTGCCAGCTTTGATGCCGATATCTGCACCATGATGCGACTCAAGCAGACTGCCTTTCCCATCATTCTCATGACCACGGGCCGCACAAACATTTGGGATGCCTACATGGACCTGAGAACCGAGACTTTTGCCCAAGCCATCAATTTTGCGGAAAGTGCTGAAATTCTTGGTACGGCGCCGCATGTGCTGAACTTTCAACAAAAACAGCAGCAGGTAAATCTGGGCCTGGATCTGCTACAGGTGGTCTTCATTTGGGGCAGCAGTCTGCGAGACGAGCAACTGCTGGAGCAGTTTCGTGCCATGGATGTCAGTGGTTTGATCTACGATCGCATCGATCTTGTGGGTCCCGCCCATTGGAAGCGAGCACCCTTCTTTCAGGCTCCTCAGCTAATGGAGGTGTTTGGTGCCCAGTGTGTGGCCATTGGCAACTCGACAACGGTGCCGGGCGCCAGGCCCATAAAGCCGACGGTTTGGCCAAAAATGCGATAGCCAACGACGGATGTCTGAGTATAACACAATGGGAAACACAATGGAAACATATTTTTTTCTTTGGTGAATATATCTAATTTGAATTTAGAAACTTGTGCATATTTCCACAAATCCACAGAAATTGTATTTATTTTGAAATTTTGAATAGTCTTTAAAACACAACAGGGAAAATTTTTTACAAATTTTGTTTATTTAAGATATTATTTAAGGACACTTTAAGCCTGGGTACATGGTATATCCTAGTCGAGCACTCTGGATTAGAGCGTTGATATTTACATTATATATATGATAAATTTAGATTTAAAATCCAAACTAACAAAATTTAGATAAGTAATTGATTAAAATATAAAATGTAGGTAAATAAATAAGAAAAACTCCTCCACATTAAAGATTTGGAGATTGATCTCAATATAGAATGAGCATTTAGTAAATGTTATAAAATAAACTTTATTTATACAAATTTCTTGTGTAGTTTTTTACTGGCACCAGGTAGTCGTACTCCTCCATTTAACTCACTTTTACATAGACACTAAACAAAGGAAGTGGGAGAGTGAGAGATAGATATATAGATAGAGAGAGAGAGAGAGAGACCTAGAAAGCAGCGGGCTGCTGCTGCTCGGAGCAATGTGGGGAACTGTAGACCTCCATTAGTTCACCCGATATGCAGGCACTGCTCATACCCATGCCCATGGGTTCACAATTGCCTATCACTTGGGTGGTTATCTCAATGTAGCATTTACCATGTACAATACTATTTCCATGTCCATGTGGATGCTTGTGTTGCTGCTTAAACACCTTTTTGTTGTTGGCCAGCTTGGATGGCTTCTGAACGGGCTCATCGAACTGGAGCCAGGCCGGTGGCATTGAGTGATGGGCGCGTGTGGGAAGCGGAAACTGCTCAACAACATTATCATCCTGTTCCTGGTCGACTTCTAGCGGCAACTCGACACCCTCCACATCAATGTCATCGTTGAGCAGCGGATATGGCGTATACTGCATCTTGGCCTTCCCACTTGCCGGCTCATTGTTAGCGATGCTCAGCAGCTGCGGCGTCAGCTCCAAGGCGCTAACCATCAATAGGGTTGTGGCACAGCAGAGCAGCAATTGCATTGAGGCCATGCTATTCTAGTGTTGGGCTGTGGAGTAGATGTTACTGTCGGTTGACTGCCGATAGCACTGTTCCTCGACGTATTGTGAAACGGCTGCTGGGTCCTGCCGGAATGTGACTTGCCAGGCGCAGGATCTGTGCTTTTATAGGCAGCTGCAAGCGTTGCGTTGGCGCTTCGATAATGTGGAAGAGTGGACAGTCAATGAACCCCAGGCGCCATATTCACTGTTCAAATTGAAAGGAAGCCACTCAAATCAGAGACACACACAGACACAGATAAGCGCACTCGTACAAAAGCCATAATTAATTACAGTTGAGTATACGCCCAGTAAGCCAACAAACTAAACTACAATGGGAACGACAATGACAAAAGCTACGTACTCCTTGTGGTGCTTCTCGCCCAGATAAGCGGGCAGGCAAACAACGTGATGAGAAAATTGGAAATCTATTTAACAGCCGTTTCCTTACCCCAGCAAATATTCGATTTGATTTTATTTGTGCGACAGTTCGTCAGTGCCGCTGCCACTGCCACGGCTTTTCCTATTGCCATTTTCCTTTGGTATTTCCGGCAATTATTTTCGACGATGTGCCAATAACGGCAGCAGCAGCTTGTTGGGCGGGGTGGTGCCAAGCACCCGTGGTTGAGGCATGCAGCAACTTGAAGACGAGCTAACGACTTCATAAGCATCGTGCGATTCCCATTTGAATTCAATTCAAAAGCAACCCCTACTCCAAATCTAGCGGAAGTGAAGATGACGCTGGCGCCATTTCAAAAATGGTTCATACGTGTGCGACGTGTTTATGGCAGTTGTCTTTTGGCCAAATATTCTATAACAGCAGCACATAACGAACCCGTCAAAGTCAAAAAAACTGACAGGCAAAACCATTAACAGGTTAAGCAACCAACTTATGAAGTTATTTTTATTTTGTTATGATTGCAAGCAAAATAAAATGATAAATTTTCTTAAAAACACAGTTTAAATATTGTTCAATTTTTCAACTTTTGTCAAACATTTTTTTTATTGTGAAATAATAACCTTTAAATAATTATATGAATGAATAATCAAAATCTGAACTCTGATAAACTTTGATGTTAAAACAAATTTGTTCAACTTATTTAATAATTTAATTATAAATGTTTATAAGCACTTTGGTTATTATCCTATGTGGGAAAACCTTCAGAGCTTTCACCTTTAATAAAATTTGCGGCATAATGCATTTAAAGTCGACAGAGTCAACGACATGGGGCTAAAGGCTCTATTTAACATAGATAATTAAATTCATCAATTTGTTGGAATTTGTCAGCGCAGAACGACACATGAAATTAATTTAAAACTCGGATTTTACGCGCAAATTAGCAAATTGAATGGCAAAGGGTTTCAAATACTGCTGCGTTTGGCAATTCAATTGGAAAATAATGGATGGCATAGCTTTGCATGCCACTAGCCTAATGACACCGTCGGAGATTAACCCTACTGTGGTTCACCTCCTATACACAAACGTTGCCTTGGCAGATGAGCTAAATATAGCCACAGATTTGGCCGACGTCTTTGTGCCTTGCTAATTAGAGCAGCTGTCACAGGCTGAAGTAAAGCATCCAGCGTTCAAATAATTCAATTAAATTGCGCACAAATAGGAGCAACATGAAATTGACAATGACAACAATAACAACAACAACGGATTGGAACCACAGAAGCCAAATTGAGCTCGTCGTTACAAACGCCTGTTTCCTAATGGAAATAAGAGGTTTCAATAGGAAAATACCAACAAATCTCAGCTTAACTTTTACAGCAACAAACAATTTGCTGATGTAAAATAAATTCAGTAGGAGTTAAATGCTCTGGCAAAAATGTGAATAGCAGTTTTTTAATTGTTTCTATGAATTACCAATTAAATTTTAACTGCTTTATATTTCCATATGAGAAGTTCAAGATTAAATGGGGTATTTATTACATTTCTAAAAGCGAAATATAATTCATTTTAAATCGATTTTCCTACGTGTATTGAATATTCTACAAACATATCAACTTTGTTGCTCGTATTTTCATGTATGTATTTAAAGGGCATACTCTGCTTGTCGAGAAGAGTGAGGAGGGAGAAGAGTTAATTTGAATTCTCTCATAAATTTTGATTCAAACAACTGTGCTTCCATTAAAAGTTGTCTAGTCCTGCATGAAAGTTTGCCATACAACAGCTTCTATATATAATTTAAAAACTCGACGCTGAAATGCATTTGTAGAATAAATGAATAAATAAATAAAAATAATAAAAATAATAATAATAATAAATAAAAATGCACATACAGGTGAGAGAAAATAACAATTTAAAATGAAAAGCTATCTTTGGAATGCCAAAGACGTTTAACTTTTGCAGATTGGAATCAATCTGTCGCTTTTTTTTACTGTTGCTAAATTAGCAAAAATTTCTGCTCTCAACGCCTACAATTTCCAGACTCCTATTAATACCATAAAAACAAGAATTTCTAAAATAAAATTAAGATAATTGACGACGCTTCGACTACAATTGCAAGCAGCAATTTTAATATGACTTTGCAAGGAAAATGCTACTTATTGTTGTTGTCAGGTTAAAGGAGTTCGGCTTGCTCCATTTAATCTTTCAGGCTCCAAATGGGGAAGCACCGAAACTTTTTGGCGTTTTAATTTGCATTAAAACGCGCCGCGAGTTGCAGAAGCGAAATTCGTTGAAGCAACTATTAAACTAAACTTATGAAACTTTGACTATAAGTTTTCGGGTTGACTTTCCGTGAGTGTGCATACAAATGGGACAAGATGTAGCTGAATTTAGGCCACTGTCGAACGGCTTGGCTGACATTAAGTCTTTAATAACATTTTCCGCATATAAAATTGGCTCACAGCGCAACGGCAAATGTTTAAGTGCCAACAAGTTTGCCGCATTGCGTGTCGGCCAATTTTATTTTATGTTTTTGCACCATTTTGTTTAAGGGCATCGAATAAAAATAGCCAAGAGTTAATGCCAAGAGGCAAAACATTTTAACCAATGTCAACATGAGCCAGGCTGATTGAGTCAAGTTAGGTAATAATGGCTTGGTCTTAACACATAGGGGTTTATTGTTAACCCATTGTTGGACAAGTTATTTTGTATCATTGCTATAGTAAAATTACACTTAATATATTGTCAAAGATAACTGCATAAAAATATCATTACTGTTCCAAAGGATCAAAAGCTTTTAGTAAATTATAACTACGAGTATACAAATATATATTTAATTCTTATAATATATATAATCCTTGATTACCTTAAATGCGTACATAAAAAGCTAGCATACTTGGCTTATTTTGAATATATATTACATATAAATATATCTTATATGCATCGATAACAAAAACTGAATGAAATGATAAAACCTAATAATAAAGATAAAGATGGCATTTGCTCTGAATACATATGGGTTTACTGTTAACCCATTATTGGACAAGCCATTTTATATCATGGAAAACAATTTAGTTGCTTGTATTAAAATTTATTTTCATATATTCACAAAGATAAGATACGATCCATAACAAAATCCGAATAAAGCGATAAAGTCTGATAGTAAAGATAAAGATAAGAATAAAAGAGCTGATTAAAATAACGGTTAGTCAATGGGTTAATGCCACTTTGGCTAGGTAAACAACACAGGGCTTTTGCCACATCAGTGCTTGTCTGTTTAAAAATACTTTTAAAAAGCTTTTAATTTATATATTGTAAGTGCGGCTAAAGCTAAAGATATGGGCCTTCGTGCAGCAGCTGCCACGTGCCACACATGCATGCCACATGGCCACAGTTGCTGCTACACCTTTTCAAACACTTATCCTCTTACCCCTCCACACTCTCTTCCCTCACACGTTCGCATATGTGCAATGCTCAGTGCCTCAAAAAAATTTAAAAATTAATGCTTTGAGCTTCGCCGTTTTCACAGCAGTTAAGCGCGAAATAGCCAAAGGAAGTTTTTCCTTTGTGTTCTTTGGGTTTTTTTTTCGCTGTCGTCTGCAGCGTCTTGTGTCAAAGGCAGCAGCGAGCCGATAAAGTTAAATTATTTGTTGGCCACAAAAACAAAAGAAAAACCTCGCTATAAACTTGTTTTTGTATGCATACGGAAATTTCTTTTACAGTCTCACATAAATAATCGCCTTTTGGCCAAAGTTGAACTGTTAATTCAACTACGTAGGTAATTTATATGCGGCAGGCGCAGAAAATGTGTTTTACTTTTCGGGAAAAACGTAAAAAATGGTATCGCTATAATATGGCTCACACATCATTGGCATGAAGTTAAGATCAATATTATAGCTCCTGAAAAGATGCGCCGTTGGATATTATTTTGACGTGTTCTACAAGCAATCAACATGAGCCCAAAGTGCTCCCAACTTATTTAAAGCCCATAAAAAAAAAGGCAAGCTAAACCCATTTCCCATTTCCACACCCATCGCATTCACCAGCTCTTTTAATAAGCAGAGCAAGTGCGCCATATAAATGTTGGGGCTGATACACAGTCTTTCGCAGACTTGTCCTTAGCTCATGTCAAATCAAGCAATGAAAACCTTAATGGCATCAAACAACAGGAAATAATGTAGGGCGTTGTCTGGTCGGCAATATCAAATGGCCATGACTTTAGTGCCATCAAAGAGCTTCCTGGCAAGTTATCAGTTAGTTGGGTCTAAGTAAGCTGCTGGCCATTGTTCGCCAGCCTAAATAAGCAGAACCTAATAGCCTTTAGTTGCAAGCAGTAATGTTGCAAGTGCTAGATTAATATAAATAAATAACTATATTTTACTTGAATATGTATGTAAAACACTATGCAAACAATTATTAGAAACAATTCTATAGCGAATTCAAAATGCCATTTAAAAATGTATATTTAGGGAAATATAAAAACTATGACCAATTCTACGGAAAGGAATTGAAGGAAGCAAATTTCATTCACACTAGAAGTGTTGAAAAGAATATTCCTGATTAAATATTTATGCCTAAAATAACCGCGAAAAGACACTTTCCTGATTAAATATTTAATTTTGCAATTTTTCACTCATCATATTTAAAATTACATTGTAATTAAAGTATTAAAGGAAACGTTACGTTAAAAATATATTAAATTATTTTTTTTCCATAATTGTTGTTTACAGTCGCTTTTTTGTTTGAGCCCTGCCAGCAAATAAGCTTTTCTCTTAATTATACATGCTGTTTAATTAAACTGATTTATTTACACTTAAGCGCTGTTGTTAAATAAAATAAAGTAGCATAAATATTGTTTACATGAATTGCAATTAAAAAAGAACAAAAACAAAAAAAATGCGCAACTCCCAAAATGACTTACAAATATTTGTTTTTCCTGCATTGTGGTCATTTCTTGCTGTTGATGCAATTAACTTTGTAACATATTTGTACCACAAATTGTGGGATGAACTTTGCTGCAATTTGCAATCGATTTTCTCTCTTGTCAGTTTTAAAGCTCATCGGATTTATGGTTGAATTTTTGTTAAGGCCTGCAAGCAATCTTGGACATAAGATTTTTTAATTTGTTCGTCGGTCAAAGTTTTTTAATTTAAAATTTTTCCCCAAGTCGCATATTTAAAATACAAAATGTGGCTGCTTCGCACACCTGTTCTACCAGTTTCAACAATTTGTGCGTTTCCTGCGTTGATGATGCGGGCAAATGCGGCGGCCATTCAATAATTAAGTTGTAACGAAAAAACTTTTTACACCTATTATTTTGTATGCCCTTGCAGAAGGTATAATTATATCATAAGAAAATGAAAGAAAATTACTTAGACATGATTGATATATGGTGATTAATCATTTAACAATACGTCCAAAACTGAATTAAATATATAATAAAATATCATATATATATAAAAACTTTATATGCAAGGGTATTTAACATCTGTCATCCCACAAGTAGCTGTTCTTTTCCTTTTGTTTTTTTTTCAACGCTTACAAAAGTTGTAAATTTGTAGATTTTTTTTTATAAATTAAACAAAGAAAGGTAAGACGAAAATTGAAGTAACTTTTGTAAGCCAAGAAATTATTTATATTTAAGTCGATTGTATTGTTTAAATGTTTAAATGTATCATATTACTTATTGAAAGACGTAAACAGACTTTCACAAATTACACTCTTAATAAATATGAAAATATAAATACAATTTTCATAAATTTTCTATAGCAATAATAATAAAAACCCATAACTGCAAGTAGCTTCAGCTGTATTTTATGCATAGCTCATAAACTTTTTTAATCTGTTTGGGAAACCCTCTGTCTCTAAAATTTTCTGACATGTTCTAAGTAGTTCTAGACTGCCTGAAACTATTTGTTTGTTTTCCATTTTATGTCATAAATAAATTTTTACCCTGTTACGAAAATAGTGGTTAATAGTGTATGATAAACCTGAGCCTCTGCATAGCAGCACTTTTGATAGCTGTTTATTAATGAAATTATTGAATATCTTTTGACTTACCTTAAAGTCAATCGTTTTGTTATCATACAGATAAGTTCTTATCTCCCGTATTAATTTTCTTGTTGCTTCAAATATTTTACATATTTTCTTCGTTGTCAGCATTTTTACTTGTTCTATAAGAAGTCTATTGACTTTATGTGCAGTGGCTTCAGTTGTAAAATTTACGGTCAAAGTTTCGTTGCGTTTTTGTGCTTTATGAGTTTTCTTCAGTTGCATAGCAATAATAAAACTTTAAATATGCTTTTTAAAAAATCTATCGTCCATTCAGTAGCTTCTGTTAGATATGCAAATTGAACCTATTAAAATGCAGTAAAATTTCAACGATTTATAAGTGCTTCTATTTTAATTCAATAATACAAAAAGTTAGCTAAGTTATAAAAACGTTCATGTTTTTGCACTTGTTGGCATTTGTCCTTGATGTGACCGTACTCTGGTATTTGCAATCTGCTATCTGCACGCTCATTTCTAGTATACTATATAGTTAGTTTCTGCCATATCTATATTTTTTCCAAACATGTTTGTCCACGCACACAGTAAAACAATTGAAACGTGACGCGAATTGGCAACGCGGTAAATGTGGCGTATGAACGATGTTTGTGTGTGCTGTGCACTTTCACAAAAAGCAGATGGCGAAGGTTTCAACTTTGAACCCTGCACTTATTTTTTTATTAAACACAATAATCTGAAGCTTGCCTGCAGTCCTCCGTGTCCGTTGTGTGTCAACGCATTTGATTGACGAGGGTGATTTAATAAATGAAATGAACAGGGAACTTGTGAAAAAATGAATATAACGTGGTATAGGAAAATGGCAGCAAAAAACAAAAATGAAATGGGTAACGAGTTGGGTTATTCACTCTCTTACTCGAAAATGATTCGATCATTGCAAGTGCAAAACAAAGTAAAATAAATAATCAGGCGATGAAAGGAGCCATCAGCACACAATCAACATAAAAAAGCAAATCACACACAGATGTCCAATCTATTGCTGTGTCATAAAAAAGATGCAACTGCTCGATGCACAATGGAAATCGGTAACATATGCAAAATACTCAACTACCAAGAAAAAAAAAAGAAAAATGGAATAGAATAGAATAGAAATTAAGCTCTTTTGCCATCTTTGTGTAACGCCTTTCTTTTCTAAAATAAAACACTCTGTGGTGGACACTTTTTTTAGAAGTCTTTTTGATATGGGTATTTGTAAGAGGCAGGTTAATGTTATCAAATACAAAAGCTTTATCACTGCTTTGGTATGATAAGGGCAACGGTTTTTGAAAAACCGACATCACTTAATTAGGAGTCACCCAATGTTGTACCTGCTTTCCATATTGGTTGGCGTAAATAAAAAGAAGGCTTTTAAAACACCTTTTTATATAAAAAAGAAAGGCAAATAAATAATAGATAGATGCTACACGTATATACAATCTTCATCAGAAAATCTAGCCAATTCAAAAATAATTAACAAATGATGCAAACAAAATAATATTTGTAAAGAAAAAAATAAATAAAAATACTTTAGAGAGTTATTCTTTAAAGCTGCAGCAACTTATATTTAATAACAGATATAATTCAAATTACCTTGAATATCATTGATTATTGAAGTGCCATATCTTGAGATAATTAAAGCAGCAGAAAATACAATATTAGCATTAAATACACAAACCACTACGAAGAGAAATACTTTGAAGATTTCACAGATATAAATTGATAGCAAATACACTTATGCCCAAGCATAATACTACAAATTAAAGCAGTCTGACAACATAAATGGTATGCTAATGAGATATATTCCAACTATCTAACTGAAAATATATCATAAGATAATTAAAGCACATAAGCAAACAATAATATATGCATTTCATATAAATCCTATTACAGAAAGACAGATTTTACACACGCAGAAAATATAAACAAAGAAAGCGAAATACTACAAATTAAAGCAGTTGGCTAACATAAAATGCATGTTTGTTAGATAAATTTCATGCAAATAACTGGGGTCTGTTTATAGCATAGATAATTAAGGCACCTAAGCAAACACCCCGGAATCAAGGAACGTATAGCTTCAGCTTGTCTACCACTTCCACATAATTTCCGACCCTTTTGCCCAGTTGGCTTGAAAACAAAAATTACCTAAGGGCTGCCGCAATGTACCCAATTTTTTATATTTAAATATTTTTTTGTTTTTTTTTGTTTTGCCCATGTTGCCGGTTCCTGCCTGTTGCCTCAATTAATTTGCGCTTTATGTTTTATACTCGTACGACCAACTTTTTGTCTGTTGGTTATGTCCTTGTTAAATTTACATAAAATTTCGCATACATACTGCTGAATGTGTGAAATTGTCTGGGACTTACGAATGGTTGAGGGGGTAGTCCCTAAACCACCATGTCACAAATAACATTTTCTGTACATATACATTCATATTTGGGCGGGATTGTTGGGTTGTGCGTGAGCGGACGGACATAAGCAATAAATCATGGTCGTTACGAGATTTAGTTGGGATCTCTTCGCATCTTTGTATAAGGGCGATATACAATATTTTTACTAATGAAGTCATTTCACAGTTCAATGCCACCGTCAATAGTATCGCTTTCTTTTATCAAAATACAAATATTCTGTACATATATATTTATTTCTTCATCTTTGCTTGCCAATCGCTCCTGGCAATGACGTTCTTGACGCTGACTTCGTGTCTTAATGGCAAAACTGATTTAGTCACGTTTCCAATGGCGTCGCTTCTGATTTTTTTTTTGCCATTGCCCTTATTGTGATAACTTAGTGCTCTGCTAACAAGTTGCCATTGAAAATTTACTTACTTTAACTATACTTATATTTTTATATGAATACTTTACATGGTTTTTATTTTAATGCATAGTTCAATGAATTCATTTGTAGTGCACCCCAGGCGAATGAGTAATATTCAAAGTGTTGTAACATTTGCGAGTTGCATGATGCCTATAAATAATAATCACCAGTAAAAACGTTACATTCGGAGATAATTAACTTGTTAATACCCTAAATAAGCCGATAGTGGACACAAAAATACATATTTCAAGATTGGTTATATTTAGTATTGATTATATCCATTCGTAATAATTGTATATTACTCATACGCCTGTGTTGCACTGCCAACACCAAACTATGCACGGCAAGTTTCAAGTTTCCAGTTTCAAATTTTGAACTATAGCTTTAAATTTAAATTAGGTAAATTTAAAAGAAAAGGGTACAAAAACGTTGACAACACCTGAATTTGCAGAGAACCGTGGTCTCGTGGACGCCATAGTGAAAATGTTGTGCTTGTCATAGAATTTTTAACATGCACACAACAAGAAAATTATATTTTCATTTCATTGAAATATGTATATGGGGATTCTGCGACATTTTAAGTTGCTGCCAGGCGAGGGCGAACAATGTACGCACGATGGACCACAAAAGCGTACAGCATATTTTTATGGCACATAAATGTCATAATGTCATGCGGTTTTTCCTCCTTATGGTCTTACCCATCATTTCTTTTGCAAGAGTCACTGGTGCTCCATTTTTACCGCATTTTTAAGTTACAAACTCAGAAAGATGAAATAATAAAAATAAGTACATAGCTGAGTTAAACAAGATTTAATAGTAATATAATTGTTATACAACAGGATTGTCCTTTAAAAAAAAACAAAATCGTTTAAATTGTAATGTATTTCTTCATAAGAAATAGATAGGAAATCATTCATTCGTTATATTTTCTACTAGATTGTAAGCAAACTTTGAAAATAATCATTTTTCCCACAAACATTATTGCCAAGTTTATTGTGGCAAGTCACTATTGCCATAACAAATGCCTGTATTAATAATCTCATAGCAATACTTTTGTTTAGCCATATTTATTGTTGCCTCTATTTATTTGCTTTTGACCTGCACGTTTAAAATGTTGCTGCAGACTTTCATGCGCAGGAGCCAAAACACAAAGAAGGCCATTTGCTGGTGAGCGTTGAGCCCACATTGGTTATTTGCTGTTTGTTGCTTTCGCCTAGGAAAATAATAACTATAACTTGTTTGGCACATTATTAACCAGCTGGGCAATTTTTAAGTTCAGCTCACAACTCAACTGTGAGGCTGAATTTTAATAAAGTTTGCAGCTGTTGCGCAACTTTAAACGAACTCGAAACTGCAGGAGTGCAGTGAGTGCAGTCGGTGCATGAATATCGAAACTAATCAACAAAAATTGGCTATAAAAATATAAATCGCATTAGCTCGGCTCAATTGTGCACACCTGCACAGCCAGTAAGTTGGCAATTCATGTGTGTGCTAAGCTGTGCATATGTGTGTGTGTGTGAGCATGTGTGCCTTTCATGTGTGTGTGTGTTTCGTATGTGTGTTTCTTGTGTTTGGTCAAGCACAGGATGCAGTCGAATGGACGCTGCTCGCACATGCTCTCATTCTGGCATTCTCTCCATCTTTATTACCTTCTCAATCTGTCAATTGCACACTGCATTCGACTTTATCAAATCGGTTCCAAATTGCCTGAAGCTGTGCTAGAGAAGCAATAGATCAAGTTATTATTTTTAAGCTCATAAATAAACATTGAGCATTTCATCATATGAATTTGAAGAGATTAAATAAGATATTCTCAAGCAGATTAAAAAAATAAAATGCAGCAGAATGGAAAAAAACTTTTTATAATAATTAAGAGTTCTTGATTCGAGCATGTCCTTTAACCAAACTGTATAATCCTTGTTTAACTCTTAAATATGAACATAAGCTCAATTTACATATATTATTTGCTTGCACAACTTTAGTCTTTTCCTTGTGAATGCAAACAAGTAACGAGCTACTTTAAAATAAATATTCAAGTGCATTTTCTAAGTTACACTTTCATAAAATGTGTTCTAAAATTTATTTTATAACTGCCCAATTGGGAATATACAAAAATTCATATATATTATAACTTATTAAATCGAAATAAAGTTCTGCACCAATGTGTGGCGGCTGCTTGGTGGCAAATAGAATTTAAGTTTGTTTGCTTAGTTTAGTGTGAGACTTGGTCGCTGAAGTGCATATCAAAGCGAACTAATGAATAAATTCATTGAGTCTATAGCCAGTGCAAAGTTTGCACAGCATTCGAGTCAGCCGGGGAAATTTCTATATATGTTATTTCAGCGTAGCAAGAAGCAGCATTTAAGCTTCAACACACATTTCAAGAACTTGAAACATTTACGCGTTCCAACAGCTATTTGTACAAATAAAACCTAATCGAACTGCAAAACCTAAAATTTGTAGCGAAAAGGGATAACGACAAAGTTATACGACCCTTTGGCTTATTTATGGGCATTACTCAGGCATAACATTAAAGAGTTTTTTAAACCAGCTGCTAATTTGAAAACTGCCCATTTAGCGGATGCATGGCTACAAATGTATATAAATGTATATATATATATATACATATTTGAGAAACGGAGGGTTACTGTTATTTAATTCGCCTGGTAAACATCGCACCTGTGGCTGTCATTAAAACAGGTTAAACAGATAAAGTGAGCTGAAGGGTTGCAAACTGTTTTTGCAGGTTGTCAATTAATCAACGCAGGCAGCTCAATTAATATTGTACAAGGCATTGGCTTAAAAGAGTTGCCAATTCGAAAGTCTATAAAATTTTAATTTGTTTGAAGTGCATAGTTTGAAGTCAAACATTAAAGAGCTCATGGATTTAGACAGATTCTTCCTTAAAGATAACCGTATTAATATCAATGTCAATGGTTTTTATAAGATTGTCAAATGGGAATTCAGGTCTGGAGAACGGCATAAATTTGTGTTGCCAAATTTCTTGAAATACGTGTCAAAATAAATTATAATTCAAATTTCTTTTTCTGTTTATGTATCTATGATTTTTTTTTAAGAATTCGGCTTGTAATTAATTTTTCTTTTCTATCATTTGCAATAAAATATCTCATTTAACTGCAATATTAATTTCCATTTTAGTTATTTTTTCCATTCATTACTGTTGATTATTTCAAATGATACAATTTCTGTAAACAGCATTCAGTTGAGATGCTTGTCTGCCTTATCTAAAATGTTGGCCTTATTGAAAATGAGACCAAGCTGAACTTAAAATGCGCATTGCGTGTTAGCAAACAGTGAACATGACCCAGTTAACCGAAATATAGCCTCATTGGTATGTGAGAAGGCAACGGCTGCGAGGGCCTCTGGGACAAAAAATCACTTGAATCGAACGATGCGGCAGCGGCACCTGGGAACAAGACCAAACAATGGCAAAAATGCTGGATATGCTGCAAATATACATCAGGTAAATATAAGCAGCCTCTTTCTATTATTGATGTTTGCCAAAGGAAAATACTTATTTGCAAAAAAATTTAATTTACATTTTTTGTTGTGTGTGAGAGTTTGACCTTGAAATGAAAAGCAGCAAAAATCGCAACCCACTGTATTTTCAATTGTTAAATCAATGTTCAATTGGTTTTTTTTTTTCTATTTCTATCTTTTATACAGACAGGCGCGATATTAATTGATTCAGCCCTATGGCCACAGTATAATTATATTATACCATAAATTGAATTGACAGACAGACAAGCGGAGTTGACAGCTGCCAAGCCTAAAAATACCATATACAAAAAACGAGAGGAAATAGAAAATATCAATATGCACACGTGTCGTATGCGTGATTTCAAAGTGCGCTCGCTGAGTAAATGTCAGCTGGTGCCGGCGTCTCCTAGACATCTCTTCGTTTCAGCTCACATTTATTATTCACATCGCACCAGGCATAACTCACAGCCTGCACAGCTCTGGGCTCTGCTCGGCATTAAATTCTCATTGCGAAATTGGTCTCTTTCACCAAAAAAAAATATTTAAGAAATTAAAATAAGAATCTGTACCAGTTTAATGCAAATTTTATGTAAATGTTATAGATGATGGAACATCTTTTATGCATCGTACATCTTAATTGGCAGTCAGCAGCTCTAAGCTTTAAATTCATCAGCTTAAGAGCTACAGGCATCTCCATCCCAGTGGAAGTTGCCTTCACGAGAGCAACAAGGCTGAACGTTAACAGGCAGCCAAGCTGGATATTCTTGTAACTTGAGTGCTCTTGTCTCTCTAGGCACTGCCAACAAAATATACAATAGTTTTTAATGTCTAGCATCAAACGGCCATGTTTAAATTACCAGATGGGTATGTCTACTTTAAAAACCGAAAGCATTAAATGCGTTAAAAAACTTTGTGATTCAAAAAATTAATTCTAAACGTATAGGATATATATATAGATAAATGGGTAATATTAATAATGGTAATAATATTTGTTTTCATTTATAACTATGCTGCTTCAAAAAATGTCAAATATTCTGATGAAAGAAATGGTATTTAAGATGGTAATTTTGTGCTAATCAAAGTCTGTTCTATTAGTATGTAAGTTATAGTATGATTCAATCTCTGAGCTTCTTCCGGATCTGTATTAATTCAACTGGCATGTGCTAGTCTTATATGTAGCCATATCAATAAAATAGCTATGATACCAAACAATTGATTTGTTTTTGCTTTTGTTTTTTTTTCTTATACATTATCCGGTCTGCAGTTTATCAACAAAAGTGATAGGCGATGCACACAAATTTGCAGCAAAATCGATGCTTTAACTAATGATTGTTTGGGACAACAATGCCACCCATTGGCAGACAAGAAACGGAAAATGTCCGCCGGATTGCCTGATGCTTGTTAGTTGGCTCAAATTGTTCTGTTGCTTAGAATGAATAGAATGGGCCAATTGCTGAGAGCGGCTGAATGCGTAGTAGTTTTTGCATTTATTTGTACAATATATCCGGCTACGTTTGTTTGCATTGCTTTTAGCTTCATTGGGTATCGGCTCAGTTCTCTGGACATTGCGCATAAATAACAAATGCCATTTTTAAAATAATGCCATGTCGCAAATTGTGTAATGCTTTGTCATTCTCTTTTCTTGCTACGGCCAGAAACAGGATTTTGTTTACCATGGTAACATATTAAATACCATAAATACCACTTAATTTACTTAAGTTCATAACAGCTGCCAAATTAAGTTAAATATAAAAAATTTTACTATAAAGCATATTTAAAATCAAATAATAAAAAGCTAATCTTAACAATAAAGTTAAATATCGTCTTAGGGGATTTCAAAGAAAATATTTCAGTCATGTTTAAGAAACATTTAGTAAAGTCAAAAAGAAATTATTAGAAAAATTCACCGTTCCACTGTTTTTTAGTGACTACTGAGGCGCTTTCTGGCACACCAGCACTTCCACACACAACACACAACACACACTGTAACACATAAGCGCCACCTCGTCATATAATCCTTACTACACATATAATCCATTATAAAACTGTTTACATAAGGTTTCTTTAAATTGGTTTATTGTTGTGAATGTGGCTCCTTAGCTGCTGTTGCTGCCTCTGCCACAAGCCGATTGAAAGATGTAAGGACCTTTAAGCGTGTGCTGTTGACTGCATCTGGTCTAAACTGCCATTAATAATGCAATTGTTGGTAAAGTTGAAAAATTGCTGTGGCTTGACAATGTTGCAGAGGCAAACCACAATGTAAATAAACACATACAAATAAAAATTAAAAACGGATATTGCAGTTCAGCTGAATCCTTTCAAATCGTTTCGATTTGTGGATTGTAATTAAATAAAATTGGTAATTTTTTTTTTTGCTTGTTGGTCCATCAAATAATTTGAAATTGAGTTAATTTTGATTTTATGGTAGTCATGTTCTCTTTATAAACGATTTTTTGAATCGTGATGAGCGCATTATGATTTAACTCATCAGTGTGAATATGAGCAGAAAATTCAATTGTACGCGAAATTCTATTTGCCGAAATTATTTGCGTGCACAGCATGTCGTATGAGCAATAAAATTTACGCACAATAATTGCGCAGACTCATTCGGCGAATGCGTGCCTGAATACATCTTTGTTAAAGTGCGTACTAATTGAATTCCCAATGAATACCATATAAATGATGTTTCATGAATGGCTGAATCCAGCATTGTATGCAATCATAAGTCATGTTCTCAACAATATATTCGCATTGAATTCAGAACGTTTTCTATTGTGGTAAATATATTTTTTTACGCATTATTATATATAAATGCTTATCCCAATTAATTTGTTATGTTTATGTATGTTGTTTATTGCACAAATTAAGTGCAATTAGTTTATAACTGTAATTTTAGCTATAATTATTTTTGGTATGAGGAGCTTCGATAATTTATTGTAATTTTAAATAATTGCAGCTCTGCTTGAAATTCAGAAATTTATCTTATCGCTTATTAAGAGAGTTCACTATTTGCGCAGTAAACTTTCCTCTAAATTCAGCTCGCTTCAATTAAATTATACAATCCACTTGCTCGTAGACCAAGTTAAACTAATACCAATGATTACGATCTGTACTCCTGTCGCCTGTCCACGGCGCCCTGGAGTATGCTAACTTTTAACAAATTGAAATTTATAAAACCTTGAGAGAGAAGCATAGTTAATGCAATGCCACCCAGGATTTGCTGAAGTCAATGGCGTCAATTTGCTTTTATAGCAATGCGGGACGGGATGAAAGGAAACAACTATTTGTCATGGCGGACAGCAGGAACAAGGACCAAGGACAACGGGCTGCGAGCTGCGTACTGATTCTGACTTGTTTGCAGCATCATTTGCAAAATGTAATTGCAGCAATTATCGTAAATTTTCGAGCTGAATTGTCGCATTTGAGTAAATTTGAGTTTCTTTTGTTTCACACACTTTCTTGGCATTAGCCAAACTTTGGCTTCGCTTCATATCAGAGCGTGAAATCAAAACACGTTCGCAACAAAAACCCAAATGACGGCCTGTTGCACGCAACCAAAAAAAGCTTTCGCTCTTCGGCTCTTAAGCTCAGCAAGGAGCCTTCGTCCGTTCTCTTCGTCCTTCTAAGAGAGAATCAACTTTTCGACCAATTTATTGTCGAGCGTTCCTCGATTTCGGCCCTTGCTATTATGCTAAGTGCGCTGGCTGTACTTTGATGCTGCTAATGGAAGCATTATGAGGGCAGGCTACGGGGGGAAGATTGTAGGCACGAGGCCAGTCTTAGGCTGGGAGGTGGCAGGAAGAAGGCATCGCTTTGGCTGCTTATGTTAAACAAAAAACATTAGGGCACTTCTATATATGAGCTGCAAAGGTTATTAGGACAAAAGTGGTTTGCCAAAGTGTTGAAGCAGAGCAACAGAGGCAACGTGAGTTTGGCAATATGTAAGAGCAATGGTTGGGGCCCCAGGTAACACTAACAAGTTTGCTGTGTTCGTAATGGAATTAGAAACAGAAATAGGATAAACAAACAGAAAAATTAGTTTCCTAAGGGACAGCTGGGTGTTAAGCTGATGGAAAAAATACAAATTGTATTGGCCCTAATTGCATTACCTTACCAGCTAGTTGGGTATTCATGCCAGATGCTTACGAAAATATATAGTTGCTTCACATACAAAATTTACTACCAAATTATAAAATTTTTTCTGGTTAACTAATATGTTTCAATATTAAAAATAGTTGTACCATTAACGACAATATTTTAAAATTCGTTTTTTTTTCAATCAAGGAAAACTTAATAAATTGAATTTATCTAGTATTTGCATTCAGAGAGACGTCTGCTCTTAAGTTCCTTTGACTTCATCTCTCACTTTTCATCATATCAATGTTAAGGCAAAGGAATTCAAATTGGTAGCAGCAGCAACAAAAGAAAGACTCCTGAGGCAAAGGTTCATCAAAATGCACATGCAGAGATGAAAAGTAAACGCAACGAAATGGAAAATTTCCCTGAAGGCAAACAATTTCTGAAATGAAAACGCATTCGAATTGAGACACTAAAAGTGATTTCAATTTATCATTTATAGCTAAAGGTATAATCATATTAAAGCTGAACTTATATAAATGCAAGTGGATGTATAAAATTTAATACAAAATATCAGATATTCTTAAATTTAAATATTTTTGCAACATGTGCTGGTTGTTTGCTAGCCATGTACATATATTAAATTCACACCACATTGACAGATGTAAAACAGCAATCTCAGCCGAGAGCAGCTAGTGCGAAGCACAACAAATCGCCTTGGGACAGAGGTGTGTGTGTGTGGCAAATTCATCTCACGGCATTTAAGACCGAATTCGGGTAACTCCCGCCCCCTGCAAAGTGTGTCAACATGTGCAGGTTGTCAAGGTGCCACGTTGTTGTTCTCTGGCAACTGGAGTTCAAATTGGGTATCTGCCTGGCAGCTTAACTGAAATGAAAATTTAAATATGCAAGTACATTTTCAGTGAGTCAAGAATGTTGACAATCTATTAACACACGACGACACCTGCAGCTGAGATTGCTTAACAGAAAGAGAGAGAGACAGAGAGTGGGGAGGGGATGGAGAAATAAGGTAATAGGCAACATTCTTTAACCAAATGTCAATTTATTTCTACATCCAACAAGAACGAACGCATTTGAATCTCTACCACACTGTGCTTAAATCCTTGTCAAGCTCAGAACCAGATAGCGAAACAAGGCTGCAACTTTAGACAAGTTTTGACTTTCAATTTTGCAAATGAGGTGCCAGAGACATGTGCAAAGTTTACGATAACAGACACACACACACACACACACACATTGGAGATACTAGGGATAAGGTGTTCAGGTATTTGGAAGAGTTCACAACCCAAGTTTGTTTTGGCTTGTCGGTGCTTTTGTATAGTTTGCAAGTTAACTGATTTATGTTTCGTGATTTTGCTTAGAAAGTTTTCATTTAACACTTTTAGATGATATGACAGAGCAGAAAGCTAACTAAACTTAAACACTCGAAAGTCTAAATCAAATTACGGCTTACCAAATAGTAGGTAATTTAATTTAACTTAAACTTCAACTTAAGATCGTTGTTTGATAGATGTACTCGGCGCATTTAAGTTTTGAATAACTCTTTCGATATACCTTAAAACTTTTACACAGACAACTACTCATTTTCAATTGCTGTGTGTTATCTAATTTTTCTTTTCTTTAAATAGTTTGTAAAATGAACCAACTTCTTCAATTTAATTATAGTCAATCTTAACGTTCCCAGCAATGTCAAAAGCGTGTAACTCATACGCAACGTCAGCCACGACAGTAATAGAAAACTCATTTGGCTGAAAGCCATTTTGCCCAAAATAAGAAAGAGACAAATAAATAACAAAATACTAGCATTTGCTTTTTATTCATGGCTTCATTTAAATGGAAATTATTAGTGTCATTTGTAGCCAGCGCCCCAGGAGCCCAATGCCGCAAAAATAAAAAAATAATGTCAAATTCTAATAAAAATTGCGTCGAGACGCCGGGAGGCAAAAAATGGCAACGTTGGAAACTGTGTAGCATATGACCTTGCTTAAGATTCCCTTTTTTTTTGTAGAATATCGTCCTTTTGGTTGCTGCAAGGGCCAACCGAAATGTTTACATAATTTACTTTCGTTTGGCGTTTTAAATGACTTTTTAATTTGGCTTTTCCGCCTTGAGTTGCGCGACCAGCGATGGCAACAACAAAACCAACACAAATAAATATGCAAATTTGAGCGCATTTTATTGAAAATATTTGTCAAGTTGAAAGTGGCCGAGAGAAACTGGTGACGAAGCCTCCTGGCATATGCCACTTTTGTTGCCACTTTGAAAATAGGTATCTGAGTCGAATTTTGAAATGAAATGTGATAGAATAAGAGATGAGAGGACGAAGAATTCGAAATTAAATTGACTTAATCCTTTTTTATTTTATTTGTAAATAATCTTTTAAAATTAAAATTTTAATTTAAAATTCATGAAAACAACAACCTTAAAAAACATTCAATTCAATATGTATTCCATATATATATTTTTTTTGTTCATATTCAAAAATCTTTTCAATTGTGGCACATTTCTTATTTTCCCCACAATACTGTTGCATTCTTATTGATTGGCTTTGTCGCATGCATGCAATGTGCAACAATAGCATGGATGCAACAAAAGGAGTGCAACGTACATGGAACCAGTGCGAAACGCTGATAGTATTTTCTCTTCTTATAAATAATTACGAAATGTATTTTTTAGTCGAGTACCTGGCTGGCATACAGCTGCACGTTGCAGATAAATATAAAAGTTGAAAGAAGCTGGAAAAGGTGGAAAAGTTGTCAGAAACTTCAATGGAATGCCGTTATTCAAGCAGCACATAATGTGACACACATGAGTAGCTGCTGTTTATAATGCAAGTTTGCAAGTGTGTTGCATGACACAATATCAGCAGCCACACAATGATAAACCTTGGCAAAGCTTGAACTGCTGTATAAAAAAGAGACAGCTGCCACTTTGGCTCATTTGTAATTCAAAATTGGCAATGGGATGCTGGGCTGCTGCACTGAGTCAGACATTGATGTGTGAGGCAGGACGAGTAGCAGGATAAGAGTGCCTATGTGTTTGCATTCACTTGGCATCGATAAAGCCAACTCTCAACTCTTTCACCAGGTCACGTTCACCCTCTCCCCCCTCCCCCCCCCCTCCCTCACTGCTCTGTGTCTAATGGCCTCTGATGCATTCTGTTAGCTGATGGCCAAACGTGTTTCCTTGCAATATTGATGCATTGCCTGGCTGTTTAGCATGTGACCAGAGAGCAGGGCCAAGTCATGTAGTGGTTCAACCAGTCATCGTCATCACCGTCTTCTGTGTTTCACTTACCCACACACACACACACTCACACATTTGGGGTCATGTGAATTTTGTGCAATTACTTTGCATGCCGCTTGGCATAAATTAGTTTCAATGTTGCCTATCATTACAGGGTGTACTTGATATATGCGACACACTTGGGCCTAGTTGCCACATAATTAAATATGTTGCACTATACATCAAGGTTTATGCTTGTGTTTCTCTGCGTATTAATCCAAACAAACAGAAAGCTTAAATTATTTATTTAAACTCTGAAAAGCTATTAAATGTTATTTACGGACTTTAAATTATTCTTAACTTTATTACCTTCATGAAATGTGGATTTAAATTTGAGCCATAAATAAATATATATTTAAACAAGTACATTTTAATCGCCGCATTTATTTATTATTCAAGCTCGAAACTAAGTTTTTTAATTTTTACTTGATGTAAAAACAAAATTTTTGAATCAGTATTTGTGTTTTTGTTGTTGCTGGCATGCAAAATTATACGTTCCCATAGCAAACTTTCTTGCTGACCCGAATTAAAAATCTGTAAAGCCAAAACTGTCCACAATACCACAAACCAGCCACAAATTGTTGCATACCCTAAAACCTTAGAAACAAATTGCAGTTTATTCAAAGGATATTTCCGTTGCCCCTCTTTGACGGCGCTCTTCTGGCTCCTCGCTGGTGGAAAATTGTTTAAAAGTTATTTATATTGGACTCTTCCAATGGGCGCTGCTGCATATTTGACGGAGTCACGAATTATCCTTTGTATGCAAAGCAATCAACATGTGAGTAACGCCATAAACATTTACACATTTCAACTGAATATCCCAACAGTTTAACAAACAAACGCTAACAACTACAAATAAACAAACAAATAAATAAGGAAAGAAATGGAAAGCGACAATCAAACAGCTAACACTGACGAACGTGCAAATAACAAAAGGGCTGAAAGGCAAATAAATACTGAAAGCCAAAATCTGAAAGTGAAAAGTTGTACGAAAAATGCGTCCTATTAGCGCCTGCCCACCACTCCTAATATACCCACTCCTTTTCAATTGGAGCCCTTTCATATAAGTGATGCCAACTATCGACAAAATTTACGAAAAAAAAAAATCTGTCAAAAAACGGGAAAGAAAAACATGCGTATTTGATTTTAAAATGTTTATAAAATTCGATGATTTTCTTTTATACTAAAAATATTGACTATATCAACAAGCCGAATTTTAAAATATTAAAAAATTTGAGCTTTTTTGTAAATTTGTATGACACTTTTAAGATTTTCTTTTCGTCTTGAATATATTACGTCGGAAGTTTTTCACAATTTAGCAAAAAAGAGGAGAAGCTAAGTGAGCATCACTGCCACCATCCGAAATAAACACACACACACACGAACACACTCACACTCTTGCACACGCACAAGTGTTTATATGCAATCAGGCCGACACGTATAATCTACGTGCGTTGGACCCATCCCCTAGCCCTCCTTTTCCTCTTAACATTCTGCTCATCCTATCAAAATACACAGCTCCACTCGAGGAGCTAGCCATCATTGGGACACTACACTCTTACCCCCGCGAAGTGAGCCCATAAACCTAAACTGAATGTCAGAAAAACAGGCAACACGCAGGCAAAACAAGTAAACTCGATGACCTTTTTCACAAAGATGTTGGGCAAGGTTTGGGTGTTATTTTATGTGTGTGTGTGTGTGTGTGACAGTGTGTGTGGGAGTGTGTGTAAGAGTGTGTGTCATTGAATAGCAAATATTTCATTTGTCATGTGCCTTGTGCTTGTTTTGTTGAATGCGCATAAAACAGAACTGCCCAAAACTTTGAGGAGTTTTCCAAAATGAACTATTCAACAAGGATTTCTGCAAGCTCAACAGATCAAAGATCCTTAACACTTGCTTCTGGAATATAATTAAACGATAATATGACATAACAAATATTATTGTACATATATATTTCTTGTCTTGTACAGCAATTAAAGACTTATTCTTAATAGAAAATTTACTAAATGCTGAGCTATATTTGGCATTGAAACATTGTATTCAATAGTGCTGATTATACTTTAAATTATTTTGTTTACACTTAATAATTTGTTAACAATTTGAAACTCTAACCTTTTCTACTCCTCAATGCAATTAGCTTTTTTCGCTTGTTGTTTGTTTTCTCTGAATCAAGAATAGCAATTCTTTTCCACACTTTTTCGGCAACCAATCACAGTTTATTATGCAAAATAAGCACACAACAAAAACTATTCGGACTCTGTTTAACGGTCACTCAGCAGGGGGGTTCAACTCATTTGATGCCACAATAGTGTGTGTGTTGGGAGAGGGGTGTGGCATGCAAATTGGCGGGATTATAATGCAATTTCATCGTGTGTTCTGTGTTTGCCTGTCATACGTTGGTATTGACTTTCTGATTAGTTCACTGTTCGACTGTTTGGCATTTAAATTAAGAGCACATAGTGCGCATAATTTAAGAGTCTGACAATCTATGTGGAAAATCTCATACTCTGTACTCTAAAGTACCAAAGGAAAATGCAATATTGCTATGAAAGTAAGCGTTAGTAGGAATTTGGATGTAAACTTTCAATAATTTTCATTGTTGTTTTACCATAAAATAAAATCTTCAAAATACATAAATATTTTTTAATATTTCTAATACAAATAAATCTCTTACAAATTTCAGTATTTAAAATGTCAGAATACACTCATAAGATGACAGATTAAAGTCATTTGATTTAGAGTAACTTAAGTTGGTGAGCTTTTTTAAGTAAAATGATATTCATAATATAATAATAACAAAATGACCAAGCAAATTGTGAAGAAATCGATTTTAAGAATGCTCGAGAAAATCATATATTCGCCTACAAACAATGTGTACGGTTAAGTTAGCAAATTGTGTTCGATTTGCTTTGAAAATACGAACCTACATCAAAATAAAGAGTAAAAATGTGTTTAATGCGGGCAACTCAGATTACCACAACTAAAGAGCAAATTGAAGTCGTTGACCCACTAACATTCTGCAAGTTGAAAATTAAATGGATTTCTATTTGGATTTGCTGGCATTCAGGTCAGCTAACCACTTGACATGCTCTCTCTCCATCTGGTAAGTGTATAAAAGTGCGTTATAGTGTAGATGACGACTAACAAGTGAAGGCAGATTCGTCCCTTTTTTGAGTGGGCTAATGGGCAACCACAAACCACCCAACTAACAGCCCACCACTTGGCCCTGGGGCTGAGGCAGCAACCATGCTGTCAGCATGTGACTGTCAGGCGAAGTCTTAAGTGTGCGTAATGATTGCGTCAAGCAGCAAACTAAACTTAA
The DNA here is from genome assembly GCA_035042345.1 of Drosophila fungiperda. Taxonomy (NCBI): domain Eukaryota; kingdom Metazoa; phylum Arthropoda; class Insecta; order Diptera; family Drosophilidae; genus Drosophila; species Drosophila fungiperda. The sequence goes on from JAWNLM010000021.1 coordinate 1,124,895, forward strand.
GTCAGCGCAACTCGCTCTGCCAAAACCGACCCATCCCCCCTCCCCAGACAGACCCCATCCCTCAGGCAGTCGTCATCGTTTTGAAGTACCACCTAGGGAACATAGTGTTAATGATGCTGATCTCTGCACACGCCTGATAGCCTCGAGTGCTGTAATGGCATTTGTCTTTCTCTATCTCGCTCTCTCTCTGTCTCTCTCTGTCTCTCTCATGCAGGTAGAGTGCTTAAAAATTAGATGTTGCGCATTTCAAGTGGCAATTGTTCTGGCAGCAACTTAAATAGTTGCACAGACTTGTGGCTCAACGAGCAAAAAGAGGCACTTCAAATTATATTGCCATTAAATGCGAAAGGTTTATAACAAATATGAACGAATGTGCCATAAATAAAATGTTCAATTAGCATTATCAGCAAACAATCAGCATCAGCATACGATTTTCATCAATACAAGCAATAAATATTAAATTTTTCGTGGCTATAAATAGTCCCATCCATACGACAAACAAACTCCAAAATGAGAGTGCCTAAAAGCGAAAGCATTCGCATATTAAGTATACGCAACCGTGTGTGCCTGCTTTATATATGCTCTTGTTGCGTTCGGTCAATAGCCTTTTGGCACGCCACGCATTCGATATTGTAATAAATTGCTTTTGTGAAATTAAATTGATTGCTTTGATCAAATACACCTCGCCCACAAAACACAAAACAGACAACAGCAACAGGAAACGTGGACGGATGGGAAAACAAATGGTGTCCATTTGACAGCAGGGATGGGCACCAGCGCAGACCTATATATATATATATATATATAAATATATTCATTTATGCCAGAGCCTTCTATGTTGCCTTTGTCGGTGACTGATTCTTTCTTAACGCCTGTGTTTGGTCGGTTAGAGACTAAAGTCAGAATCTAGTTTGTGTTGAAAATATTATCCCACAAGGGTGAAGCGTAATTAGGGTCGTGTGTGCATTGAATAAACGCAATATTTTATTTAATTTGTGAAAATCGTTACTTAATCAAGCCACTAGTTTGTTGTTGAAATCTAAACTAAACTAAACTGCTTATCAGTATTAAATGTGTTTTATATAGCAAAGATTGGTTAAAGAATATTATTGGATGAGTTTGTATTGTAAATACAATTGCAGTCGAGTATATCTGTAATTAAATTAAAAATCAATAATACTTGAGCGCATATTAAACTTATTCAAATAATAATTCTGAAAATACGTCTGCTTTATCAAGTGCATTTAAATGCATTCCGCTTAATTTGGTTTGCTGTTTGCTCGCCTTAATTCCCCAAGAGATTTTCACACAATTTGGCATACTCAATATTAATTTCTGCTTTTGAACTTGTGAATACAATGAATGTAATTGCACATCAACTTAATCATTCATCAAGGAGCTCTACGGCTCAGAGACTCTCACATTCAATTAAACACAGCAGGCTCAGGATGCGAATCTGCCTGCACTTTAATGCAGTTGCCATTAGGCAGCTGTCTGCGATCTGGCTTTCCGTAGCCAAATCCGTCCTGGGAGTATTTGACAAGCGTTTCGTGTTAGCTCCAGGGCTTTAGTCGAGCCACTCACACATGTTGCCACATGGCATTGCTCTACATGGATATGTGTCTGCTGTGGCTGTGGCTGCAGATGCCAATGACGATGGGATTGAAATGAGTTGGTCGACTCGGTGTTGCCTGCCTTCCTGCCTGTCACTTATGCAAAACCCCTAATGGAAGAATAGCGAGGTGTAACAAAAAATAACAACTGCAAAAAAGTATAGCAACGTGGTGCAACAGCAGAGCAGAGGATTCAGAGGATTCAGAGGAGTCGGAGGAATCGGCGAAGCCTTAACACGAGCAGCTGCCAGCATTGCTTAGTCATTTTTGGTTTGTTTCTCTTACATACTAATGCTCTTTAAGCGGATTTGGCAGCGATTTACTTGTTTGCCATTGTTAAACGGAGTGCTCAGCAGAGACCAAACATACCTGATTCTCTTACCCACAGATGGATTCCCAGGGCTGCTGGCTTATGGGTAAATAGCTGTAAAGTCGAGGTCACATTGAAATTTTTGTATGCCCTATAAAAAAAAAGAAACAAATCCCATAAGCAAAAACATGAGCTAGATAGAAATGCCACCAACTCAGTAGATTATTTTCCTCACATAAGATTATTTCCCCATAAATCAACAATTTTAGAGCGATAAATAAATGCAATCAAAATTCACAATAAATTTTCTTATAAGATAACTTTCCGGCTAACTGAATTCTAAGGCCCACTTCACAAAAAAAAGGGAATTAAAGTTACCTTTTTTTATTTTTGTTCTCTTTGTACGAAAGTGTGCAAAACCCCGATTTAATTATGCCAAAACATGCGCAAATATTTCCTTATGCTTCGCAGCGGTGCATTAATTAATTTAAGGCCCCAACTCGGCTCAAGTGGCTTAAATGTGTGGCCTGCTGTGACTTTGGCCGAAAAAGTCAAACCTCTAAAAAGTTTTTAATTAAATTATACAAAGCGTGTTTGCCTAATTTCATAACAGTCAGGGCCAAAAATGATCAATGCATTATGCAAACAGAAGACAGAGAAAAAACCAACTTCTTTCTGGCTGTTACACAATTTCCTGTTAACAGATGTGCCCAAGATATATATATATATATAACATTTATAAAATTCTGAATTAAAAAGGAAATTGTTGCCAAGAACATTAAAGATAATTAAATATGTTTTGCGCTGGGTCCATGTCAAGTATTTGACCGTATAAAAAACAGATTTCAAATATTAAATGAGTTTACCAAACAATAAAAATCATTAATTTTATGATAATATTCTTTAATACACTATTAAAAATAAAATACATAAAATATTGATTAAATGGAAGTTTTTACACATGGGCTTTTTATAAAATATCATTGAGACTAACTGATTAATTAAATAAAGGAATAAATGATTCAAATCGCAAGCTGATTCCTTCTACTGTTCCTCCAACTTTAAGTAAAAATTTCTTAAAGTCAATTATTTTATATGCATACTCAAATTGAAGTAAAAAATATATCAACTGATACCAGAGCTTAAAATGAAGTAAGCATAATAAACATGGTAAACATAACAAATGCAGTTGCTGCAACAAAATTGGCAAACTCATAAAAATCTTAAACAGATGTAAAATATATAAAAAAAATTACACTTTAAGATGTGTAGCTTGCTGAGATTTATGGTAAGCAATATAGCTCACAATTTAACAGCATAAGCGACAAAAGGCAAAGGTTCTAGTGCATTAGTTGAATCGGTAGCAAGTCGAAAGAAACCCATGGAAAATGGAATCACATTTGGCAATGAAATCAATCAAGCATATGACACAGACAATGGCAATTTTACGAGGCGGGCAGCAAAAAGCACGAGCGAAAAAAGTCATAAAACTTATTACTTAACACCAGCCAAATGACCGAGCAGCTGCTGAATGCGAAGGAATAAAAGGTATCGGCGAATGCCTTAAACAAAAGACTGCCATAAATACTGAAAATTCCAACATAAAGGACAATAACCAGAAAGAAGAAAACGAAAATTCGAAAAGCCGAAAACACATATAAAACGCAAGTCAAGTCAATAATCATTAAATGCCTTATGACGTTGCGTATCATCTAGGAATCTGTTAAATTGTCTGTGAATGACATATATATATATAGTATTTTAATATCTATTAGTAGAATTAAAGAGCCGCGAACATCGCGGCGTATGCGCATTATTTAATTTCATTATGTATTTTCGAGCGCAAATAGCCATGAAATTTATCTACTCATGAGTGATGACTACACATACGCCCAAGTTTATTGGTCTATGGTGATTCCATGAATATTCCAGTATTCTAGCATTAATGGAGCCAGCGCAAGTAATTCATTGGACGGCTTTAAGCCCCATCCCCATCCACAAATGGCGTCTAATGGACAGTGACATAAGACACTGTTTGACAGGCTCCTCCATTTGTTTGTTGTTGCTGTTGCTGTTTGTCTGCTGTTGTGTCAGTTGATGGCCTAACGTGTTTGGACATGGCTAAGAAGCGAAGACAATAGACAACAGTGGATCTAGAAGTAGACATTCCCCCATCGCTGTCAAGTGGGCGTCAACATTTTTATAACATTTTGTTGTGCAAGCATTTTAAAAAAGTTTTCTAACATTTTATACAGCGCACAAAAGTATGCAATGATTTATTTTATCAATGCTAGTAAAAATTTAAAAATGGCGCCGACCTTACTAACAATATCGACTATTAATCGAACGAATATTGCAGTAAATAAAATATGGAAATTCTACGTTTTTTTTTTATCTATTAAGCAAATACATTGAGCAATGAAATCAAAATATATCCATTTGTAAAAAAAAAATACAAAATTCAAGTAAGCCGTATTTATATAAATAAATATAAAAAACCAATATTTTGCTTAGTCAATCGAACAGATTGTTCAGCCATTGCCGTTGGCCAAATACTTTTGTTGTTATTCTGAAATTGCTATAGACAGATAAAAATGTTATCTATTTGACCTGGAAAAACAGAGTGAAATGCCTTCAGCCGATAGCTTAAATTACAACGCAGCTAGTATTTTTAATTAAATTTTTTCCACACATATATGTACATATATATATATGTGTGTGTATGTGTGTACGAGTGGCATAGACACACATATCCGTTACAAAAATCCAATTTGAAATCAGAAAGCCGCACAGGGTTACAGGCTCTTTGCCGCTACCTCCTAATCTAGCTATAGGCCGCATACTCGTCGGCGGCGTCGTCGACATCGTCTTCTACGTTGGCACTCGCAACTCATCAAAATGAGCAGCGGGTACTTAATCTGATTTACTTGCCTTGCTATGCCATCCCGACCAGTCATCCAGCCATCAAACCACCCAGCCACCCAACCAGCCAGCCATTGAAGCTGGCAGCTCAACGGCTCCTTGGCAGAAAGCATGTAAACAAACGTCTTCATAAAAAGCGACAGCCCAAGACCCAGCGAAGAGGTGGCCAGACAGCCTGGCTGACAGGGCATATGGGAGGGGTTAGCTGGGTTGCAAGGACTAGCGCTTGCTTCTCATAGCCCAGCGCGCTGCGGCGTTGTGTACATCATAAAAGAACGATAAGATAACAGCGACCGACCAAGGCACTTGACTGTTGTGGACCCAGAACGACACCATCGATGTAGATCCCGTTTGCAGGGCATTCAAGTTTGCGGAAATTGTTTGCAACACATAAAATCATTTTGACTTTATTTGAAAAAAAAAGACGATAAGAAGAAGTTTGGATTTTGCATTTTTTTAGCTTGCATACTTTCGGGCACTAACTTAATAAATCTACATCATTTGTATGAATTGTACAGTTTACTTGTATGAATTATGAAAATCTTAATAAAAGCAAGCAAAAACATAATTCGAATTCTATTAGATTTTTAAAGCATACCACAGCTGCCCAGCTGGCCGAGCCTTTGTTTGGATGCACTGTTTCGAAATATTTATTTGATTTTGCTTGGCCGACGTTCTTTGTCCTCTTCTTCCTGCGCCCATCCAGCGCCTTGAGTGTGATTTATTTTGGCATCGTACAATGTACTTTCTTTTCAAATAAATCATAAATTTCAACGCACTGCTGCTATTGCTTCAGCTGTTGTTTCTCTGCTGTTGGTTCGCCTCTTGGTTTTTGGCTGGCAATTGAGTTATCCCAAAATGGCTATCTAGCCGGAAAAAAACCGAATTTATTGTATTTTTATGGCGCCTAAGCCGCATACAGTTTTGTTGAAAAATGTAAAGCTGACCCGCTCCCTGGGGGACATTAAGAATTATGAGCTAAACGCGACACGCGTGTCCAGGGAACCAGACTTAAGGCCTCAACTGAACCGACCCGAGTGCCAAGACCAAGCGGCCGGACAACGTATGATTTGTGTTTGGCTATTTGGTCAACAAGGCATCAGAGATTCAACCCGTCTTGTTTGAGTTACAGCACTAGTGACATGGTTGGTAATAATCTCAGTTTAAAACCATTTCAGGCCCACTGATAAGGTTAGCAAATAACCCGTTTTTACATATAAAATAATCAAAAATATATAAATCATCTTGTCTTTATTATGTTTAATATTTTTAAACTAATTTATCTTTAATAAATTATCACAATCATTTGCTATAACTCCTGCCACAATTTCAGATATGATTCGACTCGTCCACCTGGACTTGGATTGGAATGCGATACGCGCTTTGCGCCATCATGGAAACGATAACCATTTCGACCAGTATCAGAATATTGATGATGGCTGTAAATTGAAGGAACCAACTATAATTTATTGCCTACAGTATAGAGATCAATAACACACTTACTCTGTTTGTAGACGGTATGATTGATGGGATATTCGCCGCCCAGATTGAACGAATTGAGCTGCTCATAGAGAAACAGATATTGCAGTTTGCACAGCATCACAACCAATTGGAGGCAGAACATCTTCTTCCTCAGTTGATAGTTGCCACGGATTTTGGTAATCATGCGCACGGTGATTTGCAGTGACCAAATGCCCATTACGATGGATGTAATAATAAATGGTATAAAGAAGAACATCACTTCACGGTAGAGATTGATATCCCGATAGTGGAGTATATTCATGACCAGCATAATGCTGCCCTGCCAGAAGGGCATCTGCCACACCATATAGCGTGAGATGCACAGTTTCGTCTTCGTCGGCACCACCAGCGGCAGACATGAGCAACAGCAACAACATGGTGGTGTCGCCAGCTCAACCGCCTGCCCAGATGTCTCCTTTATATAGTTCTGTTCGGAGTCCACGTAGCGGAAGAGTAGAGTGCGAAATGTGGGGCCACCCATCATGAACATGGCATGCATCACTGTGTGGCATATGAACCAGGAATAGGGCACCAATATGGTAACTAATGCAGCCAACGATACTACTGGATACATGCTGACCATTAAAATAGAGGGAATCATCAGCGGTTTACTTAGATGACGGCGCAGTCGCGACACAGTTGTCAAGTATATGCAAATGTTGAGTATGGTCAGAAGTGCGGCTATAAAGATGGCCAGCGAGACAAATGCTGTCATGTCTACAAAAAAATGAAACCAGTTTGTTTTTATTAAAATGAAATCAATGTTACGGCACAAAATGCAAATTGATAAGATACTGTCGACTGACTGTTGAAAATATTTTGTGGCTAATAACCTGAGAACAAGTATTTTATCCTACTTCACTTATCTTCAATATAAAATTGGTAATATACGCTACATTTTTAATCATTCCAATGAAAATGTACGCACTTTCGTAAACTGATAAAAAAAATACCTCTAATTAATAATAAGATTCGCTGATAAGATAAATTCACATATAACTTTTAATATATTAATAACTGTATAAAATTATATTTATTTTAAGGGAAATTTAAGCATTTAATTTTAGGATAATTTAATGTTTACAGTTTGCGTTCTAAGTCTATATTCTGAATATACAAAATTTATTCTTAATTTCACCAGTTTACAAGCCATTCTGAATTTAAAGCCTGACTACTGAGAACTTTATTAATAATGAGTTTTAAAAGAGAGCAGTAAGTCCTTAAAGAACATATACATATCGAAATAAGATTAGGTATCCAGTGAAATTAAAAGTACTGAGGCAATTATCTATAATGAGAGAAAAAATTAGAACTCTCAAGCAGCTAAGAGGCACTAAGTTAGAAGAAATTACTTAGCTATCATAATAATTTCGATATATAATGTGTAATGAAATTTAAGCAGTAAAACAGCTAAACTACGATTAACTGAGTTAAAAGCAAGCATTAAATACTTAAATTGAGTAGCTATCAATATTATTTGTATATAGCAGCTGATTCTTGATGCCTTTGTCAATAATGTTGTGCTCGTTTTTGTGGCTTTCATTTATCAGCTAAGGAGCAAATCTAGCAGGAAGCAAATGTGTTATGGGAATCATTAACTGATTAGCTTATTGGGTTTACTCACGTGTGTAGTACTCGGAGACAGTTGGATGTGCATGTTTGCTCATTGTGCGATTGCGTTGCAGTTGCAGCTCCAGTTCGAACTGCTGCTCCTGCTCCTGCTGCCGGAGATGCTCAAACTCATCTCGCGAATCCATTTTTCTGTGGGTGTGTGCCTGTGTGTGTGCGTGTGTACTTATGATAAATTCGAACTAGGGCAAGCTTTTAGCCGAAGACTTCGTCGTTGTTTGACTCTTGAGTGTTTTACTTTATACGTGTTTTTATGTGTGTTATGTGTGCTCGCTTTTGTTTCACTTCAGTTCACCGCACTTCACATTTTTATCAGTGTACAAACGGTTTGAGCTCACAGTTGCGTCTGCTCTTTTTTTTATGTTAACACTCATAAATGTATCTGAAAGTTTGCGTAATCAGTTATATTTTCGTATTGGGCATTGCTTGCTATGTGCTCGGTTCTGTGAAAGTGTCTAAGATAAAACTACTCTTTATAGTACCACTTGGCTAAAGAGTAACACAAATTAAGTAAACAATTCATTAGCTAATTATTCGTGATAACGTGAAGAGTTTGAGCTGGCAAATTCAAATTTATTTCGATTCGTTAGATGATCCTAACTGAAAGTCTAGACAAAAGGCAATGAACCAAAAAGAGCTATCCTTCACTTTGAATGTCACTGATAAAATACATTTTTTCCATTTAAAAGAACAGGTTTATTTTGAAAGTTCTTTTCGTTTCAAATATTTTTACATTACCTCAGTTAGTACATAAAATGTACACAAAATGTTTCCTGTTAGGCAAACAAATTCTCTTTGTATTTTCTACTTTTTTGATACAAAGACATGTAATACTAAATTAAGAAAATTAACAATTGACAAGAAAAATTTTATATCACACTATTATTTGATAATGATAGAGAGATTTCTCTTAAGTGGCGTTTTGCTATTGAGAAATATAAAAACCTCTACGAGGTATCCAATTCTAAATCTTTTCCAGTGACCAATTCATCAATTTTATAATTATGGACTAAGTTGACTCTTTATGATCAATTTATGTTATAAACAAGTTAAAAAATTTTAATTAAATGTTTATGCTTGTAAATTGTGAATGCTTCACGCTACACGAAGTTTTATTAAAGTCCACTGACTTTACTAGATTACGCAATAGATAATTGCATAAAATTAGATAAATTATGGTTGACTATAAAATGCCATATATTAAAATAGCATACTCCCAATTCAGCAGTTTGAGTCCAAGCATGCGTTACGAAGCTTTTAACAAAATACACGTTATTTAAATGATAATTTATTGTGAAAGAAATGCAAATCATTTGCGAACCTGAAATTGGTCAAAACGCTTTTATGCGAAGTCACCTGATCTGGCCTAGGGCGACCCACTAAAGAGTGAACACACTTGAGAAAGAGGAAGAGTGAAACGAAAAAAACTGGCGAATGTCTCTCGATTCGGTGGCACCCCAAAAACCTGTTTCCAGACATAATCAGTTAACGACCGGGCATACTAAATTACGTTTTTTTCGATATATATGTTTTATCGTCTGCCCCATGCCGATGGTTATGTAAGCAATTGTTTTTCGTTGTTGTTTGTTTTGTCGTTCGTTTGCAAACCGGCTATCAAGTCAGTCAGTGTAATTAAATGAGCCAACTGTTGAAGCAACGCCAAACAATTCCAGAAAAAAGAAACAAACACTTATTTTCACCCAGTTGGCGACCTTCACAGCTGCTGGCACAAAACGTGCCAAAATTTCTTAAAGTCGCGTTTGTCACATTGCAAAAGTAATCTTCCCTTAATCATGCTTACTTCTGTGCAGAAATTCTATATAAAGAGTATTTATTTCAACATTGGTTGGAATTGCTAATTAATTTTTTTAAATTTATTTACAAATGTTCCATAAAATTTCATCGTTTTCTTTTGTTGTACAATTAGCACATAACTCGATATTGGCACTTAGCACATTTTTTAGTACGTAAGCGAAGCGCTCCAAATACACGCAATAAATTCGTTTATTAATTAACATTTTTTAATAACATGCAAATGGCCAACGCACGCAACAATCAACACCAATGCAACATACACATTGTGATTATTAAAGTAAACAAATTACGATAGAATTTATAGTAAATATTGAATATGAGAATCTGAATAGATGATGTTTACATTTGCAAAAATGTGTTCAATCCATTCAACTTATAGACTCTGCATAAATCAGCTTTAAATCGATGATATACAGATATACAAAAATTAAATGCGAATCGTGTTACCAGTTTGGTTTACAATGGGATTTTCCCGCTTTTAAAATATTAAACAACCTGTCTATTGTTTTCGATAAGTCTCTATATATTTCATCACATTTCCTTCGAAAAATGATGAAAAGCAACAATAACACTTGCTAAAATTTGTAAACCAACAAAAATAGTTATAACCGAACTAACAATTGCTAAAAATAAAAAATAATTATTACCACAGACAACAAAAGTTTTGCAATGCGCTTTTGACCCATTTAACAGGAAAACGAAATAAGCCAACAACTTTATTGTTAAGTATGATTTTGTAAGGTCTTTTGCAAGCATGTTAGTTGAAATATGCTCATATTTCTCGGAAACTATACACAAAAACCACACCTGTGTCAACGAGATAGTTGACAGAGAAAAACCCCATTTCAGAAATCTTTGTCATTGTCGTCTGCAACATTCGCAAAATTGTCCCTGGTTACGGTTGATACTCTCGACGTGTACCAACTTTTGGCGATACAAATTTTTTAAAAAATCATATAAGAGAAACGAGTGACAAAACCAAAAAGAAACGACCATAAGATATGTGAATAAAAAGCAGAGACGACAGACGATCTCACTCATTGATTAACACTCAATGAAATTATGCAAATTCGAAATTCAATGAAATTATAAATACAAGCAATCAAACTCAAACAGAATATTTTGCAATTCGAACTTGAGCGAAACGAATTCGCTGCGGTAATCGAAACTACAAAGTTGATTTCCGCTTATAGTAGACAAAACGAACCACTCACTAAAATATGCCAGATAATTTGGGAATTTTAATAAAAATACGGGAATTGTTGTCTTAAGAGCAAATGTGCGAAAATTAAGCTCAGAAATGTTAAATTCTAGAGCAATAAATTGATTTTCTTTTGTTTTTTAACACAACTATTTTTTACTCATAGAGATATTTTTATTTACTAGCTATAAAACCAAACATAAATAACCATTAAGTAGAATGTTTACATATTAATGTGGATATACTTGAATTTTTTTTAAATAACGAATGTTTAATTCATAAACCTATTAGATTAATCAATTGCATGAAAAGCTATTTTTAACAAATTTCTGAGGTAGCAACATTTCTAAATTTACAACTTCTCAGATAGCATTAAACACATGTATACCTTAAAATCAATGCCCTGAGCTATAATAGAGCTATTTATAAAAATTAAAAATTCATCTCCATCGATAATTACATAAATTACATTAATTCTCAACATTTGCTATATTACTTGTATTGTGTAACTCTCAACTATCCATAGAAAACTTTTTTGCACAATTTAAAAAAAAAAAATGTATTGCTGATGCGACCTTGACCATTAAAAAAGTAGCAAACTATGTGAAACCCAATGCATATATAGACATATATAAATAGTCGACTTGTTAAGAGAGTGTGTAGAATATAAAGTACACAATTAATTAAACAAGAAAGCGTGGCTAATTCTAAATTGATTTTGATTATTAGTTATGCAATCAATAGCTGAAAAGTAGCCACAATGAATTAAATTTTTATTGAATAGTGCGAAACAGCAAATTGTTTGTTGTTATCAAACAAACTATGTTTTGCCGGCATGCAATACGAAACACGAAATCGAATTGAATTTTGAATTAAGTTTTTTCGAATTGCGTCAATTTTCGCTCTCACTGTTTCACTGTTTTGCTGTATGTCAACGATGATTGCTGATCCGCACCGAATGTTGTTATTCGCTCGCGCGCTGGCCACAAACTGAACACAAGCATTTCTCAGCCGATCACGAACACAACACAGACGATGCCCGCGGCCAAAACAGCAGCAAACAAGCAAAAAAAAAAACAACAGCAACAACAACAACAATATTAACAATAATAGCTCTCGTAGCTGACGTTGAGGTAGCACCAAAATGGTAAACCATCAAAGTGACGCGCAGTCGAACTTACAAAATTGTCGAACTGTTGCAGAAATCGAGAAAGATGTGTTAATGAACATTCATCGCATTTCGTTTCGAGACTCTGGGAAAAGTTGCTGGCATTGAACATTGAGCGAAAATGCGGAAGCCGAAAAGTGGGAGTGAACTTGTCTTCAACGAACAAGTTTTATTTACAGCTTTGCGGCAAGTGGATGGTGGCAAGCATTGGCCACAACTCTCAGATATATTTTGTGTGTAAAATCCCCCAGATGCATTCATGCATTGCTTGTTGTTTACTTAAGAGATTTAAAAACATGCAGTTTCAATAATCATATTTGAGAGGGATTTTTCGCTTTAAGAAATGTTTTGAGTATTCTCTAACGTTATCTATACGCTATGTTTAATATATTTTATTAATAGTAAATATATTAGCAGAGAATGACCTGCGAATTGGTTGGTTCAGATTCGATCCGGCGATAATTTCTAGTTATGTTTTTTTTAGTGAATGAATTTATGCTTAAACCTTTGCAAATTCCATTAGGTATATAATTACTTTTAATATGTTGAGTTGAAATCGAACTGTCCTCATTTCTTAAAATTCCACCCTTATAAAGCAAACATTGTTGAGTTATTTTTTACCTGCTGTTAGATCATCCTAACTCAAGAAAAGGTAGTATATAATGCATATCCTGCACTAAACCGGTCTCGGCTGCAGTTGTGGTACCTGCTAGCTCTAAGCAGACAATATATACAATATATATATATACTGCTAAATATCGTAAAGTTTCTTCAATACTTAATTATTATATTTTTTAGTGTTTAGCCGTGTACACCCATATTATCCTCATTTTATGCGAACAAGTGTGAAATATATATCTTACTTAAACAATATTTTTACTAAAGTCAGAAACAGAAACATGCTGAATATTCGTAGAATCATTTGGTAAACATAAAAATTCGAGTAGGACTATCTTTTGCTAGATTATGCAATCTTTAGCACACCTCTCTTATTTCCCATAAAAATATTTATTTGTTAATATTATTTAAGTGTTTAGTAAATGAACAAGCTATTCGAAATAGAACCCAATAACAGCATGTAAAATCAATTTCAACTCATAGAAGATGTTCATTGAGATACATTAGTCAGTCATATATGGTATATGTATATAGTATATATATATAAATAATAAGGACTTACGCTTATTGGAATAGATACCCGCATTGCAATCTTTATTACACATCAAGAACAACGTTAACTCACGCTGAGAATCTTTGAGCTATGGACTCGAGCTGTCTCGATTAATTGCTTCCGGGTTTTGACATTTCAAATTCGATCCAATTCAACTGCTTGCTGCTCCCCCCTTTTTCTGCAAGCGCTTAAATATCTAATGGCCTCTGATACACGACAAACTAATTAGTATGTCTATTCCTGTTCGGCTGTTTGACACGGGTAAGTTGGAGCTATGTGATCCAAATGAGTCACCTGACAACGGTAATATTCGGAATTATGCGTATAGTCGAGACATTTAAAACTCAAGTGTGTATTTTCTAATTGCACATCAATCAAGTCGCATGTGGGACGAAACTGTCACAGAAGTTAATAATAAGTGGATTACGGATAAGTTTACTTAATATATTGTTCACATACAGTATGTAATATGTTTTTATAATGATCAGTAATTATAGCCGAACCCAAAAGCACTGACACTAAAAAAAGAAAATAAAACCAAATCATATAATTATATTCGGCCGCACATCCGTTAAATTATTTAATGAGCCTTCAAATTAACTTTTTCTCTCTTGATTAACAGCTAAATGAAGGCAGATGAAACTAAATGCTAATTATACAATTTTTTTAACGCATCGCCCAAAAGCACGCTATGAATTATGGCCAAATGGCAACTGCCAACTTTAAACGATTTTATGGCATAAACTGTGGCGCCACCGACTCACATTGAGAGAGCCGACCATAAAAAATCTGTTTGGCTGCGACCGGCATGTGGCAATTTAAGTTATAATTTGCAAATAAATCTAATTGTGTGTGGAAGAGGGTCAACGGCAAAGGAACTGCTGATAAAAAAAAGGGACGATATGATAAAATGTAAAACGACAGTGGGAAGTAGAAGTGACTGCGTTTAAAAAATGAAAGAGGAACGAAATAATATTTGACAAACACGAAGAGGATGTGAAAATAATGCTGATTTATATTAAATTATGCTAAATTGGACATGAATCGTGTTGAGCCGAATTTGAGTTATTTAAGTGGTCAAAAATGTAAGCAGCTGAACAATGAGGTTTATTAATCAAATCCAAGGTGTTGAAATATTCTTCAGCTGCCTGATTAAGATTTAGTACGCCTTTATATATAATTGAAAAAAACGGATTTTAATAATCAAATTTCACATGATGAAATAATTTACTGAATGCAAACTAATTCCAGAAGTATTTCTCAACAACTGCATTACAAATATTTTATTAATTAATCAAAATCTTAAAATGTAATCACGAAAATTGCTTGCCACACAAAATCATCTTTAGCTTCAACTTAATCTTCAGCTTTTACTTACATATCTTTCACTTGTTTTTGTCTGTCAGATATAATTTCCGACAATCTGCTGATGCTTCCTACTAAACCCAAACACACACACAAAAATGCATATATACAGATATATATATATATATATATATGTATATGGCCAGAGGCTACATTAACGCTCATCGTTTTGTGACGCTTCGCGGATTTCAAGACGCTTGCGGCGCTGCCTTTGAAGCTGCCGTCGTCAGTGTCTTTGACATCAACGCCTTGCCAGAATCGCATCGTCCATGTCACTTTCACTTGCTCTTTATTCGCCTGTTTGCTCACTTTTTGCGACTCTGACGTTTGGCGTATAAAAAGCAATGCAGTGCCTTTGAAATGTGGAAATAAAAAATAAAGAAACCAAGGGCCTGACGAGAGACTCTGAAAGAGAGAGAGCAATAACTACAAAGAGCTGTGGCTGGTCGTAGCCGGCATTGCCGCCGGCAACTGTTCCTTTTCTTAACGCCCTTCTTTTATTTGTGCTTCTTCTGCCAAGTCGTCAACGCTGTTGTCCTCGTCTTAATTTCAAGTTTATCCTTTCGCGAGCTTCTTTCTTTCTGTTTATTTTTCCTTTATTTTTTATTTTTTTGTGGCCTGCTGAGTCTGTTGTTTGCTGTTTAACGAAGCAAATCAACAAATTGTAATGATGCCGAGCAGCGCATGTCTGTTCTGCGATGCTTGCACATTTCGCTCCCACAAAATGACAGTCCCTACACATCTTGATTTTGAATCTGAATCTGAAGCCGCATGTGAGCCCGAGCTCGCAGTCCTTTTTGCATGGCTCGCTCCACTTGGGACGCAGTGTAGCGTAAAATGAATTGAGACATTCGGTTCAAGCCCAAAAAAATAACAGAAAATATAAGTAAAACAAAAAATACCGCAAGCTGAGAACCCTTACAAGCTTTTCCAACAACTAGTATCAAAACTGCGGTCTGTGCCAAACACACCAACACACACACACACACATGGATACATGTACACAGACACTGTGAAAGCTATGAATGCAAAAGTTGCAAAAGTTTCACAGCACTCAGCAAGTGCTTGAGGCTATTGTGCATTCAGGTGTGAAGTTTTGGTAGGCGCACAAAAGTATGCTACAAATAATTAAATCATGCAAATGTTAGAGCAACTTTTTGGACATGACATGCAACTTGTCAGTTACTAGTGAAAAGGGTGGGGGCAGACAAGTTCAATGCCGTCGAATTTAAGTCCTTGTCAGACCTGTCAAATAGTTTGATACTGTCTAATCGATATTTATATTTGCTCTTTGTGAAGGGTTTCCAATTTACATACAGCAAACACACAGGGTATTGAAAAATCAAAGCCAATGTTCGAGAGTCCCCAACAAGTGCCTAGCTGCTATGTCGACCTTCTAAGTTTTCTTTTATTTGCTGCTGCTACTGCTGGCATTTCCGTTTCCGCTTTTCAACTCAAAAAGAATAAACAAAAAAAATATTTATTTTGTTTCTATCATATGTTGACTTTTACGTTGACATTAAAATTCACTTGCTGAACAATTGTTGCGATGTGAAGGTTATGAAAATATTCTGTTAATTATATTGAAAAAACATACCATATTACTATATAAATCTCATCATTTTGGCGTGCTCTAAAAATGAGAAATGTTTATGAGCCATCACTCCTGAGAATACGCCAAGCTGAGAAATAAACTACCATACCCAAAAAAAATATACAAATATATATATGTCAGCCAATCGAAACGGATTCCGTGTAGTCAAGGGCCTGTATGCTCTACATGGAGAGACTGGAAGATAAATTGCAGTTTATTTTCTTGGCTGGCTCTGGCCAATAATTTATGAGGATCGAATGATTTGCATGCAGTATTTCGTCTTTTTTGTACCTTCCTTTTGCTATTTGCATCTCTGCACACCTATGAGAACAAAAAGTGCATAGCCTTGCCGGTCAGCCCTGCTGGGAAGCATAAGGCATGTGTTGGCTTGGCTCTGGTAGCGATATGTTGCTTTCAAAAGAATTGGCGGCTAACAGCAATCAAGTGGCCAAGCAAATTGGTCGAAACGAATACCCGAATTGGTCGAAAACAGCCGAATGCTCTCTCGTAAAAGCTCAATGCCAAAAGCTTTCGCCATCTGCCTTAAAACCGGCCGTGCTGATAAAACGCAAAACAGTTGCCGTTTCGTACGCGTTGCCAACGCAGCAGCAGCAGCAGCAGCAACAGCAGAAACAGCATAAGCATTATAAGCTAACCGTGTGTTTGCGAATGTATTAGTGGCACAAATAGAACGTAAAGGCATAGGGAAAACGTTGCCTGCTTTTGAGCGCCAAGTAAAAAGCGTCGATCTAACGGCACCGCTGTTAAAATAGCCGGCAAATTGCAAGCGAATCGTGTCGAAAACTTGTTTTAACGCATTTCTTTAAATGCTTGTCCAAAGTTTATTCTTTTAAAACAAATAAAGTTAACCACAAGGTGAAAAAGAAAAGTGAAAGAAATAAGAAAAAAAAAATTTAATTTGAAGCGCAGCTGCCGAACACTTGGGTAAGTTGCTTAAGCTTAAGCGTTAATTAGAACTTATGTTTGACAAGACCTTTATTGAAAGAATAAGACGGTAAAACTCAAAACATTAGGTATAATATAACACGGCTTTATTTGTACCTTAAAGCTGAAAATAATAATAAAAGCGCCTCAATTAACCTATGCTTGTGTCGAAAGTGCATATAGTTTTTTTTTCATTTCTATTTTGATTCGACACGGGAATGTTGTATACAAAAGTGCGCAAATATGTTGTCCTGCAGCACAAATTATTCGGTTGCATAAAACTGTAAACCAATCTCCGGTGTAATACGCCACTTTCGATTATATGAATGTTTGTAAATGATTTGTTATTTGTTTGAATTCAACACATAAGTTAAAATAGTTAATGACACCCATACCAAATTATGTTCGAATCATTATCACCATTATTCGCTCCGCTTAAGCGAGAAGTATACTTGAGTGGAGTCCCATGCTCATTCAAAATAAACATGATATGAAGCGTGTAAGACTCACTGCTTATGCGCCCCGCTGCACCTTAAGAAGTCAACGGAAACTGAACAGGAAAACACACAGAATCGCTGAAATCACTCACAAAAATGTTGACAACGAAATTCCCAAAGGAGTATCGCGTAGACGGCAATTTTACGCAGTTTGCCTTTGCCAACGATAGCCGCATCCTTTAAAGCCTACACGTGGAAACGTGAAACTCCTGGGCTTTGCTTAGGCCGAGGACGTTTCCCAGACGCGACCAGGACAGAAACAACAACAAACATGGCAATACTCAAGTGGCGCGGCGCTTAACACAAATTAGACGCACTTAATTATAGCGCAAACAGTCGCTGGGAGTGGTCGTAAAATGGGCGAGGTAAACGACAGAACCGCAAAAAAAATCGTACAAAAAAGTAAATGAATTAAAGCCAAGTAAAAGGGAGAGAGGGAGAGATAGAGAGAGAGATATATAGACAAATATAGAGATGGATACAACAGGAGGGCAACAAAGGCGTAGGCAACTTTCAATTTGGGGCACAAGTTGCTGCTTAAAACTCAATTAAACAATTTGGTAAAATTTTAATTATTTTCTATGATATTGCACTCTAAGTCAAAGCCCAAAAGGATTTAATTAATTGTCTGGTAAAAGTTTCTGTTCAACCAATTTCTCGATTCAAGTAGGAACAATCAAGTTCAGTTGTGATAAAAGAATTAAAATTAAGCAAAAACATTTGTAAAGCTTATAAAATATTTTACCAATTAAAATCAATTCTGTATATAAATATTGTGCATCATTGTGATTTGTAATTTATATAAACATATAAGGAAAGCAGTTTATAAAAATCTTAATGCCAAAAATAAGTCTAACAAAAATTCGCCAAAAGCATAATGCGCTGAGCAAAGTTTTTCAGGCAACCCTCCCCCTAACTTCCCTGGCCATTTCCGTTTGCCCCGCATTTATTTGGCAAACAATACGCTCATTAGTTCTTGGGAACCGCCTCTTTTTGGGAGTCCTGTTTGCTGCCATTGCGTCTAAGTTGGCTACGTCAAATCCTGGGCAAAGTTTCCCTAATTTCGATGGGGCATACATAAAATAATATTTTTGTTCTGGCAAACTTTGCTGGCAATTAAGTTGTAAGTGCCTGAAACTGGCCTAAGGCTCCACTCTAAATAAAGACATTTATTTTAATTATTTAGAGTGAGCATTAGCCGCGCTAGCATATTTCGGTAGCAGATAATTTCAATGTTTTTTCAGCAAAATCATAAAACTGTAAGGCAATATCTGCTGCACTTTGGGCTTAAGTTTTCCACTCGAATTGTCGCAACTGGCAACTTGAACGGGCAACGGTCCAAGTTGAAAGTAATCCACTCGAAAGTTGAGACAAAGTATTGCAAAATGAATATTCAAATGGCTTAAGGATTGAATGGCCAAACTAAGTGCGATCTACACCAAAGGATAGTCGAACCTCGCAATTCGCTGCACTGAACAAGCAATGGCACTTTGTTTAAGTATTTTTCAGTGGCATAAACTACTTTTGGCATTGGCCTTCAATAGTTGTCAATGCGTTCAACTTTTGAATAAAATTCGGAGCTCTTTGCACGGAGCTACTTGCAGCTATAGCAATTTCACTCAATAAAAAGTTTCGCTCAAATCGCAGAGATATCTTTAAGTGAATAAGAAAATAGTTTAAAATCATAATTAAGAGCTCACTTAAATTAAGTTTATGACTCAACCATACTTTATTTAAATATTTATTTTAAATTTGTTGTTGGAAATATATTTAACCAAATATACATTGTCCCTAAAAACATAATTCTTTTTGCTCAAAAATATTTCAAATGCATCCGATAATGTCAAAATGCGACTTGTCTTATTCTATTTTTAATAACTGCTTTCAATTTATTGTGACAAATATATTGCTGTACTTAAATATATGTTTGGTATCAATTGGATTGTAAATCAAGTATGAAATATAAACAGATTTTTATATTCTGGCATTACAAAAGACATTAAGCTAAGCAGCTGGCAAAATTACATAAAATAGTTTTACCAGTGCTGTAATTATCGACCACTCAACAATAATATATAAAAAATATTAAAGTCTATATTGTTTACAGAGTTTTGTGTTTTGTGTTTTGGCAGCACTCAACTTAAGTCATAAGTATGATAATTAAAAAAATAATAGTAATAGTATTGCTCGCATAATAAGAAAGTCATATGCCAAATAAAGACTAGAGTCCACTACGAAAAGAAATGAAATGTGTATGTATGAATGAATGAAATGATGCATACTAAGTTATAAAAGCCAAATAAATGCGGCAACAGAATGTTGCGATTGGTAAGCGGGGCTTGGACTAATTAAAGCCCGCACGGAACATTGGGATTATTAGGCGTCGCTTTGTCCTTGCTCAACTCACGCACAGCAATTAATTTCCTTTTATTAATACCATAATTTCTTTCCTTCTACTTTTTTTTATCTTTTTTTTTTCTTTGCATGGCGTTGTGTTATTTAATTTCAGTTTCCTTGGCGTAGTGCCGAGAAATTGGAACTGCGGCGACAGAAAAACAAAAACAAAAACAAAACAGACCCGCCAAGCAATAAGGAAAGGTCCTTTGGGGCTTTAATGATGTGCCGGAGCCAATATAAAGCGGTCGGGGTGCTGGTCTGGAAAAACCAGAAATCTCTCTCCTGGGCATACATTCCAAATCCCCAATATTTACTTGATATGAATGTATGTGTGTGTGTGTGTGTGTGTGTATATATATATATATGTATATGTGTACTTATTTGTGCAGACAGCTTTGCCTTTGGATTTGCCGGTTTCTCTTCCTGTGCCTCGTTTGAGCCATTTGAATACGTATGCATACTTAATTTGGCACGGCTCAGCTTGAGCTGGCTGTCTGCCTGTTCCGGTGTTGGTTGGTGCACTACATTATTGATTGGATATTTGTGCGGGAATTTAATAAAATATGCTAATTTTTTTTTTCGACAGTCGTCATTCAATTGAACACGCCTACGTTGCTTTAATAGCGTTATCAACGGTTATGTCCTCCAACCAAATAAGCAATTAAAAATTCCCTTCAATTCAATATATATTTATGTTAATTAATTTATTTAATTTTGGCACTCGGTCGTTCATTCCGAATTAATAAGGCATAATCAAAGCAAATATTGACATTATTTACATACATGTGTTTTTATAAATGTTCATTTTTCATGCTTTGTTTGACAAAATTCATTATCAAACTTCAAAACAACTGTTCCATGTAAAAAATAATTTTTGTTACAGTTTTATAGAGCATTTTAATATAATTTGATGTTTATTGTATCTTTAAATATATATCTCGTTGAATATATGTGCAAACATTTCATGTTATGTTTTAGAAATGAATGGCAAATGCAAATGCAATAAAATATGAAAAACTATAAAAATAAGTAGTCGTACTTTCTTATAGAATGTCTTATTACTGAGCCAAAAGTATTGCAATTTCTTTGCAAACATAAACAAAAAATATACGTTAGCTTTTCATTGACATGATTTGATTTTCATCCAGTACGCATCTCAGCCCTTAGCTCCATCCCTGCTTAGTCGTAAAAAAAACTCGACTCGGACAAGGTCATCAAATAAAGGTACCAAACACATTGAACCCGCAATTTTTGGCGGTAACATCAAAAGGCGTCGTCAAATGACTTCAACAGCTGCCCGAAGGATGCTCACAAAGGCATCAACAATAAAATGAGATGAGGCTAAAACACATCCAAATATAATGTGGCTTACATTAAACCAAGAAAACCACACAAAAACTACAAAGCGTTTAAGTGATGGACGATAAGTTACTTACATATGACGAATAATAATATAGTTAATGATAAAATCCTACATTTTCAAAAAAAAAATAAAGGTATTCAACTAAATTCTGTAAAACTATAATGCTCGTGGAGGATAATTTACCATCAGATAAATACATATCCACAGTCTATGTGAATATACCCTATAACAATGATCCACAGGGTAAGAAAAAAGCAGATGCCAAAGTAAACTTTTACTGCTAGACGACGACTGCCTGCAGCTGCAGTGAGAATCACTACCATCTGTAAGTCGTTGCTGTCCCAGTCCCAGTCCCAGTTAAAGTCTAAGTCCAAGTGCAAGCAAAAACCCACTTGACTTGCTCCCCGGTACTTAATCAGTCAAATTTTATGCGTTGCGCAAATGGAGCAGTAAAAACCAAGCCGGTCGGGAGCCCAGAAAATAACAAAAGAAGGGGACGGAAAATAAAAATGCGCTCGAAGCAGCTGTTGACAAGTGGCTTTAATTGCTTTTAGTTTTCAGACGCCGAGCTTATAATAATTTGTTATTATATTCGCGTTGCATGGCTTAAAGCTGGCAGCTAAAAGTTTTAGCGCTGCGACTGCAATTAAACTAAGTGGTCTTTAATGTGGCAAATACTTTGTGTTGTTACATATAAAAACATCAGCGCAACACACAACCCATCAAAAAATACGCTGCAAGTCATTTGAGCGTTTACCAAAAAGTTGCCTTCAACTAAACTTTACTTTTGCCCATTCACAGAGGAGACACAGAGACTGATGGCGAGAATGAGAGAGACAATTGGAAAGACAGCCGTCAGTTGCCAGTCTCAGTCAAATAGGGCCTGGCATGCCCCATTGTCGCTGAACTGTATCTCTTGCTCAGCCTTATCACATTTTAGTTTGTGGCAAATTATTTTGTGACTCAAGCTTACACTTTCGGACTGACTGACAAAGTTTTGTACCCGCAAAGTTGTTGTAATTTGTATAAAATGTACATATGTGTTTATATACATTCTGAATCAGCCTAATATGCTGTGTGTTTTTATAAATAAAAAAAAAAAACAATCAGTCGGAAATTGAGTTGTTGTTTGATAAACTTTTTAGAGACATCAATGGTGAGTTTGTTGAACAAACTTTCGAATACTAGTATCATTTAAAAAGTCAGAGTATCGACCACTAAAAAAACATCAATAATTTCCTAATTAAATTTGGTGATTCTTGGTTGTCATTATCGTCATCTCTTTCGCTCTTCGTGTTATCCGTTTCTTAAATAATCATAAAAATGTGTGTTCCGAATAAAAAAAAATATATATGTATATAAAATATACATACTTTTGCAAATAACATTTGTTGATTAATATCGTGGCTTACATACATGAATAATATTTGAAATACATTTTTTTTTTACTAAATTCATTTTGCACCGTCAGACTTATGACATTTATTTATAATTAGTCATCAGCTGCGTCTATAATATAAGCCTGTAAAATAGCAATTTCACAATGCAAAAAAAAAAAATTATTTAAAAAATGTGTTTGTGGAATTAATGTAGTTGAAATTCACAACGTCGCACTTTTTGGGCGTGGCAATACCCGCAGCACAAAAGCTGCCGGCAGACCGCTCCACATAAAGCACACTAGTGCCGGTCCGCGAGCATTTGGATTGCGATTCATCCGGATTGAGTGCCGAGCACTGATACATCCTGGTTGCAACACCCTGCACTTTCTTGCACTTTTGAGGTTTTACTTGGTAACTGCTCAACTTATTATTATCTGCGAAAATTGGAAACTTTGAATTGGATATCATAGATCTTGTACATCAATATAATATAATACTCATGACTGACTAATATCTTCCTGAGGAAACCCTGCAGCATAATACTTTAATTCTCCCTCCAGATCGGTTTCAGGGCAAAGCAAAGCCACACTTTTATTTGAAAATTCCGGTTGATTAAAATCAATGGGCCTTTTCAGTTTAAGCACTGTAAGATACTTATCCGAATTAGGAAACTTCTTCTGTAAATAAAAATGTTGAAACCATCACACATTTCAAAAATCTAAAGTGCCAAAATTATTTAAATTTCAATTTTCTTCAAACAATGATACCAAATCAATCTAAAGGACAATTTATAATGAACTGTTTTTGTCGAGTATTTAATATTACCTCTATTTTAATTATCGGTTTATATTGGTGCATATCCAACATATTTAATTTTTGTTGTTTGATTTTCGCGAAAATAGCGTAATCTGGGGTTTTCGTCACGCATTCGTTCGTGGTCAAAATATTTGTCGGCGACAGGATAATTGCAAGGCACGTGAAACCAACGTTATCAAATAGGTACAAAAGGAGGGTCTGATGCTCCAACATTGAAGTTAGGTTTTTTTTCCTAAAGACGTAAATAAGAAAGGAGTATGTTTTTAAGAGACTGGCACCATGGTCACGCTGAGGGACTACTTACGGAGCTATTGTTGTTGATGGTGTTGTTGATGGAGTTGTTGATGGAGTTGTTGATGGTGTTGTTGATGGAGTTGTTGATGGAGTTGTTGATGGAGTTGTTGATGGTGTTGTTGATGGTGTTGTTGTTGATGGTGTTGTTGATGTTGTTGTTGATGTTGTTGTTGATGTTGTTGTTGATGGTGTTGTTGATGTTGTTGTTGATGGTGTTGTTGATGTTGTTGCTAAAGTCTTAATGGTTTCATAATTTTTGCTAGCGCTTTCCGCATATACTTTCCCATGCTGGCATTGGTTATACTCTGTTTAAAGGAACACAAAAATATTTGGAAACGATTCAATTGAAACACAAGACTTACTTGCAGATAGTGGCTGACTGTTAAAAAAAGCCACCGAAACAGTAACAACGACAATTGTTGACAATATCGAGACCAGAATGATCCAACTGCAGCACTGAATTGCCATTAGAGTACGCTGTAAATTAAATTCACTTCTGTTCTTGTAGCCTGCCAGAGTGATACTGAAGTAGGGTATATAATCTCGCTATACATGTAAATATAGTATATAGTATATATTTATAAACATATAAAGTATAAAACCACTTGATAAGCCGAATCAAATGATTTGCATGACGCAGAAGACAGCAGCAGAAAACTAAATTTTGCAGCGTCAGGCTTTAACTTTGACAAATATATATTGCAAGTATTTGTATAAAGTCTATTTTAAAATAACTGCGGTTATGACGGAATTTGAACAGTTATTTATTATTAATGTTTTTGTTTCTCTTGGTGTTGCTGTTGCTGTTTGTGTTCTTGTTGTTATTGTTACATTATTATAAATATGATACACAAGCGCACAAACGAAATGCGCTATAATGAAATGTCTTTATGTGGCGATTATCTGAATGTATCAGGGCCCAATGTGTAATTAACTGGCTTGCGGTTTTCGGACTCTGAATTATGCTTGAAATATGTGCGAGAGAGTTGAGAGAACCACAAAAACGTGTAAAGATTGTTGAAAATGTACATTTTTCAATTCAGATTGTGTGCTTAAATCAGTTGTAGTTTTTAGATGCACATTTACAGATTATCTCAGTTCTAACGTGGATTTTCGCATCATTTGCTAAACTTATATGTTAGATATCAATATTTCTAAATTCTCTGCCACAATTTGTCTTTATTTATTTATTTGTATTCAATAACCAACCAAGTTCCGTACTATGGGTTTATTTCCTTATCAAATCTTTATCTTTAATTCACTTTGTTAGCGGACTTAAGATCCAGTCGAACACCCACATTCCAAGCGCTTGTTTTCCATCATTTTAATTTTGAACATCATTTCATACATTCATATCAAAGCTTATCAAATTGTACGCATGATGAGTAGGAAAAAAATAGCAGAAAAGTTAATAGCATCAAGTTAGGATTTCACAAGCCGGAAATGGTCGACACATGGAGCGCAACAAAAACGAGGCATCGGTGGATGTAGATGATGTTTGCTGGCAATGCTGGCCAATGTTTATCCAACTATCTGCGGCTATTTGGACTTGGCCTTTGGGTTTGTTTGTAATTTTTAAGCTGCACTGTAAATGAGATTTTGCACATTCGCTTTGTGCTCATTATTCTTATTCACATTTTGCCCTTTGGCTTTCAACTAGTAATTTGCCCCACAGATTTGACTATCACAACTTCCGTTTCTTAAATAATCATAAAAATGTGTGTTCCGAATAAAAAAAAATATATATGTATATAAAATATACATACTTTTGCAAATAACATTTGTTGATTAATATCGTGGCTTACATACATGAATAATATTTGAAATACATATATTTTTACGAAATTCATTTTGCACCGTCAGATTTATGACATTTATTTATAATTAGTCATCAGTTGCTTCTATAATATAAGCCTGTAAAATTGCAATTTCATAACGCAAAAAAAAAATTATTTTAAAATTCTAAAAAACGGGTTTTACGAAGTTTGTGGAATTAATGTAGTTGAAATTCACAACGCCGTCGCACTTTTTGGGCGTGGCAATACCCGCAGCACAAAAGCTGCCGGCAGACCGCTCCACATAAAGCACACTAGTGCCGGTCCGCGAGCATTTGGATTGCGATTCATCCGGATTGAGTGCCGAGCACTGATACATCCTGGTTGCAACAGCCTGCACTTTCGTGCACTTTTGAGGTTTTACTTGGAAACTTCCCAACTTATTATTATCTGCGAGAATTGGAAACTTTGAATTGGATATCATAGATCTTGTACATCAATATAATATAATACTCATGACTGACTAATATCTTCCTGAGGAAACCCTGCAGCATAATACTTTAATTCTCCCTCCAGATCGGTTTCAGTGCAAAGCAAAGCCAAACCTCTATTTAAAAATTCCGGTTAATTAAATTCAATGGGCCTTTCCAGTGTAAGAACTGTAAGATACTTATCCGAATAAGGAAACTTTGTCTGTAAATAAAAATGTTGAAATTATTTAAATTTAAATATCTTTTAAACAATGATACCAAATCAATCTAAAAGACATTTTATAATGAACTGTTTTGTCGAGTATTTAATATTACCTTTATTATAAACTTCGTTGGGCGACTCCCGAACATAGCTGCAATTGGGGTTTTCGTCACGCATTCGTTCGTGGTCAAAATATTCGTCGGTGACAGGACAATTGCAATGCACGAGTAACCAAAGCGATGACGTTCTAGGTACATGAGGTGATATAAAATTGGTTTTTTTTGTATGGTCTTGATGATGTTGTTGTTGATGGTGTTGTTGATGGTGTTGTTGATGGTGTTGTTGATGTTGTTGTTGTTGTTGATGGTGTTGTTGATGTTGTTGTTGTTGTTGATGGTGTTGTTGATGTTGTTGTTGATGTTGTTGTTGTTGTTGATGGTGTTGTTGATGTTGTTGTTGATGGTGTTGTTGATGGTGTTGTTGATGTTGTTGTTGTTGTTGATGGTGTTGTTGATGTTGTTGTTGTTGTTGATGGTGTTGTTGATGTTGTTGTTGATGTTGTTGTTGTTGTTGATGGTGTTGTTGATGTTCTTGTTGTTGTTGATGGTGTTGTTGATGTTGTTGTTGATGTTGTTGTTGTTGTTGATGGTGTTGTTGATGTTGTTGTTGATGGTGTTGTTGATGGTGTTGTTGATGTTGTTGTTGATGGTGTTGTTGATGTTGTTGTTGTTGTTGATGGTGTTGTTGATGTTGTTGTTGATGTTGTTGTTGTTGTTGATGGTGTTGTTGATGTTGTTGTTGTTGTTGATGGTGTTGTTGCTAAAATTTTAATGGTTTCATAATTTTTGCTAGCGCTTTCCGGATATACTTTCCCATGCTGGCATTGGTTATACTCTGTTTAAAGGAACACAAAAATATTTGGAAACGATTCACTTGAAACACAAGACTTACTTGCAGATAGTGGCTGACTGTTAAAAAAAGTCACCGAAACAGTAACAACGACAATTGTTGACAATATCGAGACCAGAATGATCAAACTGAAGCACTGAATTGCCATTAGAGTACGCTGTAAATTAAATTCACTTCTGTTCTTGTAGCCTGCCAGAGTGATACTGAAGTAGGGTATATAATCTCGCTATACATGTAAATATAGTATATAGTATATATTTATAAACAGACAGCAGCAGAAAACTAAATTTTGCAGCGTCAGGCTTTAACTTTGACAAATATATATTGCAAGTATTTGTATAAAGTCTATTTTAAAATAACTGCGGATATGACGGAATTTGAACAATATTAATGTACTCTTCTACCATCGATATCAGAGTATAAATATAATATGTTGGGTTAAGATGAACTTAATTTGCATTTGTCTTCCTAAAGTATACAATTGCTTTAAGTATTGGCTGGAATGTGTTCAATTATCTTAATATGACTGGGCACATTTAAAGCCATTAGATATTTGCCATCAACGCCAATTAGCATGACTCTGCAATGTTTTTAATATTTATTTTCCAAAATTAAAATTAAACAAATTTGTATGAGTCATGAAGATTTTAAATTCAAATATATTAAAGTGGTTTTTTTGTTAATCGCCTTTCATCAGCTTGAACCTATGCTAATGTTGATTTATGTCAACCGCCAGATCAAGTTTACTTAACCATGGCTAATGTGCAGACATATATTTAACCTAGAGCTTTGCCCTATAAAAGTCTTTGATTAAATGAAACCATTTATTATGTAGACACCTCTTAACCGGCTAAGTGGATGCGCCAAGTTATGGGGCGGTGCATAAAACAATTTCTTTAAAAGTAACGAGCACAACACGCAGAGTTATGACAATTCATGTTAAATGCCACAAAACCGCACCCAACAACCATTTCTTCAGACCAGGGCAAGCAAACACAAACAAATTTTGAAATTTGTAAACACGCGGCAAACGACCAAAGACCCAAAAAAAACAACCAACTGAGAACTCTGCAACTCGACTAGTCGACAGACTACGCACACACACACACACACACTTAGTGCCAGCTTGTGTGTAATGTGCGCGTAACAGGAAATCCGACAATTTTTAAATTTCTTACATGTGGCAAACAAAATAAACAACATGACAAAGTACTCAAATGCGCCACTTTGCACACTTCAATTTTGGTTAGTTTGCAACGAACATTCCAGCAAACAGTTTCAGTTCGAATTCGACGAATTGTGTATACATCTTTCTTTTCTTTAAGTTTTGACATAATTCTAAATTTTTAAAAATATATATTTTGCAGCATTAATGTTCTTCAAATTAAAGTACTGTAATAAATACTTAAAATGTATTTAATTATGAGTACAAATTGTGACATTTTTCACTTAAGGGCAATTATATATGTTAAAATATATATATTTTAAGAAATCAAATCGATTTTTTCGCCACTAATACATCAAAACTTTCATATAAATGTATTATCTAATTTTGAGACCATCTCGGCAACCACATTGGGTTCAAGTCTCCCAGAAGTGTTGCAATTTCTTATATCAAAATGACAGCAGTAACGACTTATAATCAAAGTGTGTGCGATTTTCTTAGAGCACTTTTGATTAGGCACAACAAACACCACCCATGAAGCCAACATAGGCTGTTAATAGCACACTCGGCGTATGTGTAATATTCTCTGCTCATATGCCACGCATATTTGCATAATTTGTCTGCCAGCCAGCCCATACACATACACATACACATACACACACACACACACACACACACACACACACACACACACACATACACACAAACACACAAACATACACTCACACACATCAGTTGTGAAGCACACAATGCCATTATTTAGCCAACCGAGCTGTCTGAGTTACTAAATTGCACATACGCCTCGTATGCCGCAGTCACATTTAGGGTTTATGTGTAGGCTAAAGGTAGCAAGAAATCTAAAGCCAAACGTGTTTTACCTGAAAATACTCTCTAGCCAGGTCTAAAGCGTCCTAGCATACATTAAATACTTGCATAAATACACATACAACATCACAAACAGCGCATAAATCAACTGCATTTTGTAATATAGATTACAAATATATTTACATTGGCTGTACATTTGATGGTATTCATCATACCCATCAGTAGCTTGTTATATTTACCACAGGGTATGGCATTGTTAAGGCCTGACTGAGCTTATTTGGCTGGGACGTTGGTTAAGTGTCTGTTGCAGTGTCAGACGCGTACTTGCTGACAAATTGAGCTTGAATTGCGCAAACAGACAGGGGTCTAGGAAATGAATAGAGCTGCTTGATTAGGGTAACACGATTGTCCGCAATGTGCCGCCTATTATAGCAACAGGTACTTAGTAACTGAAAATACTGTCTAAATTATAATGTGTAATGACTTTATTCTGTCAATCAGCTGGAGATAGCAAATTAGTTTGGTTTTATAAAAGTATAAGCTAATAAACCGAAGTTGAATTTAATTTAAATCTGATTTTTATCAGTTCATCGAAATTGATTACAAACTTTAAACACATCCATTTCTTTATCAAATGTTTTTAATTTAATTAAGCGTACAACAAACAATTAATTAATGGCGACATTTATTTGCCTTCAGCATTCTTGTTTCTCTATGATTCCTTTTATCTTTTATAATTAATAATAATATTTATTTGCTGTTGTCTGGTTGATTTTTTGTTGATGTATTTACCCTAGTCTGCTGCTCATAAGGCCAAGTTACTCCACCCCAGCCAGAATTCATTAATAAATGCTGACAACAGCAGCAGCAGCTGCTGCCTGCGCTTGTTTAACTGCAGAACCATTAACTTGGCTAAAGAACTTCATTATGTGGGCTAATAAATCTTTTGAATTGGCCACCTTTTGACTGTAGTCCAAAGCCGTAAACACCTTTGTGCCAAAGACAAAAGAGAAGCACCCATACGCCCTGTGGCACATGCAACCTAGAGGCAAGTTGGAAGCCAAGTCGATGCCATGTTGTGGCCAAATCTTAATGTCAACAAAGCAACCAATAAAGCGTAGCATAAATTAGCCAAATAAGCACACAGCCAACATACAAAACGCAACAAAAACACAAAACTTTAATGTTTGCTAGGCAAATACAAAAGTCAGCCCTGCGGATAGGACGAACCGGAATTTTTGGGCTCAGTTTGTTAACACAACTTGCGTAACACGCTTCTAATTGTTATTATTATTGTTTTTGTTTCTCTTGGTGTTGCTGTTGCTGATTGTGTTCTTGTTGTTATTGTTACATTATTATAAATATGATACACAAGCGCACAAACGAAATGCGCTATAATGAAATGTCTTTATGTGGCGATTATCTGAATGTATCAGGGCCCAATGTGTAATTAACTGGCTTGCGGTTTTCGGACTCTGAATTATGCTTGAAATATGTGCGAGAGAGTTGAGAGAACCACAAAAACGTGTAAAGATTGTTGAAAATGTACATTTTTCAATTCAGATTGTGTGCTTAAATCAGTTGTAGTTTTTAGATGCACATTTACAGATTATCTCAGTTCTAACGTGGATTTTCGCATCATTTGCTAAACTTATATGTTCCCCAGATGTCAATATTTTTAAATTCTCTGCCACAATTTGTCTTTATTGATTTGTATTCAATAACCAACCAAGTTCCTTACTATGGGTTTATTTCCTTATCACAACTTCCCCACGCTCAAACGAACTATTTAGTATCATTAAAAAATTCAGAGAATCGACCACTAAAAAAACATCAATAATTTCCTAATTAAATTTGGTGATTCTAGTTGTCTAATTGGTAGTGGGGCGAGGATCGGCTAAAAACTATCACTTTTAAGATAAATAGTTCTAAATTTGTGCAGATTGGTGGATCTTTATTAAAGCACTTTTGTAGAATTTTACAATTTGCTAATATCTGGCATGCCCATATGATTATCGTCATCTCCTCAGCTCTTCGTGTTATCCGTTTCTTAAATAATCATAAAAATGTGTGTTCCAAATAAAATAAAATATAACTGTATATAAAATATACTTTTGCAAATAACATTTGTTGATTACTATCGTGGCTTGCATACATGAATAATATTTGAAATACATTTATTTTTACTAAATTCATTTTGCACCGTCAGACTTATGACATTTATTTATAATTAGTCAACAGTTGCTTCTATAATATAAGCCTGTAAAATAGCAATTTCACAATGCAAAAAAAAAAATTATTTAAAAATTCTGAGAAACGGTTTTTACTAAGTTTGTGGAATTAATGTAATTGTAATTCACAACGACGTCGTCCGTTTTAGGCGTGGCTATACCCGCAGCACAAAAGGTGCCGTCAAACCGCCCCACATAAAGCACACTGGTGCCGGTCCGCAAGTGTTTATAATCTTCATCTATCTTCGATTCATCCTGATACAAGCACTGAATCATCATAGTTGCAACGCCTTTCACTTTATCTTCACCCTGCACTTTCGTGCACTTTTTACTTGGTATTTGTAGTCGGTAACTACGCACTGGAACTGAAATCTTAGAATTGGTACTATCGATTGCACGTACCACTACAGCATAATAATTTAATTCTCCCTCCAGATCGGTTTCAGTGCAAAGAAAAGCCGGTTCACTTAAATGATTGGGCCTATCCAGTGTAAGCAATGTAAGATACTTCGAGTATGGAAACTTCGTCTGTAAATAAAAATGTTGAAACCATCACACATTTTAAAAATCTGAAGTGGCAAAATTAATTCAGACATTTTATAATGAACTGTTTTTGTCCAGTATTAAATATTACCTTTATTTTAATCATCGTTGGGCGCATCGCGAACGTACTTGCAGTTCGGGATTCCGTCACGCATTCGTTCGTGGACAAAATATTTGTCGGCGACAGGATAATTGCAATGCACAAGTAACCAAAGCGATGAACTCCTATGTTCATGAGGTAATTGTAATATGGTGGTCCTGTTGATGGTGTTGTTGATGGTGTTGTTGATGGTGTTGTTGATGGTGTTGTTGTTGTTGATGTTGTTGTTGTTGTTGATGGTGTTGTTGATGGAGTTGTTGATGGAGTTGTTGATGGTGTTGTTGATGTTGTTGCTAAAGTCTTAATGGTTTCATCATTTTTGCTAGCGCTTTCCGCATATACTTTCCCATGCTGGCATCGGTTATACTCTGTTTAAAGGAACACAAAAATATTTGGAAACGATTCAATTGAAACACAAGACTTACTTGCAGATAGTGGCTGACTGTTAAAAAAAGCCACCGAAACAGTAACAACGACAATTGTTGACAATATCGAGACCAGAATGATCCAACTGCAGCACTGAATTGCCATTAGAGTACGCTGTAAATTAAATTCACTTCTGTTCTTGTAGCCTGCCAGAGTGATACTGAAGTAGGGTATATAATCTCGCTATACATGTAAATATAGTATATAGTATATATTTATAAACATACAAAGTATAAAACCACTTGATGAGCCGATTCAAATGATTTGCATGACGCAGAAGACAGCATCATAAAACTAAATTTTACAGCTGACGCTTTAACTTTGATAAATATATATATTGCAAGTATTTGTATAAAGTCTATTTTATAACAACTGAGGTTATGATGGAATTTGAACAGTTATTTATTATTAATGTTTTTGTTTCTCTTGGTGTTGCTGTTGCTGTTTGTGTTCTTGTTGTTATTGTTACATTATTATAAATATGATACACAAGCGCACAAACGAAATGCGCTATAATGAAATGTCTTTATGTGGCGATTATCTGAATGTATCAGGGCCCAATGTGTAATTAACTGGATTGCGGTTTTCGCCTGTCAACCCAATTCCTGCAACAAAAAGCATATGGACTCTGAATTATGCTTGAAATATGTGCGAAAAGGTTGAGAGATGCACAAAAACGTGTAAAGATTGTTGCAAATGTACATTTTTAAATTCAGATTGTGTGCTTAAATCAGTTGTAGTTGTTAGATGCCCATTTACAGATTATCTCAGTTCTAACGTGGATTTTCGCATCATTTGCTAAACTTATATGTTCCCCAGATATCAATTTGTATTCAATAACCAACCAAGTTCCGTACTATGGGTTTATTTCCTTATCAAATCTTTATCTTTAATTCACTTTGTTAGCGGACTTAAGATCCAGTCGAACACCCACATTCCAAGCGCTTGTTTTCAATCATTTTAATTTTGAAAATCATTTCATGCATTCATATCAAAGCTTATCATATTGTACGCATGATCAGTAGATAAAAAATAGCAGAAAAGTTAATAGCATCAAGTTAGGATTTCACAAGCCGGAAATGGTCGACACATGGAGCGCAACAAAAACGAGGCATCGGTGGATGTAGATGATGTTTGCTGGCAATGCTGGCCAATGTTTATCCAACTATCTGCGGCTATTTGGACTTGGCCTTTGGGTTTGTTTTGTTTGTAATTTTTAAGCTGAACTGTAAATGAGATTTTGCACATTCGCTTTGTGCTCATTTTTCTTATTCACATTTTGCCCTTTGGCTTTCAAATAGTAATTTGCCCCACAGATTTGACTATAATCAACTTCAATGTCAATGTAAGCAGAAGAAAAAAAGGAAAAAAAATTGTAATAAAATTAAAGAACTTTTTTCTCCAAGAAAGTAACAAATTTAAATGTGTACAAGAGAAAAAGACTTTATTATCATAAAAATCTTACGCACATACATATATATGGTCGAAAACAAAAGCATAACTCAACTCAGACTACTTTAAACGTGTGTGCTCGTTCTTAATTAAACAAAACATCAAAAACAAATCAACAAAAAATTAAACAAACATCCGCATAAATTAAGAGCTTTAACTTTTTAAATTCCTTATATTGTTTTTCTTTGTTTAGTCTCTTTGTGGTACGCTTTAATTCGGTTAGTCAGATATGGCCTAGACTTATAACGATTTTCACAGCTTTTATTATACATTATACATTTTTTTAGCATTGCGCTAATGCAAAGTTACTAATGAGATGACTCGGTTGGCTAATTGGAAACAGGAGTCTGATAAATTAAAGCATTTCTCGCTCTGTGATGCCGCCCGATTTAAATCAGCGATAGGCAAAATCTCTTGAGATTTTCATGGCAGCATTGATCGAGGTCGTTGTCTATTATTTAAATTAATGGTGAACTAAATTAATTTGAAGTAATGCGTTAGTACATAAAAAATATAAATTAAATTGAGTGGAGTGATTCAAGTGCATGTATTTCTTTTTAAATACTAAATAATGCTAGAAAAATCAACTTTGTCGTTTATTGTATCAGTACACCAAAATCGATACATTAAAGGCAGCAATAAATTAAGAAAATGTTCAAGATTTTAATAGCGTTGAGTATAGATTGTGAGAATTTAACAAAAACAAAAGTTATCCACCATAAAATTCCTTTGATTCGCTTTAAAGTGTTTACAGTTCTATACCATTCTGCAGTTTGCAAACGAATTCTAATGATATTTTTCATGTTGCCCCACAATGGCACTTAGGTTGTTTACTCCATGAAATTGCAATCGACGAGCAAACACTTTACATGTAACTCATAGAACGTTGGCCAAGCAACAAATGCGTGATTGCCACTTGGGCGTATACGTAATTAATGATGCTCACGATATTGTAATGCTCTCGAAATTGACAGTTTTTGACAAATATCGCCTGATAGGCTGTCTAAATCAGTAGCACTTAATTAGCGCCAGACTAATCTCTAAGATGCTCTCGATTAGTTGGCGCTTAAGTAATTATATCTAATGCAAAAACTTGTGACGTGTGATTGATGGCCAAAGCGTGGAAGGGGGAAGGTGGAAGGCGGGCACACAAAGTCCATTTCAAGAGAATGAGTCGACCCGCATTTGCGTTTCATTCGCACATCAGACACACACACACACCAACAAACAAACAAACATGCAAACACACAATGAAATATGGACAGCTCTAGGAGCATTGCAAGGACACGTTCCTACGGCTCACACACTTCGTTGGTTCTAATGAATGAAGCTGGGTGGCCAACAAGCCAACTGTGGACTGAGTCCAGCCACTTTCAAACCCATTCAAAATATAAAATGTTGACAGTGTCATAAAATATCAAACGCAACACATGTGTTACCAAAAAAAAACACAAGCCCAAAGCACAGACTGTAAAACAAATAAGAAAATTATGAGGAAAAATGGCGGATGCAAGCAAAAATGTTGCGTATTAGTGGTCATAAATATTGCCCTTAAACTGTTGAAGTGGAGTTAGGCTTGAAATTGAAATATGTATGCTACAAAAGACCACTTTATAAGTTTACTAGTCAAGTGAAAACATTACTACTAATCTTTAAGTCTAAGTCAATTCAGTACATGATGTTTTGTGCATTTACAATTATTATCCTATTCATTGCAGCATTTTTATTAGCAATACTACGAATTATAACATTCCACACTTAACGCAAAGCAGTTTAACAAGTTTTAACAACGCTTTTGATTGGTTTGCGTCAGAGTCAAGTGGCATATGCATATTGCACACATCAAGGGTTTTCATAACAGCCATCTCATCTGGCTAAAGCACAATGTACAATTCAACACCGACACAAAACACACAACACTCAACAAAGCATAAAAATCAATAAAAAAAAAAAACGAAAAAAAAATAAGAAGAAATATCGCATTACACACTTTGCGCACTTTGTTCTCGTTTTCATATTTTTATTATTATTATTATTATTTTGCTTCCATTTTGTGTCGATTTGGATTTTGGCGGCCTCGCTGGCTGGCTGTATGATTGATTTTACGGAACACGCAAATTGTCCTCACTGACTTGCGTTGCATAACTGAAGGTTTTGCCAGTCTACACGAAAAAATATACAAATTGCAATAGCAGCGATGACATATGGCAACGGGATGCAGTTGCCGTCAAAGCGCTTCACGAATCGCTAGTCACAAATTCGATTCAATTCGATTCAATAAGAGCCTCCCACATCCCATCATCGTTCCCCCCCCCCCCCACCCTCCAGGCAGTGGCATTTGTGCGTCCCCTGCATAAGTGTGGACGCCACATAAGCTGATCACATTCTGAGCCTATTTGTTCACGGAAATTCTCAACGTGATGGCTTTTTCAGTTGTGTTGGCTTGTTTCGAAGCGAATTACATTTGCAAAAGATTGTGCTGAATGAATGTGTTTTTTTTTTTTTTTGTAGAATGAAATTGAAAGCATATTGAATGTTGTATTTTTTATAAAGAATTTAGGCATTCAATTGGTACTTATTATTATTTGAAAAGTCTAATAACGATCGCTTATTAGAGTAATTCTACTTTCCGGCACAAAGATACAAATAAATAAATATAAATAAAATATATATCGTGTATAGAGTCAGTGCAAGGTAGCAATATTTATATGCAAACTATCGTTGAAAGTTCTTTTAGCTTTTTTGCTAACTGACACAATGCAGAGATATATTTTTCTGGCTTTTTCTCTGTGCGAATTGCAAATGCGAATTGCTAAGCTGTCAAAAAATTGCAAGCTACATTTCAGCTCTCAGCAGTTTCTATGCTTTTGAAGTACTTTAATTACATTGCATCAATCGAGCAAATAAAGTTAAATAAAAATATAACTGAATCAATTTGTTTAAATTTCATTCAATTCGATGAAATGTTATAAAACCAACCAACACTGCAAAATTTAAACTTTTTATTTGAAGAGTTCGTTATGCTAGCCAATAAAAACAAATATAAAATATACAAAAAACAAATTTACTATCAATCAAGCAAATCCGAAATTATTAATGCTTTTTGATATGCAAACAGAATCTGGTTGAAATCATAGGCCTATATTAAAATAAATAAAAATGCATTTTTTTTTCTCGAATATTTGCAGGCCATAAATCAACTGTCGGAGTATCGGCGCTGATGGGTGATATTTGCATCGCTATCTTTACAATAACCAGTGCCAAGGAGGAGCAGCAGCCACAGCACCAAAAATAACTACACAGTGAGAAACAATGTATTCGACATGATGTAAACGTTATGAAAACAAAGAATACAAATTGCATTTCCGTTGCCGCTGCAAGTAGTGAAAAAATGAAGTCGGTCATCCTTTATCCATATGGACCACTAACTGGTGGCGCACGCTGTTGTCGCATGTTGCACGCCAAAAATTTGGCCATAACAAGTGCAATTTATACAATTGTAAGTTGCAACAAGGACTGCCTCTGTTATTATGTCGCACGCTGTTTAACACAACGTCTCCAGGGGCCGTTTGCGCAATGTCATCGTAAACTGTTGGCACTCTCTCAGTGAGAAAGTTCTACTTTTATAACTGTAATTAATACGCTTGTACTTGTTTAATTAACAACCATTTTCATGGAATTTCCTTTCAATTTTAATGAGTGTAGGGGTAAAATAATTCTATCATTATTAATGGGGAATTTGCAATATAAAAACTTAAAGTTTAATTTCTTACTCGATCTAATTTCCACAATTCATCATCTAAAAAATCTTAAAAATGTATTTTGAACCGCACTTTGAAAATTTTAAAAGCCTCAAATTAGCTAATGGCATGAACAAAATGAAATAATAGTTCAAAAAAATAACTGTAGTTAAGATTTATATAAATCTAGGACTCCTGTTAGGAGCATCATGCCAAAAAGGGAAGCAGAATTTACTTTATCGCCGTAGAATCGCTTCTTCATCGTCTGCCATATAAATTGCAATTACATGACGCTCATAATGGCATTTAATTTATGTTAATGGCTGAATCGTGCATGGGATTTTAATATGTACTCCGCCTAACAATCACTAGTATATGCAACAAAAAAAAAAACACAACTACAACTTCGCCAGCGCAATTACGCGCGACGTAAATATATTAAAAATTATGTGCATGAGCATTTCGCATAAAATTGTTATTTTGTTTCTGAATTTCCATGTATTTAGGTAACTGTAATTAGTGCCACGTTTTATTCTTAAATCGAGTCGATGGCAGAAACCGAAAGGTTAGTCACGATGCATAATGAATATGTCCGCAGAGTGCAAAATTATTCACTTCCTCATTTATTGCGCAATATTCTGTTTGCATAAATTACGTAAATAATTTTTAATTGCATTTTCAGCTGTAGATCTGGATTTTATGCAGAGACAGTCTATAAACTAATTAGTACTTTGAGCAGCATCTACTTAAAAAGCAAAGGCGTGTTTTATCAAGACATACAAAATGGGAACACATTCAAAATTAATGGGGGTACTCGCTGCGTATGCGTGATATGTTTGCTAATGATTTTTCCTTTCACTTCTCTGTCATTAAAGAATATATCACTCTTAATTGTCCTGATCTATTCCTGGCGCATCAGTGTCAACATGCAGAAGTCTGCCGACTTGCAGGATGTATACTATGGTAAGAAAAAGCTACATAAATTTAAGCCATTAAAACACAAGCAATATATGCTAATGACTTCAAATAAAGTATACGCATATTTAATGATAATTATTCATATTTGGTTTCAACAACTTTAAAGGCAAATGAAACTCGTAATATTAATTTCTTAGTATTTAATTTAGGGTTAGGCTTAGATAAGCGCTCTAAGAAGTTGTCAGAAAGTAATTTTGGAAATACATTTTGAGTTAGAATAGCATTTCTAACTTTAATTGCAGTTCAATGATGAAAATGCACTGGTTTTTTATAATTAAGTTACTTTTAATAAAGCTATAACCCTGAAGACATTTGAATCGTGACAAAGGTCATTTTTTGAGGGTAGAATTTAAACATATATTTCGCTTATAATGGTCCAACTATCATCAAAATGAGCTGGTTTTTCAAAATCGCGTCACTTTTAACAAAGTTATGGAAACTTTTCCCGCAACACAACAATCATTTTTTGAAAATATAATTTTATCATAAAATTTATGCCGCCGTCAGAAATTTGATTCTGTTGAATATTTCATTTTTCAGCTACAAGGTTTGGTGTAAAAGCTATAAAATGATTTTATTTGTGTAGGGATTTAATAAATTCCCCAATGTATACATGTTAACTGTCCAATTTGAATTGTTTACACAATTTTCAATTTTCTTATTTTACAGGTGTACAAATTGCATACTTTGCCATAATTGGCACACAAATGGCGATGATATTGCTGAGCATTGTTTTGATATGTGGCATCTGTCGGGTAAGTTTCGAATGTTTGATAAAGGGCTTTTACGCAATTTGCAAAATTCAACAAAGGGTTGCCGCACAAGTAAACACACCCAAACAAATACACCACACTCTCAGAAAAAATAAGCAATAACTGGTATTCGAAATATCTTAACGCCGCAAATTTGCAGATTAAGCGCATTTTGTAAATGTGACTGAACCGTTTGCAGGGCCGCACAACCAAAGCGCATTCAAATGAAAATTACGCACCAGTTTGACCGTAAACATGGCCTCCACTTCCCTCAAGTACCACCATATGAAAAGTAAAAGAAGAATCCATCGACCGACTTGTTAAATTTCAAATTTTACTGGGATGCTTTGGCAAACTCTACTCTAAATAATAAAACGAAAGGCAAACGTTGTTTCTATGTAAAAAAAAAAAACTAAAATGCGCAAATCGGACACACAAAATATACTTTTCTTGTACAAGAATTTAAATAGTTGCTCGAAAACACATTAAATGTTACAAAAGGTCTCCAAGTATTAAACACGGTTGCGAAGATGGTTTAAATCAACGGCATATCTAAATATCT
Organism: Drosophila fungiperda; assembly: GCA_035042345.1. NCBI lineage: Eukaryota > Metazoa > Arthropoda > Insecta > Diptera > Drosophilidae > Drosophila > Drosophila fungiperda. The sequence goes on from JAWNLM010000021.1 coordinate 1,165,046, forward strand.
CTTTAAAGATCTACTCTATGATAGTGTCATCATACCCTTGGGCAAAAAATTGTAAATAAGACCAAATGAACCGCCTGGCATGTGTGAAAGGGTTGCCAAAAAAAAAAAGTAAATAAATGAAATGTAGACAATTTGTCACACAATTGGGTATACAGATCCATCCGTCGGATAACGAACGAGTGACGGCGACACATGACAAAGATTACAGCCAGTTGTTGGATGGAGTATTGCGTTGCGTATTGTGTGGAATTTTTTAATTTCGACCTCACAACAAAAACACAACAAGCAAAAAAAAAAAACGAAAACGACAACGGAGGCCCTAAAATGTATGCTACATATTTTTGTACAGTTCCATATGTATTGCTGTGTGCATGTGTGTGTGTGTGTGTGTATGTGTGTGTGTGTGTGTGTGCGTGCGTGCAAGTGCTTGTTTATATTTGTGTGCTTTATATGCTCCTGAATGTTGAATCAAATTAATTGCAGCTTGCCCTTAGGTGTCTGTGACCTGCGTGAGAGCCAGCAGCTGATGCAATTGAATAATGCGTGTAACATTGGTATTAATTAGAGCTGCCTGCCTATTTTGACAAGAAATGCCGTAGACAATAGTTTAACAAAAGTGCCTGGAATTTTTAATTGGAGAGCACCGAATATATCGCATATGGTTTGAAAACAACGCGGCACAAACATAATTAAAAATGCACAATTGAGTGAAATTGGGAATTATTGAAATACTGATATTGTTTAATGGTCCTAAAATTAAGTTTAGAATTTCTTCTTTAACAATATGAATATTTTATGAACTGTCCATTAAAATGAGTGGTATAAACTCCCAGCTGCATCAATGCATGATACTAGGAAATTTTTTTTAAAAATTAAACAAAAAATGCGACACGCAAAAAAAACAAAAAATGAATTCAGAGTTTTTGCTCCCAAACAAGATAAATTACACAACATGAAAACACACGCACACAAATACACATGGAACACAAAATGTTTCATATAGGCAGGAAATCACTGCCTTTAATTTGATAGCCAAAGGAGTGCAAATAGCTTACCGAATCGACAATCGCCCACAATATGTTTGAAAAAGAGAAATATAATATTTATGTCTCTGTTTTGCTCTGTTCTGTTGCCCACAGGAAAACCCTGGTCTAATTGTACCCTGGATAATTGGATATATTACGTTTATGGCCTTGGAAGCTGTCGCCATGGTTTATTCAAATGTGCTGCGTGATCATGTAAATAAGGTGAGTCAAATCCATAGAGGCAAACCTACTGCATTCCGACAGGTGTGGGAATTTAATGCGCAAGCCAAACGCTTTTAATGCATATCTAAAATGCTGAAGAACCATTTGATAAATGAAAATCGCCACACCACCACCATGCCCCCACCCGCAACCCACAACCACATCCAGCTAAGCTATTCGCCACAGCTTTGAGGATAGCCCATAAAAAGCTTCGACGCAGCGGGATCTGCCTGTGAATTATATTAATGAGAGTTCTTCAACGCCGCTTTGGCATAAATCAATTCGAGACAAAGCACAGATGCCTAGCAAAACAAACAAATAAATTGCAAACGCTCAATGACAGACAGAAAGAAAAAAAGAATATCGAGTGAACAACAAAAATAGAAAAACAACAAGGGGCGAATCCGCTACATATGTAAAAGTTGCTGTTTTATGCTAAAACCAAACAAAGGATTTAGGTTATGGTCGAGTGTGGACGACAGTTGAATGCACTAGAATAGAAAAAAAAAAACTTACATTCAGATGTCAAAACCAATTCAAATTTTGCCCACGTCTAATTTGACAGGATTGCGAAACTTTATTTATTCAACGTTATTAAATTGTTACGAATAAATAAAGAGCAACGTTTCTCTTTTTTAAGCTTTCCAAGAATAGCAAAGGGAGATTAGGCGAGTTCAAAAATGTATTTACTGATTTAAAAATGTGAAATATTTCGCTTCATGAAATTCAGAAAAAATACAAACAAATTTCACCGTTGCAAATCGAATTTAAGAGAAACATCAGATATATTTTACGAGTCTTTCAAATCAGTTGAATTTGATAATTTTTGTTATTTAACTCACAAAAGTATCCACACTTAAATGACTGACTAACAGAGTGAAGCGCAAAGTCAATTTAAAAAAAGTAAAACAATAGAAAAAGAGTCCTCAAAAGTTCGAACAGTTGAAACTAGTAACAAGGCGACGCGGCAAGCCCAAAGCTGGCAACTGGGTTCATTCACTTATTATGTCACCAGCCCTTTCTCACTCTTCCCCTTTCTCCTGAACTTAGCCAGAACAACATTGGCTGATTACACACACTCACTCACACACACACACACACACACACCCTTACATAGTCTCACACAAATAGACACTTTGCCGCTGAGACTTTGACATTTTTCCATGCCATTTAGTCATCCCTCCTCACTTTACCCCTTTCGCTATTTTATCTGACTGCAGCATTTGTTTTGCGGCATTTTCTATACCGAACTTGTTTCGTTGTTCGCGTTTCTCCTGCAATTGTTGTTGTTTTTGCTTTTTTTTTGCTGCGAAGCCCTTACAAAAATGTTCACCTCATGCATAATTTATTGCAGTCGTAGAGGTAAAAAAGTGCATGGTTTTTGCGCTCTCGTCGCCAGGACACAACAAAATTCAACAAGAATGAGTTTTTGTGCTCTGTTTTTCTAATAGTCTGTAACTGAAAGTGCTTGCAAAATGGCACAATAAATCATAGAATATTACAAGTAATCGATATATATATTAGCATTATTTATACTTATAAAAGTAAGTAAAAAATTATTTAAAAAGAATATTATAAGCAGCAGTAATAAATTTGCTACTGGGTGTAATTTAGTCTATCACTCGAGAAAACTGCTTGAACGGTTTTGTTTTTGATTTTTGTTTCATTGTGGCATATTTTGACCATTCCAGTTCATTTAAATTCATCAAGCTTCAATTTGAATGCATTAAAAAATCAACAATCAATTGATAAATTTGAATAAATAATTGTAAAATCCTTTGATTTATCATAAATTTAATACATTTTTATAATTTTTTGTCCATTCTACAGCAATTTGACGCCATGTGCAAGGCGGAAGTCGCATTTTTCATAGCGCGTGCTTTAATTAATGTAAGTAAACAAGCCAACTTTGCCTAAAGTTTGTGTGTGTGTGTGTGTGTTTATTTAAACGATATATATATTTCACCACTTTTCACTCATGTATGTAAATAATCAATGCATTAGAATATGGCTACTAAATCTCTCGCTCGCTTCAAGTATAATAATAATAATGATAATAAAAGCATAAATTCGATCCGAAGCACTTAAGAAAAAGAAAAGCTGTTATTCTAATTCTAGTAATTGCCACTATTGAAAGTAAAATCAATTAAGTGATGGGGAAATATTAAAAAAAATATATATTTAAAGATGTATTAACATGTCAAGAAATTAGAATATTTTCATTGCTATTGAAAGTAATTCAAAGCAATTGAAATTCAATTACTAATAATCCTATTAAGTGAACTAAACCAAACAATTTATTTTCAATTAGTTCATTAAAATTGGAATAAATAATTTATCGATTTCAGCTTATTGTGTGTGGTACGCCATAACAAATATAATAAATAATATAACTATAACGAGACCCATTAAATCGTTAATGAGAATACAAAATGTTTTTCGGGTTATTCAGTCACATTGTAATCTATGTGAGTGTGTGTGACAGTGTGTGTTCTGGTGAATTGAATTTATATATCTATAATTAAGCTTGTATTTAATCCAAACAAAATAAAACAGGTTCTAGCCATGTGGGGAGTGCTACGATTCTACAATCTGGTGCGTTCAGGAATTACCTGGCGTGGACCGGAGGTAAGTTAAAATTTACTCAAATCAATACTTAAACAAGGTTAAGACATATTGAAATTACTTTTAAAACAAAAGCACAATCAGATATCTATAAGCGTATTCTATATTATTGTTAATAAAAATCTAGTACTTGTTTTGATTTACCTAGTTAAATGAAATATTTAAGTGTTTCACACTTTCTCCAATTTAATAGTCTTTTGATAATTTATAAAATATTCCAATTTTACTAGAACAAAAAAATAAAATTTGTACCAAATTGGAATAATTCCTTACAACTCGTCTTCAATTTAATTAAGTTAAATATGTATAGTACAGAATATAGAATTTTATACAAACCGGAACTACAATATTTTGTTATGTATAATGTGAGTTATTAAGGTCTATAACTAATTTTACATACTTCACTTGTTTTACAATTTATATATATATTTTTAATTGCAATCTTAACTAGGCTAAAACCGCCATATTTGCACCCATGTACAAAAGCGTGAGCACCCACAGCAAATCCTCGGCAGTCCAATTGGAGGGCAAGCGCTCCAGGCAAAGACAGCGACGCTACAGTGTCGAGGTGGAGAGCGGCTGCTGTGCCATCTTTGACTTTGACGTTGACTACGATGACGATGAGGATGATGAGGACGAGGTGACAGATGATGGAGTGGGCTATGATTATGATGACTACTACGACTACTATGAGGATGAGGATGAGCACCAGCTGGAGCTGGAACAGCAGGACGACGCCGATTGCAGCATGCTGGGCAAGGGTGCCCCCAAGACGAGGCGCACAAGAACGGCAACTGTGAAGATTAGGGGTCGTCGCAGTAACAATAACATACGCAGCGTGCTGATCAATAAGCGGCACAACAAATACAAAATCAGTCGACCGCAAACCCAGCTGGAGGTCATCAATGAATCCGAGCGCAGTGCGGGCAGCGGCAGTGATGAGAACGACTCACTGTTGGTGGCCTATGACAGCAGTTCGTCGATGGCGTCCGTTTGACATTGGCCGCCATGCAACAATGGAATTGCAGCAATTGGGCGCGGGAGCAAAGATTCGTCACGACCAGCCGACGACAGCAGCGGGAGCGCTTCAAGCGATGACAGCGATGACAGCAGCAACAGCAGCAGGAGCAGCAGCAGCAGCTCCATCAGCAGCGAAGTTGACGAGACCCGTCAACAGCATTTGCAGCCTGGAATCGGGTTCACGGGTAAATGTTGTAGTCAGCGTCAGCGTAAACGCCGACGTTCATTGCGACGCGTCTACTGCGCTGTAAACGTGTCCATAATGGGCCTATTGGTAGCCATTGAGATATACGCCCAGTTAGCCATATTTCTATAGATAGATCAACAGTCCAAAAAGTAGCTATAAGATTGCTGCACACATGACAAATAACTGTAATTAAAAAAATAAATTACACAAAATCCAAACTATAAAAATGAAACTATTTTAAGTTTAACATTTTTAAGTTTAAATAAATAGCAAAAGAATGCAGTAAAAAAGTTTAATTTGTAAAGATACAGAAATGTACATATAAATATTCATAGAAATAAGTTTATAAAATACAATGTGTGGCCAATTTAAATAGAAAATTGTAAAAGATATTTAATATAAATAATTTGATTATTTAATCTATACTATGTGGACATAATGTAATGTTATTTAATAGCATGTAAACCTTAAGTAAATTAAATTCTAACAAGGCGAGCTCGGAAAAAATATATACAATATATAAAATCTCAACTCATGCTCAAATTCTATTTACTAACAGATTGAACAGTATCTAAAAAACTATTAAAACATAAATTAAGCCAAAAATACTATTAGCTATAAATTTAGTGAGCAGAAAATATGAGAGTGCAAAACAAATGTTTTTTCTTAACTTTAACATATTTTTTCCCCAAGAATATATTTATTAACAACTGATAAAACTTGGGAATCCAACAGGTAGATAAAGAAGATATTATTAGCCCAAAGAAAAACAATTTAACTTTATAGTATTCAACTATTTAACAATTTATTATCATATCATTTGCTTGTTAAAAGCGTACAATATAAAAATTAAAATTTCGTGTGGCAAAATGTTTTTGTTCTTTGAGGCAAGCAACAAACAAAAGCTTTAAATACTAATATAGATAAGTGTAAATCGCCATGTTTTCCATAAGAGCCAACAAAAAAAAACACTAAAAATCAATACTTAAACAGCCATAAGTAAAATGTAGGCTAAGAGTTGAATTGGGATATACATAGTTATTGTACATAAATAAAACCCATTCAACCCGCTCATATTAATATCAAATTACAACATTATTCATATCGCTAATTGTACAAACGTCTAGATAAGCTAAGCAGACTAATTATATATATATATATGTATATATTTATATATATGTTATGTATATATTAAATTATACTTGCAAAAGTACAGTTGTGCCCAACACAAAGCTTATCATTAAATGTGAGTTGATGTTTACCCAGACGCAAAAAAAAAGAACAATAAAAAATAAAACAATGAAATAAACAATTGATATTTGTGCAAAAAAGATACGAATTTCGTGAATGACTTTAATTTTTTTTATAATTAATGGCCAAGCACTCGACAAATACAAGGGAGCACTTAAAACACACACTCCAATTACTCAGCATGTTTCTCGAATTTATTTTAAAGTTTCTGCTGTTTTCTGATACAATTTACACGATGTGTTTTAGCCTAGGGATAGTTGTACAGTAGTTGCCAACAATTAAAACAAATAAATATCGACTGTGGAAACTCCGCTAAAAGCCTCTCGACATAAAGATACCACGTAACCAAATTGAAAGAACGGTTTAATAACCAAAGATACAAAAATACAATGAAAAAAACTCAGTTTTTGATGCTTTATCATCAAGCATGGGACCGATATCTATTCTTTTGTTTATACCCAATTAACGCCATTTAACTAGGTACAATATAATGACAAAATCGAAAGTTTGTTTGACGCTTTTCTGCTGCTGCCAACTAATTAACTGATAAGGGCAAAAACTCAACTCACGTCACACGTGCAACACATAATATAATCAAAGTAATCAACTCGCACTTCGCAGTGAGAGTCGAGTACTATTCGCAAGTGGCTTCCCACTGGTATCTGCAAATTAGATACGAGAAATGATCTAATCAGTGCTGGGACTGCGGTTTTAAAAGCGCTTGGGTTTTTCAGAAACCCAAACAGTTGAGAGACATGCAGAGTCCGGCAATGATTGTACTGGGTGTCCTGGTTTTGCTGGCAATCAGCAGTCAGGCACGCCTCTTGCCTGTCCAGAGTGAGGTGCTTTGGTCAGCGGACATGATCGAAGTGCCGCTGGAGGTGCAGCAAGATGAGATAGCAGGCAGAGCGGGTAAGGAAAGTGTGCCCTAAATTGGATATGTCGCTTGACGTGATCTACTTTATAGCTGGCTGCTCCATTAAGATTAGAAGCACTGAAATGAAAAATCCACAACCGCTGCTTATTAAGCCTGGCACCTCGGAATTTGTCCCCTTCTCGGCCACTGGCTATGTGGATGTGGAGAATGGCAAGACTATTGAGTTTCATTGCACCAGCAGTCTGGACTCACCGCTTTCGGGCAAATTCGTGACGGCCAAGTGTGTGGGTGGGTCAACCTTTAAGGTTGGCGACAAGGAGCATGATGTCTCCACCATTAAGTGTACTTCATGGCCGGCATTTGTGGGCAAGAAGTCCGGAACTAGTTGCAACGGTGGCACCACCCTTATCAACGTTGGCTTCGAGCTAAGTGGCTCCCGTTTTGCCACAGAGTACCAGGTGTGCTTCAATGAGGATGAGGAGGTCACTCGCTATGTTTATCATACTCTGAGTGCGGGCAGCAATTATTATGCCACCGGTGTGGATCGCATTACCTTTGGAACTGGCGGCTACTTTGCTGGCAAGAATGTGGACAAGCTGTACACACAGGCCGTGCAGAAGCAGACCATTGATAATACTTTGGGCATGGATTCATCGCAGTACTTTGACTCACCGAAGAATGTGTTCCTCGCACGCGGTCACATGGGTGCCAAGGCGGACTTTGTCTATCCACCCGAGCAGCGTGCCACATTCCTGTTTATCAATGTGGCACCACAGTGGCAGACCTTCAATGCCGGCAACTGGGCACGTGTCGAGGATGGCGTCCGGGCGTGGGTATCGAAGAACAAAAAGTATGTCGAATGCTGGACGGGCGTTTGGGGTGTCACTACACTGCCCAACAAGGATGGCAGGCCGACCAGTTTGTATTTGGCCTACGATAACAATGGCAATGGTCTGATACCCGTTCCCAAGATCTATTTCCGAGTGGTCATCGAACCCAGCACCAAGAAGGGCATTGTCTTTGTCGGTGTCAACAATCCACACTTGAGTCTTGCTGAGATCAAACGCGATTATATTCTATGCAACGATGTCAGCGATAAGATCAACTGGATCAGCTGGAAGAAAACAGATATCCTAGCTGGCTACTCGTACGCCTGCGAAGTGCCCGAGTTCCGTAAAAAGGTTACTGACTTGCCAGACTTCTCCGTAAGCGGTTTACTCGTTTAGTTTTGTATGGAATTGAATAAAAGAATGCTACAAATATAAACAAGTTAGAAAGCTGTAGTCGAGTGATCTACACTACGATATACCCTGAACCGAGAAGTTTAATATATATTTGAATTTTATTAGCCAATTTCCCAATACGAAGTAGTGCATCCAAATGTGAGCAGCCCAAGTAATTTCTTACAGGCACTCAACAGTTAAAAAAAAATGCAGCGCATATTTTAATTAACTTGCCCGGACTGATTTCTTATTGGCTAGCTAGAAACACATGCATATACATACATACATACGTACGCACACTCAAACGTACGTGATAGGGCTTTGCAAAACGCACACAAACACATATTGACGCTCGCGTCGATTATCATGCCATCTCTTTCTCACACATGCGCTCGCATATTTATGCATACAAAAAATGCTTGCGTTTGCTGGTAGAAATGAGATCAATATAGGAAATATATTTTTGACTATAATTTGGGTGTTCCTTATACGATCTTGATAAAATATGTGAAGTTGGTTAATAGTATGCATATGCAATTATCTTTAAAATTGTGGCTTTAATTGCTAATTGTTAATCGAGAAACGGGAGCAGTTATCGATAGTAATAAAGCAAAATTTATCTACGCCAGATAAACGAAAACCTATATATCACTCGGCTTTTGATTCTGATCCAGCATAGGTGAGGCTGCAGGAAAGTGAGGCTACATTATCTAATAAATATAGAATTTATTATTTATTAACAAAAGATGTTCTCTTCTCCTGCTGAAATTTTTATTATATTCTTAGCATTGCTGGAGATATTTACACATGCTTTGAGCTCAGTTTCTTGTTTTAGGCAAATCAGCTAAAATACAACAAGATGTTAGACTTATTCGATATATTTAAAATTATTAGTTGTATTTTAAATATATCTAACAACCCGTTAAATCTGACTGCTCTTATACATTTGACATAGTTAAAGGATTTAAATTATGTATTATACTTTAGTAAAGGTGATTCTAGCGTATTGGTCCTTAGTGATGAACCCTATAATAACCAATCTTCCTCTGACTGATTACAAATGTTCACAAGCTATAAATGTATATCTGCGAATTATAAATAATTTAAGTTGACCTATTCAAAGTTAAAGTCTTAAACAGCACATGTTAATTGCGATGGGATCATATCATTTTTTATTGCGAAGATTTAGACAAGTAGACCACCCTTGGCGGTCAGAGCGGGCAAAGTTTTGACCGTCTTAAGGAATTCGGCAACTTCACAGGCGTACGACCAGCCAGCCTTGATGTCCGTCCTCTTCCAATTGATGTAGGTGACCTGATCGCTGACATCGGTGCAAATCACATAGTCCTTCTTGATCTGGGCCTCGCTCAAATGGGGATTGTTGACGCCGACAAAGACGATGCCACGATGTGTTGAGGGCTCAATGACGACACGGAAATATAACTGGGGTACGGGAATCAGACCATTGTTGTTGCCATCGCGAGCCAAATAGAGAGGGGTCTCTACGCCGTTCTTATTGGGTAGTGTGGTTACGCCATAAACACCCGTATAGCAGTTTACATTCATGCGATTCTTCGAGACCCAGGCGCGTACTCCATCCTCAACGCGTGCCCAGTTGCCGGCATTGAACACCTGCCATTGGGGTGCCGCATTTATGAAGAGGAATGTGGCCCGCTGCTCGGGCGCATAGTCGAAATCGGCCTTGGCACCCAGATGGCCACGTGCCAAAAAAATATTAGCAGCCGAATTAAAATACTGATCGGCATTGCCGCCCAAATCATTATTAATGGACTCCAGCTGTGAGGCCTGAGTGTACAGCTTGTCCACATTCTTGCCACCGAAATAGCCAGCGGTCTGGAAGGTAATACGATCAACGCCCGTCTCATAGTAATTGCTGCCAGGGAAGAGCTGATGGCGCGTATACCGGGTAACCTCCTCCTCCTCGTTGAAGCAAATTTGCATTTGCTCGGCAAAACGCGATGAGGTAATTTCGTAACCCACCTGAATGACAACACCACCATTGCATTTAGCACCAGTTTTGAGTGCCTTAAAACCTGACCAGGACTTGCAGTACAGATCCTTGAACTCCAAGTTAACGCCATTGACCTTAAAGGTAGTTCCGCTCACGCAAGTCGCTTTCAAGAGTTTCTCAGAGTGTGCATTGAAACCATTTTGACACCAGAGCTCCAAAGATTTGCCACTTTCCACGTCCATTTTACCGACATCATTGAATGGATAGAATTTCTCCGTATTGGATACCAAATACACAGGCTCCGGTTTGGGCAGACCACCACGGATGGTGACACTACAGGCTGTTCTCATGGGAAGGAGCAATCATTAGATTGAGATCACTGTCAGTTTCTCGACTTTGTCGCCGATTACTCACCGACAGCGCGGTTCTCTGGCAAGGGTTCGGGGAGGATGCGATGCTCATGAACAAGGGTTAACAATTTAATCGGGGGCGATGGGACACGAGCCCAGGCTGCATGAGCCACAAAAAGCAGTAAGATACTAGAGCACTTCATTTTGCTTATAGCAAGATCATTGGGAACGTGCCACGCTTAAATAGCTGCAGCCAAGCTGATATCTCAACTTAACATTATCTTATTACATTCGGCAAATTAATTAAAAATATTTCCCAATTAAAGGAAAAAATACTGACAAACACTGATTAAATGCCATAATCATAGTGAGCTATTTATGTACTTAATTCAATTGATTCAAGAGCCAGCGATAGATAACCACTAAGAGTTACCACGATGTCATCAGCGGCAGAAGCAGCGGCGGAGGAAGGCGCACTTCTGGAGAGGAGTGTCGGAGAGGAGTGGCGGAGAGGAGTAGATTAAGCTCAATATGTCAAAGCTCGACGGGTATTGGCATTAATTAATGAAATGTAAAATGAACAGCGGTGTAGATGACAACAGGAAACGCAGTGAATGAAACGAAAGCAATTAGACCCAAGGACAAGGCAAAATGCGCATCAAGGATAACAAGGCGTAAGACAGACAGAGAGGGAGAGAGAGAGGAAGACAATGAGAAGGAGTGGACGAGGGCGGGCTTGTGGGCGTAGTCATGGATGAGTATAATTGGTGAAAATTGATGATTTGTTTAGATTTACGAAAGAGCAAGCAAAACGAGCCAAATTGGCACGTAGCAAGGACAACAAACGGCAACAACAGCCAAATGGCTAAACAAAATACAAAATACAGATGAAAAAGTGGGCATAAAAAAGGCAAAGTAAAAGAAAAAAGGTGCCCGAATCTCGAAGGAAATGGAATGTGCTGGCAAAGGTCCGGCATCCCAAGGTGTTTTGCTAATTGATTTGATGCAGATAAATGAGCTGAACTGAATTCATTCAAATGCTTGCCGCCGCACACCACTAGATGGCGCCCGATAATGATTAATGAGGGCACCGGGAATACAACAAAAAGCCTCAACGCAGGCGTTAGGCCATTTACGTTAACAGATTTTTGTTGTCTTATATGTGCTATATATATACATATATCATTTGCCCAAAGATTAAGCTTTAAATGTTCATAAATATTATTTACTTGTTGAATTAAATAATTAAAATGTGAGTTATTTGATAGATTAAACATGATCTACCAACTTATAATGCAGCCAATACTAAAATCTAAAGGGCCCTCTAAGTACCATTTAACTGATTGCCATTTGTCATTCAGTCTTATTGACTTTGTGATTTGTATTTGGGTGTATTTTGTATCACTAATTTATCAACCGCCTTTCGTAGCAACCCAAATCTCTGTTAATGCAACAAGCTGGTTGCATCATTAATGTAGCAGCTAGTTACAACAGAAACAAACTACAATCCATTTACAACTTGACAAAATGATTTGTTCAACGTTGCAGAAGCACACACACACACCCACACACACACACTCAATATGTATCCGCATTTAAGTGTTGTGTGTAATTCTATAGAAATTCGATTGCCAACAACTTTACAGCTTTAAAACTGCAGAGGATAAATTATACTTTTTTCCTTTACTTTTAAACTGGCAGCAAGCGACCAACATTAAATTAAATTAAATTTGAATATGATATAAAATGAATGCATAAAACTGATAAACGTATTTTTAGTTGATTCATATTAAAAATTAATAATAATTTATGTTGTTTTTATTATATGTGAATATAAATATATAATGAACAAGATGAGCCTTTTAGCAGTATGAAAAGAGACAAAGATTTAATTTCTACTTAACTTAATATTTAACAAAATTTATAATTCGATTAATGTGTATTATTTTCTGGTTAGAAATTGATAAACTTTACCTAAAACTTCGTTAAATTTTAAAGCTTCCGCTCAATTCCAGCATACTGTGGGAAAAACAATGTATTTAAATGCAAAAGTACTTTTCTCCATAGCAGTGGAACGACGTCTCTTATAAATGGGTCACATTAATAACATATGTGTGTTAGTGTGTGTGGGTAGAAGAAGAAGCTGGCAGATGCCTTTGATTGATAAGGCTGCCTAAGCGTGTTTGTTCAGCTGAGGGATAAGCGGGCCAAGAAAGCCACCAACAATTTGCACCTTTTCAACAGGTTTGTTGAATGGGCGTCGGCCAAATTGAAAGCGGGAGTCAATAAAGCTTTGAACAGGACATCAGGTCCTGGGGCTAACGACACTCTGTCTACCTTTAACTGTATCTGTATGTGTGTGTGTGTGTGCTGTCTAAGCTCAATGATGGATTAAATGTATTTCAAAGGCGTGAAAGCTAAAAGGTAGCACAAAGTAGCACATTGTGGTTACATAATAAACATCAAGCACACTTCAATTTAGCTTAGGGCTGCAACTAGACACTTACTCACACACACACACACACACACACAGGACATACACGAATTAAACGCATGGCCAATTCGATGTGACCCAATAAAATATATATGCATATATATTGACTAATTGTCAAAGGCTTACAGCTGGCTGCTCGTCCCGGCTTATGCAAATCAGGGCAACAGCTGTGCAGTCAGGTGAAAGATCTCAGATAATTGCGGCGAATAGCAATTCAAAGCCACACCAAAGTTTGAGGCATTTGCAATCAGTTCATCCTTTGATTTGCATTCAGTCCGACAACAACAATAACAATAGCATTAAAGTGTGCCTTGATAGCAAAAAACAGCAATAAATGAAGTGTAGCCTAAATGATGACTAAGCCTCAGCTCTAAATGATGATAAAATCAGACAAGGGCAATCTAGTTCGACTAGGATGAGGCCACTTTGAAATGGGTATTGTTGACTTCTTTTTAATTGGTTGCTCTTTGTATAGTCATAAATAAAATATGCATATTTGTCAAAAATATTTAAATTTATAAATGCTGCTAAAAAAAACTTTATATTCATAGGTATCACCTGCTGCCTTGTGGCTTGTGCAATTTTTAAACAAACTTTAAAAATACAGTCACAAAAAAATTTGCTCAACATTTGATGAAGATGTAACAATTTAACCCTTTATAGAGTAAGCAAAACTGCCAGCAATGAAATATTACGAAAGTTGGAGCGGCGTGAATAATATTAAAGTAGTTGAACATGACGGGCAAATGTCAAAAAAACGGTGGGTTTGATTAATGAAACGACAGCGTCATCTATCGTGCGAAATTGCAAACTTCGCATGCCGCCCACTGGCAACCCAAAATAATGAATTGCATAAGTAATGCTGGGATTTGATGTATTGCTTTTCAACAAACTAAGTTGTCAAGCAACATAACAAACTTTAGCAATTATAAATAATCAGCTGGATAACTATTCTAAGTAAAAAAATGACTCAAATACTATTTTCCTTCTTAAATATTACAATTTCTCAATATTAAATATTTAAAATAATTAAAAAAGTTAAATAATTAAAGAGTTAAAATGCAAATTTGCGTGGCAAGTTCTGCTTGGCAGCGTATGACGCGCATTAAGAAGCAATTAACAAAATTGAAAGGGAGCAAATCTCGGACGTAGCAAATTGGCATTAGCCTGCTGTCAGAAAATCAAGCTCAAACAACACAACTCGACACACTCCGATACACACACACAAACAAAGTATTAACACAATTACAATCTGCACATGTGTTAGTCTTATAAGTGCCATAAGACATGCGTTGACTATAAAGACAAACCCAATTAAAAGTGATAAAAGTTATAGAAGCGTTGCTTTTGCCGCAAATAGGCTTTTGCTACATTTGGTGCCCGAACGCTCGAAATCTGCTAGCAAAACTCAAACAGAAACAGGGTAATAAAAGAAGAGGCAGGCAGAAGGCGCTGGAAAAAACAAATGGCAAACAAGCGAAAAGCGGTCGAAAAGAGCCGTACAAAGTGGGTGCCATTAGTGTGTTTGCAACAGGACGAGGCACAGCAACACAAACGCCACAGATCCAGATTATCACACGTTTGTTGCGTCTGGCGACAGGACCACTTCGAGACAGGAGCAGCAGCGGTGCGGAGCTGCAAAGCTTTATTACGCCATTTTTCAAATCAATTAGAGGATTTCTTTTGGCTAAAACGCACGAGTTTTCTAGCCATAGCAGATAAATTAAAGTAGCTGGCAATAAGCTTTGCTAGTTATTGATAGAAAAAGGTGTTGAAAGGTTACACTTTGAAATAAGATAAGAAATATATGTCGACTATAAAGTTGTAAGTAAGACTATTTATTGTAATCTATAAAAGGTTTTTTACTATAACATTACGTCTACATGTGGTGAACAAATCACAATCGAGCTTAAAATACTCTCAATTTTGCTCTTAATATTGTTTAAATCAATTTATAAAGTTTTTAATATGTGTATATATTTTTTAAGAACGCTTTAAGTTTTACATCATTCCCCATAAATTCAACTCGAATTGATACCAATTTATCTTTTAAATGAACTTTTCCACACAACAACTCCTTAATTACTTGGCGAAAGAAATCCAAATGTAATTATCTCGCTAGCTTTACAAAAAAAAATAAAGTTACATTTGCAACACACCGAGGAAATGCAACGCCAATAAAATACATAGTTTGAGCATTTTCTGATTTATTTTCCAGCCAATCTCGAGGGCCATACAAAATGTCTTCGCTGAAGTTTCCTTTAATTCGGGCCAGCAATCAGAAGTCCGCTAAGAACTTATTGCGTTCGGCAAACAAGCTTAACTTTGAGCAGTAACTTTATATTTTTCTTTTGCTTTTCTCCTTACTTTTTGCAATGGGTTGTGTAATCGACTTTGGCGTGACAATTTCCGCACCACTTGGTTCACCAATTAAACGCCATCGATGACCAATTGCAGCCGTCGACAGGAATTACTGCAAATTGCGAAGCAGACAACGCGGCGTATACGTAATGACAGCAAAACTGAAATGGGGATAAATTGGTGTAGCGTAATCAATGCATAATTTGACTGCCACTTAAAAAAAATAAGAGAAAAATACCCAATTATAGTTCAGGTAATATCGCTGACCAGGACTGACCATCGTATAAAAGCCGCTAGTTAGTGACAAAGCCATGCAAAGGACTCATAAAGCAAGCGGTCAGAACATGAATTCGTTAAGCTTCCCAGCACTGTTGGTGTTTCTGTTGGTG
The DNA here is from genome assembly GCA_035042345.1 of Drosophila fungiperda. Classification (NCBI taxonomy): domain Eukaryota; kingdom Metazoa; phylum Arthropoda; class Insecta; order Diptera; family Drosophilidae; genus Drosophila; species Drosophila fungiperda. Next base: position 1,181,042 of record JAWNLM010000021.1, read on the forward strand.
CTCCCATTCCTGTGGACACTGACAACAGCAGCAGCAGCAGCAGGAGCAGCAGCAACTGCGACAACAATGACAGGCCACGTGTCACAGCCAGTTGATGATGGAATCCCCCGTGGACAAAAGCCAGAGCAACAGCATCAGCAGCAGAAACGGAAGCGGGCACAGCTCAAAGGCGTTTCATGGGACAACCAATTGCCGGATATGCTAGTCGCTTACTTTCGCCAGCATGGCGTGCACAGCCTGCTGCTGGTTGTTTGTCACGCGGACATCGGTTAGTTACCGGATTGCCCCAAAGCGCGTAACTACAATCAGAAAAATAAATTAAACTGAATTTTAAATTCAAAACGAATGAAAGTTAATTTCTTAATATTAGAAGGATAATTTTTATATTTTTCTAAAGAATAATTCCAAATAATAAAACATAATTCTAAAAAGTGGAAAATAATACTTTCAAAGTCACAATTGAGAAGGCGTATTTTAAAAAAGTTGTATAAAAATGTTACATGCATCTAAGAAAAGGGAAACCATTTCTTTGGATAGATACAATCTTCATTGCAAGTTTATTTTCTAAATAATGGTGATCTAATCTAATCATCTTGATTTATTTCTGAGTACAGTTCTAGACCAAATGAAAATATTAAGCACAATCTGGTTTTGTTTTTCTCACTGTGCATTTTCAGATGCCAAACTTTTGGGCTTGCTGTTGCAACACTTTGGCGCACACAATTTCTATGTGCAAGTCATTACGGAGAACTGTTTGAATGATCTGACTCATTGGAGCAACGAGACGCTCTCACCGGAGGCACCGCCACCCCGCAGCTTTGTGGCGGATTATGAGACCCGCTGGCCGGTGTCCTTTGAGTTGCCGCCGCTGGAGTACAAATTGGGCATTTTGTTGCTACGGTTCAATAGCCCTTGTGCCATAAATTTGCTACGTTGGTCGGCGGCTACGGAGCATAATTATTTTACCACCAATCGGTTTTGGCTTTTGCTCACACAAGATATGCAGGATTTGGAATTGCTCGAGGATGAGGAGATCTTTATTCCGCCCGACAGCGAAATGCGTGTGCTCTGGCACAGTTTGGTCGACGAATCATCGGTTAATGTGACGCTAATAGATGTCTACAAGGTGGCAGCCTGGAAGCCGCTCAAGCGTCGCTTGGTGGGCAAACATCTGCACAATCGAAGGCACATTGTGCATGCCCTTCAACACTTTGGATCAGCGATTACATATAGAAAGGATCTGGATGGTCTGGTTTTTAATACAGCCATTGTGGTTGCTTATCCCGATGTGTTCACCAATATTGAGGATATTGCCCTGAGGCATATTGATGTCATTTCGAAAGTCAATCATGGCCTCATGAAGGAGCTGGCTAATCAATTTAACATCAGGTAAGTTGCACCAACTAAAAAAAAAACAATTTAAATGAAGCAATCAAATTTAACTAGTTTCTAATCTATAATACCATTTAAATATTAAGAAATCAGGCAAATAATCATTCGGAAATTTCGAAAATTTTAACTTTTTACATCATTTTTCTACATTTTAGAAAAAAACCAGCCTAAAATAAAAAAAACGCAAATCTTGGTTGTTAGAAACCACAAGTCTCAGTTACAGAGAAAGTTTAGCGAATTTTCTTCAGTGTGCAAGCATTTTTTTACTAACTTTTCATCGTGAAAGTTTAAATTATTTTCTCTCTCTCAAATTAAATACAGTTATAACACCTACCAGACCACTAATTATGGATGGCGTCAGCCAAATGGCACCTTCGACGGTTTAATGGGCCGCTTTCAGCGCTACGAGCTGGACTTTGCCCAGCTGGCGATATTTATGCGCTTGGATCGAATGCCCGTGGTTACCTTTGTGGCGGAAACATATTCTGTGAGAGCTGGCATTATGTTTCGACAGCCTCCACTTTCGGTTGTGGCCAACATCTTTGCGTTGCCATTTCAAACGGGTGTTTGGCTATCGGTATTGGCATTGTTAATCCTGACTGTGATTGTGATGGTCTTGGAAGTCATTTTCTCTCCACGTCCAGACAACATAAACTATATGGATGCGTGGCATTTCGTGTGGGGTGCGATGTGCCAGCAAGGATTCTATGCGGATGTGCGAAATTCTTCGACTAGGATTATCGTATTTACCACATTTGTGTCGGGTATTTTTCTCTTCACCTCCTTCTCGGCGAATATTGTGGCACTGTTGCAGAGTCCTTCGAATTCGATACGTTCGTTGGGTGACCTGGGCGACTCAAAACTGGAAATCTTTGTACAAGATACACAATATAATAAGATATATTTCACAGAATCCACGGATGAAGCAACAAAGATTTTATACAACAAGAAGATTGCCCCGCATGGCGACTATATTTATATGCGACCCCCGCTGGGCATGGAGAAAATGCGCACAGGAAGCTATGCTTATCAGGTGGAGCTGCAGGCGGGCTATCAAATCGTTAGCGATACGTTCAGTGAGCCCGAAAAGTGCGGCCTGATGGAACTGGAGCCGTTTCGACTGCCCATGCTGGCGGTGCCAACGCGCAAAAACTTTCCCTACAAGGAGCTCTTCCGCAGACAGTGAGTCGAGCATAAACATTATTATTAGCATTGCAACCTAGTTGAGAGTCTCGTTTGATGTTCCAGACTACGCTTGCAGCGCGAGGTTAGCCTGATGGATCGCGAGGATCGCAAGTGGATACCCCGGAAGCCGAAGTGTGAGAGTACCGTTAGTGAATTCATCTCCATTGGCCTCGTTGATTGTCGCTACGCATTTATCATGTTTGTCTATGGTGCTGCGTTCAGTGTTATCCTGTTTCTCTTGGAGCTGCTCCACAAGCATAGAGAGAGAATTAAGTTAACCATTCGGGAGTACATGGCGCATTAGTTTATTAGATCTTTGTTGGATGTGCACTTTAAATGGGTATGGTTAGCTGCTGGACGACTGCACGTAGAACATCGGGCGTTTTGAACTGCCAGTTGCGGATGCACTTGCTCACACTGCACCAGGACTCGCCGTGCGTTGGCTCGGCGGCAATGCAACGCTCGAGCACCTCCTGCTGCTGCTGCTCCGTGCCATGCAGCAGCTCAAATTTGTAGAAATATGCCCAGGCATCACCCAGATCCGGATCAATTTTCACCTGCAAAAATATTTATAAATCTAAATAGAAAGCAAATAAAATTTTAGCACTCACAGTTCGATTAAACCAATCGCGGCACTTGGAGAACTTGTGCTCCGACCAGAACAGCTTGGATACGGCCAACAGTACGTGCGGATCGTGTTCGCATTTCTTGAGTGCATCCACCGATTTGGTTTTGCGCTGTGGCTTCGTCTCCATGAAGATGGCCTCGGCCCACAGCTCGCCAGCGTTGGGACACTCTTGCAGCGCACGCGCCATCATTGTGCTGGCAATCTCTTTGAGACCCGCTCGCAACTCCACACGTATCGCCTCCAGCCAGAGTACAGCGATCTTCGGATTGCGCAGCCGTCCACGTTCCAAGATCGAGCGAGCTTTGGTAAGGACACCTTTGCGCTCCTCCAAATTGGCGGAGAGTATCCAAAGGGGTATCGAGGTGGGACACTTTTTCAGTGCCAGCGTATAGGTTGCCGCCGCATCGTCAGTGCGTCGCTGCTGCTCCTCAATCTGGCCCTTCATCATCCACAATTTGGGGAACTCGGGAAAGACCTCAACGGCCTCGGCGAGCAGACGCAGCGCCTCATCGAAACGCTCCAGTGCCCATTCCAAGCGGGCCGATTTCATCATAACACGCGGCGTCGGCGCCGATCCACGTGCCTTGGCCAGTAGCCGGCGAGCTCGCTCATATTCCGAGTTCTCCGACTCCAACTTGACGGCAGCCAGCCAAATATCCTCCGAATTGGGATTTGCTTGGAAAGCCAACGACAATATGCCACGGGCAGCGGGCACATCGCCAGCCATCCATTTCGACTTGGCGCCCATCAGCCAGAGTATTTCCGATTTGGGACAATGGGCGACGGCGCGCTGCAGCAACGCCTCCAAAGATTCGCGGGTGCCATGATTCTTCTCAAAATATGCGGCACGCAGCCAAATGCTCTTCTTCGAGGGGAACATCTGCAGCGCGTGGGCATAAACGGCGCGAGCACACTCGAAAGCATTCTCCTTGGCGCACTAAATGAGAGGAGGATATGGATTAGATGAGAATTTGCTCAGGTGTTACTGTGTTCAGCGAAATACTCACAAAATCGGCATCATCGATCCAAGTCTGTTTGCGATCCTCCTCCTCAACACTAATGCCGATGACAGCCTTAACAATGGCCTGGCAACAATTGACAGCACCAGATTTCTCAGCCTCGATAGCCTCCTGGAACCAGTGATCCCTATTGATCTCCACCCCATTCGCCGTCAGCGATGTCAGCGAACGATCGACAATTTTCTCGACCATGTGTATGTTGCCATTGGCCTCCTCCAGCTTAGCAGCCGTTGTCCAAATCTGTCGATCTGTGGGTATATTCTCTCGCGCCTTGTTCAGCACCTTGCGCGCATTCTCATACGTCTCCAGCCGAGCCAAAGCTAACCACAATTCAACACTGGTGTTGCAGCACTCGACGGCACGGGAGAGCAGAATGCGTGCATCATCCGGATTCTCCAGCTCAACCGCTGCCTTCCACAGACGCACCGAGTTCGGTATGTGCTCGAGAGCTTTGCGAAAAACCCTTCGCTTCGCCTTCGTCTCCGTCTCCAGATCGGCGGCCTTGATCCAGATGCGCACAGAGGTGGGAATGTGTCGCGCCGCCTGGGCAATTACCGCTTTGGCTGTGTCGGGAGGCTGCAAACGAGCAGCCTCCAGCCAAAGATCCTCGGACTGTGGATTCATCTCACAGCCACGCATAATAAGATTGCGAGCCATTTGCACCTTGCCGGTGACCTCCTCCAGGCGAGCCGATGCTATCCAGGCGGGCGGATGATTGGGATTCGTTTCGCGCACGCTCTTCAGCAGCAGGCGGGCTTTTTTGATATCGTTGATGTCGCCGCCATAGGTGGGTATCATGCTCTGCAGATCGGTCAGATAACCCTTGGGATCGACGACTGTTTGGCCCGTCACCGAGTCCGAGACCTGAGATAGCTTGACATTCATTAGCGTATTTCGCGCCTGGCCAATTTTACGCAAATCCAAATCACCGGTGGGCGTCAACATGCCGGGCGTGGCCACGCCGGGCACCATCGAGGCCAGCCCGGAGCTCGCATCCAAGCTGGAAGCTGTCTCGCCACCCAGATTGCGGGAGAGCACGCTATCCGGCAGTGGTGTAAATTTCTCGGCACGTGGATTACGCTGCTTCCGATTGCGACTGTCGCCTACCTCGGGTATCGTTGACCATTCCTCCGAAGTGACCGTGGCCAGCGATCGCTTCAGATCGCTGAATTGTTGCTGAATTTTCGGACGCTCCTGGCGATATCGTTCCAAATCCTCGCGCAGGCGTCGATCGCGATACTCTTTGCGTTTCTCATCCATGCGCTTCTCAATGGAATCGTAAATGGCGTCCGCCTCTTCGTCATCCTTGTCGTACGGGTCTTTGGAGAAGAGAGAGCCACTGTAGCCACTAAACTCATCGTAATTGGAATCATTCAAATCCTCATCTTCCTCCTCCTCTTCGTCCTTCTTCTTGCGCTTGGTGGCTGGCGGCGCATGTCGATCGTCGGACACGTCGTTGGCATCACGTGCCGGACCAATATCGGACCGTGTAGTGAAGCCAGTGGCGCTGTGATTAATACAAAATATAATTATTTGCTTCTGTTAGCTAAAACTAAATTTAAGATTTACCCACGTCCCACGCCGGCAACGTAGCCAAGCGGGGCCGGCACTCCCAGAAAGTGCTTCTTGTTGCGGTTAGCAATTACCGCAGCGGTTATGTTTGACATTTTTCTTAATGCTCAGGCTAGCTTTACTATTTATTATTTATATAAATTCAACGAAATAAACAAAACGTTTGCGGTACGCTTAGCTGCTTCTTGCAATTCATGCATTCGCCCAGAATATAGACACTAGAGATGGAACAGCTAAAAAAAAACAAGCCAAATTGACAGAACATCATCTCTACTCAAATGATTAAAATACCGATATTTTGTATGATGATAAAATCGGTTTGCCATGCGATTTTAATTTGTTGTATTGAGGAATATTTGTAATTTAACAAAAAATCGGAGAAGAGAAGCATTTGGTATATTTCGCAAATTACTCTTGCAAAACAACCGCTACAATAAGCCTGTGCCGGTAAAATACAGACACTTCAATGTCGCCGTAGAAAATGAAGCTAAATTGACAGCTCAATAGCATCACTGGCTGATTGCTCAAAATATCGATACATTCAGTTAAAAAATCGTTGTCATTGGATATTTGCTAATAGAACAAAAACTCGACGAAGAGAAAAATCATTTCAATTAGTTTCGTAAATTACGCTTGCAAATCTACCGCTGCAAGATGCCTGTGCTGCCGATGCCGCCGCTAATGCAGGTAACTATTAATTTATTATTAATATACAATATAATTCATTTCAATAATGTTCTTTAACAAGAATGCTGTCGAGCCTATGCAAGTGGATGCGCCCAACGAGGACAACGAGAACAACGAAGAGCAGCAAATAGTTGTTGAGAATCCCACAATCGACTTGGAGGTGTATGCCAATCAATACACAGGCATTGCACGCCTCGATCGACTGATTTATGTGGCAGACGTTTGTCCGATGCTGGCACTGGAGTCCCTCAAAATGGCCATCACCTATGTGCAGTCCACGTACAACGTGAAAGTGTACCAGGTGCTGCACAAACGCCTCAGTGATCTCCAGGCAGTCAATGGTACTGGTGCAGCTGCCGCTGCACCTGGAGCTGAGCAGGCAGTTTCCAATGCTGTTGCAGCTGCCGCTGCAGTTGCTGCACTGCCCGATATCGCTGCACAGCCAGCAGCAGCAGCTCAGGCTCAGGCCAATGCTGGAGCAGCTGCCGCTGGCGCAGGTGCGGAAAAAGATGCATTTGCCTATGATGCTGTCTGGGTGGATGCGAAAATGAAAAAGGCGGCTTTGAAGTTGGAGAAATTGGACTCGGATCTGAAGAACTACAAATCGAATTCGATCAAGGAGAGCATTCGACGTGGCCACGACGATCTGGCTGATCATTATCTCAGCTGTGGGGATCTGACCAATGCCTTGAAGTGTTATTCACGTGCCCGAGATTATTGTACTAGTGGCAAGCATGTAGTCAACATGTGTCTCAATGTCATCAAAGTCTCGATTTACTTGAAGAACTGGGCACATGTCATGAGCTACATTTCGAAGGCAGAGAGCACACCGGATTTCTCGGAGGGCACCAAGGAGGCCAATGCCCAGGTGCATACACGGCTCGAGTGTGCCGCCGGCTTGGCCGAGCTGCAGCAAAAGAAATACAAAGTGGCAGCAAAACATTTTTTGGCTGCCAATTTTGATCATTGCGATTTTCCTGAAATGATCTCCCACAGCAATGTGGCCGTCTATGGCGGCCTCTGTGCCCTGGCCACATTCGATCGTCCGGAGCTGAAGCGTCTGGTCATCGCATCCACATCATTCAAATTGTTCCTGGAGCTGGAGCCGCAACTGCGCGACATTATCTTCAAGTTCTATGAGAGCAATTATGCCAGCTGTTTGACGCTGCTCGACGAGATCCGGGACAATCTGCTTGTGGACATGTATATAGCGCCACATGTCAGCACACTCTACATTAAAATACGCAACCGTGCACTGATCCAATACTTCAGCCCGTATATGTCTGCCGATATGCACAAAATGGCCACTGCCTTCAATTCAACGATTGGGGATCTGGAGAACGAGGTGATGCAGTTGATATTGGATGGTCAGATTCAGGCGCGTATCGATTCGCACAATCGGATACTGTACGCAAAGGAGGCAGATCAGCGAAACAGCACCTTCGAGCGTGCCCTGCTTATGGGCAAACAATATCAGCGGCACACACGCATGCTCGTCCTGCGCGCCGCCATGCTCAAAAGTCACATTCATGTGAAGAGCATCTCACGCGACTGTGGCAGCAATCACGGTGCCGAGCTCTGTGTCTCGGCCGGCTCCAGCACAACTGCCGCACAACTGGCTCGCATTTAGAGGAGAAACAGCAGGCATCAAAAAATTATTATATTTTGAGAGTAAGCATCAATAAATTCGACGATAACCAAATTGCAAGTTCATCATTCAATTTCTCTTTGTGTATTGCTAAATAAAGTCGAATAGCAAAGCTAATTAATTAATACTTAATTACTCTATCTTTTTTTTAGTTACGCTTAAAGTTGCTCATCGTTCAAAAATTTCAACTTCTTCACTTATAAAATTTTTTTATTGCTTTTACAACAGCAGCGATTATAAAAATGTAAAATGCATTACAAAAAATTCTAGCGCCTTTCGCGTATTTTGTGTTCCCGCTGTCGGCGATTTTCTGGACTGCGACGCTTGTTACGCTCGTCACGCTGAGCGCTCCTTGATCTGTCCCGATGACCATTATTTCGGTGCTTATTTTTATCGCGGTCGGCTTTGTGCCGCTCCTCGGCCATTGGGTGACGTCGACTTGTGGTTTCCCTCGAGCGCTGATCTCGCTCCGAACGGGATATCTCCCGATGATTATCACCATTGAGTTTGTGTTTGTTTTTCTGGCGTTTCTTTTGGTCACCCAAATCGCAGTCTGAGTCGGATGACGAGCTGGAGGAAGAGTTTTTCGACTTTTCTTTGCTGTCCTTTTTGGATTTTCTCTTTTTGCTCAGCTTGGTTGATTTTTTCTTCATGCGCTCTATTTTCTCAAGTTTCTTGAGCAGCTTCAGTTTCTGTTTCTTGCTGAGCGATTTGAGGAAGAGGAGCTCCGGATTTTGGTGATTGGCGGCACGTGTGGCCTCGTCATCCTCACCGTCGCTGGGCACCAGTTGATGGCGCTGCTGCACATCCTTGATGCTCTGCAGCTCCAACGCCGAACGCTTCATCATTAGACCATCCTCCTTCATTTGCTCTTCGAGCACGTTCTTGGACATGATGTCGTTGGCCTCCGATTCGGAGTGCAGTTTGCGTGCCTCACTCATCGAAATGCTGTACATGCAACACTCCTTGTCCGTGTTGATGTGGCCCCATTTGTGGCACTTGAGGCAACGAACGTTGCGCACCTGAATGCCAAATGGTTGATCCCTGATTTCGGTGTCGCCTTTGCAGTAGGATTCACGAGGTGCATTATATTTGCGCTGCCATTCAAATTTGTATTCGGGCTCATCGTCATCCCTTTCGCGCTCCTTGCGTACACCTGGCGGCGGTTCGTACATAAAATTGACGCTCAGCTTGTCCTTGCTGTCCTTGCTGAGCATCGCCTTGTTCTCGTGCAGATTCTGCTCTTTCTCATACTGTGTGCGGAGCTCTTCCTGTTTCTTTTTGTACGCCTCAGCCTGCTGCTCCGCCATCCAAACCTAGACAAGAATTGATACATTTTAGTTTATTTTCAAAAAACGTTTTGTTGTTATTTACCCGTTTGAGATTATCTCTGGAGGCGGGGTGGAAGAATTTCTTGCACATGTAATTGTTGAAACCTTTACCCATCTTGTTAACTTAATATTACTCCAATATTTGTAATATATGAAACGAATATTTTCCGTTCCGAAAAGTTAACTAGAAATTTAGTCTGTATGATTGTCCGTGTATAACTATATTGCCTTAGTGATACATATCGATATGTTTGCACTGCTGCGTTTCTGGCTTATCGATAACTGTCAAACAAGCTGCTTGCATTTGGTATTGTATCGTGTAAGTAATTAATTACTATAAAAACTAGATTTTGTGCATATATGCACTATGCAGACAATACATACACAGTAAAATATTGTCTGCTTAGGGGTTATATACTCCAAATCTGTAGTATTTATAACACATATTTATTTGTAATTTTTATTCGAGCTTTGAATGGGATATTATATTTAATATACAATTTACCTGAAGCTTAAAGCTGATGTTAACTAACTTTAATTTGTAGTCTTAAGTAAGTATACAATTAAATTAAGGTGTCAATATTTTTTTGATACTCTGACAATAAATTCAACATATATAAAGAAATCCAGATAAATATATATTTACTGTTTTCCTAGCAAATATTAAAATTCAATTCAGAACCCACAACAAATTTTGCAAACAAAAATATTTAATAAAAAAAAGTTTGCTATGCTTTATTGTTATTAAATTATTTAGAAATGTCCGAATCAGCACTCTATAAAACAATATACATGATTTTGGCTATGTCTGTTTCGGTCAACTTGACTGTGTACATTTTCGGATATTACCATATAGATCTCGCTTCGGATTATCACATCGTTATTATATTCATTATGTGTTAGGGTTAAACATTTTGGTATATGGGTAACTGATATAAATTAAACCGGTAATCCCAATTGCATACTCAAAAGCAACCCTAATATTTATTCTAAACCAATTTATTTTTTTAATGGTACAATTAGTAAAAGCAACTCTGCTTTAAGACACGCTGCAACGTTAGCCAACACTTAATTAAGAAACACAATTACGGGAAACAATATTTTCAAATTTCATTGAATTGTCTGCATGTATTAATGAAATGGATGCAAATGACATGGTTACCTGTCCATACAACAAGGCGCACAAAATGCTGCGTAAAAAACTGCAACAACACATACTGAAATGTCGCGTGATTTACAAAGACGAAGTGGAACTGCTCGTGTGCCCCTTTAACAAATCGCATTTAATACCCGAAATGGATTATGTCGTAAGTCGCGTTCAGAACTTTGCTCCAATTCTATCACTGTCTCTTCCACACACACTGGCAGCAACACTCAAGATCTTGCATAGATCGCAAGATCATCGCCCATTATCAGCAGAGTGCGCCCGCCGCACCTACCGAAGAAACGAAGCACAAAAAGATCGAATCCGAAGAGAACTGGGACGACGAAGATGTGCCGGACTACAATCCCCAGTTGCACGTGGCCAATGCGAATATTGTGAGAGAACCAAATGGCATGTTTCCCTCACAGCGCAAAGCGTTCATTAAACAGGAGCGCAATCGTCAATTGGGCCACGACAGCGATGAGAAACAGTCGTCAAAACAGCAAAGACCAATTCCAACAAAGATCAAATCGTCGCCCACATCATCAGCGCAACGATCGTCGCCATACAAATTACCAAATCGATATCACTAATCTTAACCCAAATTAAATGTGAAAACTAAAAAGCATTTTTGCTTGTCTCTATGTATAATTGATAATAAAAAATATTGCTTTAAAACACACGCAGTTAAAAAAATTTATATATAAAATTTAGATTTTACTGTTTACCAGCGAGACGACGTCGTTCATTGGCACGAAAATCACGTCGTGCTGCTTTCGATTTTCCATTTATGGCATTTGAGGGTGTAATAAAATTCTCCTCACAATATTTATTGGGATTGTAGGTGGGCACATCCGGTTCCTTGTCCCAATCCTCCTCACATTCAGCTGAAAGACTACCCGTAGTTGTTGTGACCTGCTGCGGAGGAATTTTCCTTTGCAAAGCGCTTTCCCAGCGAATGCGTTCCGGGCATTCTTCCATGTGCAGCTGCATGAGCATTTCATAAGATTCAACAAGATGCAGTAGATACATTTTGATACTCACACTCAACTCTTCGGCTTTGTAGCGATGGTTCTCATTATAGATACAGACCACAAATTGTTTTGAGTTACCCGAACTGCGGCTGCAGCGTTCCAAGTGTTTTGTCAAACGTCCACGAAGAAGTTTATGTGCCTTGTTGTAGGGACATGTTATAAAATCATTAAACGAATCTGACGATGCCATTGTTCGAAACACGAAAAGACTACACCCAAACACAAAATTCTCAATGGCCGCTAAAATTACAAGAATTGAAGACAATCGATAAGTACAAATTGTTTATGATATCGATAATAAACTGAGCTTCTGATGAAAAAGTATCGATACCCAATAAAAACACACTCACTTGTTCCGATACATTTTTGAATTTGGAACCTTTGAATTTGCTAGTTTCTTAGACCTATATTTTAAGATATACAATCTTGTATTTGCAGGTAATTCTTCTAAATACTGACACAAAAATTACACAAATTATTTAAATAAATTGTAATTCTACTAGGTGTAGTTATTTTGAAATTCTTGTATGAAATTTTGTTCGAGTCCAGTCAATTTTAAGCTACACTTGCATCTCGCAACGTCTTCTACATGTCGAGTATTAGCCTTTAAAACCCCACACTAATTATACAAAATATTCATATAAACGTTTTTAAAATACATTTGCGTATTTTCATTTCAATATTGACCTTCATACAAATAACTGGTCTTATCCAAATAACATACCTTAATTAGTAACCATAAATACGTCAGCACATAAAAAAGGAATAGATTTGTAATTTACAAACTTTTGGGGAAAATGTAACTGTTCTTTATTGTAAAACAATTGTGGCATTTCCTCACACTTCACACAATTTTCTGTTGTTTCCTCATTTGACACTAAAACTGTAAACAGTAAATAGTAAACAGTTGGCGAATGTTATGCTCTGCTATTGTATTTGTTACTGTTGTTGTTTTTGTTGTTGTTGAATTTTACGCGGTTTCCATTGGCTGAGCAGCAGCAGTTTCTTCGGTGTATTTGCCCTTGTCCTTGCCCAATGCCGCCAGACGTCCCTTGCTGCGACGCTCCAAAATGGCCTTGCGATCTTTGTCGAGCTTTAGTTTGACAATGAGCACCTTGCTGGGATGGATGCCGACATACACATTGGTGCCGTTGGCATTCTCGCGCTGTATCTTCTCGACATAAACGACGAACTTCTTGCGATACGATTGTACCACTTTGCCCACCTGGTTGCCCTTGTAATGGCCACGAATCACTTGAACCTCATCGTCCCGACGAATGGGCATCGAGCGCACGTTGTATTTCTGGCGGAGCTCCTTGGACAGGGGGGCGGACATGAGGCGACGGCGGATGTGGGAAGGCGCCTGGAAGTGACGCTTGCGGTTCTTCCTGCGCGACGACGACACGAACTTGTTCAACTTCATTCTGATTGGCTGAGCGGGCTGTGGGGAAAACAGTAAAACATTTTCAGTGATTTGCAACGATTCGTTTTTCTTAATTCGCATTTGTTTTTTTGCTTTCGCCGTTTTAGTTTTCACACAACAAAATTTAAAACGTACACAATTTCACTTAAATTGTGTGCGTAGCGGTTTGTGCTACACATTTCCATTTTTAATGCGTCAAAATAAACAATGATGGCTGAACAAATGCGAAATTATATTGAACGCAAAAACTTACACCAAACTACCGTCGTAATAACAACGAAAAGAAAGAATTTTGACAGCTGCGACCAGCGGAAGTGTTAAAAATTTTACTCAATGTGGTACCGTGACGTTTTGTAACACTGTCAAACGGCGCTGCCACTCTTGAGATGGATCCGCTCAACAGTTGTCCATATAAAGACCAAAATAACTTCTTAGAAATATGGATTTGTTTTTCAATAGTATTGTTAGCTTAAAATGTTAATTTAATGCTGTTATCAAAATAAATACCACAAAAAAATGCCGATAAATAATTTTTCTTTATTTTGTTTACAATCAAACTAAAGGAAAACCACCGTATGCTGCATAACGGCTACACATTTTGAACACACCATCAGTGTTGAGTTTGTAAAATGAGAGCTTTTAAATTCTTGAGTTTCTTCTTGCTGATCGGTGACCAAAATCTTCCACTGGAGCCAATTTGTAAATCAGTCGTGCATGTGAAGTGAACTGCTCAAGTTGTTCAGGTGGTCAGGATCCTAAATATTGTCTATTCTCAGGTCAATTCAATTTACTCTTTTTGCACACAAACAAGATAATGAACAGCATTAAGAAGTTGTCCATGCGTTTGGTGAGTTTACTGCCACGCCCCCTGCAAACTACATACTTGACTTTGAACTTGAAATTATGCTGCTTCTTCTTGGGCTTCTTCGACAGCTGGCCAATGCAGCACGTCAGCAAAGTGCCGCTATGTCCTCGGCAACGGGACTACCCCCACCAATAACTCACCTCACCGACGATGAAAAAATGATGAAGGAGACGGGTGAGTCCTTTAACATTTCAAAATATGTGAATAACAGTTTGCGTTTGCTATTTTGAGGCCTTTAACATTTTAAACATATTTTTGCGAGTGTATATTTTTTTTGGTAGTCAACATCAGTTTTTTGTTGCGTAATTTGATCAGCGTGTTGTGGTTTTTGTTGACTACATTGTTATTTTATTAATGCATATAATGTATATATGGTTTAGGCAGTTAAGAAATGCATAGTTATTTGATTCGCATGCTCGTGCTGATAATAGACTGTCTGATTATAATGTGGTGGGAGGGGGCAAATGATAAGCTTTTTTCGTTTTGACAATCTAATTTCCCACACTTATTTCCTGTGAAAGAAACTTGATTATTATTTTATTTTATTGTACTGTATTTGAAGATTTTGCTCTGCTTATTCTTTAAATTATATAATTTAAATATAATTTTTTTTAATAGATTATAAAATATTATTTTTTCATATATAAATACTTATTTATATTATATATGCATATATTTGTATGTATTTGTGTATAAATATATATATTTAATATGCCAAAACAGATTTAATATATAAAATCACATTTTCACTGACAACGTGGCGATTTTATATACACTTAAATAACTTAAAATATGAAAACACAATTTAAACACGAAATAGACAACAGACAATTACTCTTTTTAACAATTACGACGCGGATAAGAACAATAAACATAACGTAAAAGGGAGGCGTGTCCGTGCTAAAAATAGCTTTGCTGCTTTAACAGAGTCTGCTCACGACAATATCGGCTGGCAGCCGTCGTTGGCGCTGTGTGCTAAAGGACAGAAGCTTGGAATATTATCAAAGTCAGTCAGTCGCGTGTTCAAATGTGAGTGGTTGTGGTGAAAATAATGAGGTGGTTTTTATTATTAGAAGAGATCTTTATTTTTCCCATGGTTTTTTCACAAGTCAGTCAGCTGTTTAGTTATAACTTAAATTTGACTCTACAGCGTTACACTTGTGATAGAGCAATTAATATGCGACTTGTGGCTAAAGCCGGCCGCTCAACTGTGTTCACTGTTCTAGTGGATGCGACCGGGCAATGGTATGTGCTTTAGACACTTTGGATCGCTTACTCGCCTAGAGAGTTGAGCCAGTGGAAAGTGTGGTAAGAGGAGATAATCCTTGAACTGCCAGTGGGAAAGTGGCAAGGGGAGTATTCCTTGAACCCACTCACCACACCCTCCGCTGACTCTTAGTTGGAGAGTTTACATTTTTTGTTGCTGATGGTCATTTTAATATGTTGCGTAACAATTGCTTTGCTGTTTGGACATGCAAAATGGAAAACCAATTGATCAATGTATATCAAGTAAAACAAATATTCAAAACTAAGTAATTTTGAAAAAAAATAGTTATTTATTGGTACAGTTGCGTTCATGGATGCTCAATTATTTATATGCTAAAGTGCAATTAGAATTCAATTACGAAATCAAAGTGCATAAGAGCACATTGATGCATTGCTTTAATTTAACAAGTAAATATTTTTCAAATTCAATCAATTATTAATCTTTGCAAATTAGCATTCGTTGAAGCAAGAAAAATAGGCGTGTGCACGTCGCACGTCATTTGCGGGGTTTCCAAGCAAAACAACTTGTCAAGAAAAATGCTGCAAAAGATAGCAATAAAAAATATATGTATGTGTTTACACTAAAACATTCATATATATGCTAGATTTAGAAAGAAGCCGAAAGAGAGAGAGAAAGATCAAAATACATAGAATAAGCTACTGAATTGATAAAATGGATACACGCGTAGGCGCGCACACAATCACAAAACGATATAAAGACACCACGTACACACAGCCAACCGTAGACCTGTTTGATGAACGAGTTGAAAGCTTGTGAGAGAGCTTCTCACAATTAAGCTTATCTCACCTAGCATAATGATTTGTGACTATGATAAAAAGCTCGCGGAAGCTTTGTGTGCAAAGCTAAAACTTCAATGTTTTTTTTTTTTATTATTTTCTTTTTTGTAGTGGCTAAATTGGCACAGGACCAAATCCTGCCATTGGTCAAAAAAATGGATCTTGAGCACAAGTTCGATCCATCTGTGGTGAAGGCTGTTTTCGAGAATGGGTTGATGGGCATCGAAATCGATACGGAACTTGGCGGCAGCGGTTGCAATTTCATGACCAACATCATTGTTGTCGAGGAGCTGTCCAAGATTGATCCAGCGGTCGCCGCATTAGTGGACATTCACAACACGCTGGTAAACTCGCTGATGATCAAGTTTGGCAACGCGGAACAAAAGGCTAAATATTTGCCCAAATTGGCTCAAGAATATCCCGGCAGTTTTGCTTTAACAGAGCCTGGCGCAGGCTCCGATGCCTTCTCACTTAAGACAGTGGCCAAGAAGGATGGCTCGCACTATGTGATCAATGGCACCAAGATGTGGATCTCCAACTCAGATATCGCCGGTGTTTTTCTGGTCTTTGCCAATGCCAAGCCCGAAGATGTAAGTAAAGTTAGCAATACATGCAAATATTTCAAAACTCTTCACTTTCTTTTCTGATCTTCAGCAATGTTTTTTATATTTTAATCCTAAAAAGTCTTATGTCTCTTTCTAATTTATAAATCCTTTATTCAACTTAATCCAAATCCAAATTTAAATTTTTTTTTTTTTTTAAGGGTTATCGTGGCATAACGACATTCATTGTGGATCGCGATACTCCTGGTCTGATTGTAAACAAGCCGGAGGATAAGTTGGGCATCCGTGCCTCTGGCACTTGCATGCTGACCTTTGACAATGTCCGTGTGCCCGAGGAGAATATTCTGGGTACCTTCGGCCATGGCTACAAGTATGCTGCTGGTTTCCTTAACGAGGGACGCATCGGCATTGCTGCCCAGATGGTGGGCCTGGCCCAGGGCACCTTTGATGCGACAATTCCGTATCTGTTGGAGCGCAAGCAGTTTGGTGAAGCCATCTATAATTTCCAGTCCATGCAACATCAGATCGCCACAATTGCCACAGAGATTGAGGCTGCTCGCCTGCTCACCTACAATGCGGCTCGCCTTCAAGAGGCGGGTGCTCCCTTCCTCAAGGAGGCGGCTATGGCCAAATTCTATGCCTCGGAGGTGGCTCAGCGTGCGGCGATCAAGTGCATTGACTGGATGGGAGGCGTTGGCTTCACGCGCGACTTCCCCCAGGAGAAGTACTATCGTGATGCCAAGATCGGTGCAATCTATGAGGGCACCACCAACATGCAGTTGAGCACCATTGCCAAGTGCATCAAGAAGGAGGTCTCCGGTTAAGTAGTCTAATCCCTAAGTCAATCATTACTACAAATCTGAGATATCGTACGTCAGATACGTCAAGTGCATTTAACTTCGCTGGCTTAACAATCACAATTGGATGTTGCCAACGCATTTACCTTTCTTATGTTATGTATTGTATCAAATACAAGTAAATTGTTTTAAACATATTAAAAACCATTTTTACTTGCATAGCGAGATTAATTGTCAAATCAGTGTGCTGCTTTAATAATAGTCGAATTCTTAGTTATTTTACTTTCGATTGAAAGAAAGTGCATTTAGAAGCAACAGACCTCAGATATCTTCGGTAATTTATCTTTAAAATCCAATATTGTATACAATTAGTTTAGTTTGATTGAGTGGTGACACATTACTCTATAATTTATACTTTTATATAGCACATTAGTTGATTTCTAACCTTTGTGGTGATCAGTGATGCAAAGTAAGCAAAATAAGAAGCCCAAAAATGGTAAAAACAAATTTGAGTAGCACACACAATATATGTATATATGTGTATATGTATATGTATATTTAAATATATATGTATATATATATATATATATATATATAAATAATGTCTTAGGTAGACTTAATAGAAGAAAATTGTAAAGATATTTCGCATCTATAATTTTCAGTCCATTCAGCATCAGATTGGCACAATTGCCTCAGAGACTGAGGCAGCTCGCTTGCAGGAGTTTGACAAGTCTTACCAACGCTTTTACTTTTCTTCTATTTTTGTTGTATTTTTGTATAAAAAACAAGAAAAATACAACGATAAAAAAGAATTTTTTACGTCTAATTCGAATGGGCGTCAGTTGTGGTAAATGCAGCCAGCAGCACATTGATCACAGAGATAAGGAATACACCCATAACAAGTATCTCGTTGGTTTTGATATTCCGACGATTCCGGCAGTGTTTTAAACTTCGCTGTAAATGGATGAGCAATCAGTGTCTTGTTTATGCTGTTTAAATAATCATATCCGATTAGCATACCCTAAAGGTCAGCACAATTCCCACGAGTACCTGGAGGACCAGTGAGAGTATGAGCAGAACCAGGCTGCAGTAGAATGTGGATGCCTCATAATTGTAGGTGATGAGAAAACGCAGCTGATTGGCGTTTGCCGAGAGCAGCGCAATGTCCATGAGTCCTTAAATGGGGAGAAATGAGAAAAATAATTGTATGATTTCTTCAAAAGCAGAAAATCTTATGCTGCTGATAACGCACAGAATCAATATGAACCCGACCCATTGGTTGCATGTAAACAACGTTGCAAGGCTCAGCTATTTGAATGTCAAAACATCACATGAAGTCGACTTTCAAGTGGCTGCATTGGATTAAGAATACATCACATGGAGTCGCCTTACAAGCTGTGCAACACTCAGCTAGTTTAAGAATAAACATCACATGGAGTCGCCTTACAAGCGACTCCGTTAAGATAAATAAACATAACATGAGGTCGCCTTACAAGTGGCTTCAAGTGTATTTAGGTCTAAGAATTTTTGTATATAAACCACGAATTTTTCATTGAATAAACTAGTACAAAAAGAACTCTTTGCGTATTCACCTCTCTAGCCCAATTTGTTTCAAGTACCGATTGCGGAGACACTTTGTTACTGGTACATGAACCGGTAGCATACCCAACACAATTTCAGCATACCCTAGGAAATGACTATATAGGTCATCTTTTCCTACAATAATGTTAGTTTAATTTACCATGTTGGTTGCTAGAACAAGAGTTCTGATTAAAAATAGTGCATCCATTTACTAAAATCTATAACTGTCTGAACTTAAGGACCCTTAACTCCATAATAACAAATAAGCAACTATATCAATTTAAGTACATATCGATCGATATACAACAACTCCAGGTATGTAATAGAATTTTTCAGTTTAATTCATTCGCTTACCCTCAGCTACATTTTTACTGTTCGCATAGTTATTTCCCGCAGATAAATCACTGACACTTTTCTTGATTATCTCACGTTCGGTGGCATCAACTTCCATTGCCTTCGCTACCTGTTCATCATCCCCCGCCAGCTGGTCAGCGGCAACACAACATTGTCCTATGACGGTGCTGACAAAGCTGCCCTCGGAGCTGACCACATCCTCGATATCGATAACTACATCACTGGTGCGATCCATTGTCCAACCAAAATGTATATTGTTTGGTCAATAAGGCACATTAAATAACAATGAGCTGATTGCGTTTAACAACTGAGCTGTTTACTCAATTCTGAAGCTTTAAATAAAAGTTGCGGTTTTTGCCATTTGTGGTCTTTTTGCTGATAAACGGAACTTTTCATGACATTGACTCCACTGTGCAAACGTTCCACATATGACGAAAGCCGAATATGTTGGGTTCATGTACAGAAGGTGAACAAACAGCCTAAAAGTATGCCACACATTATTATCCGGTGTAAAATGTGACCCAATTTTGCCTATGTCAACATGCAAAAACACGTACAGATTGTATTAATTAAATTCTGTCTTTGCTTATTATTATGTTAACTGCTAAGGCCCTGTCAAATTATCCAATTGTATTTTATAGTCATATAGATGGAAATAATAGCACTTTAAGGCATGCTGCATTATTTATAAGCGCGCGCTGAACAAAGTATGGAATTAGGCCAGTGATTTCATGAACTTTCGTCAAGGAGCCGACAACAGCTGACAAAATGGACACGCAAAGCACCGCTAAATACATGTTTCTTTTTGCCGGTCAATATCGTGGGTTGCTTGTAAATAAAGTAGAAAGTGTATATATATAAAAATTATCTATATAATGGGTAATAATACATAGTTGATTTGCAAAGTACATATTTGTAGATGAGATCGCATCAGGTTATGCAAATCTTAAGTGCAAGTAAACTGGTTTTGTCGGGAAAATTTTTACCATCTATTTATTATTTCTAGTCAGAATGGAATTTAACAATACCTGCAATCAATGTAAATAATTAAATCAAATGTAGCATGACGTTCTATGTACAACAAAAAATTAAAGCGCTTAAGAATACAACTTTTATTTACTTTATTTAATTTATGCAGGATAAAATAAGAGCCTAGAACAATGTTCTTATTAATATAACTGCATTTTAAAAAGACTTGAAACGGTATAATAATGTGTTCATATCAATTTTCTTTGAATCACCACAAATAAATTACATATTAAGTCTTATTCGAAATGCGTTAAAATATCCTGCAAGTGACTTTCATTTAATATATTGATTAACCCTCGGCCTACAGGAGCAATTGCGTCACAAGAAGTGGCAATATGCCCCACTCCACCAGTCGCTTGCCACCACCAATTGTTGGTTTTCCCATGCAGTTGCTACACAACACAGACAGACAGGCAGTGCTACCAAGCTCCTACTACTTCCTCTCTCTCTCAATGTCAATCTCTCTCTATGGTCTGCTCTCTCAATTCTAAGCTGGCGCACGTGTCGCTTGTTTGCCTTTTCGCCGCTTGTTGGGTAGTAAAAATTGCCTTGAAAACATTTGTTTTGACTGTAAATGCCGCTCTCGCTCTGCCGCTCTCCATGAAAATTACGCTCTTCCGCTCGAGGCGGCTTCATTCATGCTGTCGCCGTCGCTCTCTTCTCGGTCGACGTCGCTGCACGCATGCCCTGCAGCAGCAGCAGCAGCAGCAGCGCTTGCCCGCTTAAATGAACTGACTTTGTGTCTGAACGTTTTTTTTATATTTCTTTTTTCTGGGTTTTGTTGGTTTGAGAACCCGACTCGGAGAATCGTTTGGGATCTGTGTTTCAGTTCAGTTTAGTCGCTCGAAACGGTTAGCAGCATTTTCGTTTTGTACTCTCTGGTTTCTGGTTCTCCTACTGTTCCTCCCTGTAAAGCCTTTTCGACAAAGCGGCCGTATTATCCGTGTGTAGAACGTTAATTTCATTGATTTTCACAAAATAATTTATTTATGGATATTGGTTAAGAGCTGCAAAAACAATAAGTTAAATAATGAAAAAAACATGCACTACAATAACCAACCCTGATAAACAATCCTGAGAGTTTCACGTGTGGTAAGTCAAAAGTCACGAATTAAACACAGCGCACGTGTCACACTTGCTCCCAGCGACTATTTAGTGAAAAATCAATGCCCCCGAACCGAAATGCTCTGCCAAAAAAAAGTAAAGAAAAGGTCTATGAAACAAGGGACTACAGGACGTATTACTTATTGGCCTGACCTCCATATGAACGAGCATTGCAACTCGAAATTTACGAACTCTCTCTCCCTTTCTCTCTCTATCGCTGTACCGCTCTTTGTATTGTTCTCTTATTATTTGGGTACGTTAGAACAATTGGATCCGTTTGTTTGACCCGGCAAAAAGGAAACTTCGCATAAGTAATCAATATAGGCGCGTAACCTAAGATTTGTCAGTTCATTGCATAATTCTAAAAGTGTCTAGACAAAGTAAAAAATAATAAGTCCGTTCAACGACTGCATAATCTCATTATGAGGAGTGCAAAGTTTCAGTTTCAAATCCGTTGTGCCAAGGCATTACTGATAAAGTGCACTTGTACATAAGTATATAGATATATATATATATGTTTATGTGTATACAAGAACTTATCAGCTTGTTATTGTTTGGCTTGTTTTCTGTCTGAAGTGCAGCTGCTTGGCGTGTTTGTTTTAACACATTTTGCTTCTTAACACAAACAAATCGCATCAACCATGCAGAGAAGTGTCTAGTAAACCTACGTAATAACTCACCTGAATATCAATATTTATTTCTCACTATGTGTAACTAATGCGCTTACAAACGTGTTTTAAACATGGAATCAAATCGCAAAAATGTGGCATATTTAATTGCTGGGGAAAACAAATGCACTTCAACTGAGAAACACAAAATTGTTTATTTAATGTTTAGATTTGTATCTGGATAGCATTGAGAACATACGATATGCATTTATTAAATACAGTTAAGCTGGTTTTTCTCGGAAAACCCCATTTAACTTCTCTGAATGTTGCCAATTCCGTATTATTTAGCTATATACAAATGGCAGACTAAGTTATATTCGTTGTTTATCTTGCTACAGAATATACTTATAAAGGCTATTCAGAAACATATTAGAATCAAAATAAAAATGATGCTGCTGAAATATAAGTTCTTAAGGAATGTTAGGCTTCTATTAATTGAAATCACTTAGAAAACAGTATTTATATATCTGTTTTGAATTAATCCCAGAATATTGTTAGGGTATCCAAGCTTCCAATGACTGGCTAATAATTTTACTGGCTGTGACTTTCATAACATTGCAGATAAAGGCAATTAAAGTATATAAGATAATTCAGATCCCTTTTAAATTCGACCTGCTTCATTCAAAGAAAGAGATATGGAGAGGAAGAGAAAAAGAAATAGAGGAGCTAGAGAGAGAGAGTTAGAAAGAGAGATATAAATTTTGCGATAAGACAACAGCAAAAAGCGAATTACAGTTAAACATTGCTGACATTTTAATTATAGAAAAGAGATCAAATTGTTGTTATTTTTTCAAACCAATAGATAAGAATCTTAGTTATTTTTTATTGCCCAGGCACCGTTAAATAACGTTAGACCAAACCTTGAATTCATTTTAGTAACGATTTAATAATATATGGTACGTAAACGTATAATTCATTTATTTAAGAGCGCTTTTTTATAGTTATTTGTTTGACCCTAAAATGGGCAATTATGTATTTATATCTATTTATTTAGGCGGAACATTTACCAATTATGTATATTGATTTTTTGTTTTGTTATGGTCGATAACGTTGGAAAGTGTTTTTTTTTTGTTAAATTTTAAATCTCTTATCCAATATTATTATGCATTAAATATTGATTTATATTTTCATTGCAGGCAAACGTACTGTGGGCAATCATTAAGCTAAACACGTAACGTTCACTCAGGTATCCAAAAACTACAAATACAATTACAAACAACAAAACAAACAGACACAAAACAGGCAACAACAAATAGCAAAAACAATAATGACGCCAGAGAAATCGGTTATAGCCTATGTCAATCACCTGATAGTCAGCAATTTTTCATACTTCTGTAAGTATAACAAACTTAATATAAATTATTTTCAATTAAGTTAGAGAGATTTTCTAAATTTTAATCTGAACTTTAAAATCAAAATAGACGATTTATATATCAGAATAGAGTATACAAATATTTTTAAGCATACCAAATCTATTTGTATAACATGTTTACTTAGCATCTGCACACAATATACAATTTTTAATGTAATCCAAATATATATCTGTGAAAATATATAAATAGCTTAATAGATAATTTCTAATTTGCTTAAATAAACAACTAAAGTATAAAGGTAATAAAAGAATATCATTTGTGTTTAGATTTCAATGGCCTAATGCTTAAGTTCAAACTCTAAACACTTTTGTAATAAGCACTTAATTGGTAAACAAATACGAGAAATAAACATATATTTTACGAGTGATAAAAATGTCATTTTGCAGGGGACGAAATCGATGGGTATCTAAATTGTTTTGGTGGAACATTGGGCACCCTGACCTTGACCAGCTTAGCGGCCAGTATTGCCTACTACTTTGTAACGCGACCAATACCGGAAAAACCATTAGTGCCTCTGGAAAATCAATCCCCATTGCTGGAGGTAAGCATGAACCCTCAAAGCCACCCAAATTACACAATTTGTGACACAGTGGCAATTGTTTCAGCTCGATATTCAATTTTCGCTGCATCAATGACATCATAAATTTGTTTGTCTCCGTTTTCTGTTTGTTGCACTTTGTTTTGCTCATAAAAGGTGACATATAAATGCGATTGCTTGAATACTCTTGTGCTCTGTATAAAATCATATTGATTATTAATTGTATAGTCTTACTGAACTGCAGCCAAAATCTATTCTTAGTTTGACAAATTATAGAGATAAAAGATATATCCATGCAAAAAAAAGCGAGACTTTAATGCATTCAGTGTTTAAAACTTGTTAAAAAGTATGTTTTAGTCGGGCACTCTTAGCTAAAGTATTTCCACCTATTATTGTTCTATTAACTTTGCTTTTGGTTCTTTTTTTGGAGGTAGAACAGAATACGTAGGGCGGCCTTTGATGTGCACATGTCTCACGAAATTGTGATTCTGTTGTCGTCACATGACTCTTCACTTTGGATTTCTCGTACTGAAAATCGTTGTTGGCTCTTGAGATCTATTTTTCTATTTTTGCAATGACGTGCCAGCTACCGTGGTGCAAACATGCGAATCCCACGCCCCAATTGATGGTCGTCACTTACGTTCAGCAAAAATCTGGTTGAGCGATACATAAATTATGTCATGGCTAATTGACTTACGTATTTTGCCTTAATTGGTCAACTGTAGCTCAATTGCTGCTAATTCGATAATACTTCGATATATGCAAATTGTTGTAAACATTTGTTTTGTTTTGTTGGCATAAACGAAATATATCTGCCGACAATTGTTAACTTTTGACCGTTTACAGAACATTTTGTGCATTGTTTATATTCCGATAAATAAACAAAATTCGGCACAGATATTAACACGCAAAATGCGAAAAACATCAACAATGCACACAAAATTAAAAAAAAAATTATAGGAATTTTGTTACTTTCTAGCGAAAAGGTGGGAACGCTGCACAATCAAACACGAAATGATAACAGCCAAGCCAACGTACAACAATGAGGAAATACGAAATACACACACACACACACACACACACATACGACATACAAAATGTTCTCAACCACAAACGCACACACACAGTTGCATTTGAATGACAGGACAGGGACAACCTGTCTGCCGATGCAACGGTATTTTAGAAAAATTGCATTTGGCGCGGCAACATGGCATTTAAAATGTGGTGTAACAAATTATGAATGCTAAAATGCAAATTGGGTGGCTTGTTAAATTGAATGCAAAAGCGAGAAATGTCAATACGTTTTACAATTTAAATAGATTATTTTGTTTAATGATATTAATGCGAAAAAAATTAAACTAAAACGAAAAGCAAATTAGTTGAATTCATTTACAGTTATCTTAGACGTAGAGGTTAAAATTCAAACTGTGAGGCCTTAAAAACTTCGCAAAGCTATTTAGCAATTTTTGATATTAGCAAAAAAAAACATATCTAATCAATGAACTTTCAATTCACACTTATCCTTTATGTCTGAAATGTAAACAAATAGTTCTGTGTTTACTTAAAATTCATGTGCTATGATGGACGTTACACATGGCGCCTCTTACTAATCGTAAATCATATTTTTAACAGATCAAAGGGCATTATGCCGGCCCCACAAAATTCGATTCTTTGACACAGACAATTTCATATATTATATAGTGTAACCCCTTTGGCCGATCCGATCAAACGACGACGTCACATGTCCGCCCCTGTGATCGCTAATCTCGTGCATATAACAATGAGAAACCAACACACAGGCAGGAAGAGGCAGAAAGACAACTTGATCAAGCCAAAAACTAGTCTAATAAAATAACAAGAGACTAGCAAGTAAAAATGTTCTAATGGACTCGGATCGACTAGTAGATACACTGAACACAATTCCTTACTCATCTTATATATTCAAACCAACATATATATAAAATATAATCTTTATATAAAATTCTTGCGTTTGCTTCTGTATAAATTAATAAAATGAGAATACGATTTTATGATGTGCTTCTTACTCGATCATTATGCATTCTTTGCAGATTATTGATCAGTAAATATTTAAAATCGATTTGTGCCGGCGTAGAGCTATCGATAAACTGAAATAAGGTAGTTCTGTGAGAACATATAGACAGAAGGCCAGTATTAAAGCTAGTTGATATTGATCAACAATTTTTTGACGTTATGGGTTTTGAGTCTCATTTTGCACAACTTTATGATATTGGGGATATATATCCATTGGGGATATAATCCTATGAATACAACTACATGTTTGTTATTGAGTTCAATAACTACGCACAAAAATGTGAACAAAGAAACACCGTTTAATATAAAAATTATAAGCGAATAAAATCCCTGGGTTCTCGATTTTCTCAGCAGTCGTCCACCCCCTCAAAACCATTTCACCAGTCACCATTTGGCTAATACGCTCACCCGTTCTCTGGGCAGGCTTCTGCTGCCAAAATCATTTTTAGCCAAGATATTTGCTGATCAGTTCGAAATTAAACATCGTGTCGTCAAGATCGGTGTTTTCCGCGTCCAACACAAAGTAAAGAATCTCGTCTGCTAACAACAAAAGCAATATCTTGTACACATCGTATATGTATAAGTCTCAGATTATTTATTTTTTCATATAAATAAAAGCTCGCATATACTAAACATAAAAAACAAAGAAAATAGAAACATACAACTCACTTGATAATTTGCAACAAATTAAAAAAAAATTCGGTCGTTTAATCATTACGTAAAACGCGGACCAAAAAAAACAAAAAAAAAAACACACTAAACTAAAATAAGAAAAATCTAACATAGCCAATCGTTGACTGTCCATTTGTCAAAGTGTCACAGTGTCGAAGTGTCGTCGCCATTGCCTGGGCTTGTAAACTCGTAGAACCAACAAGTTCAAGTTCACAACTTATGTACAGCAAAAGGCCACCGCCCAGTTGGTCTATAATAAAACGCTTATCAAACCAACGAAAAAAAAATATAATAAAATAAATTCAAAATAAAAGAAGATATACAAAAAAAAAAAACAAGGCATTGAGCATTCACATTAGTTCGATTCTAATTCTTTTTGATATATATTCTAATAAATTTTAATAATCAGAAGCATAATTTTAATCGATGATAATCCTGTCAAATATTTTTTAATTTTTTCTACGTTTTATCATAAAATGTTGATATTAATGTTATTAAGAGAGACGTAGTGTCCAAAAATACCGTAATATTGCCATGTGCGTGTATTTTGCTTTTATTTGGAGGCCTAGTAAATACATTTGGGGCAAATGGACAAAATCCATTATAAATGTCTCATCATTTATACATTAAGCCAGCAGCTGCTATTTGTTTGGAATACTCAAGTGATTCAATAAAATTTCTGTCTATTATTATAAAATTCACTTAGAATTTTGAATTACATTTAGTGTGGTATTCAGTTCAAAATGTTTAAGATTGAGCTATAGAAAACGCAGATCCTCAAGCAGAAAATTGCCAATAATAGGATAGAACCCTTGCAGACCGGCATAAATCTAATTATAAAATTGTATTTATATTAATTTAAATAAAAGATAAATACATAGTTGGCAGAACTTGGTAAAAAAAATATTTTTTGTTAAAGATATTTACTATGGCAGCTATATGATATAGTGATACGATCCGGTTGGTTTCAATATATATGTGCTGCCTGTGACAAAGAGATGAATATAATTTGACAGGGGAAAGTGGATTTATATAAATTATATTTACTTTGTGGGTTCGGCAGCACATCCATTCATGAATTATAAATTTCACAACAAAATTTTAATGCCTTTTGCAGGGAAGATTTATAAATAGCTATATTTTCCAGATTGAGCCTAAGTCTTGAACACTCCCAGATTAGCTGCCACAGAAGCTCGTCAAAAAACCTATAATATAAATTTAAATGTTAGGCGTTTTTATAGCATTTTTGGGATGTTTAAAATGACCATAATTTAAATGAAAACTACTCATTGATATTATTCAATCTGCTATTACCTCAAAGGCGATGCTCAAACGCGATTCCCATGACTCAGGCACAAACAAATTTTCGCCTGCTTTAGTTGTATATATTTGTTGTTTTGTTAAATATTTGACTGCCTATTAAATGATTTTTGTTGGCTTTCTTTTTTGCTTGTATGTTTTGCGTCCACTCGGCTGTAGATAACAACAGAAGAGCAACACTATTTTTAGACATTTGGGGCAGGCCAACCGATGCGACCGCCTTGTCGATATATCGCCAAAGTCTGGGGGTTGCTTGAGGTTGGGGCTGGGGATGGGGCTATAGCTCTGACTGGGTCTACTCGACAGTTTTGAATAATTATAAACAAAATTGAATGGGCCACACTAGCCAAGCGCACATTCCCTTCCCGCCAAAATTATGATGTGCTTTTGATCGATTTCCAAAAAAAGAACTCTTTGCTTTTTTTTTTTTTTTTTAAATTTAGAAGTAAACACGTATTTAAAAATAGATATACAATAGGCACAACAACTTAAAATATTCATAATTGACAAGCATAGCAGAATAAATAGTTTGCACACATGTAAAAAAAAATTAATTGGCCTTGCAGATGATTTTTTTTGTAAAATGTGCATATTAAGAGCTACAACGTCTGATAAACTGAATGACCAATAATACAGAGTAAAATATTCACATAAATAAGTACAATCAAGTGAAAAGCATAAGCTAAATAGTGAATTACAGTGATACACAAGTTAAGGTAAAAACATGTCCTGTTGCGGCCAAATCACCACTGTACGCGTACCCATCGAGCTAAACAGTCAGACCGATGTGCTCAAGGTAAACCCAAAAACCAAGGAGTTGAGAAATTCCCAAAACCACTTCCCAATCCAACAAAAAAAGAGACAATGAAATGAAAAAGAAACCTAACCCATGCTATACTGAAAAAAACGCGCACTAAACTAATGTGAAATTTTATTTGCTTCTTTTTTTTTAATTTTCATTATTTTTTCATAAATTTATTTTTTATATTCTGCCAGCTTATATACGATCCAGTACTAGACACACAGCACAGGGTAGGCGTGGTGTGCCCCTAGGGGTAGGCAGCCTAATTCTTTTGCTCTTTCATCCAAACCGTGCGTCATCAATATCATTGCAATTCTAAACAAATCGATATCGAAATGCAAAAGTCATTAGATTTTTATTTTTATAGCCAACACGATTGTGAAATCACACATTAAAAAACAAAAAGTGAGCAGAAACAAAATATGGAAAAAAAACAAAAACCACTCTAAACCCATAACAGGCACTTTGGTATATATTTTGATATTGGTTTTCATACATCAACACATTTGCCACAGTCGAATTTTCCTCGCAGCTGTTTGCCATACAGGAAGTGCGCTATTGCCATTTTCAATCGATCGCATTTTGCACTCAATATATATCCACAGATCGGTTGAGTGATTGGTTTATGTTTTTTGGCCCAAAATAAACCATATTTCATTCCAAACAATTTAAACGATTATTGATTTATGTCTTCCACCATTGCCAACATATTTATGGAGCTGAATAAGCCAAAATCTATAAATTATTTATTTTTTTAATTATTGTCAGTTTTTTTATGCCCAGGCAATGCTGTCACAATGTAAACCAAAAGAAATTAATCAGAATTTTGTGCTTTGTCTACAAACTGCAAAAAGGGATTTTGATTTTAAAACTGGAAACTTTAAAAATACATCTTTTTGCGTATGTTAAAGTTCAATTTGTCCGCTTGGGATCTTAAAATTGTATATGTTTTTAATCTATATCGATAACTGTCAGTTTTCCAACTAGAGGTATAAAATGTAGATTGGGTTATTGATCTTCTAATTTTACAGTTTATACATTAATTATACATGGCAACAGAGTAGCGAGCAAGAGGTTATGGACAACAGCTGCGTTCAAACTTTTTATCCTTACTCTAAGATCAGATTTCTCAGTATTCGCCGATTCTCAAACTCAGAAGAAGTCAAGCTTTTCCAATGCAGGATCAATAATTTTGGATTAATACTCATAGCACACCAGTTGAAGCATTCATTTCCGTATCATAATTGAGGAAAATCTTATTCTATTGCACTCATCGATTTACTCTTCAACTCCTCCACTCATTTTGCATGTACTCGATATGTTTTCTGTGTTTGAAACTGATTGCAGGGTCCAGAACAAATACACGTCTCCAAATTCTACAAGGAGTCGAAGAATGGTAAATTTGTATCCTACATCACAGAGAATGTGCGTACATTGTATCAAACGTTCCGTGAGGGCGCCTATGCCTCCAACAATGGTCCATGCCTCGGCTGGCGAGAGACCCTAACGTCGCCCTACCAGGTAAAACCTTAGAATTACACTGTTCCGGCACCAATCTAATGCTTATCTCTATGTTTGTCCAGTGGATCAACTATGATGAGGCGCTGCTGCGTGCCAAGAACTTTGGCGCAGGCATGCTGGCGCTGGGCGCACGTCCCAAACAGCTGATTGGCATCTACTCGCAGAATCGTCCCGAATGGATACTGTACGAGCAAGCGTGCTATTCGTTCTCGCTGGTTGTGGTTCCACTGTACGATACCCTTGGTCCAGATGCCTGTGCTTTTATCATACGCCAGACAGAGATGTCCATCATCATTGTGGAGGATGATGGCAAGGCATCGATGCTGCTGGACAAGTCACCGCGCAGCTTGAAGATTATTGTCTCTATCAAACCGATTCGCCAGACGACATTGGAGCGTGCGCGCAGTCGTGGCGTTCAGATCTTCTCGTTCATCGATGTGGAGAAATTGGGCGCGAAGGGAAATCATCCGGAGGTGCCGCCCAGCACTGAGGATCTGTGCACCGTTTGCTATACGTCCGGCACCACTGGAAATCCCAAGGGCGTCATGCTCACACATGGCAATGTGGTCGCCGGCGTCTGTTCGGTTATACTGCAAATGGGCGATCATCGCATCCGGGCGGGCGACGTGATGGTCTCATTTCTGCCGCTGGCGCACATGTTCGAGCGGTGCTGCGAGAATGGCATGTACTATGTGGGTGGCTGTGTCGGTTTCTACTCCGGCGACATCAAGGAGCTGACCAACGATCTGAAAATGCTCAAGCCGACGGTGATGCCCGCCGTGCCTCGTCTCCTGAATCGTGTCTATGACAAGATTCAGAACGACATTGCTAACGCCGGCCTGAAGCGTGCTCTCTTCAACATGGCCATGAAGGCCAAGGAGAAAGAGATAGCCCGCGGTATACTTCGGCGCAATGGCTGCTGGGACAAGCTAGTGTTCAAGAAGGTCCATCAGGCCTTTGGCGGCAATCTGCGTCTGATGGTCGTCGGATCGGCACCGCTGGCCGGCAATGTGCTGACCTTTATGCGTTGCGCCCTCGGCTGTTTGGTGCTGGAGGGCTATGGCCAGACGGAATGCACGGGAGCCATAACGCTCACCGTGCAGGGGGATCATGTGCCAAATCATGTTGGACCGCCCGTCTCCTGCAATGCCGTCAAGCTGGTCGATGTCCCCGAAATGGAATACTTTGCCAATCAAAATACCGGTGAGGTTTGTGTGCGCGGCTCTAATGTTTTCCATGGGTAAGCACAATGGAATTATCAATTAAAATTCTTGGAATAACTCCTCTAACTGTAATGGTTTTCCTATTTTACCACAGCTACTATAAGGATCCAGAGAAAACGAAGGAAGCCATCGATGCCGAGGGCTGGCATCATACGGGCGATGTGGGAATGTGGCTGCCCAATGGAACACTGCGCATCATCGATCGCCGCAAGCACATCTTCAAGCTGAGCCAGGGCGAGTACATAGTGCCCGAGAAGATTGAGAATATCTACACACTAAGTCAATATGTCAATCAAGTCTATGTCTACGGCGAGAGTTTAAAGGTGGGTCAAACAATAATAAACATTGCAAGGATTTAAGTAAACTCAATTTTAATATATTGATGCCAATGCTGAATAGGTTAGCCAAAAGAAAACGGTTGCTTACATTTAAGAAGACTAGAATTTTTATATTTATTTACAATCTGAATTTGTCTATTTACAGAGCTGTATTATTGCTGTTGTTGTACCTGATATGGATGTGCTAAAGCAGTGGGCCACGGAGAATAATGTCCGTGGAACACTGTCCGTCCTGTGCAATAATAAGAATGTTAAGGAACTGATTATGAACGATATGCACAATTGGGGCAAACAGAGTGGACTGAAGTCATTCGAACAGGTGTGTACTATATCATTATAAATAATGTCCAACCACTTTAAAAACCAATCCCTAATAAAAAAAAATATATTTCATTTTCATACAGGTTAAAGATGTGTATTTGCATCCGGATCCGTTTTCGGTACAAAATGGACTTCTTACGCCCACATTCAAGGCCAAGAGGCCGCAATTGAAGAGCTATTTCAAGCCGCAGCTGGAGGATATGTATAAACATTTGGATTAAATCAGTAAGCCCTAGAAACCCAAGAACAACGAATCAATTAAGAAGCATTCAAAATAAATAACAGATTTAACTTTATGTATCAACTGATCAAAACACAGACGACCATACAATACAATATTTTAAATACCAATAAATAGAAATAAAAGATAAAACAAATAAAAAAGCTGAAATACAAGTAAGGCAAATAACAGAATGCAATATTTGTTAAAATATTGTGATAATATTGTGACACGAAACTAACCTCAGTCTAATTTTCCGTCAATTCTTAGCACGTAAGCAGCGCTGGATGCAAATTGATAAAAAAACAAAAAAAAAAAGAAAAGAAAAGAAAGAAGAAATACTTGAAGATCCTACAGGTTCATAACTGACAAACCTATTTTGGCAGCAGCATTTTACTATATAGTTTATACAATAACTAGTAACTCGTATCAAACAAAACTAACAATCTAACATTATTACGTTAACTATTTGTTAAATACCCAATGGTTTTGTGAGCCAAGAAAATGTTTCAAATTTAGCAATGAATGCGTAGTCTGAACGAAAACATATAGATAATTAACATATTGAGAAGAATTTTTTAAAACCAAAGCTTTAATAACCTAACACTCGTATACTACACTCAACATTAGTTTAATTAATGAATGCAAAATTTTAGAACAAATTATATATACTATGCTATATTATTAAAATAAAAGAAATGAATAATAATACATTAGGTAACTAAAATTACACGCTTTAAGAAAATGAAAACTAAAAAACTAATATGAATTTCCAAAATATACAAAATTCAGCGCAATTAAAAAAAAAATGATAAAGCATAAAATAACGGAATACTACTGTGACTGCACTTGTCTGCCTTACAATTAATACAATAGATGAGAAACGAAAAGAAAAGAATATCTCTATAAATATGCTCTAAAGATAAACCAATCCTTATGATAATATTAACAATTTCTTTACGTAGGCAACAAAAATAAATAAATTTATGCAACGGATTAAAATTAAAATTTTAAAAACAAAAATAAAATAATATACAAAAAAATAAAAAACTTTCATTTAAAGCGTTGCCAGATGGCAAAAGTAATGCTGGGTATCCATGCATTTAAACCTTCTTTTGCAGTTAGTTTTGCAGCAATTTGTACATATTTTTAATAAATAAAACAAATCACATTTGCATTCATTCATTTAATTCGTTTATTAAGTTAATTTCAGCTGAGTTCAAATCGAGGCGAGAGGCTCTTGGAATGCAAAAATTATTTCAGACTTGCAGCAGCCCTTTTGCTACTGTTTTCTTCAGATTTAATTACTAATTAAAATGTCTAAAATATTGTTGGCTTGCTTGCTAGATTGGTGCTGAGCTTAGTTAATTTAGTATGCTAGATTGGTGCTGAGCTTAGTTAATTTAGTATTTACCAAGAATAGAGGACTTTGGACTTAAATTTACTAAACAATAAGATGACAGCGATCACAGCTCTCCATGGACGTGTTCATGTGGCGTTGGCTCTGCTGAAACGACCACCTGCTCATCATCCTCGTCATCTGTCTGATTATCTCTGTTGGCAGCGCTATTTTGATTCTCATGATCCTCAACGCGTGCCAGGAGCGCCTTAAGCTCCGCATCGTAATCCTTCCACTCGGGCACAATGCGCTGAGCGGCCGTCAATTTGGCCTCCTTGGTCTGTGGATTGTTGCACAGATCAATGACCTTGGCGCTCTTAAAGGAGGTATCACTGCACCATGTCTGACACCATAGCCAATCATCCGGCAGAGATTTAATTGCCACCTGATGTATCATATTGTTGGGCAAATCTTGATCCAGATTAGCCAAACTATTCGGATCCTGACTGAGTGCCTGATACTGGCCACGCAACCGATCACCAGCCGCAATCTTGCGGAATCTCCTCAGATCCACCACATACAAAGCAGATATGTGATAACGTCTGCCCATCAGATGGCTGCGCCAATAGCCGTGCTTCCAGAACCGGAAGCCCTCCATCTCCTTGCGCGAATCACAGAACGGTGTATACGCATAGGGAGCACCACCCAAATCCAAATCATACAGCTCCTTGATATCTGTGCGCACAATCGCATCCGCATCCACAAAGATAATTTTGCGGACGTTAAGCGGGAAGAGCACATCCAGGAATAGGATCTTATATCCCCAAATGGTGCGCTGTTTCTCCGTCTGCTGGTGGAGCCAACGCGGCCATTTGTATTGCACCAGCTCATATTGGAAGTTGTAATCCTTTGCCATGTGCGGCAAGAAATCCGTAAACTGTGGCGACAGATAGTTCTTGAGGAACCAGAACTTAACCGGTGACTTGGTGTGCTTCAGCAGCGATACCATCATAATGCGCAAAAGACGTTCATACAAATGTCCAGAGGCCACCGAGAAAATATTAATGGTTTCCACATCCTCATCGGCTGCACCAGGGCCACTGTTGCCTCCAAAACTATTCGCAATGCTGTTCCAGATGCCCGACTGCGATGGCGCCGTGTCATCGGAGAGCAGCTCCGCCTGCTGCATGCCTGGTCGCTTGGACACACGCAGCTTGGTCACATGCGAGCGCAGGGAGGTGATCAGAACCTGGACTGCACCCGTTTGCGACTGATGCAGTGTGTTGGGTCCCTCCGCATGGCTAATGGCATAGATATCCGTGGATTTGCCCTCGCGTAGACGCAAAGTCCACGCGCCCGGATTGGCCTTAAGCTGGAAATAGCCCAAATTGGCCATAACAATGGTGTCCACCAGCGATGGTTGCGTCTTAGTGCCCAGCACAAGTTGCAAGCCACGCGGCGGTGCACCGCTTGCGGCATCAAAGCAATGCCCCTCCAGCAACAGATACTCCAAGCCAAACTCACTGTGCACCGGTCCTCCAATGTCGCGCAGCTTAATGTTATCCAGATCGTAGACAGCATGGACCGCTTCCACCAGCCAATTCTCCGGCACCTGCAGCTGCTGAGTGAGCAAAGGATTTGCCGGCAATCCACTGAACTTGGCCAAGGGTCCGTCCGCACGGACACCACTTGCCTCAAATTGCACCTCGGATTCGACGACATAGCGATAAAAATTCTTGACAGGCATATCGCTGTGCTGGGCAACGGGCGTCAGGTACAACTGCAGCTGGCAGTTCAGCGTTTGTCGCAGCAAAATGATGATCGGTGTCAGTTTCTGTGCCGCTCTCGACGCGGGATCTAGCACGGCGGCAATGTCAAAGTGTGGCAAGTTCTTTTGCTTGGCCGGCAACTGAACGACTGAGTGATCCGTTTTCAGATCGCTGGGTAGCTTGAAACGAGTCTTGGTTTGACGTGGCAGCAAACTGGCGTAGAGCTTGAGCAACGTGTCGCTGTTGAAATCGGCATGGACTTCCATGGCCGATTCCTTAAGCACCTCGCGCACCTTATCACCATACTGGAGATCACTGTAGCGTGCGAGCAGTGCAAAGTCGGCACTATCGAAGCTCTCCACGGCGCCCAGTGGCCCATAGAGACGTCCATTGCCAATCACCAGACGCTGCGACTTGGCCAATCCCAAAACACGTTGCGCATACACGCGTAACATTTTCAAATGCAACTCCGTGCTGCCCAGCACATCCTCCATTGGTTTGGGTATATCCTCAATGCGTTGATTCTTCTTTTGGCGTAACCATTTGAGCACCTGTTCGGTAGCCTTGGCCGGCTCAAGCGAATGCATTGCCGCCCAGGCCAAACGATTCAGACTCCGTTTGTCACTAGCACCTTCCGTATTGGGTATGAATGCCAAACGGACGCTTTCGCTGCCACGGACATAATCCAGGGCATGGTTGAGCAACTCACGTCCATCATCTGTCTCCAGATCGGCAAAGACCCATAGCGTGAGGAACTGTAGCGAGGCGCTGCCAATGCGTTCAGTGCTCTGCTTGCCGCCAAAGTACTTCAGATTTGCCATCAGCGTGGCGGTCATGTCACGATTGGAGAGCTTATTCAGGGCAGCCGCATTTCCCAGCTGCTTGGCAGAAACGCCATTAATGTCCAGGTACTTGGCATCCTCTTGGCTTAGAATGCGTTGATTGAGACGCGGCATGACATGCGGCTGATTCATCAGATAATTGATTAACTCATCGCTGTCGGTCAGCTCGCCACGATATACGGCCTTTTGCAGGGCCGTTGTCTGGCTCATGATTTCCGTGAAGATGGCCTCCTCGAAATCGCTGTCGGCACTGATGATATTGCTCGGCATGGGTGCGCCGTTGAGCAGCGCTTGGGGTTGGCCCACTGCACCAAAGCCCAAACGTTGCACAAATTCCGTAGCAAGCTGACGGCCGTAATCGTAATCGGATTCCTCGCCGAGCAGTTCCTCAGCTTTTTTGCTGTTTAGAGAGGTGAACTCCTTGGTTAGTTGATTGACTATGTGAATTCTGGTGACGGCAGCTGTTTCACCCACCGCTGCATAGATGTCGGTAAGGAAACTGAGTGCCGCACGTGCATCTTTCTGTTGGCTCACATAATTAAAGGCACACGCAATGGCTACATAGTCGGCAGCTGTCTCCTCTTTCACAGCTCGGGCATCGAAAACCAGACCCAGGCGAATGGGCGCCTGATGGATAACAAAGGATTCCGACAATTTGATGACACTGCGCGCCTCCTGCTGCAACGGATCCACCACCAGAACCAGGTTGAAAACATTTTTGCGAATGTTGCGCAACATGCCAGGAAATGTGGGACGCAACAGATCCATGACCGAAGCCGGCCATCGTCTGTATTGTGCATCCTGTTCAATATCATTGATCCACTGCACTGCCGTATCACGGATATCGATGGCAAACTCACGCTTGCTTGCACTATTCAAGTCCAGGGCTAGCAATGCGCTCGCCAGGCTGCCATGCACGTTGTTGCCGTGTAGACTCTCCAGGACGCGTGTCTCGGAGCGCAAAGTCTCCACCAACGTGTATAAGTCCATGGTATCCGCATCGAAGAACAAGCCGTTGATGAAGAGAGCACCGTCTGGCGGCGCCACGTTAAGACTGCGACCCAACACTTCCGTGTTGTGCTTAACCTCAGCGCGCAATTCCTCGGACACTTTGTGGGCGAGCAGAGTACGCGCCAGCATGGGGAAATTGTGGGCAGTATATTGGAGAATCTGCAGCGCTTCGTCGCTTTGAATTTCCGCTATGGCGGCCGCAGCCTGTAGACCCAAATCTTGAAATTCCCACGCTTTCAGTTGGGCGATCTCATCGTTGCCTTGCAACAGACGCTGACGCAGTTGATCCAGCGCATTCTTCAGCGCTGGATGCTTCGCCTTGAGCAGATTAAAGTCGAAGCCTTGAACATCCGATTCATTTGTGGTTTCCTCAACAGCAGAGCTGTCATTACTCGCTTCCGGCTTGGGTGCATCATCCTGACTCTTGTACTCCGTCGATTTCAAATGTAACTCAACGCCATAACCCGACAAGCGCACGGGTAGTTCACTTCTCTGGGCCAGCTGATGGCGCAGTAGATAACGAACTTTTCCAGAATTGGCAGCATTCTCCAACAGTTTGTGATATGGTCGAAATGCGGAACTGCCCAAATCGCTGTAGAGCACCACGGTACGTGTATTGTTCTCGCTGCCAGGATAAATATGATCAAAGCTATAGCTTAAAACATCTGCATCCAAGCTGCTCTCAGCACGTGGCAGCTTCAACTTCTGTTCAAGCTCCGCATAGTTGCAGGCGAGCTCGGTGCCCACCTGGGCATAGATGGCACCTTGACATTCACCTGCCGCACGCAATTCGTCAGCCAGCTGAAAGTGCGTTTGAATACGCGGTGTTAAACTGTGCAGGGAAACAACCAGTTTTAGCAGCGGCAACTGTGGTGCACTCACGTGCGTGCGCACCAGCTGCAAGGCGGCATTATACTGCTGCGACTCGGTATCTGCAATACGAGTAGAATTTCATTAGCAATTCAAAAACCGTTCTTCAAATATTTTGCATTATAGCAAAATCTGGTCACCTTATGCTTTGTTTACGTACCGTAATCGTTAAGCGCAGTATCCAATGCCGTCACAGCCTTTACGTAGTCCCAGAACAAACCCGCCTGCTCATCCGCCAAATACTCGGCAATCTCTAAATATAATGGAGTTTGCGTCCATTTGGCATTAATAAGCGTCGTAATTGGATAACTTTGACTGGACTCGGAAGATGCAGCTGAGACACAAGCAGGTCTAAACAACGTCAACGTCGCCAGAAAAACACACACAAGACGTAACATTATTGTTATTGTGATTTTGGTGTATCGCTGTTTGTTACGCGCACATGACGCACAGATTGCAAATTAATGTACAGTTAAAGGCGAGTTGAAACAATATTATTGAGCTATATCTTTTCAAACACACTCTATGTGATAATTAAATTTAAGGCGAAAAACTGATGTGGCGTTTTACCGGCCTGTCTGCGTTGCCACCTTGCTTCAAAAGTGTGGGGGATGTAACGTCATCATCGATACCAAACATCGATGATGTTCACTTATCGATGCTTTTCGCATCCCAAAAGCGTTGGCAGCTGATCCGCGCTGCTTTGTTTATCAATGAAAGCGCGCCGAAATTGTAAGTACTTACATACTTTCAGTAATTAGATATTTGATGAAGTGCACATTAGAGGGAAGCAATGCTCGCGGTAAGTAAACTTCATTCTCTTGTAAGACATTTTCTTTTAACTTACGACGTTATGCCAGTCATTGCCAAGGCAATACAATCGCTCTCCAAAGTGGGCAAAGAGTTGTTCATTGAAGCAGATCTGAATGGACTCCGGATGCGCACCATTAATGCAACACAATCGGCTGTGGGAAGCATCAGCTTCAGCCGCTCAATGTTTGATACGTTTCAGCTGCCAGCTAGCGGTGATTGCTGTTGTAAAATTGCCATGAAGCCGTGCCTAGGTGTATTTCGCAATATGAAGCAGGTAATTTTTGGTTGCCTTATCTGTTAAAATATATAATACCAGTCAAATTCCTTATTGTCCTTATAGGTCGAGCACTGCGAGCTGAGCATCCTGGGTAATCGGACCAAATTCCAAGTCAATTTACGCTGCAAGCTGGAGACCACAAAGCAGGCGCTTATTGCAATTGTTGATGAACAGAACATTACCTCGGCTGTACCAACTGATCAGTGCGCAAATATGTAGGCCTACCATATTTTATTATATATAGTTGATATATTATGTATATTCTTAGACTGCGTGGCGATCACAAGCTTTTCATGGAGATATCGAATAGCTTTAATGCCTCGGAGGAGGAACTGACGTTGGAGGCTACGCCCGACAGCCTGTCGGCGAAGAACTACATTGAAGGCGCTCGTGTCAATGACAAGTTTATGCGCTCCCAGCTTAAACTGAAACCAAGTGAATTTGAGCACTATCAGGTTCCGGAGGGATCGGTCATTACGTTTTGCATCAAGGAATTCCGTGCATTTCTGCTCTTTGCCGAAGCACTGAATGCACAAATGACGCTGGAGTTTGACGATGCAGGCAGTCCATTTATTGTGAAGATTAAGAAACATCGCGAAATTGAATGTCTGCTTATTCTTTCAACGCTATCACCTGATGATGTTAGCTTCTCTGTGGAATACTGTCCGCGCGAGATTACCATGTGTAATCAAAGCAATGGCACGCAGAAACGTAAGAGCAGCACACCTGCACCAGAAGTCCAACAGAAACGTCGCCTGGCGGAAGACACAACTCTCTCGGATGTGGACACGTCACTCTTTCAGTTTCGCGATCATCGACCACATCACCGGCCATCTGTGGCACCATCAATACAGCCGGCACGGTTGCTGGCCGATGGTGACACTGTGGATGTGGTCGAGGATGAGGCTGACGAGGAGGCTTTGCTGCTGGCAGCATCAGATGCCTTGGAGGCGAGCCAAGGGATGCCGCCCAGCAGCACTGAGGTGTGTTTCATCAACACAGAGGATGCGCCACCAACGCTATTGCCTCCACAACTCCACGAAGACGTCCAGGAAGATGATGATGAGGAGGAAAGCATACCACAATCACCAGAACGGGAGCGAAATCGAATGGTGCGAACCATATTCTCGCGGTGCTTTCAAAACACTTATGTGCCGCGCGAGCCGTCGCCCAATAGTCAAGTGTATGCCGCGAACTCGGATATAGAGGATTAGACTAGTTTGTTCGTTTATTTATAAAATCCATTTAAACATTTACATTTCCAGAAACTGTCAATTACTTGCCGTCTCCTTTAGCTGTATGGTGGGCAGAAAGCTGCTTGTCAACGCCGATGCAATTCGTGCCTGCAATTGTGAGGTATTCCTTTGTGAATGCTGCAGCGCTGTATGCGCCGACTGCAAGGACACCTGTGATTTGATAAGCATTTGATCGGTGGCTAGCAGCTGCTTCGAAGCCTCCACAACAAAGTTACGCGTGAGCGCAGTTAGTGCCTTACAAATGCCAATGTTGCTCTCAACTGTGTTCAAATGGATCAAATTATTGAAAATGAGCCAAAGTCAAATGTATAGCTAAATTACTCAATTTGCACTGCAGCAGGTTGTTGCGGTATATTGAGGCGGTTACACTGGGAGTGCTCGGCTGCTCATAAATATCCTCATCTTCTTCTTCTGTTGCTTCGCCAGAAACTTCGGCTGCAAATATCTGCAATAATTAACTTGGACAGATTTCACATACTATTTATCAGGTGTATTCTACCTTATGGCTGTCCTGCTCCTCGTCCGATTCGGAAGCTTCACCACGCACTAGCTCAGCCATAATTTAACTTTTTTATTTACATCGACACAATTAAGAAG
This sequence comes from Drosophila fungiperda, assembly GCA_035042345.1. Taxonomy (NCBI): domain Eukaryota; kingdom Metazoa; phylum Arthropoda; class Insecta; order Diptera; family Drosophilidae; genus Drosophila; species Drosophila fungiperda. Next base: position 1,222,284 of record JAWNLM010000021.1, read on the forward strand.
CCCCTTGATACTCAATTTCTAAGTATCGATAAGTCGATTACACGATTGAAAAGTCGATAAAAGATCTGCAGTATCGATGCACTTCTAAACACTTCTTTAAAAACAAAAACCTTTTTTTAATTCAAGCCTACTTAAAAGGAAAACATACCGTATATTATTAAATGAAGATTTAATTATAAATTGTAATTACACGTTGATAAGTTTGCAATATAAGTTGCTTTAAACTCTTACAAATTGAAAATTATTTGGATTATTCAAAGTATTTTTGCAGCGTTCCCGTTTCGTGCATATGCTTAATATCCGTGCCGCCTCCGACAAATTTGCCATTAATGAAAACACGTGGCACCTGCGAGAGTGTACGAGAAATTATTTAAAATTTTTTGTTTCACGTTTTTTGGACTTGCCGATCGAGCTCCAGTCATCTCACCCAGCACTGATTGAATTGCATCGCCATCTTTACGGTTATCCAATTCGATTATCATTGCCTCAATGTTCAGTTTCCGGAATGGCTGAAAATGTTAATATGTGAATATATAAAATTGCATAGGCGCCTGCAGTGATTCATCTCACGTACCTCTTTTGCCATTGTGCAATATGGACAATAAGTTTTACTGAATATTGTGACCTTGTTATTGGAAATTGTATCCCGAACAAACTGAGCCTGAGTGCTGTCCATGTCTACTTTTGGTTTTTGATATATCCTGTTTAAATCCAGAAAGGGAAAGGGAAATTTGCTTGATGTTGATAGTTCTTGAGATGCTAATTTAATGATTGATATGGAATTATTGCTACGCAAACTGTGGTGAAGTTATTGTTGAAGGTTAATTCCCATTAGTCACAGTGCCAAATACGATTATTATTGCGACCGCAAGTGCATATGGTTGCCAGACAGGTCAGAAAGAATAGTAACTAAACTTACCAGTTCCAGATAGCCGAAAACATCTTGAAAATATAACAACACTTATTAACAATAAGCACCAGTCACTTACACAATATGATCAACAGCCAAAATACGCTATCCAAAAAATGTAGCATAAACAGTTGTAACGGTCTGGCAGCACTATTAAATACATCGCTGACGTATAATTATTTTACTTTATTATTGAACTAAATCTTTGGAAATTATTTATTAGTCATATGTCACAATTGAGACATTGGTTTAAGTCTCAATTGTGACATATGACTTTGTGCCGCTTAAATTCAAAATTAAAATGTATATAGCTATATATAATATATATCGCAGGAATACCACATATAAAATGTTTTGTAAACGGACGTGCTGCCACTCGATTTATTCAGCCAGCTGATTGAGATGGCAACTTGAAACTTGAACGGAAAATCAATTTTTTTTCGCAAATGCGTCCCACAATGGAACACAAAGGGCAGCTAGTTAAAAATCATAGTTAAAATAAAAAACCACGAAAAACCATGCCAAGCAGTCTACTGTTTGCCACCAGCAGCGAGGGACGCGTGCACACGCTATCCACAAGCTCAAGTGGATGGCGCGAATTTCCCTATCTCGGACTGGAGTTTAAGAAAATCAGCGCAGTCCCAAATTACATGTGGGCAATTGGTGGAGATCGACAAGTTTATGTTCATGTGCACGGACTCGATGTTCCCATACGGGTGAAGGAGGAGTCGTATGAAAACGAGCGCTGGCTACCAATCGAGGGATTCTCGAAAACGCTGCTGCCCACCGACCGTTACAGATATTCTAACGTTGATGGCAGCGTCGAGAGAAGCGTGGACAAGATACGTTTGCCCTCCATGGCATGGCAATGGGATGGGGATTGGCACTTGGACCTCGAACTCGATGGTCAACAGCTGCCCGAAGACGGCTGGATGTATGCCTTGGATTTTCCAGCCTCCTACTCGGCGAAAAAGTCATGGAACTCGTACGTGCGTCGGCGAAAATGGGTACGCTTTCGTCGCTATGCCGCTCTCAATAGTTGGTGTGCTGTTGCGCCCCTGCACAAGGATCCCACACAAGAGCCATTCATCGATGTGGCCATCGGTGGCATACAGGTGCCCAATGCACGCGCCGGCACCCTTTGTGTCTGGGCCATTACGGCACATGGGCGGGCCATGTTTCGCACCGGTGTAACAGCCAACGCGCCAGAGGGCTTGCGCTGGACGGCCATCAGTACGCCCACGGGCAGTGAACTCTCCCAGATCAGCGTGGGTCCAACTGGTCTGGTTTGGGCTGTGCTGTACAATGGCCGGGTTATTGTGCGCACGGGCATCACGCGCGAAAACCTGTCGGGTGAGTCGTGGCTGGATGTGAAGTCTCCCGTAGCAACGAGCTCACAATCGGATACGCCGCGTGGTCTGCGCATCTTGCAGATATCGGTAGGCACCGATGCGGTCTGGTGTATTACAAATGATCATCATGCCTGGTTTCGGCGTGGCATCAAAGGTGATGCAGCCGGCATAAGTGAGGATGCCGCCATTGGGAAAGGCTGGGTGGAAATGGTTGGAAATTTATCAATGATCTCTGTGGCTCCCAACGACCAGGTAAGGCAATTTAGTAGGCTACTGATTGATGTCTAATAACAGCTTCGTCATCAACAGGTGTTTGCCATTGGCGCTGCCGATCGTTCTATTTACTATCGATCTGGCGTCAGTGCCGCCGATCCCACCGGTAAGAAGTGGCTGAAAATCCAATGCCCAATGCAAATCAGTCGCTCCTCCAGTTCCTTATCGATAGTGTCTCGTAAAAGTGGCGGCAGCAGCTCAACGCCCGGATCCAAACATCAAAGCTTCTCCAATCTGTACTCCAAGGAGAAGGAAAAGGGCGTTGTGGAAACGTGCGCCGTCATTGAAACGTTCACCACGCACAGCAGTACATCCTCAAATAATGGTCTGAATAGCCGATTGAAAAACGATCGTTGGAAACTGAACGCCGACTCACCACCCACCATTGGCAGCCTCAATCTGAACGAGCGTCAGAAGCATCGGGCGACAGTATTGCGTGAGACATCGTCGCATGCCTCGAGCGCTCCAGCCGCCGATATTGCTGAGATAACTGGGAAATTTGAGACACAACTGAAAAATCCGCGTGCCTGGTCTCCGGTGCGAAGTGTTGGATCTGTTGTGGGCACCGAGGCGCATCCGGAGAGTGATTCTGCTGTCTTCGAATCGGAGTCGGCACATGGCTCGGATGCATTCCTGGGCGAGGACGATGATCACAATGGCTCCCAGTTTTGGACAGAGTGTGCGGTAATGTGGAGTTGCATAGCTACGGGTGCAGTCACAGTGGATGTGAACAACACACCAAACTGGTTTACCGAACATCTTTCCAATGACGGCAAAGCCGATGTGAATCCCAACTGGCGCAACGATCTACTGGACAAGCTAAAGCAACGCCAGCAGAAATTGGCAAAGTTGCAGCAGGAAACACATTACGAAAAGGCTGTCGAATTGACATCCTGGATTAAATCGGCAGACGCACGTTATCAGCATCCAGCTGGGGAGTATGACGACTGCTCCATTGAGCTGGAGTGGGTAAGCGGCACAGAAAATGATTCCGGCACTTTCTCGGTGCTCAGTTCGGATGGTGCCGCAACCAAAATACAGTTCGCTCTTTCCGATATAACGTGTGTGCAATGCTGCAGTGAACCGGGCGCACCACGTCTGGCCATCCATGCGGTTCATCTGCCCGTCAATTGCAGTCCGGTCAAACTGCAATTCACCAGCGATGCTGAAATGGAGGACTGGCTATCGCACCTGTCCTCTGTATGCAGTCAAATCAATATGCTGATGGGCAAACCGGCCAGCAATGCCATTTGGCTGACCAGTGAACAGGGCGATGTGTTTGTCTTCGATTCAGCCAACATGAAGGCCCAACAACTGGAAAATACCGACGATGGTCAAGCACAATATGTCGATCGTATGGATGTGTCTACTTGCGAGACACCGTACTACAACACCCTGTACAATGGGTAAGTTCAAAGCTTCCCTGTCAATGGTATACTTTATAATCAATTTAACTTCTAGCATGCCCTGCGGCAGTGAGTTGGAGATATCCGGCTGTGTCTACGATGATGCGGATCAGATTCGTTTCGATTTGCAGTGCCATTCAAAAATAAAAGCGCTTCCGCATCGGGTCGAGAAATATCGAGTGATTGCCATGCATATAAATCCTCGTTTCAATGAGCGAACAACTGTACTCAACTCCATGATGGATTCGGAGTGGCTCGATGAAATTCGTAATGATCGCATGGTATTTGCGCCCGGTGCCACATTCACGGTGAAAATTAAGTAAGTTGAAATGTTATATATCATTTATAGTTAAGTTAAATTTCTGACTTACCTTTGCAGGGCACTTGAGAATCACTATCAGATTGTGGTCAACCATGCGCTCTATGCAGATTACAAATATCGCATGGATCCAGCTGCCGTAACCTGTCTTTATGTAAGCGGGCGTGTTAAACTCTTTAGTGTTGTGTATCGTTCGCCCACGCTGATGGTATCAATGCAGCAGATGCACTGGCGCCAGATGGGCGGCCATGTTAAGCGTGTCTATAGCAGCGGTGTCGATGTCGTCTGGGGAATTTCGTGCGATAATACGGCTTGGGCATACAATGGCGGCTGGGGCGGCATGTTTCTGAAGGGATTGGAGGGTTCGGGTAAGATAAATGCCATGATAGACACGCATATCTACTATGTGTATGAGAATCAGCGCTGGAATCCCATCAGTGGTTTTACTACTAAGAGCTTGCCCACCGATCGCCATATGTGGAGCGATGCCAGTGGGCGACAGAAGCGCAGCAAGGAGCACACCAAATTGCTGTCCACACACTGCGAGTGGATATCGGACTGGGCCATCGACTACAATCTACCTGGCGGTGCGGACAAGGAGGGTTGGCAATATGCCATTGATTTCCCGGCCACCTATCATGCCCAAAAAAAGCTGACCGATTGTGTGCGCCGGCGTCGTTGGATGAAGAAGTGTCGCCTCACCAGTAGTGGACCCTGGCAGGAGCTCAGTCATTCCAAGATACTCGATGCGTCTTTGCACGTGCTCGACTCGGATGTGGACAGTGCTCTCAATGTCGAGGATATGCCCGTGGCTGCCTGGGCAATTGCCTCTAATGGCGATGTGCTGATCAGGCATGGAGTTTCTACACTCAATCCGCGCGGTGAAACCTGGGAGCACATTGTGAGCGATCAGCCACTGATTGGCATCAGTGTGGGTCCAATGGGTCAGGTATGGGTAGTTGCTCGCAATGGTATGATCTTCTATCGGTATGGTATCAGCAAGCAGAATCCTTGCGGCGACGCCTGGCAACAAGTGGAGGCGCCAGCTGGGGTTACCTTTAAGGCCATTAGTGTGGGTCGCGCTGGCATCTGGGCGCTGGACAATCAGCTGCGCCTAGCGGTGCGCAAGGAGGTAACGCATACATTCCCCGAGGGATCACATTGGCAATTTCTTCCGAATGCTGCCAATGTGCCACCGCACACAGAAACCCACTGCGGGTTTCGTGCCGTATCCGTGGGCAATGAAGTCTGGGCTATTTCCCTAAATGGCATCATTTGCCGACGGTGTGGCATAACCAATGAGAATCCTGCCGGAGCCGGTTGGAGCTTGGGCATTTCGGTTTGCTAACAAATATATAAATTCTTTAAAACTTTTTATAATTTATATTCTTATTGCAGGGCCAATGGAAGCATCTATCCGTGGAGGGCTATATGTAACCACGATGCATTCCGTGTTTTCAGTATTCATATGTATACCCTGCATAGTAATACTCTGCAAGAGTATCTAATTGTTAAAGCAACTTATACGTTAATATTCCGCGCAATTGAAACCTATGAAAAGGAAGAACGTCAGCAGCTGGCGTACTCAAAAAGACCAATCAACCTATAATTGTTGGTTATTTGTATTAGTTTCAAACTAAATGCAGGGTATATAAATCACTTGACTGCAAAATTCTTCCTTTTTTATAAAGACAAAAAGCAGATTACAAATAGCTTTGTTGTATTGAACGTAATTTCCTATTTGCTTGTATTATTTTATAATTATAATTATTATTTATTTACTTTAAATTAAGTAATTATTTACAAATAAATATATTAAATGCATAATACGTACAAGTACCTTAAATTGCGCTTTTAATTTTTCCAATCCAAATTCACTTTATTCGGGCATAAGTCAACCGGTAAAATTACAAGGAGCGTAGTATCGGCAATTTAGAATAAAAATATCGATTAATCGAATGCACGATGCTCTAGTCATGAACAATGGAACAGGTTCATTTCGTTCAATTGAACTGGGCTCCAAAACGCTGATTTAGTGTTAAGAAAAATTCATAAACAAAACGTTGTAAAAGTAAGTAATGGCAGACTACGATAATGTGCGCATAAAAAAATTGGTCTTTAAAGGAGAGAAACACAAGTAATGTATGACAATCAAACATATAATGACGTATTAAATACATCTTTGCTTATAGAAAGAGTAAAAAACGCAAGAAGGAAAAGGAACACAAAGACGACGAAGCCAAGCGAAGCAAGTTGGTCACCGATGAGGATGCCATTCAGCACGGCGGTTGGTGGACGGCGACAAGCGCAACAAACATCATTGGTGCGGTGGCCATCGAATTTGGCGAACGCTGCTATTTAAAAGCTCTGGACAACGGGTGCGTCGTATGAAATTATTAATTTAAAAGCGTTAAAAGAAATATTCAATCTTACAGATTGTTTACATTGGGTGCCCCACACAATGTCGGCGGTGTTCCGGATCCCGAAGAGATTTTCACAGCGTTTCCAATCAACGATCGCAAGGTGTCCTTTAAATCTGGTTATGGAAAATATCTAAAGATTGAAAAGGACGGCATGGTTACGGGTCGTTCTGAGGCTGTTGGTAGCATGGAGCAGTGGGAACCAGTCTTTGAGGTAAGAGACACCATCTAATGTTTCACACATTTGTTTGTTATTTGTTATTATATTTTGCATTTGTAGGGCAAGCAAATGGCACTGCTGTCAGAAACGGGACACTTTATGTCAATTGATCCAGAGGACGATGCCTGCGTTGCTCTCCACAAGAAAGTGGGTCAACAAGAAATATGTCGCGTGCGCACCAATGCAGCCCGAGACGTGGTTGTTGACGAACAGCCAAAGGAAGAGAAAGGCGATCTCGGCGAAGTGGAGAAAAACTATGTGTAAGTCTGCGCATGACGACAATTTATTTTATTAAAACATGCATATTATGTTTCACTTCTCTTGTGATTCTAGCAAAAAGTTTCAAAAGTTCCAGGATAAGAAGATGCGCATAAATCAGAACGATGTGAAGGAGCTCGAGGAAGCCAAGGCACAAGGACTGCTGCATGAGACGCTTTTGGACAGGCGTAGTAAAATGAAAGCCGATCGTTATTGCAAATAAATTCTTTTAATATTATTTATTAAACATAAGGTTCCCAAATATAAAAGTGGCAATTTAATCGAGCGGGAATTAATATTAAGAAGAGACCTAAATTCCACAACGGATAGGAAACAATTCGTAGTTGCTCCGTGCGAATCGACAGTAGAATTTCATTCACTTAGCCTGAGATCTTAGCCTTCTTTCTAGCTGTAAAACGAGATGCTCAAGAGAGCGGTGAAGAGCAGAGAGCATTGGAATTTACAGCAGCATGAGAACAAAGCGAACTGTTCTCATAACAACTTGTATTTATGAGTCTAGACTCGGTGCATAAACCGGTTTGGTTTCTAAGTGAGCAACATGGCTAAGCCACTGAGATCTGAGCTGCACATTCAGTTGCCATTTGTTAGAGAACGTTGACGGTACAAGCGGCTCGTAGCAAACGCAAATTTAAAGAGTGACTTTTTATTTTGTTGTTAATTGTTGATTGCGATCAGCGTAATGCGAAAATCGCAGGGAATTTCATTAGTCTCAGACAGACGACTGGGCTTGGACGCCTCTGAGACGTTCTCAACATCAAGTTCCTCATTGAGCAGCTCGTTTAGCGATGGCAGCGATCTGGTCAATTGGGAGGAGTACGTGGCGGAAGATGGTAGCCTGTTTTATGCCGAATATGTGCCCAGCATCAAACCGAATGTGTTAGAGCAGCGACGTGGTGAACTCTTGCGCCGTTCTCTGCGCCTGGGAAAAAAGACAACACGGCGACAACAGCAGCAGCATCACTCGAATAGAGGCCAACAGGGCAAACATAATGGCAGCCAAGGCATGCAGCAGCAGCAGCATACGCTGCAGGCAACTCCCACAGCAGAGGCAGAGAGCAGTGCCAGCAACGGGTTCCGTTTCGCAGACATTAAGCATTCGCAGACAGAGGCCGTCGCCAATCAGAAACAATTGGAGCTGGTTATAACGGCAACGGATCGCTTCCGGTTCGGTCGTCGCTCCACAGCCGTGGAGTCTATATTGGGCTTTAGTGTACTGCCCTTTCCCGACCAGCCCGAGTGCCTGATGGTGGACAGTTTCGTGCATGACATCAGCGCCATGCAGCACAACGTTAAGCGGGGTGATTGGTTCAAATCCTTGAATGGCATTGAGCTTTACGCCAGCAATTTGGATGAGCTGTTGCAGCAGTTCGTCGAACCCACCCAGGTGTGTCTGGGCTTTCAAGGTGTGGCCACTCTAACCGCACCAACTGCAGTAGCAGATGATGCTGCAAGTGGACATGGCATTCCACAAGTGCAAACGGTGCGCAAATTATTAAACTTTGCCATGTTTGCGGAACAATTTGAGCAGCTGCTGCCCCCCGCACTCCTTGTGCCGGATGGTGTAACGCCATTTGGTATGCTACTCCTGCCACCTGAATGCTATCAGCAGGATGAGCACAAGGATTCACTCTATTATTACCCCGAGTGTGCTCTGACCAATTTCCTGTACAAGGCACGCGGCAGCTTTCTCACGCTCAGTTCGGTGCTCAATGAGCTGCAGACGGAGCCGCTGACCTCCCGCCTCCTTGTCGAGCAGGTGCCCTACTATGTGAATTATCGCAGATTGAATGGATTCCTGGTGCTGTTCGCCTATGCGGCGCGGTTGTATGGCTCCGCCGAGAGCAGCCTGAGATCGGATGAGCTAATTGGTTACATACGCTTCTCGCTGCCGGGTCTCAATCTGGAGAACTTTGTGACCAGCACGGATAGCTCGAATGGTCTACGCCAGTTTCTGCGCCACTTCTGCAGCATTCAACGCTCTCGCCTGCTGGCCAATCCTCGAGGAGAGCAATTTGAACAGCTCCTGAAGCAATCGCGCAGTTTGCCGCTGCCGAAGGAGGCCCAATTGCGCATCTTTGATGCACTCAGCGAAATGGAGGCCATGGATTATCGCAATTGGAACGATGAACCATTGACCACTCACCGCGAGTTCTTTATCTACGGTTGCGCACTTTACTATGATAGCTTCCTGCTGGCCAGCCTGCTGCCCGCCGAGGTGCGTTTCAATGTCGAACTGTTTCTGCGCTGTCGGGGAATCTTTGATTTCATTGGATCGGCGCCCAGTGTGCGCGTCCGCGAGCTCTACGTTTGGGAGGAGATTGTGCTGGCGAATGCAACAGGTCGTTATTTTCTGACCGTCTGCTCGAGGAGTCACCTCATCCTCACCGTCATCCTTAAGATGTATGTGGATGCGCCCGAAATGGAGGCATTTACTGCAGTTCCGCCATCTTTGTTCTACATAGAAGAGATCCAGGAGACGCTGGATCATCTGATACAGTGCGGCATCGAGTCACTGGCCAGATTTTGGTCTGTCTCGAATAAGCGGCCCGAGGTGCTCGACCAGCACAAGATCGAGCAGTCCGGCGAAGAGCACGAGGCCAGCAGCAAGCTTGAATCATTGCTCAAGCCGAAAACCAACGTTCCACATTCGAGTAACTCCGCCAACGATGATGAGGCGCAGTTGTGCTCATCCCTGGGTGGCTCATCGATACACAGTCTGACGCCCAGTGAGGATGAGATGTCCCGGCGTCGTCTGACGCCCGCCGATGACTCGGACAGTGGCTCCGACTGGGAGAACTTTACGGAACAGCATCCGTTGCATTACGGGCTTAATCTGAATGCCGAGAGTCAGAGTCAGATAACCACATCCCTTTGGAAGGAAATCAACAATGTGCTGCCAGTAAAAATCTCGGCCGGCTGGAAAAACTCGGTGCTACACTACGTCTATGTTGACCTGACAAATGGCGTGCTCCTCTGCCCATTCACTGCCAGCTTGGAGAGTTTTCCCTATCTATGCGAGATGCGTCGAGCATGTCATATGATTCATGAGGTGCTCGACCGCTCCAAGAATCATCGACGAATACTATCGGAGCCGATTGCTGCTGGCAACAACAGGTCCCTCATTGGACATGGCAGCAATGATATAACCATGGTGAAGGAACATGGCATAACCATTGAAATCACAAGTAGCACCAGGGAGCAGGCTGTCATGCGATTCGTTGTCGTCGGCCGCTTGTTCCAATCGCCAGCGAAGGAGGTCTATGTGTGTCACGCACCCGAAGTACCCCAGAATATGGTCGAAATGGCATTCAGACTGTCCTTCTTCTCGATGGGCTGACAACTATTCGAGTACTACCAATAGTTAAATTCATAAATGCATAAATAAATAAATTATACATATTATATTAATTGCTTCTGAATAAAAAGCGACTTTAAAAAAAAATATTGTCTGCTTTCATTCATATTTTAATCGAGATTAAAAAACTTTTGTACTATATTTAGATGATCGCGCGACACGCACCCCAGTCGCATATTTATAAACATAAATAAGTACGTCAGTGTATATCTATGAGAAGATCTATGTATATATGTATACTATGTCATTCTGCAAGCATGTTGTTCTTCATTTTGTGGCCAACTCATCGCCCCATTCGTCAGTCAGTTGTCAATGAGGCCTCCCAGACAGCGGAGCACTTGGCGGTCTCTTCTCTGTTGCTAGTTAGACTGACTTACATCACTCTTAGCTGGAGATGCCAGCGTTGTTAGTGTATGGGGCATGTGTTCTTTTGGCCACGGCACTTGCCCTTGACGAGTCAGCTTATAATAACCTCAACGGCAATGAGCATGATCCACAAGAATCGAATACTGACCTACATTTGCCCAGCGAAGTTCAAAAGGCTGTTTGCACCGTAAATGCGGGCGACGTCAAAGCATCCGCCGAAGCGGTGTCAACCAAAACTTTGAAGGGTGTCTGTGGTTCGGGTAAGTCTTGCACACCAACTCGATAATTTTGGGGATTCAGTCAAATTGCCGTCATAGATGAAATGAATCGAGCCTTTCGCAACATGGAGGAGAAACTTTATGGAGAATTGCGCGAAATCAAGCAGCTGCTGCTGAAGTTGATCGAGGAGGAAGAACAGCCAGATAGTAACTCTATTCCATTGACTCCAACGCTGGATAAGACACCTAATGTAAAGGTGTCTTTCCCTTTAAAAAATCTCAAGTTTGAACAGATTACGATGAAACCAGCAAGCCAGGAAACCAATGCGAAGAAGCAACCCAATCTTAAACAATTGGATATTGCAGCAGAGCGGGAGGAAGAGATTGACAGATTTAATAACACAATGCTGGCCGATCAGGACTTTCAATTGTTTACCTATTATTGGAAATTGGAAAACTTTACGGATCACATTTCCGATGCCACAACCAAAACCATCAGCAGCCCCAAATTCAGCATAAGAGGCGAGTACTTTGAAACTCCCACAAATAAATAAGAGTAATCCTCGAAACGTAATCCACATTCCAGGCAAGACACTTCAGTTGAGGTGCACATTTCAGCATATGCACCGCGAAATGATAAATTTGCATCTGGCACTGGCATATCACACCAGTGGCAAGGAAAATAATATAATGCTGGACATGGGCGGGCAGTGGAAGCAATTGAAATGGACCGAGGACGTGGCGTTTAAGCACAAGATATCGCTATTGAATCAGAATCCGAGCCATCGGCGGACGCAGGACCTCAGCTCGCAGGAGCTAACCAAACTCGATATGGGATTTTCCATACCAAATAGTGCGATTGTGGGCAGCAATTATGTAAGGCACAATTCGGTACTAATACAAATTATTTTATATTTGTGAAGGTTTTCATATTATTTATATTTGATTTGAAATTAAAGAAAGCATCCGAACCCATCTGCAACCGTGAAAAGAGAGCTAAATCTACAGACTTGCTGCTCCTGCTTACAGCTTGCTGCGTGCACCCTTTGCCTTGATGTCCAGGAAGGGCATTGCAATGGGATACAACTCTTTGCAGGATTTGAAAGCAACAATATCGGTAATTGGCTTATGACGTTCCATGCTGGTGACCGTGTTGTCGTCTTCCTCACTGGTCGCCGCGTTCGGATCTTTTAGAGTGGATACAATGTGCACAGATAAAACTCTTCGCTCATCGCCATCTTTTGCTATGAATTTCTGTAAATCAAATTGATCAGTTGTGGCTTGATTTCAAGTTACTGTAAAATATTACTCACCTTGAAGTAGTCTACAAAATCAGATTTGCTAATCTTGCGTAGTATTGCAACTTCGGCCTCTTCACGTTCGAAATGATAGGTTTGCATAAGAATTTCGCTGTAGAAATTGCAGAACTGTTGGAAAATAGTTTTTGGTTTCTCCAACTTCTTCACAATCAGAGCTTCCTTGTGACGTGCGAACTCATCCAGCGGCATGTCCTCAATTACTTGCTAAAAAATAAGTAATATATTTAAGAAATGATTTTTATTTCTTAGTGAATCTAAACAGCTTACCAAATAGGTCTGCAAAAAGTTTTCAATGCGATCTTCGACAAATGATGGATGCTTCGTCGATTGGACGATGATGCGGATACCATTAGCACCATTCAATTTGCGCACTCCACTGAAGACAATGTAGCCGAGTTGCTCCTTTGTGCGTAGACAGTCGTAGCAGGGCTCCGACAGCACTTGCGACACCAAGTTAACCATAATATTTGTATAATCCGTTTGAGCGCCACATTGCATGTAGAGCTGTGTGCAGGAGCTCTTGTGATACTCATTCTCCTTCTCAAACAGATAACTGTCACCTGTTGCCGACAAACAATAGCAAAATAAATTTGTGTTAGATTTAATAATTGAAATATATATACAAACCAGCTAACAACTTGTATTCTCGTTTTTTGAGCATCTGGCGTGCAAGAATTGGTAGTTTTGTGGCATTCGTTGCCTCCAATCGCTTGTTGACGCGGCCAGCTATGTCAGTTGCCTGCTGCTTGGTGACATTGCCAAAAATAAAGCACTCGGTATGCAAACGTTGAAAGAATTCCTTGGCAAAGTTCTGCACACGATCAAAAGAAACAACTGAAAACGGTATTTGAATTAATATTATTGTTTTAATAGGCGATATGTAATAAAAAAAAACTACAACTCACGTTCCATAGCATCTAAGAGCTCCACGTTAGCCCAGGCATTCTCCGTCAACAGCAGGGCCAGATAATATATGGACTGGTGATAGGGCTGTTCCGCTTTAAAATTCTTTAGTGACCTTATGTACTCCTCCTTGAGTATATCGAAACGCTTCTCATCTATGCTGAAGTCAAACAAGTGGTCCAATAGCTTCTCTAGCAGAACAACCTGCTTGTCACTAAAACCGCGTATGGTAAACTGAAAAGATATTATAGGAAAATATATATAAGATAGAAGATGTAATTAGTGTCAATTGCAAATGGGTTTCTTAAGTGTCAACTTACATCGATGCCACATGGCTTGGTGTTGACACTAAGCTTGAGACTAGCCAGCTCTGCGTCATATAAATATTCGTTGAGCTGATCCGTCAGCAGCATGACCATCATGTGGTTCAAATTACAATTGAGGGGATCCAAATAAGCAATGGGATTGGACATGTCGAAGGTCATGCAGGCTTTAGGCTTGTTAAACTGATTGTCCTGCTTATGCCAGACCCGTAGAATGGAAGTGTCCAATATAATTGTGGGATGAATCGGTGCGTCAGTGGGAACATCGGCAATATCAAAGTTGTTTGGTATAAAACTGTTTGGCAGTGACAGTTTCAAATTCTCATTCAGTTTGCAATTTTCCCAGCTCTGTAATGTATTGGAAATTAACACATCTGTACTTATGGTCTCTGATTCAACATGCCTGAATAGTCTCCTTCGGTATACGCTCCAGGCCATATCTAGTTTTATAATATGGCTCGGACTGATCGGTTGACTGTTCAAAGCTCTGACTGACCAGGGAAATGCGACTATTGGACGGCACGAGTTCGTCCAATAGCTTGGAAACCAATTCCGGACGCCACTCGTTGCTCATGTATGGTGCAATTAGCACTTCTTCCAGTGGGAAAATCTGCATCGATGACACTGCATGGGTGACCAATTTCTCTGGTTGCTCCTTCTCCTTAAAACGGAAACTCATTTCGTTTAGCTTAACACACTCATCAAAGATCCATTTCTTGGGTCCTTCTTTGCGCAACAAATACAAATATTGGAATATTGTTTTAACAATATCGTCGACATGCTCCAAGCCATCCTGTGTCAGATCCACCACTATCTTAAAGAAACCAAAACCATTCTCAGTATTCTGGTGTCCTGCCATAAGACTAAAAGACAAACATTTAGAATTAAAAGATAAAGATAGATTTGAATTGACTTACTCATTGCACCAGCCAAGTCTTCGCAGCTCGGACAATATGCTGCCTTTACCTTCATGGCCAATAAGATGAGTTAAATAATTGTCAGGCTGCAATCAATATTAATTTTAATCTTAATCTATCAAATTAATACTCTGCACAACTTACGCCGGATTTATAGTACTGTGTCAGATCGTCGGTAGTAAAACTGATTGTTAGCGAGCGTATGTCCTTGATGGGCACGATATTGAGTTTCTGGCCATACTGATCATCTGCATATGGATGCCGCGGCCAGTCTGGCACCGTCACATTCTTATTTTCGATTTCAGAGAACTTTTCAATGATAATTTCTTCCAGTTTATCCAATGATTCTGGACAATTAAAATGAGTCTCTTAAAGTTATTTTAAAAGTGTAAAGTAAATTGCTACAACTGCAAACCTTTTCCTATAACAGCCAAACACATAATGTTTGCCGAATACCAATATTTGTGAAACTGCAACAGCTCTTCACGGACATCAATGCCCTTGGACTTGGGTATCTCGGAGAGAGTGGCCTTATTACCGCTGCCAAACTTGCTGTAGGCATGATCGGATTTTGCCAAGTGTCGATGTACTTGCTTAATACGCCACAGATCGCTCGATAAATTCTTCTCATGCTCTGAATTCACCTGCAAACATTGTAATCATAAGAACAAAAATTAACGTCCCAATCTTTATCCACTCACTGCATTGATTTCTCGCTCGGTTGCACTGGGCGTAAATAGCGGCGCAATAAAGAACTGAGCAAAACGATCAAGTGCACCATCCAACTTGTCGGGGGCAACTTGAAAATGGTATTTTGTCATGAGTGGATATGTGGCCGCATTGCTGCTGCCGCCACTCTGCGAGAGGTATGTGGTGTAGCCGTTCTCATGCGGATACTTCTCGGTGCCCAGAAACAGCATGTGCTCGCAAAAGTGAGCTAATCCGGGCAGGTTTTCTGGGTCGGACATGTGGCTACAAATAAAAAGTGAATTAAATCATTAAATACAATCGTTTCAATAAAATATTATCAAAATCTTACCCAACCTGCACAGAAAGTGCAGCTGCTGACACATCCGTGCTTGGATCCGAAATCAATAGTACCTTAAGGCCATTTTCCAGCTGCAACCCACGATAATCGCGGGTGTCTTGTTGCGATTTTTCAATATTGTTTATGCTGCAGGGAATCCAACAAAAATC
Source organism: Drosophila fungiperda (assembly GCA_035042345.1). Lineage (NCBI taxonomy): Eukaryota > Metazoa > Arthropoda > Insecta > Diptera > Drosophilidae > Drosophila > Drosophila fungiperda. The sequence goes on from JAWNLM010000021.1 coordinate 1,238,061, forward strand.
TATTAAATTCATAATTTGATATAAATAGTTATTAAATAATACCGCATTATTGGCTCCAGTTGATCCGTCTTCGGCTGCATTTTTTGGCTGCTGCTTAATGTCATTTTCGGCTTTGATGAAATCGAAAGCGATCTGTATCCAGTTAAATTTTTAAGAAGAAAGAAGTTTTATTGCGTTAATTATTATTAAGTTGTTTAGTCATACTGTCGATTGAGAACAGCTGTTACTGCTACGGCAAAAATCGATTTGCGGCTGGAAAAACTTAGACAAGTTCGCCCGACAAACATAGGAACGATGTGGCTGCTTCTGCAGAAATTAAAAGCCAAAAATATGAATGCACATGAATAGTAAAAAAAAACTTAAATATAAATAAAACCTCAATAAGTAAGCTTGTCTGCTTCGTGTTTTGTTTTGTTTTTTTCTTTTACCAAAAATACGTTCAAGTGTTCCTCGTTTCGCAACAATAAAGTGCTGCCACCTTTTATTGATAGTGATAACTTATGCGATAGTTGATATTATTCTGATTGTTCTTGACTTAAATTAAAAATAAATGGAGCACAGACTTAATGGTGTCCAAAATTATAACATTTAAAATAAGTATAATAAATTCGAACACAGTAATTAACAAAAAAAAAAACTCAACACATTTATGATAAGTAATAAGTTTTTTTAAATTCATTTCAATCTCGGCCTTTCGACTTTCATTTTTAATAGGTGTGGCAACGCCACTAGCTTTCAATATGTTCAACACTGTTAAATTTACTTATCGACAAAAGCTTATCGACTGTGGTGCACGATTATTGTAACAGTTGTAACTGCATTTTATTATTTAACAAATAATATTCCTATGCACTATTCGATGTGCTTTAAGTTTGAACATAATAAAAATCGGATATAATTTAATCGCAGCGTTGAGAAATGTAAATTGTAGGCAGCATTGAATCGTATTTGTAATGGTGCAAATATAAATTGCAAATTGTTGTAAATTTCGCCAGTAAGTGAGTGTGAGTGTGCGTGTGTGATAAGTGCAACACGCAAATAAAGAACATACAGAGAGGGAGAGCGCATAGCACGCAAAACACAAATAAAAAGGTACATAATTTTATTCCTTGTTCTTATACAAATAAGAAAAACATACAAAGACAGCAATCATAATTAATGCTAATTGAAAATTAAGTAAACATAAATATGTTAACGCAATATGTAAAACAGTTTTGCCCATAGAGTGTACAAATTGAATGTGCTTTAATGTAAAGGCTTTAATATAAAAAGAGGACGGGAATTTTTCATATTAATTTAAAACGATTTTGTGTCGCAAAATATAGTTTTTGCCTCTGCCTCTTCATAATAGCTCGATTTTTTTATTCTGAAATGTCGGTGACGCTGTTGTTGGTTCGACCTAAGTCTGAGGAACGGTGGCCCAAGGCACGTTAGGCGGCTGCCGCACCGCATTTCTCATGGAATGAGAAAATCAATAAGCTTAGCAATGGAACATCACATCTGAGGTGCCGGTCGTTCCTTCGCAGGAACGCTCATTAAAATTATTGCGACCTGTTTAACTTATTGCACTTACAAGAGCAGACATACACACATACACACATGAAGCTATGCAATTATGGGTGTATTGAGCTATTGAGAAAAGAACAGTATGAACAATTACTATATATGTAAATGCAAACACACACACACATATATTCATGAATCTAAGCATGCAACGGTAGGAGAAAGGGAAAGTGAAAAGATGAAATCACAATAAGCAGATATTTTGTTTATAGTTAACTTATACTATATATACATGAAAATACATAAGTGAATTTATAAATTTGTAGTGCCTCTCAATTGCATTCAAAATAAATCTGAACAACAAAGAATCTAAGAGAAAAAATTAATTTTGAAATACCCTATACTTATTTTTTGTTCATTCAATGAAATTGATTTATTCATTTATTGTTGTTTGTTTTTAAGACAACCTGTGTAACTAATTAAGGAAAATTTAAATTTTTATCATTAACAAAATTATTTGTAATGTAATTTTTTTTAATAATTGCTTCAATAAAGAGATACCGTAAGAATATTCTATTTCGGTACCAACTATTCTATGTAACAACTAATAGCACCCTAATTGCACCCTTACAACACTACAGGGTATATTATGTGCGAATTTCACTCGCGATTTTGTTGAAGATATTTTTATTTCTGTTTCAATTGAGCTCAATTAGACTCTAAAAATGCTTCGCTCTCTTGTTACTTTTTTAAAAATGCAACGGGGTTGTTTTTCTCTTTGTTGCTTTGCTGCTGGTGGCTCATTGACTTGTTTTCCTTTTACTTTCATTGCTCAGTGTCTTCTGGAGGCAATACAATATTGTAGCTTCAAGTGCAACTAATAATATATATATATATTTATATATATATATATATATATATATATATAAGCAATATAATAGTCTTGTAGTTTCAGATTGATGAACGGCCTAAGTAATTAAATAGTCATATATATATATATAATATATATTATATGTATACAAATGTATTCTTGATTAATTAATCATTTATTTATAAATTTCGCAGATTTCCCTTTGCCCAGTGCTGGAGTTGCATGCCAAAAATGGACAACGAGCAGCCGCATCAGGAGTTGGTCAAGTGCGTACTGGTTGGAGACACTGCCGTGGGAAAGACGCGACTGATTTGCGCAAGGGCTTGCAACAAGCATGTGTCGCTGTCGCAATTGCTGTCCACACACGTGCCTACCGTGTGGGCGATCGATCAGTATCGCATTTACAAAGACGCAAGTGACAAAAGCAGTCGACAGGAAATAAAATTCGTCGATATTTACACATCGATTCTGCCGTTATTTTGCATTGCAGGTCCTGGAGCGATCTTGGGAAGTGGTCGATGGAGTCAATGTCTCGTTACGTTTGTGGGACACATTCGGGGACCACGACAAGGATCGTCGCTTTGCCTACGGCAGGTAATTAGCGCATTTATATATTTCTCCTGTTACTCGGAATTCAATTAATGCTTGATTCTTTTTTTGCGCAGATCTGATGTGGTACTTTTGTGCTTCTCCATCGCGAGCCCGATCTCGCTACGCAATTGCAAGGCAATGTGGTATCCGGAGATACGTCGCTTCTGTCCGGATGTACCCGTCGTGCTCGTCGGCTGCAAAAACGACCTCCGATACATGTACCGCGATGAGAACTATTTATCCTACTTTGGTGAAAAGGGCACATTTGTACGGTACGGATGAATTAAGTTGTCTAACTTTGCTTAAACTGATCAAGAGTTATTTTCATTTGCAGAGCTGCGCTGAAAAGCGACTTAGTCATGCCGGACGAGGCGCGCGCCGTTGCCAAAGAGCTGGGCGTTAGCTACTATGAGACCAGTGTCTTCACATACTTTGGCGTCAATGAGGTGTTTGAGAATGCCATTCGATCGTCGCTCATTGCTCGTCGACAGCAGCGCTTCTGGATGACGAACCTGAAAAAAGTGCAGAAGCCGTTGCTGCAGGCACCGTTTCGGCCACCAAAGCCTCCACCACCCGAAGTTACCGTTGTGGTTGGGCACTATCGTCAGGATATTTACAACATGTTCCTCTCGCAAGCCTACGCTGATCTGATTTTGGTCGTGGGCGGAACCAAGTTTTCTGTACACAGATTTATGCTTGCCGCTGCATCCAACATTTTCCAGCGCATTCTGAACACTGAACTCAGCGACATGGGTGGCCGTAGCAGCAGCGAGTCGAGCATGGTCAGCTCAACGTTTGGCGAGGCGACCATAGCCGATTTCAATGACGACACAGAATATCTCATACGCTACGAATCACGCACACAACGGTAATAGTGTAATTATAATAATCAGTTACCCACCTTTCTTACCCATTTTTAATTGATTACAGCATGTGGGAACATCTAAAGCGACGATCCAGCTATCAAGCTTTGCCACTGGTAGAGTCTAAGCGCTCCAGTGATTTACACAAAGAGCTACATCATCCAGTACTGCAGAGTTTGCGTTTGGTCCAAATGGAAAATCAACGAGGCCTCAGCGCTCTTCAAACAATTGTTACGCTAAGCAAACTTATCTCACCCCAGGCACTTCATCAATGCCTCAGATTCATTTACACTGGCACCATTGACAAGGAATGCAGTAATCTGCAGGTAACAGCCTACAACCAGTTATTATTTCGTAATCTCATTTATATTGGATATTGTGTTCACAGGAAATACGAGAAGCTGCCGACTTTTTAGAACTGCCGCAATTAACTACGTTACTTTCTAGGCCACAAACCGTCATGGACAGTCCCAGTGATGAACCAAATCCTCACATTTGTCTTGTGAGTTGCTAATTGACAATCAAATGTCGCAAATGCATAACTAAACTTTTTACAGCGCATAAAAGAGAACATGGAAAGGCATTGCATTGGAGACGGTTGCTTCAGCGATGTAACCTTTGAACTGGACGATGGTCTAATGAAGGTAATGATTTGAATTCGACATGGAAAATTATACACATATTTTGTTATTGTTGAAAAATTAAAGGCACATCGGGCTGTTCTGGTGGGTCGCTGTGATGTGATGCGCGCCATGCTTCTGGGCGATTTTCGCGAGGCACACTCCAATGTGGTAAGACAGTGCAATATTGTAAACTTATTAATGAATTATAAGATGCAATGGGTATTTTACAGATTGTTTTCCCCGGCGTTACCATTTACACATTCCATAAGCTGCTGTGCTATTTGTACACTGATCAAATTCCGCCCATCTCAGCGGTTAAATGCCTCAATTTGCTGGAATTGGCCAACCGTTTGTGCCTGCCGCGTCTAATCAATCTGATTGAGTGTCGCGTTATTGAAGATCTCACAATAATTTCACAAAACGAAACCAATGAAACGGTGGATCATTGCCTAACGTTGCTGGAAACCGTCAAGGTGCGTTTGTTCTTAAATGCAACATATGTAATAAGTGCTAACAAAAGATTTTCAGTTGCACAATGCCCATCAGTTGGCCGAGTGGTGTATGTCATATCTGTGCGTCAATTACAATGTTATCTGTAAGTTTTCACTCAAGGGCTTGAAAGCACTTCATCAGGATAATCAAGAGTATTTGCGTGAGCATCGCTGGCCACCGGTTTGGTATTTAAAGGACTACGACTACTATCAGCGCTGCATGAATGAGCTAAATAAGGAGCAGAAGCTGAAGAGTTCACGTCGCGATTTTCCCAGCGATGATGAGGGTTGCCTGTGCTTCACGGGAGGTAAGTGTCATCATCATCGCATAATTCACACATGCCACATGTATACACCAGATTAGCAATCATTACTCGACATCGGCGTGTCTTGCCACTTGATGACCCGACATATGTTACAGAGTCCTACTAATTGTTAGCATTCTTTCAATTATTGCCATTTGGAATACGTTCCAGGGAAAAGAAATGGAAAGAGCTCGATAAATTTAGTGTTTTGGGTTCTTGGCTGGCGGTTTGTATTTGTTATATACCCGATTATATTTGTTGTATATATATCGGTCTCATGCACCACACGATCGAAACCATCATCACAATTAATAACATGCAATATTTCGACGAAGTGTTCTCTTGCTGGCTGCTAGGTAAATCAAAGCGGACCGATGTCGTCAACGCCAGCAATCCTAATGGTGAGAGCAGCGGCACAACGGCCGAGAATCAAATATTCAATAGCACGGCCAACTCAATGAACCACATCGATCTGGAGGCTGAAATTGATCTGAATCTCTGACACCCAGCCTTAGGACATGGCAGGTGGGTAATTTATATAGCAATCAATGTCAATATTCTTATCCAATACTATAATTTACTGATTCTCAGATCACTACGCTTTATTGTGATTCTGCCCGTCCTGATTTGCTTCATCTGTACAATTTTAAGCATTCTGATACTTTTCCAAATCCACACATAACGATCCCCGTGTGGCAAACGTTTGGTTTGGTGGCGTCAGCTGTTTCTCACATTTCACATAAGGGAGGAGGTCTGCCCAGCAACACATTAGCATTCATTAAATTGCTTTTCTGATTTGCTTCAAATATGCCTAACCATAGTGCAATATATACATACAAACATCTATTTAATACATACTTAGTATGTATGGGCTGTATGTATGTAACATTTATGTATTATTTGTGCGCACTTTAAATGCAGAAATAATTAATGAACTGTATGATAAGCAAATTCATGTGTATACTTATACTTATGTATTTAAATTTTAAATTCCAGTTTAGGGAAACATTTGTCTAGCCATAGATTTTAAGCAACCAAATATGACCTAAGGACGCATTTTGTACAAAATGAAATATAGAGTAAAGCAATTATAAATATTAAAAAAAATATAAATCATATAGAAAACTAGAACATGTATCATTTATTTCAATCAAAAGCACACAATTAAAAAATATATACGTAACCCAATTACTTTTACACCGACTCTAATGTTTTATGGCTAGACAGAGAGATTGTGCCATCTTCAACATCGAGATCATTTAGCATGGCAATCAAATCCTCATCCTCTACAACAATCTCGGGCTTATTGTTATTATTATTACTATTCATTGGTTGCTCCGTTTCCTTGCCGCCCATCAGTTTGCCTAGCTCTATTTCTAACTCTTCCTCTTCGTTGGTGGTTACATCGGCTGTGCTGCTCGACATAACATCTTGAATTTCCCGATGCTGATCCATGGTCTCACGCACGTTCGCCAGCACTTCATCGACGTTGTCGTACTTGAGACCCGAATCGTTAAGCACCTTCTGTAACATCTTTGTGCCAATTTTGTAAGCGTCTAGCACGACACCACTGTGCTGTGCCTCATCCACATTTGACAGCAGTGTTTCTATATTGTGCAGGGCAATACTACGTCTCTCTTTTTAAATACAAACATAATTAGTAAAATATAATGGATTAGTCTCTATGCTATCTTGTACCATGATTTTTTTCCAGCAAACGCTTCTTGCGCAGGTATGTTTTGGCCAATTGCCGTTTGTTTTCCTTAACATATTGGATAGCCTTATTCTCGTTGATCTTGACCTCTTCTTCAATGCTTTCAAGCTGTTTTAGTAGATTAGCCTGTGTCATCTCCAGGTTATGCATCGCATGATCCGCCTCCGTAATAATTGGGCTGTCCTTCTCATTAGCTGAAAATGATGCAAATCAGTTACCCTAAAAGTTGAGTGAACTGATATTAAAAATACACACCTGCGATTTTGATAAGATGAATCCGCCGCGTTTGCCTTTCAATCGTATGCTCTAAGGCAACTTGCTTGCGTGCCGCATGAAATTGAAGGCATAAATCCAAAAAGTCGATGTGGATATGCATTCCACATGCTTCGCACAGCGACATAAAGTCTTTAAAGTGCAACAATTTTCCACAATTTGTCAGCAATACCTTCTCTTCCATTTCGTTGCATATGCTCTGGTTAGAATAGACAGAATGTGTTTTTATTATCCAGGATAAACGATTGAACAGAGACCTCACCAGTAAGACCTCCAAGTGAATCCATTCAACAAACGAATCAGCTGCGGCATCTGGTTTTAAAATGCTATGCTTAAGTTTGAGCCAGCTGTGCGACAAAGGGCGCTTCACAAAACTGTTGACCAACCAGCCGCTCCAGCTGTTTATTGGATCGTATTCGTATTCGGTGCGCAGGCGGACCTTTTTTTGTTGCTGCATTTGGGTCAGTACCGTGTCCAGGCAGGCGGGAATTTGTTCGCCCCGCTTGAACTGCAATTGCATTTCTCGCAAACAGATGTTCGCTTTGCCCATAAATGTGCAATACTGTTTTACCAGATCCATCCAGAAATGCATCTTTGTGTCGTATGCTTCGACATTCAAATGCCGCGGATGAAAGCTGGCGAATAGCAATTTTATCTTGTTGTTATCCTTCCAAACTGAAGGAAACTTAAATTTCTGGGTTTCATAATGGGCACTTATTTTATCACTTGTTGTACTCATTATTTTAAAATAATTCGTATTACAAATGGCAAATACCAAGAAAATTTGATTAAAATATCACTTTTATTTTTAATTCGCTAATCTTTCATTTTGTTTTTGTTTATATTATGCGTTGTTATTTCGCCTTAATACGCAAACAGTTATCGATATAAAGCGACCAATGATTGAAATCACGGACTGGAATATTAATCGATGTGTTTAATGGTCTCATCACTAATCTGGTCCAGAAAACAAAGCAATCAGCTGATTTGAGTTAACGTAAAGAAGAAGACAACAAGCAAGGCCACTAGATTTAGATATTTTTCGTAATTGTTGTAAAGTTTCAATTGAAAAGTGCAAAGTTCACCAATCAGATTACAACCGTTATCGAGTTCGGATGTTGATTTGCCATTAACACTATCAAGTTATCAAATTACAGGCGGCAAAACAGATTGTAAACAAAACAAAAACACATTTTTTTGACTCTGGGTTCCCAATGCCAATGCCAACAGAAAAAACTCAACGTTCTCTCGAGTCACTCTACAAAGCATAGGGAGTCATCTTACACAGAGGTGTAAGGAGCTAAGGTGCAGAGAGAGAGAGGAGGTCGTGAATTTCAATAAACTTCCTCAAAATTCCACTTTGATTCCACTCTATAACAACAACAATCAATCAACAACTGCTGCTTTTTGTAGCTGACTCACGTTGACTTAACTTGTCATCAGGAGGATAACAACGAAAACCGCGGCGCTTGCCGGTATTTAACTGTTAGTGAATCGAACGCAGCTGGGGTTTTTAGTGCCTCAACTTCAAAATGCAAGATGATGATATTGTATTTTGCCATCAGCTGGGCAGAGGTAAGTTTGCACTCGTCATTTCATGTTTGAGATACTAAAATCCAAATAGCATTGTTTGTATACAATTGAGAAGAGTACCAAAGCTTCGACGTGATGAATTTATAGTACTACGCGCCTATATTTATTAGGTACACTATAAGCTTCAAAGCTTACTTTGACGTTTCTGTTTTAAGCGCCACTTTTTATTTTGTTATGGGTTTATGCTCTTTCTTTTGTCTCACTTCGCCCATTCCCTCGTTCGCTCTCCCTCCTCCACATTTTATACAAAATAACTTTGGAACTAGAGTTTACACGTCCACGAACATACAAATGTGTGCACTATATATGTATGTATGTTTGTGTGTATGTGTAAGCAGGGAAAGCAACAATATGGCTTAAAATAATAATAATAATAACTTAAAGGGCAATCAGAGCCGCAAGCTAGCAAGCACTTGAATGCCGGGTTATTTATTAACTGAACCGATTTTGCTTAGTTATACGTTGCCGTGTTTGGTTAACTCAAGCTTGTGTCAAGGGTATTGCTCGTTTGTTTTAAAGTCGCATTAAAGTTTACCTTTGGTCGTTGTTATTTTTTTTTTGTTGCTGTTGTTTTTATTTGAGACATTTGCTTTCGCAATGCTCAAGTTCGACTTTTGCTTTTCGATGTCTCCTCATTAATATATTTATGCATGTGTGTACTCATTTAACACGGACTTGTCTCTGTAAATATATATGTATGTGTATGGCTGCTCATACATTAGTGCAAGCGCGACGATTGTGACGTCGACGCCAGCTCGGCTGTTGTAGCTGCTGCTTTTGCTGCGGCTGCTGTTGCTGCGGCTGCTGTTGCTGCTGATGTCGGCGTTGCCGCATCGCTTTTTTTTTACGAAGTGACAATGAAATTTCATTCAAACACGTTTCACGCCTTCGATCGGTCGTTCAAACGGATTGCGATCCATTCCATTCCCGACGCGTTTCGTGTTTTCTTCTACCCGAAACAACAGCAATAAGCCTGATCGTTTTCTGATCACTTATAAGCATAACAAGTTGCAATGTAAATACACAAATACATAAGTAGTACTTATTACATCGACAGGTGCGAGAATAGCTGCTAACAAAGGCTTGTCAGTGTGCGATACTTTGTTAAGGTATTCAAAAAGATTTAAAATGAAAGTGCCCGTGCGCGACTCCAAATATTCGTTTAACTTGAAATTATTCAAATTACATAACGACAAAAAAATAACAGCAACACCAACAGCCCAACAACACACCAATTCACCGACAACCCAAATGATCTCCACTAAAAGAAATTCATGGCGCGCTTCGTGGCGTGCCATTGGAGTCGGTAAAAGAAGCAAATCCGTCAACAACACCAGCAACGACGACAACATCAGCAACAATATCAATGAGAGCAATCTAATACAATCGACCATGAACGGTGAAAATTGGCTAAATGAATCATGCAATAATCAATCCCATCTGATGGATCCCGCAAAACACATCCCCAATGGTGATGATTTGATGTGTAAGTAGGCCATTCATTCAAAGTGAACCAATTGTTCATAGAACACCATTAAGCAGAATCTGATCTAATCCATAACAAAGCTCATTTTCTGCTTGTACCAAAAAGTGATAAGAACAACAGCAGATAACTAAATCAACGAAAACAAAGTTCAAATCAGGAGTGAAAATTAAGAATGAATTATTCGTCTACCAAAAAAAACAAAATCTAAATCATAATAAAAATCTATATTCAACTGTAAGTAAATTGTAAAAATTGTCTGGAAAGAATTCATTGAAGCACCTCAATTGGTATTGCATTCGTTAATATGATAATGGAGAAATTAAAGCCGTTTTTCTTTCACTCGGTCTCTCTCTCTCTCTCTCTTTCTTTACGTCTTCTTGATTATAAACAAATCGGACTTGATGAAAATATATTGTGTTCCATCAAACGACAACGAAAACGACGTTTTGCAATAAGTGAACCAACTATTTTTTTTGTATACGATATAACACTCCAAACCACATCCTCATAATAGACACTATTAAACAACATTCAATTCCGATTGGGTTCACATCCGTTAGTTGCCTGATCAGCAATTCAGCCCCACTTTGAACAATTTTTGCACCAGCATGGGCAAAAGTGATAGGAAAAAAATAAAAGATTCTTTGCTCTCTTGAAGCAATCAGCTGATAGGGAATAATAAACGGGAAACTGTTTATTTTACAATTTAATTTTGTTGAGAGCTAAATAAATTCGGTCGAATTTTATATTTGTATTTGGGTTTTACAGCGTATTCGCTGAAAATGTAAGTGTTCGTTTATTCTGATTAGATATTAGTAAGTTAATTTTTATGACTCGCCAGACAATGCTTTAGTGTAACCAATTCAGCAGCCTGCGGTCATTTAAAAAACTAATTAACTGGCGATAAAGCGGCGTCTAAGGCTAGATAAGAAGTAGACGTTGCTATCGCTAACGCTCTCTTTTCCTTTGCTCTCTCTTTCGGTCTCTTCCACATGTTTTTGGGCAGTTCGATTTTAGCCCTCATGCATTTAAACAGAATATATAAACTAACAGTTCGTCGCCGAAGCTAATAACTATAACAAATAACGCATTGTGTGCCTACCCGTCGAAATTAAACAAAATGTTTTCGCTCTTCATTTCTATGCACTAAACATCAACAACCCATTACAATCGCGAATATTGGTGAATATTAGCTAATACAATGACTGAAACACTGGATTTTTTATCGATCTTTGATCTGATCATTAAAAGCGGTACGTGCTCGTGCCATATTTATAGCCACTTATACTATATATACTCAATGTGTCGGGCGAATTAAAGCATGTTAGCATTTATTACTTAACTAAGAATCTGTATTAAGAAACCACTCAACGTCAATTAGACTTAGACATTATTTTAATGGAACTGACAGTAAATACTAATATTGTTAGATTGAAAAGATTATGATTCTAAATAATGGGTCGAAATTTACTTGCAAATCGATCTTACTTGCAAATGTAGTATTTCTGGAAGCGTGCAGATAACTATTCATTCTTGTTTATATCATAGATTAGATTAACACATAAAATAGTGGATTTGCTCAAAGCCGTAATTATTTGTGTAGTATCTTCTAGTAGATTAAAAACACTTACCTGTACTCTCTATTTAATTATGTGTGCTTGTCATTTTCAGTTTCAATAGTATTCCTTCTGTAAAAAATTGGATTGTTTACTTAATATTTGACACAATAATTTTGACTTTTAAATTTCAAGAATAGAAAATCAGAATGTAAATTAGAATGCAGCGACGTAATGCTGCGCCCATATATGGGTTAGTGAACAAAGGGTGCTTCTCGCCATTGGGATCGTTCCATTACCGTTCAATTTGTAAATGTGGGTACATATTATGCTCTCTATAATGTAAAACGTATATTATTCAGTTAACCTATAATATGATTTCAATTATTACAGCGATGCCATGGTTTGGAATGGATATAGGCGGAACTCTCACGAAATTGGTATACTTCGAGCCAAAGGATATAACGCCTGATGAGCAGGATTGCGAGGCGGGGATATTACGCAATATCCGACGATATCTAACCAAAAATTCTGCATATGGCAAAACCGGACATCGCGACACGCACTTGCAGGTGAGCCTCGATTTAATAATATAATTATATAGGATAAGTGTTGATGATTTAATATGTGCGTTAAAACAGAAATCTGTAACTGAATGAATCAAAAAATCTGTTATAGATTTGATTTGTTTCGCCAGGCATCATTTGATTCATTTTAAATGCCTCTCTATATATGTATATATTTTTTTTCGTACTAAAATCGTTTTGCATTAACGTCAACGTTATCATTATCTTCTAAGTAATGCTAATGCGATTTACGTTGTCCGCACCCAGCCCATTAAGTGAAAGATCATATTCAGGTCGAATATGGTTCGATAGCTAGATTTTGCAATACCTAATGAAATAATGCATCGGTCTGTAAATCTCAGCTAACTGAACAGACATTCTCGTGTTCATTTGAGTTTAATTCCGCTTATTATACTTGTAATCTATTTGATTCACTTTGATTTTCTCTAGCTTTGAGCTTTTTATAAAAACTTCTTAATGAATTGTGAGATTGCGAAACGTATCGTGAGCCATTTGTATCGTAGAGCGCAATGACATCGGCAAGTTATCTAATTAAAATTGACATCGAATGGGACATGGAGCGTTGTGGAGTTACGTCCCTACGACATGAAGTCGTGGTGGATGATGTTGAGCGAGGCGCAAGCGCGTCCTGTTAATGAGGTGCGTACTCTGTACGAGTCCTTGGTGAATGTGTTTCCCACGACGGCCTGTTTCTGGAAGCTCTACATTGAGATGGAAATGCGTAGCGGTTTCTATGAGCGTGTCGAGAAACTCTTTCAGCGTTGCCTGGTCAAAATACTCAAAATTAATCTGTGGCCTCAGCATGCACAAGGAGAAGATGTCGCAGGTGTATGATTTCGCACTTAAAAAGATTGGCATGGATTTGCATTCGTTGAACATTTGGCAGGATTATATCCATTTCTTAAGCGGCGTTGAGACCATTGGCAACTATGCAGTGAATCTAAAGAATCAAAGGTGATTTCTACGCCCATTGTCGGCATTGGTCACGCATCGCGTCATGTTTGCCAACGAGCAATGCCTGTTGGTGCTCAGCCATCATCCGGCCGTGTGGCATCAGGCATACAAATTTCTGGAGACTAGTGCCGGCGCTCTTGCCGAGAAGGGCGATCTGTTGGCGGCGAAAATCTTTGCCAACGAATGTGCCAACATTTTGGAGCGCTCCATAAACCTAAGCGGACTTCGAGGAGGGTCGTCTTAAGTACGACAAGGTGCACAGCATCTATAACAAGTTGCTCGCGAGGGCATAATGTCGGCGCGTGCAATTTTCAAGAAGGCACGCAAGAATTTACGATCCAGCTATCATATCTATGTGGTGGCCGCTCTAATGGAGTACTACTGCTCCAAGGACAAGGAGATTGCTTTCCGCATATTTGAGCTGGGACTCGAGAGTTACGGCGGCAATCCCGGTTACGTCTTATGCTACATCGATTACCTATCAAATTTAAATGAGGAGCACAACACAAGGCGGATCTTCGAGCGTGTCCTTAGCTCCGGCTGCCTAACGCCGCCAAATAGCGTGGAGATATGGAATCGCTTCCTTGAGTTCGAGTCAAACATTGGTGATCTGTCTAGCATACTGAAAGTTCAGTGCCGTCGGAATGCAGTCTTTGAACATCTAAAGGAGTACGAGGGCAAGGAGACGGCACTGCTGGTGGAACGCTACAAGTTCCTCGACATGTATCCCTGCAACGACATCGTGCTCAAGTCTATTGGCTATACGAGCTCTTTCAAAGGCGATGCCAAGGGTAAGGGAGAATCGCTACCTCGACCGGATTTCACACAGATGATAACATTCAAGCCTAGCAGCCGCGCCATGTCCGGCGCCCATCCGTTGGTGGGCGGCATCTTTCCTCAGCCATCAGCATCACACTCTACTCCGCCCTGCCGCCGCCCGATTGTTATCGCGGACCATTTGCCTGCGTGGAGCTGCTCTTCGACATCTTTATGCGTCTCAATCTGCCGGAGTCGGCACACCAGCCAAATGGCGACAACGGCTTGACGCCGAAGATTTTTGATTATGACAAATCAGCCGACCGTCGTCTCCTGTCCCATGGCCATGACAGCGATGATGAACTGCGACCAACAAAACCACCCCCAAACGATATCTATCGACTGCGACAACTCAAGAAATTGGGCACATCCAAACAAATTTGCATAAAAGCGCAAAATATTGCATAAATATAATGGCATAGATCAGTTTATAAATATGCATGCTGTGCCCAATCATTTATAAATAAATGTTTGAACTCTAGTTGAAATGTTATTAATATTCTCTTATTATATAAAGTACAATGTTCAAAAGCACTTTTTAGCTGTAGTTGGCAGTATAAAGGCTAAATTCACATCACTAGGCGGTACTCATATTGTATGCGAGACGTTGACGACAAGTTTCCCTAGAGCATTCATTGACTTTTGACTTCCGGGTGTTGCCTTTTCCCGCACGCCTTTTATTTTAAATGGTTAATGACATATTTACGTCGCCAATTACTTTCACACTTAGGGAACTAGAAATTGTCTGAAAAGTTTGAGTATGCAATTGATTGTTGTGTAATAAAATAAGGTAAATACGTTTGGCAAATGCATTGATAGACAAATCATAGTCTAATCTAAGCACGGGCAAAGTTCCATTTACATGTTAATGATATTAAAATTGTTAGCCAGTCTGGGAAGTCCGACTTACTATATACATATATGTGCTAACAGCTGTGTCAAAATACCAATATAATAATCACAATAAATAATCATAAATGTATACAGCTGTCTAATTAATTCGTATATTTCCTTTTGCAGATGGATAATGTTGAGATCAGAAAGCGAAGAGGATCTCTCCATTTTATACGCTTCCAGACAACAGACATGGGCAACTTTCTATCGCTAGCGAAGCAGAAGGGAATGGCGGAGCTGGTGACCACTGTGTGTGCAACCGGCGGTGGTGCGTTCAAATTCGAAAGGGACTTCCGTGACCAGGTGAACATGAAGCTGGCCAAGTTCGATGAGCTGGACACGCTCATCAAGGGCATACTCTTTGCCGATATGCACAATTCTACGGAATGCTATTACTATGAAAATGCGCAAGAGATTATGTAGGTCACTAAGGATATTGCTGCCAGAACTATGCTGAATTAACTTGCCCCTTTTTTGTAATTTGCAGGAAGAGCGAGAAGCGCGCTTTCAACTTTTCGCAGCCGTTTCCCTTTATACTGGTGAATGTTGGTTCAGGTGTATCTATTCTGGCTGTATACGGACCGGACAACTATAAACGCATTTCGGGCACCAGGTAATATCGATCTGTACTTATCTGCTTTATATGACTAAGTTAAGCTCATGTCGGTTTATAGCTTGGGCGGTGGGACATTCCTGGGTTTGTGTTGTCTTCTTACCGGCTGCACAACGTTCGAAGAGGCCATTCAATTGGCCACCAAGGGTGACAATCGCAAAGTAGACAAACTGGTCAAGGACATCTATGGTGGTGACTACAATCGGTTCAGTTTGCCCGGTGATTTAGTAGCGTCCAGGTAAAAATAACTCTCTCTTATATTTTCTACATTTAGTTATATGTTTTTTTACATTTTGTGTTTAGCTTTGGTCAGATGCATATAAACGACAAACGCCAATCGGTATCCAGAGAAGATCTGGCCAATGCCACACTTGTCACAATCACCAACAATATTGGCTCAATAGCGCGAATGTGCGCATTGAATGAAAAGATCGATAGGGTAAGCTATGAGTTTATTTTCATTAAAATCGAATCTAATCTTTTATGTTTCACGTTAAGGTCGTCTTTGTGGGAAACTTTCTGCGAGTGAATCCCATTTCGATGAAACTGCTTGCGTACGCCATGGAGTTCTGGTCAAATGGCACTATGAAGGGTCTGTTCCTGGAGCATGAAGGTTACTTTGGCGCCTTGGGCTGCCTGCTGCAGTTCAATGGCGAGCTGGCTGCGGCACTTAACGAGAACCTCGACCATCCCCAACAGCCAGACACAGATAATCTCACTCACTCATCGCAAATACAGTCTGCTGCGGACGAATTTCCACCCGAATGTCCAGCCGGAGCGGAGAAGTCAAATAATAAAACAAACCCCACAACCAGATAGTCGTTTACAACATACGCGTCGGAAAATCAACTGTATCATATACGTAATGCATCGGAAACCGAACGAAGCCAAAATATGGAATGATAATAGATGTATTCGGGTGCATTTCCGCGATAATTTGCATTACATATTTGTCTTGGGTTAAGTTTAAACATGTAGAGGATGCACAAATTGTATATGTATGAAATTAAACAAAAAACAAAAAAAAAAGGAAGAAAAATTGATTAAGTGCCTGTTAAAACGCAACAAACTTAAGGCTTGCTAAATAATTGTTACTTAATTGCAACATACAACTTGATGCCAAATGTCAGCACGTTACAGTTGTTATTATTGGATTCCTATTCAATTTTTGTTGTTTTCCAATAATGTAAGCACATATATAGATATTAAAAAGTATTACTAATACTTTAAATGGCCGTTTGACTGAGCGATTGTAATTAGTCCTCAAACAATATAAATTACCTATTTTAATTTACAAATGTTCAGAGAATCTATAACTTACTTTCCATAGCTGCTCGGTTAGAAATCTAATACTGTACACACGATACACATAATTAACCGCATGTAATACAAATAGTTAAAATACATATACGCATTATAAAATATGCACTTTTACATCTGTAAGTTTTTACCTTGTGAAACAAATGTATGTTTTCTGCGGCACTCCTAAGGCTTGTTTGTTTGTTTAGCATAAGTTTTGTGGTCTATTACTGTAAGATTTTACATTGTCGACTATTTGAGTAAGCTGGCTAATGCAATTTGTATATCGAAATCATTTCGATTGGATTTAAAACAGCCGCATGTCAAATGCAAATAAATCTATTATCTTAATCAGCTGGGTATAGTATACAAATATTTAATTACTGGTCATAAAGTAATTTGGTCATTTATAAATAAAGCTCAATATTTGAATGAAACAAGTTTAATGCAATTACTAACATATTCAATTAACAACTCATTTAATGTTCTTGGCAATCTTATTAACACCATCCTTAATATTTGCTGCATATTACAAATTTACAAATTACATTACAAATTTGTTTTATCTTTGAAGCTCATAGAAATTGCTATAATCCCTTTGGAGACTGTAGCTGGATGTAAAGTCGAACACCCGCAAATTGTGATCAGTTGCGACAAACATGTATTGACTGTCGCAGGCAAGGCTATAAACAGGCGAGCTTCTGTGGGATTGACGCGTGCGTCCCGGAAAATACAATTGTATGTATCGCCTGGGCATGCGAATGTCGTACAGGTTAACTCGACCGTGATGCTTTGTGCCGCACAGCACCCCATACAGACCATCATACTCCAGACAGTAGATAGACGAGTCGAAGGGATCCTCCCAAATAGAGACATCACGATCCGTGCGCCGATCAAACATGCGGAATGTGGTATCGAAGTTGGCAGTAAATATAACATTATCATCTTTTAATTTGAGGTCATAAATGGAAATGCTGTTCGAGTTGAAAGTCAGCTCGTCGCCACTGTGCCAAAGAGAATCCAGAATAGAATAACAAACTTAAGTAATCATGAACAGTTGCCTTACCTCTCTACATGAATGGCCCGCAATGCTCTGCGTCCCTCATCCGTATAGAGACCGCCATAGAGCCACTGGGAATCGTCACTAAGTTTCGTCGCTTTGAACGAATGCTGTAGGTGCATGAAAAGATCAAAGTGTGTCAATCCAAACTCCTTGGACCGTTTCCATAGTTTGCAGCAAGTGTCTGTGCTGCTCACAAATATATCGTCCACAAAATCAACGCAATACAAATATTCCCTGGCACGATGCATGCGCTGCTCCGTGATCCCATCAGCATCGCTCACAAAGCAAGTGCCACAGACTCGCCCCGCGAAAATTGTGTCCTGCTTCTTGACGAAATCAGAGATATCGGATATGGTGGGTGTGGTGATCTCCTCAACGTAGCGACGCTGCAGTGCCTCGGCACCAGCCCGTAGGTATTTACGCAAATAGTTTGCATGTGTTATGTACAAAGCGTCAGAGACCAGGCACAGCTTGGAGGCGAACATCTGGGCATGGTGGTAATAATGTCGCTCCACATACGCACCATTTAACCAATTGCGTGCCACTTGTAAGCGCCGAAAATAGGTCAGCTGTGCTGGATTCCTGAAATAAACACAATTGTTAAATACACACAAATATGTATAAATGTTTATTTACCTATTCTCGACACATGGTCTATTCCTATGTCCACATAGGAGCAGATCTTTTGTCATGGCATAGAAGATGTTTTGATCGATAACAGTGCCCAGATAGTTGTTGGCCTGGCACAAGATGACAAGCTCTGATTCCGACAAATATTTAAAAATTCGCAAAAGGCAGTCAATGTTTAGGTCCGTAATTTTCATTTTGATCGTTTAAATCGTTGTCACCGGGATTTACAGGTGCTGTCAGGAAGTGCCTAACATTTAGTAAAGCACATGAAATGGTTTCGAAAATGGTGGCTTTCCCTTCTACGAACATTCTTTGAACAGAAAAAGCCTAAGTAATTCGTAAATAAGTTTTGATAGGAATCCACCTTTTTGATAACAAACTTCTTCCTTCGGCAGAATCGTAAGACATCGAAATCGAATAGCTACATTTTATATTCGATGATAGCTTATAATAATAATAATAAAAGTTAAATAAAAATCCGATTCAAAACTTAAAAACTACTTAATAATACTACTTAATAAACAATATTATAAATATTATAGCAAAGGACATTGTTAAATTCCCTGGCACGAAATACAATACTTCTAATAATAATGTGACCGCTCGATTTTAAATCGACAGTCGTGTCTTAGTTGATAGGCGCTGCTATCGATTGTTCGCAAGTGCTACAAGGGGGACAAAAAAACAAAAAGCGCATTAAACACGGAATGACAAACAAGTCAAACGGTCGACTCAGCGAATACTTCGCCAACGATCCGCCTATTTTTTTTGATGAGCTGACATCTACTAAATCAAAGCCGAAGGACACGCAGCTAACAAGCGCAGCTGAAAAGCCCGGCAGAAATATGTTGGCCAGCACATTTACGGGTAGTTTTCAAGCGCCCGAATACATAGAAACTGCCGAAGCAGAAGAGCCAATAAAAGTCACCGACGATGTGAGAAATCTGTGGCAAGTGCCCACTCCTAACGAGCTTGGCAAGCTGTCATCACACCTAATTATGCCAGGACTGCACATAGCCAACGATTTGGTAAATATATAAATACATTTATAGCTAGTAATCTGATTTAAGCTAGTAATCTGATTTCTTAGCCTGATCCGATAGCGATTGCTGTGCGTCAACATCTGGAGGAAGCGGAATTGCAGCAGCGGAAAATTCTTGGCGTCGAGGAGGTGACGCAGGATGAGCGTGGCATACGGACGCTAATCAATGCCAGCTGTTTTCGGGCCGCTGTCAATCTCACGGGCAGACTGCTAACCATCTATGGCCAGGGCTATGGCCGAGGTGGTCAGCCGGCCAAGCATTCGCCGCATTCCCTGCAGTTGTGGTTTACACGGCTTGCCCTGCTGGCCAAGCTGGGAGAATATGAGCTACTGCAGGCGGAAGCTGAACCCTTCAGCCAGTTAAATGGACCCGATGTATTCTACGAATTTTACCCGGAGATGTACAAAGGGAAACAGGGCTCCATTGCGTGCTTCTCGTTTCGACTGCTGTTGGCCGAGCTGCCCATTTACCTGGGCAAACCACATCTGGCACTGGATCGCCTCTCCGAGCTCCATGTGATCAGCAACGATATCAAAGCGCACTACGAAAGGCTAAAGATTGAAACAGCAGCTGAATTTTGGCAGCGACGAGCTGAGCGTGTTTTACAATCGATCATCAACTGTGCTCTGATGGTAAGTCTAATCAGAAAGGATTAAAGGGATATATATTTTACAATTCATAACTGATCTTGCAGATGAAGAAATTCAGCATGATTGATGATATAATGGGTGGAATGCTGCTGACGCGTACTTCCCTTAGCAAGGAAGAGCGACGATCTTTGTATTCGGCTTGGGGCCGCATTTATCTCCAAATTGGCGATATTTTTGGAGCCGAACAAAAGATTGCAGAGTCTCGTCGTTTGCGCGAAATGTGAGTCATTTTTGCTGATTGATTGATCATTATTAATTATACTATTTTTACAGTAATACGACGGCTGATTTACGGGATCTGGTGGACAAGGGACTGATTGCGGTGGCAAAAAATGATTTTCCAGAGGCTTATCTTATATTCCAGAAGGCGTTGCATTTGGACTCGGGCAATACGATGATACTGAATAATATGGGCGTATGTCTGCTATATGCCGGCAAACTCAAGGATGCCATCAACTTGTATGAGCGCGCCATTAATATGAATCCGCAGAAATCATTAAACGAAAGCTTGTTAGTCAATTTATCAACTTTGTATGAGCTGGAATCAAATAATTCCAAGGCGAAAAAGTTGGATTTGTTGCGTTTGATAAACAGATTTAAGCCGGATCTCAATATAAGTGTAGAAATTTGCCTTAAGCTTCAGGCAACAAATTAGTGAAGAAATATATATGTGTAGTTATTGTTGGTAAACATTCCTTATTCTCCATCCATTGAAATTGAATAAAATTCAAAATCACAAAATTTCTATGTATTAAGAGGTGTATAAGTTTTTGGTACATTTGTACCATAAGTGGCAATCGTGCGCGCGAATTATCGATTGTTGCTAAAGGTGCATATCGACCAACTATGGATTTAGAGCATTTGTAACTTTTAATATTTGTTAACTTTTAATTAGTATAAAACTAAATGATCATACACAATTATTTGTAATACTTATTTCTACAGGTTTGCTAATGTGTTATTCGATATTCCAATATAATATAATAATCGATACTGCTTTTGCACCATTTATGACAGCAATTTCTGGATCTGGTCACACTTAGCTGGTGAAGTACTTCTGGAAGAAGTTTTTCAGGAATTTTTTGTAAAACATAAATAAATCGTATTAATAATTACGTACATACGTTATAAATGTTTGAAAATACGTTGTGCGTTTTTTGTTTAATAGGATAGTTGAAAATAGGTGAGTTTAGTGGCATTTAAATGCATTCCAAATATGACCATACGAAACAGCAGCAAGGCGTAGTTTATATTGATGTGGTCGAAAAGAAAGTGTAGAGAAATTTTCGGTGCAGTTCACAATGTTGTTTATAAAAAAGCATATTAACGGCAAATGACACAATTGCAATGCACCGCGCGCCAACAATCTAACACTGCGCCAACCAAAACGTCAAATAAATGATCATTTTTATGATAATTATTATTTTAGTTGCAATTAGTGTCTATGTGTTTTGGATGGAAAAAGCGCGCCATTATTTCTGTGACTGACACGACGTAGACACAAAACCAGAGAGCAGCTCGTCAATGCTAGTGTTTTTTTTTCTATTGAAGTCATTGCATTTGTTTATAGGAAGTAATGCAATCGTTATGTGCGAGTGTATGTGTGTGTACATTGCAGCAATAAAGTTGACTGCAAATAATTTTGTATGTTTTTATTTGTACGGTGCGCATACGCTAGGTACACGCTCGTCAAAACATATACACAAACAGGCAGGCAGAAAATCTCTATTCTTTTGCAATTTGTTTTGATTTCTCATTCGTTTGTGTGCTGCTCGTTGCGGTCTCTCGCGCGCTCTCACTCTCCCGCTCTTTTTCACTCTCGCACTCTCTTTTTGTTTACAAAACATGCGCGTCGCTCACCTGTTAAGCTCTAGACTTGAAGTTATAAAGGGAGGGGTGGGGAGAGGGGTTCATTGCTCTGTAATAATAATGGCATACCTATATGTATATATATATATATATGCGTATAAGAACATAAACAGTTATGCGTCACATTAATGACGATCCTTTCATGTTGGACACTTGCGCGTACTCTCTGGCTTGCGTTGCTAACTCGCTGAGTGTTTCTTGCCGACTACTTGCCGTTAAGCTGGAACCGAAGTATTTCAATGCTGACTGCTGCCGCGGCTCTCCATATCTCTCTCAAACGCGCTCTCTTTCTTTTTCGCTCGCACTCAACCTTTCTCTCTTGACAAACGTAAACAACAAGAACTGTTATTAATACCAAAGTGTGTGTGTGTCCGTGTGTGTTTTTGTGTTTTTGCAGAGAGCTCCTCAAATGGCGGCCAACAATAATAATAGCAATATGCACAATTTGGGAGCGCTGCAGGTGCCGAGTTCGGTGATCTCCTCCACCGGCACCATAGTGAATCCCATGATGCAGACCACCACTAGCGCCCAAAGTGCCTGGGACCAGCTAACGGCGAGTGCTTCCAACAATATGACGCCATCGCCTACAACGGCATCAGCAGCTGCAACACCAGCAGCTGCAACAACAACAACAACATCATCATCAATGACGGCAACAACAACTGGTCCAGGAACCGTAGCTGGCAGCACGATGGGAACAGATATTGGATCTGGACACATGATGAGTGCAGGTAGCTCACCAGTGTCCAGCTGTTCATCGCCATCGACGCCGACAAAATCAAATCATGCTGCCTCAACGCTGGATGCAATGGCGCATACTCCGCAAGGTCCACCAACGCTTGGACCCGGCGGCTATGGGGAAGAGCTTACCGCCGAGCTGGTGAACCAGGGCTGGCGCAAGTTCTGGTCGAAGCGTGAGAATCGGCCGTACTACTGGAACAAGGTGACCGGCGAATCGCTGTGGGAAATGCCTGGGGCGCGTCCCTTCGATCCACTTACGGATCCGCTGGGAATATGCCATGCTGGTGGCGGTGGAGTTGGTGGGCCAACGCCGATGACGCCGCACCAGCAACAACAGCATCATCATTTAAAGCGCCGGCCATCGGATGACATGCACATACACCCGCACCCGCATCATCATCAACAGCTGCAGCAGTCCCACATGGGTCAACAGCATGGCGGTGGACCGCCAATGAAAAAGTTTGTGCTTTCCGGTCCCTGGGATCTGGAGGTGTGCACGAATGCGGTAATTGTTGAGCGGCCACCCACGTTACTGCCACAGCCGCATCCGGAGATTGAAGCGTTACGCGCTGCCTCCTGCATGAAGTTGATCAAGACCTATGAGGATTTGTGCATGCGTCGGGAGAACATTAAAGCGCCGCGTGACTCCTTCAATCGCTGGCTGATGGAGCGCAAGGTGATCGACACTGGCTGCGATCCGTTGCTGCCCAGCAGCTGCCTGCCCGAAATCTCCAGTTCGATGTATCGGGAGATCATGAACGATATACCCATTAAGATCATCAAACCCAAATTCACTGGCGATGCACGCAAACAACTCTCCCGTTACGCGGAGGCGGCCAAACAGATCATTGAGTCGCGTTCGGCGCCGGCAGAGTCCAAGAAGGTGGTCAAATGGAATGTGGAGGATACATTTCAATGGTTGCGCCGAACAGTAGGGGCCAGCTACGAAGACTTCCAGGATCGTTTGGCGCATCTGAAGCGCCAATGCGAGCCGCATTTGGTAGAGACCGTCAAGAGTTCGGTGGAAACGTTATGCGTGAAGATCTATCATCTGTCGGCGGAACATGCGCGAAAAATACGCGATCGCCATCTGCAGCTGCTCAAGGATCATGGGATACCGGAGCCAACGCCGCCACCACCGCCGCCGCACCTGAAGAAGGTCTGGTGCTATCCAATTCAGTTTGCGGTGCCCTCACCCCGAATGCCGGCCATCGAATATCTGCAGGATCGCGATCACATGATCATCAAATACACGCCCGCGTCGATCAATCAGCCAGATGCTCAGTACATCAACCTCACCTATCTGCAGAAACTGGAGCAGCTCTATCGCCACAATTGTTTCGATGACAAGAAATTTGATCTGTTCATCGGGCGCGTCTGGTGTCTGCTCAAGCGATACCAGACATTTTTGGGCAATGCTCTCAACTCATCGCAAGAGGCGGAGCTTACCCAGGCATCGCTGCCAGTGCCCGCTTTCGAGTGCCTTCATCGGCATTTCGGTGTCAGCTTTGAATGCTTTGCATCGCCATTCAATTCCTATTTTCGGCAATATTGCTCAGCATTTGCTGACACGGATGCCTACTTTGGTTCCAGAGGGTGAGTTAAGATAACATGAAGTCGACATTGATATTATCCATATATCGATTTTGTTATTAACTTAAATCGGCTTAATGCCTGCTTTTCAAATTACTTGAACAAGTGTCAACCATAAAAAATATGTATTTTTAATATCTGACTTCTATTTAAAAGTGTGCTAACAGATATTTTTTTGTCATGTAGGCCTTTTCTGGACTTTAAGCCAGTTTCCGGTTCCTTTCAAGTGAATCCACCGCAGTGCGAGGAGCTAATGGATGCCTGTTTAATACACATTGATAAACTGCTCACGGACTCCATGGAACCGCTCAGGTAAATCTCTAGTAGAAATACAATTAAATGTTATTAATCTTAATGTATGCATTGTTGTGCATTTCTTGCACAGCTTTATTGTGTTTCTGCCTGAGTGGAAGAGCATATCAAAGCTGGATGAGAGCATGTACAAGCGTCGCTCCATGGTCGTGCTGGGAATGGCGCACGAATACAGACATGGCTATCAGCATATGCTGCAAAAGTGAGTAGTTCAACCAAATAATCAACTTCAAAGCAATTTAAACTGATCAATTTCAATGTACTTTAAAAGATCCGAGGTGCTAATCAAGTGCATGCAGGGCACTCAGGTCGTTTGGCTGCAAAATAGCGCTGGCTTTGCACGCTGGGGACCCAACGAGATTCGAGTGGAGGCACTACGTGAGGCGTTCCGGCCGCAACGTGATCGAGAGCGTGAGCGTGCCACAGCTGCTGCCGCATCTGCTGCAGGCGGCAGCAACTCCAATCAGCAGCAATCGCCACCATCGTCAACAGTGGCATCGACGGCCTCATCAGCTATTGCCACATCAGCCACACCAGCCACGCCTTCCATAGCAAATAGTATCAACAGCATCAGCAGCACTGTCAGTGGCCTTAGTAGCAGCACATCAACCGCTGTTACCGTAGCCATTACATCGAACAGCATCGGCAGTCCGGCAACATCAACGTCTTCTGTACTGACACCTCTGTCGCCGCACACGCCCACTGGGACACCATCGCAATTCCCGATGACCATCAGTAATACGAGCAGCAGCAGCAATTTGGTCGCCGCCTCACCAACGATGAGCGTTCAGAGCGATTGCTCATCTCCCTCTTCATCCACAATGTCTCTGTCGCCAGCGCCAGCCTCTGGCGGCTATCCGGATGGTGGAACGACGGCAACAGCGGCTGCTGTTAGCATAACGGCAACAGCAGCGAGCACATCTGCTGCATCGCCGTTTGGACCAACAACTAGCATTAACAGCACAGCCGTAATCAATTCGGCTGTTTAGAATGAATTTGGGGCGTGAGTTTTGTATATCACTTGTCTTATTTCTTTAAGCTAACAACAGTGCACCATGGGGCTAAGTACCATTATTTTGTTTCCTTCATTTAGCGTTTATGTGTTAGGCATAGGTTTTTAAATATTTCGAGGGTATTCGCTGATTGCTAATTGCAGTAATTCAAAAGTAGTTTTTAAAGTAGATATTTTCTTGTGCTAAACTGATAAGTTTCTAAATTAGTTTTCAGTCGGTCTTCAACTCTATTTCTTTTTGAGACTTGTGTCAAGTCTCAGTGAATACCCTCGACAACTTGAACTAATTTTTACAAGTTTAAAGTTAATTAATTGTATATATGTTTTTTATCAATTATAAATAGCTGATACTTAACTACGGCCTGGCTGTTGTTTATCTTTGCAATTTACCCTAATTATAAAGGCCAAGTTACCCACAAGAAATTAAAAAGTAAAAAAAAGATTAAGGTTTAGATATGCATACATAGTATGGGTAGAATGGGTTCCACTTATCCTTGATTGGGTAACATATTAAAACTAACAAATTGTTTTCATGTTCTTAAAACATTACATAGCAAACCCATATATATATAAATATATTTATACGAAATACAAAATGCACTGAGAATCAAGCAATGTTTTTGATTTGTCATTCCGTGCTGCACGTTAATTTTATATACAATATATTTGAGTAAGCCCCAAACAATCTTTTGTGAGACTATAAACTTATGATATAGGAATATAACTTAAAACAAAACTAATTTATCGTATGTACAAATCGATAAAAATATTTAACTTAAGTAGTCGAAAAAAAAATTATTAACGGATCGCGCAGAGAACCAAATTTGTAATAAAAGAAAAGAAAAGCATAAGCAACAACTACGCATCGCACAATGAACCTAATATACCTTATATAGGGTTATCACAATCGATTCTATTGAAAGCCGAAACTGATATCGTGATCCAGCTGTGGATTGTGTCCAGTTAAGTTGCCAATGGAATCTATCGTGAATAGACCTAAACAATTTTAATAGGAATTTAGCCAATTTAATAGAAACCTAGCAAACAAATTACCGGCATCTTTAGATAAAAAAAGTAAATTCTAATAATAAGTTCAAATCAATATCACATAAGCTGAACTGTTACAACACCCGGCCACCCCATCACCCATTATCGACACGATTCGTTACATTTTTTAAAAAACCAATTCACATAAAAACACATAAAAAAAAACGGCGCTTTCGTCGCATAGTTTAACAAATCGCATAATTAAAGTTTCTTTCAATTAATCAAACTGTTTTATTTTATATATGTATGTATATATATATATTCGTAACGTAGTGTGTGTTATCTTTTGGTAGCAACTATGGATATGGATTAGCCGTTGACTTTAACCTAAATGCTTAACTGAAATCGCAAACCGTTTAAATGTCATAAGTTAAATGTACAATGTTTGGTTGCAGCTAACGCAACAGATATTACCAATACAATTTATATATATAGCCAGATTATATACGCTATGTAGAAGCCTTTGCCAGCTATTACATGATCTCTAAACTAGAATCGCTATTCTTGGTCACCACTTCGGTTTCCGACGAACCCGACCCGGAACCAGCATCGTCTGCCTTCTCATTATCATCCGATTGGCTATTGTTGCTATGGCGATGATGGTGCGGTGATCCGGCCAGCTGCCATGCAGGTATCGAGGGCACCGCAATGGGCTGGACAGGTCCGGCAAATTGTTTACGATTTAGTAGTAAACCCTTAATGGCATCCAAATCACAACGAAAGTTATTAAATTCTCGATTCATTTGTTGAGCATGCTCCTTCTGTTGCAGCGTTATCAAGTCCTTAACCAATGTTATCTCCTTATTAAGCTGATCTGTGCGTTCCTCCACTTTCATGTCAATGTCCTCCAAAACCTGTTCAACTGGTCTCTTCTTCGGCTTGCCAAATAAAAACGGAGCAATGTACTTCTGTGTTCATGAGAGAAAGTAAAAAAGAAATATTATATTAAAAAAATAATATAATATAATTCACTATGAAGAACTCACCCGCCAGAATAGATAGATGGCATAGACGACACCGCTGAACAATGCAGTCGTGTGCAGCAGTTCGCGCAGCTTGCCAAAGACCGTTAGTTGTGGCTGCACCGCCAACTTTGAGCCAATGTTGATAACGGTATTTGGATTGTTTGGGTCTTGGCTAAAGACACCGGCCCGCTCGCATGCTAACTGTATCTCATGAGCAGTTAGACCTTTGGACCGAAGAAACTGCTGTTTCTGGATGAGTGTTGTGTGTCGAACTTTGGTGTTTTGTAGAAAAGTTACTGCGGTGGTTATCTATCGCATTAAGATTATAGATTAGACAAAGTTGAAAGCACTCGAATTTCTCAAGTGATTTACCAGCGATTCGCGCGGTTGCAGAGGCTTGCCTTCGTTCGTATTAGGATTGTAATCCTTCAACGTTGTACTCGTTGTGGCTAGTATGGTTGTGTCACCGGTGTCCGTGTTGGTGTCGGACATTTTAATGTTAACGCTTACTTCAATTTTGTTATTAGACCTGAAAATCCAAGTGCAAGTGCAGCATGGGGACTATGGGGTACGAATAGCTGATTACAACAACGCAGGTCTGAATATATCGAGATGATGAACGATATGTTTATGCTTGGGCTATCGACATAGTCTCTAATCAATCATATAATCGTTATTAAATTATGATTTTTTTTTCAAGCTATGAATTTATACTTATTTCTCTATATATCTGATGCATTTTTTCAATTTGACAAAGCTATTTGCATTTTTGTTATATATGTGTTATCAAACATTTATAAAATCGATAAATCGATTGCAAAGCATTGAGATGGTGTAATTCTCACATCAATCAGGTGGCAACACTTTACTATTACAGGTGGCAACTGTCGGCAGTTCACTATTTTAGTTATAGTTTTTACATCAGCTTGGGTAATTTTTAATGCAATCTGCTTAGTTTTTGTAAAACTTGTTGTGTTCTTAATTAATCCATCGCTAAAATAAATTATTGCGTGAACTAAGTCACTTATTTTTGGCACTGTTTAGTGCATTAACTGCATTGGAATGCAGATGTCTGTGTGCGCCTAGTTGGCCCAGCTGGCAACTCTGCTTGCACTCTCTGAAATCGCCTGCAAGACAATTTTTTTTTGGTGCTCTACGGAAAAAGTGTTTAAAACAGCGTATTAAATTGTGGAGAAAAGTTGTGTACAAAAGTAGACACACGATAATGTCGTGTGCAGCAAACTTAGCAACGGCAAAAGATTCGACAAATGCCGCCAGTGCCAGTGGCTCATCTACGGCCACCTCAGTGGGTGTGGTAGTCAGCGGAGGTAACACTGTGACTGCTGGTGTTGGAAACGGGGGAAACGGCAACAGCGGGGGAGGTGTAAACGCTGCTGCTAACTCGGCTGCGGCAGTCGCCCGACGCTTCTCCATGGAAGGAGTTGGGGCGCGTGTAATTCGTGGTCCGGATTGGAAGTGGAACAAGCAGGTTGGTAACGATGCCCCCGTGCTCTTAAGATATTGCTCATCAATTGGCAAGTTAAATTAATTGAAATGCGGCCTTGAGTTTCAATAACAAGCATAGCAAAGACTTTTTCTTCAACTTGCAACTAATCGCTCATTTTACAGAGAATTTGAAAATCTGTATGGTGATTGACATGTAAATGGACATTTTTGTCGATATATATAAACATATATTTGTATATGCCTGTCAAATCTGTTTGAATTTGCTTACAATTAATCACAAAAAATTACAGCAAATCTTTAAGAATTTGAAGATTTTTTTTTGTCTACAGCATACATTTTATACAAAAAATCTATTAATTGATTTCAAGTGGAATCTAATTAATCTACCAAATAAATAAATGAAAAGGTTATTTTAACGCTTTTCTTTTGACGACCAAGCAGCAGGTATTCCGTTTAATTTTATTATTAATTTAAAAATTATTAGGTCTTTGTTAGGGTATTAAAAGTGAGGTGCCAAGCATAGAATATATATGTGGGCTTTGCTATGCGTTGTTGCTGTTGTTTTATTTTATTAAAATTGACCTGAGCGAGATGGCTTCGGGGTCGATCTGGAGATCGCTGTGTAGATTGTATAACACAGCGATTGCACCCTTAACTGTTTACAGTTAGTCGACTGCGCACAAAGGAATGCAGAGGAGCCCTATTTGGAGGCAGATTCAACTGCAAATGCGCTTCAATTATCATTTTCGCGTTGTGATTGGTGTGCGTTGTGATTTGTGTGTGTGGCGTGAATTAAATCAAACAAGTACGAATCAAATAAATCATTTCAATTCACTTTTTAGGATGGTGGCGAGGGACACGTGGGCACCGTGCGCAACTTTGAATCCGCCGAGGAGGTGGTCGTTGTCTGGGACAATGGAACCGCTGCCAATTATCGCTGTGCTGGCGCCTATGATCTGCGCATTCTGGACAGTGCACCCACTGGCGTCAAGCATGAGGGCACCATGTGCGACACATGTCGACAGCAGCCGATCTTTGGCATACGCTGGAAGTGTGCGGAGTGCATCAATTACGATTTGTGCTCGATTTGCTATCATGGGGACAAGCATCATTTGCGTCATCGCTTCTATAGGATTAGCACACCCGGCGGTGAACGTGCCATGGTTGAGCCGCGTCGTAAGTCCAAGAAGGTGCTTGCCCGAGGCATTTTTCCAGGTGCACGCGTTGTGCGCGGCGTCGACTGGCAGTGGGAGGATCAGGATGGCGGAGTCGGACGTCGGGGCAAGGTAAATGAGATTCAGGACTGGTCATCAGCATCACCACGCTCAGCGGCCTACGTTATCTGGGACAATGGCTCGAAGAACTTGTATCGCGTCGGCTTCGAGGGCATGGCCGATCTGAAGGTGGTAAACGATGCCAAGGGCAGCAATGTGTATCGCGACCATTTGCCGCTGCTGGGTGAGAATGGGCCGGGCAAGGGGCCTCATGGCTTTCAAATTGGCGACAAGGTCACCGTCGATCTGGATCTTGAGATTGTGCAATCGCTGCAGCATGGCCATGGTGGCTGGACAGACGGCATGTTTGAGTGCCTCAGCAATGCTGGTATGGTCGTTGGCATCGATGAGGATCATGATATTGTTGTTGCCTACAACTCGGGCAATCGCTGGACCTTCAATCCGGCCGTACTCACCAAGGTATCGTCGCCGACGACAGCACCTCCCGATTTCCAAGTGGGCGACATTGTCAAGATCTGCTCGGATGTGGAGAGCATCAAGATGTTGCAGCGTGGCCACGGTGAATGGGCAGATGCCATGCAGCTGACACTGGGCAAAATTGGACGCGTTCAGCAGGTGTATCACGACAACGATCTGAAGGTTGAGGTGGGCAACACCTCGTGGACCTACAATCCGCTTGCAGTGTGCAAGGTGGTCTCCAATAGTGGTGCACCCGCTGGCGTTGCAGTTGCCGCTGATGGCAACTGTGCGTCCGTCATACCTAGCGGCGAGCGTCTCTCGGCCATCCTCAAGAAACTGTTCGAACCCAATGTGTCGGGTGATGCAACCGAGGAGTTTGTCAAGGCCGCTGCCAATGGATTTGCAGTGAGTTAATCGATTGCCCTATAAATAGGGATTAGACTGGAATAGAAAACTTATAAATCTTGAGTACTTACTAATATCTCTTTGCTTTGCAGGCACGCTGCGAGGAGTATCTGGCTGGCGCCGCACAGCCATCGACATCAAGTGCGGCGGCTGCTGCAGCTGCAGTTAGTCCCAGCGGTGCTCCCGTGCCGGAGGTGAATGTGAATGGTGTCTTTGCTGGTCATACGGCACTGCAAGCGGCCAGCCAGAATGGCCACATTGAGGTTATTCAAGTGCTCTTGCGTCATTCCGTCGATGTGGAGATCGAGGACAAGGACGGCGATCGTGCTGTGCATCATGCAGCGTTTGGAGATGAGGCCGCTGTCATTGAGATACTGGCCAAGGCCGGTGCGGATTTAAATGCACGGAACAAACGTCGCCAGACATCGCTGCACATTGCCGTCAACAAGGGGCACCTGAATGTTGTCAAAACGCTACTCACCCTTGGCTGCCATCCCAGTCTGCAGGACTCCGAAGGCGATACGCCGTTACACGATGCCATATCTAAAGTATAATTAATGCTTATCCATAAAACTCGATTTAGTGTAATTTATAATTTACAATTGCAGGAACACGATGAGATGTTGTCGCTGCTGCTGGACTTTGGAGCCGACATAACGCTGAATAACAACAATGGCTTCAATGCATTGCATCATGCCGCACTGAAGGGAAATCCGAGCGCCATGAAGATACTGCTAACGAAAACGAATCGACCCTGGATTGTTGAGGAGAAAAAGGACGATGGCTATACCGCTCTGCATTTGGCGGCTCTCAATAATCATGTGGAAATTGCCGAGTTGCTCGTCCACATGGGCAAGGCTAATATGGACAGACAGAATGTGAATCTCCAGACGGCACTGCATTTGGCTGTGGAGCGTCAGCATGTGCAGATTGTTAGGCTGCTCGTGCAGGATGGCGCCGATTTGAATATAGCCGATAAGGATGGCGATACGCCGCTGCATGAGGCACTCCGTCATCATACGCTGTCCCAGCTCAAGCAGCTGCAGGATGTCGAGGGTTTTGGCAAACTGCTGATGGGTCTGCGAAATGCCAACAACAAGAAGGCGTCCGCATCGATTGCCTGTTTTCTGGCAGCAAACGGCGCCGATTTAACGCTGAAGAATCGCAAGTTGCAAACACCGTTAGATCTGTGTCCCGATCCAAATCTCTGCAAGACACTTCTCAAATGCTACAACGAACGCAAAACGGATGATCCCGAACTACCCGGCAATGTGGCCGGCACCAGTCTCAATGCACGTGCCCGTGCCCAGAGCGCAGCGGCAGCTGGAACTGCAGCTGGTATGCATCAGTCGGCGACGGCAAATATACCGCTGAACACTGTTGCCTCGGGTAGCGCCTTCGGGCTTAATGGACTCAATCCGGACATGGCCCAGTCGCTGCACGTCGAGAGCACCAGTTGCAACAAAAATAGCAGCAGCAGCAATGCTGGCGGCGGCGGCGGGAATAACAACAAGCCAACTACCTTGGAGGAGTGTCTCGTCTGCTCGGATGCCAAGCGAGACACGGTGTTCAAGCCCTGCGGCCATGTCTGCTGCTGTGAGATTTGTGCGCCACGCGTCAAGAAATGCCTCATCTGCCGTGAGACGGTCTCGTCGCGGGAGAAAATCGACGAGTGTCTCGTCTGCTCGGATACTCGAGCTGCCGTCTTCTTCCGCCCCTGCGGCCACATGGTGGCCTGCGAGCATTGCAGTGCTCTGATGAAAAAGTGCGTTCTCTGCCGCACCCAAATCGATGAGATGTTGTCCTTTAGCCTCTGCTGCGGTGGCATGGGCACGGCCGAAAAGGTCAGCGTCGCTGGCACCGTTTGCCTAACAGCGCCTGACGACAAGTTCATGGAACCGCCCTGTGTCAACACTTCGGGGCACAGTGTGGCAATGAACAACACGGTCGTCACTCCTGTGGCTGGTAGCAGCAATCAGTTGAACAGCCAGAACAATCTATTAGCCGCTGCGGCAGCAGCAAATGCCGCAATTTTGCCACCGACGGGCATGCTTGCTCCTTCCAATGTCAACAATTTCCAAATGGACGATGTGCAGAAGCTGAAGCAACAGCTGCAAGACATCAAGGAGCAGGTGAGTGGTCAACAATATACATATAAAGTAATAAGTATTCAATGTCTTTGTCTATTTCTTTTGTAGACCATGTGTCCCGTTTGCTTTGATCGCATCAAGAATATGGTATTCCTGTGCGGACATGGCACCTGCCAGATGTGCGGCGACCAAATCGAGGGTTGCCCCATTTGCCGCAAGACGGTGGAGAAGCGCATTCTGCTATTCTAAGGCACAAGCATAAATAAGATATAACCATATGTCCATGAATTGGCACACATTCCGCACACAGCCTCGAAGCACATTTGCATGCGGATTGGCCTTAAATTAAGTATTAATTAGGGCGAAAATTAAATACATACAAATAACTATGTATTTAACTCAGACACATATATACTCATATATAGAAACACGCCTATATCGTCTTATAAAGCAAAAGATAAAATATATATATATATTTTTAACAAATATTTCACAAAATACAGAATTAAGCTGTTATGCTCCTAACATTTTGCTTGCTCTCTTTGCTCATTAGATCCTTGAGTATGTCCTTTTTGGCCTCGAAGTAATCGCGAAACCACAGGATATGTTCCATCTTCTCTTGTGCCGAGACATAGGGATTCTTGGAGAGGCCGACGCACACCAGCTCCATGAAATGGCGTATCGGTCCCTTGTTGGGACACCAGCCCTCCAAGTGCTGTTCGAGAAAGATGTGCTCCGAAAAGTCAACATTCGCCTCCTCGTGCATATCCTGCTCGTTGTTAATGGGGAAATGCCAGACTTTGCCCTGCGCTGTCCACTGCACCATTTGCTCAAAATAGTTTGCCGGCGGATGGGCTGACTGCAGCTTCAATTCGCGTGCACTTAACACAGACCAGGTGGCGAGCATATCAGGTGAATCCAGCAACTTTGGTGAGCCTTTCGTGAAGATGCCCAACGGTTCACCGCCAAACAAATTGACGCTGCCCGAGAATGATTCCGCTTCTCGCTTAATGTGCCGCTGAGGACGCACCGATGTGCGATCGCCGGTCTTCGATTTGGTACGCGATGCCAATGTGCGACGCACATACTCGCCGCGAGTGTGCTCCGGTTGCTCCGATTGCTGCCTCCGATCGATCTTCATGCCCACAATCAGTTCACTGAAATGCGCACGAGAAAACAAAGTTAGTTTGTAAGCAGAAGTTGTCAGTAGTAAATGCAGGCGCCTGCCTCAAATTCAGCTCCTTGTCTGCGTTGGCTGGTGTGGTTGTTGTGCCCTGAACATCGCTTTGTAGCGCATTCGGAGCAATATCAGCGCTGTGTCCCAGCAGCTTGGCCAGCAATTCGGATTCGGTTTGCTTTCGATCGTTGTCGTCGGTGCCAAGCATGCTGGCAATATTCTTGGCCGCTGTGATGACATTCTTGGTGGCCGATTCCTGCTTAAGCGCCTCCCTGCGCCTTCGATTCGCATCGCCAGGCTGTGGAAAATCTGTGCCTGTCAACTGATCCGTAGTTTGCATTTGCATGCTGCCTAGCAAACGATTCAAGCGCTGCGCCGCTGTTTCGTTGCTTTCCTCAGTTGGCTTGCGCTGCTTTTTGCCTGACTTCTCATCATCGGAGGAGGAGGCGCCGTTGTCATCTTTTGACTGCGAAGAGTTGGAGTAACTAAAAAGACCCACGTTTTTGCAGGCAGCCGGCAGCAATGCACTGTAAATAATACCCAGATTAACAACACGGCAACAGGTTATTTCATTTGTTGGATAGCTTGCCGTATGTTAAGCCTTTGTGGGTTGCGCAATGCCAACATTTTAGCTAACTTCTTTGACAATTTTACAAAATCTTGATACCTTTTCCAGGCACTGCGCTCGCGTAACAATAATAAGTTAGAGCTAAGAGAATAATGTGGCAACGCTGTAGAGCTAACTATCGATTGCGTTTGATGCTATCGATAAATTATTTTTATTTATTTTATTGTTATATCTCTTCCCGTCTAAAAGTTAAACAATAATGCAAGTAAACAAACTACGTCACAGATTCCTATAGTAAATCTGACATAATTTACAAGATGAGTGCAAACGCGTTCAGCTTTGAAATAAAACTAAAACGCGAAAACAAAGTGTATTATGAGAATGTAAGTACGCTCAACAAAATTTAAATAATTATTTAACTAATTAAAAATGTCTATTAAGGATATGCTTGTGGGCTGCGTGCAGTTTCATTGTCCGTCGGAAACCAAACACGATGGAATACTGCTGACCCTCGAAGGCGTTGTCAACTTACAGCTGAGTAGCAAAACTGTTGGATTGTTTGATGCATTCTACAACTCGGTGAAGCCAATCAATTTGCTGCAAAATAGTCTGGAGCTGTCGTCACCTGGCAAACTGAGTGCCGGTAATTCGGAGTTCCATTTTGAACTGCCGCTGGTTTGCAAGAAGGAGCCGCGTAAACTCTATGAGACCTACCACGGTGTCTTCATCAGCATCAACTATCAGCTGAAATGCGATGTGAATGTAAAGCGCAACCTTTTCGGCAAATCGCTGCAGAAAGTGCAACAGTTCTGTGTGCAATACAAACCAGCTGCTCTCAGCGAGGAGGCATCGCGAGCGGTGCCCTTCAGCCTGAGCATGAGCAATGCCAAGGATCGGGTGACAATGCCTCGTTTCCTCATCACCGGCTGCTTGGATCGCATCGAGACCTGTGTCACGATGCCCATCACTGGCAGTCTAACGGTGCAGCACACAGAGGCGCCTATCAAGTCCATTGAGATTCAACTAGTACGCTTGGAGACTTGTGGCTGCGACGAGGGCTATTCTAAGGATGCCACTGAAGTGCAAACCATTCAAATTGCCGATGGAAATGTGATGCCCAAGCTGGAAATACCCATTTATATGGTGCTGCCGCGTTTATTTACATGCCCAACTCTTCTAACTAAAAACTTTAAAATTGGTACGCTGCAATTTCTCATTTTAAGTCTTGGTATTTATATCAATTACTTATGCTTCCAGAGTTTGAGCTGAATTTGTTTGTGCTCTTCAAGGAGGATCACAGCGTCAATGAGAACTTTAAAATAGTTCTGAAACGAGCTACAGGCCCATTGCCCAGTAAAATAACTACAGCTGGACGCTGAAAAGCATTGAAAACAAAAAGATTTATGAATATTCCAATATTGTCAAAAATTGACTTGAATTTGTGTGCAGCTTAATGTAAAGTGAGTACAGGTAATAGAATTGATAAATATAATTGCCAAGAATGTTTGCGATTTTTTCGCAAACTTTAAATACAAAAAAACGTATTTTTCTATACCTTTAATTTGCTTTTAGAGTATACTATAATTTACGCAACAGTCAAATTTATTCATAACAGCTATTTATTTTTTTTTAGCAGTTGAGAACATAAAAATAGAAATTACATAAACGACTTTCTTTTTGATTGTATAAATTGATGTGCATGCAGATAACTCGGAATTTTTAAAAATTGGCGCGCATCCATTGCGTTGCCACCGAGTAAAAAATAACAATCTCCAAAAATGAATTAAAAAATGACAAAAAATTGCAGCACAACCAAATTGAAACGGAAGGTGAACATTTGAATATGGTGTGAGTATTTGATGTAATTTTTAATTAATTTAAAATTTTTGGACGTTTTAGTAGTTTTTTATTTAAAGCAATATAAGGCAATTTAAGCAGGGCACACATATATAAGCGCAATTCTTCGCTTTGCTTTGTCGCCATCTTTTGTTTTCAACTTGATTATTATCTTTCAATTTACAGCAGCTGCCAAAACAAACTTCACCTGAGGCATTCTACCGATATTTCTGTGTGTGTGTGTGTACTATATATTTTTTGAGTTTGAAGATAGCACCGTTCTTAATATTCGTACATAGCTTGTATTTACCTCTGCTATTGCTACTGCGGTGAGTGCATAGCAATTTCCTGCTTTCCTTGTTGCAAAAAAAACACTTTAAATCTTTAATAAACATGTGTGTGACGTGTGGTTGTGAGAATGTATTTAGGTATTGTAAGTCTCTTCTCTCTTACTCCCACTCGCATAAGCACAGCTTTTTATGTCTGTGCCGGTAAGCAAGACATACACAAATACAAGTAAACCTGTAAATATAAATTACTTCGCATACATATTTATAATGCTGTGTTCTCTTATTTTTTGGGGGGACTCTGAATATTAGGCGTCTGTTTAGTCCACCTCTTTAACATTCGATATACTTACTACATATATATACATATATATAAATTTCAGCCCCCCACACACACACCAAGGCATACACAGGAAACCTTTGCAAGTTTCAAGTTCACTAACTTATGTACACACATATAAGCTCATATGTAAATATATGTATGTGCTCGTATATATATATATGTGTGTGTGTACTTATATTTATTCTACTTGGTGGCGTAACTTTCATCCATAAAGAAGCACACAGACACACACATATACACCCGTATTTATTCAAGACAAATATGTAAAAAGTAACGAAAAACTGTTGCTTTTTCTTCGTTTAGGCGCTTTTTGAGGGGTTGGGGTGGCACAGAGCAGGGCAAGGCGAAACGGGCGCTGATGCAGAGGCAGGCATCAACTCAAATTGAATTGAGAAACCGCTGCTTCCCCCCCACACACACACACATTCATAGTTCACAGTTCAGCCTGCAATTTGTGAGGGTGCGTTTATTTTGTGTGTGTGTGTGTGTGTGTCACCAAAAATGTACCACTAACAAAGCGCACCTACGAACAGAAATAAGTTTTTTGACATGTCTTGTCTTCTTTTTTTTAACTTCTTGCGTTTTGTGCTGAAATAAATAGAAGGACGCTGGGGTTTGAAAGTTTTAAAGTAATACTGCCAGAAAGAGGAAAGTTTTCACACCAAATGTTGCCAACATGGCTGTTATTTTGTACACAGATTTCAATATTAGTTGGCATCATTGTACATGGGCAAAACTGCCAGCTGTCAATGTCGCCTGCTGGGCGTCGGCTATGGGGCGGGGTGGTTCGTGGCGTGGCTTGTATTTGGGATTTGAATTTGGGGATTGGGCTTAACATTAAAGTGCCGTCACGTCGTGTAATTGATTTAAAATTAGCACATCGCTTACAAATTTAAATTGTTTACATGTGCCTGGGGACACAGCTGGTGCTGTCTGTGTGTGTGCGAATGAGTGTGTGTATATGTATATAATATATATGTTTGAGATGTGTGTGTGCTTATGCATGTTTAATGAACATGGCCAACGCGCCAGGGCTGCTGTAATCGCATTTCAATATGCTGTGTAACCCATGCCATTTCCCGTTGCAAGCTCATCTTCTCCTTACCCCACTACCAGCACCGCCCACTCGCCTCACCACCGCATTCAACATCTGTTCTCCTTTTGTGTGTGCCGGTGCAACGGCAATTTAGTTTGTACGGCAAACTTTTCATAGGTGCTCTGACCCGTAAACGAGGTCAGCGCAAAAAAAAAATGTTTTAAAAATTCATATGCAAACGTATTTTGCAGTTGCACTTGCCAGGTGCCAAAAAAAAAACAAAAAAAAGCAAAAAATTCCCTTTTCAAGAGTTCGGTGCCCATAGAAAAACAACTTTTTAATAGCCGCACATTTTAATAGCTGTGTGTGCGCAGCTCAGGGCTATATATATGCAGGATATATAGCATATATGTTTATATATATATATATATCCTATGTAAATTGAAACTTGATGCGCTTCATTTGGTGGCTTTGACTGATACTAAATCTGCTGTGGCTGCTTTGGCTGATGGGACTGCTTTTCAAAATTGCTGCTAATTGACATCGCTGTCAAGACAAGCAATTATATAGCTTTGCCATATCGATTGCTAACAGCCAACCCAACCCTACCGCCCCCCTCCCATTTCCAGTAGACCTGCTTTCAGTCGATTGATTTGCATGGCTGCCGAGTCGAGTATCCGGTTTTTAAACTGTTCCGCCGGCAAAGTTAATTCCCACACTGCATTAGCTAATTGTTTCGGACAGCTCGTGCGGAAGTCTTTTATTTCGTGGATAAAGTGAAACATTTTTGTGCGTCAAGATAAGGACGCCCGACCGTTTCCACTGACCATTGCCACTGAACATTCTCGCCCGGATTAAGTGTGCATCCGTTGCTTTTGACAAAGCCTGGTGTGTGGCTAATTGGTACACGGACCGGGGCACGGGGCATGGGGCACGGTGGGACACCCAAACTACAAGCCCATGAGTAATTAGGGTCTGACTTAGGTACCTGCCTATGCTCTAATAAATCTTTAGCCTAAAGGCTAACCCGGATCCCTGCTAAGCGTACACCTTCGTCCGGGGCATTGCCCGCCACGCACACAGACCATCGGATCGGAAGAGGGGTCGTCGCGGCACGGGCATTGAATAGGAGAGGAGCAGGAGCAGGAGCAGGAGCAGGAGAAGGACTATATACAACGCCTCCAGGTCGCATTATGCCATCTCGCGTCCTCTGACGCTGATGTATACGTACGTGTTTCGCAGTGCTTCCGTGATAATTTCAAACTTTTGCACCAATTATGTGCACGGCAGATCCGATTTTCTTCATCTAGGTGTGCGCTATATGTGTGTGTGTGTGTGCATGTGTGTGTGAGTTTTGCCTTTATTTTGTGCCTGTAGTTTATGCTCATTACGTGAGTGCTGCGCGCAACAAACTCACAAATTGTTGGACAAGAAGTGACGCCGTCGGCGCTACACACAAAAAACACACACACACGCACACACTTTATAGATATAGCACACACACACACACACATAGCCACAATGGCGCAGAGAATGCAAAAGGAAATATTTTTGCTTTTGCAGCGCATTTTCGAATTTAATTTTCAGGTTAACTGCTCGCATTGCCAAAGTTTCCCTCTTACACGTGGCGTATACGCGTTTTTTCATTGCCCATTTCATTTCATTTTTGGACAGCGAGGGCCGCCCATTAAGTAATGCACATTGTTGGCAGTAAAATATATTAGCATCCATAAAGCTGTCAAAACTTTAGCACTTTTTAATTAATTGTCGAAATTTTTACTTGGCCAATTCCTGTTGGTAACGCATACCCATTGTGTATTTCCTATAAATAGAGCATTTGTTTGGCAGTACGCGACTTGGCGAAAATTGCATTCCGTTTAAATTCCGCTTATATTTATAAATATTTTCACTGTAGATTTTACTTTTGACATTTTTATTTTTGGCTTTGCTAATAAAGTACACTTAATTAGTTTTTGATTATTTGGCATACATTGGCTAAACACAGAAGAGGTAGCTAATGATGTATAAATAATAATAAATGCTGTAATTTTAATGGGAATATTTAATTTTACTTCAGTTTAGACAAACGTGATTTTAATGATTTAGTTTTAGTTGTGTTTATCTTTATTTATTATAATTCATAAGGGCTTTGATTTAGAAACTAAATTTACCTTTAATAAAATGATAGTTAAATTGATTTTGACTTGGACTTAATTAGTTTTTGAAGTGCCCTCGTTTATCTGCAATTTTAGTTAGCTGTCTAGCAACGCCCATTTTCTAGGACTTGACATATAATTAGAGCAGGTGACATGTCTGACTTGTTCTTCTGCTCTGGTTACGTGGCCCGATATAAAGTTAAGTTCTGCTCGTTGTCGTGGTCCAAATGTTGACACTTGAAATTTTCGGCTTGTTTACCTTTTGGACATTTCCTGGCAAACATCCTAAGGCACTTGCAACAGCAGCAGCAGTGACAGCACCGGCAGCAGAAGTTGAAGTGGATGTGACAGCAGCGGCTAAACATTCCCGGCTTCACGAATAAAACACATTATGCTCCGTTTGTTGACGATGCCACCTCCGTCTCCGTCTCCTCCTTCTCCTCCTCTACTGCCTTGTCTGGTACACAACTTAAAAAGTGCTCCTGGTCTAAAGAGACTGACTGGCTGTGCAAAGCGAAAACGGAAATAAAAAATAATAAGATTGGAAGGAAACTCGCTCATTTTGCTGTATATCTTATGCTTTATTATTTTATTATATTTTATACTTTTTTTGCTCACTTTTTTACATTTTGCCTACAATTGTTGGCACGCCAAACTGCATAAACTATCAGGAGCAGCTGGAGCGGTGTTCAGGCATAGTGCTACAGCAAAAGTTTTTGTCCCATTTTCATTGAAGCTCCAAGCTGAAGAGCTCGTCCTCGTCCTCGGCCTCGTCATCCTCCATATCTGCATATAGTAGTAACATTTTGTTTGTTTGTTTACTTTCAAATTGTAAATGGATTAGCCGCACACTCTGAGTGTGAGAGTGAGATAGACACAGAGCGAGAGAGAGAGGAACAGAGAGAGAGGGAGGAAAATGGATAGAGAACGCGTGGAAAGCCTGACAAATTGAATTTGTTAGACTCGCTGCGATGAGAAGTTTTCGAAAAACTTTTGCTTGCATGGTTGAGGATATTGGACGTGGATACTTTCTACCCTTCACCATACGGAGTGAAAATCTGGATTTTGCCGTAAGCTTCTGCCGTAGAAAGTTTTCCCTTAGTGAAAGTGCTGGCAAATAAATTGCCCCCTGAAGGTGATGCCAAAGAAGTTAAGTGCTGTCGTGTGTAAGGGGGTCATTGTTGCATGTCTGACTGATGAAACTTTTAACAAATAACCATCGATACTTAAGTTTTACTTTAACACTACAAATAAAACAAAATAAATATAAATTGGAGAATAAGCTTTAAATTACCACTGAGCAGCAGCTGCAGCTAAGTTATTTATTGCACTACTCCAAATAGCTGAATAGAATAACAATTCAATTCAAATGAAATCGTTAATCATTTTGTGCAATCGCAGACAACTAATCTAAACTGTGCACATATGGCTTCTTCCAGTGCTGTCAAATCCTTGACATGACTAATACTAATAGTGGATTACCTAGACCTGCAGCATTGGCTTTATTCTAATTCCATTCATGACGCGTGTTAACTGCTTAATCAGCTTTTGCATGTTAAGGACATCCCAGTTGATGCTTAAGCTTTTGCATTAGCTATAAAACATTTGTGTCCTTAGGCTAATTTGTAAGACTAAATGATTACCACATCACATCACATTTGCTGCATGTAATCCAAAATGTGAATATGTAACGACTACGCCCAGGCACTTTAATAAACCCTTTTGCTAGTTATATTAAATCCATCTAACGACCACTCGCCAAAAATGTTTCCCCTACTCACAATATCTCTCTCCATACTATGTCATTTACATTATTATGATGAGATGCAAATCTCGTTAAAGGACACTTCAGACCAGCCCCCAGTCACCCAGTCATCCAGTTGCTGTGTGCTCCTACACGGATGCTGCTTTCGTTGTTGGCTGGGTCCTTTTTGCCATACTTCAATATGTGTGCCATATGCCCCAGCCTGTTGTTGGCGTTGGTGTCTCTCTCCTCCTCTCCTCTCCTCTCCTCTATCATGTGTGCATACACATCTATGTGTTTTGTATGTGTGTTATTCTTATGCAAATTACATTTCCTGTGTTTGAGCTACAGCTTGTAGATACATGTGTCAGTATGTTTGTTTGAGTGTGTGTCTATTTCTCTGTTTGTGTGTGCGTGTCCTGTTATGTTGCGTTACGTTACGTTACGTTATGTTCTGTGCGTTGTGTGCTTATTTTGCATGCAAAAACACACACACACACACCCACACACACATTTAGTTCTAAAATATTATACAATTCTTTTGAAAGAGTCAACGACAAACAGGCCAAAGCTCATAAATCTATAGCGTTCTCTTTCGCAACCATTTACACGATGCCATCTCTATCTCTAGCTATCTCACTCTCTCTCTTTGGCTGAGTGCATATTTGTGTCCCGTTATGACATATTTGTTGGTGGCGTCGGGTTTATTTAGCATCTGATTTGCATTTGTAAACTTTACTATGTCATGTGTCCATTTGTTTTGTTAGCATTTTTGCAGATTTACGTATCAGTCGAAATTACACACACACAAAAACACAAAAACACAAACACAAACATATATATATATATATGCATATACCACATAGAGCAATTCCACTTTGTAACCTCCTAGTGGCTGTTTGGTTTCACCTTTGAGGTTAGGGCCGAACTCACGTGCGCATTTTCATTTTCATTTTCATTTTCGTTTCGAGTTTTATTTTTATTTGAAAGTCATTAGTTGCTAGAGCATTTTATCAGCAGTGAAATGCTGCATCATCACATAATACAGTTGCCAACAGCAACAGCAGCAGCAGCACCATAAATACTCTATGCAGCTTGTAAATAATGAAAATACCATAGTACTTTGGCAATTTAAGTTTTCATCTCATTTATCATGTGGCTTCAACTCGCATTTAACTGAATGTTGCAGTCAGCAAACTTGAAGTGTTAATTAAGTGAACCAGTGTATAAATGATTCGTTGCATTGTTGGCGTCTACATAGATTTCCGCTATGCGTTCTATTCTCGATTCTGGTTAATGGCAGACAGCCAGTCAGGCAGGCAGTCAGGCAGCACGTCTGACAATTGGGAAATTGCAAGTTAAAACCATTAAATAAATGAGCGTCACACAGGAGTCACCACAGAATCGAATGCTCCTATTTGACATTTTTATCTACATCGATTTGCACAGTCATTCAATAACCAAGCCAATTCAGTACAGTTGGGTTCATTGCCGCAATAATTGTATGTGCGTATGTGTCTATGTGTGCATGTGTGTGCAGTGTTGTGTAAGGGTAGAATGTAGTCTTGGGACCCGGGCCAGTCATACTGATTTAGTTTGCCGCACTCTCGCATAAAAGGCAAAAAATCAGGCGGGCAAACAGGAATCCCTGTTTGAAAGTCAACAGTTTTAACCTAATCACAGTGGATTTTATTGCCCCGCTG
This sequence comes from Drosophila fungiperda, assembly GCA_035042345.1. Classification (NCBI taxonomy): domain Eukaryota; kingdom Metazoa; phylum Arthropoda; class Insecta; order Diptera; family Drosophilidae; genus Drosophila; species Drosophila fungiperda. Next base: position 1,282,524 of record JAWNLM010000021.1, read on the forward strand.
CCGAATCGATACCGAGAGTGCCGAAGATGCGCCCCAAAATCCTAAAAAGATGTTTGCCCCGCCCACACCACTCACAACCACTCGAACAAACTCAGTTTGGGCAATTGTGGGGCGCCACAGGATGGGACAGGACAGCTGAGAAGAGCTCCAAAGTCTAAAGAATCATTAGGATTTTTACGTTAGTGCTGCGTAAGAATTTTTGGGTGCGTAAAGTGCCCCCCAAAGCGTTTTCGGGGTAACAGCAACGATGTTGTAAGCCCCCAATGTTATTTATCTCTAGATTAAATGGATTTGTGTGTAAAATTGTCTATTTAGCTCAATGGCAACAGCAGCAGTATCAGTAGAAACAGGACCAGCTCTAACTGTGAAGGAAGTTAGTTCATTGTTTGAATTTTTCGCAACGTGAACGATTTGATTGAGTTTGAACAGCTGGCTGGGGATGGGGAAATGGAGGATGTCGGCTCGGAAGTGCAGCTTAACGCTTTACAATTTGCTGGTTTTAGAGGCAATTAGAATTGACAAGTGTCTGTCTTTTGATTTTGATTTGGAACAGCGTTCTGCTTTTGTTGAATGGCTGAAACAGGCCTCCTCCCTTGCGCCAGGTTGACAGCGAATACCTTTGTGTTTGTGTGCAGTCATTGAGTGAATGTCAACAAGCTTGAAATGTAGGAATAAAGCCAACTCTGAGCGTTGTAGGTATTAACACGCTTTGTCGTTCATTTCTATTTTCCATTTCTATTCTACTCATGGATTGTGAAAGGACACGGAACGAACCTCAATCTATCGATTGAAGTTTCTATTATTGACAGCTCAGTAAGTCGACTATTCAACCCAAATAACAATAAAGAAGCTTTATTTTTAACAAGACTTGGCTATATATATATCTATAGGTTAATGTATAAATTGAAGTTTATATTATTGACAGCTGAGTAAATTGACAATTCAAGCCAAGTAACAATATAGAAGTTCTATTTTAAGTCAGACCCAGCTATATATATATCTCTTTAGGTTAATGTACAAATGCCAGTTGAATTTGAAGTAGATGAAGGTACACCAATCTATTGACTCCATTTACAATCAGTGACAGCTCAATCAATCTATTGAATTAAGTTAAGGAATTCACATAAAAACAAATGTATCTTGGGTTAAATTTAGTTGCGCACTTAATACTTGGCAATCAGCAGCTATAAAAAAGGCAACAACTTTTAAATCATTCATAGATTAATGCCAAGTGACCATTAGTCTATGCAAAAAACAAATACAAACATTTCTTTCGATATTCGATAATTCACTATTTATTGCCGTTTGCCAGCATGCAGACAGCCAGCAGCTACACACAATGAAATTCCAATCTAAGTGGTTAAATCGTTTTCGTGCTGTCGATTTTAGTGCTCATCGATGACCTGTAGAATCGTTAGCAACCTTGCGATTACAGTGCAATGCATTTTTCTCATTACACACACACACACACACACAGACACACTGATTCACAATTGCCAATGGCAATTCACAATAGATGCTGTGTTAAAGCTCAGATTACTAAAAGTGTTCAGAAAAACACAGGAACTAAGACGCTCTCACACAATGGCCAGGGCAGGGCAATTTAAAATAATAGTCTAATAAAGTTACTTAGCTGGCGCACAACTGATTAGATTTCCACTAGATGCGGCAAGCATTTCCAGTCTGTGGCGCATCTAAATCCAACCCAACCCCCACCCACTTATATCTTAAAGCCAATTTCCCCAATTTTATTATTGCGCTTTTTCCAGTCGGACAGCCAGGCCACAATAGCTGAAATACATTTTGAAACGACGAACAGACTATAGAATACCCTAATTAGGAGGCAAGTATGTGGGAGAAAGCAGCTGTGGTATAAATATATCTATATATATACTATAATATAATGTAATAAAGATAAGAATGTGTTAGAATTTAAATGAAATCTCATTTTTTAAATGTTTTATTGTTGGTTTATTTTTGTTAAATTATTTGTGTGACCTATGGAAGTGCTGTATTTATGTTTGTATTATATGAAATGGAAAAGATTTTTAATGGATTTTAACTGAACATTGTATCACTAAAATAGAGATAAAAAGCCAAATAAATAAAATATAAATCGCTTGCCTAAAAGACGTTGTAAATTAAAATTTAGACTTTGGCTAGCTCAGATTTTGAAGGGAAGCTTTAATTAAAATTTTAAATTGATGATTTTTGCTTGATATTATCCGTTTATGATACAATTAGAGAAAATCAAGAACTTTATAATAATCGCAATTTCAGACTCAATGCAGACTACGTAATACGGGCAAATTGTAATTAATAATTTTTTGGCATAGCCATTGGCACACTAATAAATTACAGGGTATGCAAACGTTGATTCGTTTGCTGCCGCGGTCGTTTGGATAATGCGCGGCGTGCCTCTGTTGCTGCCACTGATGTTGCTGTTGTTGTTGTTGTTGTAGCTGCTGTGGCGATGGCCTTTTTGTGCTTATGGGTGAGAAATGCTTTCTTTATGTATTAATAGTACTCCCTTCTGCATTCGAGAGGCAATGCGGGACCCCTGTGTAGGGGTGGGGTGAAGGGTGAGAGATTTGGGCTGGGGGTGATCACACCGAGCACATTTATACCGTGGAATGACTTTAGTGTTGTATCACGTAGTAAATAATTCCTTTGTGGCGTTGTCTTGGTTGGCTTACGGCTTTCGGCTTTGGCTTTTAGCTTTGGCTTTCAGCGTTTGTACGAGTATGTTGTCCTCTTGTTCCTATTTACCGTTGCTCTCTCTCTCTCTTCGGCTACTGCACAAATCTAGTCTACGACGGAGGGGGCCATTTGGCTTGGGGTTGTGAGACGTCTGCGTTTATTGTTACGTGGCAAATACAACATAAAAACGAACGTGTAAATGTTATTTCTTGATTTATTTTAGTGGTGCATGCAGATGCTTACGCCACCAATTTTTAAGGTTCTTTTTATTTTTCATACCTTACAAATAGGTATTGGAATCGCTATAGGTACAGGTGGATATATATCGGTTGTCTACAAATCCGTCGAATGAGCCACTGCGTCAGCCTTCAAATATAAAATTTCTGCTTACCTTGCGCAAATATTTATATATTTTGTTGCCACATCATACAAAAATTACACGTGTGTTTCATTTCGATGGGTGTGTGTGTGTGTGTGTGTGTACATATGGGGGTGCTTGATTGCCTGTATGTGTGTGTTTGACATTGTTGAGTTTGGCGAATTTTCGTTGCCTTAGCATTTTTCATTTATTTTGTTCTTTTGTATTTGACTTACGTATTTGCCGAGAATTTTGTAATATTTTCGGTTCATCTGCAGCGATTATTGAAATCTTGTGTGACGATCTGTGCTATGCTTATACAATTTTTATTAAGTTATTTTTAGATCTTTAGTTATCAAGACACTGTGTCTGAATTCCTTTTAGTCTAATTACACACGTCATTTTGGATATAAATAAAGACTTCATTTTAACATTTGACGTCGTTCGGAGCCGGTTTGTTTGCGTTACATGCCACAAAAAGCATTAAATTATATTAGATCGTATAAAATGGAAATAGCATTTTAATTGCACATTCCTTACTAAAAATACTTTACTTTTTGGAATTCAACAGATTCCTTCATGCAACAAATGAACATGAATATCATAAATAATATGCCACATTTCTTTTCACGTTTATGCATTCATTTTATTTTTATAAATTATCATATGACTTTGCAGTCTTATGCTTTTTATAAGGGCAAAGTATCAGTGGCATTGTATCTGTCTATTTTGGTGTGACTTTCTTGCACACCTATTTGCCAAGCAAATATTTTATTTTCCTGGTTGTGAGAGAGTTAACATCGCTGCCACACAATGAACGCTCCCAATTTATGTTTGCTTTTCCGCTTCACTCGTAAGCGGCTGATACTCAAAATATTATATTCGTAATACCCTATAACAATAAAAGTAAAGAACAAAAGGCGATATGTGTAGAACAGACAGATGACTCACAAAGACATGAAGAAAGTAAATTTAATTACCACTTGCGTGCATAATAAATATTTGTTGTAATTGTTTACAAATTTAAAACGAAAGAAAAAAAACATTTCTGATAACGTCAAAATTTAATTTATGACAATACAGAATAAAAAATGAAAAATTGGATGTTTGTTGTGAAAATCCAAACGGATTGTGAATGTTTTTCGTGTTGCGTACATCAAAGTTTCTTTTGTGTTTCATTTTGATTAGGTTTTTGGATATCTAAAGGATATCTCCATGTTGAGCAGCAGTGTCGAGTGCATTGTCTACATGTTTTTTGGTTTCCATGTTGCGTCTTGTGTCTGTTGACGCAAATTGCCAAAATTGCCTGCGGTTGTGTTTACATGGCGAATGTAACAGACAAGTGACAGCCGCACGCACCAAATTCAAATAAAAGCCAATGCCAATGCCGGGCCGGGTAGGTTGGACTGATGGACAGAATGGCAGGATGGCAGGATGGCCATAATGGTGAGGAGCGAGCTGGCAGCTGTACAAGATTGCTACTAGTATGTAAAATGCATGTATTTGCGGTCTGAGGGGGGGGGGAGAGCCTGTAAAGAGGGGAGCCACAGCAATCGTGCGTTACATTATTTAATTCTGACATGTGCTTGAGGTTTGCTTTACATATACATATGCAAAAACACCAGAGTGTATGTGTGTGTGTCTATAAGTGTGTGCCAATTCAAATTTAGGCTAATGTGGCTTTGATATATGGTCGAGGCTTTTCATTTGCATTCATCTATTCATATAAATATTTAAATATTGATAATATATATGTATACATATATATATATATATATATATAAATATTTTCCATTTCGACATATGTGGATAAATAGATATATAGCCTGTAATCATTTGTGGCTATCAATAAATAAATTGCTGTCTTTGATGATTTATTGCTATGCCATTCAAGTTTTGTTTAGACAACAGACTAAATTGTTGCCTGGCTTAATATTTTCACCATTTTGTATTCAATTCAAATGCCACTATTAATGTTATTCTACAATTTTCACATTGCTTTAAGAATTCAATTGCGAATTTCATTTTCAGTTTTGCAATGTATGTTTGCCCATCTTGAGTCATGGATTTCATCGATTCGACAATTTGAATGGCTTCTGCAGCAGTTTTTCATTTCTTGCTCCTGAAAGTATCTGCTACCTTTTCTTTTTTCTTTTTTTCTTTTTTCAATTTCTCATATCCTTTTTCATTGAATGGCTTTCAACAGTTTGCCGTTATTGTGGATTCTGATGTCTCTGATAGTCCTTTAGATATACATTTCATAGCATCAATGACTTGCATACTCTTTCGCTTTAGTGTTTTTATGTGGGGTATTTATGGGCATACTTTGGAGTTTCTTTTTAGTTATATATATTGAATAATAGATAACTTTCATTTGTTTCGTTTTCCCACATTTAAAATGTATTAAAAGTGAAAAGAGTTCATGACACTATTAGGCAAGAATACATTCCCAAATTACATTTATCTTTTATAGAATCTTCTTTATGTCTTTTCAATTCTCAATTTATGCTTACTTAAATTGTTGGTATTAATAAGAGTTTTAATTTAAAGTTATAAATTTTGCATTCTACATTGGAAATATGTTAAATAAGTTCTTACTTATGTTTTAATCATTATATCATTAAATCATATTTCTGGAATATTTTAACCTGCTGCGTGTTGCAACGTAACAATAATAAAAAAATATCAAAAATCAAGAATTTACAATTTAATTTAAAAATGTACGAAAAGTTAACTGAGCTGGAAAGGTTTTAAAGCTACAAAAAATAATATTTCGTTCACAAGCAGCCAAGATATTTTATAGCTTGGGTATTCCTGAGTCGTTTCTTGAACCGTTTTTCATTAGCTCGTTTGCATTCATTAAGAATGCTTTCGCTTCTTAATACTATTCCTGCTAATACCCTGTAGTTATATAAGTGTGCAGTTATGTTGTGCTAAAATAATATATTTTAACTTAATAATTCTATTAATCTTGAGATTAGAGATTATTCAAAGACTACTGATAGTCATTTTGCACATAATTGTAAATGATTCATATGGTATCCCGCAGTTGAGTAACTCTCACTTTGAGCTTGCCTACTTTCACATTGTATATATTTATATATATATCCCCACAGCAAAGCTCAACACTGGACAATGTCTTGGTAGGGTTATGTTTGCCCTTATCAAACGGTACTTTAGGATGCCTGCTTTTCCACCTTTTTTTTTGTTGTTGTTGTGTTGTTTTTGTGCTTCATCTCTTTTGGTTTTTTGTATCTTTGCAGTTGTGTGACTTTCTATCTGCAGTGCCTCAATAAATCTACCATCGCATATCTTTCTGGGTGGCTCGTGTTTTTACAGCATCAACAAAATAACTCAAAGTGTCATCCAAGCTCTTCAAGTCTATTGTGTTATGCCTTTGTTAGTGTTATGCTTTTGTTACTTGTTTGTCTGGGTGGCTGGCTGGCTGACTGGCAGTCCTGGTTGCCTTTAGTCACCTAAGGAATCCCCCAACTCACACTTCTATTTGCCCCCAGCTATATCCCAGAGCTGTTTGCCATTGCTTATCCCAAACAAAACGTTTGCTCTTTGAGGCTCTGCAATCGTTGGTTGTAACACTTGTAACCTTTGTAACAATGCCAGTATTTGCCTTGCTTTCACCAAAATTGTTGCGATTGGTCCTTACGCCTATCTGAACACCTACACCTACACCCCACCCAATTCCTACTACAGCCCACGCCGAAAGCAACAGTAAAGCACCATTTTTATTAGGTGTGCTTTTGCTTGTCAAGCTTTGCGACACGGCACATAGTCTCGACATTTGTAAATCACTATGCTATTCAACGTTGGTTGGAGAGAGGGGGGAGGGAGGGAGGTAGCCACTCAAATACACACCAACAGCACCAGCACATATATATAAATATAAATATACTAACATATATGTGTTTTATTCATGACATTTTAGTGTTTGATAACAATCTTAGCCAAATGTATGGCATTGTTGGGGTCTCCATCTAGAAGAGTGCCTGATGTGCTCAGCGCATTAGAGTGTGTGTGTCTAAAGGTGGCAGCCCTCAATTCCCCTGACACCTTTATGTATTTTGTATTTGATATTTCGCATTTGGTGAAGCCACCGCCATCGTCTTGGCCTGCGGCACCCATTTGGCCACTTCTACATTTTGAGGGTCGCAATGCCAATGCATAGAAATTATTACATATTATAAATCATATGATGGCATCACATTATGCTCCAGCTAAACAATTTCCCGTTGCGCCTCAAGAATCTTTTGCAAAGATTTTTACTACGACCTTGAACCCACTTCACACGTCACAGCATATTCACATTGGGAGAGAGCTGCCACCCACTACTTAAATAAATCAGAAAAAATAACATCTATTTTAGCTATAGGTTTTTATACTCTGTTACCGACATGTCTGCTATCAAATTGGGGTGCTAAGAAATAATTTGAATCGATAATCGCAAATCCACACGAACTTCCTCTAAAGATTTGTATCAGCTGGTGTTACATTTGTATCAGAGTATTTTGCAGTCGGTGATGCTTTATTGCTTTTGCTTTATCTCATTTGTTTTCTGGCTGGATTTAGTTATCCGATCAAAGACAGCATTTTGTCATTATTTATTTTGTATTCAGACTATCTTAGCAAGGCTTTTGTTTAATGTCTAGCAAAGTCCTTGGCTTTATATCGGGCCAAATCTAGTTAAATCGTTTTGTGCCATTCTACATGGTAAATATTACGCTATCAATTTCAACAAAGCGTCGCATGAAATAACGAATAAATATTGATATAAAATAAATAATGATGGCATTTTTCTGAATGGCATTAAACAATTTTTGACATAAATGCATAAAGCAATTTTATAAACTCGCCCACATTCATCATACATCATGTGTATTGTGTATAAAGAACACACACCCACTGACACACACACGCACACACATTTATAATATATTGCATGCTTATTTGCATACACTGAATGCTAATTATTGTTTGTATTGATTGATTAATGTAATTTCTGAGTGTTTACTCTTCAAGTTGAAGCAAAACTCAGAACGCAGAAAGCAGAAATAACAAGTTAATTTCGAGTGAATTTCACGTTTCAATGAACCCCGAAAAGTGCTGGCTATATTATAAAGTGATTGTGAATAAGTAAAACTCATTAAATTGGCATTATTCGCGTTGCTTATCGGTTTTTGTTTATTTCGAATTTTGGATAATAATTAAATGGTATGGCTTATATACTAGATTTTACGGCAACGATCAGCATTTGATTAACATATAAATTGATCCATTTGCAATACTTTTGATAGCGCGCCAGTTGTTTTGTTTTTCATTTTGATTTTACTTTTACTTTTACTTTTGATTTCTCTTCCTCTGTTTTTGTTTTGTATAGCATTTGTTTATAACATACACTTATTAACAAATATCACAAAGATATTCTAGCTTAGCTGCTAACTTAAAAACAAAAACAATGACGAACGTTTTTCGCTATTTGTTTTTTGCATCAATTCTTCTCTTCTTTTTGGCATCACCTAAATTTGAGGATAATGCAACAATTTTATTTTGCTCTCAGTTGCGTTCGTCACATATTAAATACATACAAATGTATATATATATATATATATTGTGTATTTTACTTCTTGAAATATATTTTGGCATTTTAGTTCGTGCATAATAATAATAAAACATTGGATTACTTAATACTATCCATGCATTTGATGTATATACAACATGTTGCTCGCCTTCTACTTTTTCATGTTTTTATTTTTTATTGTATTTTTTTAAGTTTTTTTTACTTTTTTTTTTTGTTTGTTATAGAAACTTTTCTTTGCGCATAATTTCATAGGAATACTTTTGCTTTTGCGTCTGCGGATGTCTGTTTGGAAGTGAAGGTGAAATTAAAATGAGATCTTTTAGATACCAAAACAAAATACAAAACAAAAAATGATGTAAAAAACAGAAAAACACAAAAAATAATTCAAAAGTTACTAGTTAAAGTTTTGCTTCTCCTTCCTATCGATCTTTCTATCTCTTTGCTCTCTTTGACAACTTTTGCATATTTTCCATGTTTTCTGTAATTTAATTGTTTGCTTTTATTTAAACTTTATCGTCAAAGTTGGAGACGGGCCGATAGGAACGTTGTTTGGCATGCAAGCGTCTTATGTAGCAGCCCATGGCGAAAATGATAATGGCCAGAATTCCGATGGTGACCGGATACAGATGAGCTATGAAATTATTCTGATGTACAACTTCGACCACCTTGGGATAATCATGCAGTTGGCAAGGTGGTGCTGGTGGTGCAGTTACAACACTGCTGCTGCTCCTCTCATAATTGAGCAATTCGACTGGTCGTGGGGTGGTGCTGCTGGTTGTGGTGGGTCTGGTAGTAGTGCTGGTAGTAGTAGTAGTTGTAGTGGTGCTTGTGGTTTCCGCGGCTGTCGGGTCCAGTGGCACAGCTTCAGTTTCCTGCTCATATTCATAGCCATCGTTATCGTTTCGTGGCAGCTCGTGAGGCATGGGCTCACCCTTGGGCCAGCAGACGGGGCAACAGCTATTCTTGAGTTGCACCTGCCGCTCGATGGGACAGTTGACGGAGCCACAGACCGGTATCTGGCAATTCTCCTCGCCCTTGAAACACTCGCACTGATAGCAGCCATCCTCCCAGCTCTCGCCGTGCTTGAAGAACGTGTTCAGCGTCTTTGATTTGCACATGGCATTGGTGCCCTCATCGCATGTCTGCTCGCAAATACGATGACCCGATTTGCACACACAGCGTTGGCAGCTCTGCAGCCATTTGTAATCGGTGTTCCACTCCTCGGTGCAGTTGGGTTCAGGTTTGCACTCGTATTTGCCGCAGCACTTGCCGGGCGTTTCCATCGCCTCCTGCTGCAGCTCGACCACAACTTCCTCGTCGTTGCAGTCGGGAATGTAGCACGTATTGCACATGCACTTTTTGGACAGACAGCACTGGACAAACAGTTTGTCTGTCATTGTGCTGCTGTTATAGGCCACCCTTTCGGTTGTGGCACTGCCACTGCCACTGCCGCTGCCGCTGCCCATCGCATTCGAACTCAACAGATCCACGGCATTTATCTCAGGTATCTCTCTTATGGAGCTGTCCGCCGGGCATTGTATGTCCGCATCTGGCGGACAAACGGTGAGATCGCACAGCATTGGAATTGGTGGCAAGTCCAACTCTGCAATACAAATGAGAAAAAAAAAAATACAAAAGTAAGAAATGTGTCGAAAAATGTGTAAGTAGGATGGACTTTAACAGTTGGCATGACAGGACTTAAAATTAATGAATAAATTATATCCAAATGCATAAGTAAAAGCAGTTGAAATGCTCTCCTTAACGTATTTTGTTTATTTTATTTTTTATTTTGTTATTGTGTATTTTGCATTTGCATTTTACTTGCTGTATATAAATTATAGCAAAGTTTTCTGTTATTCTCACAGGGTCGGTTTCACTTCATATTTAATAAAATTTAATTAGATTATATTTTTGGTCTTTTTGGCTTTTTCCACAAGAATGTGTATAAATTTAAATTTCTTAATTAATGTAATTAATTATTCATTTTTATTTTGTACTTTAATTTGACAATTGATATTAGTCACCATTAAATAAATATGATAAAATTTAAAACTGAACTCTAAGAAATTTGCCTTAGCTTTTCTAATAGGGAGAAATTTTTAGTCGTGTTAAATATTTTGAAACCATAAGTAATATCAGCTGACAATAGCTAACTAACGATTTTATTGATTTCATAGTTGACGTAGCTCTCCAAGAGTGTTAAAGAGAATTGCACAAAAACCAATAAACTACCAATAAACACCTTCGGTATCAAAGTATAAAAAATGCTAATACAAATAACTGCAAAAAATCATATATCAAGCTTAATTAAGCTCTACCAAATTGGGAACTTACAAAGTTGGCAAGTGTAACAAAATTCATTAAGAGACACTTTGCTGGAGAACTTGGCAACTTTTTTCAAGTATTAAAAGAGAGAAAATGAAAATCAGGTTTAATATTTATATAATTTAGCAACAAGCAAAACATAGCTAATTTTTTTTTTTTTTTAAGCTTTAATAATTATTTATACTTTGTTAAAGTTCCAGAGTAAATATGCATTTTTTTACATATAAAGTTGAGTATGAAAAAATCTGAAATGATTGTGATGTAAAGTTTTTTTTTTTTTAGCTAATATTTGCTGATATATTTAGAAGTAGTAGTGTGAAGAATTGCGTTTCTCAAACCACTAATCACCCAAAGTTCCTTTTCACACTAGTCTGTAAATTTCAAAAGCGTATATTTAATTATAAATTAACAAGAAATTCTCAGCTTTCTACAAGCCGCATTATCTTTAATTGAATCGACAACTTGTTGTTGGGTTTCAAGTGAGTGTGTGTGTTTCTGTGTGTGTGTGTGTGTGTGTGTGTGTGTGTGTGTGTTGGCTCGTGTTGGCAACCTTTCACTAAAGTCTCGCATTTACCTTTACGCTCAGCCGCACTTTTGTTTGCCAATTGGGTTTGGCAGCTGCGAAACTTTGCGGCTTCCTTTGAGTTCAAGTTAATTTGTCATTTTCACTCGCCCATATAATGGGAATTTCTTATTTTTCTTTCCTCATTTTTCGTATTCCGTTTAGATTTTATTTTTGCAAGTTTTGCACGGCATGCGGCGTTTCAAAGTGGGTTTAATAACAATGAACTTTGCCCTTTGACTTTGTGGCCAGGACAAAAGTAAATATCTCTTACATAAAAATCGACTTGATTTACTAGCCAGAAATGCGAGCATCTCACAACCGGTACAAATTAAGAATTTTAATCTAACCTTCAACTTTAAGATATTGCCTTTACTCGTTTGATGTACAGCTCAGTACTCAACTTGCAACACCCCGGCCCCGTCCTGCATCTGTACGGTCACGCTGCCAGCATTGAGGACTCATCAACAAACTTCTTACACTTTATTTAATTAAAGTTTGCTTTTTTTTTGTCTCTCTTAATTTATTTTTGTATGAATTTTATTTTCGCCGGTTTTCTTGTTTTCTGTCGTCTCTTATCAGCGGGGCAGCTTAGACAGTTGGGACACTTGTTTGCCGCTCGTATTTTGTATTGAGTGCACAGTTTTGACTTTGAAGTGCGGCGGCGCCTCAGCGTCGGTTCGCACAGCAGGGTGGCAATTGGGCAATGGGTGGATATAAATTTTTTTTTTTTTTGGTTTTAAAAGTCAAATGCAGAAGTTGGAGCTGAATGGTTGACGGGGAGAGAAAGGCTCCATCTGCTTTTCTGGGTGTAGTTTTTGTTGTGTTGTGTATACAATTTGTGGCATACATAAATTACATGCGAAATATATGTATATATATATATCTGTATGTATATATATACATGATTTATTTTTTGAAAAATGAACCTTAAAATTGGTATTCATCAATTTTTGAGTAGTGAAGAGATTGTTAGTTATTCAAGTTATTCAAATAGCATAGCTCTTAAAGTCTGGCCAATTTATCGCTTCGTGATTTTATACTTATTTTTATAACGACCTTTTTTTACCTATGTCAATTTTAACAGGCTATAAATCTTCGGCAGTAAAGTGTTGTTTATTTATTGATTTTTTTGTTTTTGTGTTTAAAGTGGACTTAAGATGTGAGCAAAATAAATATTTAAAAATTAAATAATAAAAATAATATAAATTTCAGGGGAATTATCCTATAAAATGGTCGACGTTTATGGAGAGAGAGAAATATCAGTAATATATTTATCATAACATTTGTGTACACATACAAAGAATTGACAAACGTATATTTAAATTATCCAAGCAATTGTGATATTCTTCAGAATGGACATGGCTTATTTAAATCTGATTTTCAAGTCGATTCATAAATGCTATATAAATACTTTGAATGCATGCTTGACTTGACTCTTTTTGAATAAAAAATAAACCCTTTTTTAAGCATTGTGTTGCTAATAGGGTATATAAAGGAAAATCAGAAAAACGATTTGAATGCTGCCGCCAGGCGAAAAAGCGTAAAATTTGAATTAGCTATCCGAATGGGAGAGTGCACTGCCAAGCAAGTGTCGGACTAGCCAGTTGAGCCAGTCAGACAGACAGGCAGTCAGCCAGTCGGAAAGCTGGACAGGAGCTGGAGCAGGTCATGCTCCAAAAAGAAGGACCAAGTCGGGACAGGAGTGTAGCCAGAGTCAAATAACCTAGAAAAAAACCGCACGCTCGACTGCCTCCAGCCAAGTGGACACAAAGAGAGACAGAGAGAGGGATAGAGTGAGGGTATAAGAGAGCGAAGAAAAAGAGGGGCATTAACAGGACAAAGCATACAAAAAGTTGCAGCTACATGGACACATTTTTTTCTTCTTCTTCTTTTGTGTTTTTTATATTTTTTTTTTTGCTCAGTAAAACTTATAAACAGCGTCGAAAGTTTGCCATAAAGGCTAAAGTACATATAGAACTCGAGTGTTTTGCATTTTATGTTGCATGAAAAAGTTAAGGGTGGGGAAGCGTGTGAGGAGGGGGTAAAGGGAAAGAAAACTCTTTAAACCGTCAAAACTTTTTTAATAATACAACGACAACGCAACCAAGGTCTGAGGTCTCAGCTCCGAGGGGACAACAACAATGTTTTGCTGAGTGTATATATTAATATATGTGTGTGTGTCTGTGTGAGTGTGTGTGGCACGTGTAATATGCATCCGCAAAAAGTAAGTGTATTCCTACTTGGCTTGCAATTCAAACTGTTATTGTATCTCTTGGCACTGATTGGATACACAATTTCAAAAACACGTCTCCCAGCAGACACAGCTCAAAACATAGCCAGCTCAATGACAGCATTTCAATATTGACAATCTAATCAGCAAAATATTTAACAAGCGAATTAAGCTAACAAATTTAAATCATATGAGCCACTTATCACAATCAATGCTAAAAGTTCTCAAATTACAATAGGATAACAACTGATTATCAAACATTGCCGAATGAAGTCAAATTTAGTCAAGAGTTTTGCAAAATATTTTGCTGAATCAAGTTGAAATGAGACAAACTATTTTGTCTTAATTATTATGTTCATTCATTCGACTTGCGACTTTCTTATTAGTTTTTAGCTCAATAAACTCAAGTGCTAATTACGTTATCTAATTTATTATGCTTAAGATTTAATTAATTATTTATTAATTATTTATTATTAATTAATTATACATATAAAATAATTGGGTCTTTATTTATTTATGCCTATTACAAATGCGAAATGGGTGTAATAAAAATGTGGAAAAGTTTGCAACAAGCAGAATAAAAGCCTTATTGATCACTATCTGTTCGTCTGTATAAATAAGTCGGTAAACTTCTAAAAATATATCCCTAGAATTGATATATAACACCCAGGTTTCTTATTGATCAACTGTAAGTATTTCGGAAGCTCAAGTGTTTTAATGTATACTTTCGAATAATATATATAATCAAGTTTTGTGCATTTTATCGATAACCTCGCCTATTTGACGCCTATCGATATTAATCAGTAGACTCCTAGTTGATATATATCACATTTACAAATCTTGTTGATCGACCGTAGATTAAGATAGATTATAAATTGCAGTTCTTTTTAGCGAAAAGTAATTTAATATTTCTCAGTTCTCAATGAGTCTATTCCAACAAAAGAACTAATTAATTGGAATCCGTTTGTTGTGGGTCGATTTATCAGTCTAATCTTGCCTGAGTGAACGAAACGCCTTCAATCAGTAATAAATAATTCAATCAGACTAATAGCCCGTCAGTCACGCCAAAGCCCAACTGGAGCTCCAGCAGTGTTGTCAAGTTAGTCTTTGGCTTGAGCTCTTGGTGTTTACAATGGTGCAACAACTGTTATCGTATGGAGTACTACGAACGCTTCACCTGCTGTGCCGTCTCTTTGGTCTGTCTGCCGCCGTCCCGATCCGCAAGGGGATGCGGAAGAGTACGGGAATGGGGCTAATGCGGGGAATGGAGTGCAGCTGGTATTGGCGCCTGTATGGCTATCTGGTGTTCATCTTTTTTATCTGCTTCGCGCCATATGCGTTATACATTTCGAACACCCAGACAAGGTTTCTGGTGCAGAATAACCTACTGGTGATTGTGGACGTGCTGCGCTGTTTGTTGTTGTTTTGCTCGGTACTTGTCACGCTCTACAGGCACACGAGATGGCAGAGTTGCTTCATTACCAGCATCAACAAGCTGCTCAGTTGCCGTCGCCAGCTGCTTCGGCTGCTCCACACGACAAGCCTGAAAAAGTCAACGCGGCAGATGCACACACGTGACCATTTAACCATATATGCGTTGACATTGTCCATCATTTTCTCCAGCTCCCACACCATTTCCATTTTGGAGAGGGATCCTAATGCGAGGAGCAATTCAATGTTCTTTTGCAGCGTACTCTTCATCTATGGCTGCCAGCTATGTGTCCAATTGTGCCTGGCACTTTACCTGGTTGCCCAGCTTTTGATTAGCCATTTGTCGCATCATTGTAATCTCCATTTGGCCCAGTTGCTCCGTGATGCACAAAACAGCGAAAGCATGAGTTTGGTGCGACGACGACGCCTGCATCATTCCCAGCAACATTGGCTGGCATTGGAGTTGTGGCGCCTGTGGCAGCTGCAGAGTCAACTGATGAAATTGAGTGGCTTCCTCTGCTCACTGCATGACATTCAAACGGTCTCATTTCTCCTCTTAGTGGCAATGGATTGCTCCAGTCATGGATTCTTTACCTATTTCGTGACCTTCAGCAAATGGTGGCTGCGTAAATATGGCGAATCCGCCCCATGGAATTATTTTGCCACCATTTTCATTGTGGCTCTCTTCAGCCAGCTCACGTTGGTCATCTGTCAGTCGCATCGGCAACGTAATATTTGCATGTCGACCCGTCACTTCCTGAGAGTGGGTGTCCTGGCATTGTCAGCCGATTGCAGCAAGTCACTTCAGCAAACGGTAAGTTGTGGGGCAATATTAAACTTCTCCAACTCGATAAACCATTTCCAACACAAAATCAAAATGAGACTTGACAAAGATCAAATATTTTTTTTATTCCATTTGAGAATACGTTTTGTTTAACTAAAAATGCTATTCTTCACTCAGCGACTGTATCTGAAAAGATGTTTGTCGACTATCGCTATAAATCAGAAAAAATAAATTTTCAAATCATTTTGATCAAACGAAAAGATTTCATTTAGAAGGATTGAGCAACAGATTTTGTTAAAAAAAAAACATAATTTCATATTTAAGGATATACTTTCAGCTGGTTCCAGAGTATCTTCTAGCCGATCTCTATTTTTTATACTCTGATACCACAGTTTTGTCTAATCTCCGTATGAACAGAACTTTTTTCAACACTATTAGAGAGAAAATTGAAAGTTGAAACATGTATTGACTCCGTTCATTAGGAGAGTAGTTAATTTCTATGATCGATAAAGTTATATATCTTCTACAACCTTAAGGCTACAGTCACCAAATGTCCTTAAAAATTTGGTAGGAATCTACTACTAGGAACCTTCTCTAATCATTTTTTTAAACCATGGTATATTAATGCAAATATGCTTCAAAGATCAGTATTTCCAGGCTACACCAACTTTCTTCTGTAGCATCTATTATCAGATTGTATAACGTATGGAGAGTATTTCCCTCATGATTTCATGTTTTTAATTCAAGGGTTTCAATGATTTAATTTATTCCTGATTCCCATTCCTTCCTTGACAAGTGTTGTGCTATCAGCTTCATTAAATCGATTCCAGCAAGAGATCTAATTCGAGTCTAGCGCTGATTTGAGGAATTGAAATCCATTTTTTTTGTGGGTCGCCTTATTAATTTTATCTTGCCTGAGTTAATGCATCGCCTTCTTAGAATATATATAGAATTATAATAGAATTCAATTAAATTAATAGACGGGTGGAGTCCACCAGTAGGCATGACATGGCATAACTTGAGCTCCAGCTTCAACTCCAGCAGTGTTGTCAAGTTAGTCTTTGGCTTGAGCTCTTGGTGTTTACAATGTTGCAACAACTGTTAACGTATGGAGTACTACGAACGCTCCACCTGGTGTGCCTTCTCTTTGGTCTGTCTGCCGCCGTCCCGATCCGCAAGAGGATGCGGAAGGAAATGGGAAAAGGGTTAATGCGGAGAATGGAGTGCAGCTGGTATTGGCGCCTGTATGGCTATCTGGTGTTCATATTTTATATCTGCTTCGCGCCATATGCGGTATACATTTTGAACACCCAGATGGAGTTTCTGGTGCAGAATAACCTGCTGATGATTGTGGACGTGCTGCGCTGTTTGTTGTTGTTTTGCTCGGTACTTGTCACGCTCTACAGGCACACGAGATGGCAGAGTTGCTTCATTACCAGCATCAACAAGCTGCTCAGTTGCCGTCGCCAGCTGCTTCGGCTGCTCCACACGACCAGCCTGAAAAAGTCAACGCGGCAGATGCACACACGTGACCATTTAACCATCTATGCGTTGACAGTGTCCATCATTTTCTCCAGCTCCCACACCATTTCCATTTTGGAGAGGGATCCTCATGCGAGGAGCAATTCAATGTTCTTTTGCAGCGTACTCTTTATCTATGGCTGCCAGCTATGTGTCCAATTGTGCCTGGCACTTTACCTAGTTGCCAAGCTTTTGATTAGCCACTTGTCGCATCACTGTAACCTCCATTTGGCCCAGTTGCTCCGCGATGCACAAAACAGCGAAAGCATGAGTTTGGTACGACGACGATACCTGCATCATTCCCAGCAACATTGGCTGGCATTGGAGCTGTGGCGCCTGTGGCAGCTGCAGAGTCAACTGATGAAATTGAGTGGATTCCTCTGCTCGCTGTATGACATTCAAACGGTATCATTTCTCCTCTTAGTGGCAATGGATTGCGCCAGTCATGGATTATTCAATTATGTCGTGACCTTAAGCAAATGGTGGCTGCGTAAATATGGCAAATCTTCCCCATGGAATTATGCTGCTATCATTTTCATTGTTGCTCTCTTCGGCTCAGCTCACATTGGTCATCTGTCAGTCGCATCGGCAACGTCAAATTTTCAGGGCAACCCGTCTCTTCCTGAGAGTGGGTGTCCTGGCATTGTCAGCCGATTGCAGCAAGTCACTTCAGCAAACGGTAAGTTTTGGGGCAATATTAACTTCTCCAACTCTATAAACCAAAGTGAGACTCGACCAAGATTAGATTACTAGTTTGTTTGCATTTCGGAATACGTTTTGTTTAACTAAAATTGATTATCTTCATTCAGATGACGGTGACTAAAAAGGCGCCCCAGAACAAGGGGATTCCAGGGGCTCAAATCAGCGATAAACTTGAATTAGCTCTCTTGTTGGCATAGACTCAATGCAGCTAATAGACTGAGGGAATCAATGATTAATGAAGGCATAGAAATCTTTATATCAACTTGAGGCATAGTAATAAGCAAGTAAGGACGATCTCGACTGACAGATACCCTGTGCACAGCTGAGTTTAGTTTTTCAATACGAAAACAAAGTTAGTATAACAAAATCTGTGTTTCTTATTCGGCCCTCAAGAAATACTTATTATTATTCAATTAGATGACCGACTTTAATTTATATCAATTGGAATTTTATAATCATTGTATACGTGAATTTTGGCATATGATATTTATACCAAATCTATAGTATTTAGCTCTGATGATCTCTTAGATGGACTATAGACTATATATACTCTATATAGTTTATAAGTGCAGAGATGCTTTCTTCTTGTTGAATACTTCTGCATAAGTTGCCAATTTCGGCGTATTTTTATTGTTATTGTTATCGGCCCAGAAATTTAATTATTTTCTGAAAGAGCTATTTATTTTTCTCAATAAATGTGCAGTAAACTCAGAGACAAAGTGAAATGATTTACATCCAAAATATCGATATGCAGAGTCAAGAGTATTTCTTTATTTAAAATGCCATACATTTTTTCCGATTCAATTTGGGTAGATAAAATTGCAATTTGCTGCGAGTTGAAAAACATTCCAATGATTTTTGTTTATCGACTTATTGCTTATAAAAGATATTAATTTTTACTTCTAGCTCGATTTGTATGGACTGTATCAGCAGTTGAGTGAACGCCTCTTCACACAGACTGTCTGTGGACTCTTTGAGCTGAACAATGACCTGTGGTTTCGCATAGTGCAAACAATTATAATATATACGATAATACTGATACAATTTGATAAGATCATTAACAAATAGGCGAGGCAATTAAAAATGCTCTTCCTTGTTTTTGTTTGTGCAGATCTCGACATAAAGTTACTTTTATAATTATAAGAATGTAAATATTTGGCAGACTTACCGTCCAATGCACTGGCGACATTCAGCCCACTCCCAGCAAATATTAGCAGAGACATTATTAGCATATGGCATATTAGCATATACTTCGGCATGTTCAACATTTTGTGGCTGCTACTGTGGCTACTGTTGCTACCCAACAAGGGCTTTAAGTTCAGCAATCGATTTGACCTTCAAGCCGCCTCTCGAATCGTGCAAAGATTTAACTTTTTATATATAACGTTGCTGCTAACGTCGCCTTTTTTTATTGCAAAATCAAAACCAATTGAATTTCGTTGTGTTTCATCTGCAACACAAGAAAAAAAACATACATAGTAATAAATTGTCAAATACATTTTCAGCCGTAAGATTTATTCTCTTTTAATGGCCACAAGCCGCAAACCACATTTATACACATTTATATATATATATAAATATATATATATGTGTATATATTTATATATATATTATTTCTATACTCTATGTATTTGTGTAGGTTTCTTATCAACTATTTAACTATCAACTAAAGTGTGTTTTACTGCGTATAAATCTGTCACTTCGACAAATGTGTTGACAAAATGTAAAGATTATACAAATTAATTAATAATAAAAAAAAACACTTAATTAAGTCAGCTTGATCATTTTATTTTTTGAGCGTTTAATGAGTCAGTCAGAGTATTTAATGTGCGGCACGATGTTGATAAGTGTTCGTTCTTATTTTATTTATTTTAATTTGATTGCAGTGCAAAAATAAGGCAGTAAACACACACAAACACACACACACACACATAGAGAGTGTGAGAGAAGCGTTACTAAGTCAGATGCGGGCAGGCCGACGGACGGACGGAGGGACGGACGAATGGATGGACAGGCCTGTTGTATCACTGCTAAAAATAGCAACCTTTTTTGGATTTGTGCGAATAGTTTTTAATGACCAGAGGCAACCTGAACACAACAGAGCACATCCAACAGCAACAGCAAACAACAACTACAACAAAACCAACAAACAAGAGCACTGCCCAAAAAGCCGACAAACCCGACACACATTTCACTCTCATCATGATACTCAAAATTGTATCTCGAGCACACGCCACAAAAGCCAAAAAACCGAAAAACTGAAAAGTGTTTTGGGCCTCGTCGAAATGTGGCAAACAACTAAAGCTCTGTTCAACGTGCCACATACGACACATGCGGCGCAGACACAGGTAGTTATACCGTAGTCGGGCATTTCAGCCTTCAGTTTTTGGGATTCGTAGCATCTCGAATTACGTTTGCTATATTTGCCATATTTAATGAACGCGCTTACCTTTCCCCCCCAACCGAGGACACAAAACCTATGCCACAAGCCAGCTTCAGCTTCTTCAACTGACATTCACATTCATTTAATCAAACTGCTAGAACTGACATATTGAGACTGAGACCCTGTGACTGGGACTGGGACAGGAACTGAGACTGCGAGATTTATGCTTGCAATTCTCGCAAATTTATGGAGGAGAATCGCGTGCATATTTTTTTGGAGAGCCCGCAAGCGACACCCAGCCACCTATTAAAAGCTTTTGAGCAAGTTGTGAACATTGAAAATATAATGAAGAAACAAAAAACACAACTATTAATCAAACAGTTAATCGAATCTTTAATTAATCAACAAACAAGCGACGATTGCACACTTCCGACAGCCGCTGAACGGAATGAGAACGTTTTCAATAGAACAACATAAATAAATTGTTTGTTTCTTTTTTGTTTTTCATTTTTGTATTTTAGTTAAGGTTTTCGGTTTTGTTTGTGTTGCCTGAGTTGGGTTTATTGTGTTTAGGTTCTCTATTATTTTTGGAATTCAATGCATCGCTTGCACCGCCGATAAATATTTTCAATATTGATGACTTGATTTGTTGTTCTTAAATTCGACCTTAGCGTTTTTGTCTGGGGTGATTCATGATTGTATCATTTGATAGCAGCCAACTCAATTTGCAAAGAATGCTAACTATAAACAGCCCATGGTGTCATAGTCATAACAATTTGAAGAATATTTGATAAATTTAATCAAAAATGGAAACAAAAAACATAGCCCAATTTGTTAGAAATTATGGAAATCGATGAGTAAAAACTTAGTTTTGTGAATAATGTTAGTTGAAATATGAATTTATTTGTCAAAACTTGCAGCTTAGTTTTAAATTCATCAAAGTGCATTTATGTTAAATGTTATGCTAAATTTTGGCTTTCTCTTGAATAAGCCCGTCTGTCTTTCTTTCGCTCTCTCTCTCTCTCTCTCTCTCTCTGAATAAACTTTAATCTTTGCCTTCCCGTTTGTTCATTTACCAACTTTCTTATCTAATTGCTTGACAGTACAATACCCGTTTATCTATGTTCATATATATATCTATCTGTTGCTATCTATTGTACATATTTACTCATCGCCTTTCCAACTAATTTTTCTCTTTGAACCCAGGTGTATCTAGTATGTGTGTGTGTGTGTGTACAAGTTATTCTTTCTTCTGTAATCTTACTTTTGTACTCACTCTACCTATCTCTCTCTTGCTCTCTCCCTCACTCTCTCTCATTATCTCTCTCTGTCTTGCAACATATTTTTGTAGATGACTAAACTTTGATAGCGATTGAGCTTTGTTCCACTACACTCGCCCCGCTGCTCTTGGGTTTTTTGAGCGCTATGTTTGTCTGCTTAAAATCAACACCAACAACAACAGCTGCAACAACAACAACAATTACACTGGCAACAACAAGTACAACATGAGCCATCCGCTAGCATTATGGGGCTTTGTAGCCGACAGCAATAAGTACTCGCGACTTCGGTTCGTTTTGCCCTCGCCCCTCCCCTGCGGCATACTCCTTCCCCGCTCAGTCGAGAGTTTGGCAATTTTTTTTCCTTTCTTCTTTTTGTGTTTTTGTCTTTTTGTGTAAGTTTTTACCTCGAAAGCAAGATGAGCTTTATGATTGCCATAAATTTCACTTGAATGCGAAATCTGATGCATCTATTTCATGCCTTGACTGTGTGCTCTTTTTTTTGTTGCTGTTGTTGCTGTTGTTGCTGTTGTTGCTGCTGCTGCTGCTGCTGGTTTGCAGCCCCAATAATTTTTTTTTCTGTTTTGTTATTTATCTTGAGATGCTACACATGCAAAACAGCAGCAGCAGCAGCGTAAAAGTTGACGCTATTCGTGTGTGTGTGTGTGTACAGAAATGCTTATGCATATAGGAATGTGTGAGTGTGTGTGTGTGCTGGCGTATTTACTCGTGTTCGCGTACAATAATTTCACGTTCAACAACTTTTGGCTTTTTTGATGAGCCAGCAACGGCAACGGCAGCAGCAGCAAAAAGCAGCAGTAGCAGCCGCACTTGAAAGGGACGAGCGGGTGGCAAGTGGCGAATGAACGAACTGCTTAGGAGGGATGAGATGAGGTTGTTGTGGCTCTCAGTTGTTGCCATGGCTACCGCAATAAATGAAGCTCGTCATCTCTTTTTCACGCATTGCAACCGGACCGACTCACAGCCCGGCTTTGATTTGGACTCGGACTATGGCCGTGGCTGGCCGTGGCTGGCCTGGACTGGGTTGGCCTGGGTTGGGTTGCCTCATCTGTGTTATGCTGTTGGCCGTTGGCTTTGGTCTGCGGCACTGTCCGTTATTCCAACCAAGCCGATCGATCGTCTTTAAATACACTAGCTAAAGGCATAATTGCTGCTGCTATTAGTGTGTCGCAGCAAAAAATATTAACTTAACTATTTGTAATTTGTAGCTCCTGATCTTGAAACATCCGCATTAGAATAATAAGAAAATACTAATAAATGTTTTTAGATCTTTAAGCATTTCTATTAGAACAATATTATAATAATACAATAATAAATAAGAGTGCATTTGACTAGCTGGTCTAATTTAAATAACGAAAATGTATGAATTCAATAATATTAATCAAATCTAAATTTGTCTTTCAATTTGTCTCTAACGCGATCTTTAGCATTTAAGGGTCGCGTGTTATCTGCAACAAATATATGCGACTGCAATAATATTGAAGGGGCTTGTGCTGAATCATTTTGGCATTCTTTGCATTTTAAGTTAAATATAAATATGAAGATAATCGAGAGGGAGTCAATAAGATTTATGACATATGAAAAGGGATGCGGTCAACGATTCCGGGCAGGAACAGTTGAAACCGCAATGCAAATCTTGAATTTATATAATTAATCATATTAATATAAGCGGATTACTCGGGGATCTCCATTTAAATATGCGCTTAAAATTAATTCTGACACAGCCAATTGATGTCAACTTATGTCTCAGTTAGAGTTGACTGGATGACCTTTAATAAACATATATCTTTTTTATGCTTTTGTTTATAAATTTTTTTTAATTTTTTTAAAGTTTGCAACGCTGTTTTTTTTGGGACGTATAGAGTATGAAAGCCTCGTCTCGCATTAAGCGAGTTCTTAACTTTCTTGTTGCTGTTGTTGTTTTTGGTTTAGCTGTTGTGGCTGCTTGTGTCTTGGTTTTTGTTTGTTTTGTATTTGTGCTCTGGTTTCAGGCACGGCTCGACTTACTTCGCTCGCAGCCATGAACGCTCTCAACTCCAATTTAGTAGTACACGATTTACGCTTTACGTTTTAATAGACTTCCATGGCTCATTTTTGGTACTTTCGGTTAATGCTATACACCACAGATAGACAGACAGACAGCCAGACGTAGAGACCGATACACACACACACATACATTCACATACAGCCTCAACTATCAGAGACACACGCGCGCATACATACAAAATTGTTTGATCATTGCTCGTTTATTGAGCGATATATTTATTTGCTTCCACCTTTTACGCATGTCGGTTTTGCGCTTTTAACCTTGATTTTTGTGTAAACAAAATACACTCACACTCACACACACATACTACAACAATAACTACAAACAAGCCACATACACATATATACACACATTGGCATGCAGCATATTCTCGTTTATGTGCTGAGCAAAAAAAAGCTTTCGGCGTTGTGTGCGTTCATCAGTTGTCTCTCTGCCTATAGGTGAATATGTGTATGTGTGTGTGCGTTTGTTTAGTTTATAGTTTACTGTACATTTTTTAAGTTACTTATTTATAATTTGTTTATTAATTAGCAAATGGCAGTGAATAATGTTTAAATATAGTTGGACACCATGAACCAATTGCGAATCGTGAATTGTGAATGGAACGCAACTAGAAACACAAGTTCTACAATATAAACATTTCTTTAATACCACACACACACACACACACATACATACATACAATGTGACGCAATGTTGAGTTCATTTAGTGTGATATTATTAGATGTGCGCTATCTTATCTATAAAGCATAAAAAGTTGTCTCTCTCTCTAACTATCCAAGGCCCAACTAAAACAAAAAAAAAAAATTGGAAAAAAGGAAAATAAAAACCCGACATTTGTTGCCTTATATAATCGCCACTAAAATGTGCATTTACAGAGAGTTCTTTCCACAGACTGTGGCATGATTTAGTTATCGCTCTCTCTCGATGCACTTATATAGATGATGTGTGTGTGCACAAATCATATAATCTGCGGAATGCGCAACAAAACAATCTCAAGAAAATAACACACCTGCCACGTATATTTTGTAAGCTCTCCAATAATATACAGAGCATAAATTTCGTTTCTTTTGTAATTGATTTCAGTTCAGTTGTTCGCTGGCTTTGCCCCACGACTCCAATTCACATGCTTCTTGGCTTTGGCTTTGGCTTTGCGACTTGGCTCTGTGCACTTTTTTATTTATTCACTTTTCACCGTTTTGCACTTTATTATTACCACTTTTATTATTCCTTTTACTTTTTTCTTGATTCTTTTTTGTTTTGTGTGTACCTAAATATTTTTGAATTGTTACATTTATTTAGTTTAGTTTTTTGTGTCGCTGATCGTTTAGCATCATTGCCGTCTATCACATCACTTCACACCACATCACAACGCGTATTGTAAATCTCGTGCTGTGCCCCTTTTGGCTATCACTCGCTAACTAAACCGTTCAAGTATGCGACGTTCAATTTTAAGCTCGCTGGTCGACCGATCGTCAGTTTTTTGAGCAGCGCACAGTGGTTGCGCTTCAAGCTTTTAGCGTTCACAAATCGTCTACTTTCTTAAATACAAAACATAATTGTCTATTTTAACAGCCTGTCTACCCAGAAGATACAATCATGAGCTATGCATTTGATTAAAAAAGAGTTGGGCTAAAACAGTTATTAAAGCTTAGATGTAAATTGAAACGTCAACTGATCTACCACTGTGAGCCGGTTTACTATGCAGCACATAAAATTGTCGCGCTCTCTCTTACACAAACACATGCACACAAAATCGCACTCTTTCGCTCTTATTTAAAGTGGTCAACCGGCGAACCGGCTAACCGGCAACCTGTGCTTTCCGACTCTTTTGCACATTTGTTATGCTCTCTTTGGACCGAAAGCTTTTGATGAGCTTTGGTTAAACAAAACATTACATATGCATGCATAATTAACAATGTACACGTGTGTGTGTGTAGGTATATATACAATCAGATCTTTTTGGCAAACTCTTAACGTGCGTCGCAAGTAATTCTTGTGTCGAGCAAGCCATAAATTTTCACACACAACACTGAAAATTGTGCCGCTAAGGAATTTTGGTGAGTGGTAAATGGTGAGTGCATCACACGCACTCGTCACGTGTGCAATTCCATTTCCACACCCAATTCTACGACCGATCGATCAATTAACAGTGTGCATATATAAATATATATGTACATATATTTAAGTAAATGTTTGTAAGTATTATTAAAAGATCGTTGCCACCAATTCGATTTCCAGGCCAAGGCGTGTGTGAAATGCAAATTGATATTCTTGACATCACCCGCCCCCTTCCAGATTAATGTGCAAATGTTAAAATGTTAAATTCCAACATATGCACATTTAAATTTAATGTTCCTTTTGGCATTTACCAAGTGGCATGCAGAAATATTCTCGCTCAGGTGACTAATTGCCAAGGTCAACACACAATGACTAATCGTCAGTTGCTGTCATATTGCACAAAATAGCTATAAATAGAGATGATCTTTTTACGTTGGACGGCTTTAAGAATGAAAGCGATTAAAATTTACTGTTTCTAAATAGTGCCGCACCGTTTTCTACTGAATGTTGTTTACACAGATTGCGATTCTCAAATTACGCCACAAATTTAAATAAAATGCTATTAAATCTTCGAGACACTCTATTGGCAAACAAAACCATTACAATATAAACAAACAAATTAAGTTTAATTTGTTTATCTCACTATCAACAGTTTTCCCATAAAAGCTGTGAAAATATATCAAATATTTCATTTGTATTACTTCTACGTTAATCTAAGTAATTGTTTGCTTACATTGTAATAATGAATATAATTATTGATTGATTACATTTGATTTAATTTTGTAGGCCATTTTTGTTGTATTATTAAGCTATTCGCTTAGCAATAATAATAAAAATGTTAACGATGTTAATGACATCAGATACATTAATCGTTGGTAATGCCTTTCAATTTTCGTTACTATTTTGTCAAGTTTTGTTATGGTTATTGAGTTAAGTTGTTATGATCTGATAATGGTGCTTTGCTGTAACTTAGTTTTGCTCCTACATTTTGTTGTCAGTTGAGTTTAGCTCTTAGTTTCGCAATCGCAGTTCCTAAGAGCTACAAATGACCATTATTTCCATAGTTTATTTCATTGTGCATTTGGCTTAACAATTTTCATGGTCAGTTGCCTCCGGTGCGACATAAACTGTCACAGATAACAGCAAAAAGGCAGCCAAATCCTCATAATGAAATAAAAAAACACATAGCCAAATAAAGCGACGACAGACACTAAGTGAGAGTAAGTGAGAGAGTGTGAGTGTGTGAGAGAGAGAGAGAGAGGGAGATAGGATGACAAAGTAGCGCAGGCAAAGCCAAAATGAATAGCAGCAACAAAAACAACATTGATTTCACTTTAACGAGCTTGTAATGTCCTAAAGACGAAAGTATATAAAAGCGTTATGTATACGACATGTGTGTGTATGTGTTTGTGTGTGTGTGTTTGTGTGTGTTTGTGTGTGTGCGTGCAAATGAAAAGTTTTGTGAGCTGCTGTCACATCCTAATAGGATAATAACGAGCCAAGGCAAGCGAAAGTTGTTGCTGCGCCTGCAACTTCTAAATAAAATATGTAGCCAAACAATAAACGATGATAAGGGGCCAAAGAACGTGTCGACTTCTCAGTGCTCAACCCGCATCGCAGAGCAGTTCGTTCACATCTACATCCCCATCCACATCCACATCTACATTTTCATTTTGGCTGGCAGTCAATATACCAGTTCACTTAGCCGTTTGCCGTTTCGCGCTGAATTGGTTGGCTGTCCAAAAAAGGTCAACGCTCGCCAGAGCAACTGATAAGCAAACGACTTGTGGCAAGTGCGCCTCTAATGTCAGTCATATGCCTCCCACACACCCACAAAAACAAAAAGTGAAGGCACTGCTGCCCATATGGACAGAAAGGGCGGTGACACCGCCCCACGTCGGATCCGTAGCCGCAGCCGGAGCCGGATAGGCGTTGCTTGTAGCTGCCAAATGGTAATTTATGGGCGGCACGCTGGCAAACTGGTAGGCGGCTTTAAAACTGTTGCTAATCGTAGTTAGTAGCCAAAGACTATCAGGCTATGCCACGCTGCATACAAAATACCAAATTGATTTTTTCACTCTTCTCCCGGGTTACTTACGGCTTTTGATAAGATTGTGTCCCATCATCCAGACGGTAGTTTTAAAGGTTAAGCTGCAATCGGGGCAATTGTCTACGAATCTTTCGGTTTTAAGAGTGCGGCTTTTGATTTTACTTAAAAGTTACTAAAGTACTCAATCATTTTTAACTTACTTAACAAAAATAAAAAAGTTAATCGTGGTGTTCATAATAAGGCAATTGTTATTCATAAAATGATAGAATTATTTTGAGTTTGAGTTTTATCTTTAATGTTGATGTTAAAAAGTTAGCTTTGTTGACAAAAAAAAAACTGGAAATTCTTTAAAATTAACCAAGACACTTGAGGAATTCCTTTTCAGACTAATTCCTTTTCAGACTAAAGAGCAAGAGCCAAGTCAACATTTTGTAATACTCAGAAGCAGAACGTGTAAAATAAATATTGATAAATTAAATTGCAAATATTTCAAAGAGCATATTTTGTATTATAAAATGAAATTTAATCGATGGCCTTTTGTGTTTATAACTCAATGCAGCAGAAGAGAACTTCATTAGACCCTTGAACCGGCTGCTGTTTGTTTAAGGCACCCAACAGATTTTCTGGTGATTACTGGTCTTCTTTACACACACACACACACACCCACGCACACACACCTACACACACCGAAGCACACGCACAATGAGAGCGAAACTCATCTGACAGCTGAACAAACAAGTCATAATTTGACGAGGAAATCGCTGTCATCATTTCGCTTCCTGCTTCCTACTTCCTGTGCATGGTCCCTTTTCAGTCATTTCGCCGTTAGGAAAACCTCTAAACGTTCATTGTTCAAAAATCCAAACGAGTTATTTCACTGGGCGAGGCTCTTTCGTTGTGGCACCCCCTCACCCCATTTTCATGCCCATCATCATCGCATTTCCCTATCCTGTTCATCAGCTACCAAAATGTCGCTCATTTATTTTGATTACCTTTTGCAGAAAGCGAACGGAAAACGGAAAATGCCAACAGATTTTACTTGTGCTATGCGCTTTTCATTTCTTCATTTCATTTCACTTCATTCACAGCACACTTTTAATAAACCACGTCCATTTATAGTTTATCTAGGGCTTCCCCCCCCCCCCCCCCACTTCGACTATGTTGTCATTTCCCATCCTCCCACTGCCTCCCCCTCATCCCTTTTTTCGCCTTGGGTTTGGTCGGTTTCTTGCGTGCTTAACTTGAATTTTAGTTAAGAGCTGAATCATGGCCATCAGCGTTGATGAGCTTTATTCCCCGGTGACACTTTTCGCTCTCGTACAAATTTAGTGTAGCAAATTTTACACACTCACACTGAAACACACACACACAATGGCCAATGGGCAATAATAAAGTTGCACGAGCTGAACGCTCCTAGCCTTCCGCCCCTCTTCTGGTCCATGGGTGTGTTGGGTTTTTTGCTTCCGTTTCGTCTTGACTTTTGTTTGCCAACAAAATTCCATTATGAATCCTTGCTCATTGTTTTGTGCAATGTCGGTTTGTGGGTTTATCAAGGGCATAGCATTCCACTCCGCTCCGCATCCACTTTGGCCCCTTATGAACGCTGTTCGCCCTGTGTCGCATACTCAAAATTAATATTACAATTTTTGCGCCGTCGACAACGTTCGCCCGGTAATGGATCCGGTTTTCTACCATTTCATAAGAGTGAAATAATTTCAGAAAGCATATTTCAAAATGAAAATTTCTTGCGGCTTTCTGCTAAAACAAATGTTTTGGCCTGGTCGAGTTGGTCGAGAGGCGAATCGTGTCGGGAGTCGAGCTGGCGTTTCTTTCAGCTCCAGCTCCGTACCCCCATTTTATAATGAAATAAATTTCATTTGCTCATTGAGTCGAGACAACCAAACGGTTGGCCGACATGTGTGGCCAGGCATGAAGACGTTGTGGAATTTGCATGCATGTTGCTCTCGCATTGAAAGTAGGACGCATTAGGAAAGGCTTTAAGTTTTATGTATGTATATGTCTGAAAGTCTGTGTATTTGTGTGTGTGTGTGCTGAGCGGTCACATTTAAGGTATTAGGTCTTGGGCGTAAAATGAAATATGACATGGCTGACAAAAGGACGCAGGCGGCACGCCATCAATTGCCTGCACACGAGGCACGAAAATGGAAACGTGCTGGAACAGCAGGAACAGCAGCCACAGCTACAACAACAACAACAACAACAAAAGCAGCTCTCGTAGCTGACCAACAAAACACCCATTGGCAAATATTTTGCCTCATGTTGCGCACTATCGCTGGTTACAACACACACATACGGTGTGTATGTTCTCGCCCAGTGGCACACCCCGATCGGGCCACGTTAGCTGTCCTTCAGTTATCCAAACTATCCCGCACGGTCGTCCATCTGGCTGCACATAAATGCGATTCCGGCAGCCAGTTCGCTTTAGTTTCACTCAATTCCAGCACGTTGTATGTAGGACGCCTGCTGACGATGCGCAACCCAAAACGAAGCAAGGAGCAATCCGCTCGTGGTTTCGTTCGTCTGTACGTTAATTCTTGGCAGGATACGAGGCTAAATGCAGACACAGCGCAGCACTGCATATTTTCCAGATTGTGTCGACGTTGCGTCAACGTCATCATTATTTTACCCTGTGCTCGTAAATCGCCAACAGCTTGTTCGATATGACCAAATGTGGCTCGTAAATAGCCAAGTTTTTCTCACATATTTTTATGTATATTCTTGTATAGTTTGCTGTGTAGCAAACATAAGTCAGATAGTTCGTCATAAATTAGAATTGCCCCAAATTCAAAATTTATACTTAAGAACATAATTAGCATGCCGATTTCACGAGACTTTGCTTATATAATAATTTTATAAAATATTAATAAATATTTGTATCCAATAAATTGACATATTATTATTTCAATTTGTAGTTTGCTGTCAGTATTAGTATTCCTTGACTGAATTAATTAATTATAAGATATTTGTACTACAATAAAAAAAATTAAAAAACACTCAAAAAAAACTCCCTGTTTATGCACCAAAAGATGAATACCAAATAACTTAATTTAAAGCAAACTTGTGTATTTTATTCCTTAATCCTTTCGTATAAACTATCCTTATAACTATTTTTCCAATCTCCAATGGAAAGATGCACCCCCTGAGAATTTAGGTTAATTGCAGAATCTAGTCTTAGCAACAGGGTATTTGGCTCTTCCAGCACTTTTAAGTCTCGCTTTCTAGTTTGTCTTAAAGATAAACAAGTCAACATTTTGACAAACTAAATGCAAACTTCCAACGGGATGCGGTTAATGTAGCAGTGGATATGGCTTTTGCAGCGGATCTGCCATCTGACTAACTGACTGACTTGGCTGGCTGGTTGGTTGTGGGAAGGGCCTGACTTGGTGGCTTCTTTATGGAAAGCTCCATAAACTTTCATCAAATAATCGAAATCAACTTCAACTTAGGATGCCTGCAATTTATATGCAAATTTGATTAAGAAAACACTGCAAGGCAGTTGATTTTTTTCCCCTCACTTGGCTTTACTTGATCCTAATGTCACTCCATTCCCCCTCTCTCTCTCTCTCTCTATAACCGACGTCTGCGGGCTGTGCCCCTTTCCCTTTTGGCTAACAAGCGCTTGACGTAAGTAATTGAAAGAAAAAATAAGCATTTGGCCATCGTCGTCCTTTCGCTTAACTAATGTAATTTAAAATGGACGAGTGGCAAATTACTTGCCCTTAAAAACGCGCTGACCCGCGTATTCCCATAACCCACAACTCACGTCCCTACTCCAGCCCCTGACACGCCCAGCAACCCAAATGCCATTGCGTAAATTGCCCAGCGTAAATCCCTTGAAAACAAAAATTGTTAAAATAAATTATTTGGGTAGTCGCAAATTGGTTTGGCTTTATGCTCGGCTTAATTTGTAATTCAAATGTTCTTTTCGCGAATGTGCGCTAAATGCGAATAACGGCGATCTGGTAACGCCAAGGATCGCCACTCCCTCTCCACCACAAAGTGTTGCACAAACTTCTAGGGAGCCTCGTTAAGAGTTGTGTGCTTGGTGGTTCAAATAATTAGGACACAATTAAAATTGTGGCAAATGCGGTCAATGAATAAAAGTTAAGCATAAGCAGAAAATATTAAATGACAAAACTCCGTCAAATTCAAAGGATTTTAAAATTTTTGATTAAAATTTGAATTGAATAGAACGAAAAGTGGTTTAGTAAATAAAATCAATAAGTATAAGATTAAAATTAAGCAAACATCACACATAAAATTAAAAATTTAAAGTAAATGAAACTCAGTTACACATTTAACATATCTAAATAAAATATTAAGAAATGATTGAAATTTTATCTTCATATTCTAGTCGTTATACATAAAACTAATCTTTATATTCTAACAAACAATGATAAATGTTTTTCTATTATTTATACAATACATTTATGATAGGAAAACTATTGAAACTAATCTGGAAATTCAAATCTTGTTTATTTTTATTTTATTTATTTTTAATATCATCGCTATAATATTATCTATTGAAACTAATATTAAAATTGATATGTTTAAATAATATGCATAAGCTCGTAGCACTGTCAATCAAAATATCAATAAATAACTAAATAGCAAACATAAAATACCAAACTGCACTACTAAATTTGTGTGATACACAAAGCAAACGATTTCAAAAAGCACTTTCAATGTTAAATTAGAATTATGTCGCAATTGAGAAATAACAAAACAATTGTCAATTTAGCAACAGGAGAAAAACAGCTTTTCTTAAAAAAAAAACCCAATATTTGCATATTCTTTGGTTTTTCCCCTAAAGCTTAGTTAGAATTCGTATTTTGAACATGTTGTGTTTCGTGTTCAGAATCAAAATGCAAAAAAGAAAAAAATTAAGCTCTCAAAATTTAATCTACTTTTAAGAATGGCCATGTTTTTTTTTATCCCCCCCAATTAGCAATTATAAATTGTACACGCCCCAAGCAACCAAAAGGAACTTGTTCTTTTTTAATCAAGCCACTTAAATTCTATGAAAAATAGACCATAATTTTGTAATATTTTTCCTTTACCACCGCCAACCCACAGCAGAGAAATGTTCGTTTTTATTATTCTTCTTTTTTTCGCCCAAGTAAAAATGGCCAATAAAAGTGTCATCAAAAAGTTGTAAAGCAATGAAGAAATGTGAGCAAAATGAAATAAAGTAAAAACAACAATTGAGAACTTGAGGAAAAAGTTTTTGCCGACAGCCGAATGCACGAATAAAGTATTAATAAATAATCGGAGATTTATGCAAGTTGGAATGCGCATTGAGAGAAGACATTTTGTGGCACCACGCCCCAAAGCATTGTTGCACATTATTTTGCACCCCATCAATTTGTGCTGAAACTTTACTCAACTTACATACATTTGATATATATATATGTATATGAATTTATGTGTCTATATATTTTTATTGGGTATTTGCGTTGGGATTCGTTGCTATTGTTGTTAAAAAAAGAAAAGAAAAGTTTGCTTCACTCATAATTCCCGATTGCTCATTTCTTCAATTGCAAAAAGTCAGAAAGGGGTTGCCATAGCAAGGGGTGTGTGGGGCAGAGGGGTTGAGGGGGTATTTGTGTGTGAAGAGTCAAAACCAGTAGCCCGCATCGGCAAGTTGTTTTACGCAACATTTGCTGTGGCCAAGAAGGCCCCCAAAGACCAAGAGCCAAAGCCCAATGCCAACTTGGACTCGAGATGATTCGAACGTCTGTTTTCCACTTCTCCGTTTTTTTTTTTCCGCTAATTGGAAAAGTTGCAAGTTGCTGTGCGGGCTGTGCGGTAAGTGGGCAGCAGTAGGTCCGCCCAGACCACCAGTCCCCGTTAAATTGAATGTGCTCATCTGATGTTTTCGAGGAGTCTTAAATGTCCCAGGGTCGTCGGTGCTGTCCATGCGGCTTTTATGGCATTTGGAATGCTTATTAGCAGCTGACACGGCGTCAAAGTTTATAAAGCATGAGATTTTACACTCGTAATTGGCCATTAGCCTATTCGGTGAAGGAGGGCGGCTCTAGGCACTATAGCGATGAGAATATATAAATATGTAGCATAAATACGCACATATATATGTGTATGTGTGGGCATGTGTGTGTGTGTGTGTATGTGTGACGTGCCTTAAGCGGCGTCTTCCTACGCTTTATGCCATTGTAATTACAATAACCAAATGACTTATATTTTGAGGCAAATGCTTTGCATCCGCTGCCCGTCTGATAATGTTCCCTTCCACACTCCCCTAACCACAAAAATGTCCATGCCCAAATCGTTGAGATCTTAATCAATGCGCCGGCGCTCAGAGAATGAATGTTAGAGAAATACGGGGAAATTTGTGGCATACATTTGGGTATTTTTTGCGCGAAAATATCCCCGGTGTCAGCAGGACTAACTGGCAAAAGGTGTTTGGTTTTGGTTCGATTTCAGTTAGTCAGTCGACTGCCACAAATGGCCGCGTGCGGCAGACAAAAGCGCATGAAAAATTCATAAGGGAGAAGCGTCGTCATTATTAACACCATCATCATCATCATCATTGTCAGTCGAATCGAACGTTGAGCGGCTTTCAAATAGCCCCAAACTTACTAGAGCCTGTTACCTAGTCCAAACCAATAACAAAAAAAAAAACGAAAGCTCAACTGAAAGGTGTGTGTTTTGCTGTGTGTGTGTGTGTGTTTTTGGTGGAGTGTGCGGCTAAGCGAATACTTGACGTACGGCTTGTGTAGTTTCTTAAAAAATTAATAAAACAAAAGAAAAGGTCCACTCAAAAAAGTCGCCATCAAAATTGAATACCAAATCGAAAAGTACTTGACAAACGACTGATGGAAAAAAAAGAAGAAAAATAAACCAACATCAAGCTAAAAACAACAACAAGCTGGCAATAAATGGGACAGTATTTGAAGTGTGTGTGTAATTGTGTGTGTGTGTGTGTGTGGTTTGTAAGGGGCAATCCAAATATAAAAGTGTTTTGCTCTCCACAAATACACAAAATACAAATAAATAACTGTATACATATATAGTCTGGGTATGTATATATATGTACAAATGGCTAAGTACATAAACCATGGTAGACAAAGAGAAATGCTGATTACTTTGCCACTCGCCAATCGGCTGACTGTCGTCGAATATCGACTGTCGATGGAAATGGCCCTGAAACGGTTTCAAGTATCATTGAATCGTTAAATACAAATTATGTTTGTTTTCTATGGATGGAATTCTTGGGCAATGTTTCCCCTTTGATACGACAACTTTTCACATTGCATACTTTGAGGCGCTCACAATAAAGGAAAACAAGTTTCAGTTTCTCCATTACAGAATGATATATTATTTCTAAGCTCTTGTTTGGCAATCAACAAACATTGAAATTACCAAAAACTTACTCAACTTCAGTTGTGAGTTAATTTAGCATAACAAAAAGTTTTTGTTGTTGTTTTTTAGGCCCAAAGCTTGCCTGCTATGCGTGTGTGTGTGTGTGGTAGTGTTTTTGCACACATCCATTGCCACAACAATACTGCAATGTTTGCCATGTGTAAATGTGTGTAAATGAAATTCCACTCATTTATTCGAATGGAATTAATTGAATTCCGCAAAAACTGCATTAACCATTTTGGATGTGATGAGCAATTTTAAATGAAAATTTTCCCAATTGATTTCGAAATGCAATTGAAAAAGATGACAGCAATTTAAATAAATAAAATTATATTAAATTATATGTAAATGCAATGCAAAATTAAAAATGCAACTCAAATATGCAAGGCTGGGAATGGATGGTGTTAATATTGTCATTATTAATTAAATTAATAATTGAAAAATAAAGAACGCGACTCAAGTATGAATTAAACAGTTTAATGCTCGGATTGAAGCGTTTTTTTTATGTTGTTATTAAGAATTATAGTTATAAAATATCAAGTAATATTTCACAATGATTAAAAGTGATTACAATTAAATAAAAGAGCTGCAATAGTTAATTAATTAACTGTTGGTACTTAGGCGTAGTTTTAATTAGCCCACAAATTAAATAAAGCATGAGAATTGAAACTAAAGCATTCAAATTGAATATTTATTAAGATTTCTTCGACAACTTAAGCTGTACACAAGAAACAAAACGTATGCCATTATTGAGGCATAATATTCATGAATAAAATGTATATATTTATGTACATTGTTACTATTATTGTAAACAATGAATTTGGTAAAATGGCAGAGCAGACCTGCTCATGAATAGGGAATGTGGCTGTTTTATTATGCACTGCAAACACACAATAGGTGGTAGTTGTGTATAGCTGAGGAGGGGAAGCGAAGGGAGGAGCGGAAAGTAATGCTGCTAGGCGTAATGCGGTAAAATTAGGCTGAATGTCGTTTGTCCGAAAATTCATGCGGCAGTTATGTAAAAGCCTATTAAAGCCTGGGCCACTAGGCGTGGCATAGTTTATGGCATTTTAATCATTTAACAACGTTTTTGGTTTGCAGTCAACATGCAAATTGCTGGGCGAGCAGCCAAACAGACCCAGAAACCAAAAACCGACCGACCCAACAACAGCAACCCAACATCAGCAACAGCAACAAAACACAAGCGAGCAACACAATAAAAATTGCCTATAAATGGGCGGAAGAGCACAAGCGGATAGATGGGGAGGAGGTGGATGTGGAGGTGGAGGTGGAGGCGCTGGAGGTCGGAAAGGATGGAATAGAGGTGGTGCTGTCGCAGTGGGTGTAACCAAAGCCAATGGCATGAATACAGTTATACGCACAAGGACACCAACAATGCGAAGGACAACAACAACAACAGGAGCAATAGAAATAGCAGGAGCAGGAGCAGGAGCAGGAGATGTAGACGTAGCAGCAGGCGAAACTTCAGTTAAACAGAAGAACAGAGCGAAACTTCCGCATAGGATGCGACGGAACGGAAGTTATTTTGGTCGCTTAAGCGTACGGATCTATCTCATCTATTTGTGCTGCTATCTGCTGCTGATAATAGCAGCAGCTGGCAGCAACAATGTTGTTAACGGTCTCAAATGCTACTGCAATCCCAAGGAATGCGATGTCATACGGGCCCTAGACTGCCCCGGCAAGGGCCTCATGCTCTGGGATCCCTGCCAGTAAGTCATATACCTAATACACACCCCTTACACACACACAACACACAACACACACACACACATACTACTATGTCATAAATATGAGCTGTTCTTCACATTCACATTTCCTGTAATTCCATTCAATGTGCAGATGCTGTCGCATTTGCGCCAAAACCTTGGGCGAATCCTGCGGCGGACCCGGCGGCTTTTCCGGCCAATGCGAACCACCCCTGCAGTGTGTCACCAAACTGCCCATTAGCAGTGGTCTGGGCGTGTGCATGGGTAAGTCTCAAGTGCATATTACCCCATATTTTACATATAAAGCATTGATATATTTTCATATTTGCATATTAGTCTCTTGGCTAAAGCACTTTTTGAGTTACGAGCACGATTTACGTTTAGCTATTTTTTAGTTGAGTTTCTCAATATTTACTTTACATTATAGTAATTATTATAGTATTATTATTGATTTTGAAAAGCATGCACTACCATGAATTGAATGACTTTCGGGCAAATTGCTTTTCACAAATATTTTTGCTGAATAATAAGTTAAAATGCTGCCAGTCATTGAGCTTATGTTGAATTAAAATGATTTAGCTTTTATTCAAATGCACAACGTTTTTTATTTTTTAAATTGAATGGCAAATTGTGGTTTTTGGTTGCTTGATTTGCGATTCTTTTGTATAATGCACCTGAACTCGGCCACAATCGATATAATGATGTTTATTCAGTTAAAGTTGTTTAGTTTCACGCTCGGCGGATTAGCCATTAAATAAAATATATGTATAAATATATATATATATATATATATAATATATGTGGCAGGACACCATAAGCCGCTTACCTGGCCGCGACTAGAATACAGTTAAGTACAGCAAAGTAGAGAAAAGTCAAACTGCCACAGGAAACCGCGATAATCCATGATTTAGTAGTGACAGTTCAACAAATTAAATTCGCCAGCGGCTAAACTAGATAACATTTTCCAAAAAATAAACATAAATAAGCCCATTAATTTGAATTATTATAATGAGATCGCACTCGATTTCACTTAAGCACAGCTCATGAATATTTAATATATGTTTTAATAAACAATTTCAGAGCAACGCTAGAACTAATTATTATACCCTCAACTAATTAAAAGTGTCCAAAAAGTTCGATTGAAATTGAAAAAAAATTATGAGTTTTAATAATATATATATTTATATATATACATGCAAATATATATATCATATATATATATATATCAGGGCCTGTAAAAAAAGAATTTTTAAATCTGAATTTTATTTTTATTTACATGTTTTTTTTCAACAGTTTTCTCGATTTCTTAAACTCAATCACATGCACAATTCTAAGAATATATTTTTCTTAATTGTGCCAAAGATATAACATTGAACTTCTACACATATGTTGAAATAGGGTAACTGCTAGTCGAGGCTGCAATTCTAGGTCACACTTCGTTTTCACACTTGTTTTGTCAACCAAATGAGTCATAAATAATTTGCATTGGTTTTTTTTTTTTGGCAGACTTGCAACACCTGACGGCGCTCACATTTAGCGAGCTAAGCAACTGCACGGCGGATGAATTCATCGTATTGGAGCCGGGCTGTGAGATTACCAACAAGCGCTGCCAATGTTGGCCCACAATGCGAACCTGTCGCAGTCAGTTGTCAAACGATGGCGCCTCGCCGAGCGATTCCCGTTGGCATTTCAAGAACTTGGAGGTAAGTTGCATACCATTTTTCTCATACAATTCTAAACTAAATATTCTACTCATTGTTGAAGGACTGCCAATTGAATTTGCAAAATCTAATTAAACTCGAATTGGAATTCGATGAAGACTACAAAATCTCACCGAGCAAATTTACATACAAAAAGCTGCGCAGAAAGCGAAAATCGTTGAGAAAACGCCTGTAAGTTTTTTTTTTATTGTTTTTAGCTCGTATAATTTTCTTCATTTAATTTATTTGTTCAATTGCTTCAATCGGCATTGCAGCATCATCTTGGAGGATGTTGGCACCCCGCCAGCCATATAAACGTCCCTCTTTCTCATAAATACAATTCTTGTACAGATA
The DNA here is from genome assembly GCA_035042345.1 of Drosophila fungiperda. NCBI lineage: Eukaryota > Metazoa > Arthropoda > Insecta > Diptera > Drosophilidae > Drosophila > Drosophila fungiperda. The sequence continues at coordinate 1,321,757 of JAWNLM010000021.1, forward strand.
GTAATGCTTAATTCTGTGAAATGTGGCTATTATAAATACGATAATAAACAACAAATAAATATACATACAACAATATATATATATATATATACATACATACATACATGCATACATACATACTAGGGTATGGTAAAATAAACTATTGTGTGTAATCCCTAAGACATTTGTTACTTTATTGTTTTTAAAAAAATGCGTGCGCATTCATAATGTATTATATATTGCAAATATCCATTCCTAAACTGAAAACAAAAGCAAAAAAACAAACAAACAAACAAATACCTTAACAATAAACTTAAAACATTTTATGATTGTTGTTGCTTTCAAGAAATAATGCGAATTTGAAAAAGCATCGAAATACATATATATATATATACATACATAAATGGCCAGAAAATATGAGATGTGTTTTTTTTTATATTGTTAGTAGAATTTAAGTACAAACGGAAAACAAGCCGTGTTGCAGAGCTGACTGCTGCGCAACGAATAACCGTTCCCTGTTCTCTGTTGCAGGCTGATTGCTAAATAGTTAACAAAAAATTCCAAAATTCCTTCGCTCAAAACGTGTAATTGCTTTTCTCATAGAGCATGCTCTAATTTTGATGTTATCCTTTTTGACAACGTCGAATTTGAATTGATTGTCAAAATTGGACTCCGTATTCTGGAGACTTATTTGCCTAGAAATGGAGAGATAAATGCTGCTACTATGAGGAATACGCAGCTCAACTTAACAAAACGGAACATTTGAAATTATTTAGTTAAATTTTAACTGGATTAGGAAAATCATTCATTACTGCCATATTTTATTACTTATTTCGTATTTTAAAAATGGAACTCGAACCCAGTAAAGTCACGAATTATTATTAAAATTAAGAGAAATTAAAATGAAGTATTCATAATATTAAATGTACACACTATTGCGCTCTTAATGTATTTTTAAAATCGATAATTATAGCTCATAATTGTGCTGTGCTGATTGACTGACTGATCGATCATCCAGGTATACTATAAATATTAAGTATGTATCTATATAAAATGTTATATGCTATAGATTGTTCTCGGCGAGAACCACACGGTCAATTAGCCAAGCGTCAAAGAGATTCATTAAATTTATAGCTCGAATTCGATTTCCAATTCGTGTGTCTGCTGCAAGAACAAAGCTGACTGCTGCGAGACAAAAACAGTTTTACAGTTTGCTATACAAATTTTCCGCAACCCAATTTGATTTTTACTGCAATTTTTAACATTACAAGTAATACATTAAACACATATCGATTTCAATAGATAAAAGCTGCCTGTATAAAGATATCAACTAGGGTGCTGTTATCAGGTTTTAATATTTTTAGCACCAGTTGAAATGTCAATGCGGGCGCTGCCGGGGGAAATTCATCCTCTAAGAATTTATAGTTGTTGATTGCAAATGTCCGATTCTGTAAGTGCTTGTAAATTATTATAAATGGCTTGCAAAAAAATATTGTAAGGTACTTACGCCCAGAAGTGGACAATTTTTGGGGAAGGTGCTGCCTCTTAGAACGCGCTTAAAAAACATTCCATATCTATTATCACTGTAGAATGAGGCTAACAATTTGCAGCCATCGAGATGGGCGTGTCCTATGCTTGCTTTGCTTTTATCCTTTTTTATGATATCCACATCAATCTGAAGATAAAATTTCTTCAAAGTTTTTTTTAAAAAAAAACTAAAAGATACTACTGGACTTGATCTCTTTTTATGGATAACGCATAAGGTATTTTCACCAATCACAGGATCCTTTATTACACATCTGAATGTCTGGAGTTCAACAATATAAGCACGCTGTGGAAGTATAACAAAAAAAAAAATATATATATTTCTATATATAAATATATACAATAATTTTTTTTCCCGTATAATAAAAGTAGTCAGCCCACCTTGGTCTGGCTTAATCCTAGTAAAATCCAAATGGTCAACCTGAATAGCAAAGCGTGATAATCCATATTTTGGTATAAAAATTCGACTGTTCTAATTCTCTTCCATTGCAGCACAATTTATAGGTTTATTGTAAATAAAGTCATTTAAATTTGAAGAAATTATAATGAAATCAAACACATTTGAACTCTTAATGCATTTATAATCTACACGTTTTCAAGCATAATTACTTGTGACTGGTTAATTGGTCTTCACTGTACGAATTGTATATATATATATATATATATATATATATATATATATACCTATGTATTGTATATTTAATCGATATGAAAGTCCAAGTTGAGGCTTTTAAAACGTATTTTCAACCACACACAAAACACAGGCCATATCGGAAAATTAAAATTTTGATTCATATATTTGTAACATTTTAGACACATATCGAGTTCAGTAAATGAAAGACGCTTCTAGCATAACATCAGCCAATGTGTGGTTATAAGGTTTTAACATTTTCAACATCCGCTAAAAGTATATACTTCCACATTCCATATGATTGATTCTGTAGATGCTTGTAAATTACAAATTATTGAGAAGTACTAACGTCCCGAACCGGACATTTTCTGGAAATATTGCTGGCGGTTAGAATATATATATATACATATATATATATAAATATATACAATAATCTTTTCCCGTATAATATTAGTAGTCAGCCCACCTTGGTCTGGCCTAGTAAATTCCAAATGGTCAATCTAAATAAAAGCGTGATAATCCATATTTTGGTAAAAATTCGACTGTTCTAATTCTCTTTCATTGCAGCACAACTTATGGGTTTTATTTAAATAAACTCATTTAAATTTCAAGAAATTATAATAAAATTAAATACACTTTAACTTATAATGCATTTTTAATCTACACCTTTTCAAGCTTAATTACTTGTATATCGGTCATCATTGTACGAATTATATATATATATCGTATATCTGTATATTTTATTGATCGTAGGGGTAATTCTTAAGTTGCAAGTCGAAGTTGAGGCTGCTTACACCGATAACCAAAAGCTGATTGCTATGTAATGAAGCAACCGTTTGAAGTTTACTCTGCAGCAACATAAAACAAATAGTGCAGGTCTGTAAAAATTCCTCGCTTAGTCAATGTTAATTTACCATTCTCGCTTCATGATAAGTTCAAAATACTGCGGCTTTTTGTTCTTCTTAAATAACTATGCATATTATAAAAATATCTTATTCATTAAAAGCTCTTAGTGTACTTTTAATGATTATATTAATATATAATTTTGTAAATTATCATTCAAATAAAATGAATTATTTACAATTAATATGTGGTTTGAGAAAAAATGCGTTCTTTAATATAACTTTTAAAAACTTTGGGAGGATGTTGTATGTCAGCTCTTTAAATAATTTCGCGAATTTAAGTGTTTATATCCTTTGAAGTTCCCTATCATGATGGAATTCGGTATAACAGACTTGTCTGCAAGGATTTGGTAAAGTTGAAATCTTTTTGGAGTGTTCCTAAAAGTATGTAGCAAATTTGATTGCTGTAGGGAAATTTATCCAATACAACAACCTATTAGGTAAGTGCAAATGCTATTCAACAAGGCAAACTGAATTAATAAACTATATATCTAATGATGTAAACATTATGTTTACTTATTTTAAATTAACATAACAAATTTTTTTTCGATTGTTAATGGATAATATATTTTGTTGCACTGCAGATTATAATACAGCAACGACACAATAATATTGCAGATGTTACCACAGTCGTCGGCAAGGGAGTTGCTCACTTTACAAGAGTGACTGCTATGAAAATTCGCCAGAAAACAACATTGACTTATTCAGGCATTTGTTGCATACTTTCAGGCTGTTCTTAAATAAATGAACTAACCATTTTAAAAATACTGAATAAATCAGTCAATTTAATTTTCGTACCCAGAAATTGTATATATTTTAGTGTATCAGCACATTTATTAATAAAGCCAAGTCACTTGCTTTGCTGGCACAGTGTGTAGAAGAATTACCGAAAAAGTCAGCAGTCAAGTGGGGTCAGTTGTTCCGAAGATCAAAGATATACTTTGGCGCTTAAGTGTTTTGAAGTGGCACGCAGTTGTGAGGAATTGAAACAGAGTTTCATTTATTGAGTTGTTATACTTAGGCTGTGCGTGTGTGTGTGCGTGTGTGTGTGTGTGTGTGTTTGGAGTGCGTTACAAATTATGTTGCGCACCTTAGTGGAGCAGACAAAAGCAATTAGACGCCGTAGTCTGACAAGTTGAATGAAATAGTTGCGCTTGAGGTACATATTGAGATTGAGATGAAGGATTGAGGATTGAGGAATGCCAAAGAAGCAGGCGTTTATCGACTGGCCACATCGGACAGCTCGATGTCGATTTAGATGTGAATGTGAATGTGGATGTGGATGTCTAACTGCCAATGAGTCAAGAAGAAGCCAAGCCCAGCCACACCAAGTCGAGCTGAGGGGGGCTACTGTCTCGAGCGCCGCACAATAAAATATCTCAAGTGGGGATGGCAATACAAAAAGGTGTTAAAAAATTCTACTTTTTATGCTCTTATTATGATTTGATGGACATTTACGATATGAAGTAGGAAAAAAAAAAACTTAAATAAAGAGAAAAAAATCTGTTTTGTATGCCTATTTTGTATTCTTTCACATTTCATACATTTATTTTCTTTGATTCCCCATTTTGTGCCCCACGCTTATTGTTTCAGTTGTTTGACAAGCGATGCGTACAAATCAAAGCACCCAGAAAACTGGACAGACTTGACTCGGCTCGGATCGGCTCGGCGCTGCTCGATTCGATTCGATTCGATTTGGACTCGATTGAGTATTGTTTGGAATCTGTTGGTCTGGAGTATGGCGACTCGGCTTGTTTGATTAATAGCCGCACAATTGATATGTTAAGTGGTAAATTACGCCATTGGCACGCAAATGTGTCGGGGTGTAGACTCGACAAACGGCAAATTGCTGTTTGTTTAAGGCGCCGCAAAAGGGGGCAGCCTAACTACCAAAACGATCTTGATTTTATCTTGGCATCAGAGGCGGAGCTTCGAGTGCACAAAGTGATTTAATTTTTAATGGAGAAAGTTAAGCAGCCGTCGAACAATTATTCAATTACGCCACATAATATTTGTTTATTTTTATTTTATTTTTATTTAGTTGAATTTCTTCTTCATCGATGATCGACTGTTTAAATTAGTCATTAGACATTAGTCTACATTTAACACGCTTTAGTCGAACATAATCGAACATTTGCATTTTATCACCTAAATTATATTGTTAAATAAAAACAAAAAAATATACAAAAGAATTACCGATCCATTAAAGTCTTTTGAATATTCTGCTGAGAATGTCATTAAAATTTTGGCACACCATTAAAAAAAATGGGGGCCACAAACAAAAGAAAAACTCAATCGGCGAAGTGTTATAAAAATCATTTAAATATCACGATTGCCATATAGTTTTATTGCCCTGCTCTCGTACAGCTCTGGGTTGGACTCAGCCCCTGAATGCTCAACTAAAATGATTTAATTCCGAAACGTGTTGCGCACATTTTATGATCAATTTCGTTAAAAATATTCAATACTCAGCAGAATGCCAACTTTGATTTGTCATGCTTTTTTTGACTTTTTTATTTTTAATTTATTTATTGATTTATTTTTAGCAATGATATAAAGTTTACTTAAAACTATCTTAAAACTAAATTTTTATATTTTACAACATTCTTGTTAGTTCTGATTTATAAAATCAACAATTTTTGACTGCTTGTTATGAAAACATATTTAAATTTCACTTTTAATAAACAAATTTAACTCATTGGACTTGCTTAAAAAATTTAAATAAGAGTAATTTCCTAAAATAAAAATAGGTATATTATTATTTAATTATGAAGATATAAATAAAGCGAATTTCTCTAACAACATATTTTGTTTAAATTCAATAAGGAATTCATAAAGTGTTGTATAACTAAAGACTTTTGTTAATAATACGAAAGGAAACCTACTTAAATATAAGTTAGATAGAAATTTAAATTTTTTGAGTAGTTAAATTCAATTATTATATTATAGTGACTCTTACAAGTCTATTTGATGTGTAATAAATAAAGTTGCTCTTATTTTTTATTGCGCTTAATGAAATTCTTTGCCGCAGAACCCATAAATAAAGTGTGGCAAATTCGCTAAGCAAACTTGTTGAAGTGTCATAAATAAAGCGAGGAGCAAACCCAAAGCACCACAAAGTGCTTCAAGTGGTTGTCATTTAATAAACTACACACCAACTCCAAGTTCATGTGTGTGTGTGTGTGTTTGAGTGTGTGTTTGTTGTGTGTATTGTTGGCCTGCCGATTGCTGTTATATGATTTCATATATCATCAACATACTATGCTGGAGAAGACCAGCTCCGTGGAAGTTCCCTCTCGCTGCTAGGGCTGCCAGGCAGAGTTAGTCGTCTGCTTTCTGCTTCCCCTTGTGGCACTCCCCTCCCCTTAGCCCATTTCAATGAACAACTTGTTGAGCATTGCGCAGGCGTGCGGCATTTAGTTCAGGCTGTCCGCGTGCGCCTCTTGTTGTATTTGTTGTTGTTGTTGTTGTATTCTTTTTTTTTTTGATAACATTTTATTGTCCGCTTTATAAATTATTGGCGTTTGCTTCGATCTCAGTTTGCCAGGGACTGAACCAAAAAAGTATCCTTTTACGTGCACATTTTTTGGTATGCAGTATGTGTCCAAATTTGTGCAGCGCAAATAAATACTATACATATACAGATATATATATATATATATATATATATATATATACTAAGCCCCATTCTTTTGAGCTGAGTTGAGCTCCGTTGGGTTGGGTTCTGTGCGCGTGTTTTGGCCTTTTAGGGCTTGTCGCCCAACGTCAAATTGAGTGTTGCTCTTGTTTGTTGTTATTGTTGTTGTTGTTGTTGTTGGTAGTGTGAAAGTTGCTTTAAATATCGTATTGCGTTGGTAGCTGTGCGAGGACCTGCCAACAAATCAAACCATTTATGTCCGATCCTCGATCGCAGCTCATACAAACACATTTATCATCGTCAAGTGGCAGCCAGCTCCTCCAAAAGAGACGCTTTCTGCACCTGTCTTCAACTGGAGAGGAGACTGTCCTTCAATTATATAGCACACCCGCTGTGCTCTACTGCAACTGACTCGATCTGCTCGATCTGCCTTCTAACTGGAGCCCCACAATTGCTACTCATACCATATAATATATACTGTACAGTATACACTGCTAGAAGTGCACTGCTGAAGTGGAAAAGTGGATTCTGTCTGGTATTTGAGACATGCCTTAATAATCGTCAAGTATCTTGCATATGGGGGACTCACGGCGCATGATCAATCGAAATGATATAATTATATCCCAGAGACGCTGCTGGCCTCTGTGTAAATTGATATCAACAAATTACGCGAAAAAATTTCAAAAATATTAACGAATGTGATTGATATAATGATGAGTTGACGATTGTGAATTACACTGAGAATAAACACCAGTTAAAATGTAATTTTTCAACATATAATATCAGTAAGGTAATATTATAAGGCATAAAATTATAGTTTATAATATATAAAATGATTATATATTTATTTAGCTTGATGGAATTGAAAAAGTCAGAAATCCTTTGATATTCAAATTGAACAAATAATAAGTAAAGGCAATAAGTGTATTTAAAAAACATAGTTTCAATCAATGGAAGCAACATTTTAAATTTTACATACTTTATTTTAATAATAAAATGTATATATATCATCAATACATATATATATATATATACATTAATATTTAGTATATTTTTAATTTAATATAGTTTATGTATATTAGAAATGTGATTAACAAGAAAACAAATTTAAAAATTTATTAAAATTATTCTGCACTTTTAAAAACTTCTCATTTGCTTTTGAATAAAGAAAATGAAACTTTGTTTTAGTGTATTGTCTTCCCTAATTATGCCCAATTTAAAAAGGGTTAATTAAGGCACAAAACGCAGCACACGAAATGTCCCCATCCAGGGCGTTATTAATATGCGACATTTCTGATATCTTTTTGCCCCAAAGGCCGGGGCAGACATAAAGCGACTAAAACTGTGAGTCCTTCTTGGAGATCAATGCTACAAAATATACAATACAATAATTACATACAGCATTTGTCATAACACCAGATATGGACACAATGCTTGCTCTGTTGTCCAACAGGCTGTTGGCCCTCTTGGCTCTTGGCTCTTGGCTGTTGGCTCTTGGTGCGAATGGCCAAGAGGGATTCACTGGCCAAGGGGCTGCAAACAATGCGACAAATGTACGCAAAAAATTGTAAATATCATCATCGACATCGTCGCAACTGCAGCACAACACGTTCAGGGGAGGGAGGGATGGGAGGGGAGGCGGGCCAATATGATGGGCATTTTATAAATAAAACAAAATCATAAATGATGCGCTCTGCTCTGCTCTGCCCAGAGATTGCCAGGAACGAGGAGGTTGGGTTCGTTGGGTGCTTCGGTGTTTTCGGGTGCCATAATAATTACAGCAGAGGCACGTCGGGGCCTTGGGAGCGATGGTTAGACATTTCGCGCCGGAATTCGGAGCATTGTGTCATATTTAATACAGAAATTTTAATTAAACATAATTTGTAAGGACTGCACGTTCGTGCCCAGGCCAGGAGTATCCAGTGTATCCACATTGAGCAGCATTTGTCTGCAAGGCTGCAACTTTTTTTTTGCTCCCCTGATTGCTCGATGGCGATAGCTTTGGCTTATGGCTTGAATAGAGTAATTTATAGCATTTTATGGCCTAGGCCCACATTGGATGATATACAACTTGTGTCTAACATTCACATGGAATGCTTTTGATCGTCTCGATTGAGCGATAACAACTCAGAAAGACTCACCTAACTTGGAAGAGCAAACTTGACCACATCTGAATCTTACTTTTAGATTAGAAAAGGGACTCTTAACTCTATAATTAACACATCTAAAATAACGCAGCTTGATAAGTGAACAATATTTTTATGATCTCCATTTTGGATGAGGCAAATAGATGACTTTCCAGTCAAGTTATTTATCACATCCAAAACATTACATCTCAAGATCTTTATGGCATCCTTAATACTCGCTTTGATTGAGAAATATGACCTTGACCTGTGAGTTGGAACAATTGAAAGCTCGGACTTTGCTTTGTACTCCTCCATCAAAAGGGAAGCTCTCAACTGAAGCTACCAACTATGCAGCTGAGCTGTCCTAGACGGTTTGGGCCCGGCCCGTAAGTTGTTAGGCATTGCCAGTGAGTGATTTTTTCAAATGATTTGAACTAGTTCACAGAATGCTGACCCATCGCTTGGGATACGATGGTCCATTTGGGCTGGCCAGTTAGAGGCCAGTCGGGTGCCCACATTTTGTCTAGCTGCCTACCAAGTTGAACTCGGTTTGGTTGGCTCATCGCCGGGGGCCGCATTACATTTGCAAGACAACAATGGGCATTTGGCATTGGCAAACTGCAGCGGCGTTGGGCGTTTTTATTTTTACAGATATTGTTTACTATTTTTCCAAGCCATAGCCATAGCCATAGTCAGAGACAGAGCCTCAGTTTTTGGCTACAGATACAGCTACAGCTACAGTTTGAGCTTGAGGACCAGGCTCGTTTCGGGCTGTGTTTGGCTGTGCCCTCTCATTGTTGTGCGGCTGCTCCAATCATCATTTTTTTTTCTTTCTTTTTCTTTTAGATATTCGCTTGGTGATATATTTTGGGTGAGCGCTTCCGGCAAATCGGCGCTGCTGCGGTGCAGTGAAAGGTCAACTTGCGGCCAGGAGAAGCTGTAGCTGTGGCAAATACTTGTGTTGTCTGCTTCTGCCAGGGAGCTTTGAGATTCGTGTGGCAGCCAAATAAACAAATCAAAGTGAGCAAATGTTTTGTAGCTGCCCCCTCCTCCCCTCTTTCAGCCACACTCCATTTCTCTGCCTCTCTCTCTCTCTCTCTCACTCTCGATGCCTCCATCTATCGATGTGGCATTGTGTTATTTTTTTTTTTTTTTGTTTTTTGTGGTATGTGCTCAATTTTCTATAACATATTTGATCGCAGCGATCTTTGCGATCGCCTGACTTTCCATTTTCCAGCTCTTAAAGCTTCGTGTGTGTGAGAAAAACTTATCGAATCGTTGCTATCAATGCCGCAAACGAACCCAACCAAACAACCAAACGAACCAACAAGGGGTAACCGACCGACCGACCAACAGTGCCTCAAATTAAGCTCACGTGACCAGAGGCCAACTAGCTGACAAACCTTGGAATTTCAACCGCACGATCGCTGTGCAAAACGGTCACGGATTAGACCATTGCCAGTCCCATATGACAGCAGTTCCGCAGATAAAATGGCTTTGACATGCCGTTTCCAGATCATTAATTGCAGATCTGCAGCCCCAAAACAGCGAAATGCGTTTCCTATTTGAAAAAAAAAATCAAATATTTAGCTAAGGTTTTTCAGAGGATATTCATAAGCGAACTTATTAGTTGGAATAAAAGGACTTTTTAAATGCAGACTTTGGATTGTTAATAAAACTAAATCACAGAAGGATTGACGCAAATGCTCAAAATTTTTAATCCTGTATAGCTAAATCTGGATATTATTAGAATTTAGCGGAAATGGAAATATTATAAATATTACTAAATGTTGAACCATAGAAAAATTTAAGCAAATGTTTAATTAAAAATCATGTGTTGTCAAATCTGAAAATAGTTTTAAAAAATACAAAAATAACATTTTTGAAAGCAGAAACTTCAACTTAGATTTTTTTTAAATTCTCAAAATAGAGAAAGTTAACCAATATAAAACTAATTCCGACAGATTTGAGAGCTCGCAGGATATCTAGCTCGGATATATGGGGAAATTTGAGTTATATTTTTTTTAAATCTTTTTTCTATATAATAAAAAAAAACGGTTGAGGGGAACAGTTATATGGCAGCTGTTGCTTTATGTTGGACTCTTCAGCGATCTGTGCAGGGGCTTTCGAAGTCTTTTCCCTTGCCTAAACCAAATCAAAATCTTGAATGTTGAATGCGTTGCAAACTCCCACAATCACACACCCACACTGCCAGCATCAAACAATGAGCACGAGTGGTGCATGCAGCATTGTGGTGCGGGTGTGGTTGCGATAGCCAGTTGCCAGTTGCCAGTTGCCAGATCGATGCTGCCTGCCTTTGATGATAGTCAGCCTTGGCTTGGCTTTGGACGCCTTTAGGGCGTTGCGATTGAACTTGTTCCACATTTTGATTGTGCCCAAGTAATGCCGTTAGAGAGAGATTTGAGTCATATTTTTCGTTTTGGTTTTTTTTTTTTTTGGTATGGGAAAGCTGGGAGGGCAAGACAAATATGATTTTCAATTTGCTTTGATCGCTTTCACAAGATTTGCATTACGTACACCAACTCTGGCCATTAAACACTTGAGCCGTTGTCAGAGTTCAATTAGAGTTCAAATGCAGCATGCAACAAATTCCGTCGTCTTTTTTTTCCTTCATCTTCTCCTTTTTATCCACAGCATTTTGATGGGCCATTAAATCGTCAAATGGAAACCACTGCGAGTACTCCAGTTAAAAACTGCAGCACCACAAATCAAAATATTTATTGCTCCCCAGGCCAAAAGCCTGCAGAGGCTAATGAGTCTGGTGAATCTTGGAGAATCTGGAGAGCTTAAGTTGCTCGATATACCACCCAAGTTGAAAACGTTGCCGGCCGCATAAATAGCCACAAAGTGTGTCGTAAATGTCGTCGCGATCATATAATGTTCTCACTGAGGGAGAGAAAGGGAGGATGGGGGGAAGGGGGAAAGTATCATCCAGTTTGTCTGGCGGTGTACAAAATGTGAATTTTAAGAGAGACGCGCCTGCTAGAACAAGTGCAGTCCAACTCCAGATCTGAAAGTCAGCCATAACTGTGCATCCATTTAACCGATTCTCATTTCCATTTCTATTCGTATACCCATTCCCAATTCACATTCCCATTCCCATACCCATTCCTATTTCCATACCCATTTCCATTACCATTCCCGTAGTCGGAATACACTTTGGAGTTTATGTGCTTTGGCATTGCGAAATGCGTTCGCCTGCACATTTGAATCAATCGTTTAGTTTGGATTTGGATATGGAATTGAGGACTTCGATTTTTATGTATTTATGGGGACCGGTCGGACGATGACCAGGAGAGAGGGACAGCGGCTTTAAGCTGTACTGATATCATTCGAGTCACTTGACATTTAGCATCACTAATTCATTCCAAATCACCTGAAGATTATGTTCATAAGCACACATTACGATTACACGTTTATTATAATTTAGGAGTTTAGGCCAACGGCTGTGTGGACCTGTTCCACGCCTCTGGTAAAGCGTGTGACAAACTCAAATAAAAAAATAACTTAATATTAAAACAGAAAAGTTACAGCGGGACAATTTACAGATCACTTAGTATATTTCTAGATTACCAACCTAAAAAGGAGCTGAGGGAAAGTTGAGTGCTGAAATGGTTGGCGAAAGCTACAACTAAAGATTTGGAGCTGGTTGGCCAGGCAACACTAGAGCTCAACTTAGAAAGGGTTATGGGTAAAATGGGCTACTGGGAATTTAGAGATAACAAAGTTATTCGAAGAAAGTTAACATTTAATAGAATATTATAAATAAAAATAATAATTATAAAACCAGGCAAAGATGACTATTTTTGCGGGATCCGCTGAGGGTTCCTTTTTGCAATTGGAGATGGGTTCGTTTGAAGTTCGTTGCGCTCGTTTGTGACATGCGCATGGTTCCACCAATCATGGCAACCAAACGATCATCACATGGAGTGCCGACAAACATTGGGAGCCCAGTTAAGAGTCGTCGGAGAGATGTGTTGAAGTGCGTCCGTCAGCTTTGGTTGGTTAGTCGGCTGGTTGGTTGTCTGCGCACTAATTGAGCATTTAAATGCAAGGTAATTACACTTCTAACACCTTCATCAGTTGGAACGTCAGCCAGTCAGCCGGCTGTCTTTGATGCCCACTGCAAATTAGCATATAAATTGTCCCGTGAGAACATTAAGTCAAATGACATGTGAGTTTTGTCAAAGAGCCGCTGCGAATGTCGAACCTAAATGCTGGCGGAAGAGCGCACCAGGACATGATATTTTAAAAATCTATGCTCTTCCCTCCCCCATCACCACCCTCCCTCCCTATGTATCTGCCAACTTGACCATCATTTGCATAGCGAACGTGCAACTAATTGGAAATGGAACAGTACAGTAAACCCCATTGAATGGCGCTGCAGTTAGAACAAAAGCGTTTGCCATGCAACGAATACGAATTTCCTAAATCTCAAAAATTGTGTCCAAATGGTATTGGTAAACCCCTAAATCCTAACCAGCGGCGCCAGCCAGACGTCTTTATGGCCTGTACTTGTGCTCAAATGAGAAGGGCCCTTTTTTAGTTCGGCTTCTGCATTCGAAATGCGTCCAAAGGGCAATCAATTAATTAGGCATTAAAACAGTTACACGCCAGTTACCCCCAAAAACCGATCTTGCCACAACAACAAGAACTACACAACTCTAAAGTCACAGAGTCGCAGTGTGGGCGAGTTTTTTGACCCGAGTTGGGGGCAGGAAACGCACCGCGTTCTGAATGCCAAGGCGTACAATCCGACGATGGATCCAACGATCCAACGATCCATCGTCAAGAGTTGATGGTTCGTCGTCGTTGTTGGATTGTTGGATTGTTGCACAAATGCGCTTTGCATAACTGAGTTATTTTGTGGCAACTGGCGTTATGCACTTGTTGCCACAGAACAGGGCCTCAATGGGCTCGCTTAGATCGGTTGGGTGGGCGGGGTGCGGGTACGGGCACGCATCCGGTCAGATTTAATGGCGCTGTGTGTTGCAACAAGCACTGCAAATCAAAAGCAGGCATAGAAGATCATAAAAAGTTGATAAGTGAATTCATATTTTCATTATAATTTATAATCGATTCATTGAATGTGTGTCTCTGTGTGTGTGTGTGTGTGTGTGTGTGTGGGCTACACAAAAATAATAAACTCTTTATAATTGCTGTGCATTGATTGTTCTTCTAAGGAAATGCCAAATCTGTGATTTTATAATCGATTTTTTAGCCGGATATTGAGGCAACCAGTTCGTGACATATTACAGAGATTTATTGTGCCTATCTAAAGATAATTTAAATGATATATGAATACGTCTGTGTAATTATAAGTTCTCAGTAATGTAGATATCAAAACTAGAAATATTTTAGTAGTGATTTGAAATAATATGGCAGATTATTTATTAATAAAAATCGGTTAATTTAACTAGGAAAGAAAAATAAGTTACGATCACGAAATATAGTTTTCGCTTCCAATATACAATTACAAGTTAATTAAACTTTGTAAATATAAAAATCATTTTTATGTATTACGATCTGGCTTACGATATTGGCATTATCTTGTAAAAACCACAAGATGTGTGCTCTTTCTTTGTGGATGGACTTTCCCAGTGATCTGTTCATTGACTACGTTATTTCCCCGGTTAGCTTAACTTGCTTGTGGCTTAGCCGGATTAAGGAGCATTAGACGAGGATTATCGGTTCGTGTTTTGGCCAGTGTGTGTGTTTTTCTGCACAACTTGTGCAATGTTCAAAATTTCCAAAGCCAGGATCTGATCAAACAAGTCCCAAAAGACGGAGTCGTCTCAGCGGATTTAATCGAGATCAGAGTGAAAGTGTGTGAAAAACCGCGAGAGCATTTTGGAAAATCGCAAAACCGCAGCTTCAACTTCCGTTAGGGGGTTTTGCCCAGTCACAAATGCCAGTTAACTCTAAGGTAATCTTGAACATGTGGGTACTGATCACATAGTACTATTTTGGCTGTATATTAACATATCGTTAGTTCGACATGATCTGATCCGTGGGAAGTTTGCGATCTGGTTGCTCATGGCGGTCTGGTTCTAAATCGGCGGAAACTCCATCTAGTTTTGGATTTGCTTGTACAAGCAAAAGGGCCAAAAGATAAGACTATACATATGCAAATTCCATGAACGAAATCATATTTCCAGATGTCATAATTATATCGTAATTATTATTTATGCTGTTATGCTTGAATTATTAATTGTTTGCTATGTTTGCTGAAAATATTACGTGCTGCGTTCCCAACCCCTTTCGGGGCAGGCAAGAAGATATTTGATATTTGTGTTATCTGCAATCAATAATCATAATTTATATTTGCATAATTCATAATTTCATAATTCTAATACAATAGCCACTGTATGATATAATATTTAAGATGCTACGTGACTTGGGATACCCAGACAGAGAGAGAGGGAGGAAGAAAGAGAGAATGCTGTTTTCAGTGATATTCTATGGAGTAAACGAAAGCCATATATCATTTTGATAGCAAAGCAATGGAACCAGTTTATTTAATAAAACAATACTTAACATAATGAACATATAACCTAATACAAACCAACAACTTATCAAAATCAGTTATTTTGCGAAATTGACCAAACACGTTTTATTGAATTTTCTTTATGGAACTCGATTTTATTTCTGAGAACTGTTTTAGAACCTTCAGCAATGATGAATCAAGATAATCAGCTTTAGAGGTTATGCTACACCTCTTATGTATATCTTGAATGGTTATATATATATTGTAAAAGTTCAATTCTTATATGCCGATGACGTCAATATTATAGAATGACTTTAACTGCAGATCGTTAGAACCCTAAATAACAATAATCTATGCAATAAATGAATTCATAAGCATTAATAATGCATATTATGCAAATTGTTTAGATTATGCACAACTTTATACTACCGGTTAATCAATTTTATGGTCAACAGGTAGTAACTATTTTATAAGCAATTCCAATATCTCAAAGTTTTGATTTGTTACAAGACCTTAAGCTGTTCCTTTGCAATAGCGCCACATTTGCAGCCGAAATTCATCATCTATTGTAGGCAATGTTTTCCGATTTGTAAATGAAAAGTTAAAGTCATTGCAATTAATGAATAAATTACCATTGTTTTGTCAAAGCAAACAAAAACTAACCTAATGATATATGGGTTCAAGCGACGCATTACAGCCAAATCTAAGCATTTTAGCCATTTATTGACTAATGGCCAGGTTAGAGCTGCCCGTCGACCAACAAATGATCACTCACAATATTTGTATGTGTTTTTTTTTTGTTTTTTGTGTAAAAATGAAATATGGCAAAATTGCTTATAAGACGTCAAGTCTTATCTTGGTGAACCAAAATGGTACACCAAATAAATGTTAGAGCATCGAAATGCATATTATTCACACATAATTACAATAACAAAGCTGACAAAAAAAAACATAAAACATAAAACAAGCAAAACGGCAAATGAAAAGAAAACAAGAAAAATCAAATTAAGTTTAAAGTGTGTCGACGATTTAATACCCTAATTTTAACTAGTTGACAATAGACAAACTACAACAATTTGTTGTTGCACAAAACGGAAAATCTGGCTATATTTATATTCACATATACCCCAAGCGCTATATAGAAAACTAAGGAGCAATATAACTGAGCAATCATCCGGCGAGCTGTTAAATCAAAAATATGCAAATCGCTGCCAGAGCCACACGAGCCCAACACGAGCTGTGAGCTATGAGCTACAGATACAAATACAAATACAAATAGAGATATAGATACAGATACAGATACAACTACGGATTTAGATACAGAGACAAAGTGTGTGTTGATTGATATGTGCTGTTTTGTTGTATTTGGCTATTTGGCCAAATGATGCAATCAAACTATGTAAATGCGAACGGGTTGACTTTTTGACTTGTGTATAGTTGAAACGGGGCAGCTATATATATATCTGTATATATATATATATATATATATGTATCTATTACCAACAAAACTGAATACAGACTTGTAGGAAATGGCAGCAACAACGAGGCCTTAGGCCAATATCAATAGTCGTATTAAGTAGCTGCCTGCCATTTCCGACTCGCAGCAATATTTTGTTTTTTTTTTTTTACATTTTTTATGACTAATTAAAAAGTTGACTTTTTTAACCGTAAAGTCAAAAAGTCAAAGTCAGGTTTTTCAAAACGCACGTTTTTTAGCACACAAATAGAACAATTTTTTTTATTTTTAGGTGAAAAGGTTTTGTTTTTTTCGTGTCCTTGAATTGTTTCTAGTGAATTCTGCACGTATTCTTTACGCAACTCTCTCGATGGCAATTGCCTTTTTTATTGATGCTGGCTGCATCCTGCAAAAGTAAGTAAGTAAAAAAGTGAAAATGGCAAACCATATGCCAAGAGCAAGGAGTCAGTCACTCATCCCTTTTCCACTTAAGCGGAAAGTGTGATCTGTGCGGCGCGGGTTACACGGCCTGCTCGACTTTTTATGGTTCCGCTGACTTTATGACTCCAAGTCTTTAGCTGCTGGCTAACATTTCCACTAGTATTTTTAGGTCAATTCTTGTGGCTACCTAAGCACGCGATTTTGTTACCTAATCGCGGGATCAGCATACCTAAGCTGCAGATTATCCTAGGATCATAATTATGATGAGCCTGCCCGACGCGTCGGCGCGCGGCTTTCGTTGAGACATCGATCGACTACTCAAAAACCGAACCGCTATTTTTGGTGGGTGCAAAAAACTTAAGCCGGGGATTAAACCGGATTAAAAGTCACAATGTCGCACTGTTTGTCCTTAATTTTTTTGTCTCTTCACTCTTTTGTCGCGTTTTCCCTTCGTGCTAACTAATTACGCGGGAAAATTACCCATTTGCGGAAATTCGCGAAATTTTTCGAAACTTTTTTGTCTCCGCTCTTTTTTATTATTATTGAGTGTGTGTTGAAAAAAAATGAGAAAAACGCGAACGGGAATAGTCAGTTAAATTGAATCGATTACAAAAAAGAAGAACTGCTGGAAGTTCGGCGAGGACTGGGTTCTATATTCTTTGACTTTTTTGCAAGCCTTTGTTGCGCTTACTTGGAAATTTTGATGCAATGTTGCTTTTTATGGTTTTTATGGCTGCCTTAAGGAAGCGTGGATTGAGACTTCGTTGCTGCCTACCCTAGTTTAATACAACATTTGGAAGGGAACTACCACCAAACAGTTCCAAGAACATAGAAAAATAAATAGTTTGTTTAAATTTGATATTTCTTTGTTAGTTTAAAAAGTTAGTAATGCTTAATATACAGTTAGTTGTTAGATCTTAACTCTTCTTCCTGCTTCCTTACAACACACACATTTGGCTTGGTTTCACACTTTCTATGGTGTACCTCAATGTACACAATGAAGATGCATAAAAGGGTTAATGTGTGTGTGTCCTTGCCAGGTAGCCAAGGTAATGTGCAGTAGCTCAGCGCAAATATAATGAAGGTGCATAAAAAGAGTTAACTCTTCCTTTGTGCAATGCAGAAAAAACGTGGTTGATGTTGAAAGGATTGTGACCGTAGCTGCAATAAAACGAAGTCAATTGATAATAATAAAGAGTTAATATAAATAGTTCAGTTGAGTAGGCAAAACGGTGTGTGGGAATGAATATGAATGTAGTAAAATAATAAAAGTACTATTTTAGTAGTAAAAATAATGATTTAACAAGTTTTGTTGTTGTTTTTGTGTTTGTCTATTAATAAGTCCGACTAAAAATCAATTTGTTTCCATATAATATTATTTAAATATGCGGAAATTAGACAAACTGTTCAAAATTCCAATAAGCTTCACAATTACTTTAAAGCGAATGCTTTTAACGGTACACGTAGCTATTCATGTGTAAATGTGTACAAACATTCATATATGTGTCCAATAAATTAACGGGTACGCTTAAAGGCTCCGCCCATGCTCAATAAAATGAGCAACTGTTAAAAATGAAGTCAATGGCTCTGCCTATGTGTGAGTGTGTGAGTGTGCGAGAAAGCTCAGCTGCCCTTAACATGCGAGTTTTAATAAATAACCGAATAACGAATAATAACAGAGCAATTCAAATTGAGCACAGCAATCGCGCCCCAAAAAGAGCGCCCAAAGCGAGCGAGCTAGCTAGAGAGAGAGAGAGAGAGCGAAAGAGAGATCAGTTGAGTTGTGCGCCTCATTCATTGAGCACTGCTAACAACTAACAGCGCATTAACAGCGACTCGAACTGGGAGTGTGACTCAGGTAAACTTAACTCGTGAGAGCGCTGCACAACTGAGTGCGACTGAGTTGAGCTCTGCTGTTGTTGTTGTTGTTATTGCTGGTGGTGGTGGTTTTGGCTGTAGTTGTAGTTGTGAATACATACGCACGATCGAGTCAGATGCTGAGATTGTGATTTATCAGAGAGCTACAAAACTCGTTACTAGTGGTGGTGGTTTGTTTGTGTGTAAGTGTGTGTGTGTTATGTTTGGAGTATTGCTGTTGTTGCAGTATATAGGCACTGGGAGTTAGCCAACCGAGCGACACACAGCAAATGCTTCTTGCCAACGACGAGTTTGAGCAAGAAATCAGTCGTCAGCTAGTTGCCCAGGTGTGAGTTACACATCGTGAGTAAAGAGCGCGTTGCGTGCCTTCAAGCCGAAATCAAAAAAGAACCAGAATCAGTTTAACAAATCTCAACGTCAATTCGTACGTAAAGTGTTTAATACAAATCTCACAAGAAATAAAAAAAAAAAGCAAATACAGACAGAGACTGATCCATAAAGATCGCACAGTGTTGAAAAAGTGTTGTGTTGAAAAAGCAAAAAAAAAAACCAAAACGTGCAATTAAAAAGTCATCAGCTATAAAACAAAAAGTTCTAAACAACAACAACAACAAAAACCCAAAAGAACCCAAGGTAAGTTTTCAAAGATCAGTGAGGAAAAACGCACCCACACTCAAAGTCAATTCACGTTTTATGAATTTTTTCACTTTTCGACCGGGTCGCAACCGACGGCATCTTTTATGAGCCCTGTTTGCACTACTTTGATTTTTTACTGTTTCATGCGAAAAGACACACACACACAGACAGTCAGGAGAACATATTTTTTATTTGGGCGCAAAAAAATTGCCAACATATTTTTATGACACAACGTCAAGGTCTAGGGCTCTATATAATTTTTTAGGCGTAATGATTTCATGTAAATATATGAAGAAAAAAACAAACTTCAACTTTTCTACCTGCGCAATTTTTGAGAGAAGAACGCATAGGGTTGCATAATCCCCCGACAGCTTAAGTTTTTTGCCTGCCCACGCAGCTGATCATAAAAAAAGAAAACAAACTGTTTTCCTAGTTCTGACCAACTATGCATTTCCTATAAATTCCTCGGCTCCGAGCAAATCAAGCATCAGTCGCACAGCAGCGCATCAAACGAGCAGAACGCGGAAAACGTTTCGAAAAGTGACGGAAGAACTAGAAAATTATTTGCAAGCCGACAACAAATTAGCAACATTTCAATATATTAATTGATTGGCTTGGCTAGCTGCCAAAAAATGGTGTTCAACTTGGTTAGTTTCTTGACACGCACAAAACGGATTATCTATCAATGGACAAAATAACCCACTGTGAAAAGTGTGCACAAATTAAGAATGAAATCGCAAGGCAAATAAATATTCTTAATTGACTTTGTGAACTTGCTGTTATTTCATACTTGATTTGTGATTCACTTCAGCACACCCCCCTCTTCTATCAATGGATTAAGCCAAACTTCTCACTAATTATTTATCTCTTTTGGCTTACAGATGAATCAGACGTGCAAAGTGTGCGGTGAGCCCGCAGCGGGTTTTCATTTTGGCGCTTTTACATGCGAGGGCTGCAAGGTGAGTTGCAAACGACACACACACAAAACACAGCTGCACAAATTTAGCCATGTTTTGCCTTGTGCAACACTTTAACTAATCTCAAATTCCTTTTCGCTTTTCTCTTTTGCTTTGCAGTCGTTTTTTGGCCGCTCGTACAATAATATCAGCACCATCAGCGAGTGCAAGAATGATGGCAAGTGCATCATTGATAAGAAGAATCGCACCACTTGCAAGGCGTGCCGTTTGCGCAAGTGTTACAATGTGGGCATGTCGAAGGGTGGCTCACGGTATGGACGCCGCTCCAACTGGTTCAAGATCCACTGTCTGCTGCAGGAGCACGAGCAGGCGGCAGCTGCCGCAGCTGGCAAGCAGCCAGGACATGGCACCGGCTCGCCGATGAGTTCGCCAGGTTTTGGTGATTTGGCCGCGCATCTGCAGCAGCAACAGCAACAGCATCATCATCAACAGCAGCAGCAGCATCATCAGCATCAGCAGCAACAACAACAGCAGCAGCAGCAACAGCAGCGTCTTTCACATTTGCCACCGCTGCTCGGCTATCCAGGCTACCATTTGCCGAAGCCCTTTGGTGCACGTCATCCGGCCGATGCAGCAGCCGCTGCTGCTGCGCTGCCTTTCTTCAGCATGATGGCCACACCACAGTCGGCCTTCCAGCTGCCGCCGCACTTGCTCTTCCCGGGCTATCATGCCAGCGCTGCGGCGGCTGCTGCTGCGGATGCTGCCTATCGCCAGGAGATGTACAAGCATCGCCAGAGCGTCGATTCCGCCGCCTCCTTGGAGTCACAGAATCGTTACACGCCACCAACGGCTGCTCCACAGCCACAGCCGCAGCAACCACTGCCCGCAGCCTCGCCCATCGATGTCTGCCTATCCCCTGACGATGATGACGATGTGCAGTCCCAGCATAGTCACACTCACAGTCACAGTGACAGTCAGCACAGTCGCAGTCCGCACCACACAATACACACACCAGTTGCCATACGTGCCACACCAACACAGCAGCTGCAGCTGCAGCAACAGCAGTTGGTCGCCAACTCCAACTCGATCTCCGTCTCTGCCTCGCCCATCCTCAGCAAATCGCAGAGGAGCAGCCCATTGAGTTTTACAGCGAAAATGCAATCACTTTCACCTGTCTCCGTCTGCTCCATTGGCGGCGAAACAGTCGCTGCAAATGCATCGGCCACAGCAGGATCCGCTGCTGTCGCCCAGGATGGACCAATGGATCTGAGCATGAAGACATCGAGGAGTTCGGTGCACAGTTTCAATGACAGCGATGTCTGCAGTTTGCAAGATGAGCACGAGATGGCGCCGCGTCGCAAGTTTTATCAGCTGGAAGCGGAGTGCACAGAGAGCACCAACAGCACCACAACGGCCAGCAGCAGCAGTTGCAGCAGCAGCAGCACATCATCCACATTGGAGGCAACGGTTGCAGTCAAGCGTCAAAAGCTGAACGCCATTGGTGGCGAGACACCGCCGCCGTTTGGTGGTTTCGCTGTGACCCACAATGCGGCCAGCGCCATGCGCGGCATCTTTGTGTGTGTCTAGTGTGGTTGGTTGTGGGTGGGTGGAGCCAAGCCGAACAGGCAATCAACTCATTTGCCTCGTCGTCGTCGTCGTAATCGTCGTTGTTGTTGTTATTTCTTTTTCTCTGTTAGTGTTGTTGTTTATTTTTTTTAATGTATTTTCGTGTACGGTTTGAATTCGATTTGCGCCGTCGAAATTGAAATTTTTATGGACAGGTTTTAGTGCTGCGCCTGCGTTTCAAGAGTTGGAAAGAGACAGCTAGCTACAGCACATATATATATATATATACATATATGTACACCAGCACACACACACTCATACAAGAACACACCACTCACACACTATTAAGCTCAAATCCAAAAATTATTTATACAAAAAGGAAATGAAAAAAAAAAAATGATTTAAAGTTTGTTGTTTAATAGTCGCAAATTGTAAATATGTTTTTAAAGTTAAATTTATCAAGCGAATTGTATTTTATAACAATTATGACAGTGACAAAACCATCCATCTCCCACAAAAAAAAAACACAAAATACAAAAAAAAAGCAAACAAATTCAACCCACCAAAAAAAAAAAAAAATCAGTCCTCAATGTATTGTAAATAAATTTGTTTAGTCTTAGTTTGAGTTTATTATTGATAAGTATTCTATTTTAGCTTTTAGTATTTGTCCTAGCGATTGGCTTCTAAATTTATGCAAGAAAAATAAATAATTATGAAAATTATACAACAGTATTTTTATTATATATATTGGAAATGGGAATCAAACAAAAGTTGTTTGATTTTGGTGTGGAAAATCTTAAACATTTTTTGCCTAAGCTTTTAACCTTACTTAATTTGTGGTAAGCTTAAAACTAGGTTAACAAAAGAATATTTCTGATCCTTTTGCACTAAAATAAAATAATTTATTAATTCAAAATAATGCAGTCAAATCTTTTAATATTTAAAAAAATCCTTTTTGCAACTTAACAATTATAGAATTTCACTTTAACTTATAAAAGATTTACTAGACGAGAGAACTTAAGATACTAAAATTCTTGAAAGTACCTATAAATTTATTTGAAGCTTTACAGCCCCGATTTGATAAAATGAAGTCGATTCCAGAACTTTTTGCCACGCGGCTAGTTTACTTTGTACTCAATCAAGGAGCTTGTATCTGAGACACGGCCAACAAATGGGGCGTGGCTAAAAGAGGTTGGCGGTGTCAAAGCCAAATCGGTTGGCATAAATTCATCAACGTAGCAGTGGAAACATTTGTTGCAAGTCGATGGGTGATGGGCGATAATAAAACCGATATAGTAATGCTTAAGTGCCGGTCTGCCGTCTAATGCAATGATTGCTGTAAATTAAAAATGCCACAAATGTTACGCACAGATATTTGTCGGAAAGCCTACTGCTTGATATGCTGTGGCCCGTCACCATTATGTGCCTATGGGTGCTGCCAGACTGCATACACTTAAAGAAAAACTGTTTTAGTACGGATTTTAAATTGGTGAAATGAATAAAGTATACGAATTAATAAACAAAATATTTAATATCAAGAAAAACTCTAGTTAAATGTTTTTACTTAAAAATTGTTTATATGTTGATCAGCATTTTTAATATAAATAATATATATAGAGGCTTTATACAGATAACTTTGTTTTATATTTTCTGTAAGTGCATATGTCGTACTTATATAGGGCTACTTGAAGTTTGCATAGTGCCCGAAAAAGAGGCCTATAGACCAAGTGACTGCCAGTCGACCACGTGCTGCTTCAAATAATAAACTTTATATTAACACATACAAAAGTCATACGCATCGGCGTTGGGCAGAATTTTAATCACTTAATTAGGCAGTCGTCGTCGAAACAGTCAGTCGCCCCGAACTTGGTTTATGGGCTGCCCCAGACCAGACCACAAGCACAACGGCAAGCGCAGAGAGCCAACAGAAGACCGCCAATGATGAATGATATGAAAACTATGCAGGATTGGACAATCGGACGATCGGACAAGATCGGATTGAACGAACGACCGATCGAACTCTGCCTGCAAAAATATCGTTTACGAGCATTGTTAAATGTGGCTATGTCAGAAAAGTTGACGCCTTAACGGACGACAATAAACAACAATGAACTGAACACGAGAGAGCAACGCATATCATCAATATGCATGATGAGCTGCTCGAGAAGGTGGGCTGCAGGGGTGGTGCCGCGGCGAGCAGAGGCGAGTCTCTAAAAATCAAGCGCACGCCATTGTGCGTTTCTTAACTGCCGCTCTGTCACATTCCGAAGTGTGTGTTTGCCGTCATTGTTTCTAAATTTATTATTATAGTTTATTAAACAGTCAATAGTAATACAAAACCATCCAAAATTAACAACTAACTACAGTTTGACGAACCCATAATACTCTAGGCATGGCCAACTAAGGATTATATGTAGTGTGTATTGCAACATAATCAGAGAAAATAGCTCTTAGTATTAATCCTTATATTAGCTACTTATTTAATTGATAGATAGTTCAGCTGATATGACTCAATAATCACCATTTATAACGGAGTTCAGACGCAGAAAGTTCAAGTCAAGTTCGTTGCCTAAGTCATTTGATTTTCTTTTCAATTTTTCCTTACATTTTTGGCTGTCAAACTAAAAAAGTGGTTCATTTGTATCGTTTGCTCCAATCTCTCCAATCAAAAAGCCATTTAGAGAACAAAAGACAAGAGACAAGAGGGCCAACGAAATAAAATCGATGCAACATAGAAAACAAAACAAAAAGTATAACATTTCAAAATTTTATTGACTGTCAAAATGCAGGCGCCTAAATGCATTGAGCTTGAAAAAAGAGGCATAAGATGAAAAAATCAAGCGGGTCCGATCATGTTACAATCCTACATAGCCGATTGGCGCCAGACTCCGCCATTAATGGGATTCAACTCTCAACCCAGTGGAGCGTTGAGAGCCATTTAAACGCATTAAAATGCCTTACTATGCGCCATGAATTATGTATTATTAATAGAGTTAAGATTGATAGATATATATATATATACGGTTTTGAGTTGTGAGCACATCTTTATAAATAGAGCAAGACACCTGGCGTAAGACCAGAACCTTGATTCTTAGACACACTGAAATTATCGATAGTTGGAAACATGATTATATTAAATTAATTGCTTAACGCGATATTCTTATAATGCATCGTCTAATCAAGAATTTGCATTAAAAGCTAAAAGCAAACGAAACATTATTGACATATTATAATAGAAACGTGTTTTAATGAGAAATTATGCAAAACATGGCTAACGAACTCATAAATAATATTTATATATACATATATATATATATATATATATATCTATATATATACATATATATAATAATGTGGCTATGGGCAACTCAGCAATTTTTGAACTCAGTCGGTTTCTGTGTCCGGTAGCGGCCTTAATTACAGTCCATTGCTTCCTATGGCAACCTATGGCGCTGCTGCGGCTTCTATGGCCTGTTGTGTGCCATGTTTGGGGCGTATTACGCTGACTGACAAATAGTCAAAACAAACTAAGTATATAGCATCGTATGTCATATCTTTTTCTAGACAGCTGCCAGAGATTGCTTTTATATGCATATGTGTGCCAGCTGAAGAGCCAAGATCACATTATTAAGATAAATTTCAAGTTGATTTGAAGCGAATGTCAGTTGGACAATGCAGGAAGTAAATGCTATATAATGGATCTTATATAAAAGTGTAAACGCCCGTGCTTAAGCAACATTTATACCAGAAACTTATCGCAAAGCTATTATAACTGATTATCACTTAAAAAGGCATTAAAACTATTAAAATTATTTATAACTGAATACACTTCTTTTATTTATTGTTAGTAATATACTTAGACAATCTAATATATATATATATATATATATATAATTTAGACAATCTACAGCACACACACATCAATTTGAGTTACTGCATTTGAATGGCATCGAAAGCTATCAAGAAATGGACGGCTTCATTGTTTTACACAGCGCCAGAGTTGAGCCGGGAGAGCGAGAACATTAACCCATTTAAGGGCCGCCCGAAAGTTAAGCAAACACTGGACCACAATCTGGGTACGATCTTTATTGATTTTGGATGGCCACAAAACCAAACTTGAGGTTTACATTTTTAAGCCATGAAGCGGCGCTTCGCTCACACGATGTCCAAATAGGAGGGAAGAGGAGTAGGTATTCTTGCTGTTGTTGTTGTTGTTGTTTTTTTCTTAAGCGTTTTGTAGCTTTAGCTGGCGCTGGTAATTAGTGATCTGGTGCACTTGATATCCAGCTTAATTTAAACATTTCGTACACACCCAGCGATGCACACACGCACTTCGAGTCATAAGGTGCAGGTACCGA
This sequence comes from Drosophila fungiperda, assembly GCA_035042345.1. Lineage (NCBI taxonomy): Eukaryota > Metazoa > Arthropoda > Insecta > Diptera > Drosophilidae > Drosophila > Drosophila fungiperda. The sequence continues at coordinate 1,348,337 of JAWNLM010000021.1, forward strand.
ATTTCCTCTCACTGCTCAGTTTACAGTTCGCAGTTCGCAGTTCCCAAGTTTTTCCCAGTTCCTGAGCCCTTTTTTTTAGCTGTTCGTTTTTTGTTGGGGCTGCGTGGAGCGCATGCCATTCGCTTGTTGTTTGCTTGTTGCTCCATTCGCTGTGTTCTCGTTTAAACGTTTATTTAACTTAAACGAACTTTGCGTGTCGATTAAAATGCAGCGATTAAGGTACGATGCTCAACGGGCCAAGCAGATCTCAGCCCAACAAGCCGCTCTCTTCCTACACCACTCCTCCTCTCTTCTGTCTTGTGTCTTGATCATTTCTGGCTCTCGACTCCAGTGCGTGTCCAGTGAACTTGCAGGTCAAGCTTGAGTCAAGTTTACGCATGCCAAGCTGGCAATATTAGCAGCACCTAAAAATGTATCTGCATCTGTATCTGTATCTGTGAATGTATCTGTAGCTCATTGGCTGACCTGTGAGTAAATCCTTTAGCTTGCCTCTTTCGATCCGAGACCGAGCACTTTCTCTGCGTGTTCAGTTTAGCCTTCGCCTTACGACAAATTTGCCCATTGTTCTGCGCTGATGATGTCCTTTTGTCTTGTCTTGTTCTTGCTGTGGAGTGGGCCCCCCACCCCCTCCCTCCCTCGAAGGCAATATAGGGCCACAGACCGCACACGGCTGCCCACAAATATTAATTTGTGCTTCCAGCACCTTTCGAACATCTTTCCAGGCTCCTAACGAGTCCAAACACACACAAGACTCGAGCTGTGCGAGATGCTTATCGCAATCGTATTGTAGATCTGCCCATTTGCTTGTGTGTCTGTGTGAGTGTGTGTGTGTGTACCTGTGTGTGTTTTGTATTCTGTTTTTTAGTGTTTGGCTTATCTTGTTACCCTTGGTTTAGTTTTGGTAACGAAATTAGATTTGAGGGCCAGTGGTGGTCCACAAGTGATTTTGATAGCTCGTAAAGAACTCAAATATTGTTGGGAGTTTACGGGAAATAAGCCGCGTGTTCATCGCTCGTAACCCAATACTAACGAAACTAATGATTGCCACAGCAGGAGTCATCGGTCGCATCAAAATTTATGTTGTAGCTCATTAAATTAGTCCAAATGTGGGAATGTCGTAGGGATAGTGTCGTTTGTCCAGCTGTTTATTTCGCAGGTGGCAAAGGGTTGAGCATCCTTAGCAGTCTACTCCTTATTCGATGAGTAACATTTCTAACATGCGACCGCCCAAGTCCTTGGCCCCTTATACAAAAATAAAAAAAACTCGGAGAAAAAGCATTGGCCAGCAATCAGCGGCACTGACACATAAAGCTTCTTCAGCAGCTCACAACACTTACGGGTTATTGTATGGTTAACTGATATGCTTAGTGCACGTATTAAGACCATGCAGCAGTAGCAGCAACCAGAGGCTGACACCGTGCAACAAGCAAGCAAGCAAGCAAGGCAGCCGCTTGGTAGCTGTGCAACAATGTCACTGTCAATGTCATTTACTGAGGCAGGCCGAGACCCAAGCAGGCCACATGCGCTTCTTGGCCAGGCTAAGGCGTTTTGGCGAAAACACAGCTCCGGCCAGCTTCATTCTCTCCAGCGTCCGCTGCCAGCCTGCAGATCGTGTGATCCATTACCAAACGTGCGCGATCGTTTGCGCCTGTGTTAAGTGATATTCTTTCGTTTCTTTTTTATTTTGCTATTTGTAAAAAAATACACTCGCCGAGACGGGGGTCTCTTGCCTTATTGAGAATATAAATGAAAATAATAATACGAAAAATAGAGATCGAGAAAATCTTTATAATATGTATAAGATTAAAATTTGTTTGAATATAGTAATAAATTTTATTTAAATATGAAAATTTTTATAAATTCTTGATACCTGTGGATATAAAGAAGGGTTCAACATGTAAAATGATTGCGAACTTTTGTCAATGTATCCATCATATTCAATATTTTGTATGCCTTCGAGACTTGGGCTCTTGCCTCATTGAGAATATAAATGAAAATAATAAGACGAAGAATAGAGATCGAAAAGTTCTTTATAATATGTACAAGCTGACAATTAGTTTGTCATAAAATTGGTTTAAATATAAAACTTGTTATAAATTCTTGATACCTGTGGATATAAAGACGGGTTCAATCCATCATATTAAATATTTGATATGCAATTGTTTGACTATATAGAGTAATTGGTATTCGTGTTAAGTGTGGTTTATTTGAGATTTTATATTGGCACAGAGCTCTTCTGCATAGCACCTTAAACAATTTTTTTTTTGCTTTTTTGCATTGACATTTGGTAAATATTGCCAAGGCTCAGCAAGCACACAGCATGAGCTGGGCCCAAAGCCAACGTCGCATTGTCTGAGAGTCGCCTCCGGAGTGAGTGAGTTGAATCTTAGCTGCTGTTGGTTGTTGTTGTTGCCTGGTGGCTGCCAATGACTTGATTTGATTTTCATACTTGACTTTGGTATTTTCATATGCAGAGCTACGAAACTGAAACGGAACCCGAACCCGAACCCGCACCCAAGCCATAGCCAAAGCCAAAGCCAGAGGCACTCAATCAAGCCGCCTTTAGCCAGGTTAGTTGTTTGTCTAGTGCACTTCGCTCGGCAACTCAGCACCTAGCTGAGCACTTGTGGCCATCAGGCGCTGCACCGAAATGATGCTGACCATGATGATGGTGCAGGGCAACCAACCAGCCTCTTCGGCACATTCTAATTAACTGCTCTAGCTGGTCAACACAAACGCGAGCAACGAACGTTTTGTTTAGCTGGCTTTTAACTTTTTAACTCCTGCTCAACATTTTCTTTTTTTTTTACCCAGCACCAATAAAATGTTTGTAGAAGGGTATCATAAAGATGTGGAAAAGTGTGTGATGAATAGAATGATTCTGTAGAGTGCTCTGAGATTTAAAGAGCTAATATTAGAAGGTCGGCTATTTAGGTTCTAGCAAAATTAATTATGCATTAATGTAAGACATATTTTATATACGATATTTCACAATATGCACCGCAGAGTAACACTCTGTCGATCATTCTCGACTTGGTTTTATTTTAGCATTTCTTTTTTTTATGACACTCAAAGTGACCAACACGACGCGTCGCACAATAAACTCCTTTCATGCCCATGGTACCATCTTGTTAGGCGGGATTCCTTTTCAGTTACTGGACAACGTCCGACAGTCCGCCAGTCCGTCGTGTCTAGTTGTCCGTCTGCGCCGAGAGTGCGGCTTATTAGACCAACTTGACCCACGTATTGTTTGCGCAGCATTTCGGTAAGAAGGATGTGCGGCGGTCAGTTAAGAAAAAACGTTAAATGAAAAACAACAGAAATGAACGCGTTGCCGACAAAAAACTATTTGACAAACACAAACAATTTTCCTTGCCTACCGCTCTGAGTTTTCCACATAAAATGGGTTTCTCACTTCTTCTTCTTGTTTTTTGATTTGTTATTAGAACACTTTTTGAACTGCTTTTAACCCCTTTATTGTTTTTGTTTTTTGTTTTTTCAGTTTTCCACCAAAAAAGGCCACTTAGGCACGAAACGAATCAGCATCCAACTTGAAGTCTCCTTCGTTGGATTTACCTTGGTGCGTTATGATGTAATATGGCTTTTTGACTTTTGTAGACATGATAAAATACAAAACGTTGCGTGGCAGTTATATTGGCTAATGGCCGGAGCGGCCTTTTAGACCATTTGTGAGTGAAGGTGTCAGTGAGGCGCGCTTTGGCTTCAATGAATGCGCCAGCGGTGCGGCGGTCCGAGATCAAAGCCAACCCAAAAGAGCTCTGGTTCTTGCTCTTTCTGCTGATGATGATTCGGGCTGTGGTGGTGGGGGCTTTGTGGTGCTCCGAGCTGCTATTGACCAGTTGTGCTCGTTGTGGTGCATGTTGCTGGTGTTCTTGTTGCCGTTGTTGTTGTTGTTGTCGTGTTTAGTGCTTAGCATTTAGCGTTGCGCTGAGATGCAAGTGCCTCAATAATGATGATACATCTGTCTGTCCGCGTCCATCTGTTTACGTTTGTCAGAGATGGACGCGACTAGTGTTGTTTCTAAGTGATCGTTTACCATTGTAGTTTTTGGCCTGAGAACGTTCTATAGAACGGAAGGGTTTTGCGTTAACTGAACAAATATAGCATATGCATTTTTCTATTGCTTCATTAAATATTTACCTGATTGCGCATAGAAAAGACTATTCTTTAATTTCAGATCATTGGAGCATTGAAGATTCTCTTAACTGAAAATAAATACAAATAAATAGTTAACTCTTTGCAGTTCAGAATTTCAATTAAGAAAAATCTGAGCAATATATTATTATTCATACTCGATTATAAGCTAAGTATTTACTTCATAAGAGAATGATATTAATTTATTTTTTATTTTAACTTCTATTTTGCAGTAATGTCCATCTGCAGTCCGAGTCTTTTTGCAATTGCATTCGCTCATTTTAAAAAGTCGTTAGCATAACTCACGCAAAAACGAAAGACATGAAAAAACAATCAGGAGCCGCGCCCTGTTTTTAGTTTGGTTTGTGCCCTGCGCATGTCTAGAAGTTGTCCATTGATTGCCAGTGCCCCTCTGGCCCATCATTGTAATTTGTATGCGCGAATGTGCCTGATGACATGTGCTTTATATATAATTTAGAGTTGTATGCTACCGTTGCAAGTTCGAGTTTGCTGGTTCGTGCCGCGTCGTGGCGTGCTTTGGACGTCAGCCAATAAATGGCCAATGCATCGACGATGCATCGACGAGGTGCGACCAAGTTCGCTGCCTAAGTCTTTTGTTTTATTCACTGGAATTGTCGACTCATTTCCGCAGTTAAACGACTGTGGCATGCTAGTTTTATGTATACGCACTATCAACGGGATCAACCACAAAAGCATTGCATTTCAGGCGAATAAGCGAATAAAAACAGGTGCAAAATCGGTAGCCAGTCGATATAGCTCGATATCAGCGACAACAACAGATGCCAAACTGTTGCTTGCGATGTTGCTGCTACTGCTACTGCTGCTGCTGAGCGGCTGAGAAATGCGTGCAACTTGTGGCATGTTGAGACTGCGTAAGACGACAGCAACAACGACAACAATCGACTGCCAGCCAGTTACCGGTGGGACAACGGCGAGATCAGCCAACCATTTACAAGGCAATTAAATGCCAAGCATAACAATCGCAATCATTTGGGCTATGCTTGACCCTTGAGAGATCGACCAGCAGCAAGCATGGACAGAGCGCTGAGCGGGGGGCGCTGTGGAAAGACTTTAGTCTTATCAAATGGGCTCTATCGGTTTCACATTGCCCCATTTGACAAACAATTAAAAACGATTTAAGAAAGTAAAAGCGCCTATTTGCTATTTGTAGTGTGAATGGGCACACAAAATAAACAAAATTTCAACAAACAAACCAAAATAAAAATACAAAAAAAAAAATACCTCATCCCATGTTAATTAGTTGCCTAGGCGCCAGTCTACCAGCTCCAACTGCAGCTCCAGCTCCAAGTGCTTGTACAATTAAAACGTGATCAGGCAGCAGCTACAAATTTGTCCAACACGCAAAATGTCGTTGCGTTGTTTAATCCCCCTCCCCCTACCTCAACCCCTCAACCACTCACCTACTGCTAACTGTCTGAGTGCAATTGTTGCATTGGTTTTTAGATTTGGTGGATTTGTTTCTGTTTTTCGGGTTGATTCGATTCCCAGACATGGCCCTAAAAACCAAACTAGTTTTGCATACGAAAACGGCCGTGCGACGCCGCCTGTCTGCACTACTTCCCTCGGGAGCGAGACCCAGACGTGGCCTTAAAGTGTACCACACTCCAGAGTGGTGGCAGAGGAGTGAGGCCAACACACATAGACATGGCTGGGGATGTGGACGAGTGGCGTCAGTGGGCAAACCATTTATGAATTGTTAAACGCCGCTTAAAAAGGCAAAACGAGCAGCAACAGCAGAAGCAGCGGCAGAAGCAGCAGCAGCAGTAGCAGTGTGTAGCAAGTGCAACAACTTGCCACATACTGCAGACGGACTCAATGCGACGCGACGTTCTTTATTAGCTTTTTATTGCCAGCAATCCAATAATTGTTAAGGGTTTCTCTCTCACTGCTGTCGCTGTTGGCCAAATGTCATCACATCCGGTGCCCTACCTCGCGCGCTCGCATCGAATTAGTATTCTAAGTTGATGACTTCTGCTGCAACTGCAACTGCGTAAAAGTGTGTAAAAGGGGTAAACGGTTTAGGCCCAGTCACAACAGTTGGCTGGGCATTGATTTGAGTGCCCGATTCGTAAAAAACACACACTTATTAACATTAATATTTCTGTCGTTCATTCAAAGCACTCGGAAATTTATGACCATTGACAATCAGTTAAGACTATCGGAAATCTGGGGTAATAATTTCTAATGTTCGTGTGGTGGTGCCCTGACAAACAGCTGTTTGTCTTCGAGGATGCAACATAGAGTTTTTATACGATGACCGGCGACCTGGAAGGAAGTCACAAAGAGTGCTCTGTGTGTAGAATATAGGGCCTGGGGCGCGTATCACTTCCGTTGTAACATGTGACGATGGTTGGAAGTGAGTGCAGGGCAATAAGATCGATAGCCAACCATGGAGAACAGATGAGTTGAGATGTGTACAAAAAATTATATAGAAAAGATGAATGACTTAAGAAGAACGGGCAGGTTAATGAGCAGGGTTATTAATGAATGCACAAAAAACATTTGAATCGAAAAAAATACTAATAGAAACAGAGGAAGTTGTAGGCAAGTATGCATAAAGAAATTTATGTAGAACAGCAGATCTGATATTTCTTTAGAAATAAAACACATTTGTTTCTCGCTGTGTATTAATAACAGAGAAAAGCAATTCAGAGCACGAGCGCGACAAGCAAATATTGACATGATTCATCATTCAAAGCCATTGTCATGAATTGTCAGTCTGAGGTTCATTGTCTGCTCTGAAGTCGGTCTCAAGTCCAGTGCTGAGTCTAATTGAAAGCGCCTCAATGGCGGCGCACAAATACAAAGACAATCAAACACACACACACACACACACACACACACACAAGATCACTGCCGAACCCAACCAATTCCATAAAAATTAGCTCAAAAATATGCAAAAATGCCCGAAAGCGAAGCTAAAGAAAAATATTATTCTTAAAACGGCGACCGCAATAAGTATTTATCCAAAAAGTGACTCGGGTTTAAGCTGCCCCAGAGCCACCGCGCTTACGCAGAGCGTTTAACACAAGTGTTCAGACCCAAGCCCAAGTGCAAAGCCAAAGCTCAATTCGAGCTCCTTAAACAGTGCTTCCCCTTCACAAAAAAAAAAAAAACTTGAGCAAACAAACAACAAGCAAAAATCAATTTCGAGTTCGAGCTACTTACATATTTGTGAGCACAAATAATAAATAAAAATCCCTAACAACGATTGCTCCAGTTGATTGGTCACGACTAGCAGATGCCCTGTAAATGGATCTAGTCTGTAGCTTATTGATGATAATGATTTTTCTCTGAGTACAGAATATTTGTATATCTGTTTATGATCTCAGTTAGAATTTAGTTATTTAGATTATTAAATCAATCACTTCAAAATCAATCACTTCATAAAGCATGTTGTGCCTTCTTTTTGCCCATAAGATCCCATTTAACATTTTGAATTCATGCTGGGTATACAAATTTAGCGAATCGAGAGCTTGACAAATGAATATTCGTCTTATATATAGACATGATATAATATTATCCCACCGTATAACGAGCATTGTTATTATTAGGTTCTTAGTATGAGCACAATTTATTGACACCTATTGCTTATTAGTCATAGATTTGTGGTTAGTTCAATTGATCTGTTAATTTGATCGGTTTTCTAGTTAAAACGAGGGCCTTTACCTTAACACAGTTAGCAGCTATGAGTTGAGGGTTGGACGGCTATTAAAATCAAACGCTCCAACAATTTTGATGATATTAATAATGAGAGTTGACAATGTATAAAAATAACAACGATACGATATGAGAGCGGCTTAAGGCAATTAATTGTATAATAATAAATGTTCAATGTGGAGCTTTGGGCAAAATTACTGAAGCGTCTACAATAACTTCCCTAACTTGACCTTCAAATATGGGGAGCAAGTCATTAGCCAGCAAGCGAGTGAGTGAGCGAGCAAGCGAATCGAACGACAAACAGAAACACACACACAGAGACACACACACATGCAGAGACATATAGACAAATAGAGAGACAGTCAGACGGACAGTTGAACAATGCACAATTTCAGTTTCTGTGTCACTGAAAAAACAAAAATCACACAAGTCAGCCAACTATAGCCAACTTGGGGGCATAATTGCCAGCTGGGAGTAGGCAGTGGAGTGGAGTAGAGCAATGGATATGTAAGGGAAGAGGGAGGGTGGGTGGGTGGGTGGCAGTGCAACGTCAAATGCTACAGTCTGTCAATCGTTGAGTGTGGCGTGTGCCTCACTTTAACCAGGTGAAATTGGGTGCTTGTCTTGAATGATGTGACCTTAAGAGCAGCAACAGCAATTTTTGATAAACTACTTACATTTAATGCAGAGGAAACAACCTTGATAACTCTTTGGCTTTGGCTGACAAATGTCATTGCATCATAATCATCGTTGGAGTTTTGGCCAGAGCTCGCTTTTGGCTTGGCACACTTCTAGGGTGCATTGTTTTTGTGTTTCTGGTTTTTCTTGTTGAATGTTCGACTCATTGAACCTAAGCACATGCGCATGACAAACTTAATAAGCACACACACACACACACTCGCACAACAACATATCAAGCTTGGCGCCGTTCTTTTGTCTTATTGTTTATGTCTCGACAAAACAAAAAAAAAAAAACAAAAATTAAATACAATTTTTAATATTTTTCTGGGTTAATTTTCATGTTTTGTATTTATTTTTTTTCTCTGTTGTCTTCAATACAATTTTCAGTAGCTTTGCTGTCAAGGTTGGAATAATTTGTCGGAAAATACTTGGCGGAAAATTAATAAACACATACACGCATTATGCGCACACAGGGACAACAACAAAAGACTTAGACAACGAACTTGCTGGTTTTTTCTAGTTTGACTAATTTTCGTAGAACTACTTGCAGTGAAACCACAAAATGGAAAGAATCTGTCAAACTGGCGCCAGGCGCTGCAGGCAAGGAGACCACACACAAAACGTCACCTGATCCAAATCGGTAGGTGCGAGCTGTGATATATGTGTTTCTGCAAGTGATCTATTTACGATGTTATGTCTTTATGTTGAACAAGCCAGAAGTCAACACACACACACACACACACACTCAAACACATAGACAGACAGCTGTGAGCACTTCTTTTCTTAGGCAGAAACGGTAGGTGGGCACCGAAGGTAACAATTAGGTTTTTTCTCTTCTCGTCTTTTTTTTGTATCTTTTGTTCGTTTTTATGGTAGTTGTGCGAAAACATAAATCAATACTAAGCGTTGCGCTGAGGATTATAATCTCCAATGCAAAATCATTTTTTGGCCCCGGCCCACCAATCATATTTAGCTAACCGGATGTGGCGCATAACTCAGAGAAGGAAATGCACATATCCTTTCGTTTTGTCATTTCTCTGACTTCATAATTTTGTGTGAGTGTGTTTGCTGTATTTTTTATTCTTTTATTATTTGTGTGCTCACATAATCAATGCAGTTTCCATGCAGCTCGTCAACGTCGATTAATCTAACTTAAAGTTTGCTCACGCTTCGTACGTGATGAGACTGTATCCCACAGAACCCCAGAGAAGTCCAGAGAACTCCAGAGCCCATTGAGAAAGAAAGATAGATGTCCTGTTTTTTTTCCCTCGTCAGTCGCCTGCCTTTTGGGCCAGACATTATCTTTATTAAGAATTTCAGTAGCCCTACGCATAATGTTGATATCTTGATTCGATTCAATTGTGATTGTGTGCATGTGTGTCTCTCAGTGTGCGTGTGTGTGCGTGTGTGTGCGTGTGTGTGCGTGTGTGTGCGTGTGTTTGTGTGTAATCATATGCATGCATTTTGATTTGTCTCTTAGTCGTTATGTGGCTTGCTTTTCAGTTATTTGTGCTGCATGCTAATTCTGTCAGTTCAGCTCATATATTTTTTTATAGTACTCGCAACGGAAGCACATTGGGGACAATGACATTGTTTGCTTGTTAGCTTGCCAAAAAAAAAAAAAGAAATATAAAAAAAACCAAGAAGTTTCTCCAGTTGAACTCTGACCGCTGTCCAAACTGGCACTGTGGGCCATGTAGGCAAATTTGTCAAAACGGATTATCGCCCATTTTCACCCAGGCAAAGAGGCCTCGCTAGTATTTAGACGAACCCATTTACCAGCCATAAACCGACTTGTCGGCCTGCACACCTGATACTGCGTGGGGTAGCGGGATGGTGGAGCTGGGAGGGATGCGCGCTCATCGCATGAAAAATTATCATCGACACCCAAAGCCGGCTGGTTAGGCTAGCACAATGGAACTCTGAACGGTGCCGAGTTGGATGCCCAAGCATGTTGATAATTTGAGTATCCGAATGGCAACACATGACCACAGCTAAATGTCCAAGGCTTCTTCGAGCCTAGAGCCGAGTGCCAAAGAGCAGCCAGAGACACCATTGCATTGCTCAAAAGCTGGCCAAGCGGTGGGCTTAAGATGACATACAATCATATTAAAAATGGTTGCCGTTTTATTTGCAATGTTTTCAGGTGACCTCTCACGGTATACCCAGCATCCAAAGCAACCAAGGGAAATGCTGGTTAGTTAGTGGTATACAAATTCAACTTGTGAATTTTATGTTTTTGTCTTTAAGTTTGTTTAAGCTAGCAATTATTTTATATTTATTGAGCTTAGCCTCAATACATTATATTTAAATTGAAAAATGAAATGAATTAAGTACTAAAAAATTGCAGAAGTAAATTGCAAAGTTGTAAAATAAATGCTGAACTTTTAACTAGCAGATGCTGCAGTAAAAAAATATTCATAAAATATAGGAGAAAATCATAACACTATTGTTAGAAAATTTTATTTCTATTTTTATAGGTCATCTGTGAGTCTATCAATTGTTGTTTGTGCCGATGGTTGGAAGTGGTGGTGGCCACCAGAGCGCACATCGCATGGCATTATTAATAATGGCAAAAGTCTGGTGCTGTTTGGCTGGCTTGTCTGTACGGTGACCACCGCCAAAGCAAAACGGGCTCGAGATGCCAGCCAAAGCAGTTTCAAATGCGACTCAATGCAATTTTATTAACGCAGCGACAAATGATCCCCAAGCCGGACACTGAATGGAGGAGTCTGGGTCGTGGATGTGGATGCTGTGGCTGCTGCTGCTGCTGGTGCTGCTGCTGCTGATGATGCTCTGAACTGTGTGGGGGCGCAGTCGCTTTGTAAGTCTTCGGGCACCTGGGAGACCCTATTAAAATTGAAAATGTCGCGAGATCACTTATCAGACGTAATAAAAATGGTGCTTTTAAAAAACAATTTGGCTTTTGGGGCGAATCTCGACAACGAGCCTTCTCCGTAGGCTGCTATTGTAATTTATATCAGCACTGTGCGTAGACTTCATGTACATGGGTTTTCAGCCAAGTGAGGGGGGAGTGGCGTGTGGATGTGTAAGGGCGTCTAATGTTTATGGCAAACGGTTAACGGTTTAACGATTTCTGCAACATTTTGCCAGGCACTTTCATTCAAACAAATCCCCCGCACTTTGAGGTCAATGATTGTGGGACCACAAAAATGCTTTCGAAATTCAGTTAGAACTTTAAGGAAAGGTGTTAACTACTCGACAATACAAAATGTAAACAAGCTTGTCAAATGTTCTTCTAATTTGAATTCCCACAAATGAAAGCGTCTGCGTCCACACACTTTGTTGTACTTTGTTGTTTCTACTTCTCTGTATTGTTTAGTGTTTAATAAACGTCTAAATCATACTTTTGTGATGCATGTGTTAAAGACAAACGAATATCAAGTCGCCAAATGTGAACAGAGGAATACAGCCCCAAAGCGATGGGCGGAGGGGGGTGGGGGGTGTTACAATGGTAGCTGAGAGCAGGTTACACACTTGTGGGAGCGGCCTGTGTGTGTGGTCCTCATATATTGACTTGGAAACTAGACAGCAAACTGTGTCAATGAAAATATAGAAATTACTAAACAAACGCGTGCTGCGCATATGAAATGATCATGTGGATTGTCCAGATGCTATGGGAACTGTTTTTGGATAGTGCAATTAAATAAAACTTGGGATTCAGAGCTTTTGTTGGATTAAAATTGAATTATTTATGATAAAAGCCACTTCCTTTATGGTGCAGTCTAATTGCCACTAATTGCAAACGGAAACTAGAGGATATTTATAATATGTGTTTTATACATTTAAAATAATTATAAATCTTGTCATAAAATATATAACATATTTTCCAGTAATGAAGTAAGAAGTCTACAATTTCTTTTTTACAAGAATCTGAATCAATCTTTTGGTATTTTAAATATACATATGAGACTTTTAGCCGGGGTAAACTGAATTATAGCTTTGCCTTTGTAGCTGTTCAGTCATCAGCTTGATTTTTCTTATATTACCAGTTTCAATTAAAGTATCTATTGCTCTTCACACATTGCTGGCATTTCGCTTGAATAACTAAATAAATGAGCATTTGCAGTGCATTTAATTAAGTAGATGTTACGATTGCCGGAGAGATCCGGCTCCACGTACGTTGGAGCTAAAGTTCAGTTTTAATATTATTAGATGATTATTTTTGCCATTGTTTCAATTTTAGTGCTGGTTTTCCCCAATGGGAAATCGCTTGGGCTGGGGCTACACTAGTTTAGCAATCACTTGGGCATGACTAAGTGCCTTAAATGCATACAAAATTCCTGGACACACTGCACCCCGCTGCCCACAGCACCGCTGCACCACTGCATTACCAGTAATCGTAATTTAGCGAAGATGATGTTCAGCCCAGCCTCCGTTGAGATATAATTACGTGACCTGCTGTGTGTAGCTGAGGTGTGAGATGCTGCAAATGTTTTGCCAAATCATGCAAATCATTATCTGTTGCATTTTATAGTTCCAATATACATATTAGCAAAGCCGGGCCATGCACATACGTCTCTTGGCTCTTGTCTCTTGTCTCTTGGCTACTCTACTCGTATTTGTAGCTCACTTATTAATATTTTTCCTGCAATTGCACGTAATTTCTAAACTTAAAGCCGTCGTTTTGCACCGCAATGATTTCCGGCTGACGCGCCCGCTGGCTATGTGCTGTCCCCTGTCACCGTTCCCTATCCCCAACGGCACAAGCAGGCCACCTGCCCCCGTCACAAGCTGCCCGCCACTGCACCCAGGCCAAAGTCGGCTGTGTGCAACATTGTTAACGTCATTCACCGCCTGAAATATCAAGCGTGAGAAAATCTGTTATTATCTATCGCTCGATGTGTGTGTGTGTAAGTGTGTGTAGTGTGTGTGTGTATATAGTAGCGTCAGCTATCGCTTTAGCTACAGCTTCTAATGCCACTGTCAGCTCTAAGCGGAACTAGACGGTAGCACGTAGGGACTGCTTGGGATTGGGAGCGGGTGACGACAGCGCGACGACGTCATAGCTGCGATCTAAAGTTTATATGTGGGATGGTTTTGACTGGAAGATCAAGGTATTGATATAATATAATATATAATAATATATATATATATATAATAATATATGCTTAGAATAATTAAATAATTAAAGTATTTATATTTGTATACAGAATTTACTACAATATGATCTAAATTTAGAATAAACATCTATTCTAAGTATACTTAATTATAGTTTAATTAAACAAAAAAGTTTTTCCAATATAGAATCTATATTAAAATTTAGTAATTGATTAATGTGCACTAGAATTATTATTACAACTGACAATTAACTACAGCAACTGGCAATTACAACTCTTAACGCCTGTTTTGTGCTAAGTTGGGGTTATGGTTCATAGCATTATAGTTATAGTTATAAATAGAGTTATGAGTAAATTTATGGCAATGGCAATGATCTCATTACAATTTAATGGTCGAGAGTCGCATGCGAAGCTGAACAACATATAAATTAATTTCATTTAAAAACCACTTAGGCCCACCCCCAAGTGGCACAAGTACCACAACTCTGGCTGCACACAGAGCTCTTGAAGTGACAAAGTGCGGCATGGGCCAACTTGTTAGCATATGTTAATTAAAGCGGGCGAGCGAACAGATTCGAGATTCAAAGATCCGAGACCCGTTGCCTGCTGCCTGCTGCCTGCTGCCAGAGACTGGGTGACTTATGGGACCGGGGTTCGCCCGGCAGTTGGCCGTATAACTTCATTTTGCAGCAGTCGATGTCAATGCAAATGCCAATAGATACTCACATGTATAAATCTCGTAGTTCGTAGTTACAATTCGATTTGCGCCCAATTTCAACGCCTCAGCTGCTTTGGCAGTTACACACACGCACACACACAGCGAGATAAATCAACAGCAGCAGCAGGCGAGTGACTCACTGACTCACTGACTGGCTGCTAAATGTGTATCTTTTGAACTCAGTATCTCAATATCTGTGTACCCATATGCCACAGATATGGCATAACGATTTTCTATAATAATTTTTCAATATTGTTGATCTGCGTTGGCGCGCCGCTGCACAACACACAAGCAATGTGCAACTGATTTGTAATGCATAATGTTGAATGAACTCCTATTGATTTATTTCCATGCATAATTTGCTCATAAACATTGTGGGTGAACTGTCAGCAACTGTGCAAGATCAATATGCACTTGAAAAAATTTGTATTTATTTGTTCTGTCTATCTGATGACCTAGGGTTCAAACGATATTTATATTTCGTATATATAAATTAAATAAATGTATTTTTTTTAAAATTTATTTCAGTGTAGGTTTTGCGTAATCCCTAGCTGATATCTTGGTACATACATCGGTCATCTGTGGTGTTGATATTTGAGACGCACTCAAATTGACTTAATTGGATGTTTGCGTGTGGCGTTAAATTCACGTATTTGGAGCAGGAAGCGACCAAAATGAAATTAGAAGCATTTTTTCCCCATTGTGCGATGCTTTTCCCATAACGTCTGAGAAACTCTATACGAGAGCCAAGTGCCAAGAGGCAAGAGCCAAGAATCAAGAGCCCCGCAATTGTAACAAGCTCGAACAAGCTGTGGCCCAAAACGTAATTTCACTGGCCTTTTTGGCCACAAAAAAGGTGCTCAATAGCAGGAGCTACTTACTACCGTGGGAGCTACTTGGTTAGCTCTGTTTAGTTTAGGTCTTCTTGTCTTCTTGGCTCGCTTCCGTTGCTACAATTCTGTTGAGTTTCGTTACATTTTGGTGGCGTGACCACCAAGTGAATGCAATTTTCAATAGCAAGTCGAGTGTCGATGTCGACACTTGGTTTACTAAATATCGCCTCCCCTCCCCTCCTCAACCCACAAACCAGCTTGAACCAAAAAGCGATGGCGATAACAGTTTTGCGCCCATGGCGTTGACGTTTTGCACTTATTTATACCAAGTCTGGCACAAACTGGCCTCCGTCGCTGAATTCTGACTCTGATTGGAATCTTTTTTTATTTATTTATTTTTTGTTTTTTTTTTTTCGCTCGCCTGCCAGCAGAATTATGGCTGTCATCAGCCGTGCAGTTGACATAAACACTCAGTGGCCGCAGGGGGTCGAGTTGACTGAGGCCTGCTTTGCCTGTTTACCAGTTGCCTGTTGGCCAGTTGCCTGTTTGCCAGTTGCCAGTTGCCTTGTTGGCTGTTTGTCAGAACCTTTTGTTCAGTTCATCATCTGTTGGCCATTTGCATGCCCTGCACGCATCTTTGGAGCCTATAAAGCGTTAACAGTGACTGCGGTTTATCAGCGCACAACTAAATATAAAATATGCTTTTAATCACATTTCCGCTGTGTGTTTTTGTTGTCTGCATTGCTGTTGTCTCAACAAATAATTCCACATGAAACTAAAGTAAATCATTTGGGAATTTATGGGCCACCAAACCATAACCAAATAAAAAGAAACACTAACAATTAAAATTGATCTAGGAGCTAGTGATCAGCTAGGATTTACCCTGTGTTCTTGCACACAATTAAGGGATTAAAGAATACATTTTTCTTTAACTCTATTTTTATTATTCAAGCTTTTGATAGTACTATATTAACTAATACTTTTGTTAATGTTTATTTAAGCTAGCTGAGGATCAGTGCCTCTTAAAGTTATAATTTATTTTTTTATAACTAAAATACAATATCTTTAACTATAATATAAATATATATTTATTAAGCTACCTCTTCTCATTGCTAGAGGGTATAGCAAAAATGATGAACAAATGTACGTACAAAATCAGAGAGACTAAGAAAGAGAGAGAGAGAGGAGGCATTAGGGGCAACACCATAGAGCGATCTCATCAATATGCGCCCCACATTTGTTTTATAAAATCCATAATTGGTTCTACTGTACTTACGCACTGTATGTGCGCCCCGCATTTATTTGTATTATGATACACAAACAATCGAGACACTTATGGTCAACACTTTAGAGCCAGATTTGGGGCGCTGCTGGTGCTGCTGGTGCTGGTGCTACTGCTACTGCTGCTTATGCTGTTGGTGCTGTCCAAAGCCAAAACATGAAGTGGCTTACAAGAGCCAATGACCCAACTGGCGATCAGTGAGTCGCTTTGGGGCCTCATTCGCGCCCCTATTTGCTTAGGTCGCCAAAAATGGGGCTGGCATACGCATAAATCTCAGAGTAAGACATATGATTTCTTACTACTATATACCTCATACCTTATGCTATTATATATATATCCGACTTGATTGCTCCGCTCATTTGTGCTTCATTTTATTTGTGCTACGTGCTTTGCCTTCCCAACGAGGAGGCGATGGATCTGGTGGATGCGGCTCCAGCAGTGCTTGCGGCTGCCTGAATTCGTATTCGGTGCGGTTTTTTGGTATTGGATTGGATTGCAAAACCTTTTTGTCAATTGTCGCTTAAGTTTTTGGTTATTGGTACAATTATGAAGTTAAATAGACGCCGTTATTGTTGTAAATCAAAGCACATTGTGACACTTATGACAACTAAAGTAGCGCACATAACCGTATTTATAAGATGCGTAAGTATATATTAAAATGCGTGCCGATCGCTCAGCTCAATTGTCAGCTCGTTATGGTAATGAAATCGATGGATCGACTACTCGACTTGATTTATTTACAATGCGACATTTTAGGCAGCCCCAAATGCAGGTCAATCAAATGGCTAACGTGACAATTCTAAACTGTGAAACTGTGATTTTAAGCATGCCAAAACAGAATTGGTAACTAAAAGTTAAAAGTCATCTTAAACTGGCCTTGGCTGTAAATTGATATTGATAAATAACAGCTGACCAAATCCTGATCCAATTCTGAAATACTATTAATTTAGGTTATATTTTAATAAATTTATCTGCAAGAGATCATAGCTGATGCTTCCACTTTAAATATCGATTTGGATTGATCTCATAACTCTATTAATTTTAAGCAACTGCGACAGCTTCTCCCTCTATCATATCCCCATATTATTGCCCTTTTCAGCTCTCCCACACATTTTTTTTATTGAATTCGGTGAAATAAATTTGGTTCGCCAATTAATCACAACTGGCGCTTGGCGAAATGAAATCAAGCGATTGATCACCAACTGAATTTCTATTCATCCATCCATCATGGACACATTTGTCAAAGGTCACTCAAATGGCCCACACACAGAAGATGAAAATAATGAGAATTGAGCAGGTTGTTGTGTTACCTGCAGCTGTATTCTGTAATTGATGTCTTACTTTCCAAAATGTTGCTACAATTTTCAATTTGAAATTGAGCGTGCGAATTCTGAACCCTAATTATGGGATAAGTTTGACGAAATGCGAAAAACAAATTGTTACTGTGTGTGTTGCTGTGTGTGTGTCTGTCCATCTTCTCAGTTTTGTTGGTTTTGTATTTCCGCCGGAATTAAATGTATCTTTACAGTAATTTTTTTGTTGTTATCGGACAGCCTCTGCCACTTGCCGCCGGCGTCGCAATGGTCACGTCACACATCACATTAAAGTCGGACTAATCCTCTTATATAAGTAGTAGGTAGTAGTGAAAGAACAGAGAACAGAGAAGAGAGATGAGAGAACGTGGGCGTCAACGGAAGTAACTGCTGGGGCCACCTAGACAGCTTAGGAACATCTTATGTGTATTATGTGGGTTCTGTTTCTATTCTCCTTTAATTGATTTAAGAAGAGTTCATTCAGTGAGTGGCAGTAATGAAGTTATAATGGATCGCTTAGCTGTTGATTATTATTACTTAGCCCTCACAGCTCACAGCTCGAATTGGGAGTAACAAGATTTTAGAAGCGAATACTCAGTACTATCTATCTAGCAGCATAATGCTCTAGTGTAACCAAGTAACTGGTATCGACTACCGTCGACTACCGAATCACGATTAAGCAGTTGCTGGATCCATTTACATGCAAGCACATTTTCAATGGGCTGGCAATGTTTTTAAGGAATTCCAGTAGCAAATTGTTGCGTGCGGGCCACATTTGTAGCAAACAGTTGCAGCAATAGTCACAGATGCAATATCTTTCTATCTATAGCTACAACTACAGCAGCAACATCAGCAACATCAGCAACAGCAACAACAACAATAACAACAACAACAAGAGAAACAACAACTGCACCTGACATCCAACGCGCGGGGGAGCTCGGGCATCAATTGTCCACGATGTCGTCGTCTTTGTCGCTTTTGGAAATTTTGCGCAAAATACTCAAATTAAATTCCAATTCATTGAGAAGCACACACACAGTCGAGTCGGGGCAAAAGAAAAAGTAGCAATTGCATTGCATGTATTTTGAGAATTGCATAGGAAGGCGGCACTGTTGCCAAAGCTAAGACTGCCAACTGCCAACTGTTTACAATGCGCCATGCTCAACATTAACATAAAACAAATTATTCCAACGTGACTTAGCCATAAATGAATGAGCCTCGTCTACAACTTCAGTTTGGATTGGTTTCTTTCTAGCTGAATTGATATTTAGAATTCTTACCCGACAAATGCTCTCAATGTGGCTTTAGGCCTAGTTTTTCAAATATCAATATATTGCCATCATTTCATAGGTAATCATTCTTTTATACACTCTTTGAATGTCATCGGGTTGCGTAGACTCGCTTGTGAGACAGAACGAATATCCAAATTTATATTTTGAGTATGGATTAAAACTGCCTTAATTATCTTTATACCAAACTTTGGTTTCAAAGATGATCGACATTGAAAATCGATTAGGTTCATGCAACAATTTGGGGTTGGCTTTTGCGCATGAGCATTGCCAAGATTGCCACAGTATCCATCGTCAGCTTTCTCAAAGTTATGAGATTTTAATCATGCATAAATTATAATCATATATGTATAAAGCAAGTTCATAAATGAATGAACAAAGTTCACCTGCTGCCATCGTCTGTTATAAGAACAAAGCAATGAAAATGTATAAAATTTTAAGAAATACAATAAAACAGGTATATTTGCAGAGCCATCAAGTTAGAGTATTAAAATATCGGATATGTGGGCAGAGCATAATACTCTTGTTTAATAAGTGCAGCCATGTTATATCACCTTGTGACATGACATCACAACGGAGGCATCGAGCAAGGCCTGCAACTTTGTCTTGGGGACTGAAACTGCGGCACGTACGTCACGATATATGAGAGAAAAGAAAAGACAAAAAACGAACGAAATAAATAAATAAAATGAAGAAAAAGATCGGCAAATATGTGCATTAAATGTGCATTGGCATTAATCGATGATGCTGAACGGTCGTCAGAGGAGTGCACATACACATACACATACACATACATATATAACTGCTATAACTGTTAGCCGCACAATATCGGTCATGTTCCAGTTGCCCGTTACTGGGCATCCACCTCTGACTTGGTGGGTGCACCACCAGACAACCAATGTTAAATAATTTATAAATTTTGTTGATTATTTGTGCGCTCTGAGCTCTGACTCTGAACTCCACGTAATACCTCCTCCTCTGCAGATACATGTGTATGTGTGTGTGTGTGTGTGTGTGCATGTTGGCAGATTGGCCCCTAAACTGCCGTTGTGTATCGGTGACTCCACAGGTACACAGGACTCTAGTATGACACAATTGCATGCATTAGCATTCAGAATTAGTCAGCAGATTCAGTCGTGATTCAAGTAAATGCGAATGCGGAGCACATTTGGTCAACATTTATTGTACAAAATAAATCACATTTTACCAACTACTGTTATTCTTTAATCAAAAATTGCACAAGCACCAGGATCAGCAAACAGGATAAGGGACAGCTTAGTCCTGCTGCAGGTGCTAAATTGCTGTCTCATTACGTGACAGAACAATAACAAGCCATCGCCCCTAATTGGCAGTTCAGTCGCACTGTTATCTTCGACTCGGACTCCGACTCGGACTCCGACTTGGACTGGGTTTGGGTTCAATTTTTGTTCTGTTTCTGATTTCAGTTCTGGTACAGTGGTTGTGTGGTCTGTGTCTCCATAATAAAATCAAAGGCTTTACTGTCCGTTATTTAAGCAGAGGAGCTAAAGCGGCGAGTGTAAACAGCGGCAAGCGGCAAAACCGACAACCGACAACCAACAACCAACAACCAAACAACCAACAACAACCGAAGATTGCCGACGATCGGCGGCTTGTTGTCCTAATAATTGTGTAAACAACAATGACGCGTACGCTCCTCCTAAGCCCCTCTCTTCCAGTGCCAGACAGACCAATCCACTTTGGACCGCTCCTCTCCCCGTGTCGACATTTCGCTTGAGTCTCTAAGGCGAGTGGGCAAACACCCAGAGCTAGAGCGGCTTTCTTTTAACTTGGCCAAGAGGCATGCCGTCAGTCGCTCGCAGTGGCTCGCTGCCTAGAACCAAATGCATTTGTCTGCCAGTTAGAGTTTGGCTAATTTCTGTGCAGCTGCAGTGGTTCGCCGCTTCGGGGCTCTTTGGGCCACTTTGGGCCACTTTGGACTCAGCTTACTTCTTGAGCAATTCAAATACATTGTAATAACAATAATAACAAATACTAATGGTGAACAAATACGGACAGTCCCTAATCCTCACACAGTCGATGATCATTAAAAAGTGTCGGTCATTCTCTTCACCGGTCGCTGTTCAAACATCAGATCTCTCGAGCTCTGTGCTCTGGGAGTCCCAGCAGCTACTCACCGAGGTCAACTCAAACAAGTGTTTCAGTTGCAGTTTAAGTCTTTCTTCAACTAAACCTCCTCCCTCACCCAAACCCCCCTGTACTACATCCATTGGGTGCAGTTGCACACTCATTTTTGTTCGTGAACTTTCGATAGGGCCACGCCCTGATGTCATTTGCCGCTGATTGCCAATTGCTGATTACCATTCAATGATTAAGTTATTACGTTCGATACTTCCGTCAATTAGTTGGGAGATCTTCGCTGACTGTTCAATAGAAAAACGAACTAATCATGCATGGTCTCTTATCTGATCTTGTTGTACATTCACACGGATCAGGTGAAAAACCACAACAATTTTAATAAGATTTATGCAAATCAATGAAATAGTCAATTGATGAGTGCGGTGGTTTATTGGTAGCCGGAATAACAAATTGGAATGTTGCCAAGTTAATTGAAAAATAAATAAATTTATGAATTCCCCATTTCTTGAGATATTGTAACAGATATTTAAAAAGAACAATTTTCGCAGTTGCCAATTGCTTAAGGAGGATTTACAGCAAGCACGAATTTTTCATTTTTGTTATTCCCAAAGTATTTCCATACTAAAGTATTTTCCCATGTTTATTAAAAATAAATTATATGGTATTCGT
The DNA here is from genome assembly GCA_035042345.1 of Drosophila fungiperda. Lineage (NCBI taxonomy): Eukaryota > Metazoa > Arthropoda > Insecta > Diptera > Drosophilidae > Drosophila > Drosophila fungiperda. Next base: position 1,370,178 of record JAWNLM010000021.1, read on the forward strand.
ATATTTAACATTCTGCATTTTCACATTCTTAAGTCGAAGCATTGTATTTGCAAATTAGTTTTTCTTAGCAGGTGTATTCAAAAATACAAACAATTAATATGGAAACATTGTCTTTCCGCTCTGAAAATATGGTATTTAATTTATAAATTTACAGCTTTCTAACGTTTGTTTTTAGTTTCTGCTTTGCACGCACTCGCATAAATCTATCACTTCCCAATGGATCGTAACATAATTCAAAAGCCGTAAAACGTTTAAATTCGATGGACAAAATACATAAAACAAAAACAAAATTGTCCCTCTAACTATTTTGGAATAAATTTGATGAGCATAAACTTTTGAATATATATATTTTCAATGCAAGGCGCAATTTCCTGTCGTAAATATTGAAAATTGTGGGCCAAAGCCAAGCCCAAAAACCGAGGCCCACACCGAGCTGGCCTAATAGCTTCATTACCACTTCATAAAGTCACGTTATTAATACACTCGCCTGTCACAAAGGTTCATCGATTGACATGCGATCGAAGCCAATGTTAAATTTCGTTACAACGATTGCATCTGCCAAATTCAAAGCCAACTGACAGCAACAATAATTGAGATGTGCAGCATAAGAACAGACAATTTTTACTGCTATTGAAACTTTTAGACATATCATTTATGGCCTTCGGTTATTATGCAAAACTTGTTCGTTCGGCAAATGCATTCATCAAACTGTGTGTTTGTGCAACAGCAACAACAACAACAACAATAACAATAACACACACGCCAAGTTATTGAACTCACCGACCGGGAGAGGCGATCGAACAGGTCGAAACAGTGGGACATGTGTCAGACGAAAGCTTTTTGGGCGGCATTACAGAAAACTAAAAAACCATTCTTTTTGATGTAACTGTAAAAACAGTCCGACTATAAACCGTTGCCAAAAGACTTTTAATACCCTGTAAAGGGGCATAATGGTTAGAGTAACAGTTGAATGTGGAAGAATAATATATCTTAAAAGTAATTTTGGTAAAGCTTGTTTTAACTACGATTAAATAAATGGCTTAATAACATTATAATTGGTTTTAATAGATGATTCACTGTGTGATAAATTAGACAGGTTTGTAGAAGTGCGTAGTTTAATAAAGTTCACTGGGTATTTACAAAGTTAGGCTTAGAGTATTCTTGTTGTTTGGTTAATGAAAATATTGTATTAAAACAAATAAAATATGCTGTCCGCTTATGCTAATTTTTTATTCTTTTTGGCTGTCAATTAAATGAACATTTGGTATGGCCGCCATGCACTTTGCCGCCCAAAATTAATATGCAGCAAAGAGCTTTCCATTGATTCACATTGCCCATTCATTGACCATTGTGATTGTGCACAGGAAATGAAGCATGAAAATACATGTAGAAATATTTAAAAATTTGTGTAATTGTAATTATATGCACCATGCAGCAGTCCGCTTACATCGATTTTAATAGGCAACTGTATCTAAATCTGTATACGAGTTCGAGTATGAATACGCCTCCATACCACAAGCACAACCGGAGCTGAGTGTATTTTTCGGGCTGGGCGTGGAGAAGCCATATAACTTGACTTATTTCCCACATTAAAGCAGCGCCAAACGATTCGCAAGGCAACTTTTATGATTCATTTCAATGGCAATATAGAAAGTTGATCGATTGAAGAATACGCTATAATCGAAGGGTATTTGAAAATGGGGCAACTCGTGTAAAGCATAAACAAAGAAAGTTTACTTTTGGTTCGCAAGGCGAATAACAAATAATACAGATTTTTATTGATTTCAATTTTAATATTTTATTTTCAACTTTGGTGAGCAAATATTCAGCAATGAATATACCCCTTTGCTTTATATTCAATTGGTTAAGTACTTTGCATAACATCTTTAATCACGTTTTTATTGTTTGTTGCACAAATGAAAACGAAAATTCCCGTCGAAGCATTAACACCACAACCTGGTCTAGCAATTATAGCCATTGACCAAGTTGTCTTGATTGGCCTTACATTGTAGGTAATTGTGATTGCTTTTGTTGTTGTTGTTGTTGTTGTTATTGCTGCTGCTGCAGATGTCTTGTGTTGTATTTTGTGGGTGGTGTAAAAGAGCTGAATAATTATTGAGTGTTGCTTGAGGTCGTCGCGAATGTCATCGATGATGGATCATGGGAAATAATTCACATATGTATGAATCTGCAGAAATGTAAAGCTCAGCTAAGCGGACCACACACATAACACTGCTAACTTTAACTATAAACAATAAATATCTTTTACTTGACTATATTTCGGCATAATTAAAATGCAATTGCAGACGAGCCTCCAAGGGAAAACATGGTAAGACGTAAAGGAAAAATCAATATAGCAATGGGATTGTTGAAATGCCGAATGGGAAATACTCTTCATAAGATATATTCTTCTTTCTAAGAGTTGATAAAGGATTTATAAAAATATTATTTATCAACAATATTAAAATAGTAGATCAAAAACATCTTTAACTAATTTCAATTTAAAGAGCTTAAGGTTTGGTAGTAGATATAAAAATTATGTTATGAGAATCTGTTCCACAGTTTTAATATCAAAATTGTGTTTTCCTGTGCAGTGTATTAATAAAATAGAAGCTATTTAACTTTGTGCATATTCGATACGCTTGTTGCGCACTTTTATCGATGAGTTGTCCAAATTATCACACATAACACACAAGGCAAAACAAAAACACAATACAACATACAACAGACAGCCAAAACACAAAACAACAATTGACACTAACAACAAAAATTATCAACAACTGATTGCTTAAGCAAACAGCCAAACAACCCAAAGAGATCCCAAACATAAAAGGCATACTTAACACTTTTTGGAGCCCAACAAACAAGTAGGGAGTCGGGAGGGGGCGTCACAAATGCAAACATATATATTGGCATTTGTTTCAGCAACGCACGAGTTGAGCGGCAACCAACAAGAGTTCGCGCATTGATTTAAATGAACTTTTTTTCGGGACTTGGTGTTAATTTCCAATGACAACAAGAACACAAAAGAGAGCCCCAAACCAGACTTACCAAAAATGTCAGAGATGTCAGGGGGGTTGGTGCGCCGTGAAACAATCGTGGTTCTTACTCTCCAGGTTTTGGACTGATTTAGCATAAGCTGACTTCTTCTGGTGGCATACAAAGAATTCATTGACATTTGTGTTTTCGAGATGCTAGAAAACAAAAGACTTAGGTAACAAACTTGCGTGGAACTCATATTTTATTTAGCAGCGACACGCTCCAAACCGAAACTGATTGTTATTGGTTAAAGCCAGCTACCAAGCTACTAACAAGCACTAACAAATTCATTTTTGGGCTGCAATCAATTAACTGAAATTCTTTAAAGCAACGGGTGGTCGACATTCTCAGTTCTCGTTAGGCGGATTGGCGTACAACAATTCCATTTCGACAAATAAAGTTATTAAGCGCAACGGGTAGGTGAAATATTATATATGTCGCCGTTATTAAATGCTAAACACTTTTAGATTGCGATCGCAGTTGGCAAAAAAATCTATAATTCTGTATATGTATTCATGTATGTATCTATGCATAAATAAACAAACAATCGCGTACTCAGAATTCAAACATAGGTGTGAATTAGTCGTAATGACATCATTGAACTTTAACTTGCCAACTTGGTGAGTCGCCCCTCCTCACACATGTGAATGTATTTAATAACTGAAGCTTGGCTGCAACACACCTTGCACAACAACAACAACAACAAATAATGGTTAATAAATAAGTAGTCAGAAGTGCCTGACTGCATATACCTGGTATCCAAATATAAATAGCCTAAAATCATGGAGCAAAATTATAATAAATAAATTAGCAATCTAAATACTTAAGTATTTTCTAAAAATTAATTTCTTATATGATTGGTTGCACACCATATTAATTGAATTATTATACCTTTTCATAATTTGTATAATGGGTATAAAAACAATAGCTAATAACTGCATCAACAAATATGCACATAGATCGTTTTCAATCTGGCTAGGTTTAAATTAAAATGTAAATGGGTTCAACGTATAATAGTTTAACTGTAGCCTAATGTTAAGACAAATTTCTGTGAATTGAGTGGCAATCAATAACACAAATTTTATGGATTTTTCGCTAATTGTTTTAATTGATTTCACAATTAAATTCCATTGAAACAGGTGCTAATAGAGAATGCACTAAAAAAAATTGTATCGCTTAAAGTGCCAAGTGAGGTAAATGATGCAATTTTTCTGGGGTTTTCCATCTCTATCCCAATAATGAGTAGGTTTTGAAATACTTACCAGGTGAGAACTAGTTCTAAATTGGTTTTGAATTGAATAGAACAATGGAAATCGATGCTACCGGAGATAATAAATGTATATATGTCAGTATATATATTTATATATATATGAATAATTGAGTTAAGCAGCGTAGGAAAAAATAAAGATGATTATGAGCTACGGTTGCAATAGACTCAACGCATATTGAATCCTTTTATAATGCAAATCTCGGCAGATATCATTAATATATTCTGACTATTGTCAAACGATTTATGACAGCCTGCGGCTGCGCATTCATTTATGCCACAGACTGTTACAATTATAAGATAAACTGCCACTTTGCATTGGAAACGCACCGCTAAATACATGAATATGAGAGAGTGTTTGGGGATACAATGGAACAAGTTATAATAGTTTTAGTTTAGGGAATCTTCCTTCTATACGCTAATAAAACCGGTTAAATGCATTTTGTGTAACAATGTGTCAACAAATAATATGAAAAGGTGTAGAAACCAAATGTTAAAAAATGTTGGTTTTTGGAAGGCTTGGCAGCTGCCTGCGTCACTTGGTAACCTTCCCCTCCCCCACACATCAACAGTTGGGATCCGTCGAAACAACGAGGAGAAGAGGAAGAAGTCAGCCAGCTAAACATTTCAATTTTAATTAAGCATGATAAATGATTTCACTTGGACGCATAAATCTCTTTTACAGTCGCGATGAAACAATGAAGTTCTTTTGTTTGGCCCACGGATTGAACGAAAATTTGTTCGTTTCGGTGCAGTTTTCAGTTTTGTTGTCTTATTGGGGTCTCTTTATACAAAGACATGGGCCTTTAGCTGTGAAGAAAATTGATTTGAAATTAATGCAAGAATTTGTTATAGAAAAAATAACAAGCTCGCCTTTGAATCGCTCGAGAAAAAGCTGTTACGAGTCAATAAGCCAACGATTTGAATTGATATCGTTTAAAGAAATGCCTTCCAGATTGTCTTTCCACGCAAATGGACTACGAAACGAGTATTTAATAAATATGCATGCGTCAAAGGGTCAAACCTGCTCTAAAGACAGACCCAATATAGATATTATCTCAATTGAAACAAAAACCAAATTCTAAATATATTTACAAATTGGGTTTCTGATTAGATAAGCAATATTTTAATAGCACTTAACAATCGTTTTTATTGAGATAATTTCGTTTGTGACAGAAATATAACGGATGCAAATCATTTTCAATCGTGGAAATATGGATCCAGGCAATATACCAAATCTTTCTCTTTTTTATTAGGAATAATCTGAATTGCATAGAAAAATATAGCAATGCAAATCAGTAAACAAATGCCTATAATAAATATTAATTTTGGTCAGAAAAATTACAAGTGATCTATGAAAATTTCAACTAAGCATTTAAAGCTTAAAGTTTCAGTCATGAAATTAAAATTGTAAAGAATTAGCCAAATCAGTTAAATATGCCGAAGCTGCGCCAAAAATTTCAGTTAATGGAACTCGGCAAAGATATATTTGCAGCCACAGAAGCCCTTGGATATGGTTGCATGTTGGGTAACCGTAAGTGCTAATAAATTGTAATACAAATACATTAAAACTAAAGACTAATTAAATGACTGTACTTAAGTTGCGAGTGGACTTGGAGCAAGCGACTTAATCGTCAGACAAGAAGGCTTAACTTCAGGGTACAACTTATGGCATAATCTCCATCTCTCTCTATCTCTCTCTCTCTCTGGTTTTGCTCCGCTTTTTGTGGAGCCCAGTGCCAGTTGTGCTGGGTTCAGTAGTTCTGGCCTGGCCAAGAATGGAGTGCGGCCAGGTAAAGCTTTTGTGGTCATTAATTCGCACTTAATATGCTTTTTACGGCCTGACCAAGTTCATTTGCAACGGTGCGAGGATATGTGTGCAAAACAATTATTCCGCAATTAAACAGTTTGCACTTTGCAAACGCAGCCAGAGCCGGAGCCACATTGCAACACAACACAACACAACACAACACAAGAGACAAACAGACGGATATTAACGAAGGTGGCTCCCCGTGCTCCCTTGGGAAAGCGCGTTGGACAAATCACTTAAGTGGCAGCAGCCAACAGGCAACATACAGCAGGCATGTTGCAGCATCGTCACCCCAAGGCAAATGACCACCATGCAACGGCGACGCCACCATGTGTCGTCTCTGATTTTTCTTCGGTACTAGTTTGCCTTATCAAAAGGGAGTGTTAAATATGTTGCAAGCTCAGCACCAGTCAGCAGCAGCAGCCGCAGCAGCAGCAGCAGTGTCTGCCTATCCTTGTCCCCGTCATTTGCCATTATAATTACTTGCCACACATCTGGAGCTGGCTTCGGATCTGGCCTGGATTTGTTGGCCTTAACGGCTGGTCATCATTGCTGGCCATCATTTCTTAATTGTGTGTGTATGTGTGTGTGTGTAGCTTAGCAATGTTTCGCTGCTTCTTCTCCTTCTACACATTTTTTTGTAGTAATTATTCACTTAAACCATCAGGCAGCAAGTGTCATGCTGAGTTGCAAGCTCGCAAGCTTCGATCTGTCAGGCGACCAAGCTGACAGAGATTTTCCTTGCTGCTTGGCCAACAGCTCTAATACCCTGTTAACTATTTTAAAATAAGTTAGTTTAAAAACCAATGAATATGGCATTATTAAGTGTGGCTAAAACATTAACGTGTTGCAAGTTTGAGTGAGCTATAATCTTTTTTTATTCTTTCTACTTTTTACATTACTAAATTGCTAATAAAATTAGCATATTCTGAAACTATATGTTTGACTTTAATCGGGTGCAATTTCATAAGAGGCACGGCTTTCATACCAATCGATTGACCCAACTAAGATGCACTACAGTTGGCCAATGCTATTTGGCCAATGCAGTTGAACATTTTGGGGCGTTTATGTAAAAATTGACAAAAAAGAAATCATTAACAAAAAGCAGCAAGCACTGCGACCTGGCCTTTAATTCCAACAATTGTTCTATTATACAGGCAATTCCAAAACGATTAAGATCAGCAGGGCAACATGCTGCTGCATTCTGTGATGGACTCGTCGCACATCAGAAGCAGCAGAAGCAGCTGGAGAGGGGCAGCAGCTGGAGAGGGGCAGCAGCAGCGGTTGGTGCCTTCTGATTGTTGATGGTTTCGCTGGCAACTCATTTGGACATTTATAGCTCGCTTGAAGATGAGTGGTCACAAATGCGTGGCAGGGCAGCTCAACTCTCTGACTTTCTGATGTTGCGGTGAACTTTTACGAGGGGGTAAGCGTTTTTTTTTTTCAGACAGTACGGGCCACCAAACGGTTATAAATCACTTGAAGCTGCTGCGGTGGCCAACAGTTCCACACATCCTCCTCACTCACATCTTTATATTTCCAGCAGCAGCAGCATCACTCCACAGCATAGGCGACGCTTTCCTTGCTTGACGTTGTTGCGGCGCCATAAATTTAATTTGAAATTAATTTTTTGCTGCTGCCGCTGCTGGGGCAGCTACCAGCCAGATAGCCAGGCAGGCAGGCAGGCAGCCTATACCACTCTATGGCACTGTGTTGCACAAATGGCTGGGTCATCAAAATGCTAAGCTATGTAAATGATAAGCACAATGCACGAGCTGCACTTGCCCCCACCACTCGCCAATCGTTCCCTCACTGAGCCCGCTGAGAGACTTGGCTTATTTTTGCACGCCAACTAAATATGGTAAGGCACGCATTTGTTGTAAAATGCAAAATTGAATATCGAGTGCAGCAGTTTTGCAAGGCCCAAAGCACAACAGCAACAGCAACAGCAACATACTACAACGGCTTGCTTGGCCCCAGCCAAAGAGCTCAGGTCGGAGATGGATGCGGAGACGGAGTGCGAGGCGGAGGCGGAGGCAGAGTCAGAGCAAGAGCCAGGAGAAAAGAGTCAGAGTTGCGACTGCTTTTGGGCTTTTGGTAATTATGAGCAATGCACTCGATAAAAAATTGAAGTTTTCATTTCGCGAAAGTTGCTGCCACATTTGAATGCCCAAAATGTGGCAGTCTACACACACAAAACCGAACCGAAACATTTATTGTTCTGCCCGATAAGGTAAAAAAGAGGGGGGGCAAAAAGGAAGTGGAACAAGCAGTTGAAGCAAACAAAAGACGAGCTGAGGAGGGAGAGGAAATCAAAAGGCGACCGCAAGGGCATGCGAACTAAATTTCGTACAATTATGAGACCAAAAACAGACAGGCAGAAGAAGGCAGAAGCAGAAGCAGGAGAGGCACTCGGATGGGGAAGATGATGAGACAACTGGGCAAACGGTAGCAGTAACCGCAACAAAACAATCGAGTTGCATGTGGGAGGTCCTGCAGAACAGTTGCAACAGTTGCAAACAGTTGCAACTGCAACGGCAACCCCGTAATGACAACAACCGCAATGACTATGTGGATTGGACCACCAGGTGAGCTGCTGCTGATCACTTAGTTGCATGCAAATTTCCTTGTGCTGGGTGCTGGGCGACAAACTTACGAATTGCCCATGTCAATGCACGCTACGTTTAGCGGGTGGTTCCTGCCCAGTTTGGGTGGTGCGCACCGCACCGCCTTCGCTTTGCCTATTTTTTTCGCTTGTTTTTTTTTTTTGTTTTTGTTTGGTAGTTTTGTGGGCACAGGAAATGGGCGCCACGATCATAATCGCTATGGGAAGCTACTGCAGAAAGTAGCTGCTGTTGGTTTTCCTATGCTGATTGGCATTAATAATGGATTATCACGATCATGTGGCTATGGGGTGTATGGAAATATTGGGCGAACAGCTACTACGAATTTTGCTTTCCTTAAAAGTTTTGGTTGGTTTTGTTTTTGCTGCTGTTGTTGTGTGTGTTTTTTCTGGATTTTTTTTTGTTTTTGTTTTTTTTTTTTTGTTCATATCGTGCGATCATCAAATAATGTGAACGTGTGATCAACGCTTCGGCTGTTGGGCTGGGACTTGGACTTGGACTTGGCTCGCCGTCTCCCTCTCGTGTGTTACACTAACTTATTTATGCGAAATATTTTGAAATCGTGTTTGCAGTGCAGCGTGCGCTTTTGAGCGGACACAGCGGACCACAGTGGACAGATGAGACCAACTTGGCCAACTCTTAAGCATACGTGGCGGCTGATCTCGGCTGGTCTCGGCCAACCAACAGCATAGTCATCGTCATCGTCATCGCCTTCGTCTTCAACTTCATCTCAATATGTACCAGGCGGCAGAAGCAGCAGCAGCAGCAGCAGCATCAGCAGCAGCAGCAAAATCAGCAACAGCAGCAGCAACAGCACCAAACAACGTGACCCTCTTTTTGCGCCTGTAGATCACGAATTATTCAGAATTTTTTTCCGTTTTTTTTTCTTTTCTGTTTCGATTTTAATACACCGTTGTGCTGGGTATATTCAAGATTTGCTCAAGCTTGTAACAATTTTAAAAAGGGAATAAATTACGAGGTGCCAATATTTTGTTGTACTCTTTATGAATCTGAATTCAGATGTCAAAAATGTGCCAAGCTAATGCTCATAAAATATTATAAAATAGTTTTACACACCTGTTTTAAGTTTTTATTTAGGTGATTTTTTTCTGACTTCTGTATTTAAAAAAAATAAACACATGTTTGAAAAATCCTTTTAAAAATCAGCTGTACTCAGAAAGAAATAAATAATCAATGCCAGATTGATATTTGATTGTAGTAACTGATTTGCAAAAACAAAAATTGTCTACTGAAATTGGACATTGACAAACTTGAACTGATAAATATGGTAGTCAAAAAATGAATATATCACATTCCTTTAAATAAAACTAAGAGTGCATTAAAGATTCGCTAAATTAAAAGCGATATATTTTTTTTTGGTCTCGATTATGATATTTGTAGCTTTTGGTCACTTCTGCTGCGATTTTGAATTTTAAGCGTTGCTTACAAAATGCTTTTGGCTTGTTATGAGTCATGTGAAAGCGCCAAAAGAAGATTTCGAGTCAGAGTCAAAGTCGAAAAAGTCGAAAAAGTCGAAGACAGAGATTTAGCTAGCGAGCGAGATTCAGCTTGATTGTAAAATTATGTTTGCACTGAGCGCGGCGGACACACGAGGACAACAACAACAACAACAACAACTGCAACAACAAGAACAACAACAAGAACAACATGAATAACATAAGCGGCAGGTTCATGTGGCGGTGAAAGGCTACCATCATCAGCAGCAGAGATGCAGCTGAGGCAGCATCATTGGAGTCAACATTCGCATTGAGGTCCAGGTCCGAGGCCTAATCATCATTACCATTGTTATTAACATGATTATCTGCATTATGCGCCAGGCCCCAAGAGCAAGTTGAAAGTTCAGAGACGGCGTTTAAGCATGATTATGAATTGGGTCAACGTGCGGTCGCCTCTTTCCGTCTCTCTCTCCCTCTCTTTTTATACCAATCTCTCTCTCTTTCTTTTCGTATGCTCAATTATGCCAAGCAGCGCTTCATGCGTTTGGGCCCAAATGGTTTTTGGCATTGGCAGCATAACAAAAACCTGCCAGCCAAATCAAATGAAAATGAGACATATCGCAAAAATATAAGTCGCAGTCTGCGAGGATTGACAGATGACAGTTAAGCTAGGCTAGTCTCTCTCTCTCTCCTGTCTCTTTCTCTGTCAATTTCCTCTCTCTCTCTCTCTGCTCTCACACTCTCGCTGTAAAAGGCGATGCGACAGAAGAACCTCAGTGGAAACGTGTTTCACTATTGATGCGGCTTATTATATGCAAATTTGAGCCAGGCAAAACAACAATCCGAAACGAATGTCTCTCTGGCCAGGAACAGAACGTAGCCGAGTGCTGCCCATAAAGAACGAAATGTCAGCCAGGCTGTGGACATTCACATATTTGCTGTTCCAATACCCTGCGACACTGGGAATCAAAAGTTTAATAGAAGTTATTTCAATGTATTTATAATCTAATTGACAAAGGCCTACAAATCTAAATATTCACAAGAAGAAAGAAATTTCCACAAAAGAAATTAGTTGAATTTAGTATTAAAATACAACTGCCAAATATACTAAATTGTTGGAATATTTTCAATATTTTATCTGTGATGCTAAGTCACATTTGTGCTTTGCACCTAAGAGAAGAGTATCTCATTGTTTGTAGAATTTGTTGTTGTTGAGCTTATCCCTTTGTAGCCTGCGTAAATTCACAAAATATTGACACCGTGTTGCAAGCAGCTTGACAGTGATCGAAATGTGTCTTGGCTACGACTAAAGCAGCCACAGCAACAATAACAAGGACAGAAATGGGGACAGGGACAAAAGCTGTTCCAATGTGTGTGTGTGTGAGTGTGTGAGTGTGTGTGTTTTTTTTTTTTGCAATTGCGGGCGGTTTGTTTGTGACGTTTGCTTAACAAGAAGAAAATTGCTGCAATTCTTTACAAGTTTGAGCGGCAGCAGGCCGTCGTTCCCAGGGTCCCATGGATGGGGCTGCTCTTGTTAGCCCGTTTGCCGTTTTGGCTACTTCTATGCGTTCGCCATGCGTTTGTCATGCCAAAAGTGTAGTAAATTGTGTGGCACTTAAGTCAACACATGCGACGGCATCTGTGCATGTGGCCTGGCTAAAAGCAGAGCCTGACTCTCTGACTGCTATGTTATAGCCAATTTGCATACGGAACGAGAACGATGCAGGTATGCCGGGGTATGGGTGTCTTGAGTGGGGTGGCGGTGAAGGCGAAGGTGGATTAGCGTGCAAAGGATATCTGCGCTCTATTTTGACTTTGATAGATGTCGTCGAGTTACTTTTGTTGTGGTTGCTGTCCAGAGCCAGAGAACGAGATGTGAACGATCCGATTATTATGCCCATTGCGATCGTTCACCCACAATTGAGTTTATGCCCTTTTCACTTATCGTGATATCAATTCAGGAATAACCGAGTTTACTTGTAAAATACATATAATTGAATTTTGCTCAATTTTGAATTTATTAGAAATTTAACTTGGCTACGCACAGATTAAGATATAGTTTTTATTTAACATTTTGTTCTTTATTAAAAAAAATAATAAAATATTGATATACTCAAAAATTACAATATTAACAAACAATACACCTAATATTAATATGTCTATACAAATCGAATAAAACTATTGTTCTTTTATTATTGTATTGCTTTTTGAAATAGTATAAGAAACTGATTTGATCTGTTCCTTGTGGTTAAAAGGAATACATTTAACTGAGCTGATTATCACATTGGTCTTTAGTGAAGCGATTTCCTACTGTTCGAACTACTCCTTAAGAGTTCATTAAAGCAGCCACGCATAACCATGTGGATTGGGGCCGAGTCTGACCTCTGGCTTGTGGCTCATTATGCTACCAAAATGAATGCAAAGCGGCGGCATTAATGTCACATCGTTCACTGTGCAATTAGGTGGACTGCGTGCCACTTCTGCTGCGGCTGATGCTGCTCCGGCTGCTGCCCAGGCTGCTGCTGCCCAGTCTGACTCCAATGGAACTTTTCTTCATGCCTATCAGCTGGTCTTATGGGTTGCTTATCATGCCGCCACACTCTCACTATTCAGCAATGTGTGTGTGTGTGTGTGTGTACGTGTGTTTATTGTGTGTGTCGTAGCACAAAATTTGCAATTATAATTTTGCGCCTCAGAGTCGCTGAGAGTCGGGAGACTCTGTGGCGGTGTTTCTTCTTTGGCTGCGGCTCTTTCAGACGCTGCCGCACCGATTAAATCTCTTACTTTGAGCTGGTCCACGTTCAGGGGACCAAGCCAAGCAGAGAGTTGAGCCAGCCTACAGAGTACGTAGTTTAACAATTGAATTTTTTTTTTGCAACTTAAGCTTAAGCTTAAGCCGCAGCATGTTGCACATCCAGTCCAGCCCCCCATTTTGGGTCTAGTCCTTTGCATGTCTAGCGAACAGAGACGACTCCCTCTAAGCGCAGTTGCCGACGCCGCCGCCACAAGCGCAACTAATTGGATTTCTCTCCTGGGAGAGCTTCGACTGGGCTCTGACTCCAGCTCCGCATCTGACTCTGGCTGCGACTACGTAAAACATATCGATAATGTCTTGATCAGACAGCAGTCGCAGTCTCAGTCTCAGTCGCAGTCTCCACTCGGATCGTTTGGGCCGTCTGTGGCCAAATTGTAATAGTAAAGCACACGGCGAGAAATTGTGGCATATCTCATAGGTACAGCAACTTGGCACACACACTTGTGTATCTACCATTTAGCTCAGTGTATAATATTGTACTTGCATGTGTTTCTTGCAGATGAATGATTTTGCTGGCCAACGCGTGTAAAGCAGCAATTAATTTGTACTACGTAACATACAAAAAGAGACTGCGGCACATGAAACTTGGGAACTAGAGATGGCAACGTGAGTCTAAATATTGCATGTCTGCTGCGATAACAAAAATTAATAAAAGTCAATCGAAATCAATAAAAGTGCAAATTAATAGAGGCTTATTTAAAATAAGCATATATATTTTATATCCTAATGGTTTCACTAGAATTACTTAAGACTAAAGCAGATTACTCCTTTTAAGTCAATAATTTAATTAAGTTATAGAACAATTAAAAGTCTACTTTGAATTTATTATGTTTTAGGTCACATTTTAGAATCTACAGTTCATCAAATTGAAATTGAAATACCATGTCCATCTCTAAAAAGAGAGCTTTCATTTGGGGTGCGTGCCTGATTTACAACATAAGGTTACAAAGCAATTATAAAGCACTACACTGAGGGGAATTCTATGTTACGAGTGTGGAGTGTGTTATAATTCTCTTAGCATGTGAAGGGAGCACAGGGAGCACGGGGAGCGCCGCACAGATCTTGGACAACATCTCTCATGTAACCGCGACACGACGACCTCTTTGAATATTAAGGAAACCCAGACGGGCAGGCTCTGACCAAGTTTGGGTCTCAGACCTCCGACTGGAGTACGTTGTTGTTCAGCGCACTTTTTTTTCTTTTTTTTGTAATCTACGCTATAATCATGCACTGAGCAAATTCGCATAGCCGCCCATTATTCCACCCACTTTTTTTTTGTGGTTTTTTGGCTTGAGTGCAAAGCGAAGCATTCAATTTCTTGTTTTTTTTTTTTTTTGTTATTCCTCTTTGTTGTTGTTGTTGTTGTTATTGCTTTTATTGCAGCAAAATACACTTAATTTTGGCCTTTTTGCCGCAATTCATGCATTTCACATGCCCGCTGCGTTTCCCCTTTCCACATCCCAGCCACTCCATCCCACCACAACTTCAATGTGCATCAATCGATCGGCGGCTGAGCGTCTCAGCGCCGCAAGATGATCTACATTAAGAGAGAGATTTTTGTAGCAGCCTCCATCCGTGGCAGCAAGGCGCTTACCGATTCGCATCCAACTTCGACTCCGACTCCGGCTCCACTTCAAGCCGCAGTCCGACCTTTTGCTGTAACCGCCGTGTCTCGGTGGGCGTGTCCTCTTTTTGAGCTCTGCGCCAGGCCTTGGTACAGTTTTAAGTAATTGCATTATGTTTAAGTTTCAGCGATCTTTTTTCTTTTTTTGGTTTTTTTGTGGAGCAGAGTTCGATATCGATGTTTGCCTTGAATATCGAGTAGGAGGTTTTCGATCAGTGGGCTAAGCAAATAACATAAAATTCCTCAAGCCATTTCGTAATTCTAGTGAGTGTTAAGCGACGCTAAGCAAAATAAAGTTCCTTTTTTTGGTAATTATAATTGAATCTATTTTTTATTTAAGCGACCTTTAACCAACAAAATTACATAAACTATAATATTAATCCAAAAAGGTAGTCCACTTGGATATCTGCTTAGCTTGCAAGATACATGATAGATTTGCTTGTGTGTACACATCACATTTTGTAACAAGAGCAACTTGGGTCGAAAGCATTTAGGCTGTTAAACCAAAAATGACGATCATTAAACAAAGAAATGTCCCATCGAGAGGCATAATCAAAATACAGCATTGGCCAGCTCAGAATTTGATTTTAATTCCCAGACCCCCCACAAATCGTTCAGACTAATTAAAACGCATATTACAAATGCTATTAACATGACAGCGAACACAGCGCCATCGAACAGGCTATAAAACTGCGGACAAAACCTAATGACCAGAATCAGAATCAGAATCAGAAACAGAATCAGCCACAGAGAACAGTAACGATTCAAATCAATGTGCATATTTCGAAATCATTTTAAATGTGGTCCCGGAGAGGTCGAAACTCGAAGAGACTGGAGACAGGAGACATGTGGCTTGAGGCTACTGCAAAATTGCTTGGCCAGATATTTAATCCAATTAACGGAGAGCCGAACACAGAATCGGAGAGCAGCAGCAACCCGAGAATATTATCGAAATCAGTTAACCCACAGAGAACTCTTGGCGAGATATTGTCACTAATGAGTTATGAGGCACAGACGCACATAAGAATGAGCACAGCGGCAGCCAGCAACTGGCAACTTGCAACTTGCAACTGGCAACTGCTGCAGCAGAATCAAATGGCTGGCTGACTGACTGACTGAATGTCGAACATTTTAAACCATAACATTTTATTAACATAATAAAATCAAAATTATCAACAAAGTCGTCAATGTAAACGACGAAGTCGAGACGAAACTGAAACTGAATAGGTTTGACTTAGACGAGATAGTAAAGACTGGAAGATACCCTGCTATTTTTTGTATTTTTTATTCTATGTGCTGATGGGTAAGCTTTATTTTTGATAGTAGACAAACAAAAAAAAAATTTTTTATTTAACAATCTGGTTGCTAAATATTTAATTTACACATATAAACAGCTAATGAATATGTACGGAATATGTCCTTCTGATTGTTACATTCAGCAATAATAATCATTTTTATCAAATTCATAGAGTATTTATAAATTAAAGACAACTTTGGAGGTAACAAACTGCAGCTGGCAACTAACTGATTGGCATCTTTTAGCTGGTGTATTTGTATCTAAACCCAAGCCGCTGAGACGACCTAAGAGGAGCTCAGAGAATAATAGTTGAAAATGTGTATTGGTTTTTTGGAGTTGGATTTCCTAGCGCCACGGAGAGTGCATAATAATAATATAATATGTAGTAAACGACTGCATTTATGTCTAAAGAGAAAAGTTAACTGGCCCACACACTCATTGTCAGCCCAGCGCCGTTCAAACAATATCTTTTCATAGTTTAGAGTGTGGTCCACAGACAGCTCCGTAGATCTGGGCATCCAGTTATTGTGCACCTCATGCGGCGCTGTGGCCGCTATTTCTCCAGACGAGAATTATGATTTACTATAATGAAGCGTTATATTGTCAGGCGATAAGCATCTCTCAGACGTTGCATTGCGGCTGGCCACAATCATAAACCTGATGAGTTGTTATAGATTTTTAAACAGAGTTCAATAATCGTAGCTAGCCAAAGTGAATTTCATACGAAATTAACGCCCAATGAGTTGTGATTTTCCTTCTTTTTTTGTTGTTTCATTTCGTCGTTGCATTGCTCATAAATTTTATTATGAACTTCCACTCGAAGCTAAATCGAACCGAGTCCATGAATATAAGAATATTCACTCTCCCGTTGAGCGCACACAGATCGATGCGATGCGATGCTCATAAACAACATGCAGAAATTACTTGTTTAAAATTTGTCACACCATTAGTAAAAAATCGGCGGCGAAAGGACCTCGCTGTGTCCACAGATCCCCAACATACGAAAACTGGGTACCCAGTTCCACTTCCACTTCCAGTGCCTGTGCCTGTGCCTGTGCCTGTGCCTGTGCCTTGTTTGCTCTTGATTTTATCAACCGCAAAACATCTACTCAAGTGTCAGTGTCACTCGCACAGCGGGCGGGCGGCGACGACCGAAGCAGTTGAGGACCCCGGACCATCCCAGGCGTTGAAAAATGAAGAACAGACAGACCAGACACTCCAGACAGTTCACGAAATAACAACAAAACCAACAACTGCACAATCAAATTCACAATTCGCGGTTAGCCACAGAACAAATACTCTTGCAAATAATACAAATAATATACATGATGCAAAAACGATAGTTTAATGAAAATTCTGTGATGAATCAAAAATATATAATTCACAGCTTGATTTTATTTTAAACTAAATTATTTGTTGCATAGTTTAAATATGCTTAAAGATTAATTCCGTTACACATTGTCTGAGCAAATTGAAATACTCTTTTTGGGCAGGGCATAAAAATGCCAAAACGTTTGCCTTCTGCGCTCCGTTGCAGAGCGAAGATTCGAACTTTATCCACATAATGAAAACACCCTCAACTTAAGTGCATAATTTATAACGAAACGAGCCAGCGAGACAATGAAAAGGTTGAAATACCAAAAACAGAACGAGCCTTGGAATTGGACTCGGAGGAGCAGCAGCAGCAGCAGTTGGAATTGGAGTTGGAATTGATCTTGGACTGGGGCCAGTTTGTGTGTTAATAAATTTCTTAATAAAACATGCAAATTCAAATGCATTTATCTAGATCAGCCAAAAGCGACAAAATTTTACGCTCGTACCATTTATCAGAGCGTATCGCATAATTTTTTTGGCACACGTCTCATCTGTGGGTAGGGCAGGGCCCAATACAACCCTGGACAAACCAAAAAAAAAAAAATAATAAAATACAAAAACCAGTTGAACTCAATAAATATTTTGACTCTTGACAAATGCGTTGAACAATGCCAACAATGCCAACGATTCCAGCATTCCACATGGAGTACCTTATGCATATCAAGGAGCAAGGACAGTTAACTGTTCAACAGGGGCGTCACCAAACCGCAAAATCCCATAAATATATCAGAAACTATCACAAAAGGTTCACAATTTTAAGGGCAGTTTTCGCAAACTGTGCCAATTGGTCTGAGATCATGTCAAACCTATGTGTTAAGTAGGAGGGCAAACCATGGGCAATTTATGTCACAAATTATTGTGCTGAAAACATGAGAAATTACGGAATTGGTTATTGTTGTGGCTCTAAATGGGTGGACGGGATAAATGGGATATAAAAATGGAATTGTCTGAGAATGTTTTGCGAAATAAGAGTACATTTTTATAAAGATAAATATGAAATAGGTATATCTTGAGGGTATCTCAGCCACAGACGAGCATCAATTTGACAGCGATAAATTCAACTTAGGATATTCCACTGAAAATTGTTACCTAATTGTTAAGCCAGAACCTTCTTATATATTATGTATTTGCGGAACCAAAATTATGTTATTTATTATTTAAGTAATCTATGCAGTAAATAAATTGTAAGGCAAAAGTTGACAATAAACTCACAAATATGAACAACAAAAAAATTCAACCAAAATATTCCAAATCAAATAGACTTAAAACACTTTTATAGCGTCCTAAAAATATGCGCAGTATTCCTAAATTAATGGAACTAAATTAATGATTTGATTGCCCATTCAACCAGTTCTCTATATACGTATCGTGTTTTCAAAATGTGTAATCTTCACGAAGCAGTGGAAATTATTGGTAAGCAATTATTAGTTCACACAAGCATAAAAAAAACGTTTATAACATTTCCGCATAAACTTAACACCCGTAAAATATTATGAATTTAACAAACAAAACTGAGATTGAGATGCATTTGCATATTTCATATGACAAACGCGGCGGTAGGTCTAAGTCTGGACTGAAGGAATTGAAGAGGGGGCTTTCTTGAAACTGAGCAAACACACACACACACATACTCACACACACACACACACACATACAGTTAGCGTGAACTGAAAAGCGTGTTAATTTTCACTGTGCATTTATTGTGGCCATATATTGAACAGAAGGGGCTTAGGGGCAGCAGTGGGGAGAGGGGTGGGGTAGCAAGTGGATGTTAGCAAGCAAATCGAACGTCTTATGTTAATGGGCGGTTCGGATGGACGCCCCAAAGTTTCACCGTTGAAAACGTTTTGCTGTAAAGCTGTTAATTAAAACGAAAAAAATGTACCAAAAATAAAGAAAGAAAACAAAAACAAAAAAAACTCGAAAAAAAAGAAGACCACACAAATGAAATTGATTCCCACCAAGCCAGTTTTTCGCCTATTTTAGTCTTTTGTCTTATGGATGCACTTGTCTCAACTCAACTCAAATAAAAATCAACTTGACTCGACTTGGCCGAATATTTGAATATTTTTGCAAGCTGTACTCGTTTGGCTGATTGATTCTCTAAGCAGCGGCCACTCCTGCATCGCCCGGACATAAAAAGAAAACAAGGCGGAAGAGATCTCCAAGAGTTAACCGATTTATCAATACTCTAGCAGACATATTAAGATATATTTGTGTGCAGGTTATAGTTAGCAGAAAGCACTATTGTGAGACAAAGAGATAACTTTACTAGGTTAGAGATGGAAAATTGTAATACGCTATGGTTAGGGTATAGGCAAAATACAAATCTAAATATAGAGGTAAGCAAACACGAGAAAAAAACAAGATGAAGCAGGTTTGCATCATTTGTGGAGTTATCAATCACACATAGAAATTTGAACGTTAGATGAAGCGCGAGTTTTGACTCTGACTACGCCTGGGCCGAATGTTAGTCATTAATTATGCGACGACTGATCCAACTTGGATCCAACCAACAGTTTCAGCAATGGAACCGAGGCATCAAGCACAGACTCATCATCGTCAATATTGACAGGCAGCGAACCGCACGAACATGTTCTTTAAACTTTAGCCTTGAAATGGCAGCATCACAGTTTGCACATTTAGTATTATTATTTAAAAAAAAAAAACAATTTCTATAATTTTTGTTTTTTTTTTTTCTGTTTGTTTGCTGATGCAGCAGGGTCTGAAGAAGCAGGTCTTACCGGGTCTTAGTCTCTTCTGCGCAGGTTTTCACATAATTGTTGCCTGTTTTTTGTTGTTGTCTTGTTTATATTTAATTGCTAAAAACTATAATTCTGTCAAGTTTATTATGAAAATAATTATAATGCACGTTTTGTTTGTGTTGGCGATGTTGGTGATGTTGTTGCTGTTGTTGCTTTTGTTGTTGTTAGTGGTGCCATTGTACGACAAGTTTATCTAAGTGCGCATATCTTAAGATTTAAGATGTTTAAACAATGGTCGTGGCTTGGCTGATTTAGCGTTATAATTACCCACAGACGACTGTGCACAACAAAAACACCAAATCACACACACACACATATAAATTCTATGTAAAATCTTGTAAAGAACTTGTCTATTGGGTCATTGGGTTAGTGTTAAGTCATTTTCATTGAAATTAACAATAACAAAAAAAGACATTCAACGGTTTTGTGGCCAGAAAGTGAGTTTAAAGTTGACATACTTAACCAGTTGGTTGGCAAGTGGAATGAGTCAGAAATTTGATGGCACGATTCAACAGAGGCTCAACAATTCCAAAGACAAGGGCCAAAACAGATGACAAAGTTGATTCGGGAACAGCCAAAGAAATCTGCTGAAGTTTGCTGAACTAATTTTTCTCATTTTTCACTCCAATATTGAACAATACTCTACATAGCTTTTGTCTATTATGATTCTATGTAATACAATTTTGCGCTTCCTAATTTCCAAAAATTAATTTTCACACTTCGTTTGCCCAGTTTTTTTTTTTGTTGAAAGACTTGTTGGCTGTTATACCCATCCCATAGCCCCAAATCAAACAATTAACGCCTTTTAACGCTTGATCAGTGTGGAGGACCACAGGCTAAGATTGGATGCCACACCTTGTGCCGTAAGTTTTGCTTATAATTACAGCGAAACCGACCGAGGCCATAAATCTCAAATCCCATGGAACGCAACAAATTAACATTATTAAAATTTGGTTTTGACAAATAAAACAAAAGGCCAAAACAAATAATATTTTCATGTTATTTGGACTAAACTAGAGATCATCGACTGCTGTTGCTGTACCAAATCCATATGCTAAGTGAGGAAGTAAACGTTAACAACTCTCCGCTCTCCGACGGCTTAAGGAAATATTAGGGAAATCGAGAAAAGCAAATATGAATGAGGAAACTCGAAAGTGAGTTTATGAAACATGTTTGCGGGTCAACAAAAAACTTGCACAACTTGAGTAAAACTGGCAGCTTATCCGTAAACCGTGTTATTTGAAGAGAGTAAGAAAAAACGTAAAACATTTCGAGTTATATTTTTTTTTTATCGAGCTATAAAATCTACATTCTTTTGATGCCTCCCTGCCTTTACTCAACAGCAATTTACGATTGATAATAAATCATTGCAGAGATCTGTACCCAAAAAATGAAACGAAATGAAATCCTGATGCACTAATTCATTTTTTATTAACGCCCCGGGGCAAATGTGGAAAAACACGACAACAACAAAAACGCATCGAAATGAAGAAAATATATATATATATATATACGTATGAGTGTGTGTGTATAAATGTATGTGTGCATTTATATTTATAATCAATAACAAGGTTCGACTGGGAGCACAGTTGGAAATCAGGACACCAATAAAAAGTCAAGAGCATTCGAGGCTGGGAAACGAAAAATTCCATCTAAATAAAAAAGATTGTTCTGATGTTTATATGACGGCGATAACTGTGAGTAACATTTACGAGTCTGTTTCGTAGGAGAGGCAGAAGATGCACAAAAGAGGGAACAATATACTGGGTCCTTACAGACAGACAGAGCACTCATTGTCCAGAGTTAGGAGGCCCAAATCTAGTTGACTGAATGATAAATTACTGGCCAGACGCCAGCTAAGGTTTCCAACCAACAATTGTTATGATTTGTTTATGCCCAGCTGAGCAGCTGAGGCCAAACTGAGAAACGCCCGCCAATTAATTGAGGGGAGCAAACGGAGTCTATATATCTTTGAGCACATATGTTGGTACAGTTGCTACCATATCTATCAAAACTCAATCAAAGTCTTTTCACACCTCTGTCGGCTGCTTATCGCACGCTTCGATCGCAGGATGGGGAAGGATGTGATCCCATGTCCCGCATAGCATTGCAACCATAACAATCGTATTAATCGTGCGATAGCAAATTAATGCAAGGCATTGTAAGGCTCGACACGATTCCTGTTAGTAACGCTGATTAGGATCAAGCATTGGCCTCACGCACACACACCGCAAGGACACATTAATGTGTCAACATGTGCGATAAGTTTGAATTCAGAAAGCGACACATCGCAAACCGAACAAACAAAAAAACAAATAATACTGATGTCTAGTTCCTGGTAGTGAGATATTGTGTACAAAAGATCTGATAAGGATCACACACCCATTGCACACAAACACACACACACACACGTTTCATGCGAATATCGAATGGACCACAACAATGTGCGCATAATGAGCAGAGGGCCAGCAGGCACACACAGGAGCCAATAGCCAGTTGCCAGTTGCCAGTTGTCAGTAGCCAGGAGCCGGTAGCCAGTAGCTAGGAGCCAGTAGTCAGCACTCAGTTGACAGTAGTTCGGAACCAGCAGGATTGCAGCGCTCAGATATCACAGACCACCAATATTTGAGAACTCCCTTGGCGCAGCTCGCAAATGCCATAAACTACATTTAACATTTTTTTTTTTTTGGTATATTGTGAAAATCAGTTTTAATACGTTTTTCTTGGCATGCTACATAAATCTCTGAGCAGGACATGGCTTGAGGAAAATTTTATATTTATTTTATTTTTATTGCAATATGCAAATGGTTTGTTTGGCTCAATTTCCTTTTGTTTCCGCGTCTCTGCTGACCTTCAACCCTTGTCTTGGAGTACACAATGTATGCGGTTGACCGCATTTTCAACGGTTTCCTCGCTTGCAATCTCAGACAAAAAAGGGTTGCAGCAAGTCAAGTTTTTTGTCTATGCGCTAACAACTTGATTAGAGAAACTTGCCGAACATTATTCTTGATTAAGTCACATTAATTATGATAATGATGACGACTGTCTCGAATCGCATTCAGCATTCAGCAAAAGGAACCCGAGCTCCGGGTTTGTAAAGAAGGGCAATTGAAATGGGAACAGGATATTGTATGACTTCAAGGTCCACACAATGCAGTCGACGTGTGCGCGAATAAAAAATGAGCACAACAAAAAGACCATAAAAAAGTGGAGAATAGAGACATACATATATATATATATATATATGTGTGTACTTTGTGTGTGTGAATGTGTGATAAATGTCAATTTCCTGCTCAGCATCCGACACGCCGTGAGCCGACTGATGACTTCATCTGTAGAATATCTGGATTATATACGGAAGTTATCTAATAACGGCTGACACTTTTAATCCTTTTATGGAATTAATCAAGTGTGGCCATGAAAGATCCAATGCCCGAACTGGGCAGCTGCTCTCTGCAGATGCAATCGATGCTCTGTTGTGAAATAATTACTTTTTTCTAATTGTTAGCGCAGTCAAGGCAGATGCCAAATAAAGTAGTTAGTTTGAGAATTCATTTATTTAAATAATCAGCAAATAAATTGCAATTTTGAGCAAAAAAGATTCATTTACAATTTGAGAGAAAACACTCAGAGGTCAATAGCCAGCTGAGCATGTTACAAATTGATTGATTAAATGCTATATAAAGATTATAAAATAAAGAAAACTCATAAAATGCAATTTCAATTATTCAACTCACATGATAAGCGAGACATTCATAAATTAACCATAAACCAGACATGGCAGAAACAAAAATCCAACAAAAAAAAAGCCAAAGTTACAAAATTTATGGACATTCATTGATCAGTGCATGAAATTTTATGCTTTATGTTGTGTCGTATGTGATTTCCGCTCGGGAACTGCGCTAGGTGGGCTAAACCCATCAAAAATATAAAAAAAAAAATGAAGAGAAAAAAAACTAACTGAAAATCAAGCTAGAAATGCAGTCTGCATATTAAAACAAAAGAAATGAAAATACAAAAAAATAAAACGAACAACCAACTACAGTTTTCCAGACAGTTTTCCAGAGAGTTTCCCCGTGGCAGCTGCTGAGGCAGTTAACCACAGTGGGCAGTCGCTTAGAAAATGACAAATGAGAAGAAGCGGATCACGAGAAACACTCGCATCTCTCCACTGAACAACTGTCAATGGACAGAAAATTGTCAAAACAAATGGTTAAAGGCAAACGGATCATCTTCTGGCTAAACAATTCGAAAACAGTTGCCAAATGTGCAACTACTTCAACTACCGCTGCCAAAACGGCATTTCGGTGTCCTTAAGCAGTTCGGATCATTAATCATTAATCATGCAAAAACAAAAAAAAAAAAACAAGAAGAAAAAGAAAAAGAATACTTAACGCTTTGCTGAACAAGAGGAACATATGAAATCAACTTAAATTAGGCAACTTCTTGGGTTTGATCGATTTACCAACTTGAAATCCTAATGGCCACTTCAGCATTTTATTTGTACAATTCTATTGATTATGTCACCGCATTGTCATTAATAATGATTTTTTTGTTTAGGCCTGGCTGTCACTTTTGTGGTTCAGCAGCCCAAAAAAAAAAATCAAAATATATAGAATAGCAAAATGTCGAGTGCAATTGGAGAACGGGTTAAGCTAACCGAAAACCTATGAAAATCTAGGTAGATATAACCGACGCCCAATGCTTATGAATTTCTAATGTTGCCTCATTAATCAAACAGTCAAAAGGTGTTTCTTATTTTGGCATACGTTCAAGGCTACCTAACCCAGCAGCCCAAAACAAACAATTGACAAACACACACACAAACACACACACACACTCGCACACACACTCACATGACATTGGACTATTGCAAATGCAATGCTGCGAGGCCTCTGGCTCAATTCAACTTCCAGCAACTTGCAACTTGCAACATGCAATCGCGTAAAATTGCGCCTGCGAAACTAGAACACGAATGAGAACTTTTTCAAAAGGCCCCACCATTATGTTGGGCGCTTTGTTTGGCCAAAATGCATTGGAGAACTGCCCAAAACGAACCTAAGGTCAATCTTAATAGGTTCGAGGCATTGAGCCATTGAACTTGTTGGCTAGAGTAGCACCTTGGCTCCGTTTCGGCAGCTAGAGATTTTTGCATTAGCACATGCTATTAATTCTTCAGCGCTTGCATTGTTAAGAGACACAAGACACTCACAAGACAGTCCGTTGGACAATTCGTCGGTTGTTAACAAGACCCCAGAACTGGTGGGTGCCTCAGGCTTCAATGTTGAGATCGGCCATACACAATACTAAAAAGTAATTGGTCTCTTCTCAAGTGAGTGCGACTATAATATTCCCTTTTATTTTTAATTGAGAAAGTATTTAACAATAAAAATTTAGTGTTGATTTACTTAAAGTTGAAGTAAATTTCTCGAATTTCTAAAAAGAAAATATTTGTATGTATTTAATTTCTTATTGCATTTATTCGCAATTCGTAATAACTAAATTTATATTTAAAATTTGGTTTTATTAAGTATGATACCCCTTTAATGTTTAGAGGGCATACTAAGACAGAGCAGAATAATCTCATTATTGCACAACACACAAAATGCGTTAATTAACAGAAATATGCAGCGCCCACTTGGCAACTCTGGCTTCAGTAACGCCCCATAGCAGCATTCAATTTGGCTATAGCAGGGAGCAGGCGTTGGGATATACCCCTATACATATATATATATGCATATAGACTGTGGACTATGCCTTCAGCTTATTATTTATGATTTTTCGCATAAATTTACGCGAACGCTCGTAAAACTGCGTGAAATACGACATTTTGAGTTCTGTGAAAGTGTAACACCAAAAGCCATCCAAGCCAGCCTAAGATTGCGATTGGAATTGAGACTCTGGACTGGAGAGACTGGAAAGTGAACCTGGACCTGCACAAGGCTGTTTGCCATCAAAGAGGAAGAACGAGAGACTTAACTTGCCGTGAACAATAAGCCAGCATCTTAGTGATTTGTTGCTTTCAGCGTTAACTTTGGCAACAATGTTGCTAATAGATGTTGCTAATCTGCCGCCGCAGAGGCAACATTAAGCAACAAAAGCTTTAAAATTCCTTCGTTCGAAAGCTTTTTACTTTGACTAATGAAGACGAAGCTTAAATCAGTGTTGTAAATAGGAAAAATCGAGCTTTTATTAGCCTTATTTTTAACTCGCCAATTTCTAGATGTTTTTTTCTTCGAAATAGTTTTTTTTATTAAATTCTTTATTCTTTAAAACGTATCGAAACTTTTGTTCATATTATTCAATTATTTTTTTTTAAAGAAAACGTGTTTTGTGGTCCTATTTGGGTTGGTGCACATTGTAGAAATATATTTGAGTGTTTTGGATTAGTATTATAAATAGTTTTGATGATCATTTCAATCATCTGCCAAGTCTCCAACTGTTAGTGTTGCTGGCGGTGCTGTGGCTGTTGCTGCGGTCACACTGAAAGGCAGACCGTGTTGCGTGGCCGATGCCCAGCTGCGTCTGGGCAGAATACGGCCGAAATTGAAGTATTTCTGCCTCAACTTGTCCTTGATCTCATCCTCATTCATAATGGCGCTCGCTTCACGAAAATTGAGGAAAATGCGACCCTTTTCATCCGTTTTAATGGGCAGAATCTCTGTGCAAACGTTGCGAGCCTTGAGCAGAAATCCTTCCTCCTCCTCTGGCTGGCCAGTGCTGATGATGGACGCGTCAGCGTCGCCCTGACTCAACTGGTCCTCGGGCAGAACGACAACAGTGTCGAGGCGTGAGTCCATCGATTGGGAGCGTGGCGGCTTCGCAATGGATATGCCGTGATTCTTCTTCTTACGCAGGCAAAAGGGATCCCGATCGCTGGCCTTGACATACTGCACCACTGGACGGTTGACGCCCCACTTGGGTCGATCGTCCATTTTGTTGGCATCCTTGCTGTCCTTGCTAATACTCTTCTTCGCCTTGTCATTGTCCTTGCTCTTTGCCTTGAACGTAGTTGTGGTCGTTGTTGTTGTCGTTGTCGTCGTCTGGTGATCCTTCTCGGCTGCCGACTCCTTGGCGGGCTGCGTTTGCGACTTGGATGTTTGCGTTGTGGTTGTGGTGGACACCTCACGCTTCAACAGCACCTTGTAGAAATTGTCATGGAACAGGCACAGATCGCAGTTAAGCGGCAACTCCGTCTGAGTCTCCACATCTGCTTGCAGCGCTCCATCACTGCGTTGTGGCGGTGTCTTCAGCGGGATCAGCGCCAGTTTATTTGGCTCCAGGGAGTCGGGTGAGAAGCTGCAACCACTGGCCGAGCGAGCCGTCTGCATCAGCACCTCATCCTCATCCTCCTTCTCCGCCTGATAGCCATCCTCAGTGCATATGGATGTGTCTGTGCGTTGGGTCATCGTTGCCTTGGAGTAGCACTGCTCCATGCTGGGTGGCTTCATCTGTGGCTGCTGCATTAAGTATGTGGCTATCTGCAAATTCCCAATGGCATTCTGCAGTCCAAATATATCGCTGGTAACGGGCAGTGGAATCAGCGTAGCCGGCTGCATCAGCAGCGCCATATTCTCCTTATTCTCCTCCGTTGACTCCTTGGCCGTTGACTCAGTGGCTGGCTGCTTGATGGGTTTGGTGATGGTGCGACGCAGATTGATTGGCGTCCCAATCAGCACCTTCTCCTCCGTAAGCAGAGCGGGTGGAACTCCACGTGGCGTATGGCTCTCTGGCTCCGCTGGTTTGTCTTTAATCTCTGCCTCCACTTTCAGCTGCGGCTGCTTTGGCTGTGGCTGTTGCTGTTGCACTTGTTCCTCCTCTTCCTCCTCGACTGAGAGCACCTGGAGCAACTCTGGCCGCTCCTGACTGGGATTCTGCCTAATGGGTGGCACGCGATTCTGACGCTTCTTTTGCTTCTCCATTTTGGCGGCCAACTCCGCCTTGGCAATGGCATCCAACAGCGCCTGTTGCTTTTTTCGTGCAACCTCCTCGCGCTCCAGCAGCTGACGTCGCTCGTAATCCAAGCGCTCCTGCTCCAATAGATTTTCCCGTCGGATGCGTTGTTCCTCTAGCTGTTCCTCCTGCCGTTGACGCTCCAGCTCCCATTTGCGAATGAGTTCGCGTTCGTGGAGCTGCTTCTTGATGGCATTGTGATACTCGGACGCCTTGCGTCGCTTGTCCATGCGCTCGGCCAGCGTTTGTGCGTCGAGCGGCGCATTCTGACCCCTCAAATAGGTGGACGAGGATTGCATCGATTGTACATCGTCCTCGCTATCCTTGAGATCGTGCATGCCACGATTTAGCCAGCCCGGTTGCAACAATTGCTGCTGTTGCTGCTGCTGCTGTTGCATATTATAGTTGGCCCAGCGAGCGCGTTCCCTGTCCCGCTCGTGCACCAAGTAATCGCCCTGCTCGGCGGTGTTGCTGATGTGCACCTGATACGTATTCGATGTGGACACATCGCGACTGAGACTCATGTTCGAGGAACTCGACGGCATCGGCAAATAACAACAGCTGTCAATGACAACAAAAATTCACAAAAATGTGAAATATTTAATTTAATTGTTTACATATTTTATAGTTTAGCTTACTTAAGTAAACATCATCTATATTTAAGTGTGTTTAACTGAAAGTAAGTTTAAGTCTTACCCATCTGCCATGTAGCCATCGGCTGCTAAAGGCTCATAGTTGTGGCTGTGGTGCTGACCGGGAGCACGTCCTGCTTTCGTGGCGTATGCCTGTTTGCAGTTCGACGTTGGTGCCGTGGACGTGGGCGTGGCTATTGGTAGGGGTTGTGGTGGGGGTAAGGGTAGGGGCATGGGCATGGGTAGGTTATTGGGTGCTCCCTGTATCGATCGCCTCAAGCGCCTCACGTTGCCAACTGCAGCGCTGACAACGCTCTCCTCGGCTTGGCTGGCGCTGCTCCCATTTTGGCTGGCGGCGTCGTTAAACCAAATATCGGGCGTGTGTGTGTTCTTGGGCGTATCGCTCAGATAACCGGAAGTGTCCTCTTCCTGGCAACCGACTGCCGTCTGATTGGCAATCGAATTGTTTAATCGATGTGGCAGGTTGCCTCCGTTGCCGGGATCAATGTTTGTTGCCTTCCCGTTGCCATTGACTATTTGCTGCTGCTGCTGCTGCTGCTCCTGTTGTCTCCTTACCGCATACTGTCGCTGCTTGATGGAGGGCAAACTGGGACTCCTCAATCGTTGCTGCTGGTGCTGCTGGGGATGCTGCATGCGTCCCTTGGCCGTTTGCAGGGATGTGGGCACCAGCTCCACATAATGTCCGGGCGGAGCCTGCAGCTGCAACTGTCGCGCTGACATTCCGGGCGCATAGCTGCCCCGACGATTGCGCCTGTAGAGCAATTCATCATCGTCGAGCTCGACATCGGCATCCACATGCACATCAAGATCATCCATATACCGCTCGAGCTGATTCATATAATCCTCGCTGCGCAGTCGCTGCATTTGGCGATAGTCAGAGGGGGCGACGGGCGGACGCACAATCAACTGCATGGGCAACTGCTTGGGCGGGGGGCGGGCATGACTGGAGGTCCGATTCGATGATGATTCGGTCTGGCTGAGATCCAGATTGGAGTAGTAGGTGCGTATGGAGGTGCGTTCGATTTTGTGGTGCGATGTCGATGATGTCTGCTGATGATGAAACATCTCATCTCTGCGCGCAATTTCCTCTAATCGAAAAGAACCAAAAAATACATTTAAACAATAGCAACAATTTGGAACTGTGGATTGGTTGACCCACCTCGTTCCTTAGCCCATTGCTGCTTCTTCAAGTCGAGCAATCTATGCGTTTGTCTTGCTTCCGGCCCCGTAATCATGTCTGCTTACTTAGTTCATTGCTCCTGCCACAACTTGGGGTCAGCTACTTACACACACAGACACACACGCACACCCACTATGTTGACGTAGCACACTTTGGTTTGGACACCACCACGGGACAAGGCTAAGGCAAACACTGAATGAAAGGCACAAAACCAAATTCCATCAAACTCGCGGCACTGAAGCAAAATTCGATTTGTTTTGCATTGGAATGTCCTGGCAGCGTTGTCCTGGCAACCAACACGTGTAAACAAATAAAAGGAAACAATATTCGAAATGAGGACAGCTTAATACTCTTTCGTATATATAAATTATAATATACCGTAAAACATCGACTTAGTTAATTTCTATTAAAATCATCTTGATTTAGGTCGGGCACAAAATGGCTAATTTTTAATATCAATTAAAAATGCTGACTTTGTATAATAATCTTAGTATTTAATTATTTCATTTACTTAACCTTTTTTTGTTAAGAATCAAACTCAAAACTGCGGTTTATCTAAACCAACGCCCCTAAAACATTACCAAATCCATTAATAATTCTGAATTCAAATTTATCATTTTATTTATATTATTTTGATTCGCAAAATTCTTCACAAAATCAAAGTGTCCTCAGAAAATTTGGCATGAAAAACTTCCTCATTGACTGTGGGAGTTGTGGAGGTGTGTGGGGCAAAAAGTCCTTGCACTCCACGCGCAGTGGGTTAATGCAATCAGGAACGGTTCGCGTGCGAACCTGTCTGTTTGTTTGGGGGGTTTCTGTACTAAAAATATGCCCAAATGGCTAACTCAAATATACATTGCATGCATATTGAATGAAGCAACATTTGTTGGGAATTGGGCGAGCAGCTTGGTAAATTTTTGTTATTGATTAGTTGCTTTAGTTTGTCATGCAGATGAGTTGGATGTTGGGGAGCAACAAGTCTTGGGCACTTGGGGTTCAATTATTATCAAGTAGATCAAAAATCGCGTAGGTGTGAAATGGGGAACGTCCTTCATTTTGTTGTCGAGGAATGCAACTCGATTAAGAGAGGGTACTGCCTTTTGTATACCTAGTAGCCCATCTACCTGGGCAGTCTGACTCACAAAACTTTATTTCCCATGGTCAAATAGAAATGGCCAAAGATAAAAGGAAGAAATATCTCATAACACATTTTCCATAAACATACATAAACCACAAAAGCCACAGCAAAAGTTAACCAGACTCATTGTTGTTGTTGTTGTTTCTCTTGTTGCTGTTGTTGTTGTTGTTTCTCTTGTTGCTGTTGGGTCTGGTTTATACGCGTGGGCGTAGAAATCACTGCCAGTCAAAAGGTCATGTTATGATCTTGAGCGAACTATGTGTCTAAGTCCGACGATGACGCTGAGGAGCATGGGAGCCCAAGCTCAAAACCCAAGCTCTTGTTGCAGTTGCTGCAACAGCAGCAACAACAACAACAACAACAACAACAATAACGAATATCAAAGACAGAGCTGAGCCAGCAAAAAATGGTAAAAAAAAAAATAAAAAATAAAGAGCAGAGCAAAACGGATCAGAGTAGAGCGAAACTGTGGACGGTACGGCAATCAAGAAATCCCACTTGATACAAGTGCATTTATAAGACATTATAATGAGTTTTTATAAACTTAAACAGGGTCGACGACGCTACTCTTCACCCCCGCCCGCGCACACATCCTCCACCCGCGTTAGCCTTTGGGCGTCACTTAACTAGTCTTGAACCTAGACTGGCTCTTGAATCGAGCAAACCGAACACTGAACCGAACCCTGATCATGAGCATTGATCATAAACTGAAGATGATAATTGCTTTCAGCTAGGTCAACAGTTGAGGCAGCAGCACCAGCAGCAGCAGCAGGCACAACACCAGAAGAACACATGTCACCAATGCGATCAGGTTTGGCAGCGTTTCCCAAAAGAAAGTGATCAACCGGCAACGATCGGCGATCAGTGATCAGTGATCAGTGGACAGTGATCAGCTTAGTATTAAAGTATTCAAGACAGCGATGATCGTGTCTTATGGCCAACCATTTAGGCAGCAATTTTCATACATCTTGGACAGCGATTTCTACACAGAGATTTCCACTTGGTGTCCAAGCAATCATCAATTGAACGATCAGCGTACTCGATCGCTCTATTCGAACTATCGATGGATCGATCGATGTATCATTTAGTGTATAACCTCAATACGGGCCCGATCAATAAACAAACAAGCCAAATGCCTAATAATTGTAATTTACCATATTTTGGTCGGCGATCATATGGCGATCATCATAGACGAAGCAAACACGATCGGGCCCCAAAGGCACCATGGAAGTGCACCGTGGTGCACCATGGGAATGGTAGTGGGAGTGGATGTGGGAGTGCATGTGGAACTGGGAGCGAGTGGAACCTGTAAACCTGTAACCGTTTAAATGGCAGGGCAGCTCTCAAAACTCAAAACAAAAAATACAAAATACGAATAGGAGTTCGAATAGGAGTAAGAGTTGGAGTACTCATGGCTGGGCAATACATATTGATCAAAATTGATGATGTTGACACGAACTTTGAACGAGGCGCAACAAGCGATGACTTTACGATCAGCCACAACATCTTCGTCATCGTCGTCTTTTACTACATCTCCTCCTTCGCCTACTCCTCCTCCTCCGACGACGACAACTCCTCTTCGAGCCTCTTCCTCATCATCATCTATTTTTCAAGGGTTCCCTGGCGATATTTTCGTCAGCACTCGAATGTTGAACGATTTTCACAAGTGTTTATTTACTTTTTTGTTGTTGTTGTGTATCGCATGTAAAATATTAACAACTTTATACAACTTCAAGTGAGAGTATCACACAATTGATACACACACTTAACCGATTGATTTTGAATGGGCTTTTAGCTCTGGCCACGATATCATCATTAAGCAACGATGCTTGGATGTATCTTGAGCTAATTGAAGACCCGCTCTTGGCTCTGGGCTCCTCAGCTCAATTGACATTTTAAACATTAAAAAAAAAAAACAACTACAGGTTCAAGTTGTTGCCTTACAGCTGAAGAATTTAATTGTTAAGATGACACTTTTGGCTGTTTTGGCATTGTGTTGCATTTGTCACAGAATTTCTTGCAAAACAATTTTTTTTTGTTTTTTTGGTGTTGCAACCATAGCGCGATCTCTTTGCAACTTTCAATTTAGTTAGATCTCAGACCGGGTGTCGTCGTCGTCGTCGTCGTCATTGCCAAAAATGGTTAGTCAAACCAACAACAACAACAATTATAACAATGACAACGACTCGGACCAACTGTCTGTTGGCCACATTCGAGTAATAGCACCAAAACTCGCCAACGACTGTCAGGTGTTTAGATGCCTGCCTCAGCTCTCGCTGCCTGCGCCACGAGTCGCCTTCATCCAACAGGCGAATGGAGTCCCATTACTTAGTTATCCACTCTGTAATACACCAAAAAATGGAAAGTTGAGATAGATAAGAACGGACTGATCAAATCTGTCTTAGCAGGTGAAGGACTTTGAGTTAGTGAGAATTTAAGCTTACAATTCGAGTTCAGATTCTTTGATCTACAATCTGATTATATTCAATTTTCATAATATGTTAACATACTAAAATACTTATCAAATTTTATAGATTTATATACATATATTTAGTTCTGGCAATTTCTAAATAAAATAGATTTTCGAGAAAAAAATGTTAAAGCTATTAAAAACTAACTAATTGAAACAAAAATAAATATATATGAATAAATAAATATAAATATAAATAAAATGTATAATTAATTGTTACCAAAAGTACGAATCTATATCAACTTAGTTATTACCATTGAAAACGGATGCATTTCCTCTGTGTAATCTGGAACCATTCTCACTTAAGAAAAGGAGCCGAATTCAAAAATGTAACTGACTGTTGTTATATGTGCAACTTAAAGGATATCAACGCTTCGGCTCAGTGTTGTTGAGTGCAACGCGCATGTTGCAGCTTGTAATTATTGCCACTCGTCGCTGTATGTGTTGTCATTGTCTTTGTCGCTGATTGCCGTTGATCGCCAGTGGAGCTGCTTCTGTTGTTGTTGTATCCTCCAGCTGACAACATGTTACACTTTGGTCACAATAATGAGCCGTAATTAGTGCTGATGTGTGGACAACTTAGATGCCCCAGCAATGTGGCATGATAGGACGCGTGTGAAACTTTGCGCGCTTTTTGATAATTGCGACAACGAGTTGTTGCTTGTGGTTGTTCGTGTTGTTGTTGTTGTGGTTGCTGTTGGATATCGTTGCTTGAGCTGAGACACTGACATGGCCATGCATCAACGTCGGTGTCGTAAATGTCTGGCTAAATGAAAGGAAAACTGATTAGCCTTGACAAGTTCAAATTGTTTGGCGTAGGGACTGAAGACAGCTATATGCCACTCAGAGAGTGAAAGCGTTAGGGGGCAGTCAACAAATAAAATGTGTTTTCCCAAAAAAACAAAGAAGCAAAAAAAAAGAGAAGCAAACGCCAAGGAGAAGCAGAAGAAAGAAACTAACCAAATATCAAAATGTCCACTGATTGCCAACGCTTGTCGTACAGGCCAACCAGCCAACCAGCCAGCCAGCCAGAAAGCCAGCCAGCTAACGGTTAATACAGTCCATCATTATCAGCCACCAACACCGCCTAGCAGTAAAAGAAATGCGTTACCAACAACATCAACAACAACAGGAACAACTGCAATAGCAACATCAACAGCTCTAAGGTCAGTTAGAGACTAAAAAAAAATTGTTGTGCACACACACGGCAAAAAAAGATTCTCACAAGGCTGCTGGCTCTGCTGGCTGGTTCTGCAGCGCTGTCCGCCGTCCGCCGTCCGCAGGTCCGTGGAGTCTAAGTCTCAGCTTTAGCCTCAACCTCAGCCACAGAGCCTGCAACATGAAACAGGTGTGGCACATCGCGTCTACAATGCGCATCGTAACTACCAGCGCAATACACAAGCCAAAAAAAAAACCAAAAAAGAAAAACAAAAAACTGGGAGGCTGCCCCGGCCGTTTTGGCCAGAGTTGAGCCTCCATCTGAGGCAGTAAGTGTGCACCGCGAGAAATGATCGAGAAAATTTAATCAAGAGTCTTAATTCTAATTTAGCTTTTTAAAATAAAGCAACTTACATATGAGAAAGGTATATTTTGTACTATTATTAATTTATAGTATACAGATCGCTATATCCTTTATCTAATAATCGAAAGGAGTATCACCATAAATAAATTTAATTTTATTCTGATATATGTACATACATAATCTGATTTAATTTTGCACACTTATATTTTATATTCTTTTTTTACCAAACTTATCCGTACATTGTTTTCTAGCTTTAAAATTCAAGTGAATTTTTTTATAGCCAAGTGTGAGTATTTAAAACCCCGTTTTCCACATTCTTTTTATTTGCTATTTCTGTCCCCAATTACCTTCTTAAAATACATGCTTAAGACAACATTATATATATATATTTTTTGTATCTTATTATTTCAAAAGAAAATTGTCTTTAAATGTAAAAATGTGCGAATAGAAAAATAAGTCGTTACAATTCGTTAAATGTATATTTATAAGTAGAATTTTTTGTTCAGCTCAATGTTTTTTTAGAGTGTTGCTTTGGCGACGCTTTTACCGCACGTTCGTTATTTTTTCGCAATTTTTGAGGTCACAATATGCCCGACGACGACGACGACGACGACGATGATCATCGCTGGAAATCTGAGGCCTGGTCTGGGCTTGCTGTTGAGGTTTGTTGTTTGTCGCCTTAATGAAACACGCGACATACACTTACACACATGGCCGGCGAATGTGGGCACTCAGACTGAGAGCCTGCAACAGTCCAGCAATATCAGCAACAACAACAACAACAACATGAACAACGGCAACAGCAACAACAACAGCGAATCACACACACATGGCACTCTCAACTTTGACCCGGGTCAGGCCAACTGCAAGTTGAAATTATGTAGCATGGAGCGTGGAGCGTGGGGCATGCAGCGTAGAGCGCGTTGCGCGAAATTAAAAAGATAACTCAGATGTGAAAACAATTGATAGTCACAGATATTGAGCTTTGACAGCCAAACGATAGACAATGCATGATAATTTTCGACAATTTTTCTATTTTTTCGTTGTTTTTTTTTATTTTTTCGTTTTTTTTGGTTGATTCTTGCGTAAAGTCAATTAAGGTTAGCAACTGAAGATGTTGCTGGAGAGTTGGAGTTGGTAGATGAAGGCTTCAAGATGCAGCTGGAACAAGTCTTGTTTTGAAGTCTCTTTGCTGACATTTGAACTGCTCATCGTCGCCATATTTGGACACTAAGTGGGCATTTTAAAGCAAACCAGATGCCAATTGTACAACTCGAATTGGGATTCCGATTTGGATTCGGACTTCATACTTATCGCTAGAGGATGTTCAACGAAATGTCTTTGAACTGTTTCGTTTTGTTTTTTTTTTTTGCCTTAAATGATTGATGGCCAATGTTGCATTGTGTATCCGCAGTTTGAGCTAATTTATAACAACAAAAACAACAACAACAACAGCAGTCAGAGATTGGCTAACTGAGAGTCTCTGGGCGCATCATCAAGCAATTTGTATGCTCGCCTGTCAATATGGAATCAAAAATATTGAACGATCCTTTTGTTTGCCTCGTTTTGATTGGGCGTTTTTTGTATTTGGATATTATGTACTTTTTTGTTGTGTTTCTCGCATTTGTTGCTACACCTTCAAAAGCGGAAATCCCATCAACAATGCGTCGTCAACTGTGATGAGTAATGATTGGAAAGTGGATGCAGTGGATATTAGGGAGGGCAACGTTGAGCACAGCTTCAAAGTCAAGCTGTGCAAAAAAAAAAAAAAAACAAATAATAATAATAACAACAAAAAATATATACATGAAATAAAAGCAGTCGTTGCTACCCCTCCAGACACTTTACACCTTCGATGATCCGTCATAACTTTTAACACATGATATAATTTTGTTGCATTGTCTGCAGGATCGCATTCTCTTGGATGTAAGCATGATTGATGTGCCCAAAGTAGCCCCCTCTCTCTCTCCCCCTCTCTCTCTCTATCTATCTCTCTCTTACTCTCTGTTACAGCTGTGGCTCTTTCTAGATCTGATTCTCTCTGTTTCTCTCTGTTGAAATTAGTACAACAAACTGTCAATGATTTGTAATTGCGTTTTCAATCATTCAAAGTTGGAAGAGCTCGTTTCCAATTCAAGTGTTCGTTAGCCCAATATTAAACGTTTCCTGCCAAGCAATGCCAATAATACAAAAACAAAAACAAAATAAAAATCAATTCCAAAAGCGTACAAGAAATTCGTGATTCAAGCCAAAAATCACTTTCAATATGAATACTCAGTGATCTGATCAGCACAAAAAAAAGGGTATATTTTTTTTAATTTAAAATAAAAGCTGATAAATAACATTTATACACTGTTGTAAATTTATTGCTTTTGGGTACAGGGTATTTCAGTGATTACCAATTGTTGAGGCAGCTGCAATTTGGTCTGTTTTGTGTGGCGCCCATTTCATTTTTCAATCGTTGATGCACCACAATGATAAGAAATTTAATTGATTACCTTTTGTTTGGTGTGCTTTGTTTTTATTTTTTGATTTGGCTGATGCTGTTTGCTCACCTTTCATTATTAAAACTATTTCGCTGTTTTCAATTCCCACGCCAAGTCATCATATACAAAAAACATTTGATTTATTATATTTGGTGGGGGGGGAAAGAAAAGAGAAAATATATCATAACGTGCTCATAACTGATTGGATCGTACATTGAGTTCGTTTCCATCTGATTTGTTTTTGGGTCAATGTCTGGGGCAGTGACTGGACTTGTCTGTATTTCTTGCTAGATATGTTTGCTTTCCGATATTTGGGGTTAGCAATGCGGAAATTCAGCTAATACGCAGGTGTTAGCTACCGCCCCGTTAATAATAACTCGTTGGCCCGCATGATATATGAGCTATGGAAATAAATCCATGGCATGACCTCAGCTATCAAACATCACACGATACGTGAATTTATCACCCAAAGCCAGAATAGAAGCGCAGGCTTAACTCATCGCATAACTCATTAACAAGAAGCAGCCTCTTGTGGCTTATGAATAATCAGTTTATTAATCAATATGGTGCCGCATGATTGCAAATAAACGATGATGCTATTATAATGATCGCACTATTACGGATTATACTTAGAAATTCTAAAAACAAAACACACAACTTGCTCCCCAATTGCTAATGACTAATCTGGGAACAAAAGACATAAAATAGTAATTGAAAGTTCCAGAATAATGACAAGCAACTAAATTGATCAGGTTTTCTTTCAATTTTGTGTTTATACTTTACAGAATAAAGATTTTTAAGTTTGCACAAACATAAATTGAACAGTAAATTATATATAAATATATATAAATTGACTTACAATAAGTTGATAAATGATAAATACAATATTTGTGCTAACAAGAAACTATTTTAAAATTGTTTATAAAGTCTCAAATATTATTATATCCTGAGCTACAATCAATCTGCACACTCCTCCAAATTTATTTATGACTTTAGAAAACTTTTCAGTATTTCTATATATATAAATATATGTATATAAATATGTATAAATTGATTTACAATAAGTTAATAAATGAAAAATATAATATTTGTGCTAACAAGAAACTATTTAAAAATTGCTTATAAAGTCTTAAATATAATTATATCATGAGTTACATTCAATCTGCACACTCCTCCAAATTTATATGCGTCAGTTTTCCCATTTCAACTGCCAGATAAGCCATCAAATTTGTTAGTTTCTGCTGACCATTACCAATTAAGATGTATTTTAACTGCTGCTGCTGCTGCTGATGTTGACCCTCACGCTTGGTCACTCAATTAGTTGGCCACACACAATGCAGTTGCCGCTCTGCCCTGCTCTCCGCGCCCATCCCTTGAGCCGGACAGCCAAACAGCTGTTGCCGTTTTGCCCACCAAATGCTGACTTCAACACTTGGGTTGCAAGCATTTGAAAATGAAATTTATGACGGGCATTGGGCCCACGCTTAACCCATGGCCAGGTGGGGGCGTGGCCGAGAAAGGGCATCATTAAAGCGGACAGGCTGCTGGCAGCGGCAGCAACTCAAAAAACCATATACAAAAAAATAACGAATATGCAAGCCAAAAAAGTGAAGAGCAAAAAGAAAAAAGATTTACGGAAAAATGCAAACAAACCTGGCTAAGCCAAAGATCATTGCAGGATGAGCGATGCGAGAAGTGCGTGTGTCGTGTGTGGTGTGCGTGTGTGCGGGTGTGTGGTATGTGTGTGTCGTTTAAATAAAAATCAAAATGAGAATAACAATAACAATTGGAATTACCAGTCGTCGGACCTAAACAAGCAACAATATTTCCACACCATTCCACACTCACCCAAAATGACTGTTTGATGCATTTAGAGCGCTCACGCGCGTAATTAGGAGTTGCCCAGGATCATAACCTGGCCGAGAAGCAACAGCAATGAACTGGTGGCCAATCTGTCAATCTGTGGCTAAGCCGATGTGCGTGTACTTAACGCACTGTGGCCGACAGACTGAGACTGAGAAAAGTCGCTGGATTTGTATAACGCTCACAAAAGATGGCAACAAAAAGCCAACAAAAGGCTTATTTAAATGTGCATTTAAATTTATCCTGTCGACAGACAGACTGCTCCTGCTCCTGCTGCCTAAGTCGTGTCACATGTCAACAATTTTCCAGCAGACGGCAGACACAAAACGCAGTTTAAACTTCCTGCCGGCGATTAGGAAGTACTTGTAGTACTAACAAAATTAGTCTTCTCTCTGCTTCAATACTTTTTCTATTACCTTTCTATAATTTTTTGTTGTTCTTGGGAAATATCCAAGTCCAAGAACATATGTTGCGCACAGTTGGCATCCTGCGAGTCCTGCGGCAATTTCATGCTCACTCACACGGTACTTAAAGTGTGCAACGTGCAACGTCAAACAAACATGCACATAAATTGTATCTTTTACTCGCTGCCAGAAACATTGATACAGTCATTAGGCCACCAGCGTATTGGCCGGGCTACCGAAATACCTAAATACCAAACTAAAGATCGATCGATCCAGCGTATGCGATCCAAGCGATCCAGCGATCCAACGTTTCAACGATCCAGGTGATCCCCTGCCCACAACCCTGTCTCGCTTAATTACCCAGCATGTCAGAAATTAGGCTGTCATCATCATTTAGTATGAGTTAGGAGTAACCTTAACTGCCCTTGAATACCCTGTAGATGCGGCTAAGAAGGGTTCCAAAGTATTTTGTGGGAATGTCTTCAACTTCTTGATGGCCCGAAAGTAATTTAGACATCTTTACAAAAATTTAATGAGTAAATTAAGCTGGCATTGAACTACTTCTTGTGTGTAGAACAAGAAAAACAAAAAGTTAATTTATAAGAATATTATGGCTACTTAAAGATATTTCTAGGCAATATAGAGTCCCCCAGATAACTAACTAAATCTAAGTCGAATCCATTTTAATTAAAATAACAACTCATTACGGATGCACTTATGTTTAGCTCAATAGATGACTTGTAAGTTTTAACCACTTATTTCTTATAGTGTATGTCGTTAATTCTAATTACCACAATAATTGGCACGCATAAGCCAATCAAGCGAAGATTTTGCAATTATTATTTTTAGATACGACTATATATTATAAGACACAACGACACACCCAAAAGAGCATCTCTGTCTGTCATTAGCAACATTTAAAGTTTAACGTAAACAAAAATTAAGCACAAACCAACATAAACAAATCTAATTTGCATATGCATTAAACAATAAGGCAATCCAAAAGCATTGTGGCAATATCAATGGTAGTAGTGCAAAATGGCTAGAGAGATGGCGGAGGATGCGGAGGAGTTGGGAATGCAAACCAATACAAAAATGGAGCTCGATCCA
This sequence comes from Drosophila fungiperda, assembly GCA_035042345.1. NCBI lineage: Eukaryota > Metazoa > Arthropoda > Insecta > Diptera > Drosophilidae > Drosophila > Drosophila fungiperda. The sequence continues at coordinate 1,411,029 of JAWNLM010000021.1, forward strand.
TCCATCGATCCGTCGATCGATCCGCAAAGTGGGCAAGTGTTGAGGCAATGGTCGAGCTGCATCACGATTTTAATGATGCAGCTTTGCTTTATTGACTGCCACATACAATACACATATATATATATATTTTTTATATTCTACGTATAAAAAATAAATAGAAAAAAAAAGAATTCTTATTAAAATTTTATTGCAACAAAATGGAAACAGCGCGCGAAAAGCTGAAGCTAAAAACGGAATTCGTGCGCATCAACAGCTTCAATTTGTTGTTGTTGTTATTGTTGTTGTTGTTGTTTAGTGCATCTTTTGTCTGGCGGAACACCTGCTAAAGTCAAGCGATGACGTCCCAGCCTCAGCTTGCAGCTGTGTGTGATGCATCCGAGGCAGACTTGGAGTCAGCTCAAGCCCAAGTTAAGTCGATTCGAGTCGAGTCGAGTCGTAGTATTAGTCGTAGTCAGAGCCAAGTCAAGACAAGTCAAGTCAAGCCAAGTCAGAGGCAGTGTCGACCTTCTTACCGCCCGTCCAAACTGAAACCGCCCCTCGACAAAGGCCGCATTCGACCTTAGTCATTTGTCAGCCACTGCTAGCTCTAGCTGGGAACTGGTGGTGCTTGTTGTGATGCTGTTTGTGGTGGTGGTGCTGCTGCTGCTGGTGGCACTTTCTTAGACCAAGATCAAGACACAGCAATGCCTAACTAAATATCATTGGGTCAAGTTCAGCGCTGCGCACATTTAAAACAATATTTTCTCAAAAGACCTTTCAAATTAGAAAAAAATAAAATATATATGCATATATACTTTCTATACCCTGTATCCACAAACAAAATAGGTGTTACTACATTTAAATTCAGTTTTTATGTAGCGAAAAAATTATGACAAAGATTGTGCATCTTTTTTAAAATCAGTTCTGAATAGACAAAGCTAAAGCGTATTTTATGAACAAGATATCCTGATAATAATGAAATTTACTAATCGTCGATTCGATTTGTGTGTCTAAAGAAAAATCGAAAATGATATTAATTTGTTTGAAGACAACAAATAAATTCAAATAAACCAATTCCCAACTCTAATCTACAACTGACAACAGGGTATTAATTTAGTCAAGAAGTGTTTTTCCTGAATATTCAGCATTTACCCATCTGAACGTAAGAGGGGAAAATTCAATTCATATTTTTAGTTGAATTGCAGCAACAGATTTTCATTTGATTTATGCGTTTTCATGTGTTTTATTATCGGTAAAGCAAACGCCTCTTTCTAGCACCAGTCGAATTGGTATTCATGGTCTTCGAATTGGATGTGCATATGATTCATTTCGGACTGATCTGTTATGGCAGGCATTGACTGAGTGAGAGGTTGGCGCAGAAAGACGAAGAGGCAGCAAAGCTTGCAGGTGCCACTGCTTTGGAGACGCCCCACCTTGGAGCTCAAAGTCCTCAGAAATGAATTTTTATTGCTCTCCAAAACCACATGCGATGCTACTTTCTCACATTACAGCAAACTAAGACTGAACCAATCAAAGAAATTATGAACCGACTTGGAGATACTACGGTTTGGAAAATTCACTTAATTTTGTATGTAACAGATTAAATATAAAATATCCAAGTAATTATTAAATTAATTTTCCTTTCTAATTAAATTGGTCGTCGAATAATTTATTTTATTCAACTAACAATTTAGTTAAATAAAACCACAATTTAGTTAAATAAAATAAATTATTTGACGACCCATTTAATTAGAAAGGAATATTAATTTAAAAATTATTATTGCGGCAAGACTCCAAGGTATCCCATATATACGATAGCTTAAGGGTATGAACAGCAGATCACAATTGGACCCGGCAGGTCGAACTGGCAATAAACGGGGGAAGTTAGGAGAAAGAGATTCTGAAATTGGGACTGCTCCACAGTGGTGAGGCATTCAGAGACGAGCACATTTCTCGCAATCAGCTGTGAAAAAATCTTCCCATTTATGACCCACTAAAACCGAAACAACAACTGAAAACTAAACCAAACTCAAAAGTCAAACTCAAACTGAAACTGAACTGAAACTTGACTTATTTCACAGCATCATTTGCAGATGGCAGTCACTGAATGAAGTCTTCATATTATTTGTTGTTGTTGAAGTTCATTTGTTCAGTTTGTCGACGTTATGAATTTAATGTACATCCATTATGCATAAATTCACGAAATTCCATACACCGCCCCATACATAAGGAGAGCAACAGATGCTTGGCTTTGTTTGCACGGGTTCGGGCAAGGTGAAACACCTATTTTGGGGCAACTTCATAGTCCATTTGGCTTTAGGCAGCTTTAGGTGTTAATAACAACCACAAAGACGTTACAATTACGCATTGAAATCGGTTCGAAAAAGTCGACACGATGTGTGATGTCAACGGGACCCAGGTTCCCACAGATCCAAATGCCCAAAACCGACCAAAAAAATAAAAAGCAGAGTGTTGAACAATTGTTAAATTGGTATTTAAGCGCGTCAGTTTTATGACATACACAAAACCCGCCCAATTTTAGACTCAACAATGCGTAACTTTTGTGTAGCGCCCCGAGGAGGAGGAGGAGGAGGAGGGAATTGGAATTGGAAATGGAAATGGAAATGGGCTCCCATCTTAGTTGAGATGCGCACGGAAGCTGTTCTTGACGCTACGTCACAATATTTACAGTAGTTTCTATCGGTCAGCAGAGGTGGAGTAAGAGGGTACCATAAAATATGGAATAATCGGAGCTTTCTACCAATTGTTTGGCATGTAAATTGTTGTCACAATAAATTTTTATTTATAGATATTTGTATTCTACTTCTTTTTTTTTGGAGCAATTTGTTTGAGCCATATTCAAATCCGATCTATCAATTTGTCAATGTCTAAAATGAAAAAGTATCAATGTATAATTAATTTGATCAAATTCAAATTTGCGCCACCAAAGGAACCGGAAAATTTTTCTAACAAATCGTCTTGGCATAAAGCGAAACTTGATCAAATAGAAATCCCCAAATAAAGACAGATAAAGTTTGTTTTTTTTTTTCATCAAATGGATCACATTTTTCATATGCTTTCGTGGCAGAAAAATTAACATTTCTGTCGTTTTGATTAACATTATTGGCATGTGCGACCCCTAAGGGTCAAATATGATTTGGTTTCAAGTTTTGTGTGGCATGTCGCATGCATATCTTCAAAAGCGAATCGATACCAAAGCAGATCAACGATCTAATTTGCATACGGCACAGAGCTGCCAAATGTAAAACATGCCAAAGAGCATCGAATGCCGCAAGGTGGAAATCAATTTCTGAGGCTTTCAATCAAAATCCAAATCAAAAAAAAATAAATCCAAAAAATGCGGCATTTTGCACAACAAGAAACGTGCAGCAAATTGTATACGAATAACAGATACCCTGAAGAGAATAACATAATTTAAATGTTTATCATATTAAAAAAAAGTGAGTCGATTAATTTAGCATTAGTCTATCATTAAATGAAACTTAATAATTAAATTGATTTGTGTGATACAAATATTGTCGTTTATCATACTATCTATAAATGAAAATTGAACTTTATTTGTCACACTACTTAACACTTATTTTGGACTACCGCCTATAGGGTATAATCGAGACGAAACTGTGTAATAACTGAACGATCAGTTCGGTTTTGGAGACAAACGGACAAATCGAACGCATAAATTAGTCAGAAATAAGCGCGAAAACGTGTTTTAAATTTTTGTTTTCATTTCAGAGGCGCGCGCGACGCAAATAACGAATAAAATAAATTGAAACGAGACGAGAAATAACGAAACAAAACAAACCCAATCGAGCCGTGATGAGACGAGACGAGACGAACTGAAATGACATGAAATGAACGACGAACGCTCATGTCAGTATTTGTCAAAGATTTTGGCAGTGATTAATGCATTTATAATTAATTTATTGTATACACACACACACAAACACACACACACTCAAGAGTGGAACGGCATTTCCAGCTATTTTCTGACATGACATAAGTTCAAGAACTGGAACTCGAAATACCGAAATATTTCTGCTTGGCATTGTCAGTTATTTTGGGCACCCTGTTTTCCTTATATGTATATGTGTATAACTACTTTTTTTTTTTTTGGCAAGCCTTTAACCTAATTTCGCCCGAAAATATTTATATTGAGCAGGCCGAATGATTGATGATTGCTGATTGATGCAGGACAATGGGCAAACTACAATTTTCGCAAGTCACTTCAACTGGCGGCGGCAAATTGTGTTTGAGGCGCGTTTTTGAGGATCTGGCCCAAAAGTCACATACATTAGAACGCATTAAAGTGTAACCAAAAAGGGGCGAGTCCCAACAACTGACGCTGATGCAGACGCAGAGCCAGTTCCACGTTCCACATTGTTATCCGGATGCGAGAGTAATTCTGCAGAAGAAGCTGCCGCATCCTGAGCATCCATAACAAACAAATCAAGCAAACAATTGCAAGGGATAATCTGTTGCTCAGCAAGGATTAGCCAGCACATCAGGGCACTGCAAACACACACACACACACACACACACATAGTCCATATGCAAATGTTGAGAAATTAAAGCATGAAAATTTGTCAAAGGCAAATTCCAAATCGGAAGGGTCCTTTTGTGTGTGGGTGTTGTCCAGCCCAAAAAAGGTAGCTCAAAGGACAACCGCAAGAGCAACCGCAATGCTGAAAACCATACTAGAAACTCGGCAGGCTTCTTCCACAGAGTCGAGTCGATGTCGATGTCCTCGTAGCGTAATGGGTTTAAACACCCCCTTTTTAGAAGAGAGTCGCAGTTTTCCATTTCCATTTTGAGGGGCGTTGACTTGCAACACGGCCCGCAGTGTTTGACTTTTTTTGTTGTTTTTGTTTTTCTTTTCATTTGCTTTCACCGAGCTGGCAGAAGGGTTAGAAATAGAAAACAAACAGATGATAACGAGTTGCGGGTTTTTGCGGGCTGCCCATCATAAAACTCGACAAATTGGATTAACTTCTGTAAAGTTTTTCGGTTAGTGAGAATATACAATGTATAATACTTATTTGTACTGCCACAGATAGCCAGATATTTGAGCAGCGATGGGTTTGCTGGCGTCACGCCTCTAATGCCACACGAATTGGGCGAACATCTGCAAAATGTTCATTATGAACGAAGAGATTGTAAAATCTGACTTTTAGTTAAGGGAAAAAAAGCAGTAGGTAACGGAAAAGCAGTCACAGAGAATTGCAAAATATATGTGTATATTTTTTAAAACTAAGAAAATAAGCTTACAAATTTAATAACATTTTAATTTAGTACTTATTCGATGTAAGAAAATTTCTTTAATCATAGAGTAAATTAAAATTAAAAAATTATCTGTGTTGTTCTGGTCTTGCAAATATATTATATATTTAAAGGTGCTGTCAATATTTTAAGAATGATTAACGCAATATTAATCTGAGCGAAAATAAAAACTATTTTATTGTACAACTATTTTTAATGTATTAATCATAATGATGTTTAACTATTCAGCTGACTAAATAAAATGAAAACTGGAACCGTCATAAAGATCCAAAAGATAATTTGACCTAAGTACGACTAAATACATGTATATAATACTAAAATAAAAGTCTTCCATATGACTCCAAATGAAAATTTGTACCTATTCATTTAGTCGTACATATTGAAATAGAAGACTTAAAATTATTCTTAACATTATACCTTCAAAATACGACTGTAATTCGACCTTAAAATGATTGTTTTCAACAACAACTCATTAGTTGCAAATACGATCGGTTTTATGATACATTTTACATATCTTTTAACTGTTTAAAGTAGCTGCTCTTTCTTTAGTTTACTGTCTTTCTGTTTTTGTTGCAGTTTACAATGCAAGTAATATCATTAAATGCCTTATGTCTGGCAACAGATAACGCATTTAACGATCAATACACTGACAGCTTGACAACTGCAAGTGGCTAAAAAATGGCGTGAGCTGGCGCTCAAAGTTGTTAATTCAACACCGTTAGCAATGGGGAAGTCAGCCCCAAAGCCAACTAACTAACTAAGCAGTCAGCCAACTAGCTAACAAACTTGCGCCAGGGAATGTTGCCCCAGCCAACGGCAATTGAATCCAGTTCGTGTGTATGCAAAAAACAAACGAAAAGAAATACAAAAAACCTATTTACCCCCAAGGGGAGTTGTGACGCCCAATGGGTGGGCGAGGTTGGTGAGGGGGTGGGCGGGGGTGCTGAGACTATCGATCGATACATAGCAACAGTTGTGCTGCATAAATAGACCACGCCCACACGCGACAGCAGGCTAACTGGCTAACTGACCGGCCGAACATGCACGCTCTCATTTGTATATGAGTAGAAGTGCATGTGTGTGTGCATTTGTGTGTATGTTGTGCTCTGCATTGGTCAATGAATTGAGTAAATAAGTTCGCGTTCACTCGAGCACAGCAGCGCTATATGGCGCTCTCTTTTCAGCCAATGCTCAGCAGGCAGCGCAGTTGCTCTTTATATTTATAGACCGACAAGGCGAGCAAGCGATCGTGCCATCTCTTCTGCGCTCTGCGTGTGTGTATGTGTGTATGTGTGCTGCTATACTGGTTTATAACCAGGTGCTCCGATTGTGTTAATCGAGCCAATCAAATGTCGTAACGCTTGCCTAGCGCAGAGAGCAGCACCAGCCGAGAGAGAGAGAGGGAGAGTCAAATACAAAATGGAGTGAGAGCGAGTGCGCGCATGAGCAACGCAGCCGAATATTGTGATTGAGTGTAACAGTTAACAGCGCGCTGTTAAGTGCTAACGTCACTCGAAGCCAGCTTGATCGCTCTCTCGCTCTCTTTGGCTCTCTCGAGCGTTTGCTCTTCAAGCGAGCACCGTTAGAGAGCGCTCGCTTGCTTGCGTCTTCTTCTTAGCATTGTTTGTCTTTTGATGAGACAACCAGTTTGTAGTTTTTGTTTATAGCAGTAGCTTCTTCACGTTTTTGTTGTTGTTGCTGCTGCTGCCGCTGCCGAAGCCGAAGCCTGACTGTCGGTGACTACTTCGTTGATTGCAAAGCATCTCGTGAGCATTTTGCAGAGGCCTCCCCAGTCAGCAGCAGCGGCAGCGGCAGCAGCAGCAGCAGCCGTTAGCAGCAGCTCTCGCTACCAGGTGCGCTTCGGCATTTTTGTAGTCGGAGCATTTTTGCAGAACTGTTTAACATCAGTCTTTAGTGATAGCTCGCGCTTCTTGCTCGCACGCTCGAATCGCATGTCGCATGTCGCACGCTCGCTGCTCACTGCTCGCTGCTCGTCGTCGGCTTAACGTTAACGTGCGTTCTTCTTTATCGATTCTCGATTGTAATTTATCGTTGATCTGTTATCGCTTAACGGTTGACTCATGCAAATCTGCCCAGTGAGTGACCCAATAACAGTTATAAAGTGCTGCCAAGTGATTTACTTCTCACACCTTAAACACACACACGCACCCAAGAGAAGACAGAGCGCGAAGAGAGAGAAGGCAACACATGATAGGAAAATACAAAAACAAAAAAGAAAACAGAGGCGCGCGCTTATTCGCCATTTGCCCAGCTCGTGTCCAAGTGCCTTTTCACCAAATAAAGGTGTGGCCTAAAACAACTGAACACAAATCAAATATAACTCAGCTTGCCACTGTGTTCTATATAAATTAGACGCCAGCAAATTGAAAAGTCACACACACACACACCCACAAGCACACACACAATGTGTGTTGTATGCGCACACAAAAGCAGAGAGCGTAACGACGAGCGCGTGTTTTAGAGTTAAGATCTATATATATATATATATATATATATACATATATATACTTGTATATATATAAATATATGCCTGTACGTATCTATTAAGCTGAGCTTCACGCTCGTCTAAAGTTCTAAAAGTCAAGTGCAATTTAGTAACGACAAACAACAACAACTACAACTACAACGACAACAACAATTGCTTAACTGATCTACGCTTAAGTGACGTTTTATTGGCGCAAGGTGAAAAAGTAGTAATAATAGAAACAAACGAGCGAGGAGGAGAGTTCATAATGTGCACACCTAGCACACAACTTAAATCATATTATTCGTTCGATATTCGCCGCAACGCAAAACAAATCTTTAGCAAAACAACAACAACAACAAACTGCATTTAAGTGCGCTCTGACAAAAAAATTTAACTATAGTACGTGAAAATCCAAATAAAAACAACATAAACAACGGCAAAACTAAACAGGAAAAGATCGGATCGTAACGGAATTTATTCAAATTGGGATTAAGAAAAGTGTCTGAAGTCAACTTCTTTTTGCCGGCAGTTCAAAGGCGCATTGTTTATATTCTTTTTGTTGATAAGGTATGTTGTTATTTTGAGTCTATTGTATTTTTTATGGCAACGCTAAATAGAACTTGAAATGTGGCCACTATTCATATTTTGCCAGCTAGAAAAAAGGTATTAATAGCTCTTGAAAACGAAAGAGAATAAAAAAATAAAAGCTACAATCACCTATTAACATAGCCATAATATACGAGGAGACAGAAGAGTTCAAAAGTGCCAGCCTGGCTATAGCTTTTGATTGGAAGATTGATGGGGCACTGAGATACGTTCCATTCGTACTCGTGCAAACATTGAGATACATTCATCAGGCATACACCCAAAAGATGGCATGTCATTAAAATCAAACATGTGAATTTCATTAACGCACACAATCAGTAAACAAAAAACACGAGACCCACAAGGAAGATAAAAGATCCAAAAACTTGACAACCTGACTGAATGACTGATGAACTGATGGACAGAGTGACGATCGTCGATTGACGATTGGTGAACGCAACTCTGTGAGAAAGTTTTCCGTTTTGTTACCCAGTGCACTTTTTAGTGTGGCCATAAAATCAGCAACCAACAACAACTGACAACGGCAAGGGCAGGCAAATAAACTTTACGACTATATAAAAGAATCAATGTAAGCCAAAGACCATACACTGAACGAAACTGCACACAAAATGACTGACAGAAATATGTGAAATGATCATTGCACACGCTAAAAACTTAATGCTTAAAAGCTAGTCAAAGTATTATGCATTTCTTAGAATTTACACCAATTATCTAAACTGCACTTTCCGATATAATTCAAGAACTTTGGCTCTGATTGACACAAAATTGTTCTTATTTTAAAGCAAGCTTTTTAAGATTTATTTTGTTTACCTTAGCTGCTCATTTAAATAATAAATTTGTATCTTTTCTTTTTTTGTGGTTTATTTTGCTTTTTGCTGTGTAGGCCCGAACATGTTTGCTTTGTACTGTAAATATCGTGTAAAGCTTTATTTGCTTGAATTTGTTACAAAAACCTTCGAACTATCGACTAGCCCACAATTGTAATCAAAGACGATGACTTGGATGCTTTGCTTGCATGTGTCGCAAATATTGACAATTGACCCACAGTCATTACAAATGACTTTGTAGTCTTCTACAGTGTGTTCTACAAAGCATGCACTTAAAATGCCCATTCATCAACGTACAGTGGGCATATTAGCTCTACTCAAAGTTTGTTCTGTAAAGAAAGAGTTATGATAGGAAACATTGAAATAAATGTGGAATTTGGTTGAATCACATAGCATACTTTTTAGAGAGCTGGTTCCTAAAAGTTACGAGATAAGAGATAGATATCAAATAACATGTTAGCTGAAATAAAATGTGATTTTAAAGTAATTATAAATTTGTACATAGTTTTCCATTTCTATATAAATAAACATATATATTTTCATGTGTATTTATAGATAAAGATAGCTAAAAAAAATATTTATCTAAAAAAGTTGCATCTTTTTCAACGATTTCACACTTGCGGCATCAGATATTTCCAAAAGCTTATTTTATACAGGGTATTTTTAAGTATTAAACTACGTATCTTTGGTTAAAATTCGACAGATTTTGTTGGGTGCCGCAGTAACAAGTTCGTTGCCTAAGTCTTCCGTTTATCTGCAAGCTTCTTAGTAAATCACAAGAATAGAGAAGTATTGTTGGCCAGGTGTTTGGCTTGGGTGGATGCTGCACGACAAATTAACACATCAAGGTCATTGCAGCATGTTGCAGTCGTTGTTTTTGTGACACTGCAACGGCAACAAGCTGCAGATGCAGATGCATCAGCATCCTTATGAGGGCAAGCCGGAAGACAACAATTGCCGCATCCTATTGCACTCGACTTGCACTTGAGGCGCTGCTTGGGGTAGACAAAGTGTGAAAGTATTTAGTACAAATGCGTTAACTTGTGCACATACTAAATGCAAATGTGGCAAATGAGCAACAACAACAGCAACAAGCAAACACCTGTTGCCCCAGTCAAGAGATTTAACCAGGACCGCCAACTGACTGACTTTGCTGACCATCTCCAGTTCAGTCTTCGAGTTCAATTTCGAGCTGCAACTTTTAGAGACTGTTTAATTAAAAATTAAGGCAAATAACTAATTTGTATTAAAAATTTGAGTTATGATAATTTCAACAATAAAATTTACATATGTTTATTTGTATTTATTTCCAGAACACATACAAACTTTTGGGAGCACAATAGATCAACATATAGACATCTGCAATGATGAATCAGGATAATCCATATGCGGTAAGTTAAGTCTCAAAGCCGAGGCAAAGCATATAATTTATACGGAATTTATAACAAGTCTGTTTGACTGGCTGTAAGCCCAATCGTAAAATGTCGCATATTTTAACACAAAAAGCAAAACGCATGATATATGCAGAGCGGCAAGCACACAAAAGCAACAAAAGAAAAACAAAAACAAATAAAAAAAATATACTTTTATCAGCGTTGTGACGAAGTTTAAATACCCTATTGACCAATCTGAGTCTGTATAAATTAGCAAGCAAGTCTTAAACCTGTTGGTTCTAGCTAACTTTATAAGAAAGAAAAAAAGATGGTGTAAACAACTTTATTTATTATTTTTTCTTTGATTTATTATATTATATGCAGAAACGACAGTTGCGATCGATCATTGAATAGAAAAATAATCCGTTTAAGATTCGACATATGTATTGATTGTCAATACCCTCTAGCAGGGTACAAGTTTAGATTTATTTACGAGCTAAATGTATGCAATCTGATAAAAATCAGATAACAACGTTTTTATGGGACTCACATCTCCAAAAAATGCATATTAAAGCAAATGAAATGCCAAGTTAATTTGGATTATTTTGCGTGGCTTTGATAACGATTTAAAAAATGAAACGCTCATTTTGATTAGTATCATTGATAAGACACGGCAATGGAAAATTCGAAATCGATGTTTAAAAATCGAAAACGAAAACAAAAGCGCTTCCGCATCTCGCAATTGGGCGCACAAATTTATGAATTATGAGCTTTTGGAGGCCCATGCATAATTACCCAACATTTATGGAGGGAGAGAAAAATTCATAATAATAAAAATATCATAAGACAGAAAGAAAAAAACAGTGGCTTAAACCAGTTTATACAACAACTTGAGGCGAAAATATTTAAATGATGTCATAATTTTTAGAAAAGAAAAAAAAAACATACCAAATAAATATAATAATCATAATACACACTACTCAAACACACACACACACACCAACACACTCTTCAATGCTGTTCGATCTTCATAAACGGCAGCTGCGATCGCTTCACCTGTTTTATTTCTATGAAATTTTTTTTTTTTTTGTGAACTTTATGTCAACTTAAATTAATGCAGATCAATTAGTTAATATTATTAAGCGTCTCAAATGGTAAAAACTGATTTCTATACAGAAATTTGGAATGGGTTCAAAACAACGTAAGTTGTTGCTAACATGGCACTAAATGTCAATATTTGAATATTAAATTTTATTTAAGTGCGTTTTTTATGGACTTAAGCTGATTTTTGAATACTACAAAAACCGTCGACAACGGCAACGACAACGGCCCCCTAAAAATGAGGTTGCCAAAAGGGGCGGATCCGCCGTAGTGTTAATTAGTTGAAATGTGAGACGATAAACTAAATGCTTGATTTAAAATTAAGGCGACAATAAGAAGAGGAACAAATTAGCAGTTTTTGACTTAGAGATTAGCCTGATTTCAATAATAATAATAATAATTTGAACAACAAAATAAACTGTGATTATTATTTATGAGACAAATTTAGCAGAAACAATAAAACTCGACTAGTTTCATGGAGAGTTATATAAAAACTAAATCAGCATATTAGCGATAGACAATTGCTATGAAAGATTCAAATGACAGTCTAAATCTCGATTTAGCTGATTCCAATTATTGTTCTAACAGCTGAAAATATCATTCAGAACCCTTCATTGATTGTGCTCAATAATGTAAAGCTTAACTATTATTCAGATGTGCTTGCAGCGAAATAAGCTTGCCATAAAAATTAACAGACTCTAAAATATCATTAGTATAATCTGTAATTAGCCAGAATGAAGTTGTAGTGGCAACTGTTTTAATTCGTTTGAGGCAACTTAAGCTTCAGTTTTAATTGCTAGGAGCACAACTTTGTTGGCTAAATCGTATCTGGTATTGTGTGTATTGTGGACTCTAATTTTGTTGCTAATCAAATGTATAGATGTAAGCTGTTACGCCCTCTACTGTTTTGCCGTATGGCAAACAAAAGAGTTGAACAACAAACTGAACAACTGGTGAAAATCAACTGAAAATTCATATTGACCGACACAGAGAAACGCATTACAATGTTGAGTTATGTGTGCTTGAGTGTGTGAAGCTGCCTGCGGCATGGTCCAAACGGGGCAGACAGACAGATGACTTGGAATTGACTTGGTGGCTTACAGTCAAATGCACTTCGACTCCGTCGCATGCATCTGCAACTCCATTTCAAGCTCCAACTTTGGTATCTTTTCTATTTGCATTTTCAACTTGCTGCTGTTGCTGCTGCTGCTGCTCCTGCTGCTGTTACTGACCATTTTGGTCATAAACATTTGCGTAATGGATTTTTTCATATTTTGTTGGCTGCTGCGAACACACAAAGTAAATTAATTACGAGCTGCTCGGCTCTGCCAACATATGTGCACGTTCGGAAAATTCTCGCACAACAACAAAAAAAAAAATAAATATTATAAATGCCTAAAAATAAATAAGCCAAAGCCATGGCTAGCTAAACATGGCCAAAATGCAAAAAACAGAAGCACACTCAGCAAATTAGCAAAAGCCCAAAAAGCATTTACCGCGCTCCAAACACACAAAATGTAATTACAGCAACTAACAGCGACAGCAGCGGCAGCAGTATTGTTGTAAATGCTGTTTGAGTTGTTTGTGTGGTTTGTTGTTGCTGCTGCTGTTGTTGTTGTTGTTGTTGTTGGCTGCGATTTTTGTTGGTTTGTGGTTGTGTAGCTATAGCCGGTTGCAATTTTTCACATGCGTAGCCAGTTTTCTGAGGAGCTGTAAAAGTTGTTCCGTCTCATGTTGTTGTTGTTGCTGTTATTGCTGCTGCTGTTGTTGTTGTTGTTGCTGTTGTGCGACTCCTTGTTGGAATTTTTACTCGTGTGGTGTACATGTTGCGGTTGATAACTCAATTAGAATGTTAAATTAATGTTCGCCACAAGAAATTAACTTGCAATTAGAAAATGCTTGTTACAAAACGAAAGACTTAGGACACGAACTTGATATGCTAAACAAAAACGAAAAAAATGAACAGCAATTAAGATACAGCGCGCATGAGGCAGACGAAATAAATTGAAATAATTAAACAAGTGGACAAACGGTCAGACAATTGCTGGCCAAGCCGATGATTTGTCTTACATAATTGGCCAGAGAAGTTATAGGGCAGCAACCAAGTCGACTTTGCCTCGCCTTTCATTTGGTTTCATTTGGTTCCGTTCCGTTTTGAGTAGACAAGTCTATTGGCCTGGCCAAAAACTAATGATGATGATGCACTGCACGCATTTGCACTATTTATAATTTCGTGAAGGCAGCAAGGCTCTAGCCTCTGACTCTGACTTCGAGTCCGACTCCACCTCCAAGCACAACCACAACGGCAAGATTTTGTCTGTGGCACATGTGTCTGGCGAGTGCCAAAAGATCAATCCTGAAGCTAGTGGAGCTTAGGCTTGATGACTTTACTAGCCAGCCAACGTCGACTTTGGCAATTGAGTGAGAGCACAGACAACTTCATTTATTTGCCAGATACATTTCAGGCGCCCCCAAAATACAGCCTCATCCTGTGGCAGACATCATTTGGGATTTTTTTATCTCTTGTTTTTTTTTTGTTTGTGCCTTTTGGCCAAACAACATGTAACTCCTTTGATTTGGTGGGTTGTGCTCGCGTGGTGCATGTGTAATCAGTTATTCGTTATTTTGTTGCATGATTAATGCCCGAAATTAGCGAACTGAAAGTCGTTGCAACATACCACAAATGTTGCACAAATGAGTTAGTCAACGAACTTGAACGAACTTCAGAACACAACACAACAATTACACTAGTTTTGGAAAACAGCGCACTTCCTCTCAACCAAGATGATGCCCTGGCTAAAAAGCAAAAAAGAAAAATGAAAAAAACATGCATCAGAAGTCATTATTTCCGCCCGCCGTAACTAGTACTACAAACAACTGGCTAACCTTGACAAAAATCCTACACAGCTGAATGCATTAGTAGTTCAAAAAAACAACAAGAAAAATAGGCAAAAAAAAAAAAATAGCAAACTAACTACTTGCAAGCCAAAAGCAAAGTACCGACAAAGTACCCAAAACAAAACGCTATTAAACTTCTATTATTTAAGTACCACATTGTGCACTGATACTGAAAACGAAAACGAATACGAATACGAATACGAAACGAAACGAGACGAAAGCGAAGAAGACCACAAATAAAAACAAAAACAAAAAGAAAAAGAAGAAAAAAAACAACCGACCCGGTCAGCAAAACGATAATGAGGCAGCATTGTGCTGACTATAAGTCTGTGCAACTCCCCACTGCCCACACCCCTTCGATACAAGACTCACTCGTCGTGCTCGAATCTTGAATCTCGCGTACTGTCGACTGTAGCTAACAGAGCATAAATCCCAAAGCCAAAGTACTTTGCAAATTATGCAATATTATGTAATTATACAGACAATTCAGCAACGCAGCTAACCCATGCTGCAGAAGGGGGTAGTGGGGAGGGGCTGAAAATACTGCTAAGCAAAACGCAGCCAACTCACCAAAAGTATATTACTTGATCTCTGGCTTTTTGCGTATATTTGTGAAAAGCTGAGCGGAGAAGCTGAAATGTGAAAATGATTGAGCGCATTATTTTCAAATTAGCGCGTGGCTCGCTGCAAGATAAGACAAAAGGGGGCGGCGGTGGGGGCTGGGGCACTAAAGTGCTCTGTCAAGTACTTCAACTCCATGCTTCGATAACAAACGCCTTTTCATATGCGATGGCCTTGACGAAGGTTTTTTTTAATTAACGGGTAAAAAAGAGAGAAGTGGAACTTAGATAAAGTATTCGAATATAGGTTTAACTGGATTGTGAGGGAAGAATCACTGAAATCTTAGTAAAATATCTTATCAAAGACTTGACTATAAAAAAAAAAACTGGATTGTGAGGGAAGAATCGCTGAATCCTTAGTAAAATGACTATAAAAAAAACCAAGTTTGTCTTACTTACATTAAATAAATATTTCTAACATCCATATAGAGCCTACACAAGTTAATAAGCTTGTTCGGTTGACCTTTATTCTTAAAATTTGTATTCCTTTTTCGATCACAACAGTTTTATATAATCATATATAATAATTAATAAAACAAAGTTTTATTTACTTTGACAAGAAGTTTTTATAAAATTGTATATGATTTCCCACGTCATTCTGCAAATGCGATATTAAAATATATGAGATCAGCAAAGCCAATTTTTGGAAATACTTTTTCTAATACAAATTCAAGCTAATTTTAAAAATGGAAGTAAAAAGAAAACACATTTAAAAGAATCTTAAAAATGAATATTTTACTTCAACTTAGAAAATACAAAGGATATGTGAAATGATTTTCCTTTAATATAAAATAAACTATAACAAATACAAAAAAATAATATAATAGGTCATTTAGCTAGAGCATACAGGCTTCGTTAGCACGTTCAAATCATATTTAAGTATCGTAATTTTGTTGTTGTTAACTTGGCCCATTGCTGTAGCTTTTGCTTTTGCTGCTTTCGATTTCAAGTTCAACACTTGCCAGCCGCCAATGTGTTCCGACTGGTTGCCCTGCCACTTTATTACGTGGATTGTTGATTGCCAACTGTTGGCGCCCCCCGTTTCATCGTCAGCGGGGGGGTAAGAGAATGTGGTGGGTGGAGAGAAGTTTTCCTCAAAGAAGCGTAACAAAATTGTTATTATTTCGGCTTGCAATCCATAATCATAATAATAATAATAATAATATTAATAATACCAGTGATGACGTTAATGATGATAATGGTGCAGCGGCAAATGTTTGCCTTAAGGTCAAGGTTGTGCACCGTTTATTGGAGGCAACTTTTGCGTTGTGGTGTTTGGTAATGAGCTGCCAAATTGTTAGAATTGTGGTTAGCTGGGAGTCAAGACTCTCAACCACACAACAGTAACAAAAGCAACAACAACAACAACAGTACAAAGCATTCAATTAATTGGCCAGCTGGCCATGTTTATAGAGAATACTTAAGTTGAGAATCCAAATGCGACGACCTCTGCACGACTCACAAGCGATTTAGCGCAGCAAATTGAATTAAATTTATATAAATTGCATAGAGACAAGTATTCACCTATCTATCTGGCTATCTGACTATCCGACTATATAATATAATATAGCAACAGCATCAGCAGATGTCCGCTTACATTATAGACCTGAGCAATGAGCCGAGCAAATTGTGCCCATTGTTATTTGTAAATCGCGCATTGCGCTTTTAATAACAAATGCGACTATTTGCTTTTGTTATTATTTATTTTTTTTTCAATTTTATTTTTTATTTGTTAAATATTATTATTGTTTTTACTGTTGCGGCGCACGTGTAGGGATGAGCATTGAAGCATTGGCTTTGGCATTGAAAGCAGCTTGGCCAAATCAACATTAAACACAAAAAAGAGATTCAAACAATATTCCAGTTATATCATTGGAAAACTTTGAAATTGACTTATTTGGCTCTTCCCACGCCCCAAAAATATTCGTTAGCTTAATTCCATTTTAATTAGCAATCTTTCTGCAAAGAGCAAAAGGCCAACAACGAAAATATTATTAGATTGTTATGTTTCTAGGTATATATATTTTTTTAAATGTTGTTTACAATTCAAAAACATTTTTATATAGGTGATCTTTTCGACTTCTACAATTGGTCTTGAGAGAAGCGAAATCTGCTTAAAATAATCCTTTTTTATTTATTTATTAAATGTACTCGATTTATTTCTGACACTGACAATATTGTTATAGAGCTGTAAGATTTCTAAGTAGTCTTTTTCATTTAAAATTTAATCCGGAAAATCGTCAACATTTGTTGAAACTAGGCCAAACCAAATTCCTATGGTTTAAAAGTTAGCAATTTTATTTTCTTTTTGATTACCATTTAATTACTTGTTATATAAATCGAAGCAAAGCTCTAAATAATTTTTGCATGTTCCCACGCCAAAAAATCCGAAGCACAAAAATAGAAAATAAATCACAAATTCAATTTTAATTAGCCGCATTACGAATACGTAAATTTCTGTGTTGCGCTGTGTGGCCGCTGTCGAGATGCCGTTGGCTGTTGCTCCGATGAGGAATGCTTATTAACAAGCAACTTGCTGAACATTTACACCAGGACCAGCAAAATGGCTAAAGCAAAAGCTCCAGCACTGGGCGGGGCAGCGCAGGGCCAGGAGGCAGCTTTCTTTGGGGAAAGAAATGATTCATGCGGCTAGTTGCCGAGTTGCTGCAAACGTTGTGACTCCTGCTGGGTATTTTGGTGTTGCCTGCTTGCTTTTTGGCTTTGTGTGTGTGTGTCTGTGTGTGTGTGTGCTTTGGATATGGCCAACGTTGTCTCGCCGTGGCGCAGACTATTAACTTTGAAAGTTGTTTAAGCAGGCGATGCCAGCAGCAGCAGCAGCAACAGCAGCAGCAGCAACCTCCACCTTCTACTTTTTGCATTGGGCGAGCATCGTTGTTTTTGTCGCCGTCATCTGCTTTGCCTCGGCCTTCTCAGACTTTGCCTCAGCCTCAGCCTCAGCCTCAGCCCCAGCCCGAGCCTTACTCGAGCAGTTGCAGTTGCAGTCAGTGTCATCGGCGGCAGCGTCGCGGCTCGTGGGAATTGGATCATTAGAAGCAGCGAGAGCGCGCCGCAGAAGTTGGTCAACTAGTCGCAGTCGCTGTCGCTGCTGACGTCGCCGTCGCTGCAAAACGTTTTGCATGTGTTTTGTTAGTGGTTTGCTGGCAGTGTTGCCACCGTTTCTTCTTTTTGTTGTTGTTGCCAGTTTCTGTTGCAGGCTTAAAGAGGCGCGATAAGTAAATGTGTCCGCGTCTCTTTTATTTGCACTTGCACAGTGCACTTTTTCCTTCTGTTATTGTTATTGTTGTTGTTGTTGTTGTTCATTTTTGTATTGTTGCTGCTGTTGCCCAGCCTGGGCGACCCCAGTGTTGTCGCTGTTGTTTGCCTGTTGTCGTTGTCTTTTTCTTAGTTTATTTGTTTTGGCTGCCTCTCTTTTTTTTTCCTTTTTTGTTGTTGTTTTGGCTGCCTTCGTGGTTTATTTTTCGGTGTGTGTTGCATGCGATTTATTTGTTTGTTGTTTCGTTGTTATCTGTGCGAGCTTTTTTGGCATTTTCTTCTGCTTCTTCTTTGCCATCTTCTTGTTGCTGTTGTTGTTGGGTGCTACTTTTCTGCACTTTTTTTTGCCACAGCCATTGCCTGATTTCGGGAGTCAAAAGTCAATTAAATAAGAGCAGTGCACAAGCTTGTACTTCTTGTTGTGGTTGCTGCTGTTTTGTTTTTTTTTTTTTGTTTTTTTTTTGTTTTTTTTTTTGGAAAACAAGCAATTTGTGCAACTATGTGCCTATGAAGGCGCTATGGGAACCATTTCACCAACTCCTTAGCAATTGCTACATTTGAGAAGAATTTTGCTTTTGGTGATTTATGAAAAAGTGGCAATTTTGTGGGTCATATCTGGCAAAACACTTAAACGATTATATTTCTTGTCTAATTTTGAAGAAATCTATGCTAACTAAAAGATAAATTTCTGAGTTAACTAAGGAAATATTTTATGTAGGGCCAAATTTTCAAAGAGATATTTATATTTGCCCAAAGCACTTGTAAAATCAAACTGTAAAATAGATTTACTTCACTGCGTAAAACTTTCTATAGCTTCCTCAATTGAAAAAAATGCAGTAGTCAACAATTAGTTTGCTCGTGTCGCATTTGCGGCAGACACTTCACATCACTTGACTGTCGTTTGTCGTTTGTCGGACCGTCAACTGCTGCAACAGCAACAACAACAGCAACAGCAGAAGCAGAAAAAAGCACGAAACAAAAATTATACAAAATGCGATTGCACACAAATCATGAGAAACGCTCCCAACACACAGTTTTTTTTGCTATTTTTTTTTTTGGCCCCCCTGCTGCTGCTATAAATTTAGCCTGGTGTCTGTCTGGCTGTCTATCAGTTTGTCTGGCAATCTTGTCTACTCTCTGTCCCTCTCTCTCTCGCTCTCTCTCTCTCTCTGTCTGTCTCTACTTCTGTGTTGTTCGACTGGCTCAAACGCTTGACGTACTGAGCTTTGAGTCTTTAGCCCCTTTTGATTCGCATGTGTCAAGTCATTGGCATCTAGTGCAGTTAAATGCTCATTGAATCAACAGGCAGCAGCCCCAACCAACAGCCGCTAAAGTCAGCTATACAAGTTTATGCCAAATCATGGACGGGCATTCAAAGTCACAGCTGCAGCAGCAGCAGCATTAACTACATCAACAGCAGCAACAGAAAAAAAAACGAAAAAAAACTGAAACAACTTTAAATGCAATTTCCAAAGCGTTTACTAATTTGTTAGCCAAGTTTTTTGCCCTTTAAATTTTCGCTTGAGTTGAAGTTGCAGCTTTTCACCGGAGGCGCCAGGTGGACTCGCGACACGGCCTGTCAATTGCTGGTCCAATTTGCTGGCCAACAATATTTAGTGGGCTCACACACGTTCAGACGAGCACGCGCGCTCAAATGTCAAGCCAAACACTTGTAGCAACAATTGGCACCAGTTTCGCCTGCTGCTCGTTTGCCTAAGCTAACATTTAAAATTGTAACAAATGCCACAGAGCTTGGCAAACGTGTGGCTTCAAGCCAAAACAGCAACAAGCAACCAAATGGTTGCACCACCAGCACCACAATACTCAGAAGAAAACCTCACACATTTTGCACGCATTTGCATAACAAGTAACGGCACAAGAAAAACGCTGTATAACGACTTAATTAATACTCTATTATATGGGAAAAGCAATTAAAATGAAATTAAATATAAACAAGATAAATTTAAACATAAATCAAAAAATATTACTTGGCTACCATTTATCAATTTGAATAAATGAAGATAACATTAAATTAAATAAATAAATGAAGATAATATAACTGTAAAAAATGTAATAAATGCAAAGCAATGACTACATTTACAACATGATTTATGTAGACAACATTTAACTAAAATGTTGTCTTTAATAAAAGAAATATTTTAAAAGCAATTTCCTTTAAATGGATATGGCTTTAACAATTGACTCACAGGCTTTCTAATAAATTCAAAGTTCCCGATTCATTTTGCATTTGTAAGCTTGTTGAGAGACCCACATGTTCTGGAGTCTCTACATACATTTTCCTTGCAGATTTGTCTTGGTAAATCATACGCGCACTCGTTTTCTATTGAAAATTAGACACTGCTTTTGAGGCCTCAACGTATTCCGTCGATTTTCAGCATAATTTTAACCGTTTGGCGGATGGTCTCAAATTTTAAGCGGAAATTGCACAAGCACTTGACACTTGGCCACTTGTCCGTTGCATTCTAGACGGGAAGGCAAACAGTGCGAGTGCATTTAAATTTCGCATGAGCTCATAAAAATAGTTACAAATTAATTATAATGACAAAGAGACAGTAAGTAAACGTATGAAGGATGAGCCCCAAGGGGGAGGGTGAAGGGGGTGTGGGTTAGAGGCAGGGAACACAGCAGCATCGTACAGCAGCATCTGAGCACATTATAAATCTAAACATTTCCTGCTTGACAGCTTGAAGAGCTGGCAGTGAGCGACTGAGACAGCAACGATGATGCTTCAAGTCACAGCAGCAGCAGCAACAACAACAACAACAACAATAAGGAAAGAGATAAATATTAAAAACTTTACTTTTCATCAACTCAGCTCATAATTATAGTGTTTTAGTTAATGTAGTTTAGACAGAATCTTGATTGTGTGCGGCAGCAATTAGCTAAGTACAAATCAAACGAAAGACTTAGGCGACAAACTAGACGCAAGCTCCAACAGAATGATGAATGGCGCCAATGCAACCAAGATGAAAAGGATAAAATAAGGAAACCACACTCGCACACACATTTCATCATTTGTTAATAATTTTTTTTTTTTTTTTTGCAATATAAAAATTTTCTAAACTCAGCACACAAAAGTGTAACAAATACTAATTTGCACGCAAGCTGGCTAAGAGAATTGCAATTCTCTAGACAGGGACTGACTCTATGCCTATGATTGATCACTCCCCGAGGGCCATGTTGTCGTTTCGTTAAGGGCCATGAAAATGTGTATAAATTCTTCTTTTATTATTTGCTGTTTTGCTTTACTGCAGACAGCGCGATGCGCATTTGACAAATTGCTCGCAACTCGCAATTCGCTGGCCAGGCCCGTGACTAAGCTCGTTCTGGGATAGGTCTCAGATCCGGTAACAGCGAGCTGTGAGATGAGATGCGATGCGATGCGTGTGCAGCTGACAAAATGCCTGAAGTATTTGTAACGCAGAAAAAGAAAGCAGAACGGGGCAAATGTCCAAAGCGAGCAAATGCCATACACACGCTATACAACAATTTCGACAATTTCTGGGAGGGGAAACATTTACTTTACATAAATCGCTTTGATTTAGACGAGTTCGCATTACAAACATGACTCATCAGCATCAAAAGAAGCAGCTGTCGGCTGCCTCAAGCTATTTCGACTTGTTTTCTACAAATTTTAAGCATGTCAAACAAATAGTTAAAACGATGTGTCGAAAAAGAAAAATTTAGTTTTATGTAAATTTTGTTATGAATTCAACCATTTATGAAGAACATCATACAAATATTTTATTAAATTTTATATTTTAAACAAAGAAAATAATCACACTTCCCCACACATTGTGATCGCTAAACCGAGTTTTGATTGCATTACGCAAATCTTGGGACTATAATTTTGCCATG
Source organism: Drosophila fungiperda (assembly GCA_035042345.1). Lineage (NCBI taxonomy): Eukaryota > Metazoa > Arthropoda > Insecta > Diptera > Drosophilidae > Drosophila > Drosophila fungiperda. The sequence goes on from JAWNLM010000021.1 coordinate 1,433,371, forward strand.
TTTTTTCTTACTGTTGTTCGCATCACTGCTACAAGGCAACACCAACACAACATTGTGCTGCCGTCTTCAGTGTCGACGAGTCATGAATAAAAAATTAAATAATAAAAAACAAAAAATGTAAAAAACCAAATAAAAAATAGACAAAAACTAGAACAATTTGTTTCGAGCATTTTGCGCACAATGAACAAAGCGAGGCAATTGCTTTGTGCATGATTTCATTTTAATTAAATTATGTTTTTTTTTCGCTCTTGCGCTTTTTTATGATTGCATGCAAACAATGCGAGACGAGCACATGGCTGACTTTTATGGGGCCTTCCCCCCCGCACAAACACCCGCAAGCGTAGCGCGGAGTTTAGTGGATGTGCAAAATTTGTTTGCCATGCAGCGCATTTGGTATTACGAGTAGTATTTGTGGCAGTTGTACACGTTGCCAAGGTCAAGTTGGGCAATTATCATAATTTTTCTTATATAATTATTTTTATTTGTGCTGCGCTTATTTGGCTAAAAACGACGCGACGGCTACGTTAATGGCACTTAGCTCAACTACGAGACGATGCGATGAAACTGGAGTAAACGTGCCTTTAATTTAATTTTTTTTCATAACTGAATAATTTTGATAATTTTATATTTTAATGAGCTTGATATATCTCCACATTGCATCATCACACAAACCATAAAATATTTAAAATTCTACTTGCTATTTTTGTTTAACTTAAGGTTAACAACAAATAACAAGCAACAGCAAAAAATAGCAGCAGCTATAATTAATCACACACAAAATCAACAAGATCCAAAAATATATTTTTGTACTGTCAGTTTTGATGACGACGCGGGAAATTGGTGTTGAGCTGATCAAATCAACTGAATTTTTTGTACCCTGTCAAAAAGGCGAATAACAAGGGTATTTAATAGATTCGCAGATGTGAAATGCGAAATTGTATAAATGAAAACTAAACTTATTGGTCTTAATATTTTGAAATTTTAAAATTGTATTTATATTTTTTATATGTGTCACAGTATCATATTGAGATATACACTAAATATAAGCTCTTCAACAGGGTATTTATTACATAAAATGAAATGAGGACAAAATTACACTTATACTGGTTTTTATTTTGGATTTATTTTTGTTAGTGGCATCGGGTACTTAGACAACCTATAAGCAAAATATACCAACTAACTGAAATAAATTGGCTGTAGCTGAACTCGTCAGTAAATGCAACACGGGCTGAGCGTGCTGCTTAACAAATTGCGAACACATAATTTATTTTAGCCATAGCAAATATATTAAACAAAAATATTAACATGAAATGCAAATAAAATATTTTATTTAAAGTGCATTGTTTCAGCATTTGTTTGTTTCATAACACTTTCACTTAATTGCTACTAAATGTTGTTGGTTTGCGCTCAGTTTGGTTTCGTAGAATTATGCAATAAGCGAGGTTAATAAATTTCAGGAAAACCTGTACCCAAATTAGTGGTTTGCTTAAAAAAAATATGAACAATCGGGGGATTTATAATGAAGTCATACGATAAATATGAACATGGAATATGATATGCTTAAACAGTGGCACCTAAAATGTATTTTTTGTTTTATTTATTTTTAGATTCTTGTTATGCTTGAATATAGAATTAGGCAAGGTGACAAAATTAATAAGTTACAAACAAAGCTTGTGATAAATTGTAAATTGATTTGTATAGGAAATTTAAATTGTATTTTGTTTTTTTTTTTATATGGGTTTCGAATTGTTGATAAAGTTAATATGCTAAATAATAATAAGCAATTCTCCTCTTATTAAAACATTCACATGTCCGGCGAATAATTAAATCAACCCGACGGAAACATTGGGGTTAAATGCAAATAGGATTTTAATCGATATCGCAAATCATTTGCTGACACTTTCAAGCAACGGCACAAAAGTAGGTTCAGAGCGGCAGCTGAACGAATGTGGTAGCCAGTATCGTCCGGTAATCTATCTATAGCATCGCATATGATATATGCACATATCGTATGCATACTCGGCACATATCGGTTGTGTGTGTGTAAATCAGACAAAGGCTGGATTATCCCCAACGTGCAAAGCTAACGAACCACAGTTGAAAGTGTAAAAATGTTCTGTACTCTGTTTGTCTCTTTCTCGCTCATTCTGTTTCTATGTATCTTTGCATCTAGTGTCACTTGTCTGTTGTAAAATAAATGTTTATTGCTTTTTAATATTGCACATTGTCTGCATAAATTTCATGGCCAACAGACAGATCGCAGCCTCTGCAACTTTGTTATTATTCGTTCTGTATTTTTTGTTTTTATCCGATTTACTTGTGGTTTTTGTTTTTGGGTTTCTTCTTCGCTTTTCTTGTTATTTTGTTGTGTGATTTAAAATCAAACTAAATCTGTTGCCAATCCGCAGGTTGTTGAAACTTGAAACTCATAATTTTTAATTTATTTTATGTGATTTTTATTTGTCGATTAATCCAAGTAACAACAACAACAACAGCAAGCCGCCGCCGACCCGACGACGCTTTATGAAACCTAAACGTACAAAATTTATTTCCTACCCAGACGGAACAAATGGACGATGGCTTCAGCTGGGGCTGGGGAGCCAAACTCAACACATAACACGAAATCAGATTAGCATGTTTTACAGGCCGAACCAGCCAAGGAACTGAGCGAACTAAGCCAATTGGTGTGGTGCATTCTTTAAGCCACTTCCCCTTCCCACTCCCCTCTCCGCTACAACAACGAGAGGTTGCCACACAGTTCGTAGGTTGGCGGGGCAGACTGAGATTGAGACTGAGACCGACCAAAAGTGAATGTGTTGAATGCTTTCTCTACTTTGTAATGTGCCAATTGTTTGGACAGATGGGAAAAATTATTGCCGCGAATTGACAGTGGGGCAATTGGGGCTATAAAACATAAATCCCAACTAAAAAGTGAACTGCACTTAATGGGCTCCTCCAAACCGAGCCAAGCATGTGCAACCCACAAACAACAACTGGCAGACTTGCCACCTGCTGCAGCCAGCTGAAAGTATTTCTTTATAATGAGACCTACTCAAGATAGAAGATCAAACGATGCCAAAGCTGCAATTGTGACTGTTGTTCATAATTATATATTTTATGCCAAATTATTGGAAAATGTTGAATTGCCAAATAACATTAGAGCCACGTGTAGATTACAGATAAAAATCTGAAAAATTAAGTGAGATTCTATATATATATATGTCTCACCTGACTCATAAAATCCAAAAAACAAAGTTTGTTGAAAAGTCTCCCACGGCTTATTGTACAGGTTTGCGTGTGTGCGTGTCAACAGTGTTTTGCTCCAGTTTAAGCCACAAGTGCACAAGGCAAAAAAAAAACGCAACGCTGCCCGTGGCAGATCTAAGGCCCCCAAATGCCCCAAACACACCAACAACAAATAAAGTGCAGCAAAGCCATGAGACCTAACAACAACAATGATGGCAATTTGTTGATAAACATTTCGCTCGCAATAAATAAACAAATATATATGCGAGTACCTTGGCAACAAGTTGCTAAGGTCTATTGCGCCAGACAGTTCAAAGGAAGCAGGAGGCAAGATTGGTAACAGAAATAGGCATCAGCCAACAGGCAACTGGCAACTGGCAACAGGCAACAGGCAAACTGCCAACAAGCCATATAAATGCAAATGCTCTACACACGCTGCTTGTTTGCTCGCCTGCTCCGATGTTTGTTTGTGCTGTGCTCTGGGGCAATTTTTCATTTGATTTCATCTTCATATTTTATTATGCCCCAGCATCCAATACAAAATGCAGACAACTGCAGAGCTGCAGCAGAGCCGCAGCAGAGTCGCAGCAGAGCGGCAAACATCGTCCATTTTCATTGCCATTTCCCATTTGTTGTGCGGCTTGTGTGTGTGTTTCCTATGCTTTTCTTTCTTGTGATACCAATTTAGCGATATGACAAACTGTGTTTGCATTTTAATTTTTAATGCGTGTGAATTTCGCTGGCGGCGCACTTGCTCTCAGTTCTCTTGGAGTAGATAGATGCTCGTGTCATGATTTGCTGTTGCTTTTAATTGAAATTTTATGAATTTATTGCTTTTCCTTTTGTTGCTGTTTGTTGTTTGTATTTGTTGTTATTTATTTTTTTTGCATTGCACGCAAGATTGAGAGACTGGCGAAATAGAACACACGGCAAACTAATAACTTTCATTATTTTGTGCTCCTTTTATTTTCATGATCTGCAGATGAATCAGACTTGCAAAGTCTGTGGGGAGCCAGCAGCTGGATTTCATTTTGGAGCATTCACATGCGAAGGTTGCAAGGTGAGTGGATGTTTATTCATATATAAATACTTACTTCAATTTTAATATAAGATACAGATCGATTGTAAAATCAGATATATTTAATTTGGTTAATTTTAACTCGAGGACATATATTATTCTAGCGAAGTATAGTTAAAATTATTTAATGTATTCAAAATTTCTTAGTTTACTTAGATCATAGAATTAAAAGAGTAACTAACTAGTATTTGTGTATATAAATAATAACAATAATCGACACTCGGCGCCTCCCTGCCAATATGAATAACAATTATCGATCGCTATTGGCATTCCATATAATAAATAGCCAGCCGCATCGTGACAACGACGTAGAGTAAATGGTGCCATACCAAAACTGGAATGTTGAGTTCATTACGAGCAATATCAGACGAGCAAGCAATAATAACAACAACAACAACAACAAACAACAACAACAACAGAAAAAGCAACAATAAGATAAACGACAACAAAGAACGCCTCAGGCTAAGGTCAAAGTTAAACAAAAAGAGCGCTCCACAAAATGCATAATTGATTTAAACACGAGTATTTAAAATGCCCCAAGATCAGGCAACAGGACAACAGGGGGGGCGGTGAGGAGTTCAGATTTGTCGTTTCTTTTTTGTGTGCGCAAGGAGAAAAAGGTCAACTAACGTACAATTTGTGGGTCAGCATTATTTGATTTGTGCGCCATGGCGTGGGTCGGCTAATTTGACGCCCACCAAAAAGCAAAACAAAAAAAACCCCAAAAACAAAACGAAACGAAACGCGTCGCTTCAATGATGATGATTATGATGATGATGATGATGATGATGACGATGCAGCAGCAGAAGGCTAAAAGGCATTAGCGATACGAATACAAAGAGTGAAGGGTACAGTACAGGGGAGAGGCAAGGGAAGATTTCGATAAAACAAACAAAAGTGAATCCGCCTTGGCGCACAAAATTGCTTGTAAATAGCCGGCACAGTAAGTTCGTCCGGTTCTGCTGCTCTTTCAAACGAAACTGAAAACGAAAACGTAACTCAAAAGAAACCAAAAAGAAAAACAAAAATAAACACACACACACACATACACATACATATACATATACGTTATAAATATACGTATACGAAAATCCTCCATTTCCATTTCCGACCCAGTAATCTTGATGCCCAATTAACCTTAAAAGTGGATTTTCGCATTGTTTCTGTTTCTATGCGCAGTTCAATTTGCGCGTCTCCAACAACAACTCCAACGAACTCCACCTACGACGACGACGATGATGACAACAACAATAACAACAACAACAATAACAACAACAACTTAAACTGCAACTGACTGAATACTGATAGACATGACTGTCTCGTTGTTTGTCTGTCTGTCTTTCTGTCTGTCTGTCTTTCTGTCTGTCTGTCTTTCTGTCTGTCTTTTTGTCTGTCTGTCGGTATATTGTCCATACGCCAACTTGATTGCAAGCTCTGCTGCGCTGTGATTTACGTTCAACATTGCAACTTGGCATAAGTGTTGCACAGCCTATAACCTTTGCAACATGCTGTGCTCGCCAGCCAGCCAGCCAGCCAGCCAAACAGCCAAACTGCAACATGTTGTAGTCTTTTTCGTGCCGCATTGAATTAAATTGTTTGTTTGCTTTGCTGGCAATTGATTGTGGCCCAGCCAACGGTTAATGTGTGTAGGAGTAGCTGGATGTTGATGTGGCTGTGGATGTGGATGTTGCTTTTGTTGCATTTCGATTCGTTTCTGTTTCTTATTTTGGCAGTGCTTTTACGAGTTCTCAGCATCAACGCTACCAACAACAGCAGCCACTGATGAATCATCAGAAAATTTAATGAGTTATTCTTGCCGAATGACATCATGGCTAAAAGATCATAAAACTGCATTTAGAATACACAGTCAGACAAAAAAGAAATTGTTAGCAAGAAAAGAAAGCAACGCAACGTATTTGCAACCAAATCAAAAAGTGTCTGCACAGCTGGCAAATACCCTGCAAAACACAAGACTTGAAGTTCAAGAATAGGCAAACAATAGTTTTAAACTGAATGTTGTCGAAACGAGTGTAAATATTAGTTCAGTTTTAACTTATATTGTATGAATAATAAAAAAAATATATGAAATTAAAATAAAGAAGAAGAAGAAGAAGTAGAGTGCCAAAATTGTTGCAAGTTCAGGTAAACAGAATCCAAACTGAAGTACCAAAAAACTAAAAGAGAAAAGCGAATTTTTAGCTTAAGTGCGAATCAAGTCATGATTATAATTTATGCTTTAGATGATAACATAGAAGAACAAAATTTTAATATTTACATTGTTTGTGAATTTAAATTTAAATTTAAATGTTATTATTATTAAATTGGGGTCTTGTGCACTGCGACCTATTAGATCTATTGTGCCCCCTTCTGAGCTTATAGCTCCTCCATCAACCCCAGTTCCTAAACGAATGTCAGGATCTTTGATGGGTCGTGTGCTTCTATGTCATTGACATTCATAACATGCATCCCTAGGATGCTGCATCTTTTCTTGGCTAGGGCGATACATTCTGTTAGGATGTGAGTTGAGGACTTCTCCTCCCACTTTGGACAGCTGGCTTTTTAGTCTACAATGTCCTGTCAGTAGACCGACAAGTATCCTTATCCTATTCCTACCCATGGATATTACTTGCTTAAATTTAAATATTAAGAGTTAGGTTTTGATAAGGCATACTTTTATAGCAAATATATATATTAAGTGTCGCACTTTTTCGAGCTTGAACTAAATTAATTTGTACATTTTGAACTCTACTTTTTTTGCAGTCCTTCTTTGGCCGCTCGTACAACAATTTGTCTTCCATATCGGACTGCAAGAACAACGGGGAATGCATCATTAACAAAAAGAATCGGACTGCCTGCAAGGCGTGCCGCCTGAAGAAGTGTCTCATGGTTGGCATGTCGAAGAGTGGCTCACGGTACGGTCGACGCTCCAACTGGTTCAAGATCCACTGCCTGCTGCAGGAGCAGCAGCAGCAGGCGGTGGCTGCGATGGCCGCCCATCACAACAGCCAGCAGGCTGGCGGGGCGACGAATGCAGCTGGAGGCGTATCGAATGGTTGTGTGAAGGGCATGTCGGGGGGACCGGGACAAGCGGCTGCTGCTGCTGCTTTGGGCATGCTGGGGCATGCGGGGGGCTATGCGAGTCTGTATGGGACGGGACCACCGCGCAGCAAGGAGGAGCTGATGATGCTGGGACTGGATGGCAGTGTGGATTATGGGGGCATGAAGCATCCAGGGCTTGTGGCTTCACCCTCGGTCAGCTCACCGGACTCGCACAACTCGGACAGCTCGGTGGAGGTGAGCAGTGTACGTGGCAACTCGCTGCTGCAACTGGGCGGTGGCAGCAGCAAGCCAAATGCGGCCGGAGATGCCGGACAAACGGGCAGCGGCACAGCACCTGGACGGCCGCCACAACTGCGCAAGGATTTGACACCGTTCCTGCCCTTGCCATTTCCGGGTCTTGGTACATTGCCAGTGATGCCACCGCCAGCGTTTTTGCCGCCCTCTCATCTGCTCTTCCCGGGCTACCATCCTGCGCTCTATTCCCATCACCAGGGTCTCCTGAAGCCGACGCCGGAGCAGCAACAGGCAGCGGTGGCCGCTGCTGCAGTGCAGCATTTGTTCAACTCCAGCAATGTGAGTGGTCAGCGCTTTGCGCCGCAACTGCACACAGGGACGCCCTTCTCTAGCCACAAGGAGGAGTCGGCTCTCAGTCCCAATCACAACAACAACAGCAACAACCATTTGCTGCCGAATGGCAGCAGAACTGCTGTGTCCAGTGCAGCAGATGAGCTGACAAAACGTTTCTATTTGGATGCGGTGCTTAAGTCGCAGCAGCACAGTCCACCGCCGCTGGCAACAAAGCTGCCCCCACACAGCAAACAGGATTACTCCATATCGGCGCTGGTCACACCCAACTCGGAGAGCGGGCGGGAACGTGTGAAAAGCAGGCAGAGCAATGGGGAGGCGGATGACGAAGAAGAGGAGCGAGAGGTGGCTCTAACCACGGGCAACGAAAAGATTGGTGAGGATGAACTGGAGCCGCAGGAGGTGGATGAGGATGATGAGGAGGATTTGGTCGTATCGATGACGCCGCCAAGTTCACCAGCCCAGCAGCAGCAGCAGCAATCACAGATCGACTCAGAGCAGCCGACGGAACAAAGTGGAGGAGCAGCACAGGATAATCCCATTGATTTGAGCATGAAAACCACTGGCAGCAGCAGCTCGAGAAGTAGCAGCAGTATTAAGAGCAGCTGCCAGGAGGCTGATACCGACTTCTACTGTGACAATGAGGCATCTGCCACAGTTCCTGTTAATATCAGTTCCGCAATCAATGATGAGGAGGACAAGGAAGTGGACACATCAGCTCAGGTCGAGCTCGGGGAAATGGTGAAGACCAGCGTTGAGCAAAACCACAATAACAACAACAATAACAATAACAATAATAACAATAGCAACAACAATAATAACAACAACAACAACAACAACAATAGTGACACAAGTGATAATGAGGCAAACGAGAGCATCAAACGCAAATTGAATGAACTGATACAGGAATCGAATGGCTCGAAGCGTCTCCGCTTGGATTCCGCATCACCAGCAGCAGCAGCCACCAACTTGGCCGTCAAAGTGGCCATCTCAACGGCACTCGATTTGACAACCAAGGTTTGACCATAACCTCACTAAATGCTGCTCAGAATGGCGACAATCATTTGCTGGACTTAACACTATGCAACATGAAATTTGTTTTGACAAGCAAACAAAATTATTATTTTTAAAATGTTTATTTTTTTTTGTTTATAAATAGTTAACATACTTGGAAATGAACATGGAAATATTTCCAAGCAGTATTTTTTATTTCTTTTGGATAATGTTAAATATTAAATTACCATCTTTAAGTTTTGTTTATCATACAGTAGCCCCAAAAAACCAAAATTTTTGATTCAAAAAGTTTTAAAACTTTAAAATATAACCGCAGTTAGGCCAATTAAAATTGTAACTATACAAAAAAAAAGTAGTGAAATTATTAACAGTTTTTAAATGATACATTATCATTTAATAAAGTAACATTAATTCTAATAATAACAAATACATTTAAATGTAATATTTAATTTATTTTAATTAAAATTAAAAGAAGAAAGAAAAGCTAAAATATTTGGTGCAAAATTAATTGATCTTTTTGTTGCATAGTGTTATTCGAAGTATAAATAAAATGAACCTTTGACCTACCTTGCCCTAGAATCCCATTCTCCCTCCTCCCGCCATGCCAAATACAACAACAACAACAACAACAACAGGTGCGTTCAATGTTAAGATTGTGGTTCGTGTTGATTTGTGTCTTGTTTTAAGATATTATCACATCGTTTAAAACCACTAACGAAATGACAATAATATGCAAAAGTTGCCGCCGAATATCCAAAATTAGCATATGAGATTTGAAAAGTATAACAAAACGGCTCGAGTCAAGTTCTTAATTAGATGCAACTCATTATACAACAAATAAAATTGAATGCACAAGTTTTTTTTAAAGAACGATGACGATAACATGGAATGATATCGAATCGATTCGATTTGAGACAAGACGAATCGAAACGAGACTAACCCAAATTGTCGCCAAATTATGCAAAGAGAGCTTATCTATATCGTTTGCATAATATAGTAATGGAATTGTTAATTTATAAGCTCCGTGTTTAGTTATATGTATGTATGGTCTAATATACTTATACATAGGCATTCTTATTATGCACATATATATACATAAATATTTCAAGTATTTCTTAGCTTACAAATTCGAATGGTAATATATATATATAGAAATAAAAGGGTATTCGAATACCCGTACAATAAATAGCGAATTTCAACTTAAAACAACTGTATTTGATTGCTTTAGTTAACGAGTTATTAGTCACAATTAGCAAATTCTTATCTTTAGCCTTTATATATATAGACAATAAATAAAATCAAAGCACCATGTTGTATAGCATAAATTATTATTATAGACTATTTTCTGTCTCGTATTTGTATTTAACATGCAAATTGTGCGACACAATATGAAAAGAATAAAAATTGAAAAAAATATTATTGATATTAAATAAACACAAATAAACATTTAGAAAAACAACTTTGATGGGAATTTTCATGGGTTTATGGGTGCGTTACGAGCCCTGAGAAATCAGGTTCCGTTTTTGTTAACAAATACAATGTTATTTATTGTAAATTATGCTTTGACCTGGCTTAGAAAAAGCCGATCTTACATGTGGGTAACATCGTAAAAATCAACGATCATAGCAAGTTTTTTGAAGTTGGAAACCAATTTGAAAACCTAATAGAATTAGTGTGTCATCTACAATGGGGCACCAAAATATGAATAAATATTCGAATATTGCTGAAGGGTCATCAATTTGTAAATGTGTAGCATTGAAAAAAGTATATGTATGTATTTTTCATTTAATATTTGAAGTTATTGGAATCTTAAATTTATTTGTCTTATTGACTAGGATTATTTCTTGATTTTACTACTGCGCATTTTTGTAGTTTTGTTGTTAAGTTAAATAACGTTGTTCTAGTTTCTGCTCACAAAATACAATTTAATTCGGCAATGAATTTGATGAGCTGCATAAATTAGAAGTTAGACGGAGAAGTATGCAATTCCCGGCTGCTTTTATCAACAAATCAGTCCCCAGGCACTCGTCGGCAAGTGCAAACTGCAGTTCAGCGAAAACAATTCCCACACAAAGCTCCTCCGTGCGGAGATCTTCTCAGGAGGCGGCTGGCACAGCATGGGCTTCAGTTTCAGCTGTGTCAATGTGTGCATACCAAGAGAGCCAATCAATCCGAAATCTATTTCAATCAATCTTTGCGTAATTGTAAATACTTTCAACATATTTCGCTTTGCCTGCTGACTTGACAGTTGGCGCGACGAGTTCGCAACGACAACAACGATGACGCGGGGAGTCGAGGGGTCGACGGTAAATGGCGCGAAAATTATAGCAAATGCTCCACTGAATGGCTGTTAGGCCAGAGAGATGAGAGGGGGGGACTTTAGCAGAGACTAAAAGACCTGAATTCGTTTCTATTTATTTCACACTTGAATTGATGCGCTGCAGCAGATTGACATTTTGCAAATGCTGAGCTTGCTCGAATCTTGGCTAGCTGCCGTTTCAAAGCAATTGGCGGCCAAGGAGGCGGCGGCGGGTGGCGGGTGGAGCAAAGGGTAACCAAAAGACAGACAGAAGCTGCCTCTGGGCCTCATTGGGTGCAGTCTTGGCCATTGCCTGCCGCAGACAAGGCTTGACGAGTTGACGCGCCGAGAGATCAGAGTCAGACAAACTGAGGCAGCGGCTCGTATTTTGCCTCTTTTTTTCTGTTTCTTTTTCTTTTTCTTTTTGGTGGCGATTGCGTCCCTTTCGCGCATTGTCAGCTCTGAATAGTAGTGCAAATAAATTTCAATTGCGAGACACATTCTCCCACTGACATTGTTTGACACTTTGACTGCACACACACACACACACACAATACACCCGAGCCAGCGAATTTGCATGCAAATGACAAAGAGAGAGGGGCAGAGAGAGAAAGTGGAAGAAAGGGAGCGGGGAGCAGTCTTTGAGTCTTCAGTGTTTGATCTGCAAAGATTGGCCAACACCCAGCGGCATTTTTGCTAACAAGCCAGCCAAAAGATGCCTTCCATAGAAAACATGAGGAACAACAACAGAGACAGCAGCGACGCACCCAGCTACTAGTTGAAAGTGCGCTGAAACGGATCGGATAAATAGCACCATACTCCATTTATATGCTCCAAATCCATTAAGTGTTTTGGCGCTTTTATTTGCTACCCACACACACACACAGAGAGACTACACACAGACTCTACACACAGGCTACACCCTAAACTCTTGTCGCGCATTTGGAACACTTTCCGCACCTACGACGACAATAACAGCAAATAGCAACAACAAGAAATGACACCAACGCCGCCAGAGAGTGGAACTCCCAGGTTGGACCCGACGACTCTACACGCATCATGTGATGCATGAAGCTGCCGTTCCAAGCCCCAGTTTGGGAGCGTGCTGTGTGCCAATATTAACACCTAACTGCAAATGAACTGATCTTAACTGGGGCCTCCAAACCCTAAAAAGGCAGACGACGACGATGATGCGTTGAAAGCCTAAAGACTATTTTTTTTTAATGCATTTAACAAGCATATGCGAGCACTTATATTGAGCACTGTAATCAACACGCCCACACGCCTGGCAACGCCTTTGTAGTCGGACTCTTGGCTAAAATGATCATATATGTGTTACGAAAGTGGCTCTTAACTTGGCTAACAGTTGCGCAAATGGAACGGAAGTCGTTGGGGATAAGCGAATAAATGCAAAAATGGGCAAAGATAGTTTGTCATTTTCTTGAAAAAGAGAATGCAGATAAATGTTTAGTTAAAACAGGTGGTAAAATGTTAAATTAATGAAAAGAAATTTAGAAAAAGTTAAAATGGGACAAAATGCACATTTACTTTATTTATGTAAAGACAGAATTTTAGCTCTATCAACAGCATTTAATTTCCTATTTTACTTCAGCTCGCATTAAATTAAGTCCCCTTAATGACAATTTAGTATTTCTTTCATTTTGTATAAAAAAATATTGTTTAATAAATTTGCCTTAAGCTTATTTGATTAAATGTTGAGATTGTCATCAGTTGATCTTGTTAGCTGTTGGTTTAATTATGATAATTTCTTAAATGATATAATTAAAATATGCGATAAGAATTGTAGAAAAAAACTACGTTGTGAGTATTGTGTCAAAAATATCAAGTAGACGCAGTCAGCATTTACATATTGATCACATTAAGAGAAAACCCGATTAAAGAAAAAGAAAGCAGATTTGGAGAAGGTGAAACTGAATAATTCTTGAGGCGTTTCCCAGCAAACCAGCCGCATTCAGAGGCAGGCAACAACAAAAGTCACAGAACGTAAATGTAGATATAGATGAAGATGGAGATGGAGATGGAGACGTGAAGATCTGAAGTTGTAGCTAAAGTCGCAGCCTAAATGCCGCTAAGTGCCAAAATGACAAGCATAGCAAAATGTTGGGGGATTCGGTGGGTTAGTGGTGCGCTGACGTGGTGCTTGTGGTGATGGTGGTGTTGGTGGTGTTGGCGGTGGGAGCCGACTTTGCATGACTTTGCTCAATGCCAGGCGCGCGCATACCATGGCCACATTAACTACTCCATAAAAGGTGTAAAGAAATCACTTAAGTACTTGTATGTCACTCCTTTGTCAAAGTAAATCATAGTGCGGTACCGTCTGGACGGGTTTTTATAGCCAGTCACACACACCAGGCAAACCAGGCAACCCGTCGTCAACCCAAAACGAAGCAAAACCCAAAACTTCACAGCCCAAACCAAAAAAAAAAACCCATACTCCCAAACCAGCCATAGTCAAAGAGAGCTGCACACAGCAGAGCAGCAACAGCAGTTGGCCCAAAGAAGTGCGGGGTGTGGATGGGGGGTATATATAAAATATAGGCGTAGAATGCTTTGGGTTATAAAGAATAAACGGGGGAGTTTTATTGACAGCCGCAATTACCACATAATCATGCAACAAATATGATGCTTTGATGGCAGCCCCACTGATGACGTAGCATTGTAGATAGACCATCAAGTAGTCAGAGCTCTTTCAAAAAGCAACAGCTCCAACAAAACGTGCTGATCCATTACGGGAGTAGGAGGAGAACGAGGGGGTTGGAGGAGTTGGAGGAGGAGCAGCAGCAGCAGCAAAGCACAGAGCGACAATCACAGCTACAACACCAGCTTCATTTTTGTCTAGACTTATTGAGTGATCGTGGCAGGAGCCAAGACAACAACAACAATAACAGCAGCAACAACAACAACAACAACAGCAACAAGTAGGCGCAGCCGTTTTTTTAATGGGGTGGCAATCACTTGGACGACGACGTTTCCAACTCGAAGTTTGAGTCCGTGGCCTGGCCCCAACATCAAATTATGGTCAAGAGTTGGCAATAGCAAAGAGCTGGCAGCAGGCGATGCAATCCAGGCAGGCGGCAGGCAGGCAGCAGCCTCGTTTTTGTGCTCTGAACTGGGTTGGCAGATACTTAAGAAATATGTTATTAAATAATAATGGAGTGCGTGGTTAATAGATACAACAGCAAGCAGCAAGCAGCAGCAGCAGCATCAACAATAACAACAACAACAAAAACAACAACAACAACAACAAAGTTGCAGCTGAATCAGTGTGAAAGAAGTGTGCGGCCCCCTTGGCGCAATCATTGTTAACAATCAATTAAGGAAATAAGTTGTTTATAAAATGTTGCTATTACTTTTTGAGCGCAGCTACCATAAATACGTGTAAGTATGGGTTTCCACTGCCAACATATAATACACTCTGCTACATCTTAAGAAAGTTCTTTCAAAATAATGTTAATCAATTTACGAAAAGATGTTGCATGCGATTTATGAGTTTCGCGAGGGGTTCAACTCAAGAAATATAAATGAACTTGAAATAAGTCAAAAGTAAAAAAGATTAACTTTAGATATTCTTGCATAATTATAATAAACATTAAATTAAATTCTGAAATTTATAAGTTAAATAACAGAAAAGTGCAAGGATTCCACCACTTTTGAACTCAGAAAAACAAATGAATTTTGTCATCTCTATATGGTTTAAGACAATCAATATACAAATTTCAATTTTATAACACAATAGTTTGCTGTGGAGTGTTAAATTTGAAGCTGGTATGAAAGAGGGACACAATCACTTTGGGCAATGCTCTTGGCGAAAATGTTTTAATTAATGTGTGGTAGACAGTTAATGAAACTGTTATAGTTAGACATATGCCTTAAGTCTACATATTACCATATATGTAGCATAAAAGAGTTTATTAACCCCCACGTCTGTGGAGGCCCAGAAGACCAAAAACAGATAAATCGCCGGGCCATTGCCGATCCAAAAAAGGGCCTCTTTTGTGCAAAAGATCATTAATCAAGACACCCAGCAGGTGCGGGTCGAAGTTTTTGGTAGCAGCAGCAGCGGCAGACTTGGGTAGTGCGACTACCGAACTGTACTAGGAGTAGTTACAGCAACTGGCAACTGGCAACTGGTGAACTTGGACCATGGACTCCATGATTAGTGGCGGTGGCTACTTTAATGAGCGTTAACTGCGCCACAAAGTTCATTAAGTGCACTTTGGACATGGGCACACATGGCGTATGATTGATGCGACCGTATTTGTTCGACAAACGGTACAGCGGAAAATTCAGACGCTTCAGTGCCAAAAAAAAATTTGTGCTTAAATTGGAAAACATTAATCAAAAATACGAAAAACATTTCACAGCAGCAAAGTTCTTATACAATTTGCATTGCTTTGATTTTGTCTGGGTTCAATCAGCTTGATTCTTTTTTTGGTTGTCTTCTTCAAATCAATGCGGAAACTCATCCAAAATGTTGTAGTTTGCTTTTGCGCACACACACGCAAACACACATACAGACACCTGGGGCAGCGCATGTGGCATTAATTTTGATTAATGGCCAAAATTGCCAGCTTGACCATTTTTTGAAAAATTTTTAATTGTTTTCAAATCGGCGGCCAGGGCGAGTCAAAGTCTCCTAAACTGCGCGTTCTACAAATAATTATAAGCAGTTTTTAATGATAATAAAATATTATAAAGAGAAAAAAAGTCAAACAAAGCTGCTTGGCAAGCTGCTTTGGCAGCAGCACTAATTGTTACAGATCTGGCGAAGAGGCGCACAAGTTGCTACCAGTTCTGACCCTCAGGCAATTTGATCTTTTTTCCTCCTCTCTGGGTTCCACAGCTTGGCAGGTTTCTTTAAATAATACATATATATATATACATATATATATGTACTTATGTATATACCTCTGCCATTATTCTTAAAAGCAAGTGCCGCTAAATGGCCTAAGGGGGGGTCGTGGGGTGAATACCGAACAGCGGTAATAAGCAGAGGAGCAGAGGGGACAAAGCACGCGCTAAACACAAAGAGAACAGAAAAACAATTAACAAAGTTGTGGAAAAAGTGCTACTAAAAGCGTTCGAGTATTATAAATATAACAGCAAACCACAAAAAAAAAAAAATAAATAAAAATGCGGATGGGACAAAATAAATAAAAATTTCTGGTTTAGGACCAATTTTGCATTTAGTAAAAATGATGATTTCATTATTAATTAGTTATATAGCAATACGAAATAGTTCATCATTTGAGAAAACATTTAGCATTTTTTTTTTTTGTTATTCGAATAAGAATATCTATTAGAAAATAAAAAAATGGTGGAGTGATTAAAATTAGACTTTTAATTAAACCAACCATATTGACAAATTGAGATGCTATCTGACTCTGAAGGTAAACATATGATCTGAAATGGGCAGATATATTAACACACATTGCCTTTAAGCAAAATAGTCTTAGAATGAACTTGTATAGAAAATCTAGAAACCAAATTTATTTTAGTATCACGAATCTTGTTACATAACCATTAACTATATTGTTGCCCATTCAAAATGGAGTACAGCTCATAAACATCTAACGATTGTGGGTCAACTACTTGGTACACATGCAGTTAACATATTTTTTTAAGAATGTCAGGCATTTGCAATGAATGGAATGAGCAAACATTTCAATCCATCAAATCTTGTTAATTGTTCTTAATTGCTCCATAGCTGCTTGGCGGGCCCACCAAGTCAACGCAGAAGTGGCTCCACCTCCCAGCAAACGGTTTTAGCCTTTGCGGTAGATCCCGCTTCAAAGCATTTCCAAAGCAAAAAAATCATTCTCAAAATTACTCCAAAAACAATAACAAAAAAAAAAAGTAGAAAAAAGGCAGGCAACTTGTTGCTGCTGCTGCTGATGCTGAAGATGATTTTGCTGTTGCTCTGGCAAAATGCAGTAAATTCCATAAATCTGTCAAGCGAGGCAACGTCTGCACTTGTTCGGCTGGCCCCGGTTCTTTGGCTCTTTCGGCTTGGCCAGCGCCTTGCAAATCTTGACATGTGAAATACGCAGATTTGCCGAGTTTTATGGGCCGCACAGACAATGCCGAGCTGCTGCACAGATAGAGCTGGAGAGAGAGAGAGAGAGGGAGATATGAGACACACGCGTTTTAGTTGCTGCATTCCGTAACTGCATTCGCCCAGTGCCATAAACTTGGCTAAAGCGCAAAGAAAAGCGGCTGCCTTTTGAAAGTGGCGGCAAACAGCAACACGTGCAGAGATGTGCCCGATGATGACCCGACCACTTGAACTAACTGACTGGCTGGCTGGCTGGCTGGCTGGCTGACTGACTGACTGACTGGCCGACTGACTGGCTGGCTGGCTGGCACTTGGATGGATGGATTGATGGATTGTTGCTTTGGTGGCATCATCCAGTGCAAATGAAGACCTGTGCCTCAGCCATTGGCCACTGGCCACTGGCCACTTGTTCCACTCAACAGTCGGCAGTCGGCACCAAAAAGCACCGAAAAGCTAATTTAAAGCAATTTTGTTTGAACGCGCGCATTTCCATGCCATGAGAGACACTTCAAAGCTGCACGAAATGGGGCTGAATGATGCACGGCAAACTGCCAAGAAACCGCAACAGCAACAACAACAACAACATTGCAACAACTTTTGAAACGCAGCCGGGACGAACATTTATTTATTATATTAATGGAAGCGAAACAACTGCAAATTCAGCTCTGATGGCCATGAGTTGATAGCCACTCATAGACGGCATTGACACAATGGGCCTACAAAATATTTAACTGGTGCTCCATCCATGCACAGCATCACCATCACCCGTACCAACACCAACACCAACACCACTCAATTATTCGATTAGAAATTCCGTTATGCCGTCAGAAGCCAAACTCTACTCCTTTCTGCAGCATGTTACTTAAACTTGAACCACCCGATCCCTCTCTCACTTGCTCTGGCCCAAGCACCAACTGCTTACCCACATTGCACCACTCCACTGAACCCAGAAACACACTCGGGCAAAACTTCTTGTGCAGCTGAAAGACTTGTGGAAATGTGAACCGATGAACTCAGCAAACTGAAAGGAGAATATTAAATTTTTGTAAGTTGTAAACGATTTTAACCTAATACGATTTAGTATAATATATGCCAATTAGATCTTAAATATAAATTAATACATATATAAATATAAAATAGTTTCGGTTTTTTTAATGTATAATATACCAATTAGATCTTAAATATAAATAAATAAATATATAAATATAAAATAATTTTGATTTTTGTCTTTTTTTTAGTGGCAAACAATTGGTTAGAATACTAAAACAAAAAGCAATTATTTAAAAAATAAACTGACACCTGCAATTACTTAATGCACCACTATTAAATTATCACTAAAAAAAATTATCACTCATAAATAAACATATATGCTGAAAAGTAATTTCCCCAACTAGGTCAAAGAATAGAACAGGATTTGGGACTTAGATAAATACATGAAAAATAGCATTTATTTGAGAAAATAATATTGTTTTTGGCCTGAGCAGCGCTTAAACTAAATTAGCTAAACGTTAATTAATTTTTGGTTATTTTGCCTGTTGATTTTCTAATTGGTTTGTTTAAAGGTTGTTAGCCTCACGTTTCTTTGACTTTTGGCATTTCAGTTGCAGTTATTATTGTGATTAAAGACAGTGGGTTAAAATTTTTAGTGGCAGAGCATTGACTACCTGTTCACATAATTGGTTATTTTTTTAACAGGAGTATTATATTTTTATGACTAAGAACCTAAGAATATTCCCATATTCAAGTGCCGGTTTCTAGCTTCTACGATTTGTAAAAGCAATTGTCTTTATTTGCTTTAGTGATTTTTTTTTTTTGTAGGCAGCCAATGGGTTAACGTGGCCTTAACCACTTGAACTTTTCCCAATGGTGTGCAAAAGCAATCAAATCAACTGTGAACTACTTAAAATCAGACACTAAACCAACTAAAGTCAAAGAATCAAATTGCTTAGCCACTACCTCAGTTGCTTTTAGACGGTTCCAACTGCAGGGCTAATGAACCAATTACTAGTTGAGGCCATAAAACAGACAACAAATGCGAGCATTCTAAGTGCCATGGCTGGCTACGTTGGCAGCACCACCGAACACTAGAATTCCCACCGTCACCAACTGGCACAACTAAGAAACTATATGCATGACCCAGCTGAATGAACTGAGAAACTCAGACAGACAGACGAATCATGGCTGACCTCTATCGGTTGGACGAAACTAAAGCCAACTTAAACGAAACCGAAATGCAGCTGAGAGGCTCAACTAGACCGACATTAAAGAGCCGTGGAGGAGCAGTCGAAGTAGAAGAAGGCCTCAAGGCAACAATAACAACAGCAACAACAACAACAACAGCAACAGCAACAAAACTGCAACAACTACTACAACAAAACAGCTAGATCGATCCGAAACACGAAAAATGCGCCTCCAGAAAAGATATTGCGACTGTCATAAAACAATATTATTGGCATTATTACATTTAAGTGTTGACAGCATAATAAAATAATTGTCGACAGACAATTTACAACAACAACAACCAACCAACAACGGGTGAAACTCAAGTCTCGATCGGCACTCGCATCGTTCTGCATTTTATGAAGAGGGGGGGTTGTGGGTGGGCAGGGGGGGTCGATTGGCGTTGGATATCGTTGTCGTTTCCCATGTAAAACACTTTTAAAAATCACACTCACAACTCAAACCGAATGCAAAGTGCAACAAGTCATCAGGACTTCGAACTTGGAAAATGTACAGATCTTTCATAAGGTCTTTTGCGAGAGATATCTGTGGACTGCAAAAGATCAAAAGAATTGTGCGGCGCTTAACGCGCCGAAGAATCGCTGGGGTGAGAGAGATAGAGGGAGAGAGAGAGAGAGAGGGAGACAGAGAGATAGCTAGAGATAAGCAGATGAAGAGCGAGAGCGAAAGAGATACCTCGACGCTCATTCATATAATTCACCCTCATTTCATAATAAATTGCTCTCAATTGATCACGACAATCGACAGCGATGAAAAGTCATGCCAAAGTTGACTCTGGATCTGGCGAAACATACGACAAAACGAAAACGAAACACGGCGCATAGTTAAATTGGTAAAAGAGGCAAGAGGCATGGGGCAGGAGGCAGGAGGCAAGAGGTGCGACGGCATATCGATACCCATCGCCTCGATTGTTGGCGGCGTTAAGTTGTAGGTGCAAAAGGCTAAAACGAGAGCCGACAAACTGGACATTGTCTCTACTCTACGATGCAGAGGAGGGCAAGGCAAATAAGTCATACAACAAATGCATTTTGGCCACATTGACTACATAGGAAATTGCTCCAATATTTTGTCGACGCTGCCTGATTGGAAATAGTATGGTAAGGGCCCGCACCACACACTTTGAGCACCACAGCACCACTGCCATGTTTTGCCAGTCTGCTTATTTTGTGCCCGCAGGAAGCGCTTTTGCTGTTGAAATCGCCAACATCTCCGCCAACGGTTGGCAGTTGCCAACAGTGTGGATTGATGATGAATTATGTAGAGCACGAAATACGAAGTGCATTGTGGTGGTGCTGGTGGTGAGTGGTACCCGAATGGCAATGAATGGTGTGGGAGTTGTGCTGATTTGCCCAGCACAGCTCACGAAGTCGTTGAGGAATTTTAATGAAAAGCAAACAGTTGTAAAAAATGTAAAAAAGGAAATTTTAAGCTGCATGAAAAATTGTTTTTAATTTAAACTAAAAAGGAAAAGCATAAAACAAAATATAAACAAATGAAACTAAGTTACGGGGAATTTTTCATTAAATCATTTTAGTGATTTTTTGTGCAAATAGCCTTAATAATTAATAAAAAACTAAGAGGAATTCCCTTTTTGTTGGTAACAACATTACCAACCTCTAAGATTGATTTTATATATCTGAAGCTTAAGAATCAGAATAATATGAATATTTTATTAATATTTCATATATTTGTGGGCATTTTTTATCGACGCATATTAGTGATTTTTTTGTGCGAATAGCCTTTTCTATTTTAATAAATATATATAATTAATAAAACCAAGCGGAATTCCCTTTTAATTGGTAATGTTGTTGCCTTAGATATATATATATGTAAAACTTAAAATCCGAATAATTTGAATATTTTATTAATTTTTTTTTTAAATTACCCAAAGGCTTAACTTTTATTGTTTTTCTTAATTGAGTTTGATTAATTCCAGGCAAAAATTGGTAAACATTCTATGGGCTTTACTGAACTTCTGCGTTATATTCGCCTTAACAATTATAGTATTTTCGATAATTAATGGATATTTGTTTAACACAGAGACAAAATTTACATAAAATCTATGCTAATCTACACACATATGCTATTCCCGAGAAAGGAAAGCGAGCTGTGCAAGTGAATTGGCAATTGGGAGATGTGTCCAAGCTGCGTAGACAAATCTGTGATAGTCGAGAAACAAGAATTGCAGTGAAAAAGTGAACATTGGATGGACTATGCCAGCACAGACCCGTTGCATGATATGTGTGTGTATGAGTGTGTATGAGTGTGTGTGTTGTGTGGCTTTGTTATTAGTGGTAATAACCGCTGGACATAGTCACACAGTGAATGTGGCAACGTCACCACGCACTACCAGCAGCACTACCAGTTGGCCAAGAATTTTGTTTTGTTTTTATTTGTTGACCAAGATGCCTCGCTGAACCCACATGCACTTTGCGGTAAATGAAGTCTCTGCCGCATCATCACCAGACACCAAATTATGTTATCAAGCCATGGGAATTGCCCTGCATGCCCACAGACCCATACGGGACCCATCGAAATTGTGCACAAACTGCAGAAAGTGCAGAGATGAAAACTGTGTTCAGGTAGCCGCCATAAAAACTCGTTAGAGTGGGCCACTGCGTGTGACTTGTAAGCCAAAAAAAAAATCTGAGTAGCATAACTACGATCCGTGTGTCCAGTGGGCAACACTCACTTTGCTGCATTATTTCACCAAATCATTTCATGCCACATTAATCCACTTTACCATCATCATCATCATCATCATCTAAGTCGCCGTAGTCGTCAGCGTCGTCGTCGTCGTCCGCTTGGACATCACCAAGCAGCCCAAACACGATCCACCAATGTATGGGAACTTTCTGAGGAAGACGATGACGACGATGTGGACGTGTGCCTAGAGGGTGTCAATTGTTGCATATGAAAAATTGCAATTTAAATGCGCCGTTTTTGAGGAACTGTATATTAGCTTCTCCGGTTTTATACCCTTCCGATTGAGTACCACAAAGCTTGCATTGCCAGAGAACTCTCCAAGCTGAACACATACATTTTTTCTTCACTTCACATTCCCTTTTTAATATCTAACTACCTCTTAATTATTATATTAATAGCCAGGTTAGATATTATATATTTATTACAATTAAATTAAGAGACTATTTAAACTTCGTCTTGACCTTTGCATGGTCTTCTCTTCAGTACATCATGTGGCATCATTGTGGCATGTGTTTGCATAGAGCATACGAGCGATGAGTTTTTGGATGCTGAGCTCAATTTACTATTAGCGTGACTTTTGGGTTAGTTCATCTATTCGTCATGCAAGGCATCGCTTATTGGCGGCACTTGCAGCTTGTCTCCCTCCCTCTCTCTCTCTTGTTTTCGCTCTGTCTCTCTTGGGGCCAAATGGCATCGTCAGCTTTAAGTGTTTTATTGCAGCAAGTGATCTTCTATAAACTATAAACAACAATACTATCCAAAAACCCCATTTACATTCGGAGTGATGCACGGCAGAGTGCTCTATAATTTTGTTGCTCGATATTCAGCATATGCATCAATTGCATGGCTGGGAACTGGCACAGTAATCAAGAGTTTGCAGCCCACGAAGAGTAAACACGATAGCAACAGCTATCCAACATCAGATACAACAACATTAAACATTAAACTGAGCCTTGTGTACGAATCTTATATGATCTTATGATGTTCGTAAATGTATAAAGATCAAAAGCTAAATAAATAGAACGGATTGCTATGATCCTAGTGCTCCCAGCTAACATAAAATAACTTTTGGGAGATCTAAGCTTAAATAATAAATACCAATACGAAATCCCATTATTTTGGAAATTATATTGAGTATCAAAAGATAAATAAAACCAAAAGGAATTAAAGCATTTAATGTTTATTGAAATACGATAAATAAATAAAAAGATATCTCGATAAGACGATAAAGTGTTAAGTAATCAGTTTGTACTACGTTTTCTCCATATATGATCGATTCCTGATCCACAAAGCAAATTACACACTTAATTTATGGTCTGTATTTTCAAGCCGATCAATCTTAAATAGCAAACACATCGATCCTGTGTGTTGTTGTTGTTGTTGTTCGTCTGTCTCTCAGAACAAGTTGATGATGATGATGAATGTAGAACAACTCCAACAACATAAGGCTGATTGATCGTTACAAGCTTTTATTAAGTCATAGACATTGTTCGTTGTTCGTTGTTGGTTGTTTCGTTTGTTTCCTCGCTGCATCTGTTGATCATATGTAATTTATTTGTCATATCACGTGTTAAACATTTAACAACTCATGGGCTAGGCCCAGGCTCCATAACCGGAGGCGAACAAGTGCAGTTTGCCAACGGAGTCGTTGCACAAATCGAAGAAAAATAAATATATATATATAAATATACAGATATTTATATATATATATATTTTTGCACAAAGATCAATCTTGTTGGCTGGCTTGAGCAGTAAGAAAAGTCAAGCAATAAGTCAAAACAATGGCCTGTCGCCAATGTCGTCGTCGTCGTCATCGTCATCGTCATCGTCATCGTCATCGTCGTTGTCGTCTTCAAAATTGCAGACCCGGATCGCTGAGTGGCCAGCGTGGCAGTCACTCAGTTTGAAGATTAGCCTTTGTTGAGCATGCTAAGCGAGTTGAATGAGTCGGGAATGAGACAGTAATGGGCTTCTTGGTTGAGATGCCGAGACAATCTGTGGGCCTGCGTGGGTGAATCGTGGTAACAGGAGACTTAGAAAGATGCTGAGCGATAGATATGCTATTTAAATAGAAGAAGTGTGTTAGAAAGTGAGACAACAGGTCAGCCAGATGAACCCAACTAGACTTTCCAAATGATACAGTTTACAAGCTACTTACTAAGATATTTTGCTTTGATTGTATTTCAAATAAAATACGTTTCAAATAATCAATTTATTTCATTAGTAAATTCAGCTGCTTTAACAAATCTTGTGAACCATTTAAATATTCCAAAATCTATATTATTCAATAAAATTTACACAAAAAAAAATAGATAAGAGCATCACCGGCAAAGCCACATTTGCAATTAAATGCCAGGGGCACCACCGACAGCAGTCAACAGGTGGTGGGTGTGTGAGGGAAAAGGAGGGGGTTGTTAGAGGCAACTCAAGCAGCGATGTGGCAGCTGTATAGCTTCTGGGACCTGCTCCGCTTTGGTCATTCACACGTCTTGTTAGCGCGTCTTAATAAATTGCACGCAATCAACTGGCTGGAGCTGGAGCTCCATTTATGTGCGGACGAGCGAGTAAATCTTGGCGAGAGTCAAAGCGAGCAGAGCGGAGCACAGCATGTGGTGGTGTTCGCTGACCAGCGAAGACGACGACTTTTACTTATAGGCTCTGGCTGGTTGGCAGACTGGAAGACGGACAACCTGGCAACTGGCAACCACCAGCCGGTAGGTAATTGATTGCGCTTCAATTGCAATTACCGGACTAAGGTGGACCGTGGCGAATCAAGGTGGATTGGGGCGCCTCAATGCCTTGTAATGGTGTCGTAATAATGCGATCTTCAGGCGCATCTTAAATCTGTTGCATGTTGGCGACACATTTAGCCCACATGCTGGCGCCACCTATGAGTGGCAGTTGTTTGAGCATTTCATTCGTAAGCCGATCTCAAGTTAATCTCATCTGTTCAGATGTTCCCACGCAGCCCACCACAGCAGCAGCTCTCGGTTTCAGTTACAGAGACTCCAGCAACACCTCAACTTTTTGCTAAATTAAACTTCTTTATTTCAATTAAGTGTCTGTCCATCTGTCTAACAATCTGTCTGACTGTCTGTCTGAACGGAGTAGTTGAGCAGTGCTGAGCCGAGCTAAGGCGCTTCGTTTGTCATCGCCGTGCCCATATGTGTGGCAAGGCACACGACGCTTGCCACAAAAGCAAAACAAATCAAAAAGGAAACACTCAACGGGGCAACGGGACTGGGAATGGAAATAGGAATGGGAATGGGAACAACGCGAGCAACGCTGCAAAGCTGCCTCCAAATGCTGACTCTGACTCTGGGCTTGGGCTATAAATTGGTCTCAGTTTCTGCTGTTGTTGTTGTTGTTGTTGTTGTTGTTTGGGCTGCTTGTAACCTCACCTTTAACATCCCACATGCGTCGCCAGTTGCCAGACTTGTTACTTATTCTATTATTCCACCAAGCTTTTTATAATACTCTACTAAATGGCAGCTAATGTGAATTTCAAGGCACATCAGCTTCCAGCAGGCATTCGTTAAAGTCTGTCTCATTTTAAATAAAGTCCTTTAATTATATGTTAATAAATATATTTGTAGCTAAAATTTGTTATAGAAATATTATGTATAATGTAAGTAATTTTATGTATTGTATAAATGGTCGTTTTAATTGCTCCAATCACACATTTTTATTTTATTTATTAAAAATATTACTTTGTTAAAAATATAAAATCTAAAATTAACTTTGTTGATGCTACTCAATTAAATTTAACAAGACAGAATAGAAATCTTTAAATCCCGCATATTTTAAATTAAATTGCTAGAAATTTTCTAAAATTCATCTGATTTTCTTAAAAGTATTTTATTATTTGTTTTATTAGTATTTGTCCTTTTTTTTCTGGTATTCGTAGATCATTTGCAGTTCTACTTTAAATTTGCTTGGAACCTTTTGCGGTTACCTGAAGCAGCTGTTCTCATTCGCATTTGTGGTAAAAGAGCAATGTGCAACACGTCATCGTTGCTGCAGTAGTTGCCATGGGCAAGTCATTTTGGTCCAATTGTCAATTAAGTGAATGCAAATGTTAAACAAATAAAGTATTATATAATTTGAAAAGTTATCGCATTTAAAGTTTAGCCATCAGATCAGACTGCAATATTATTAATGATGATGATGATGATTGTGTCTCTACTTTTTGGAGTTACCATTGTGGGCGAAACGTGAGCAGTTCAAGTGGAGCTACTGTAGATGTAGGTGTGTGTGTGTGTGTGTGTGTGTGTGTGCCAACTAGGGTTTAATTAGCTTGCCAAACCTTGAGCTCAATCTCCAATATGCAGTAAAAAAGTGCAACATATTGTCTTCGACTGGGTGGCCCAAGAGGGCACAAAGAATTGCAGAGTCTTAACAGGAAGTTTGCCACACGCAATCAGCAAATGGAGTCAAGTCAGAAGACGAAGAAGACTTCACACTAGGCCGGGTCCCAGGTCGCCAGTTCCCGTGCGTCTCTCTCTCTCTCTCTCTCTCTCTTTCTCCTTGAGCTCGGGCCACATTCCAACTCGAACTAGACAAATATTGATGGCCGCTCATCAATAGCCACAGCAGCAGCAGCAGCAGCAACAGCAACAACAAATACAACAAATACAACAGCAGCAGCAGAAAAATCAAACGCAGCTGAGAGAGAAAATTTTGCAGTGCGATTGATTTATTTACCACGGCTTAGATTTACCGCCTTGCAGCCGAGTGGCATTTTGGCATAGAGCTGATGATGCTTTTCCACTTTTAAAGCCACACCAACCACCTGCCCCACTCCCTCCATTTGAGTGCTTGCCCCCCTCGGCATGGCCTAGTGCAGTCCCAAAGCATCAGTCGCATCATCAACAGGCGGCACCAGCGGCGCAGTCAGCTTTAAATGTTGCGTTTGATTTCGCTGGGCCAACTGTTTTTTACTTTTTTTATTTTTGAATTTCTGCCTGTCCAACAACTGCATCGTTACACAAAACCACAAACAATTTATATTCCCATCAAACATTTGACCGCAACGCTGATTCATCTTAATCAATTATAATCTTTTGGATCGAGTTTTTCCGCTGTAATGAGCGAAAAACTTATGCAGTCGCAAGAGGTCGCCACTTGGGGGCAACGCTGCGTGCAGAGAGAGATTTGCGCCATAGGCGTTGCACAGATAAGAGACAAGCATAGACGGCAGACTGCCTGTTGCATCCACTCAAACTCAAACTCAAGCTTAGCACAACTTCAATGTTAAACGAGATGATTGCATGCCGAAAACAATGCGCCATCCAGCAGAGAAGAATAATTCAGCTAAGACCCAAATCCATTGCGGATCTATAGCAAGGAATGATGGTAATAAAATCAAGATCTATAAGCTAGTTATATTCCAGGTATATAATAAACTTGTAGACCATAATAAAATAAATTAAGAAATGTTGATTACATTTATTATTTATAGAAGAAGCTTAATGCTAAAATACAATTTCTGTGTGGCAGTTATGTATTTAATATATAAAGTTTAATTAAAAACTTTTTTTTTGTTATATATTATTTATACATAATTTAGCAAATACCTTTCAGTGCCATATTTAATTACTTTATTTTAGAACGCAAAAAAAAAATATCATTTACTGATATAAATCTATAATAATTTCCCATCTTTTAATTTAAAATAATATAGTTAAATACCATAGAATAAAAAATCTACTCAACGCAACGATTTTGACAAGTCTATATCAATATCTTTATTATATATGGCATTTACAGACTTTGTAAACTTTTTAAGCATGTTTTGATATTTATTACTACAAATGTCAACATATATAATATTAATTATAATAGATTACTGCATGCAATGCTCAGCCGCCTCACCAATTAGACAACAATCGTTTTTTTTTACCACCTTTCGATACTCGGTGAGGGGAGTGGAAAAGGGGTAAAGAGGTAACGAGGTAAAGAGCAGATCTGTCAAAGCTCACACCGTTTTCGACATGCTTAATTTTCAATTAGAATTTATGGTTGTTGCATGCGCCGCAATTGTTTAATTTACAAATCATGTGAACCAATTAAACACAAGCAACGCGAAAGCAATACAAAATAACAACAACAAAAACAAAAACAACAGCAACAAAGCCACGAACAAGGCTTAAATAGACTTTACTTGTTAACAATTATTAGGCCGAGACCGCGACTGAAACCGAGGCGAGCAACGAGCAATCAAAACCAAATCAAATGATAAATGACAACACCAAAACACAACTAGCCTATTCCATTGTACAATGGAGGAGCAGGTCGACGCCGAGGCGATGTCGATCAATTAAGCCCATAGCACCAGCCACTTGACGGATGGGTTTGAACTCACATGTCTGACCCAGAGCGGGACGATACCCAAGACTCACAAATAGAGTGGGAGACCGACGGACCGAACGAAGGGGGAGGGAGTGTGTGAGTGTGAGAGAGGGGCGCCGCCATGTATCATAAGGCAAATGAAACTCACACCATGGGCACACCACCAGCCGCATCCACAAATAGGGCCCAGAGTCTGGCACAGGCGTAGCTCCATCTCCATCTCCATTTCTGGAGCTGGGCAAACGGCCAAGTTACACATTATTTGATAAATGGCAAACAACCTTTTCGAGGTTGATTATTGTGTTTTGTCTCACTGTGTTTTCGATTTTTTTTATTTTTTATTGTGGGATTTCTATTTCTTTTTTTTTTTCGATATTATTTTTTCTGTGTGCTGATTGCCCCGCGGGGCCACAGACAAAGATCGACCACAAATTTAGCTTCAATTTCAAACAGTTTCGGTTTGTTTTTGTTTTCGATTTTTTTGTTTTAACCATAACGGGGCCGTTCGTTACAAAATTGGCGAATTGAATTAATCGTTTCCATTTTGTTTATTTGTTGGTAATTAAACACCTCTGCTTTGATTTCTTGTCTGCTGTGCGAGCACAACAAATGAATCATTTACATATTTATTTACTTTGCTTATATTGGTTTTTTTCTTCTTTTTTTTTTGGTTTTTTTGAATATTTAATGTTGATTCGTTGTAAGCCATAAATTTTCGTTACGCTATGTAGCGTTATGTGGGGCCATGGGAATTTGATGTCTGCGATGTTTTTTTTTTATTTTGCCTCTGAGAAATTTACGCATAGCAAATGGCGCCTGTTGAGAAATTATTAGGGCAGAATTATGGCGAAATCAAAACAGCTAATGAAGTTTTTAAAGGCTTGGAGCTGAAAGTGGAAGCACTTTAACTTTTTTGTGCTGTTTGCACTTATGAAAAGTAAAACAAACAAATAAAAAAAATATTCAAACATTTTATTTGAATTGACATATAAATTAAATTAGACTCTTTAAAACAAAAATATATATAAAAAACGTATTATTTAATTTAATTTTTCGATTCTATTATTTTATTACATATTAAAAAACATATTATTTTATATGATATAGATTATAATATTTTATTTTCCTATTCAATTTTTTTTTTTACTACGACAACCAAAACTATATTTTAATGCAATCAAACGCTTTTAATGCTGCAATTTTTTCGAAATATTTTCCTACACTAAAAATTATTATTAATGTTAGAACATCTGTGCGTCTGCTTTGTGATCATTGAGGTCTCTATTGATTCAACCTTGTTTCGGTGCAAGTCCGCACAAAAGTTGCTATTTCAAATTTCAATTTATAGGAAAATGTTAGCAGCAGGTGTTCGCACAACACAAAAGTTGGAGTCGATGCAGCTCATCAGCTTTGGCTGATCATCAACAGCTCTCTGGTGGAGTCGAGTGGTGCTTCCAAAATAAAGCAATTTAATGTACGCCATTGGTGGTGCGGACTTTTGGTTAACGTGTGAGTATGTGTGTGTGTGTGTTGGCCCCATTTGCCTTACGTTGTAAGTATTTTGGGAAAGTTTTTTTTTTTGGCGTTTGAAAAATTCTCCAATGTCAAAATGAGAAAAATTTGCATTAGGCCAGGCAAAGGCAAATGGCAAAGGCAAAGGCAAAGCCAAGGCAATAGGCAAGGATGGTTAAGCAGAGCCTCTCTGGTGGCTCTGGTGAGCGCCCTCAGGCATTCAATTACAATCGATTCTGGTGTGAAAAAGTTCAATTTCTTTTTAGCGAACTGCGACGGCGACGATGACTGCAATGACTGCGACCCGTTCGCCGGCTAGTAATGAGGAAATGGCAAACGCAGTCGCAGTCGCAGTCGAAGTCGAAGTCGCAGACCGCTGGACGGACAGTGGCCATATGGAAAATGCAACTCATGCACTTCCTAGATTGAACAACTGGTTGGCTATATGCTGACTTGGGCTGACTTGACTTGACTTGACTTCGCCCGTTGCTACATCTGTGCATGTGTGCGTATATGTGTGTGTGTGTGCAATATCTACATATGTGATTGCCATATTGTGTAGATAATTGTGAGCGCCCCCTACAGCAGCGCACTCTCCTCAACTGCGCTCTCTGTGAAGTGCTTAATGCTTTGTGACTATTCATGGGCACTCAAAGCAGCAGCAGCAGAAGCAGCAGCGGCAGCATTCGTATTTGCAGCCAACAGAAGCAGCTTCACTTGGCCACATATGCAAATCACACACAGGTGAAGTTCGACAGGCTGGCCAGAAAAGTGCAGCACTCCAAATGGGCAAACACACACAGATGATGATGATGATGATGGATGCGGGGGCTGGTTGGGTTGGGTGGGGCAAACAGCAACTGGGCACTCAAGCATTGACAGTTGAGTGGTCAACGTTTTTAGCTGCACAACCAGCTTCAGCTCCATCTCCAGCACCAGCAACAGCAGCAGCAGCAGCGTCAACAACAATAATTACCCACTTGCCTGCACTTGATATTAAAATCAGACAAAAGGCGAAAGAAAGAGCAAAAAAGAAAATCAGACGGAGACCCGGCTAAAAGATTCTTCAGTCGTCACACGGGTCAAAGCAAGAGCAACAAAAAAAAAAAAACGCCAGCAAAAACGTGCAAAACAATGTGCAAAATTATCAAAAATCGTTCATCAAATTACCAAAAAGAGCGCAGCGGGCCACTTAACGACTCTATTACGAAATGGCAGGAAAAAAAACAGAATCGAAAGAAGAGAGAAGAGAGAAGGAAAATATAATAGTAGAGGCATTGGCAAACGGGCGTTTTGCGAACAAAAATTGCAAAAGCGTCAACACAAAAATTATTTTAAATTAGAACTCGAAACTACTCACGTTTTGCCATTTTCGCTTTTTGTGTGGAATGCCAATTGAAGTGTTAGAAAAATAAACAAAAGTCTCGGCTAGTTGCAAAAACAAAAATAACAACAAAAACAAAACAAACTGAAGCATCATCAACAACAGCAGCAGCAGCGGGGGGTGGGCAAGCAACAACCAACGGTAGCACTAAAATAACAACAACAATAACACGACTTCGATGAAGACTTTGCTTTGGCAAACTCCTCTAGCTTGCTCTCTCTCTCTCTCTCTCTCCCTCTGTGTGTCTCTCCTTCTCGCTCACTCTCTATCTATCTATCACGCACGCTCATGCTGTGGTTACTGGAGATGGCCTGGCTTGGCCTGGCAATCAACGCAAATAGCTCAAACGCCTCAAGTGTTTGCTGAAGATGTCACCCACACTTCAGGCCCAGGCAGCAGCCGGCAGGCAGCAGGCAGCCTTAGTCAAGTTCGTTGCCTGAGTCTTTTATTTAGACAACGTCAGTCAGCACAAGTTCCTCCAATCTGAGTTTGACTTTTGCAATTTGGCACAGCAGCAACATCAACAACAACAGCACAAATATTGGCAATATTTCGATGTGACTTCAGCAACGGCAGCTGCTGCTGCTGCTGCTGCTGCTGCTGCTGCTGCTTGGCAAAATATCGCTTACAGTTAAATGGAAATTGATGCACTTAGCTGACTCACTCAGCACTTCTGTTTTGGGCTATAGGGGCCATAAGGTACTTATATATTGGCATAGGAACAAGTACAACTTGCTTTTGCTATACGTTCCCAGCAACGTGACTTTGAATAAATTAAAGTGCATATCATATGCATGCGCCTGTGCCAGAAATAGAGCGAACGTTTCTTCTTAACTGCAGTTGCTGTTGATGTTTCTGCTACTGCTGCTGCTGCAAGTAGCCACTGGTAGTCAGTACTGTAAACATATATTGGAAGGGGATCATTGCTAACAGAATAGACTCAATGCCTAAAGGTCAGCGAATCAGCCCAGCTGTTGCCAACAAAGTGAACCAAAGACTTGTTTCAATCAAGAACTTGCAAAAGTAAACGTATCTAAGCAAATCAAAGGGCTAGAAATAGAAGTCTGTACCTTAATAGAATTTAAAAGTCGCAAGACTTTGAAAAGGAATTCAAATTACAATAAAAATAACGCACCTGCTTACAATTTGAACAACTATCTACAATTTTACTTTATAATCGAGCTCGGAGTAATACTTCCTTAGGTCTGTTTGAAATATTGGGAAATAATATCAAAATACCAAGACTTAAAGATAAGCCTTTTTAACATATTATTTATTTATTATTATTATTATTTTACCCAAACATTAGAATTCAGGTGCCTTCCAAATCGATTTCTATAATACGGAGGCATTACTTTGTTTTCATAACTGAAATAACTAGCTATAATTTTGCACTATTAGCCCTAACCTTATGCAACAAAAAACAGTGCTAAATTGGTTGTTTTAAGATTACTTTTAAATTTGCCATTTTCTTACCACAATCTTTACCTTTAAATCAAATCAACACCAACAAACTTTCAAAAAAAACACTCGTATTTTTTAATGGTTAACATTAAAATCAGAATGGGTGATTTATGTGCGGAGTAACTTAAAACTTTGACAGCAACTAAACACAAATTATGACAATCGATAACAATCAGAGACTATAACTCATTTATTTATAACTAATGCCAAAAAATGTATGCTTAAAATATTGAATGCATAATTGTCACAAGTAAAGGCCGCAAAGATTTTAATCATTTAAAAAAAAAAACGATTTGCATAAACATTTGACTTAATTCTCATTTTAATAAATTGCAATTAATTAAATTTAATTAACACCAAACACGAGTGCATACCAATTGGCAACCAACCACGAAGCACCAAGTCTCATTTTTATTATCATCAGCTGACAAAATCACGTGCAATGCACCATAAGCTATGCGATTTTATGTGCCGCAGCAGCACCTCGGCAGCGACACAACAAATTTGTGGCATGCTACCAGAACCAGATGAGATGCCCCAGAGCAGCGGTGTACCTACGATGGGCCTATTTAAACATCCACTGATTCGATTTAATGGCTTACACTTAGAAAAACCAACCTTTAGATCGGTAATTCAATTTTAAATGCTATAAATAAAATATATAAAACGTATAAAACAATATTAATTTATTCTTATCCGAATATATAAAATAAAGAAAATTTTATACTTTAAGTAATACAAAAAATTAACGAAATATTATCAAAGCTTATCTTTTGTATCGAAAAATAAATACTGTTGACTGTGTATTTACAATTTGAATATTAATTTCAACTAGTTATCGAAACATCATTTATGAAATATTCGTGATTTCGAGCTTAAGCAGTAATTTTAAGATTATTCTCAATGTGTGCTGTTATGATTTCTCTAAAATCCATTACAAATAGACAAGTAACAAATTTAAACGTTCTTTAATTACCACCAAGACGAGAAAGAGATGGAAAATTTATTCTTAAACTTTGCATTTAGCTTTATATTCAGCTGCAACCAGTCAACATTCAACTGTAAATTGCCGTTTGCTCAAATATGCGAAATTAACAAGACACAATTACAAGACAGAAAACGCAGACAAACGCCAAGACATCAACTACTGCTCCCTCCTCCGCCTATAGCAGCAGCAGGAGCAGGTACTCCTCCCCATTCGTCTCCTGCTGCTGCGCCTCGGTTGTGTTATCGTTTAGTCTATGGTTTTATTTTTATTGCGCCTAGATGCGCCACAGCAGCTCACAGACCATGTGCTGTGTGGCTGAGTTCCCAGCTGCAGCCGCTGCAGAAATTCGAGAGATTTTTATCAGCAGCAGGAGGAGCAACTGAGGCAAGCAGCTGAACCAAAACATTGGGTGAAAACGCAACGAGCGCATGCAAAATGGAATTTATTGTATAATTAGGATTTGTCTTATAGGTAATAAGACGCATTAAACACATCCACACCAGAAACGTGCGTGGAAAGCGACATTTTTCGAATCGGAAAATTCGTTATCCACTTTCTATTGAGTCTTTGGGGAGCGCCTCTTCATATTTCTCTGACCGATGCGAATTGTGTTTTCTTATTTCTTTTTTTATACTCTGATACCAAAGGTATCATCGCATATTGGTTTATTTTGAAACTTTTAGATAACAAGACTTGAAACTTAAAAAATATAGTGTTCTGTGCCTGCGGCAAACAGAGTGTAGAAATCAAATGGATAGGAAATCGATAAATATCGATATTCGCAAATCGTTAAAAAAAAAACCCGCATATCTCTTACAATTTTAAAAATAGAATCCCTAAATATGGAGGGAAACTTCTAGGACACCTCCTTTAAAGATCAGCCTCTCCCAAGACGTTGAGCCCCAGACTTTTAAAATGTGCATATTTTCCACAATTAGTATGTCGGCTAAACTTTTAACGTTTGTTACTGTTGATTCGCCTAAGAGATCGATAAAAAAAATGTAATGCCCACTCCTACTCCCTCCCCATAACGATACACCTGTTAGTGTAAATTACACAACCCTTCAAAAATTCAAATAACAATTTTGGACCACGCGCACTCCCGTAATTTATCCAATGTAATTTAATTTAATGTAACCAAATTTGTAGAAAGAAATATTCTACAACAATTATTATCGAATACACCCTTAACCGCCCCTAACATTTTCAAAAGCTACAGTTACCAAAATTAGAAGGAAAGCTATAAGGAGACTCTTTGAACTTTTGATTTCAGCACCGCAATTTTAAAGGCATATTTCCTTCAAGGATCGGCATTTCTTGGCTACACCCACCA
Source organism: Drosophila fungiperda (assembly GCA_035042345.1). NCBI lineage: Eukaryota > Metazoa > Arthropoda > Insecta > Diptera > Drosophilidae > Drosophila > Drosophila fungiperda. The sequence continues at coordinate 1,468,708 of JAWNLM010000021.1, forward strand.
TGATCAGTGGCAATATTATCAGATAGTATTACTTAAAGTATTAGAGTATTTCGCAGTTGGCTACGCCTCACTGCCACGTTCTCACTTGTTTTTGCTGTTTATTTGCGATGTTTGTAATGTAAGCTCATTACGGCAATTGTTGTGTGTTGGATAGTTGTTGTTATTGTGTTCCATGAGCTGTTCTGTGTTGTCGCCGGGGTGTCGAAATGTACAGCCAATTACATGCGACAAAAACAACTACTAAAGTTGTTGGGCTGCTGCCCGCAGCTAAAATTGAATTCAAAGCGATGCTTGGGCTTTACTGAAAGCATTGAATTTCATGAGTTTTGGCTGCTGTTGCCAGGTTGCGACCTTTAAAAGTTGTTGTTTTTTTTTTTCAATCAAGCCATAGAACAATTCATGTGCGTGTAATTATATTGGCATGCAATGCGAGGATGAGGATATGTTCACAAAAATGGGGTCGGTCGCTAATGAACATGCAACACAAGAGTAGAAATTCAGATGCCTAATCTCAGAAGTGAGCTATAAGAAAATAAACCTTAAGTGTGACTATTGATAACTATCGACTTTGTTATCGGCAATTAAATAATATGGGTATAGGCATATTTTTTGATGAAATAGCAGTCCTTAATCCAACAAAGATTCTGGCATTTGTGCAGGATCTGGGATTGATGGAGGAGCTATAAGCTCAGAATAGATGTAATGCAGAAAACTTCCAATTTATAATATAATAAGATTTAGTTGTTATTTTGTACATTTGTACATTTTTAATAAAATGTTGTATGTATATACAAATAACTATTTCGTTTTTATTCTTAACGAGTTGTCCTTATCAATGCGATCTATTTGTATCTTAAACATAAATAAACAACAATGGGTTTATCAAATTATTGTAAATTTTTTTATTATATTCGTTAAATCTAGTTGGCGAAATCGATTGCTGTTTTGTATATCGAATGCTAGTCAAGGGCATTTTCACATGACCAAATAGCTTCCGCTCGATGTGACTTTTGCCCTCTCGCCTCTCACTTTGGCAGCAATGCAATCCCCGATAATCAAAGCCAAATCTCAACGATGTGTGCAAAATGCAAATAGTGAACACGCTATGAGCCATGATCATTGCAGAAGATCGCACTCCAATCCAGCAGTAGGTGGTCAGTGTTGTTGTTGTTGTTGTCTTTTTTTATTTTATGTTTTTTTTTTGGCCACGCTAATTTTGTTGACCTGCTGATTGCGCATGGAAATTGAAAATTATGAAATTATATTTTGTGCACCTACGAAAATCGCAACACATGCGAATGCATCAATAACAACAACAGCAACAACACTATAGCAACAAATGCATCATGTCAATCGTGATTTTGTTTGCTGGAACTTTAACATTTCATCGACGTGCCGATGTGATCCCATGTGATGATGATGATAATGATGAGCTCGATGACGGTGATGTGTTGATCGAACTGAAGTCGAAGTCACAGTTGGAGTTGCAACTTGCCAGTGGAATGGAATGGGGTGGGCTGGAGTGGGTTGGTTGCTAGGTTAGGTTAAGTCAGGGCACGAATACTGCACACGCTCCATGGCTCATCAGGCCACACGTCATGCATGCCCATATACAAATTCGTTCCGCCTGATTACAAGATCAGAGAGAAAGAGACAGAAAGCGACAGAAAGCGACAGAGAGTGAGTGAGAAAGGTAGAATCCGGCACTGGCCGTGTGACTACCCCAAGAGGCTATGACCCAAACGTTCAAAATTTGTAGCAATGACCCACAATGATGATCATCCAGATGATAATGATGATCGGAAACCTATTCGCACGGCCCAGCTCATTGCAAACGATGCCAATGGCTTGAAATCAATTGCCAGAGCATAGCGCACAAAAATCAGGAATAACCAACCAACTTCAAATTGCCGACAATGCAATACCCTTGCAGCAATTCCAATCAAATAATTTTCAAATACAATTCAATTTAATTGACTTAATTGTAAATAAAATGATTTCTATGCCCTCAACTATTAGCTATATACTTGGTAAACATATTGAATGAGAAATTGAAGCAGGCGCTTTTTGGCCAAGAGTATAAATGTATATAAATATTCACTGGATGCTATTGGCTGTTTATGCTAGCCGCGGGGCAGTTGAGGGTGCCATTGAGGATGACTTCGTTCCAAACAAGCTGATAGCAAGTGCAGTTGAAAAGTTCGCGGGAACATTTTGTGTGTGACGGTTTGATCTTTAGCCATATTAAATTAGCCAAAGGCTAGCGGGCTAGCTATGATTGATCTGCGTCTCGTCTCGGACGATTATACAGTCAGTCAAGTGCGCTGGTCAGGTCGGGTCGAAGTTGTCGATCCGATCGCATCGCCTTGGATCGGATCGGGTCGCGTCGCATTGCATGCATAATTCGATGTGTGTCGAAGTTACAAGCTCCAAGAAGTTCATGTACAAAATGTGCTACACGTAAATCGATGTCTTCTTTTTACATTTTTTCTTATTTTATATTGAGTTATTGCCGGCAATTGAATGGAAGTTCTGGGTTCAGGCAAATGATGTACACGTTCTGGCATAAGGTTAAGTACGATGCGAATTATTTGATAGAGCTCTCAAGTACTTTAGGTTAGTAAAAGAGATGTCAAAGTTGGCTATTCAGTAATTCAGAAATTTGTATAAAAGTTAAACCACACTCTAAAAAAAAATCCCCTTTAATTTTGTTATTATTTTGAACTAAAATAAACCAAATTTCAGTCCAATATCCCATCTACATTTGCCCTACTTCAAACTAATTCAGCATTAATCAAAGCTCATCTTTCATAATTGGTAAAACAACGAAAGTGATTATATACAGCAGACTACATCGATCGATGATAAATTTTAATGATTTGAAAATTTCTACAAAACGTTTACAAAAACTAAAAAAAAAATATATATAAATTTGTAGCCTTTGGGCAAAGTATTAACAATATAGCTTTTGATTGCAGCTAATTGTTGTAGAAAATGTAAAGAAATTTATCAAACGCCTATAAAAACTATATCAACAGCATAATGCCCCTCTGATCTCCTCCGTTTGCTCCACTGTTCGAATCGCTTTGGGGGCTTCAGTAATCATTCAAAAGCTTGAAATAAGACCCCGATTTTTGGCTTGGCCACTCGTAAAATCGTTTATAAATTATGAAAATATATGTACATAATGCATATAAGCATAAGTTCAAAGCGCGCCGTGTACCAAAAAAAAAAAAAAACACATCAAAACGAAAACCAAAAAACTAAAAAGAAATATGAAAAGCGCTTTTTATGTTGTTGATTATTAATTTATTAACTAACAAAAAATATGTGAAGAAAAAAAATCATAAAAATTCAGATTTCTATGTCGCTGCCGTATTCGTTTCGTTTCTTTTTTGGACAACCATTTGTTGGTCACAATAATTAAATTTAGATTAAGTTTAGAAACGAACTGGCATCGATCGTCTACAGTAGTTTAATGTATGCAAATTACACGCTGAGACCCGATCCCAAAGACCCCCTAACCCCAAGTGGATCTTCTGTCGACATTGAGCCAAAGCCCTTTAAACGTGACGAATCGATTTCAAACTAGACATTGAGCACACTGCTCTTCGTTTTGTATTTTTTTCCTTGGTTCTCAAATTTGTAACACATTTCTCATAAGGTTTTTTTGGGATGGGGGATTTTCATTTTTTTTCCAGCTCATATTTTGTTTATGGTAGTGGCAACGCCCATTTTCTCAACTTTTCGACTTTAATCGTCGTCTGAGGTTTCAAGCAGTTTGTTTAATTTTTGTATTTACTCAAACGCTTTCCATTTTAACTAGTTTTGAAGGCTCGAAAAAACAGCCAATCTATCGCCTAGCCTAGTCACGTGGGCGTTGCTAATTAGTGTTAGGAAAATGCGCTCGATTTGATTTGTGGAAATTTATGTTTAAACATTACCTCTCCGACACTCCGGCAAACAACGTATTTTGAGAATTGTTTACGACGTGTGAGCTTTGGGGCTGAACGCATTTTAAATGAGCTTATAGAGTAGGAGCAGGAGGAGACGGTGGCATAATTAACCAACCTTAAAAAAAAGTGTTCAACATTTTCAAGCATTTAAAAACTGTGGGTAGCTGTGACTTTTATCTGCATTTCATTAGTGATACCGATACACATGTAATAAAAGTTAATGGCTCTTTAGTTAGTAATGTGTTTATAATTTAAATAAATCACTTAAAACTATTTTAAATCTTAAATGCAAAACATTTCATACTGAAAATAACTCGAATTACGCTGAAAGTATTTGGGCTGGAATTTTATGCAAAGCTTTTAATGATTTGTTATTTATAGTTTTAAATTGCATGGCCTGCCTTTTTAAATATAATAATATTTAATGTAATACAACTTTGCATACAGACACAAATGGTAAATAAAACACGTATGAACATTTCATAGTTGATAGTTTAAGTTGACTGAATGGTGAACTAATCGAGTTGACCTTAAGATAATTGTTAAGTTATTGTCATTATAACTGCTAGTCTTTGCCAAATTGCATTCGAATTGCTCAAAACTAATTATGGAGGCCAGACTTGGCTCAACTGCTAAGTAGAACTTAGTCAGGTAGCCAATATGGCCAACAAAAATGACGTTACGCCTTGAGCAATTGACTGAGACTCTGGAAATAAGCAGCGCCTACTTGTGCGCAGTATGCAATTCACAGAGACGTCAGCACCCCACAGCATCCCTGCCCCGGCATCCACACCCCCGTTGCAGCCACCCCAGGACGGCAGTAGTTGTAATTAAAAACGCGCAAGTCGTAAAAATGCACAGAAATCAGTTGAGAACAGGTCGGCCTGCTGCTCTCTATGATGAACGGGGCGTAACGCGTTTGAGTAAAATTAATTTTCCATATACATATACATATATACATATACATGTAAAAATACAAATACATATGTGGTATGTGTGGTTGGCGAAATGCGATTTTCTGACCGACGATGTTTTGTCTGACGTGCAGCCTTCAATCACACGAAAAATGTGCTAATTGCAATAGAAAGACAATTTCTATCGTAAAAATATTTTCAAACTAATGAAGCAAAAATGTATAAGTGCAAAAAAAAAAAGAAGGCATCCGAAAAACAAACAAACAAACAAACAACAACAGCTAACTTGAAATGGCGAAGCGGCTCTGGTTAAAAATTAGTTGTTGAAAATGAATTGCACTAATATCGAATTTCACACTGTTGCGCTAATGGCGGACAACAGCAACAACGGCAACAGCAACAGCAACAACAACAGCAACAACAACTACATATACTAAAGCAGTAGGCTACCAACAACAACTCTAATAATAACAACTGCTGCAGCTGTCTGACGGCAAAACAACAAAAGCAACAGCAAAAATTAAATGCAATCAACATGTGTTTTTTTCTTCTTTTTTATATTTTTTTTTTTTTGCTAATGTGCAAAGCGCTGATTGGACGAAACCTGACCGCAAAATGGAAATTATGATGCGGCCCCGTTTGAGTAAAGAGCACAGCCGCAAAACAGAGACAACAGCAACGGCAACGGCAAACGGCAAACGGCAAACGGCAACTCGACAACGACAACAACTTGTCGACGGACAACCTGTAAGCGGGTTTCACTTTTTTTGTTTTTGGGGCGAGGAGTTTCAGTTAGCGAGCTGGCGAATTCTTGAGGGGGCCCCAGATACGAGCAACCATGAGGCAGCCAGCCAATAACAAACTATAACTAACAGCGTTACCTGATATCAAGCTGCAAGTTTATTGGTCAATCAATGCGGCCAACAGCGACAACTGAGCGATTTGAGGAGGCGACGCGATCAGTTCACCAACAGACAAACAGACAGACAGTTAGACAGCAAGTTTATCTTATATACAGATATGTGTATAAGAAGTTGAAGATCGGGGATAACTGCAGTTATCAGATAAAGTAGACACCAGTCCACTTGAACAGCTTTCGGCAAAGATTTATTGAAAGCTTAAAGCAAATGAAAAATGATCCAACAGCAAAATTCAATCTAATAACAAGTGTTTTTGCAGTTTTCATTTTGGAATCAACTTATTTAAAAAATCTGAAAGCTGACAGCTTCATAATTACATGCCAGTCTATGACTACGCTCCATTTAAGCTGACCATTTAATATGAGCTTCACTATATGTAAATATTTCCATCTTTGTAGCTGGGACTGTCACCTGTTGGAGTAGCTCGATTCGAATATTTACCATGGTCATTAAATGCCAAGAGGCAAACTGGCAATTGGCAAAACTTTGCAATCGATTCACATGCATTACCAACTTTTGCGTTTGCCTAATGATAAAATTATTAGCAGCTGCGACACAAGCTTTTCGGATGTCTATTTTTGTATTATTTTTTTGTGGTCATATCATCTTCAAGTTGCCCATGTTTTTTTTTTACTTTTGTATTGCTGTTGCTATCAAACTGCCCGCCCAAAAAGCCGCTCGGTTGCTTTAATTTATGTAACTGAATATGCGCAAAACATACAAACAAATCAATTGAAAAGCGATACCAACGATCGAAGCATTTAATTGGCCACAATTTCTTCGTGGGTGGAGTCTATGTCGTCCACATGTACATTTTTATGCACCTTCTCTAAATTACAGAGAAAAGTCTCCAAATAAGTAAAACAACTAGTTTCTCGTATCTTGAAAATTTCCTATCTGTACAAAGTGAACTAAAACTTCAGCAACAAAACTTTTACTTGTAACAACAAATTTCAGTATATTGAATTATTTAATATTTGATACTTAAATAAAGAAAATTGGTAAGAATATTAGCAATGTACTAAATTGTACATGCAGTCATACTATACTTCTTATATATGAATTTGATATATATATGCTTACAGTATTTACTAATTTTTTAACAATAAATTAGAAAAATCAAATTTAAATAAATTCACCTTTAATTGGCTATAATCAATTCGCAAATCATTAATTTGTTAGCTTTAACTTTAAATAACAACTATTTGTAAACTCTACAAAGTGCGTAAATCCACTAAAATTATCTTTAACTTTAAGGTGCATATTTCTTCGCTTGCATATTTTTTTTAGTATTATGTGCGAGAATACTCGAAGCGAAATCTAACAAGATGTTCTATACGAATAATCTTAAGGAGATAGCTGTAATAAACACATTTCAATCAATTGCTGGTGCGGGGTTAAAATAAACTCAAACACACAAACTGCAAAAAAAAAAAAAAAAACATGCATAGAGAGATATGCGACTGGCGGCTGTGCGCCGCACCCAAAACTGACCTAGAGCCAAGAAAAAAAACATATAAAAAACTAAAAAAAAAAACTAAAAAAAAAAAACGAAGAGAGCTCAGAAGATAGCAGAAGAAGCAAACTTTCCATTCCGACTGAAAAATGTTATCAAATCACAGCGCACAAACGAGCGACCACAAAACTAAGCAAAGCCAATTTTAGCTCATATTAACCCGCAGCACAAAGGCCAAACTGGCAAACTGGCTAAGAGGCAAAGCTGGCAAACAGGCAGCAAAAACGGGCCATGCTCCGTGGTAGAAGGGGGCCATGGTACGGCCTCTGGCCATAGACGGTATTCGGGACTTGAAGCCCATTTCAACTTTCTCACGCACTTCAAATTTCAATTGGCAATAAATGTAATGCAAAGCAACACTTTAAATCATTGCGAGTTGGCCAACAACGCCAACACCAATAAGCCTTGGCCAACAACGGCAACCACAGCAGGATGAGGATGAGGATGAGGCAGTCACACCAGCTTACCAAACGGCAACAGATTGTGGCACAGGTTGAACCAGAGGTTTACTCATTGCGGCTGGCTGGCTTGTTGGCTGGCTGTGTGGCAAGCAGATGTTACAACAAAACGCTGCTGCTGCCTCTGCAAGAGTTATCCGGACACAATGAGTTCAACGCGTACTCCTCTCTATCTGGTAATTAAACGTTTTAGCTAATTGCCATTTCTCTATACGCTCCAAAATTTTCCACTCATAAGATAAGTGCAATAATAATAGATACAAAATGGAAAAGTTGAAGAAAAAAAAAAACAACATCTGTTTGTTTGCATATTAAAACAGCTGGACACTAATGCATCCATAAATCGCACTTAACAACTACTCTCAACGGGCTCATATTAAATGCACAAGCCATAATAATCGTTATGCCAGACAATCGTTCAAATACATTAAAATATATCTTAACTTTTATAGCTGGACACTTTATATAATACGAAGCAAAACAATATGCGATAAATTTTGCTTCTGAGCTTAAAAAGATCTATCACATTGTAAACATAGTTTGCCATATGATCAGTTAAGTTTTTCATTATAATCCACCTATTCTGTTATATATATAAAATATATATATATATAATTCAGAAATAGTTATGCTAGGGTATTAAAAACTGCTATTAAATTAATGCCTAAATGACTTTTATGTTAATTCGCTTGAATAGCGAAATTTATCGCATTCGATATTTCCAATAATTTATACGATAACAATAAATACATTTAATTTTTTCAGACCAAGCATTGCTTGTCCACCCATAAGTAAATAAAAAAAAAACAAGGACGTAACCAAGTTTTTTTGAATTGCATAAAGGGCAATTGATTTGAAATTTATTCAGAAATTAAATTCTAAACAACTTTGTTTGTTATAAAGTTGAAATGTATATGCAACTTGCAATTATTCGATTTTAAATGAAATTTACATTTATGTATTTTTATTTATGTATCTTTTATAAACAGAACACTTGAAGTGGAGATCACTTACAAATCTACAGAGTTTCAGAGAACATCTAAATTCGCAGTCAAAACTAAGCCAATTTCAATGAGAATGCCGGGAAATGATTACTTTAGGCCCAGCTGTTAAAGCGAGTGAAGGGAAAGGGGCCAGAATGCAGTAAAAGGTCACATTCGTAATGCTGGCGAACTTGAACTAATTTACATAAAGATAGACGAGCAGAAGAGAAGTGTTCCATTGGCAGTGGCGGTCTGTCTCATGAGGAGCTCAGCAGACTGAGCGACGCGACGCGTCTGGGACAAATGACTGACAGTCGTTGTTGTTGTTGTTGTTGTTGGTGGTGGTGGATTGCGGCCTGCGGCTGTTTGCCACAGCAACCAAGCACAGCAGCTACTTCAGTAGCTAAAGCCGACAGGATGATGGCAAAAAGAGTTTCCAGCCGCTACTTTCGAGAGCAAAGCCAAAAACAAAAGACGCATACTGGCCCTGACAATGACTCCCCAGACCGGAGGCCCAGTCCCAGTCCCCAGTCCCAATCCCTGCCCCTGTCCCAACCAAATGGTAAATGCGCGTTAAATGATGCTTTCGTTGCGCATGCGCTCGAGTGGCAAGCGAATGTTGCCATCAGAGCAAAAGAGAGCGAATACGCCGACGACATTGCGCTCGTAAAAATCACGAATTGATGGAGAGTTCAACGAGCGATCAGCAAATCATTTTCAGGCCGCGCAGAATTGCCGAAACATATGCAGATGAGAAGCGTGGTGAACGTGAACGTTTGCATCCTAAGCAGCCAACCAACCAACCAGCCAACCAGCCAGACCAGCCAGTGAGCCCAGTAGTTGCAGCAGTGATCTCTAAAGTTCCCAGTGAGGCCCTCAGGTGCACTTGGTGTTTGTTAAGCTACGCTGACTGTGCCTGCCTGCCACTTCCACTGCCACTCGTAGGCAAAAGCGAGCGGCAAAAGCTGTCTAAATAATGGCAAACCCTAAGATACACTTGCGGCTTGCAATTTTCAATATGGAAATTTAATTGAATTCAATTGCATTTTAATAAAATCTTATCCAATTCGAGCAATTACTAATATTAAGCTAATCATTGTCCTTACATATTTCTTAGCTTTAAATTTAATGAATATTAATATTTTTTTAATATTACAGTCAAGCAAAAATGGAAAAAAAAACCATATAAAAATAAAACTATTATAAACCTCAACCAACTTTCGTTAATTTTATTATTTCATTGCATTTAATAAGTTTGTGTTGGAAAACTTGTAAAATGCAAAATGGCTTAAAGCACACGCAATGCTCTCATCATTCTACCTTCTATATACTTAGCCTTCTTCTCATAATATAAAACATTTATATATACATATTTCCACAATTCTCTTTACTCATCAAATCCTGCAACTGCAACTAGCTGTCAAGTCTGCTAACAAAGTTAAGTAGCCCGTTTCGCTTTTAGGGTAACAGAAAAATCAATTCACACTCGATGCCTGCTCTGACGGTTCTTCTAAGCTTTTGTTATTTGCTTTTGGGCTGCTGCCGCTCTCTCGAGTGCCTTGGCAATGGAATGCCGAATGCCACTTGTCTGTCTTTGCCAGGCAGGCAGCCAGCCTACCTGGTGCCTGGTGGCTGATGCCTGATGCCGGTTTTAACTGATCCCTGGCTGGAACAGAGAGTGCCTGAACTGGATGGCAACAGTTCGGCTGGCTGCTGAATTTATGTGGGGTTAGAGGGCGCATTGCTCGATGAGCCGTTGAGTTAAGTTGAGTTGAGTTTTGTAGACATTTGTCGAGTTGCAGTCGCTGCTGAAGTGATCTGCTCTGTTGTGCTGTGCTGTGCTGCAGTTGTAAGCGTGGCATAGCGAAATGATTTACATTCGCATCTCACATAAATTTCATATTGCAGCCGTGTAAAGACTTTGCAACTGCAACAACAACAACAACTATAGCAGCAGCGGCAACAGCAGCAGCAGTAATTAATTCTGTAATTTTACGCATATTTTTGGAGTACAATTTGCCGCTGTTATCGATATGGCCGATGATAATCGGCAAGACCAGTAGCACAACACACAAACACTCAACACACAGTCTAATAATAATCTTCTAACAATTCGTTTGCCACAATTTTCAATGGGTGCACAACACAGTGGCATGTTCGCCCCGCTGACCCTTTTTGCAGTTGTACCCCTCCCCCCGCTTCCTTTAACACACACACACACTTCATACCTCTGAGAAAAAGTTGCCATTGTCGTTTGTTCATGTTGTCGTAGAGTTGGCTCGAAAAATATCGATTACATGTGAGTCGCCTGCTTTTGCTGCTTGGTTTATTTCTTCTTTTTTGCGCTTTTTTTTAGCTTGGCTCTCAGCTTGGAAATTCAATTCCAATGAAAACAGTTAAATTCCGGTAAAAAGGTCTGCAGCATGCGAACGTTGAACGTTCCACCCAAAGTGGGTTTTCTGCCGTTTGCTGGTGGCCATGGTGGTCCCAACGATTATCATGAATTGATCTGTAAGATGTCAAAGCGCAGACGCAGCAGCGGCCAAAAGAATGGCCAATGTGGAGGTCTCACACACATGACCAGGCCCAGTCCCAGAACCATCCTCAGCCGCAGCCTCAGCCTTAGCCACTTTGTCTGTGGCTGCTGCTGCTGCTGCTGCTCGTTCCCATGTAAGCTAAAGCCTTAGCCAAAAGATGAAGTCAAAGCCAAAGTCAAAGCCCAGTTCAGCTAGGCCTGGCTAGCTGCTTGGCTGGCACACAATGTTGTTGTTAGAATTGCTCGCAGATAACAGCAAAATGTTGGCAGCACTGTTGACATTATGAATGACAGCGGTTATTTATTATGTCTTGGATTCCTGGTGAGGGAGAGAGAGAGAGAGCTGCAGCTAAACCTGGGAATCGGTCTAGACGGCAGTCCAACTATTCTGCAGCATCGTAACTTGGAAGCAACAGGTAATCCTAATCCGTCGTCCACATGTGTTCCAAAATCTATGCATTGCATGCAAATTACAGCGAATATTTTAATAATATACATCATCAAATCAAATTACTATGGAATATGTATTATTATATATTATGAGAAGCTAGCAAATAGTTATCGTTTATTGATTTCTTTTTCGCCGATTGACTGATTATCGATTAAGCATTGTTGTTTAATAAACAGAAAGTGCTATATTCAATTCCCAAAAATGCAAACCATTTGAAACCTTGTTGTTTATTCCTATCAGATCTGTAATTTTCTCAAGCTACAACCGAATTTAACGCTTCATTTGCTTCAGCTGAAAATTGCGTAACAAATGGCAAACAAATATATAAAAAAATAGTCAGAAACACACAGAAAATCCGAAAAGCTGGAAAAACAGCACCACCTCCTCCACTAACAACCGTTAAGTGGCAGGCTCGACTTCATTAGGTTGTAATAAACGCGAGCCTGGTTGCAGCCCCACAAAACAGCAACACAAAACCAAAGAAGAAGAGCGCAGCAGCAGCAGCAGCCTCAGCAGCCGCAGCAGCAACACAAAAAAAAAACTGACAGCAACATAAAAACTTAAGAAAAGTCTAAGCTCGGCTTATAAATGCAATTTCGTTCGCACAATCTTCAATGGACTTCATTAAAATATTCGAAACACAAGCAGTTTAAGCGGTTCACCCGGCACACCCCTCCCTCCACCCATCGCTATGCAACCAAAAAAAAAAAAAAATAAAACTTGTCAGACGCACTATAAACGCGACGTTGCCGATCCGCCCGATTGCAACTTGAACCCGGGTGCTGGACGACTCTAGGATGGTAGCTGACACCGAGACAGAGAGAGCCCAATAGAGAGAGAGAGAGAGAGAGTGGGAGAGATATGAGGCAGAGGCAGAGGCAGCGGCTGGCGAGTCGAGAGTTCAGAGGTCTAATTGAAAATGCGCAAACTTGAAGAAATATTGAGAGAGCTGCAAATGTATGTATATCCATAACCATTAGAACTCAATTTGCTCGCATGGCGCACGCATTCACAAAGACGCCCACAAGCCGATTTCGAATTCCGAATACCGAATGTTGAATATCGAAACTAAAGCCCAACCGCTCCCTGAATCACACTCACAATCAGTTTCGCCCCCCTCCCCCCCGCAATACGGTTGGTTGGCATGCAAAATTTATAACACGGCGGGCAAATTGGGGCCAACTTGTGACAATTTACGATATTAATACTAAATATTTGTGCCCCGTCGTGATTTACGCGCTGAGGCAAAAGGCGCACAAAAAATTGGAGGGGGGAAAAATCAGGATTATTATGCGCTTTATGCGTTTTTATTGTTTGCTTGCCATAATTTCAACGCTTAAGCGTTGCCAGACATTTGGCAGCCGGAGTAGCTTCGCATAAAGTGGAGCAGGCCATAAAATTTTATGATAATTGCAACCCGGCGAGCGACTGACAAATGAAGTGATTTTAAATTTACCATTTACCGATTGCAATCCCCCGACACATAAAACTCTATATATATATATATATATATATCTTTACTAATTCTTTTCTTTTTTGTATATTTACTTCGCTTGATTTAATTAAAGACGTTGCCAAATATTGAATGGGGCAAGCGAAGTTTTAATGCCGCGCCCCGTTAACGAATTTAAACAAAATGATTTTTTGGGGCAACAAACAGAAAATCATCAAATTTCACCGCGTAGAAATCTTGATGCGCGTAGCAATTAAGAGATCAGAGCTCAAAACTAAACACTGGGAACCAAAAAGCCAAAAATCCAAAACATGAGGCGTACGTAATGAAAAACCCTTTTGGGTCACCGAATTTGTTATCATCAAACTGTAACCGAAACGAACGTTTCATGCACATTTGCATGGCGGAGAGCGTGGAACGCAAATTACAAATTCGAAATTTACGAGACCAAAGACCAGACAACAACTTTAATAAGCACCACAAGCAGGCTAAACAAAATAACAAAAAATCACCAACAACAAAATATAATGTAAAAAAAACCGCATTGACGTGCCTGACATAGAAATCTGCACCGTTGGCTATTAGCAATTAACTGGGGCTATTATGAGTCTTAGCCGACAAAAATATTTGACGTGCTATAAGCAGAAGAAGATCGAATCGAATCGATCGCAGTCGCAGCCAACGATCAAAGGCGGAGTTTGCCACTCAGCGGGGTAACAGGGGGGAGCTGGTATGGTGGGGCAGTTGAATCTTTGAATCTTTAGGGGCAGTGCGCATAAAAAGCCAAATGCCATAATAGCCAAATTAATCAGTCACAGGTAACAACCCAGCAACCACAACAACAACAACAACAACAAGTCCCAAAAGCATCCCGTTGTCTGCGTTGATGACTTAACAAAAATGTCAAAATTTAAATACTGGCAGAAGCAAAAAGCCGAATATTATTTGCCCTTTATATGCAAATATTTGGAGAGGGAGTATAAATTATTGAGCCATAAAACATATAAAATTTTATGAATGGTGAACATTTCTGTATTTTATATATTTAAAGTAAATATTAATTTAACCCTTATTTTAAAAATAAAGTAAAAAAATGTTAAATTTATTGCATTTAATTTGCAATAAATTAAATAACAAAAGGAACTTTTTTTATTTGACTGAATAACACTCTTTTTCTAAGATCAGCAACTTAATATTTGTTTTTAATAATTTTTAATTTTTTTATTATCTTGACAGATCTATAATAAATTCCATAATATTTATTTACCTCAGCTGAAGCCGAGCAAACAATATGTGAAACGTTTTATGCCCAGTTTTGACAAGGGCAACTAAAGTTTACTTATGATCACATAAAAGGGTTTTGTCAGCTTTTGTCAGAAGACATGTGATTGCCGCATATGCAAAGAGTATGGCAGAAACAGTTGGGGCTCCATTGTTTGGCTTTCAGTTGAAGGTGGGTGGTTGGCTTGGCCGACTGGCTGACTGGCTGGCTGGCCTGCTGGTTAGTTTGAAGTGCCCAGCGGCTGTGGCTACCGTTTTAGCAGCTAGAGCTGTATAGCTGACAAAATGTAATTGTTATATAGGCGCAAAAATTGATCTTAGTGGTGCCATCAATAAAGGCCGGTCCACAAGGCTGACAGCTGGGAACCGAACGGAACCGAACCGATGCAGACCCCAGACTGGCCGCAACAAAACGGGAAAATGCGACGCATGAATGTTAATTGAAATATGCGTATGAATGATGGACGGACAGTTGAGAGAGCGATGGAGCTGTAGTTGGAGTACTGTGGAGCTGTTTGGCTATGTGGCTGTGGCTGGTACATTGGCTAGCGCTGGACACTGTGCTGCTTTCACAATTATTGATTGATTTATTGATTGAAATCTGCGCGCAGCAAGCAGCGAAGCTGTTGCGACTGTTTTGCTAAGTTTTGCCACAAAGTAGCCACAAGTTGGTACAAATTGCGAGCGAATGGCCAAGTACGTTGCTAAAGTCTTTTGGCCATTTGGCGCCCAGCCGCGTTAACGACGATGACGACGACGACGACGACGGCGCCGTCGCCAGAGCTGAAACCAAACAATAAATAATTAAAGCAATTAAAAATGCTTAAAACAAACATTTAACAAGCAGCGCCAGTTGAAAATTGTTGTATACCAACATTTGGGCAAACCCAAAAACAAAAACCATTCCATATACATATAAACTTATCTTGGCCCCAAATCGCCTCCAAATGTTGCACATTTATCAAAGCCCCCTGCGTAAGAAAAAAAAAGGTCAACGCACAGTTATGCCTTGTTCTGGTTCTTGTTATTGCTATTGTTGTTGTTGTTGTTGTTGTGCTGCGTACAAACTATTTCCGCCTAAAACACCGGTAACAACTAACTACAAATCTGGGAAATGGGTTCGCAAAAAATACACGAAAAAAAAATGAAAATAGAAAACTATAAAATTAGATTTTTTGGCACACGAAGTCTAATTTTTTTTGGCACGGCGGCAATTAAAATGAATTTTGTAGTTCGAGAAACAGAATTCGGTAAGTGCCAGCAGCAAAAAAGAATTGAAAAGAATCAAAGTAGGAAATAAGAGTTAGCAATTGGAGAGCCGAATACTGAAAACCCTTGCAGATAATCAGTTATCTACTTATAACTTCCAACTCTTGTGGATCAATGTTCTAATCGAAATAACACAACACTTTAAATTCTTAATATATTTATACTTTTGTAAGAGTATTCAATGATCAACTCGCTGTTCCTCAACAATCTGCCTGCTCGTTATCTGCTCTGAAGCAACCTTTCTGGCTGATATGGAAATAAGTTTGATATACAACATAATTAAATTTCATTACGGCAACGTCCCGTCGAATTGTGTTTCTTTTGAGGATTGTGTATGCATCGGGATACGCTCCTACCTGGGCCACGTAACAAATTGCCACCAATTAGTGGGGGGTTTCTCCAGCGCGAATGAGCTGAGTAAATTGATGTGCGATGCCAATTTGGAGCTGCCAAATGCATTTGACTCAGCATTTGCATTAAGCCAACTTTATTAAGCTGTTCGAGCTCAACATGAATGCATAACTAAATGTTCAATCTAATTGAGACAGATTTTCTGTGCCCAATATTTGAACATGTGTTGCATCGAATTTTAGCTGTTGCAATCAATTAATTATTTATTAATGAACGATAGCTTTGAAATGTGGCACTTGCAGGTAAACGTCTAAGAAGCATGCAATCGAAACCAGTTAAGACTTAAGACTTAAATACTTAATATAAGAGATTGTAAGAGTAAAATTAACAAAATAATAATTAAATAAAATAATAATTAAATACTCCTTTGAATAAAATAAAGAATTAATAGATATGTTTTCGTGCTTCCAAAATTATTTTACTCATAAATAACGCAGAATATTAAAAAAAATGACTATCATAACTTAATTTAACTTATGGATATTGTCATCATCGAAATAACTAATTAGTTAAATAATGAATATATATAAAATATGCAATTGCTTGTGCATTAAAAAAGAAACAAGTATTTTGATTTTAGCCAATTTATGAATAAGAAGATTACACAAAATGCTAAGATCTTCCATATAAATGAGATTAAAGTAAAGTTGCCGATGGGAAAGAGGTAAATAATAAGACTTTTAATCTAAAAAGAAACTCCATATGAAGATTCTATATTAGCAAGCTTGATTCCTTCACTAATGTGAATTCAAAGTAAAGTCACCGCTGAACAAATAGGTCGCCCACGATCAGCCCTCATGTGGTAAGCCCGCTGAATTGCTGGCCGATAAGTGGATATGTAACTCGAATGGAGTGCACTCCATTTGGTTGGCCTGGCAACCCACGAGTGACCACGACAACAAAAGGGCCACCTTTTAGTTCCAATAATTTACCAATTAATCATATTACTCAACCTGAGCACATCGCTTGTCTGCGCAGACTAGGAGAGACCGCCTCTGGGACAATAGGTGCTGATTGCTGCCCCACCCCTTGCCTTGCCTTGCCGCTGATGCTGCCGCTGCTGCTTCCCACCGCCAAACAAACGCTGGAGCAAGCGAACATGAAACGAGTGGAGCCTGGCACTGCCCTGGACGTGATAAATGATTTCGATTAGTTTGTTCTTGTAATTCGACGCCTATAAATGGGTCTATGATTGAGCGCAGACGACTTCGTTTACGTCAGCCGTTGTCGACATCGTCGCTCCGTCGCCCGGCTGCACCCTGTACGTAACCGAAGAGTGTGCGGCGGTGGTGGAGGATGGGAAGAGTTGGGGCACAACATGGTGTTGTTGTTGTTGTTGTTGTTGTTGCTGTTGCCTGTAAGTCATTTGACAAATTGTCTATAATTGAAAGATTAGCTTTCCACACACAACGCGCTTGACGTCGAGATGAAGAGCACCTCGAATGCAGCTGGAGTTGGAGTTGGAGTTGAAGTTGTCTGTTGTAGTCTTAGTTGTTGGTCTGGTTCTGGTTGGAGCTCGAGTTTGAGTTTGAATTTGAGTTGGAGTTCTCGTTGCCACCAATGCCTACCTGCCCCCTCTCCCCTCACCAGCTCACCAACTTTGTAAGCGTATACGTTTCTTATCAGCTCAGTTGCATCTGTTGCGCGTTGCGAGGTTTTATTAATCAAATGCACAAAATGGTTTTAGGGGCTGGCGAGTAGGTGGAGCGTGTTTACATAGGCAGCCAGGCAACAAGTGCCGGCCAGCCTCCTCGCTCCAGTAGATTCCTCGCTCCTTTTCTATGTGTGTATATGTGTGTGTGTGTGTAATTGGAAATGGTGTGAAATTCGCGTGCCAACAGCAATGAGGCAGACAGCTACAGAGAGAGAGTGTATGTGTGTGTATGTGTGTGTGTGTGCCTGTTGACAGACTGACTCTTTAGCGAGCCCACCAAACACGACTAGGAAGGGAACCCAAACGTACCCGGCACAAAAGCAAAGCAATGCAATCCAGGCTCATTGGATTTTGTAATGCGTGAAACATGTCAGCGCAATGCGATTGCTTATCGCTGTCAATTATTCAAGAGGCAGTTGCTAGACAGGCTTACAAATTACCCTCTTAAATATAACAAAATAAAAGACTCGCGACTGATTCGACTGAAGAGCGTCAGAGATGGGGAGGGGAAAGAGCTGAAACGATGTTAAACACTAACAAATTGAAATGTGGTGCGATTTCCTAGTTGGACTATGCTCACATCTGAATATCAGCAACGGGTGCGAAAATTAAGGTAATATCATTTTTAGTTAAAGTATTTCATAGAGTGATAATTGATAAATTCAATAAAAAAAAAGTGTATATATAAAATGTGTCCTTTTCTTTTTGAGTCTATTTTACAATAATGTATATATATATATGTAAAAACTATTAATTTGTTAAAATATTTATATTAACTTAAATTCAAAAAATATATACCCAAACGTTATCACTAAAAAACTAATAATTTGTTAAAATATTTATTTAAACTTTAACAAATATGTAAATACAAATACTTAAAGCGAACATAAATTTACTTTACATATGCAAACAGTTATGGGAAAAATTATAAAAGACGAAATTTTAATTACATTTTAAAAAATGTAAGAAAATCATCATAAACATACTTTTGTCATGTCATATATTTTATATCTTAAGAGTCAACCTACTTAAGTCATTATTATAAATATATGAATATCTCTTTAAAAGTACAAAAATTATAATTGAGCCTGTGTGAAAAAAATGTATTCTTAGGTGAAACTATTCGCTGGATTATTTATGAGACTTGCTATTCACATGAGATGAATCTTTTCAATGAGACAATGTGGTCAATGAATTTTGTGTTTGTTGTTGTTGTTGTTCTACTTGATGTTGTTGGAATATCGCTGCGATTTGACCAGCTTAACTGATAACATTAATTTTACGCTTTCGTCCGCATTGAAAACTATTTAAGCCAAATTGTTGCGCTATTTTGTGCACATGATTGTTACAAATTGTTCAATTACAGGATAAAAAAAAAATCCAAGACTTGCCTAGTCTTGCCTAGTCTTGCCTAGTCTTGGCCAAGGCGCTTTGCCAGCCAGCTTCAGTAGCCAGTTAGCTAGGGGCCAAACTAGGCAAACGCTGGCAACTCCCAACAACTCCAAACAGAACCCAAAGTCCCAAACTCATCCCAAGTGGCAGAATAATGGATGTGCGTTTAAGCAGCAACCTGATAAATCGCTGACTGAACAGCAGGTGTTGTGCCCGTGGTGTGTGTGTGTGTGTGTGAGTGTGTGTGTGTGGAAAAGTGTGAGAATATTGCGTGGAAAATGCGCGACTTTTCCTTAGTTCGCACAATTTATAAAGAAGCCAACATTTCCATATTAAAATGGAAATAAATGTATAAACAACAACAGCAACAGCAACAACAACAGCAACAGCAGCAACAGTAAAACTCATGTGCCATGACCTGACTGCAATTTGGGCTTAAAATGAAACATGGCCAACAGTTGCAACGCAATTGTTGTTGTTGGTTTGGCAATTAGGGGCGTGATTTTAGCCAATGTTCATTTAAGCATAATGAAGCGCAATAAGTGTTAATTGGATTTGCATTTTGTTGAGCTACGTTCATAAATGTCCCCCTCCCTCTCTCTCTCTGTCTCTGCCCTCCCCTTCCCCCTCCTGTCTACTGAGATAAAACAAAGTATACAACTTGATTTAGTGCAGTGAAGTGCGTAATTTATGACAAAATGACATGGTAAGGTTGATGAAAACGCAAAATGCTCGTTAATTGCATAAATGGAGAAAAATATTTTCATTGCTTCAAGCAAATTGTTGTACATTTATTAAAAGAGCTTAAGCTTAATATATAACTTAAGTATTTTTCTATTTAAAAATGTTATACATTTAACACAACTTTATCAACGTAAAACCAGATTAAATAAATATTAAATATAAATATGATAAATATATAAAAAAAAAAAAAGGTTTCGGGATAATTATTTAGTTTGGTTTTATAAAAGTTATAGAATGTGCTCAAACTTTATCTGTCAAAATATTTGTTAACTTAAATGACAGACATAATAAAGAGAGAGTTTTACATAGATATTAGAAGCCAAAAATTTTATAATGCTCTTTTACACTTGTAGTTGAAAAGCCTTTAGCTATGGTAAAGTAGCTAGGAGAATACATTTCACAAATACCAGATCTTCGGTTATCGCAATATGCAATCGAAAACAAAATAATCAACTGCAATTAAGTCGCAGTATTTGGTATAGGTAGCAAAAGGAGGCTAATGAAATTTGAGTGGGCAACCAACTAGCGCCAGGCAAAGTAAACTAAACATGAGCTGGCACCAGAACTGAGGTGAAGTGAATCGCTTGGGCAATGCCATCAAATCATGATCCCCATCAAGGCCAAGCAAGGCGACAGTCAGCAAGTAATCAGCACCCGGTACGGCAACACGCTCAGGTTCGGGTTAGATGCTTATCAGCAGCAGACAGGAGACAGCAGGAGGAGCTGCTAAAAACAGAGACGGCGACGGAATTGGAGTTGGAGTTGGAGTTGGAGACCTGTGGCTGGCTGGTTGGCTGCACCAATTTATGATCGACAGAAGGCCAAAAGCAGCAACGATGAAAAACGAGGGACTTATAAACGGTTGCCTGGGTGTTGGCAGGCAGCCTCCTCCTCAAGCTCAGGCTGGAGCTGGAATTTGGGAGCTGTTGCTGTTGCTGATGCTGGTGCTGGGAGCTGGAGCTGTTGCTGTTCCTTTGGGGCACACTCAATGATAAATTCTCATCAAAAATATATTTCACACTGCGGGATATCATCAAAACCGAGATCAGATCAGTTGCATGGCAGCAAAAAAAAATGCCACAAATGTTTTCGAAAAATTATTAAAGATCATGCAAAGACCAAACACAAACACAAACAAAAACCACAAAACAGGAAAAACATCCACAACACGCGCTCATTTTGGCTTAATTAGTGAAACATGTCAACAACAACAACAACAACGACAACAATGGGAACTACGTGACACGATCCCCTCTGTGGAATTCTCGATTTTGATCTCGATCTGTTCTACAAATATCGCTCTCTCAAATATCGCTCGACTCGTCGCGCACTAATTAAAATATATATCTATGAGTCGCATACATTTCGCTCAAGTTTCGAGAATATCATTTTTTTTTTTTTTGTTATTTCGTTTTTTCGATTTTTAGTGTATTACGTGTTTTTCGGCTTTGACCCAATAAATCTTGTTGATAATATGATTTTATTAACTTTTAAATAGGCAAAACATTTGGCGCCGACTAAACTAAATTTGGATATTGGAGTTTTTGGTTTTTGTTTATTTTTTCTAGTTTGGAATACATTTAAAACTGAAACCGTTTTGACAACCAAATTAGAGTACTCCACACAGTGGTCGAATTTTGTTGCCTTCGCATTGTTTTGGATGCATATTTATTGATTTGCTTCTACATTGAATTAATTAAGTATGCAAATGATGAGATCGAAAGATCTGGGGTACTTGCCACTCACCGTTTTTAAACAAAATTTTGTGGTTTTGTGTATGTTTTATTTTTGTAATTTGGTCTGCTCGATATCACATGGAAATCCATTTGACGTGTGTTTGCGGGTTTCTCTGGCGTTAGTTATTTTTATGAGGTGAGCTCATAATTTTTCGGGTTTATCTCTTTTGTTTATAGGTGTTTTTGTTTCCCCCGATTTTTGGGTCAAGCCCAAAGGCAGGTGATTAACGCTTCTGGCGAATGATATTTAAAATTGGGGTTTCATTTGCCGATTAACTAAGAGAAGCGTTTATTTATTAGATCACAGATGATTAGACGATTGTTTAGCTAATTTGATCAGTCGAACAACAATGTTACTGGTTAAAAGATAGAGGAAATAATTAATGGTTTTGAAATTTTATTTAAAAAGTAGTTAACTGTTGAACAGATTTTGGAAAAATAAATAGAGTCTCCTATGAAAATTTCTTTAATAAACTTTATAAACTAATATTGTAGCTGTCAAACTCCTATTATTTTGCAAATTGTAAGGCAAAATCTAACTTTGAATAAATACTATAACCTTTGTAGCTAGTAATCTTATTTCAAAGGATATTGTGATTAATTTTACTTTACAAACTTGAGCAGATTTAACATTACCTTCAGCATCGTCTGTGCCCATATTTGGTATCAACAATGTTTCTTCGATCTTTAAGCGGAGTCTTTAGCAAGCCACATCGGGACATTTGTTGTGTACTCAAACCGAGGAGCAGCCCGGCTAAAAACCGTCTTGTTGACATCTGTCAATTATAAATGTCTCAACTTTTGCATGTTGCCTGGCAAATAAAACCGCATGGGGGCAAACAGCAACAAAAAAAAACATGAAGAGCACAAGAAGCAACAAAATCTCACGGCATAATGACACACCTAGCAAAAATCGCCGATAAAATGCGTTAATAAAATTTCACCAAAATAATAAAAACATGTGAAATATGTTCGGGCAGTGCTATGCAACGATGCAATACCGATTTTGCGATTTTATGACCTATTAAAAAGCCTGAATCATTAAGCGTTTTTTTCTTGACCAGCCAGAGGCATAAGGTGCATTGCCTTCACCTCCACCTCACCTCCATCTCCATCTTCGTCTCTAACCCCCACCAACTCCAACTCTAACTCCATCTATTCGCGTCCTAATTGATGTTAGTTCATAATTTTCTTTTGGAAAATGTAGCAATTAATTGCGTTGTCCATAAAACGCGTCGGCGCCCCACTGTGCGAGCCGCACATTGCGCAATGCGCCGCATAAAATACCCAACGATCGTCCAATAAAAGTTTACAAGCCATCGAGAGTACCGCAGAAAAACACAGGTTACTCCGCAATTTAGAACACCAAGCCGAAAACTAACATACACTTTACACTTCCATTTCAAATATTGTTGTTAAGCAAAGATCCCCTTAAAGAGAAATATGAATTACGCGAAATCAAACATTATCAATATGAAAACAGAAATCTATTCCAATTTTGCAAAGTAAAGCACGATTGTTTATTTGCAAAAACAATATGAAAGTATGAATAATCTATAATCTTACTAAGAACAACCAGTTAGGCCAGAAATATATCCCATTTTACACACATAAATAAACTCTCAACTCAATTGAATATTTACTAAGAATAAAACTAATACAATACAAAAGTCAACAATTTTATTTTTGCAAAATATTCGCATAGTAAAATGAGCAATCCTTGGCATATACCCCAAGGCACTCAAATTTTGGTGGGTGTAACATAAGAAACATTGGTGGGGTTAACAACTACTTAAAAAACGAAACGGTCCACGGAAACATACTCTGGTAATTAGAACAACAAACAACTAACAACAAACAACTAACAACAAACAGCAACCGCAACATGTCAAATATATAAAGTTTCTGGATGATTTGTGAAAGAGAGCGGCAAGTAAGGAGGCCAGCAACGGTTCGAGCCTGAGAACCACCACAGTTAACACCCAGATTGAACATTGTCTGGCTGACTTAAATGAAAATTAAACTCCTTTTACTATTAGCCAAAAGACAGACACAGAGAGAAAAAGATGGGTTGAGACTGCAAGTTAATTATGACTGCGGTTTGTATTGGGGAATAGGCTAGAGTATGGGTATATGAGTAGGTTAGTGTATGAGTCTATATATATATATAAGTATATGTATAGCTGGAAGAGTTCAGGAGGCATCCGCATAAGCAACAAACAAGTGCGCAGGTTATTTGGTTGTTAATTAGTGTTACGTGATGAAACTTCAGTGCCTCAAATGGGTGGTGCCCATAGCGACGAGTGGAGCTACTCCACAGGCTTTGCGGTATATTTAATGGTTGTATGGGGCAGATGCGACAGACACACGGACTGACAGTCAGACCAAACACATGGGGCAGACTGTTATACGTTTAAAAAAAATAATGTGTATGCAGAAATGGCAACCAAAAACATCGTCAAAACTATAAACAATTGACAAGATATACGCGTGTGTGTGTGTGTGTGTGTGTGGCATCCGAGTGTGTGAGCCAACAAATTGTTCACAATTTTCACCAATTTACAATTTTATGATATTGCTGCAACAACAAGAAAACAAACGAAAAACTTCATTAAAGTAACTATTGCACAAAAAAATTTATGTAAGCAATTTAAATACACAACCCGAATAAAAAAATTGAAAAAATCACAAAGCCAAAAAGAAAACCAGCTAAATAAATAGCAAAATAATAAAGGAAGGTGTAAAGGCTTAAAGGCAGTAACCAAGCCGACAACACCAAACACCAACAACACAAAAACAACCGCAACAACAACAACAACAACAACAACTAATCGAACTGGTCATCAATTGGCCAAAGCCTGGTAATGGTCGCCCAGCGAGGCACAGGCGGTCTCGATACGGCCCATGCCACACCAGACCAGACCAGACCAGGCCAGGCCAGGCCAGGCTTGCCGAGCCGAGCCGATCGATCGAAACGACAACGACAACGTCGAAGTCACCTCCAAAGCAGCAGCAGCAGCAGCAGCAGCAACGGTCAAACACAACGACGATCGATCTTAACAGTCACCGCCGCCGTCGCTGTATTAGATGAGGCAGAGACTGTGGCAAAGACAGTGCTTGGACCACGTCAGAGACAAGCCAGCAACCAAAGTGGGTGATGTGACACAACACACATACGCATACAGCACTCGTCACAGTGAAACCAAAGCATTTGTAAAATGCATACAAAAAATACAATAAATTTAAGATATAAGAAAAATAATTTATATTCAACTAGAATACCAAAACTAATAAGTGCTCTTGGAAATTAAAAGAAAAGATTTAAGTCAATTTATGAGTGAATAATTTAATTTTTGATATACTACTATAATTGTATACCCTTCAAATAAAATAGCATACTTTTGGGAAAATTCATTTAATTTTGAAACTTTAAATAAATATTTAACCAACTGACTTTTTATTTCCTGACACTTTATTATTGATTATTGACTTTTAGAATTATATACATTAAAGATGTTAACCACGACAAAAGGAAATCGGTATGAAATTGGGTTTGTTTCATAGATCTATAAAAAAAAAAACATCTTATTCGGATTAAATGAACGAGAAAGAAAGAAAAATTAAATAAAAATGCTTGTAATAAAAAAAACAATTAAATATTATTTTTATATTTATATTTATTTATATATTTATTTTTATAGATAATGAAAAAAATAATACATATTTGAAACTTATTTAAAAATCAATAATAATAATAGCAAATATTTAAGTTGTAAACTCCACATTTGGTTTTTGGATTACATAATTGGTTATATATGAAGATTGTTACATTTCTCAATAATAAAAAATCATTATTAGTGTGGAATGGAATGTGGAATTTTTTTACCTAGCGTACATTTATATTGATTAGTTTGGCTCGACCCACTGTAACTGAGTGCATTCGATGTGCACCGCTCTGACCCACCTCGCCAAAGCAGCATGTGAACGCCAAAGAAGTCACAGCAGAGTTAGGAGAGATGCGCTATGCTGCCCACTACCCCCAACTCTACCATGCCCTGTCTCTGCCCCAGCCTCACCCTCAACCTCAGCTTCAGCCTCAGCCTGACCGTATGGGGCAAATCGACGGGCGGCCAATTCACCTGTCGCTGGTTTTTGTTTGCTTTACGCAGCGAGTCAGCAGATGCAAATGGGTGGAGCACAACTGAGATAAAGAGAAGAGCTAGATGAATAGCTGCGGTGAAGAGAGGGGAGTAGAGCGGGGTGGTGGAGAGGCTGCGACCTGGTCGCTGCTTTATGCGAATTCCATGAATTTGATCATTTTGGTAGAAGCGTATTAGATATTTGGCATCTTGGCGTGCAGTCAAGACGACAACAACAACAATAATAACAACAACAACAACAACAGTTGCACAAGTGACTGACGTACAATGCAGCAAACTTAAACATTAAATGCTGTTGTTGTTCTTGTTGTTGTTGTTGCGGTTGTTGCTGCTGCTTTGGCACAGGTCAGCGCATACACGTGACCCATGTGGCATAGGCGCTGTGTGTGTGTGTGTGTGTGGAGTGTGCTGCATGATCGATGGAATTGCCACAGCAAAGGCAAGAAATAAAATGGATTATAATTATAATGTGCTGTTGTATATACATACATATATATATATATATATATACATATATATATTGTTGTATGCAACCATAGAGCACGCTGTTTGAAGGCAAAACACTTGGCTCAGTTTTATTGTCAAACCAATAAAATAGCCAAAGACGACGGGCTTACAACCTGCCTGGAATTGATTTGGCCCGCAGCAGCTATTAACAGCAACAAAGCAGCAACAAAAAAAAAAAACGAAAACCAAATAAACTTAAAAAAAAAAAGATACACGTAGAGGATGATGATGCAGCAGGCAGATGAGAATAATGTTGTCGATGCTACAACAGCAGCTGAAGCAGCTAAGCAACAAACCAAATATAAAAAAAACAGTTGACATCAGGTGCTGGCCAATACAGTGCTTCCTGGATATGATGCCATATACTTAAAATCTTTTTAAAATATGGCTAAAAGCTTGCATATTTTTTTTATGTATTTATTGGGATCTGTACAGAAATTAATGTTCTACTTAAGTTGTCGTATTATATTTGAATATCAAATATTATCTCATATGTGCTTTACAAAAGTAATCCCTGTTTTTTTCAGTTTTCTTCACTTTCAATATGTAAATAACAGTGTCTTACCAATTCTAAAGAAGTTAATAATAATAAAAATAAAAACAAAATAAGACCTTTTGCCAAATAGCTTTTTGCTGTTGGTTTGCCCCGAGTCAAAGTTAACAATAAAGTTGTTTGACTGTACTGTAAAATTCCAGCAAGTATTTTTGTGGTGCAAAAGACACAACAACAGCAACAGCAACAACAACACCAACAACAACGTGGCATGTAACAACATAAACAACCAAATACTATTTGGCCTTTTACACCTTTTTGGCATGAAACAACTTTTGGCTGGCAGGCAGTCTCCAGTCTCCACGTTCCGGCTACCAAGTCCCCAATCCGAATCCCAGTTGCAGTTGCTGTGAGGATGAGCTGCGTTAGCCGCGAAGATCTTTATTTTGGTTCGAAGGATGCAGCAGGGCGACGACAACGCCCCGAAAGGCACAATTAAAATTTAACGCTGCTCCCCCAAAAATGGGGAAAGACAAGCGATTTAAGCCGCCAAAAGCATGCTGGCCATTTACGGATTGCAGCCTGCCGAAAATGTGTGCGTGGCTGTGTGTGTTTGAGTGTGTGTGTGTGTGTGGCGGCATTTTTGCCTTTGAGGCAAGTAGAGGGTACATACACATACATACACATGCACATATTCCTTACATTAGCTAGTGTTTGTCACGCGGGGGGAATTGTCAAAAGAAAAAGAAGAAGCAGAAGCAATGCAAGTGTTAATGAGCAACGAGCGCATGCTAATTGCCATTCAGCCGGTTCAACAGTTACAAATGGCAGCGCAAAATGTCGCAAGAGAGAGAGAGATATAATTATTAAATGCAAATCGCTTATCGATTACATGTCAACTTATACACATTGCTATCGATAAGCAATGATAAGCTGAGTATAGCAATTCTGTATGATAGCAGCTGTAACAGCGCCTAAAAATGGACAACACTAATACAAAAATCAGTTCGAAATATTTGAAAAAAGTTATTGTAATTTGTGAACAGTAAATTGTAGCAAAAACTAAAACCAAAATCACTAAACTGCCCAATCGCTGAATTAAGTACCAGACTGACTCTTGTGCAAGCACAGGTGTACTTTTTACAGCAGTCTGGCAACACAAAACATCAAAAATATTAAACACACTAGACCAGGGCTGCTGAGCACAAAGCATACCCGCGGGCAACGGTCATAGCGTTGCCACTAGGGCAAAACACACATCAGCCTATCCATTGCAGCAGCTGCGTATAAAATAAAGAATAAAAACACATGAATATCGCGTATACGCAGCAAATATTTTATTGTTTTTATATTGTTTTACATATAATCAAATCGCAGTGAAGTGGGCATATGCAGCCACAACTGCGCATTTGTTAACATTTATTTACCATCCAAAAAATTTTAAACAAACCAACAAAAAAGTCGGAACGATCGCGACCACTCTCTCACTCACTCGTTCTCTCTAGCATTCATTTGCTCTCTCATCGCAATCGCTCTCTTTCTTTCTCGCTCGCTGCTTGTGGATGCCAACAGTTTCACTTTGTCAAGCAAAGGGAGCAGTCGTGTGTGCGGTGTTAAAATAAAAAGAACAACAGTTGATACGCTTAATACGCTCTATTAGAAAACCAAAGCAATAATTAAAATATATATTAAACAATTTCTGCTTATCATTGAAGCTTAAAAATAAATCATTGAACAAGAAATACAGTCGTAAATTCTTGCCATTAAAATGGACAAATATAAACACATTGACAATGTAATTTAATTTTGAATAGATTTAAACGAATTGCAAATCAACAAACACATTTAACAAAAAAGGTAAAAAAAAAACACAGCTGATCAACTGAATTGCCCCAATTTCAAAATGCAATTTGCCATGCACAGTTTAAATCATAATTATATTTAAATGTTTTTATTTGCCACTTAAATCTGCATGTTTTTAACCAAACTGTTTAATAGACTTTTGCGGCATTTTGAGTAATTTTCTTGTTTTTGTATTTTTTACTATTTGTTTACTGCCAATGACTAAGACTAAGACGTCATTTCATCTCTTCTAGCCTTTCTCACGTATTCACCTCTTCCTTTTTTTCGCACCACCGCCGTTGAATCTCTTTCTCCTCTAGTTTCTTTTGTTTGTTGGTTTCTTGAAAACTTACAAAAAATTGCCAATGACAGCGCATGTTTGGCGGCCTTTTTTTTCCAGCGCTGCCTCTGATTGCAAAATTATTATTACTGTTGTTGTTGTTGTCGCATTTTATTTTGCTGCGCAGGTCTTTTTTATATAAGTGCTAACTGAAAGCTCAACTGAAACAACTTGGCCAGAATTCATTTAAAAAAAATGAAGAAAAAATGTCTGGGCATTTTAAACGCCACTAAAAGTTATTAATAATAATAATCTGCTGAAAGCTGTTTTAGTACAAACAAATTGTTAATTTCAAAACTAATTGCAATAAATAACTTAGTTTATTTATCAACGCTTTTCAATTGTAAATATAATGCATGTGCAAGTGTGACTAGCCTAAAAGTATATTCCATAGATAATTTCATTCGGAGATAGAAAATTATTCTGTGTCTATCTTTTTCACATGAATTCGGAAAAAGTTTCGTCGAAAGAGGGAAACTCCTTTCTTCGAGTGTACTTGATCCATTTACTCTTTCCTCTTCTCTGTGTGTATGTTCGTCAGTGTGTGTGTGTGTGTTCTCTTGTTGTGTGTCTGTTCATAATTTTGTATTATATGTCGATTCGACAAAAAGATAACATTATCATGGTGCTATAACATATGCCAAACTGATTGGCTTGATAAGTCCAACAGTACCCAATGCTGGCAGCAACAACACAGTTGCCAACCAATGCACGGATACCAAAACACCGAAACCGAAACCAAACACCTAACAAACAACTACTTTAATGCAATGTCATCAAATACCCTTTAAAAAATCATTAATTAACATACTACTTTGAATAGCACATATTGATTAGTATTGCAAGTCTTCTATCGGTTTCATTTTGAGTAATTTCAAGACTAAAGATTATTTTCTTAACCATTTTAAACTTTATATTTAAAAACTTTATATATTTAAGAACCAAAAGTAGGTTAAAGCAATGATATTAAATGAATTGAATTCAAAAGATTTCCAAAGTAATTATAGCCATTTAACTTACTATTTTCTTTTCAATAATATTTTAATTATATTATTATTATTATTTTAATATCGTTTTAAAATGTAAAATAGCTCTTAGGAAATAAATATCCTCTGTTTTATTTCTATTAGTTTATACAACAACTCCTTCTCCATTTTGCTAAAAAAAAAAAACTTGCAGACAGACTTACCTAAGACGCAATAAAAAAAACACTTTATTTGTGGTGCAAGAAATTGCCGCACAAGCTACACATAACTGGACTGTCTGGTAAACCCACTTTTCTGCCCGCCCCCTCGATTAAGTTAACCGCCTCTGATGACTGAAAATTGAAATTCAACTGCCATTCGCACATTTTGGATTATATCTTAATCTTTTTATTTTTTTCTGTTGCAGATACACACTTTCAGGATCTCATCGACATCAATTTGTAATTTACATAACTAATACCACGTCGCATATATATACATATATCCATATATCCAAATATATATATAACAATGGCACAATTGGGTCTTTCGATTTTTTGTGTGGCACTTTTGCTGCTTTCGACTACACAGATTGGGACGAACGCATTGTCAGGTGAGTCTGAGAATTATTGGATGAAATGTTTGCGGCATATGAAAAATGTATAACGATTGTTTTGTTTAGCTCAGAAATTGGCTATAAAATCAGCACTTATATATAAAATAAACTCATTTATAAACTCATCAACTGACTCATCCAATGCTTAATGATCTTTTCCGACGCTGCCTGCTTTTTTTTTATTATTTTTGTGCTGCTTATTTTTATTTTGTTTTGTTTTCTTTTGTTTATGGCTTTTATAGCGCCCAGAGCAATCTGCCAATAGTTTTATTTGCGACCTTATTACGCTCTTGAGACTCTAGAGATTCCCAAAAAATCGAAACGAAAAAAAAACTAAAAACCTAAATATGCAAAACGACGTCACTAACAGAATCAGCCCAGCTATGACGTCAAGAACTACATGGAAATACCAAAAATTGTTTATTGAAAAGGTGGCACTCTATATATAGCCATAGAGATCGAACCATTATAATATACACTGCCACATAATGTTGCTGTCATTGCGTTTGTTTTTGTTTATATTTTGGTTTTGTTTTCCTCAACAAACACATGTTTTTGTTATTGTTTTTTTTTTTGGTTTTTATTTAATTTTTTTTTTTTTTGTGTATATTTTTGCTTTTGCGGTTTTTGTGGCTTTTTGAAACAATTTCATTGATAATTTAGATAGCGTGCGTGGGTTTATTTTCATTTTATATATTTGAATTTCGATTGTTTTTGTTTGTTTGATTTTACTGGGCATGCCCCCCAATATGATTAAATTTGTTTATGTGTACTTCAGGCGAGAGTTGCCCTTGAGAGATATATTTTAATTGAACAGCAGGTTTTTTGGGCTTGGGCTGTGGGGTAGGTTGTACCTGTTATGCTTAGCTTGCCATTGAGTTGTTGCCTCTGAATTAACCCAATTACTTTTACAGCTAATCAAATAGCGAAGCCAAAAAGATATATTGCCGATTGAAAGCAAAGTGCTCATTAATTGAGCCATTTATATAATGTGCATTGAAAAATGTTTGTTTATACAATAAAAGCAAACAATTAAGCACAAAAACGCTTTAAGCACAAGAAAACATTATTGATATTCAAATGAAATTGGGAATTTTGTAAATATTTAATGTTAATTTAGCAGCAGCTTCAACTCAAATGTCATGTTGATAATATAATGATTATGCATTTTGTAAAAATTAAACTCATAAAAAAGGGAATCCATTATTGAAGAAAAAAAATATATTAAACAATTGATGTTCATAATTTTATTCAAAAGAAATAAAAGAAAGTTACTTTAACAGCAGATTATATACCAATTTTATATTTAAAATACATTTTTTCTGTTGCCTTTCCGCCTATATCCAAATAAACCTTTGAAAATAGTCTAAAACAGATTGAAATCGTTTAGAAGAAACCGTGAATAACAAACTCAAACAATAGTATACAGTGACTTTCACCTCAACCCATGCAAAAATCAATAAATGATAAAGGCACCAAATGACTTCCGCAAATAAAGCAGTCACCAAGGAATCAGCAAACGTCCACTAATATAACCAGAAAAAAAAAGACTAAAACAATCAATAGAAGGAAAGCACTGTGGACATGCCAAGGCCAACGAAAAAGGAAAACCATTTGCATAACCCACCACCAAAAACTTACATTTAGGCAGTGCGAAACTAGTACATAGGACGGGTTTAGGCCCCAACTTTAACTGAGCTTTGGAGTTGACAATTTACATAGGGCACAAGTTAATGTCAAAGTTAATGTGGCTGACTCAAGCGAATCCATTTATTTTTTGTTTATTTTTCCGTCGTCTCTAACAAGGTCATAAATGTGCGACAATTAGCCAACAGACGAAAAGTAGACGCAAAAAAGCCAACCTGGTAAAAGTAACGGCTGAGCGAGTTAAATTTAGTTTTTAACAGACACACAAATCAGACAGCAAACAACGCAAGTCGGCCGCATTCCAAATATTCATAACCAAAAGCGAAAGGTCTTGCAAGAAATCAGATCAAACAAAGTCGAACGAAGTCGAACCCACACACATCATTTCATCCATTATTATAACAATTATAAATTTATTTATGTGAATATGTGTGGCACATTTATTACAAAAGAGTAGCCATATTTAAGACTATTTTTGGAAAAACTAATAGCTGATTGTATTTTATTTCTTTACTTTCTATTATTCATACAATTTCACGATCTGCCAATTATTTATATATGCTTATAAATTGATGGTTAATTACGCATTCATTGTTCGAAACTGTATTGAAAAATATAATAGATTAAGCAGATGGCTCCTTCAATGCATTCAATAAATTGACTAATCTGACAAAATAAGAAATGCCAATATCAAAAGTACATATTTTTGTTCTCTATATGTATATAGCACAATCTAGCATCCAGCTGGAAAGTGAAACAAATTCAATTAGCTGTTAATAGAACTGCTGAAAAAAAATAATATGTATTTGTATATGAATTTCAGTGTACGTAGAATTGTCGTTGCCTGCCCTAAGTGTGTGTGCAGGTACATCTGCGTGTGTGTGTGTGAGAGTGTGCTGGAATTTATAAACTAAATATTTGTGGCGAAAAATGCCAACTATTTGCCAAACAAAGCAACAAAAACATAAACAACAACAGCCAAGCTGCAAAGCAGCCAACCTCCTACCTGATACCCGTGACTTTGTTAGTCGCTTGAGATAGTTAAGATAATATGTCTCTCTCTCTAAACAACATTCCACAATAATAATAAAATTTCGGGTTGTCGTTTGTAAATAAACAGCTAAGCGGAATCTTCTTCATATCAGCAGAGCTCTCTATAAGGCCAACAGTTTTGATATTGCGACTTTAACAATTGTACTTATAGTACTTAAATATATTTTTGGTCACATGCAGTTGGCTCTATTTGCAATTTGTTAGTCATTTTGTGTGCGCGATTTTTAGGCTTTATCTTGCCCTTAGCAAATAGATGTTAATAATATGTCGAGCTGTTGCATACTTTGATAAGATATTATATGCACTCTATTGCAAAATTATACTTCCTTATACTTATCAAATATATATATATTGATTCAGTGTACCAACGAGTGTACACTTTTTGGACTTCATAGCACATGCGAGATGCCCATTCTAATTTTGGCGTTATGAATCATTTGAGGATCATCCCATATTGCTCACACACGGTAATAATACAAATTCCTTAACTTGGTGCTTGCCTTTGCTTTCAGTTTTAAAAAAGTGTGTTAACTAGCTGCATCTTGTTTTTATAATTTTTATTAATAGAATCTTCAAGGCTGCCTTCGAATTGTGGTTGAAAAAGTGTTTTTTTTATTTGCAATTCTTCGAAATGACGTATTAGCTGTCATGTCCGGTCAAACAATCAAAACTGCCATTCTCTGATATTAAAATAAGATTTTACGTTAAATTTCTATAAAGTTCCATTTGAACTGAGATTACTTTGTCAAATTTCAGTAGTAGTATATGCAATACACAATCAGGTTATGCTTCGAATTGTTTTGAGATTTATTAACTGATTTTATAATCAATGTATATATATGAGTATTTTACTACTTAAGACCTGATATATATATTTATGTTACCAACTGTTGCTATTTTTAGCAAAAAGAAAGCAAGTGACTTGAGTTCCACTCGATTGCCATTAGTATTACTCTTGACAATTATAAGTGTTGCAAATATTATGGAGTCCCAAGCACAATTATCGGCCAAGCACGACGTCATCTCTTAACTTAAGTGTTTTATTTGTGCTTAGCGTAAGCAAAACCCTGTATTCAGTCTTAGCTTTCTAATCTGAGCAATATATACTGTTAAGTAACTCATTCTCGGACCAGTGCTTTTGCGTTTATCAAAACAAAATATCTTATCGCCAAAGCGAAGAAGCGCATTCCAAACTTTATTAGTCATTTGACCTTTTTTTTAGCCACAATAAAGAGCAGCACATAATTATTCACGAATGCGTCATTGCCAGACATATTTCGATCAAGTATTTACTGGCGTCTGTCTCGGTTAATTGAATCGGTATACAGCAAGTTTTTTTTTTTTGCCTGTTGCCAACTTGCATGTGGGGGCTACTAAAACCATTTCGATTATGCGTTGAAACATCTGCGAAGGTGGACAACAAGCAACAACTCTCTCCTGGAAATTATGATGAAATAACTAAAATTGTATTATCGGAAATGACATGGCATTACGAGTACAAATTCGCGATTATAGACTAGAAAATGGCATGGGGGTCTACTAAAGCCATGTAAAAGGGTATATACAGTAGCTTATTTCTGATTATGTTGAATTATTGAATTATTTACCCAAATGCAGGTGATCAAACATTTGCATAAGGTTAAATTATTTTTTCGAGCCAGAGATTGATTACAAACGGTCGCGACTTATCCACTTATCTGCTGTTAGACACGTTAATACAATTGAACGAGCATATTTAATAAACTTGAATTGGTTACGCTTAATTATTGGCATTGGTTACATTTACATTTGCACATACATATATAAATACATATATATATATGTGTCTCTTACATTTGAAATGAATCGTTTATAAAGCTTAGCCAACACATGTCAAATATATGTATGAATACATCATCTTCTACTTGTACATATATGGCAATATGTTCATGTCTGATATAAATAAATCATTTGTGTCTGCTATTAAGTCGAGCAAAATGTTCTTTAATCTTTTTTGGTGAGATTTAATTAATTGTTGAAGTGACAAACTATTAACACGACTAATATGTGATAAGGCAGCAACAGGCAGCAGCTTGACTCAACTAAATACGCATAATTTAAATTTGTGAATATTGTGATGAGACCAGGAAATGCTCTGTAACACATTTGAATAGAATGAATAGAATGTCTTTACATTTTGTGGATTTCCATTTGTTATAGTCTTGCTTAAGCCATCCGGCTATATACATTTTAATTCATTGAAAGGGCAGCGCGTAAATTCGCCCACACTCGTGAATGCGTGTTTGTGTGTATGTGTGTACAACTCTATCGATAACTTGTTCGGGAAGTTAGCCTATCACTCGGTCAGCTCGCACATTAAGTTGGCCATCAAGAATTGAGGTCACTGGCCGCTGGACAATCTAGACCATAATCTCGGCAAAAGTATGCGCAGAACAGAACATTCATTTTAATAGGTCGCCTCCATACGTATTTACAAGTATGCTTACACACTCATGTATATTTATATATATATATATATATATATATATATATATATATAAACACATAAAAACATCTATAAAAATATAAGTATGAATTTACCGCTTGATATATTTACAGTCACATCTGCCATGAAATTGGCTAAAGATGCGAAATACGCTTAATCCCAGTGGCCCATTATAATAATACAAATGCAATAATATAGATACACAGCCCACACCCACAAATAATTACATTATAAACAGATACTCTAAATAATAATACTGCGCATCTGTTCGCCTGATCATATATCACATTTAGGGGAATTAATCACACGCTTTGCGCCGCTTTGCTTCATAATTTAATTGTAATTGTGCAATTTGAGCAAAATATAACTAAACATTACCAGTCCAAAGTTCGCCGCACAACACCGGCATACAAAATAGCAAAAAGCAATCGGAGACGGTGTGCACAGTGGGCCTTGTAAAACGTATTTCGTTGCAAAAATTATTGCTCATTGATATTCAATATGCCTTCGTTATTGCACTAGCCTCTTGCCGTGCAAAATAATTCAAACAAAAAAAAACAGAAGAAGTTTTAATGACTTTAGGAGACAATAAAGTTTCATAGTAAGCTAAAATTGCTTAAGACTTATACATTTTTTTTCGAAAAAAGAAAACAGGTCAGAATACTTCATTTGAGATAGCTCGACTAGAAGATACCAGGTGTTTCAAATAAGTTATTAAGAAAATCTGTGTTTCCAATCTTAATATTATATTATATATATAAGAAAAATTTAAACGACAGTTAACTGAAAAATTAAATAACCTTATTCAAAGTACTTTATCGAAAACTTCTATTTCAAATTCTCAAATAACAAATTATTTATTTTTTTATTCCCATTGTACTTTATGGCAACGCCAAACAAAACTTTTGGCCTATAGTTCGCCGCTATTCAGAATCAGAGTTTGTTTTGACGCATAATAAATAACGCAAATTTATTTTTGGCTACTAGTCGTACCATTATACGATTATATAAGTATGTACTTTTGTATATTATAATTGATCTATAATTAAGATAAGCTTAAATACAACTGTAGACTGAGCGCTGCAAAAATATGGTGTTTTTTTTTACCAATTAAACCTTAAATAAACACACAAACACACACGCAGACACACCTATCTGGCCTACTGTGTATGAATTGAGTGCTTCATATAGAAAAAGAATTAAAAAAAAAAGAGCTCAACAAATAATGCTTTAATGGTCAAGGACAATAAATACGGAATATCATCGGGGGGTACGAACTGCTAATTGGTCGCCAGGCGGAACAGAATCGTTCCCATTGCCACCTTGACGCTCTGTGTAACTATGATTGATCAATCACACACACACACACACATACACACATAACATACTCATAAATATATATCTGTCTGTCTGACTGCTTATTGCGGGGGATTTTGTAATCATATCATTAGTAAATAAGTGTGGCGAAAATTTTAACATTCAGGGTAAGCAAATAGCACGCATAAGTCAGCGTGATCGAAGACGCTTCAGCTTTAAGAGACTTCCCAGTGATTGTTTTTTACTACTCCTAGTAAAAAGAGCTCTGGTAATAAAAATAGAACAAAATAAAACCATAAAGATTCTTCACAATTATTGCGAATCAAAGTGAGTGATTAACAGACGACTGCTAATAAAATGTACATCCACACATTTCTGAGTTGATTTGTGTATGTAGATGAACCTTGTAAAACCATTTTTCAATCAAGATAATTTGTTTGTTAGATATAAAATATAATGAAGAGAATTCCAAGAATTACAAATGAAGAACCGTTTCTACTTTTTCAGCACAGCAGAAGTAAATAAATTTCTATCACCTTACAGATTGGTTATTTGACTGAAAAATAAATAACATAAATAAACACATTACAAAAATTAGCCAAACACATGTTGCGCAAGAGCAGATATACCATGAAATACACCTCTCTTCTATTATTCATTACAATTATTTGTTTACCATTAGTGCAACACACAACGGCAAAAATACAAAAATTACACCTTGAACTTGAACATTATTAGCAACCATCACTCGTCGATTCCATTCACTCCGTTTCAATTGAAATAAACACAATTTGCCTATATTTAATAAACGTCTCAATGTAAACGAATAAAAAAGGTGTTAACTTGTGAGTGAATTATTCAAGGATATGTATTATATAACTGCTCTCTGTTTAATTTATTGCTCATGATTAAGAAATGCGGGTGTTGCTCAATAATTAATTTCATGGAATCGCTGTGTGCCATCAAAAGTTTTCAATTATGTTGATTCAAGCAACAGCAGCTACCAAAACAAAATGTAGATTTTACATTCAATTAGCGTTAAATCAAACCAACGATTTTCAAGTCAGGCAAATTGCCTTTGGAACACAATAGACAAAGCCCAAACAAATTATAATATACGATAATTATGAGCAAATTTACGGAACGTGATTGACGTTTGTGTGTGTGTGTGTGTGTGTGTGTGTGTGTGTGAGGAAAATAAAATATATTTTGACAACCGAAGCACCATTTAGCCATAGAGTTGAGTGAGTGTATATTTGAGCAGTGATACTTTAAAGTTAGCAAACTGTGGACTGAAACTTCAATTACTCCAACGGGCTGTTAGTTGCTGTTCTTGTTTGTGTTTGTTTTGTTGTTTTGTTTGTTTGTGTTTTGTTGCTGTTGCTGTTGTCAACCAGAGGCTGTAACGGCTACATCAACCCGTGTCTGCTCGCAACCTCAGCGCAGCCAATGTTGTAGTTAAGATATGACGGCGACCTCCTCTTTTTGTTTTAAGTATTCAGTTTTAGTTGTGTTGTTTTTCTTGTTGTTGTTGGTTTTTTCTTTTTTTTTTGTTCAGTGCTTTTGCTGCTTTTAAGTAACTTTGCATGTCAGGCAATGAGCCGCTGACAGAGCAGCAGCGTGTCAACAATTCTGCCAGCTAATTGTACTAAAATTTATTTATTTTGTTTTAAAATGCCGATGACGCTAGAAGTTTACGTCGCTTTTGGCTTATTTCATTTAGAAACTGGAAAACAGACTTGAAAACGAATTGCACTTTTGCATGCAACCTTCGTTTGTAGATCAATCAAAAAAACAAAAAAAAAAGAACACGAAATATGAAATGTTTTCTTAATGTATGTATGATGTGTAGTGCTTAACAACAAAATAAGAAAGCTCGCTGAATCCAGAGTATGCCTCGCAGTCGGATACCCTGTTAAATGACCTTCAGGCTTATTCAATAGTGGCTAATCTAATCTGAGATTCTCAAGCTTAAATATGCCATAATAGCGTGTCACTGCTTTAATAACTTTAAGATCTCGCTTATTAGAGTTATCGTCGATTTATGCTACTCAGTTGTATAAATTGCATATATTTATTTGCTTGGCAATTTCATTATTTGCCGTACTTTATGACCCTCCTTTTATCTGTGACAGGGTATACAAAGTGACGTAATTAGCACTTGTGGTATTCGAAGTTTCGCAGATTCGTCAGGCCGCCCGCATCGGGGAGCTAATGAGAGCAGTCGACCCAGTTGTGAAGACGGATGTGTGTCTAGTTAATTTGCATTGAATGTGTCCAGAGATCTTTGGACGTGTCGACAGTGTGTTTGCGTTTATTTAACTTTAACTGCTTTAACTGCGTATCTTGCCATTTTTCTGCTGACCAATCGGGTCAACAAACCCAGCCGTAAAAGGCAAAATGAAAATAAAAACACAATAAAATAAAAAATATTAAAAAAAATAAAGCACATACAAAGTTTTTAATGCTGATTCGTTCACAAAAATTGCACTCGCACAGCGCTTTTTCATCGCAATTTGTTTAAGAATGAATTCGTACGCTTTGCAGATCTTGTCGAGCATGATTGATTTCGCCTACTCAGATATCACCAGAGATCTGCCCTAGAATTCCACTTTGATCTCGCATATATCACGCAAAGTGTCGTCGTGACTATTGTGGTGTGCGCCCTTCAACTATTGCTCGCATGTAACAAATGATGTATCTGTGTGTGTGTTTGTGTGTATGGGTGTGTATTGCTCTATAGATCAGACTTCTCTGATAGCGTAACTTATATCTATTTTAAATTATGTTCAATTGAATGCGTTGCGCTTCACCTATATGCGGTTCTATGACGTCAATTATCAGTTATGCTTTCATAAAACAAAAAAAAAAACAACAAATAAATAAACATACTCAAATAATAAACAATAACCTCTAAAATATTTAGGAAAGTTTCTTATCAATTGCGACGTATTTTGTAAAGGGCATACAATAGAATAATAATAATAATATTAACAATAACAATAGAAATTGTATGACCGTGATTTGGCACATTGGTTGTTATTGATTCAATGGAAAAAAGATCGAGCTATCGGATCGATCGATCGAAATTCTTGCCCAAAAAAAAAATCAAATTAAATCAAAGACAAAATATTTGTCACTTTTTTTTGTTTATTTTTTCTCTTTTGCTGTTTTTGACTGACATTCACATTTCTCTTGGTCTCGTTGGCATTGGCCCCGCGACGCCCCCTTCCTCCTCCATTTACTAATTCAATGATAAAATGTCAAAAATCAATAACAATAAATAAACGATAAACGAGAGTGTGCCTCTCTGTACTTTGTATCCAAAAATTATATATACTTTACCAATCATATATACAAATATATATATATATATATAAATAAATTTAAGGGGCTGCCCCTGGCACTTGATACTTCTGTGTGTCTCTGCCTGTCTCTAGGCAAATGTCCACGCCACAATCTATTGCTAATCAAATTGCAATTTTTATAAATTTACCTAAGCCTCTATTGAATAATGCGGCGACATGTTTAGCACAATCAGCATAGCAGAAGATATAACACAAATAAAATATATATCTATATTTATTTATTTATTTCTAATTATCATACAAACTATGCGCAAAGTTTACTCGGTAAGCACTAAGCATACAAAAAAAAAAACACAAATCACACCAGTTATTAATTTGCAAGACATGCATGAAACTACAAATTTATTAAAAATTCTTTTTAAATTTTCATTTGATATGCCACTTACCATTTGCCACGATCAAAATGAACAGAATGAGACAATAATAGACAACATGCTGTTGAAAGCAACTAATTAATCGTTGACAATCTCTTTAATTACAGATCGGGATCCATATGGGGACATATGCAAGTCGGTCGAGTGTGCTGAGTGTCCCGACGACAGCAGCATATTCTCCGACGACTTTGAAGAGGTGCCATCCTCGTCGCTGTACAACAATAACAGGGATGAACGTGGTGTTGAAACCAGCGACATTGATCCCCAGAAGCTGTGCTGTGGCTCGAACACTTGCACCTGCAACGAATGCCCCGAAAAGCCGTATTGCAAGAAGGGTCAAGTGCTGCTCGAACTGAGCCCAGGCGATGACAAGAAGCCGGGCAGTTGTTGCCCCAAATACGTGTGCGGCAAGGAGCCGAGCTGTGAAAAGGGTATTGAGAGCATCTTTTGGCTAGATAGCTGCACCAAATGCAACAGTTGCCAACGTCCATGCTTGTATGTGTGCAATCG
This sequence comes from Drosophila fungiperda, assembly GCA_035042345.1. Taxonomy (NCBI): domain Eukaryota; kingdom Metazoa; phylum Arthropoda; class Insecta; order Diptera; family Drosophilidae; genus Drosophila; species Drosophila fungiperda. Next base: position 1,510,059 of record JAWNLM010000021.1, read on the forward strand.
GAACGATTGGGCTCCACCCAGCAACTGTCTGACGTTTAACAATCAGTCGAAGTCGAATGGTGAAATCTGGACACAGGGCGATGGCTGCGAGGAGTGCATCTGTAAGGATGGCCATAATCAATGCCAAACCACAGCCTGCATTATACCCCAATGCGAGAATGCCATTAAATTGCCTGGCACATGCTGCCCCATTTGCCCAGACACTGAGGCATCAACTATCTGGAATCTTCCAGAGAGTAATATCACCGATAAGACCAGTGCAGCAACAACAACAGCAACACCAAGCGCAAATATAATAAACACAACGACAACATCAGCAGCAGAAATAAACATAACAAGCACAGCAGCAACAACCACAGCAGCAACAACAACAGCAGCAACAACCACAGCAGCAACAACAACAGCAGCAACAACCACAGCAGCAACAACCACAGCAGCAGCAACCACCACAGCAGCAACAACAGCAGCTGCAACTACAACAACAACAACAACCACAACAGCAGAAACAACCACAACAGCAGCTGCGACTACAACAACAACAACCACAACAGCAACAAAAGCAGCTTCTGGTGTAACGACCGAAAGGGCCATTCCACAAAGCAGTTCCACAAGCGCTGAGATCTCAGTCGAAAGTAATAAAACCTTCGTAGAGCCCATTCCGGAGGAACACATTGATCTAGTTGCTGATGATATTCTTAACAGCAATGCCCAGACAACAGTTCCTGAGCGTCCACTTGAAGATCGACTAGTTGTGCCAATTACCTCAACAAGCACAACAACCTCGAGCAGCAGGAACAGCAGCAGGACAACCATTGAAGATGATACTGAGAGCACAACAGGCTCAACATTTTTCAGTACCCTGACGATAACCGAGCTGAGTGATATCTACGAAAACATGGAACAATCTGAATTGCCGACCGAGCGACCCAAAGAGCCAAAAGAAAGTGCTGCCGGCACAAAGTTTACAACACTGTTGAACGTGGATAATTCGGAAATCGTTAGCAGCAGCACAAACATTGAAGATGATGCTGAGTTTGAGAAGAGCACAACAGGATCAACAACTATCAGTTCCCCTGTGTTAAACGAGCTAAGTGGTAGCAACGAAAAACCGGACCAATTCGATTTGTTGACCGAACAACCTAAAGTGCTAACAGAAACCCCTGGCAGCACAAAGTATAAAACAATCTCCAAAGAGGATAACACTAAAATCGATAGCAGCAGCAGCATCAGTGCTACATCTGCACCGATTGATCATCCAAAGACTGCCGCCACTGCTGCGCCCGGCGCTCAAATGCCGGAGTCGACTAGCTGGCATCGCGACACCGACATCAATGATGCCGAATATCGTTTCGCCAATGAGAACCATATCGATGAAGTTTATCCGTCCAATAAGAAAATAATATGGCTGATGATTGGCATCATTGCGATTGTAATTTTGGTTGCCCTATTCATTGGACTCATTGTTTATTACTATTACCCTAAGAAGAAGCCCAATCCGATATATTCCTCAGTGCCGAGCTCCGAGTCAAATATCAGTGAGCATACAAATGCCTCGGATTTGCCCGTAGGCCGTGTTTGAGCGGTTCTACTTGAGCAAAAATACAGAAGCATCTGGAAGACACATATTGGAGTGATCTATTTCATGTTTCATTACACATATTCCGACAGTCGAGCTTTATTCAACAGCAATTCTATTTTGCTGAGACGTTTTTACTTTGTTTACTATTTTCACGCCACAAAAATATGCATGGAAAAAAAATGTTATTCAAAAATAAGAGTTCGATTTCTAACCGCAAAAAATTGCATTTGATAGTGGAAAATGAACGGTATGAAAATTCACAATGAGTACATCAAAATGCACTAAAAGTAAAACGAGTACCTTATTATCAAGATGTTTGTTATAGAGAAGTTCGACTGAATCTATGCAATTAGATTAGATATTGAAACATGCTAATTTTTTTTTTGTAAAAGTTTATCAATAGCTCTCGCCTAAAAACAATGCTCCAGCAGAATCTGCAAATTTGCATAAAATTCATCAAACCTAACAACTAACGAAAAAAAAAACAAAACATAAAAAAACAATATTTATTATATTTTAATTTATTTATGCATTGTGATAATATGGCAAATTTTTGATTTCAACTTGAGTAAAAAAAACCATCTAAATTAGGTAAAACAATTTTATATTAAGTCGCATTAAAAACATAGTATTCAACACAACAAAACACTAACAAATCAGTCGAACGTATTAGAAATATTCTTAGATGTAAGAAAACATGCACACCTAAAGAAATAAAAAACAAAACGCGCTTGGCAACTGAATAATTTTCTAAAGAAAATAAAAAGAAAACACACAACGCACTGATTTCACATTCCTTTCAAGCGTTTTTACTATTTTAATTACATTCATACATACATACAAGAACAATAACAACTTAATGAATGCAAATATACCAAAGTTTTTAGTATCAGGGCTCTCACGCCCACAATTTTCTCGGTTAATAGCAATAAAGAATAAACGAAACCAACTGAATAAAATGCGTATTATCTCAATCATAAAAGTTAAGCTTAAGCTATCGCTGGCACCGCCGTCAACGCATCCAAATGCTGGACAATGCCTCGCAAAATCTGCGCAGTGCTGGAATCGGGCAGCTCATCCAAGGCCGATGCGGTGCTGCCAGCCAAAACGCCCACGCGCGGATCGATGGGCAGTGTGCCCAAATGTGGCACCTGAACCAAATTCGCCAGTTCTGCGCCACCATTCGAGGAGAATATATTTGTGCATTCGGTGCAATGCGGACAAACAAAGCTATAAAATAGACCAACATTTAATCAAAATAAGCAAGTTTCATTATTGTCGCTGTGGTAAAAAGAAAATATAAATTCTGGTACAGAACTTGCTAGTCGTTAACGCAGAGGAAGTATGTGATTTCCTCATTTCTAATTATAGCCAAAAAATGAGGTTTCAGACAACAACTATAAATTTGCAACCTGATTGATCACTCACCCACTCATGTTCTCCACGATGCCTAGCAATTTGATTCCAGTTTTTTTGCAAAATGTGATCTCCTTGCGAACATCATCTAAGGCGACTTCTTGTGGCGTTGTCACAATAATTGCACCATTGCAGGGCACCTCGCGCAAGCATTCCATAACGGTGATGTGCTCATCGGATGTGCCGGGCGGTGTGTCAATGATTAGATAGTCCAGCTTATCCCATTTAACGTCGCTGAGAAATTGCTTAATCATCATCGTTTTCTTGGGTCCACGCCAAATGACAGGATCAGTGCGATTCTTCAGCAGAAATCCGATCGACATCACAGCCAGCGTCTTGCTCTCATCCGTATAAATGGGCACCCAGCCATCGTCGCACTGGAAGATGTCGCGTCCCTCGAGACCCAGTAAATAAGGTACGCTGGGACCACATAGATCTATGTCCAGCAGACCTACCTAAAAATAAGAAATATATGCAAGCATATGTTGAATCTATAATCCACTTGTTTGGTGTGCGGTATACCTTGTGACCCGTTGCGCGCAATGCCAACGCTAACTGTGTGCTAACTGTTGATTTGCCCACACCACCTTTGCCCGAGAGCACAACAATAACATTCTTAACTTGGTCGAGCATTATTATTATTACTAGTAAAAAAAAATACAATTGTATAGTGCGATTCGTACAAAACATATGAATCAGCTGTTTTACAGACATGCTAAAGTCTGGCAACGCCATCAAAATTTTTAAGGTAAGCTGAAACACACATATTTCAAGCATCGATATCTTACTTGCTCTTATCGATGTTGGGCATTGTTAATAACAAAAGCTAACGCGCGCTTTTAACAATTCAAAAGTTAATGTTATTAGGAAAAGTAAAGAGCTAATGGTGGGATGTGGCAACAAGTTTTATAGGTATATAGGAATGGTTGCCACACATTAGTTGGCTTTTGTTTTGTAAGTTTTAAAAGCCATATAGGCTATAACGGTTTACTTATTATAATATAAACAGGGCTGCTTAGCTTATTCTTTAGTATTTATTTTTGCAGTGCTGAACAATTTTAAACATTTCTGGCGACAATTCACAATACAAGTGCTTTATTACTCTTGTGTATCTCTAATTTTTATTGCTAAATTATTTCAAAGCGGAAAACTACTGTCTAAACAGCTAGGTATTTATTAAAGAGGACATTTAATCTTTACTCTGATGGCTCGTCCAGGGGCGAATTGGGCTTTATCTCCGCCGGGCCGGTTTATTGAATGGGCTCTAAACGCTCCTTGAGCGCTTCCTCAACTTTTGGTGGATTCGGCACATTGATAGTGAGCACCCCGTCGCTGCTTAAGCTGGACGTTGCCTTATCCGCCTCGTAACCCTCGGGCAGAACAAGCGACGCGTGCAATCTACTGCCAGTTGCGGGGAATCGTTAAGACCGTCACATGAGTGGCTTGTAGAAGAAGGCCTGAAATGGAGATGACATCCGTCATCCTTGTCACCTCCTCGGCCTAATTCTAATTTCCGTGTTTCTGACTCTGTGAAACTGTTAAGAGAGCATGGGAGTCTCTAATATTTATATTGCAAGCAAAATCTCTTCAGAACTTTCTGGCTCTCTATATCTCTCTCGCTCTCTAAACTTGGCTGGCTGATGAAATTGTCGAGTGCACTGCTCGAAACTATTATAAACATCTTCTGGCATTTATACATTGTAGTATATTCTAGTCGAATCGTATAGAATTAAATATTTCACCTATTTCTTAAAGCGTAGAAGTGTTAAGGCATTAATGCCTAATGAATTGCAGTTTGGAGACACAAATTAAACTTTCCCTTGTATTTAGGCAGATCAACAAACAACCACGACGGTCACAAGTAAAGCATGTTTACCAAAATCAGTAATTTGCTTTAAACAAAAACACCGATATTGATTTATATACTATATACATTATTTATTCAAAAATGCACTAATGTGTACATGCCTTATTACTCATTTTTTACAGCTCAGAGCTGAGCGTTGAAAACAAATGCGACCAACTGGCGAGTTTCTGTCTTCATATGATAATATGATGTACTCGCTGATCTTCAGCATTCGTCCTACGCTGCTGGTGGTCATCGCTGTTGTGCTCTACTCAATATGCTATTCACTCAATATTTTGGAGGAAGCTTATTCGCACTTTTATCCACAAAGCTGAGCGACTGAAGGTTCCCTAAACTGGGGACAGAACTTTAATAGACTGCGCCCGGGCAAAGCCAGAAAATATTTGTTAATACAAGTTTAAATGTATTGAAGACTGCATACACATATTTTTGTTAAATGTTTAGAGAAACAAGGTTTTTCTAGTTTTAAAATATAGTTTCTAAATTTTACACTGTATTTATTTATATATTTTACAAAACTTAGTCAATCCAAATTAATTAAAATAATATTGATATTTATTTATACTATATGATTTTATTGATGTAATCATAGAGTGTTAATTATTTTTGAACAAAACAAGGCTTTCCTGGATTTTCAGTATGGTTATAAAATAATTTTCAATTTTATTTATATTTTTTACAAAAGATTTAATTAAATTTGACTAAAATATGTAGTCTAATTGTATTTATTGATTTATATTTATTTTTTGTGCTAAACAAATAAAAAAAATAAGCAACTTTATTTTATTTAACATGCGATTTTATTATTTGTTAATATATATTCCTAATTTGTATATTTATATATATTAAGTATTTTTTTATACGGAAAAGGGAAATTAGGAAAGAACAAGTCATTTATTAAAATTTATATTTGAATAACTTTACAAATAAAAATGTCTCAAATTAGCTCGTTGTTTTTTTTTATTCGTTTGGGTAATTTGTGTGAATAGTGATAAATATTGTGCAACGGAAGATTAAGTAAAATGGCAACTTACTCTTACTTACTCTTCGATTGATTTTTGAATTGCTGATTGAGCGCAAGTCATCGCCAGCTGCAATAATTCTCCCGATAAAAAATCCCAATAACCTGTTCCCCATAACTATTCGAACAGAATTTTTATGCTGATTTAAACGACTTAATTTATTGCGAAACCATGTTTTCTACAATGTAAAATAAAATAATAGATTAAAAATTCAGTTATAAAAAGGCCAAATAGTGCAAATGGAAATTGAATAATCGATCTCACTGCTGAAGACCTTCCTTTTCAGCCCACTCTAGCCAGGAGCCGTGGTAGACACTTAAGCTGTCAGACATAAAATGAATAAATAATCAATCAAGACTTTTATTTTTGGCTGTCAAAACTCACTTGGTAAAATCAGCAGCTTGGGCGATTTTTGCGGCTTCCTGGGCACGTCTGCCGGAGCGGCAAGTGAATATTATTTTCGCATCCTTTGCAGGCTTGGAGCGTCCATAAGTCTGTTCAAACTTCTCCGGCTCAGCTTGTAGAGCGAACTCCAGGTTGGGCACTACAAACAAATTCAATTGAATAATAATTAATAGTCAAATATATAATATTCAGATATGGCTTACAGGGTATATTGATGCTGGCTGGAATGGAGCCAGTTGCCGTCAGCTCCTCGGGATTGCGCACATCAATCAAATATATCTCCGGATGATTGGGCACATCTTTCACCTGTTCATAGGTTGCCATCGCAATACTGCTCAAAACTATACTTTCACTTAGCTTGCCTTCCGACGAAAGATTAGCACTAAGCTCATTATTTTCAGTTGTAGCCGCACTTATAATAGGCGAGACGAGAGCGACAGCCGCAAAACAGACAATGGCAGCGACGCGGACGTTAACGTTAATCAGCCGCATGTTGAAGATAGAATAAATATAAAGCGACCGCAGCTGGACTCAGACGGCGAAACGATATTTAACCTGTTGTCGGTTTCCGTTGTAGTCGCTTAGTGTTAACAACAACAAAAAACGCTGAACGCTGGCGACAACGGCGCCGGCCACTTATGAGATTTCGACTCAAACACACATATATATATAGATTATTCATATTCATCACACATATATATTAATAAATATACAAACACCGACTATCGCTTTGAGCGCGCAAAGCGTATCGAATGCACAAACCTTTTTGCGGTTTTAGTGTCTTCTTTTTTTTTTGTGTATCGCTCTTAAAGCTTTCCCTTCTTAACTTCGCAAAGATTTTCATAATGGCGCCTCCAGAAAAATCGCAATAGTCGCTCCAGAAAAGCTCACTCTGTCAAAGCTTTTTCCTGGTGCCCACCTATAAAAGTCGACACTGATAGCAAAAACTTCACATTTGCGTGTCAAAATTGAAGTTATATTGTGGGTTTTGTAGTTGAAAACCCCAGTTCCCATTTGGTAAATCATCCCTCAAAACTCCGCCCGAAAACAGGTTACAGTCTCAATTAAGTTCAGTGAACCTGAAACAGATACAGAAAATTTGTTACGCGTAAAAAAGATGCCAGATATTCCGTTTGTACTCAATCTGGACTCACCGGACTCTATTTACTATGGACACGATATGTTCCCTAATCGTATGTATCGCCGGATGCACTCTCGCCACCATGATGGCCTAGATATGCACACTCTCGGCTTAATTGCCCAAATGGGGGCACATGCTCGTCACCTGGTGGCCCACAAGAATCGCGGTGAGCTGGGCGGCAGCAGCGCCGCTGTCAAGGATAAAAAGGGTAACTTTCAGGTGAATCTCGACGTTGGCCTCTTTGAGCCAGCTGAGCTGAGTGTGAAGTTCGTTAACAATTGTGTCGTTGTCGAGGGCAAGCATGACGAACGTGAGGATGAGCACGGCCAGGTTTCGCGTCACTTTGTGCGCCGCTATCCACTACCCAAGGAGTACAATGCCGATGGTATTGCCTCGACGCTGACCGATGATGGTGTCCTCACCGTCACTGTGCCGCCCCTCGTCGCCGAGGAGCAGGGACTGGAGCGTATTATACCCATTAAGCATGTGGGGCCATCCGACTTGTTTTTGCAGCCTAAGAATAATGGACACAAGGAGGAAGCAGCTGACGACACCAAAAAGTGAATTTTCCAAATTTTCCAAAAATTTCTAAGTGACTCTTAATTCTATTGCACCGCAAACATAGTATATAAATTTATGCACGCTAAAAGTCATATTAACCATATAGTAATTTATTTATTTGTAATCCATTTAGACTTAAAACATATTCAGCTTCAGTGCTAATAAATATCTTTTAATGTCCTAAAATATCGCCAATTTCGTGTCCTTAATACACATATACATATACAAACATATACGCACCTATATTCGATAGGTTTTGGAGCAGCCAACCTTACTCGTTTTCTTACAAGTGATGAGCGGTATTGTAAATGTGAAACAAATGTCAGTATAAGGATTATCAATATCACAGTACGCTATGCGACGTGGTTATATCATTCATATGCACTTAATTTTAAGAAATAAATTGATTTGATTTTTAAATTATCTCTGGAATAAAAAACGGAGGCTATGCCCAAACATACGCCAGTACGCTCTGTTAATAACATGTGTTTAACTGTTAAATAATTTGGGTGCCCACAGCTGCATATAATTTTGTAACCTTAAAAATGTTTTGTTTACTTTTGCGCCATACGCGTAATTCTCCTCGAATAATACTCAAGCAAGCTTTAAAATCACAAGTTAACACAGTCAGCAAAGGACTGCACATCACAAAATGTAAGTAGCCTGCCTGCTGAAGTGCCGGGCACAGATGTCATTTTCTAAAAGTGCGTGAAGATTATGAAATTCACTTTTCGGTTTGTTTTTTTTCAGTACTGCAACATGGAGAATACGAATGGAAGGATCCCAAATCGCCAGATGAAATGTAAATAATTAGCGTGCGTAAACTGAATAAATTATTTCTATAACTGCAAACTTATACCTTTTAGCGTTAACATAACGTACGTGGACAAGGACGGCAAAAGCATCAAGGTGCAAGGAAAAGTGGGCGATAATGTGCTGTATTTGGCGCACCGGCATGGCATCGAAATGGAAGGTGCCTGTGAGGCATCGTTAGCTTGCACCACGTGCCATGTGTATGTGCAGCACAACTATCTCGAAAAGCTAAGTGAGGCCGATGAGAAGGAGGACGACCTGCTGGATATGGCGCCCTTTCTGCGAGAGAATTCCCGCCTCGGCTGTCAAATAGTTCTCGATAAGAGCATGGAAGGTATGAAACTGGAGCTGCCCAAGGCGACCCGCAACTTCTATGTGGATGGACACAAGCCAAAGCCGCATTAATGAAGCGCTAAACCGTTATTATTGTTAAATTCCAATAAATAAAAGATTGTGTTTTAATCGTTTTCGTGTTCCCAACTTCTATATAATTCTTAAGTTTATAAACAATGCTCTCGTTCCGTGAGTTTTCATCTGGGCAATTAATTAAACTAAAGACAATTGTTTTAAGTTGAGCCTATATAATTACATTTTCTAATCGATAAAATACGATGCATGAAAGCAGAACAAAACAGATGAGAACAGCTTCAGTTTGTGGAAAGGAAATTAGTGAGTAATGACATAAAAATGTAGAATGAAACAATATTGTAATAATTATGTTACAATTAAAGAAAGTATGTAAAATCTAAATGTACGTGTGTGTGTGTGTATAGCGACAAACTAAAATTCATTACAACAAATACACACACGGCATAACACAGCAAATTGTGTCAGTGTGTGTGTGTGTGTGTGTGTATGTCTATGTGTGTATCAACTGTGAATGATGATCGTTGGTTTTTAATGTGCGTTCAGTTCGACGAGGGACTGCTGGAACCAGAACGTGATTGGACGCTGCCACGGTCATTTTCGCTGCGCTCCTCGTCGCGATCTCGACTCTTCTCATCCTTGTCCAGGTCACGCTCGGGCTCCCGTTTAATTTGCTTCTCGGGCGCTGCAGCGACAAGCTCCTCTTTGGGCGATAGGTTTTCACGTTTGATCGCTTCCTTTTCAGCTTTAATGATGCTGGCCGCTTTCTTATTGTTGCTCTTTTTCATTACGGCCAAGTCCTTTTGGAGGCCGGTAACCTTGCGATTTAAGGTGTCCACTTTCATGTCATGCAGTCGCTCAACTTCCTTTAGTCTATTGCGCATTTCATTCTCCTTTTCAAAGTTTTTGCCCTTCAGCTCCGTCAACTGAAATTTGCAGTATTCTCTATAAATAAATTGATCGATTATTTGAGAGTGAGAAACTTACTTGTTTATCCTTTTCCAGGAGTTCCTTGTCTTTTTGATTCAAGCGCTTCTCCAAACTGGCAATGCGCTCCTTCAGATATGTAATGGCAACCACGTGATCCGAAGAGTTAGTGTCCACTGTGATGGCAGCTGGTGCCGCAATTGTGCCATTCCCACTATTGCCACGCGACATCTTATCGGGCAGATCGAGGCCGGCACCACTCACAGCCGTAACACTGCCAGAATTGGGATTGCCACCAGCGCCTTTGGAAAGATCACCGCCACGTGCCGATTTCTTGACGGCCGCGTGACTCTCTCTGTGCGCCGACGACGAGGATTTCTCGTGTGGTCGCTTTTTGGACATGGATATTCGGCCTTCTTGTTGCGCTTTCAGCAAAGCACGCTTGTAGGCGCAGGTACACAGCCAGCACAGAACTTTTCCATTAACCTGCAAGACGGTTCGTATGGAAAGCATAAGCATTTAACGTAATAATAATAATAATAATAAAGGCTTAGTTAACTAAATCCTAGACTCTCTTATGAACGCAACACATAATCTTTTGAGACTCGTCACTGTCATTTTACATGTCTTTGACAAACAATTAACAATCTTATAATTATATGTAGTAGTAGTATTAATATCAAATGTGGCCGCAATACGCTTGTTGACTGGATTATGCATTGCTTGACGACGGATTCGCATCGTAATTTCGCTGACCTTTTTGTTCTCGTCGCGCCTGTCAAACGCCGATCGCAGCTTGCACTCGTCGCATTGTGTGGGCGGTCCGTATTTGGCCTCGTAGCTGGCGCATCTATTTGCAGTTCAGTTAGTGTGTGATTTTTGGTTTTGGTTAAAATGTTTTGTTCATTTTCATGTTTGTGGCACACATATGTTGTGGAGCAGAAAAGAGAAGAGAGAAAAATGTTTTGCGTTCATAAGAGACGTTGTTTTCTATTCTTTTTGTTTTTTTTTCTTTTGTTTTGTTTTCGTTTGTAACTTGAACAAATCAAGAAAAGAGACAGAGAGAGTGTTTCAAATCTACTGTAAAGGGCAAGGCAAACGCGCATTTCATTTCAATGTATTTTGAAGGCACAATTAGTTGGGTGGACAAGGCAGGATATGTACATACATATAAACATATATATTTATACAAAGTTTGCTTTATATGTAATTTAATATCTATTAAATTTTTATTCGAGCATTTCATATATTGTGCGTTCAAATTACAGCGGCTGCCACGTTGCTCGTGCAATTTTTTTTTTTTTAAATAAAAGAAAGTTTTTTTTATGTTGAGAAAATGGAAAACATACCTCATGCATTTGGAGCTACCAAAGGCAGCAACGATTTTGCAGCAGTCGCAGGCGTTGGGTTTGCCATATTTGTTAAGATAGTGTTCGCATTTTTTACAGGCACTCTGTGACTTGCTGCGAATGAAAATAAGAGTAGTGCGGTGCCATGCATAAATAGCAATATTTTTGTTAACTTACGAGGCGGAGGGAAATTCCGAGCGGCAGTAAGTACATTTAACTACTGAGGTAGAACCACGGCACACCTGTGGGGAATTGAAAATGGAAGACGAAGCATTAGTTGACAGTTGATTTGAGTTCAGCCTTGACCGAATTAAGCAAGCATTTATTGGATTGGTCAACACTTTTTTACGTTGTCAGAAGGAGTCTGGCTTAGTTGGATATTTAAATTCGTGTACACTACAATTACGACAGACTCAAGATTCAAATTTCGTTTGATTAGTCACATTTGCTTTTTGCTACCGGAGACAGAGACAATTTTGCAACAGCGAGAGTTGCTACCACCGTGCTTCCTCTTGCCGTTCATTTTCACTGTAAATGCGCAGCAAAAATGTCCGCAAGAAAGCGTCGCTTAATTTTTTTTTATTGTTTAGCCAAAAAACGTAATTTTCTTATGGCACAATACAAACACACTTTGAAAAGTTAGCTGTCTTTTTTGTTTGTTGCATTTTGTGTTTGTTTCAAGAGATTTTAAATCTCTTTTTTTATGTTTGTTTGTTAACCTTGCAAAGCTGCTGGCCCGAGGAAAGTTCTTCGTATGGGTGCCGAGAAAAACATTTAGAGCATGCGAATAATAATTTTGAACTCATTTTCAAATTTATGTTTTTATTTATTTTTCTTTTCCTTCGTGCTACTTTTTTATATTTCGTTTAGTTTTCTAGTAATTTGCGATTTACAAGACGACGCAAACAGTGTCACCACAATATGAAAATAAAATCTAAGCTTGGCATCAGAGTGACCATTCTCTTGCGCATTTAATCTATCGATAGGTCTATCGAACGCCAAGCAACCCTCTAAATACAGTTTATTTCAATCGAAAGCAAGGAAGAAGAAGAAAGAATGACGCTTCAAAGCAAAATTCAAACAATCCAAGCAACGATCAATTTAAGCTGTACTAGTTTTACAAAATAACAAAGAAAACAAAAGGAAATCGATAATAAAAACAAAAAATAAGCGAAAAGTGTCACAAAGCAGCAGTTTTTAGGAAATATGACTGAGCAAACAAACATAAAAGTGGTAGTGCGCGTGCGCCCCTACAACCAACGGGAAAAGGATCACAATCAAAGGTGCATAATCAAAGTAATGGACGCGTCCTCGTTGCTTTTCGATCCCGACGAGGATGACGACGAGTTCTTCTTCCAGGGCGCCAAACAACAGTATAGAGATATCTCAAAGCGTACAAATAAAAAGCTAACAATGGAATTCGATCGCGTCTACGACACGGATCAGAACAATGAGAACATGTTTATGGAGTGCACGGCGCCGCTGGTCGACTCCGTGCTCGATGGGTAAGTTCAATCGTATCTGCTGGGTATGCACCTGATAAATATATATATAAATGTGAACAACAACAGGTACAATTGTTCGGTGTTTGTATACGGGGCCACGGGTGCGGGCAAAACATTCACAATGCTGGGCAGTGATAATTGTCCGGGCCTCACTTTCCTGACGATGCGTGATCTCTTCGAAAAGATTCAAGAGCAACAGGACGTACGCAAATTCGATGTTGGTGTCAGCTATTTGGAGGTATACAACGAACAGGTTATGAATCTGTTGACGAAATCGGGTCCGTTGAAGCTGCGCGAGGATGCAAATGGTGTTGTGGTCAGTGGATTGGTTTTGACGCCCATCGACAGTGCCGAGGACCTGCTGCGCATGCTCAAACTTGGCAATTCGCATCGCACACAGCATCCGACAGATGCCAACTCAGAGAGTTCGCGATCACATGCCATTTTCCAGGTGCACATACGGATTACGGATCGCAAAACAGGCAACAAGCGCAGCGTAAAGCTCTCCATGATTGATTTGGCGGGCAGCGAACGTGCTTCTAGCACTAAGGGACTGGGCATGCGTTTCAAGGAGGGCGCCAGCATCAACAAGAGCCTCTTGGCGCTGGGCAATTGCATCAACAAGCTAGCCGATGGCCTCAAGCATATACCGTATCGAGATTCGAATCTAACACGTATTCTGAAGGACTCGCTGGGTGGTAACTGTCGCACCCTAATGGTAGCCAATGTGTCTATGAGCTCGCTCACCTACGATGACACCTACAACACCCTAAAGTATGCCAGTCGCGCTAAGAAGATTCGAACTGTGCTGCGACAGAATGTGCTCAAGTCTAATATGCCTAAGGAGTTCTATGTGAAGAAGGTCAATGAACTGATGGCCGAACAGGATCGTCTCCTTCTCCACAACAAGACACTCGAGGCCAAGCTGGCCCAATTGGAGCGTTCCGGTGGCAACGGCAACGGATACGATCCGCAGGAGCTGAAGCCTTGGTACAGCAAGATCGATGCAATCTATGCCAGCGTCATAAAGCTGCAGCAGTGCGTCATTGGGATACGCAGCAAAGTCCAGAGCCTGAGCTATCGGCAAACACTCAAAAGGGATTTCGAGCAGCTACGCAAAATGTTGACGCTGGATCAACGTCTGCTGCAGGAGGTGAGTATATATATATATATTAGACTTCAGAAAAGTAGATATATATATCTATCTCCGCATTGATAACTTTCTGAGATTCATGTTCTTAACAGTCACTCGTTAATTTCAGCTTATATTTAAAGTGTGATAAAATTGAATAATAGGCAGTGGCTTACATTTATCGGAGCAACACATCTATATATATCAAACTCAATATTAAACATCAGTCTTAGGGCATCAGGCATCGCCGAGCAGTTCCTTTTGCTTGCTGGCGAGCAGTTTATCCGCCTCCCCGATGTATTTGTCCGCAATGGCGGTGAGCTGCGTCTGAGCGGCAAACACATCATCTTTGGAAATGTCTGTCTGCTTCTTCAACTTTCGTATCTCGGCATTTTGGATGTCGCGTATGGCGTCGCGATGCTTAATGAACAGAACCTTGGCATTTTTGGAGAGGTGCTCGCGATGCTCCTTGGTCACCTTGGGTATGGGTATGAAGAGTGTGGTGCCGTCCTGCTGCGGATTTAGATTCATGCCGCTCTTCTCGATGGCACGCAGCACGTCGGGTATTGTTTGGGGAAAGGCGATCATGTTGATGACGATAGTCTTGGGATTCTTTCGCGATATCTGCGCCAGTTGCTGCAGCTCATGCTCAGCGCCGTCCACCTTGATGCGTAGAGTGTCGATGGCGCCGCTCGTTGAGCGCAACGATAGATTCTTGATGAAATCATCTTTCATCTGGAGCACCGACTTCTCCATTTGTGCATTGAGGCCATCCAGGTTGATCAGCTCCCGCAGCTGCTGCTCGTTGATCTCCACCTTGACAGGTTTGCCTTTGGCGCCCTTTTCCTTTTTTCGATCCTTGCCTTTTGCATAATCGCGCGCTTGTTGCACGAACAAAGCAGGTGCGGCTGTATCAACTTGTGTCTGCTGCTGCAAAAGCTGTCTGCTAATTGGAAACACCACACGCAGTGGTGCCAGCCTAGTGTTTAGTGCAAATAAATGCACTCCTGTCCTGGCGAGCATCTTAAAAACAAAAATAAATGCAATTTGCAAGTAAAATAAATGCAGAGCTGCCAACTTGTGTTTAATAAAATCAACCTGCAAAGCAGAAATGCCAACTGGGTTAGCTTTTAAGAACAGTACGCTGTGCGAGCAAAAAGCTTGACCAAACAATTAATATGTTGATGTCTGTGAAAGTTTAATTAAAAATGTAATAATATATATATATATATATATTTGAAATAAATGAGTCACTAATTCATCTGTATTTATAATCGAAATTTTATGTTTATACAGGACTATATACTGTTTACAAACTATGTGAGCGAATTGAACGTAAGAAATCAGAAATATGCCGCTGAGTTGCCTAGGTGGCGTAGCAAGCTGGAGGTGGCCTGCATCAGCCTGAAGAAATTGAAGCTGGAGGTGAAGGAGTCGAAACATCAGCATATTCTCAACTTGTACATCAGCAACAAGGATTTGGAAGTGCAGTTGTCCAAGCAGCAGATAAACGGTAATCATTTGACCGGCATCAACAATGAGCAGGCGGAGAATGCCAGTCTCTTGCGAAAGTCTCTGACAATGGCCTGCGAGGGATTACACCACCTCTACAGTCGTTCGGAAGAGACGCAAAAATTGACGCCCGAAATTCAGTCTGTATATGAGCGGCTGGAGCGCAGATTGCGCTTTACCGAAGCTGAAACGGCGACTTTGGCGCAGGACATCGATTTGGATGCACTGCTCGCTGAGCAGCAGGAGACGGAGCCATCAACATTGACCAGCAGCGGCAGGAAGCGAAAATGCGATCGTCGCTACACACACACAGTGGCTAATAGCGAATTTGTGCTGCATCTGGGCGTGGATAGCTTCGAGGACACCGACTCCGACTCTGACTTAGACCCAACTGACTACAGTCAGCAGCAGGAGTTTAAGAAACCGTGTAATCTTAACGTAACCCAAGTGGTTTCCAACAACAAAGGCGCCCAGCACAAAGCACTGACGGCGACCGTCACAAAATCCCGAAACATGAATCATGGCATGATGTCGGACATGCTCTCCGATCAGAATGTCACCGGTTCTGCGAACAAGGAGAAGCTAAAGCAAGGTACCACACATCCAAATACCTTTCATCAATTCCCTATTTAATCTTTATTGTTTTATTTAGCCATGCTCAAGTCCAACAAGTTTACGGCACAAGGATTGCAACGCACCTGCGCAGCGGCGATCCAAAAGGAGAATTTAAAGTTCACCACAAACTGTGTGCGGAAAAGTCCGCGGGCCCTAATCGCAAAGAGTGAGCTCAAAATGTAAAATGTTCTTTGTTCGATTTATAATAATAAAATCCCTTTTAATTTATTATAGCACTTGCCGGCGCGGCGACAACGATGCGCAAGCCGATCTCCCGTCTTGCCGGAACGATTGGATCTGGCGCCAAGGATGCGCCAGTTGTCAGGATAAATCGAGCAGCTTCATTTCGCGTGAAAAAATCATAATATTCTTTGCATTTATTTAAAGCGTTTATTTTTTATTTCGTTTATTTTGTACCGCCCGAAGCGATTCGAAGAGTTTAACTTCTGTATAAATATATAACCAACACATAAATATATATATATATTATGTAAGATCTTCTACTCTAAGTAACGTCCTTAACTCTAAAAATACATATCGGTCTCCTTGCCAGCACCCAATTGTTGTCTATCGTTTCGATAAATGTCGCCGGCATTAAAGGCGCCTCCAAAACGCTGCGGAGACGCCAGACCCAACAGCGCCAGCAGCATGTACAATAGAGCGCCCAAATTTACACCCAAGAGCAGCATGCCCGGTCCAAGCAGAGCAGTTGGCGACGCGGACAGCCCCGAGACAGGCCATCCACTCTGTGTGCCGCCAAAGCCGGTTAAGGCTAAGCGACGCCAGGGTTGCAGTTGTTCACTGGCAACAGCCGCAGCACCGGAGTCCTGATCCTGTTTCTTGCTCTCGGCCAAAAGTGTGTAGCGCGGCACATACTTTTTGCTATCCACTGCACTTTGAGCATCGCCAGCAAACGCCGCAATCACCCAGCAGAGTGCCAAGATAATAAACAACAAAAACTGCATAACGTCAACTGTTTGACTACTTGGCGAGAGTTGCTCTCTTTTATATTGTGGCTGGTCTTGCCACAGCCGAGTGATTCTTTTGAGATGTCGGCAATGTACACAGACTGTCGCATCCATCAGGTTAAATTCATTGTGAGCGAAGTCTGTCATTTGAAGTTTACATTTATTTAGAAAAGATAAATACACTTTGTAAAGATTATTGTCATATATGTGGCATCTGTTGTGGTCTAGTTTATACGCTGCGCTTTGAGCAGCACCTGCGGTTGCTCGATTTCGGATTTGCTCTGCACCAGCTTAAGCTCACGCTCCCAGGCCTGCACCGGACCACTGCTTGTGGGTAGCCACTTAACCGTCTGCCTGATCACTGCCTGCAGAGTGGCAATTGTCTTCTCGAAGGCGGCGGTTACATCGCCGTTTCCATGGCTGTGGGCGAGAAAGAGGGAGGCGAACAGATCGCCGGTGCCGGTGAAGAATAGATCTTTGTCTCCCTGCTTGGGTATATCGATGGCTAGCCGAGGACCATTCAGCTGGCTGAGGAAAGCGCGCAACACGCCTGCCTGACCCAAATCACTGCTCGAGATGACAACCGTTTTGACGTTGCGCTGATGGAACCAATCCATAGCCTCCCAAACGGCCGCTTCGCTGCGCACCTCCTTGCCGGTGAGCAGCTCCACCTCGTACTGATTAGGCGTTATAATGTCGGCCAATGGAATGATCTCGTCACGGTACACGGGAAGCAGTTCCTTGGGAACATACATGCTGCCGTTGTCCCCCATGACCGGATCACAAACGAAAATCAGCTGCGGGTTCGCCTTCCGCATCTCCTGCAGTATTACGCCCACCTGGCGGAGGAACAACGGATTGCCAATGTAACCAGTCAACAGATGCGAGTACTGAGACAACAACTCGTTTTGCTGCAGGCCATCAAAGATGGTAGCTAGTGGAGTCGATAAAGAGTTAATAGGAATTGCTGACTCCAATTGTGATTTTTGTGAATTTATTTTATACCTAATTCCTTTTCAGTTGAGACCGGACCCTTGAAGCATTTGTAGCCAGTGTGATTTGAGAATTGCACCGAGTTCAGTGGGTCCACATCGAAGCCCAATAGCTAAAGCGCAAATATTGACTAAATGAATAATGATAGTACAAGTCACAACTCACCTGGAGCGGATAAGTGGCCACCTTGTTGCCCACATAGCCGTGCACAACGTGACTTTGTATAGAAAGCACTCGGTTCGCATTCGCATTTGCGCTTGGCGTTGTCATTTTATTGCTGTTCCGTGTTGTTTATAATTTTGGAACTGTATTTGTCGCAGTGTAACAAGTGCACCGTTCTCAACGGCTCTACGTACTGATAGCAACTAAGCGATCGATTGTAAATATTCTCTCGCTAGACAAAAACGACTGTCAGCATCTAATCACCAGCCAGTTGCTGATAAGCGGTTAAGCAATATAGAAATGTAGAACGCGTATTGTGTAAATAACGACAACAATCTGAGTTCTTTGCCACTTGCAAACAAGTGAATTGCCTTTTTCCATGGACTGCAATTAATCTATATTTATTACATACAAGTCTATCTATACAAACCCCAACTGAAACAAACATTAATGTGTTAGTGGTGCGCAAAAGTGGAGCCCCTATCGATATTATCGTTGGTACCATCACTGCATTTTTTATTTCCTAATTTCTTATTGCCTATGTGCTCCGAGAAGTATGCCACATTTTTAGAATAGTAGGAAATTAAGCCGATGCAGCTACCTAATTGGTATCGATGCCGAAACAGCTGACGTGCAAGCGACACACGGTGAGTGGCAAATTTTTATCGCATGGTTTACGTAAACTTGTAAGCGTCGAGTTTTTATAAAAACTGGCATTTAATTGTAATTTGTCTTCTTAAATAAAGTGTGATTAAGTATGGCGACAAATCTAACACGTTTGCTAGAATCTAGCCTACGCAGCACCAAAGCAGCAGCAATGCAAAGCAGAGTGCGGCTTTTTAGCAACCAGCAGCAGCAGCAGCCAGAAGTCGACGATGATGAGGGTAAAAATAAAGTAAAGTTAATACTAATTAACAAACTAAAGGAATCGACTTTTTACAGAGTTTCGTGTGCTTAATCTGCGTACGATCAAGCAGCAGGCGCGTCGGAGGGTCTTCAAGAAGGAGGCGGTGCAGCCGCCGCGCACAAGGCACATGGCTGTCGATCAGGATTGGAGCGCGGTCTGGTCGGGACCCCGATCCTTTCATCCAGCCAGTGTGCCGCTGCCACTTCGCCAGGGCTACACGGAACGTGGGGCAGCAGCACCCTCAAAGTACGCCAACGCTGAACTGATGAAAATACCAAATTTCTTGCACCTGACGCCGCCGGCTATCCGTCAGCAGTGCGAGGCAATTAAACAGTTTTGCACGCCTTGGCCAAAGGGCCTCGAGACGGAGGCGAAATGGAAGCGCATCTTTCCCGTGGAAGTGGTCACCAGCGACTATTGCCATAGTTTGCCTACCATACGACATCCGGAGGCTCGTCGCGTCAAGATTACGGTAAAGCTCTCCGATCTAAAGTTCGATGCGCATGCCAAGGATAAATTCCTGCGACTTGTGGGCGAGCGATTTGACCAAGAGACGGGGCTGCTCACCTTCGTCACCGATCGCTGCCCGACGCGCAAGCAGAACTACGAGTATGCCTTATATTTGTTGACTGCTTGCTATCACGAGTCATTCGTCACAGAGCCCTGGGAGGCAGGCAAGTCTGAGGCAGACATGGAGCAATATCTGTTCGAACGAAATCAGGCAAAACGATCAGCGGAGGCTATTCTCAATTGGAATGCGAGCGGAGAGGAGAAAGTTGGGCCCCCTGCAGGATATGCTGAGAGTGTGGAGCAGTTAATAAATGAGGGCGAGAACGAGTACAACATAGCCAAGTATAAGGAAGAGGTGCTGAAGTTGCTCAAGATAGCCATCTAGTTGGCAATTGCATTAAAATAAAAGCTTATCTATCAAAATAAACAAAACAACCAACCGTCATTTTTTGTGGGCGCAACAGCTGATTGCCTCTGCGCGTTGTCCTGTGAATGGCAAAAGAACTGGCCGCATTTAAGAAGCAGCAGCACCAATTTCTTAGTCCAAACAAGAAAACCGTTTTAGTGGACGTGGTTGTAGTTTTTGTTGTAATTTAGTAGTTATTAAACATTTTTTAACTTCCCAAAACGTATAAAAATAAAAACGCTGACGTTTATTCGACACCGCTACATGACATGTAAGAATTTCTTTGAAAATAACTGCAGAAACAAAAAAAAAAACAATTTTTCCTTAAGCTGAAAGTTTGTATTTTATCAATGTTCTTTTATTTCGCATTCGCTGCTGGTGCCGGAAGTTAACTATTTTTTAAGACAACATGTTTAAATATCACTGGTGCAGCTTATCAGCGAAATGTTTTGTTTGTTATTGCTTTGTGTGACACAAGCAAATATACGTGTGTGTCTGTACCTTGTGTGTGTACGCATTTGTGCTCAGTTATTGAGAACGTTTGTAGAGTGGTTTTTAGTCAGAGTTCTCAGTTTTACTTGCACTGGGCAACATGCAATTCGTGATTAACTTCATTGACAGTGGTTCAGTAAACACCCGACTTAACACCTTTTGGCAATGTTTGACATTGTTGTAGACTGCACTTGAGACAAGGACGCTGCTCCCGGTCTTGCTGCAAAAACATAACTAAAAAGGCTCACCAATGAGAAGAGAGATTTACATTTTATTTACATTATATATATATGTATATAATTTCTGTTACTTTGAATAATGTTTTAACATTTTAACGCCAAGAAAGCAGAATTGCTTAAGTGTGCAAGAAAGTAAAAATAAGAACAATTACAACTATTCTCATTCAGTTTCATAGTTAAGCAAATAAATCATGGTCACATTTTACTGTACTGTTCTGTGTTGTGTTCTTTTCTCTTTGCTCTCCAATCTTTTAGTTGATAATTGGCTGGCTGTTACGACTATTGCGAGTCGAAACCGTCGCCGCAACAGATACAAAGTCAACGTCAAGCAGCTGAGCTAACAATACGCGAGGTTGCCCTTTTCGTGTTCGTCGCTACGCATCTGAGTCGGTTTCAGGTGCAGAAGTTTTTTGCCAGCATCGTTATCAGTCTCTTCAGAAGTGCTTGACACGTATTTATTTTTTTCGAAGAAAGATAGACATTCAATCAGTGCTCACAGAATGCGTCGTCCCAACATCAAATGGCTGATCAAGACGGCAGTTTTGGTCCTGTTCTCGGTGATGTTTTTTATGCTGATCACCAGCTGGATTGCGTCCGCTCCATATACAAATCGGCCTGTGCACCACGGCATCAATCCGGAGGAATCCGTACGGGCAGCGCCACTTCGATCTGGTGATCAACGAGTGAAACATGAGAATGCTATAAAATTTAAAACGCAGGCACAAATTGATGAGCCACTGCACGGAAAGCAAGAGGAAATCGTTGAAGGACAGGAGATGGTAGACCCAGCAAAAGAAGCTGCAGACGACAATCAAAATCAGGTTGAGCCTGATGTAAAATTCCAGAAAGACGATGAACCCAACTCCGAACTTCAGATGGCAGCGCCCGTTGATGATCTCCAAAAACGGGATTGGCATGACTACACGGCCATGGAACGGGATGCCCAACGTGTGGGCATCGGTGAGAAGGGTGAAAAAGCCAAACTGGATGAGAGTATGCGTGAAAGCGAACAAAGAGTCTCGGTTGAGAATGGCTTCAATGGGTTGCTCTCCGATTCGATATCGGTGAATCGCTCCTTGCCCGACATCCGACACATAGAGTGAGTAATGATAAAGACATCCCTTAAAAAGTGTTGCTAATATTGTCCATTGTCTACCGCAGCTGTCGAAAGAAATTGTATCTCCGGAAGCTGCCCACTGTGTCGGTTATTATCATCTTTTTCGATGAGTATTTATCGGTGCTAATGCGCTCTGTGCACAGCTTGATAAACCGATCGCCGCCAGAGTTGCTTAAGGAGATTATACTCGTAGATGATTTCAGTGATCGTGTCTATCTCTTCAAAGAGCTGGAGGAGTACATTGTCAACCACTTTGCTATTGGGCTGGTGCGCGTGGTGCGTTTGCCAAAACGAACGGGATTAATAGGCGCCCGGTCAGCGGGGGCACGGAATGCCACAGCCGATGTGCTAATCTTCTTGGACTCGCACGTCGAAGCCAATTACAATTGGCTGCCGCCGCTGCTGGAACCGATTGCGCTTAACAAACGGACGGCCGTCTGTCCGTTCATCGATGTCATTGATCACAGCAATTTCAATTATAGGGCACAAGACGAGGGTGCACGTGGCGCTTTCGATTGGCAGTTCTTTTACAAGCGCTTGCCGCTGCTGCCAGAGGATCTTAAGCATCCAACGAATCCCTTCAAGAGCCCTGTCATGGCTGGCGGTCTGTTTGCAATTTCTTCCGAGTTCTTTTGGGAACTGGGCGGCTACGATGAGGGCCTCGACATTTGGGGCGGTGAGCAATATGAATTAAGTTTTAAGATCTGGATGTGTGGCGGCGAAATGTACGACGCACCCTGCTCCCGTGTGGGTCACATTTATCGCGGACCACGCAAGAGTGTACCCAGCCCGCGAAAAGGTGACTACTTGCACAAGGTAAAGAAATGTCTCAATATGTCATCCAACCAATTAAGCTAATCAATGTTTATTTTACAGAATTACAAGCGCGTTGCCGAGGTCTGGATGGATGATTACAAAAAGTACTTGTATGACAACGCAGATGGCATCTACAATAGT
The DNA here is from genome assembly GCA_035042345.1 of Drosophila fungiperda. Taxonomy (NCBI): domain Eukaryota; kingdom Metazoa; phylum Arthropoda; class Insecta; order Diptera; family Drosophilidae; genus Drosophila; species Drosophila fungiperda. The sequence goes on from JAWNLM010000021.1 coordinate 1,533,020, forward strand.
GTGGATGCTGGTGATTTAACGGCACAGAAAGCTATACGCAAGAAGCTCAAGTGCAAATCGTTCAAGTGGTTCATGGAGAATGTGGCATTTGATTTGATGAAGAGCTATCCGCCAGTTGATCCGCCAGACTATGCCAGCGGTGCCATACAGAATTCGGGTGATCCAACAAAGTGCGTCGATACGCTTGGACGAAATCACCACAATCGCCTTGGCATTTACCAATGTGCCGATGATCTGGTAAAGCCGCAGAAAACGCAGTACTGGTCACTTAGCTGGAAGCGTGACTTGCGGCTGCGCCGTAAAAAGGATTGCATGGACGTGCAAATATGGGGAATGAATGCTCCAGTTTGGCTGTGGGATTGTCACGGGCAACAGGGCAATCAATATTGGTACTATGACTATCACACAGGCATGATCAAGCACGGTAAGGAAGGTAAACGCTGCATGGAGCTGCTGCCCTCCACCGAGGAGCTGGTGGTCAATAGTTGCAACGAGAAAAACTCGTATATGAAATGGTCCTTTGGATTTGTAAATAAAACAGCGATTGACAATTACAATATAGATTTAGAAATAAAACTGGAATAGTATTAAAACCAAAAAACTGCTCGACACTTGCCATGGTACTTAAAACGCAATTGGGAAGTCTAATTTTGTATTTTATGTAATTTATATACATCAATAAATACCTAGATTTTAAGCAAAATTTGGCCCAAATAACGCAATTGCGCACATTCCAATTGTTAATTATTAAGTACTTATAAATTTTATCCGACTATAAATGAAATTTCACATCGTGTTTAACTTTGTTTGTCGTTTTATTTAATATTAATATCTGGTTGCTTTCAATACGCGTACTTTAAATAAATATAATTTTTATGTTTTACTTCATATTCTTTATATACGTTTATTTTTATTTTATTTCTTTTGTTTTGTTTTGTTTTCAGTTTTGTTTTACAATATGTATCGTCATCATTATCATTATCGCATCGGATGCTTTGCAACATCTTGCATATGATTCTTTTGTCGATCTTTTGCGTGCAGTGGTTTCTAGTGTTTCTCTCATTTTGTGAGTCGACTTTTCATTAAAACTAATATACGCCAATATTTATAGTATATATTCTCAATATATATCATGTATATATATATATATATATATTTATATATATATATTTTCATGCTCTTCATCTTGCACCCCGCAAATAACTCAAAACACATTGTAAACTCGTGTATAAATTAATAATGGCAAAAAGTTGGTTTTCCTTTTATTTCGAAAATTATATAAAAAGCATTTACAAACTATAATAGTTGTTGGCTTGCGTAATCAGTTAATCATTTAATCAATTATCAATTATCATAATTTATATTTATATATATAAACATTTAAATATTTATCAAAACATGTTTTTTCTTGTTGCTCAAAAGTCTTCTTCGCTGCCTTACATTTACATACATACGTTTTACATTAATGATTCTCCTGCACATTTCTCAGTTTCAGTTTCATCGTCATAATTTCAAATTATAAGCATAAGTATACAATATATATTAATTAATAACCATTTTGTGCAAAATAATGTTAATTTCTTGTTTTTATGTTTAAACTAATTTGATTTGAAATTCAGTTGCGCTGCCATTTTGTTTCTTTCTTTTTTGGATGGATGTAAATTAATTGAGTTTGCTTTTTACAACAATCCATGTGTGAAATGATTAAGCAAAGTGTTTTTTTCTTTAGTTCAATTATAGTTGTTAGTTTTTGTGTACTTAATACTTGCTTGGTTTCGAGTCTTTCTTTTTTTTTTTGGGATTTTCGTTTTTATTTTCCTTTTTTAAATTTGCTTTAACATTTACAGCACATTTCTTAAAAAAAAAAATGATTTTGCCTTTTTTGTTGGGGCACGCATAAATAAATAAAACTTCATCTCTTGCTCTTTATTTTTATATATGTATGTGTGTAGTATTTTTGTATATTCTTTTTGTTTTTGTTTTTGTTTTGCTTAAACTTAAATTATGAATAATGTTTAAAAAATGTCTTGATGCTTTACGCGCTGCTCTTCTATCATTTCATTTCATTCACTCTTTGCTTCATTTGTTATGTTTTATGCTTACTTATGTGCTTTTTACGTATGTTTAGCTTAAAATCCTGCCCGCCCCAGCCCCCCCTCGATGCGTTCAAATCGCCAGACACACACATACTACTACATGCAAAATATGTTAGTATGGAAAATTAGATTGTTTTTTTTTTCTATGCTTTGTTTTTTTCTTTTTTACTTTTATGTTATTGTAGGCTGCCTTTGATACGCTCTCTGTGTGTTTGTGTGTGTATTCTGTGTGTATTTGCAGTTAACGGCAAATGAAATGTGGCAAATGCAGCTTTCTTGGGTGCACAGCCGACGATCATCGACGGAATGCACCCAAAAATGGCAACATTTGCTGCTGGCAGACAATTCGAATTCGCTTGGCGCTGCAAAGTATGCAACAGCCCCAAAAGATAGTCAAATTGTTGCTGTTCGTGAAAGTAACGGGAAAAGTAAAGTATTTGAAAATATTTTTGTATATTTGATGTTGTCTGTAGTGCTATTTCAGTGTGTCTTTTTGTAAAAACTTGTTACCAACTATTTAATTATGTTTGTTTGTTTTGTTGCTTGCGAAATTCTTTAAGTTTTTTTCTTTTGTTTTTGTTTCTAGTTTGCTTTTTAAAAAATTGGTTTATTTGTACTTTTGGCAATGATCTTTTACGAGTATCCGTCCACTAACAGTTTTTTTTTTGCTTTTGCTTCTTTGCTTTTGTTAACCTTAATTTGTTTTTATTTTATTTTATTTTGTTTACTTTTATTTTTGTGTTTTGCTCACGATAGAAACTCAAGCAAACATTTCTTTAGCAATTTGTTTATTAGGTATTCTTTTTGTTTTAGTTATTAATTTGTTGTTTTTGAATTCTAGTGTTTTGTTCTGTAGTTTGTTTGTTTTTTATAGTGTGTTTGCTGTTTTGCTTCTTAAACAGAAGAAGAGAACAAAAATTAAGGAAATTTTTCAACTCATTTAACATAAATTTGCCAACAATATAGCTGAGCTTAAGAAACTAAATTATATTTGTATTGTTTTTTTGCTTTTTGTTTTTCTTTAAAATATATATATATTTATATATGTATCTAGCTGCATTTGATTGTTTTTCTTGACTGCCAGTGTATAAACTAGGCATATGTTACTGAGGGAGTGTGTGTGTGTGTGTTTGCTTGTTTGTAGTGGAGTTTTGGTTGTGTATTACTGCATGCTGGAATGGTGACTCGAACCGACACCCGCTGCTAGTGCTGCTGCTGCTGCTGCTGCTGTCCGCCTCCTCTCCTCGTATGGCACACGAAATCAGGATGCGTTTTACAAAAATAATTGTTGTGAGAATATTTCAGTCGTTTGCGGCTTAAGCTTTGAGCTAAACAGCAATTGAGGAGCTAAGCGGCAACTATAACAACAACAACAGCAACTGCAACAACCTTGACTATTACCAGTAGTAGTAGTTACCACACATTTGGTGACGATAGGCGCTCAGGTTTGCTGCTGCGTGGGCAGCGATGGCGGCGGCTGCGGCACGCCCCCGGCTGCTGTTGGCGTCTGTGGGGCATTGCTGTTGCTGCTGTTGTTGTTGTTGTTGGCATTGGCGTTGTTGTTGCCGCCAGTCGTGGACGATGTCGGACTGCTATTGCCCTCCTGATAGGGCCCCGTAACCACACATGGGTGCATAGGAAACAGGGTCGTCCACGACGTTGTTGTTAGTGTTGGTGCGTGGAGGGCAACTTTCTCGTTTTTTGGCTGCTCAGTGCTGCTGCTGTTGTTGTTGTTGTTGTTATTATTATTGTTGTTGTTCGCCTGCGATTTCTTGCTATTGTCGCTCTTCTTCTTTTTACTACCACTGGCGCCATTCTTGATGGCATTGCCGCCATTGCTTTCCTTTTTAATGCTGGGCATCGCTGGAGTCGCCGCTGTCGCCGTCGCCAGCTGCTCATCATGCATATCCTCATCGTCATCATCATCGCCGGCGGCCTTCTTCAGCAGACGCTCGCGCTCCTCTTTGGCTTTGTTGTCGAGGTCCGTGTTGATCTTCTTCACGCGCATCTTCTCCTCCCACTCATCGATGCCGTGCCGCGCCCGATTCAAATTGCGATGCTGGTAGAAGATCAGCGTCATCCGAGTCGGCGTATGTCGATCTGGTCGTCGCACTGCTGTCGTCGCATGCATCTCATGCTTGGCACACTCGATCAGCACACTGCCATGATTCAGCGCGATCGCAACTCCGCCCATTTGTGGATCCTGAAACGCTTCGATGTTCTCATTGACTTCGGCCACCTCACCGATGGGTTCAATTTTACTCGAATTGGTGCTGGCGGGTGCCACAGTTGTTGTTGTATTGCTGCCAGCTGCAGCTGCTGCTGCTGCCGCTGCTGCTGCTGCTGCTGCTACTGTGTTACCGTTGGCATCACTGCTGTTGCTGCTATTGCTGTTGTTGCTGCTGATGCCCACCGGGGGTGCTTCAACTATCGGTGCTGAAATGGGCGTCACAATTGGTTCCCCAGCCAGTTGACCATTACTCAAATCTGGCAGAATAGTCTGTGGCGGTGTTACGGGCAACTGTTGCTGCTGCAGCTGTTGTTGTTGTTGTTGATGTTGCTGCTGCTGTTGTAGTTGCTGCTGCTGCTGCTGATGTTGCTGCTGTTGATGCAGTGGCAATGCTGTTGGCATCACTGGTTTGACCAGAGCCGCTGCTGCTGCCGGAGGAATGCCACCATGTGTGGCCATCATGCTGCCACCTGGCACTGTTGGTGCGCCCGCTGTTGGTCCATATCCGCCGGAGCTCTGATGATGTCCATAGACATTCCAGTTGGGCGATGGCGGAGGCGGCGTCGGCGGCGGCGTCTGCTGTGGATACATGCCATACGGAGAGTACGCCTGATGATGATACCCATAGTTGTAGTTCATATTCTGATAGGCATCGTAGGCGGAGTATGCCGAATGCGGCGGCGGCGGCGGTGGAGGATACATCTGATAGTTGTTCGGATACTGCGAGTACTGATAGTCGCTGGGCGGTGGCTTTGGCTTGACGAAACCCTCTGGCGTGTGCGGGTGATGGTGATGATGGTGGTGATGAAGTGGTGGTGCTAGATTAGTCATGGGTTGCATGGCTGTCAAAGCGGTTAACTTACTCTCGACCAGGGAGTGATTCACCAGCGTTGTCGAGTCGGGATTCTCCTCGCTGACGCGACTCTTCAGCTCACCACCAACAACGACGGACATGTCGACACCACTTTGCTGCTGCTGCTGCTGTTGCTGTTGCTGCTGTTGTTGCTGTTGCTGTTGTTGTTGCTGCAGTTGCTGCTGCTGTTGTTGTTGTTGCTGCTGCTGTTGCTGTTGTGCGCTCAATGCTGTTGACGTTAGATTGTTGTAGCTGGGCGTGTAGCCATTGCTGGCATCATGCTGCGCGGGCGTAGGCGTCACTGTAATGGGCGTGGCAGGCTGCAAAACGGTGCCAGCCGCAGGAGCAATTGCTGCTGCGGGCGCTGCAATGGGTGCAATTGGTGCAATTGCTGTTGCTGAGGCTACGCCGGGTGCTGCTGCTGTTGCTATTGGCGGCGTCACCGTGTGCGTATGTTGCACCAGCGGCGCTGCCGGCGTCGTCGGCGTCAATGCAGCAGTACCAGCAGCCATCTGCATCGCATGTGGCGGCCAGTTGCCGTAGTAGTTGCGCGAATCAATGTAGGAGCCCGTCTGGTAGTCGTAGGAATAGGGCGAGTCCAGCACGGTGCTAGAGATCTGATTCGATTGCAGTTGGGCGTCCGTGAACGTGTCGATCATCGTGGCCATGTTCATCAGGCTCGAGTTGGAGCTCATCAGTTGGTTGGGTTGGGCGCCAGGTGGAGCAACTGCACCAGCCGCACCTGCCACACCATTGTTGTTGCTGTTGTTGTTGGGATTGGCGCCGTGTTGATTGACTGGCGGCGTGCTAAATGCGCTGCCAGCCGGACTGGGATTGTTGGTGACGGGCGTCTGGCAGCGTGGCGATGGCGTCGTTGGTGGCGCTGAACCGGGTGTGGATGCGCTGGAGTTGTTCGACTTTGACTTGGACTTTGATTTGCTGTTGCTGCTGTTACTGTTGCTGTTGCTACTGTTGCTGTTGCTAGTGCCGTTCTCCTTCTTGATGGCAAGGGCGGGCGGACTGCTCTGCTGGGATTGCGTTTGCTGGGCGCCATTGCTGGAGCTCTGACTACTCCCATCGGCGGCGGCATCCTGCTCGCCATCCGGCGTTGCCGGCTCATCCTCTTTACGCTTCTTTCCATGCCGGCGACAAGGTATCAAAGGCGTGGAACGCACGCGTACTTCGCAGGGGAATCTATGTGGGAATGAGAGAGAAATGAGATTGAAGATTAATGTTTGTTTTGATGGCGACGAGCTGCAACTGGTAGCTCAAAACTCAACACTACACTCACTTGTCCAGCATTTGCACGGCACCGGTGCGATGCTTGTCGCGCTGCCCCTCGACGCTCTCGAACTCGTCCGTGCCGTCCATCGTGTAGAGCGGCAGGACATGGAACTGCTCGTCGTCGGGCAGGCGGCTGTCGCGATTACCGGGCTTGAGCAGTGCCACGTGCACTGTGCAGCCATCCTGCATGTTGTGCAGATCGCGATGCGAGTGCGCACAAAAGTCCAAGCAGGCTGTGACGCCAGAGAAGGGTTTACCCGGCTCCAGGCCCAGTCGGCAGTCGGATGCCTCATGCTCGTACTTCGTCTGGTTGTCATAGGAGCGTGGACAGACTTGCTTAAAGACCGGCGCCAGCAGTGTCGCTATCAGATTCATGTGATCCTCGATCGCTGCCTCCTCACTCTTCACAGACAGCCGAAACTTACGCACAGTCTTGGAGCGTGCATATTTGCAGCCATTGTAGTACATGGACCAACTGCAGCCAAAGCTGTACGACGCCCCAGACGTCTCCGGATCCAGACCTGCAATTACGGGATGAGCACATGATTGATTCATTAATATGCTGTCCAGCTCAAAGAGAGGAAGGATTGGGAACTTACCTTGGCAGGCACAGGTGCGATTCTCGTTGGTGGCGCAACGGCGCGTGGTGGGTAAACCATACTTGTTGAGCTTGGGTATCAAATTCTTGTACGCATTGTCCGCCTCCAGACGCGGCACTCCATCCCAGGCCACCATGCACACCACAATATAAGCGGCAATGCATCTAATCGGATGAAGCAAAGGATTCATGATGCACACACGTGTTCCATCAGGCAATGCTTGACTTACCTGTGACCTGGTCGCTTTTTCACCACAACCAGTATCTTCTCCTCGGGATCGGCACGTCGAATCACCCACTTAGCCACTGGGCAGCCCTGCGTGGTTTTGCCCTCTTTGCCCGTGTAGACGATCTTCTCGATGCGCAACTGACGACCCGTCAACTGGCAGCGATCCTCGAACTCGCGTCTCAGCTCCATCAGCGACGAAGCTGTGCCTGTGTGGACAAGTGGATAGGATTAGACTACGAAAGGAGCTGATAAGATTTAGATTGGACTTACCCAGATGCGTATAGTAGGTGCCCGGTTCGGGTGGATTCTTGTCGGACTGGAAGCATTCGCATTCTGGTATCTCCGTCTTGTTGCCCTTCTCGAGACGATCCGTTGTGTCGAACATGGGATTGATTTTCTCATGCTTTACAACAATCTCGGGAATCTCGTCCGGTTTCTGCTTCTTCGCCTTGGCCTTGACGCCGTTGTGCGCCTCAGCGAGCTCATCCTCATCCAGTAGTTCCTCCTTGGGCGTTATGCCCAATCCCAAACAGGTGCCATCCTTTAGGTGCTCCGCAGTTGGGGGCCGGGTGCCGCCTTGGCGACAACACGAGAAGCCATTGTTCAGGGGCTTACCTTCGCCCAGATAGGGATAACCATGACCATGACCATGTCCATGTCCCAGCATGCCCATATCCTCCAGTTTTGGCTCCAACATGCCATGGTGGCTGAGGTGTGGCGGCGGCGGCGGTCCACCATGTCCGAGTGCATAACGATGCGCCGGAATGGGATACGCATGCGCCGGTATATCCTTCTCATAGTTGGTGGGCAGTGGTATGATGCTATTCGTGTCCGGCTTCCTTTCCAGCTCCAGCATGCTATTGCCACCATGCCCATGTCCGTGCGGTCCATGATGCGATGCATTCGATGGTGGCTTCCCGCGACTCCCATAAGCCGCTGCCTGATAACCGGGCACAAAGCTCTGCTGGAAGTTCTGCTGGAAGCTGCCGGCGCCGGCGCCATAATACGCCGAATTGTGATGGTAGCCGGCATAGTCCTGCTGATGCTGGTGCTGGTGCTGCTGCACTGGCTGACCTTGGCCATCGTTCTGACAGAAGTCCGCATACTGTATGAAGTTCTGATAATTCCGCTCGTAACCCTCCATTTTATTGGGCTGTCCACCGGGCGGCATCAGACCTGGCTCCGTTTTGATATACTGCCCGTGGTAGTCCTGACTGCTGCCCGGCGGAGGCGGATAGTGTGCGCCCAGCGCTTTTAGTCCACCCCCCGGATCGTTGGCATTGCGATCCCTTTCAATTTCTGCAGCAGCTGCCTCTGCAGCAGCGGCTGCAGCCCGACTCGCCTTGCTCCGACTGCGCGACTTCTTCGGCTGCGGCTGCGGCTGGGGTTGGGGAGGAACCGGCGGCTGCTGTTGCGGCTGCTGCTGCTGCTGCTGTATGGGTTGTGGTGGGGGCGGTGGTGCGACTTCGCCATGACTGATGGTTGTGTGCTGTCCGGGTTGGTGTTGCTGCAGTTGCAGCTGCAACTGATGATCTATGCCGGCATAGTTGCTGGTGCCGCCCACGCTTGGCTTCTTAAATGAGTTGGCGTGATGCGGCTTCCAGATGTGATCGCCACCACCTCCGATTGGCTCGGCAACGCCCAAAGACGTTGGTGTGACGCTGCTCGAGCCGTTGGCGCTCAGCGCCGCCTCGGGCCGGAGATGGTGGCTATACGATAAAAAATGACCGGTCTGTTGTTGCTGCTGCTGCTGCTGTGCGACTGTTGCTGGCGGGGCACCCTGCAGCTGTATATCGGGTGGCGCATCTTTGGAATCACTTTTGCGCATTATCATCGACTTGATCCGAGTATTCAGATGCAAGCGTTCGCCCTGCGCCGCATAACCATCGCTGGTGTGCTGATGTTGCTGTTGCTGCTGAGCAGGCGGTGGCTGTTGCTGCTGCTGCTGCTGCGGCTGTTGATTGCTCCAGTTCCAGTCCTGCATGGGCGGTGAACCAAGATGCGGATGCGTCTGCTGTTGGACGCTGCTGCCGTATGGCTGCAGTCCATTGCCATTGGGCGATGGTGGCACTTGGTTGGGTGACTGGGAGACAAGGCGTGGCTGCTGCTGCTGTTGTTGCTGCTGCTGTTGCTGCTGCACCTGTTGAACCTGCTGCTGCTGGATGAGACTGCGCGTTGGTGATGGTGGCACGGTTTGTGACTGTGTTTGCATTGGTGAGCCGGCTGGTTGGGCCACTACAGTGCCAGCGGCAACTGGCACCGCTGTGGGTGTGGCTGCAGCGCTGGGCGCTGCTGTTGTCGTCTGTTGCTGTTGTTGTTGTTGTTGTTGTTGCTGTGAAGAACCGCTGTAGTCGCCTGGATACCCGTTACAGTTGAGTGAGCGCGGCGGCACGCTGCTCACCCGCGGATATCCAGGCGTGTCGTTTCCCGACATGCTCTTGTTCAGATCAGCGCCAAGATGTTGCTGCTGCTGCTGCTGCTGTTGCTGCTGTTGTTGCTGCTGCTGCTGCAGACCGACTGCAGGTGGCGCCGGAGCTGTAGACACTTGACCGGCATAGCTAACGCCACCGGGCGCAAATCCAGCGGCCACACTTTGGAGACCCACCTGGTTGATGGGCGCACTGGAGAGCTGTTGGCTCTGAAAGTCGTAGCGTTGGACCGGAGCACCGTAAGGTGAGCGACCATAGTTGGGATCGAAGCCGAGACCCGTCTGCACGTAGCCATTTGATGGATAGGCGTAGGACTGTGTCTGGAAATCCAACGAGTTGAGCGATGTGATGGCTGGAGTATTCTGTGGTATTTGCTGTATGAACTGATTCTGCCAGCCCTGCGATGGATCCGCCTGCCACGTCGGATAGAAGGCCATCGGTGCCTGCAATATGTCAAAAGTCAAATTGTTAATACTGTAAATACAACTATCTGTCTGTTGACTGATTTTGTGATAAAAGTGAATAAATGTAAATAAAGATTTCAAATGAACCTTTTCCCGGAAATATTTAAGTGCTTGATTAGACATTTGAATTATGTGCGTTGAGTTTAATCAACACGACGGAACAGGAAGTGGTTTTACGATATGTATATACATATATATATGTATATATATATGACATGTATAACAAACAAGCTTATGCAATTTATCAACATTATTTCAACATTTATTTAAATTATATGCAGCTCAAAACTATATAAATAATCTAGGCTTACTGATTTTAGTATACATTTTGTTATATTTCACATTTATTTTTGTCGTTCTATTTATTTTAACTTTAGCTGACTAATGACCACCCCTCCACAGATCACTTGAAACCACCCCTTTTTTTTGGCACTTTTAAGGGTAGAATTTCTTCAACTATTGCCTTTCAAAATTGTTTTCCTGTTCCTGTTGCTGCCGCGTGTAAATCATATTAGCCGCGCCCTAATTTACCGACCTACTAATTGGCCCACGCCCACCAAACAAATAAACCCACAACCACACAAAAAAAAAAACCCAACAAAATGCCAAATATTTATAAGCGACTTCCGTACCCAAATGCTATTAATGCGGTTTATTTGTTATTTATTAACGCGCCTTAAATTATTTATTTCCAACAATTTTAATAGCTTGTTTAATTTTACGAGTTTTATAGACTTCACTGGTTGGGTGCGACTGTATTGGTTTTTATGAGTTTTTCTGCTAAAATTTGGGCTTTATTTTTGTCTATCTATGTAGATATGGAATATGGGCACCTGGTGCTGACAGCTGCGATGCTGTTGTTGTTGTTGTTGTTGCTGCTGTTGTTGCTGCTGCTGTGTGGTCTGCGTTTTATTTTTGAAAGCATTTAGCAATCATTGATAAAAATCGAAAAATGGTTTATGAATGAACGAGTCTGCAAGAGAATCGAGTGTTGAATGTCTGTGTGGGTGTGTGTGTGTGTGTGTGTGTGAGAGAGAGATACCAGTTGTGTGTGGTCTGCCCTCTCCCAGTCTGTGCCCATTTTCGTTTCGTTTATGTGCACAGCTGCAGTTGATATGCCAAATGACGTATACGCAACGTTGTCGAGAGGCAAAATACAAACGCACACACAAAATTTGTGATATTTTTTTTATTTTTTTATTTTATTCTAGCAATGAATGGAAAACGAAATGAACTGATTGACTGGCCAATGCTCGCTGCCAGTTTTGTTGTTATTTGTTCTTCTTATTGATGTTTTAATTGGAAAATTGTAAAGTGAAATTGAAAATGTTTTGGCTGTGGCTGTGGCTGTTGTTGTTGTTGTACTTACCATGGGTTGTTGCGGTTGATCCTTCATGGTTTGAATTTGTGCGGTTATTTGATGCTGCTGCTGATGCAAATGTTGGTGTTGCTGCTGCTGCTGCTGTTGCTGTGCGTGCTGCTGCTGCTGCTGATGGTGTTGCGTTTGCTGTTGTTGTTGTTGCTGCAAGTGTTGCTGTTGCTGAAAGTGCTGCTGTTGCTGCTGCGGCTGCTGTTGATAATGCTGCTGCTGTTGCTGTTGTTGATGTGACAACAGCTGCTGCTGTAGCTGTTGCTGCTGCTGCTGATACTGCTGCTGCTGCTGCAAGCTGCCACTCGTTGCGGCAACTGTTGCTGTTGTAGTATTTGGCGATTGCTGTGGCAACAGTGTTGCTGCAGGCACTGGACTTAGACGTGGCGAAGTTGCTGATGCGGCTGCAATGGCACCAGCGGCTGCATTCAGTTTATTTGCTTTGGTGGAGGTTTTACGGGCTCGTGACTGCAAAAAAAAAAAACAATAAAAAATATATAAGAAAATTGTTTTAAATTGTTGGTTAAGTTAAGCTAATGGATGGCATTGACAAAAATAGTCGTAGCGCGCTTAAATATATATGAGTGCATAAATTATGGAGCAATTTAGTTGTGTTGCTGTTGTTGTTGCTGTTGTTGCTTGCACTTTAAATTATATGCAATTAAATTATGGCACTCGCTTTTGCAGTTGCTGTTGCTGTTGTTGTCACTGCTGCTGCTGTTGCTGTTGGGCTTGTTGATAGTGTTATGGCTTTATTGTGGGTGTCTCCGGCTTGACCTTCATGACAACAGCTGTTTTATGTTATTTGCATTTCGTTAATGCCCCCCAGTTGCACAACGCAGCTCGAAGTTGTTTTACACTAGTTTTGTGTGTGTGTCTCACAGCAATTAGTTGAATAAGTTTATATTTTTAATTAAGGAAATTTGTTAGACGCGCAAATATTTTAATTGCCACATTTTGTAACATTGCTACCACCCTCCTGCTCTGCTCTGGAACGCTCCCTTGCTTTGTGGCAACGTTTATATAATTTATGCTTGCAGCGGACACATAATTTCGACTTGTTTTTGAGTCTGCACACGCCGGCAACATGTAAAATTTATGTGGCCAGCGATTTATGTGCAATTTATTTGTGCAGTCAAACACACATACACTAACACACACACACACACACACACACACAGACACAGATATATATATAAATATATATAATAAAAAAGAGCATGGTAAAAATGCAGCAGCAACAACAACAGCTACGACGACGATAGCGAGCAACAGCAACAGCAACAGCAACAGCTGCGGTTGCCATTTATTGTTGTTGCCGTTGTTGCTGTTACTGCTGCTGCTGCTGCTGCTGCTGTTGCTGCTGCTGCTTGGTCTAAAATATGTTGCGCGCACCATTAAAGGCTGCGACAATTTATGTTTATAAAAGACTTTTGTCGTTTTGCGCACTGAAAGCGCTGCTACAAAGATTGTTGTATTTTAGTTAGTTGTATTTTATTTAAAATATTACTTTTTTATATATATATAAATTTGATAATAAAAGATAGATAGCTGCAAACTCATTTATAAAGATAAAGTAGCTTGACTTTGATAAGCAATCCAAAAACTCTTAAGAAAATATCTCTGAAACATTTAGAAAAATTCACATTTCGGTATCTAACTGAAGTGTGTGTATTTTTAGCTGTACATTATCTAAATCAGATACTTAATTTATATTAAACTGATTAGCAATCATATTTTTTTTTGGCTAAGTGAATTCAATTTGGTATAATTTAATTGATAAGCCAAATAAAATTCTTATATTTATTTATAGAGCATGTGATGTGATTAAATCATTCTAAATCACTTTTTTGTATTTTGATTATATTATATTCATTGATTGCTCAAATTCGATTTATAATTTTTAGTTCAATTATTGCGCTTATCTTTGCATATTGCAAAATGCAAGCCGCAAATTGGCTAAACTGTAAAGAGCTGCAGATTGGCCAATTAAAGAGGCTTATTTCTCGAATTTCTAGAACTTTGACAGACAATAAATAAATTTTCAACACACACACACACACAATTTGCATACAGCAACAAACCAAATACAGCCTGCAAAAATATGATTTATATTTAACACATGTGTAAAATATATTTGCCAGCTTGCATGTGTGTGTGTGTGTGTGTGTGTCTGTGCTCGTAATACAATACAAACAGTAACAACAACAACAACAATAAATACAACAAGGACCAACAAGGAATTGAAATTCAAATGCCTTTTCGGCTCTCGACCCCAGCTGGTGACAAAGCAACAAAATAACTTGAGCAAACACAGTTCGAGCCTTTTATGTATGTTGCCAGAAGGGGGGGAGGAGGCGGGATGGCGGGTGCTAAAGCTTTCGAGAAATATTTGCAATGCAAACAATGTCGCAGGTGACAAAAAAAAAAAATAATAATAAAATAAATAACAAAAATTAAAATAAATTTGCACCCAATTTAAAATCGAAAAATTGTCAATTATTTGTGTGGAGATTTTCTTATGACAAAATAAATAGATTTGCGTAGATGCGAGGCATGTGTGTGGCATATATGGCATTAATTAAGATTTTTGCACGTTGCACAGTGTTTGCTTTTGGCCATGGCAAACATGACAACGACAACAAAAGGCGATAGTTGAATAAAAATGCCAAAAGCCATTTGCAACTATTAAAAACACAATGATAAATACCCTTACAAAGTAGTTGATGCATTCAATTCGCAATTAAAATATGCCAAAAAATGAATATTTATATTAAATTACACAATAATTGTTTTTTAAGTAATATCCAGCCTGGAAAGCTAAGACCCGTTTGAGTATATATCCAGGATATTAACAATATCTCAAATCTAAGGGTATTCGAGTCAAATCACTTTTTTTTTTTTCATATTTCCACTATTTACACAGCTTATAAAAGTTAATTAAATGTTTATGATTGTCGCTTGTTTGCATCACGATGACTTTACTTTATTTTAGTTGCTTTTTTCCCCTGGAGACCTTACAATTTTATGTTGTGTGTTTTCTTTTTTTTACTATGTCAATGCGTTTTTATTTATTTCTTGGTAAAACAAACAAATATAAAGCAAAGAGGCAAAAAGATAGAAACAGATGGAGATTAGTGGCCTCTTATCTTGGAGTACAACAACAACAGCAACAAACAGCTGCAACGTGCAACGAACTAAACGATGTGGCCTTCGTTTTTAAACACAGAGAGAGGAGAAACAAGAGGCAAGAGACAGAAGAGGGGCAACAACTCCTCCACTGACCCCCTGTGTAAGTAAAGTTGCCATCAGCCTATTTTATTTTATTTTATTTTTTTAAACTGAAAATGCGTTGAAAAGAAAATTGCGCGCTGAGTAAACAGCATTTAGTTATGTGTGTGTGCGAGTGTGTGTGTCTGTGTGTGTGTCTGTGTGTGTGTCAGTATAAAACTATTTACATTGAATTGCGGGCTGTGCTGATAAGCAAGAAGGAAAATACTCGTATTAAACACGAAATAAAATAAAAGGTAAAGTGAAGTAAAGTATTTTTAGTTAGGCTTGAGCGACGCCGCCGATGCGCCACAATGCATACGACTGAGCAGGCTAATGGCATATATATATATAATGGCTTTATATAAGTATATACACATATATGCACGTTGCACTCGTCCATATACGTGCAACAGGGAAATGTGGCACATTGGCACATACTATGCCAGGGTAAGTAAATTATGCGCCAGATAGCAGAAATGATAAATACTTTATTTAAAAATGTAATAAATATTTTCAGTTTTATATATAGCTGCTCAAAACTAAACTTTTTTTTATTGTTCAGCATTAAATATTCTTATTCGTTCACTTTTTTCTGTGCTTTGTCAGTCTTTTATTTCTTATTATGGCAGTCATTGTAAATTAATGATTATCTTTAAAATATTTTTGGAGCAGTAATAAATGATGTTGCTGAATATTTATGATATATTTCTATTAATTATGAGTTTAGTAATTGGTTCAACTGGAGTAATCTTGAGCAATGTGGCCAGTAATTACTGGCAACAACAAACTGAACTATCTATCACCCCTTCCAACACTCTCTCTCTTTCTCTCTCCGTCTCTGAGTGACGCTAGCTGTCTTCCTCTGACATTGATAAGAGCGAGGACAGAACGCCATAATAATAACACCTCGAGCCGACGTGTGTGTGTGTGTGTGTTGTGTACCCTGTCATAAATTACACACATAACAGGGTATGCCATATAAATTATTTACATGTCCCCAACGTCAAATTCTGCTGATAAGTTGAGCGAGAAAAAAAGGCAAAAAACAAGAGCAACAAATAACGAATAAGTAAATATAAAAAAAAGAAGAACAAGGTGAAAAGCGGGCGAAAACTGAATGCCACAAAATGTAAATAAAATATAAATAAATCAAATATTAGTTATCATGTTTTCTTCGATGCGTTCTGTGTGTGTTTTTTTGTCGTCCTTATCTGGGTGAGTCAGAGAAGAAATATGAAGAGAAATGGATTCTTCGAAAGAAATTATTCAGTAAATGGCTGTAATTGCCAAAGTCCTTTGCAATCCCAGGCAAAATACAATTGTTCCCTGAATTTAATAACTGAATCATCACTGAATTAAAAACGAGTTGCAATTAAAACTCGAGCCAAAAGTAAATCCTCTCTTGGAAAACGGCAGCTGCAGCAAAATGTTACAATTTACCAGACAGAAAAATATACTTTCCGATTTGCCTGAATTGGTGTATGCAATTTCTATGATTGTGCAGGATGCCCCTCACTCCGCCAATTGTCGACTCTCTGTCTGTCTTCCGGCGGGCAGCTCAAATATTTAACTTGTATTTCGTATTCATGCTAATTTTGCACATTTTCCACAATTTTCTCACCCACAAGGCACGAGGCATGCACCACCATACCATCTCCATCTCCGCTTTGACCACGTTCTGTACAAAATGCTTGCATTATTGTCCTGCAGGCAGCGCCTGGCGAGCCTTTTTGCAGCAGGTTTCAGACTCGCTTCAATTTCTTGCTTCTGGATGGACACTGTGTGGCTAAATTGTTGGCCAGCTGCTTGTTGGTTGGCTATCTACTTGCACACACACACACACACATAAATTACTGATTGTATAGAGAGAGGGTGGTGGAGTGTCTGTGTGTGTGTGTAATTGTACGTGCCGAGTGTGCGCTGTGTTGATCGAGCTACAGTTTCCTTTTTATCCTCTGCTCTGCTTTACTTCAGCTTGTTAGCATGTGTCGACATTTATGTAAGTGTGTGTGTGTGTGTGTATCTGTGTGTGTGTGTATGTATTTTTATTCAATTTAGCTTTCAATTAGGCTGCAATTGTTCGTTTGTTCGCTGCGCTGCCTTGCATTCTTAAACAGTTCCTGTTCCTGGCTGCTTTTTACCCAGAGTTGAAGCCACCCAAATGTGCAGTCAAATTTTCCGTATGAGCCAAATAAGCAAGAAAATGCCATCAAGCAAATAATACTACAGAGTGCTAATTCAATTTGCCACTCTAACATAATTATATATATATAGATATATATATATATGTAGGGTAAGTTGAACTGCTGCGAATAATCAGTTGATTGTTGCCTAAAATTTGATTAACATCTGATTACAGGGTATGCTTGATTTGATCTTCAATTAGTTTAGTCTCCTGTTGGCATTTTAAACTTGGCCTGTTTCATCCTTTCATTTCGTCCAACCATATAACCATCAACGTCAGCACCATTTCCGTTGGCTCACTCACATCATTATTTTGATTGAATATTTGCGATAAATTAAATTGGAAAAAGGCAGCAGCAGCAAAAGCAACGAAAATATTTGCTGACTGCGTTACTGAGTGATGAGTTGGGATCGGAATGGGATTAGGAATGGGAATGGGAATGGGAATGGGAAGTTGGATTGGTGGATTGGCAGCACTGTGCAGTAAATTATAATGCGGCTGGTAATCAATAGTGCAAATATTTGCAAATCAGCTGCGCTTTTTACCACTCGTCCAAATGCATTTCATTGCATTAATGTCCGGTCCACAAAAGTCTCCTAACTCATCCACCTACAACATCAGATTGTATGTTATATAATTTAGCAAAGAGTTGCATTTATTTTGCGCTGTGTCGAGCGAATTTGAAAACTAGTTTTTAGCTGCTTCACCTGGTTTGCTTGGTATACCATGTAATGGGCTGTGCTGATTGGGTATATTTTGGCCACGTTTAAATATTGTAAAACATAAACCGCACAACATATTACTAAATGACATTATTTAAAGTGTGTGGCAACAACAAAATGTTGATTTCACACACATATAAAACTGTTATGTTTAATATGCTTTACTTAGTGGAATTATGTGAATGAGGTGCTAATTGAAATAATGTGCAAAATTATGCGATGAATTTAATTAACTCATTTGTGAAGAGAAAACTTTAGAAATACAGCTGAGTAATTGGCGTGCTAAGAGAATGTTGGTTAAAATGCCAGTTAAGAATATAGTTAAAAAAATTGCAAGCTGTACTCTAAATAACAAGCACTTGAAGTTGTCTAAAAAAAAACGGTGAAAAAGTGAAACAAAATTACACACTTAAACTTTAAGCTATTATTTTTCTTAAGCCAAGAATTTTCTTCAAATTTAGTTGAAAATATCTTATTTATTATTAGTAAGAATTAAAGTCTGCTGTAAAACAGAATTTACTTAATTATTTTCTATGTAAACAGGATTTCTTTTTTGGACTACAATGCATTTAAGTATATGTCCAGGGTAGCCAGGCAACTCACACTTTCTGCATTTTCTGAAAGTATTTCTTTGATTTTGGCTTTGATGCCTTCGCTTTTGTCCTGAGACGAAACTCAAAAGTTGAGTTGGGAGATTTCTTCTCTTGTTTCGTGTGCTGCTTGTTTTTGTTGCTGTTGCTTTTGCTTTTGTTTTTGCTGTTTTAATTATTGCCATTAATTTTGGCATGTCGGAGTCGTTAACGAATTCCTTGGCCTTTTTATGTTTTTGTTGTTTTGTTTTTTTTTTTGCACGCTGTGCTTTGATTTTTTAATGCCTTCTGTTGTTTGGTTTTTCTCTGCTCTTTAATTTCTTATATTCTTTTTCTAATCACTTTTGCTGTATGCTTTAAAATTAATGTCATGTCATTTGTCAATCGCATAAGGTATAAATGTAATGCATTATATAGAAAAAAGTCAGTTTTAGGTGTGTGTGTTGTGCTTAATTAATGCGCTGCTAATTGAGGTATTAATAAAAATAACTATGCGCCAATTACTGGGGAGAGTAAATTGAAAAAGTAAATAATATATTAAGTCGAGCATTGCATGTAATAAATAAATGAAGTTTCTACTGATGCTTTAATGGCACAGCCAAGAAATTGAGCCGCATCAAATGTCCCCATGAGTTGAGTCGTCGTCCTAATCATTGCCAGCTTCGTGACAAAAGTTAATTACAAAGTTGCAGCGCGGAAACTGCAAAATGAACACGAACAAAGCCAAATGGCGAGAAAGAGGTTAACGGGTTTGCAAAAGGGGGATAGACTATCCAAGGGGGGAAGGGGGGCAAGAGTGGAGTACACACATGCAACATGACTAAAACGAGATGCTGCTGCTGCTGCTGCTGTTGCTGCTGCTGCTTGCTTCGTCACAGCCTGTTAGACATTGTTGCATTAAGCGATTGGCAGACAAACATTGGAGAGCTGCTGCAACAGCAACAACAAGTGAATGGAGTGATAGAAAGTTGTTGCACTCATCATCAAGAAGAAGGAACGTCAGGCATTTGCAATGGGGAATTCTAATGAGCATACTTGTTGAAACACATCCATCAAATGAATTTTTTAAAATGAAAACTGCAAAACCAATTTCAAGCGAAAAACTCAATTAAAGAATTATAACTTCAGATAAAGCTGTATCATCTCAATTCAAGAATGTGGTCTTCGAATAATTCGAAGAAGTAATAAAGTCAACTTTTTTTAGAATAAGTATTATATATGCTTTAGACTTATAACTGTTTAAATAATGTATTCAATGCACAAATGCGATTTCAATCCAATTGAAATCTTTACTTTGTATGCATGTGAAAAGCACATTATGCGCAAATTGGCTGCAATAAATCAAATTTCTATTAAGACACATAATAATAATATGCATTGGTTCAAATGTAAATGTATTTAGGTTTAATTAGGCATATGGCCAGTAAATAATAATACACCATAAATGCATAGTTTAGTTTTTTTTTTGAGTTGGTTGTTAAAGGCGTTGCCTGCATTTATTTGGCAGCAGCTGCAAAAGTAAACAATTATGCTAAAATGCAGTATTTACGGGCTGGAGACCATTATGCTAATCACATTGTGTGCCTATCTGTGTGTGTGTGTGTGTGTGTGTGTGTGTGTGGGTATCTCCATCTGTGATAAAGTTCGTTTTAATAGTGCTCTGTGTGTGTGTGTGTGTGTGTGTCTGGGTTTGTGTGTTTGCTTGTGCATTGTCGATTTTATTTGCATTTGCATACAAATTGCATTGCAGATGAAGAAGCAGCAACAACAACAACAACAACAGCAAAGCAGAACAAGACTCGCATAATTACATTACAGCAACAACAACAACAGCAACAACAATAACAGCAGCAAAGAATTTTGCAAGCAACATTAATGAAAATTGTTGCTTGTTTTTTTTATTATGATGAAGCATTATTTATATTGTTTAACGTGAACTACTTTTCATGATTAACATTTTAATTGTAAATTGTCCCACATATTTGCAGAGCACAGCAATTTCTGTGTCAAATTCACATGATTCGATGTTGTTGTTATTGTTGTAATAACGTTGCTGTTGCTGTTGTTGTTGTTGTTGTTGTTACTGCTGCTAGTTGGTTATCCTTTAGCTGCACGCGATGATTTAATGACTTGTGCCACTTCATTTCAGCTCGCTACAATATTTAAATTATTATTATGCCAAGCAGCAACCAGCGGTAACAACAACAACAATGACAACAACAAAAAGCAACAGCAACAACAACAACAAAAAAAAAATAATTAAAAACTTGTCTTAAATTGCCATAAATTCACGTCAAAGAACGTCGTCCAAATTGCCATGCATATATTTTGCCAGTAAATTTACTAAGATTCACTTGACTACAACATGCAACTTGCAACGTATGCCACAACTGATAGTTACACAATAATTATTTTTCTGATTTATTTATTGCCACAATTGTGCAGAATTGTAAAAAATAAAAATTGCGCATATTTATTTCTTTGCGTGTTAGGGTATTTAACCTTCGGCTTGCTCTAGTCGCAAATTGTCTGCTTATTTTTTTTTGTATTACAATCTCTTTGTTGTCGGTTTAAAATTGAAGCCATTATTATTCGGACTTGTTTTTAGTTTTATTACTATTTATTTATTTTTTTTTTGTCTTTACGTGCTGCGTATTTGTGTTATTTTTTGCCATAAACTAGTTTCTGGGTTTTTTTTATTCTTGCTAAGTGGAAATCTGTTGCAGCTCTTGCACGACTTTCTACTTGCAACTTATCTGTCTACATATTATCCGATTGAATGCTGTATATTTTAGCAATGACATTTTGCACTCACTGTAATTGTGTTTCTGGAGTGTGACTCACCGCAGAGCAGGAAAATTTTCAAGCGGAAATACCTAATTGCCAGGCACCATTTGAAGTTTATTTAAGTTTTGTTTTCTCAACGATTTCAACAAAATATGCAAATTGAATATTCATAGTTAAAGGAGAAAAGATAGAGTAAACAGTAAAAATGTATAAGTACATATTGTCTAGGCAGAGGTGTGAATCATTTAAAGAGTGTAAAAGTGTGTGTCTGTGTGTATTCCCATTTACATTATCTTTTTATTGTTTTCCATAGAAAAGTGATTATATAAACGCTTAGTCATTTGATGTGTGTTAATTTTGTTGTGCTATAAACGAACCAACAGTTCATATATATTATAATAGTATGTGCATTCATTATTGTTTTCTAGTTCTATCAAATTTACGAGGGCATTAATTAAATCATCGATCAAGCCAGTAAATAAGATTAAGTTAATGGGCACCAACAGTGCCACACAAAATTATACTCTCCACCTGTTTGTTTTTTTCCATTTTGCACTAATTAAAGTGTACATAAATTCAATTCTAAACTGCCGCTAGGCATTTAATTAGATTGTCTGTTGAAAGGGTCAAGTATGTAAATTTTATGTGTTGCTAGCAAAATTGTGATTTTGAAATATTTAGGCAATTAAATGTTATGTAATATGTTTTTGTTAATTTCAATCGTTTGTCTTCAATCACTTTGGCATTCGTTTAATTCAATTATTGATTTGCATTTTATCGTTGTTAAAAAATTTATGGATGTGTGTAAATGAATATTGCTGTGAATTGTATTCATTTTGCACACCTGTGCGGCAAAATAACGTTCGTTCCCTAATACCCCCCCTCTGTCCATTATGCGTTGTGATATGAAACCAACAACAGACGTTTGCTTGGCAACGAAAAAACGACTTTGCTGTTGGCCAAAAAAAAAAAAAAAACACTATAGAAAAGCACACACAACAACACTAACAAAAATCAACAAGGCAACAAAGTTGTTTATAAAACACAATTTTTTTTGGCGCGCTCGAAATTGTGGCAAAAACAAATTAAATCGAAGTAGAATAACAACAACGAAAAGCAGAGAACAAAAAGTGGATTGCCGGCAAATGTATAAAAAAAAAAACGAGCAGCACGTGAGTTTGTCCGACGGCAACAACAGCAACAGCAACAGTATCGATAACCAGCAGGGGTAGCGAATAACAGAGGGGTGGGATGAGTGGGAGGGGGTTCAAATGTTGTGCCAGCAAAGTAAATATAAAATAAATAAAACTTTGCGAGTGTTGATGAATGAGTATACAATGTTGACGTTGTTGTTGTTGTTGCTGTCGCTGTTGACGTGTGTTGTCAAGTGCATAACAACAGCAACAGCTACAAACAACAACAACAACAACAAGAACAACAGTCAAATGACTCAATTTACAATTGTAAAAAATGCGCAACGTGTTGTCCGCTGTTGTTGTTGCTATAGTTGTTGCTATTGTTGTTGCTGTTGTTGCTGCTGCTGCCTTTTTTGTAATAGTGCAAAATGTCAACGATGGCAACAACGTCACAACAATTTTTAATGTGAATGTAAAGCGCGTGTGTGTATTATGTATGTGTGTTTGTGTGTGTAGTTTTAAATTTATATACATACACATATATATATATATACTTGTAAGTTTGTGCTTTGCGTTTGTTGAACTCGCGCTGTGGCATGAGGTTAATTGACCTCGTGCTTAATGCAAAAATAAATATAATTTTTTCGTACAGCAGCAACAGCAAATATCAAATGAAAAAAGGGTTGTTGCTGTTGTGTTGTAGTTGGTTGTAGTAAAACGAGGCAAAGAGCAAAGCAAACAGCAGCAGAAATGAAAACATGTTTAAAGTGTTTTAATATTTGCCTCTTGGCTCTCTTACGCTCAGCTTGTTAGATCTCTCAAAAAATACATATATACAAATATACAAATATATTTATTTTATTTATAATACGTTAAGTACGACTCCTCACCACCGCCTGCCAATCAAATGTCAAGTAATCGTTTTATGAGCCACTCGTAAATCTATATTCTCATCCACACATACATCATATCCATTAGGGAATTCATTCATTCATGACTTGCCTATGCCAATGGCTTCATTATAGCCCAAAAATAAAAATTGAAATAAAAATAGAAGTTAAATAATATAAGAAAGAAACCAAGAGGTGAAGCTAAAGCCACCTGCCACACCCAGATCATAAACATATATTCTTGATTATTTGCTTGTGCCCAATTCCCATTTTTATTTTTCGAATTCTGGCTGTGTTTGCTTTAATGCTGTTCGTTGATTTTGTTTGTTTTAAGCTTAAATTATTTTCTACACATAATTAGAAAATAATGTTGCCTACTTTTGGTTCATTGAACTGAGGGTAATGTGGGCACAACAGCCACGCCCCAAAGTACTTAGTAACCAGCATGTTATTATCAAGTGGTATAACAAGTTACCAAGCGGTTTGAAAACTGAATATTTTTGTGATTTATACAAAAAATGAGTGTTTTTTTTTTACTGATTATCATAAAAATGGCAGAGCAGCGGCTCTATTTGAATATTCTAGTCGTGTCCCACTTTAAGCAATTTGTTCATTTCTAAATCGGTTTATTGCTCATTAAAACACGTGCTAAACTTTTTTTTTTCTTCAAAGCAAATTTTTTAAATAAATATTTACCATGCTAAGCAGCCAACTTGGATTTTTATATTTTATACATTGAATATTTCATTAGCTTGTGCTTGTTAGTTGGTTCTTTTTTTCGTTGACCTCGTATCTTATTTGCGATCATATTTGTCTCGATAAAGTGCCAATTAAATTATAATTTATGACACGATCGTTAAGTAAAGTTTATATTTAAATAATAATGTACATTATGTATTCATATAATAATGCTAAATCACAACTGCTGCTCAACTATTCCACCTGATGTGCATACTTGATTTCTTTTAAAAGTCTTTGCTACTTCAGCAAAAAAAAAAACAAAAAATAAAAAAATATGGATGAAATCTCTCGATTCGCCAAAAATTAATTGAGCGCAACAGGTGCAAATATCTCCTTCGTTTTTAATTAAATTTTTTGTGGCAGTTGAAAGTCTCGGTGGTTTGTTGTTAGGGGGGGTGGGGGTGTCGAGTTGGTCGGCTTCTGCTAAGCAAAGCGACTCTAATTAAACACCATTAAAATGTTGTTGCTGTTTTCGCCGTTTCTCTTGCACAAGAATAAAAACACAAATGCAAATGAGGCACAGCATAGAAGTAATGTAAATTTAAGTATAATAAGTAAAAAGGTTCACTGAACTTCAAAGTTCGCTGTGCGAATTCGCCAAAGGTCCAAGCAACTGAACTTTGCACCACTACAACAACAACAAGAACAACAATAATTATCTTAAAAGATCTTGAACAAAGAAACTTTTATTCATATATATGTCGAATGTTGATGTCAAAATATATGAAATCATCTGAGCAAGTGCTACACTCATATTCGCAATGCAGATATCACAAGTATTTTTTTTTTATAATTATATTTTGATTGATATTCCCTGAAGAGCTCTTCAAAATTTGGAAGAATAAAGTTGAGAAATAATTTTTGTCATTTGGTTTTACGAAATGTAACAAATACTTGTTTCTGTTTGAAAATATAGTTCTATAGCACAAATTAATTAAGATCGCTATTCAACTAAGCATTGACTATAAACTCAATATATTAATATCCTCTGGTATTTTAATTGATTTTGATTATAAATTCTGGTTCAATGCCGGCACAACTGGCAGACTTCTGATTGTTTTCCTAGCAATAACAGATTAGACAGCACACAGGCATTCCGAGGCAAGTCTCTGTTATATCTGGATTTTAAGATCTCAATATGACCAAGGCTGCAATTCAGTCTCTAAAATGACAGGCACTCTCATCTTAATGGCTTATCTTCTATATATAGCCTAAGAGCGCATCAAATTAAGCGGCACAAATAATATATATATATATATATATATATATATATAGATGAGATGAGCATGTTTTTGCTTGGCTTTGGCTTTGGCTTATATCCCACGTCATTAAGTTACTTAATCACTGTATTTAATTTCCTACAGTTTCAGTTTTGCCTCATTATCTGGCTCAAAAACGAAGCGAACTGGCAGGAGTTGTCGAGAGGGTGGGATGAGGGTTGGGGGGAGTGTATTTGCCAGATTCTCTGGCCACATGTGAGTTGAAGCGTGTTAAAAATGTAAACGCATGAATCACACGACGAGTTTCAGTTTCGGATTCGGTTTATTTATTTACAAGCTCTTTTATTGTCTTCTCTCTTTTTTTTTGCGGAAATGTTTTGTGTTTCTGTTTTTTTAAGTTGCTTTGCTTTGTTTCGCTAATTGGCGAGAGAGACAGAGACAGAGAGAGAGCGAAAAGCAAAAGCAAAAACTCAATTCAACCCAAAATGCATTGCGTTATGCGATCTTATAGGCAAACCCAAATTAAGATTGAGTTGTCTCGAGTTTGTTACCAACTGGGTTACATGTGCACGCTTAACCAGGCCAAATGCGACTTACCTGCAACAAGAAAGAAAGAAAGAAACAAGAAGAGTAATCATTAGTAAAGTGGAAAACAGCATTTAAATCAATATATACATTTATGCTTAAAGACGAGAGACACAGAGATCAGAGCTAAATAGCCCAATTAAACATAAGAGCAATGCAAGAGAGAGAGTGGTAGAGAAGGGGAGAGAGGCAACTCAATTCCCTCGGTTACAATCCGTGTATTCCTGTTTTTTCCCTCTTCCTCTCTCTCTTTGTCTATCTCTCTCTCCCCCACAAGTCGTAATTATATCAATTGATTGCAATTTATAGTGCTGCAGGCAGGCAGGTAGAAGGGCAACAGGGGAACAGGCACACACAGCGAGGCCAGACACACTCACACACACACACGCACACATACATAGAGGCAGCCTTTTAGTTGTTATCCTTGAAATAGTACAATGCCTGGCGGAGGCTGCGCGACTGCGCCGAAGAAGAAGAAGAAGCAGTCGCTGGTTAGCGACGCAAGGTAAACACTCAAGAAGCGCGATAAAAATCGTGTAGAAGGAAAATTAAAGAAAGAAAAAAAATGAAGAGCGAAGTAAAAAAGAAGAAGAAAAAAAACAGGCTCGCACTGCAAAGCAGAGTAGCAGGCAAAAAAAAAAATAATAAATATAAAAAACAAACGAAAAGGGAAGAAGACAAACTGCTTTCAGATTCCAATTCTTTTCTTTTCCATTCTGTTCTGTTCTTTACTTTGTGTGCGCATGTGTATGCGTGTATGTGTGTGTGTGTGTGTGTTCTTTGTTCTGCTGAACTGGAAGATGTGCCTACTGCTCCTCGACAGCCAACAACAACAACAAAAACAACAAAACTCGATTAACTCGACATTAATTTTAATTCGACAGCGTTTTTTTTTTGTTCTTCTCTTGTGTTTGCTTTTATTTCAGTTGCCCCTGTGAAATGAAATTTGGTGTTTTTGTTGCTTGAATTGAATTTTGCTCTGTCTGTTTTATGTTTTATTCCCTTTGCATTTGCCTGCTGCTTGCTCTTGCGCTTGTTCTTGTTCTTGTTTATTTATTTATTTATTTTCACATTTTATTTTTTGTTTAACTTTAACCCCATTATGCAGCATTTCAACTGATGTCTGTCTGCCTCTCGCTTTACGCTGATTTCAATTCCTCATTTTAATTCCTGTTCCCATTCCCATTCGCATTCCCATTCCCATTCCGAATTCCCATTCCAAATCCGCCCCTTCCACAGTGCTTCTCAGTCCTTTCGATAGAGTGTTTTATCTGTTAAACGCTGGCCGGTTAATGTTAATTTAATTCGCCCCCCCCCCCCCCTCAACCACTTGTTTTAAATATTTTACATTTTTTCCAACTAAATTTAAACTTTAAGGTTTTCCTTATTTTAATGGCTCTCAATTTCAAAGTATTTTTGAAATGAGTTCTATTTCCGTTCCTACATATTTATGAGGCGCCATAAAATGCTCTTGCTGACCATTAAAAGACAGTTCCTTGACTTTAACGGCCAGCCATGAATCATATGAGGTTATTTTACATACACATCGCATAAATGTACAAATATTACTATTGAAATCCAATTTAGTTGTCGTGTTGCAACGACTTTACAGACAGCTTCTCAATTTTCAGGATGTTTATGACCCTGTTGTAATTAACTGATGAATGGAAAGAGCAAACTAGACTTTTGTGAAACGAATCTTTAATGGAGGTATTTATTAATTTGTTTTCTATAGAAAACTAAATCTACTTTAAAATCAGGTATTTAGATTAACTTTTTTAGGTCAGCATTTCTTTGACTTTAATTTAATAGTCTAAAATATCAAGAAAAACTGAAATACCATTTACATTAACTATAAATTCATGACTGACTATTAGGTAAAATTATGCTCAATTTCAATATTTATAGCTATTGCTGCAAAAAGCCATCACTTCTCTCCCGTCTCAACTGTAAGAGATGTAATTAAGTGCTATTCCTTGCGGTCGGAATGGCAATTGGTACATGCTACTGCGGAATAAGGACGAAATTGAAAAAGAGCTAAGCAACGAAAATAAGGATAACAAGAAGGGCAACAATTAAGCTACTTGGAATGTCGCACAGCCAAAGATACTTCAGACTCTCTGTGGTATTAGAGTCTGGTTGGTAGTTTCTATCTTTAGTTCTACATTCGAACGAAGCCAGCAGAAACAGGATATCAATAAAATTGTTTTGACCTTGAGACACAATTCTGACAAGGTTTACGTTTAACTAAATATAACTGATATCATATCACAAAAGATACTACTGCGTACTTCTTATCATCATTTCCAAAAATAACCAAAACTCATTTTAGTGTTATCAATTTTGCCAAAATCTGGGCCAAATAATTTTGTGCGCTTATTTACTTATTCTGTAAGTAGTCTTAAGTAAGTAGGAAGACTTCAAGGTTTTCCATTTAATTACATCGAAAAATGTTTCCTCGAAACACTTTGTTTGCGTTAGTGGTCCATGTAATTAAATTCACATCTTTTGTTGCCATGCGGATGCTACCAATTACCGAAGAGTCTCAACGAAATGAGGCAACGTTGTCACTTGCCACTTGTAGTATTTGTTTTACTGCTACGCATTTTTTATGCAATTAAAATTTAAACCCATTGTTTATGGGCAAATTAAACGATTTCATTTAATTAGATTTACTTTTATGCGATTCCACTTTAATGTTGCTTCTCACATATATAAGTGGGGCTTATTTACGCCTTTACTAAAAACATTCCCCAAAAACATGGAGCGAGAGGAGGAGTATTCTCTGTATTCTACTGCTGCAACAGGAAAAGATTGGCATTGGCATGGGGCTCTTACGACTATAAATAACGATAATACCTATAATTGCCGACAATTCATTATTATGGTAAGATAATTTGATATAAATGGACTTTACGTGACCCCAACACAGACTGCAAAGTGCCAACAACAACAAAAACAACAACAAAAACAACAGCAGAAATCGCATTGACTTAGTAGATGAAGATGCTGTCGGCAGTCGTAAAAGGTTTCTTCTGCCTCCAAAACAAAGTTGAGGCGTCTCCGCCACTGGCCTCCAAAAGGTGTCTGCCACAGCGAACATGCTGCACTTGAGTCGATCGACTAGGCGTTGGTCATGGACACTTTTTATGGCCACATTTGTACAGATTGCGTTGCCGTGCGATGCAAAAAATCAATTTACTTGCCACCATCCACACAATATATATTTATTTTTTTTTATATAGAGAAATGAATGTTTGGCAATTTGATTGAGTTGCTTTGTGGAGGGAATTTGTTGATTAAAATGGAAATTGCGCAGCTGTAGAATGCAATGATTAAATTGTGAAATTGAGTAACTCGAAATTGTTTTCAACTTGAGTGATCTTAATTTATAGTTACAATTTAAGTATTGTATTCTCATCGTTATAAAATATTGGAATGAATTTATTTTATTATAACCATTTCCACATTTGTAATGGGAAGAAAAAGTTTTCCAACATCTTGCAGTTTGTTGAGAGCTTCTCCTGAAGTGTGCAGACAATTTTTCTTTATAATTTAAGTTCCTGGGCAAAGTAAATGCTCTGGTTGCTAGTGCATTTCCAATGTGATTTCCTGCTTGGGGCTTGGGCAATGCCAATCAAGCAATGACTTGAACTTTTCCAATGCACTCGCTTCATTTACTCAAATGCAAGAGAACGAGAGAGACAGATAGAGACAGAGAGAGATGTTGGTAGAGTGCTACTCCCCACTCTCCCCGCTCTCAAGTGCTCAAGTATATTTACATTTACAAATGCCCAGCTCTTTAAGGTTTAATTAAAGTTGCGCTTTTATTTCTCATTTCCTGTTTGCCACAAAAGTGCATAAGAAATGCCACTGAACAGCAAAAAAGCAAACATAAATTGATCAATTAAAATATTCATATATAAATTAAATATGAAATAAAACTTGAAATGAATTCAATTTTACATTCTTGTTTCTGAGGAGGGTAGTGCGGAAGTGTCACATGAATTTGAATATTTATAAATATGAACACACACAGCAAATTATGATCATCATAATTGAGTTTATTTGTTGAGTCTTGGTGTCTTTTCGGAATTAGAAATCTAACACAAATCAAATATGCTAAGTCTATGCAAAACCGGCTAATCAAAATGGCTTAAAAGTTTCGTCAAATACCCCTCAATTATGTGAATGTTGAAACGAGGTATACACAACTTGAATATTATTGAGCATTCTCACAACAAGTGATGTGCAGGGTAGCTCTGAGTCGAGCATGCACTGCTTGTGGTTTTGCATTTCTTGGCCACAATTAAGCATTCACATCAAGTTAAAAGTTGATTTGGTTTTTGATTGCTGTTGAAAATGCAATTGTCACGTTTTTATTTTCATTCATTGATTGCCTGTAAATTAAATCCCATATTTGTTTTGCCAGTTTTCGTTCAATTTTTGAATAACATTTAAAATTTATTTTTATTCTTTTTCAATTTTGTCACATTAAAATGCAATTTAATTGCTGCTGTTTTCAAAATCTAATTGCGTTGAGGAAAAAGAAATCAAAAATGCAGCGACAACAAGAAATGTGTCAATTAAATTTGAAACTTGACAGCAGCTTGATATTGACTATGTATCCATATGTGGCATTCGACAATGTATGTGTCTATTTCTGTATCTGTGTATCTGCGTGTATCTTGTAGGTTGTAGCTGCTATCTGAGTGTGTGTGTGTGTGTGTTTGTGTGTATCTGGTTAGTTGCAGCGCTAGCAATTTGCATTTCTTTTCGTCTCTAATTTGCTGGCAATATTTGTGCAAAATAAAATTAAACTGCAGTTTAAACAAAGCAAAAATTAAAAGCAAATATAAGCGTGCACATAGACAGAGAGAGAGAGGGGAGAAAGAGAGGCGGCACATTTACATATGCAAACATGACATAAAATGTAGCTACCTTCCCCTCACCCTCACCTCATCCCAGCTCCACCTCGTAAAAGTTGCCACCCAACATCTTGTGCCCCATGCCGACAGAGAAGCGACTTTGGCTTCGCCTTTGCCTCACTGTTGGAATTTTAATAAACGAATGTCAATATTTGCACAACATAAAGCAGAAAATACAACGTAGCTCAAGCTGCAACTACGAGATACATTTATGTATAGATACACGTATATATATATATACATATATATATCTATATATATATAATTTATGTGTATATATTGTAGCAGATCAGAGCAAAAAGTTCAGAACAAAGCGAAGTTGTGTCTAAAGTCAAATTTTGTGTCTCCTGCTGTTTGCTTTATATTTTTTTAATTTTATTTTATTTTTGTGATTTTCCCAGCAGCAGCTGCAATAACATTGCTGATACAACACAAAGCTGAAATAATTGTTACCAAATCGATAGACGAATAGTTGATTTTTGAGAAAACATTGTCTTAAATGTTTTTGTTAAAAATAAAACAAACACAAAATTTGAATGGCTTTAATAAGATATTAAAGCAAAGGACTATTATAAATAACAAGCAAATATTAGCATAAAGAATTGCAAAACCAGAAAGATATATTATATCGATATATATCAAGCGACATCCCTGATAACAAATACAAACTGCCAGGGTTGCCAGACAGACAGACAGACAGACAGTGTTAGATAAAAGTCTCCAGCCCGAAAATACCTGTATATCAGCTAACACCTAAGCTAAGCCGCTGATAAACAGACACACACACACACAAAAACACACACAGAGTGTAATTTTACATCCAATCTCAACAAAACACAAGCGGATAATCTCAAATTGCTATCGTCTCCTTACAAGCAACAAGACTTGCTGCATGTGGCAACAGCAGCAAGCCTTGCGAAAAGAAAACACTTAAAAAATAATTTAAGCATTTTTCTAGCTGCTTTTGGTTTTATTGTTATCAATTTGACATATTGACGTTGAGCGTTAAAAGTGCATTAAAGTAGCTTCAGATACTCGCAGATACTTGCGAGCTAAGCTCAGCTGGGGAGGATGAGGAATGGAGCAGGGGGGCTGTACAACGTGTGCGTTGTTGCATTGGACAACTGACACCTGACCTGGTTCAGGGCCACTTTTAGCGATGACAAATTGTCGCTATCTGTGACAAGCCGATACCAAAATGCATACAAACATACAAAACACGTTGTATCTGGATGAGTTTTCTCTGTCATTGTATCTGAATCTGCAGACCAAAGTTCTGAGCTGAGCTGAGAAGCGTTTTTGGCTCTGCTTGTTAGCAATTGTTTGTGCAGTTGCCGTTGTTGTTGCTGTTGTTGTTGCTGTTGTTGTTGCTATTGTTGTTCTTGTATTTGCATAGTTGGCTTTGCGCTTTGCACGCTTTTTTGGTTTTTAGCAAAGTCATGAAGCACATTTCTCACATTGAGCAGAGACAGAGAGAAAGAGAGAGATAGAGAGAATAAGTGGGGAAAACGGCGACGGAGACAAGCTGTCAGTTTGGCTTTACGCCGTTGACTAGACCAAAGCAGACCAGACAGGATATGAAAAAGTGTCGGTGTATAATGGTAAGACCAACAACAACAACAACAACAACAACAAAAACTATTTGCCAAGTGTGCTGTAAAGAAAGACGAAATAAAAAAAAATGGCAAATAACAACAAAATAAATACAAAGTGCAAATAAAGACAGCAAATGCACTTAAACTGAAGTAAACTCTGCAAGCAGCCAGAGTGAGCAAGATACATGGAGTGAGGGGTGAGGGGTGAGGGGTTTGGTTGTGCTTTAGAAGAGGTATTGCCTAGAAAAAATGCTTAAAAGGCTCACAGAACACTGACAGCGAAATTAAGTTGTTTAACCAGAGAACGCCGACTCCCAGTTGGCGCATAGAACGCAACTACAAAAAAACCATGCAACATGAGTGTGCAACAACCACAAAAAAAGGCAAGAAACCCCTTCTGAATATGGTGAAATCTGTCTAATAATGATGAGTTATAAAAATGAGCAATTGTGCAGATAATAAGGAACTAATCTTATCAGACCTTGAACCTTTGCTAATATTTTAAGGTGTTATAGATCAAAAACTAGTAGAAAGCTTAATTAAAATTATTTATCAATTATAATATTTACACATTTCTTGGAATTTTGGAGTAGATATGATCAATATATACTAGAAATTTTTCAGGTATAACTATGATTAATACTTTTTCTGTGGAATAACATCTTAATAAAGCAATTAACACATTGCAACGAAAAATGCGATAATAATTCGCTTGAGTGGTTTCTTTAGATTGGCGATAATAAACCAAAAAAGAGTAAAAAAAATGTTATTTATAAGTGTCATGGATTTATGAGCACCATAAATAGATTATAATTATTCTCAAGGTATTTTTTTTTATCGCCAACAAAAAAAGAGCAAACAAAAATTACTCAATTATCAGAAGAGTTAAGCTAACACGTGTCAGCTAAATATTGGTTAAATAATTATAGTGTTTATATGCGGCAAAATTAGTGAACAAACATTAAGCATTGTGCAACTTTCAAAATTTTGGTTTTAGTTCACACATTACCAAGTTATCTGAAATGTAGTCGGGCCATCTTGGCGAATTTAAATGGCCTGCCCTTTTAACTGTTATAAATGGCTAACAAGTTTAAGTTGCCGGCATTCGCAAAATATCGCAAGCATTGTAATAAATTTTAAATAATTACCTATTATGGCTTTACTTGCAAGTCGTTAATGGCCATGCCACTTTGCCACTATATATATATATAACCAATGTCTGCGAGGGTTGTCACCAAAAGTGCCAATTGTTCTCTCAACACAGTTATTAAGTTGAAACTATACAACTACTGTTGCTACCCTCGCTTACATAAACATATGTATACTATAAATATACAAATATTGTTATATATATAAATATATGTATATAGTATATATACTCTGTATATAGGCATTTGCACTTAATGGGCGAATGAAAGCGAAGAAGAAGAAGAGGCAGACGAAGATGCAACAAAATGAAAATGCCGCTCGAAATTGTTGTAATTTATGATGATGTCCTAGATTACATGAAAATTGTTTTCTTTCGATTATAGTGCCACACAATTTGTGTGTGTGTGTATCTGTATGTGTGTGTTGGTGTGTGTGTGTGCGTGTAAGTAAGTGCTTTTAGTGTAGGTAATTTAAATGCAACTGCCACGATCTCTTTTCTTTTCATAGGTTAAATTAAATGTAAATATAATAAACGTGTCGCATAAATCTATGCGTGACAGTTTTTGTGCGGGCCTCCGCTTAAAAAATCGGCTCCACTAAACTGGTTGTGACAACTTTCTATAGCCTCAAACACACACACACACACACACACACACACATAGAGAGGCACACACATATGCAGCTCGTCCGTGAGATACATAGTTAGATAGCCAAGATACATTGGGGCTGCTTCCTTGAGCTTGTTGCATTGTGTAAAACAGCAACAGCAACAGCAACAATAATAACAACAACAACAAATACAAAAGTAAACCTAAATACTTGTCTAAAATATGCCAACCTAGTTCCATTAAAAAAAAGCAAGAACAGCTAAATTTTGCATGCCTTACTTTAAATACCCTTAAAGACTGCTTAGATATAAATTTAATAATAAATAATTCATAATTAAATTGCTTAAAATTAATGAATAAATATTTCAGCATTTATAAAAAAATGTTTTTCAAATATTTATATATACCAACTTCCTTATTGCATTCCATACTTCCGGACAAGATCGTAATACCCTCTGCAAAGGTTATTCCAACTATTTCGTACTACTCGAAGTAGCTGAGCAATGCGGTCAAATGACAAGTCTAAACTATTTCCAGTTGATTTAATGTTTGTGGATTTATCTCTCAGAACTCAGCACAGCTTTCTTTAAACTTTTATTTGATTGTGGCCAACTATTGTAATATTTTATAAGCTTCTTACATTGATTTATTACAAAAAAAAAACAATTTTTGAAATGCTTTAGCGAAAACAAAAATAAAACAAAAAACAAACAAAACTGTGCAATTAGTTTTGGTTGCATTGCGGAAACTCATGTTGCCACTTGCAACACGTCGACGCACTTGGTTGTAAAATTAGCCACGCTCTAAAAATGCATCAAAAAACTGTAGCGAAATGTCTGAAACAGAAGCAGCCAGCGAAACGGCGACGCATTCGCAAATACCAAAACAACAAAACAACAAAATAAAAATAAAAAATTAGAAATAAACTAACTAAAAATGTAGCCAGACAAGAAGAGGGGGGAAAAAACACAGATATTGCCACGCTTGCCAAGTTTTAACGTAATAAATAAATATTCACATGCCAAATTAATGTGAATGCACAATTTTAGACATTGTCAAAGACGTAAATTACTTGTTGCTGTTGTTCCTATTTCTTGTTTTTACAATATTTTAAATTGAATATATTTTTGTTTTTTATTTAGAGCACAGCTAAATTAAAATTGCAATTTAAGTGCTTAAGACTTGGCGTTGTGTTTGTTTGTCTTAATACGCGAACTACCAGAAAGGTTAATCGGCATTCAAAGAGTGGCAAGTGAAATATATTAGATACACATATCAAGAATTATATCTTTTAGGCAGTATCGAATTAGGCCTTTGGTTTTTCGGGTATATACAAGTTGATTTATACTTTGAGATACCAAATTTAATTTCACAGCCCATCATAACTTTCAGTAGGGGTATTTACAAGTTGAGTTCTTGTCTCGCTTTCATTGTTTGCATTTTGTTATTTTTTTTGAGTGTGCAGTTTATTATGCATAACATTTAAAGGGGGGCGGCGGTTGGTAGGTAGGTTGGTCGGTTGGCTCTAGCTTTTCAACAGGGTTACAAATGTATTTATATGCTAATTGCATTTGCCATGGCCTCGTATATATATATATATATATATATACAACATGTCTGTAGATAGTCCAAAGCAAGCGAGAACTAAGCTAAATTAATTACATACAAACAACAAGCTCATAAATTGCTGAAAAGAGATTGAGCGAAACTTGACTTTTAATTGCCATTTGTTGTAGAATTTCTAGAAAATACTATTATGGATTTTTAAATGAAGATTAAAGCGTTTAAGTTTGAATTATTTCAGACTGATTTGTATAATTTGTTCAATTCAATTTTCACATTTCACGGCGCACATTTCGTTTTGGAAAAGTGCTTGGCTAATATAAATTCGATTGCATGCAACTTTTTGCAGCAACAACAGCCGCAACTTAATGCAATACAGCTGCAATGCAAACAACTTTATAGAAAACTTTACTCTCAGGTTTTACAAACAATTGTTTTTGCTTTTTTTTTTATCTATCTCTCTTCCTATGTCTTTGGCCTGTGTAATTTTTGCATTTTAATGAACGAACTAAAACTTTAATTTATGTAAAAATTTAATTTAATGCCGGAAAAACTGCATACATTTTATGGTTGTTGTTGTTATTATTGCTGTATTTTTTTTTCTCTCTCTTTTCTTTAATTTTGCATTTTTCGTTTTGCAGTTTGGTAATACCAACAAAAAAAAAAAGAGAAGAAAAAAATTATCTTCACGGATCCGCGCAAATGTCAAGCGTTCAATTTCTGTTGTACAAACTTTTGTTTATTATTTGCAGCTTTCTTTACAAATACCAAATGACTGTTGTTGTTGCTGTTGTTGTTGTTTTAGCTGTCAGCATTGTGTATTGTTGGTTTTGTTTAAATAATATATATGTATGTGCTTATAAATTGTACAAAACTATTATAAAAAAAGGCGCGAAAGCAGTTTCGTAATTTCAAATGCCATTTTTTGGTAAAAATCATTTTTTTTATTATATTTACATTTGCATTGGCAGCTAACACGAAAATTTGTAGTTGTAGCTTAACACGAGATTCAATTACGTGGCTCCATCTGCCCCACTCTAGCGTGCCTGCCACATGCAATAAGTTGCATAAGACGCTTGCCCCAAAGTCGAAAGCAATTTATGCAACAATGTTGTAAATGCAATGAAGTAATTAAGTCTAAATATGCGAGCCAAGTCGTCAAACCAAATGTGATGATTAACACACAGCTCACTGCTATATATGTATATATATATCCGATATGAATTTATTACCCAGTTCCATTTGCGTTCCCATAAGGACATCGAGCTGGTTGAAACTGTAAACGCTCAAGGCTAAGATATATATCTGACAGGAGTAGAGATATGTTTTGCGAGAAACTGTCGGCAGCAGCTGCACAATAGACAACGAGCCGAACGAGAGATTAATGAGGGTTAGAGTTATAACCCTAAAGGGTTGATAAGGAATTTTGATTAAAAACCGCGCGTGTGTTGTATATATGTGTGTGTGTGTGTGTGTGTTTCGATTGAGGGAACCAAAACCTGAACCTGAAGCTGAACCTGAACCTTGAATAAAAAGTGCTGTCGAGGGAAAGAAGCCAAAAGTTAAGGGCGGCTTTTTTAATAAGAATTTAAAAGATGACCATAATTCAAAATACCCAGTAAAATAAACTAAGGGGTATATCAGAGAAATTACGATTGGTTAAAATTAAACTTAGTCTGCCAATATTCTGTTAAGCCACACCCTTGATTTATTCACAGGATATCCATGAGATATATTTTATCAATAAGAAATGTTGACTTAATTACTGTTTGTTTGTTTGTTTGATTTTTATCATAGTTGTTGCTGTTGTTGTTTGCTCATAGAATGTAAAAAGTTATATTTATATGCGCAAGTTTTGCATGAATTTATAAGGCAAAACTTTGTCATAGGGCCAAAGATGCAGCAATCCAACAACAACAACAATTGGCTGGACGTTAGGGGGCAAAACTTTTATGCAGCATCAAAAAATTTATGACAGTTTGGCAAAAGTTGGCTACATAAAATAAAAAACCTAGAAAAAAGCTGCCAAGAAATGCAAGTACAAATTGCAAGTAAAAAATTGAGAAAAATAGACAGAGAGAGAGAGTGAGAGAGATGGAGATAGATTGAAGGCGTTGGGCGTGGTACATAGAGCACATGACGAATATAAGAAGTTTTATGAATTGAATTGCATAAATCAAGTAAAAACTTGGTACAACAGGGCAGTTCGGCAGTGGGCGGTTTTTGCAGTTTTGATGTCCAAGGTACGTGTGCTGTATGCAGCTTGAGTCTGGACTAAAAACACGGAAACGTTGGGCAACAAAAAAAAAACTAATAAAAATAAAAATAATGGATACCGTATACTTGATATGGTAATTTATTATGTTTTTATTGCCTTTTGTTGTGTGTGTGTGTGTGTTGTAGTAGAGCAAAATGTGGCTCAGCGTTGCCGGCCTGCCTGCCTGCCTGGTTGGTTGGTTGGTTGGCTGGTAGCTTGCCAGCCCTTGTTGGTCATTAATCTTTGTTATGGCACACACACAAACACACTCTCACACACACACACACACATGCATAGACAAATGGCTGCGTTATCCTTTTGCATTTTGGCGTAACTTGAGTCGCGGCTACACGCATAATTTTCAGTGCATGTGTGTTTGTGTGTGTGTGTGGCGTAAATTTAATTGCGCAGATAAATTTGCGCAATGCTAATAAATTAATATTTATGTGCGTGCGCTTGCACCCTTACTATCCCTACTCCTCCCCCGCAGCCCACACCCCTGGCCATTCCACACCTTGCTTCGCTGCCTGTGTGTGCATAATTTGAACTGTATTTTCAGTTGCATTACTTTTTGTTGTTGTTGTTCTTGTTGTTGGCGTTGGGCCACGAATTTAATGCATCTTCAAGATGCACAGGCATACACAGACATACATACTTAAGCACATATAATATATAAAAACATATGCCATGTACAGCACTTATACATTTATATATTTGCACATGTACATACATACATATACACATGCATATACAATGTATCAGTGTTGTTTTTGTTGTTGCTTCTTGTGCGCTGTGTTTTATCTCTTGCTTTTATTGTAGTTGATTTTGCTGTTGCTGTTGTTATTGTTGTTGTTGCGTTTTATGTCGTGCCATTTCAGCGAAGCTCGCAACAAAGCATAATAAAACTAATTGTCTGCGCTTCGCTCTCGCACACAGCACACACACACACACACATATAGCACATGCACATGTGTGAGAGCGTGTGAGCGGGACGGGACATCCACATGTTTGCCATTCTGTGTTTCCTTTGGGGCCGGCCAAACTATGCGACGGCAACAACAACAACAACAACAGTAAAAACAACAACGCGTTGCCGTAAAAACAAAAAAGAAAAGCAAAAAGCTAAAAAAAAATAAGTATTTGCAAAAATTTAACACGCTGCATTTAGTTTATTTGAATTTGTGTTCTCTTTTGACTTTTCTTAGCAGCATTTTAGTTTTCTGTTTTTGTTTCTGTTTTAGTTTTAGTTTTAGTTGCGCCTGCTGCTGCTGCTTGTTGCAATGTGTCGCGCTTGAGTAACAAAATTTATGCGACCCGCCATTTTGCCATTTTACAATAGAAGGCCCATCAAATTAATCCCCCCCTCCAAGCCCCCTTGTCCATACACTGCTGGTTCACTCTCTTTCCCTCTTTCTCTCTGTGAAGAGCGCATTGGCTGCAATGGCTGACTGCAACTGCAGCTTGTTGCTGCTGTTGAGTAATTTGTTGCAATTTGGATTTGTTATGTTTGTGTTAATCCGTACAATTTGATAGCTAAATTGCTGCTGACTGTAAAGTGACATTTTCGCTTTATCAGCCGGATTCATATTATATATATCTATATCTCTCATAGCAAATATCACGAATATTCACTCAGAATTAATTATTACATAACTTATAATGAACAGAAACTATAAAACATATGTAAATTAAATTAATTTATAGACATTTTATTATATTTCTCGCGACTCAAGAAAAATATTAATTTGTATAAGAGTTTTGCATATAGAATATCGAATGATCGGTAAAAATGAAACAACAACAATATTTAAACATAAATCTAAAGTGGCTGATTTACGATGCAAGTAATTATGATTTATATGACAGATTTTATGTTTCGTCTTGTCGAATAAAATTCCCAGTGAATTAAGTTTTCGATGTGGCCAATGATATGCGGAGAGGTTCGATTATAAACGTTATGTCCCCCAATGATAATGAACCGGATTTAGCCCGCTTTTTCTTCGAGGAATGCCAGTAAATGAATAAATGAAAAAATTAACAAGAGTACCTAAAACCAGTTTGGTTTCCATCTGCTGCTGTTTGCTGCTTTGCTTTCCTGATTCTTATAAGAAAGAAACCCAATTTATCGCTCTAATGCAATTGTGCTTTATAATATTATTACAATTTGTTGCATGCCTCATATGCCGCATGCGATACATTCGACAGACAGACGCCTGAAGGTGAGATACAATGTGTGTCTATATATATATCGTTAGCTAATTATCGTATTACCAACATAATAAAATCACTAAAAGTTAATTATGTAAAAATACGTTGCATGCGCGCTGTGCAAAAATGAATTATTAATGGAAAAGCGCATCGCGTCAAACGTAATAGACACATATAAATATGTATATAGCTATATATACATATATATATATATATTTATTCATAAAAGGTTCTCCCGGATGTCGGCCGTATGTTGAGCTGTCTCTGTTTGCGATTTTTGCAAGTGTAATCAATGCCGGCGCGTGAAGTTCTTTTTTTGATTTTTAAATGTTTGTATTTGGTTTTTTTTTTCTTATTTTCTTTTCTTTTCTTTTTGATTTCAATTCAATTTCAATTCATTTTCGATTCGCTACGCTTTGAATTGATGAGGATTTCTTTTGATAATATGCACACCACACACACATATATATATATATATATATATTTATATATATTTATATATATTTTGGCAAAAAGTGACTTTTATTGATTGTATCGGCATGAGTAATTGAAGTTTGAATGCGATTGTAATGACAGCAAGAATGTGAATACTGAGTGGGTTAGTCGGCGCAGCAGAACAGTTTTGTTATTGCTTTTATCCTTCATCCTCTTCCCCTTCTTTTTCTTCTTCTTCTCCTTTATATATCTTCTCGACTCGAATTCGAACTCGAACTCGAGCTGGATATCGATTTCAACCGCTTGATCTCGAACTTAATCCCCCGCTTGCGACCTTCTCTGTCTATCTCTCTCTCCCTCCCTCTCTCTTTCAGTCTCTCTCTCCCTCTCTCTCTCTCTCACTCTGTATATCGCTTGTTCTCTTTCCATTGCCACGATCACAAAAGTTCATGCGCAAAAAAATAATACTTAAAATGAAGTTAAATTTTTTTACGTATGCTTTTTGCGGTTTATTGTTTTCTTTTATTGCTGATAGCGTTTTTAATTAACAAATTGTACAAATTGTTTATGTTTTTTTTTAGTTCAATCTAATCTCTAAATGAGAACATTCTTGATTCTGTTCAATGGTAACCTTGGTCTTTTTTCCTATATTAAATTCACTGTGAATTTGGTTCTGTTTGCATTTTTCTTATATTTATATAAATGTGGTTTCAGGGCAGAATCAATTAGCAATTGCACTTGAGATAACTAAAAACTATTTATTCAATTCAGTTTTCAAGAGAAAAATATACATTCAGAAGCACATATGCAACTTGAAAGCAATTTTAAATAATTGTAAATAATTTTATATACATTATTTATGATTGGAATATAATTTGAAATAATTGAAAACATAATCAAAATAGTTTATAAAATGTCGGTTTGCCTGACAATCATCGTAACATTATTTCTGAGAAAAAAAAACTAGCCATCAATCAAAAATTCGTTCCATAAGCTCTTTTGGATTTCGAAATTTAAAAAAAACACTCATTTGCTTAAAAAACATTAGACGAGATTACTTGGGGCAAATGATTGATGCATTTGAATTGAATTGATTTCATTTCGTAATCGGATCCACTTACTTTTCCTATCACGTTTACTGGGTTAAAGCTGATGTTTATGTTGGAGGGTGGTGCGAGGGGGCGAGGGTTCTTCAGTCAAGTCTTGAATTGATTCAGTTTTGATTCTGTTTAAGTTTCTTAAATTTATACACAAGTGTCTGTAATTAATTATAGTTTACGATTATTATGGCGCTGATCGGCTTGTGAATTATTGTTGTTGTTGTTGGTTTATTTTAGAAATAGATTGCACGGAATTTAAGTATTACTTAGTTGTTGTTTTTTTAAACTACTAAAATATTTATTTATAATTTACTTGGGATTTTTGTTTTGTTTTTGCACAACACTATTAAACAATTATATTGTTATTGAATTTATTTACACATTTATTGCTATGGTTGTTAGTTTTTGCTGTTGCTGTTGTTGTTGTTGTTTTTGTTAGTTGCTATTGTCAGACACAAATTTGTTGCTGTTGTTTTTTTTTTTTGTGCGACTGTTAGATTCATTCCACACTCATTTGTTGCACTCGTCAACACAAGATTTTTCTTTCAATTCATTTTTAATTCTGAATCTATTTCGATTTTTGAGCGCGCGCGAATTTTGTTTTCTTCTTATTTTTATTATTTTTGTTGCTGTTGCTGTTGGTGTTGCTGTGTTGTTGTAGTTGTTGCTGTGTTGTTGATTTCACGGGTCGATCGCTTGATTGCGTCGTTCTTCTGCTCACTATTGCGGTCTCGCTCTCGCTCGTTCTATTTCTTTCAATCTTTACACACATACACACACACACGATTGTGTAGTTGTGTGCATATAAAATGGAATATAATGCGCTGATAACAAAATCACATTTTTCAATTGGCAACTGCCCCAAATTTTTCGTTAGTTGCTCGAGTTGCTTTAGTTGCTTGTGTATTTTTTTTTCTGTTATCTATTAGGTGTGCCTGTTGTTGTTGTTGTTTTTGTTGCTGTTGTTGTTATATGTATGTGAGTCACATAGGCAACATTGTTGCTGCTGTTGTTGTTGCAGCAACGGAAATAAACAATCAATTTTAGTTAAAGAATTTATGCACGCACTCAGCGACATGGGCACACACACAAACACGCACACACACACTGAGAGCGGGAATTAAGCACGCGATATTTGCATGCAAAGATTTTGACGCGTGTTTTTTGAGAATTCTCCAACAACTATTTATGATATTTATATTGTACACCACTACCAATGCACTCACAATGCGCTGGGGGCGAAGCGGAGGCGGCGACGACAGAGAGACAGACAGAGACGCAAAAGAAACTCAAAAGCTCAACTGCTGCGTAACCGTTGGGCAACCGTTGAGTAGTCGGAAAGCGCGCTTGCCGTTGCCGACGTTTCACCGTTACGTCCTCGAGGAATCGCGTTTACAGAATGAATCTGAATCTGAACGTGCGGAGTGTAAGGCAGCGTAAAAGATACAGATACACACCAATACACTGACACACGCACGGTGACGGCAACGACAGCGACGACGACGACGACGACGACGGCGACGACGGCGGCGACGACGACGACGACGACAGCGACAAGCAGGCAACAGCAATTGGCGTTGCTTTTGCTTGTGTGCTGTTTGTAGGGAGTGCGCGAGTGTGAGTGAGAGTGTATGCATGTGTGAGTGTGGTGGTGGAGCCGCTGCTGCTGCAGCTGCCGCTGCGAGAGCGCATGCGAGCGCCCAGAGAGCCAAAGACGAAGAAGCAAGCGCAAAAAGCAACAACAAAAAACGTGTTTGCCGCCATTGCGAAGCCAGTGAGAGAGCGAGTGTGTGAGAGAGTGTGTGTAAAAGAGAGCGCGAGAGTAAGAAACGTGAGAGCATTTGTCGAAATAACCAAAAAAAAACAACAACAACAGCAACACCGGCTGCGGCGACAGCGGCCGCGGCAGCGACGTCAACGTTAGCGCAGCACAACGGTTACAGCTGTGTGTGTTCGTGTGTTTGAACTGCTACGAAAAAAGGTAGTAAAAAATAACTGCGGTAAACCAAAAAAGGCACAAAAAACTGAAAACGAAAACGCAGCAGCAGCGGCACCGACCGAGGCAGCGGCGACCACAACAACGTAAAGACAAAAAACTCGACGGCAACAAAGGCTCAGCCGGAGACGTCGATGCCAGGAATAGGGGGCTGCCTACCTCCCACCATCCCCGCTCCATAAACTGCTAAAATATTTTGCAGTGAAATGCGTCGCATTTAGTTCTTTGCGGGCGTTCTTTTTTCTTCGCCTTTTTCCCTTTTAACCTTTTCATACGAATTGTTTTTTGTAAGAGAGAGAGAGAGAGGGAGAGAGAGAGTAGGATAGCGAAAAAGAGCATTCTGATAGTGAATGCCATTTGTCACGTTAGATTTACTGATCATTTAAGATGATAGTGTGGGGGAGGGGGGCGAGGTTATTCTGGATATAACTTTTGAGCTACTTACAAGTTTGGTCACATTGCAAATTGGCCTGACAGTTGAAAGACTTACCTGCAAAGAAGAAGAGAAAGAATGTCAATTTATAATAGAAAGAAAAATTACAGATTTGAAGAAATTGATTTTGTTGTATTGCAACAAAGGTTTTTTATACAAATTATAATTACGGTTTAATATTCGAATGGGACTTTGCTCATTTACAATTTCAATTAAATAAGTTTGTATGAGAAACTAAATTAAGTCAAACTAGATTCAGTAGAATACTTAATCTGGCCATATTATCAGGCCAATCAGTATAGAGAATATTGCTAATTGGACACCAATTGGTAACAGTAAGAATTCAAATGGATTGCAATAATCCAATTCAATTGATTGGACTGATTTGAGGTGTTATCCCCGAAAAGTAGAAATGGATTTGGTCGCTCGATGGATTGATGTTAAATTGATGACTAAGTTCAACAGCTGCAAACGTTGCACGAAGAAACTCAACATGCGTTGCTATGCTTGTGTGTGTTTGTCTCTCTGTTTTTGTTTTTCACTTTGCTTCTCTTGAGCTACGCAACTCATTTGCAAAACTTCAGCCGGCAATATATCATGCCACCCATTAAGCAAAAGAGCGTATGCCCCAGCCCACCCCTCCCCCACCATCTCATTTTGAGTTCCTGCTCTCAGCAAATTTCCGCCCCCTCACACAAA
Source organism: Drosophila fungiperda (assembly GCA_035042345.1). Lineage (NCBI taxonomy): Eukaryota > Metazoa > Arthropoda > Insecta > Diptera > Drosophilidae > Drosophila > Drosophila fungiperda. Next base: position 1,577,672 of record JAWNLM010000021.1, read on the forward strand.
CACGCACACATCAGAGAGTTTCGCACAAAATATGAAAAAAGGTTTGGGGAAAAGTGGCTTCATTACTATTTTCAATTTTGTTTTATTATTATTATTGTTTTTACTTCAGTTGTCTGTGTGTGTGTGTGTGTCTGCGAGTTTTTTGCAATTTTATTTTTTATTATTATTATTTTGCGAAGCCATTTTGGCATTTCCTTTTCTGTTTTGTTTTACTCTTTTATAGCGAAAAAGAATACAAAAACAAATAAATAGAAGCAAAAAAAAACGCTTTTAAAATGTTCATAAAAGTTATCCAGCAGCAGCAGCAGCAGCGACAACGGCTGGAAAAATCATCAACTTGCGGCGCAGCTGTTGGCTTATTATTTATTTTGCTTTTATTTCTTTTAGCATTTGTTTATTTTTGTTGTTGCTTTTTTGTTTTGCGCTACAGCAGCAGCCATCATAAGTTTAATTTTTGCCATTTCCATTTTAGCAGCACTCTTCTTCTAACCAGCTGTAGCCCGCACACCCCAGCTCCTTGCAGCTTGGCCTGCCACAAGTCTTAAGCTAGAGCAACACCCACCATCATCGACCTCTTTTCAGAACTGGAGCTGGAGATGCAGCAGCAGAAGCAGAAGCAAGGAATAAAGAGAGAGGAATGTGGGTGCGGGGGAGAGGGTAGCGAAGGAGGGGGCACCGTCTCAGTCGCAGCATATGCCGGCTTCTGCTGCTTCTTGCTCTTCTCCGGCAACAACACAACTGCAGCAGCACACTCATACATTCTCACACACACACATTCACATAGAGAAGAGCGCGCGCGCTCTCCGCACATAAAATAGCAGTCAATAAAAGCAGCGACAGCAGCAGCAGGAACATCAGCAGAAACAACAGCAACAACGAAGAGCAGCAGCGAAGCCTTGGGGTCATTATTCTCTTGGTCTTGGAGGCGCTTGCTGCTGCTGCCGCGCATTGACGTCGCTGTCGTTGCTGCTGCTGCTACTGCAGCCTAGCCTTGGTGGTTGCTGCGCTCGCACAAACACTTGCACAACTTGGGCAGACAACACTGCAAATGTGTATGCACGTATTTGTGTGTTCGCCTCTCCAAACAATGTAATAAAATTCAATTATTCTCATGTGCGTCTTGCACTTTGTTTCGTCTTTTGTTGCGCGCATTTCGCGAACAGCCGCCACAAAAAGCAAAAGCAAAAAGCAAAAACAAAAAAATGCCAAAAGACGGAAAGTACAGGCAAAGGCAAAAGGCATTTGCAAATGCAAATGCATTGGTTGTGTTTTTGGAGGGGGGGGGAGGGGATATGACTCCACATATCTATACAAAATATTTTCTTGCCGCCGACGCAGGCACACACACATGCATGTCCATTCGCTCACACACACACTAGCACTTTCTTAGTCGCCGTCGCTGCACTTTGGCGTTGGCGTTCTGTTTGCGATTTGCCTTTTGGGTCTTTTTCCTTCGCAGCAGCAGCAGCAACGCTTCTCATTTCTTTGTTGCTCGCCTGTTGTTGTTGGTATTTCTGCTGCTGCTGCTTTGGCGCATTTTGCATAAGCTGCCTGCTTTAACTAATTTCTTTTGCCCTATCTTCTTTTTTTCTTGCTGCTGCTTCAGTTTCTTCTTGTTATGCTGCTGCGTTGCCAATTTTCTTAATTTTTTTGTTGTTGCTAATTTTGTGCGCTGTTGTTGTTGTTTTGCTATTTGGGGGCTGCTTGCATTTGAGTGCCTCCCTCACACTTCCAAACAACGCTGCAGCGCTCTCTCTTCGCCTTTGCTACTGCTGCTGTTCTTACGCTCTGCACTTATTTACGCTCTCTTTTGTGCGCTCTCTCTCGCTCTTTGCTACTGCGCATGCGCTGCATTGATTGTGTGATGTAAAAAGCGTTGTACGCTCACCCTTCAACTCGTTTCTTGTTGTTGTTTGCTGTCAAAAGTGATTTTGATTCTTTTTTATGTCGTTGTTTATTTTATGTTGTTATTGTTATTGTTGTCTTTGGGCATTTGCTTTAGTTTCAAGGCTCTAATCAAAGTTGGCCCCCAAAAAAACTGAGCACTTTTTATAATAGCACCCAAAACCAAACCAAACCAAACGACTAAATGCAAAGCAAACGCAGCAAAAACAAAAAGCAAGCAGCGCTGCCTGCGTTGACGTCGCTGTTTGCGTTCCCTTGGCTGCCTTGCAGCGTATTTTGTAAATTACATTTCCGGCAATAAATTTGCATACCTCTGGCATCTTTCTAAATTGCTATCGTTTGTTAAAAGGCGCCACCCAAAAAAAAAAGAAGAAGTAAATGAAAAAAAAACTCTCTGCACAGAAAAGCAAGCAACCACCACCCACCCCAGCAGCACCCTTATACAAAGGGGGTTGGAGAATTTGGGGTGTAGGTACACCTTTTAATCTCTTGCCAGTCCCCCACCCCCTTTTTTGCACCCCCCTTTCGCACTTAACTTCTCCCTTGGCTGTTTTTGTCTAACCTGCGCGTGCCGCACCTTCTTCTTCTTCTTCTACTTCCTCATCCCCTTTTACTCGGCTAGTTGTTGTGTGTGTGAGGGGGGGGGGGGGGTTGGGGTGGTTTTTGTTCGTAGCTACTTCAATTCACCAGTCAATTGTCTGGCAATTAAAAAGTTGCGTTTGCCAAACTCTGCCCGAAAAGACTTTCGCTCTCATTTTACTGGCTCAAGTTTTGTACTCCACAAAAAATAATACAAAAAAGGCAATAAAATAGAAACAACAAGGCAAAAAAACAAAAAAGTTTCGTCTGATCCTGGCCACAGGATTCTATGTACAACAGGTTGTTGCATTGCGAGTACGTCGAAATACTACGTGACGTTAAAAATAGTTGCAGTTGTTGCCGCTGTTGCCGCTGTTGCTTTGAACTTGCATTACACGTATCCAAAAACGAGAGCCGGATCCGGTGATGAGCGCGGCGGAGGTAGGGAGGGATCGAAAAAGTGGCAGGCAGCTGCCAGAGTCCCACGTTTATATAGGTCGACAAACTTTTGTGGCATGCTCTCAATGTTGTTGGTGCTGCAGCATAAAAATTCAAATTACGCGACGCGTGCAGAAAAAAAAGAATCGACAAAAAACAAAAACAACAACAACAAATGAAACTGAAAATAAAAGTGCAAATGTCGTGAAATGGCCACTGACTCTGCGGCAAAACTGGGCTGCCATAGGAATCATGCTGGCCAGTTCTGTTGTTGGCCTGGTCTGGTCTGGGATTGCCGGGATTGGTTGCATTCTATGTGGCAGTAGCGAGCAACACTCAATTAGAGATGAACACAGTCGGCAATTTCAAAGTCACGACACACACTGATTTATCAGACACGACAATTTGAGCAGTTGCTGCTCCAAAATCTAAATTTATCATATTAAATTAATGTTCATATAAATGTTGCTTTTCTTTTTAGCTGCAATAAGTTGAATTTTTCATTTTGTGATAACATGTTTTTAAACTCTTTTTAGGGACTTCGTGTTACATTCACTTTTTTTTTAGTTAAAATTAACCAATGCATTTCAATTATTATTGTTTAAATTAAAAAAGTGGCTTGCTTGTTAAACTTACTTATTAATAATAATAAATATATTTTATGTCGAGCTTAATTTTATTATTAATTTGATTTATAAAAATTACAACAGATAAAATCTGCAACTGAATTTATAACATATTTAAAGACAAATTATTCACTTATATTATGCAATAAAGCAATTGCAAGTCGAATAACTATTTTTTGAAAATCATATTTAATTAATAAATTAATTAATTTTAATAATTTCATTGCTCCTTTGCTTAAACTATGACTACAAATATTTATTTTACTCATTTTTCTTGACTGAGCGACTTTTTAAGCTAGTCGAGCGAGGCACTACTTTTTTTTAGTTAGAAACATTTTCACTTTTTATAACAACTTGATACAGTTATAGATCAAAGTTATAGCTGATTCTTTTGTAGTTGGTAAGCTTTTAGAATTTGTGAACAACTTGTCGAGCACGTAGAAAATGAAAACCTTTGATTTGGTGATTTCGTGACAAGTCGTGTGGCAGCAGCAACAACAGCAGCAGCACCCGCTAGTTTTTTGCATAGTCTCACGCGGCGTATGAGTAATGTGAATGTGCAAAAAATGCAGGACTGCGTGTGTGGGTGTCTGTGCGTGAGAGTGTGTTAATGTGTGTGTGTGTATGCGAGAGAGAGTTCATTCATTCACGCCGCTGCTGCTACTGCTGTTGCATGCGAAATCAATCGGCTGGCAGGTGTTTTATTTTGTGAATTCAACCGGGCAGCGAATGCGGCAACTGGTCGGCAATTTTTGTTTACTGATAGTTTTGACCTCGTTTTATGGGTTTTTGTGTGTAGCTAACTGCTGTTGTTATTGCTGTTGCTGTTGTTGTTGCTGTTGCTGTTGTTGTTGCTGTTGTTGCATGCGTAATGACGTCCACGTTGACGTCGTTGCACAGCTGACATTTGTTGATGTCGAAAAACACAACCAAAAACAACATCAAAAGAGAAAAAAAAAACATGCAGTGTGTGTATAAAAAAGAGCGAAACGGAAACTGAAACTGCCCCCACAATGTTTCCTGGCAACATGCACGCAAAAATTGCGTTTGGATTTTGTTTTCGTTGCTGCTGCTGCTGGTGCTGTGGATCTGTTGCCCCGGCAACGCGCCAGACGTTGATGTTGCGGCAGTGGCCCCCGCCCTTTTGGGGTAAGCGATGGCAAAAAATAAAAACGTAATGCGAGCACGAGACCAACGTGTGGCAGCAACAACAACAGCAGCAGCAACCAGCAGTTGCTAGAGTTGCCGGGCAGAAACAGTTGCTGTTGTTGGTGCCGGCGTCAGTCATCGTATGCCATGCATTCATTCATAAAAATGTAGTCGCGCCCCTCCATCTCCCTCTCTCTATCTTTCTCTCTCTCTTCCTCTCTCTCTGTCTCTCTCTTTGTTTCCCTCTGCACGCCACCGACAGAGTAATACAACTTTCAAGTTCATAATGTCAACCTTCAGACACAAATTCTCCGACAGACATACACACACACACTCAGACACACACACACACATACAGAGAGACACTTACACGCACTCACGTAGAGTTGCGGATACTGGTAACAACCTTGTCTGCTTGCCACTGATGGCAGCAAGGGAAAGCGTGAAACAGTTTTGCTAGTCAGGAGCTGAGCTGTTGCCGCCGTGGCACACACCGGGAAGCCCAGCTGGCAGTCAAGCTCCAGACACAGACCGAGAACGAGACCGAGACCGAGACCGAGACCCAGTGGCAAATCCAACGCCAAAGCCAAAGGCACCAGAAGAGTTGAAGCCCCAGCAGCAGCAGCAGACGCAGTGGGAAGTCAGCGCTGGCAATTCCTTTGTGCCAGGCTTTTAGTCAAACGTTTTACTTTCGCACGCGCTCCTCTGACATCCTCATCCCCATCCTCATCCTCGTCCACATCACCATCATCATCAGCACTCGCTGGCTGAGTGCTCTGCGAGCACGCGGCTCGCAGTTTGTCCTTACTTGCAACACTGAGCGAATGAAAATAAGTCAACTTTTGTGTGTGTTTTTTTTTATATTAAAAGAGTTGTGCAAATCCCAAGAGAAGTTCAAGTTGATGTCTTGATGAAAGTCAAGTGTTTTCTCCTTGAAAACTAACAATTAATTAAGACTAAACATTTTAACGAGAGTCAAGAGAAACATAATATTTATGGGTTTATTTGTTACCCGCTAACCTCGGAAATATTAAGCTTTTTGCTAATAATATAAAAATTAATAAGATTTGAAGATTAATGCAAACATAAAATAGGTAGAAAATGGTATTCAATTATAATTTATAGCTATAATTTTCAATTTCAAATTTCACGTTTTTTTTTTTTAGATATCAGAGAGATTTTAAACATTAAGTTAATGGAATTTAGAATAGTTGCAGCTTTAATACCAACAATATAGATTTAAAGAAAACATGCCCAAGTAAAATGTTCATTTTGTTTCTTTTTATAATTTCAGAAATGCCTTTCATATACTTTAAAACTGAGTTCATTGTATATTTTTCCAAATAAAACCAAACTGATTCTAAAAGTGGAAATATAAATAAAATTTTCATAAAATAAGCTGAAACTGACTATAAATATTCTGAGAAGTGCTAAGTTTTTTTTTACTTTGTTTAAAACTTAAACATAATACAATAAAATACATTTGGCTAAAATGGAAACCGTTCAAGTTTTAAGCTCTTTTTGTTAAGTTAATTTTGTGCAGTGTTCGAGTTCTTTCAAGTTCTTGCAACGCGCAAAAGTTTCTGTTGACGAGCACGCGGCACAAATCGTTGCAACAATTCTTGTGCAACTTGTGCCTGCAGGTTATTGTCGTTTTCCTTTTTCCCTTTCTTTTGCACGATTGTTTTCTGCTGAATTTTCTTTACACTCTCCTCTGGCAGACTAGGTGACGAAGTGCAGCCGCTTTCCGAGAGCGAGCTGTGGGCAGGTGGACTTCTGACACCTTTTTAATACGCAATTGCTTGGGGGGCTCTGGCAAAAGTTTCGATTGTCTCTAATTGACTGTTGCAGCCAAAGTTGTTCATGCTAAGCACAATGATATCCTTAATCCTGTTGTTGTTGCTGACAATGAAGATGAGCATTATTATTCACACGCATGGCGCTTTAGTTCATTGACATTGGGCAAGGAGCATCTAAAAATAGCTGCGCCAAAAAAAAAAAACCTGAAAACAACACACAAGCTGAAAGTCGCCTTTTGGCACACACACACACACAGAGGCAATGTCATGTGGCCTTTAGGGCTGTGACGCGCCCAGGACAAAACGCCAGGATATGCGAGCCAAAAAATCGATATGCCTCAGACGTGCAGCAGCAGCAGCAGTGCCGGACTTGTGGCAGGGGTTCTGTGCTTTGCTCCGCCAAGGGTAGCAAATTGTGAGCAGCAACAACAACAACAACAACAGTGACAGACACACACGCAGAGTGTGTGTGTGTGTGTGTTGTGTCGTTCATTGCCTCTCTTTGGCATTTACTTTCATCGGCCTGTTCGTTTTGGGGCTTGCCTTCTCGCTTTGGGGCTTGGCGTTACTTCCGCTTTCTGCAGTTGCCGCCGACTTCAAGCGCGCTCGGAGTTTGCGCTCGGTATTTTTGCTACTTTTGCTTTGTGCTTGACTTTCTTTTTCCTGATTTTGCGCTTTTGTTGCGCCATTTTCGACGGCGTCGCTTTCTCGGCTCCAATTTTGTTGTCCTGCTTTGTTGTTGTCATCTCATCTTCGTTGTCAGTTTTTTGGGCAATTTGCGCACGAAAATTGTTTCGTTCTTCTTTTGCTTGCCTCTGCTGCCTGCCGCTTGCCGCATGCCGCCTGCCGCCTGCCTGAATGTCTGCCTGCCGCCTGCCTGTGCGCCTTTCTGTGGCACTTCCGTTCTGTCAGCAATTTGCAGACGCCATTGATTTTCATGGCGCGCAATAATTATTACATTCACAATAGCACAAAACCCCCTTGCAACCCCCCACCACTCCGGCGCCTTCAAGTGTGCTGTGAATTTTTTGTTTTGCGCTCAATTTTCGTTTTTTGCTTTGGCCTTTTTTTGTTTTTATCAATTGCTGCGGCAGCGCCCCTTTTGGCCTTTTATTTCGCTTCGCTTCGCTTTGCTTCCTTCCTTCCTGTTCCGGCTGCGGCTCCGGTGCTACACCCCCTCGACCGCCTCGGACCACCTTCCCTACAACCTTTGCATTCCTGCGGCTTAAATTGCTCTTCTTGTGTATGAGTGTGTGTGCGTGTGTGTGTGTATTTTGTGGTGTTGGTGTGTGTGTGCCTCACTCGGCTTGCCATCGGTAATGACAAGGGTGGGTTTGCTTTCGTCTCCGTCTCCATCTCCGTCTGCGTCTTGGTCGTCTCATTCTGCGGCTCGCTGGCGTATACGTTATTTTATTACATCAAATGTTTTACAGGCACTTGCCTGCTCTTGCTCTTGCTTTCTCTCTCCCTCTCTGTCGCACACACATGCACACACACGCCCTATCCCTTTCTCTCGCTCGCTCTTTATCTTCCTTTCTCGCTCTCTGTCTTCCATTCGCTCTTGCGCTGCTGCTGCTGCTGTTGCTGCTGCTGCTCTTACAGCGACCGAGACTGCGTTGCGGTTGACGTTGGCGTCGTCGCCGCCGCCATCGTCGTCGTCGTCGTCGCCGTCGTTGTTGTCTGCTTCTTCCTGTTCTTAATTGAAATTTGCGGCTGCATCAATATTTGCTTTTTTCTTGTGTTTTCCACGTTATTAAAAATCCTTGTGCAAGTTTTTGCTGTTGCTTTTTTTGTTTTGCTCGCTCACTCGTTCCTCGCTATTGCTCTCTCTCTCCTACCTTCTTGCCCCCTCTCAACGTTTGGCTCTATTGTTGTGCATTTAAATTTCTCCTAATTACGCAATTTATTTTGATGCATTTTTTATGGCGCGAGAACTTCAAGTTGATTTAAAAAAAACCAAGCATTTGGGAATTGTTAGCGAAAGTAAATATTTAAGTATTTATTCTTCGAAATGTAAATTTTAGACAACAGATTGCATTATGTCAGCAACTTTTGCTATTGCCTGAGGTTTTTAACATGGATCTGAGTAGTTTTTGCAATAAACTTATTTCAACTAAGTTAGTAAATTTGTGATAAAAATCTAAAACTTGAACAGATGTGTTGAGAAATTATCTTAACTGAGCAAATATTGAATATTGTTTAAATATTCTTTGAAAACTGATGTTTTAAATATGTTAAATAAGAGACTGTTATTAACAGTTATATCAGAATAATTGGATTGATTCTTATTTAAATTAAAATGGGCTATCAACAACAAAATATAATTTCTCTACCTGATATATAAGAAAGGAGTTTTATGCTGAGATTCTCCAACAATGCAGATAAACCACATCCAGACTACATTTTCAAAAAGCGAACCTCGTTTTTTGCCCCATTTGAGTTTTGTCTGCTGCAATTATGCCTAATTGAAAATGCATTTTATAGCAGTTTGCAGCTCGTATAACTGCAGCAGTGCGTCGCACCCAGCCCCCTTGCCCCACTGCAACGGGGCAATGCCATGGCCAATAACTAGACAGCAGCATCAGCGACAGCTCCTCGCTGCCACCTCGCCATTCCATCCTCCATCCTGCACTCTCCACCCGCCACTCCGCGCGCCTGTCTGGCACACGCTGAAGGCTGCAAGTCTAAAACTGAAGGCCACGTTTCTCAGCTCTGCAACTTCCACTGAAAGTTGATGCTGCTGTTGATGTTGATGTTGCATTTTGTATTCGGAATTTGCAGCAGAAATGCATTAATCAATCATTCATTAAATCAATCAATCAATTTATGTATTCTTCGCGTTATTTTTTTTCTTTGCTTGTTCGTTTTGCGCCAATTTCGTATTTGTTTTTGTACGTTTCGTAGCTGTTTTTGCCATTTTTACTGCAATCGGTTTTTGCCCGAGAGTTTTAGCCATTTTCTTGATTGATTGCCATTAATAACTCATTTTTTGAATTTATTTGTTTTGCTTCTACGAGCGATGCCCAATCGAAGTCGTAATCTAAGTTATAGTTGGCAAATGTTTACCTCATGTTGTTGAGTGGGTTGAGTCTTGAGAAGTCTTGAGAATTCTCTGCTCTTATAAATCTTGGCTCTAGATTCTAAAGTTTAAAGACTCGACCAGCTGCAGTTGGGAAATCCAAGTTGTGCCTGACTAATTGCACTTAAACTATGAAAAATTGTTGATCAGATCCAAATAGAGTTAACAATCTGAGTAATTATTAACTGTTTGCATGTTCAGCATTTAACAGTCTCTCAAAAAACGAGTTTACAGTTTAGCATTTACTATATTAAAGTTTATTGCTTTACTGAGTTTGTGCAACTTGCAGTTGACTTAGGTTTGTTGCAGTCAACATTTAGTTGCAGCTTATTTTTGCAATATTTTATTTATGCATATTAAAATTTAATTTAAAAAGCATTTCAATGGAATATTTTATTATGCTTTTCATCTGTGTTATTTCTTTATCAACATATTTGGCTGTACTTTGAGTGCTTTAAGGAAAATTCATAATATATTTTTGTAATAGGATTTATTCCAATCAGTTTCATTATGGTTATGCATAACAATACATAATACGAATAATGCAATTTATGAGTTGCAATTCTTGTGGCTGCCTCTTGTCTCCACCTGCACAGCCATGCAACGAAAACCCAGTCGATGTCGTTGCCGATATATAACGAATTTTGCCAAGTTATTTGCATATTTGTGAGCACATTATTCCGCCTTTCCCTCCCCCCCACCCTCTCCCTCTCTCTCTCTCTCTCTCTCTGTCTCTCTCTGTCTCGCTCGGCCTGACAGTTGTGTGTAAGGATGCGCAGTATATCCTGCGGCGCCACAGCGCACATATAACAATGTCCTTTCGTCCAGTCCATTGTGGCAAAGTATGTAATAAAATGCATTGCGAATTCCATGCAACATGCATGCATGCAACTCGTGTGGTAAATATGTTAAATTTAATAAGCCACCAATCAGTGGCAACCAAAAAAGAATACGTTCAGCTTAGAGAATAGTTTACTTTACTTACTCAACAAAAGCAGAAAATTGTGATTCAAATCGAACGGAAAAAACTTACCTGCAAAGAGAAAGAAAAACGAGATCGAATCATTAGTAAAGAAAAAAAAAATACATTTTGATACATGCAACTAATTTTGCTTATCTTTGGCTTAGATTGAATTGATGGCAGAGGGGGGGGGGGATTGATGAGGGGGGAAGGCAGAGAAATCGAACTGCACGCCACTGGAGCGACAGGTAGTTTAATTTATGTCTTGCTGTTGGTGTTTTTTGTATTTTCTTGTTGTTGTTTTTCTTTCCTTTTTGCCATTTGCTCTTTGCTGTTGCTGCCATTATGCTGCGTCTTTTTAATGGTCCCCAACAACAATAGCAGCAGCAGCAGCAGCAGCAACAACAACAACAACAACATAGTCACGAGCTGACCAACCAACAATGCCGTCGCTCAACAAAAAGGATAAAAAAGGCAAATAAATAAATAAATAAAAATTGCAAAGAGCAGCGCAAAAATAAGAAGTTGGAGCAACTCGCAACACTCGCTGCTGCCACCGCCACCGCCACCCCCACTCCCAAATCAAAACCTGAATAAAAAAAATATATATGTATATTTATCAACGTGGTGAAAAGATTCTTCTTTTTTTATTTTATTTTTTTTACTCGTATTCGCCCCCAAAACGTGACCGAGCATTTTTCAATGTCAGACGGAAATGTTTCAACACAAATTGTATGCGCTGCTGCTTTTTGTGGTTCTTTATTTTTAATTTTTGTTCTTGTGGGAGTTGAGCTAGTGCAATATATTTGATGGGTAACTAGAAACCACAACAAAAGTGGGCAATGCCACCACAGTGGCAAAACAGTTTTCAAATTTGCTCATGTGTAAGAAAATGTCGTCTGTTTTGCGATGCGTTGTGTCGGTTTTTCTTTCTTCGTATTTCGCCTCATAAAGAATTTACGCTACATAAAATTTAATAATTTCATTTTTTTTATGGAAGCACACACACACACATGCACACACACACACACACCTATGCTGCTGATAGGGGCTGAGTTACATTTGTGTGCGCGTTGAATTATAGCATACTTTTAGGCGCGTGCCGAGGCGTCGCATTTGCCGAGTTTTTATGGGTTACATAACGAGCGAAGCGACAAGCGGAAACACACACACAGAAACAGAGAGCAGCAGCAGAAGCAGCAGCAGCAGCAGAAGCAGCAGTAGAAACAGCAGCAGCAGCAGCAGCAGCAGAGTTTGAGCTAAGTGGAGCAGCAGCTGCTTGGAAAGCTGATAAAATTAAATGAACGAAATATAGCAAATATTATAAATTATATGCCAAGCCTAATGACTTTCTGGTACAGTGAACACCACACAACAGGGAAATTTATTCAGAAAGGCTACTTAGCTAAAATGCATAAATATTCAGCACATAAATTAAAGTTTGCATTGTGGAAATTCTTATTTGAACCCAAATTGATTGCTTTTTACTTAAAAAGAAGTAGAAAAATGCATTAAAGATCCAACTGGGTCGAAGCTGTTGCTCGTCTGTAAGATATATATATATATATAAATATCTATCCATGTATATATATTTTTTTATGTCTTTCGTTAATATTTCACTAATGGCATTGGCTGGCAAAATTGCATTACGCTCAAGTTGACTCATTTTAATTGAATTTTAACTTCAGTTCGAAATTGAATTACGAGCCATGGCCAAGACAGACCCAGCGAAAGCGACACAATGTAACTGTATATGTGTGTGTGTGTGTGCGTGTGTGTGTGATTGTGTTGGTGTCACTCTCGTTTAAGTTAAGCTGGACACGAAAATGTCGCTGCAAGCACTGAAATTTCATTTGGGGCAACGCGAAAATTTCATTAAGTCAGCTGCCATATTTGGATATAATGAAATGTGGCCAGAGTGCAACAACAGCTGCACATTGTTGCATTAAACCAGTAATGGCCAGCGCCTAAAAGTGCACTAAATGCAGCACTGCCAAAATTCACTTTCGCTGCCCGAACACAACACAACAACAACAGACACACACACACCCAAACACACACAGACTCCCACATGTAAAATTCATTATTTTGCACTTAATTAAAAAACGCGCGCGTGCATAAAAAAAAAAATAAAAGTGTATCACAGTCCACCCAAAGCTGCGAGTCCATCCCTCTCTGGCTCGGACCATGAAAAACAAGTTAGAGTTCTGTAGTTGGAGGTAAGCACAACTTGTGGATACCCTGTAATAAACAGTTTACCTTTCATAGTGAAACAAAAGACAACTTTTATGGTTACTTTTTATGTATAGTTATGCATATCATTGCTGATCAATAATATATATATATATATATATATATAACAATATGCACAAGCTCATCATGCCCATTTTAGCCATTTATAAAAGCCAAGGGGTATGGGAAAAAAATCGCAGTCTGGTCAACTGGAAAAAATAATGCTCAGAGCAGTTTTTGTTTTTTATTGTTTTTGGATTGGGAGTTTGAGCTGGAGTCACAGTTGGAATTGGAGTTGCTGCCATCGTTAGTTGTCTGGCTGCTGTTGTTCCCTTTCCCTCTCTCTCTCTCCCTCTCTCTCTCTCCTATTCACTCACTCTTACTCTCTCGAGTGCTGTTGCAGTCGTTTTTGTGCTTTGTGCGCGTCGCAATTTTTTGCTGTTTGATTTTGGACTTTGGCAAAATCCTTTCGCTTTCATGCATTTAAATGTTTGCACGGCCAAAAGCACAGCGCAGCGGCCGATGGGCCCACAGATCCAGACTGGGTGCCTTCCAGTCTGGAGTCTGGCCAAGGGGGAGGCTGTTGTTGTTGTTGTTGTTGTCGCTATTGCTTTGCCGCCATGTGCCAAATATGGTCAGACAGTTTGGCCAAGAGCGCCATTGGTGGGCGCGAAATTGCTAACTGAATTTGCATGTGACGGCGCTTGGTTAGACACAGCATGGACTGTTGAACACTTTTGGCCATGGCCAACAGGAAATGACCAAAGCAAAACAGCCAAACAGCCCGATAGCGAGACAAATTGAAGATTAAATGTTGCCACAGCAACAGCAACAGCGAACAGCTAAAACACCTAAATCATTAGCTGACAAAAAAAAAAACAAGCGACTCCTAAAAGCGCCTAATTCAACGCCAGTCAACAGAAGACACACAGTTAATTTCTTTCATTCTTTTTTTTTGTTTTCTTCTTGTATAACTCAACTCTAATAAATACGTTTTAATTGCCTGTCTTGCATTTCTGCATTCATTTTTATATCTGTGAAAAGAAACCAACTAATTTTTCCATTTCAGTTATTTTTTTTTTTTGCTGCTGCTGCTGCTTGTTGACAGTAGGTAGAAGAGCAAAACGCGAAAGTTTTGCCACTATTTTATTTATGTCTGCATGTTGCTCGAAATGCAAAAGGAAGCGCATACAAAAAAACACAAACAAAATTAAGACAAAAAAAAATAAAAACGAAAAAGGAGAAGAAACGCAGCCATAAACTACAAATCATGCCAGCGCAAAGACAACAACAGGCCAATGAACAACGGGCAAAGGAGCAGAGAAGAAGGCAAGCAATAAACAATACAAAAAAAATGAAGAAAAAAAACAGAAACACTGAGAAACTAAATGCATAAAAAATTGTCTAAAAATTCAACATAACCTCCAATGATTTATGGCCGCCAGCGAATATTTAAAAGGTATACAAGGCAGCGACGACGACGACGGCGACGGCGACGGCGACTGCAAAAAAAAAAACGAGCAGCGAAAAGCATACTGCGCAAAGCAGACGCAGAGGAAGAGAAGGCAGAGCAGCAGCGTCGGCGGCTGCAGCTAAAAAAATAAATAAAAGAACAAGCAAAGCTTGAGTTTGGATGCCATCAGAAATGCAATAAGAGGATCGAATGGACTTGCAGATATGCTGCTACTTTTGAGTACAATACAATATTATATTATAATATAATATATATATAATAATATAAATATTTTATTTTATTTTATATAAATATTTTGTTTGATATTTATTGATATTTTTCTTGCCCAGTTTCATTGACAATTATAATTAAAAATTAATTTCATTTCTTTTCCAATTTCGTTCCGAAAGCGACACATTTTATCTTGCATCTATCAATTATTTAATGCTCTACTTTCTTCAGACAAAATGTATTTTTAATTGTAATTAAATGTATTTTTATTATCTTCATTTATTTCTATATATTTCAAGTCGCTTAAGATCATTATTATTGAAAGTGCGAACTTTAAGAGATATTTAAAAATGACTTATTTGATTTGATATTCTTTTAGCTATAAAATAAATTTTGAAAACATTGAAACTTAGCATAAATTTTCATCCAACCCGCATATATTTTAAATATTTTACCATTCCAATTGTTAAGCGTAGAATTTTACCATTTTTTGAGAATGTTGCATTTCCATAAATATGCAACAGCTTGGCAAAATACCTGTGCATATTTAAATTGTAGAGGGTATGGTAACAGCAAATCAAAGTTATGGGCAAAATATTGTGAATGCGGCAACCTACACGCTGGAGGCTGTAGTTGATGCTGCCGCATCTTCACGTTGCACGTTGCACGTTGCGCGCTCAACATTGAACGTTGAACGCTGCCGCCGTCTTGCTTAAGTGCATTTTACAGCCCGGCAACAAAAAGGACATAAATGCTTAAAAAGGGAATGCAACAACAACAAGCGGGGCACAGAAAAATGTGCGAAAAATTGAAAAACGAATGCAAAAGGAAATGAGCAAAAAAGAAGTTGTATGAAATTTACGACAAAAAGGCGTTAAGCTTATTGTTGTTTGTGTTGTTGTTGTTGCTGTTGGCCGACGTTGTGTAAAGACAATGGACACATAAATTGCATTTTCACTTTTAATATTTGCCTTGGTCCTTTTTAATGAACATTTTGTTGTCATTGTTATTGCCCGCCATAATGGCAACATTTAATTATTACCAGTCAGCGCTGCAGATGAGAACTTGATCAGCATACACAAAATTAAAAAGACTAAACTGTCACAATAAAATTGGCTGAAAGTGATAATTAAATATAAAAGATTAAAAATAAAAGGACAGCTTTGTGCTTTAATTTGTTCTACTTTTTAAGACATTAGCTGAAAGGCAAGTTCTAAATTCAAAATATGTAAATCAGTTTGTAGACAAATATGAGCTGGAATCAGTCAGAAACATATTTTAACTATAAAAACAGATTACCAAAAAAATAAAAGTATTTGAAGCAAACTCTCAGCTTCAATTAAATGTCAACAAAATCACATTTAAGCAATTCCAACATTTTCGCTCGCTTGCTTAAGCATTTTGATATCATTGCCCTTTCTTTTTACGAGGAATGCGCAAAGTTGAAAGTTAATGAAGCATAGCTGGAACGGCGAATCAAATTCTTAAATCGCCTAAGCCAATGCCAAATCCAACGCCAAAGCCAAAGCCAAAGCCAAAGCCAATGCTAAGACCAAAGTCAGATCCACAGAGCTAAGCTGTGCCGCCTGCAACTATGGCAAGGAGCAGTCAAACCACTGCTCCGGGGTCAGAATATTTCATGAGCCAACCCCCTGTGATTTTTTTTACTTGTATTTTAGGTTACTTTTTTTTTTGTTGTTTTTTTTTTTTGCTTTTGCTTTTAATATGCATGCAATTGTGTGTGGCTAAAAATATGTTTAAATCGCGCCCAGAGCCCAAGCCAGTCGCACAAAACTTGTTTTCGTTGTTTGTTGTTGTTGATGTTGTTATTGTTGTTGCTGCTGTTTGTGGCCAGTTTTGCCTGGCCTGGCCAGAGTCAAGGCGAGTCTTGGCTGTAAAAGACTGCATAAAATGCAGCTGCAGGTCTGTTGGCTAACTTGTTATTGTTGTTGTTGTTGTTGTTGCTTTTGCGCACTTTTGACCGTGACCTTTTGGTAGAGTGGCAAATGAATTGCCTTGTACTAGCTGCGGCTCTCTGAACTCTTTGTGGCCATTAAAAATCGCATAAATATTAATTAAATTGTATGCAAAATGTGCTGCATACTTTGCGGACTCAAAATGACAATGACTAGCAGCGTCTAATGGCCAACAGCGCACAAAGGCCAATTTGTGTCAGGTAATAAGTTATTAAGTGAAACAGCAACAGCTAGAAAGGGACAGATTGTAACAGATATGGATTTAAAGAGGGAGAGGTAGAGGGGAGATAGGTAGAGGGAGAGATCGAGAGTGCTCGCCGAAGCAAAAGCACAAAAGACGGCAAATTGTTGATAATAAAATTAAAAATGTTTATCTTTGGCAACGTTGGCGCAAGAATCTACACAAAAGCCAAACGTTGAGCACAAAATGTATTACTAAAAACACTCTATGTATGTGTGTGTGTGTGTGTGTGTGTGTGTGTGTGTGTGTGTGTGCGTGTGTTCTGGTTCGCGAGAGAGCGAACCGAAAAAAGCTGGCAAATTGAATTTTCCCTGAGTAAAATTAAATTTTCCAAGGAAATTGAATTTTTTGATTAGTTTGCATTTTGCATCTCGCTCACTCACACACAAACACACACACACACACACAGAAATGTGTAGCAAAAGAATAAGAAGAAGCAGGAGGAGGAGCAGCAAGAACAAAGAGGAAGCAGCAAAGAGGAGCAGCAGCAGCAGGCACATGATTTAAAAGTAAAATGAAATTAAAAAACTCAATTTACGTGTGATATAAATGAAAGCAATTTTTCTTATTGCTTCTTCTTGACGGCTTTTTGCTTTTTGTTTTATCTACATAATTTGGCAAAGTTTTTTTTTTATGCATACTAAGTTGCTCAATTCGATACAATCGAATTTTTTCAAATTGATATAAGGCATAAGTTCTATGCCCAAAAATAAATCAAAGAACCAGCCAGCGAGTGAGCCTATAAAAAAAGGTCTTTAAACAGCGGGGGTTCCTCGTCTGAACCGCAATTTAATGGCGTTACGCCCCCCTCTTCCGCTGCAGCCAGATTTGATACCAGAACTCAACTTTACTCAACTCTTGACTCCATTTCAATTCAATTCAATTCAATTCGTTTGCGTGTCTTCTTTGGGCTCTTTTCTTATTCTTTTGCTGTTTTTATTTTTATTTGTATTTCTGCCGTTTTTTTTTTTGTTTTTTGTTTCTGTTTAATTCTTACACATTTTGCGTTTGGCGGCGGCGTCGAAGTATTTTTAATTTTCTGCCTTTTGCACTTTTGCAGCGTTTTTACCGACCATAAAAATAATAAAAATAAAACTCAAGCAATGCGCCAAGAACGAAAACGAAAATGAAAACGTGTACGAAATTTGCGATTTTAATTAAATGATATGAAAATTGCAAGGCGCACTAAAACGAATAAAAAAAAAAACAACAAAAAAAACGTGAAAAACTGGATAAAGAAAACTATTTGAGTCGAATATGGTTTGCTCTCTCTCTAATATGAATTTATATATAAGAATATAATTTTAATAAGGTTTTTCGAAAAATAAATAAATTAGTTTTAGTTATATTTTTTGTTTTGAGATTCAAGTTCTTAATCAAAGAATTTCCATTCTATAATAGAAAGTTCTTATCCCTTTTATTTTTAAGCATTATTGTTTTTAGAAGTGCAAGGTTTATGGAATAGTTGGAAAACTCAATGCAAGGCACAGGAAATGACGTTGCCAAAGGAAGCGGACTGTGTGTGAGAGAGATTCAGCTGGGTGTGTGTGGGGGCCAGAGTGTGTACATATAAATGCATATGTCTGTAGTATAAGTGTGGGCGTGGGTGTGGCAAAACGTGCCGCCTGATGAGACCGTACTGAATGGTTGGCCTGGTGAGGGGGTGTGGTGTGCCTGGTGTTGGGGGCTCGAGCTGGAGCTGTGTACCCTGTGTGTGCCTGTTTGCCTGTTCAATTATCATCAAGTCTTTTTATATCTTTGGTATTTTCGCGTGCGACATTTGAACTGCTTCAGCTGCAGCTGCGACGACGGCGGAGGCCAATTTATCAGTGGGAATGCGGCAAACTTAATTTGCCAAAAAAGTTCATAATGATAAACGTCATTAAATTATGTGGCGCGCATATTGAAACTCATAAAATAATAAATGAAAAAGCAAAATAAAAAAAAAAAAACAAAAAAATAATATGAAGGAAATGGAAAAACAGCAAATAAAATGGGCAGCAATATTAAAAATGTTGCCAACATTCTCTCGCTGTGTTTGGATGTGTGCGTCTGTGTGTATGTGTGTGTAAGGGAAGCTGGCAAAAATAACAATATAAAATGGCGGGCAGTTGAATGTTGTTGTTGTTTTTGTTGTTGTTGTTGTCGGTCCTTGCTACTGTTGCTGCGAAAATAGCCATTTTGCTTTGTAATATATTTTGTTGTGGTTGTTGCAGCTTTTATGGCTTTAGTTTGCTTGCAAGGCAGACACTGACCAAATAGCAGCACCTACACACACACACACATATATATATATATATATATATATATAAACACACACACACTCCCTTTTAATGACACATTAAAAGCAGCTTGTGTACTTTATTATTATTATTGTTTTGTTGCTGTTGATCGCAAAGAGTTGCTGCTTGTTGCTGCTCAACAGACCAGATTCAGCCGCAGAGCCCACATGATGTTGCACAGCTCATCGAGCTTTCAAATTAAAAGCGAAAAAGCGTGGCAAGCAGATGTTGTAAGTTACATTTATATAGATGACTGCAAATGCGGAAACTTCAACAACTAAAATCATCAGTTAATGCAATGCTTTTGCCTAACTTAATCTTAAATAATTAAATTAATTAACATTTTGTGTGCCACAAAATCAAATAGCTGAAAGCATAATCTTTTTGAATGACTTGCAATGGGGGTTTTGGGTTTGACATTTGCATAATCTCATTCGGCAAGTTCCGGTTTCCGGTTCGTGTTGCTACACTCATCACATTTTCATAACTTCCGCTGTTAGAATTTGTTAGAGGCCAAGTAATAATTACACAAATGTCCACCGAAAAAACGAAAACAACATCGACAACAACAAGAACAGTTTTTATCAACGAACATTATTTTCTCTGTGTGGAGTTTTTGACTTTTCATTTCTATTTGCCTGTTCTTGTTGTTGATATTGTTGCTGCTGCTGATGCTGTAAACTTTATGCATTAATTTTACATTTTGCTGCCACAAATGCCCCTCGCCTCCCCTCTCTCTCTCCCAGTGTGTGTGTGTGTGTGCCTGTTTGCATTAACTCGCCACATGCAAAATTTACGTTTATTTATTATGGCTGTGCCTGCAGCCAGGCGCCCCACAATTCCATCCTGCGCCTCCATCGACAAAGCTATGGCAAAAATGTGTAGCAAACATTTGTGTGAGATTCCATATATATATATATTTATTTATATATATATATATATACTATATACATATTCTGCAAAAGTTATGTAATTATCAAAGTTTTAATGCTGCTGCGAGTGAGATCTGGGTGCCAGTTTAAGCCACACCCACATCTCTTTGTATATATATATATATATATATATATATATAGTATATACATATATCATTCAACTTATATCATCTATTCAGCATCCTTTTAAATATTGTGTGTGTGTGTGTGATATTCTTTGTGTGCGCTTGAAGTTTGTTTAGCTCAAAAAGTTGCAAAACTGATCGCAATAATTTAAACAATATTTAAAGGCTTGTCATGTGCGCAATAACTTAAATTTTGCTCTAAAAACAAAAAGCTGCATAAAAGAGTAGAAAATCTGTTCTGGTCTTGTCAATTTTACAACATCGATTATTTAATATTTTGCTAAGTTTTATATTATGCCAAGATAACATTCTAAGGCAATATTTGTCTACTGCTGGCAAGGAAATTAAATATGTTGAGCTGAATTTGAAGCTGGACTCCAACCATATCACAGCTGTGAGATTGACATGAATTTTGGTCGGGTCGAGTGGGGTCGGATGGGGTCATTTCTGCCTGCCTTTTGATGTGCTTGCCACCAGGTAGTCAGTCGTGTGTTTGTTATTGTTGTCCAGCAGTTCATTAGCAATTCAAGAAAATATTTGACTTAATTAGCGCATAAATTTGGAATTCATTGCAAATTGTTGTCATATTTTAGGCTAGAAATTTGGCTAGTTTAGTGTGGGGTAATTAGCGGGCTGCTGCATTGTTTAATGTCTGATGGACTGTTGTGTTGGCAACCGTTGCGAAAAGTAATAACAGCTGGCAACTGCTCCTCACTCCTCACGTTGCAGTTTCTTCTTGGAATTTGCATAAAATTCTAATTTAACTGTTTCTTATTCTTATTCTTCTTCTTGTTAGCAGAAGCAATAGCATTAGTTGCTCCATCTCTTTCCCACACACACACTCGACTTTCTGTTACATATTATGATGCAATTTATTTTATTTTCTCTTTGTATTTCCAGCAGTTTCTTATTATTCTTCTTGTGTTTGCGAAGGAGCGACAGAGAGAGAGAGAATGAAATTGAGAAAGAGAAACAATTTTCCATTATTTATTTTAGTTTTCTTTCTCTTTCCATGGCTGCCATTTTGTTGGTGTTCGTTTTTGTTTTTGCTGTTGTTGATTTTGTTGTTATTGTTGTTGTTGTTGGTTTTTTCTCATGGCTGCTTCGATTATTTCGCCTGCTGCTTCCTCTTCTTATTGCTTTGCTTTTGTTTGCTTTGCTGCAAACTTTGTCGATTGTTGTTATTTCTCTACTCATTGCTTTTGTTGTTGTTGTTGTTGTTATCATTATTATTGTCGTTGCTGTTGTTGTTGTTGTTGTTGCTTTCGTATCTGTGGCAACACATTATTTATATTTATATGTTTATTTTATAGTTTATTCATGCAAATTGCTATAAAAATTGCCTTTATTTTTACATTTTTGCCCGCTTCGTTTGCTTTTAAAGCAATCCAAATTGACAGCAGTGGGGCGCTCGAGCGACACGCGGGAGCGGAAGTGGGAAGAGGAAGGGAAGAAAGGGGCAGGCCGATGTTCGGGCGGTCGTGTGGGTTGTGCACCTCAGCTGTGGCACGTAAGAAAATCAATAAGCTTCCTCAACGGTTTCTTCTTTTTCTTTCTTTTTTTTTATATTTTTATTATTTTGTTTTCTTATACCCTGTTTTATTTTTTTTATTCTTTTTGCGGTGTCTGTATTTTTTTTTTTTAATTTCTTGTGCATGCGCGTTCGTATGAATTATTTATAAACTTGCCTCGCAGCCGGCCCCCAAAATGCACAAGCAACAATTTTTATGGCTGCTCGTTTGAAAACAAAATATCTGCATTTTTTATTACTATTATTTTTTATTATTAGCTGCTGGAATTTCTGGCCCAAAGAGTTTCCAGTTTTTGCTCTTATTATATTGTTCGGTTTTTTTTTATTTTGTCTTTTTGCAAACAATTTTCTTTAATGTTTTTTGCATAGTAACAAATATGCAAGAAAAAACTGTAGAAATCTAAAAAATGTTGCAGGCATTTTAAGCGCAAGCACACACACACACACATACATAGATACATACACTCTCGCACACACAAAATATGCAAAATATTCAAATTTTCAAGTGAATTGGAATTTTAAGCAAATGAAATGTGTTTAGTGTGAGTTGTTGAAGGGCGGTTTTAAAAGTTTTCTGACTGCAAAAAGGGTTGCTCGGATCTTTTTTGTATTGGTAGGGGGAGGGGGCTAGTTGGAAGGGGGTGAGTGGGGGGTGAACATACTAATGGATGCGGAAGTTAATGGGGGCTTGAAAATTATTGGTTTGGGCAGCTGGGTAGTTGCCAGGCGACGAGTTTGTTTATTATGCGAAGGAGGGGGCGCGAGGGGAGTTGGTGGTGGGGTTGCACTATCAGCAGGAATGTTCTACACAAATATTCATTTTAGAAGCATGTCAGTTGTGTATAGGTGTGTGCTATATGCATAATGGAACCAATTAAATTGAGCTTGCCAACTATTGAAAGTTATTGCCAAGAATTCCGCGTAATAACCAAATACTGACTTAACTGCCTTCTCTGCCATTTGGCTTAACAAGATGATTAAGTGTTCGTTATGGGGGCAACGTGGCAAATGACAGCTGAAAAAACTTTCGAAATAACAACATTAGAGTGGATATTAAGTTTGCTGAGCACATAATCAGCTTTAACTACTTAACTTAAATTAGAAAGATGTGCTCGAAATTGTGAAGGCGTTTTTGCATTAAGAATGCAAAAACATTAAAAACTTTAGTTCAAACAAAAATAGATATAATCATAGAAAACTTAATTTGATTACAATTTATTTACTCAATTTAATTAAAATCGATAGAAGCAGCAAATTTCATTAAGACCTAAAACTCAAGACGATGCTGCCTTTGGGGCCAAAATTGGAAGTCTTAGTCAACGCCCCTGGAGCCAAAAGTGCAATGCAAATTTGCGGAAAATGCAGCCAAGCAAATAACAACAACAACAACAACAACAACAACAAAAACAGGAACAACATCAGTACATAATGACAACAACAACAATAACAACAACAACAAAGAGAAGAGCATAAAACGAGCGCATTAAAAATTAAAAACGCTCAAAATTCATTTAATACAGGTTTCAGGTTTTTTGCTTTTCCATTCGGTTTGCTTTTGCCTCGAGAGAGTGCACGACAAAATCAACACACACAATATACACAACATGTGTGTATATTGTATGTGTATGTGTATGTGTTTGTATAGGTAGTGGGCGAGGCGGTAACCAATACATGGATAAAGTGCACATTACCGTCGCGTAAAATGTAAAAGGAAGAAAACTACGAATATTTTTCGTATGCACGCCCAATTTAAAATTAATTGCCAGACACAAAAGAACAATAATGATGATCAGCCTGATGATGATGATGATGGTGATAATGTTGGGCAAAAGCACGAGGATTTGGGGCGTGTTGCAGCAGGGCGTGCCCTTAAATTGCGTTGTGTGTGCGTACGTGTGTGCGTGTGTGTGTGTGTGTTTTCGTTTGTGTGGGTGTTGCCATAGTTTGACTGTGCACTGAAGTATGCATGCAGAAAATTAAAATTAATAATTTATGTAATAAAACAACAGCAGTCGAGCAGCAGCAGCAAAAGCAGAACCCAAGACCCCAAAACAAACAACAACAATAAAAAAAAACACACACAATTTAAGCCAAATATGTATAAATTCATTATATGAAAATCCCCTTTTGTTGCATGTGCTAAATGTAAAATAAGAACAAACAATTTAAAAAAATTATTATCCATAATTGAGCAGCGGTTGTCGCTGTTGTTGGGCGCCAACAATTATGCGACAGCTGTCCAAGCCCTCTTTGCCGGCCGACTTCAAATTGGTCAGGAAATTGCAGAAAATTGTAGGGCTGGCCAATTTGTTACAAGCAATGGGCGTGGCAGATTTTTAAACTGCACGCAAAGTCACAACACGTATACAATGTATCGACAGACAGTTACAATTAGCACCACGCTACATAATTAATAAAATAATAGCTTTAACTAAATACAACGCGGTACAAGAAAATTGCAAAGTTAGAAAATCTGCCAAATAGTTTGCAAGACCTTTGAAGTTAATCTTTAATAAAATCAAGTTTGTGTATGGAAATATCATGGCCAAATCAACTTGATGTTGACTTGTTTTTACAAGTGTTGCATTAACTGCTTAATTGTCTATTGTCGATTACGGTAAAGATAAAGATCTTATAGTCAATGCATTGCAAGTAGTTTTCAAGCATATTTCAAGTTCTTTCTTTCACACGCTTCATATTCAGAGCTAATAAGGCTGGCATCTTCTCAGATTGCCTTGGCAAATAGATTTCTTTGCCAAGAGTTTTTTGTCTTGATTTTGTTACTTGATTGCTGCTGCTGTTGTTGCTGCTGTTGTTGCTATTGTTGCTGGTGTTGCTGTTTACATTGGCTGGGCATAAAACAATCAGGCAGACAGCAACAATCAACAAACAAGCGGCTGTTGTGCATTTTTTGTTGTTGTGTTATTGCTGCTTCTGCTGTTTCTTATTCAGTTTGTTCTGTTTGCTGCTGCTGCAGCTGTTATTTGCAGGCAAAGTTAGTTTTGTGGGCCCAACCCAGGCAATAATAATAACAGCAATAATAACAAACAACAGCAACAACTACAACAGCAACAGAAAACAGCAGCAAAAATGTACAACATACAACGTCAAACTTTAATTGCATAATTATGTGCAGTTTGCAATTTATCATTTTCATTTTTCCATGTTGTCGTTTTTTTCTCTTTTCGTTTTGTTTCGTTTGGTTTTGTTCCTTGTTTTCTTTGCTGCTGTTGCTTTGGCCTTGCACAGAGTACTTTAACTTTGTCGCAATGAAAGTAACGCTTGGAAAAATATGCTTTTTAATTGCAATTGGTAAATATGGTCGCCCCTGCAAACTCGTCTCTTAGCTTATAAGCCAAATTGAGCTGCCATATTTTTAGTTAAATACAACCCACTATTAATTCGTAAAAGTTTTTAGTCATGCTTATGGGATTTTGTGAAAATGATACCATCTGAAAAAGCTTGATTTTTTCAGTTTGTGTTATATATGAACCACTTTTGCTTAATCGATTTGGTTTTTAAATTAATATAGCTATTTGACTCTGTTTGGAGAGGGTAGCTAAACTTTGGCGTACTTCAAAATGTTCTTCTTACTTTGCTTTGTTTTTGCTTGCTGTAATTTATGTGTTTGCTGCTGCTGCTGCTGATGCTGCTGCTGCTGCTGCTGATGCTGCTGCTAGCTCTGCTGCTTCTGCTGCTTCTTCTGTTTTGTTCGCTTTTGCTGCTGCTCTAAATGAAGGAAGCAGAGCCAACATCAAATTTAATGCAGCGCAAATATTGTGCATATATACATATATATATTTATATATATATATATAAATGCACATATAAATATTTATATACATAAATATATGCATATATAGATATTTGGTTTTGTTTGCGTTTTTTTTTTGTTTTCTTCGTTGTGGCTTTTGTAGTTTTCGCTTTTTGTTGTTGGTTGTCACGCCCTTTTGTCGTGAGGCGGCGGCTTTCTGGTGTGTTCGCTTTATTAATTATAATTTATGTTTAATTCCATTCGTGCTTATCGCATCGCTTCAAATCGGCAAATGTTCATTTGTGGCCAACCAAATCAACCACCCGCTGCCCTTGGCCCTTGCTCCTGAAAGTTGCAGACTGGCGTGCGTAGGAAATCGTATTGGCAATCAAGCAATTAGCGAGTGCCATCAAATTTGCATTAGCCAGCCAGACAGATAGAAAGAGACAAATAGAGAGAGACAGAGAGAGAGATAATGACAGCAACAGCGAATATACATTCTAGACTTATGTACAACAACAACAACAATAACAACAATCTTGTGCATTTGCAATGTGACAAAGTTCATGTCTATGAACGTTTTGGCATTTTGGCTGACGTCTCGAGTATGGAGGGTGGTAAGTGGGCGGCTAAGAGCAGCAGCAGTAGCAGCAGCAGCAGACGTGTGTGGTTTGGGTACAGACGGAGTTGCAGCCAAAAAACAAGAACAGCAACATCTTTGCGAGAGTCTGCTGAGTGATAGAGGGACGGAGAGATTCGAGCGAAAGCGCAGAAAATATTGAAAAACAAAGAAAATTAGTGGCACAGCATATGGTTGTGTGCATGTGTGTGTGTGTGGGTGCAAAAAGTTGACTGCCAAAGACAACAACAGAGAACAGACAACAAACAGCAGAGGGCAGGCAGCAGACAACAGACACCGAATGAGCGACCAACGCGACGTATAAGCAATACCAATACAATGGCGCCGTTTCATGTTTTAAGGGTTGAACTAATCACAGACAACGTACGTGTGAGTAACTGGGTGTGGGTGTCGGTGTGTGGGTGTCGGTGTGTGTGCCGGTGTGTGTGTGTGTGTTGTGTTTGTAGCTGCGCACACGAACAATGGCTTAGAGCAAACTCCCCAGAGAAGTAGTCAGCAGCCAGTCGATTCGTTCACAATGAGTCAAATTGCAAATTGGCTGGCCAAATAAATGCGTGGCATCACACACACACACACACACACACACACAGAAACTGAAACTAAAACACGCTCAAAAGTATGCTATGCTAAATTGCGCCCCAGCTTAAAGCCAACTCAAAATTAAAGTCTAACCCATGAAAATGTGGCAAAACACAAAACAAAAAAAAAAAAACAAAGTAATAAAAATAGCTGAACGCAAAACGGAAACAACCCCCGTGTGCACACTTAATGCATGCCAAAATTAAAGCGACTCCAAAGCCGCCCACACACACACACACACTCAATATACACATAAAATATATATGTGTTCGTGTGTGTGTGTGTTTATATACGGCATTATAGACGCGCATTTCATATGCTGGGGTCGGGGGGTGGCAATTGAAAAGCTTTGCTGCTGCCATCGTCGTCGTCGCATTTTCTTGCTTACTTTATTTTTTTTTTTTGTTTTTTTTTTTTCCAACAGACTCACAGCTAAGTGCGGGCAGCTTGTACAGTAACCAGTTAAAAGTAACAGCAACATCTAATTAAGAATATATTTTCCTGCTTTAAGTAAGAAACGTCTCAAAAAGTGAACAGGTTGCAAAAAGTAATGTCAGCGAGAAATATATATTCTTATCCTTAACAAGTTTGTTCTTATTTTCCAAATCAATCTTAATTTTTAAAGCACATTTTTGGCTTAAGATTGTAATTCTTAATTTGAGCATAACTTTTATTTAGAAGAAAAAATCCAAAGTTTGACTGTCGTATTACATTTAAATTTATATAAATTGTAATTATAATTTTTGAATAAATAAGCGTAGTTACTAAGCAACCCTCGTATGATGTGCTACATAGACAACATGGCGTATGCATGTAAGTGTGTGTGCGTGTGCTAGCCATGCACATTTATCAAGTGTATATATGTGTGTGTGTGTGTGTGTACATACGTATATAGATGTATGTGTAAAGTCGAAGCTGAAGTTGCTGCTATGTACAACAACAACAACAACAACAGCTGAGCTGAGCTGTGTGTGTTTGGTGTTGGTGTAGGGGGTTGGGGTTGGGGCTGCATTGGGGGTTGCTGGAGCTGCGACGCGTAAGACAAGCAAGATGGATGGAGCCTGACAGAGGGGATGAGCGTGGAGTGAGAGCGAATCAGTGAGTGAAAAAGAGAGAGGGAGAGAGGGAGTGAGCGAGAGAGCAGGAACAGTAAATAAAAAAAAAAACAAGTACACAAGAAATTAACGAGCAAACAATTTTTATGGCAGCATTTTGTGCCTTAAAGCGCTTAATGCGCTTTATGGCTATACATAGATGTATGTGTGTGAATTGTATAAATGTGTGTGTTTGTGTGTTAGTTGAAAAATGTTTTAAAAATGACATGCTTCGAAAGTTTAAGCAATTTATGTTCATTTTAAATTGAATTTCAAATTTATTGCAGCAATTTTGTCTGCCTTGCTGTAAATTTATATATATATATATATATATATATATATATGTGTGTGTGTGTGTGTGTCGCAGGAAGCGGAAGTGTTTGGCTTTTGTGTAAAGCTGTGTGTGTTTGCTTGCGTAAAGTTGTAAATTTCATTCTTTGTTGCTGCTGCTGCTGCAAAGAAAATTAATTACACAAAACAAAACAAAAAAAAATGCGCCTGAAAAGCGTTTTGTCTTAAATTGAATTTAAATGTCAGATGCACTAAAACTTGATTTAATAATTAAAGGCAGCAAGCATAAAAAAATCTGAAAATGAAGAAGCAGAAGAAGAAGAAGCAAAAAGCCTGTTGAACTTTGCTCAACCTCAACGAAGGTCGATCAACTTTTGTCGTTGTCAAAAGGGAAATGCCCGAAAATTGGGAAACCTTTTGCGACTTCTGCTTTCGAATCGCAAAAAGGCAAAAAAAAACCGAGGATTTGGGATTGCCTCAGACAATTGGCAGACGTGTCTGCCAGTTGACGCTGAGCCGGACACAAAGCCGGTTAGCGGACACAAAAAAGGAAGAACCAAATTTGTTGAAAAGAACATGCAGAAATATCGCTACTGCCACAGGTCCTTGACTCGGCAGCAGCAGCAGCAGTAGCAACAGTTGATAAGGCGACAGCCACAACAACAACAAGACGCCAATAAAAAAGGACGCTGACTCTGACAAAAGGTTGACGACTTTTGCCAGCCCAAAAGGATACCAAGAAGAAGTCGGAAAAAAATCTAACCAAAATAGAAACAAATTTTAGGACACAACGGAAATGGAAGTGAAGCCAAGCCAGGCACATTATGAGCCCTGTCAGCCCAAGGATATTTGAAGCAACAACAAATCCTTTGGTTTTATTTTTTTTTTATTTTCCCTCTCTCATCGTCTCTCGTCAAAAGGGTCAAGTGCGTGCGCGTGGCGTCCTTTGAACTGACACCCGAGCAGGAACCCAAGGCAAAGGGTTAGTCCACCCCGGACATAATGAAGCACAATGACCTTTTTTTTATATTTTTTTCTCACACAGCCTTTGGCTTATTATTAGATGAAGCGGAGGTTTTTATATTTGCACGACCTTGGCCCAGTCAGCGCCCCGCGGGTCTGAAGACCTTGAACTTCGCAGAGGCAAAGTAAGCCGCAAAAGAGCCTTGACATTGAAATGGATGCCTCGTAAATGCTGCCACTTTTGTTTTTGTTGTTGTTGGTTTTGTTGTTGCTGCTGTTGCGCGAGCTTTTTGGCTCGGTCAGATTTCCAATTGGCAGCCTGAGGGCCGCTTTGACGTGGCCCCAAAACAGCAACAGCAAACAGTCGACAGCTGTTGCCAGTTTGCCACTTTGCCAGTTTCCCAGTTGCCACATTGCGTGGCCTTAGCAGCCGCTTTCATTGTTCGGCTTAAGTAACATGGATCGCACACTTAGCAAGCAGCAGTCGGCACACTCGAAAAAATTAATGGGCTTGTCATTGACATGCTTTTGGTGCTACATTTTTAAGAAAGTCAATTTCTAAAATTAAATTTGTTATCTTTGCAAACACTTAATTTATCATTTGATTTAAATATGAATTTTATATAATATTTTTAATATTTTAATATTTTATATTTGACATACATTTGTAGCTAAGAAATTGCTACCAAAAAAATAATAATTAATATATTATAAATTGGCAAATGTTTAAAATGTATCAAACTTTATGTAAACTAATGTTGTTTATATTAGAATATTTTACTGCCAATTACAATATTTATTCGGTAGTCTTTGACTTTATTCCATAGCTTTGCTAATTAGTTGTCCAAGTTCTGTCGTAAGTTGAACTGATATTTAAATAATATTTTTAGCTATATATTTGACATATATTTGTAGTTAAGATATTATAGATTAATATATTATTTATTGGCAATTGTTTAAGATTTATCAAGCTTTATGTAAGTTAATGTTTTTTATATTAGAATATTTTACTGCAAATTGCAACATTTTTGTTTGCTAATTAGTTGTCCAAGTTCTGTCGATATTTAAATATCATTTTTTATATTGCATATTTTTTTTGCTGAGTGTAGCATTACTGCGCCCCTCAAGCGCTGGCTCATATAAATAAACCGCAACAAGCTGGCAACAACTGGCAACTGGCAACTGGGAGCTGGGAACTGGGAACAGCTCACGTGCTGCGTGTGCCAAAAGTCTGCCTTTTGGCTTCCCCTTGGCCACGTCTCGATTACGTTTCGGTTTGGGACATCACAAGTGGTGCCAAGTGCTGCTGCTGCTGCTGTTGCCGTTGTTGCTGCTGTTGCTGGGGACGGACAAACAGTTGGACGACAAATTGTCTGCATGCTGCCAAGTTGCCAGTTCGCCTGCCTTGCGTCTCTGGATAGCTGCCTGTTAACTGGCTCTGGCTTTGGCTCTGGCTTTGGCTTTGGCTCTGACTCTGCCGTGGGTCTCTTTTTTACGAGCCACATGTAAGCTCTTTGGGTATAGTATCATAGCCATGGCATCGCCCAAGCTCACGTAGGAGTCAGCCTGTCGTCGGTTGAGGCAACTGCCACTGCTGCCACTGCTGCCACCGCTGCCACTGTTGCTGCTCTTTGGTTGCCGCAATCACAGTCTGCTTGTCTCACTGTCTGTGCTCCCTGTCACGGTTGGTGGTGCCGACGCAAACGGCTACTGAGGTAGCCGCCGTGGCGCCTCAACTTGTTCAACATGCTGCCTGCGCGTTCTTTTTTTTTTGTTATTTGTATCTCCATGTTTTTATGTGTGGTTTGTTTTTTTGTATTATTTATTTTGTTTTGAGTGATGGCCAAGGTGTGGTAAAGTTGCGGACATGCTTTGACATTGTGTGGCCAGTTAGCAGTTGGATTGCAACCCGTTGAGCGGCTTTTCAGCGGCGCCTAATTAGACGTTAAGTGCAACGCGCCGTCTACCATTCAAGTGGGGCAAAGACACACACACACAGCCACACACAGATTTACTGACAGCCACTGTTACCGACTGGGGGGTCGCCTGGAGGGGGGGGCGGCACAATGCATGTCCAAACATTGTGACAGCTGATTGCATCGCTGTGGCATGTGGCATGTGTGCGTTGACTAATTGCCGCCAACGACGCGTCGCAACGTTTGCAAACGTTGCACGCAGCCACACGACTCGTTTTTGTCGTCAAATGTGGCAGCAAAAAAAAAACTCACTTCATTTCAACGGGTGGCAGAATGTGGGAGTTGCCACTAGGCTATAAAATGCAACATGACTGCGTCAAATGTGCTAACAGCGAACACCGTGCAACAAAGTTAAGTTTGTGCAACAAATAATATTTATATTAATTTAATATTTAATTGCATGTTTTTTCAATCTACTCTTAAATAAAGTAGAGAAATATATTGGAACACAAATTAATTTTAATTGAATTTATTTATTTCCCAAACATGCAGCATAATTAATAAATTCGTTCTCAATGAGTAGGTTTAGATTATTCAAAATAAATTAAAATAAATGTTTAATATAATAATTACTAATATATGCAAATATATATAAATATATTAACAGTTATCCTGTTTGGGAATTATTGTTTAATTATTCATTATTGCCACAATTTATAATCTTTTTGAACTAGTTTTATGATGTTGAAAGTCGATTTTGAGCTTTACATATTTAAATTAAATGTATATTTAAATATGAATAAATAATACAGACATAAAATATAAATAAAATATATATTTTTTTACAGCTTGTGTAATTAATTCAGGCCACTAATGGAAACAACTAGTTGCATAGTGTTGGGCAAAGAAACACCAAACGATGACCATTTGGAGTGGGCTGCACACATACATACACACATACAGAGACACATACATATGCATATGTATATACAGTTACGTTATGCAGATTGCATGCCGCGAGGGCAACAAGTTGCAGCTGGCTGGCTGGCTGGCATGCGACATTGACCGTGGACCGAGTCCGGGATTGGGATTGGGATTGGGTTTGGAATTGGGTCGGCCTCTGGCCAACAAAGGCCGACACGGACATGAACAATGGCCTCCGAGAGTAGCGCAGCCATTGCCAAAAATGAGAAAACAACAAAAAAAAAAAACGCTTGCAACTAGTGCTACATGCAAACATGAATGCCGCAGCTGACGTGGCGCGCTGCACGTTGCACGTTGCTCGCGGAATGGCTGGCTGGCTGGCTGGTTGGCTGGTTGGTTGGTTGGCTAACTGGCTGTGTAGGTGTCAAAGAGTTGGAGAAACAACGCTTTTCGGCGTTGTCCTTGCTAAATCCCAAATGGCAACGTGTGCTGCTGTTGCAATGACTATTTCATGCCTTGTGTGTGTGTCTGTGTGTGTGTGTGTGTAATATTCTTTTTTCCACTTTCAACAGTCAGGCGATGAAGGTCACAGGCTGCCAATGCGACCTGCATTTTTTTTTGGGGCAACGTGGTGGCAGTCAAAATGGCAGCTGTTGCCAGCTGTTGTAGTTGTTGTTGTTGTTGTTGTTCTTGGTCACTGGGACAAGCGAACATAAACTTCACTTTCACCCAGTCACCCAGAGGCAGAGACAGAGGCAGAGGCAGTGGCAGGCAGAGGCAGCAAGCCTGGTTGCCTGACAGGCAACCAACAAAAGGCGAACATGGACCAACTTTTGCAACTGTTGCAAAAGCGGCAAACGGAACTGGGAACGAGGTAACCAGCAAGACACCCAAGTCTAAAAGAAATACCCAAGACCAAGACGAAGACCAAGAGCAACACTCAGACCAAGTCGCAGACCAAGTCCCAGACTCAGACCCAGATTCAGAGAAATTCAAAGGCAACCGCAGCAGCGAAACTTAAGGAAGCTGCCACAGTCGCGCTTTCAGCTTCAGTTTCAATGTCAAGCGTCGCAAACGTTAGAGGCACGCAGAGTCAGAGTCAGAGTCAAAGCCATGAGCCAAGTGGCAAGTGGCAAGTGGCAAGTACCAGGGAGACCGCAGCCAGTCCAGAGCCACTTGGCAACTTGTTGCTCACATTGCCATTTTATGGAGCAACGTGATTTGGCTACGACTTCGACTTCGACTCGCTTTCTGGCTGCTAAGGATGTGGCAAGCTGCCTTGCCCCTGCCCTTCCCCTGCCCTGCCTTGCCTGTTGACTGTCTGCCAACGTTGTCTCGTTGTCTGGCTGCGTTTTTATGGGCTTTGCCAAGGAATGTCAAGTTGCTGGCTGGAAGTGTGTGGCTTTGTGTGTGTGTGTGTACTTGTGTGTGTTTGTGTGTGTATGTGTGTTTGTGTGTGTGTTACTGCAATGACGACATAATCAACGCTTCATTGACGGGGCGAATGTGGACATGAACACAGCTGTTGTCGCAGCCGTTTTACAAGACAAATCGTCAGATTAAAGCAACAGCAACAGCAACAACAGCAACAACAGCAGCAACAGCAGCAACAGCAACAGCAGCAGCAGGATGAAGTCGGCAGCAGCAATGACTATCAACTTTTGGTTAACTTTTTACGAGCACTCCGAAAGCGGCAGGCAACAGGAGTCGCTCTGTGTGTGGCAAGCTGCGCAGCAATTCCTTACAAATGTTTCATGTTGCACATAGACATGAAATGTAATTGCCTCCATGTGTGTTATTGTTGTGCACATAACAACATATTTAATAGGACAAACACAGTTATGAGAAATGAGATAAATGTTTCAGACAATATTTTAATTTTAATAGAAATTATCTCTAATTAGAATGTGGCAAGTGTCAAAAGTTGGGAGCACTGCGAGTTTAATGAGTAGCTGATTATTCTGGGAAAAACCTTCTTAGTTTATGACAACAATTTTCAGAACTCAATTCAAACTTATGTAAAACGATTTACACATTGTCATCTTAATAAAAAAAATGATATGTGAGTGATTTTGAAATTTTGAAAAGAAAAACAACTGTTGCGCAGCAGTTGTGTGTGTGAGTGTGTGTGTGGGCATTAAATGGGAAAAGTTTTTACACCGCGACGACCTTGTAAGGCAGGCAAAGAGGCAGCGGGGCAGCGGGGCAGCGGGGCGAACCCAACCCGTCAGGCAGCGTATTATGGAAGTTGCGTGTCAAAGCCAAAGCCAAAGCCGGCTAAGGTCAAAGTCAGCCTCTGTCTAGCGCGACGTCAGTGGCCCAAACGGTCCGTTCCGATTCCCCAGTCGCAGACAGACCCGGCCCCTTCACCTCCCCCACGACAAAAACAATTCATGACTCGACGCGACTCGCTATGGGTCTGCTCTTTGGGTCTGCGACTGGGTCTGCGACTGGGTCTGCGTCTGGGTCTGGGTCTGGGTCCACTGTTTGGGTCTTGCTACGTGCGGCACGTTGCTAC
The DNA here is from genome assembly GCA_035042345.1 of Drosophila fungiperda. NCBI lineage: Eukaryota > Metazoa > Arthropoda > Insecta > Diptera > Drosophilidae > Drosophila > Drosophila fungiperda. The sequence goes on from JAWNLM010000021.1 coordinate 1,611,890, forward strand.
TTCAATGCCCTGCCCGCCTTTGGTGGCGCAACTTTATCTGCCTTTTTCACACTTGTGTTTTACACTTGTAGCGAGTATTCTGCTTGTGGCATAAACTCTGGCAATTTATGCTTTCCATTTTTATATTAAACTGAGTTCAGTTATTCAAAAATTAAACTCTAAATTTAGATAAAGTAGAAAATATTAAAATGATTTTACAAATTGACAGACTTTGCCTGTAAGGAATTTTATCATTAAAGTTTAACTTCAATTGAGTTATAGAAATTTAAGCTTTACGATGGTTTTTATGGTATCAATTCTTATATACATTTTTCACATAATCTGATGTTAATTTTTAACAAACGAACTTAAACAATTCTCGAGTTCTTCTGTACAATTGAAGTTTTCCAAGTTATTTCGAATAAGCTGAAAGTTTGTTTAATTCGAAGTTTGAAAGGGTATTTCCAATTCGACATATTTTTAAGCTTCATTTTATTTTGCTGATGAAGTTGCTTGTCAGAAAGAGAGAAGGGGAGATACAGAAAGAGAGAGAGAGAGAGAGAGAATGAAAAATGGTTGACCCTAGCTAGCCTTGCCAATGACTCGGCGAGTTGACTGCGTGCAACGTGTTGCGGCTGCTGGTTGCGAATGGATGGATTATGTGGCTGCTGCTGGCTTTGGCTTTTTTGCGCACTCAACTTTTGCGTGCTGGACTCTGAGTTGGAAGGGGTCGCAAAATTGGCAGACGCGTTGCCCATTTGCCTGCGCAAACAATGCGGATGGGATGCCCCAGCGTGATGACGTGGAAAATGTTTGCCGCTAGAGGCATTCCAAATGGGTCTACCACTGAGTCAGCCTTCGATTCCCATGCCATGGACTGAGTGGACTGAGTGGACGGGGTGAAAGGGGTGAACGGGTTAAGCCGCAGACAGGCTGTCTACCGTTTTGTCGCGTGACTTATTTAGCTATCAACTGTGAGTTGAGTTGTGAATTGTGAATTGCGATTGTAAGTGTGACCCGCAATAAAGTCAAGTAGCTGAGGGCGCATTAAACACACTTGGTTGGTTGCACTTACCCCAGTTGTTGGCGTTCCATTGCCAGCGGCAACGGCTGTGGCATTCACAACGGCGCCACTCGCACTTCCAACGGACTTGCCCTTGCCGCGTCCGCGCTTTGCATCTGGACGCACGGGTTGACCGTCGGCACCGTAAACGATCTGCGAATGCAATAAAATGTATACAAAAAACGAATTAATTACAATATACTTGAAATTGTTTGTTGTTTTAAGTTCTTTCTATCAAATATTTAAACGCATATGCTAAAGTTTTAGGTAAAAATAAAAAGTTATTCTTCATCTGTTTTCTTAAAAAATATTAATTCCTCTCAGAAATTATTCTGATAATTGGTTAACAGAATCAGCTTATCCAAGTCACACACCAACAATGTTAACAGCCATTTATAAGTCGTTGAGTTTTTAAGGACAAATTGCAAGTACAACAAGCAGTTTACAGTAGGCGCACAAAGTGAACATTGTCATAGCCAAGTCGCAAGCCAACGCTGCTAACAGCTACACAAATTTATAAGGATGAATATGTAGGCAAGCAGTGCAGTGCAGTAATATGAGTACCACGCAACTATAAGACAAACATGCAGTAATATGAGTGCCACGCAAGTATAAGACAAGCAGTAGTTATAGTATTCACAAGCAAGCAGGGTACACAAGCAGTTTCCACCACGTAGAAACGGGCACACTGTGTACTTGCAAGCGTTTTGCGCGCGTTTTTTATGCACTGCTTGCTTAATTGTTGCAGAGACTTTTAAGAAACTGAATTAAGAAAATAAACTATTATTTTATACATGAAATACAAATGATAAAAGTAAATCGAATATAATTTTCACTTTGAAAATGATTAATTTATTTACGTATAATTAAAAAGACACAGCCGATGTCAATGAACTGTGTGCTGTATATCAATTTGTGGATCTTTTAAGTCTGCTCGGAAGATGAGCCTTTTGGTAATGCCAATAAGCATGACAAATGCTGCACATATTTTATTTGGATACTTAACGAGCTCTTTGGGTACTTGTGAAACCGAACTCGCCAACTATTTCCGGCGCAAAGTCATAAATATAATTCAGATAGTCTTAAGACACGGCTGCGTTTTAGGGAAAGCGCACAGGAACCATTAAGGAAAGTGGTGGGAACACACCACCAACGGTAAACGGTAAACGATAAACGGAAAATTGAAAATCCAAATGTAAGTGAAAAATCTTTCAAACGCCTCCACAACAAAATACATAAATACGAATGTGTTGTGTGCGCAGGCGCAGCAGCGGATCAGCCTAAAAATAGCCAGCAGCCAGACGAATGCGACATATGCGTCCAAAAGGAGCGCCAACTGCGTGGCAGGGTAGATTAGAGCGAGGGACTTGGGTTGGGGTTGGGGGATATGGCAATGTTATGTGGAAATGGACGTGGCTGCTTCGCAGGAGTGCTGCTGGAATGCTCTCTTGAGTGACAGACGGCTGCGCCTTAACGGTAAATAAGCAACGAACCGACAGATGCTGCTGCTGCTGCTGCTGATGCAGATGCAGATGTAGATGGAGGCTGTTGCAGTTGCAGTTGCCGTTGCATTTGAAGACTGTGGCAACATTTACAATGTTGGCACGCGCAGGCGCGCAGCTAGCAGCCGAGGCAAGAGGCAAGAGGCAAGAGGAGCGCACATGTTGCCAGCACATCACATCATCAACATGAAGATCTTCTGCTGCTTCGACAGGGGCACAAACGACATCCACTTTTAGCAGCCGTTGTCATTTCGGAAGCAATTATTTTAAATGCAAGCTGCAAGCGTGCCATGCTCCCAGTTTCCCAGTTTCCATTCTCAGGCTCCAGACGCAGACGCAGATGCAGACGCAGACGCAGTCGCAGAAGCCCCCTACAAAATGACGACAACGACGACGACATCTTGTCGATGTCACATGCGCCTCGGATTTTGGTTGCACATTACACACACACACACACACACTCACACACACACAGCTATAGATATATAACACTTGGGGCTGGTTGATCTAAAATTAGTCAAGCTAAGAGTTTCAGAGGTGATTTTCTCTCGAAATTGATATGCTGCTGCTGCATTCCCAGGGTACAGTTGTGCTCAAAAAACAACAGAAGCAGCAACAGCAGCAAGTTCAATGGCAATGATTAAGAGGGTGGGAGGGGGGGAGGTGGGAGATGCGCAGAGTGACAAAGTGTCGCATTGATATCGATCCCAAGGGAAGACATTTATAATTAATGCTCAAGCAAATATTAAGTATTTTCTATATATATTTTGACGACTGAATCCTTGAGAGAATTGACAGCCAAGAGGCCCATTAAATGCGAGCTGTTAGTCATTTATTAGGTGTCCTTAAGGAATCCAAGGAACATTAATTTTATATAAGTAACTCTACTTAAATTGTCATATTGCAGTTGATTCCTTTAAAATTTAAAATAGTATTAAACTGCAACTTGTCTTTGCTTATTGTTTATTTAACTGAACTAATTTAGCTTTTCACTTTCAATTTAAATGAATATTTTAAATTTGCAATTTTACCTCACTGCCTGAACTTAAAAATTTGCATATATTTTCTATTTTAAAAACATGTTCTTATCTCGAACTGAAAGTCTTTAATTTAGATTTTAAAATTCTAGAATGCATTTTGTACTCAACTCGGTTCATTTTTGTTACTTTAAGTGTTTGTTATTGGTAACTTATATTAAAGCCAAAACGCTATATTAATGACAATAAAAATGGCGGCCGGAAGTGAAAGCCATGTCGTCAACCTCTGCCCAGACACAACAACAGCCGGCACACTCAAAATCATAATCAAGTTAAACGAAGACGTCAAAAGGAGCCGACGAGCAACGAGGCCGACGACCTACAAAAGTCGCCTGAAATTGGGCCACAAATAGGCAAGCACACACACACACACACAAGCACACAGACACATATACACATGTATGCATACACATATAACGGGAGGCAATCAGAAGTCAGCAGCTGCTTCCTGCTCCTGCTCCAGCTCCTGCTCCTGTTGCTGCTCCTGTTGCTGCTTCTGTTGCCGTCGCTGACAGTTGATAAGCAGCAAAATGATTCCAAATCAATTTGGAAATCATTTTCTTTTTGCCACTTTGCCAATGTGTTTTTTTTTTTTGCTGACTTTATTAGCTTTAACTACTGAAACGCATGTTGACTTAATTGCCGTTATTAGCTCTTTTTTTATTAGGGCCAGCAGAGAAAAAAAAAAACGTTTTCGCAGCAGCTGCAAAACAATAATGAGACGCAATTTTGACTCGAACATTGTTGTTGGTCAGGCCTAAAAAAAGCCTCGAGGGCGACAAAAAAAAAACAGAAAACGTTTCAACAGGTAGCAAAGCCAAACCGCAAAGGCCACACGCACATACACAAGTTAAGACCCTGACCTAGGCCAAGTGGATTTCGGGTAGGTGCCAACAGCAGAGCGCAAAAAAAAAACCAAGGAAAATAAAAAAAATGAGCGCAAAATTTGTGGAGCTGCTGAGTAGCCCTATCAAAATGCTAAAAGCACCGCACATGCAGAGACTTCAGACTGTTGCGCCTTTTATGACACATTTGCCACGCCCCCTCGCTGCTGCTGTCCCTCCGCTAAGCCCAGTAGCAACAACAACAATAACAACAGCAGACGTCATCATCATCATAATGAGCAAATGGGCGCCCCATAAAAAGTTACCAGCGCTTTTAGGCAGGGCCAAATGTGCGTGTCTCTCTCTGTGTTGATATATAAATATATATATATCAATACATATATATATATATATAAATATATATATATACAAAAGTCTGTTGTGTGCAGCTTTTGGCAACCCTTCGCTTGATATATTTGCTGTGCTAAGAATGCCAACTTGTTGCCGCTTATTTGATTGCTTACTTTAGGTGCTGCTGCTCAGCGAAACCTTTATTTATCCCCTTCCCCCTCCTGTGTGGCATCTTTTATGCCACACTCTCTCTTTTGCTAAATGTCGCTGAGTGTCCTGAGTTCGTTCAACTGCCTAGGCAACCCTCGCTGTTTTTGACCTTGACCTGCTGCTGGTTGCTGCTTGGTTGACTTTTAAATATGCCAAAAAATATTAATTATTGCCTCGCTTTCGAAATGAGAAATGAGAGCAACAACCCTTTTGCTGTTTGGGGCGCCACAACAAACGTAACAGAAGACGAAGAAGAAGAAGAAGCAGATGAAGGCAACGAGGCAGGCAGCTGGAGCAGTTGCAAGACTTAGGCATGAAATCGATTTTCATAGCGACAAACATTATGTCCTTGCCATGCCCCACCCCCCTCCCACACACCCCTCTGAGAGCAACAACAAAAATGTTTTCAAGGTTAAGCGTACCTTTTGTCAAATGGGGGTAGAACTGGGGATAGAAGTGTGTGTGTTGGTGGGAGGGGGGTGGGGGAGGGTGTGCAGCACATACAATGCTAATCCTTGTTTATTTTGATTATCACTTTCGTGTGACGGCAGCAGGCAGCGCCACAAAACGTGGACAATTGTTGATTAGCCGGCGCTCGAATGTCCTTGAAGGTCCTGCAAATTGCGTGACTGACTCACTAAATGACTGACTGACTAAATGACTGACTGAATAACTGACTGACTGACTGCGCTGTCTGGCTGTCTGTCCTGGCTGCTAGGTGTTGAAATATGCGCCTGCTGCAAATCAAAAAGAAGTCCTGCTGATTCACGCTTAAACATGGCTGTTTGCAGCGATGATATATATACATATATATATATATATAGTCATATAAATATATTGTGTATATATTGTATATATATATAGTCGCTTATCCCATTTTGATTGCGGCTGTGCTTCTTTTATTTCGGGGGTTGACTTGTGCAATTTGGGGGTGGGTTTTTATATTATTTTCTTCTTTTTTTTTTGCTCGTCTCATTTTGCAACGTAATTGAAGCCAACCCCTGAATATATATATATATATATATGTATATATATGTGTGTATATATGCAGGCGGTTACATACCAGTTTTATGTGAGGGTTAGCTGCGTGGCAAATGCGTCATCTCCGATTTGCCACACGCAATTTAGTTGCAACATTTTCAATGTCAATGCGAGGCGCTTTCTTTTTTGGGGCGCGTAGCACTTGGAGAGGTGACAGCGATGCCGACACTTGGCTTAACTACCTTACTCAATCTGCCCCAAACCAACCCGTTATGACCAGCCTCCCCTTGTCAGCGATTCCCCCTCTCCCTCTGACTCACTCCCTCTCTCTCTCTCTCTGTGTTAAGCTTCGAGAGACCCCTTGAGATGTAACCATTTTGATATGTGCTAAAAAGCTCACTTCACAAATATATCAAGGTCAAGTTCAGGCTGGCTTGGGTTCTTGAGGGGTTGAGTGGGGTTTTGCGGACGGATAATGGTGTTGTGTGTGTGTGTGTGGAAGCGGGGCAATTTTTATTGTTTGTTGAGGTAGCAGCGAAAACGCTAAAAAAAAAGGGGTTACAACAAAACATTTGATGGCTGCATTGTGACACAATTTAAATGCCAACCAAAGGAGGAGTCGCGGCGCCAAGTGGGAGATTTGTGAATGAGTCTTGATTGGCCATCGCCAGTGGCAGACTTAACTCAGACTTGCAGACTAAAAATTGCTTAATAAAATGCGAATAAGCCTCACTAAGAATTAAGCAAATTGTTTCACAAATATTTCATTTTAAGAACCAACTAAAACTGATTGTGAATCAAATAAAAAAAAAAGACTTGCCACATTATTAGGCCAGCAAAGCGGGGTAGCAATTAACGACAGCTGTGCATTTTAGGCCTGGCATTTAAGCCCTGGCAATGTAATCCCTGAGGCATGCACACATTCCCATCCGGAGTTACTGGCTCAGACTGCAGTCAACTAATTAGTTGGCATCGTGTGTGTGCTGGCTGGATAAGTTGAGATTTTGTTCAACTCTGGCATTTTGTGGGCCAAATGATTGCTGGTAATGAAAGTGCATTAGTATTAAGGAGCGCTGTCTGAAGCAAGGATGTGCCCGTCAAGGATGTGCCAAGGCAGTCTAATGAATTAATTTGGAATTCCATTCCGTAGATTTAATTGAGTTGAAATCAAATTAAAAGCAATTTATTTTCAACCCTCATTGCGAATTTTTTTTGCTGCTGTTGATGATGCTTCTACTCTGCAGAACCACAACCCACATACACTCACACACACACACTTACACACACACACATACACACACACTCTTACACACTATCCTTTCATGCTGTGTCTTCTTTGGTTTTCAGTTTTTCCACTGTTTCTGGTACTTTCTAAAAGTGCGTGCGACGCAGCAAAAACATTGATGTGGAAAGAAAAAAAAAACAAAAATAGAAAATACAAATAAAAATAAAAATAAAGAAAAAGAAGTGAAGTAAAATGAAATAAAACTCGGTTTGAGCGTTCTTTTTGGGGTTGCAAATTATTTCAATGCCTGCATTTTGCCAGAGCTGCGACGAAAATCGATAAAAATGTGCCGCATCGTGGCAAGAGTGGCATGTAGATAATACCCGTACTTTTCTACCTACACACAAATCTATATATATATATATATATATATATATGGTTAATCTGCTGCATTGGTTTCTAATGGTGGGGGGGTGGGGGAGGCTGTTTTCATATTGTTGTTTTTATTGGAGTAGGCTGTGACTCTGTCGCTGCATTAATTCTTAATTTGTCGCGTGATTTCCGAGCGATGATTTATGCATTTGGCATTTGCCAAGCTTGCGCACAAATTAAAAAATAATTTCAATTGCAAACTAAGCAACAACACCAACAGCATCATTTGGAACAACAATTCAAATTATGCAACGGCAAAAAAACTTTTCGCATTCGGTTCGGCAACAAGAAATGCAAATAATGCGCTCGAGTTGACAGACCCAGCTACCAATTGCATTTGATAGAGAGAAAAAACCACCCACAACAAAATCCATTAAAATGCATTAAAAATGCGCAAAAAGCTGACAAAAAAAAATATACAAAATAAATAATGGGGAAATGGCAGAAAAAATAAGAAGAGAACTCAACGCTTAGAGCCAACAAATTTGTGTTTAATTTGGCAGCAGTGGGAAAAGTTGCAGTTGCAGTTGCTGCTGTTGCTGCATCTACTCAAAAATATCACATTTAATAAAGGATGTGCACAATTTGACACTGATTATGCAACGCTTCGACTGCAATATGAAAGCTGAAATTATTTCATATTTGTCAGTTAACAAATATGTAGAAAATTACTTAGTTGGCTTATAGAAAATGGTCAACTGAAAGAGGCAATTTCAAATTTCTTAATTGAATATCATTTTAAAAGACAGCGTTTATTTATTTCAAGCGATCATCTTAATAAAATTTGAACTTTGAATATAAATTTTTGCAGCTGCAGTTGAATATGAATATATATAAATATACATATATATATATATATATATATAAAATATATATTTCTTAATCTCTTGTCATACTCCTAAAATTGACCATAGTCAAAGTTACTCAGATTTGGTAAATATTGCTAACATTAGGATTTCTTAATGAAGTTTTTTTATTTCCCAATATTCTGAAAACTATATTTTATTAAAATTTCATGCGTATCTCAATAAAAAAAAAACTTAATGCAGATAAATTTCATGTCCAGATCAGATTTATTCAGCTAACAAGGAACTCCCGGGGAACAGAGTGTGTAAGAGTCGAGAGGATTGTGGCTGATGCAAATATATATTTTTGTGATTGTTGTTGCTGTTGCTGTTGCAGCTGCAGTTGCTCAGTAAAAGTGGCTTTTGTACGTACAATGACCTAGCAACACATAAAAAATGCAAAAAGTGGCAAGGCAGCGAGTCGCGCGCTTATATATGCAAAGGACGATGAGGATGCCACGATGGCTAAAGGATGCCAGTCCAAAAGATGTTGCTGCCGTTTGCTAGCCCCAAAGGCGAAAGTTTCCCAACAGCAGCACAACAGCAACAGCAATGGCAACGGCAACGGCAACAACTCAATTCAGAGCAACGGTTGCTGGGTGTTTGTGTGTGTGTGTGTGTGTGTGTGTGTAAGGATTCTGGCGCAACTTCAATAATAGTCAAGTGCAGTGAAGCGTTCTGTCAGCTGCAGCGAGCCAGCCTTGCCACACGCCCCTGCCACAAAAATCAAAGCTAAGCTCCCCTTTTGGCAGCAGTTCCCCATTTTATTTGCACTCGTTTCTTTGGCATTTTTATTTTATTTTTGACGCGGCTCCAGCAACATCTTTTGGCCAGCACGCGTACTTTTCCTCAATTTTCAATGGGTGTTCGTGTGTGTGTGTGTGTGTGTGTGTGTGTAAGTTTTGCATTTACCCTTGGCAAGGACTTTTGCCAAAGCAGGGAAGCCAACGCAGGAACAGCAAAAAGTTTTATTTGCACAGTTTTCTTTTTCTTAAACTTTTGTTGTGCGCCAAACCGAGGCGACGCCACGCCCCCCCCGAACCGCCCAGCGTAAAATGCTGGCTTGCAATTTGTACAAAACAGGTTTACATATAGTATATATATATATATATATATATACTTGGCATTTCCTGCTGATACATAAGCCAAAGTTGGCAAAGGCGTCATCTGAAAAGTGTAGCATACTTTTGAGTGACGCTTAGGAAATTTCTGCGTCGTCCCCTCCAAAACGAAAAACGAAAAACGAAAAACGAAAAATGGAAAATTTTTATAATTAACAACGACAAAGTAGCTGGAGAACAAGTCCAACAAGAGCAACATGAAAGTCACAGCATCAGTTTATCAAAGGCGACAATCGCCCAAGCAGCTGGCGACTTGTTCTGGGGAGGCACAAGAAATAGAAATTGCACTCAGGCAGGCAGCTCGCCGAGAATGCAACCAGCAACCAGGACGGGGGGTAATGTCAAGCACATATCAGATATATATATATAAGTATATATAGACATATATATATATATATATATGTCTACATATATAACAACATTTTAGGGTGCCAGTGTCACTAGCTGCAAAAGGGGGTCGGCGGCCGGCAATGCAAATATTTGCGTCAACTACTTATTTGCGGCACGAGGCAAATGCAGCAGAAGGCGACGCAAATTCTCAAAAGTCCGCATTGCCCCACCGCATGCAGAGAAGTGCGTCATGCACTTGCTTGAGTGCTTCAAAGAAATGGAATATGCGATGCAAGAAAAGAAGAAAACAAAGAAGAAGAAGCAGCTAACGCAATGTAATGCGACTCGTTGCCACAAAGCCTGTTGTGCACGCTGGCGTATACGCAATATGCGTAAGCAATGGCTTCAAACAGCGCCTCAAAGCACGCAGGTGCGTTTACTTAAGTGTGAGCGTGTGTGCGTGTGTGTGTGCGTGTGTGGGTGTGGGTGAAGTGTGTTGCCTTATTTGCACATGCTTCCTCATGTATGCAAATACTCTTACAGAGCACATTACAATTGCCATGCAAAACGTGAAATGCATTCAGTGAGTATTTTTCTGGCCAAAACTCAGAAAAAAAAAAGTTAAAAAAATAAATTTAAATAACAAATAATTTTTTTGTATAGAGGCAATACTTATTATGAAATCGGAAGTATATATCAAATAGCTGTCAATGGAAGTTATCAGACCAAATGGAATAACTTCCATTGGAATAATACGTTTTTGCTAGGCAAAATCAGCTGAAAATTTAATTATGCTAACAAAGTAACAATTCCTGACTGTATTCAAATTTATATATAAAATATTATTGATGAGTTTAAGTTTTTATATATAATCTGCTAGGGTATATAACGTGCGACTTGTCGAATCTAGCAGTTTTTTCAAGCTGCTGTTGCTGCTGTTGATATGTTGCTGCTGTGTTGTTGCTGCTGTGTTGCTGCTGATGTTTTGTTGTTGATTTTGTGCGTGTGGAGCTTTGCTTCATTTCTTTTTACTGCATTAAATGAGTGCGTGAGCGTATTTACAAGTGTGTGCGTGTGTGTTCGTGTGCATATTTATGCGTATTTATTTGCATAGCTGATGATGAACCAGCAACAGCAGAAGGAGCAACAGCAGCAGGAGCAGCAGCAGCAACAATGGGTTTCTTCTATGCATACGTGTGCGTCGACCCTTTGGGCAAAGTTGTTGTTGCTATTGTTGTTTCCGTTGTTGCTGTTGTTGCTGCATCGCCTGCCTCATTGCTGGCTGTATCCTTCGGGTATTGCGAGTGCAATTAGAGAACTTGCAGCGCAGCAATGCTGCAACTTTGAGCTGCTAGATGCAGCAAGCGCAAAATTGTTTGTTAGCACGTGTGTGAGGTGTGCGTGTGTGTGTGTATGGAAGAGTGCTATTTGGTGCGTGCTAAGTGGAAAGTTCTGCTGCTGCTGCTCATGGTTGCTCCACTGCAGCATTTTTATGTAACGCCGCATTTCGGACAGCAACAACAACAGAAAGAAAAGCAAATAGCGTTTTGCTACGTGATATGAAATTTTTTAGCGCATTTTATGTGCAGGTTGTTGTTGTTGTTGTTGTTGTTGTTGCTGTTGTTGCTGTCGTTGGTTTCCTGCTTGCTTTTTGAAAACATTTCTTTATAATTTTTCCTCTTATTTTTTGTTGTTGTTTGCTTTCTTCGTTTTTATGCCCGTGCTCTTTGCTCTAAACCACCCTCACGCAGCAGCCAAAGCACAAGCGCCCGTTAAGGGATGTTTATGCACGCCAGGACTTTCGTACTTTAGTAAATGACTTGACTTGTTTGACTGCGTTGCCCGGCACCCAAGCAGCAGCAGCAGCAGCACAGGACCAAGCAGGATCCCAGCACAACTTTTAGTTTGGACTCAAGTCAAAATACAAAAAAAAAAAATTTATAAGAGCGGAGCAGAAAAAAGAATCGACAAAATTAAATTGATTTTGTTGTTGTTGCTGTTGATTTTTATCGAAAAGTTGCTTGTAGCGTCAAATGTATTGGAAAAATGCGATGAGCTAATTTCCGACTTCTCCAAAACACTTTCCAAACACTTTCAGGCGCTGATTGGAATCCACGGAAAACATGGCTCGCAACTCGCAACTCTTTCGCTTGGCAACGATTCTCATTCGAATCGAGAGCATCGAATTTATTGTTTCAATTATGTTTTCAATTTACGCCGACAAACAAAAGCCGGAAAATGCAAAAAAAAAAAGGCTCTCAGCTATAAATAAAATAAATAGGGAAAGAAACATGAATTTTCTTTCTTCTTGTTTTTTTTTTTTTTGTTGTGTTTGTTTGTTTGTTGTCAGGTTCATGCGCGGAATCGAATTTGGCGTGAGTAACAGCCACTGTCCTCCGCTCCCGCTCACACTCCCTCTGCCGCTGCCTGTCCGCCCCTCAAGTTATTGAAAGTAAACATGATAAAATATACTTGCAGGAAATACTAAAATTGTATTCCAAAATGAACGCGTAATGCATGCGAAATTGTCTCAAATAATATTTAAGAAAATTAAATTGAATTTACTGCGGCACGAGAACTCAGCAGAAACTTGTCAAGCAAATGATCGAATTTGAGATATCCTTGAAAAGCAGAAGTCAAAGCATTTCAAACAGATTTCAGAGTATATATTAGAGGACATATATATATATATGAATAGGGAGGAACCAGATATATCATTAGATATTATGCATTTAACAATAGAGTATTTAAAACAACTCGTCCTATTTAAGTTATTCGACTTTGGTATGGTTATTGCTAGGACATTTTCACGTTTCTTCAGTCTGACACAATCTTCACAATAAACAACATTTACAGGGTATTTAAGCAAAAACGTAACAATGTAGCAAACGCAATGATAACACAAAAAATATAATCAAAAATCGATTTCAAAGAGCGGCTTTGTTTTTGTTAACAATATGCGAGAGTTTATGTTGTTTTTGTTGTTTTTATTGTTGCTGCTGCTGATGTTTTTGTTGTTGTTGTTGTTGTCAAAATGCAATCAAATGATATGGCAAGTTGTTGTTCTTGATAGGCACTTTGTGAGCAAACTTTTGCTTTGTGTTTTTAATATTCTTTCATTTTTTGTTCATTTTTGTTTTTTATATTGAAGTTGTCAAATGTGTGTAAAAGCAGAAGACAGGACCAAGATCAACTGCAACAACTCAGACTTTATATAATTTAAAGATGGATATAATTTCCACATGAAACCGATCTAGCTTAGAATGTTATATAATTCTTATCATCTTCAATTTGTATCGAAATTTAAAAGCTTAGCTTTTCGAATATCGTTTTACTTTTGGAAAGTTTTGATCGGAGCCTAAAATCACCTTTTGGTATATTAATCTGCGTGTCAAACTTTTGCAGCCACTTTCGACTTAATCAGTCCATTTGGTTGCAAATTGAAATTTTTAAGCTTTGTGTCTCTCAGTTGTCTGATATGGCTGACTTGGTGCTTAAGCGGCTTTGCAACAAACAGAGGCAGTTGGGAAAATTGTACAAGTGTTTGCGAGGAGGGGTGTGTGTGAGAGAGGGGGATTGGTGAATAGGTATTTAGTTTTTGGCTGCAATTAGGCGCCTGGTGTAATTGTAACCTGCTTGTGTTACCTGTAACCTGCTGACCCTCTAAACTAACAGCAAAAACACCCATCATTTATGCATGCCTCGCACTGCAGTGTTCAACCCCTTTTTTTTTTGCTGTTTAACGCTGACAAACGCTTCGTTTCATTTTCACTGCTGCTGCTGCTTTTGCGGCTGCCCCTGCTGGGGTGCGAGTTCTGTTGCCGCATTGCTAGAGACCGAAGGGTCGCACTCTCAACCACGAATCGGTCAAGCTGAAAAATACGCTGCAATTGCACCTTGCTGCACACACAAAAGCACACACACGTGTGGCAAGCCAACAAGTACAAATGATGCAATTGAGACTAGCCGACCTGATAAATGCTCATGTTTACATATAACAACAAAAAAAAGGTTAGTTTAATAAGAAAAAAACTAGAATTTATTTGCAATTGGTTTGTTCATATGTTTTGATATGGTTAAGTTTTTGCAAAAGTTTCAATTGCTTACGAAATTGATATGCATCTCTTTCAGCTGCAGGGTATTTATACCAGTTTTTTCCCTGTTCGTTTTGGCCATGCATCGTTGGTATTTAAATTGAGCCAACGGGCAGTAAAAAAGTGCCGCTTACAGGGCGAAATGCACTTCAAAAATAGAAATGCAAGAAAATAAAGGGTTCAAAGTGCTAAAGTGTCTGTGTGTGTGTGTGTGTATGTGTGTGTATCCTGTATCCTGTATCCTTGAAATGCAACGCATGGTCGCAAACCTGAAATAATATTTTCGCTCATTTTGCGTGTCAGTTTTCTATCTATTTGACTATCTCTGTCTCTGTCTCTGTCTCTGTATCTGTCTCTCTCTGTCTCTGTCTGTGTCCTGCTTCGTTGCTGTGGCAATTAGCATTTTTTGTTTATTTTTTGGCCATTGTTTTTGTTTATTAATAAACAATAACAAGCACGCTTAATTGCATATATATACATATTTAAATATATATATTTATATAGCTGCTGCTTGTTAACCTCATTTTCAGCGTTTATCCCTCTAAAACTCTAGCGCCCTTCTCCTCCTTCTCCTTCTCCTGCTTCTGCTCCGTCTCCTCATTAACGGCGCTTCCACTTTTCCTCTCACTAATTCGCTTTCCTCCACTTTCTTTGCATTTTGTGTCATTAAAATGAGCAAATGCGAAAATCATTTGCACTGCAATTTTGAACGGCAAGTGAAAATGCAGTGGCGCATTTTCTGCTCGTTAGTGTGTTAGTGTGTGTGTGTGTGTGTGCAGACAATGCGGTACTTTTGTCCTTTAACTAAGTTGCAAGGATTTCACTCGCAGAGTCCATTGGCCATTGGACTTAGCCTTGGCGCTTATTGAGGTTTGCCAAGCAAAGCGCTCATTAAGTATACGCAACGTTGTCTTTATGGCGCATTGTAAGTAAAGTAATTATGCAACATTCATTTGCATTTAGTGTGCTTTGGACTTTTAATCAATGCAAAGCTCTTTTTTCGCTTTGATGTCGTTTTCTGCCTCTTGTTGTCGCATTCAATGTGCGCTTAACAAGGATGTGAAAATTTATTTATTAAAATTTAACAACGCATTATAATCAGCGCAGATTTATATAAATGTGACAGTGTGTGTGTGTCCGTGTGTGTGTGTATTTACAGTTTCGACTAGCGGAATGAATTATTGTCATCAACAACCACCAGCAGCAACAGCAGCAGCAGCAGCAACAGCAACAGCATCACAACCCATCAGCAACCATCATGCACATAAGCAGCCGTCGCGGCAACAGCAGCAAATCATTTTCATGAATACAACAACAACAACAACAACAAGAACCTAAAAGCATTCAATTGCACAGACAGACAACACACACACACATACTCAAGCATAGAATTGCACCAACACACACAAATTCGTTTTATTATTTAATTTATGCGCCTGATAAAAAAAAAAGAAGCGAAACTGCCACACAATGCGGACAAGCACAGACATAGATACAAAAATATACAACAGATACATAGATACACACATTTGCTGCAAAACAATGGAAAACTAAAAGTGTTATTTGCATAATATTCCATAGGGGTCGAATTTGAGCACGCCTCGAAAAACAGTTTTCAAGGTCAAATTACTCGCTAATTTTACAGAAACTTTGCCTCACAAACAGCTGCCTTGGTTTAATATTCTCGAGTTGACGTGTGATATATTGAAATAAATGATATATATTTCTAAATATAAGACTTGTCTTTATGTAGAAACATCTGCTTAGAAGTCGTAAATGATTGATAAATACCCACTTTGCTATATCATATCTATATAGAAGTCTCAAGTAATTCTTGAAATTTGATAAGTGGGTTTCTTATCTCGAGCATATTTGTTTAGAACTAATAAATTTGATAAGCAATTGAACAGAATTCCGAACAATATATGTATATAAAGATATATGAATATATATATATAAAATAAAATGTGAATACATACGGGTTTAGCTTTGGGTTCCTGCAAAATAAAGACAAGAAAGATATAAATTAAAAAGATGCATAGAAATGAAATACTTTGCTATAAAATAATTAAACTATATTTATATTTTATTTATATTGATTTCCATATAACATAAAATATAATATCATAGCAGTGGGCAAAATCCATTAATTAGAAGTCATGGCAATAGCAAAAAATATTAACATTAAAGTGATAAAAAAAAAAACATAAAATCAGTTGAGAATGAAAACATAATATGCAAAACCTTTCATTTATGCTTTAAAGTTTTTAATTTAATAGCAAACAGAAAGAGCCACAGATGTGGAAAAAATAATAATAATGATAAACTCTGGTGTTATTGCAGTTGTTGCATAAGCTGCTTAAAAGTTGCCAAGCCCACTCAAAAAGCACACAAATGTTTTTGTCTATATCATATTTTATATCATCATATTTATATTATTGTCTGTATGTACAACAAATTTCCCTCAAAGTGTGCGTTCATCAAATGTGACTATATACACATATATATATATATATATAT
This sequence comes from Drosophila fungiperda, assembly GCA_035042345.1. Lineage (NCBI taxonomy): Eukaryota > Metazoa > Arthropoda > Insecta > Diptera > Drosophilidae > Drosophila > Drosophila fungiperda. Next base: position 1,628,404 of record JAWNLM010000021.1, read on the forward strand.
ATCTATTTATATATAGATATGTCATAGAAAGCATGGAGTAAAGTAAGTGCAGCATAAATGCGGCACGTTTGGCTTAAATCCTAGAGCAGAGCAGAGCGTCAGAGCTCAGCGCTGAGGCTCAGGAAAGGAAAACAGGAAAAATAAAAAGGAACAATGCGAGCAGATGTGCAGACAAGCCTGAAACAAATGCAGATGTTTGCCTCAAATTGCGAGTGTGTGTGTGTATGTGGTGTGTGTGTGTGTATTCGACAGATGAATATGCATTTGGAGCAGAGCGCAAAGGAAATAAAACAAAAATTCAATCGGATTTGTGGCACACACACACATAGATAAAGAGAGAGCCTGCAACTGGACGTTGCAACGACTTAAGAGTTTTTCTTTTCCATTTGGTGCAATGAACTCTCCTCTGTTGCAAGGAGTGGGATTAATTTGTGTGTGTGTGTGTGTTCAGCTGTGCGTGTTGTAGCAACAAATTGAGTGATTGAAACAATATTGCGGCAGTGAAGAGCGAGCGTGCCTCTGGCAGCACCTGGCCAAAAGCGTCAATTATTGTTGGAAAAATTGCTGAAATACTGTTAAAAAAAATTGGCAAAATAAAATTGAATTGCATTGCAAGATAGATGTGGGGGGGGGGGGGGGGGAAGTGTTGCTGCAACTGGATATGCAAGAAGCAGGGAAGACCACGACATGATATCAGATTGCACAATACAAAAGGTACACATACACACACACACACACCTACTTACACTTTGATAATAATGAAGCCCAAAGCTGAAGCTCATCATCAACAACAACATTTGCTCAAGTATCAAGTGTGCCAGTCTCCCCTCTCTCTCTCTATCTGTCTCCCTCGCTCTTACACTGTGTGTATTATCCTGTTTTCCAGGAGCTCGCTGTAAGCCAACGTGCCAAAATGCGAATGTGTGTGCAAGGATGTGTGCCAGGAGGCCTGAGGCGGCAATGAGGACGAGGACGAGGACGAGTGCTTTAGAGCATGGGAGTGTGTCACGAACGGTGTGTGTGTGTGTGTGTGTGTGTTTGTGTGTGTGTGCTCAAGTAGGAGCGAGCATTGCACTCGCAGCACACGTTGTCAAGATACTTTCATGGCTCGAATGCATTTTGTAAGCAGCCAGCACACATTTTGTATTCATGAAGTGAAACCTTAAAGTTGTCTTGGCTGGCTTAGAGTTAGGGTTAGTTTAGTTCGAGTGCATTTAGTTTGATGAAGTTGCTCGCTCCGGCGGCCACAAAAGTGAAATTGAAAGACTCTTCGACGATTACAACTGACAAACCAGCAAAGTACAATACGAATTCATATATATATAGATATTCCTGCAGCCCTGCAAAAATTAAGTCAATCACTCAAACTCAGAATTCTCCTTTAACGTTGTTGTCCTTTCGTTTTGGGATGTTGGGATGGGGGTTGGGGGTTGGTTGCTTGGCAGTGGGTGGGAATGGCTCTTGGCGACTTTACTTTAGACCAGACGCCTTTTAATATTTGCTCTTTCTCTTTTCTTGTTGATTTGCCTTATTTGCCAGTCGTTTGACGACCAACGCAAAAGAAAACGTAAAAAATTGAGGAAAATAAAATTGCGAAATTGAGAGAAAAAAAAAAACGAAACGTTTTAATGAGAAAATTCCTAAGAAAACTGCATATTTAAGGCCAAGCAAAGGAGGCTGGCCAAAAGGGAACTGCGACAGGAAGCAGCATCCTCAGCTTTTAGCCGGGACACGCGAACGACGTCGCTATTCAAATAGCCAAGTTAATGACTTGTGCTCAAGGCATTTTATTTATATAAATTTTTTATTTTTTTTTTTATTTTCAGGCCTGATTTGTGAAAGTAAAAACCAGACAAGGAGCAGGGCCCAATTGGAGTGTGACCAGCTGCCCTGCCGGCCAGAAAACGAGAATGAAACCAATGCCAAAACCCAAAACCCAAAACTGAAAAACTGACAGCAAAGCAGAGGCGCATTGAATATTGAATTACAAGAGCTGCACAAATACCACAGAAATAAGTCACAAGTGCATTGATCCGCATTCGATTCGGGCGGCGGCAACCGACAACCGACAACCAACAAACAACAACAACAACAATCGATGTGGAATCACAACAATGTGCCAAATATATTGGCGAACAACCGACCAGCTGTGGCCAGACCCTGTCGATGAGTGCAGAACTTCCGCGAAAACCAGAGAAACAAGACGACATTCATATTATTTTTGTATGTATTAACACAATATGATATAATAAACTCAAAGGCAGAGAGTTTACACTGTGAAACAAAATTGGAGTTTAATAATATAATACAAATAATAAATAATAATAATAATAATATTCGAGTGCATTTTCTATATATTCTATATCTGATTGCCAGACTAAATAGTTGGCTTTTTTGCAAAAATATAAGCAATTATTGAAATGTTTGTTGGCTAGTGTCTTGTGTATTGTTTATTGCAGTCGTCGCCAAACAAATGTGTTGGACAGCAGCAGAAATAATAATAAAGATGATGATGATGATGTTGTTGATAATAAAGCAGAGGAAGATATAAAATAAAGCGCCAATTGTGTGTCGCTAGCGCGGAAGGAAGAGCTGCCAACCAACATGCAATTCTCTTATTCCACAACTTATGAATGCATGTGCCAGTGTGTGTGTGTGTGTGTATTGACATGTCAACTGATGTCGCAGCAACTGCAAAATTTACAACTTTATCTATGTGTGTCGTCGTTGTGGGGCAGCAGGGAAAGAGGACAACGGACGGCGGACCGATCGTCTCTGCCTATCTTTGCGTGCCATTTTCTTGTTTGACAACCTTTTGTGACGCAGTCGCAGTCTCAGTTGCAGTCGGCGTCGCCGCTCTGTCAGCGTTCTTCTCCTGTCAACCTTTTTCTTAATTGTGTGACCAGTCGTGCGCGCTGTCTCCGCTCTCTCCCTCTCAGCTCTGAGGAGCTGTCTCGCTCTCGCTCTTGATCTCGCTCTCTAGCGTACGCCTGCGCGCTCTGTTTCAATGTGCTCGTTTCGTTTGGTTTTTTTTTCGGTTTCCTGTTTGCAGCCGCTGCAAACAGCGCTGTGAGCGTCGCTGTCGACGTTGATCGTGGCAGCGAGACAAAACGTTGCTCGCAGTCGCTTATTTATTTATGTCTGTCGCTTTGTCTGTCTGTCTGTCTGCCTGCCTGTGTGTGTGTGTGTGTAAGCTGTGAACATCTGCTCCTGCAGGCGGCAGCGGCTGCGAACGACGTTTGCTTTTCTTTTGTTGTTGCTTCTGCTGTCTCGTTTCGTTATTATCGTTTTTATTGTTGTTTTATTTCATACGGCATATTGGCATTGCTGTTGCTGTTGTTCTTGTTGTTGTTGCTATTCTTACTTGTTGTCTTTTTGTATTTTATTATTCTTTTTTTTGTTTTTTTTTTTGCTTCCATTTTTACGTTTGCGTTTGAAGCAAACGAAGCGCGTCCAAATGGAAGCGTTTCGTCTGCAAACATGACCTTAATTTGGATTTTGGCTAAAAACTATTGTTATTTTTTTTTTTAGTTTTGCTTAGACCATGCTCCAAATAATATGCAGAATTCTAATGATAAAATCTTGTCAAATTTTTATTAGCAAAATTAATTTATAAGTTAGATTTATCTCAGTCTAAAAAGCAGCTAGCTGGACTTGCAGAGTCCTTTGCACACTCCTTTGCCTTGTCTGGGCGGCCAATGAACTTGTCAAGCAGCATAAGCAAAAACCACTTAAGATCTCAAAATGAACTCGCCTGGGCGCTGATTTGCTTGTGTGTGTATGCGTGTGTGTATGTGTGCGTGTGTAACCTGATTTCCTCAAAGGATATGCGCAGCCTGCGGCTAGGCTCTTAAGTGATTTTGAGACGCAATGTAAACGGCATGGATAATGAAGGAAACACAGACATCATCTTCTGCGCTGCAGCCTGGGAAACCTGGTAAGCTTAAGGATACCCGATTGCTGCACCCGATGCACTCAAGTGCATGCATGCAAGTACTTAGTCACTCACTTACACGTACACACACTAACACACTCACGCAAACACACACTCAGAACTTGTAGGTTACTAGTTAAATGTGTGGCCAGGCACAGTGCGCCTCTGTTTGAATGCACTTGGACGCCGGACAGAGGAGGAGGAGGAGAGAATGGGCGCATTAATTTGCACTCGCTGCGTCTATGGAACATCTGTTGTGCTGACATAAATCTTGAGTGACTGACCGCTGGAGCGAAAGACCGCGCGAACTCTTGTTGCCGCGAGCGGCAAAAAACACCAAAAAACCAGTTTGCACTGCCAAACGACTTGGACTCATCCACAGTGGTGCGGCAACTATGAAAATTTCCTTAACGAAAAATCCTTGCATATAAAAATCACAGCTTGCATAATATAATCGTTCGATAAGCAATTTGCAGAAATTGTTTATCTAAATTTGAATTGAGTGTTAAGTAAGATTCTTATTAAATAATTTGCAGACTTGTTTTATATGAACATTTATAGATATGTTAATAATATATTTGTATTTGAGCTTGGGCTATCCCCATATCTTTCATCAATTAAGTAATTTAATGTGCTCAGTATCAGTATAAATTTCATCTATAACAATACATTTTTTAAATAAAATTCGAGGGAATTGTATACGCGTAAGCATGTTATCTAAAGTCCATACAATTAAATCATAATCTTTTCAATAACATTTCGAGCATTTGAAACCACTGTGCACTGACCAGGCAGCATCAATAGCAGCATCACCGTTGCTTAAGTTTGTTGTTGCCAATGAGCAGATGCAGAATTTTGCGCCGATTTCATTGAGTAACTTTTTTTGAATGAATGAGAAACGAGCCTCGTAAGCCTGTCCCTGTCCCTGGGCCAGAACCGGAGCCTGGGAATTGCCTCGTAAGCTGAATGGCCAAAATGACCAATGCATTTCGCTGACTGGAGAATATATATTTACACATACAATGTTGTATGTTTGTATGTTTATTTGTGTATGTTTTTTCACTTACCTTTTTCTCGGTGAGCTTCTCGCAGCGACGCTGCTTGCAGATCTGATGGCTCTTGTCGTTGCGGCATGGGGCACACTCGCCGCAGTTATCCTTGCGCTGGCATCCAACGCATTCGCCGCAACGTTTGCGCTTCTTTTTTGACTGCAAAACAGAGGCGGAAGCAGAGAAGGATTTGTTGTTGGTGGAGTGATGGTGATGGTGGTGGTGTTGGTGTTGGTTGTTGTGGTGGTTATGGTGGTTGGGTTGGTGTTCGAGTTCGTATTGGTGGTATGGTATGGATGGTAGGTGTTCCTATTATTCGCAGCGTTTGCCAGTTATCGCCGGGAACGCCCGTTAATCTATAACTTACCTGCTTATCGCATCCATTGGCATTTGTTGCATCGTTGCTGTCGCCCATGAGTGCGCTGAGCGGACTCTTGAAGTTGGCCGTGCTGGAAACGGCATCCACCTGACCGGGATTGTTGCCACTGGGATCCACGTCCATGCCGCTGGCCTCACTCTCGGCACTGGACTCTAGCGAATTGGGCCGCTGTTTCCGTCGCTCCTTCTTCCGTGCATCCAGCCGCGCTATCGGCGACTGCAACAGCTTCTCCACCTTCAATGGTGTCGTTGTTGTTGTTGTTGTCGTTGGCGTCGGCGTCAGCGGTTGTGTTGTGTGCGGCGTATGGCTGCCACTGCTGCTGGCCGCATGTGGAAAACTGTTGCTGTTATTGCCATCATACGATGTGGGCGTGTGCATGCCAACTGCCACGCCCAGGCCAGCATGCAACTGCTGATGCTGCTGCAGCTGCTGTTGTTGATGCTGCTGCTGCTGCAGATGAGTGCTGTTGCTGTTGCTGTTGCTACTGAGATCAAAGTCATCCTTCTTGAGCAGCATGCTGCCCGTCAGCAAGTCATAGTCCCCCGCTGATGCCTCCTTTTTGCTGCCCAATGCAGGCCCAAAGCCCGGATACAATTGCAGATCACCAAACGCAGCAGTTGCGGCCGGCATCAGTGGATAGCCAGCTGCTGCTGCTGCCGCTGCTGCTGCGGCACCTCGATGATGCGAGTGCATGTGATGAAATGCATTCGGTGGCGGCGGCGGTGCACCCAACGGTGTAAAACTACCCGACGGCGGTGTTATGCTCGTCTGCATGCCCGGCAACTGGGTCAACGGTGAACCGACGCTCATCATGCCCGGCGAACTGACTGAGATGCTGGCCGGAGACATGGCCACCGTTTGTAGCGCCCCGGCACCGGCTCCAGCGGCTGCGGCGGCGGCGGCTGCTGCTGCTGCCGCTGCTGCTGGTATTGGCATTGGCATCGGTGTTCCATCGGGCAGCAGTTGATCGTTGTAGCCGTGAAATTGACTCTGGAATGAGGGCAGCTTTGAGAAGGGCTCAAAGCCACTCTTCGGTTGGTGCTGAAGTTGCTGTTGTTGCTGCTGCTGTTGTTGCTGCTGTTGCTGCTGTTGGTGTTGTTGTTGTTGCTGTTGCTGTTGCGGCACACTATCCTTGGACTCCATTTCCCAGGGACGTGTATAGCTGCCGTTGGAGTTTGAGTTAGAATTTGAATTTGGATTGGAACCGTTGCCGTTGGTGCCTACTGCGACTGCAGCGGCGGCGGCGGCGGCGGCAACAGCAACGGCATTTGTTGCATCATGGACGTGTTGATTGCTGTGGGCGTGGCCACTGTGGGCATGGCCACTGGCAACGGTAGGAGGGCCATTAGCATTGCTGCTGTTGCTGCCCAAAGGTGTGGCAACATTTGTATTGTTGTTGTCGTTACTATTGCTACCGTTAACGTTGCTGTTACTGTTTGTATTGCTGCTGTTGTTATTGTTGGTGTTGCTGTTGTTGTTGGCGGCTGCCAATTGTTGCTGACGTGCATAGTAGTCCCAATGTTGAGACTGTTGTGGATCCGTTAACGGCTGCTGCTGATAGTGTTGCTGATGTTGCAGATGCTGATGCTGATGTTGCTGTTGCTGCTGCTGCTGCAGTTGTTGTTGCTGCTGCTGCTGCTGTTGCAGTTGCTGTTGCTGGTAGTGATGATGATGATGATAGGGCGCCGTATAATGCTGACTGAGACTGCTCAACTGATTGAGATGCGTATTGTGCAGCTCGGCCGTAGCGGAGGCAACTGTTGCTGAGATTGCTGGCAACGGATTGCTGCTGGCGCTGCTAGCTGTCGATGCTGGATGATCGACGGGGCCGCCTGTGCTGCTCTGTGCTGTGATTATTGTGGACGCCATTTAAGTCCGGACATTAGCATGGCTGCGCAGCTTAAAAGCCACTGCGCTGCCAGGGGTATTGGTGTTGTGGGGGGAGGGGATTGTGTGTGTGGTGTATGTTGAGTGGGTTGCTTGAAGAGTTTCAATGTTGTTTTCCACACTGACTTGAATAACGCAAGCAAATTGCTAGTTCAAAAATCTTGTCAAAGTTATTATTTTTGTTTTAGTTTTTTAGTTTTTGAGTTTTTTTGGTTTTTTGGTTTTTTGATTTTTTGTACACGCTCACTGCTCTTGAGGTAGTTTTTCTTCGTTTTGTTTTTGTTGCAGAACTTTGCAGAAGTTTGCAATTTGAAATTTGTATTTTGAACTCACTGGTTTTGCGTGTTTTTTGTGCTTATTAACTTGTTTGTAAAGTTGTAACAATAACTTATAATTTTTGTTGCTTAGGCTTAATATTTGTTTTGTTTAGTTTTATATAAATATTTGTTTGTTTATTTTGTTAATATTTATACTTATCATTTGCATTTGTTGTTTTTTGTAAAAGTGCTACTATTAAATTGTTTTCTTTTTGTTTTTTTTTTTTTATTTGTAAGTTGAAAATTCAAAAAGTTTTTGTACTTTATTCGTGGTTGAAGATGCTTTCTCTTTTTTTGTTTGTAAAACGGCAGCTATGAATTCTTGTTTTGATAAAATTGATTTTGTATTATTTTATTTGCATTATTTGTTTATTTGTTGCTTAACATTAATTTGCAATATTTATCATTTGTTTGTTTGTTGTGCTTTGTCTCAGACTTCGACTTGTTTTGTTAGAAAATTTGTAAATTTGTAATTTGTAAATTTGTATTTTGTATGCGTCGTTTGTTTGTTTACTTCCTTATAGATATATACTATATATGTATATATATATATATATATATATATATATTGATGTATATATTTTGAATATTTAGCTTGTTGATATTTTGTGATATTTTGTATTTTGTATTTTGTAAATTGATGCGTTATGAATTTTTTGTACTCTGGTTTTTGCGTTAAAATTTGATTTGCTTGTTGTTGCTTTTTGCGCTTGTTGTTGTTGTTGTTGTTAATAAGTTTAAATATATAAAAAATAGTTGCAGTTTTTATTGAAAATGATTTATATCCCGTTATGCAATATAATATTACTTAATTTGTTAGGCTTAATCTTTAAAAATCTTTGTCTTCTGTTTGTTTGTTTGTTGGTTTGGCTTACAAATTAATTAAACATTATCGTGTTATTTGTTATATGTTAAATAATATTATTATTTATTATATATTAGTTGAATTTTCTTTTTTCGTTTAATTTTAATGCATTTTTGCATTTGTATATTTTATTTGTATTTTTTTGCTTTTGGTTTGAATTTAATTTGAAATTTTGATTATACTCCAAAATGAAATTTCGATTTTCAATTTCAAATGCCTAAATGTGGTTTGTTGTTGGTTTCCTCAAATCCTTTGGTCAAAAAGCTGTAAGTAAAATATATAAATAAATTAATATGCAATATTTAAATGGAAATAGTGACTATAAAAATACATATAAGCAAACTGTCTTTAAAATGTTAATGACTTTATAATGGATATAGTCAACACTTAATAATTATTGTTAATTTTACTGCCTCTGAATAAAATTTCTTCACACAAAAAGACATCAAAAAGATATTGCAAAAACGATTCCTAGAGGAATCTGTGCTTTGTTTTTATCCTAGCTCAGACCGATTGCTGGCCAAGTTAAATGACTTTGGAAGGAACTTTATTTGGTTTCCACTTGTCTCAGCTTCTTCTCCTGGTTTTTTTTTTGTCCTACCATTATCGTTATGACGCTGGCTTTGCTTGCTGCTTTAAAATATCTACAAACTTCAACACATAATTATGGTCTTTGACTATATAATGAGCAGCGTTGGCCAAGTCCAAGTCCGCGCTGACAGGAAGCAGCGAGTAACAGCAGCAGCAGCAGCAGCAACAACAACAACAAAAAACAACAACAAAAAAAATGTAAAGGACACTCACTTCTGACTTTTTATTGCCGTTGCTGATTGTTGTTGTTGTTGTTGTGGCTGCTGCTGCTTGTAAGTTATGCTTTGGCTTTGTAAGAGCTGCACACACACACACACACACACTCAGATACACACACACACACACACACACTTGCTGCGTTTTTCTGTTTGCTGTCGCTGTTGTAATTTTCTTGCTTTTTTCGCCATTTTTTTTCGCAGTTACTCGCTTTGTTTTTTAGCTGTTGTTGTGTTTGTCTCTTTTATGTTTTGTATTTTGTTCTCATAAAAAACGGCACAGGTGTACATTTTTTTCTGCACGTCCTTTGCCGTTGCCGTTGCCTTTTGACTTTTCGCTTTTTGCCTCTTCTTTTTTCTTACAACCTGCCAACATTTCGTTGCGCTTCACAAAGTTCAATGGGCTGTGTATGTGCAACCTTTTTTTTTTTTTTCTTTTTTTTTTGCCATTTGAGGTGTTGAAGCATGTACAAAATTTTAAGATCTACTTTGACTAAATGTAAACAATATCTTGTTGTGAACATTTACAAGCTAAAAAATATTTTGCGCTTAGCAAATTCTTTTGAATAATATTTTCATAAAGTTGTCAACTATTTTTTACTCCTTTTTGACTTTTAAAAATTACAATAAAATATTTAAATATCTACTGGAAAAACGTTTATATCTTAAGACACAGTTCGGCAGCTCTCTCGGGGGATTTTGTAGCTGTCAGACAAATGACACTTAAAGCCTGGCAATTTCCAAGTTGCAAATTTGAGAGGCAGAGTCTTGACTCTACGCATTAGTGGCAACGGTAAAAGGCCAATGGCCCGCCAAAACTGCCAGAGTGTTAAGATCAGCGAATGCACAATGCAAGGAAACCGAAAGAGTAATATGGAGAAAAAAAGAAGGAAAAAAATGTTGATGTTGCAGCTGCCACAATTTGCTGCACTTTCCGTTTTATGCGACTTCGTTTCGCGTTTCCACTTTGGCCAGCCCATCCTGCAGCAATTGCGTCTCATATATTTACATTGTTCGTCAGACAGGTGGTGCAGCAGGGGACAGAGAGAGGGAGAAGGTGCAACGCTATAAGTTGCGCGTTGCAAGTTACGAGTTGCGGGTTACGAGTTACGAGTATTGTGCCGCGGCGATAAAGATCCCGATTTCAAAAATTAGGCCAATGCGAATGTGTCTGCTGCGCCTGTGTGTGTGCGAGTGTGTGTGAGTGTGTGTTGCCTGCAACATGTGCACAATTAGCACTTCCTCTTGCAGCCGGCTCTGCTCTTGTAGCTGCTGCCCCAAGCTGATAAATCAAGGTGATTTCATGTTTCTTGGCAACGGTTAACATTTTATTTGATTTTTGTTGTTATTCAAATCGGAATTGCTTCAACGAGATGTTTGCTATCTCTATCGCTATCTCTCTCTCTCTCTCTCTAGCTTAAGCCTGAATTTCCGTTTTATTTATATAATAGTTATAATCGAGTAACTGTTCAAACTTCTATATCTTATCTAACAGCTGAAGTTTGAAGGTCTGCAAGTTTGGTGATGGTTTTGAGGCTCGCTTATGTTCCAGCTATACAAATATAACACACATATTTATGTGTGTGTGTGTGTGTGTGTGTAAGGCTTACAAAAAAACAAGAACATGAACAATGCGCGCAATTCACTTCAATTTGTGTGTGTGTGTGTGTGTGCGTGTGTGTGTTTGTATATTATTTGTGTTTCTGTTGCTTTTGCTGTTGCACAGTTTGCAACATTTTGCAAATTTTTGCTGGGAATTAAACACGCAGCACACACAGATGTACATATATGCTATATATATTTATATGCACATAATGTAAATGTTTGTGTATTTGTGTATATATATATTTCTATATAATGTGCTGGCAAACAATGCGTCATTTGAAATAAATGCAGAAGGGCAAATACAAAAAAAAAAAGAAAGGAAATAAAAATGAAAATGGCAACAGCAGCGAAATGTAGGTGACTCTGAGCTGCATTTGGTGTATAAAGTAGGCTACACACACACATACACACACAAAAACACACACATATAAATAAACATATACACGTTGCATGTGCAACATAGACCAAATACTATAGGGGAACTCAGCCATGACGAGGCGAGGGTGAACAGAACTGAGCAAAACTGAGCTGAGCAGAAACAGAGAAACCTGACTTTTGTTGCAGTTGGTGTTGCATGTGCTACCTGTGCGTAAATCAACTGACTTTGAGCTGAGTGCTAGACAACGGGGCGAAAACAGCAAGTGCAACACCAACTGGCAGCAGCAGCCATTTGGCGCATATTCATTTCTCCCAGATCCCAGCTCCTGCTGCCCAATTTGGCTGCTGTTCGCTGCTGTTCTCCCATCTGTCCGCCTGTCCCCCTGTCCGGCTGCCTGTCCTGTTCTCTGTCTGTCAAGCTGATGCTGTGGCAGCAAACAAAGTGGCCATGTAGCTGCCACTGCAAGCTTCAGGCTCCTGGCTCCCAATCTAGAGCTATTGCAAATGTTGCGCATACGCCCCATGTTCACCAAACATGTTATATTTTAATATGTACTCTGACATTTTTGGTGCGCTTGTTCTCAACTTTTCCACATATACATATGAAATTTGTTCAAAATTGTTTCTGGCAAGCAGCCCCACTAAAATAAAATATTTATTAAAATATTCACATATTCAGCTGTACAAGCTGCGTGTTGCAACATAATTAAACAAAATTTTAAATATGCCAAAAGCACTGCACAATGGGGTCTGCATTGTTGCAGTCTAGCTATAATTTCGTGTGTTGCAAGTGGCAGATACATCGCAAGCCACTCAACAGTGAAATCGCATATTTATTAAGAAGTTGCTAGCAGCAGATATGAAGTAAATATAATAATTCAAGGAACTGTTTAAAATGCAAACTTTACGTTTTCTACACAATTGTGTTTAGTTAATAAATATTTTATATTTTAATACATTTTAAAATTAATTCCATCAGATTTATTTATATTAATATTTTGTGTATCAAAATTGAGAGCTATCAAGATGCAAGATATCTGAATTATGAGGCGTCTGTTAATGGGTTAATTTTCTTGGCAATGTGTCACGTGTAAATTGAGTTATTCAACGCGGGGCAAGGCGGGGTTGCGCTTGCGACGTGTGTGCAAAACAGGGGCAGACACCGAGGCTCAGACTCGTATTTGGATGCAGAGTATGCGAATGAAATGAAACGTGCTGTGTGCCACAATGAAGCCATGCAAAGGAGCCAAACCGAACAAATACACACACAATACACACACACACACAATACACGCACACACACACTCTTGTAGATTTACGAGTATGTCATTTAGCTCGCATACTTTCAAAGTCACGCACGTTACCGTTAAAGCTACACAAGCACAGGCTGTGTATTTAGAGTGTGTGTGTGTGTGAGTGGGTGGCATAGCGTGTGTGTTTATTACGAGAGTGTGTGTGTGTGTTTGTGCCTGGGTGTGGGAGAGTTGTTTGTTTTTCTCTAGGTCAAAGCCTTAATTTGCCTGTCAAGTCCTTTGACGCTGCCTTTTGCTACCTGTGCGTGCTTTTTTGGCATCTACTTTTATTTTATGAATGAAAACGAAAACGAAACATTTCTGTGTGTGTGTGCTTGAGTGTGAGTTACTGGCTTTGTATGTGCAACAAATGTTCCTATGTTTATTTTTAGTGTGACGCATTAATTCATTGGGGGTCCGCAGCGGCGGCTGTGGCCGCATTTCCAAGACTCAAAATCCCATAAACTGCAACAGAAATAGATGCAACAGTAATAATAACAGCAGCAGCAACAACAACAGCAACAACAACAACAACATTGATCGCGTCCAGTTGGCGGCACATGTGCTACTCTGGTCAGACAAATTGCGGCATCATGTGCGCCAAAGATACACAAACTGCAAGATACAAAAAACATGCGTTGCTTGAACTTGAACTTTGTTGTTGTTGCTGTTGCTGCTGCTGTTGTTGCTGCTGCTGTTAATGTTGCTTCAATTTGTATTACTTTATTATTTATTTTGCTTTGCTTGCGTCGTCGTCGTCGGCTTCTATGGCGCTTTAAATTCTCTTTATTGCCCATGTCAAGGCAGCCTCCTCCTGCTCCTCATACTCCTACTCCAACTCCCCCTACTCCTCCTACTCCTACTCCTGCTTCGCTTTCTGTTTTTCTTTCTGTACTTCTTACATGCGGGGCGTGGGCCGCTTCTGTCATGTTTCGATGTCTGACTTCGACTTGAAGTTTTTGTGCTTCTGCTTTTTATTCGGTTTCTTGTGTTTCGCTTTCGCTTTTGCTTTTGCCTTTGCAGTTTGGCTGTGTTTTGTTGTGTGATTTTTATTTGTACTTTTTTGTTTCTTTTTTTTGGCGCTTCTGTTTTGAGCGCGCCAAAAGAGAACCGCTTTAGAGTGTGAGTGTGTGTGTATGTTTGTGTGTGTGTTGAAGTTTCAGTGACTGCTGCCTGCTGAGCTGCTGAGCTGCCTTGAAGTACGCACGTTACTGTTAGTTAGTTACGAGCAGCAAGTCGAGTGTTGAATATATCTGTATCTCATTGTCCCTCTCCCTCTTTCTGTTTTTGTGTGTTGAGCTTTTTCTTACTGTTCTTTTGTTGCCTGCCAAGTTCATTGCAAATCGGCCTGGGAATGGGCATAACTCTTCAGCAACAGCAGCAGCAACAACAGCAGCTTCAGTGCTTCAGAGCCTTGAGTTGCTTTTTAATTTAGCTTGACAAACGTGGACGCATATGCGCCACAGATACAAATGTATCTAGCGTATTTGGCGGCGTCTCTGATGCTGGCAAAAAGGCGCATTATTGCTGCTACTGCTGCTGTTATTGTTGTTGTTGCTGTTGTTGCCAGCAACAGTTTTGGCATTCTGCCTTCTTGTACAATATTTCTATTTGTATTTGTGTATCGTCAAGTCTTTTATGTATTTGAGTCGTCTGTTGCCGCGTGTTTATTGTCATTACTCATCTGAAATGGTTTTGTGTCAATTTTCGGCAGTTTATTGCCCAAAATAAGAAAAAAGTATACAAAAAATAAACTTGAGAACTGCTGCCAGTCGTTGTTTTTGTTATTGTTGTCGTTGTCATTTTATGCCTTCATTTAATTTTATTTCTGGTTTCGCATGGTTGTTTTGCTTGCATTTTGTTGACTCTTTTCACTTTGGGGCATCGTCACCAAATCCGTCAATAAATCTGCTTAATATGCTTTGTTAATGCGCTCTGAAGTAAATACGGAAAGTATGTGGCAAGTGCCGCCGTCGGCTAGTGATTTTTGTAATTTGATCTTCAATGACCAAAAAATGTTTATCTCTATTTATGATTCCCACTGTATCGAGTTTTGCCGTAATCAATTATATTTGTATATGTCTCAAAAGATTAACAAAAGTGCAGGTACGGTAAAAAAAAATACACTCAGCTAAGCTGAATATTGGGAAATCTAATCCGACGGAAGTATCACTTTTTGATGACTTTAAAATGAGTTCAAATATAAATAAACCGAAGGATTAAGAAATGTTTCATTAAATTATAAATCGAAATAGAGTCAAATATAAACTCAAATGAAGAGGGTTTTCTTCGTATTGTCATCCCAAATATCAATTAGTAACAGTTGGGATTATTTATTGAAATATTGATATTTTTTGGGGGCACTTTATTAATATTTTTGATCTATTTGATTGTTGCTTGCACAGCTTATGAAAATAAAACGATTCACACAATAATTGAGAATTCAATTTGCACATTTATTGAACTTGAGTTCTTATTTGATAACTGATTTATTTATATTTGGAACTATATACAAACCGTTGTTAATCCATTGACATTGATTTGCAGATGTTGTTGTTGTTGTTGTTGCTGCTGCCACTGGTAAATTATATAGCATGCTTATATAATCTGTATACCGTAGTTATAGACGCTAATCGTAAGGGATCTCAAGGGAAGATGAAGTTGTTTTTTTTTTTTTAGCGAAGAGCGTTAAGAAAGAAAACCGCGAAACGCGAACGAACGTAACGAAAAAGCCGTAAGAGAATTGAGAAATTGTTTACAATACGAACAAAACGCGAAAGATGCGAACGCGACACGAAAAGGAAACTAACGCAAAGAAACGATGCGAAGTGGCATGGAAATTAAAATTGTTGCTAATATGTGCAAAACATTTGCTGTTGTTTTTGTTGTTTGTTATCGTCGTTGTTGTTGTTGTTGTTGTTGCTGGCACTATTTACATTAGCAACATTGTTGCCAGTTTTTTGCTGTAACTCATTATGAAAACTCGTTTGCCCAGCCGCGACAGCAATCCTTGATCAAAGTGTATTAACTTGGGCTGCCTAATTGCTGTTTTGTGGTGTGAAATGAACAACAATAACAAATCGCTGACGCTGACGATGGTTGATGGTTGATGTTGGCGACGGCAAACACTACACACTGCACTCACAACAACACGAAGCACACACACAACGCACAACACTCGCAACACTCGCACTCGTTTCTGTGGCGCTCGTTCGAAGCGACGGCAACGCGGTGCAAAAGTTTTTGTATTTAGGAAACTTTTCACCCTTCGAAGGATACACAACAACTGATTGTGCCGTGCACAAGCGAACGGCAAACCAACCCCGACGCCAGCAGCACCAACAGCGGCCGCAGCAGCAGCAGCAACGCATCGGTTTGACGACGCCGGCAGCACCAAACACAACAAGCACCAACACACACACGCACAGTTAGAACGAGTCGCAGTCCGCTGTCGAACCGCAACATGTTGCTGACAGCAAGCAACAAATAAGCAGGCAGAGCATGTGTAGATATTTATTATCAATTTATTAGAGAAAAATATATATTTAAATATGATTTTTTAATATTCTTTAAAGTTTGCTAAATAATAGTGAGTTACAAAGTACAATTTAATCTAAATATGCCATTTTATAAGTATATTTAAAAATGCTAAATTCAAAAATTATATAAATTACATTCTTATTTGTTTCTGATATGTATAAATTTTAATGGAATAACATTCATTGCAATGCAAGTTGTAATTTTTTCTCATTCACTTTTAAAATATGCGAACTAAGTTCTATAAAATTTAAAATATAACTAAATTTACGTATTAATTCGATTTTTTTTAGATACATTTAACTTGTGTCACCCTGTTGCGTTGACTTGTGTGTTGCGGCATGTTGCGTTGCAACCATCGATCGGCAACTCATACCACAGTTCAGGCATGTTCGCTGACGCAGTTGCTTGCTTGCTGTTGAGTGTCCTGCTTCAAACAAGTCCTGTACACACACATACACACACACGCAGGCAATCTCACACACACACATACACATATACGTGTACATCAACAGCTGCATGCTGCTCTCTGCTGCCACTGACATACACACACACACAAACACACACATATAAATCGACACATAAACACGACCATGCGGCGTTTGAAGTGCGCTTTTGTAGTTGTTGCTGCTGTTGTTGTTGCTGGTGCTGCTGCTGCTGCTGCCACCGCGTCTCCTGTACAGTTGTTGTTCCAATTAAAAATTTTTTCCCTAGTTTCGCGCGCACAATGCGAACTTGCAATCTATGAGCTATGCAACAGCAGCAACAGCAGCAACAATAGCAGCAACAACAACAGCAAAACCAGCGAATATTTTCTGGTTTTATTTCGCTGCTGCTTTTGCTGCTGTTCTCATTTCTATTTGATGCCTGGACCTTGTGGGCGTAACTGTGAATTTGTGTGTGTGTGTGTATGTGTGTGTGCCATATCCTTGCTGGCATTGCACTGGCTGCTGCTCTTGTTGTTGCCGTTGCGGGTTTTTCGGTACAATTTGCCTTCTTACTACACTTTTTTTTTGTTTATTTTTGCTGCCAGCTTCGTAAAGAGCTGCTCGACACAGAGTCAGAGTCAGAGTCAGAGTCAGAATTGGAGTCCTGCCAGTGGCACTAGTCCTCATTCCAATAGCTGACTGGCTGACTGCCTGGCTAGGCTCTCTCTATATGTCAGTTGATTTCATTTCACTTTTTTTTCTTCTCTTTTCCGTTTTATTTTTTATTTTTTATTTTTGAATGTATTCCGCCAAACTAGTTCAGCTTGTGTGCGGTTTTTCTGCTGAATTCTTGCTGCTCCTCCGCCCATGCAGTTTTTTGGGGCTGGCAGGATGCCGTTGGGATGCCATCGCATGTGGGAGTGACGCATGGCGCTTGGAGCTTGCAACTTGCAGCTTGCAGCTATTCATGTTGTTCAATTAAAAAAGGCAGCCAAAAAACCTTGACAGTTGCATTGTTGAATGGCGTGGGAAATGGCAGGGGGTATTAGTAGTTCACGAGTGCTGTGGAGGGTTGGGTAGGGGTAGGGTTGGGTGAGGTGAGGTGAGGTGGGCTAAAGCCGCTGCGGCTTATTTGCATTGCGTAATGGAAAAATGGTAAAAGGCAACCCTTATCCCAAAAAAAAAATTGTTATCCTGCTACGCACAGGCAACACTGACCTGTCCTACACACACCAAAATCACACACAAGGTAAATACAGAAGGCACACACACACTCGCACACACACACACACACACACAGAGAAGGGCCAAGAAAATGTTCGTAAAGTTACATCTGCACAAACAGAAGACGCAGCCGGCAAATGGGATAAGGGTGTGGTAGGGGGTAGAGTTGAGGCAGACGTTGTGCAGCAATTGCAACTGCAACTGCTGCTGTTGCAACTGCTGCTGCTGTCTTCGTATTGGTCTCTCTAACGCTGTCTCTGTTTCTATTGTTGTCTCTTTTGGTTTTGGCTTTGCCACTTTGCCGTTTGATTGCGCTGCAAAAGTATTCGCAAAACTTTTGGTTGCACGTTGTGCGTGCAACTTAGTTACTTAAGCGCCACAGCTCTTTGCCACTGCCACTGCCAGTGCCTCTGCATCCGCCTCAAGCCACCTCTCTCTCTGTTGCTGTGTCCCTCTCGCTATTGCAAGTGTATGTGTGTCCTTTGCGTGGCAACAAAGGACATTCACATCGCATGCGGCAACAACAGCAACAACAACAACAACAACAATGTAAAATTATCTGACAGTTGCAGCAAAGTATTTGAAAAATGAAAGAAACGCGCGCGTTTCGCAAAATGCAAAAAAGAAAAGAAAAATGGAGCACAAAAAAAGCTGACGAATTTTGAATACTCTTTTTGAGAGTTGTTGCAACTTGGAAAGTATTCAAGGCAAAAGCAATGAAGACATTTCCACTGCTAATTAAATCAAAATTATTAACATATTTAACTAATCCATAAAAGTGATTTTGGGTATGTTGTTTTACTATGTTGCATAAGCCCTAACTAAGGGGTAAGTGTATTAAAAGCAGGCAACGACAACGGCAACGGCAACACTTTGCCACAAACAGCAAAAGCAAGCAGCAGAAAAAGGAGCCAAAGTTCTCTGAGCTGATAACTGAAGTTGAAGTTGAAGTAGAAGTTGAATGCACGCGAGTCATTCGGTCCGTCATCAAGGACCCATCCGGTCTTGGGTGTGTGTGTATGAGTGTGTGTGTGTGTGTGTCCTGTGAGCAGCGCTTTAGCTATGTTATTGCTGCTGCTGCAAAAAAAGAAGAGATCTTTCAGCTACAAAACTGCGGCACAAATGCACGTAATACGAGTAACACAAGCCAAAATGCATTAACAGCCAGCAGCAACAACAACAACTCACACACACACACACACAAGAAGTACACACAACACACATTTATATTTGTTCCATTACAGCCCTGCTGCTGCTGCTGTTGTTGTTGTTGTTGCTGTCGTACGAGTTTTGAGTTTTCCGAAATCATGAAAGGAGCAGATGTTAAATTTTTATACACAACGCAGCGGCTGCGTTCGCTGCCAGCGTCAGCTGCGCAGCCTGCCGCTGCTGCGGATGCATTATTATTGCTCGCTGCTGCTGCTGCTGCTGTTGTTGCTGTTGTTTTGTTGCTTCCTTTGCTTACTCTCTGTGTGCTCGTTTGCCAGGCATTCGTAGCTGTTTTTGCTTTGGCACAAAACTTCAGCTGCTCCTCATTCGACGCGAACTGCGACTGAGACACAGCAAAGCTGATGCTGACGACTGTTGGCTCAGCTCAGCTCAGCTCTGCGCTGCGCTGCTTAGCTTTGCTCTGCTCTGCTCCGCGCTGCCAGCAATTTCACATTTGACTTGGCATTGCATCTGAACTTCGACTCACTTGCACATTTCACACACACTTCGATTGAATTTTTAGGATTTCAGTTTTGTGGCATTTTGTCACAAATTTGCAAATATTTTTATGTATATTTATATACATATGTATATTTGTTAACATTTCCGACCACTGGCAATTTAATTGTTGCACATTCCTCGGCTTTGTTGTTCTTTCGTACGTCGCATCCCTTTGCTTATTTCCACCATTACCTGATTTGTCAATGTTTTTACCTGGCTTTGAGTCTGTATTGTTGTTGTTGCTCGACACGATGCTCTGCTGCGTATTGGAACAATAGTTTTTCATTCCGTGATGCTAATCATTGCAAAAACTCACACACACACACATTGCACAAAATGAACCCCTGATGGAGACAGGCTGCTCACAGGACATTGCTCACAGTGGGTGGGTATGTCCGACTGTGCCGGCTCTGAACTGAATTTCAAGTTCTCACTTGGCCATTTAGCCAACAGGTAAAATTAAGTGCGAGTCTGTTGCACCTTTCCCTATATTGTCTGTCTATTAAGCACTGCACAATCAACTCGACTGCGCAACTAAAGGGTATAAATTGTATAGTTTAGATTGAACCTGAACTAAATTAATCTATATATATTTTAAAATAAAAGCATAACCTCATAGAGATAATATTTTAAATAGCTTGTATTTTTAAATGTAGAATAAACCTACTTAACATGATATAATAAATGTTTGTATTCAACACTTGCTTAATTTGAATAGAAAGGTAAATTTGCTGGATTTGCTGTGAATATTGATAAGAGTTAAACTGATTTCTGCTTTGAAAAAACGTTGAAGCTTTGATAAATATTCCTAAATATTCTTGCAAATTAAGAGTTTGCTTAAGCTTATTGGGGCACCCAATGTGGATCTGATGCTGAAATACTGAACTGTCCACACATCCGTTGCCCTTAGATACAGCTGTGTGTCTGCGTACATTGCGTAAAATACTATATCCTCGCAGCCATAAATTGAATGCATTTGGCCTCCTTTTCAATTATGCCAGCCAGTTAGCCATCCATCCATCCATCCAGCCATCCATCCAGCCTTATATGGATGCACCGGGAGAAGTGGCCCTTTCGACCGGGTTCCGTTTCGCGCGTGACACCTGATGTTATTTTACGATTATTGTTTTTGGATTTATGAAATGTAATTCCAAATTGCAGCAGGTGCCTTGCAACATTTTGTGTTGTTTTTGCGTTACAATTTGATGCCATGTAATTATTATTAAAGTGCAGCAATCGACTATTTTGTTATATATATATATATATATTTAATAGCATCGTTGCTTGGGGCACAATTAACTAATTGATATTTTAACTATAAAATATACTGAATATGTGAAAATTCGAATGTGCAACAAATAAAATATAGAAATTACAAAATATTTGTAAGCTGCTTTAAGCTACTTATTAATATTTAGTTGCACACATTAAATTAGTATATCAATTCATAAACACAAATAGAATTTGGTTTTTTATGAGAATTCGGATTTAAAATTCAGTTTTAGTTATTTCGATCATTTATTGAATAGTATTTCCATTATTTTTGCCTTTTTGTTTGTTTTTTGTTTTTTGCTACTTGGTTTTTAAATTAAATATAAAACTACAGTACATGTGTATGTATGTGTGTGTGTGTGTATGAAAGCGTGTGCGTGTGTATTTGTATTTGTTGTTGATTTGTTTTTTTTTTTTAAATTTAGTTATCAATTATGTGCTGCAAAAATCATCGCATTTCGGCACGACATTAATTATAATGTTGAAATGTCGTTGGTCTCCTTCGATGTGAAACAGTTTGCTCTCTCTCCTCCCCTCCCTCTCTCTCACTACCTCTTTCTCCGCTCTCGTTGACTCTATTCAGTATCTGCCATCTCTTTTCGTCGATTAAGCCGGTTCCGGTCCTGATGCTGCTTGCTGCCTCTGCCTCTGACTCTGCTGCTGCCTCTGCCTCTGCTGCTTCTCTTGCTGCCTTAATTTGCGGCTATCGTGCAGACACAGCAACTGGGAAACCAGAACGTGTCCGTGTAAAGATTTTGTCCATTGCCCTGGAGCGCAATTAAGCGTTTTTGTACGATCTTCTGCTCGCACCTGGAGTTATATCCATTGGGCAAATCGCACAGGTTCGAGCATGTGTTTGAGCTGAAAAACAGGTCAGGAAAATTATCAACAACAACAATAAGAACAAACAAATACAAAATACAAAAAATAAATGCGAACGGAAACAGCAACAACTCGGCCAAAAATTTAGTTGTGGGCTGCGCTCGTAAATAAACAATACGAAAAAAGCTGGTAAAAAAAAGGTTGAAATGTGCCGGCTGCAAAGTTGAAAGTTTAACGAACTTGTTAAAACGGGAATCGTACGTAATTGATAAGGAGTTGAGCAACGGTATTCCGGAGGCACTTGTGACTGACTCCCCAGCTGTTGCCGCACCTTGGCCTGGCCAAAGATTTATGCAGCTCTGCATCTACTAATTTGGTTATACAAATTGCGCACTAAGTACGTGCAACACCAGAAGGACCAGCCGGAAAGAGTTCCCATCGAGTTCAGTGGGGCAAGGAAAGGGGCTTTGCCGGAGTTGGTTTGCCGGTGTGGCAAACAGGCGACAAACGACAAACACAATTAGGGCACGCATTGACCCCAGTCTCAGTTAGACCGAATGCATTCCTCTCACTCTCTATACCCCTCTCTCTCTCTCTCTCTTTCTCTTTCTCTTTCTCTGTCTCAGTCTGCGCACTGCCTCACTCAATTTATATGCACTTCAATAAGGTCTCGTCACCCTAATTTTGTGGCACTGTTTGCGCTTTTTAGCTCAGGTCGCTGAAAGGTTTGAGGAGCGTACGCATAAAAAGAGGCATTTTATCGGACACGAGAGGGGAAGGGAAACTGTTACTGGGTAATCTTGGCCGTTTTCGGGGTGTTATAATTCGTTTAGCCGCAATTATGACACAACACACATAACTGTGCACAACAACACACGTATTTTTACTTGTGTACTTGTACTTCTTTTCTGCCCACGTGCCCAGAGTTTTCTGTGGGATTTTCAGTTTTGGATTTTTAGGGTTGCCCCCTAAATACCTAAATACCCAGCGATACCAAAGGGGAACACACTTTGTAGAGCTCATTCTGGTCCTGCTGTGTTGACAGCGGCTTGAAGAGGGGGGATTGTTTTTTGTGTGTTGTTGTTTGTGTTGTTTTTACCTCTGATTGCAAGTGTTGTGCTCAATTTAATTAATGAAAATCAGTGCAAGTCATTGTGCCATTAATATCTTAATTAACTTACGGCTGAATAATTTCATATTTCAGAACTTGAATTTAATTTAATATATTTTGTCTAATAACTCTGACGAAAAATGTGTTTTAGGAATAATAACAATTTTGTTACTTAAACTTGAAATTTATCAATTTTCTTTAACTCAACACTGTTGAGCACAAAAAATATTAAGAATTTAATATATTTGTTATAGTAATTAATCCAAAATTTATTTTCAGAAGCTGAAATTAAATAATTTGTTGACAAGCTACATAAAGCAGTGCGCAAGCAGTGAATTGCAGGAAAAGCCTACTTTAATACCTAGCATGGACGCAAACCTGAACTGCTTGCTTAGAAGCAAACATCAAAAAACGCGCGCAAAACGCTACACTTGCTAAGCGATTTTGAGCAAGTGAATAAAAACAGTAGATTAATATTAATTCATATTATTATTATTATTTATACTTACGCACAAAGCTCCGCTTTGACCATTTGACGAGCGGTTTTTTCCTCGTTGACCACAAACATCCAATTGCCACGCGAATTGAGTGCCGCTTGTGGCGTTATAAATTGCGACGTGGTTTCGCAGAGCGATGAACGCGACGAACTTTGTCGCTTAATCCGCGACTTTTGGCCATTCTCGTTCTTGTTGTCGCTGACTCCCACAATATCTAAGAGATCCATGTTGAGCGACACATCGCGCACACTGCGCTGCTGCTGCTCCTTCCCCTGCTCCTTCCCCTGCTCCTTCTGCTGCTCCTTCTGCTGCTCCTTCTGCTGCTCCACATCCTCAATTTTATCTGGTGTCGCATGTGCAGCCTTCTTTAGACTTAAATCACGCACCAGACGCTTCAGCCAGAGCGTGGCATTGTATGGCGAATGGCCATTGTAGTAGAGAGATGAACCCGATCCCGATCCGGGTTGCTGATTGCCCGTACGCTGCCCATGACGCAGATTTCCAGCACCACCCGCCGAGGTGTACAACAGATAGCTGCTGGTTGAATTAAGAATTGTTAAGATTGCCCAAAAAATGTATCCATAGCTACTCACGTGGGTGCATCCGTTGTGGGATTGGGCGGAAAGAGAGAGTTGCCTGCGCCATGGCGCTGAGGCACACCCCCAAATGGCGTCTGATAACTGTAGCCGTTAAAGTCCTGCCCATTGGCCAGGTCCCGCTGTGGGAATATGGACTTGGGATCGTAGAAGACGGGCGTGTCCGTCCACGCAACCGCCGAGAACTCCTCCCAGGTCTCATCGACCAGCAGCGCTGATGCCTCATAGCCCCATTTGCGTACGAGACTCTTGATGACGTACCTGCAACATTCAAAGACAATGAGTGGAGCTTGTTTTGTGCTGTTGCATGTGATGCAAGAGATTTAATTCAGTTGATTACTTGTTGCCACATGGGAAAGTGGAATTGAATTATGTAAGACAAACCCAAAACATGTGCCACTTTTGGAGTGGGCTAAATCATAATTAATATGCAGCCAGACAATGAGTCAATTTCTGTGAGTAATTCATATTTTTTGCTCGTCGTCGTTTTTTGATGTTTTCAACACTTTGAGACTTCTTATCTGCGTGCATCGCATGCGTGTCACGTGCCACACTCAGCCTAAGGTGAAAACGGACTATGTATTTTCCCAACACACAACACACTCTTTATAACATATATATGTGTGTATGTGTATGTGTGTGTGTGTGTGTTACTTTATTTTAGAATTATGCAATATCAAATTCCGCTGGCATCATAAAAATGCCTACTTAATGGCTGAGACGGCGCCAAATTGTGGCATTAACTGGCGTCCACCTTATCATTATCGTCATTATTACTGACGCACATTTTATTTAAATCGAAGAAATTGTCTAAAAATAGCAACACCACAATTGGAAAAACAGACCGGAAAATAAAACCACAAAACAACACAAAATTAATTTGCATATGTTAAGAAGATTAAAATTCATTGAGCAACGTTGCTCAAATACGCTGCTAAAAATATTTCAGTTGAGTCATCAAATAAATGTTTTGTAAAAAATATATATTTTCAAAACTGAGCATTTATATAAAAAACTGAAAGAAAAGCTATTTTCATACATATAATTTGTATGTTTATTACAATAAAAAATTACTTTAAACTCTTTGCTGATAATAAATATAATTTAGAAGTTTTGCTGACTTTATCAAATAGTTGTTATGCCCGAAGAGACAAAATGTATACAAATACTAAATTATTCAAAGAGGCATTCATAAATATTCGAGAAGCACTCGGTGCTTGAACTGTCAATTCAAGTTTATTGGGTCAAGGAGGAGCTTGGCCAGCTGGTCGAGCAGCAGCAAGCCAGCAAATGGAATCATCAGAAGATGCTGCTTTTTGTGTTGTCTCGGAAACAGCAGCCAAATAAACTGGCAAGTGGCAACAATCAGGTAACAGGTATTATATATATATACATATATATAAAGGTATTAACAATAGATGTGCGTGTTTATGCAAAAACAAGTTTATTGCTTGAATTTGATTTGAGCCAACGATGTGTTATGGCCAAACATTTGTTTGAAATGCATTTGCATGTTTTTGTTTGTTGTTGCTACTCGAACTCTCTTGGAATTAATCACATTAAGTGTATTATTTATGTTGACAACTTGGCCATTAGCCTTTAACCATTAACTGTTAGCCGGCAACTTACGTGGGATAATTGGCGACGTGCTCGCAGTAGGTTTTGCCGGGCCTGGCACAGCTGTTGAAGAATTTATTAATCATATTAATATTACATATATTACATATATTATATATATATATATATACGGAACTTACTTGGGCGTCTGTCCCGGCGGCGCTGGCAAAAATTGGCAAGGCGGTGCGCCATATAAGCCGCATGATGGCCGCGTACTAAATGCAGTTGAGATACAAGCTAATATCTGGAAGTGTGGGGAGGGTGGGGGGGGGGATAAGCTGCGGATATTTGTGTTGTGTTTTGTGTGTACTCACCACAAAGGTAAAGAGAATACCATTATAATTACTAGAAGTGTGGTGGAAACGGAGACGTTTAATACTCTTTGTCATTGTCAATTCATTCGTCGTGTTTGGCTTTGGCGATTTGCATTTGCATTTGCGTTTCTGTTGCCTCAGATTATTTACACAAAAGTTGAATTTTTATTTGCTTTTGTCTTCTTTTTTCTCTTTGGCAGCTTGGCGTGATGTCAGTTTTGGCTGATGAGCTGAAAGTGAGTGTTTTAGAGAAATGCCAATAAATCACTTAAATATACACGATTCGATTGAGCCAAGTCTGTTGGCCCAAAATGCATACAATTAGCTTCAATTCAAACATCTGTAATTAATTCAGATGTCTCGTGTGTGCATTGGCAAGAGTAGTTCAAAAATGTTTGCGTATGATAGAAACTAATTTGCCTATTATTATTTATGCATTACTGTCTAAAGACTTATTTTTTATTTATTTATTTTTTATTAATATAATTTAAAATTTTATTTGGTAGAAATGATAATTATTTAAGTGTTGCTCACATTCCATTAACTTTTTATTTACCTACTTTTTTTATTTATTTATTTTTTTTATTAATTTAATTTACAATTTTATTTGGTAGAAATGATAATTATTTAAGTGTTGCTCACATTCCATTAACTTTTTATTTATTTACTTTTATTTATTTATTTATTTTTTTTATTATTTTAATTTACAATTTTATTTGGTAGAAATGATAATTATTTAAGTGTTGCTCAAATTCCATTAACTTTTTATTTACTTATGTTTGCAAATGTGCAAAAGTTGTATTTGATTAAATTTCATGAGATTTCATTGAGTGTGGAAAATGCTTAGCAAATGTCAAACAGAAATTATGCAACTTAAAAAAGTGTCACTTTTAATTTGCAATGCTTTTTACAGCTCTGCGCTGGAAACTGAAACTCTATGTGAAAAACTAACAAAGATTTGTTGTGCAAACAAAAGTGCAGAGTGCTCCAAAAGGTTTCACACACACACACACACACACATACAATCCTTAAGCACTCATAAATATGTCGTAAGAGTTGAGACTTCCTACAAGTTCGCTAATTAGTTAGGGTAGCAAGGGTGGGGGGAGGGTGTCTTGTAAGGGGCATGTTCAGTTCAGTTGGGAAAGAAAATCAACAACAAAAATCATTCGTAAATTACGAAAATAAATTTGCAATAAGTGAAAGTGTTTGCGACAATGGATTGAGTTGCGAGTTGCGAGTTGCTCCTTTTAGTCATAAACTTCATTCAGACAATGCCACCAGCCACGCCCACTTGGAATCACCCGCCCATTTGCAACTCTATTTGCAATTGCTGGTGATTAGTGAGTTGGCAACTCATCGAGTGGGCGTCACAAATGCAAATCTTAAACGGTTGCCAACAGTTGTCTAATGTTAATAGTTATTTATAAATGTTTTCAGTACAACTTATTTGCTGTCAAGTGTGAGACATCAAGCTAGTTATTAAATGTGATGAAGTTTGATATTATCAGAGATTTAAATGCCCCTTTGAATTATTAATCAACTTGGGAGGCTTCAAGCAAATAGTTGTCCATGGGCAAGTCTGTATATTCTATATATTTCTATATCAATTTATATTCAATTAAGTCATATCAGTTGTCTGAATCAAGTTTGTTGGACTGCTCTGGCTAATTAATGGCTTAATATATGGTTTAAAACATTGTTTTTTATTGTTCATCCTTAATTAGCTTGGCATGTTTTACAGTTCAATTTATATGCGTGATTATTAATTAATTAATGTTCTGGCTTGGTTTGCATGTTATACTAAAATAGCAAATAAAATACAATTTTAATTAAAAATCTAATAATCTGATTAAACATGCTGTTGTTAGCCAAACTTAACTGCCAATATTAAGTATAGATATAAATCACCGTTACGAATTCAACAGCTACTGCAAATAAAAATGATAATAATAAAAATTGAAAGCTGTTCCAATCAAGAGCAAAGCACACAAATCACAATAAGCCATCAAAAACCGGATTTGTTCAGTGCCTGTCAAGTGTTATAGAATCATACAAATAATATGTATAATATATAGAATAATCATAGTAAGAATTCAATACAATTCATATGAATAAAAGCCATGTCATTGCGCATTGATCGTTGAGAGACACCTGCCTTGGACATGGAATGCTTGTGGCTCTGATAGGATTTCCGGGATCACATGGTCAGCGCAGGCTTGGCATGGAGGCTGTCTGTCACTTTCATTTTCATAAATCAATCAACACACAAAAGCCAAAAGGCAATATAACGAAAGCCCATAAAACATAAAACATACAATTCAAAAGCGCAAATGAGCTTGACAGCATCGCCATTTGGGCCAATCGGGCCATTTGGGCCATTTAGCGACATTGTCGCCTCCATTGGCAACTCAGCTAATGGAGTCAACTCTAGCACTTTGTATATATATATATATATCTGTGTGTATATATAGTAAAGTTACACCCACATGTCCAATTTGGGTATTTCCCATGTTGCGCAGACGCCTCAAACCACGGCCAATTCAACAGCTCATAAATCACATTTTAAGTTTTTTGTTGTTGTCTGTTGGTTTTTTTTTTGGATTTCTGACTGCTGTTCAAGATGTTTTATGGCTTATTGAACATTTAGCAATTTGCATGGCAATATGGCCAAAATGTACTGAATGTGTTGCAAATGTTTTCGAGCTAACAATTAACACTTTCTTAACGGTTCAATTGTCACATTGTTCATTTGGTCTGCATAAACTTTAAATACTTTTTGCGATATTTAAGATCAGCCTTTAATGGCATAAGTAATGGTAATTTAAAATGAAAAAAATTCGATTTTTTTTTTATGTGTTAGTTATTTGTTGGAATGTATAAACATAAAAAATGAAAAACATAATTTAATATGTTTATAATATTAAAATATTTAAGTTAATATTTATATAATTCTTTAACCAATTTTTTAGTAGCTAATTAATATAAGTAAGATTTATTTGGTTTTTTAACGTTTAATTGAAAGAAATAAATAAATTAATGTATATAATCTTAAAAAAATTAAGTTAATATTTATATATTTCTTTAACCAATTTTTTAATAGCTAATTAATATAAGTAAGATTTATTTGGAATACGCCAATGGAGAATATTAAGCTTTTTAACGATTTATTGCCTTGTGCAGCGAATTATAAACATAAGTTGAGATTTATGTTAACCTTTTGTCAGCTTATAGATTTCACAACTGAAGATCTTGTAATGAACTGCGCTAATTAAAATAGTTTAACTAAAATCTCTGGCAACTATTTGTGGCAACCTTTTGCTCCTCACAACTCCAACACAAATGCTGGTTGACCTCCCACTTGCCTCAGCTCAGCTCAGTTCAGCTCAGCTCAGTTCCATTAGCTAAGCTTTCACCCATTAATTTGGACTTTAATAAAAATGATTTAACTTAATTTGGCACTAATTTGGCAGCACTGACAACAAATACACACACAACTGACACACACACAAGCACAGGGTTGGGATGCTGGCTGTCGAAAGACAATGGGCTGATATAAAGTCCACAAACCAAATACCAAATATCAGATACCAGATACCAATACCAAAAGATCGCTTCATTATAATTTTTTAAGCATATAATTTATACTTGAGTATAACTGAGAAATTAAGCACGACTTTTCAAGGCTGTTGCTTTTTTTCTTCTTCATCTTCATCTGCTTCTTCTTCTTCTTCTTTTTGATTGTTGCTTGTTTGTTGTTTGTTTTGTTTTTGTATTTCATTTGGCTTCATTTGATTTTAATTTGTGAGTTTTTATTTCATATTATTTAAATTTTTGGTTACATGTGTTGCAAACTTTCCGAAATAGTTAAAAATAATAAATCACTTTTATGTTTTGCCCCCTTTTTTATTCATCTTTTGCTATCGATTCCATTTGTCAACAGACACGAGTCAAATTAAATACATGTGTTGAATATATTATATATATATATATTTAAGAAAATATGAATTTATTACTCACCTTGCTTATTTATAAATAAAAATTCATTCAGTACTTGCGATCATCAACAGCAACAAAAAAATGAGCGGCTATATTAAAAACAGAAATTATTTAATTTTGTACAGATTTTGCGCACAATTTACATAAAATTCACACTGCACTTAAAGCAAAATTGTATAACTCAGTTTGTTTTGTTGTTTTCTCTTTTTTTTTTCAATTAATTTATTTGTGATTTTGATACCAGATACCAGTTGTGATATTTATTAGATTTTGTGTTGGCAAACAAATCACTTGAAAATACAAATACCAATTAACAAAACTTAACACGTACGTTTTGCGTAGAAAGGCAAATTCGAGTCCCAAATTTCGTTTTGAATTTCGTATTTCGGTTTCAGTTTCAGTTTCGTTTTCGGTTTCGGTCTTTCCGTATCACGCGGCTAGCCCAATCTCGGCTGCAGCTCGTAGCCAACTGAGCACGTTGGCCCAAACCATGGCTTCAATTGGAGACAAAGCTTGGTGTCTATGACGCCGGCAGCGACAGCAGCGGCAGCAGCAAATATGCGACAGACTTCATGCCGGTTACTAGACGGCTAACATATGCAGCTGCAAGCGAGAGAGAGAGAGAGAGAGAGAGAGACAGAGCGAGAAAGTGATCGAGGGAGCGAGAGATTGAGGGAATATCAGCTCTGATCTGAGCTCAACCTATGAACTTTTGGTTGAGGTTGGCCAAAAGTGATTCATTGTGCATCATGTTGTGGCTTTGCCCATCTTTATTTGGTCATAATCAGGTTGTGTATGCATCGCATTGGCCATAAGTAAAGACCGGAAGTTCATTAGCTGCCCGGACAGCTATACAAACAATATGGCTTTATTTAATTTATTGTCAATTTGTATACACTTTACATTGTCGCGAATATGCGAAACTGTAATAAAGTGATTTTTATTTAAATTGTTAATTTATTATTTATTTTTTTTTTTTGCTCACTGCCATTTGTTGTTTGTTGCTGGCTGCTTTTGTTTGTGGTCAATAGATACATTTCATTGTTAGCTGTTGCTTTTAATTTTTATTGCCAATGAAGGTTATTTCATGCTTTTATCTGTTTTTGACTATTTATTTTTTATTTTTTTAATTATTTGGCAGAGATCTTTTTTAATGCAAACTTTAAATGACTTCTTTGTCTATTGCAAGAGGCGATTTCGATATTTGATTTATAAAATACTCCGTGAAAACCACGGAGAATTGTGGGTGGGCTTCAAACAGGGGATTAGCATTTTTTTATTGCCATTTAAATCAATAA
Source organism: Drosophila fungiperda (assembly GCA_035042345.1). NCBI lineage: Eukaryota > Metazoa > Arthropoda > Insecta > Diptera > Drosophilidae > Drosophila > Drosophila fungiperda. The sequence goes on from JAWNLM010000021.1 coordinate 1,659,341, forward strand.
AATAAATTTATTTGGTGAAATGTGATTTAAGATTCATTAACGTGTCTTTTTCAAATACTCTTTATTATATTAATATTTTAATTTTGATCAACACATATATTTATTTCAAATTTATTCGTAAAATAACTTAATGAAATAAATATTTTGAGAAATATGGAGAAGATGCACAGATTTATGTGGAGAAAATTGTATAACAATTTCTTATCTTTGAATTAATATTTGATGAATATTTTGTGTTAAATTTCTTTGACTCATCAATGCTTCGATTTTAGCAATAATTTCTATTATGTGCATTTTAAATGGGTTTTTTGTACAAATTTAGTAAATTCATTCAAATTTGGTAATTTTTTTTGGAGCAAAATTGCTCTGAATTACTTGTTTGATTAGAGGCGTCGGCGTTGGGAGACTTTTGTTTATGGCAAAACTTTCACATAACATAGAGCTACAGATAGCAAAGTGGTCGGTGACGGTGACTCCGACTACGGGCATGTCGAGAAATACGGAAAAACCCTGCGTGTTGGCCACTACGGTTGCTTTGGCCAATTGGATGCTATGCGTGATCGGCAGTTGGTTTTTTTTTTCTGTGTTGGTTTTTATCAAAAATGGTTTTTAATGCGTTTTTAAGTCAAATTAGTGACTTCATCAGCTGAGCTTGCCTTTTCTCTCAGCCAAATGCTCAGTTCGGGGCACTTAAGCCGCTCATTTATCAAAAAAAAAACCCTACTCCAAAACTATCGGAACCATTTGCAAACAAACATAACTCATTTTAGGGCCATACTGCATACTCTCTCGCAACCCCTTGCCCGAGGGTTCATTTACGAAACCGTTAATTAGAGAGTGGCCAAATTGATTAACTGACTTTGGCTGGCCTATTGCGTGGTCTTCGTTGTCGTTGGCTAATGAAAACATCAACTCCTCGTTTTGATGGTGTTCGATATATGTGTGTGTATGCGCCAAGTTGGTGTCACTATCATGTAACCAATCAGCTGTTGCCTAATTGATGCCACATCAAATAACTTTTAATGTTTTTCAAACAAACAGCGGGAAACGCACGCAAGTCGCATTAAAAAACGCGTGCGATTTATAGTCAGTCAGGTAGCTTTCATGCTACAGTTGTTGGTTGTGTTCTCTACTTTGCTCAGTACAAAAGCTGATTGCTATGAAATAAGATTGTAACGCTTATAATTTAAAATGTGTTTGAAAATTAACAGTTGTTTTGTTCTAAATTTCTAACAATAAAATGACAATTTAGTTTTTTTTTTAATAGAGTTATAAAAAGTTCAATAAATAACCTATTTATTTTATGCGATTTGTAAAGTAAATAAAATACTTATTCTATCACAGTATTATATTTAATACGCTGAGTAGGAGCTAGAAGTTCTTCTATACGCATAGCCGTAACCATCAATTCAATATGCGTCCATACGATTTGTAATTTATATTCATTGCTGCCGGAAATGAAAAAAAAACTTTTCTTTTGACAGAAGCAGACACAGATACGCACAAACACATGCTTATGTCGTCACATATTAAGTAAACGATAAAAAGCAGATATAAAAGAAAGCACATCCATATGCTTTAAATTATAATGAACTGTCACGTGCCCCAACAAAATGACCATAAATAATAAAACCCACCAAAAGGGAAAAAAGAGACAACTCTTACCAACTGATAGGAGCGTGGAAAACAGCAAAAAAAAAACCAACAAAAACAAAGAGAAGGGAAATAACAACAAAATATGAAAACTTGACAATGAACGAAACAAATATGAGCAGCAAAAAAAGTTAACTTGCAGAAGGAGCTGACGAAAATTAACGGGTTCTATGGCTCTGGCTCGCTTTTTGCTTTATCACTCAGAACAAGAACAAACGCACACACAGAAAGAGACAGAGAGACAGAGACAGCGACAGAGCGCGAGAGAGGTTAAACGAAAGTGTGAGAACGAAAGCAGAAAAGAGCGAGTAGCGAGAAAAAGTTTTTCTATTGTGAAAAGAACTTGACGTGGTCGCCATTGGCAGCGCCATCATCAGTTCAGTGTTCTGTGTTCTGCGTTCAGTGCTCGGTGTTCGGTGTTCAGTGGAGTAACGGCCATAGCTGAAAACGGACGTGTCGTGTCGCCTACAGAGCACTCTAAATACTCGTCTATAAAACGCACCAATATCAAAAACAATAACAAAAACAAAACAAAAAAAACAAAACAAACAAACAACGTGTGTGTGCAAGCGATTTAATGTTAATGCAGACCGCTTTGGCTTTTACCTTGAAAATTACCGACTTCGATGCGGTTTGCACTGCCGTTTCCGATGCGTGTAAGTGCAAAACTACAAAGTGTCGCGACAAATTTGCAAAAAAAAAATATATATATTTTAAATATATTGAAAATTAAGCAAAATGTGCTGGGAAAATTCTTGAAAAATGCTCGACAAATGCATGAAATAGAATAAATAATAAATAAATACAAACTAAAATTAAGCTTAAAGCGTCAAATAAATCAAGTGCGACAAAAAAGCACTCGAGGGGCAAGCAAAAAAAAGGAAGAAAACCAAACACACACAGCTGCAAAATAATGTGGTTGTGTTGTTGTTTTTGTTATTGTTGAATCACAAATTTGTAGTGACGCGTTTAAAAGTGCAGAAAACAGCGGCCATTGGCAATCCATTGATTTTTTTTTTATAGTTGAGTCAAGCATCCACTTGATTTTTACCAGGCAAAAGGACACACAAACACACACTATTTTCAATGGGAATGTGTGTATAGTGTGTGTGTGTGTGTGTGTGTTGTCTAATCCTAAGTGGCGCATGGGGGCCCGCAATCAAATGTCCGCACATTAATAATGTCTACAGCATCCGAAAAACTTTCACTCCCCCGCCCCACATATGCCCCTTCTCCGGTTCCGGCCACTTACAGCAAATAAATGGCACAAAAATCGAAAAATAGGCAAACAACACACAACAAATTGCCAACAAACAGCAGCCGTAGAAGCAGCAACCAAAACAAAATCTCCATCACAGGGTTGGCCTTATGATTGACAATAGTCGCTGGAGGAGGAGGAGGAGGAGATGGTGGCGGAGAAGGAAAGTGGGTGCTTTTGGGGCCAGAAATGCGGGACAGATGTTGTCGCTGGCGTCAGTTTGGAAAGCCAAAAAGATACGCAAAATAAAAAACACGGAACAGACGCAGACGCGGCGTCGCAATAATCATAAAAGCGTTGAGGCAACCAAGTGGCGGCAAGGCAGAGGTTAGATAAGTGGAGTGGGGGGGAGGGGGAGGTTATAGGCATAAATTCAAGAGTATGCGTCGATGCAAACAGGGCGCGGCGACATCGCCTCTTAAAACAAACGAAATGAAATTAATGAAGGGCAACTAACCGCAGAGGGCTCACAACTTATTATTAATGCAACAAACGGTAATTAGCTAGTAGCCAGGAGTTCTCAGTAATCAGAAATAGTCAGTAGTCTTGGCCATTAGTCGAGCCATGTGCAGCTGCATTAATAATTCGTCAAGGCGCCTCATCTAAATTGCCCCAAAAGGGCGGCCTGACCAATTAGGCTCATAAGCCGTTTACAGCAAAGGCGAAACAGACAAAATGCATAAACACACACACACACATCTATATATATATATATATATATATATATATATTTGTATATTGTCACGTTTTCACTTGACTAAGGTCAAAAGATTCAACTTCCACTCGCCTCGTGCAGCGTCCGTGGAGCGTTTTCTGTCTGTCAGCGCGATCTGAACTTGATGCTGTCGCTGTCGCTGTCGCAGTCGCAGTTGCCGTCGATGTTGACGTTGTCGTTGCTGCCGCTGCTGCTGCTGCCGTTGCCGCAGCCGCTGACGAGGCCTGTGGCATCTATTTTTAAAGTTTTGTGCGCCCGCACACAAACATAAAAAGCATAAGCATGGCCAATAAATAAATGCTTAGAAAGTGTTTTTTGTTTGTTCGAAAAGTGTACAAATAAATTTCGAATTGAATGAAATGCCGAAAACAAAAAGCGGTTGTAATTGAGTGGCTAACAAAAAGAGCGACCGTTTGGCAATCAGAGTTTGCATCAAAACTAATTGAGAAGCCAGTGAAAGTGTGCGTGAGTGTGTGCGTGTGTGTAAGAGTAAAGCGCAGGACACGCATAATAACAGGCAGTAAGTGCCACAGCACGCACACCAGCCGACACAGAGAGAGAGACGGAGAGAAAGTGAGCGCAATATGCTTGGAAATAGAGAGAGCAAATAACTGTTAAAGAGACAGAGGTAGTGAGACCGTGAGAGTGTGTGTGCGTGTGTGTGTGCGAGAGAGAGAGACTTCTTCCAGGCAACAACATATTGAAATGCTTCCAAAATAACACATTCCGCACACCGAGTAAGCTTTGTGCTTCGTCCTCGTACAAAGGATTGTACGCAGGCATTGGAAAGGAAGTCCTCTCGTTTTGGGATTTTCCTTTCTTGTGTGCGCTTTTCGGGTTTTCGCTACTTGATGTGAAGTTTCGCCTTGGCTGGCTCAGTTCGTGGCTAAACTTTGGAGCGTCTTGTGCTGGAATTTGTGCAAAGCGGATAGCAAATGAAACCAAATCCAAATCCAAACCAAACCCAATCAATTCGTATAGCATCAATAAATGCCAATCTAAACTAATTAAACAACTTTTAACAACAACTAAACTGGCAACAAATTAAATTTACAATTTGTGTGCAGCACGAGCAGAAAGTGTTTGAAGTATGCCGAAACAAAAAAATTCAAATATATTTCATTATTGTGTGCGTTTGAATGTGCTTTGAAAGTAAGGCGTGTACCACGAACAACACCACAACTCACACACACACACACACAAACACACACACACACATATACATTCGAATAGGAAAAAGGGAGACAAGCAAAACGCAGACAGATAGGCGTACAGGAAAGCAGACAAAAGGACGACGCGAACGCGAATAAAGGAAACAAGCCAACTCAGCCAGTGACTACTGTAAATTTTGTAGTGAAATGAACCCATGACCAGCAGGACGTATACGCATTATCATAAATGGCAAACCAAATAAGTTTTTTTATTTGACACTAAGTCCCAGAATGTTTGACTTTGTTTCCATTGTTTCATATGTTAGTTTCTACTTCTTCTTCTAGCCAGTGTTGTGTGTTGTGTGTTGTGTGTGCGTGCCTAGTGCCATAATTTAGAACCAAGTGAAAAAGTATATTATACAATATAGATGTATATACATATATACATAATATATATGTGTTTTTTATTTGTAGCCACATAATAAAGCGCGCGTGTGTCTGTGACAAGAAATTGGAAAAGCGGAAAATGTAAGCCGCAGCAGCTTAACAAGAAATGCGTCTCGGTGCGTGAGTGACGCTTCCAACTCTAAACAAAACTCTCAATGTTAACTATAGCCTATTATACCTGCATAAATATATAAATCTACAACTATATATATATAACACTATACTCAACTGGCCCTGTGTTTCTAGCCAGGTAAGTGTACAAAATCAACATTTGACTTGCAAATTTCCATAAGCATATTATTTTGGTTTTTTTTTCATCATACACGTGGCGTGCTGCGGTGTGTGTAATTGTTGGTGGTGTAATGTGAGGCAGCTATAATAATTATGTTAATTCAATCGATATTTTCGACTAATTTTGGCAAATTTGCATTTTGCTCTTGCAACCCCTTTGCGATTCAATTAGCGCTCTAATTTGACATGCTACTTTACGCACCTCCCTTTGCAACTAACAATACCCCATGTGGCAATTGGCAGTGTTGTCGGGGGTAAGGGGCACAACAGCCACCCTATAAATTCTATTCTTGTTGCTTTTTTTCTGACGCTTTCTTTGTCAATAACAATTACACAAGCTAAGCAAACACATTTGTAAGTTGTCAAACGGCATTAGAACCGTTCTGGTTTTGGCCATTCTGACTATTTGCGCCGTTTGTACGTGCGTCTGATAAGCAATCAGCTGAAGCGGTCACCCTGCTGCTGATAATCGGGGAGTGCAGTCCAAATTTATGAGTCTTGACAACTTGAGTGAAGGTGCGCCCATCAGTGCCATAAAACACAAAGAACCAGCAAAAGCTCACAGGTGATAAAAATAGACACGACCACAAAGCACCAGCTGCTGCTGTTGCAACCAGTAAGCCAGTGTAAACAAATGTGACAGGAAGATGTTGCACGGTGCTTAACGGCTTTCTGCAATTTCATTGTCAGCCATTGGGCGTGACTAAAACGTGTCTTAACCAATTTGGGGACGCACCCATTAAGTTGCATTCCATTGGAAAGAGCTGAACATGCGATTTTACAAGTAGTTAAAACTGTTGTCTATGTCAAGCTTATGTGAAACAATTGCCTAAAAATAATTATCAATTACCTGCTTATAAATGCTTGACACAATCAGAATTAAGTCACGAAAATTCGGACGTATATGCTTTAACTTTAGGGTCAGAGAACTTAACATATTCTGGTGGCAATTAAAAATTTCTTAAAGTACTCTTTAAAATTCCAATATAATATATATTTATAATAAATTGCACTTCACTAATTATCATGCAGCTGGTAATCAATCTAATGGGACATTCTCGTGTTTAACTCTTTTTATTGACAGTTTAATCCAGTTTAAGCCACTGTAAAAAGTTGGTAATACTTTTGAACTCTGTCGATATATGCGAATAATTCTTAAACTGTTCAACTTTTGCCGTTCGCTGATGGTGGCACCATTAGTTTAACAGCTGCGATATGCACATATCTGGGTGGGGGGCGTTTATTTGGGCCATTAATGTTGTTAACTTGGCAAAGGCCAAAGTTAATGTTAGTTGTGCCAGGTCACTTGACTTTTTGAGGCTATCTTTAGTATATGCATAGTTTAGCTTTAGTTATCCCTTTGTGCAGTAGCCATCCCGGATGTCCTTTGCCTGATGACGCGCATACGTTGGCAAACCCGTACAGCACCCGCTCCGTCTCGGCCTTCTTCTCCACTTAGCCAAAGTCAGCGAAGCGCATTTCCATTCATTTTTTGAAGGCATAATCAATATTTGGCAAGGCGCCGAGTGTGCATATGACAAACAGCGACAGCGCCCCGAACTACACGATATGTTTTATATATAGGTATGTGCCACTAGCTCAATATATAGCCAAAAGATATATATTTAGTAGCCTGTCATGGCTTACTAGCCACTGAGTTATACCCACATTCACAATGTGCACCAGATTCCGCATCTGAGTGCGCTTTCAATGATTTGCAAAAAACTTTTCTTCGCCTCGTTTTGTTTTAGTTTGTTCTTGTTTCTGTTTCTGTTTTGCAATATCTCAGTTTTCCTTAAATTTATAATGCTCTCTAAAAAATTGAGCAACAAAATGAAATTGTATTTCATATTTTGTATAATATTGCGAGTCCTCAAGGGAAATGCTTTTGAGTAATAAATGCATAAAATGCATTTTTCGTAACAAAAAGAAAAACTCTTCGGCTTATAATAAAAATATGAAACATAAAAACTAAAAGCGTGGTAATCCCAAAATAAATTCATTTCATATTTACATTTCACTGCATCTATTTTTTAAGCCATGAAATTAGTATATATATCTCATATCCAAATTTCGAAAAATTAAATTGTATTTCATATTTTGTTTAATATTGCTATGCCTTAGGGAAAATGCTTTTGAGTAATAATTGCATAAAATGCATTTTTTGTTATGTATTCTTATGAGAAACAAAAAGAAAAACGCTTCAATTTATAATAAAAATATGAAACATCAAAAATAAAAGCGTGTTTTTTTTTATTGGTAATCCCAAATTAAATTCATTTCATATTTACATTTCACTGCATCTATTTTTTAAGCCATGAAATTAGTATATATATCTCATATCCAAATTTCGAACATTTTCCATTCCTATTGTATCTAGAAGTGTAGCCAGAATTGTATCGCTGGCGTCGAATAAATGCTTCTTATTTATTATTGACTTTCATGTCTTGCGTCTTCTTCACTTTTTTGTACAGCGATAAAAATCAATGCCAGCAACTCTGTAAATTTTCAGCTCACGTTTCGCATTTCCTTAGCCCAATTTTTCTTTATTTTTTTTTTTGGCACACATGCGACGTTCTTGTTCCGCGTGGGAGTTCAATAGTCACCGTTGCTGACAGTGGAGCCACAAAGTGCTTTCTGCATTTCAAATTCTGCATTCTGCATTCTGCAGGTGCACATGCCACAATCGAAGAGGAAGGCCCACTCTAACTGAAATGGATTGTTTACGTGGGCGTAACCAAGCAGCTTTAAAGCGCGAACAACACAATTGGGCTTAGTAGGGCGGCTTGTAGGGGGGCGGTGTGGGCGGTGTTGGCAGGCAGAAGCCGTCAAAACTTTCGTGCCTTGTGCCCCTTTAGCGCTTGTATGTCGCCGGCAGGTCACGAAATTGCTGCCAAGAAAACGGTAGCGCGCCACAAATTTATTTTTCAATTGGGCAATTGGAGCGGCAAAACCCACCCCAACCAGGCACCCCCTATTCTGACAGCCTGCCATTGCTTGAGTCCTCTCCTGTCACAGACTGCTGGAGCCGACCTTGTTCTCCTTGCCTCAGCTCATATAAAATTAATGCTCATCTTTTTAATTCACACTCACATCTGCATATTGATATGGTACTTGCTAAAATCTTTATTTGCGTTGAGATTTAAGAATGAATAAATTGAGTGGCAATTGCTCATGCCTCGAAGAGGCGAGCCGGCAAACTCGAGTAAACACACTGTAATTAATCCAAATGCGGTTGGAATGAAGCAGAACTGTGGTCCAAAAAGATTAATTATTTGGTCATCTTGTGCATAGATACGCCTTCGTCTAAGTCTTCATCTCCGCCTCCGGTTGTGATCCGGTTCCGTTACTTTGGCCACTTTGACTAGATAGAGTCACAAGTGGCAAAGCACTTTTGCTAAATGGCAGCTCAGAGAAACGACAACTGCTCGCAAATAATTGCTCTTTTTGGCCATGTGCACATCTGATTGTTTGTAGGTCAGCAATTGTGGTTAAGAGAGCAGCACTTAACGTTTAAATGCAATTGTTTACGGCTGTGGAAGTTGACAAACTGCAACCACAAACGGGTAGGCGGCGCAGAATGTGGCACGTTTTTTGCACAGCCAAAAAAATGTGAATAAAAACGAAAAACGAAATGAAAAAGTGAAAAATTTCTTAATTAAAAATAAAGGGAAAGAGAAAGAGAGTGAGAGAAAGGTTAATTGAATACATTCTATTATTACGATGATAAGTTTTCCACAAAAAAAAAGAAATGGTGACAGTTGCTGAGAGACCTGAAAAAGTGTTATGTAAGCTGTGTTTTTCCTTACAGGTAATAAAACTGCCTTCTTCGAACTTGTCTCATTTAAACATTGAAATTTTTTGCTATTGCTATTTAAATATACATAAAAATATACATAAAGATAACTCTTGCTCATTGTTTTGTGAGCTTTGCTTATAATTTAAATATCTCTTTCATATTTTGTTTTATATATATATTTTTTTATTCTGATCTGTTTAAGCTGCAGGTTACAACTATTTGTATAATATATATAATAATATACTTTTGCATTTATGCTTTACATTTTCATTATATTTTAATTATTTAATGTTCTTCTACCTTTCAATTTCAATTAGCTTTGTTCAAAGTTTAGAAAATGAAAATTTTAATTTATATTCTTATTCTGAGTGTTAATTATTGTACAGCTGTAATAATAATAATAGTTTTGCTTCACTGAATTCAATCTGCAAGTTGTCATCAGCAAAAGCGACCCCTAACTTGTCCCTGCCCTGTGGTTGCAACTGCCTCCCTACACCCCTGCTGCACAGCCAGGCAGCTGGCTTGAGGTAATTGCTGGCAGCAATCTTCCGTGGAGGGGTTGAGTGGCACCATCAAGACTACGGGCAGGCATCATTAGCGTCACCAGCATTATGTATAATAATAATGATAATGGAACTTAATAAGTATGACTGTGATAATTACAATTATCTAAGCAACGCTGTGGCAAGCAACTCATATCTTGCAGCTAGCAACTTTGAACTCGCATCTTTTGCCTAACAGGCTGGCATAATTCTTTTTTAATGGCGTTTAAATTCAATTAAGGAAAACCCTTCTTCTCGTCATTGCTGCAAATTATATGAAAAGTCTGCTGAAGCGTCCCCCGGTGGGCGTTGCAGAGGCGTGGCAATGGGTGTGTGTGCGTATGTTTGTGATATCTTAATAAAGTTAAAAGCGCTGGCGCTTTTGTTGAACTTGTTACTGTCAGCTGCACACAAGCAAAAAAATATGTGTGCGGCACAGCGGGGAGTGGGCAGAAGTGGGGCAGCTTGTCACAAAGTTTGCAAGCGACAGCATACTATGGCCCCAAATAGGAAGAAGAAGAGGGGCACATCATGTTGATACCATGGGCACGGGCATACATGCCGTGCTGGCTCAGATCAAAGCTTCTAAGGAAATTGAAAAATATCTCCTGTGCACGCGTTGAATAAAATGTTCAACGAGCAAAAGCCAAAACGTGCACGAGACGAGGTCAAAAACTACCGATTCTCACGACAAACTTAAGTTTTGTATTTAAAGTGAGACTCGAATTTACTGCACGCTATTTGCTGCTCGCTCCGGAGGCTCACAAATGGCCACAGGGGCATCATGTTTGTGGCTTTATCTGCCGCTTGTCCTTTGTTGCCCCATTTCCGTGGCAGCAACAGCAACGATGGTTGCCTCTGTGATGGTTGCAAGCTCCGCCACTTGTTTATTTATGTCACTGCTGCAGCAATCGAAAGGATGTGCATAAGCCTTTAGCTACAGGTGAACTTGTCTTTGACAACCCATTCAAATACTACTTTATGTGTGGCACAAGAGAGGTGATGTTGCAAGAAGTGTAGCTACGAATAATACGTCGATGAAATTGAATCTATGCTAAAATTATATATTATATATTATATTAATAAGAAGAACTTTAAACATTTAGTTGTTTTCAACTACTCTTTTATTGATTTTATTAAAATATAAACTAAAAAAAACTTAATAAAGATAAAAACTTGCAAGCAACAAAGTTTTTTATTATCGTTGCACCTTTTATGCGTGCCACAATGTACCCCATAGTTGGAGTCTTCTTTCTACCAAATTTACCATCTTTATTGTGAAACACGTAGGTACTTGAAATGTGAGCATATGGCAGAATTTTAAGTGAATTGTTGCAACGAGCGCAAAAGGCAAAATGCGCCACTGCCTGACTGCATTTATTAGATGTTGCACAAAGGAAGTGTGTGTGCGTTGCACCAAACAAACAACAACAAACTTGCAACAGCAACACTCAGCGCACTCTCAGGTTTTGCACATGTGCATGTTTGAGACAACACTGTACATAATAAAAATGTATTATAAATATTTGACTGAAAAGTCGCACAGCATGTTGCAAAGAGAGGCACGGATGCGAGCTGCTTCCTGAGCAGAACACCCACCCAGCTGATAGCCTGCTGTGTGTGAATTCACATTCACGTTAGCTCCACGGAGTGCAGCTCGGAAAAATTAATAATGCCTGCACCGTCAATAATGTGGCAAACTCTCAAGTCTCAGTCTCTGAGCCTCACACAGATCACATCCGTCGTAGTAAATTTCAGTTCACCAAAGGGTTTTTTACTATTTAATGAACAACTTCGAGTTCGACATTTCAGTTTGTATATATTCTCAAAAGAAACCTGGCTTTCGTTTATGGATCGATTTTCCGTCTCATTTCATCTGGTGGGTTGCAAATAATGCCAAAAAGTTTTTTAAGTTTTATTTCATTTGTTAATTTAAATTTTCTTAAGAGCTGCCGCCAACTTTTGTCACTTCCCAACTATTATTGAAAAATCGAATCAAATTCAATAGTTTGTGGTAATAAAATGGTAAAGCACTGTGAATCATTTTGCATGAAGAGACCATAACCAGCACTCAGAAATCAAAAACAATCAAATCGATAAAATTGCAAAGTTTATTCGATACATAAATAAACAAATCAATTTTTATTTGCGTCGGCAACCAGAATTCCGAGTACTTTCATAAGGCATGCAGCAAATTTAATGCCTGACAGCACTTGTCGTAAAAATAATGAAATTATGTTCATTGCGAGAACTTAGCACTCATGTCAGAACGTTTAAAACAATTTGCATGACTACATAATACCCTGTGCTTGTGATAAATGAGATCACCAGACTCTTAGCTAAAATATCTTTAAATAAATAGCTTATTTTTATTTATGCATCGATTGTTTATAGCCAAAAAGTATATGATTAATAGTAAGCAAAAACATTTTATCATCACATAATAATTTACAAGGTATACAAAGAGCCAAGTAAAATCTCATAAATTTCTTTGGATGTTTCAATTTAATGATGAAAAACTTCCGGTTGGTTATACGGAATTTCTTTTATTCGAATTATTTGCAAGGCGCCGTTGATGATTTGTTTGTTTTTAGTTAAACCATAAATAAAGATAAATAAAACAGATAAATCGCTTTGCCTATAAATGTATTTCTGCTGTACTTGTTTACACTAATAATTTTATCTGTTTTTTATATATTTTAATTGCTCTTTGCGGAGTAATTTTCCACTTTCCATATATGTTAATACCAACAAACTTTATGTAGTTGGAAAAATGATAGGTACAGAAATTGAAAATTGAATTGAGCGAGTTGGCTATAATCTCAGCTCATAATATGGCCTGGGGAATATTTTCATACTTAGTTAAAATTAATCTGAGGACAGAAATAAAATTATAGTTGGCAACTTATTTAAATTTGATTAGGATTTCTTCACTTGATTAGCATTTGGAGAGTCCTAAAAGTTTCGAGATCTATGCGAACTTTCTAAACAGTTTATATATAAATTGTATTTATAGATGAATGTGTGTCCTTTGCTAAACCAATGTTTGCTCATGAGCGGATTCGAATGGGAAGCTGTTTGTGTGTGTGTGTGTGTGCTTATATAGATGATGTTGTTATTGTTGTTGTTGTTGATGTTGTCATAAGCACACTTAAAGCGTTATGCATTGCCTGTATAATCACACTCATCACATCAACGTCCTTTTGTACCATCAACTGAGCATCATTTTGGCTTACTATGTGGTTTTATTTTTGCTTACTTTTCACATTTTTTTCTCTCTTTTCAGTCTAGCATGGAGCACTTAATGCTCAAGAGAGATTTTCACAAATTTGTTTACTCAACTCGAGTAGAGGCTGTAGTTGCTGTTGCCGTCCATGTGTGTATGTGTGTATTTGGGTATATGCATATGTGTGTTTGGGCACACACACACACACACACTGGAGCATATCCTGTGTCGATTTTTCAATTCCTTTTTGGCGACTGCCACTGACAGGCGACATCAAAACAGTAAGTGAGTCAATCAGCGTGGACGCCCTTTGGGGGCACACTGCGGAGTCCGTAGACCCACGGCTTTTGCTTCTGGCTGGCATAATTTCCATGCAATTGATTGACAATTGCGGCATTTTGTGGCACATTTGCTGGCTACATCGACAACCCGCCGAGCGTTGTATCGATTAGCCCACGGCAGGACACGCCACTGAAAGGGACATGGTTGTTGGCCACAGTGGGTGTTGTGGGTGGCTTTATGTGACCCACTCACTTCAAAGTGTAATTGAATTGGACTCGACTGCCTCTAATTTGTTGCATGCATACATTCGCATACGCAGAGTAAATAGCTAGCGATTCAACACAATCCCACATGGACACTCACAATTTGTCCAAGTTGCGCCTGCAAGTAGGCAGCACTTTTGGCAAGGGCCAAGACTCTGGAGAATCTAAAGCGTGACTGCGTCATTCTACGGCATTGCCCGCCCCAGCACAGCTCAACAGAGCTCAGCACAGCTCCGCACAGCTTGGCTCAGCAATTGACAGAGATTATCTCGTCTCGCAACGCGCGGGGGCCCCCTGTCAAAAGGTGCAGCCAAGCAAAAAGCGAAAAAACAATTAAAATGCCAGCGAATGTGTGTGAGTGTATGCGAATGTCTGTGGGTGTGAGTTGGTGAGTGCAAACGAATGCATTCGTTGTCGCTCGCCTTGCAGCTTGACTGCCCATTGTTCCAACCACTTTCAGAGCCGGGGCCCCAAGCGTGCAACTTTAGTGCGTCCGCGGACCGGCAACATCTTGACATTTGGAAGCGCACAACGCAACACTGTGCCAGCTGAATCCTATTCACATTACTCATTACTATTCATATATGAACAACCCCTCTCGAGATTACAATTTGCAGCTTGCCAGCATTTATGTATCTGCATTTGACAGCCACACTCAAAGCAACTTCAAATTATGAAATGCAATTGCAAATGAGAAATCGCATTAATAAACGAATTGAAATGTGTTTGCCAAAGCACTTTGTGTTTATAAACAAAACAATTTGTGTTGTGTTTATTTTGCTTTTAGTTTTTTGGCTTATTAACTTGCAGAAAATATGAAATTAAATATCTACATGTTATTCCTACATATATAGGCTTATTTTTATAGTGCTTGCATTTCTTCTTAAATGCAAAACACTTTTGTTCCATATGGTAATCATTAGAAAAAAATATTTAAAATAAACATACGTTTTAAAGCACTAAATTTTAATAAGTTTATTATTGTAAGTGTCACTTAGCAATTAAAATTAACTTAATTGAATGAAAACCCGATGGACTTTTAATTAAGTTCAACATTTTTATTATTATGGGACTTAAGAATGCTATTAATGAGCTCCATTAATATTTCAAATAATACTAAAAGTGGGTTTTATTTTTCATTTTATCTTCTCTAAATATATAAATATAAATTGAAACAGCTTTAGAAGTAAACATGCAGAGGAAATGGCTTCAACAACAACAATAATTAAATACCTGCCTGGCAAGTTGGTTGGTACTAGATTAATAGCTGTTTAAGCAATTTATGCAATTAACTTATTTTTAGGCATTTATTAAATAATGAGCTAAGCATTCGGCGTACTCTGAAATCAAAACAAACCAAATTTATTATACAGATATATGGAATCCACTAAAATGTAGCCGGGTCTGGTCTGATGTGCAGGGGCATTTTGGGATTTATTTTCATTTATCAGGTGGTTTCCCAAACGCCTTAAAATAGAATTTGTTTGCAATGAGCGCACTGCTCATAAACGAGACATCAAAAGAGAACGTTTGATTGAGAGATTGTGTGTGTGAGAGAGAGAGAGAGAGAGAGAGAAAGAGATAGAGAATATCTGATGCGTAAGGCTGTGTCTGCTCATGGCTATGTGGGCCAAGTGAAACTGCGGCTGCAGTGCAGCATGGGACTTACTCCTACCTCTCTCGATTTGTGTTTGAGTGTGTGAATTTTATTTATAATTTAGCAAAATTCAAAAACGCTGCACACCAAAATAAACTCTTACTCATGTGGGATGTGGGTGCGTGTGTGTTGCCTTCATTTTGGTTTTTAATTATTTACAACAATCATCTATTAATATACATAAATTTATACATTTTTCCGCTTGTGATACACGTATGTTTTTACTTATTAACGGCGCTTCAAATGTGTATGCGTATTTTCAGCATTTTATTCATCAAAACATATTTTTACAATGTTGTTGTTATTATTACTGAATGGCAAGCAAGCGTCAACACTTGAGTATAAACATGTGAAATATGCTTAAATATGTTCGATTTGTTTATACACGATCGCACAATAAATGTTTGAAATATAAAAAAAGTAGTATTACTTTCCATATCGCATTGAAAATCGTTTATGGCCAACATATGTTCAGGTTGGTCGCGGCTACGCCGTGCTAACAATTTACGTATGCGTATACGCTATATTTATTATTGCAATACGTTTTGCACAACCCCGACCGAACCCACGTCGCAAATAATATATATATTTTGAGATAAAAATTTAATTTCGCCGACTGCCAACTAGGAAAAACTCATTTTCACATTTTCACTACACGATTTCCTCCCCGCCACAATGGCAACAATGCTGGCCGCATGCTAAGTGCACGAGCAACGTGCTTTGGTGGTTCCGTTCCTATTTCTGTTCTGTCCATGGCGTCATTCATTTAAAAATTACGCCTGCTACGGGCAGAGGCGTCCGTAACCAGAGCAACGCCAGCAGCATCAGCTGATAAGATGCCAGCAGCAGCAGCGCTGACTGTCGGACATGCCCCAATGGGGAAAGTTTCGTGGCATTAAGTTTGTGGCTGCCATGGCAGCATTGGCGCAGGCACCGCAGAAGGTCATTATGTTTATTAGCTGCACTTATTTCAGACTATTTCAGACTATGCCACCCCATGCCACCCGCCGCCCACCGCCCACGCTAGCCAGCTCCATAGCAATTTACGTTTGCCGCGTGAATGCGAATTTATTTCCGTTAGTGATTGTGTCATATTGTTAATTTTAGCTCACGCTGCGTATACGCAATGCAAGCGAAAACATAAATTCGCTGCAGTGTCAACGGCAGCTGCATTACGCGAGTGTTGCCTCCGGGCCCCCATAAATTAGTTTTATGACGCATTATATTTATTGTTATGTTTGTTGATGTTGTTGTTGTTGCTGCTGCTGTTATTGCTGCTGCTTTCGCGGCTGTTATGGTTAAGCCGCCTCAGGTTTGGACTGTAGGCTTCCAGCTCGTAAATAATGTCACCCAGTTGTCAAGTGCAATGCGAATTGGGTCCGGTGAGCAAAGGTCTCGTTGGGATGGTACAATAAGAGGTAACTGACAGCATAAGGCTCTTAAGTGCGCCGGACAGCTGCTCGTGGCATTTATGCATTATTGCGGCTTCATTGATTTCCACTTAGAAATGCATAAATATAATGCATAATTGTAAATGTCACAATTAGAGGAGTGAGAAAAATAAATAATTTAATTTAATATTTATATTTAACATACATACATATAATGAATTCTTTAATACTAGATCAAACAAAATTGCAATTTAAATGTTTACCCAGCTGTGTTTATACACTGTTATGCAGGCCAATTCTGCAATTCAATTATTTTAAACCTGATGGCGGAAAGTCCACGTAAACATTGCAACTTAATTATGTGTTACAAATTGTTGTTGGTTGGCCACATTAGCAAGCTGTGCACATCGTGTGCGAAAGGAGATTGTTTGCCCTAATCCCGCCTCTTGGCACCTGTCCGGCCTTACTGCCAAAGATTTAGTCTCTTGCATACCCCTGGCTAATGGGTGAAGGAAAATGTACAATAACCGCAAACACTGAAACACTGAAACACAAACATAAACATATTAAAAGGAAAAGTGCAAAAACCCAAATTACAACAATAAGAACAACAATGCCAAAAAAAAAAAAAAAACCAAAGAGCAATGCAGGCAGCGAGGTCGACGCTGTCGACGAGGCTGAGAATGTGGATAAGGATTACAGGCCAATAAAACGTGGCTGTAAAAATGGCATTTATGGCTTCAACTACGCAAATTTATTGTCGGTTTTGGCGTATAATTCGCAATTAAAATTGCCAAGTGCATTAAATTAATTTAAAAGGCCCTGGCAACGCATATCGGTATGCAAATACAATGACCCTCCAAACCGAGGCTTTAAATCCCCCAAAAATAATTATACCCAACTGTCAACTGTCTGCCTCAAGTGAACAACGATAAACCAATTAATGAATAATTGGTAATGAATAAGAATAATTACAGTTGGGGGATTTTGTGTATTTTGTATCATTGTTTCTGAAATATTCACTATATATGCATTACTCATTCATATTTTGGTATTTAAGGTAATTAATATTACGGTAACATTTTTTTTCTAAGAACATACAATTATTATGTTATATTTAGAATGTGAAAATAATATATTAACAAGTTCTAAGATTTTTTCATATTTCTTGCCAGAAAATTATAAAAGAAAATGTGTGAGTACATATGAAAATGTTATGATAATGTTTTGGCAGAATGAACTGACAATCAAGTACCAAATATTTGCATTGAATCTTATTTTTAAGTATAAACAAATGTGTACCAAATGACGTCACTATAAACTTGAATTAAATTTGAATCAGAAAATTGCAATTAATCATGGGTATCTGTGAGTTACGTTTCCGCAGCGTTGGGAAAAACAACAATTGGTATATATATATATATACTTATGCTTCTTAAAAGGTGTTTTTCCGTATTTATCTTTTTTGTTTTTGTATCAGCTGTCGGCCTATGATAAAGGTCATAAACAATTGTTGATGCTTACCGAAAGCCAATTAAAATCATTCGCTGAAATGCACGCGCACTTCAAAAAGAAGCGCCGAGGGCGGTCGACGGGGGCTCTTGGCCGTGGGTGTGGCACTACAAAAAAAAGAAAAGACATTCACAGTGAGAGAAGGAGAGCGATAAAGAGAGAAAGAGAAAGATTTAGAGCAGAAATGTCGTCAGCTGGTCCATAAAGCATCGCTGGCTACGTTGGACTCGGCCTGTTAATGTACAAAGCCAAAAAAAAAGAAAAAAGTGTAAAAATAAATCACAGAATTTGGTTCATTACTGAAAAGGCCACCTTGACGTTGGCGCTTGAACTCACGCCAGAGAACTATTGAAGGGTGCTACGAAGGTCTGAATAATAATAAACCGACTCGAGCCAGAAAAGCAGCCAACAAACAAATGCTGTCATTTTTGATTATAATATCTGTGAGATATTGAAAGGCTCTTCAGCTGTCATCAGATATAAGTGCGCACTTTCTCACTTTTTGCGTGTGCTTTTTTGTTTATTTCAAATTCGCAGCATAAGTGTAAACAATTTCAATTTCAGACTGGCTCGCTTCGCCTATATACAATTAGTTTATATAGCCATTATTTACAATAACAAAACAAACAGTCTGCGACTTTGAATTGCTCTTTTTTTTATATATATATAGTAATTGTAATTGTTATTGTAATTGTACGCGTGTCTTTTTGGCCCCAAGTTGTCTGCCTCTTTAAGCCACTTTATTTATTACGTTGCCTTAGTCAACGTCATTATAAATTGACCCAGAAATGTATACGAATATGCGATTCACTTGTTATCGATTCAGATGCCTATGCAACTCATCGTTTTTCTGTTTACTCCTAATTCCAAAAAATACAAATAACCGTTTGATTATTCGGCAATTTTTCTGTTATTTTTCATTATTGTACACTTTTCCACGAACGTGGAAAACTTTCGTGCAAATTTATTACAGAATTCAATAAAAATTTTCCATATATATATATATATATATAAATGGCTAGGCTGAAAGTAGCATGAGGTAAATGTTTCAAGTGTTTTTGATTGATTAACAAAAAATGACGGAGAGTGTGAATTGATTGATGTGTAATTCATTATACCCATTACAAAGTTTTAAGCTGTTTTAAGCCGACAACATGATAACTAATTAATGAAAATAAACACATGTACTTGTGAAATAAATTGTGTATAAGTATGTAAATAAACATATTTCTCTTGCTAAATCAAATAAATAATTAATAAATAAAAATAGTGGTGGAACGTAGGTATCAGGCTACTAGAAGCGTAGTAATTTGACTGTTACATCTGTGCATATCGATTTTAATCGATATCAAGGCGTGTTCACTAGCTTGAAGAGAAATAAATAAATTGCAGTGAATAAAGTTAAGTGAGCACACTTGCTTAAAAGAAATATAATTTCGTTTAAACTACTCGAATTATAATTTAGTCTTTAGCATATTAAGATTTCTATTCGTCCAATCAATCCCGGGTATCTTTTAGTTGGACACACCTATCCACAATATCAGTTCTCACGTCTGATTTGAATAGACATTTGGCGGCAAATTGCGAATAATATTTGGTTAAATTTTCGTTCACAATTTTAGGCATGGGCCAGCGTGTTGGCTGTCATCCAATTAAGGTGCGTTAATTTGAAGGCACTTCAAAAACCGAACGCATTTGACCATGTTGTGACTGTGCCGGTGGCAGAAACGGGGGACGGGGAGGTGCTAAGGGACTTAAATGTTGGCGCATTTATGTTGTTAGTGGACTTGTCAAACAGACGAGCAACCATTGGTAATGAACATAGGAACAACATTTTGAATTTCACTTTGGCAATGGGCCCAAAAAATGTGTTGTTTTTGGATGTCACAAAAGCAGGGACTGGAAACTGAATAGAGTGAACCAGTATTGTCAAAGATATGTATATATATAATTATGTGCTGGGTAAATTAGGTGTGTCATGTCCAGTTAGAATAACTACAAAGAAATAACAAAATACCAGAATGTCAAGAAATCAGGTTAATAGATGCAACTATGTAAAAAAAAGAATCATTTGTGTATTTCAAAAATGATTAATTATTCATGCTAACAATAAAACCAGATTCAATTAGGACCTCATCTCTTATTAGATAGATTTCGTCATACCAAATGCCGTCACTTGGCACACTAAAATGCTAAGAGTAACAAAATGAATAAAAAGCAAACAGAACAAAAAATCAATTAGACGCATTTTTAATAGAAACCATAGTGTTAAATCAACAAAATGAGAATGCCAAAAATAAAATATAAAATTACTAATAAAAAAACAAAAGCAAAAGAAAAAAGTTTCTATTTGACTGGGGTCAGTATTGATATTGTAGTTGCTGTTCGGCTTGATGCCAAAAATATCAATAGATATTACATTTTTCTGCCGAAGCCGCTGCCGCTGCCGCAGCCGCACCCGGGCCAGGAAATGAGAATTCAATACAATAAATCTCAATCTCATTGAATTGTATCATTCTCAGGGCTTCCATTGTTGCTGGCAAAATTAATAATAGATAACAAAGGCGCCGAGCGAAATGAAATAATAGAAATAGGAGAAGCCAAAGCAAACTGACACAGTTACAACAATGAGCTGCGTCAGTGGCAATAAACGAAATTAAAATCGAAATAGATAATAATAATAAATAAGTGACAGAGATGGCAAAAAGACAAAAATGGATTAACTGCTAAGCAAATAGAACAAAGAGTAATCGGCCCTAATTGAAATAGCATAAACTGACCGTAATTAATCCAGCCAATCCCATTAGAGGCGATGAGCCGACAACAGGCCAAAAGAATTTTGGCCAACTTTCGAGTCGCAAAAAACACAATCAACGTTGGCCAAAACAATGAAAGATGGCTGCACAATGGCCACATGGCAGCGCATAGCTGGAATGGAATGGAATGGGCCTTCATTTGTAGCGTTCCATGTGCTAATTTGAAGTTATGTACGTTGTGATGTAATTAGAAACTAGTTGGGCCCCTGGCAAAATTTCCATGCGCCACCTAAAGGGCATAGGTGAAGCCATAGTGTATAACCAGGACAGGGTTAGGAAAGGACTGTGATAGGTGGGGGAGAGCGGAGGCAAGAAGAAGTGTGGCTACGACAAGGGCAACTACTGGAGGCAATGAGTGAAAACCTCTCGCATTGCGGTTAAAAGACTGAACAGCAAAATCAGGGAGCGGAGACCTCATCATATACCAAGTGTCCCTTGGAGTCACCCAAGCGCAAAGTAGAAAATTATACACCAGAGATGCGCAAAGTTGCGCAAAGCATCTGTGCTTGCAGCTCTGGCAATGCTCAGGTGGAGCTCTTTTAATGGGACACACAATAAAACATTAAAGTCTAATTTTAATTTCTTTCCTTAAACTCTAATAAAATATTAATGTTGTTATTTAAGCGAATGCTAGCAACTTGTGTGCTTCCATGAGAGAAAGGAAAACATGAAAAAAAAAACAACTTCAGTTGCACATCACTGAGATGGGGCAGACACAGTGAAATGCTGTAAGGCACTCACAGCCTCCAGTGGTGAAGAGGCTTTACGGTTGGAGCTTTAGTCTCAGCAGCTGGTGGTGGTGCTGGCCTCGTCAATGCATCACCTTCAACTGTCGAAATGGCAACAAGAAACGACGACCACAACACGAACTTGAGTGTAGGTGCGGCGTGGCAGTGGAACGAACCGTACAACATGCCACAAAACGTACAAATTGCCAACTAACATAGCAGCAACCGCAGCACCACCACCGACACCACCGCCTCTACACCACCACTATCAACTACAACAACAAGAAAAAGAGCAGGAACAGTTGTTTCCTGTACCCGATTTTCATTCAGTATCCAAAAAGTTCCCATGCGCACGAGGCGGCTTCGTTGCTGGCTGGCTGGCCCAAAGTAGGTCGTCCGATGTCGTACAACTTCTAACAACCTCATTACGAGGTGTACGTATCGCAGACTGATGACGTCATTGGTTGAGCTTTACGCTTTGGCCGCTCATTCGCCTCTAAAGCTGCGCACTGCTGTCACCACCCCCTCCCTACCTTGTCCAACTGGGGGTGTTTGTTTCCGGCTCTTTGAGGACTCTAGCAGTGTCCAAAATAGAAAACCTTAAAATACCAAAAGATTGGGAATTTATCAGTGGATTATCAGAGCCAGCAGATCGACAGATTCTTGACGCACAAATTACAACTTGCAATCCAAAAAGGTGTTCACAAACGTGTCCTGGAAGGACTTGCGCAAAGAGAGAGAGAGAGAGAGAAAGAGAGAGAGTAAGGGAGAGTTTCGAAGGGAGAGCGTAACTCTCAGCAACTCGTCGTGTTTTCAGTGTCAATGTGTTTGTTGAGTGGAAAAACTCGGCCAAAAGTGGCAGAAACAACAAAATACGAACAAAACGCAACGGAAATTGCATTGAACAGTAGAAAAGCGAGTGGCTAACGTGGATGGGTTAGGGGGGGAGGGGTTACATAGATGCGTATTGTTATTGGAAATATTCTTATTATTATTATTTACTTTTATTTTTTGGTGCATGCGTCGTGTGTTGTGTTCCTAAAGTTGTGTTCTGCTGATTGTTGTCTTCGGTATTGGCCCTTTTTTACTATATACATTTTACGATTACCCCTTGCCCCTTACCCCTTGCCTATCACGCAGCCATAAACAAATAAATATCCTATTTCAAAATTTCACCCACTGCTTTTGTATGATTATAAGTATCTACATTTGTGTCTTTTTATGTGCTTGTGTGTGTGTGTGTGTGTGTGTCGAAAGTGGGAGAAAACAAAATCTGCACTAATCGCATTTGAATTTTTACATTCTTGAGGATTGATTTAATTTTATATTTGAAATAACGCAACTGAGAAAACTCAGACTCTTCACATACTTGAAGGACACTTGCCGTTGTCCTGGTTCTTCTGACACACGGACAGGCACCAGTCGGATATTTATAATATGTAAATCTGTTTTTTATCCATTTACATGCAAATCAGCAACAGCACACCTATGTATATCTGCATATATCTAGTTCCATAATGCATTATTTTACTTACAACTATCCCCTTCAAATCTTCCACTTTTGGGCAACCAAAGAATATTTGAGATAATATATAATACTTTATTTTAGTAAACAAACTTGGTTGAGTTTTCTGTAATATTTAGAAATGGAAAAATAAATAAAAAATGTTTATTCAAATTTCTGTTTGCAAATCCCTGAACAACAACAAATACATCCTTAATTATTTCTCCTTTTTACAGAGTATATTTTTGCAATCAGATTTGTTTCTATTTGATAAAATTTCACTGAGATCCTTTTCATATACGGAATGTATATGTAAGATTAATGTATCCTTAGGGTCTCTTTTCACGGCAGTTAGTCAACCGTTTTTGGGTTTGTTGTCCCTGATTATTATTGTTATGAAATTTCAATTTGTTGTCTCAAGGCCGTTGCAGGAAATTAAAGCCCCGCAATATGCGCAACACTTTTACGCCACTTGCCTCACTTTCCCAGTAGCTGTGTTCATGTGTGTGTGTGTGTGTGTGTGTGTGTGTGAGCGAGTGTGCTGCTTTAGGGGCACATCTATTTGCTGCGTATACGTGTTTTGTGTTTTAAGCAAAATGGAATTTTAGTTTGATTTGGTTTTCAATTTCCGGTTGCCTTATGGCTAGCAATGAACTCCAAGGAAATTTATTAATTCGAAACTAAGCTGCCAAAGCAAGGGTTTCTATGTTGGTGTATAATATTATATATATATATATACATTTATATGAGAGATGGTAACCCTTTTTAATGTGGTGAGCATTTTATATATCTTTGCAAAAGAAATGCTTACAGAATAGGTAGAAACTTGTGCATGGTCATGCATTACTCTTTCTACCTTTATTATTCTACCTTTTTATTCACTGTTTGAATCTATTATTCGTTCGGGCTTTTGTGACAGTTTTGCACCGGATACTGGTGCCTTTGTGCCTTTCGCTGTCTTCTTTCCGGCTTTGTGCGTCTTTCATTCGATTTCCAGGTCGCTGACTGTAATTGTTTTCATGGCGTTTTTTCGCACTAAGGCGCCGTCGGCAACCATGGAAAAGCAGGAAAACAGACAGCTTTCCAAAGTGGTTGAAATGTGCTGAAACTCGAAATGTGGATGCAGTTGGAGACACACGCATTAAGAAATCGCTCACCCATATCCAAATCACACACACAGTTTCATGGCTAGATAAATATATAAGCGCTGCAGAGTAGGCAATTTTTGCAATTGTTTCAATTTGTTATTGCACCCTTTCTGCCTGCCTCCCTGCCAACTTTCTATTGCTGGCCAAGTGCCAAGAGGCCAGAAGCAGGCCATATTCACGCTACGCCTGATCCATGTGTATATATTTATATGAACATATATATATATATGGGGCAGCCGCATCGAATAATTTAGTACCAAAGTCAAATGTACAAATTGCAAATAAAAATACACCGAATATTCAGGAGAACGAAAGCGTGTGTGATGACGTCACAGCCAGACCCAAAGATCACAACGAAGACGTCTTTGTTGTGTTGTGTACAAACTGGTTGAAAATTGTTTGTGTCTGCTGGGTAAACAAATTTGCTGCGTGTGCTCATCGATTTTTATGAGTTCAAAGATTTACTTCGTGCCTTCACATTCCTGCACATCGCCAACAAGAATTCGGCTAAAATTTTGCAAAACTGTATTCAATCGCATTCACATTCCAGAAATCGGTAAAAATTAATGGCGTAATTTGTTAGTCGCACAGCGGCCACAAAACAAAAATGGGAAATGCCGAAAAAGAATGGCCAAAAATTGAGTAGAAATGCTGTGGAAAACTCTGCCAGATAATACAAACTACAAAATATCCAACGCACAAGTTTGTTTTATTAGTAAAACAACTAAAATTGAGATAAATCTTTAAGAATCCAAATTCTACTAACTTAATTTTTATAAATGTCACTTTGTTGATTATTTTTGTTTATGATATAAATTTTAAAACACAAACGCAGCATACCCTTTTCAGTTCGCTTACAGGGCATACTATAAACTAACATAAACTGATGGCTGGCAGAAGTGCTCTCCAAATGCAAGGGAACAATTCTTTTTTAAATGCGGCTAATTGCCAATTTGTTTCCAATTAAATTGCCAGGTTTGCCATTAAGCAAAACCAACAGTTTGACATTATACCAAATATTGCAATATAAATTTTACATTTGTGCCAGTCAAACTTTTGCAAATTTAACAGGCCAACTTGACACGTGCCAACAACAATAATAATAATAATAACCAAGTTAAAATTCTTGATTATAATTGTGAGCAGGCACGCGAATAATCTCAGCGGTTTCGTGCGGTACAAAAAAAGAAAATAATAGTAATTTTTAGGCTCAACTATATTTAGATGCCAATTAATTTAGCCAGCGGGTTTTATGGAATTTTAAGTGTTTTGCTGCTGTTGCTCCAGATTATAATTCATTTTAATTTTATATCGAAAGAGCATCAGCGGTCATCTGAGATATATAAATAAACGGGACATTAATAGATGCGGAGACCCTATAAATAAATGCATCAATGCGACCAGCATTGAACTGACATGTGTAAAACACAAGCAGTGGGCGTGTTGTGGGGGGAAATGTGGGGGAAATGGGGGAACAATATCCGTGTGTGGTTGTGTCTGACATGTTGAGAGCCATTTATCATTATCAGCTGCTGGCAGCTGAAACATTTCATGTGACGTATAATGTATCAGGTGTTCTCACAAGAGATACACTTGAGAGAGGGAGGGGTGAGAGAAAGAGACACCATAAAGGGGGGGAAAAGATCGATGGAAGGCCATTTGATTAATGTACTTGCTGCGTATTTAGCAGGCAGAACATAAATAAATAAAATGATAGCAAATAATGTGAGAGACTAAGAGCAATTCGACTGCATTATAAATATTGTATCTATGTACATATATAATACAACTTTTTTTGTATGTGTGTGGGTGTGTGTGTTTGTGTGTGTGCGTGCCTATAACGTGCATCGCCACGCACAGCAAACAGGTTGGCACAAGACAAAAGCCAGGTGTACACACATAACTAGGGAGAACCAAACAGACAGACAGACAAAACAAACCAAGAGAGCAATGACCATAATCGAAAATCAATAAGCCATATATGAATTGTGGCCAACAACTAACGATTATTAATGTTGTACAAGCCAATGGCCTGCAAAGACACTTTGCCAATGAATTTTTCATTAGTTTTATTCGTTAACTGCGCAGTTGTCAAGACGAACAATATTCCTTCTATTTGTAAAGCATATCCCGAGGAACTTCTCAATTCTGACCACATTCAATTAGTTGCATTTCCACTTAACTGATCAGAAATTGCAACGTTAAATTTACTTTAGAATATGTGACGCTGCACTAGTCTTAAAAAAGGAAGAAGTTATACAAAATATATGCGAAATCATTTTACTTAAATATATTTCAGATATTCGTTTTTATTTTATTTAATTATTGATCATAACTCATTCAAACTATTCTAAAACAACACAGAAAACCAACTGTCAATGTTTTTAATTAAATAACTAAATTTAAATAATTGAATTTGAGGTGTTCCGAAACAATTTAAGCAATTCATTTTATAGCTATTCCACTCCTATAAAAAAAATAACAAATCATTCAACATTTTTTCTACATTTTTGTTATGTTTAATTGAGGGTTTTATAAATTTTTATTGGATTGCATAGTAAATGTGCCTGGGTAAATTACACATTCCGTAGCTGGGCCTTTGTTTTATATCGATTTTGTTATGAGGGCTGTCAAAAGCTGGGACTGTTGCTTGACAGAGATGACGCCATGGTACTGGCATTTGCCACGCGTGCCTCATAAAACCGCAAAAGGCGCTGAGTGACTTAATAAATGGCTAAACACGCACTGTGCCCCTGCAAGATATGTTGCTGAGTGCAACAATTGTGTAGCATATAATTGAGAAAGAGACGAGAGAGAACGAGTAACATAAAGCTGAAGTATACGTTTTTAAGTCGCCCACATACACTCACACACACGCACACACACACACACACAGAAACATACATGCATAGCTCTCAAGGCCAAGTTGGCTGAAGTTGGTCAAGATGCTTGCATGCCAATGGCCAATAAGTCGAGCTCGCACGCAAAAACCAAAACAAAAGCCAAATTAATATTAGAGTAACTCACTTTAATTTTCTACTACATCGCTTTTTTATTGTTGCCAAATGGAGAGTGGAAATTGGCTCAGTGTGCTAAACACACACACCGTTGCATATGTGTGTGTGTGACTTTCTAAATTTTCTCGAATATTACCCGTGGCCGCTAACTAAATTAGAACAGTTGCCAGCAGCAGACAAGGGTCAGCAGCAGCAGCAGCAGCAGCAGCAGCAGCAGCGTTGGCGGCTTTGGCGAAGGCGGAAGTGGTTGTAGCCGGATGTGGTGCGGCGAATCGTGCGGTAAAATAAGGCGTTGCACACAACACACACACAGACACACACACGTATAAGTGTGCACATTGTATACATGACCAGAGGCACTGACTAAAGTGTTGAGGTTAGCGCTGACGCATTTGCCAGCCAAGACTAAAACAATGCCAACAACAACTTCAATATATATATATATATATATCTATATATATATATATAAATGCACTTGACTTGTGAAATGTTTGCTCCTCGAGGCAGCAACCAAACAAAATGGCGCCATAAATTTAGTCAACGTCGACAAACGGCGGCCCTTAAAAGTCGGCAATAAATGTTCTCCATTTGCCGAACAAAACTGACACGCTTTTTCATTGTTCTTGCATTGACTGGAATTTGCACTGCAATTGTTTTTATTCTTGTTGTTGTTGTTGTTGTTGTGGTTGTCTTTGCTATTGCTGTACCCTCTGCTATGCAAATATCTCAGTTCGCATTTTGGGGGCGCCACTCTTAACAGCTAAGTGGAATTTTGGCACTTGAAACATTTACCATTTCTTATATCCTGCAACGATTATTGAGCTGCCAGATGAAGAAGTGCTTTTTCTAGAGCCAATTAAGTGCAAGTACTTAGTTATTTTTAGATGGCAATGTATGTGCACTTAAAAAAGATCTAAGTATGTGCTCTATAATTTTATAACACATCTAATGAATCACTTCATAGAACTAACTTAATAAATATTTAAATATCTCTAGATATTTAATTAATTTAATTAAAGTTATGGAGCAAAGTGAAACAAATGTTACTCAGTTTTGCGCGACCACTGCTTTAATTGAATTACTCTTTTTGCTTCTTAAATTTCTTGGCCATTTTCAATTAGTGTCCAAGTCAAAGAAATCATTAATCAACAACCAGCCACATCCCTCCAACCACAACAGCAATTTTCAGCTATGTCATCCAAATTGGCTGAGCGTAAAATTGCTAAGCAGCTTTTTAATAGCTGCACAGCACAAATTGTTGTTGTTGTTGTTCTTGTTGTTGTCGTTGTTTATTGTTTTTATTGGTACAGCTCCATTAGGGATTTACTTAAAATGACCCTGACCGTAACCTGAGACGCTCGCTACACAATATATATATATATAAATATGTATATATATAGGTATGTATGCCTCTCTGGGGGCGTTATCAAACTATTTATGGGCAATTAAGTGTTCATTTTGTAATTTGTGCATATGTGGCTGGCAAATTATGTGTAAGATTTATGACCTAATGGGTCCCTTGTCTCATCCATGTATATATCTGTGGGCGTTTCAGTAATAAATTCTAACGCTATTTTCTCACATTTTATGTCATGAAATGAGCTGTCAGAGCAAGTAACAACAAAATGCGAGAGAAAACCTTTTCGCCTTATTATATAACATGCAATTAATTGCAATTTAACTTTTACGCTGACGGGCAATTCAACAGGTTCCAAGGTGAATGTTGGCCACTTGACTTATGCCGCACACTTGCACACTTAAGTTGAGTGCAATAGGTTAACTAACATGTTGCATGTGGCAACACGTCCAAGCCGCCACACAAATTTACATGCAGCTTAATTTCATTTGACGCCAGAAATAATTGCATCAAATCGCACAACACGCGAATGAAGCAATTATAATAATAAAATAATAATAAATGTTGTCAAAAATGTGCGCGCTTTTTGTAAAAATAGCTGCTAATAAATAACAATTTAACCCAACTAATTTCAAGCCAATTTTTAGCAGACATAAATATTTAAGTATATATAAAAATGATTTAGTCAGTTATTGCGAGCACAATTCAACTACACTCACATAAAAATTACAAGTGACTCAGGTGAAATGTGATATGTAATCATGCACATTGCATTTTTTTCTCTCGCCAAAGCAGGCTAAGGAATACTTCATTTTTAGTGGTAGACATTATGTGAGTAGTATAAATCCTAGTATTTTATTTCTTGCTAAAATTAGAAACAAATCCTCGTTTAAAATCTATTATATCAGCTACATTTGCAGGTGTAATAAATATGTCCACTTTTTATTAAGAAGCACATTTGACTGACCCAAAATACGTGTAGAAATACATATGTATATTATGGGCTAGTCAAGGTCAATGCGACATGGTTTTTATTTAGTTCGGAGAGTTGTTTTAATTAACATTTTTGTGGAACAAATTGGCAGGGCGCATATAACTTTGGAAAAACGCAGCGCATACGTTTATTACAATGCATTTCCTTTTGGCATAAAAATTCAAATTTGATTACAATGCGGCAGACATTGCGATTTAGACAGAGGCCAGGCTAAATGAAGAAAAAAATATCACATGTATCGTTTAAAATTGCTGAAAACTCCACGACCTAAAAAAAAATGCAGAACATTTCTGTGAATGTTTTGCAAATGAGGAGTTTATAGCCTTCGGCATTTGCAAATTAACCATGCCAAACGGGCAAAAAATGCGCTGACCTCATTATCAATACCACAAACGTGTGTATTTGTGTGGGTGCGTGTGTGTGCGTAATTGTGGAATGAGTGCATGCAGTTGGCCCCAAAAAGTATGCTATGAAAATTGTGTGAAGCGTTGAGTTATCTTATCAGCTGCCAACAGATATTGATTAATTGTTGATTTGCCGTGGCAACGAAATGACAAGAATTTGCAATAAACATTGAACGATCTATGCATATTTAATGAGCTTATCAGCTTAATTGTAAATATATTATAATTATATATTTGCTGATCGCAATTTCTAATAATATTTATCTATTTGCAGCTATCTCCTACACATAGCGTATTAGAGCCCCCCCTGTCCCTCACAAAATGCTGCCAATATTCGCCTAAGCCAGCCCCAGTTCGGATTAATAACAGAAACAAAAAATCCAATTAAGCTCAAAATCCTAGAAAATAAACTGTGATCATAGCCTAAACACGCAAACAGTAACAACTACAACGACCAGCAACCAGCATAACAACGCCACATACACACAAACACACACAGAGACAGACACACACACTCCAACACACACAGATACAAAGACATGAGGACGGATAGCTGCCAGGAACAACAATTACAGAAGGAGAGGAAGCTGTCGGAAGCGTGCCAGCGACAGACCGCAGAAATTGCTGGCCAATTGCTGAATTTATAGATTTGAAGATATTGAACAAATTGAAATCAATTTCCCACGAGCAGACAGCAAAAAAAAAAAGAAGAAAAATATAGAAAAGAAGCAAACCAACAGCAGAACAGAAGAATTGGTAGCCAATTTAGTGAGATTGGATAGCGGACAACTGGGTGCGGAGTGGAGTGGCTGTAATGACAACAATTGACGCGATGTAGCGGTAAGTGTAAGCATGATTTTTTTTGTTTCTCTGAGTGTACACGGGATGGGTGGGTACTCAATAAATCTGTTTTATATCTGAAACGGCACGAAAACTGCAGCAGACTTATGGTCGGCGAACGCGACAGGGACCGTGAGGCGGTACGCTGGGCAACGGGTGAAACAACACCGCTTCAAACCAATAATGGAGTGTTACAAATGGTCGGGCAATTGCATGGTGGACAGGCTGCTGGCCAACAACAGCAACAGCAACAGCAACAACCAAGTCAACAACAACAACAGCAACAGTCAAAGCAACAACACAGACAACAACAGCAACAACAGCAACAACAGGAACTGTTTTATCAGCAACACGAGGCAGCTGCGCGTGGACTGCAACTTGCGGGCACAACCGACGGCGGCGATAATCAGCCCTATTACGATACAAGCGGTAATGTCGATTGGGAGAGAGCAGCGATGGGAACCGGTGGAGCTAGTGCATATGGTTGCATCGGCGGAACTGTCCCAGCAACTGGCGGCGCTGCTTATAACAGTGGGGCAACTGTTGCCGGCGGCGCTATTATCCTCAACAGTCGCCACATGGATTATGTTGATGGCATCGGCGCTGCTGGCACATCCGCCGCAGCAGCAGGAGCGCACACAGCAGCTGCTGCACATGGCATGGGAGCTGGTACAGGTGTTCTTGGTGGATCGTCGACAAGTGGCGCTGTCGGTGGCAGCACCACCGGTGCCATTGGCAAGGAAGTTCGTTACGCACCATTCCCAGTTACATCACCAACGCATTCAAATCCCACAACTTCCCAGCAGACTCTTGCACAGCATCAGCAACAAATTGCACTCAGTGGTGGTGGTGGTGGGGGAGCCGGCAGCGGCCTTGGTGGTGGCAGCATTGGCGGCCCCACTGGCAGCCTCAGCCTCGGCGGTGGCGGTGGCGGCGGCGGTGGTGGTGCTGGCATCGGTGTCGGTGTTGTCATGTTGCCACCTGGAGCCGGTTCAAACGCTGGCTTTAGCCAGAGTAATACAATCGGCGCCCTGCAGCGGACACATTCCAGATCCATGTCCTCCATACCGCCGCCGGAGCCGTTCATGATAGCACAATCGAAGCAGATGAACAGCCGCGTCTCCATCAATGTGGGCGGTGTGAAGCACGAGGTGCTCTGGCGCACATTGGAACGTCTGCCGCACACGCGGCTGGGCCGGCTTAGGGAGTGCACCACCCACGAGTCGATAATAGAGCTGTGCGATGATTACTCGCTGGTCGACAACGAGTACTTCTTTGATCGTCATCCGAAGAGCTTCAGCTCGATATTAAATTTCTATCGCACTGGGAAACTGCACATTGTGGATGAAATGTGCGTGCTTGCGTTTAGTGATGATCTGGAGTATTGGGGTGTTGACGAACTGTATCTGGAGTCGTGTTGCCAGCACAAGTACCATCAGCGCAAGGAGAACGTTCACGAGGAGATGCGCAAGGAGGCCGAATCATTGCGGCAGCGGGACGAGGAAGAGTTCGGCGAAGGTAAATGCGCCGAATACCAAAAGTATCTCTGGGAGCTGCTAGAAAAGCCAACCACCAGTTTTGCGGCTCGGGTAAGTCCAATCAGTTGCCATGCTCAACTGATGCTCCTCCTTACCTCTGAATGTGTTTTACGTACCTAACTAATATATCCATATCCGTATCCGTTATCCGTTAACCGTTAACCGTGTGTGTTAATGTCAAGTGTCCAGCGTAAGCAAAAAAAAACCTAAAAATAAATATAAGCCTTTAATCCCATTACCTAAGTTTCTCATTACAATTCGAATCTTAAGTTTTCATTCAGTTCTTTTCTTACAAATATATATCTAATTTCTGAGTTTTTGTTTGTTTTGTTCTTTGTTCTGTTCCAGTTTTCAGTTCAGAACATTATTTTTACACTATTGTAAAGCATTTAGCTCGGCATTCGCAGCACTTTGTAATATAAATTTCACTGCCAAGCAAAACGAAAATAGTGTAAAAATAACAACAAACCGTCCCAAATAACAAAAAAAAAAACAATCCCAAATGCTGTACCATAAATTGCCTTTATATATATATACATATATATATATCACAACCACTTTTATACATATAGTATACATATTTTAAGACTCGACGAAGCTGCCAACTTGCCGATTTGCTTTGCGTTTGATAAATGCTTGCACAAAACTAACTCATAAAATTAAGTAAAAATATTTCTATAACCATATCAAAAAGTATGTTTTACATATAAAATGCTTCGTTCGTTATTTAAGTCAGATTTTGCTGCTGCTGCCGCTGTACATAATTCAGAGCCATAAACTGCAACTAAAGCAAATTGATTATTTTGAGATGTAGTCGCCAATTTGAATGTGCTCCGAGTTTGGCGACACTTAAATGTTGTGACTGTGACACTGTACCAATCCTTCATACTATATATATATATACTTCTATATAACTATGACTACTTGTGTCAAGTAACTCAGCTCATAAGTTTCGTTCAGTGTACTCGATTGCTTTTGTATTTGTGCCTTAAACAGCGTCACATTCAAGGGCATCTAACAAAGTACAGGGCACACTCTAACAGGACGGCCACACATAATCATCCTCGTTCTTGTTCTTCTTCTTGTTCTGGTTCTAATTCTTGTTGAACAACCAAATGCCACGTGAGCACTCTCGAAGTGTCCCATTGACGGTTCCGCCTGAGTATTTTCGTTACATTGTTTCTTGAGTTACACTTATCCACATTTTTAGTCCTTACGGTACCACAGATGAATTATTACGTAATTTTCTTTTCTATTTTTTTTTTGTAATCAGTCAAATAAGTATCTGTCACTAAACACGAGACGCCACGTGACACCAAGTTTGTCCTTAAAATCTATCCAACTTGTACATTATTATTATTATTATTATTAATGAGCAATCGCGCACAAAGTGCAAAATGGAAAAAAGACAACCAAATTGTTTACTAATCGTTTTCTAATCTAACCTTTTTTTAATCACACACAGTAAATAAATCAATTTACATACATCTATAAATACATACAAACTTTTTATACTCTATATATATTATATATTTAAAACTCATAATTGTTGATGATGATGGTGAAGTAATCTCTCTGTTTATCTCTAATGTCTTCTACCTCCTAAACAAACAAATACCCCTTGTAACAATGTTTGGGAATGGGCAATAAGCGATATGACCAGGCGGCAGGTGTGCTGTAGAAATCCTCGAAAATATTGATAAGAAAAGGAACTCTGGGGAGAAGTGGCCAAAGACGTGTTGTAATACATTTCCATTTTCCATAGAGGGTGCAATTAAGGAATCCAACTAAGAACATATATCAAATCACTAGCTTTTCGCCGTTGGCAGCACAACATCCACAAGACTTCGAGCGTCCCTCGCTGGCGCTCTGCATTTGCTGTGCTGTCAGTTGGCTCATTCCGCCCGCTCTTGTAATATAACCACTACCCGCGATCAAGACTCTAGACCCATACATCTATAAATATAACTCGACACATACTCACAAACACACACAGACACACACACACAGTCTTGGCTTTAGCTTGTATTATACAGCCGATAATTTGCCATTGACCCGATTTCAGTTAGTTTTAGCTTTAGCCAATGACCGAAAATGGAAATAATTACAACATATTTGGGTGCATCTCTTATAATTTTTCATTCGATTATTATTTCCTTTTTATTTACTTTATGTACTTTTATGTTTTTGAAAAAAAAAAAAATACTAATATTGTTAGGTATTATGATTTATTTTTATTTCTTAGTTAAAAAATATCAATTAAATGTTTTGCATTGGCTACGCAAAGTAATTTCAAAAAAATTTATTTTTTTATTCGAAATTATTTTTAAGATCATAACTTACCAACATTTTGGAATACTAATTCAAATTTATATTTTTTAAATAATTCCTCTTAAATAAAAAAAAAAGAAATTGTTAAGCTTAAATTAACAAAGTGGTCAATGCAATTTTTTAATTAGAATTTGGGAGAAACATTAACAAAATTTATGATTTTGTCATTTTACAAAGGTAATGAAAAATTTCCAGAGCTCTTTGCCAGTTGTACAGTTAAACTTTTTATTTAAATTTTTCTTCAACTACTACCCAAGTCGAAAGAGGAAAATAAAAATAATAACTTTTTAGTTTTGTATATTTTGATTTCTTTTTTAATACCACGCCTAAACACATCCTTTTTTATACGAAAAAGATAAATATGAGAACCAAAACAAAAGACAGTAAAATGTAAAGAGTGGTACTTCGAAATACTAAGAGCTACTACAGTTTTTACCCGCGTTGAAAGAGACTGAAAATCTAAAACACCAATACAATAAATACCAAAAATGAATGGCAAGAAAAACGCGCTCACAAGACAAACATTTGCCGTGTACAACACAAAACAATATAAAGCAAAAACAGAATACATACAAAAACAGAAAATATTATATAATTTTTTTTTATAAAACACGCAAGCCCAAAACCCAACCAAATTCAACTCGATGTTTTTTTGTGTACCATTTTGTGTTTCCTTTGCGGCACGATATATATATACCATTTATCTATCGTATATATAATCGTACGTTCTCGATAATCGTATTTGATGTCTTGTTGTCTATTGCATACCGAAATTTCTTTAACTTATTGTTGTGTTTTAATGTATCTTATCTTATCTTTGACATTGATTGTTGTAACTATTGGTCTACTGGCTTCTTCAACTACTAAATACCTCCAATTGAATCAGCCTCAATAATACACACTTATATACTACTCTATCCCTTATACACAAACATACACACACACACATAAACAAACAAACAAACCCAACGTATACGGTGCTTCAATGTCTTCAACTAATATTATATATAAAAAGCAAAAGAATCGATCTAAATCCTATCTATATTTACATATATATAACTTCGATGTATCGTCAGTGGCAGCCATCAAATTAAATTCAATTAGTAAATTTCACAGCATTCTCTTTTGATTTTATTTTTAGTTCTTGAAAACCCGTAAATAAAATACTATATATATGTATATCCCATAAATCAAATAAACTTGAAATATTAACCCACCAAATTTGCTGCATTTGAATGCCTAGTATAGAATGATGTAGTCGGTTATACTGAATTCTATAGCCAGTTTGTATCGAATTTTGTTTGTTTTTTAGTAAGTCGAACAAAGTATGCGAACCAACTCGTGCACCCCCAAACCCCAAAAGAAAAACAAACAACAACAAAAACCGAATACTAGAATACAATATCGATACCCCAAAAACCATAAAAATACAAACCGACAACCAACACAATCCACCGTTAACCCAATAAGTCCATTGCAACAAACCCGATCAAATTTCTAGTTTTGAGCTAGTTTTTTTTAGTGCAAGACGGTGCGTTACTTTGGCCCTAGCTCATTTATGTATTGAAATTCACCTCCTTGCACCTGCACATACACACACACACAAATACACACGTACACATACACAATTTTCCACACAACCACAAACAATTTAAAGTTTATGCCCACATGGCGTATGCGCACTTTCCAATTTAATACAAACAACAAAATATAAATATAAAAATTGAATGTTTTTTTCTTTTTTTACCATCCAGTTTTTATCTATGTAAATATATATTGTCTTGTATATAGTAATTAGTGCTGTAAGTCGGATATCAAGTGTCTTGCCTATATACTTATGATACTCGTACAGACTTCTTGCCGCATGATCTCCTTTTTGATCTCCTCACACACTTCGAATTCTATTGTTTTGTGTCTTTTGATTTAATTGCCCCTTTTTGTTGCCACATTTTCCAGTCCACATTTGTGTTTTGTACCATAATCGCGCCCTGTCTTGTAATTCAAGTGGATTAACCAAAGACTACAGGGAAGTTAATTCAAATTTCCGCCTGTAACATAATATATAACAAATATATTCATATTTTGATTTTAAACTCAAAAGCTTTTGTGTGTTTTGAATTTTGGTTTTTTTTCGGCTTTTGATCAATTGTTGTAGTAAGTTAATTCTTAGACGCAAAACGCTTAGCTTTGTTTGCTGAGCATCGGCTGTGCTTCTAGTTTTTTTTTTGTTTAGTACAAATCCCACATATATTTTTATACTCAGCCCCAATAGTCAGCGTATAGCAAACTAGCCAAATTGTGTCTTCAAGCTGCGCCAAACTTGCGTATTATGCGTATTGCGATATCATGTTTTACTTTCAAGCTATACCAACCCGCCCCCCAAAAAAAAAAATCCCCCCTCTTAATCATGACTGAGCAGCAGTGGTAGCAGTTCCAAAATTCGCACAACCCGAACTCGTACAATCAGCTTATTGTTTTTAAACATCTCCAATGCATTCTATTCAATCGACAAGAAATATAATTAAACAAAAGATAAATTTAATTAAATCAAAAGTTAGCTAAGTAAATTTTAAATTTATATATCATGCATAAATCAAATCATATCAAGTAGTAAGTTGCACCCAGTACTTCCCGCGTCCCACATGACCCCCCCACCAACCCTTTAAACCTGCCTAAAAACCCTAATTCAATTTTAATTAACTTTCCCGAAGTTTGACAGTCCATCGAATACCACTTAAATTGCAAACGATTGCGGCCAAAGTGTATATTAGAATATAAATCAGTAGGCAGTCCCCTCTCTCACACTCACTCTATATATCTCTCTCTCTCTTTCTCTTTTTCTCTCTTTGTCCAACTCTGACTATCTCTGTTTTGTCTCTCTAAATCTCTTTAAATATAGTTAAGTATATATCTTTGTAAAATTTCTACCACCCAACTCATAGTTTGTACTGCCCGAGTGCTTGAAAGCTGCTAAATGAAAAAAGCACCCTTTCGTCTTTATCTTTCGGTTTTGAATTCATTTTATGTTATGATATCTCTTACTATATAACTTACCTCTTGTTTACAATCATATTTTCAATTATCATATTATTAATTATGTATTTACTTTATGGTAAATGGTTTCCTAGTAACGCGTAACTAAGTATGTTTCCTATAATCTTATTATATTTATATGTATCTATATATTTATTGTAGCATTGTATCATTTACATATAGATTCAAATTCAATAATAATCTAGCATTGTTCCCTGCCAACAAAAATTAAAGACCTTTTCTCTCTCTCTCTCTCTCTAAATATTTATATACCCATCTGTTTCTCTTCTCTCTCTTACTCTTCTCCCCCTCCTGTACCATGTACCATGCAAAATTATTTTCATTTACTTGTAAAAAGTGCTCGTATTGAGGCGAAACTAAAGTAAAGAGAAATGCGTGGTTGCGTACAGTGGCCTACTATGGTAGATCTGGACACAGCTAATTTGTGCCACACACACACACACATACATATCCATAATACATTTTCGCACACACATAAAAGCGCATTCATACACACACACGCACACACACACGACTGTCTGTGTGTGAGTGTGTGTGTAGACGGGCGTTGCGTTGCACACGTGTTAAATGAATCAAGAAAAGCAATTTAGTCAATTGTTTAAAAGGTTTCCTCATGTTTAATATTGTGTCAGCTGCAATGCCCCTCTTCTTCTTCCTCTTCCTCTTCTTCCACCTACCAAATTGTACTGCCAAATCAAATGTCAGTTTCACACATAAACACGCACATTTACATTACCTAAATATAATATATGGAATTGTGACCTAACGTGGCAATCAGACTTCCTTTTCCATCTCTCTCTCTCACTCTTCATCTCTATCTATCTCTCTCTCTCTCTCTCTCTGTCTCTTTCTTGACTAGCTGTTTCTGGCATTGAATTTGCAATTGCACTTGCATTGCTGCCAAAAACATTTTGACATTTAGCCACTTCAAAATGCAAAATAGATAAGAGCCCCGCCCAACCTCGCACCGTCAAACTTAGACAAAATGCAATTTGCAGTTCTTAGCAAATTACATGAAATATTTACCAAAAACCAACAATATAATAAAAAATAACAGACTACAAATTCTATAGTATTGAAATTGTTTATATGTTTCTATTCGAATGCATTCATTTATATAAATGACCTCAAAATAATTGCACACAATTTGTCAAAATTGCGAGTACATAATTTATGCATTTACTCAATCCAAATGTCTAGTTTCATGAACTGCAATGCAATTATTTGATGGTTCTACGTAATATATCTTGATTTGTTTATGATTTGACTTGATTTGGTTCCCATTAGTGTAAGTACTTGTAATTTCTAGCTCGTTTGAATCGAAGTTATTATGCATTGAATTTCTTTGTAATATGCTAGTACGTAATTTCATTTTGACCTACAACAGCGCCATATAAACATACTTCCTATGTGTACTTTCCAATTAACTCAAAAGGCATTTTTATTTTATTCTCATCGTTTAAAATATATACAAAACTCCGATTCCAACAAAAGAAAACAATCAAAACACAGACAGCGAAACGAACAACAAAACGATGTAGAACAAAGCGTTTTGTCATTATTCATAATTATGAAAATGAGAAATTGATTACACAAATGTCGACTGCAGACCCGATGGTAGCGTCTCTTATTGAACTTAGACAACCCCATTTGCCCCCTCAACACTTATACACACATATATAAGTTGTACTATATTATTCAGCCAACGATCCCAATCAAGAAGCCAAAACCTCCTTCTCGTTTCTCTCTCTCTCTACATATATGCGTAGCTAGTAATTGCGTAAATGTCTTACACGTTGTGTTACGTCATGTCTTACGTCCAACACACACACACCTAAGAAAACACACACACACACAGAGACACAGAAACTAGCTCAGCCCACTTACAAGCGCATCTGTTTAACAGCGCTAACTGCTAATACACCCGAATACCCGATACACTTACCAATCATACACGATACACGCACAAACAACAAGAACAACAATCCACCCAATCCACCAACCCACCCGACACACCAACCCACCAACAATCACAGAAATCACTTAACCACACATTGCCGACAAGGAAACACGCCCACACTTAAATGCGAGACATGTTTCGAATACATTTACTCAACTTCCTAGTCTTTCGATGTATTCAAACTTTTTCCCTTCAACAACTGCTCAACTTACTAAATACAATGAATTATAGAATTCAATTGATTGATGATGACAAAAACCTGAGTTTTAATTTTTATTAACGCCTATGTTAATTTTATTTACATTTTTGTGTTGATTGTT
The DNA here is from genome assembly GCA_035042345.1 of Drosophila fungiperda. Taxonomy (NCBI): domain Eukaryota; kingdom Metazoa; phylum Arthropoda; class Insecta; order Diptera; family Drosophilidae; genus Drosophila; species Drosophila fungiperda. Next base: position 1,699,539 of record JAWNLM010000021.1, read on the forward strand.
CTGTTTTGGTTTTTTATTTATATAAGAATAAAGAAGGATTACAAATGATATACTTCACATATAGTACAGCAGCCTTTGAATAAGTAGTACCACCATAAAGAGAAATATAATAAAAATACCCATCTAATACCCAGCAGGAAACCCCAATTAACGAGTGTACCCATCTTAAGAATTCAGTGCCAGTTATCCAACGATCAACAACATCTCTACAAACGGTTTTAGAGACCCAGTTCTAACTGCTCCCCCCAGAAAACTAAACGTTTTGCTCTTATCTAACTAAATGTTTGCTTCGATCCATAAAAACAACATTGAATCAAACGATTCAAATTCCCTCAAAAAATTAACAAAAAAGTGAAAAATGATACGAAACGATATGAAATAAAACGAAATGTAACGAAACGAAAGCAAACCCTAAACAAAAAAACCTAAATTAAAAGTCGAAGCAAACGCTGATTGTTGTAATTTGTATTTTTGATTAATTAAATAGATGTAATCGTTGTGATGTTGTTGTTGATGATGGTCTCGACAAAGTTTCGATTGTTCTTTACCGTTCACAGGTTATCGCAGTGATATCCATACTATTCATAGTCCTGTCTACCATAGCCCTGACGTTGAACACCCTACCACAACTACAACACATTGACAATGGTACACCACAGGATAATCCGCAATTGGCAATGGTTGAGGCCGTGTGTATCACGTGGTTTACCCTAGAATACATACTTAGGTTTAGCGCCTCACCGGACAAGTGGAAGTTCTTTAAGGGCGGCCTTAACATAATCGATCTATTGGCAATACTCCCATACTTTGTTTCGTTATTTTTATTGGAAACGAATAAGAATGCAACGGACCAGTTCCAGGATGTGCGCCGGGTGGTGCAAGTATTCCGCATCATGCGCATCCTGCGAATCCTTAAGCTGGCCCGTCACTCAACGGGCCTGCAGTCGTTAGGCTTTACGCTGCGTAACTCATATAAGGAACTCGGTCTACTAATGCTGTTCCTGGCCATGGGCGTTCTCATATTTTCTTCGCTGGCATATTTTGCCGAAAAGGATGAAAAGGATACAAAATTCGTTTCAATACCGGAAACATTTTGGTGGGCGGGTATTACAATGACAACTGTTGGCTACGGGGACATCTATCCCACTACTGCACTGGGAAAGGTTATTGGTACTGTGTGTTGCATATGCGGTGTTCTGGTAATCGCTTTGCCTATTCCCATCATCGTTAACAATTTTGCTGAATTTTATAAGAATCAGATGCGACGCGAGAAGGCCCTCAAGCGACGCGAGGCGCTCGATCGTGCCAAACGCGAGGGTAGCATTGTCTCCTTCCATCATATCAATCTTAAAGATGCCTTCGCCAAATCAATGGATCTCATCGATGTGATTGTCGACACAGGTAAGTGTCACTGTCTCTCTCTCTCCCTATATCTCTCTCTATGCCTGAACTAAACATACTATAAACTGTACAAATTTATATATGTATATATTTATATAAATATATATATATATATATATTTGTGTGTACTACTGTTGTTAACATTGTAATGAATTTAGTTGCTTGCCCCGCTATGCTATTGTTCTGTGCAATCTTAAGTTTTTCCCCACTCGCTGTACATTTTTACAATCTATTTCAATTTATTTCATTGTTTGCTTGTTTGTTATAAACTTTAACTAGCTTCTGGATTCTTAATATATTTCTCATATGCTGCATGCCGTTGGCTTCTCATATTAATTTACTTTTTATTCAATTCATTTATTTGAACTTTCAAAAAAAGAAGGCGTGTAAATAGTATTAAATAGCCGATTCAATAAAATTCTCTTAATAGACTGCCGTAAAATGATAGAAATTTTCGGGCAAATCAATTAATTTATTGTTAATACTAAGTAAGCATATGGAATTCGATCAATTGTAAACATAGTTAAGCAAATTGAATTACTTTTAAGTTTCTGTAGCCTTTAGGCCTTACCTTTAATTGGCACCTGCTCAATTTAGCAGCCGCCTTAAGCCCAAAACGGACACTAAACACCGCCGGTTACAAAGCCAACACTAAGCTCCCAACACACACTAAACACAACACACAACACACAAACACACTTGAGACACACACTCGCATTCCCACAAAAGGTCAATTAGAGAAATGCTTTTGTACTTATCGCGTTTAAACAAGAAATTAGTGGGGATTTCACTTGTATAAAGCTCAGAAGCGCACTATATCCACATATACAGCCAAAGAAACACAAACCGACCAACACAAAAACATATTTATACACAAAGAAACACGCCTAAAAGTAGGCAAGTTATTTGCGTAACACCAAATTTGCAAACATTTACGTAAACTTCCCCCCTCGTATCTAATTTTAGGCAAGCAAACAAATGTTGTACATCCAAAAGGTAAAAGACAAAGCACCCCCAATATAGGCAGACAAACCCTTGACGTGCAAAGCGCTCCAGGTGACTAACATTGCGTATACGCAATCAATCCAGCAATTAATCACTCAAACTCAAACTTAGCTCAACTCAACTATTTACAAGTTGTAGTCTTTGATACCTGCCTAGTGCTTACGTAAGACATAGCAATACCCGCCGATGTAGATTATACACAAGCTTAAACAATAATTATACAACAACAATACAACAAACTTAAATATCTTTTTAATCTTCTCTTTAAGTCTCACATTTCCTATAATCTACTCTTGTAAATAAAACCGAAATGCACAGGTTAGGTCATTTGATTATAACGATTTTCAAATACTTATTAGCTTGTAGATCGATTGAATTGTAATATTTGGTCTTTCCAGTTCCACATATATATTGGACAACAAATTTATATACGTTTTTAAGAACCCTCGTAGTTATAGGAGTCTGTATATTTGCCAACGATACCAATATTCTGAGACATAAGTCATAGTTTTATTCCTTACTCCAAAAAAATAAAACATGCTCTAAAATTGGTTGCATTATTAATTTAAGTTTGCATTATTCGTAAATTTGCTTCATTCATAGATTAGTTGGAAATTTATTTCACATGTTCGCCGAGACAAAATTTATTTCATAAATTGTTCTGTTGTAAAAATGGACCATTGAAATTAAATGCTGAGCTTTATTTTCATATTTATAAACTACTATTATATCACAAATATACATAGCAAATTTGAATGTTCAATATAGAGTTGCCATTTCAAATTTTACTACAGTTAAAAACAAACACACAAAAAAATATAATTATTTAAATAAAAACCAAAAAGTATTAAACAATTTTTGAGTACATTTTAGTGAATTTTCAAGTGCTGATTACATAAACCATATATATACATGCATATATATTTTACTCATCCTATTAGACAAATGTAGTTTATAATTTAGCAAATGAACTAGCAAAAGCGAACCAAAAAGCCTTGTTGGATAGAGTTATTTATGCATACGAACAACAAACCATTCAATTTGTATACCAAATAAAAATAAACAAAAGAAATATAAAAAAAAAGAAATACTCTCAACACACAACAAAAATAAGTCTATCCTTAGAGCTGAATTGAAGAACCAACCAAGCTCCAATTTATACCTACAACTTGTTCTTTTCTCTGCTCTTCTTTTTCTACTTTTACACAAAATGTTAACTTGAACCAATTTACCCAAAAAAAAAAAACAAATGAAAACAAAAAAATAACCTCGACGCGTTCAATATCACAATATCTTGCCACACCCTCACAAAACACACACGCCACACGTACACGTTGCAATTTGAATATCGTTGCTAATCACAAAAACAAAACTTTCTAACCAATAAAAATAAAACCCGAAAAAATCGAACCAGGCGAGAAAAATACACTGATTGAGCCGCCGCCGTTGCCCTCGTTCGGCACACCCCGTCGACGGGCGCTGTCGGCTCGCATACAGGAGCTGAATCGCAGCCTGTTAGAGGAGCGCGACGCCCAGCAGCAGAACAGCTCCAGCGACAACGAGGACAGTCGTTAGCAGAGCAGAGAGCGTGAGGAGGTGGCGGCAGTTAGCCGAGCGTGCAACCACAGCAACAACAACCGATACCCAACCATCAGACCACAAAATGCAGAGCAGAGCAGAGCAGAGCAGAGCAGAGCAGAGCCCGTTACACTAAGCCTAAAAAAAACAACTATTACTAGTCGAAAAGTATCCTTAAAGCTAAAACTGTTATTGTATATGTAAATTAGACAAATGCAACTTGTTATCTATCAAATAAAACACATCCCTCACACTTACATGCCACATACACACACACACACACACACACACACACAACACACACATACAAACAAACACTCCACTTAGTTATAGGCAATGTGAAAATGTGAAAATGCTTAAACTGTAAGCGAATTGTTATTATAAATGTGTATGAGAGAAAGAGAGCAACCAAGTACTTCCTACAAAGATACTCCAGTAATCCAGTAATCCTCCAGTTCACCAGTTCATAGTTAGTGCTAGTTTTTAGAAATCGGCTTCCAAATTTGTCATTTGCTGTTTATAGGCAAGTAACAAATGAAAAACAAAAAACAAAACCGCAATCAAAATGAATTCGGCGAGGATCTTGAAATTAAATGTTGTGATTATATGTAAATGCTTCTAGGCGCCATGAAAACACACAACAGCGCACACACACACAGTGATACACCCTATCATAACACTCTGCCACACAAACACACAGCCACACACACACAACACGCTCATATACACACATATGCCGCTCTGCTTTTACACACCAAACAGCATTCGCATTGCGCATACGCAGCGTTGGCCCAAACAAGTTTTGTCAGCCAGCTCTGCGCGTGCGCAGCTCGTGTGAAGTTTTTCTTTGCTCTTGACTTTAAGCTGTACGCTATTTTGAAAGTTTTGCTAATTGTCGTACTTGCATTTTCTTTACATAAATGCCATCAGCACTTGAAAATCTTATTGAAATGTCTAATAAAAGAATGTTAAAAAGAATATTTAAAAACAAATGCTGTATCGATATTCAAATATGTATGTATATCGATAACACTGTTCATTCGGTTTCGCAACTGCTCAAATTTGCTGATGTTGCCAATTGACTTATTTTGCTGCTAGCTTTATTCATTTATTTTATCACAAACTATATTTCCTTTCTGCTACACACTTTGAAAAGTAAGCAAAACTTTCAAGAGCCCCCCAAAAAAACAACCGCTGTGTGTGTATAAATGTTAATTTAAGTCGTTTCCTCTGTGCTGGTTGCATCCGGCGGTGGAAACGTGAGCTGTTGTTGTGCGCGTCTGTGTGTGTATGTGGCGAACTCAAACTCGAATGGAGTGTGGGACCAATGCACAGTTCCCATTCCAAAAATGCTAACAGCACGCCAACAAAAAACGTTGAAAACAATCCGCGTAAGCACAATTTAAATTTAGTATATACTTAGCTATAAACTAGGCCAATATCAAATTTTCCGAGCATTTGTTGAGCACAATAGTCAAAATTGCAAAACAATCTCCGGCGCTTCGAAGCTTATAAACCCTTGCAGGCAACACTTTGCAGCTATGAATAGAAATGGGAGCCAGAAGTCAAATTCACGAATTTGGCAAGAGACTCTAATATACAAAAGCATACAATGAGAATCCTTCCAAACATAAATATACATACTGTAGTACTGATCCTAGGCCAGCAAAAAAAAAAGGGTGTGCTCAATGATCTAGCCACATTTATGCTAAAATTAAAAATACCAGCCTTATTTATGAAATTAGTTGTCGTAGCTGAAAGAGACTAAGCTTAGTTTATAATTTAGAGAGCGTGCTCCACGCACGACGTGGACATCAAAATTGTATGTAGGTAAACATATATACACATACATATATATATATATATATATATATATTCAATATATTTATAGATTATTACTTGGCAAATGATGGCGCAATGTTCCTAGAAATGCATAATTCAAAGTCAGAACAAAAAGCCCAAACCAAAAACCAAACAAAATAGAAAATACTAAAAGCTAAGAAAATAAATGAAATAAATTGCCTTATTTAATGCATAACGCGCTTAGTTTGCAGCAACAAAATATATTTTAATGTTTCTTTCCAAAAATGGAACAAAGAACCCGATGTGTACTCATAAGGCTAATTATCCATAGCAATTGCAGAGCATGTAAGCACGAGCAGAATATACATTTTGTTAAGTGTTCAACAATTGTAGATTTAAGCTAAGAAAAAACGCGCTGAACAGTTCAATGAAGTTATACACAAATATATAATGCCCGTATATGAAAAAACTAACTAAATGACTTAATAATTTTTGACCGCAAAACATTGTTTCCCATTTATCTTATTGATTTCAGTTAAAAATAAATGAAATTTGTTCTTAATTTGCATTGATATATATTGTTCAAATGTTTCTATCATAGTGCACAGTTCGAAATTGCATAAAATAACAGTTACTACTTAGTAAACGGATCGGATTATAAATCTAGAAACAAAGCGCTTCAAGCGCAACAAAAAAAAGCCTTTTACGTGCCTTTTACTTCCAGAAACTTTTATACTTTTTTTTGTCTTCCCCTCCCCAAACACCTTTTGTTCCGTGTGTGTGTCTCTCTCTCTCTGTCTATCTCTTTCATTTTTGATATTATTTTGTTAACACTCGTACTCGTCGTACTCGTACTCAGAGAGTGAAGTTTTACTATAACTGTATATGCCCGCAATATAACGCTGCATGCATGTAATCTCAAATATCTATCAAACTATTATCTACATACATACTCTATACTCGTATGGAAACTCTACGCTCCTTATGCTCAAGCCATGTGTATGAACAATAACTAAAACAACAACAACTACAACATACCTATTATTATTATTATTATTATTACTACTACTCGTAATAATCCTGTCTGTACTCATACATTCTGTGTACTCGTATCTTGTATCTGTACTACTGTAAAACGTCAACTCTGTGTGTATGTGAATTAGCAATAAAACCAAAACCTAATGCGCTGTATTTCATTTTATAAAACACTTTTGTACCGTAAATGTTTAAAGCTTGACAAAAAGAAGATACATAATATATATAATATATTTATATATATTTGCTTGAAATGTGCACCTTTGTCAAGCCTTAAACTTGAATATAAACCTAATAATCATTAATCTATATAAAGCCAATGAAAAGGTAAACAATTTAATTGTTACTCAATTAATTTAAGCTTCTCATTTACTTGAAATGACAAGAAAAGAGTTTTAACTGCTTCCCAAAACTTTAACCATTTGAAGCATTTTTAAATTCCTATATAAATTTTTATTTTTCAAATACGAAAGAAAACAAATAACACCAAGATAAATTATTTATCTGCTTACTCATTTGCCATACATTTATTTGGTGAGAGTATTATTGCTGATCATGTTTTTGTGTTGTTTTCCGTTAAGCATTTTTTGCCACTTTAGCAGAAACATGAAATTGCGTAAATGACCATGAAATGTGCTTTTGTTCAGCAATATGTTGTCCAAAACTAAAATACAATAACTACAATAACTAATTGCCATAAACATGCATTTACATACATTTCGAAAGCAAGAAGAGCCTGTCATGTCCGGAACATTTGTTTTACTGACTGTTTTAGAGCAATTCACCCCAAAAAGAAAAAAGAGAGATTAAAAATCGTACATATTATCCTTATTTCAACATTCACTCATTTTTATCAAACACTTGAGGTTTTTTAGAAAGAAGTAAACATCTATATAGAAGAAGATGCAGCAGCATATATATATTTATATCTTTCACTTAGCAACACAATATATAAGCAAAAACGGTTGCTATTTAATTAAAACATTTCTTAATTGGGTATATCGTAGATTGTTGCTTATCTGCTAAGCTCTATCCTATATATATCTGGAGCAGATAGGCGCTATCTCTGTTTATTCCCATTACAGTTTTTCGTTGTGCCAACTAACTAAAATGTATTTAATTTAATATTTAGCTACTCAATAGCCCACAGTTACTTGTTACTATTAGTCTCACTATCAAACTAAATGTTGTTCTTAAATACACACATACACACACAATCACACACAGACACTCACTCACCACAGACCACAGACTCATACATATAAAGTACTACTAACTAATAGCTTACTAAATTGTATCTATATACAAATAAAATTAAACTTCAAACATGCAGTAAATAGCCATAAATATAGTTCAATCTAAACATATCTATATCTATAAATATATATGCATATTATCGTCGTACTGTACTCTCCCAGTTGTTGACCGTTCAATGTTGTTTTTACTGTATCTAACTACTAAAATTAAATTACTAATTAAAGTGAAAGTTTTTTGGTCGCCATCATTTAAACCATCCTCGTCGTCGTCGTCTTCGTCGTCGTCGTCGTTGTTATTTGTCGTCGTCATTAAAACTAATTGTTTTAACAACAACAATTACAACAATAACAACAGCAATAATAGCATTATCCCATAACATACTAACATAATCGTATAACGACATTCATAAAATGCATATCTCTTTCTTTTATTCCTTTTAATTTGAATTTCGTCTCATTTACGCTCTCAACAACAAAACAAACGAATATCTGAAAAAATGCTCAACCTAAATCATAAATAAAACAAAAAATTCAAAACATGGCGAAAACAAAAATAATTGCAAAACGGCTAAACAAATGCGAACATCCAATATAATTAAAAAAAAAAAAAAAACACACACTTTTTTTGAAAATGGCGACAAAATGCATTCATGGCTTTTTGCGTGTGCTACCAACGACAACAACAACAACAACAAACTATCACAACAAAAACAACAACGACATATTCCAAACAACACAAATGTGTCGCGATGACTCCACACTAATAAATGCACATAAAAAACCAACCACCTAAACTGAAAAACTCCCAACACACACACACACACACACATAAAAACTGTCACATACACACACACATAAACACACACACACATAAACACGCAATGCAGAAAAGCGCGAAAGTCACACACGATCACTAAAAAATTGGCACCGTTTAACCCACGCGCTTCGCGGATCGCCCACAGGACACAATCTCTCCCAAACGGATGGGGATGTTGATGTTGATGGCGATGGCATCAGCACCGAAGGTGATTCGACCAGCGGTCGGAATCCGGCAACCACTGGCCCCGGCTGCTACAAGAACTATGAGCACGTTGCCAATCTGCGCAACTCGAATATGCAGCACGTAAGTGATTACTACAAATCAAAACATTAACAAAAAAGAAAAATATATAAAACCAAGAAATATCCTCAATTTACCCCATTAATCAATTTTAATGCATTATCGATAAAAGGTAAAAATCTTCACAAATGCATTTAACTTAAATGGCAAACGAGCCTTTTTAAATATATATTACACTAATTATTGAGAAAGACGGCAGAATCGATTTCACAACGTCGTCTTAAAATAATTGTTTTACACACAAAATTATTGTGTTATATTTATGTAAAAATATTTATATATATTTTTATCAAAACTAGTAGTTATAGCCGCACAGTTAATTTAATGCACAAACCTTGAGTCGATTTCTATTTCGATTGGTTTAGTTTTTACTTTTGGCAGCTGTTGGAAAAATTAAAAAAAAAATTCTGAATACAGCCTAAAAAAAAACACAATCCAATTCAACTGAGTTTTACTGACATTTTTGCCAATTTCATGCAGCGTCGAGGCTCCAGCTCTGAACAGGATGCAGTGCCGCCTTATAGCTTCGATAATCCGAATGCCAGGCAGACCTCAATGATGGCCATGGAGAGCTACAGGCGCGAGCAGCAGGCGCTGCTACTAGCTCAACAGCAGCAGCTCCAAAAGCAGCAGCAGCCACAGCAGCTACAACAGCAGCCAGAACAACAGAAGCCACTGCAAACTGTTCAGTTGCCTGCTGGAGGAGTGGCCAACAATCTAGCGATGGTAGCAGCATCCAGTGCAGCAACAGCAGTGGCCACCTCCAGCAGTGCTGGAGTGCAGGACACAGGAGGAGCGGCCAACGCGTCACAAGCGGATGATGCGATGACCATAGCATCAAATCAAAAGGGATTGCCCATACAGATGATGATAACGCCTGGGGTAAGTGTGGGTAAACTGGGGCTGGTACTGCGGGAGTACCGACTATGTCTATGTAGTCCAAAGCCAAGTTACACGTATATATCTTGAATATCTTAATGTTTTCAAAGTTCTTAAATCGTAACTATGTATTAGTAAATGTGAAGCCGTTAACTGGATCTAAATATTTCAACTATTGTAAACGATACACTTACCACATAATTATTATCCATCACACGTTTAGTTCTAAAACTCTCTTTAATAAAGCAAAAACCGTTTTAAAGCCTGGTCAAAACTGGTCAAATTAAGTTCAAATTGATTTTTAGTTCTCTCAAATCAGTCAACAATTTTGGTAGTTTTCTGGTCTGGTTATATCTTACTTCATGATACATATTTTTCGTTTTATGTAATTACACAATCACTAAAAGATAAAAAAAAAAAAACAAAAGAGAAAAAAACTAAAAACTTAACTACTTACTTACCATACTACATGCAAGAGCTAGCAATTATCAAGTTCGATAACAACAACACATTTCAACTTTTAGATTTTACGGGGACGCAGTAAGGAGGTACATTCAAAGTATACACAAAGAACTCAAACTACTCTACTCTAATGCATACTACTTACCACTGCTACTCTTTAATCTAAATACCAAAATTCCAATTCGACTTTAATGTATAATACAAAATGAGAACGAATTTAATTATATATTCCCTGGATTGATTTTCAGAGGCTGAATATATTGCTAAACTTTATTTCTTTATTTCCTCTTTCTTTGGACATCAAAAAAAAAAATGAACGAAATTTTGGCTATTCTATTTGCATTTTAAGAATGTCTCCAAGTTCTCCATATGAGTGCATTACCAGCTGCTAGAATGCTTAAGAGATTTTGCATAAGTGCTCGAATTTTAATTTTATACGTTTTTTTTATCAGTTTTCAATTCTGTCTTGTTTTAACTTTTGCCCTTTTTACTCTATTCATATTCACTTAGATAGTTAGCTGCAGAAGGCCTTTAGAAGCATAGAAAACATATAGTTAGTACATATATATATATATATATATAAATATCAAATTATGATATGTACTGTAACAACCTAACTGAAGTGTACATAAATATGTATTGTAAATAAATTTGTTTAATATATTTATTTTTATAACCAATCAAAATCTTATTTAATAGAAATATATAATCAGCATTTCATAGCTGAAAAGCTTTATTTAATACATATTTCAATATAAATTCAATTAATTAACTTAATTTAGTAACAACAATTATTGTACACATGTAAATATGTATAAATGAGCAAAGGTTACAAGTTATAAACAATTAGTAAAAATCTTAGCTTAATCTTAACGTGGATAGAATCTTCTTGTATATTTTAATTCAATATTTATTAAATTAATTGCATGATTAGTCATGGTTAAGAAGGAAATTGCAATTCATCCAATGAATAAATTGCTTCACTTCATGGGTTAGGTAAGAAAAAAATGAATTTTATTCTGTGCACATTTAAAGGTGTATTTCTTGAAAGTCTTCATTATGGATTTTTTTCAATGAGCTCATTAGCTTAATTAGGATTGTGCAGATGTGGCTTCCTTTTGATTCCTCTTATATTTTGCTTATTATAAATAATAACTGCAGCATCTAACTAGAACATATGCATTCTGTTCACCAAACATCAACCCACAAACAGAAAAGACACACAAACAACAAGTGAAACAACATACAAATACACATTTTTAGCAAGTTGAACTTTTAATTATTTAGAACATAGAAACGAGAATAAATGGTACAAAATATAAGTAATTTAGAAGCGAGGGATTTACTAGGTGTAGCACATATGAAGTTTGGGAGGCTCATGTTGCTCCTTTGTTGTAACTATCCTCAGTCACATCGGCTAATCCCGTCTGCCCCTTCGGCAAGGTGATAATCATCGGCACCGGCGTGGGCCGATCAAATTGCTGAAGCGGCTGTCGCAGCTTCTCGAGCAGGGCATGCAGATCCACAGTCAACTTGGGCTGCACAATACCCTCTGCTGCCTGCAACCCAACCACCTGTGAGGACAGTGCGTCCACATCCTGCCGAGCAGCAAACAACAGCTGATCATGCGCCGCCAGCTGAAGTTGAGCAATCTGTGCCCGAATAGCAGCAGCAGCGACTTCCTGCTGGGCATTGTGCAGAGTGGCGGTTATGATGCGCACATGATTTGCCGAATCCTCGAGCAGTGACTGTGCTGATGTGGCCACTGCCTGCGCCTTGTGTATCTCCGTGGCCTCGAGCTGGACCCGTGCCTGTGCCACATACAAATGTTGCACCAATGTGCGCAGCTCCCTGCCCCGAGTCTCAGAGTCATCAGATGGATTTTGTTGCTGCTGCTGATATGGCTGTTGCTGCTGTTGATATTGCTGTTGCTGCTGTTGCTCCTGCTGTTGCTGTGACTGCTGCATGCCTGTATTCTGATATGCTTCCTCCACCGTATTGCAGCTAGGAGTGGGAAGATATGGCGGCACACAAGTGGTGCTGCTGTAGATGGGTTCTGGCATTGGATCACATGGGCTGCTGCCTTGAAACCCTGTAGAGTATGCAACCAAGAAATAAAAACCAAATCAATTGTTCAAGGACAACTCACCATCGCCCCCCGCAGCACCCCAGCTCTCTATGTCGAACTGGCCCTGACGCTTCGAAAAGTCATCAATATTGTCGTCCAAATACGGGTTGCCCATAATGGACAGCTGTTGAGTGAGTTCTGCCCATAAGGCGAGAAACAGTGCGACTGGGAAAGTGTTTAAATATTATTTAGTACTTCTAAAAATCAATTCTTGCCACAAAATACTTACCAACACAAAGCAGAAATCTTAAGCGCATTGGGAAAACATAAAGCGTAGATTATTTGGAAAAGTCTTGATTATTTTCTCTGACAAACAATTCAAACTTACTAAGTTGTCTCCCCTCACCTCGAACGAGAGAAGTTGTCTGGACACAACATCAACTAACTAAACTGTCATCTAAGTGCCTCACAAAACCTTCACTAAAAGCTTTCCAATCTTGCAACGCACATTTTTCGCCTGAAGATTGTTAGGGGAATTTTGTATTTATTTTGGAATGTGCATGAAAAATTTTAATTAAACTAAATATATTTGATAAATAACTTGTAAATATGTAATTAGTTTCATTTAAGTGTATGTTGCATGTTCTGCATATATTTTTGTATTTTTGTTGTATTTCGATTTATGCATTTACAATTTGCCAAAACCCTAAACCATACTTATAGGAAGTGGCCGAGTTGCGCCGCCAGGTGGCTCTCGAGAACCTACAAAACCAGCGCATGGACAATCTGGAACAGGATGTGCCAGTGGAATTCGAGTGCTGCTTCTGCACAACCAAGGTAAAATCGACAACCAAGACAATCGATTTAAATCCCGCTAACACTTGCCACCACAAATCTCTAAACTTCTGCTTTTTGTGTAGTTCGCATGCTCTTTTCTATTAATTATATACTGACACCCAATGTATCTGAGTATTTTGAATTGCACCTGCACCAAATTTAACTTGTTTTTGTTTTGTTTTTGTTCTTAATACTTAACATAATGTAACAATGCAAAATCATTGACAGTTCTAAAAGAGAGTTAGCATTAGGACAACAATTGAAGCTCATAATCAAATGCTAGATCATGCTCAATATAGGCCCCGTACTCTGCAGCATTCCCACTAAGTACTCGCAAGTATATCGAGTGATCGATCCCAAGTAGCACCAGTTGGTATACGATGTAAATTTACTGAAGAGCCATGTGTGAATATTGCAGGATCGCATTTGTGTCTTTCACGACAGGGAGTATAGCATGAAGAGATTGGCGCGACCGCCGCCATCGCCCAAGAATTATCTGGCCCTCAAGCGGATGATTGAGGAGGGAACTGTCGATCTCTTCTATCTGTAATGGTAAAATGATAACAAGAAACTGCACCACTGTGACCATTGTGAAAAAACTGTGTTGAAAAGTGTATTGTGATATATTTTTGATTTAATTTCTATTTTGTTTTCAATTGTGTGTTCAAAGCTGAGCAAAACTGAGCCCAAAGAGAAATATGGCAATTTTATGTTGATTTTGTTTCTTTTTCATTTCTTTTACTTAAAGGGTTTGCCAGGATGTCAAGGCGAGTGTATTCCATTGCGTGCGAATAGCGTTTAGAAACTATTTCTTTAGAGCTTGGCTAATAGATTGGCATTGGCTGTCAATCAGTCAATCAGTCAATCATAACGTCGATTACCCAAAAAACAAACACACACACACCCGCTACACACAAAGATTAATCTGTAAATTCAACTGAACGATATGCAAATTAAAATTACACTGAATGTGTTGTACAAACCCAATTAAATTACTTAAATTACACAACACAACAATTAAATATGAGTTAATTAGCTTTAATTCTAAACACAAAGCTTAAATTTAATTAAATCAATTATTATTATTATTATTATAATTATTATCTTCGTGCGTGACGTAAAAGCTAATGAAAGACATAGCAAATTCTAAGAATTTAATTAATTTATTTCTACTCCTCACACACACAATTTGAAAAAAACAAAAAAAAACCCAAAGCAGCATGTGTTATTATCTATTATTATATATGTTTTATCTTAAGGCCTTAAGATGAGTTTCAAACAATTCTTTTACACTAAGCACTTAATTAATAGAACTAGTTTTAAATTAATCGCTTATCAGCAATGCAAAATATATAAACAAATACCAAACCAGAAATATATAAATAATTTAATTAAAACAATGTTATGGAAACAACAAACAAAACTGCAATAAATAAAGTAATCTAGAATTGATTTCAACATTTACCACAATTTTTTATTAGCACTCATCTATTTATCTACTGATTCTATTATGTATTGCTCGCCGAGAAATAATTTCAAATACAATTATTATTTTAATTAGTCGTATAATTTTACTTAATATATATATTGAGATCTGGAAATACCGTTTAAATCTCGGGCAATATGCCGTTTGCAGGGTAAGTAAAAAGATCTCTTTGATTTTATTAACTTTTCGATATTTTTCTTATAATTTGTATATAAAATATTTTGTGTTTTATAATTCAATCGAATTCAAAATCTGTATTAAAAATTTAGCACGTTTGACTTTAACTCGATGCATTTTAGTTGCATGTTGAATGCTCTTGAGAAACAACAAACAAACAACAAATTTACAGCAATTACGAGTGCACCTAAGACAATCAATAAACAATAAACAATAACAAAGTGTTGAGGTACTCCTGGCCTGGTTTATGGCTTATTTAAATCACATTCATCATTCCGCGACTCACTCTCTGCCTTGCAGGACTTCAAGGAGTACACCGATGCGGAGGGCGTCATCTCGCTGCCCACTTCTGACTTCCACAAGCCCATCTGTCTGGAGATGCGCTTGGCTGCCGCCAATCGCCAGGCCAATCAGTTCGGTCTACTATCGCCGACCGGCGGTGCCCCTCAGCAACTGCAGCTGACGGGGCCGGGCGATGTGGTGCTGTTGCCGGTTTATACCAGCGCCAGCATTATGCCCATCATTTCACAATCTTCGTCGACGTCCTCGTCGTATGGGACGACCACATCGACGACCATTGCTCTTCCGCTGGATGCCACACAGCGTTTCGGGGAGCCCATTGCCAGCAATTTCAATCACAATTACAACAACAACTTCAATACGACAACTGTGGGCGCTGGTGGGGTGGCCAATGGGCTGCTGCTGTTTGGCAATGGCAACTTTGCTGCCGGCATCAGCACCAGCCACAGCAACAACAACAACAACAATGCGGATCTCGCCAGCGTCGACAGCTCGGATACGTATGCCAGTTGCCAGACGCATCCGTTTCTGTCGCAGGGAGATCTTACAGCGGACTTCAACGACGAGGCCTGCGCCTTGGACATTGACATGGATAATCTGTATATAAATCCGTTGGAAAAGGAGTCGTGCCACCACCGTGGCACCAACATCAGCAGCTCCACGGGCTTTATAGTCGGTCTGCCGCCCACAATTTCCACCTCTGGTCTCTCCATGCGCGCTCAAGTGAAGAAGAGCGCCTCGGGCGATACGGCCCTACGGAATCTGGCTGCCGGGGGCATCAGTCCACTGGATGATGTCTATCAGAACTTCGATGTGCAGGAGCGGGGCAGCCGTGTCAGCCTGAACGAGAACTCAGTGCCAAAGCATCGCAAGACGCGTTTCCAGCAGAGCTTCACAGCCATCCGGCCCAGCACCAGCAGCGGCAGCAGCAAGCCCCGCGCCCGCTTCGAGGACACTAAGCTATGCGAGGAAATTGTGCGTCTGGATGGTGCTGCCGGCTCAACGGGAGGAGCAGGAGCAAGCAGCGCTGCCGCCGCTGGCAGCAAAAAGAAGCGCTCGGCCTTTATGCCGGGCAAGAGTATAGCCACTGCCACCAAACTGATTAATCAGCGTTTGTTTGGCATACAAAATGCAGGCGCCAAAGGTAAGTGATCCAAATGGGATTAAGTCGATTTCAACATCGAAATAGATCAGTTTTCTAATTGATGCCTTTTTATCTTGCAGCCAAATTTGAGAGTAAGCATTCCTCATCGATAGACTCGATTGATGCATCGCCCAATCTGGAGCATCACCGACGCTCCAAGTCGATACTGAAAAACAAGTCTGATATTTCGCGCGTTCTGTCCGATCCGGAGAGTGAGCGTCTGTTGGCGGACAATATGTCAGGCTCGGGCGTGTCCGATAATGGCACCGTCATGGTATCTTTATATAATATCTACCCTTAATTGTGATTGGCTTACGTATTTTGCATTGCAGGGCGAGTCTGGCAGCGATTACTCACCGAATAAATTACCTCATTCAGTTTTAGCTAAGTCTATATCCCCACCACCCCTCAGGCATCGTACCTTACTGCATCAGCGCTCTGGGCCAGCGACACTGCAATCGAAGCCAACCAAGTTCCAAACACCCCGCTATCCCGAGGAGCAGGCACTGCGTCAGGTTAAGCCAGTTCTCGCCCGCTCCTCGGCGGCGGCGGCTCAGGCGTCAACGGATGGTCGATACGATGGCAGTCAGACGAGGGACAGCAGTCTGGGTAAGTTCAGCTTATAATTTGAATTGATAATGGCAAAATCAGTCATTGAATATGTCTCTGAGTAATCCAGACATTTGCCTGTTAATCCCCATACAAAAACAACAACAACAACAATTTTGTTCTATTCTCTCTCGCTATATCTATCTATATATCATCTCGCCGAACAACTGAACTTCCTCAAGTTACCGCCTTCGACGCTGCATTCTGAATATCCCTGATTAGTCAGAATAGCCAGCATAATAACCCACCATCCACAGACACAGATACTATAATATATATATATATATATATATTATGTATTACACACCGAAGGAATTACAAATGCAGGCAAGGCGAGCAAATTTGTTAGTTACAATTCACACACACATTTGATGTACCATCGGCAAATGGAGCGTGGAATACTACATAAATATATATAGCACTAAGTACCCCACACTCCTGTACACCACGTACACCCGAGTCGTAGTCTTGAGTTATCGATAAGTTGATTGCTTTTTCAGCCTTCGTCCTTTTATCCTTATATGTGAAGCTGTAGCAGTCGGCCTTTAAATACAAAACACAAATCACACACAAACACGCAGCTTTCTGTAAAGCATTGTTATTATTTTGTAGCACCTTTGTTGGACATATATTTAAAAACTCGATTTTAATAGTTATCTCTCTGCCCCCCCAAAAAAATATTACAATAGATTCCGAGACGACGTTCATCTCGCCAGCTCGACAGGCTCAAGGAGTGGAGACGACACAGTTGGAGGCACAGGACAAAGCCGATGGCGATGGTGAGGCAGATGCTGAAGGCGAGAGCGAGTCCAACGACGAGCAGAGAGCGTTGCTGCAGCCGCAGAATGCTGAGGAGTCAGGCAAGGCTGAGAAGGGCGGCGGTGGCGCTGGCGGCGGGGCCACGTAGCAATTAGTTAACACCACAAAACACACCAAAAGCGCTTAGTAGTTATTGTACTATATATAAAACAAAAGAGAAAAAAATTAAAAAAAAAAAAAAAACTAGGAAACACTAAAACCTAATCCAATGGAGAATCCAAACACAAAATACAAACCAAAAAACTCAAAGTGATAGCAAAATTAGCAAAAATGGAATGTGAATTATATAAAAGCAATGAACAGTATCCTAGTCTAATTTGAAAAGCAGATGAAAACGTTGAAGTTGAATATTTTTACAAAAAAAACTTAAACTGAAACTGAAAAACTTCAACTAGAAACAAAACAAAATACTCCAAGCACAAAAAAAAACCAACAGAAAAACACAAATCAATGCAAATTGTTGCTAAGCCGCGAATGCCGTACAAAATTAAATTAATACATGCCACATATTGTGTGTAAAAAAAAGTATCCCTTAACTTAATCTTACAGTTCACAAACCAGCAACAGCAAAACAAAAATATTCAGCAAAAGAAGAAAATAATACATTTAACATGTAAATAGTATTTACTAAGCTAAAATGCTAAAGTGCAACATTTATTTACAGCTTGCAGCATATAAACGAAGTCACCACAAAAGCCTAAAGTGTAGAGTAAATAGCAAATAAACAAAAAGCAACAAAATAAAAAAGAAAAGAAAAGAGCATAATATTCATATTTTAAATGCAATTTATGTATACACACACAGACATACATTTACAAATACAAATACAAATACAAATACAAATACAATAAAATATATACATATTGCACACATATTGCAATTACAATTCGCGGCATATTTACATCTTAAAATTAAAGACGAGTTATAATAATATTTTTTATTCGAAAGCTCGCAACAAAAGACATTATGCCATTTTATATATATATATATATATATAATAGGAAATTTACCACAGATCCATATACATTATATATACACCATGCCAGTTAAAACTAGTTTAACAATTCATAAAACAAAAGTAGTTACAAATCGTTACGCAAAAGTTCGTTTATATGTATGTGTATGGGTAAGGCTTATTGTTAGTGCTTTGTTCCAACTCCTTCCCCACCCCAAACTCCCCTTCTATCCTGCTGCAGAATTGTATGTAATAGAAATTAGAAATAAACCTCATATGAGTATCGATAAAAAAAAGTATCGAATTATGCTGCAGTTCAAAATTACAGAACTTCATTCAGAAATGAAAGGGAAAACTCGTATGAGGATTTTATTTCTGACTTTAATCCCGTATATAGTAACTATAGTATTAGATGTAATTAATTAATTAAATGAGTTTGTTTCAGTGTAGTAGTAAACGTTGAACATTAAATGAGAATGAGATTTGTTTTAGTTTGTTTATCGAAAAAATGCATAGTGATATTTTATGCGTTAGTCTCAGATTATTTGATATGTGTGCGTCCCGTGTGTTAGTTGAAAGTTAAACAAGTACTTCAAAAGTTACAAAATTACTCAATGTAAGATCAAATTAGTATTTAGGTGTATCATTTGGTTCCATTTACTTAGAACTTAGAATTAAAATGAGCAAACGTTATTTTCTGCGTTGTGTTTATTATTTTTCAATTACAATTACAATTATACACATACCTGAAAGCAATAATTTTAACATATTTGAACACCTAAGACTAGATAAATTGTTGGTTTGCTTGAGTTTCCCATCCAAAAAAAAAACATATATTTAGTCAATTATTTATAAACCCAAAGTTCGTGTGAGTTTTCATGTGAGTCCTTTCTCTAAGTTTTGCCCGGAACATTCCATGTTGTGTGTATTGATACTATTGGTAACGATAATTGATAGTTGGGATTGGAAATGAGATGATTGTATTATAAAATTGCAGGTCCTTCACAACGTTGCTAACTTAACTGAATTCGCATCTTTAATACGCATTTGATAATATTCTAGGCTAATCGTATGGCCAGCAATCGAAAATGAAAACTAAAGTTTTTATGCAAGCAGATTTTAAATGCTAAACCAATAAATTCAAGCATTTATAAAATAATTAAAGATTATTTCTACAGATATAAAAATAAAGTAGATCACAGGACATTTTCTAAATTCAAGAATAAACTTTAATAAAATTTAATTAAAATTAACCATCTTTTTGGAAGAAGACGAAGAAATTGCATACCAAATTGAAGCCTCGATGTGTCCAACATGATTTTTGTTGGGTTCTATCAGTTGTAAAGTATCTTTGCGATTCCTAACAGTAAACCTAACAACAAATCTATGTAATTCTCGAAGCAACAGATAAAAAAAAAGCCCAAAATGGAGGAGTATAAAAAGCGAAAATTGGATATAAAAATCAAATTCAAATTAGCCTCTTAGAAACATATCAGTAAAGGAATACGAATTCATTCACACACATACATATGCACACACACATGCACACACATACACTGTAAATTTAAATTCACAAAAAAGTTTTTTAAGAGATGCCAACAGTCTCAACGTCCGCTTTTTCAACTTAAGACCCAAAGAGAAATGGATAAATAATATAAAATCGAAATTTATTAAAGCCAAAAATGCAATTTAAAGTATGTATATGTATATGTAATTAAAACCGTAAGAATTATAAATCAATGCTTAATGCAACCACATTTTGTAAGCAATTCGTTTTGAACTTTCTACACAATTTTGGTGCGCATTGGCCACATTCCACGTTGTTTATACTTAATTTGTAATTGACAGCAATAAAGCCGGAAACTAACTTTTGTAAATATTTGTTTCATACACACACAAAATCGCGCCGAATATTTATTAAATATATAAAAATCAAAATCAAAAATCAAATAAAAGTTAAATAAATGGCACTGCAATTTTTTATACAAAAATCGTTTCGGTTTAAAATTGTTACTATTTTTCTAAATTATTTTTAAAGAGCTGCAGCTGTAAATGCATTAAAATTAAATTGAATAAGCCGAACTGCAACAACCAAAAACAAACGCGAAATGTTATTATGTAATATTAATTATTAAATTAAAATTATTTACTAAACGATATGTACATTTTAATGTAGCCTGCCAGCAAAAGTGAAAACCATTAACTACAAAAACCATAAGCAAAATCGTTGAAAACAAAAAAAAAACAAAAAGCAAAATCAAATTTATTAAAACATATTAAAAACTATATTCAGCGAAATACCATGGAAATATATAAATCATTGAGCAAAATTAAGAGAGGTCGTTTTTTTATGCTTGACAAAAAGCTGCCTGGTGCACGTATCAGGATTAAAGCTCAAAGCTTTTCAAGTGTTCGCTTCTGATTGCACTTGACTTGAGCTATGCAGCTTTTAAGTCTGAGCTTTTAAGGGTTGTCAGGCTTTAGCAAAATACATTCCGACAAGAACCTTTTGAAGAGCACTAATTAGCAGCTGCCAACTGAATACCTTAAGTAACTATTCAATAATTAAAGTGCAGCCTCACACGTAAGGGGGCGTGACACTCGGAGGGACTGTGCCACAGTCTGGGTGTGTTGGGTGTTACATAATTAATCCAATTGATGGCCACGCCCCTTTAATAACTCTATAAATGACTGATTTGAGCAGTTAGCTGGCAATTAGTCAACATGTATTCACCGAACGAGGCAATATCTTTGGAGAAGCACAACTATCATCGGATCAAAGAGTTGATTCACGTCAATTATATTGTAGGCTACAATATAAAGAAACCGATGCGCTACGATTTTCTTTTTAAGCTGTGTGTACTAAAAATCCAATCTTTTGTTTTTTTTTATATCTTTAGTATTTTTATTTAATCCTTTAGCTGGAGCCTGGTGCTAATCGGAAGTACTCTGGTTTCTTACTACGGCCACTGCCAGCTGGTTGTGCACTACATTTCGGACATACCCCGCATTTCAGAGGTTGCTTACAAATAATCATCGCTCTGCAGTGTTAATGAATGCATATAAATTGCTTTATTTTTTGCAGAGCATCAGTACGATATTCCAGTCACTTATGTCCATTGTAAAACTTGTGTACTATCTGGTGGCACCGCGAAAATTCTACATCCTGCTACGTGGCGCCTGTCGACATGAGCTCCTCCAGAGCTGCGAACTATTCGCGGCTGTCGCAGGTCAGACTCTGCTAATCTGAAATTTAAATATATATATCGTGTATATCGTCATCCTTACAGATCTGCCAGTTGCGAAGGAACTGCGCCAGAATGTGGATAACATCATGAATAAGACCTGGATCACCACGCGGCGCCAATTGCTGTTCTACAATTTCATTTGCATTGGCATCCTTTGCAACTACTTTCTCAACGCTCTGATTGTAACTGTTTATCGTTCCATAACCTCAGCGGAACGCGACTTTGAGGTTATGCTGCGTGAGTCAGCCAACAGAATAAAATAGTTGTAAAACATATAACAAATTTTCGATTTTAGCACTGCCTGCCCTGTATCCCAACTGGATGGACAAGGGGATGACCTTTCCCTACTATCATCTGCCATTGTTTTTCGAGACCTGCAATCTCTTTATATGTGGCATGGGTAAAATGTAAAATGGCATTGATTGGTGAACTGAAGTCTTAAAATGTTGCATTAACAGGTGCGGTTGCCTTCGATGGGACATTCATTGTGCTGTGCCTGTACGGCGTTGGCCTCATGAACTCACTCACCTATATGATTGAATGCTCCACGTCCCCGCTGGTGCCTCAGGAGCGTCGGGTTGAGTACCTACGCCTTTGCATCCGTCAATATCAGCGTGTGGCAGCGTAAGCTCAATAAACTAATAGACTATAAACTGCCTGTCATTCTCTCTCTCTCTAACTCTCTCTCTCTATCTCTGTCTATCCATCTCTTTCTCCTTATCTATAACAGCTTTGCACTGGAGCTCAACAACACCTATAGGCAAATTATAATTATACAGTTTGTGCTGAGCCTTTTTTGCTGGGGTCTCGGTTTATTTCAAATGAGCATTGGTTTTGTACGGATCTGCACCCACTTGTTTCCTTAACAATGTCCTTTAAATGCGTATTATTTTTTATTGTATTGCCTACACACAGGCCACAAGCTTGACGACGGTGCTGCGCATGATGATGTATCTCTCAGCCGGCGGCTATCAAATCGTCATCTACTGTTATAATGGCCAAAGCTTTGCAACTGCTGTGCGTTATTTGCATCTTTCGCTGTTTTTTTTTACAATACTTGGTCAACTCCATTGTTTTGTTTTTTGTTTTTTTAACACAGAGCGAAGGCATAGCGATGGCATTTTATCATTGTGTTTGGTACGAGGAATGCCGGGAATTTCGACAACTCGTCAGAATGATGATAATGCGATCCAATCTTGCCTTTAGTCTGGATGTATCCTGGTTTACAAAAATGTCGCTGCCCACACTGATGTCGGTGAGTGGCTGGCATTTGAAATATGTAAACATGTGCTGAAAGATTATGTTTTCATGGTACACATTTGCAGATGATACGCGCAAGTGGGCAATATTTTGTTTTACTGCGGAATATAATGCAAAAAAAATAAACCAACAGAGCTAAATAAATAAAAGTATCACTTGAATTCATGGAATATTACTTCAGCATTTTTGTATCTAGGCAATCAATACTTCAGGCAGTTTGTCGTCACGCACATTAATTTTGATGTTGGCTAAGGGGGTGGGTTGGGTGTTAGGCAAGTCATTGGACAAAACAGATAATTCAGTAAACGCATTAAAATAATTAAATTGCCAGCTGATAACGAGTCGTTGATAAAACCAGCGAGACTCATCCTGCCAAACTTCTGCACTTGCCCAATCAATTTTATTTATTTGTTCCATCCAAGCACTTAAAGACACTTTGGGCCTTGTGGTTGCCATTTTAGCCATTTCATGCTTTAAATGGCATTTGCGCTGCGCCCATAATTGCTGAATAGTTTTATTCCCCACAGGAACTGGTGCTCGTTTTAGCCATCTTCTGTGCCCTTGGACGCATATCTGCAATACTTTTAATGCATATTCGCTGTTAGTTGGCGCCGTCCTCTTTTGTGTTGCCATTTTTTCTTATCCTTCTCATTTTATTTAAATGCCTTTTTTGCTTTTGCCTTTCTTTTTTGAATCTCGGTGTGGACATCTTTTCTTAGCTTGTCAGTTTATTGAGGCGCATGAATATTTTACAGCCTTTTTTTGTATTTTTATATATTTTTATATATTTGTATTTTTGTCCTTGTGCAAGTGATGTGTTTATGTGTGTGCTTGTACATATTACTTATACTTTGGCAGTTTGACTAGAATATTTATTATTATGATATTTCTTTCATTATACATTTTATTGTGCTGTCCAACAATGTTTGTCGGAAATTATTTATTTCATTCGCTTGAGATAGCGCCTTTTTTATCGGTAAAAAGTAAATCTTAAAAAGTATGATTAAATTAAGCAGAGAATTGTTATTGTGCCAAGAAACTCAAATTAATGCAACCCTTTATTTTATGCATTTAACTATAAAATTACCAGCAATTACAGCAATAAAAACTAAGCAAGAAATCTTAAAAAACTAAGCTTTGCATTTATCTGACAAGACAAATATTGTATTAAAGCGTCTGTAAAAATAAATTCAAGAGGGAATTTGAAGTTCAAAGTAAGCAGGCCAGTCAATACAGAAAAACAATTCCATCGAACTTTTCATTTACCAACAGAAGCAAAATGATAACATAACAAATTACCGAGACCTGAAGCGCAAAATGTGGCATGAAGCGCAAAATGCCACGCCCCGAACATGCTTTACGCCCTTAAGGCTACCTTTGATGTATAAAAAGCCATTTCGATGTGCTCAGCATTTTTTGTACTAACATTAAACATGTACACATGTCACTTCAGTGACATGTGGCATATGCGTAATGGAATACCCTGAAAAATAACTCATTAAATAATCAAATCAGTGAAATTAAAGATTTTTGTGCATATTTTGCAAAGCCACAGACTGTAATATTTTATTATTACTGCTTTCAAGCATAACAAATGCATTCCGCATGATAGGATAATGTTAAATCAGATATAAAAACAAATTAATATTAGCATTGGCTGAAAAACAAAGCGTTTACAAAAGCAGCTTTTAAGTATCATCAAATAAATTATACAAGGTGCTCGGATCGGATCTAATGTAAAAATATATTTATATTTATAGCATCAATGTTTGTTCTGAGTTTGTTATGTTTTCGTCACGTAGCCGGAAACTATCTACAGATTGCCATACAAATGGCAAACATATTGTTTCTATTTTGGCCCCTAACAAACATTGTCCCACAGTAATAGAAAGTAGCCCAAAGTTGTGCATTTTCTTTTTGAATTTGGTTACTCAGAATTTGGTTAAGTTTTGTTTGTTGTGTGTATGTGTGTGCGTGTGTATCAGACGGAGTCGGACCCCATGACGTAAGTTGATGCGTAATCAGTAGCAAATTCGTTCATGTCCATCTACTTACACAATGCGAAAGTGAAGCAAAAATTGACTAGTAAGAATAAGCAAACACACACATATTGCGTATACGCAGTGTGTTGACAAATCCGACTGCGTGTCGCATTAGAAAAATGTCGGCGAGTGGACAGGCAGCTGCTGTTCATTCTATTTTCTTGCCCATCTCTTCTGCCAGATTGTCTTGGCCATAATGGAATTAATATGCTTTTGCTGCCTTTGATCAAACTTGAAGGGGCGCATCAAACGGGAATCAGATTGTGTGTGAGTGTGTGTGTGTCTTGGGACAACCTTTTTGAGTTTTGGCTGAGTGACCAATGACTACAGATTCCCACAGGACTCATGATATTTTAAGTGGCCATACCCAGTTTAGTATATAATCAAGCTAAATTCACTAATACAATGATAAATTTAATAGTTTCCTCTCAGCGTGAATTTATCAAATGCTATTTTCATCAGAAAAATATACTCAGAAAACTAAGCATATTTTCTCTTGCGTCAGCCAATGTTTGCTATTTTTGCTGGCAAGTGAAGCCCAAATCTCTTAAGCTGCCCACCAGAATGCAATTTAAGTTGCCTTAAAGTGGGTGCCAAAAAAAACTGGCCAGCTGCCAAAACACAGTTAGAACAGCTAACAGTTATGCACACACTTCATGCGGATTTCCCCTTGGCCACAAAAACTCTCATGCAAAACACCACACAACATATTCCAGTGGATGTGGGTGTGTGTGTGTGTGTGTGTGTGCATTAGAGTGTGAGTCCCATATGCATTTCTCAAATGGCCTAGAGAAGGGCCAGCAACAAAAACTGACCAACTGGCTAACAGCTTATAACAATGGAGCGAAAATGCCCAAGCGGATGTTAAACCAAGCCATGAAACGAAAGCCATAATTGTTAGCAGCGAGCATACACAACAAAATGTGTGTATGGTGTGTGTGTTGTGTTGTGTGTGTTGCATTGAGTGTGAAATAGTATAATTGAAGCCACTTAAAAATTGCACACAATAAATATGTAAATGTCGTATGATATGCAGCTTATTATACTGATTATACTCTAATTGTATACTAAAGATTGGCTGCATATTTAATTCGCATAATGGAAAACACATAAATTTATGCTTAGCTAATGCAGTGAATTTAATATTTTAATTCTTTAAATTAGTTTACGTATACATAATCTACGCCAGATGTTAGCCTTTATGGAAGCATACATGGCTGAACGTATTTCATAGCATTTGCTGTTGTTGTAGTAAAAACGCCTTGCTTCAAAGTTGCCCCACAAGTGGCTGAATTAAATTTGTTGCACTTTAATCTACTGGCGACGCAAAGGCGTCTCGTATCCCTTGCGACTTCATCCTTGTGCCAGGACGAACGTAGCCTTAACATTTTATTTTACGCACGGCTCTTAAGCGTTCCTTGTGCACTTTGCTTTTTTTCTTTTTAATTTCGCTCAACTTACTCATGCGAAATGGCACTTGATGTCCTCTGTTATTTGTGTGTTTGCTTGTGTCTGCATGAGTGTGTGTGTGTGTGTGTGTGTGTGTTTGTGTAGGTGTATATAGTAAATATAGCTGGCTGTACCCTGTATGAGTTTCTTGGGAATCAACACTAAGCTGCAAGAACCGCGCAATTCTCTTATTTTTTGTTGCCTGCTGCAGTACCTCAATTTCAGTGCAAATGAGAAGTGAACCAAAGACAACATCAGCAACTACAAATACAGCCAGCAGATGAACAAAAACAAGCGGACAGAACATAATATACATCTCAATTGTTAATTTAAGCTGGCTTTAACAACAACTTAATGCAAATGCGCCACATTTCGCGATGCAGACAAGGAGCCGTGAAGCAACCTTGTGCAATGTGGCCCAGACCAACGTGGCCAACGTGGCAATGCTTGACTCAATTATTAATGCTGCTCTGCAACACGGAATTTAAAATATTTATCTTTCAGTACCTGTGTTGTTTCAGTCTATTTGGTTATGTTAAACAGACCTTTCCACTCAACATCTAGTCAAACCAGTAAAAAAGAAATTAAAAAATGTTTAGCAATGCTTAGGAAAATCGGTTTAAATTATTGATGTTGTATATATGCGATTTGTGTATATTAAATGTCTTAAAAAGGGTACAATATGTCTGTGCATTCGACCCAATATTACTTCACTCCTAAGGTCAAAGTTCAATTTTCAGGTAATTCTTACTTGCAGTGATAAATGACCATCACATGCTTTCCACATTATAACAGCTTCGAGAAGCATTTATCTTATCCACAACAAGTACCTAATTTCCGTGCCTTAGGCAAGCGAAACATAAAACCTGCCAGAAATGCAATTATCATTACAGGCAATTAGCACTAGGTCTGTTCACACTAAGCTATAATGGATAGCAGTAAGTTAATACAAAATACACAGAAAAGACAATTTCATTTATCGGTTGGCCAGCATCAGAAGAGCAAGCAATTTGTTTAATAATCGATGTGTTTATTCAGTCTGATAACTTTACTTATTGTCCTTCTTCTTCTTCTTCTTCTTGGGTGAACTGAGCCATCCCAAGTGGTAACTGTCTAGCCATTCAATTTGCATTCAAAGCACCACAATTGCTTTTCAATCTCAGGATCAGCACTCAGTTAATGTCAGGAATGCGGACTTGATGCAATATACTCGCTCACCTTAGATACCGAAACAATCTGCACTGCCGACATTTGCAGCAGGTGAATATGCAAATGAATGCATGACAAAGGCAATCACGTTCTCCAAAATACCATATACGATATACAACGAGGACAGTGGAGGACTGCATACGTAATTCCCACCAGCAGGAGATGCACTTTATTTTATTCTGATATGTTTTTTTTTTGCTTTTATTTTGTCCAGCAATGGCTTTTCAATTTGTTCTCTGTTTGATTTCTCAGTCCTTGCGGAAATTAAGTTACATTTATTTGATTTTATTTAATAGTAAATGCGCACAATATTTTATCAATATAATTAAATCGAAACGTTTCGCTTGCAAACAGAATCACTTTCACCATTCAATGACAACAAAAAAGTCCAAAGAAGCAGGCAGCAATAATTGGTAAATACGACAAAAAAAAAGGGGAAAAATTTTAAAAAATTATTGCATTAAAAAGAAATGTATTTACAAAGATTGACAGGAGAAAAGGAATATATATTTATGCAAATATACACCAATGCCTTATGGCGTTCAAGCTGAAGAATGCAATTAAAATAAATGTAAAAAGGTAGAAAATAGTTTCAACATATTAAACATGATCCTATTTACACAACAAATATGCCAACTCAATCAATTTAAATACAATTTCTTAACATTTAAATTTTTTATTTTAATTTTAAATTGCTAGCTCATTTTAAACTAACTTGAATAACAATTAGGACCCTTTTTTGGCAATTGCGGAAACCGCATTCCAATTAAAGAAAAGCTTGTAATTAATTTAATTTAAAATTCAATCAGCGGTCAATTAACGAGTTCAATTTGGATTTGACTTTACCGTCAGTCACTTTGCACATTTTCCAATTATCCACAGGGAAATACAAAAGCTAACTCTCAAAAGAGCCAGCGAATAAATCCCGTAAGCTGTGTGATTCATCAAAATAGCAACGTGGTTGGTAACTCTGTCCTCGAAAATGCTGGCAATGGTTTTAGGCCTGGCTCTTGACGTCAATCACTGGTATTTTCAATTTGGCTCTCACGCCCATGGCTGATAAAAAATTTGCAAAAATAATTCAATAAGCCGAATTTCTGCATGCGCATACAGCAGTTATAATAATTTTAATGAAAAACCAACACAAATGACGCATGCTGGTTGGCATTTTAACGGCCAAGTTGGCAATGGCCGAGTTTGGTGTTGTTGTTGAATGTTGAATGTTGATGCTGACGCACAGTCATAATTATTATGCTTGGCTCTTATTTTTTATTTTTTGTGGTGCGTTGATTTATTTGTACGCATTTCCCTCTTCAAGTGGATTTCATTCCGATTGCCGTGTAACAGGCAATTTAAGGGCCATTACACTCTTTTGCTAATTCAAGTGCTGGGCGGGAGGAGAGGTGGAATATAGTTGCTGCAAAACCCACAGCAACAGCAGGAGCAGGAGCAGCAGCAGCCGACGCCATCTTGATAAATGGCGGGCAGCACGAAACGTGCAAATCGTTGCCTATTTTTGGCCCACTCAAGTTGTTAATTGTTGGCTATAAAATTTGCCAAAGCGCTTGCTGACACGCGAAAAAAAATGAAACAAAATAATTGCAAATACAACGATGAAATCTCAAAGAAAACATTTCAATCTGCTTTTGGCCCCAAAGTTTCATGTAATTACGAGTTGGCCAGCTCGGACACTAAGTTTATGAGAGCATAGCTGACTCCGAGCTCCTTGAGTTGTGTTAAATTGAATTTATAACATGATATCTCTGTCACTCTCTCTCTCTTTGCCCATCTCTCTCCCTCTCTCCACAGCTCTCCTCTTTCACATATCAGTGCGACTTCCTGCACGATGACTTTATAGCAATTTAATGAGCCTCATTTCGGTGCTGCTGTTGCCGGTTTGAAAAATGATATTGTATATTTTATTCCTTGTACCGTTTTCTGTTCACTAGGCACGCCCCGGCAATCTGCCATGGGCCAAGCCAAGAACAGCAGAGTAGAGCAAGCCGTAATTTGTCTGGCTTTCATCAAATGATGTGGCCCTGATTATGTCCCCTTTTCCAAAATGCCAAACACCCGCACAACAATTTGCTAAAATATGTAAAAGCCCAAGCTTAACAATAAGCAATAACTTTGATTTTAAATGAATATTAAACGTATGCGATTTGAATCTATAATTAAACATTTGTGTTTGACCTATTCAATCTTTTGCTCGACTTTATAAGTCACTCAGCCAATTACTGTGTCTGAAAATAGAAGTACTTTTAGGCAAGTAATTTAATATTAATATGAAGTGCTTTCGATTAGGCTAAAAAAATGTATATTTATATGGCCCTAAGGGAGTCATATCAAGTTTCATATTCAGTTGTCCTATGTCAATTGCCAACTGTCTTCTTTTATTTTCGGTGGTACGACAAGTAAACAATATCAATTTATCAAGGGGCACTTATGGCAGTAGACCGACAAATTAGCTATTATTTCAATTGAAAGCTAAAACATCGATTTGGCCTTTGTTGTTTCTATACACACACAGCTTTAGCGGGCTTTCACTCTTGACATGGCAACCAAAGTGTAAACATTGAAATGTTTTTCACTTAAAATTGGTGAGTCAAAGATCAATTGCAATGTGTTGAATACTTCAGTTGGAGACAATGCAACAATATCATACATAAATCTTTAAAGTATTTTCAGGGCATTCTGTAACACAGACTAATTCAAATATTGATTGTGGGATGACATTGAACCCAGACATTGTCACTGTTATTGATGCTGCCTCTCAGCCCTGTCCTATATATTAACGGCGCTGCTGAGCAGCTTTCGTCTACTGGCTATAAATTAATATGGGCAAAATGGGTGTGAAAGTTCAGTGTACCCTGAATTAAGCAATTATATGCATTGTTTAATTGACTGGGTGTATAACATAATTAAGCATTGCCATTTCAAATTATCAAAATGAACAGCCACAAATCCAAGAGTTATTTAAAGCAACTCCTGAAACGCCTACTGGCGTGAGGCAATGTAGATTTTTTATCTTACGCGGCTGGTTTTACTTATTTGTCATGCACGCCCCAAACGTGGAATTAAATTTAAATTGACTTTCGAATGCCTGAAGCGCAATTTGTAACGACAACAAAGGAAACTCGCATCAGGATATGCCCAAGGAACACAGAACAACGACATCTTTTGTATATTTAATTTTTTTTTTGTATCTCTGATTTAGCTTTTTAATCTCGTTGAGATGCACTGAAGCATATGTATGGAAAATGTATACTCATGCTCCACAGCCTGAATACTCGAGGGAGTTTACGATGACGTAGCTTCACAAGCAAATTGTTGTTTCCTTTTCCATTTTGTAGGCCACTGAAGATCCTAGATTACTTCCGCAGTATTTTGCTGACGCATATATGCAAATTTATATTTGTGACTCTCACTGGTTAAAGAAGTTAAATACATTTTGTCAATCGGATATTGGTGTAAATGGAGATTTCGTGTTTAGTCGAGTCACCTGAGTAATCTTTATTGTTTGGAGTGGCCATTGTTGCCATTTCTTGAATTTGCTCAATAGCCTGTTAAAGGAAGTACTGAAATCGACTTAATTTTCACATGATTCCACACCAAATTAACAATTGTCTGGCAGTTTTTATTAACACTGTCTTTGGTCCCGATCTCTGGGCATTTTGACCTTTTCCATTCGCGCATTGAAATTCTCATCGGGAAGCGGTAAACAAATTATGTCCTTTTCCCTCGGTCCGTTTCGCCCAGTTCAACCGAAAGGAACAAAAGTTTTATTGTGTCGCGCGAACTCTGAACAGAAACGTTGATTTACCAGTCACAAATATTTTCGCTACATTTTCTTCGAGTTATTTGCCGTAAATCTGGCGACGACAGTTGTGCTTAAAACTGTCAAGAACTGGGAACTCTTTGTTTAATACAATTTCTGTCCGCTTTGCCACATTACTTAATAAACAACCACAGCTCAGTCTCTGAATAGCATCAATTAATAATGTAAACCAATTTGAATATTATAGTGAGAAAAATGGTCGGGTGGCTTATGCTAAAAAAAAAAAACAAAAAACAACAACTACTAAACACCCTGCACTTCATTGTTTAATAAAAGTGTGCAAAAGTTAAAATTAAAAATGTACTTTTAGTATTACGTGGTTTTTAAAATAATTAATTTCACAAATATCTCGTAAATCACATTCGTTTCATTTCAATAAAAAGCTGCCTCCAATGAATTTTAAAATCAGATCAGAATTAATGTAATTATTTGAATTAATATACGCAAGTGTCAGTGCATATTAATAATGCGCAATCATATTGCCAATTGTCAGCTTTAAAATTGAATTATGATTTATTCCCAGAAAATTTCAGTTTATATCGCACAACTGGCATGGACTTAAAAACACGTTTAAGCGCATATGTAAACATGGTTGCAACACTGCGTGGCAGGTCCAATGCAGTGAAATGGCCTCGCTTTCTGATGTCCTTCTGCAACAATTTAACATTTAATCTTTCTGTGGCTGAATTAAGCATCCAAACGCCAGCTCCAAAAAGCCTTTTACAATTCATAGCCTTGGCCGTTTAGCGCATAATTTCGCGCTTCTTACCCAAGGCTCCGGTTTTTTGCAGCCGGATCCTCTGCTCTGCCAGGCTACAGTCTTACACATTCGTTGTCTTGTTAAATATTAACGCAATTCCACTTTGGCCAATTACACTGCAACCCATCCGCACTCGCAGTTCGCAGCGCAGTTCGCATCCGGTGCGTTGAAGGAGATGTTCAATATTATGCAAATGCTAATGGAACTGTGCGACTGGACAGGGAGCAGAGCAGAGCATCCAGCGCACTTTCTTAATATGAAATATGGGGGGGGAAACAAACATATACTATATACATACATATCCATATATGCCAATTTGTGAACGTAATCGATATGCAAAGGTTGGCTCGTTAAATTCGACAAAGCATAAAATGTTTATGCAAATTCGAATATTTGTTATTCAAATTATTTTGTTTATGTGCAGTTTATTTATCTAATACACGTGTACACCGAACGAGCGACCCTCTTTGTCCGTTGGCTAAGTCAAATATTAGCACAAGCAGTCGGCGCACTTGACCGAGCGAGTCGCTAAACCCATGGAAATCCAACCCGCGGCAGCCAGACAGAAGACAGACGTCTAAGCAAATGCAAACAAATCGCTGTATTTTGTCGCTGTTTGAAAGGTGAAAGTGCGCTTAAGCTTAATTTATACAAAGAATATGAAACCGAAACGGAATTGATGCGGTTTTAATTTAAATTATAGCTAAAGCGATTTCGATTATTTTATGGTAAACATGCGATATATCGATAGCATTTCACTCGAGCGATCAGCTGTGATCTGCCATAAATACTAAAAGAAATACCAAACAGCTGTGTCTGATATGAATATGGCAATTGCTGCTGTTGTTGTTAGTGGCTTGCGTCGATTATTGGACTTTGGCTTGTAGTGCGCTCTGTTTTCAGTTAGCGGCTTTAATAATGCTCCGATTAAAAGTAAATAAAGTGCGCTTTGCCGCTGCTTTGGCTGGCGTACGTGACGCCACAACAACAACAACGCACGGCAATCACTACCAGTACCTGCAGAATTCTAAATTGCCAACTCTCTATTTTCAACGTTCGCTGCCCAGGCTTCCCATACCACTGCTAGAGAAGACATGCGAGCGTTTCCTGACCGCCGTCCAGCCCCTACTCAGTGCGGAGGAGCAACGGGAAACGCAACAGGTGGTCGAACAGTTCCGCCAGGGCGTCGGCATGGAGCTGCATTCCCGACTCAAGCAGGGCGATACGGCTAACAAACACACCAGCTACATCTCACAGCCCTGGTTCGATATGTACCTCTCGGATCGGGCGCCACTGCCGCTCAACTACAATCCGTTGTTAGTGATGCGTGGCGAATCGCGGGCCGAGTATCAGCCACAGGTAACGCGTGCCACAAATCTCATCATCAGCTCGCTGCGCTTCTGGCGTTCGCTGCAGGCTAATATCCTAGAGCCAGAGGTCTATCATATGAATGCCAAGAAGTCGGACACGGACAGCTACCGGCGCTGGATGGCCATCTCTCCCAAGGCCTTTGCAACGTACGCATCGTATGCGTTTAAGGCCTTCCCCCTGGACATGAGTCAGTATAGTCGACTATTTGGTACGACACGGCTACCCAAGCTAGGCAAGGATGAATTGGTACAGTCGGCGGATTCCAAACACATACTGGTCCTGCGACGCGGCAACATGTACGCGATGAATGTGCTCGACAGAACTGGTTACATAGAGAGTCCCAGCGTTATACTTGGCCGTCTTAAGAGCATTCTTGCGCTGGATGCACAAAGGGAGCCCGCCAGCGTGCCTCTGGGCGTGTTGACCTCGCTACAGCGTGATCAGTGGGCAAGAGCGAGAACACATTTCGTTAGCAATCCAAAGAATGCAGATCTCTTAGAGCGAGAGGTGGATGCGGCGCTGTTTTGTGTCTGCCTGGACATCGAGGAGGATGGAGTGTACAATGAGGCTAATCCGGTGCCATTACTAAAGCATCTACTGGCGGGCAAAGCAACGAATCGGTCAGTGCAAAGATAGAAACCATATCATTAATTTAATAATTTTAATTAAAAACATTTCACTGGCAGCTGGTTTGACAAATCGATGTCGCTGCTGATCAGTGCGGATGGAGTAAGTGCTGTCAACTTTGAGCACTCGTGGGGCGATGGTGTCGCTGTTCTGCGCTACTTCAATGAGATGTACAAGGACACACAGAAGCAACCGTTTGTGTCAGCAACCTCGCCGCATACGCAAGCTGAGGGCGATGTCAACAATGTGCGACCCTTGAACTTTGAGGTTGATGACAAGACACGTGCAGATGTGGAAACAGCTTATGCAGACAACGCTAACATTGTGGATAGTTTTGATATGAATTATTTGCAGTACCCTCATCTGACTAAGGGCACCTGTAAGCGTCATGGCTTGAGTCCGGACTCCATCATACAGCTTGCCTTCCAGTTGGCCTACCGGCAAGCGTTCAAACGCTATGTGGGTACCTATGAATCCTGCAGCACATCGGCATTCCGTCATGGTCGCACAGAGACAATGCGGCCCTGCACAATGGCCACCAAAGCCTTTTGCGAGGCAGTATTGCAGCCATCTCAGAAGCAACTCAGCGCCGGAGAGCTGCGGGCCATGATTGACAAGTGCAGCAGTGTGCACGGTCAGCTAACCAAGGAGGCTGCCATGGGACAGGGTTTCGATCGTCACCTGTTCGGCTTGAGGCATACGGCGATGTTGGAGGGGCTACCGATGCCGGCACTATTCGAGACTGAGGCCTATAAGCGCATCAATTATAACATTATAAGCACCTCAACTCTGGGCACCGACACTGTGGTAGCTGGTGCCTTTGGTCCTGTCGTCAAGGATGGCTTGGGCGTGGGGTGAGTCCAAAGCCATTCCCATTCATTGTTGCATACCTTTAACTGTTTTCTGCCTTCCCCTGCAGCTACTCAATTCAAAACGATTTTGCTGGCGCCATTGTAAGCTCATATAAAAATCAGGCTCAAGGCAAGGAATTTGTGGACAGCTTGGAATCAGCATTTGAACAAATATTAGCAATCATTGAGCGAAGCAGCAGCAGCAAATCTGCCAAGGCAGAGGCAAGGAACTAAAGAAAATGAAAGCAATGCCTACTGAGTCGAGGCAAACAATGCTTTCAAAATAGTAGTACGAGAAACTGTCATGGGTATATTAAGATGCTCTTACAAGGTGACCTAGGTGTCTGATTAAATATAACAAATTCCAAGGCTGTACAATTTTATTGATTATAGCGCTAACACATTTGCCTCTGTCAAATATGTATTTACATAGGCAATTATTTGTTTCAATTTTCTATAAATAAAATGGTTGTTGTCCCGCTTTAATTATAGTCTTTGTTTTCCCTTTTCAGCAAAGTTTTCCGTCTGGTAATTTCCTATTCTTGTTTTGGACGCATGACCTTAATTTGGTATGCAAACGCAAAAGGGAAATTGTCCACTGATTGGGGCCTGACGAAAGCCAAAAAACCCAAAACTTGTGACAATTGCTAAGCATCTGATTTGTTTGCGCATTTCCAATGCTCTGAATCGCCTCGTTTAGTTTGGTTTGGTTTTGGTTTGGTTTCGCTTCGGTTCGTTTTGAAGTAATACAAAAGTTGATGTTGCTTTTACAGCCGCTAGCAACTTGAATGATATCTCCGCCGACCCAGACCCAGACCCCGAATCCGATTTTAGGTCCCGACCCCATCGTGCCAGCTAGCACCATGTCGCTGTCGTTAAATGTGCTGACATTATCAGTTGATTTATCGCCAATTTTGTTTGCCTTTCGACTGCCTTTCGTGCGAACGCGTATAAATATGTCGCGGAAAATACATAAACAACGTTTTGCTGCGAAACAATTTTTTAAGCAGATGCATACTTGGGAGGCATGGTGAAAATTAATTAACTCGCTTAACTGTCGACTAAATTACGCTTTTCTTTATTTTTACTTTTATTTCGGCTTATAATTTACAGACTGATGTATGCTTGGACTTATATTTCATTTTGCTGGACTTTAATGGACAACATTTAAAATACACGATGCAAATGGCTCCGACAGCCAAAGTGCCCTATTAAAACGACACTTCCGTTGTGGCAACAATTAAAATCGCATTAAAATACCGAAGCAGCAACAGAGAAAAGAAAGCTGCTACGATTAATCTGGCTAAGGTTAAGGGCTTTGGAAACAGATGTGTGTGTGTGTGTGTGTGTGCGAGTGTGTGTGTATGTCTGTGTATGATAAATGTGCGGTTGCACAACGGATTTAATATAACAAAAACTCTCATTAAATTATTCAAAATGAGTGAGGATCTCTTTCTAGGTCTGCCTGTCAGCCTGGGATGGAAGGAGTCGTCATAGTTAGGCGTCGGCAGGCAGAGTTCATAAAGTATGCGACATGTGGCACATAATAACCAGTCATAACGTGACTGGCCTCTCTGATGAGTTAATGGCAAAACAGGCATGTTCTTGCCTCATAAATTAAGTAAAATGCAACTCAGTCGCAAGAATCAATTATTTGCCCCATAATAGAATATTAATTTGCAATTTATTTGCACTCACCTCATTAACCAAACGACGAGGCGTGCCTCTCCTGCTCTCCTCTGATTTATGTTACAGGCAAATCATTTGTGTGTGGGAATGTGAATTTAGAAACTTGATGCATCAGCACAGACCTCAATGTGCGGCTGGCAAAACCACAGCAAAACTAAACAAAATGAGAAAAGCCAAAAGAGTCGGGAAAAGCCGCAAGTCACGTTTAAAACGACTTTCAGCATCATCCGTGTGGTTGTTTCTGCCTGTCATGCAATCTGTCCGTCTGTCATGCAGTCTGTCTGTCATGCAGACTGTCTGCCTGCCTGTCATGCAGACTGTCTGCCTGCCTGTCATCTCGTATGCGTAATCACTGTGATCGAGCAAGCAATTCACGAATTAATATGGAAACCAAAGTTGATGTCATTTATTTTGCCATAAGTTGCATATTAATTAACTGGTGATTATGCCACACACAGCCTCATTAAATTAATTGTCTGCACATTGCCTGATAGTTGCAATGCCAGATGCCTTGCCCGCAAATTATGTTAATCACATGCCACGTAAATTGGCAGCTGCAGATTTACCACAAAAACAAACATACACAGTTAAGCGGCCAAAATTGAGCTGTGGCTTGTCAACTAGTTATGAGAACTTTCGCCCCGTAAAAGTTGAAAAAAGTTGGCACGGAAACTGTTGCTTAGTTCTAAGCGCCTCAAGCGGCTTCTCTGCGAAATCCGATTACAATTTAATTGGTATCTTTGACTTTCTGTTGCGAACAGCTTAAAACCAAAAATATATATGCGTGCCTTTAGGCCATATGCTGGCAGGCATGTTCTCAAGCTATTAACATAAAATTTATGAAAAACACAATCAGAATGGCAGTCTGCACAAGTGTAGACCAGGCGCAGCAAACACAACAAAAAACCAACTTTCAACTGAATATTACAATATGAAATTACATATTAGTGGAACTGGCAAAACATTGGCAAAAAACAACATATGTTCAGTTATTATTATAAATATATACATAAAAGTATAATATTTGAAACAGATTTGCATTATTATTAAGCTAAAGCTACCTTTGAGAGCACACAAAATAACAAAATAAACGTTTTGCTTAACAAACTAATTTTCGATAAACATCAAGTGCAGGCAGCCAGGTCATAAGCAATCAACGTAAACAGGCAACACACAAAAGCGGGCTAATTGCAACTAATTATTTATGAAATTAACAAACTCAACGGCTAAGAAAGAAAAGACAAAAGCAAAGGAAACTCTTAAATTGCTGCAGACGACAGACGAAAGAAGAGGAAAGAAAATCGAGAGAGAAATTGACAGGTTTTTCGTTAAATATTTGCAGATTTATTTTGTTATCCCACAAAACATTTTTTTTTACCTCCTGGCAGCGCGCCAGCAACTTGATAGGCGATACTATTTTGTGGTCAAAGAGGCCAAGAGGAAATTTTAAAAACCGATTCTGGTTGACTATGAGATGACCAATAATTAATTCTATAAGCCATTTTTTAAGATATTTTAATCAGATATTTTCTCTTTTACATAGAACTTATCTCTGTTACAAACTTAGTTTACAATTCAAATCAGATTTAAAACAAATATCAAACAATTTTGTATGCCAACTTTGGCAACCGCAACAAAATTTGCTTAGCCACAAATGCTTATGAAGCAATAAAATGTTGCCGAAGCACTCAAATGTTGCCCAGGCCCAAAAGTTGCTGAAACACTTGAATGTTGATCAAGCAGAGATACAAATGTAGCCAAGCAACATTATATGTTGCCAAAACACTTGTTGTGTGCAGCATGTTGCAATTGTTTTTTTTTTTTTTACTGCCAGCCATAAGAAATCTTAATTAATATGTCAGTCATGTGTCGGGAGGGTTTTATATTGTGATATTGTGAGAATGACAATGCGCTAGTTGCTTGTGCCGTGACTTATCTCCACAATGCGAGCAGAGAGCATACAACCCAGCCATGGAGTATTTACTCGATTAAGTCAATGCAACTTGAAGGACTGGGACAATTAACTTGAGCTACAACAACAGTGATGTACACACACAACACACACACACACTCATATGCACAGTGCCTTCGTAATTGTATCTATTGAGCATGTCGCACGTGTTTTGAGCTTCGCGTTGTGTGTTTTTTATTATCATAACGTGTGGCAAGGCACTTTTCATCCTGCCTGCCACGCCTGACTTTTCATCCTGCACGGAATGTTCATTTGGGTGTTGCGCACGCAAGCGAGAAAGGAATAAAGTGCCAGCTTAAAGGATGCGAATGATGTATTTTGGGCCTCCTCTCAAAATTTACTTAATGCTTCGCCTCATTTAGGGTTGGTTGGGGTTGGGGTCGACGTTGCATGAGTTAATTCAATTTACATCCGATGTGTCTGTTGGCCGCCACTTTGATTGCCTTATAACGGGAGAGCATTATACAAATTATGAGCGGACCTTATCGCCAGCAATTTGGATATGTAATTTATGCGTTAAATTTGCATTTCCCCAATCGAATTTAGCATACGATCCGTGTCACATCACCAAGCAACGCATAACGCATTCCAAGAATCACCAAATTGTAAAACACAAATCGGCGCCCAAAAACTTTACAGATTCCATTTTCGTCGTGGCATTTTGCAGACCTCAAACCCCACTTGCCACTAGTGTGAAAATGTGCGCCAAGGCAAATGGTGTGTAACGAGAAATGTCAGCTTTGCCGACTTTCCATATCCACAGCCGCAAACTGTGTGCTGTCCTCCAGTATGCATCGAGTTGTGACGGCAACTTTGTATACCCTGTAAGTGCGCCAAATGGGCATATCTATTTGATTCGCATTCTGTTTATTAAAGACTTAAGAATGCAACACAGTGCTTAGAAATCCAATCTAATCCAACATTATATAAATATATCAACTTATAATTATCACTCTGAAAACTGTCGTTTTTCAAAACTTAAAATGAATCGCAAAATAAGATAAAGCTACAAAAAATTAACTATGCTCACTTTTTATAAGCATTCCATGAATTTTAAATATTTATAATTTAAGTTATTATTATTTTTATATATTACTGTTAACAAAATTAAATCTTATTATATTACAAATTTTCATTTATATTATTGTCTCGTATTATTTAAATTTCCACTTATAAACACATTCATTGGACAATTACAGTATATTTAATATTCAACTTATATTCAGCCCCAGATTCCTATAGCCTATTTACACATTTACAGCTCGGAGCGTCGCATACTTTATTATTTGTTTTTGCTGTTTTGTGGGTTTTTTGTTTTAGCTTTCGCCCAGCCAGGAAATACATAGTTTCATTTATCTTAGCAACGAGGAGAAGCATTGTGCAACTTCAAAGCAACATTTGATTTATGGACAGTGGGCCTGGTAACTATGGAAGGGACTAGCCAATGCCGAGTATGGGGCAAAAGAAGAGAGTAAAGTGGCTTGCCTGGAAGCAGAAGTTATGATGACTTGAGGCGTTCCACGCCCTCGCACGTAACGTAAATTTATTTTTAGAGCTTTGAAATTGTGACAGAAGCCGGCGCAAAGGCAACCGATTCTAAGCACACGGAATGGTTCTCGTATGCTTAAGGATTTTACGAGCGACACCCAGCCGGAGCTGGAGCCGGAGATTGGCAGAATTCGCAAATAAACTACAAGAAATACATTGACCTCTTTTTATGTCTGGGCCTGAGAATATTGCAAGGCATGCAATAATTTTCATTCGCCCAGGGACTTACACAAAAGGAGCCGGCAACCTTTTTTTACCAGTCGGGTGAAGCCTTTGTTGGCTCCAAACGTGCGCAAGTAATTCACCCACAACACAGCTGAAGCGAACTTCTCTAGAAGTGGGTCAAGTGTCCTGTATTTCATAGTCGTAATTACATTTCGTGTTTAGCTTTGTTTAGTATATCTAACTGTTGCAGGCAAGATGTTTTCGTCTCCGATTTCTCGTCGTTAGCTTTGTGACATTTTACCAAAGCTCTTGTTGCACTCTGTGTTCGATCAATTGTCACTTGCCAATAGGATTAGATGGAATAGCAGCTGGATTGAGCAGAGAGGGTTGAGGGGTATTTGTATGTGAGGGCGGAGCATTGCGTTTATATATTGTCGCCAACT
The DNA here is from genome assembly GCA_035042345.1 of Drosophila fungiperda. Classification (NCBI taxonomy): domain Eukaryota; kingdom Metazoa; phylum Arthropoda; class Insecta; order Diptera; family Drosophilidae; genus Drosophila; species Drosophila fungiperda. Next base: position 1,740,945 of record JAWNLM010000021.1, read on the forward strand.
TCGTCAGCTGCTGCGCCTTGGGAGAACAATGACGCCACAAAATGCCAAAGTTTTAGCTTATATAAACTTGAAGCGTAAGAGCTTTAGTATGTTGACCATCAAGGTCTTTCAGCACTCAATGCTATTTATTTTTTTTGTACGTGTGTGTGTGTGTGTATGTGTTTCTGTGAATTGTCCATTTTTGTAGCAACAACAATGGCCACGCCATCGGTTCGTATTTGCTTCGCTTCCAGCCACATTGTCAATAGTTTTTTTGAGCGTGTGTTTGTTAGTCAGTTTTTTTTTACTGTGAAATATTCACTTTAAGTTTCTGTCGTTAACACTCAAAACTTTTCCATTGTTAACGCTTCCAATTGCCACAATTGATATGTTGATCATATATATTACACATACGCCCCGAGCAACATTAACAAACAGCAACAGTGTCTGCAGAATAACACTTATAGGCAATTTGGTACGCTGCAAGACAAGTTGATTAATTACAATTAATTTAAAGGCATCGTTAATTAATAAATTAGAAGCAGCCAATCAAAAGATTATAAGGATTATTAACTGTGGCTATTTTTAGGCAGAAAATAAATGGCTCACAATTAGCATAAATTTGCGATAAATCAAAGTGCCGGAAATCTAAAAACAAGGCAGCAGCAACAGCAACAGCAAAAGTTGCCACATGGCCAAAGGCGAATCACTATAAAAATGGAGTCGTAACGAAATCCCCAACTTTAATAAATCAACTCATGCCACGCAATGCCTCGGGAAATAAGCCAACATTTTTTTCGAATTCAGCAAAGAGCAAACGAATTTCAGATACAAAACGAAAACATTGAAAATTCGCTCATCATTCCGGAAAATTCAAAAGCGTTTTATTTTTGTACACAGTTTTGGTTATGGCAGTCACTTCGTCCATATTTAGTCTTTATGGAAAACATATGCTAAAAATGGTAAACACTTGGAGAATCGCCATTTTGTACATGTGTTTACTTACTTTGTTTATATAAATTGACAGAGTGTGCAACTACTAAAAAAAACACATACTGTGTAAAAGGAAAAATAGGTAAGTAAATAAATTATTGGTATATGTGTTGGTTCTATTCCTGATTATTTCTTCTTTTTTATTAAAGCAAATCTCTAAGCAATCAAGTAGATAGAACAAAAAATCAAATATAATAATGAAATTTATCTATCAAGTACCAAGGTACAACGTCAAACCATAAACAATAAGCATTTATTTTTAAAATCGATTTAGTTCCGACAAAGTTAAGTTATTTACTTTAAGAGAGTTTAATTTGTACATGAAAATCAACTCTAAATAGGGTTTCCAGCTCTGAAAGTAGATTTTATCTGGAATTTTTTTGTTTTTTTTTTTTAAATCCGATGAGTTTGAATAAAAAGTTATGGCTTCTACATTTTTTTATTCGTCCTAAAAAACTTTTTGGAAGCATAGTTTTAGGATAAATTTCAAATTGCGTTTCCAACTTTAAATGTTAAGGTCAAACCATTATTAAAAGATATGTCGCTTTTGGTTTTTCACCCTCTGCAGTTCACCTCCCTCATTTACCAACCGTCAGTCGGATACGCCCTGTCTGTCTGACATTTTATCAAGATTGTATTAACATGTTCTGAATAGTTGTTTTTGCAACAAGTAATAATATTTGTCATGCAACAAATAGTGTAATCTACCCTACGCATCTAACTCCCAGTCACTGAGTATTCATATTAGCATTGTCATGAATCAGAATGCAATGACTGGCACTTAAATACAGCCAGACTTGTCAATTATTTAGAACAAAAAAATGTAAAATTTGTGCGTCTTTCGTTGCTCAACATGACGCAAACATCAAAGCTTTCCTTCTTGGAGAAATGTTGCTATTAAGGTCGGCTCAGTTGGAATTTAAATAGGTAATTAAGTGGCTAAGGGAACCAGCCGAACAATGAGACCAACAGTGTCAAATGGCGGTCGCCATGTAATACATATTTAAATTGAAATTATTTTTCTGTTTTATTTTTGTGGAAACAATGACCAAGGACGCAAGGCAATGTATATTTATTTTTTTTTGCGCATGACAAGCAGCTTGTCCCACGCTGTGGTGCCACAAAAACATCATGAAAATGTGAATAAAATAGAACAACTTTACGGATACAATTAAAGCTCGCAGTTGCGTGCAAATCATGGTCGGGATTTAGTGAAAATGAAACCTGATTAATTACACATTCTTCGTGGCAGATTAATACACAAAAAAAAATGCTACAAATGTCATATTTTTCCATTGCGCACATTTATTGTTAAGGACACGCATAAAAACAAGGCCCCAAAGTGTGCCATGAAATTTTATTACAGCTACTTTACAGCCAAAAAAAACAACTGGTGGCCGCAAAATTTAATTAGCTGCTGTTTCTTTCACTTCCCCACACTCCGAACAGGCTATTAGACTGGCCAAGATAAGAGCCAAGAATACAGACACGTCTTCAAAAGTAATATACACAAAAATTCTTTTAGTTGTGCTCGAAATAGTTGAAGTAATTGATTTCATAGTAGTAGAGTATTTAATATAAAAGAAGTCACAGAAATGAAATGCCTTTAAAAATATAATTTAGTCGTTAAACCAGTTATCGAACGATTTAAGTGTAATAATAATAACAACTAAAATTATTACTTACGTATTGTTCACAGACCTATATAACTAATTTTTGATTTTATGGTTATATCTACTCGATTGATTTATTTTTACTCTTATTTAATGGTCCTTTAATGCTAAGTAGGGCAAAAGGTAATAAAAATGAAATCACATGTGTAAAAATGTAATTCATGCTGGGCATTCGTTTAGAAAATACAAGATAAGCTTTCAATTTGTGTGTAATAAATAATGCATGACTACAGATATTGGAATAGACTTAACTAATTGTACAATCTTTATGGTCGACACCAGAATATTGGCTTAAAGGCGTAGGTCATAAAACTCTTGACAGCTCCAATACCAAAAATAACAACACGCAAGCTGTGTGTCAATAAAAGTGTCAATCAAATCAATGACAATCAACACACAGCCATTTTTTATACTTGCACACACACACAACACGTGTGTGATTGTGTGAACTATGCGCCGGCTGTTGCACACTTTTGTGAGTGATTTCTATTTTTTGTGTCAGCAAAAGAAGGAAAGTTAAAAAGTTGCTTGCCACAGATTAAATGCACTTTCTTTTGCTAATAGCTAAAATAATTTTAATTTAATTTAAATCAAAGTTAGAGTGAAATAAAAGTAGAAAAAAAAAACTTAAGAGAAACGAATTGTATTACCAAAAAGAATATAGTTTTAAAAAAATGTTCAAGGGAAAATGTAATGAAATGTTATACTTTGAATGCTGATGAATATAGCTATTTATATTAATAAAAATTTTGAAAATCATTACTAGCATTCTATGGTTTATATGGCATATATATTACAGAACTTTACACCAAGTGCTGTAATTTTTTGCTGTGTACTCGCTGAACGAATATTTATGTGGGGTCATCGTCTGGCGATAGTAAAAGGGATCTTGATTTGACTTGTTTTTATGGTCAGTGGTGCGCTTATTATATGATTGTCAGTTGTGACCAGAGCCAAACGGAGCTGAAAAGTGTAATTGCCAGCTGTGTTAACCATAAAACATTTAACGACCGAGTGGCAAATTGTTGGCCAGGCGAATATGCAAAATGCGAATTGCGAAATGCGAAATGCGTTCATTTATCAAAGTTTGTCGTAGCCAGACAAGACAAAGTCAACAAAATGATTCTGTTGAATCGGTTGTCAAGGTTACTAATGACACATTCCAAATACGAGGACAGTCTGATGGCCCGTGACGGATTTAAAGACAGTGACATTTGTGTTTTTTTTTTTTCCTTTTTTGGGAGGCAAATTGTGCAAAACAGGTGTTAACCACGGGGAAACAATCAAGGCCACACTCTCAAAACAAATGTATGGTAAATTAAGTAGCAAATCGCAAATCCAATATCCAATATCTGACGCACCCCATCTGAGCTGCACGGAAATTTACTGAGGAACGTGCTCCGATTGTCAAACACACATAAAATATCTCCACTGTATAACTCGCACCAAGCCCCAAATGTGAACCCTCCAACGCAACCAATGCACTACCAAAGCCATTTCATTTCGAGATTGAATTATGCAGCGGTTCTATCCATGCTTTCCTTGTATAAGTATAAGCTGGGGATAAATTTAAGGGGCATGCTTTGAGATAGAGTCGAGTCGGCTTGCACTGCTACTCAGAGTTGCTCATGGACTGGGACTGCTTGTGGCATGTTCACAGGACTTCCGTTCCGTCCAACGGAAGGCAGCCAAACTCAAACTCGTAACTAAACTTTGTTGGAAGATGCAAACAAGTTGAGCACACACAATTGACAGGCGGGGCATAAATGAAAGCTGTCAACCTTTAGCAGCTGTTCCCTAGTAAACATTTCACTAGGTTTCAATAGATTTTGTGCAAGGACTTTAACTGCTCCTTTGTATCTCCTTCAAATGATTACAAATCATTAAATTACAGCCATAGCAGCTGGCTACACACAACAAAGTCCTAAAAGTAACTTGCATTTATAATTAAATCGATGTGTTTGCCATAGATTACTAAATGCTAATATAAGGCATCAAATGTTAATCACCCCAAGTGCTAGAAATCAAACACAGACACCCCGCCCACCCTCCGCCCTAAAACAAACCCTGTTTGCACTGGAGACAGACACCAGCTTTAATTGCGCATTAATGTTTATTGCTTCGCGGAAGTGGCGCCATTTCCCTATTTCCTCCACCAAAAATTCCGACAGATGTCTGGAGGAGCTTCGCTGGAAATACCCTTTTGACGAGGGAATGCTTACTTTGCCAATAGCCCTAAAGCTGACCATTAAAGTGTTCGAACGGATGGTCGCCTTAAAGGTGCAATCATGCCCACAACAGCTCCATCTTAAGATTGTGTGATGGCAAACAGATTACAGGAAATAGTGTGTGCAGGCAGGAGACAGGAGGGTAGGGGAATGTATAACCCTAAGTAAGCAACAACGCAGAGCTTACAACTGGAATTACCAAGTAATTGAGATGTGCGTGTTGTGCGTGTGTGCCTAATCAAAACAAATATAAATATAGACTTAGTTGGAGAAATGGCAGAGCAGATAAGGTAAAGCTCAAAGCAGTCGTAATAAAGCAGAAATCCAGTATTTCAAATACATTACTTGACATCCGTTAAAAGAGCAATTGGCTAGCAAAAATTCATTATAACTTGTTTGCTGTAGTTTCCAAAGTCACTTTAACTTGGCTGCTGCAAACTTTTGTGACTGCAGAAATGAATTGTAAAAGCCATTTTTGGCTTTAGTTTTTGGTTTTTGCATAACGATGCGAATATCCAGAATTTCCATTAGCTAATGTGTCTGGGATTTTACTAATAATTAATTTACATTAGAATTATGAGATTTTCAATAGAAACTTTAGTTTTTATAAAAATAAATACATGTATTATTACTAAAATATTTTATTTATTAGTAGAACTTAATGAATATTTATTTTCAAACCGATTCTGTGAATTAAACTTTAGCATTTATTTCCTACTGCTTTTTAGAGTATTTAAGTAGCGACAAACTCCAGTTCGAATGTTGGTTCCTTTTTGTCCACTGTTTCTTTTTTTTTCCCCAGCTATTTAGTTCCATTAATTCTGGTTTTTAGTCTGTGTGCAGTCAGTTTGTGAAATTTGTTTTGTATTTCCTCCGCAACTAAGCTCAAATACTTCCGCCTGCTTGCGTAGCACTGTGAGTCTGAATTTGTGGCGTTTTGTTTGCAGACTGTTTCCGGCGCATTTGCCACATGGTTGCGGCAGGATCTGGCTTTAAGTTCAAGTCAATCGCAGATTAATTGGTATACGCTGCGGCTGCCTTCTGACCTTTGAATTGCCCATCTGCCAATCGATGCTAATGCGTGCCATTAACTCAACCAGTCGGCTATCGAGCAGGATTATTCTCCTGTCCTGCAGTCAAACCAGGATGTGTTATCCACTGATAGAGCATTGATTTGTTTGGAAGCGTTTGCGCAAACAGTGCTTCCCATTTATCACAGCACAGTAGGCCCTCATTTCAGAACGAGTATCAGAGTTTCACACTTCAATCATTATAGTAATATTAAAATTATCTAAATTTCGGTAGGATTTAAAATGGCAGAGCAGAATAATCACGAGGTGGGTTTAAGTTATCAGGGAATTAATACGTGTTACTCTTCATATTTTTGAGCTTAGGATGGGAGCAGCGTTTCATCACGCATAACGCTCTTTAATCAACATGCGGAGGAGCATATAAAGTGGCAGCGTCTCAGTCCTTTCTCTTATTCCAGTGTGCGCGATGTGCCCAAGCGAAGCATTCAAAAGGAGCTGTATGGAAGTGCACCCGCCGGTAGCCTCTCGGAGCAGCGGGCACAGCAGGCACAACTGCTCTCATTTCAGGAGACAATGCAGCTCTGTGAGCTGATCAATGAGAAGGGCGGATACGAATCAAGCGATAAAATGACAGGGGTCAGCCTCAAGTTTGGACAGCTGTTTGAGGTAGGTATACAAAGCATCCCACTCCATCATTCACTCCACATCCCACTTAGCTGTACAGCCACATCTCGGACAAGTTGCTGGGCACGCTTCTATGGGCCCGCAAGCAAAACTACGTTGACTTTGAGGGTGAGACGCTTTTCCAGGGACGTGATGATGGCCAGTCCGTTCGTCTTGTGCGTCCCTTCGACCAGCTACAACAGGAGCTGGTTGCCAAGATTGAGAGCCTTCGTTCCGTTTCGGTTGAGAAAGTCGAGCCGGAGGAGTAGCCGGCATTGTGTGGTGCCTCCCTCAGCTAGGTTCGCACGTTGCTGTCAGATTGTTTCTTTCCCTGTGGGGGGCCGTGTGCAGGGATCAGCGACCCTTGTCATTTTGGTGGCACCAACCACAGTTCCGGCACGCACGCCTCTCTAAGCCTTTAGCAGTTAATTCAATTAACATTTTGGCATCCCTAAAGGTCGTTGCCCCAGCTTGATATACCGTTATGCTCAGCACGCAAACACCTTGCGGATGCCAGCTGTGCCCTGTCCAAAGCACCTGTCTGCCAAATTGTGGCCACTAAATTGCTATCGCATTTAAACCAACATTCGCACATGCAAATAAACAATATTGAACCGTCTCAGCCTGTTGTAAGTCGCAACAACATGCCACATCTGCCACATATAAGCATCAAAGCGATGCCTTTTCGCGTAGTAACCAAATATTTGTATATATGTTTTGCACAGTGTGTACAGTCTATATACATTTCAATTTGTAAGTCAGCCAATTTATTCAAGCTGTATGAATTGCATTGTGCCTCACAATACAAGCGATAAATAACTGGATAAGCTCTGACTAAGCCACTTCCGGATCACAAATCTGTCCATTACTTTGAATAATGCATAAATGCTTTGACCATGAGAAGAAGTCATCTCTGACCTAGTCAACATTATAATATGGTTTCGAGATATTAAATAATATTAAAACAGTAAACAAAAATAGATTTTAGTATATTCATGAAAGAAATTTGTTTATATTTAATGATACATAAAACGCTCTCTTTAAATACCATTTTGCAACAAAATGGGAATTATTTGAAATTAGCTCATTAGCTTGCTTAATTCATCAACTTCAAGTTTTGCTGCAGAACAGTTGGTTTCTCCTCTTGGGTGTAATTAAGTAGGTTTTTTGGCCACTGTTCGCCAATCCCACCCCCAGACTCCTCCTAACAACAGTTGGGTTTGAACAGTCGCCTCATTTACTGTTAATTTGATTTAAGGACAAAAATGCTGCAGCAACAGCACTGCTGGTGGCAGAGCACTCTGGAAGATAGTCTCGTCATTCCCACAGCCCACCTGATGGCTTTCACATTGTACATTTAACTCGGAGGGCGCCTGTCATTATGCATGCCCAATTCAACATGGAACAAGCGTAATTTATATGTAAGCCGGAAACCCCAGTTCTCAAAAGAGTCCTTCCGTCTGCCGGCTGTCAGTTGTGTCTGACAAATAGCATTTTTTTTTTTGTTTTTGTAATTTCAGCCACATAATTGTAAAACAGCGCACCGCATGTCAAAAAATGAATCGATAAAAAATGTACGTTTTGGCAATGGATCCTTTTTTCATGCAAATGTCAGAAAGCGGATCTTTGTGCAGCATTTTCATGTAACATTTATCGTGGCCAACTTTAACAGAGGGTCGAGGTCAAAGAAAAACGCTGAAAATGCCAGGCAATAAATGTATCTGTGTGTGCGTGTGTGTATGTGTGTGTATAGTGCAGTTGGAAAATTGTCTACGTGCGATATTGTTTTCTTTGTTTGCTTTGTGGGCTTTCAGTAGTTAACATTGATCCCTGAACGAGGCCGGCAAATCACAGTTTCCATTCCACTCCAGCGAAGGTAAACAATGGAATTGGACTACGTCTGCGAACTATGTTATCATCGCATGTGTGTGTGTGTGTGTGTGTTGTGTTGTGTGCTTAACATTTGACTTGTGAGTGTGACACAGCACAGCCTGTCTGCATAATTTAGCTTAGAAATTCACGCCCACATGTCCCGCAGCATATTGCATATAAATTATGGAGCTATCCACTTTGTAAGACCACATTAGCCATATAAATTGTGGCCTTGTGTTTAAAGCCTGTCTAGCGATGGCTTCATTAAGGCCACTATCTATTATTTAGGGCTTGTAATTTATTCAGCCATATAGAGCTGATTTTCAAGCAAATCAAAGCTTTAAACAGCCAGCAATATGACTAAAATTGAGTCTTCTTTCTTAAAATGATGTCATATTTGTTCAACAATTTCAACCTTTAATAAGTAATAATTTTATATAAACTTCCATTGCCAACGCCACGCGCTACGCTCTGAGATGTTGTCTTAAATTTCCGTCAAAAGTGGTAGCTGATTTATGGGCATTTTTGTGCTGATGGTCCTTAAAGCAACGTAAACTGAGCACGGAGCTGCACATTGTACGGCTTCCGGTTCCGGTGATATTTTCCGAACTGCTGTCACCTTAGCGGTTGCGGTGTGCTCTGTGCTCGTTGTTCTACTCGCCTCTGTTGATATGTTGTTTTCGCAAAGGCAGCAGCGAACAAGAAGTTGGTAAGCTGTTTTTGATTAGACCACGTAGGTCAAACGCGTAACCAAAGAGACTCATCAGCATTGTAAGAAAAAAAAACGACGAAAATGAAACCTTTGCTCGGCTGTTAGCCAGCCAAAATCATAAAACAGTTGATAAGCCAAGTAACATAAATGTGACAGACAATAGGCCAAAGACAATAGGCAGAAGCCAGTTCGCATTTGACAGTCTTCAATAGGGTCGATTTAAGGTTGCACCCATTTGGCTGGGTCAAGGCGCCATCGCCATCGTCATCCCCATCGTCATCGCCATCGTCATCGCTATCGCAGTGGAAACCGAGGCTGCTCATTATGCTACGCAGCATTTGCGCATCAAACCAGCCTGGCAATATAAATACAAATTATATATATAAGGAAAATGACATAAAAAAAAGGCTGCCCAAAACTAAATACGGTTAGCGAAAACTTTTCAGACGATGGCAATAACGCAAAATTCCATAGAATTTAACTTTTATGGAAATGTTGGCCATTTTCGAAAATCTATTATCGTTAAGATTCGTTTTATTTAATTCACCACAAACATGCAATATATATATTATGTCTTATTGCTTATGATTGCCAAGTAATGTCATCAATTATATTATTGTTTTTCTTCTGGACTGCTTCAAACTTTTTCTTAATATATTAAGTTTGCTTTTCTGTTTGGCTGATTACATGTGTATATATAGATATACATATATCTATACTTATATTTATTTAGTAGTCGGCACTCTCAGAGGAATAAAACCAGTAACAAAATCAGAAACTGGCCAAGCGGAAAGGTCATTGCAGCAAACCCGGTGCCAAGGAATGTCTTTGATAAAGCACGTGGCAATTGAACAGCAATAAGCCAGACAATCCAAGAAAAAAAAATAGCAATCCAATGTATTTATTTTGGGCTTTAACTTACTTTCTTACAGACTTGTTCACATGGGAATTTTATAAAGCAGTTTATTAATATATTAAGGTTTTTATAGCACTTCAAAGTCTGCTCCTTGTTGGCTTTGCGGTGTTATAAATTGAGGTCCTGTCAGTTTGTCACCTACTTCAATTAATCAACTATTCTCATTATTTGTCATTGTTCAGCAAAATGCGACGAAGCAAATAAATTATGATTAATAAATCATCATTATATAGCAAAGATTCAGCTGTTTATTGGTTTCGAGGCTTACGATAATAGAGATATATATCTCTATAACATTTTCAAATACTTATTCGCTATTTTTTCTAATCCATTCCATGTTTTATAAATATATATTTAATATATATATGTCAAAAATAGTATTAAATTATCTTAAAGCATGTTCGACTTTTTTCGTGTGCACACACAACACACACACACACACACACACACTCATTCAAGCAGACTCACTTTCATCTATCTTCCCCCACATATGGCTGTGATACTTGACTTGGGGACTTGGCTCACATTTTCATTGCATTGCATTTCTTGCGATTCCCTGCTTGACAGTGCCAAAATTCGTACTTGAATTTGGCACGCGTTCAGGCGACAGCAACTCAAGTTGCTACTCTAAAGGAAAAAAGACAGTTATTGCAGGGAATTTGTACACTTGTTTTATGCATTATGCTGTGGCAGCATTGTTGTGGCATGCGAAATTGAAGGAGATAATAAATATTGCATTTACTGAGATGCCTGACAAACTGCCTGCAGCTGAGCTGGTCGACTGTCTCCGTTTTGGGTTCAACTCAATTTTCTTGTACACTCTTCAAACGAGGACCAACAGTTGACAAGTGCTGAACTGGCAGCAGCCATCGGTGGCAAGCGCTTGGCGCTTGGCGCTCCCTACGTGCCCAGGGGACAGATATTTTAGTTTATCAAGCATTGCACGAGCTCAAGTTGCGACTTTGGCCGGGCCCCGTCCGTAAATCTTTCCGGCAGCCAAAGCCACTGGATGTGTATTAAGTTTTCGGTCTGCGGTCAGTTGCCAATAAATTCAATGCCCGTGGGTGGCAACAGCAGCGTGTCCACCATGTTCACAATGTCCAGTGTCCAGTGTCCGGCGTATCCAGCTGCCTCCGATTTTTTGTCTCTTCGTTTTTGTGTAATTGCGTGAAATAACAGTTTCAATTCGTTGTCCGTCTGCTAAATCATATGGAAATGTCAATGTGATTATTTTTAAATTCCCACAACGCTCATTTCAGTATCAGTTTCAACATTAAATAAAGTTTCAAAAATAAAATTAGAACATTCATTTTGTTTGTTTCCCGCAGCTGAGGCCGAATAGGCCGAGATATTATATAGACAGATGCAGATGATTCTCATTCATCTCATGTAAACCCCCAACAAACAGCTAATAAAAAAAAACAATTCATGTTCTTTTTAAGCCAACCACAGAAAGCACACTTCAGAAAATCTAACAACGCAAGCAGACAGGCGCCACTCGTTTGAGATATATAAAATAAAAATATACTTATACTTAAAATAAAATGTTATGTAACTGCTTAAAGCGAGGCAAAGATAACTGAGAAAAAAAGGATAATTGAAAGACAGTTGATTTAATCTTTATTGAATATATTTCATTGTCTCTGTGGTAACTGGCAATAATCAATCCTTTCGTCTTGTAAACGAGGGATGCTTAGACTCAACTTGTATCCCTTCTGTCTGAAGTTTTAATATATTCACATTTTACTTGTTTATCAGTATTTTAACATTTCACGGCGTCAGAATAAAATCATACGAAATTGAAAGGGTGAACGAAAGCAGACAAAACATAAATAAAGAAACCGAATGGTTTCTAATGCCACAAATCAACTTTAATTGAACTCGAGCATGTGTTGGGCTTAGTTTTGCTGACGCAAATAAATTGAAGATTTGGTCGTCTTTCAACAGTTGAAACCAATGTCAAAATTTCGACTGTGGCTAAAATTAATCAGGAATATTAAATAAGAAGCCATTTCAAATAATATGTGGGAAACTTAGCATAAAACATAAATCTCTCACATCTTATATTAAGTTTTCAGTTCGAATCAATGCTCAAATTAAGAAAAATTTAAAGTTCTAACAATTACCTTACTCAGCAAAAAATCAACGAGCTTTATGTTATATTGTATTCAACATTGACTGAAACTACGAAATACTACAAAGAAAATGCTCAGAGGAAGTAGAGCAACATAAATTGTAAAGTGCACAACAAACATTAAATTAATGTCTGCCTCAGAGGCACATAGCAAACTCAATTTCAATTCTGTCATTGTCATTGTCATTGTCGTCGTTGTGGTTGTCTTCGTATTGGAGGCTTACCGGAGAGAAAAGTGCGTAGAAATGCAATTGGATGTACAAATATTTTATAGGGGTACTTATTCAGTGGTTTGTTCATTTTAAATAAGTCTATTATTGCACATTGCCATGTGCCATATAAAAATAAGCATGGGGCAGACAACAGTCAACAGTCGCGCAACAATGTTGCATCAACACTCTGGCAGACACCCACACACACACCAGGGTAATTGAGCGGCGCCAATGTTATTTATGAATGAAATACCAAACAGCTGGCTAAACAGTGAACTCCGAGCCTGGCAACATGGCGCATGCGCAATGCAAAATATGAATTCAATTTGACGTCAGCCGGAAAATCTAGCGGAATTTGGCTGGCGGCGCAGTTGGCTGTCAGCGTTCAACGTGTTCGTGCGCAACGTGGACCTGCCCCAGGGGTACACCTATCCAATCCTATATACATAGAAAGTACAACTCTCGGTGACGCTGAGTATGTTTAAAAATATCACTTGCAAAACGGAGAGCAAGATGACAACAAAAAGAAGCCCATCCGAGTGACCGGGAGCAAAAGAGAGCGAAAAACACAGAGCGAAAGAGAGAGATAAAGTGCAGATATTTCTGTTGATATGCAAATATAGTCTATAGTCGAGACAAATAAAAATTAAGCAATATATACTCAAGACAATTAACCAAAATTGTTGTTTACAAAAGCAAACTAAACAAGTTCGTAAATGGTGCAAAATAAAGATATAAAAAAGTGAAATATGTGAAAAGTGCACAAGTGTTGCAATATGTTTAAAACACATTAAATTGGCTTGCAATAAACGCGAGCAAAAAACCCCAATAAATTAGTTAACTAAATTCTAATATTTATACGCAACAAAAACGCAAAAGCAAATGTTAAGCGAGCAGCGCGTAAATTTATAAATAAATTAAATAAATCCATTTAGTGTGTGTGTACGTGAATGTGTGTCTTGCTGTGGAAAAGAAATCCACAAAACATATTCGAACCGTGAAATCATATCAACAAATTAGCCTTGTCAACCAAATGAAATCTCGTCAAATAATTCGCATCTGAAAGCGTATTTTCGCTTGTTTTGTGTGTGCTTGTGTTTTGTGTCAATATGAAAAAGTCTTCCCCATATATGGATAGTTGGTAATTACCTGCAACTGATGGCATCCCTTGTCATTGATGGCTGTCATATTTTTTATAAAATATGCAAATGAGTCAACGCTCTGCCACCAGGGAATACGATTGGATGAAAAAATGCAGGGACACTCGGGCACGAGATACAGATACAAGCAGAAGGAGACAGTCGCTGACATTGTAAATTAAATTTTCAAGGTAATCGCATAAATCTTAATATGACTATTAAAAAACACATTTTTTACTTGTCAAAATTATACATTAAAATGCAAAATGTCAAGTGGCTTTTTAATGTTGTTGTTTGAACAACAAAAGACTTTATGACAAATGTAATCTGGACCAGCCAGATTCGACTGCTCCTCAGATTAAATATAGTTCAAATATGGCAGTTAAATTACAATCAATTTACATTAAGCTGAAGTAGGTTGAAAGTAAATTTGTTTTGTGAGACATGATTTAAAGAAAGTGACTGTCTAAAATGAATTAATATTAATCTGTGAACAATATATTTTCTTTAATGGAAATATAAATTTCTCTGTGCTGGTGAATTTACTCCTAATATGTTTGCTTCATTTATAGTTATTTAATTATTTTAAAAAGCCTTGTTAAATTAATTTACATTAAGTGTTCGGTCAGATAACAAGCGAAACTTTGAATCCTCAGAGTACTTTACACTAATGCACTTTTGAATTGTTAAAAGTTTTATAAGCCAAGTATTTCCCAAGCTTACCAAACCAAACAATATTCAGGCAGCCATAAATTAAATTTTGTAAGTCTTAAATCTAACGATTTAAGTCATTTCAGTTTTAAGCCCAAAAGTATTGTAAATAAAATTCAGAAAAGGTTAATTCCATTTGCAGATAAAGTTATTGTGTACAAATTGAAATATAAGTAAATATAAATACACACACATTTGGTAACCACTTAAGCGCAGCCACATAAGCACTCACTTGCAGGTGAAAGCCTGGATATTTTTGTGGGTTCTTGGATAGGTAACATTATTCAACTTTGAGGACTGTTGCCATTGGCGGGCTTAAGCCACGAGATGTGTAAAGTGGCCTTGTGGCTAAGTGCTGCATTGCAATTTGAAATGCTTTGTGGTTTTGTGTAGCGCTGTGTGATGGGTGCCACTTAATGGCAAGATGATTAAGTATGCGCTACATGCTACGTTGCATATCAAGATGCAGCAGTCATTTACATAAAAGGCAGCACAACATAATTTCAAAAATAACTGCGTTACCCATAATGGGTAGCCCAAAAGACATTACCACAGCTTTGGCAGTCAGATACACACATTCATTCACTTGTAGCTGGCCGCAGACAATGCGCCTAAAAGGATAATAGACGCACTCGGGCATAAATCAGCAGCTTTATGTGTACAGGACATTTATGTGAAAGGACGAGGGGAGAGGCAACGATGCCATTCAGCGTTGGCCACCTGGCCCATTGAGCAATCAAATTGCGTGAATTCTAACAAATGTGCCCTCTGATCCTTTGCATTTCTCATCTGCATTGCGAGCTGCTTATTAAAAATGTTTGCAAGATAATATGTAAATTGAAGAATTACTTGGGACAACATAAATGCTCTTGCGAATTTTGCAGCGAATTGCTTTCTTTATTTTCACGCTTGCGTTGCTTTCGCTGAGAATCCACAGCAAACACACAGCAAAAGCCTTGAAACTGTCAACTAAAAATAAATCGCAAGAGTTTTTTCTATTTGGGTATTCTGCCTCTCTTTTGAGCGTTTTTGTATTTGTCATTTTGCTCATAAGCAAACGCCGA
Organism: Drosophila fungiperda; assembly: GCA_035042345.1. Lineage (NCBI taxonomy): Eukaryota > Metazoa > Arthropoda > Insecta > Diptera > Drosophilidae > Drosophila > Drosophila fungiperda. Next base: position 1,756,272 of record JAWNLM010000021.1, read on the forward strand.
AAAATATTAATTATATTATCTGCTGTTTTCGTTTTGTAGTTCAATATACTTATACTCTGACTCGTGTGAGCATTAGTATTTGTTTTAATTTATATGCTGTGTCGCCTTATTTTAGCATGCTATAAATTTTATACAACACACACTTGTATATCTCACATACATGTATAAATTACTCGACCACATTATGTAAAGAAAAGCAAATGGCAATTTTGCCTCCAAAATCGCTGATAAGTAGGAGACAAACAGTGTACATGACTCGCATATGGGGAAAACACAATAGAATCACACAGATACCATGTCGCCTAGTTGGTTGGGCTCACATCATTTACAGCTGTCCAGCAGGGCACATAAATTAGTTCACTTAAGCTTTTAATTAAATAAATTTAAGAAAAATTATTTACAAAATCCAAAACCGATCTGAAACATGCGCCACTCACCCAGTGGCGCCGCCTGAAAGGGAATCTAATTTAAGAGATTATTGAGCACTTGAAGCATTTTAAAATATATAGATTCAGTTTTACAAATGATCCAATTGCACTATTTCTTAACTTACAACAATATTTTTAGCTGATGAGTCATATATATTATTTAGAGTTTTAAAACAATCTTCAATATATACTTTAAATGAAAATCTTGCATTCTTAAACTTACACAACAATAATATTTTACCATTTAATCTAAATGCGGAAATCGAAAAATATTATCAATTGCATAAAAAGTGAGCATTCTAATTCTTTATATAATAGAATCAGAATGACACCCCAATTAAGCTAAGCCGCAAATTAAACAAAAATCCATAGAATAATTGCACATTCTTTGTTTGCCCCATTTTTTTATTGCCATTTCGTTTATTTTGACTGCCTTCTCGTCGTTGATAATTTATGATGCTTTAAACTGAATGCCATAATTAATGCTGTGGAAAATTGTTGTTGCATTGAGTTGGTGCTTTCAATGAGTGCAAGCAAACAGTAGCAATTCCACATTGTAAAATATTAAGCATACGCCCAGTGGAGCCAAAAGAGCACGTCTCTGCTCGCCAGTTGACACAGAAAAAAAAAGACAGCAAAAAGAAAATATATATATAAAAACACTTGCCAAAAGATTCACAGCGACACAAACAGCAATGTGATAAGAACAGAGAGAGAGAAAGAGAAAGAGAGAGAGAGAGAGAGAGAGAGGCAGAGGATGGTTGGGAGAAATGTAAAGGTTGACGTTGAGGAAGAGAAATGAAATGCAGACTTTCTGTCGCCTTGTTAGCTGACTAAGTATGCAATATCCGCAAAATTGTTGGTTTTGCTTCTTAGCCCAGTATGAAAATTACAATTTTAACATGTAAATTGCTCGCTAAACAATAAAGTTCATTGGAAACTACTGTAATCGCATGTTTTAATAAACAATTTCTGTAATTGCTTTACTTTTATTAGATTCAAAGGGACATTGATTTTGCCGTTGTTTTCGAAAACATGACCTTGCACAACTTCGATCCCCATAAGCGCAATTACACATTAACACAATTCCCCTCAGTGTTTTGGCATTTGGCATGTAATTAACAAAATTGGGGTTATTAAGGACAAACTGTGTATTTGCAATAAGCGTTGTCAGAACTTAATTTAAGTTTGTGGGAAGCTTGGTGTGTTTATCATCTCTGAAATAATGCAAACATTTAATTTGCTTATATTATAAATAGAAGCTTCTAAATTATGGATATACCATTTCATGGAATTAGCATAAGTTTGTGTATTTTAAAATGTTTGATTTATGCTACATTTTTAGCATTAATAAACTACAAAAGTAAAGAATTTCTGATGCTTTTATAATATGTTTAGCAAAATTTGCATTAAATTTAATTGATTTTTTATATCAAAATTATACAAAATATTGAATCACCACTTTTAAAGCTTAAATCGTTCATTTGCTTCATAAAAAAACGAAATGTGATGAGGCAAACAAATTAAAAGAAGTCATCAAAAAGTCACAAAAACAAACGGCTGTCAGCCCAAGCGGATGGACACAGACCAATTGGTTGGCCAAATCCTATATGGGTCATAAAAACAATTTGGAATTGTAGGCACGTGCAAGGCGTCCAGTGCCAAGTGGTAAAAAGGATGACAGACATTAAAATTAATTGATATTCTAATTGGCGACATGCAGCAATCAGTGCCCACAACCCACACATTCGAATAAAGAAATTTTAGCATATAATTGCCATAATCGCCTTACCCGAAATAAGAAGCCGAACTTGATCTAGTCTGACTCCGGCACCTGCTGAATACGTGGCTGCTACAAATCGTTGGCCACTTAACATCCGAGGAGTCTCTAGTTGCAGACACAGTTACAGCTACTGTGTGGCAAGCAGATTAACTGCAGCTGTTTGCATAACGAATGCGTAATGCAAAACACGCATACGTCATGTTAAACAGCAGCACTTCTTTCCATGTTGTTGTTGTTGTTGGTGTTGTGGCTTTGCTGTGGCCACAACCACAATTTGAACACCAACCACAACATGACAACATGTGCGCAAAGTTCTCTTAGTGTTTTCATTTTTATTTTTATTTTGAGCAGTATCCGTCACAAATCATCCCCGCAAATGAACATTTAACTGAATATGTTTCCATGTGTTGTATTGGTTTGGTTTTACAATAGACGCGAGCACTTTATTTAGTAGGTAATATTCTTATTTATAGCCTGCATCAATAATAAGAAAAAAAAAAGAGTTGATATGACTGGAATGTTTTCTTATATTTTGTGGTTCACATCAAAGATATTTTAATTCATCCAATTAAAGATTTAATCTGGCAAGTTATAAAAAGCTAAGAAAGAACTTACGAAGTGTTCGTAGAGTGAACATTAAAAAATAAACAATTGAATCTCAGTTTACTTTTGGCATGGCTACGGGGTATTTGCTAGTCTATCACAATTATCTTGAGTGATTATATATATTGCACGTGAGTGCTTTTGGTTGATTTGTGTTCCTAATTGGTTGGCTGTCCGCAAAGAATAAATGCGGGGAATGGCATTAGCTGCCTGTAGGCGAGTGTGTGGCAGCTGTGTGACTTGATTTGGACAATATATTTTTGATTGATGTGTGAAAGGGTGGCATAATAGGATTACATGCATATGGAAGACGGAGTTCCTGACAAACTATCAGTTTCCTGATAATCGCAGCCGACAATCGCGACCCAAATTGACAAGGAAGATAGGATGAATAGATTATGAGTGAATGATTATGAATCAATGTATATATTATACATTGATAAAAGCGCGAAAATGCTTATTATACCTATAAATTTACTCATAGTTAATATATTATATATAATAAATATTTTAATCAATTTTTTGATAAAAGCGAATATATTTTTATCAAAGATATATATCGAAAGTAACTCACAAAAATGAATAACTATAAATTTATTAACATTTGGATTAATTTTCAATTTAAATGAAGATTAAATTTAAATAAATGAAAAGAATTTAATAAAATATTCGCTTGTAATTAAAATACATTTAACAATTCAAACGGCAGCCGCATCCAACAGCTGTCTTAAAAATTCTTATTTATTCAGTACAGACAACTTAATTTTTTTCTTAACAAATGAAAAACTTTAATAAAAACAAAGAGATAAAAATTGAAATAAAATTCTAAAAATTCATACCCTTTGTTGGTAAATGAAAGATAAACTTTGTTCAGCTGTACTTTTACTGATTATGGAAAAGGGTTCCCACGGGTGAGATTGGTCTAGAGAAAACAATTTATTCTCCCTAAAGTATTCACTTTAATAAAATTCACATTTTTTGTATCTTAAATAAATGAAGAGTACAAGCAACAAAAGTGGCCGCAGGCTCTATAAACAATTATGTTTTGGTTAAGTTATAAAATACTATTATAATCCCAGGAAGTTCCTGTTGGTGTACAAGTATTTAAGTAGTCGTTATTTTACGCTGCTGAGAATGGCAATTAAAATTGTGAGAACGGGCCATTGAAAACAAAAACTTTTGCCACTCTGTGCTTTAGAACCAATTGCTGGACAAATAAGCAACTTGGGGGCGAAAAGTTTTGCTCATGAATTGAGAGGTTTAGTTGTCACCTGACCAACAAGAACCACATCAACAAAAGCCTTGTACTAAAGTCCTTTCATTTTTCATTTCCTCTTTTGCAGCTTAAAGTGTCAACGACGCGTACTTGCAACAACTACAACAATAGCAACACCAGCGAAACTATTAACAACACTGGCCACCAGTGTGAACATTAAGCGGAAAGGCACACAAAAAGCGGCAAATAGTCAAAGTCACGCCCACCCTGCCTGGGCAACACAATAACGAGAATTGCAAAAAGCAGCTGCGAAGGACGACCGACGAGCACAGGACGACAGGACACAGGACGTGGCAAGTGAGTGCACACACAGGTGTGACCCTGCAACAACAACAACAATAATAACTACAACTACAGCCACAGCGATTTATGTTACGGCAAAAGTTGCGAAATAAGTGTTTAAATGCCACACAGTCATCGTCGTCGCCGTCGTCGTCGTCGTCGTTGCTGTGTTGCCTCCACCGATCTCTGCTGGTGAACCGCAAGTGTACCAAGTAGAGACGTTCATAATTTTAAATGGCCCGCCTGCTGCTGCCCTTGGAGCAGCCAGATCTTGGTATAATGCCACCGGTCGCATTCGAATACGAATATGATACGCCCCTCAGTGTGAGCAAATTTCTGGCCAGTGCCACAGGACAAAGTCAGGAGGAGGATGCAGAACGATATGAGTTTACAGATCCACTGGGCAGCACACTGTCACCACTGATCTACGATATGGGTGGGCTACTATTCAACAGCACCTTGACGAACAGCGATGGCAACGGCACCCACAACGAGAACTCGACGAATTTCAACATGAGCAACTGGACGCCCATCTGCAGGGATGTTTACAATCCGCTGGTAGAGAATAATCGCATCGAGTTTTGGGTTTGCGGCGTCATGCTAAACATTGTCGGCATCCTGGGCATACTGGGCAATGTGATAACCATGATTATATTGTCGCGTCCACAAATGCGCTCGAGTATTAATTATTTGCTCACGGGGCTGGCACGCTGCGACACAATGTTGATAATTAGCTCGATGCTGCTCTTTGGCATACCCTCGATTTATCCGTATACGGGTCACTTGTTTGGCTACTTCAACTATGTGTTTCCGTTCATATCGCCAGCGATATTTCCCATCGGCATGATTTCACAAACGGCTAGCATCTATATGACCTTCACCGTCACCCTGGAACGGTATGTGGCCGTCTGTCATCCGTTGAGGGCACGTGCCCTGTGCACTTATGGACGTGCCCGGATATATTTTATAGTTTGCGTCTGCTTCTCGCTGGCATACAATATGCCCAGATTCTGGGAGGTGATGCAGGTGACGTATCATGTGCCACATACGGACATTGTGCTGCACTGTGTGTATCCATCAGCACTGCGTAGCAATCCGACCTACATCAACATCTATATACACTGGTGCTATCTGATTGTCAACTATATCATACCCTTCCTCACGGTGGCCATCCTCAACTGCCTCATCTACAGACAGGTGAAGCGGGCGAACCGCGAACGCCAGCGTTTGTCCAGGTCGGAGAGACGGGAGATTGGACTGGCCACGATGCTGTTGTGTGTGGTCATCGTTTTCTTTATGCTCAACTTTTTGCCGCTCGTGTTGAACATTTCGGAGGCATTCTACAGTGTAATCGATCACAAGGTGACCAAGGTGTCCAATCTGCTGATCACAACCAACAGCAGCGTCAACTTTCTCATCTACATCATTTTTGGGGAGAAGTTCAAGCGCATTTTTTTACTCATTTTTTTCAAGCGACGCTTGAGTCGTGACCAGCCGGATCTAATACACTACGAGAGCTCCATTTCGAATGGAGACGGGACCATGACACATCGGTCGTCCGGCCGTTTCTCCCGGCACGGCACTCAACGCAACGCCAGCACCACCACCACCTACCTGGTTGCCACGGGCGGCGGCAACAACTCCATGAACAGCGTACGTCTCACCCAGGTCTACGGCTCACCGGGACTGGTCACAATCAAGCGCAGTCGCGCCCCCTCACCCGGTCCGGTTGTCTACTATCCGGGTCCACGCGAAATGCAACGGTCCGTGTCCACCAGCAATTCGACAACGAACAATAATACGGCGGCACTGGGCTACGACTGGACGGTGGATGGCAAGAAACTCGGACATGCCTCGTCGGGATTTTGAGGCGACACCATGTACATAGTAATAAAGTACTCACAACTAGTCAGATACATATATATATATGTAAATAACTATATAAATATATGCTTAGAGTGTATAAAACTAAGCGCGCCAAGCGTTGCGTTACTTTGTGATAAGCGTTAAGTGTTTCTCTACCTTTCTCTCTTCTCTTTTCTCTTTTCTCTCTACTCTTTACTCCAAGTACTCCTCCATAGAAACTTTTAGCCATTAGTAAAGTAAAAAACAATATTAGTACAGCAAAAGTTTCGTATCCAAATAAAACAGTTTACCTTCTAACGAAAAGCTCACAACAAATTAATTCTCTGCTCTGTTGAGTTAACTTTAAATTCTATAGTCAAATTTATCAAAATATATATTTAAAAATTTATGTTTTGCTAGCAGTTTTCTCGATGAAAGACTGACTTTCGAAGGCGCAGATTGAGCAAATAGTTGCTAGACTGAGATGGATAAATATAGCCAAAGTAGGAGGCTTACTACTACTGTTATAACTCTTAATAAAAAAATAATAAAAATATAATATGTGTGTATCACCAATATTCAATATTTATTGCTAAACATCGTATAATATAGCTATAATTAGTATAAATATCGAAACTGTCTATCTTTAATCAAGGACGTCCTCGATATGTGATACTAGACGACGGCATAATATCAAATATTCTACGCAACAGATTCAAATTGAGTTTTTATTAAAACCGTTGTATAAATTTCCATTTTACCTTTCTTAATTAATGAAACCAACCAGCCGATAAAAAATTCTTTTTGAATATACATGTTAATGGGAAAGTTCGATACGAAATTTTGCTGTACTCTGAATTGACACAAATAAAAAGGTTGGAAACGCTTTAAGTGTTATTTATTTTCGAATAACAGTTTCTCAATCAATTGAATTTGTTTTTTTTTTTTTTTTTTTTTGCACTAAATTAAGCTGCTAAACTTTTTAAGGCAACTCAATAAATTAATGGTCGGGAAACTCAGCTAACCTAAAAATTTAATGCTATGCGTTTGCCAAGAGGAACTTTTATTTATTGGCGTCAAGTTTTGGCTTTTAATTAAATATACTTTCCACTGCATTTTTTAGAAAAACTTGATAAATGATTCTTTTCATTTCCTTTTTTATGTGTTTCCTTTTTATTCTTGTTTATATAAAAAAAAACTTTTTCATTTTGTTATCGAAAGCAGTTCATATTTATAATTTTTTCCTTGGCCTTTTGAGATTTGACTTTAAGTCGATGTTGCAATATGTCAAATTGACGGAAAGTGAAAAGTTCAAAAGTTGCCTCAAAGTTCATTTAGCAAAAAAGGCACTATTCGATTAAATGGGTTCATAAAAAACTCTAATAAACTGAAAGTAGCTCAATTTAAGAATTAAACACACACTTTGCTATGGTAAAAGACATTTTCAGGTGTTCATAAATTGAATTTACTCAACTTACCTCCAAATACTATTGCTATTGAATAAATACTAACTAACAACTGACTCTGTAAATATTTCATATATGATAATTATATATACATTTATATATATATATACATATATAACGAATGCAAAGCATATTTGGCGGATAAAAAGAGAGTGCAGATAAATATTAAATTTACTTAGATTTAGTTTAGTTTTAAATAAAAACAATACAAACCAAAACTCAAGTTCAAAATTTGCTCGAGAAATTAAATAAAAATATATTAAAAAAAATGGTGAAAATATTAAAATATGATATAATGAGCCTTTCATTTAATTCCTGGGACAGATACCAAATGCAAATATAGTCGAAATAGTTGGGCTGACTATTCTCGACGTAGGCTGGATGAAATGGCCAATGAGCATTCCTAATGGCCACTTAAAATTCAATTTATAAGCCCTGCCCATAACGGGGCGTGGCTAAGACGACATGCTTAACTGGGACGAAATCTCAGAACCACCTGATCTATGGGTGGGCGTGGTGGATAGCTGGATTGGTCTTAAGAGCTTTTCGCATTTGCCTATGCTAAGCACGTGGTAAGAGTTCAGAGTTTATGTCTCCAATGTCAGGACACAAAGCAATTTACTTATAATAATCATAAAAATGTGCAGCAACAGCAGCAGATGTGCTTCAAAATACCCTGTTACTCGGTTTTCACGAGATTTCATTTAATAAACTAAATACCTGCCCACTGCAGATACCCTTCAATAAAAGTTGTCCATCTTAGCCATGTTATAATCGAGCATAAGTAGAATTATACGTGTTACGTAGCAGCAGCCAAGATTCTCCTAAATGCAGTATTAATTAAAATTTGTAATTTTATGCAGAGCTTTATAATTTGGCACGTTTATATGTAAATACCTTACTGCTGAAAAGTGTGCTATGATATTTTGCAGCAAAGGTAGAAAATTGTTGCGACAACAAAGCCAAACTCAATAATTTTTTTTTTGTTATTATTATATTTATTATGCCAGCCGCTTTTGAGTGTTGCCACGGCTTTGTGATAAAGACAATAAATCAGTTTGGATAATGTCAACAGGGAAAGTTCGTTTTGGATGGCGCTGGAAAAACGCAATAAAGCAACAAAGAAACCGCAGACAAAATCAAACCAGGGTAGAGTTATTTTTAGTGCCTGATGACTTTGTGTGTCTGTCATCGGAGCCTTAACAGTTTGATGTGTTTTTAAGGCCATGCGGATTATCAGTCGTAGCACCCCCAAAATATGATGATGATGGGTTTATGTTGCCGTTGTTGCCGCTGTTGCTGCTGTTGCTGCTACAGTTGCTGTAGTTGTTGTGCTTGTTGCAGCCTTTGTCAAACAATATTCAGTTCGGCTTTGTCACTGCCTGGATGCCTTTGCAAGTGGCATTGTTGACCCCGTCATGGGTCTGCCAAATTAATTAGCTGTCTTTGTCAGCTACATGCCCATCAAAAGCTGCAAAACTTCAAATTTAATTAATGTTGGCCATGTGTTTCTCCTATACTCGAGCGCTGTTGCTGTCTTCCACAACTTCTACAAAGTTTTCAGCAAAGTTTTCAACACACACACACACAAAGCAATGTCAACGCGGCAGCAAAGGATTTCCAGGACACACTCGATATCCGCTTTTTGTACGCCAGCGAATCCCCAAGACTCTAATTTCTCTACTTTCTCACAAGCGACAAACACTCGCAACTGGGGTGTGGCGACAGGCGCCTCCTTGCTTCTATCTGCTATCCACCATAGACATCTTAACTGCCCTGCGGCTCCTGCTCTACGAGCTATTAGTCTAAGTATAAGCACATCTATACTTGGGCACCAAACATTGAGCATTGGACCAACCCCTCCCCCACCTCCTCGCAACTCTGCGTACACAATTAATTTTTAGCGCTCGCAATTACAGCGACAACCCTCAGCCCCATCCAAATGGCAGTCTCATTCATATGGCTGGCTGCTCTGTTTGGCCTCCAATGTAGCGTATCCAAAATATAAACAATACCAGGCAAACAATACCAGGATGCGAGATATGTATGTGCTATGTGCCATGTGGCTCGTCGCTTGTGGATGCCCTAAAAAAAACAAGCATAAAATAACAGTTGAAATTAGAATGCAAATCGTAAATTTCATTAAGCAAAATGATCATACCCTATCTAAATAGCAATGGAAATGTTAACTTGGTTGGCACTTTAGCTTAAATCTATTTTAAGCTAACATCATTTCTTATTTTGTTTTGTTTTAAATTTAAATAGAGTTTAATTTATATATAGCTATATATTATATAGCTAGCACGACTTTTATGAGGCACTCAAATGATAAAAGAAACTTTAAGGAATAAAAGTAAAGTCTCAGAACTTTGACAGGAATTTGTACTAGAAAAAGGTCATTCTTAGTTAATATCATAATATTATAGCTTTGAGTGATATAAATTACTTCTACTAACTTTTGTGGAAACTTATCCAATCGAATTGCAATAGCGTGTAACTTTTGTAATTCAGTAAACAAAGTTGCTTGTGTTTACTTTTAATTTTAAAAGTAAATTTAAAAGTAAATATTTTGGGGTTTTTTTTCCTTACTGCACGTTCTTATGTTTATCGATTTTATAAAGAATTCCTTATGAGTACAATACAAAATTGCAACCGGTTAGGTAATAAACCGACTTAACACATGTTGCATACAGGGTATAATAAAATGACAATGGGACCCAAAACAAGTGTTCTCCACACACTTAGCCGGGCCATATATTTTTTTTAATGCCGTGCACAGATGTTGCTAACAGTGGCCACTGGTCACTGAAGGATTCTATTTCCGTAAACAGCACTTGGAAAAAAAGCAAGCGTCGCCTGTCCGGGGCAGACCAAGTGGCAGCTTAAGTGCATGGGTGAGCAATAAGAGGCAAAAGAGGCTGCACCTAATCCGCACCACAGGCAACCCCTTATTGCGTTGACAATGTATCAAGCTCTGATGTGGCTGCACTTGTCTCACTTTTGACGAGGATACCGCCACAGCCAGGGTCACGAACAGTGGCAGGCAAAATTTGAAAAAAATAGAATAAAGGAAAAAGTTAATGACGTCAATCTGTGAATGAATTTTGATTCGACTATTGGCAAATCATGATTTTTACTTGAGGAAATGCTAGTTAACAATTTGTAAGACGGTAAAATGGGAACTGAAAAGGATCAAGATTACATTGGCGGCATACTCTTCCTGTTTAGGTCATGCCTTTTCCTGTTTATTCATACACTGAACTAACAAAGGTACTCGGAGATGGGCTCCAGATTGGGCAAATAGAAATCCGGTACCAGCACCATCATTTTGTCGTTATCGCTATTTCGTATCCTTTCCACATCTTTCAAGCTGCTCACTCCTGTGGCAACAAGGAGTGATTGGCATCCATTGTTATGGGCAAACATCATATCAGTTTGAATACTAGAAGAGTGATGAATAATTCAATTAAACTATTAGTTGACCAACCCACTTTTTACTTACGTATCGCCAATCATTAGAGTAGTTTCCGGCTTAATGAGGCCAGCGGATATTGGCCGCCTCAGCATCCATGGATTGGGCTTGCCCAGAATAAGTGGTTTACGTCCACTGACAGTTTTAACCGCTGATATAATTGGTCCGCCACCAACAACCATCCTCCGATTTTCACCGACAGGGGAACCCTTGTCCATGCTGATGGCCAAAAAGAGAATACGGCGATTTTGCAGATAGCTACTTGCTTGAATAAGCGTAGGCACATTGAAGTTATCATCCTTGCCAACCACAACGGCACCGACATCTGGATCCAGCTTCAATTCCAAAGCGAAATCTTTCATAGACTTGTTCATTGGCTCCCGCTTATCTGTGAATGAACAAATGCCTACTTTGGCTAGTTCCTCACTAATGCCCATCTCGCCCACAAGGAACACCTTCTTCTGAAACTTCTTGTTTTCCAAATAGTCGGCCACCGACAGCGATGCACTCAGAACATGGTCCTTATCCGTCTTCAGTCCCATTCTGACAGCCTTCTTCAGAATACTCTCGCATGAAATACTCGTGTTATTAGTCACAATATAATTGCGTTTGCCAGCCGCACACAGACTATTGAAAGCATTCACGCCGCTGGCAATGGGTGTCTCAAAATCCCAGAGTACCCCATCCGCATCAAAGAGCACCGTCTCAATGGTGCCCAGCCATTTGAGCACATGTTGCTTGCCCAATGTGGCCAAATTAGTGCAGCTATGTTTATACATCGTCTAGCGTTAACAAAATCAATAAAACATTTCTGAGTCAGTAATTTTGATTTTAATGCCTACACAGACTAGACAGTAAAATCACTAGACATTTCTGACGTCATATAACATGGAATATTTCAGTTCAATGTTCCGGAAAAGAAATCAATGTGAAGCAGATTTTAACTGTGCATGAAATAATTGTATGAATTTAAAATAGTTTTACTCGAGAGTGAGGAAAGTGAGTGATGCATTAAAAAGCAATTTTAATAATAATTTAAATTAATTTAATAAATTGAAACTCTATAGTTTGTGCTTCAGCTTTATAATCTTATCCAATATACTGTTGAATATTCACGAGAAAACTCAGTTTGATCTCCTTAAAAAATCATAATTCCCTCTATCGAAATAGTAATTACTTTTAGTAGCTATAAATATTAAGATTAGCAAGTATTCTTTTAAATATAACAATTTAATATAAAGGTTGCATTTTTTGGGTCTTACATCATTACAAAACGTATAAAAAGTTACTACAATATTATGTAACAAAAGTAGGCACAAGTACAAATTGACAAACCACTTGGCATACATTAATGTACAGTAGATATATAGTACATACATAAGTTTAAGTATATAAGCCTATATACATAATACAGAAGAACAGATCTTAGACACATATCATACACGTGGATAATACTCTTAAGTTACCATTATGGAATACATATAAAAATGGGTTTAATCTTTCCGCCTGCGGCATCAGCCCCTCTCCAATGTGGAACTATTCAATCATGTTGAAGAGCAAACAAGAGAATATCATGCCAAAGATCTGTAAGATGAAACATGAAGATTACAAAACAGTAGCTAAACTGAAACGGGGAGGAAACTTGCCATTAGTATAGCGACACCAATGGATGTGCCTCCAATGACTGCCGCATGATCTCGAATAAAATTGGTTGCCACATAGAGGCAGCCCTGATTGTACAGATTCGTGATGGTGGGAAAGATGGTGCACTCCTTGCGCTGTCCGCCAAATAACTCCTGGCAGCAGGACTCCGGCACCGGTCCGTAACGATTCCAATCGTGCCAGGTATCGACGCCACAGCACTGCAAACGCTCCTGCGTCAAATCCCAGGCTTGTGTAATCTCACGTCGGCTGCCGTACAGTGCCATTGTCGAACGCATTTCCTGCAATCTCAACATGGATTAGTTCTCCCTTTGAATGGTGAAAATAAGCTCCTTACCTGTCGCATTGTTTGCTGCACTCGCTCACGGAATACGTAGCCCAAAACGCCGCCAATTAGCATGGTCACGAAAACCAACGCAACAATGATGAAATACTGGAGATGGTAAGTAAATGTATATTTGGTTAACACCTGTGCTGTCAAGCAACGAATATTAAATACAGATATATATATACGTATTGCAATAAATATATAAATACATTTTTAAATAGCAAACTAATTTTGCATGTATTTAATCTATTTACAGAATAAGAAGTAAGCTGAATCTGGAATAGTGGAAAAGATTAACTTAAAACCGGCGTATATTAATTATTATATTTTTTCAATTGAAACAACAGCTAAATGTTTTGTCAATACGTCCATTTCAAAATCTCTATAAACCTCTCTTATATATTTTTAAATAAGCCTAATTAAGATAGAGTTTGAACAAACAAATCCGATTGCAGTTTAATACTCTTAAAATATATATAGAATTATATCAATTGTTCAATCAGAGATATAGACTATATAACTGCCTTACTTCACAGCTTACCGATAAGAGCAAACATTTGACTTCCTTGCCAGCGCCCACACAGCCCAAAAACGAGACCAGGCAAATGATGACCGATGTGACCAACAGGACATAGACGGCGCCAGAGAAGAGATTTGTGCCCAGCAGCTCATTAACAAAACTGCGATCCACCAGTGTCCAAAGCGTCAGGCAGAAGACAATCGCACCGCCAACCTAAAAATTGAGTTTGCAAATATTTAAGTAAAATCAACAACACTTTAGACAGTCAAGTCAAGAAAATACTTACAAACATTACAAAGTTCGCTATGAACAAACTGTATTTGACGAACTGCCCGCAGCAGTCCATGCGCGAACTGAACCCCATGTCGTCCTGGAGCGGGAGAGAGAACCAGCAAGATAGATAGTGAGAGGTGAAATTTGAAATGTGGAATGTGGAGTGTGGATTGTGGAATGTGCTAGCTTCAATGAGATAAAGAGAGTCTTGACAACAGTTGGGCTCTGTTCAAAAAAGGTAGTGTTGCGAGCAATGCGTAAACAGTGAATGAACGGCGCATTTGTGGCAACGATCGCAGCTTAGGCTAAAATACACTTAACCATGACCCACTTTTAGACGTTGTCGTCGTTGACGTAACCAAGGCGAAGCGCTAGACAAATGTTGCTGTTGTTGTTGTTGTTGTTGTTGCTGTTAGTTGATGTACTTGCTTTAAAGCTTACTTTGTGTAAAAAAAACAACTTGAGGTATTGAGCTTTTCACCGATCTATTTGTAAGCTGGGAATATGTTTTGGTATCGGAAGCAGCGCGAAAATCGACGAGTCATAAAAATACTCATTTATAAAATTAAATTCATTTGTATTTTTTTTAATGTGTTTTTTGTACTTTAAGTAATCAGGTAGATAGGTAATTGAAGTACATGCGCTATTCTAAAGCAAACCTCGTAAATGTTAATCATTTTAATTGCTTGTTTCGACTTGTACATAAATTATATGTAATTAGACTCTACGCTACGTTCTGACGCATCGTTGTGGTCCTCTACAGATACATATACACACACATCTGTATCTAAACGGCATCGCAGTTTTGAGTTTGATTTGAAAATTTAAATGTGCCCCTGAAGCGTGTCTGTTATTTGCGGTTATTAAATAATTTTCTCACACTGTTAGTATGTGAAATTTGTCGTGTCATATGAATAACAACAACTACTTACGTAGATGTAAGTATTTCTATTTGGGTAGAATCGTGTCTTAAATGTCAGTAAGTCATCCAAACAATTGAACTAACTATTAATTATGGGGCGTTGTCAGACAAAAGCTCAAAGCACTGACGAATCTAAATGCAAGCGAATTAGCAATCTCATTTAGGATAATTTAAATATGTTTTGAATAACACGTGCAAACTCTAGTCATGAATTCGATTTAATAGGGCTGTCAGATTGCAATCTTATACTTTATATGCAAATATTTTGTAGATAAGAAATTCATTTTCTAACCTCACCTCAAATCTTAATTTTAATCAAAATAAAAATAAAAAAACCTATTGTCTATTAGTTACGGATATTTATATTAAGCTTTTAATATACAAAAAAAATGGTTATGACATTGATGAGAAAGAGAAATTCGAAATCGCAGATAATTATTCAATCAATAATAATATTCCCTACCTAATTGCATTCAATTAATTAATCGGAGGATTATTTAAAATGTGACTTACTCGGTCGCCTTCCCTTAGCACAAACGAGGTTTTCGTTAGGTAACCAATTTTGACGGTTTATTAATTGAGGAAAAAGTTGAATTGTTGTACTGCAAAAAGCGCGGATTGCGGCGTTTTTTTGCTGTTCGGTAAAAACTGCAAGCAAACAAAAAAATAATAAAAAAAATGCTTTTAATACGCTGATCTAAATTTTTCATTATTTAACAAAAACTAAATAACCGTTTTCCTTAATATGAATTTATATAAATTTTATCTCTGCCAAGGGAATTTGTGATTGACTTTATGTACTATTTTTGATATTTGCTTTTATTTTATATATCACATTTAATATCGTCCACTATTTAAACTATTTACGCCAAATTTAATATACCCTTGACAGCTAAAACCATAAACTACGCCCACTTTTTCATTTGTATTCACCGATACGTTCTTCCCGCCGGTATACATTTTTTTTTTTCGCTGATAACAGAGTATTGTACAACTGGGATCTTCATGCTGGAATGATTTGACTTTTTTCTTTACATTTGTTTTCGTTTTTTTCTTTTGCTCTTGCGGAGTTATTGAGTTTACTGTTAAAACTGTAATGTTAATATATGCATTTCATAACGCATTTATTTGTGTTATTATTAATTTTAATCTTTACAAATATGTATTTAATCAGTTTGTAAATGCCATATAGTTTTCATTTCCATATAATTTTTGTAATTATTAATTCATGTTTTCTGTGTAATTTTAAATCGTTCGGCCTCTTTCCGTTGATAATTGTTATTAAATCTTATAATTGTTGTTGTTATTGCTTTTCGTGTTGTTGTCATATCCATGGCAAACAACTTTTTCAATTTGATATTTACTTGGTGTCTGTTGTGCAATTGTTTCTCTTTTAACTTGTCCTTTGATGCGTTTCCCTCCAACTAGATCACTTTGTTTATCATTTACTAAACGGCTTTTATTTGTTTTTTTAATATGAAACTCACTTTATGTTTTATTTCTAATAATTTTGTTGTATATGAATTTTGCGAACACAAAAAATAAGCGTCGACAGCCGTCTTCCCAAAATGCTACTCCACCGTCTCCACCGAACGAACACTGGCTTGGAACTGGTTATGGGAACAGATTGGAAGCTCGGTTTTTTATTAGTTTCGCTGACAAAGAGCTTCGTTGTTGTCTTGTGCTTTGTTGTCTCTGAGCACAAATTACAACAATGCTCATCGCTGCAATGCTGGTGCGAAAGAGACGCACAATCCACAACAACAAGCGGTTACCTGAAGCCAGAGAAGAGAGCCCAGCTTCGGCATTGCTTACAAACCGCAAATACTTTTCGAGTGTCTCAGTACTTGATGTTGTTGTAACTGTATTTGTTGTTTTTGTTATTGATATACCCTGAAATTTGGTAAACAGAGGAATAGTGAAACTGTGCAAATGCATGTAATATAAGAAAGCAGATAACTCTATAAAGTAAATAAATGTGTATATTAAAAATATTATTAATAAGCAGCTGAGGTTCAAAAGTAAACAAACGCTAAAGTTATTAAAAAAAACTTTAGAAAAGCTGTGAGTAACATACAAAAGTATGTGATTTTTTTTAAAGATTGTTCTTCAAGTAAAAAAAAAAGTACGAAGCTGAGCAAAGAGTAACAATTAGTCAACACTCAAAGTTTAACGGTGTTAGTTGATTTTTAGTATCGGCACGGCATGTGAAAATGTTTAAAGTAAACAAACATGTTTTCAGTTCGTTTTTTTTGCTAAAGCCACAGTCTTTGTCTCACTATAACCTTGCCGAGGGTATTATAATTTCGTCACAAAACTTGTAACACATTAAAGGGACGCATTTCCGACCTCCACAAAGTTTATCTGTTCTTGATCAGGACAACAAGCTAGAGTCAAGTCAGACATGACTCTTTCCATCTTGATAAAACTTCTAAATTGTTTGATTTAAAACAATCAGCATATATTTCAAAGTCCATCGAATTATTTAGCGAACTCAGCAAATATGTATATACATATATATATTTATAAATACTTGATTAACAATTTCTGGAGGGAAGAAACTTTAGCAAATCGGACAGATTGGGCAAATAGAAATCAGGTATTTGCTGGTACATCAGAGGCAGCTTGGATTGCTGCAGCTTCGCCACATCCTGAAGACTGCTGTTACCAGTGCCAACCAGCAGCGTCTGGAAACCGCAATTGTACCCAAACTGAATATCTGTGTACAAACTGAAAACAGAATTGGTGTTAATTAAAGGCAGAGGCGAGGCACAGTTGCTTACGTGTCGCCCACCATCAGAGTGCGTTCCGGCTTGATGACTCCCTCGCGTAGCAGAGGCAAACAGATGAACGTATTTGGCTTGCCACAGGTGAAAGGTGGTCGCTTAGCCAACGATTCCACGGCTGCAACCATGACGCCAGCCCCGGGAGTGAGCCTGCCTGGGGCCACAGGAAATGAGCGATCACGATTGGGAGCCAGGAAGAGCACCTTTGGATCCAGCAAGTAGCAGCCGGCTTTCGTTAGCTTGAGCATATCGAAATCCTTGTCTAATCCAACGGCTACAGCACCCACTTGCGGATCCAATGGCATGTTCAGAACATAATCTAACATTGTGGATCCTATCATCTTTTCTTTGTCCATTGGCAAAGATTCGATGCCCACGCACTGAAGCTCATCAGCGATGCCCTGCCCACCAATGATGTAGACTTTGCGCTTAAACTTACGTTGCAGCAGATTACGGGCCAATGCCTCTGATGATGACAGCACCTCATCCTCAGCTATGAGGAAGTTCAGATCTTGTGCCTTGGCGCACAATTTCTCCCGCGACATTTCCGAATTATTCGTGCAGATGAATGCCCGTTTGCCCATGGCACGTATAGCATTAAATGTGTCTGGGGCGCCATCAATTGCCTGCTCCTCGCGCCACAGAACACCATCTGCATCAAAGATGATCGAATCGAAGGTCTTCAGCCATTGCCGGATACTAAATTTGTTCAAAGCAAGCAGCTGACAGACACCCTTCCTTACTGTAATGCTTGGCATTAGCATGTTCATAGTTCAGCTTGGAACTTTGTATTTCTACAAGTAAAAAAGTATTTTTTTTTATTAGTTTCTTTTTAATCACAGCAAAATCATCGAAAACTGTGTTTAAATAAATATTTGATATGAAGTATCATGAAATGTATGTGTAATACTTTTAAAACTTATCAACTTCCATCAAAATAAATACGACTCGCAACAAATGATTTGAATAATGGTAATAAGTTTCTGCATTACTCTTAAGATGTAAAGCAAAACAAAAGATTAATTAAATTCATTTATCTGCTTGAATTCTATTAAAAAATTTTAACTTTATCTTCTAGAAGGTTTGTAGAACATCCGTTGAAATCATTTGCAAAAAGTTACTTAACGCCTCGGCGCACAACTTGACGACGCTTTGGCAGTCATTGGTTTTGCCCAGGAGAATGTCTCACAAGGTCATCAGTGGCGCATTTAATTCACTAAACTTTGGACATTTGTTATTGGGGCAGTAGAATTAGGAAGGATCTGCAAAACAAATTTTAAAAAAAAGGCACAAAAATTGTGGTCTAGCATTGGACCAACTTTTAATTGAGCGCAATGAAATTACCAACTTAAAAGGAGAATCGCGAATTTCAAATGACGTCAGGCGCCGGAGACGCAAAGGATGTCAGCGCCAAGCGGTCAACACCCGCGGCGTTAAATTAAATTGGCATTTGACTTTTGTGTTCCTAAGATTTCTGTTGCTGTTGTTGTCACTGTTGTCCAAGCGTGACCAAAAATCCGACACTTGTCCGCATTAATTCATTAAAACTTGTTTGTTCACCGGCTATTTGTATTTTGGAATTCGCATAAATCTGCGGCAATTTGGCGGATTTCCTTGACTTCGGCCCTAATCGTGTCAAATAGCCGTCAGCTATGTGGGCTCATTGAAGTTCCGGTGCAAATTAGTTCGAAAGCTTGTTAAGCGGCCAAGCTTTTGGCCAAACACGAGAAACAGCTTTGAAACAGCTTAAGAGTATGCTATGTACATTTTGACGGTAAATGTTCATTACTTGCCAAAAACTTGAGTTCTATTCAATTTGCCTTCAAGGTAAAGTTTATTATCGATTTCGGTATATTTTATTAAAAAATGTTATCACAAAATTATTGAAAAGAAAACCTATTCACAGATAAATAAAGGAAGCTGTGGGTGTGTGCAGTGAAGAGTTAAACACGTGTATTTAATGAATTTTACATTAATTTCTTTGAGCCTGATTCGCTTTTATTTTCCACTTGCATGATTTCCAATCCGTTTATACAAATAACAATGCTATTGGCAACAAAAAAAAACAATTTAAAAATATATTAAAGTTCTGCCTTTCACCCATTACGAGTACAGAAAGCACAAGGAATTTTTAACAATCTTCTAGTGAACAAGGCATGCTAAACTTTGCGAGACTTTGTTAGACCTGGCTTAGTCAGCCAGACACCAAACTGTATAATCCAAAGAAATGAGACACAAAGCAAAACTTTTATATTAAGTTAGCAAGAGCAAATTAAAATCTTTGGCGCTGTGTTTTCTAATTAATACCTTAAAGAACTGACTTGATTTATATGTTAATTAGTGCATTGTAACTAAGCCAAAGGCAATTAAAGTCCTTGTCAAGCTAACATTAAAATTGAAGCTTAACGCGCAAATGATTGCTAAGGCTGTTGCCACTTGTGCCATTTCTGACACTTGCCGCTTATCAGACAACAGCCAGAAGGCGGCAGGCAGCAGGCGGCATGCGGCAAGCAGCAAGTAGCAAGCAGCTCGCAGGAAGCAGCAGTCAGAACAATGCCAACAACGACTTTAAATTATCGAACGTCGACGCATAAATCATGCACAGATAGCATCATTAGCTGTCTTGGTGGCAAGTGTGAATTGTAAATGGATGAAATGGATGCCAGGCCTCTGATTGGGTTTACATGGAATTGCGTAAGTTCTTCTATCGAAGCAAAACAATCTGAGTGTGTTTTTACCACATTGACTGATGGCAACAATGAGGCATGCCATGAATACTGCACTTTGCCTGCAATTCCTTAACGAAATTAAAATATTTTCCAGACAATAAATACCAAAGTGCGTACAAATTCCGACAACTGCTCGAATAGCATATAGCAATTTAAATTTTTAGAATGTCTATGATCAAATACCCTTCCTTAAAGCAATTCGTATTTAAATTGGTATTAATCGTTTTTTTACTTGAATCATAAACACATTTCTTTCTTCTATGTCAAGTAACAGCCAAACAATGTTTATCTATTCAACAGCCCAATTGTTTTTATATATTTAAGCCTTTAAAACCGACAGATGAGCAGACAACCAATCGGATCTACAAGATTATTGAATTCAAAGCTTTTCACTTATCAAGGCAACATTTTTATACCCTCTGGCTGAGAAAAACCAAGAATTACAAACAGCTACCTTTTCAAGCTGCATAGTCGGGTAAACCAAAAAGCAATCTTTTTGTTTTACAAAGAAAAAAAGTAATTCACTTCTTCTCCTATACCACCCATTGAGTGCCAGAAATTAATTTGCTTTGGGGTATGCGATCCATATTTTCCAGTTATCAGCTTAGCCAAAATGGCACAAAAGGCAGCTCAAACTGCCTGATTAACATTTAAATATGTACTTAATTTTTATATTCGCGAATTTTGGCTTTAAAAATCAAGTTAAAAATTATGTTTAATCATTAATTTAAAGCTAAATTTAATTTGACAGCACCAACAATTTCTTTTACATTGTAATGTGAACTCTTTCAACACTTTCTGCAGTTTTTCAATTTGTTTTTGATCCATTTACTTGGACAAAATTTAACTGACAAGATGCCAGCTGTAAAGACGGAATAATTTAAATCCATTCCGAGAAGGACATAATATTTATATGCACATAATGCATATGTATTATATTATTATTTTTATTATTATTATTATTTGTCTTGCCTTGAAGCCAACTGTTCAAATATGAACATGAGACGCTGCAAAGTTCAGCTAATTTTTAATAACAAAATATCATATAGATACGATTTTCAAATGGCTGCTGTTAAAGCTCAGCTATTTTAAGATAAATAAACATCACATTCTTAGAAGAATAAAACATCACATGGAGTCGCCCTACAAACGCTGGAAAACTCAGCTATTCTAGGAAGAATAAACATTACATGGAGACGCCTTACAAGCGACTCCTTTAAGATAAATAAATATAACATGAGGTCACCTTACAAGCTGCTTCATATGTATATAGATTTAAAATTGTTGTATAAAATAAAGAAATGCTCATCAGAGCAAATAATTCGATTCTAAACGTCGTCTCATCGTGTTGACTACGTGTTTCCCACACCAACGTTAAAGTTCTTTTTATACAAATCATTTAAAATAAGTTTAATACATATTTGAAGTGAGCACTTAATATGCCAGCAAACTTAACTTAAATCCGATTTCAATATTTACGATGATGGATGACATTGAAAATTTCTATAATGTAGTGCTGCACACTGTTTGCAATTTTTTATTAATATTAGATACCCTAGAAAAGCGCGAAAAGTAATTTATTAGTTAAATTGAAGAAACCTTATAACAATTCAGTGCGATCTAAAGCCAGTCAGAACAAACAGATTTACAATGATTTTAAGTTGATTATTATTAAAACCACAAATATAAAGTTTCTTTATCTTATCTAAGACAACATCTAACCACCAAATGAGGTCCTATTATAGCACAACTCCCTTATGGACTCATTTAGTTAAACAGTTCATGAACCCAGCAAGGCAACTAAAGTGAAACCATACTTAAAGGAAATCTTTTATAAATCAAGGTTCAAGGGTTATATGTGGGAATATACCGTGAACTTTCGCGTATCCATATATATATCTGTTTACAATTTATCTGTGTCAAAGGGGCACTTTTTGAATGGCCACTCTTAACGCTTTACTCTTCGCAGTAATTTTTAACGTTTACTCACTCGTATTTTATAATTAAAAGTAGCCACGCAACATCAATCACTGAAATGTATACAGCCGTCAAACCAAACTTGTAGCCGTAATTTCCGCTTATGCGCAATGAGTGCAGGTCCTGGCTATATAAGCTGAGTCACGTATCCATATCCGTATCTGTTTGTCGTAATTTTTTGCACCCAACTATGTATGTGTGTTACATATGTATATGTGAGTGTTAATGTGTGTGTGTGTATTTGTTTGCTCTTTTCGTTATGTATTTGCTGTTGCCATTTGCATTTGCATTCGTGTCCACCGGCGACTGCTTTTACTATCATAAATCAATTTAGCCACACTCAGTGTGTGTGTGTGTGTGGACGGCGTATTGAGGGGGGTGTGCATTGATTTAGGGGTGCGGCCAATAGCCTAGTTGCAGTTTTTGCTATGGCCATAACCAATTCTGTTAAATGCCAGAACTTTTGCAAACAAGATGTCGTGCAACACACAGTACTTAATCAGTAGCTTTGACATACCCCATGGCGCATGCGATTAAGACAGTAGGCTTATTGCTGACCCAGTTAGCGAGCAACCGTTTTAACCAAGAACCGAATTAACGGCAATTTAATAAGGCAAATTGTACTCCTGTTGCGAATTGTTGCCCAACTTTCGCTGAAGTCCATCCAGCACATCCAGACACCGCATACGCCCCTCATCCCCCCCCAGCGATGCCTCTTTAGATGATTGCACGCGAGTACTCAGTGGCTTGTGTGTGTGTGTGTGCGAGGAAATGAAGCCCGCCACGCGCAAATATAATTAATGATCAAGTGTAAACAAGAATCGCCAATAATCTGAAATATCTTATATAAAAATAAATATTTATACTTATTGTGCATGTACAAAACGAGTAGTATTGAGTTGCACTTCTAACCCAACCATAATTGGTTGCGTGTGCCTCAACTTTTTACCAAGGCGACCAAACTTGGCTTCAGAATATAACTAGTAGTGACTAAAGAGCGAAGTATTTAAGCATTTAAAGTATAGTAGAACTCCTTAATTTCAGATTGTGAATAATAAATTATATTGTTTGTCATTTCTTCTCTCAGTTGCTTGTTAACTTATTTGAGAGTTAATTGACTGATGGCCTATTTAGACATATGGAACCCCCTCCGAGCCTAAAGTCATTCTTTTATTTATGTTCAAGTTTATTTTTTATATAAAGCTATATATAAACAATATGCTACCCACGATGCTTATCGTCTACATTTTTCAGCGTATGTTAGCCAAGATACTTAGTGCTATTTCTCGTATTAATGTCACTTAAATTTATATCAATCTCCTGCTTTAATTAAACCTTAATCTACTGCCTAATGAGCCGCATTCCATACTTTAACACGCTCACCCGATTTAAAAGATTCAAAATTGAATAAAGCAAGTCTTTCAACATTTCCGACAGAGCCCCAATTAAAGCAGCTTTATTTCGCCTCTTAAGTGGCAAAAAAGCCGTCAAGTTAATCTTACGATTTGCAAATATTTACGAGACATCTTAGAACATGTGCCACATGATGCAGTCTCCTGCTGCTAATTTGTTGATTATTTTTCATGTCAGTGGGTGGCTTGCTGGGCTGACGTGTTTGTGGATGCCACAGAAATGAGGCAACTGCAACTATTGGTAAAAGTTTTTTTTAGTGACTTACCCCGACAATTTATGAGCATCGTGCATTTATCTTGTAATTAAAAAATAGAATACCCTTTAGAGGCTAATTTATAGCCAACTGTTTGGCAGCCAGTATAACTTTCCCATGCAGTGCTTAATAGCCCACATTTTATGTGCAAAACTCAGTTATATAAAAATTGTGGCTATACTGGGCTTATGTTCTGACAGCTAGTAAATTATATGACTAGTTTAACTTTACTTTGTCGTATATAAACCGAGTTACTTATCGATTGCAAATCTATTAATTTTTAATTTTAATTTTGGCACATTTCTGCACGCTTTTAACACTGTTCTTCTGCCTGTTTTGAGAGCCAAAGTGCAACACCATCTGCTCAATGGGAATTTCTAATGCATTTGATTCTTAATTGAGTCATAAATATAAAGTACTTTATTTGGCCAACGACCAACAACAGCAACAAAAGCCATTCAATATTCGTATAAGTATTTGACCAAGTATTTGATATATTAGACCCTGGCTTAATCAGAGTAAGTCCTCTTAAACGATACTTATTAAATGTTTTACTGTAAATAAATTCCAGAGGCTACATTTCTAAAAATAAGTTATCACATCAGGAAACTTTACGTCCTGGATTCACCGGATTTCGACAAATGCCGAGGGTTAATAAATCTAAGAAACAAAATTAAATTGCAACAAATATGCGATTGTAGCAGAAAATTTAAATTAAAGCTCTAAATATGAAATCCATTAAATTTCAAAAATTCATTACATTCTTTCTCTGTAATAGATTTAATGGATTTCATGTATAGAATGTATCTTGAAGAGCAGAAATTTAAAGAGATATTATAGACAAAAATGCTTTCAACGTTTTAAGACTAAAATCAAATGAAAAATATTGAGTTTTAAGTATATAATAAATTCTTAAAAGCAATCTTAAAAAATTTGCCTTATGACTTGGGAAACATAAATTTACTTCAGTCTTCAATTCAATGTTGAGCATTAAATTAAAAAAATTTGATTTGGTATTTGCTCAGATGTAAATGGTAAAAATACCAAACAGCAAAAGTTTTTCGATAATCAGCCAAAAGAGGTCAGCTTCCACAAAACATTCTGACTCACTTAGCCAGTGGGCGGATAATTAGGAAAGTTTGCATACATCCCGAGAAAAAAAACTCACTTTTGGAATACATTTTGCCTAGGGACATTTCAGGGTACTGGTTTCCCAGTTAGCAAATTAATTTGGTCATGTTGCTAATCAACCGATGTTAATACAGCCAAGAGCTATACACACATCTTGTGTGCTGGTTATATTGAAACTGTATAACTCACATTTAGTTATATTTAAGCCAGTTGTATGCTGGCCAGTATTTTTTGTATCTGTTTAAGGTATAAGGTAAATTAAAAAAAATATTCTGCACAATTATTCTTATAATGAGATAGAATAAAAAGCTTAAGCATGCTTATAACTTTTAATACTCAAGGTTATTTATAATATATTTCAACTTGTCAACTAAGCAGCATTTATCAAAAAGAGCCCTTGTGCTGAGCCACATTCAATTAATCGCATATGCTTTATATAACCGCAAAAGAAATTTACAACTCATGTTTACAGCATCTCAAATAACTTTGGTGCCAACATGTCAAAACAGCATTTTTAATTTGCATACTATTTGAGTCAGCTACCATGACAACTGCTGGTGCATCACATCACCTGCTGCTCATTTAATCAGCGAACCAGCGAACACGAGGCACAGCAGCCGCAGTCAGCCAGACATTGAAAAACGACAGGCGCTTAAAATTAAAAAAAAAAAAAAATAGACCTAGTAAACTGCAAAAAAAAATACTACAGCAGAGAAACAAGCATGAGGCAAACTGCTCATGTCAAATGGCAGTGTCCCCCGTTGGGGTTCAGGCCCAGCAGCGACTCGACTTAATATGCTCAAGACACAAAAACACAACACAACATTGGCATTGGAACTAATGAAAGCAGCAGGCACTGAAATTCCAGCAACCCTGCTGATATGTCATTCCAAAGGGTTATTTCAGGGAACTCATTTACGTGTCTGTGTGTGTCTGTGTGTGTGTATGTACTGAGTATATATATTGAGATGTAACTACTACTACTTTTGCATTGGAACACATGTTGGCTGCTGATATGTCATACTCCAGACAAGAATACATATATTGCCCATTGAACTTAAGATTTTATGGCATTCAGATAAACCATTTTCTGCCCAATCGCAGTTGGGACTCTAAATTTAATGCATTTTGTTAACGAATCATGTAGTAGAAAATTAAATGATTTTATGCCTTGATAAATATTTAGTAATTATAATTTTATACATTTTAGTATACAAATTTCTTGTTTTATTTTGTACTTAAAGTATTGAAAATATTTAAATAATGCTTGTCAGTTGTTGTAAATAATAAATCCACGAAACTCACAATATTATTTTACGCCCCTTACACAAACCATATCGCTCCTACTGTTTACAACGCCTACGACATGTATCCCCTGTTTTTTAGTATATAATTTCATTTTATAAAATTTTTAAGATGTTTTCATTAGCTTAAGTTCATTTCAAAGCTGGGACAAAGCTGCTTAAGAGCAGACAAAGGTTATTGCCCTACTGCCCCAAATCAATTCACATTAAATATAAATATTTAAAACATTTTTAATATTGAAAGCGTGAAAATTGCCAAGTTTTTTTTGGCCCAAACAAAAAAATGGGACGACAAACTTTTTTTTTGTATGTTTATTTATATTACAACTTAATGTGACAGAAATCAACTTGACCGTTTTCACAAAAAAAAAACTTTTAATGCTCACAACGGGTTATAAAGCACTTTATCAAGGGTTACAGCAAATGCCAATTATAATTATTGACGTAAATACGTAGACATTCATAAATACAAACCTACATCAAGTAAAGCGTCTATTTAGTTAAAAAAAAAACAATATTATTGACCTCTGAATAAACCCTAAAAGGTATTTAGAAAAAAACAAAGGGAAAGTTGGAAACTCCTTGAACTTTCGATTTTTATTCTAAAGAAATCTGTTGATTCCCAACTCTTCCTTCCGATAGTTGTCTGGTTACATCCTTGTTATATAGACACTTTTATAAGCTTAACAAAATCCTTAAAGCCACACACAAAATAAAATCGCTTGTCACAACACATTGTCGAATAGTACAATTGGATTTTTTTTGTGTTTTTTTTTAAATAACGCCAAATACGTTCACTGATTTCATGATAGTCTCTGTCAAACTTATTTTTCAATTTCAATAGTTTTATTGAATTGTTGTTCAATTTCTTACTTATTTTACAGCCATTGTTTGTGGCAATCTTTCTATTGCTGACGATGATGCGGTGGAATCGAGTTTTCTTTCGTTTCCAACACCCTTGGGAAACGCACTGGAAACTCCTCACGTGATTGCATTGTTTCCGAATCAATTTAAAGAATTCAATTTTGTGGAGTACTATTTTCCGATTGAGTTCCTGCTAACATTTCACTTGACTTCGTTATCATGTTGGCTTTCAGTAAATGCAACTGGCATGCTAACAAATTGTTATTGTCATTAAATGGCAATTAGTCGAGTGAATGCCGGACAAGCCCGGCAAGCAAACTGACTGGGGATTTGTTTCCGTTCTGGCGCTAAACTTTTAAGTGGAAACATGCGTCTCTCTGTCTACCAACTTTAGTGAGTGAACTTTAATTTTACTGACAGCCCAGCTACTGCTTGGCATTTGCTGTCAGATATTGAGAAAACTGAAATGGACTTAAGCGCATCTTTGATACGAGTCCATTAGCCATCGTCCATCGTCCTTCCTCCAGAACAAAGTTAAAGAATCTGCGGCCAAGTCATTGACACTGTCATTGTTTTAGTTGTATTTGCAATAACTTTGGCAACAGCTATTGAGTGGAAGGAAGGAAGTGCTGCGCTTAAATCAGCTTAGTTGAATTTCCTTCCCTTTCCACAATCCTTCGCCACTAAAGACGTGGCCTGTCAAAACGTGTTAAGCCAAAGCCATCCGCTATACTCTGTGGCATGCAACCAGCAAACCAGCAAGCCAGCAGATGAAGCAATGTTTTTTATGACTAAATTGCCACAGGCACCGGCCGGCGCTTTGCTTCCGCAATTTTTATAGCGTTTATTTAAGACTCAAATTTGCATATAGCCGTAGTCATATCTAAGATCTATTGAAGCAGCTATTTTTGACACTCAACGTGCCAAAGTGTTGAGTGACTTTAAGCCAAGCCACTTAATCATACCAAAAAAGTACTAACAAAACACGGTCCGACTTCAACAAGAAAATACATATTTAGTGTGTTTGTACGTGTGTGTGCGTGTGTGTGAAATTATCTGACGATTGTATTCTTGAGCATTCTGTTGGATTCCTAACTAAGAGTTTAAATAGGTTTTATCTTGGCATACATTTTAGGGTGTCTTTAAAGTAATGCCAATAGCAAGAACTTATCTTTCATTACATTCATTCTTAATGTAAATAAATTAAATATTTGTTTTCAGAATTACTGCGAAATTTTGTTTACATGCAGATAATCAAAATCATTCTGCATAAAATTTATAGTAAATAGCACTTACAGCACTGGTGAATAAAGGTCACATCCCATGCATAAATTTCGTAGGCGTCATTTACAGTTCTACATTATGATTACTATATTATCCAATTATGCGGGTTGTCATTTCAACATATTTGAATTATGATTATAGTTTCTTATAATCACAGCAGCGCCACGAGACACCAACTTCCGTAACTTTATCACTAACTACCTTATAAGTTGAACAGATTTCACAAAGCAGAAACACACCCGCATCTTTTCACACAATACGTGACCATTTACTTACTTAACAGCCAACTCGTCGTATGCGCAATTTTATTATTGTTGCTGTTGCTGCTGTTTTTCCTGAAGCTCACAGTTGAAGTTGGTATTATTCAGTGTTTAAGCAAAACAGTTGTGTATATGTGGTTGTATCTATTTGTGTGTGTGTGTGTGAGTCAGTCTGGCTGGTAAACATGGCTTCTGTCTTATTTGCTTTCCACACACTAGATTTGGGTGTTGTAAATGTGGTCAGGGAAGGAAAACGTTGATGCAGTTGCAACTGAACTTTTAAAACGGCAAAAGCGTGGGATGCAAAGCACATCGAGAATAGCAAGGCTATCAAAGGTTGTAGGTCACCTTTCCTTCTCACATTTTTTGTTTCGGAAATAGTTGGCAGATTTCCCATGCCGATTTTATGTATGTATTTTTTTAAAGGTCCATTTGTCAGCCAGAAAGCGAACCCTTGACGATAAAACAACAATCGGTCGACTGACATACGTCACATTATTGAATGGATCAAATCGCAAAAATGAGAAAGATGAGAATATTAAAAAAAAAAAAGCAGGCAAAAAATTCAAACTAGCATGGGAAACATATTCACATTTCTGTTGTTGTCACACACATATATCCGAGCTGAGCTGAGCTGATGACATGGCCAACAAATCGTAAATTCGATAAAGGAAATTAGAAGGGAAAGACATTCAAATTGCACGACAACTCAAAGGCAAAAACGGAGCAGAAACAAAATACTGCACAGTAGCTAAGAATTTAAATTGGTTTCAAAATGGTATATAAAAGATTGTAAACAATTTAACTAATCTTGATCTTGAGTACAAAATTTGTTTTACAAATTTTAAAGTAGTTTTAAACCAGATAATAAAGGCATATGCAAATTGTTAGCCTTGTCTAAACTTTTGAGTAATACAGTTTTAATTGAAATTTAAATTAATTTCTTTCTTACAAAATGGGAAGCTGTAAATAAAATAAAAATATGAAACATTTCCTTTTGTGTTAGGGCATCCACTGTGCATCATTTGGATTGGCTTAGAATCGCCCTTATATATATGGACATATAACCATAGACATATATATGTGTGTGGGTGGGTGTAAAAGAGTGTGTTTTAGTGCGTGCGCATTGGAATTTAATTCAGCTATGAAAAGGAAATTTCACACATTCGATTGAGTATAACGAATATGTGAGAAGTGTGTCCCTGATTTGAATGGGGGCTTAGGCAACCAAATCGACAGGGCTCTTTACCGAAATTGAAAAGAGACAACTTTTTGCCTCATGCATCTGTAATTTGTTGTTGACTTTTTCTACTGATTCGGTTTCGGTTTCTGTTTCGGTGTCTACTTTTGTTTCGACATGGGATTTTCTGCAATTTGTGGCGTCCAAAGACATAAATTGATTAGCTTAAACTTATATCTTTCGATTAACGATGCGTCGTTACAGACAGAGGAGGACAAGTCACGTATTCTATATGCCTATATATTTACTAAATAACTCTACATTTACTGTGAATGAATCATACGCACCGTTCGACAAAACTTTTTTTCCTATCTGTCTAGACAATAATCGTAACTGGCATCGAGTCAAGCAACCGAAATCAATTTTAGTTAATTTCCAAGCAAAATCAATACATATTTAATGTAAGAGTGTCAACGGAAAACCCTCAGTTGACTACCTGACTAATTTGAGGGAGTAGCAGACAATAGCAAATATGTAAAGTTCAATTTAGCACAATTCACAAATGTTTCTGAGCGAAAAACCTTCACAATTAAAACTTTACTCATCACCGAACTGAACCTCAGTTTTGTCCTTGACGACAGCAGAAAAGCGGACAACGTGAAAATTAGGTCCTTGGCGACAGCAAAACAGCGGCCAACTTGTATTTAAAAATGGGTTTGAGTTGCAAAATATGTCATAAATAAAATACATTCTCTGATTCATTTTCAGCAAATAAATTATAAAAACAGAATTTTGCAATGACTATTATTATGGAAGGGGTCACAAAAGGATATGGTAAAAAAAATTATATTTACATAAGTAAAATACACAAGTCTATAATTAATAGAATTTACATCAATTTCATCGCAATAAATTCACATATGCACAAAATATGTGAGAAATGCCCTTTTTAATTATTACCTAGAAATGTCTAAAACATGCTGCAAAATTTTTTTCTCCTCTTTCTTCTGGTAAGGCAATTAAAACAAACTGGTTGCAGTCATCATAACTGAATAAAAAACTATTTAATTAAAGGTAACTTGGCGACATGGCTAACAAAATGCTATGCATAAAGGATGGCAGATGCAAAATACAAGATACAAGATAAGGGACAGCGGTCGTTAAATTTAACAACTTTGGTTATTACAAAATAGTTTCGGTGCAGAGGGCCAATATACATGTAGAGAGGACTTAACTAAGTAGCAGGCGCACTGGTAATAACACACACCTTTATTACACACATACATATCCATAAACATATACATATATATATACAAGTAGAAGTGAACACCTACGGATGCCTTACAGATTTTATTGAGACATTATCAGACAAAACAAATGGAGCTCAATTTGCTGCAATGGTGTGCCGCCTTTTATGTATCGCCCACCCGCCCACAGCAAGGGCGTTAAATCAATGGCGAAAAGGAGGGACGTGGGCGTGTCAGCATGGACATAGTTTCGGCCCCTCTGGCATTTTGTAGTGTAATAAATTGCGATGGAAAGTGTATATATGAGCGATAACCGTGCGTATACGCAATGAATTTTCGACAATTTGGTGTTTCAGGGCAATTCGGTGTGTTTTTGTGTGTTATTTTATGGCTAATACCGACGACACCGGCATGCGAATGAGAGTTATTCTATGGCAATGGCCAAATATAAAAACTAGCGGAGATACTTTTGTTCATATCGCCTGGCCAATTAATTAGAAAGTAAATTAAATGAAAATCAAAATAAAAAACAACATCTCCACAAGAAATAAAATATTTTTTATTTGTCATAGTTACGAACTGGAGTGGTTGTTGACACGGCTCCAGACCAAAATAAAAGAATAGAAAGTAAATAAAAAATATACAATATAAACAACCGCTTGCGGCTGATAGACGATAAAAGGAGACGTTCTTTTTGTGAAGTGTGAAATTGGCCAAGCAAGTGCAAGGCTCCTATGACGACGACCCAAAGTCGGTGACACTTTGTGTTTATTCAAAATAAATTTGAAGCACTTAATAATATATAGCAACGCTTGGCAGTCAAGTGACTCAATGGAATGAAAACAGCTTCAGACGTTCAGAAAAAGAGGTGAAATGTCAAAACTTCAATGGACCTTCAGGCAGTCAACCTATGAAACTTGACACAATGACGGTCGTTACAGTAAGATGCATAGACCTTATGTTGTATGCTCAATGCCCAGCAACAATGCCAAGTAGCTTAGTGTCCTCAAACAGACGAGTTTAAATTAACTTAACCCGAATCAAGTCAAGCATTGCATTAAGTCCTACAAAACAATTTAAATTTGCATTCGCTTTCATACGATTAATGGGAACTTTTAAATCGCACGATTATTAACTAACATAAATAGAGAGAAAAAAAATGTAGGTCAAAAACAGTATACACATGTGCATACATTAAATATATATATATATATATATATACATAAGAGCATCTAAAATGTCACTTTATAAATTCTATTGACTTATAACAATTAGTAATTTGTACGGCTTATATGGAATAACGTACATATATGACTAACTAAGATTAATTTTATAATTACATATGTATTATCTTAGAACTCTTTTTAATATCCAAAGGTATTTGATTTTAATTTTTTCAGCCTATTTGCCTCGTGTTTGGCCTTGTAGACGCGATTTTTAGCTCTTTGAAAAGCCAAGCGAACATCCTTTTTATAGTCATCAAAAGAGTACCCCTCAGTCCTCTGAGATCCTGTTGAAAGTCAAAAACATTTACGTTCATATTAAATATAATATAATAAACTATTGCAAACAATATTAATTACTATATAACGCGTTGTCCAAGTTAGTATAGCTGCTTAGGCCAGTTTTTGATCCGAATCCTCCATAGTTCATCTCCATAACTAGAGTGACGTCGATAACCCGAATTATATGTTTTACAATACCACTTGGCATTAAAACATTTTTGAATAGGTCGATCTGAATATGAGCAGCGTAAGTATTAATTTTTAAATTAAAATACAAATATTGATAGAGCTACTAACATATTGTTCCATATTATTTGCGACCTTCACATCAAGCGCTTCCAGCTCATCTGCGCTCTTGACGGGAAAGTCATTTGACTGTATCAAAGTTCTCATCTTTTCACGGCACTTAACAGCAATTTTTGATAAGTGAGAATTATCGATGATCTCGACGTTTAGCTAAAAACAGTAAGAAACGTAGAGATATTAATATTTGTATGTTTTTAAATACAATACAATGCATATATATATATATATATATATATATATATAAAATATACTATTTATATAATTACTATATACTTATAATGATTGGACACATGTACGGGAAAATAAAATTATAAATATTTATGTGCCGAATATCCTTACATTGCTAATATTGTCAGAATCTTTTTCATTTGAGCTGTCATCGTTATCTTCAAACAGTCTTTTCAGCCTATTCGCCTCGAATTTGGCTTTGTAGACGCGATTCTTTGCTTTTGCAAAAGCCGTTCGAACATCCTTTTTATAGTCATCGAAAGAGTATCCTTCCGTACTAAGCGACTCTGGAGAAAGGCGAATAAGTTAACATATTAAATTAAATGTACTAACTAGTTGCAATAAATTTAATTTACCATATAAAGCATTATTAAAATTAACATAGTTGCTTAGGCCAGTTTTTGAACCGTATCCTGCATAGTTCATTTCCATAAATAGTTTCTCGTCGAGAATGAGGCCGATATTTTGAACAATACCATTTGGGAACAAAAGTATTCTAAATAACTCGGCCTGTTAGTAAGAAACGAAAAATCATACATATATGATCATGAGCTAAGTGCAGAAGTTGATCCAAATACGAACATAGCTTTGCATATTATTCCCGATCTTCTGATCTAGTACTGCCAATGCTTCCATTGTTTTGACCGGAAAATCAGAGTGTTTGCCCACCGTTCGCACATTTCTGCGGCTTTGAGCATCGGTTGATAAATGGGAGATTTCGATTCCCACGTTTGTGAACTAACATAAAAACAGTAAGAAACGTTTCGATTAATGTTTGTATGTTCATAAGTTTAGTGTTCTGAAATTTATGTACATAAATATATTAAATATATGAGACGCATAGAAGTCTATTCATTCTTATACAATTAATAACAGTTACTCATATTGATTACTAGGCTTGGACATTTGGCTACCTAAGATGCATTCTATCATTTCATTGCTTTTGTTCTTGACCTTTTTATCACTTTTGCTGTCGTCGACATCGTCATTCATTTTTTCCAGCCTTCTTGCCTCAGATTTGGCCTTGTAGACTCGATTTTTTGCTTTCGCAAAAGCCAAGCGAACATCCCTTTTATAATCATCAAAAGTATACCCCTCAGTATTTGTAGATTCTGTGGAAAGCCAAATACATTAACACATTGAACATAATTTTAGAGGAATATTTTAATTACCATATAAGGCAGTGTTCAAGTTGACATAGTTGCTTAGACCAGTTTTTGAACTGCATCCTGCATAGTTCATTTCCATTAGCAGTTTCTGGTCGAGGATGCGACCAATATTTTTAATAATACCACTTGGCTTTAAAAGAGATTTAAACAACTCAATCTAGAGGTGAGAAAAAGAAAAAAATATTTTCTTGAAAAAGGTTTACAAAAATTTTACAAAGAATCTACTAACGTATTTATCCATATTATTGGAAATCTTCACATCGACCGTTTCCAGGCCTTCTTTTGTCTTGACGGGAAAATCGGTTGGCTTGGTCACCGTCCTCATGTTTTCACAGATTTTATCGACGCGCGCCAGAATTCTAGTATTTATATTGAGCAGGAAATCCATTTTGCGCTCCAAGCTGCTTAGGCGTTGAGAAATGTGGTCATCTCTCGAACCCGCCTCCAAATGATAAGCCGGCTGCAGTCTTTGCTGTTCCTCAACCAAATGCTGACCGTCGACCATACCAAAAACTTCCTCTGCGGTTTGGAACATTTCGGGGCACATCACTTCATTTTTCACGGTTATGCCAATGTTGAGCGGATCTTCATAATCATCGAATTCATCTTCCTCATCCCTTTCTGGGGAATTGCGTACTGTTCGCCTACGAGAATTCCCACGACCACGCCCACGGCAGCGACCACTCATATTAGTTTGATTATCTTTATTTTGTCAGACACTAATTAATTATTGTAATCAAATATATAAATCAATTATATTAATAAAGAACATTTCCAAGATCATGTCACAAAGTGAGCACTTACAAAGTAATGTATGCTTATGATTCCATAAGCTCAGCTTATTTGGAGTTTATTATTTTGTCTCGTCAATGATGTCCTTTTTTGTGCATTTTGCATGTGTAAACACAATTGTAACTAATATTTGTAAATAGGCATGAGATTTATTTGCAACACGAAAGCAGCACGCTGCCCTTCTTTGTGGAGCATCATTTGGAGTAGTTGCTCGCTCCTGTTTTTGTTGCAAAATGCTTATATTGTGTGCACTAGGCGAGTACGTATGATATGTACAAAGTAAATTGTACTTTTCAAATAGATTTCGTAAAAGTTTATTAAAAATGTTTGCGCGTTCTTTGTTGTGCCGTGTACAACAGCTGTTTTTGAAGTCGATTAACAAAATGTAGATGTCTATCGATATATTTGATTTGAATGTCAATCAACGAAAGTTGGTCATACTATTTAAGATGTCGGCACGTTTATATTCCGTCTGCCGTTTGTTTTCAACAAATATCACAAAAAATACAATAAATAAGAATGTAGTGGGTGGCCAAAGCCTTGTCAACAGTGTGGCAGTAACTAAAAATGGCAGAATAATTGTTGCCTGGCATCCAGAGACCGAGTTCCCCTACGAGCAAACGAAACCATTGCCACAGACTGTCGAGAAACAGAGTTCTGAATATATTAAGGAAACCGCTATGCAATCGGCAATGAGCGCATTTAAGAACAAGCATCCGGAAGTTGCCCGCCAGGAGCTGATGAAGCTGACGCACACCACAAAGCACCGTTGGTTCCCCCGAGCACGCGACAAGAAGGCCAAAAAGACACCCATGGACCGGCCTTACTTATAAATTACATAAGTGCGAAATAAATAAATGCTTTTGTATTTAATAAATTAAAATGTGTTTTGAGGGAAATGGACTAGATGCAGAGAGCTGCTGGTATATGTGATATATTCTTGCAATCTGCAAATATATTATTTTAAAATCAATAAAACCAAAACAAAAACAGCTGTAACTTATCTCTTTAATAACATAGCCGTTTTGAGTATAACATTAGGTAAGGGACAGCAAGTGAATACATCAAACACGCATATTGTAATGCACTACTTTATCTCATATAAAATTTAATTTTGTTGAGCGCGACCCCATTCAATGTTAGCCCAGGCCATTTCAATTTTGTAAATTTCAATTTCTAACTTTATTGCATTGGAATGTACTACATTTTTCTCGATTTGCCCATTGTATCTAAATTTTAAAATACTGTTAAGTTAATTCTTAACATTCTGTTAGTTTCTGTCAGTTTGTTCTCATTTTATATGCTCTCTCTTCTGTCAGTTTTTATTGTAGCTTCAACATTCAAAGCGAGTGGACGTGCAGCGGAAAATTTCTCTAAAAAAGTGGGAGTGGAGAGCAAAGAAAGTGTTGGTGTGAGAATAGGAAAAATCACAAAAGTGCAGTGTGCATAGCTGTTCGAGTGTGTGTGTTAATGTGTTGGAGAGCGCGAGAGAAAGCGATTTTCATTAACTTAATTTGAAATATTTTCGAACCAAAAACAAAAATAAACTCGCAAAATTAAATAAAAGACAAATATGTCCACTGTAGAATCGTCCAGTTCGGTGGTGCAGCAGCCCCCTTCGTCCACACTGCCCATGCTGGGCGACAACCAGGTGACCACAATGCAAATGCAAATGCAGGCGTCAACCTCCACATCGGGAAGTGTTGGGGGAGGTGGCAGTAGCAGCATGTCATCAGTGGGCGTGCCACTGGATACGCAGAGCAGCGGTGAGCCGCCTGCGAAAAAGCAAATGCTCGACACAAATGCAGCCTCCTCCCCCTCCAGTTCGGGTAACGGTGGCTCAGCTGGCACTGGGAGCGCAATAACGGAGAAGCTCGCCTATCGCATCTCCACAGCACTTTGCTGTGCCGTCTGCTTGGATCTGCCCAAAACGGCAATGTATCAGGTAAGTTGATTGCTGCATGCAATCCAAAAAAAAAAAATTCAAATTTATGCCTATATATTATATATTAATATGTGCACAAAAGGATGTAAACTTATGTGCGTGTGTGTGTGTGCGTGCGTAACACAACTCTGTATACAAAACAAATCGAGACAAAAGCAAACGAAAACTCAGCTGTAAGCAGTCACTGGTCCCCTCCCCACCTTACTGCGTGTCAGCGTTAGGCAGCAGCTGGCCTCGCTTGCGAGAGAACTATAGAGTAAAAGTAAAGAGAGGAAAAAAAACATCGGTTTCTTGTCGTTGGTTTGACGTTTGCCTTGATTTTGACAATGCCTGGCACTTGCAGCAAACCCCCACTAACTTTACCCACCCGTTCACCATTCGATCTGTTTTGTAAGTATGTATGTACAGCGCACCCGCTCGCACGCATGCAGTTCTCGAAATGCTGCTGCACTTTTATTGCGTTTTAGGAACGTTCGTGGAACAACGCAGCCAAAGCAACCCTGCTCAATTTCTATGCTCTCCCGCTGCCTCCACCTGACAACTATTTGCGCAGTTACATTTACAGTAACACTCTTTACAGCTGCTCAGCTGCAGAAGCAAAGCTGACGTTTTCCGCTGTTGCGTCATAAAATTCATATGCGTTGTGCATTCTTTACACACATATACGTACTTATATATGTTAATGCTTATGTGTATTTGAGTGCGTATATAAGAAAAATAGCGATTGCCTCGCAACAAATGCTTTATTTACATATTGTGAAATGGGAGACTTACTTTTTTTGTTCGTGGCCTATTTATAGCTGCTGTGTTTTTGCTCGTGCGACCTCCGCAGCGGCGCCCCAACGTCGTCACCGCCCAATCCCCAACCCCTTCCAAAAAACTCGCCCCGCCCGCAATCAAAAAATAAAAATGCTAACGCAGCAGCAGCAAACGCAATGTTTGTTTGCTTTGTTCTCACACACACAGCCAATGAAAAGTCCAATTGTCTGTCTGTCTATCTGCTGCTCGTCAGTCGTTTCCTCTTTCATTCAATTCGCTTTTGAGCCATACACACACACATGAAAACAAACAAAATGACTTATTTTTCCTATCATTCATTGATGCATACGCAGCTTATTTCGGCAGCGCTTTATTTGTCAATTTAATAAATAATTGTGCCAACAACAAACGCTTTACGTAATATCCTTATAATATTCATGTACAAATATATAAGTCTATGTGTGTATTCTTGTTGATTTCTACCTTTGCTTTCCTTCGCCTTTTTGCCTTTTTCTCAATTGTGATTCGTTCTTGTCAACGACTCTCTGTCCCTTTCTCTCTGGTTCGTTTCTATGCTGTTTGTCTCTACCTTTCTATTTCTCTCTGTAGCCCCTATTCCTCAATTAACAACATGTATATACGAGTATAAACATAACTGCGTCATAGCTTTGACCCAACCAGAAATACTTCTACGTCATTAAATTGTATTGAACTAAATAAGACACTTTAATCATTTAAATACATATGACGACTAGTTTTGTATTAATCAACATTCACACACACGTGCAGTGTCTTTTCCACTCTCGTTTATTCATATTCACGCTCTCTGTTATTGTTTTGCTTTTGCTGCCAGTTGTTCTTCTCTTCCTCAACATTCGTATTGTCCTGCTCACACTCGCACACGCAGCGCATAGATTACCAGAGTCAGCTGTTTGTGGACAATTGGCAGAAAATGAAAAAAGGAGGAAAAAAACTACGAACTTTGAAAGTTCTTCGTGTCCGACTGTCATGTCTATACATATATATATATAAGCAGGTATATAACTATATATGCAAGGGCATCATTATAAAAAATGTGTTGACTGCAGGTTGTTATTGTTGTTATTTGCAGTGACCTGTAATCTAAGACAAACTCGTTTTACCAGTTTAAGCCAGGCAGCCAATACCTGAAACCTGTAAAATCTAGCGTGAGTGTGTGTTTTCCTTTACCTACGCTTCGTTGTTGTTATCGCGCTTGGTGTTGTTGTATCTCCATCAGCCACAGTTCGCTTTTACTGCCGCTTTGCTTTGGGCAGAGCGACATACACACAGAAGCCACATACACACACTTACTCACTCACCTACCAAAACATCATCAGCTGGGTTTTGTTATGTCTACCAACGCATGAGCGTGTCGAAAAGGGGAACAGCATAAATTGAGCGAGCATGCGAGTGAGTGACGAACACGGAGAAAGAGAAAAAACGAATGGAATTGTCATCATGTAAACACACACATATACAAAACAAGTTAAACATCTTTGAGGTTTGTTTTAAACAATTGTCGCAGCTGGTGCCTATCGCTTATTGTAGGTCATAAATAGCGATTGCCTTTTTTTTTGTGGTTGTAAGTTGTGCCTCATACTAGGAAGACATTTGGAAGTTCATTCAACCTGAACTGAGGAAATTGGGAATGGAAGTCGAAATTTTTTTTAGATCTGGGAGAACATTTTATCCTACTCACACACTCCAAGCACACACGCACTCTGACAAGGAAATCAAAAAAATAAATAACAGACGTACTCTTATCTCTTGAATATATAATTGTGTATGTGTGTGTTTTTCTCTGGGCATATCTCGCACATGTAACTCCGTAAATAGAAAATCCAAAAGCAGGCAACAAAAAAGAAGACAGCAGCCCAAAAATGCGTTTTTATCACGCTTCAGCAACGATAATTGACAACATGTCGCGTCGAGTCCGTCGCCCGCATTATATGCCAATATACAAATCCATATATATATATATATATATATAAAAAGAGATTGTATAATGGAAATTACCAGCAGCGGGTCTGCCAGACCTGACCTTTACAGCTAATGTCTTGGGATTTTTATTTAATTACCGACTGACCCGACAATTGACTGGAAAAATATCATTTACTCTCCCTTAAATATTTTCAAGTGCTTCGAATTCACTTTCATTATCTACATACAATCTTTAAATATTTTTTAAACCAAAAAAAAAAAGAAAAGATTATCTTATGATTTTTGTCATAGAGCTGAGTACACACGTCTAGTCCTGTCTATGCTTAGACTTGGATTTAAACATCTGTCTCTCTCTCTATCTTAACTATATCTATCTTTCTAATGATTAATCTAGTTAAGTTAACTTAATAATTACATTAAACTGAAACTTTTTTACCTACTTAGCTAACTTTTGTAAGAACACACACAAACTCACAAACACACGTTCAAC
Source organism: Drosophila fungiperda (assembly GCA_035042345.1). Taxonomy (NCBI): domain Eukaryota; kingdom Metazoa; phylum Arthropoda; class Insecta; order Diptera; family Drosophilidae; genus Drosophila; species Drosophila fungiperda. The sequence continues at coordinate 1,796,716 of JAWNLM010000021.1, forward strand.
ACACAAACACACACAAAGCCACAAGTATTGTAATCAATTCTTACCGCTAAGTATTAAAAAAAAAAAAAAAACAATTAAAAAGACATTATTAGCAATTTACCTACAAAGAGAGGCAGTAACTGTAAACTGTTGATATATATTTGAAATGTACAGATATTAAATAAAAAATATTAAAATAAAAAAACCTGAAAAAAGAAAACTGATTTCAATAAATTTTGCAGACAGTGCAAATTGATCAATTCAAAACTGAATACAAAATAAGCGTTTTTATTTCAACAACAAAATATGGAACTGAGTTATAATCAATCAACCCACAGGAACAACCAATCAACCAAAAAAACCGTCCACCCAGTCACCAAGCCTCTCCATCCATTTCAGATATTTTCGCTCCCATCGAATGATAATCCACTTTTCCCACCCAGCCCACCATTAAAAATAGCATTTGACAAATTTCTCATATATTTTCAACTATGCAAAAGGCGTATTTTGACTAATAGCAACTTTTTCTTCTTTTTTCTTTAATTGCAGGTTTATTTGTATTCCACTATATATTTTTTTATTTAGTTTCTACTACATAGTACATCTACTAAATAATGCATATATATATACCTTAAATACATACATATTTCCAACTTAGTATAATCGTGACATGCGCCCGCACTAAAACCTCTCTTGTTTTCACTCTGCTCTCTTTAATTTCAGTGCCAAAGTGGTCACCTGATGTGCGCCGCCTGCTTCACCCACCTCCTGGCGGATGCCCGGTATGAAATAAAATACAAGCTACATTTTAAAGTCTTGAGAAATTATTACCTGTGAAATGACGAAACTTTTTTTACCTATCTTTTCTTTTATATTCTATTGTTTCTTTTTCATTTCTCGATCTGGATCATGTGCAGCCTACGCGATCAGATTGCTACATGCCCCAATTGCCGTGTGGAAATTTCAAAGAGCACCGCATCCCGTAATCTGGCCGTAGAGAAGGCAGCCTCCGAGCTGCCCAGCGAGTGTCAGGTGGAATATTAAAATAACATTCCTATTGTGTAAATCTTAACTTACCGATAACTTTAACGATATCCAGTTTTGCAACAAGGAGTTCCCATACAAATCGTTGGAGCGCCATGAGCAGCACGAGTGTCAGGAGAGACCCACAAAGTGTAAATACCATCGCATTGGCTGCCAGTGGCGCGGACCCTTTCATGAGAGTGAGTAGCTGGAGTAACTGTTAATATCTAATCTGCTGATTATTACTCAATCTCTTCACACAGCAACCGAGCACGAACGCAACTGTTTGCATCCGCAGAAATCTGGTTATGAGGTAATGGCTGCTTTGGAGGCTCACGATGCCAAGATCAAGGAGGAGAAGAAAATGTTTAGTACATTGATTGATCTGCTCAGCTACGAGAAAATTATATTTAATGGTGATTTGTGTAGTTTCCAAACAAAGACAAACGCTTTGCTATAACTTTGTGTGTTTTTGCAGATCTGCAAATGAAACCGTATCGCACGGATGAGTACGTCCACAAGCTGTTCTATGAGACCGCTCGCTTCTCGGCCTTCAACCAGCAGTGGGTGGTTAAGGCGCGTATAAATAACAGCCAACGCGATCCGCATCAGTCGAACGATCGCGCCATTACCTATCAACTGATACTGAAGACGAAAACCAGTACACCAATGAGCATACATTTCTTTGCGCTCAAGGGTCCCTTCTCGGACATGAAGGTCTCCACACAGATCTACAAGCATGAGTTCACAGAGACGGTAAATCAAACTAAACAGTTATTAAAACGTAGTTTTTTAACACATTATTTTAAAAATACTTACAGAGCACTGAAAGCGATTATTATGTGTTGCCCTTACCAGATGGCAATGGCATTTCAGGCTCTAGTGAGTGCAATAGAATGCTAGCAAACAAGGGCATTAATTTCCGGTGAGTAATGTTTACCTATAATATATTTCAATCTGTATCTGATTGCTTACCTACTTCTCTTTGCAGTTTACTGATGTTTCTACTGAATAAGTAATGCGATCGTTTAATGCGTGTAGTACGGATTTTGAAACTAGTTTAAGTTGTTGTTTCTAACTCATAATTGTGCAAAATCTAGATATAGCTACATACATATACATAAAGACATATGTATATATATGTTCTATCTATTAATGTAAATGAACTTTATACCACAACTCAAAAGAAAATGAACAAAAAAAAAATAGAAAAACCACCCTATGCTCCTCTCCCCTTTATTATACTAACAATCACAGTTCACGATAGCACTGTAACGCGGTAGGTTGTAATTGTAACCTAAATTTAGTCGAGTTTTAAGCTTTATATTGCTGGCAAAAAAAAGAACAAAAAAAAAGAATTCAAAAATTGTCCCTCAATTGCTTGGGTGGTAAGACGACATTACTGAAGCTAATGTAAACATATGCGATATATATTTAATAATAAGAACAGATATAAATGAATGTAACTGAAACCCCCTGATTAAGTTTAAACCCGTTTAAAGCCGTAAACACTGAGAGCCATACGCATAAAATAATATACTATTTGTACATTTGTACAATGTACAATGTACAATGTACATTTAAATAGCTCAATGTACAAATCTAAACTACATCTTATTTATATATATATATATATATATATATATATATATTAAAACACATCAGAAATTGCCATTTGAAAAATTAACTTTTTCAATTATTTCACAAGAAGAACTATTTTAGTCTTTGCTGATAGTGCAAGTGGAGAATTCGTGTAGTGTGTGTGTCTTTAAAATAATAACAAGAAAAACATATAATATTTTAATGATCTCACTCGAATAAACAAACAAAAAACTACACAAGCTTCATTTTAGAAATGTTCCAATTTCGAATATTGGACACGATGAATTTAAGCAGTAATAACATAAATGCATTAATACATATATCTATAGGAATATCTGTAGCCACAGATTTCTTATGCTGTGCAATTAAACTGTAAGAAGAACAAAACCAAGCTGATCCAAAACTAACAGAGTTTACAAAAAATGCTCTATGGCTATGATACTAGCATCTCTTCTGTAGAGTCTAAAGATAACATGAAAAAATACAAAATGACAGTTCTCCATTTGCTTTATTTATACATTATAAAAATCTCTATTTGCGTTTTGTTGACTCCCACTTAATTTATAATGCTTACAATTTTACATTCTTATGTGTAATATCGTTAAATGATAAAGCTATACATAATGCATATGTATTACTGATAACTCTTAATAAATAAAATCAAAGTGCAAATTACAATCTCTTAATTTATAGTGATTTCTATTCCATGTCGTCCTCCTCCATGGCCTGGTACCTGTTGCGTATGTGATTTGCAATCACTTCGCGAGGATTCCGTTTAAATTTCTTGTCCCTGATCAGTTTCTCAAAGGACTGCACCTTTTTCACACACTCGATGCGTTTCTGTTTTATCTTTTGCTTTGCGCTCAGCGGCTCTGATTTTACTGGCCAGGTGCTTTCTTCGATCTTTTCCTTATTCTGGCTCTTCACCAGCTTGTAGATGTCACCCAGCGAGGGCAAAGCGTCGCGCAGCGGTTTCAAATCGCCAATAATTTTGGTCTTCTCTCGATTCTTGCGTGCATTTTCCTCCTTCAACTCCTTTTTCATATCGACAAAACGCTTTATCAATTTCTTGTGCTTTTCAGCTGATTTTTCCTTTTTTGTTGTCGTCTTCTTGGGCGTCAGTGTCTTGTGCAGCAATTTGTCCTGGCGAGCAGCTTTATTTAACTTTGCCTGCACTTCCTGCGTCTTCTGTTTGGCAACTCCCACGGCACTTTTGGCCTTTGCACGTATATTTCGCTTAGCCATTTATTCTAATATTATCAAATGTTGCGCTTCGTCGAGAAGTTTTTGTGCTCACGTTGCTTGGCAGCTATTTTGTTGGACAGCTGCTCTATCGATATTTAATTACGAAACTAACCGATAGACCATATCGATGAATTTAAACATGAAACGGATTATTGTGAATCTGTTAACAATAACATTTTGGCAAATGTTACAAACAGCTGAGCGGCTAAGCGACCCAAATAAATGCTACAAAGTTTGTTTATTTTTCGGCAAGATGGACTACGATTTTAAGATGAAAACGCAAATGGAGAGAACCAAAGTGGAGGATCTCTTCAACTATGAGGGCTGCAAAGTGGGCCGCGGCACCTACGGCCATGTGTACAAGGCAAAGTGGAAGGAGACAAGGTAAGCGAGGCTTCAGCTGCTCCAAGCCATATGTTATTTTGTGATTCTTGTTGATTTTCCCAGCGATGGCAAGGAATACGCACTGAAGCAGATCGATGGCACCGGTCTATCCATGTCTGCTTGCCGCGAGATCGCCCTGCTGCGCGAACTAAAACATCAGAATGTGATAACGCTGATTCGCGTCTTTCTCTCACACAATGATCGAAAGGTGTTTCTACTGATTGACTACGCTGAGCACGACCTGTGGCACATCATCAAGTTTCATAGGGCGGCGAAGGCCACCAAGAAACAGGTGGTGGTGCCACGCGGCATGGTAAAGAGCCTGCTCTATCAGATCCTCGATGGCATCCATTATTTGCACAGCAACTGGGTGCTCCATCGGGATCTCAAGCCGGCCAACATACTCGTCATGGGCGATGGCAATGAGCGGGGTCGCGTCAAGATTGCCGACATGGGCTTTGCCCGTCTGTTCAATGCACCGTTGAAGCCGCTGGCTGACTTGGATCCGGTGGTGGTCACCTTTTGGTATCGTGCGCCGGAGCTGCTGCTGGGCGCCCGACATTACACCAAGGCCATTGATATTTGGGCCATTGGCTGCATCTTCGCGGAGCTGCTGACATCGGAGCCCATCTTCCATTGTCGACAGGAGGATATTAAGACTAGTAATCCCTATCATCACGATCAGCTGGATCGCATCTTCAATGTTATGGGCTTTCCGCAGGACAAAGACTGGGAGGACATCAAAAAGATGCCCGAACACCACACGCTCACCAAGGACTTTAAGCGGTCCACTTACTCGGCCTGCTCGCTGGCAAAGTATATGGAACGACACAAGATCAAGCCAGACAGCAAAGCATTCCATCTGCTGCAGAAGCTGCTGCTGATGGATCCCAACAAGCGCATCACCTCCGAGCAAGCCATGCAGGATCAGTATTTCCAAGAGGAGCCGCTGCCGACGCAGGACGTTTTCGCGGGCTGTCCCATACCATATCCCAAGCGTGAGTTTCTCACCGATGACGATCAGGAGGACAAGTCGGATAACAAGCGACAGCAACAACAACAGCAGCAACAGCAACAACAGCAGCAGCAACAACAGCAGCAGCAACAGCAACAACAAATGAATCCCAATGAGCCAAATGCGAAACGTGTGCGTCTCTCTGGCACGGGCAATCAACAGGATTTCCATCATCAGCAACAGCAGCAGCAACAGCAGCAACAGCAGCAACAACAGCAACAACAACAACAGCAGCAGCAACAAATGATCTTCAATCAGCAGCAAAATTTCCAGCAACGATTCAACTGAGACTGAGACTGAAAACCCGTCCTTTAATCTTGGTCCTTGAAATAAACTTAGATCTTAGACTGGGGATTTATATTTCGTGTGTTAATCATTTCACTGCCCCGTTTACATTTATAATAATCTAATTGTAACAATTTGAATACATTACAATAATTGTAAAACAAACATTGTAATAATCTTGAATCCCTAATCTTTAATACCAACCACGATCCTTTGCTCTACTCCATTTCTGCATGCGGGGGAAACGCTTGAGATCATCGAGTGTGTGCCAGACGCCATAATTAAGCCCAGCTAGATGAGTGGCGCTAATAATGCTCGACTCGAAGCACTCGCCGCGCTCTACTCGCAAGCAGCAGGCATCCGCCAGAAACTGGCACACAAAATCATTACGAGGCACGCTCCCATTCACTCTGTGAAGATATCAAATATGGATTACTTGGTATGAATACAATGAAAATGAATGTCGGTTTCATTTCTGATTAAATAAAACACTTTATACGGAGCACTATCAGTGGTTTTACCTATAAGTAATTATTCTTGATTGTTTTACATCTTTATTATAAAAATTGACGTATATCAATATGATTAATCATATATATATATAGATAATATATACAATAGTACGCATAGATGAATACTTATCTAAAATATTCAATAATATGCACAATGCAATTACAAACAACAAGTTAGACATTCATTTTATAAACAAAACAATTGTGTGTGTCGAGTACAAACTATGTTAAAGCTTTTTGATAAGCCTCCTTTTGCATAAATATATATTGTTAGACATATAAATATAGATATATAGGTATATGTATCTATATTAAATACAACTGATTAGGTACTGATTTCTAATAGGTACAAGTTTCCTGCTCTTAGTGTATAATGTCAAGAGTGCCCCATATGGAGATATGTTTGTCTATGACTAATTGCAACAAAAGACTGTCATAATATTTATAATATTTATATATATATATATAGATGACTTACTTTGAGTGCATCATCTGTGGTCTAGGAATGCGTCACCTGTGGTCTGCGTGAGTTCCACACCGATGACGATCAGGAGGACAAGTCGGATAGCAAACGACAGCAACAGCAACCACAAATGAATCCCAATGAGCCAAATGCGAAACGTGTGCGTCTCTCTGGCACGGGTAACAGCAGCAGCAATAACAACAGCAACAACAACAACAGCAGCAGCAATAAATGATCTTCAATCAGCCGCACAATTTTCAGCAACGATTCAACTAAGACTGAGACTGAAAACCCGTCCTTTAATCTTGGTCCTTGAAATAAACTTAGTTCTTAGACTGGGGATTTTTATTTCGTGTGTTAATCATTTTACTGCCCTGTTTACATTTATAATAATCTAATTGTAACCAATTTGAATACACTACAATAATTGTAAGACGAAAAATAAACATTGTAATAATCTTGAACCTCTAATCTTTAGTACCAGCCACTGAAGCGTTCTATTGCTCTACTCCATGTCTGCATGCGGCTGGCAATGGTGTCGTAGTGCTTTGAATGCGGTTCAAAAATGCGCTCCACACGACGGAAACGCTTGAGATCATCGAGTGTGTGCCAGTTGCCATAATTAAGCCCAGCTAGATAAGTGGCGCCCATAACGCTCGACTCGACGCACTCGGCACGCTCCACTCGCATGCCGCAGGCATCCGCCAGAAACTGACACACAAAATCATTACGAGACACGCCGCCATCCACTCTATGAAGGAATCAAATACAGATTACTTGCTGGTTGGGGAAAGAGGTTTCTACTTACTTTATTAGTTTAAGTTGCTGACCCGTTTCCTTTTGAGCGCTCTCAATGAGCTGCACAACTCGAAACACGATGCTCTCGAGGAGCGCACGCACCATGTGTGCCTTGGTTGTGGATGGCGTCACCCCAATGAATCCACTCGCAGCACGATGGTCATTTACAGGCGGCTAAAAGTAAAAGGTTTTATTATATTATTATTATTATATATATAATGTATATATTCGTGTTAAAAATAAATACTTTGGATATATATATTATATTTTTATGATAGTTGATTACAGTCGAGGACTTTCACCTCTTTCGACTCACACCCAGGCCGCTAAATGCGGGCATAAAGTAAACACCATTTGAGTCTGGCACGGATTCGGCTATATCTGAGGTATCTGCTGGTGTCTTGAACAGCTCGCAGGATTGCGCCCACGTGACCACAGTGCCAAAGTCATGAGCAGCACCCTCAATGCAGTAGATGGTCTCCGGCTGTACGTTTTTGCGATTCATCTGCCAAGCGACCAATGGATACATGCCATTGATGACGGCCTTGCACTCCTTGCCAGTGACCAGATTAAGGAACGCACCGGTGCCCATGGTGACCTTAACATCACCCGTCGCAAAACACTGGGAGCCCCACATGGCAGCCGTCTGATCGCTCAGCGAGGCGGCAATCGGAATCTCCGTCTGGCCCCACTCCGGACCAAAGGCGGCGGGATGAACGTGACCAAAGTTCTTATAGCTGTTGGCAACGACGCGTGGCAGGAGACTGGACTGAAAGATCCTGGGCTTAGATCAGTTAATAACAATGGGTAGTTTTTTCATACTTACATCGATGCGAAACAACCAGCGAATTAGTGGCGACCAGCTTAAGGTAAACGGGTCGTATAGACCGGTGGCAGTGCTTGAGGTAATATCAGTGATATGTTCGACATCCGGATTCAGTCCATTGCCGGAGCGTAGCTTGTACAATATCCAAGAGTCGAGCAGCTCCACGCGTGCCTTCTTCTCGCGAAACGCCTTCTGCAATCGTTTATTATGGGCAATTTCATGGAGGAGCCTCGCCGTCACCTGACCATTCATCAGCTTGAGCCGGCTGCCGGCCAGGAAACGGCCATTCCTTGTCAGCATATATAAGACATACGAGATGCCTTTCAATGTGCGGAGCCTGCAGCTCGAGTTCCACTGTTCGACAAGATCTTCGGCACGCAAGTCCTTCCATGTGATGAAATTGTGATAGTATTCATTCGTCCGATGGTTCCAAGTGAGAAATGTGCACCGTTGCGTCGAAATTGAAAGGCAAGTAATGTCTGCTGGTGTCAGCCTGGCATCTTAATTAATTATTGATAAGGATAAGCCATTTAAACAGAAATTCGCGTGTTTGTTAAGCACTTACTGCGTATCGATTCTGTTATCACCTTGACTATGTTGCGCCAGAGACCTTCAGGCTCAATCTCAAAGTAACCCGGCTGTGGATTTAAAAGCTCCACCTAAAAAAAAAATCCCGTCAGGCATTGCTAATTGACAACATTCAACTTTGCCCCGCTGATGACAATTAATAAACTTACTGCACACGCTGCTGACCCTTTGATCTTGCAGTTCTCGTCGAGAACAAAACAGCGCAAATAAGTCGTCCCAACGTCCAATGAGGCAATGTGAGAAGCTGTTGTCATATTGCCGCTCGCCGCACGCTTCGTTGCTTACTGATTGGGTGACTCCAATCGTTGGCAAACTGAGCTTGCGCTGCTTTTATTTTTATTATGTCGTTTCATACTGCTGGTCTTCCAATTCGTTATCAAATGCTCGAGTTTCGATAGTAATAAACGAGACCAGTTGGGGCCAAACATCATGCAATGTGATTGCGAATAGGTGCTGTAAATTTGTGGCACATTTTAGCAAGAACAACTTGTTACGTCACACTTTCATGTTTTTAATATTAAATGCACTTGATTGTACGATTCAGCCATTTATTATTATTAAATTTGTATATTTAGTATTTAAAAATAAAGTATTTATAAATAATTATGATTTATTTATAACATGTGCTACGAATTATCTGTTTTAAATTTGGCGTCACCTTCTCCAGCTTCATGCCCTGTGTTAATTTTAGAGCTGCCGTACTTTCATTAATTATAAATTTGCAGGCTGGCAGCACTACGATTTCTGCCGCAAAGGCGATATACATTTAAATCAAAGTAAACAATCAATTGTTTAGATTCGCGTGAATGTGTTTCGGCGTATGATTAATGTCGTTATCATTTCTGATTAAATGGAACACTTTATACGAAGCACCGCGCAATCAGTGGTTTTGACTAAAAATAATTCATCTTGATTGTTTTACAACTTTATTATGCAGATACACTTATACACGTATACCAATATGATTAATCATATATATATAGATATTATAAACAATAATACGCATAGATGAATACTTATCTAAAATATTCAATAACATGCACAATGCAATTACAAACAACAAGTTAGACATTCATTTTATAAACAAAACATTTGTGTGTGTCGAGTACAAACTATGTTAAAGCTTTTTGATAAGCCTCCTTTTGCATAGTTATATATTGTTAGACATATAAATATAGATAGATAGGTATATGTATCTATATTAAATACAACTGATTAGGTACTGATTTCTAATAGGTACAAGTTGCCTGCTCTTAGTGTATAATGTCAAGAGTGCCCCATATGGAGATATGTTTGTCTATGACTAATTGCAACAAAAGACTGTCATAATATTTATATATATATATATATATATATATATATGATGTTTTTACATATCCGTTGGTAAAATATCCGGTATCACATATTGACACAGCTCCACTTCGTTGCTAACAAACTTCACCTTCTTGGCGGTGTTATCGTCCAACAGCACACGAACTGCCGGCCAAACGGTCGAGAAGAGTCCGGGCGCATTTATGATTAGACAGACGCCCAATCGTTCCGGAAAGTGTTTACCCAGCAGCCAAATTAGATTCTGCACCAGTTGATAGTCCATGCACGAGGTGCTGAACTCGGCCAGATCGAAGATGATGCACAGACGATCGGTGACCTCCTCGAAGCACTTCTTGCACGCCTCCTCCAGGTTGTAGACAATGAAACGGGTCAGCTCATCGATGTCACGGGCCGATGAGCTATGGTTCTTGGCCGGAATGTAGATGACGGGACGGCCAACGCAGTCGCGATGCCGCAACAGCCGCGCCTTGTTATCTAACTGGCTGCGGTCCATCTCATGCAGCTTGGCAACGCCATACGACTCACGCCACTTGTTCGTCTTCAATATGGCCTGAGCAAGTGGGCGAATCAATTATATTAATCAATGTCATGATGAAAAAACGATATCGACTTACTTGGAATGCGTCATCTGTAGTCTTGAAGGCGCGCAGATAACGTCGCAGCGAGAACTCATTGTGATACTGGCTGGGATCGGCATCAGCTATGCACTTCATGCGCTGCTTCAGATCCTTCAAGTCCTGCTCGTTAATTGGCGCCAGCTCCTCGGCTGACATATTGTCACGATTATTTTATGGACGCTGGCTTTTTCGGTTAACAGTTTTGCTTGTGGGACACTCTTAGCGTCTCTGGAACACTATTGTTGGCTCAGACACAGCTATTGGTCGCTTATCTGCTGTGCTATCTAAATTTCTTTACCACAATTAAGTTTTTTCACAACTTTTTTTTCTACTACGCTTCAACTGAGTTATCGATAATAAATATGCGACCCGACCAGGGTTGCCAGCATATTGACAAAGCAACAAAAACACGTTAAGCTTGAAAATAAAAAAACACAAAATTTTATTCAAATTTCCAATAGAGATTTCATATATTTTTTCCCCAAATATAAAATACAATTGCTTTGGCTTATTCATATTTATATATGTATATATTGTGTTAATAACTGCAATAATATTGATGAATGTTAACAAGAAAATAAACCTTTTTGCATCTTATAACTACAAGAATAATAATAAAAACCTATTTAACATGCAATTTGTATGAAACAAAGACAATCTAAGAACAGAATTGCCTTGACAAATACAAATACAAATGCAGAGATTCCCAAATAGTGATTAATAATTATTGCTCGAATGTACGTTCGTTGCTTTTAAGATGCATTCCTTGCACTGTCGTACTCCCCAAACGGTGGCCAATCCTCGTCCTATTTTGGTATCATGACACGTGAAATGCCTGGAAGTATTTCGGCCTGCAGTGGACCAAATTCGATCTGTTCGCCATCAACGGTGATGATGCCGTGATTGTCGTGCGGCTCCAAGCGGAAAGCACGCACCTGGAGCACCTTCACATAGTCGCTGTTCTTCTCGGGCAAGTGGGTACCCGTGCTCATGTTGTATAGGAAGCTCAACAGATGCGGACGACTGATGCCGCCGCGTATTAAAACCAGAAAGATTTTGCCATCGTTCAACTGCGCATTGGGCGCAAAGTGGCAATCGATGCCCAGATGCGACTGGTAGACGGCATGCATCATTATGAATTCACCCTCCTCGACCAGCCAGCCGCCCGCTGCCGGCAACGGCTCATCCAACGCCGGCAGACTACTGCTCGGTCCAAAGCTCACCTGGCTGGGCTCCAAGCCCGTCACAGTTGCCGTCGATGGCTGCGTGAATTCGCTTTCGTCCGCCAAGCTGTGATACACACTCTCTGATATGGAATAGTAGCAGCTGCGACGCGAACCACCCGACAGCCAACTGTCGCAACGCGATCGGAACGACTGATTGATGGACGTCTCCAGTGAGATGACGTCCTCGAATTCCGACGGCAAGTACTCTGATGAGCGGCGACAATTGGTGGCACTTGACAGCTTATCGATATGCATGTTGCAGCTGCGACTCGACGGCATCTTTTGCAGCTGCTCCGACTGAGTACCGTGTCTAGCATTCGGCTCCTGCGCCTCCTCAGCGAGCAGATAGCTAATCTTGCCATTGTACGTACGCAAATTGGCAAGGCGATAAAGCGTCCAAATGGTGAAGCGCTGATAGCCAAACATGCGTATGCACTCGCTCTCAATGTCTACGTCCGAGATCAGGCCCCAGCCAATGGAGAGGAACGAGAACATGACGCGACTCTCCAGTTGCACACGCACTACATCCAACGGCGAGCTCCGTCCGCTTATGGCGGTCAGTGCGGCACCCAGTACAGGATTACTGAAATACGGTTCACTGCAACAATCATAAGGATTAGCAATAGCTACAATCTTTAATCAAATATTTATGTGCTCCACCCACTCACTTGTAGCCATGCGCTATGGAACGTGCCAGTCCATTGCCGGAGCCGCAGGGTATGATGGCCAGTGCAATGCTGTCGAGGACTTGAGACCAGTCCGGGCGTCGCAGCAGCCCGTTGATAATCTCGTGGAAGAGACCGTCGCCGCCCACGGATAAAATGGTACACCAGTCATCCAGGCGACGATTGCACATAAATTCGATGGCATAGTTGGAATGCTTCGTCACGTATAGATCGTAGGGTACCTCTGCCTCGTTGAGCACGGGCGCCACATGCATGTTGAAGACCTCGCGCGCATTGCCTGATCCAGACTTGGGGTTGAGCATGACGAGGATACGACGACGTCGTGACTCATCCAGTCGCTCTACAAACGTGGGCTCCAGCGTGTGATGGAGCTGCCAGCGTAAGGCACGATACCAGCGATCCGCCTCATGCATATTATCCTCAAAGGTGTCAAAGGAGCGAAAACGCAGCGTCAGCACAGTGCGCTCCCGGTGCAGGGTGCTCCTTAAGCTCTTCTTCTTTAACACGTAGGCGAACAAATACAGATAGGCGCTGCCATCGCCGCCTTCGCAGGCGCCATAATCCTCCTTGCTGGCCGTGCTGCACTTGCTCGGTGTGCCAGATTTGCGACGGCTGGCGGCAGCCGCAGCTGCTGCCGGAGAGCCGGGATTGACGCAGGCACATCTGGCCAGACTGCGTGGTGATTTCTTCAGGCGCATGCAGCGTGCACCGACAATATCACATATTTTCACCGTCTGCTCTTTGATGGTGATGCCACTAGGGGATTCGCGCTGCAGCGTGAATCCGCTGGCATCGAGGCGAACGCGAAATACGTGGCTACCCTTCCGCTGGCTGGTGTAGAAGGTGTCAGAGACATTGTGAAGGTCGTCGGATGTGTTGTTGTTGGGTGTGGAGGTGGCGGAGCTTGTGCTCCTCTCCTGAGATTTGCTCATGTTTTACACTGATTCTTTTATCGCAGCATTCTTTATTTACTGTACGTATATAAGCCTATACACATAAAATAAATAGTGGCAGTCCCCAAAGCAAGAAGCCCTGCAAACGCTATCGATAAAAATTACGCATTTTTTAAAAAATAAAATAATTCAATAAAGTATCTTCATTAATTCATAAATTTACAAACACATTTAATAATTTTGAAGTTAGCTATTTCGTTAAAATTCGTAATTAATAATAATTTATTCACAATCGACCAGCCACCACAAAGTAGTGTTGAGAGGAGTGTTGTTGACCATCGCAATTTGACTTGACTATGCCTTTTATGTCGCTTGCCCACACTGAGCCCTAGCATGCGGTAGTGAAGTGAATTAAATTTACACATTTTTTCGGGTTTTGCAAACAAAATTCGCGGTAGTGCAGTGTGATTTATGTAATTAAAAGCACCAGTTTCTTGCTAAATAAGCAGACACACTCGCGCTCACCCATAATGACCAACAGTATAGAATTGGAGTGTTCAGCACTGAAGGTAGTGCGTCATAAAATCGAACGCGTTGGCTGCGCATATTTCAATGCACGCCGCCAAATTGGCGATTCAAGCGGCGTCGAGCGCAGCGATTCCGATGAGAAATTGGCGGGCGCTGGCGAAGATGTCGATGTTAGCTACCTCAGATCTCTCGATCCCAAAGAGTGGAAGGATCAGGACCATTACAGCGTACTCGGCCTTGGAAAATTGAGGTGCATTCAACAAAAAAGAATTATATATAATCTATACTATATATATTTGCCTCTCTCTCTATCCCACTCTCTCTCTCTGCGTGTGTGGCACGTGTATTAATTGCTCTTTTTTGTGTTGAACACCCGCTCACAGATACGAGGCGAGCGATGATGACATACGGCGTGCCTACAGACGCATGGTCCTCCTACATCATCCGGACAAGCGGAAAGCAAAAGGCGAAGAAGTCATCTCGGATGAAGACTACTTTACGTGCATAACAAAGGCCTTCGAAATACTCGGTAAGTAAACCCAAAAACCGGATAAATTTTGCGCGAGAAAAATTCAGCATGGCGAAGATTGTAGAATCTATTTGTGATATTGTGTAACAATACTTAATATAATTTAAACTGTTGAGGCTGTTCAAGAATATATAATATAATTATAAGCAACGGATTCATTACGAAATTATAGTAATTTCTGCAAATTGATCTATAAATTAAAATTTACTTTGTACATTTCACTCGCTTTGAATTGAATTGAATTGAATATTTAAATTGCAGGCACTTCAAAGCTGCGCCGCAGTTACGACTCAGTGGATCCGGAATTTGATGACGCCTTTCCCACACAGACGGACATTGATAGCAACTACTTTAACGCTTTTAACAAGTATTTCAAATTAAACGCGCGCTGGAGCGAAAAGGCGAGCGTGCCGCCATTTGGCGAGGTGGATGCCAAACGTGAGGAAGTCGAATGTTTCTACAATTTTTGGTACGACTTCAAGTCATGGCGCGAGTTCAGCTACCTGGACGAGGAGGACAAGGAGAAGGGGCAGGATCGTGACGAGCGTCGCTGGATCGAGAAGGAGAACAAAGTGGCGCGCATCAAACGCAAAAAGGAAGAGATGACGCGCATTAGGGCGCTCGTTGATCTGGCCTATAATAATGACAAGCGTATTCAGCGCTTCAAACAGGAGGAGAAGGATCGCAAGGCGGCGGCGAAACGGGCCAAAATGGACGCTGCCCAGGCCCAAAAGGCGGAACAGGAGAGAGCTGTCCGCGAGGCTGCTTTGGCCAAAGAGAAGGCGGACAAGGCCGAACAGAAGCGTATTGAGCAGATCCGCATCGAGCGGGAGCAGCAGAAGAAGATTCTCAAAAAGGAGCGCAAAACGTTGCGCGACAAGGTTAAGGATTGCAAGTACTATGCCAAAAACGACAAGGATCAACTCAAGCACATGGAGGCCACCGAAAAGATATGCGAAACATTCAGTCTAACCGAACTGCAAACCCTCAACAAGGCCATGGAATCGAAGGGACGAGAATCCTTTGTAGCTGCAATGCACACGGCAGATCAAAAGATTGCCGACGAACTGGAGGAATTGAATATGGCGCAAAAGAAAACGCCAACGAATAATACGCCCAAAGGGACGCCCTCTTCCACCACCAAGGAGGTGAAGAAGGGTGAACTCTGGAGCAATGAGAATGTGCAGCTGCTCATCAAAGCGGTCAATCTGTTTCCCGCTGGGACAGCGCAACGTTGGGATGTAATTGCCGTGTTTATCAATCAGCATTGTGGTGCGGAGAGTGTTCAGGTCAGTGCACGCGATGTGCTCAACAAGGCGAAGGCGCTGCAGAACAGTGATCACTCCAAGAGCACGCTTAAAGCCCACGCCAACGATGCAGCCTTCCAGAGTTTCGAGAGATCAAAGAAGGAGGTGCAAACATCGAATGACATTACGCTTGGTGATGCGCCGGCGGATACCAAGGAGAATGTTAAGCAGAATGGTGGGGATCATCTGACCAGCAACAATCATCATCAGCCGCAACAGCAGCAACAACCGTTGCTGCCAGAATCCAAGCAAAATGGCAATGCGACTCCGGCTGCAGCTGTCACGCCCACTGCGCCAGCACCGACTAGCAATGGGGTGTCATCGAAGACTTGGACCAAGGAGGAGCAGGCCTTGCTTGAGCAGGCAATCAAAACGTATCCAATGACAACACCCGATCGATGGGAATGCATTGCTGCCTGCATACCAAATCGCAGTAAAAAGGATTGTTTGCGTCGCGTCAAGGAGCTCGTCGAGCTGGTCAACTCCAAGAAGGAGGCGCAGGCGGCTGTTAAATGATTGCCACTGCAAAAGTTGCCACATTTGCTCCTCTTCCTTCTACTCTTCCTATCCGTCGTACTCCTCTGCCCTAGCTGCTGTGTCCAATATATATTTTATTTAAATAAATAAACTATCAAAAGTTTTGAACGTTTAGCGAAAAGTTAAATGCCAATCGATTGTATATGCATTTATCGATAGTTTTGAAAGTGGCGCCGATTGCAAAACATTTGAAGCACACAAAAGATGGATTTTTATTGACAAACTGATTACTAGTGAAAAAGCTAAAGCCAATCGACGTCGTGAAAAATACTTGAGCGATCGATGGCGAAAAGGGAAAATTAATAAATTTAAATTTAATACTAGCGATAGACATTTGCTCCTTGTGTTTGTTGTGGTTCTTCTATTTTTTTGTTGTTTTCCTGGAAACCTCGTAGTCAGTCCACGACGACAAATATCCAGTTTTATGTTTGCTCCGCAACGCGTCGCCCGCCGCTCAATTTTAAATCGAAAGCCTGTGGATTGGCCAGCGGATCCAGATCGGCAAACAGCTCCAGCCATGGATTGTTTGCACTGCTCGCCTGGCTCTGTTTATTGTTGGTCTGGATGGGAGCAGGAGCAGCTCCAGCTGGCGGAAGATTGCTTGAAATGGGCGTCTGCTGCTGCTGTTGCTGGCTGAACATTCGTGACCAGAATTTGTTATTCCCACTGCTGCAGTCCAGCAGCGCCGCCTCAATCAGACTCTCCTCCTCCAGCTGCTTGGAGAGCTCAATGAGCAGCGCTTCATTGTCGCCGCAGCTATCATTTGCATCAGTAGAAGTTTCTCCAGCTGGTGGCTGCAACTCAGGCATGGGCTGCGGCTTATCCTCATACGCATCCTGCACACAAAAAAAACAAACACAAATCTTAGCAATCTTTCATCTTTGCCATATAATGTTAAATATATACCGCAAAGAACAGCGATTGATCCTTGTCGACAGCCTCAATGGGCGCTGTCTCGTGGGTTTCCTCGGTGTCCGCACCTTCGTTCTGGGACAGCTCCTTGAGCACACAAAAATCATATTTTGGTTTCATAATCAGCGCCTTAGAAATGGTCTGAAATGTGGAGGCGGCTTTCTGGGCAAATGTTTTTAGCTCCGCCAAATAGGCGACTAGGGCATGGGAATACATGTTGCAGCGGGCAGCAGCCAGAAGATCAATCTAAGGCAGAAATTTGAGGGGTTAACATATAGCTTGAACATAGAATTGGGATTTAGTCAGCACCTTTTGTATGGAGTCCATCGAGTAGCCATCGAAATTGTGCTTGGCGGCACGCACATGAGCCTGAGCGGTGCGAAATTTATCGAGGCCCTTTCCCGTGTCCGGATCCATGTCCTGACTGGCCGTATGCTTCATCCAGGACAGAGCCGCTCGATACTCGGTGCGCTCTTTTTCCATCGTCTGCAGGGTCTGTTCGGTATCCTTGACTGCACGACAGCGATACACATCGACCTCGTGCTGAAGACGCAGCAGCGGCACACGGACACACATCCTCTGTTGTCCTGCAAAGGACATGGCCTTGCCAGCGTTTGTGATGCTGCCACCCGTTGTCTTACTGCGCTTGCCCGCCTCCTTGAGGAAGCGACCGAAGACGCACTCTTCCTGTGACAGAATGCAGAGGCGCTCCTGGTACTGGTCAATGATTTTGCAGAGCTCCGTGCTGGTGTCGCTTATCGATTTGAATACCTCGATTTTGGCATCTAGCTCGGCATCGGAGGAGATGATATGTTTGTCCTCCTTGCTGCCCAGCTTGCGCTGCACAACCTTTTTGGTTATCCAGTATTGGTGTTGCACCTCCGACTTTAACATATTTTCGTTTCACAAATTTCACAGAAGGCTGAAAAAATGTCTGGCTACGAAAGATAAAGCTCAGTTGAAGTCGACTGTTTTGCGCCGAAGCGAAATTCAGTTACATTGGCGTTGCCACATCGCTCAATAAAACAGCCAGAACTCTCCACTCGATAAAATATACAGGGTGACGCTGGCAAAAGTCACAAATTTTTATTGGTTAATTAACTAAATGCTTGGCCTATTTGTGTTGTTCGTTTAATGCCACACATTTAAAGCAAACAAGCAGTGACACAGTAATGTACGTCAGTATAAATAGATCCTCAAAAGTTAATTATATTTTGGCGCCTTATCGCTTGACAGTCTGGCAAGCTTACGAGTTAAATACCAAAATTTAAATACCACTTAACATAGCGCTGGCTAACAGAGCTCTATTGAGCATAACATTGTTGGAAGTTACTATGTGTTGAAGCGCATCTTTCAAAAGAGCGCCGCATTTTGTTGTTGCTTTCGTTTGGTGCTGCATTTAACAGCGCGCGCGGCATGCATTTTGCATAGAACGATGCACCTCTCTTGACATTTACTCATATTTTCGGACCAATATTTGTGCAAGTGTACGCTTTTTTTTTGTTTTGAGATGCGAACGCGACGTGAAGTGCCGCGCATTTGTTTACAAGTGCATCGATGTGTGTTTATGTTTTGAGAGAGTTTGGGCTAAAGTTCGAGACGACTGCAATTGCAATTGAAAGCGACACATATTCCATTGAACAGGTAAGCTAAAGTTGCAACGAGTTACAGTTACTTTCAGCTGCTTGTTGGGATGCTAGCGACACACACACACACAAGCACACACATCCGAAGCAGCTGAAGAAGAAAGTGAACAAGTGTGTGCGAATATTTTAATGCTTCTTCTGACCAAAAACGAGTTGAGGCCAAAGCTTTGTTGCCACCTGCAGTAGCACATATATCTCGCCTGCGTAGGTGTGCGTGTGTGTGTGTGCGTTGTCCAAATTGATTGTTCATTTTGTTATGATGATTATGTCCGTTTCTGGCTGCTGTTAACAGCATGCGTGACAATGCCGTCAGACTAACTGAGATGCTCAGTGTGCGCGCCTTGCAACACTTGAGAGTTGCTTTTAAACTGATTGCACTAACAATTAGATTCGGCTCTGCGGGCACACCAAAAAACAAAACCACAAAAGAAACAGTCAGAATTGGAATTAAAACGAAAAGGTCATCCACGGGCACTTGCCGGCCTCAGGTCTGAGTTAAAGCTTAATGGGCGCAGCGCGAGGCCTTTTACATGCCAAAAAAAAAAAAACAAAAAAATCTCAGGCCGTTGCTCGTTACCGACCCGTTATTGCTGGTGTTGTTGTTGGATTTTTCAGCTTCAAAGCTGCGCTCCGCCTGCTGCGCAGTCGCACTTAACAATTGTTATTGTAAAGAGCAGCAGCAAAAACAACAAAAGATTTCACTGCGGCAACTGCACTTGACGCTGACACACTTGTTGTAGTTATTGTTGCTTTTGTTGTCAACGCCTGGTCACATTAATCAATAGCGCTTCGATTGCGTTCGATTGCAGGTAGCGCGTTATCGATATCAAAGCTTCGCTATATCTCTCTCTCTCTCTCTGTCCATTAGCCACATACATTTTGCATAAGCATAAAATCTCATGCAAGGCGATGCTAACAATAACGACTACAACACTCAAAATTGTTGCTTGGCATTTTTCTCACAGAGACGCATTAAAAAAAAAATGAGAAAATTTTTACAAATATCTGCGCATACATAATTTTTTTGCCACCGTTGTTGTTTTTGCTGTTGTTGGTTGTATCAAGTTACTTTTGGTTGTTGCTCGGCTGCTCTGCTCTGCTCTCATTTGCATACAGAGTTGTGCATATTTCTAGCTGTTGTTGCTCTTGCTGTCGTTTTTCCACTGATTATTTTTTGTGTCGCCACACGGCGTTGCTGCAACGAAATTGGCCTTAATTGGCTGCCTTTTTTGCTGCCAATTTCGTTGTTTTGTGCCGCTGTTATCGGTCGTTGGTCGCTACCGGCCGGCCGGCCACTTGTGGCATGCAACAAACACTGTTTTTTTATTTTTTATTTTTAAGTTTAGTTGTAGTTTTTACTTTTATTTGTTGCACCGATTTGAATTTAATTAGGCGGCAGTAGCAGCAGCCAAAGCCTTTTTCATTATTGTTTGCAAATTGTGGGAAAAACCACTGAGCCAAAAAACGCATTTCGAGAATTTATAGCGCCTGGCTGGCTGGTTTCACTGGCTGCATTTTATAGTTTATTGCATAATTCACCTAAGTCGCAGTCGCCGTCGCCGTCGCCGAAACTGAGCTCAAAAACAAGCCAATAAATCAAATTGCCATTCTCAAGCCAAAGGCAACAACGGCTGCTGCAAGTGCTCTGCTGCTGCAGCATTTAGCCGGGAGAAATATTGACTTGAAGATACCCTAGGCCTTAAGCAGTAAATTTAGATAGAATTATGAACTTTTAAATCGATTGCTTAAAATTATTATAACTCAAAGAGAATTATGCTTAGCTTGAATATGATCTTAGAATTAAGAACATATATGATATACATATCATATAGAGCAATAGATAACAATAAAGATATATGATTCGAATTTTAATTAAATAACGATATGAATACATCAAATGCAAAGTATGTTATCAAATAAACAAAACCATACAATTATTTTTAAATTAATTAAACATAAAAATTTATGTGTTTTCTGGAACCAAATCGAAAACCATTAAAATTTATCAAATCTGGTATCAATTAGTGTCTTTGACATCCTTTTGAATCCTCGAAAATAATTTAAATTTGTTTATTGTCTCTGACAGCTGCCTTCATCCTCTAAATCATTTTATAACTATGGTAAATGAGTCCAATTGACAACAGTGTTCATTTTTGTGCAATATATTAATAAGAGTAAATTATTTAAATGAAAACAAGCCTAAAAATGTATTTATTTTTTCTTAAATTTCGTAATTTTGTTGACATTCTAAATGTTTGCACCACTTATGCAAATTATGTATAGGGTATTAAAACAGCAAGCAGCGTGTACAACAAGCGGCCCGTATTCAGAGCATGTCAATGCAGAATGCAGCTATCGCATACTACTTACATGCCGAGTACTCTAAATGAACTTAGTTATGTTCATGTGGATGTGGGCTATGGTAATGTTAGCCAGCCAGCCCACCCCTACCGGCAGCTGCATCACCCCTTCCCCCCACTCCCACACACACGACTACAACATTTACCGTTTGGCAAGGTCTGTCAGGCCAGACCAGCTGGGGTCTCTGGCTCAGATTCTTGTGCCCACCCAATTGCACAATCTCAATCTCTGTGCGCCATATGTGTGTGTCTTTGTGTGTGTGCTTTGTCAATAGGCCAGTGCCTAGTTTATTGAGTCGTCGTTGTCGTCTAGGAGGGTTTGTTAACTGTCATGCCCACGTGACGAGGCCAAGCACAGGCAAAGCAGCCAAGCAGCCAAGCAGCCAAGCAGCCAAGCAGCCAAGTGAACAACTGCCCAAGTGTCCAAGTGGCAATTCATTTTTTGTTTTTTATATTTCTTGTCTTGTTTTATTATTTTTAGCTATTTGTGTATTTTTGCATTGTCTCCGTCTCACATTGCCAAGTGTCGTTGATTAAATTTCAATCTAATGTTGCTGCCTCGAGTGGCAGGTTCGAGCGGAAGCGATTGCTGCTGCTGCTGTTGTATGCATATATCAATATGCTGGTAATGAGCTGGGCAACCGATTCGACCCAATTGACTGCCCACCTCTCTCAAAACACACACACACACTCGCACACACCTGATGCGCGCCCGACTGACCCACAAAAAAGCCTTGCCACTGGCCATACACTCCTCCCCTCCATCCTCTGGCTGCCCCCTTGCACTCTTTGCTGGCTGGACTTAAATATAGCTATCAGTTTTTAAGTGGCTGCCAGCGCCTCGCAAATTTATTGAATTTCATTGAGAGCAGCTTTCTATACATAATGTATATACAGACACACTTACACACATTTACACACTTTCTCAGCCGATGCGGAAGATGGAAGTGAAAAGTGTTTCAAGCCAAGCCAAGCCAAGTCAAGCCACGACAAATCAAAATCCAATGCAAATCTAACGCGTTGCTCTTTTTTGCAAAACATTTCAAATGCATCTCACGGATGCGTCTTATCGTTGTTGATGTTGTCGTTGTGCTGATGTTGGCGTTGTTGGTGTTGTTGATTTTGTGGCTTTTGCGGTGGCACAAATATTTACATACATATTGAGCTTTAGACATCATTGATTTATAGACATCATAGATTTATAGAGATTTATTTAAAATAAAAGTGCGTGGCTGGCGTTTTAATTAACCCATAAGCTCAACTGGCCAATTACTTTGACTCTGTTGCCAGTCATCATCAGGGTGGCATGGAGTATGTTTCACATTTGCGCCGTGACTTTCACTTTCAGGAGCTGTGCACCACCAGAGAGGAGATGGAGATGGTGGAGGCGGCATAGACGACTCTGTTGCAGTCTGGGTTAATGAGGATGCCACACTGCTGCTGCACATTTCGTGTCGCTTTATTGTGATTATCGCTATACTCCTCTCGCTCTCTCTCTCTCTTTTTCTCTCGCTCACTCTTAGTCGCGAGCGAGAGCGTTGCACATTTTTCTTCTTGCAGCGCATAAAAAAGAAAAACTGTGGCAGCCGCTTTCATGTAATTTATTTGTTTATTGTCTTGCCGGCCTACACCCACCCACCCACCTCCAGCAGCTGTTGTTACATTTGCACTTGCAGCACACATTCAGTTCGAGTTGGGTTGAGTTGAGTTGAGTTTCAGTTTTTCCAACTTACTTATCTGACTCTTACCTGTCCACCTTCCACAGACACAAACGCCCCTTACACCTCCCCGGCCCCCTTCAAAAGTGAAGCTAACTCGTTAGCTGAAGATGAACAAGTTTGTTTTTCTTCATTTTCTTTACCCTTTTCCCCTCTTGTTTTTTTTTGGCTAGGAAACCGGCGATTTTTCATTGTGTGTTATTGAAGCCACTCTTCACCCGCCGCCCGCTCGCACAACTCATGCGAGTCGCCTAATTAGCTGAGGGCTGTGTTTGGGTTTGGGTTGGTTAGGTTGGGTTGGGTTGGCTGCAACTGAAAGGTCTATGCCTTTTAGACGTATGTACATATTTGCCAACGCTTCGCTTGTTTCGCTTTCGTTCTCACAACCATCAACGGAATTTCCCAAGTTTTTTACATTTGCACACACATACACACACACACACACTATTTCCTGTGATTCACTCACACATGGCACATCAACATTATTCCAGATGCTGCTCCTGAAAACTCACAACTTTGTCGGCTTAACAGCCCGAAAAGCTGTTCATTTCGACTCAGCGCATTTCCAGGAAATACAGTTTCCTCCCTCTGCCACCCAGTTTCGCAAGTTGAAAGTCGCCAGTTGCAAGTTGCTCTCTTCAAGTTGCTGTCAACTCCACAAATTACCTGAAACTAGCGAAAAACATATTTCATTTCTAAAATCACAACAAACTATAAACAACAATATTATTACACTTAGTGTTAATATATATTAAATTGCTAATAATCTAAAAGCAAGCAAGCATATAATCGTTCATGGCAAAAAATGAAAAATATAATTAACAAAACTGTTTTTTATAAATAAGCAAATTCGTTGAACAATCTTCTAGAAGTAAATGATTAATTTGTTTTCATTCTTAATATAAATATGTATTTATTTTTTTATTATTATCCTATAACACAAATAAATTATATATAGCATAATATATTTATTTACCACATGTGCTACTGAGTAAAGTTTGTTCTAATTCAAATCTTCGTATCTTTGATTCGACTTGTGCATCTCATTTCTTCTTTTATTGTTTATTATTGTTTGTAGATATATGTATGAGACTGTTATAGACTAGTCATACATATAGAAAGACCTGGCCAGAACACTGTTCTTTTTGTTGTCGTCATCATCATCATCATCGGCTTTGCAGAAAACTTGATTTTAGTGTGAGTGCAACGTTATTGCACGTTTGCTTTTGGTTTTGTTGTAGGTTGAATTTTGTTTTCTTTCAGTTTTGTTTAGAATTGCTTTTGGTATTGGTCTTATTGTTGTTTTTGGATCGGTTAGTAGTTGGTGCTTTGAACGTTTCTCACATGATTAATCCAGATTGCTTACAGAGCCTCAGTTGCCTCAGTTGCCTGTTGCCTGATATCTTCTTGCCAGCAGTTGTTTGCCTATTTATAGCACACTCGCTGGTTTGGACTTTGAACTCACTTGGCTAAGAACCATGGGCCCATGACGCAGCGCCTTTGGGCCATGCAACTATGGATGTGCTAGGCAACGATTGCTGTTACGATTTACATCATACACATAAAATGCACTCGAGTGCTGTTGGCTAAGTTCTTCAAGCATTGTTTAATGCCAATCCAGAGAGTGAGACGGAGAGAGAGAGAAGTGAGAAGTGAGAGGGGAAGAGAAGAATCAGAGACTCGTGCCCGCATCTATAGATGATGAAATCGCTGCCACTTCAGTTGGAGTTAAAGATGGTTTCATGTCTTGTGTTCTTGTGCCATGTGGTCTCGATTGCACAATGCAAATATCAACAATGAAACAAATTTTCATTATTTGCCTGACAAAAACCAACAGAAAAATAATACAAAATGTATGTATGTGTGTGTTGCGTCAAATGGGCAAACAAAGCAAATGAGCAGATGCCTCGATAAATGTTACCTTGGCCCCCTCACACAACGCACCCCGTTGTGCAATTGATTATGTGAATGATGATGAATGGTTGACCCAGTCGAGAGTGCTACTGCTGCTGCTGCTGCTGCTGCTGTTGCTTTTGGCATTCTTAAGTCTCTTTCATTCAATTTATGCTAATTGCTAATTGCATAATAATTCAATCGAATCAACTGCCTTAGTCTGTCTTAGTTAGTGACTCGACTAGTCAGCCACATTTCCGCGTTGTTAAGCAGTCTTCTGCTGCTTTTGCTTTTGCTGCTGCCGCTGCTGCTGCTGCAGTTGCATTTGCTGCATCTGCATCTGCATTCAATTCAATTACACAATTTCTGTTTGGCTCTTTGGTAATGCAAATTTGTTTCTGCCTTGCTGCCATGCTGCATTTGCTCTTTAATTAAAGCCTCAAAGATTATTTGCTTTGGCCGGCGATTTGGTCATTAAAAACACTTTATAACTGCCTCTACTGGGCTGCCTCCGCTTTTGCTTTGTCTGTCTAGTCAGCCAACTGGGCGTGTGGTTCATGTGCAACATGTGTAAATTACTCATGCGCCACATTGTATACGAATTAATTGATTTTCGCTATTAAATTACTTTACTTTAGAATGAAGTTTAGTTTTCTAAGCTTATTCACTTTTTAAGTTCTTTAAGTTACATAAGAGCTTTAAGACTTTTATGTAATTTATTATTAATAAAGACTTAAAAGTCATCATCATATCTAGTTCATTACAAGTCAGCTTTAGCAAAAATATTTTAATTGTAGTCTATCTAATCAATGCATTTCATAATCATTCCATAAATTTTTCTATTCATTTAATATGATTTTCAAAGTTCCCTAAACCTAATCTTTGCTTATTTATCATGTTGCAAACAGGCTGAATAATAAACCCATCAAGTGGCACTCTATGAAGGGGCTGCCATAGCAACAATCAGCTAAACAATTTGTTGTCTTGTAAAAAAAGCTTTTTTATTTTATTTGTTCAATTTAAGCGGATATTCAAGGGCATAAGCGATGCGGTGCATTGAAAATTGCTTTTTGTTACAGCAGCAACTATAGCCATAATAACTAAAGCCCAAAAAAAAAAGAAACAATAACAAGAATGCTTGTTAATTTTCACTTTGTCAGCAAACGAAAAACGGTAGAGAAGCAAACGCTAAACAAAAACCAATTTCAAGTTCATGGCTAGAAGCAGAAACAACAAAAACAACAACAACGGCGCGTCTATAGCTGCAATTTTTGAATTAGCCAAATTACTATTATTTGGCGCAGCGCACACACACAAACACACGTATATACAATCAAATAGTTATGTATACACACACAGAGACACACACACACACACACACACACACATGTATATTTCTACATAGACACTCGAAATTGTTAGCCTTGTTTTGTCTGGCCTCGACCGTTGTGAAGAGCCTTGGCCAGGGTCTGGCTCTTACGTGCTGAATGATTTAATGTCCTTTTTGGCAGCCATGTCACACCTTAACCTCAACCCTAACTAGGGGTAGCTACAAGCCATGGCTGCTATAGGGTCGCTCAGTCCTGAACTCGTGCTTTGCAGTTTTACATTTTTGTTGTCTAGACTGCGGCAAAATGAACTTTTTTTCCGGGCTCTGAACTTCGTTTTTGGCGCTCGAAAAGTGAGTTTTGTTTTGTTTCGCTTTGGCTATTTTCATTTTTAGGAATTGGGTTCGGCTACAGCGACGCCAGTGCTCGGGGTCACTTAAGGACCTTCGTACATCCATTTCCGCTCCGGGTGTTTCAATTTATAGCTCCGCGACATTTTGCACTTTAGTTTTGCGTGTTTCGTTGTCGGCTTTTGGCTTTCGACTTTGGACTTTGGTTTTCCTTTTGCATGCAGCAAAAATTAGCCAAAATGATAACAATTTTAATTTCATTTCAAAGCGGATTTACAGCGTCGCCTTCGCCTCCAGTTGGGTTGTGTTGTGTTGACTTTTCATTTGTGTTGAATATGAAGTCTTTTGAATAGAGTTTAGTCATAAATACCCTGTACTGTGCAGTTTTAATTGAGTTCGTATGTATTTAAGATTTTTTTTACTTAATTACGATAGCTAGCACTAAGTGTTAGCTGTTAAAATATTTGGTTTCTTAACAGACTTTTAGCTATTTTTTCAATATCTTGTCCATCAATCGTGCTAAAAGCTTTTAATAGATTATAAAAAATGCATAATATTTGCCTACTGTTATTTATTTTACTTTGTTTATTTAAAATTTAATTACCACTTGCTAGAGTTGTGTTTTTTTATTGCCAAGCTGTCTGTTGATTGCGTATACCCGCCCTCAATTTCATTCATAATTGTTTTTGTTATTAAGCCCGCATTGCTTTTTGATATTTGCGTGCCTGAAACTGAACTTCAAAGCCAGCGATGCGC
This sequence comes from Drosophila fungiperda, assembly GCA_035042345.1. Lineage (NCBI taxonomy): Eukaryota > Metazoa > Arthropoda > Insecta > Diptera > Drosophilidae > Drosophila > Drosophila fungiperda. The sequence goes on from JAWNLM010000021.1 coordinate 1,824,054, forward strand.
ATAATGCCGATAAGGTTTGCACAAACTGAAAACTATAGTCTGGGGCAAGGGTTGCATTGCATAAGCACATCAATCGTTGGACCAGACAGCCCGGCAGGAAGAGTTATAAATAGACAGACGGGGCCGAGGGGGAGAGAGGGTGAACTTTTTGCCGCAGGCCATATATATTGGCCATATATATTCGCCACTGGGCCTGTAGCTAGAGCTAGAGTATGGCCATGGGCCCGGTTGTCTAAGCCGCTCATAACAACTGGCAATTAAAGTTCATGAATTGACAAGAAATTTACAATAAAATCAGCCACAATAAACAAAAAAAGAGAAGAGGAAAAAATACAATAAATTAGAAGGTGGGTGAGGCTAAAGGTGGATTGAGTCGAACGCACTTGGATCGTGCTTCACATTCTCTCGGAAAGAAATGCTGGCATCTGCTGATTTGCCACAAACACTTCAAGTAGAGAAACACATTATCTGTATGGGCCAAGTGGAATTGGTTTTGAAGGTAACTCAAGCGACTTCAAAACAAAAACATAAAAAAATAACTATAAATTGCGCACAAGTTGCGATTAAGGTCAGCTGAGCAGCTTGACCCGATTTGTATTGCTGCACAACAACAAAACAATCAAATTAAAAGAACAACCACAACAAAACAATGTGAAAAGCTAAGTTCGCAATTTAATTACAAACGGAAACAAATTAATTTCGAACAATTCAAATGAGCCACATTATTAGCAATGGCAAGCCCTACAGTTAAAAGACCAAAGAAAAAGACTTACTTAATGATGCTGATGATGATCATCAGTTGATGATGATGATGATGACGAGGCTCTTGCAGAAAACCAACCAAAAGATTTAGCAGTTATCCATGGCCCAACCAAAACTGCAATGCCAGCCAATGACTTGGACTTCAACTTCAACTCTTCCAACTTCAACTCCCAACTCTCGACTCCAACTCTCGACTTCGTTGGTTTACTCATAAATTGTTGCCGTCTGTTTTTTTAATGTTGATGCTGACTTAGGGCAAACAACGATTTTTGTTATTGTTGTTGTTGTTATTGCAGTTGTTTTGGCTGTTGCTGTTGGCAATGCAACATGCAGAGCTCTTGGCCAAATTCTACGTTCAGCTGTAAAATATGTGTAGCAGGCAGACAAAGTTTTGTGCTGTGGCTGCTTAGCTGTACAAATTATTGGAGCCAAACTAATCTTAAATCTATGTCAACTTTACAAGTTGGTCTCTGTCCATTCCGCTGCTTTGTATTATATATTAAATTTGCGCAGTAAATAAGAGATTTTAAATAAATAATTGAGTTTCAATTTGAATGAATTAAAATAAGTTTTTCTTGTTATTAAAGTTTCACAATCTCTTGTAATTTAAATATTAACCTTTTGTACTTCAATAACTTTGTTAAATAAGCTCCGAATAAAGTTTCACATTTAATTCTTACCAAATGCTAATTCCTCTTTGAAAGTTTCCCAATATAAATCGATTTTAGATAGGAAAAACACGTATTTAAATATTGATAAACGTTCTTATAATATTGATATTTTAAAAACATTTAATAAAGACCGCCTAATAATTACTGCAGAAAAGAGTATCTTCTAGTCGATTTTGCTTTGATCAAAGCACTTGCTTTCATCACAGAAGAATTTGATGTGTTAGCTACCTAAAATTAGAGTTTATGGCGTGTTCTTCTTCAAATTGGCTGGCAAAAAATAAACTAAAGCATAAAAACTTCTTGCATAACCGCAAATCAATTCAAGTTCGCACTTAAAAATCTGTAGAGCGATTCCAAGATTGCTTTCGCTAGCAGCTCTTTGCCATAACCTATAAAATGTACATTTAAATTTCCAATGGCGCAGCCGTTGCCAATGCGAGAAATCGCCAAGCACAAAAAAGACGACAAGCAATAAATGTTATAAATATTGAAGAGATCTTTGCACCCCTCTTCACCTCCCCCGCCTCCCGCCTCCGGCCTCCGGCCAATAGCAATGAAATACAAATGCTTTTTATTTTGTTGGGGGGGAGCTCCCCTGGTGTGTGCATCGCATGTACGCCCACACGATGTTGGCGCTTTCATCAAAATGCGCATAAATTTCAGCAACTGCCTCGTCGAAGTGAGACGTTTGTAGCGCCAACAGAAATGGCCATGTGGGTGGTCACCCAGTGGAACAACAACTGGACCCACCGCTATATAGCTGCAGATCTCAGTCGTCCAGGGATTCCCCGCTTCCTCGCCTCTCTTTCGCTCACACTATTTTTGGGGAATCTCTCTGTCCCTCTCTCTCTTTACAGACATTTGCATCTTTTTGAATTTGGTTGCTTGTTGCCGCTGGCAACGATTTCTAAAAAAAATTTGCATTTAATTGGACAGGCTATGGCAGGCAGGCTGTGGTTGTGGGGAGAGATAGTTGCAGAGGGGGGTTGATGGCGGGCAGGGTGTCGCTGCAAAAAAGGGGTAGGCGTTGACAAATTTCGTTTGTTCTAGTTTAAAGCGCCCCCTGGCGGCATAATATGGTGTTTGTTGGCCATCAATCAGCGACATCTTTTGTACGTTGTTGTTTTTGTTGTTGTTTGTATTTCGTGTGGCAAAAGACAAGATGACGTTTTCAGAAATTAAAAGAGCGATGAGTGAAAGTGATTTTCTTATGTTGTTGTTGTTGTGATTGTTTGTTGTCATTGCAGTTGTTGTTGTTTTCATTTCTTTTGCCTAGTTGTAATGTGTAATGTTTGCAGCGCCAACAACAACAATAACAGCAGCAGCAGCAACAGCAGCTTCGTTGTCATCGTTGTCTTCGTCTTCGTTTCGCGTCTTTTGATTGTCTTGCGATAGCCAATTGAGTTTTCATTTGTCAGTCAGTCAAAGCCAAACGTAAAAACGAACCCATCGTCTGTCAATGACACAGAAAGAGAGTTTTAAGCATGATAGGTGACTTGTTGTTGTTGTTGTTTTGTGTGTACTTTGCTTGTTGCCCACTTTTCTGTTTACTTACTTAGTTGCACTGATTAGACTTTTGTTGATATATCTGCGTTTTCACTTTCGTTTACTCACTTTCAGTTAACGAGCTCAGATTTCCATTGACTTATCTATGGACACGTGCCCGTCAAAAAAATCAAACCACCGTCAACCAACCATCAACCCAACCCTTAACCCCAACCAAGATCGTTTAAGCTCACGTTAACCGGAAATGCGTGATGCTGCCAATCAGTAGGCTGCAGCTGTTACACCAGATTCTTTAGCTTCATCATACTGTTGACTCAACTTGAACTTAAACTCGATTACCCCACGTTGACCTGGTGCCATAAGCGGTATTTTAAATGTCCTTCAAACTATATGGTCAGCCCCTTACTTAAACTATTAAGCTGTGCTCACCAACTTGAACTTAACACTTGTCCAACTCACACACACACATAAACATACACACACGTACATATACAAATACATTTATATATAATGTACTCAAGTGTTTCGCTAATTATGTCGACAATCTTTTAATTATGCCTGTAATTTGGATAAGTGCGACTCACAAAATTGTGTTTTTTTTTTTGTGTTTTTTAATACCTTGCAGTCTCAGTTTCAGTCTCATTACAAACAATTCTCGTCACTAATTATAATGTAGAAGAACAAATAATAAAAAATAAAACGCCGAGAAAACCGAAAAAAAACATCAACAAACGTAACTGGGTCAAGTTGCCGTCAGACTAACTTTAAAAAAATAAAATAAATGTAGAGGAAAATTGTGAAAAAACTCGAGATTTTTATCTGCGGTTTTATTTCAGTTTGTATGCTGTGTTTTTTTTTGTTTGTTTTTTTGTTTGGAGGTTGCTTAGCTCACAGGGGAAGCCCTCACAGTCCACAGAGAGCACAAATTGAAATTAAGCTCAATTTAGTGCACGACAAGTGTTTGCGGAGTGCCGCTCGTGTGTCTCGTGACACGTCCTTGCAACTGCAACGTTTTGCATATATCCGTACCCCTTAACCTCTCAACCCGGCAAGCGCTGTGGCAACTTTTCACTAAATTCGAAAGGTGACAATTGTCCAATTGATTGCCATCCAAAAAGAAAAAAAAACACAAACACACACAAACAGTCAACTGACCGTCGGTCAGTCTATTAAATTATTTTTGCGAAAGTTGTCGCATAATATGGCAAAAGTGTTTACTTTATTATCTTTCAGTTAGTTTCTTTTACTATTAGATTGTTTTCGGCTTATGCTTCACTGTCTGCAGTCTGCAGTCGGCAGTAGGCAGTCGGCAGTCGTTGCCACATTTCACAGCCATAATTCAACTAATTAAATGCACATGAAAAATTCAGCACTTCAAATGGTAAACCGGACAACCGGCCAATTTCAAATGCCAGCCAAAAGCCAGAGTCAAAAACACTTTACACTCTCAAATGAAACGCACTGAGAAATATTTCAAATTTGAAATGTACATCAAATCACTGAATTTGTACCAAAGTGAAAGAGCCGACTCGTCCCGAGTTTGGTGGTGCAGCGGTTCACATTGGTGGCCATGGGAAACAGCCACATTTAGCTACAACTAATTGGCATACTTTTAATGTAGATATTTTTCTTTGGTTTGGTGAAATGGCATTTTACAAATTGGCTAATGAATTATGTCTCTATTTCGTAGAATTCTTCATAAATACTAAATGAATAAATGTGTAAATTGCTAAGATTACCATAATCGATGCAAAAAGATTAATAATAACAATCGAACAAGTTTCAGCTAATCATTATAATAATACCATTAGGTAGATATAAATATCATTAGGCATTTGTTAGTCAAGTTTTTAATAATTACTATAATTCTATAAACCAGCTCGGATATTGACCCTCAAGATGCCTTTAACTTCTTTTTTCCTATCATTACGTTCAACATTTCGTTGATTATACAATTAAACTTGAACGGATTCTTTGCGGAAACTGAATTTTTGGTGGCGCACCTAAGGCGTATCATTTTGATAATTGTGTGGACCTTACTATGGCAATTTGTTGCCGGCCAGATCGGCCTGAAAAGCCTTTCCAAATCAATTAGCGTTGACCCCAAGTGTTACCTGAAGCTCGCATTAAAAGCCAAAACTATTTTCCAAATGCCCCGCCGGCCACTGCTCAGTTTTATTATTTTTCTTTTCTTTTCTTTTATTTTTGTTTTTGTTTTTAGTTTTTTTTTGTTTTTTTTTGGTTTTAGTATTATCAATTCAAACGATCGGCAACACGATATTGCCCTAGGTTGGGCTACAATTCGCTTCGCTGTGATTGCTGTTGTTGTTGTTTTTGTTGCAGTTGTTGTTGTTACTGAACAGTAGCTGTAACAACAACACCAACAACAACCACTTGGGCGCAACTTTCACTGCAAATTCAAGTTTTAAATTGTTTAAAAGGACGCACTTTGATTCGTTATTTATTATTCATCATTGCGCGATTATCGAATGTCATTTACCATGTTGCGTAGATGTTATTTCATAATTAATTATTTGATTTTGTAAATTTCGCATATTTCCCGATTTCAACTCGATTTGCACTTTTCTCTAGTTTTTTAAAAGTAAGTTTTGAGTCTTTAATTGCTGTTGTGAGTTTTATATTCTGCCCGGTTTTCAGTGGGGCTTTTATTTTATTTTAATTTTTTTTTTTTACATATTTTTTATTATTGTTATGGTTGCTGCCACAATTTATCGCTTTATTATTGCACGCAAATGGCAAAATTAGCAACGGCAAAGCGAGCCAGCTGCAATTATAGATACCCTGCCGTAGCACCCGGTATCCGCCCCCTCCTGTCAAACTAAACACAGACTGCAACTCTCCAGGGTAGACCCGTTTTGATGTTTTTTTTTGTACAACTTGGCTCTAAAGTTGACCGAATCTTGGTGTTTTATTTTCATTTAATTACTGTTGTGGCTTTTGCTGTTGCTGCTGCTGCAGCATTAATTGGCTTGTTTTGCTTAATAATGATTATTGGTTTTTATGGCTCTTTGATTATGCGATGATGCATCGAAAAGCGGCCACGGATTAATACCAAGTCCGGCCCAGACAACGGGAAAGCCGTCGTCTATCTGGTTGTTTCTGTTGTTGTTGTTGTCGTTGTAGCTGTCCGTTTGGTGTTGAGCATTTTGTTGATGTTGATGGCCTGTCCGTCAGTTATTCAGTCAAATGGGCGCGAAAGACAGATCAGACAGACAGAGAGACAGACCGAGTTTTTTGTGGCCAGTTGGAAGTGCTGTCTTAATTATGCAATGGGCGCAATTGAAGACAATTTAAATGCTCGCCAGTTGTGAAAAACAAATACAACTTTAAACCGTAACAAGAGGAAACTCAAGCAATGCAACTACACTTTTGTATACACTTTTATTAAAGATCTTATTCAAGTTACAATAGTGAAGAACTTGGACACGGGCCAACAACTGTTTTTATGGTCCAAATAGAAGCTGTATTTGTAGTGAAAATTACGTTTTCAGTTTTATATGCATAGCTAAACTAGATACTATATCATAATCAAAAATGACTTTCATGAGGTACTACCAAAATCGACTTATACTTCGGAACCAATCGTATTACCCTAGAGAAAGAAGTCAACTTTACTTTTTAAATATTGTTACATAATTTCCTCATTGCTGTATATATTTTTTGTTAGTGTATAAAAATAAAAAAATAAAAAAAACATTAATTACTTCTGTGCATATGCAAGTGGAGCTGTCTTCAACCTTTGCAGCATGCACTTGATCAACTGGGGAGAAGATAAAAAAAACAAACACATAAACAACCGAAATGCACTTCAAGTGGACAGTTGGGAAGTTGGAGCAGCAAGTGGACAACAGCAACAACAAATTATGACGATGATTATGCAATGGGAAAAGCAAGGCAAGAAGTGGAGAATCGAATGAATGAATGAATTGTGCGCTGTGTGGCGACTCCTGTCAGCTGTTGACCTCGTTTACGAGGCGTTTGCTCGTTAAATTGAACAGAAATACATAATTTTTGGAAACGGCGGCATTTAGACGCATGAAGGCACCCGAAAAAAAAAAAAACAGAAACAGAAACCGAAACCGAAACTGAAATTGAAACTAAAGACAAAAAACTCCGTCCGTCTCGAACAAAGATTTAATGCGTCGCATTTTAATTACTTGTAATTAAGCAGCAATTACATAAAAAAGCAAAAGCCACTGATTTTAAATTAAATGATTACAGCAGCAGAGGCAATCGTAGCAGTAACCAAGAGATTGAAAGACGAACGCATCGCTGAACAAACTTATCGATGGTTTTTTTTTTCTTTTCATTTACACAATTTTTTTTTCCACATTTTGCTACGACTATGTTACGCCTAGAGCCAAAGCCAAAGCCAAAAGGGGAAGAAAATAGTGCTATTAGTTGCACGCGCTTTACAAAATGTTGAATAATTAGCAATAATTATGATAGTTATAATAATTAATATATAAAAAACTTGAGCGGGCGGTTGCATCAGCAGGCGTTGATCGCATCGCTGCACCACCGACCACCAACCAGCAACCGCTGCACCACTAACCCAAACACCACTTAATTTATGTCGCGTCAAGCGAAGCCCGACGATTTACCAAATTCTGCACATAAATTCCACATGGAATTTATTATTTCACTAGCCATACATTTTTCTCGTCTGCTGCTGTTTGTTGTTAGCCAATGTTGTCAACGCATTTTTTTGTTTTTGTTTTTTTGGCTTTCAACATTACGAAATGATCTTTTTGCCTCCCACATTGAGATCTTGTTGAGACTTATGCAAGATTGTGTCCGCCAGCGGTTTTATTCACATTCTCATCTACCTTGCAACGCACAAAATGTGGCATCTTTAACCCCGTGGCAGACTAAATTATGTTTATTTATAAGAAGCATGACAAACTTTTTCTTTGCTAGTTTCATTCACTTTTTGAACGAAACTTGGCAGATACATTTTTTACATTTTCTATACACATTAGTTGAAGAAGTTAATCTTAAGTGGAATAGCTTTTTTTGTGCTCAACGAAATCAATTAAGAAAATAACTTTATTTGTTTTATTATAGGAAGTGTGAAATCATAGTTTATTTTGATATTTGCCATATTCTCCGTCAACTGAGGATAATTAAATAGCTGAGTTAATCAATTTGACATTTGCATATTTTTGCCATTTCAATAAGCCTTTTATAAAAGCCAGGTTTTTTTTTTTTAATATTTCTAGTTTATTTTCTCTAATGCGATTTATTAGATGCGTTGTGTTTTAATGACGCAGCAAGGGTATTTGTGCCTCGTCATGCCATTGATGGGCTTTCTCTTGTGCCTTTCCTGTTTTTGTTTGTGGCATACGCACACAAATCAAATGCTCAAATGCTTGCAACAACATGCAGGCGACATTCTCGAACGGGCGCTGCTGCCGCCTTTCTCTCTTTCTCTCTCTCTCTCTCTGAAAAATAAACGAGTACTTGGCATGCGCTGACACGAAAATATTCTTTTTAGGCGTCGTCAATAAATTTAGCTCATAACGCCGTCTGACAGTAATGTGTCATCAGTGTAAAATGTTTTCCAATGAACCACGGGGGGATTCTCTCTGAGTTGTGGGTGTTTTGTGGTTTACTAATGCAACAGGAGGTAAACAGAGTTTCGAATGGATAAAGATCACTAGATGTGTTTTTAAAGCTTATATAGATATATATACATATATAAGTAGCACAGTTTTGCCTGCGTTAGATCAAAAACATAATCTCTGCTTTAAACCATTCAAAAATCATACAGACCTCTTAACGTATCTTAATCTTTCTCTTTAAACTCTTACCATCTTTCATGTGGATACACATAATTAAAGATAATTTTTTAACGCTGCCAACACCTGTTGCATTGTGGGTAAGTATAATATATGAATGCTTTGATCTTTCACTCTCAGCGTCTGGTAATGAAACCATCAACCGTTGACCGGGGCAATCCATCAACCAATTGAAAAGCAAAAGTGTTTTGTTTTGTATCTGTATTTTTAAAATTTTTTTTAACTTAAGTCAGTTTTTCTCACATGCTATGCAAATGAACCCATTGAATGCCATTCGACTTATGCGCTGCCTCATTGGCCCCCCGCTTCCGCTGCCCCTTCATCTATCCGTGCCCCCTATCTGAGTTGCGTTCGCTCGTGCGCATAATTTAAAATAATGATCGGCATATGAAACTTAATGCGTTTCGTCTGCACCTCGACAGCTCTACCCTGTCGGCTGACCCGACCCGTCTCGGATCTTTGCTTAGCGATCAATAGCCAGCGGCGAAGCGGCAAACTGTTGTTGTTGTTGCGGCTGCTGCTTCTGCTGCTGTTACTGCTTATGATGTTGCCACATTTGTTGCTTAGCCACGCACGCAGCTCGCAACAGGTGTCACTCTCACTTTCGAGGCGCCAAAATCTAATTTGCAGCACGTCTTCTATCCATAGTTGCCACAAACCCAGCTTGCAACGTGCGTTACCCTATATACATAAATAACAATTAGGCATTTCATGTTTTTTTTTTATTTTATTTTGTTGCTGACTGTGTTGGTACAGAAATTATCGCGTCGTTTGACGCTTACAATCTATAGCAGATTTTTACTGTAACTACAGCTTTTGTATTTTTGTCACTTTCCTTTTGGTCATGCAAATTTCTCGTCGCGACTATTAATTGGTAATGGCAGTCAGCAAAATACCAAAAAAATATAACCATAAAAATGGTCAACACGAGTTGCTGCTGCTGCTGTTGTTGCTGTTGCTGCCTGCTGCCTGCGTTCAACAGTTATCTGCATGAGCAGCCCAAAGCTCTCGTCCTGAAAAAAAGTAAAACTTTCTTTGCCACCAACTTTAGCTGCGAGTCCAAACTCAAGTTCCAGCTCCAGTCGCAGTTGCAGATCCAGCTCCGGCTTCAGTCTCACTCCTTTTCAGCCACAGTTCCAGCTTATCAGCGATCGTCAGCCGTTGGCACGTTTCGTTCATTGCCTTGGCGTGATTGTTGTTGTCATTGTTGTTGTTGTTATTGTTGTTGCTGTTGCTATTGCTATTGCTATTGCTTGTGTTGTTGACGTGTTGCAAATAGCAATATTCGAGTTTTTTATTGTGCCTTATATTAGATTGCCATGGCCAATACATAAATATCTATGTCTCAACAATATGTACATGTGTATTCTCGATGTTATTGAATACGAATCAAAAAGAGTTCCAAGAAACATAACTAAAGGCCAACAAGCGTCTGACACAAGAATGCTTAGCGACATAACTTGGCCATAACGAACCCTTAATGCGCTTGCCTGAAAACTCTTAGAAAGTAATTAAAATTTATGAAAATAAATAAATATTAAGAAATAAAATGAGTTAAAAGAATTACCTAACTCAATGTGGTGTTTGTTATTGCAAAAGATAAGGCTTAAAAGTTGCCAATTACAAATATTAGCAATATTTGCCACACGTTTAGTATAAAAATCTATAAATAAAGAAAAATAAATATTTATCTTTCTCAGCCAAACGAATCTTAATTAGACTTATATAACTCCATCTAAAGGGCATCTGAGTAACTCTAGTTTTTTTTTTATGGATGATGGCATTAGAAATACATGTTTTTAGCTTTACCGCAAAAAGGCCTAATGCGAATATCTTTGAGTAGCTATTCTTCCAAGAACTGGGTATAACATGACTCTTTCTTTCTCTGCTTGCTACTTTCGCTCTCTCTCACTCTTTCACACACACACACACACACTCTCTAACTGTTTATCTCTTTCGCACATTCTCATTCTAATAAGCCACCAATAAATCAACATTGATTTTTAGTTTTTGCGCATTTGACTTTGCTGCTGACTCACGATCCAGTCTCAGTCTCAGTCTCAGTCTCAGTCTCGTTGCCTGCCTCGGTCTCAGTTTCTGTCCCATTCCCATACCCATTCCCAGTTTGAGTTCGACTTCCAGGTCCCGTCTTATTCTCATTCTTATTCCCATTCGCATGCCCAGTCTTCCAGCGATGGGCGCTTTGCTTTGTGTGTCTTTTTTTTTTTTGCTTCTTCTCATGTATTCTTTTTATTTGCTGTTGTTGTTGTAGCCCAGCTCTTAAGCTAACAAATTCTGGCAAGGCGGCCATTTAGGCACAAAAGCAAAAATAAGCAAAAAAAAAAAAACTGGCTTGGGCACATATTTGAGCAAAGTGTTGGCCAGCACGCGAAGGAGTCGCCGTCAGCCGGTTTTGGGCCACCGCCTGGCGCTGGCCGCATAAGGAGAAAGCCTCTGGTGCCCAACATGCAGACAGTTGCTGGCGATTCCATTTGATGCTTTTTGCGCTTAGGAACTGATTCTCATTCTCATTGCTTACCCTAACCTAACCGCATATTCTCCTCCCCTTGCTTCTCTGCATACCCCACCACCACAGCTGTTGCCGCTTGGCGCATTTGAAATCCAGTTGCAAAATTTGTTATATGACTTACATTAGCGGATGCTCGCTTACCTACACAATATTAAGAAACGCCCTACACGCCCACCTTCCACCCCCTGCTGTCCCCGTGCTGCAGCTGCTGCTGTCCCTCTGCGCCGACATTACACATTGGCCGCCGATGCCGCAAAATGTTTCGTGCATTGTTTTTGGCAAACGGGCAAACAGAATTGACATTTCCTTTTACAACATCCAACAAGCTGCACAAGCTGTGCAAAATGAAAACTATAAATCAGCAGCAGCAGCAGCAACAACAGCAACAACAACAGCAACAACAACAACAACAACAACAACAACAACAACTGTTTCATGTGATTGTCACGCTTGAAGGACTCTTTCGCTTCGTGTTGAAAAAAAGATATAAAAGCGAAAATGAATTTGTTGCTTTTCTTGTTGTTTGTTGCTTGTTGCAGTTGTTAACAGCGCTTGTTGTTATTATTGTTGTTGTTGTTTTTATGAAGTAGGTTACTATGTTTGTTGAGTAATTGAGTTTTGTTTTTCACACACAAGTGTGTGTGTTGTTGTTGTTGTTGTTGCTGCTGCTGCTGCTGCTGTTGTAGGAAGCTGGTGCACATGCAACTTGGCAACTTGGCAACTTTGCAACTCGGCAACAGATTTGCATGTCTTAAGGCACAACAAGCAGCTTGCTTGTCTTACAAAAATTGCGGACCAATAGTTGCCACAATCGGCTACAGAATGTCATAAGACCCTACAGTGAAGCCTACCTACACTCGATAGTTTTAGTGTCCAGTTGTAGCTGGTTTCATGTAAAGTTTTTATGTTGGCAATTGAGTTGGACAAGTAGAATTATAGATTTTGAGTAGAACAAATCTGAAATAAATTGAACGCATAATTTCATGATTTCTCAAACAGTTGAGATATATAGAAGTATAAATGGACAAGTGCGAACGTTTGTTAACTCCTTTATTAATTCAAAAACTAACTGTACAATCTGAACTAATTTCAAAATTAATTTTTATTTTATCTGTACCTTAAACCCAGTAGTTAAAAAACAATAATTTAATGCATGTATATATAAATATATTGTAATCAAATAATGACTTTATTTTCAGTTCCGATCACTGATTCAACAATCGGTTCTTATTCGTTGTTGCACCTATTCTAGTTCGTTTCCAGAACATTTACAATACAACATTATTTATCTAGACTAACTTTAAGTATACATTTATTTACATATTTGCGACATTAATAAAATCTTAATATACCCCATTGGTATTTAGCTTACAGCGTATATAATACAAAGTGTAGCCACTGTCCTAAAGTTCATAATATTAACAACTTAGTTACTTGGGTGCCCTGACTGAGAACGAGCGAGCAATATCTAAAGTGCATGGTCCCTGTTTAGTTACTCCTGACATCCACTTCACTTCCTTCTTCTGGCTACTGCTGCTCCACCTCTGACCAGCAGTCCGTCCGGTGCAGCCGCTCCCTGTCAGTCTCGTTCCCGCTGCTTTTGCACTCTGAGTCGGCTGTCTGTTTGTGATCTAATTATTGTATTTGCTGTCCGTTGTTGCCAGTTGCCAGTTGCCAGCAGTGTTGCCTCCTACAGCCGCAACAAAATATAAACTGCCCCCTGTCCTCTCTCTACTCTCTTGACTCTTGTCTGTCCTCTATCCTCCAGCTCAACTGGCCCGAACAGCCTCCGCTCATTTGGCTGCCAAGCCTGTTTAGACATTCGTTGTGCCAGCTCCTCCAGTCTCCCACTGCGTCTCTCTCTGCCGCTCACAATTTTCCATCAGTGCAACTAACTCCTGCCTCACCTCCTGTGCAGCTCACCTCACCTCGCCCATCGCCTTTGTGGCTCGTTCATTTGGTGCTTCTCCTGTTTCTACTTCATTCACTTCACTCTGAGTTTGTGTTTCAATTTGGCGCATTTGCTTTGCTTAGTTTTGTGTTTAACGTGTACTAATTTGACTTTTTGGCGCGTCTCTTTGAGTTCGCTTTCAGAGTTGGCTTTTATTTGCCAGTTTTTTTTTATACCCTGACGGAAGTTGTTATAACTTTACTTTGCAGTTTGTAACACATTGAGAGATGCGTCTATAAACCCATAAAGTTTATTTATTATCAGCATCACAGTTTGACCAGTTTTAAAGATATCTTCATTAAACTTTTAACATATCAGTATTATTGCTCCTTTTCTTATATGAACCACATTTTTGCTTGTCAAATAAGTTACGAGACTTCGGAAAGGGTATATAATATTCGGCATTCGATAGACAATCATTTTGGATTATGACATCACTTTAATGGCAATGTTTGTTGTTTATATTTGGCATTAACAAACTCAATAAATTTTAATGTGCTTGAGTTTTTCTCAGAAATGCGACAAAACTCAATTAACATTTGCGATTGCAATGTGAGGCATCTTTTCGTGTGCAACGTTTTGTATCTGGCGAAATCTCTCTCGATCAATTGTTGTCACGCTAAATCTTTAGATGTTGCTGCGTCCTAAACACCCCTCCTGTCTTTCCCCTTAGCCCACTTCTTTTTCACTGGATGCGCACGTCTTTTGGCGCCTGCCTCATTTTCATTAAGTCTTTAAGCGAATTTCCGTGACTGGCTTATAAAAAAATATTAAAATCCATAAGGAAATAGTTGTGAGGCGGGGGTGTATCCAGCCTTGCAGTGGGGTGGCTGTGGTATGGGTGGGGCGGGAGCGGTGGCGGAGGCGGGGGAGAAGGGGTTTCTGTGTCGCTTCCTTTATGTGCCTGGGTATGCATCAATTTTCACTTTTCCAAGATATGAACAAGATACACGAGATACACAAAATAGATACAACAGATACGTTTCTGTAGTTTTTTTTTTATATAAGTGTGCAAGTGGTGTGGGTTGATCATAAAATCCTTGTACGTGAGGTTTACCTTGGAGGTCACGTGCGATAAAACAACAACAACAACAACAACAGCTACTGAGGACTGTGAGAAATAGGTTTTGAAACTGAAAGCAAGAAACATAAAATTGCATTTATGTAAACACTAGTGAAACTTTTCCAATCACGAAACATAGAGTTGAAAATTTGTATTAAATATTAATTATTAATTATACAATTACGCATGCAATGCGATGCAATCGTTTGCGATCTTTGATCTCTTTTTTATTTTTATTTTTATTATTTTCTTTTTTTATGTTTGTTTGTTACCCGCACTCGACTTGAAATTGAAATTCGAGCTGCAATTTTTGTCGCATGCATTACGTTGATTACATCACTGCAGACATGTGTGTGTGTGTGTGTGTGAAGAGGTGGGGAACAGGGGGTGGGGAAATATGCTATGCAACATCCACCAACTGTGGCAGTCAGTCATTCAGTCAGTTCAGTTGGTCAAACATGTTACCCAGCCTAAATATAGACACAGACAAATGTACAAACAGGACGAACTCAATGAAAACACACCGAGAGGAGATGTTTCGAGAGGGGGTGAGGGGCACACATGAGCTGGTAGGGGCAGACAGCCAGTCAAATGGTCTTGTTAATTTCCATTTTTCTATGCAAATTTTAACTTCCTCGAATATGTTGCACACTCCAAAATGGCAACAAGCACAACAAAATAAAACCGAAACGAGCATCACAAAAATTTGACTTGCCATAAAAATTGAAATCTAAAACAAGGTAGGCGGGGGCTGGGGCCCAGCGGAGGGTTGCGTTGATGATGTGGGCGGCTGTTAGGCAACTAGCAGTCACCCAGAGGGGTATGGAAAATATGCCACAGACCAACACACACATACACACACACACATACACACACACACATGCAGAGTGAGGCAGACAGGCAGGCAGGCAGAAAACAACAAAAGTCAACGTGCAAAAATAACAAACAACTGTCAAATGTCTGACAAACGAGACAAGGAAAAAGAGACAACACACACAGCCACACACAACAGACAAAACCAAAAGCCAAAAACAATAACAACAACAACAACAGCAGCAGCAATACACATGATACATTGCAGGCAAGTATGAGAGAAAGATTGCAATGCACGGCCTAAATGAATTTGCTCATTGGTAGGCCAAGAAAACCGCTGCTCATATTGCATTAACAACAACAACAACAATAACAACAGCAGACACACAAATAACAAAAATGCGACAACAAGCTGACACAAAATGTTTGATAACAACTTCCCGAAATTGTTTGGCTGCTGACAGCGCCAAATTGGCCATGCCTCAAATGCAATGCGCCAAAGCAATTCATTGGGGCAGATTACGCATACGACACGTGAAACAATGAACAGCAGGCAAATAAACAAAATGAGCAAAACGATCGATGCAATCAACTGCTGCTGCTGCTGCTGCTGCCCACATCAGCAACCACTGCAAATATGCAGACGGTCAAAAGAATGCTGAAATTGAAGAGGCTACACAAAAATTGCACAGCCAACACATACAACAACAACAATTTGCTGTTTGTGTTTGTGTTTGTTGTTATCAACTACATTGTCACAGCTCCTGCGGCAGCTGCTGCTGTTGTTATTGTTGCTGCTGTTTGTTGTTGTAGTTGTTGTGGTTGCTGTCATATATTTGCCTGCTCTTGCGATTATGCGGGGTACTACGTGTTTCACACGCAGTTTGTTGACTTGGCATTCATTAATTTTACGTACCTCACGGATTAATAAGATTAATGTCTAAAACTCTTTCGGAAATTTGCTTTCAAATTTTAATATTTATTATAAAATTAAACTAAGGTGCAGCGAGCTGTCATAATTGTTGCACTTACACTGCAACTAACTTAAAATAAATGTTTAAAACATTAGTTCAAGTTCATAATGTTTTAATCTGTGCATATAATTAAAAAGTCAGCTGACTTAATAATATGATGTCAATTATTATTAACACTTATATATGTGTATATTTATTAATATACAATTTTAAAAGAATTTTAAATTACTCTGTAGTTAAATTAATTTTTTCAAGTGCTTTATGGGAGATCTAAATCATCTTTAAATGTAAATGAATTATTTTTAAAATAAATTTCGAAAAAATTCTAGCAAAGAAATTCTACGCGACGAAAACCAAACATTTTTATACAATGTCCCACTAGTTTCAAATTGTTACTCTAAAAAAAGAGAAAGATTTTATTATTATGAATAGTTTATTTATAACTAAAGAAAAACACTTGACTGAAAATACGCTTAATTTGCTTAAAGAATCTTTCAATATATTTAAGCACGTACAATAATTTAATGAGGCTCTTGTTAAAGAGTATTTGAGCTTTGACTTAATAGCATATTTGAAAATTGCTGGATTAGTTGTGATTGTTGTTGTTGTTGTTACAACAATTGTGATTGTATTGCAACGTCTGCCGCAATGTCTCCGTTTGGCAGACGGCGTCGTCGTTGTCTTAGACGTCTCCGCTGTGGCTGTGCCACACGTTTGCAGCAGAAGTTGTATGTTGCAGGAGCAAAAGAAGGGGGATGGGGAGGGTCTCTGAGCATGAGCATGGCGTGTCATTTCTTGGCTTCGCCAAACATCTTTGGCATTCCTCAGTCTCAAGTCTCCTAGCCAGGCATCTGCAAAGTCTCATTTTCTCTCGCTTGCCATCTCTTTGCCTTTGTCTTTCTCCAGCTGCGAATGTGTTCCTCATTTTACTTTTGTTGCACACACACACACACACACACACACACACACACACATGTATTTGCAATGAAGCATGTTTTGCATTTAATTTATTCACGTAATTAGTTGAAAGTGAATGCAAGTAGCAAGTAGTAGTGGCAGTATTAGTATTGCGTATACGCGTCGTGCAACAGATGCTTGCTACAGAATCCAACTGCATGCGTAACTGGCGGTTAACAGTCGGTGGCAGGCATGTTGCCGCGGATCAGACTTGTGGTCAAAGGCTATAAATTATTTGAACGCTTTAGCTTTTCTTTTCTTTTGTTGTTGTTGTTGTGTTTTTTTTTTTTGGTTTTATCGGAGGCGAACGAACACAAAAGCAGCTCATTATTTGTGAAAAACGCGGCTGTCAAAATTGAAAATAGGGAAAAGCTGAAGAAATAAACCAAAAACAATGGCAGCAGGCAGCAGCCAACGACAACAGCAGCAGCAGCAGCAACAAAAACAAAAACAACAGCAACTGCAACAACAACAACAACAAGTAGCATTCAGTCCATTAGCAAATGCCGCCGCTGAGTGGCAGACGAGGGATTGGATTCAGCGAACGACGCTACCACCACCGCATAATGAAAGCGAAAATTTAAATTTTTGATACAATTTGCAATTTTTTCCTACTTCATCATTCACATCAACACAGCAACAGCAGCAGCAACAGCCACAGCAACTGCAATAGGAACAACAACAACAACAACAACAATGCGCTGCAACTGCCTCAACTGTAGTTGGCAGTCAACAACTCGACAAAGAAAAACAATTCATCATGTTGTTGTAGATTGGAGGAACCTTTTGGCAGCAGGCAGCAGTAAGTCGTTGCAAGCAACGTTGCGCCTTCAATTTATGCGGCGGCGCTTAAATCGATTGCTTTGCCACATTGCTGCAATTGGCTAGCTGCGCCGCTGCTGTTGTTGTTGCGGATCGTGGGGCATACGAAACAAACGCTATCGACGAACCGTAAAACTGAATTATGTTGCGACGAGCAAATTGCGGGCGGGGAAAGCAAAGCGAAGCGACTTTGACGGTTTTTTCTATTTTTTGTTTCTTTGCGGGTGGATAACGGCGGACATCGACTGACGGACTGACCACAACCACAACACACAGCGAGTCAGTGCCAGCGCCAGCTCCTGGCCAGAGTTGGCCAGCAGCCTGTCCACAACTGCCAGAGCGCCGCTTCATTAAGCGATTCATTCATGCAACCTCCGACGCTGCAGTCGATCGTGTCGTTTTATTTGCCTCTTAAATTTTTGCGCTAACTAGATGTCGCAATTGAAAGTAAGCTGTCAATATTGCAGCATCAGCGGGAGCTTGATGAGAGTGGGTGTAATATATAGTCCATATAAAATGGATTCTTATTTCAGATTCGAAAAACATTAATCAGCTTTCGCTTGTCAAAAAAAAAACTTGATTTGAGCTCCTTAATAGTTGATTAATAACAATTAAAAATTATATTTGCTTTAAGTTAACCTAACTCTATGTTAAAGTAAACAAGTGAATCAATCAATTTTGTTTTTCAGAAGCAAACTTCAAGTTTTGCATGACAGATCAGGGTTATACATACAATATTAAAAGTAGCCCAAGCTGATTTCATTCTTATGACAATGAGCCAAAGATCAGGGACAGAAATGCTTTTTGGCATAGACAGAATTAAATAGAAAGTTGGCTATCAATTTAGCAAGGCCAATAAGCTACAAATATAGAAGCCCATGATCTGATGATCTTCAGTATCATAATTTCATCATTAAACTAAGTTTCGATGATGTACAGACTTTATTTTTAGCACCACGAAGGTCAGTTAAGGATATTGTTTTGCTGGCTTCCTCAATTGTTCAACTTGAAAACTCTCAAAACTCGAATTCGCATTCAAATTCAAGCGCAACTCGAAAACATGTGCAAATTAAATTACTGACTCAGTCGGCGAACCGACAGGGCCCGGGGCGCTAAAAGCCAAATAGTTGGGGTTGAAAATACTTTGGCATTTCCAAGATTAAATATATGCAAATCGTAATTTTAGACAGCTTATTATTAAGAAATATAATTGATGTAGATTTGTTTAGCACCTTTTTATAGATTTGATTTCACAAGTTTAAAATGTTTGTGATTTGTAAGGCAAACAGAAACCACTGAAATACCAACTGAATACGGAGAAATAAACAAAAGCCCAAACTCACAGCTGGCGAATTCTCTTTCTTATGGAATGTGGTCAACTGAGTTGGCTTGGCTTGGCTGGGTTCGTTTCGGTGTTTTAAGAAACGTGTTTCTTAACAAAGGCCGCCTCTTAATAGGTCGACAAATAAAAGTATAATAAATAAATAGTAAAAGGAAAATGCGTAAGGGGTCGGGGCAAAGCTAGGCTCCAACGGCCAACGTCCAAGCGACAGACAAACTTACACCACAACTACGACACTTGATCTGGCCAAAATGCCAAAGCGCTGAGAATCGAAATGTGCCACGAAACGAAACGTGGGCGATGAGATCATCGCCATTTAATTGGCTGCGACTTTGACTTTGCCTTTGCCTCTACCTCTGCCTCTGCCTCTGCCTTTTACAACTGCACAGTGAAGTTCTCTCTTTGCACTCCCTTCCATCCACTCGATTCCCATAACTGTCCATCTGCTGCGCAGTGTGCTGTTTTTTATGGACCTGGCGAAGCGCGCGCATTGACCGAATTCGGAAGATGAATGTGCGACAAATGCCAAAGATAAGCGACAGACTTGCAACGCGACACGAATCCAATAATCGTGTAAAATCTCGCAAAGTTCGTAATCTGATAATTGTCGATGTAAATTTCTAATTCTGACGCAGTTTAAGTTTTTTCTTCTTCTCATTTTATGTGCCATTTATGGTTGAATTGATTTGCATTGGGAAACGCAGTCATTGTTTGATTGACAGTCGTCTTACATGGCGTATGCGCAATTAAAGGTAATCTGCTGCGAGCACTTCCTAGCTGTTCACATGCAAATATTATTTTAGCTAAAAATTTGTGTGCGTAAATACATTTCTGGTATATACATTATATAAATACGTATATCTGATATGTACCCTTAAAAATAGCTTGAAAATAAAGTTGCAAGTTTTTATTAAATTAACCCATTTGTAGGCATTAGAATATCCGGTGATTTAGCCAGGAAATGAGCTACGAATGTTCGGCGGGAGAGTTTCAAATATCTTTTGTGCCAGTTGCCAATTTATTTTATTTATTTTTTTTTGCCATTCAGTTATGCTTTATTGCTAATGATTGTAATGATAATAACAATCGCATTAGGAGCAGTTGTAGACAGTAAGACGTCGCGCTTACAATTATTTATATTCATTTATTTCATTTTATTTTTTGGGTTTTTTGGTTCGCCTAATTGAATTTATAATCAAGGTTTTAATGCAGCTTTTGGGTTTCATTATTGTCATTTCAGTAAGCTGCAAGAAAAGTCTCCACTACGCAGGCAAAACTTCAAAGTCCGAGACTCTCCAAACGTGTGCGAAAAAAGCTACCCGCCAATGCAAACGCCACTTGCGCAGCCGAAGCAGCTCGCGTCGCTGTCACTTCGTTGGCGCTCGTGCTGTGCGACAGCAGCCGTGAGAAGCAGCAATAGCAGCAGAGGCAGAAGCTCAAGCAGCAGCAGCAGCACCGGCAGCAGCAGAGTCGCATTAACAGTTGGCGCTCAGTTTGCTTGTGTCGCTCGGTCCGTTCGGTTGGCATTCGCGCTGCGGTCGTTCGTTTGCCGTCGCTATTTTTTAGCTGCGTCTCCGTTCACCTCGTCGTTCGTCGTTGCTTTCGCTTGTTGCGCGTGCGCCGCGTTTTTGTTGTCGTTGTCAATGCGTGTTTTTGTTGCTGCTGCGGCGGTAGTTTTATCGTCGGTCCAGCCCAAAAGTTCAACCGACTCAATGTAAAAGCCATAAAGTGAAGAGCAACAAAGTCGAAAATTAAAATGTGCGAAAAAACAAAACAAAAAATGTAACAACTACGCTAAGAAGCATCAACAACTAATCGTCGACCAAGCAACCAAACAACCAACTAGCCGACAGTTAACTACGAGTTTCCTTCTTGCTTCATTCTTTAGCTCTTCTCTCTTTCTCTCTTGTGTTTTTCGTTGACCATTAAAAGTGACGCTGTAATGAAGCTTTGAACGCACAAAAATACAGCAAGAAAAACAACAAAAAAATAAAATAAAATAAAAATAAAAACCAATCAACAACAACAACAACAAACGAATTGAGCCGCCCGTTCGTCGAGTGTTCCTTCAACTTGAACTTCAGTCTCGTGTTATTTTTAGACAAAAATCGCAAACGCAATGGGCACCAAGTCACCCGGTGGTCCGCAGCGCTGCCGCCTCATTCTGCAACGCTGCCTGGCCATCCAGCTGAGCAAGCCGGGCCACACGCCCGAGGACTTTTGGATGTACGACTCGGGATATATGATATTTCAGGTGAGTTGAACGAATTGTTGTTGCCAGCCTGCCAGCTAAGTCAGCCACCAGCAGCAGCAGTAGAAGAACTGCAAACTGCGAACTGGTTTCTGGACACAACCAGTTGCCAGTTAGTTAGTTGTTCACAGCCACAAAAAAACCCCTGTCCACTGTGTCCATGTGTCCAGTTCTCAGTTCAGGCGGCGCTTTAGCGCCCCAAAGTGCGTGAGGATGTTCGAGAATGAGCAACGGGGAGGCCTGGCACTGTACACACTTACATGAAAGTAAATATGTTGCATATATATGTTGCACTAAAACTAAAATAAAATGTGATTTACAAACGGAGATTTGCTGCAAGTGTGCGCTTAAAATTCTGAAACGGTTAAAGGCCCAAGTTGGGAAAGATCGCTGTTAAAGATAGCCTCCACAGAAAAAAGGAGTTGAGTCAACCAAAGCCTACAATTTATATATTAGCTATAAAAAGATAGTGATTACATTTACACTGAGCTAAAAATAAATAAATAAAAATATATTCCGTTTTCCTTAAGTGTAGGTGAGTGTTATTTATGTATGTATAAAACCACATTTCAAGGCCACCGTTGTGCGTTGTTTATATGTTTTTTATTTTTATTTTGTATGGATTGTGTCCACTTCCCATGACGACAAATGACTTGGAACGGTGGAGTAGTACAGGTTGTAACGCTGTCAGTTGGCAGTTTACACTTGAAATTACGGCAAATCTGTTGGCGTCTTTCAGACTAGACAATCCACACATCACAGCAACAACTACAACCATAGAAATAACGTCTAAAATATTTGCCTGCAACTGCAACTGCACTTGGATGGAAGAACTTTGGAATTCATTTGCTGTACTTGCACTTTGCTCGCTTTATCCATAAAAAGCTGGTGCCTGTCTTTCGGTTTGTGCACGCTCTGTTTTTTGCTTTCTTTTTATATGT
The DNA here is from genome assembly GCA_035042345.1 of Drosophila fungiperda. Lineage (NCBI taxonomy): Eukaryota > Metazoa > Arthropoda > Insecta > Diptera > Drosophilidae > Drosophila > Drosophila fungiperda. The sequence goes on from JAWNLM010000021.1 coordinate 1,846,459, forward strand.
ATTATTATCGTCGACTTTTATTGATGACTTTGAAAGTAGTTGGCAATAAGTTGCTACTTACAAAAATAAGCTCAAAAGTTGTAAGTTGTAAGTTGCAAGTTACAGCACAGATAAGCGCAATGGCAAATAAATCACTTGTGTTTCATATTCCTGCAGTTTATTGTAAATTGCAGCACCGAAAGCAAATTGAAATTATGTATTTTTATATACATAGTTTCCGCCAATATGGCGATGTCAAGTAATTTGAATATAAAATCAGATTTTGTTATTGTTTTTTGTTGTTGTTGTTGTTGTTGTCGCTCGTTGCTTCGTCTGAAATGTTAATTCAGTTTTTCGGTGGCTGAGTTTTCATTGATGTCGTTGTTTTGTTGTTGTTCTCATTGTTTATTGCAACTTGATTGCCGCATGACGTCATTAGTCAAGTTCAAGTTTGAAGCGTTAATTTATGTGGCGCTGCAAATGAGCACAAATGAAATTGACAAAAATAAATGTCAAGTCGAGCCTATTTTTAGGCAGCACTTCCTACAAATTGTTTAATTTATGTCGATTGTACGCTAATTAATGCGTATATTAAAGAATAAGCCAGCTGCTACATAAACTCTATAGTGTATATATATATATATATATTCTTATTTAAAAAGTCGTTTGTTTATTTTATGCAAACTCGTTTTAAAGATACTTTCAAAACCTTGCCACCCGGCTATGAGTAATAAAATTATGTATTTAAGTCGAACCGGCTAAACCGCATCAAGGTGTGTTTTTTTTTTAATTGTCGTCATGGGAAAGATTCAACTAAATAAAGCTATTTTGATTTAACTAGATTGGACACATTTTTTTTATTTCGTTCAGCTAAAAACCTGCCAGAGGAACTTCTACTTACGACATTCATTACAATTTTTTGTTGGTTTTACTGTTCATTAACATTCAATTAAATGGCGTGCAGTTGCCATAACAATGACTAATAAAAATGTATATTCAAGAGTTGGTCAACAACACTTCAAAAAAGGCAGCCGCGTTCTTATCTCTTGTTGACTTGACTTCATTTTTGCAATGATATTTTGCATACCAACAATTCCCTTGAGTTGTATGTTGCCGTATGCATTTTCATTTATTTATATTCACACTCGGGCATACACAGCCACACACACGCACACACACTCAGTCGGAAACAAGCACTTGAAATACAAAATCCAAAAATGCGCTTTCATCAAGAACCCAGTTGGACTTGTATTTGTGCTAATTAATATTACGTGCTTCTTTGCCTGCGGTTTGTAAAGTTTCTCATGTTTTTCGTCGTCTGTTGAGATAAGACAAGCAGAGCGCATGAAGCGTGCCCTGAATGTGAATCGGAAGTGGCCAAAAAAAGCTTTTGATATTTAGGGCCAATAAACAATGCCAATTTGGGGCAAGCAACAAAGAAATGCCTCACAAATTATTGAAAATTATGTGTTCTCTCACAGGAAGTGACTGAATCTAAGTTCAAGAACAACAACTCCAAAAAGAAGCAACTATTCCACTGAAACAGACATGATAAAGTTCTCAACTCACTTTTGAATGCCAATTCATTGTCTGCCAGTGCAATGGAGTGTGAATTATGCTGGGGCTGGGCCGCATTGGAGTGGTCGGGAGTGGGAAGTTATGGGTCGATAGGGTCACCAGTTTCAAGGCAAAAGTTAATGTTGCGTTGTCTTCTTGCTACGTTCCCAGAACACCCTATTTCGTGTATACATATATACTTATAGTAATTGTATTTAAATTTTAAGGGCGTATCCCAGGTACACTTAATGAGCATATCTAAAACCTACAAATATATTTGAATGTTAATGGTTAGCTTGAAATGACTTCCTGGCAGAGAATGATGAGAAATTATGGGCATATCAGTGTGACGAAATTAATGCTTTTATGCAATCTATCGAAAACTAATTAAAGCTAACACTTAATTTGGAAGAAAAAAAATAGTTACGCGCCTTTTAAAAGAGTTTTCATAACCAAGTTACGCGCCTTTTAAAAGAGTTTTCATACCCTCCACGAAATTGTATTTATTTGATGAATAGCTTAAGTAAAATTTTACAATTTCACAATTTAGTTAAACAAACCTGAACCGTAAATTTTCCATAAGCTTTTGTGTAAAAAAAATTTATATTATGCCGTGAGTTACAAAAGTAATTTATCTTCAAATATCATTAAAAAATATATTTCATATTTTTAAAGCGTAATTTCTTTATTTTTAGTTGTACGCCTATGAAGCAATAGAATAATGTATGCCTAGGTTCGATATGTATGATTTTTTACTAACAAGCAATTTTAAAGCTCAACTGATCCGTTTATACTCGTTTTTCGCAATTATATTTGGATTCTTTTTTATGTAGTTGCTAATGCTTGCAACACGCAAATGACTTCAGCTAAGCTTGTATTTCGTGATATATTATTTTTGTTTCTATATTTACGGCAGCGCGACAGATTTGCAACGAGTTTTCAAATGCAAAATTACGTCATATACATAAAAAAAAAGAAGAACGGGAAGGCTGCTCCGACTCCGAGAGTCACTCAATGCCAAAAAAAACCCATTTGGCTATTTGACACTGAATATGTTAATGGAAATAAAATAAAATAATTGAAAAGTGAAATGCGTTGGCGATTCGCATAGAACGAAGGCCACACAATCAGCCATTTTACTGTTAATCTTGTTTGCGCCTTCGCAGTGTGTTGCTGAGAAATGGATGAGAACCACAACATTGCCATAATCCTCATCATGAACAGTTCCTGTTTCAGTTGTAGTTGCAGTTGCAGTTGCAGTCTTTCTCTCTCTCTATCTCTCTCTCTTTTTGTTGGTAACGATCTTGATCTGGCCCGCAACAAACGCCGCCATTCACCGGCACTCACAAAGACAGCTTGTTAAGTGTAAAGCACTCTTCCCCCACTGGCCCCCTTCTCATACTCTGTGCCTCTTTACACGCTGCCAGTGGCTGACTTCGATGACTCCAACTTTCCGGGGCTGTAGCTGTTCAAATACAATTTCATGTGCAATCAAAATGAAAATAAAGCAAAGCCGAAGCAAGCCAAGCAAATTGATTTATCGGCACGCGGCAACTCGAATTGTTATGGGCTTTGATTGTTCTCCTCCTCTGCCCCCTTGCCTCCGGCTACCCCCCCAGTGCCCGATTGAGCTGATTGAGTTAAATGAAATTTTAACGATGGCGCAACATTTAAACGTAAATTTATATTTGTCGCCTGGCTCGAGTTAAAGTTGACTGCTTTAATTGGTTAGCGTTAGCCGGCGTTTTATAGCCTAATTGATCTTAATTTCGATTTCATATGCAATTGCTTTAAGTGACTAATTTGATTGGCAAACAAAACAAAACAAAAAAAACAAAACAAACAGAATAAAACGAAAGAGAGCAGCGCAAATTGTGTGTGGGATTCACATTTTCTAAATTGTGGATTATGCAAGTTTCACCAACTGATGAACCCGAAACGACAACAAGGTCGTCTTGGATTACGTCCAGTCAGTCCGTTATGGGGAAGTGTGGGCCATTGGCAACTGCTAGAGTTCGAGTCACGACGGCAACAATAATTGCCCCCCTCAGGCAGGCAACCGGCACCAAAATGTGAAATATATAAATTAAAATTTGCTCACATGTTGTGTGTGTGAACCGTTTTGTTACAGTTAAAAGCTAAACCATTTTACGACCTCTTTCCATGCCCTCTGCAAATGGGAAAACTTAATTAAGATGCGTCTATTTATGACTTATGTTTAATTTAGTTGTTGCTAGCAACTTTCGACGTTTGACTTTTAAAGCATATTTTATTTTCCATTTTTAAATGGCTGTTATAGCAAAAAAAGTCAATAAACTCAACTGAAAACATTTGTAATATACAATATACGAACCATAAAAAAAAACCACAATAATTTCGAATGTTGCACCTGAAAATGTCTAATTGATTATAGGTTTCTGCTTGATCTTATTGCTTTCCACTTCATTTTGCGAAATGATTTATTTACTCCTTCTCCGTTTTCAGTTCTATTTATAACTCACATTTGAATAACTTACTTGTAGATACTTTTTATATATATACCATTTATATATAGACACGTTGTAGCTTTCTCTGCTTACAGCCACGTAATAATCTGCTTGCCATAAACTGATCATTAAATACTAAGTGTGGAAAGTTGTTGTTAAACAATTTGCTACTGCTGGAAATTAGCTTAGTATTAATTGTGTTCTACTATAACAAATGCTGTACAAATTTTTTTTCAACTTAATGGCATTTAATGTCTCGACTACTTAGTTAAACTCCTAATAATCCAGAATATACATTCTTAAGCGCATAATAAATAATAATCAAATAATCATAAACCAAAGTACAACTCGTGACTTTTTTCATGAGTCATTAAATTGATATTATTAAAACTCTATATTTATAATTGTCTTAAGTTAAGGTAGATTATCTTTTTCGATGTGTATGCTGCGGCATTACATTCCAATTAGAAATTGTGACAGCAGTCTCATCTATTCCCATTAAATGTTGACAACCAAGCCAACAAAGTTTAGTCGTGCCAAGTCTCTTTGGCTAATGTGGGTAAATTTGGGGTGTTACTTCATATATGCCCTTAGCAGAACTTGGATGCATTGCATGATTGCCAGATTGATTGAAAGACAGCTGGTGCGGCACATGGTACATAGAAATTGCGTGCTAAATGCCAGATACAGATACACAAAGGGACTGCTACAGATACGTAAACAGATACAGATACAGATACACACATACACACACACAAACACATCTAGAGAAGTATATATATGTATAAGTGCATGCAGCAGCTATTTAACTAACTGCTATGAATGACAGAGCCCACAGCCAATCCGGCCAGACATTTCAGCAAGTGCCAGCTGCGCATCAACGCCAAAATACAAAAGGCAACAATAACAATAACAATAACAATTGCAATAATAACAACAGCAACAATTACAACAATAGTGCTCCACTTGAGAGTGCTGGACTATGGAATACCTTGTATGAAGTTTTGTTGAAATTTCATTAATTTTTCATCTTTTTCGCAAAATATAGTAGAGATTAATCTGACTGAATACTTAAATATTTTGTTCCTTATACTAATATTAAATATTCACAACTATCTTACGATCTAAGTGCCTGATATATTATTAATAAATCCAGCAAGGATCTTGTTATTTAATGATTTTCCAAATATTTTTCTTTATACTTATTTAAAGGGTATTGCAATTTAAGGCAACAATGCCAACAGAAGCAACAACAACAACGACAACAAATCAAATTCAAAAGCAGCGTCAGAACACAACTGAGCAGGTGCAATGCGGTGGCAGCTCCAATGGCGGATGCGATGCGAAATGGGGTGGGGGAAGGGGGGTCTTACAAACGTGGCATGGGAGATGGCTGAAATTGGAGCTGACTGCAACAGACTTCATTGTTCCCACAGTATTTCGAACGTCGCGTCAACCTAATAGACTTTTCACGCTTCGGTTTTAAATTGAGGCGCTGATTTTTAGCAGCTGATATTTTTACTTTTCGTTTTTTTATTTGTATTTTTTTTTTTATGTAGAGTTTCTCGTTTTATTTGCCAGCAGAAGTTTTGTAATTCGGAAAAGTTTTGCAAACTACTGACAGTCAGAGATATAGACAAGTGGGTTTCTACCAAAAAGAAGAAAATGGGTTTGGGGCTCAATGGATTGTTGGCCGCTTAAAGCGAGTTGAGCTGCATTGATTTAAATTGAGTTGGATTTAGTTGAGTTGATATTTGTTATTAATTGCTGGCAGGCAGCAAAAGGGGTTGCCAAAACCAAAACAAACGTTTACGCTGTCAGAGATACTTTTTATGTGTCCTGGCAAGAAAGGAGTTTTTGCCAACAGCTGCCATCGCAGTTTGTTTTGGCAATACAAACACATTGCTTTAGTTTGCCTGGGGGCAAAAACTAATAAAACAAATCGCATGTGCAGGCCAAATAGTAGATTCTGTAGATTTCTCTGGTCAATGAACTGCTCCAGAACTCAATAACAACCCCAATCCCACCCCCCTCAAAAAAAAACCCAAGACTGACGACCATACTGAATGCCGAAGGCTTCATCAGGGCTACGCCCGACTGACCAAATCGAGTTGGCATTTTAAGTGCAGTGCAAATTGCTGAGACGCTGTAAAGACGAAGCCGCCAACGCCCTGATTTCCCTATTCCGCCCAAATCCCTCAGCAGTGTTCAACCAAGGGTGGTTCTATTTGAAGTAGGCGTTGCTCTTGCCCCCTCACTCTGGACTATATATGCAATTTGTACGCTTATCAGCTTGCCGCATTGATTGGAATTGGAATTGTACGCTGGCATATTTATGCAAGCAACCGCTTCCGACAAGCGCTTAGTTTTATGGACTCCAATCCTCGAAATCAGTCCAATACAACAGAACACACAACGTGGACAACCATTGACCACGTCATGAAATGCCCAGACAAATAAACAATGATGAACCCCTTAGATGGAAGTACCACTCGAATATATATATAGACTTGGGGTTGAGCGTGTTCTATAATTACGAGAATGAGCTCTGGGAATGAGGAACCTAGCTAAACTCATTAGTCACTTAAATAATTATAGTAGTTATATGAAAATAAATCTAATGATGTTAGCTGAATGCAATGCCAACTTTTTTCTAATGAGTCTAATGATTTATTTCCAAAAAAAAAAAAAAAACTGATTTAAAGTTTAGTTTTTGAATGTACATTTTTGCAAATTGATTTGTTTTTGTTCAACAAATGTGACGACATTTAACTAGGTAGATAATTAAGTCAGTTAAGATTTTCAGACTAATCTTTTTATGGTATTTTAATGCTTATAATTTTAATTATATATATAATAATTGTTTCCTATAATTAAATATGATTTTAATTACATATCTTTGGTAGCAGATCTATGATAGTTAAATAGCTTAATTGGATTTATTTTCATTCATCTCGAAAGGCAAACGATTTGCCAATTGCAACAATAAATTCTCATTTTTTAATCAAATGAACGCTACTTAAATTTAACCACAAGAAATTACTAACTATTTGCGACTAACTGTTGTCTTTATTGTGTTTTTCCATATTTTGTTTTCTGTGGCTGCAGCAAGATGATTGTTTTTAGCGGTAAGGTCAAGGATTATTATACTTCATCTTCACTCTATTAGGCTCGTCCCCGGATCTCAGATTGTGTGTTGTGTGTTGTGTCTGCTGTCTGATGTCTGCTGTCTAACTGCACATTTGTTTGTAGATTGCTATTATCTTTACACACAGTGAAAGATACAGCTGCACTCAGTCATATGCCCCCCTCTGCCTCTGCCTCGCCCCCAATTCGCCCCCCTCTTTCTTCAATACCCACACACAAGTCAACTTAACTCATCTCAGCCCCGTGTGTCTCTGGCGATAGTTTTGTCTTTTAAAAGCCACCGCACGTCGCAAATTTCAAATTATTACTCGTTGTTGTTGTTGTTGTTGCATTTTGTTGTTTTTTTTTTGTTTTTATTGTTGTATTTTTGGTGGGAGTTTCAGTTGTTCAGTTTTCCATTGCTTGGCTTGGCGGCCGTAAGTAAAAGTCCAATGAAAGCGCCATCAAACAGCAGCGATGAGAAAACGCCAAAGTCACTTCAAAGTTGAAGCTTAAAGACTTTCCATACAGCGGCGTGCACTTTTAATTCGATTATTAAAAGTTTTGCATTACTTCCGAAAACCCAAAAACCAAAAAACTTAAAAACTTTGCTTCCAAATGAAACACGACTAAGACATAAACATTTTGGGATGCCATCAGCATCTTCCAACTCTTCTTCTTCTTCTGCGGCGAGTCTTCCAACGATGATGTTGATGATGATGATGCAGCAGAAATTAGTAAGCATAGAGCACAGTCAGTGGGGTTTATGATTGCATAGATAATGCAGCTTGGACGTTGTCATCTGATGGCGACGCGTGACAGCCAAAGACGCCCCATTTACTGTGGCACAGGGTATATACATACTTACATATATATATATATATATGTGGATGCGCTGACACTGGCATCAGGCAATGACGAGTTAATTTTTGCGCCAGCTCATGCATTAGTTGAGGGGCTCGAATGGAGTGATCAAAAGACTGACAGACAGACAGACAGACAGAATGTGGTCTTATATCTCCACATTGCATAACACTACTCTCGATGCTCTGGGGACATTAAAGCCAAGGAGTGACCACATCGAGACAACAACAGAAACAAAAAAAGTGGCATCACAAAAGGTCAAATTGCAGCGACGACCACAAATCCACATAAATATATACATATATAAATGTGGGTGATGTTCATTAGCATGAAGCTGTAAAAAGCACACGGAAAGGTAATCTTTGAGTGAAACTCAATGGAGAGAGAAACTTTAAGCTGAACCTTTGACTGCACTTTGAACATGCATTTCCTAGGCACATCATCCACTGCACTCCCAACGGCAATGTTCCCATTTTACTACTACTACGTTCCTGGGCCTGTGATTTTATTTTGTATTTTTTATTTCTTCTTTTTTACTCGATCTCTGGTCGATGTTTACATCAGAAACGTGCCTCAAGTGTTCCTGTCACCCCACAAATTGGACATTTATTTGCTGCTAGCGGCCAAAAAGTTGTTGAAAAGTGTTGGGAATCCACAGTAAAAACGGCGGTATAGAAAATGAGAAGAAATAAATGCAACTCTGCCATTTTTCTGTGGAATTATATGGGGCAGAACGTGTCGAGGATTTGGCATTTCATTGGCCACAACAACAGCATCAACGAATACAACAATTGAGGCAATGATGCAGCGACTTTGTGGCGGCGCCACCTCAACAAATATGTTGCACTTACTGGTAGGCTGTCTGTTTTCAGTTGTTGTTCAGGGGCGTGCTGCGATCCGCTTAGCTAATTGACGGCTGCCAACTGGTTTGGGGTTTTATACGGGGACTATACGCTCAACGCCCACAGATGGATAATGCTTAAGCATGCCCCGCCAGGCAACCAGGCAACCAGGCGGCAGCAGGAAGGCGGCTTAACTCAATTATGCCAGTTGCCGCACTGCAATTTGTCAATTAGTGCAACTGCCTCCACATAAGTAGCACTGAAATTGATTCTTTCCAACTTTTATTGAGCTACCATCGAATGATGATTGCTGATTTCCGATTCTGGTTTTTCGAAATGTTTTTTTTTTTAGGTCGAATAACATCTTTATTACCACTTCCTATTAATGTATAGTGAAGATCAAACTTTGATTATTTTCTTTTCGTTTAGTTTTTATTGAAAATTAATTGCCAACTTTCTATTGAACCTTTTTTAAAAGCATTTTAAAAATTCTTGATAGTTAAACTAGAAAGCAACAGCGAAGAATCTGAGTTTGCAGATAGTTAATAATAAAGTAGATCTGAGAGCAATAATTGGGCATCTGTCTTTGACATCCTATTACTGCACTACTTTCTTGTTCACATCATCTAGGAAATTTTTAATTAAAATTTAATTTTCTTATTAAACTAAATACATTTAAACTCTATTAAGATGGTGCCTTCGCTTCTGATACTTAATCCATTTTTGCTTTGGCCGTTGCAGAATTTCCTTGCCGCAAATGCGCAATGCTGGTGGAATGCCCCATTGACTGCGGCGACGCGTGCGCTCAAATATGCCGGACATGTGGCGCCAGGAATGCTGCTGGTCACCGCTGAGCCCTGCGCCTTGGAGGTGTTGCGCGGCGCCTTTGCTCGCAGTGTCCTCAAGCCGCCGGCCACCTACATCATCAGCTCTGTGGGTAAGTCGGCAACACTCAAATGTAGTAAACATGTTTTTAAAAATTGTTATGTGTTCAAATTCGTTGTTGTTGTTGTTAAAAGTTGAAAAAAAAACACCCAAAATTATATTCCTATGCTGTGCCACATTGAGCGGCAAGATGGAGGATAGTTTGAGAGGTGTTGCAAATCGTGAGCGAGAACTGGAACATAAACGATTGCTTTTCTGGTCGCGCCAATTAAATATGTTGCCTGAAGAGGTGCAGCAACTGTCGCGAGAGGAGTTACTGCAACGTAATTCGTTGGTGCAGCAATCGGAGGAGACACGTCAGATGCGTAAAGAGCAGTTCAAACGCTGGCAGAATCTCAACGAGCTGCGGTGGCTAATGTTTGAGGAGCAGCGCAAATACAATGAGAAATGGGGCTGTGAGGCAACTGGTGTGTCCATCTGGCACATTTTATCCTTGGCGCAAAGGGAGCTGGAAATGGAGCTGCCCGAGCTGTGGCGCACTTGCACCCGTTTTCCCTCGCCCATGTCCGTCATGGAATCGGAGCGGGAGCTGGCTGGTCGCAATCATATTCTAACTCCAGTGAAATCTATAATTACGGGCATGGGCTTCGGTCAATCGTGTTCCGGCTGGAATTTAGGGTGTACGCATCGGAAGGAACAGCAGCCCGAGCACAGTTACGCATCCAACAATAAGAATGAGCAACTGGAGCGGAAGGTGCAAACCCAAATAAAGCTTAAGGAACCATCTTCTAGTAGCAGCATATCTCAAACCGAGCTTGCATTCCTTAGTTGTACTGGCATCCAGCAGGAACAGCAGAAGGAGCAGAGTTTCGCATCAAACAAAATGGAGGAGCAGATGGTGCAAACTCAAATAAAGCTTGAGAAACCATCTTCTAGTAGCTTCCAGCAGAAACAGCAGAAGGAGCAGAGATACCCATCAAACAAACTGGAGGATCAGATGGTACAAACCCAAATAAAGCTTGAGAAACCATCTTCTATTAGCAGCTTGTCACAAACCCAACCAGCATTCTTTAGTGGGTGTAGCATTCAGCAGGAAGAGCAGCAAGAGCAGAGTTACGCACGCATCAAAACCGAGAAGCAAGTGGATCACACAGTGCCAACCCCAATAAAGGTTGAGAAACCATCTTCTAGCAGCATCTTATCTGAAACCAATATTTGCATATGTCACGAACTGAATGATATCAAACGATCCACTGCGCATTGGGACAGTGTTGTTCATCTGCTATTTAAAGACTTTGAGGTAAAGAGTAATGAAAATGTTTTCAAACTATCGCAAAGCAGGTCTAAACATTCTCTTGGCAGTGAGGAAATCTCGTTGAATGATTCTCTTTGCACATTATTCTCCTCTGATTCGGACGAAGAATCAGAGCAAAATCTCAGGAATTGGAAAAATGAAATAGCTCGTAAAGAATTGCGATTGGAATCGTGTTTTACTTAATATTGACTGCAGCAAGTTGAAAGATCAGAGTTGCGGCTGGCCTCTTTGCTTGGATACTTAATCACATTTCGATGGGTCTTTCGGTTGGCGTATTTAGGCACATCGGCACTGTGTCCATTGTGGCTCGTTAGCTGTCAATTAAATGGACACCTGCACGCCTAATGCGACAACACAACTCCCCCATTTCTCCCTTCCGCGGGGCAGCTTGCCTTTTTCACACTTGCCACGGATGGACGTTGAATGCTAGTTTATGGAGTCTGCCTGAACCTTGTCGTGAACCATCGGCTACCAACCAAAATCGATGGCAAGCTCTTGAATTGATAAATGGCCGGCCAGAGATCTCTCGGCAACGAGGCTCCTCAATTGCTGACTGGCTGGTTGGCTGGCTGCTTGTTCGTTGGTTAGATTTAGTCGGCCTTTTGGCGAACCCGTTTCACAAAATTAATAAGTTTCGATTCGGCTGCCTCAAGGGGCGCCACAAAACAACAGTTAAAAACGTTTGCCTGGCGGTTTATCTCTTTGTGCGATTCAATTGAGGAAATAGTATATAATACACAAACAAGCCTGGCTGATGTACTCATGTGGATGGAGGCACAAGGCACATGGCTGCTACAAATGTTCACTTGCGGCATGCAGCATCAACTCCATGTTGTTAATTAACGCCTGCAATGGCGTAGAACCCATTAGCTCTTAATTACCATAAACATGACAATTCCGTTCGCAAACAAGCTGCCAAGCAGTGCAGCAAGCAGTGCGCTGTGCAACATTGTAGCTGTGCAACATTCCGCTAGCATGATTTATTTGGCGCACGCACTTTTCAATTTATAAATATATGAATTATATTTTGTTATAAATAAATACATTTATTAAGTTATTTATCTTGACTGAATCTTTTACTCAGCCTTGTTTTGCGATTAAGTAAATTAATTGAAAACTATGGGAAAACTTTACCCTTTTGTCGGAATTTGAATGTTTAAATCAGAATTCATTTTTATATCTCAGTGTTTTTATCAGCGAATATAATTGCGTCTTATTATCAATTATCAATTATCAATTGAGCTGACAGCATAACTACAACAATAACAAATTGCATGCAAAACGATCAATCAGCGGCAATTTCTCGCTCAATTAGACAGCAAACATGCCAAATAAAAGAAACAAAGAAACGGACAGCAACTGCAACATCAACAACAACAACAGCAACAACTAATGTAACGAAATTAAATTCAATTTCGTGTTAAAGTGGCAAATGCAAACGGAACGGGGAAGCGGTGAGCGGGCAAAGAAGGGAAAATGTGGCATCAGACATTGCCAATTTGACAGCGGAATATCAAAATACAGCAAAATAGACAAATGATCATTTTATGTCTTTTCTTGCAGTTGCTGTTACTTTGTTGCAATATGCAAAATAGTTGGAAAGCAAGCAAATGAGGGGGGAGTGGGGAATGGCCGCCAGCTGTCGTTGACTATGATTGTGAATGCAAAAGAAAATAAAATAAAAAAAATATAAAAAAAAAACACAGACAAACATTAAAAGCCGCAAATCAATTTCATCACGATTTCTCGTTGAGATGATGACCCGCTGAAAGTGAAATGTGGCCATGGCAATGGCTAAAATAATTGTTGGCGTTGATCGATCCGTTAATGGCAACTTAATATTTGTGCCATTAATGAAACAAATGAGCGAAAACAGCCAGCAAGCATTATATGTTGTTTCCCACACAACAAACACACGCACACACACACCCACACACACGCACACACATTTTTGGAGAATGCAATACACCGTTAAGCTGATTCTCTGATTCTCTGCTCGCTGATTCTTCAAATCATGAGTCAATTTCACGCTGCCAACAACAGGCCAAGTGCGCATCAAAGAGGTTAACAAACCCAAAATCGTTAAAGAATCCGCCAAAGCGTAACCAGAGCAACCAAGTGCGCCAAAATTAAAAAAAATCTAAGAAGAAGAAGAAGAAAACACCCATCAGTACTCAGTACAATTCTTCAGCCAGCCGAGTTGAGTCAAGTCAAGTCAAGTCTTTGGCGGAGTTCATATTAACGCTATCGCTATCGTTTCATCATTGTCTTTGTGTTGTGGGCCCACTGCAAGTTCAGATCATCATTATCATGTTTCTCCTACACCAACGATTATTGTAATTTTATTGTTGTTGTTTCGCTGTAGTTCTTCTTCTTCTTCTACTCGCTTCCAGACTGTGACTATGACTTTTGCCAGCTCTCAGCTCGCAACTCGCTGATTGCCACAGCCCGGCCTGCGACTGCGACTGCGACTGCGACTGGCGGACTGGCGGACTGACGGACTGCCTTTAATGAGGTCAACCCGTTTGTCTACGGGTTCGGTTTCGACTTGGGGTTTCTGTTCACAGTCTTTTGTAAGTGGTTACGCTTCAGAGCATTTTGCGATTCGTCGGGAAAGTGTTCTCGCCCCCATCTTTTTCCGGTTTTTGAAATTTTTCTCTTTTTTTTGCATTGTCTTGCAAACAAATTGCCAGCTAACAAATTTCACACAATCAGTTTTCTTCTGAAAGGTACACACAAACATCAACAACAACAGCAATTTTGCCGGCCACATTTGGCCATTTTGACTGACAATATCTGGCATCATCTAGTGCCAACTTAAACGCTCATTTCTATATTAAATTGCTCGCATTTGCTTTTGGCTTTATTGCACAACATAAAAAACATGGAGTTTTTCTATTTCTTGGCAACGAATATCGACAGCGCCGTCAGTTCCAGTTCCCGTTCCAGGTTCAGGTCCAGTGCCCTGCGGCACAACACAAAACTCATTGACCTTTAACATTGCCGCAGGCGGCGGTGGTTGCGGCGTTTGCCAAGAGATTTTAGCCAAAAAGTGTCGCCAAGAGTTTTGTTGTTGTTTATTTTTGTTAGTTGGTTTTTTTTTTTCTTATTTTGGCCATCATTGACGTCGTGTTGCTCCTTATTTGCCAGCAACATTGGGCTGCTGTTGTTTGTTATTGTTTGTTTATTGTTGTTTTTGTTTTTGTTGTTGGTGTTGCAACCACGTAAATGTCAATTTGCATTTTGTTGCCTCCGTCGTGCTAAACTGAGGCGTTGCATAAACAGCAGCAGCAGCAGCAGCCGCTGCAGCAGCCTCTGTTTCGTTTCAATTTGTAACTGGCCTAAAATATTTTTATTAACCGACGGAAACAATTAGCGTCGCCTTGCGAACAACATACAAAAGAAATTGGTGCATGTAGAAAAATTGCTGGTATGCATTTTGCTTGGACAGGCATATCTTTTCAATTGCGGGACGCTGCTGCTACAGTTGCTGCCACAGTTGCTGCAGCTTGGCCTTTTTCCCCTTTTAACAAAAAGTGGAAATTGAAAACGCGCAAAAAAACAATTCAGACACAAAATCGTGATTGTCGTTTGCCGCTAGATATTTTTTGGCTGCTGACTGCCTTCCGACTGCTCTACATGTCCTCGTCCTCATCGTCATCATCGTCATCGTCATCGTCGTGGCGAGGTGGAGGCCAGGCCAAAAAGAGAGATATCTCTGCTGATTTTCGCCCGCCATAGGTGGCGCTGTGTGGGCGCCACTGCTTCTGTAAATGGGAACGAAGCGAGATTTGAGGACTAACTATAATCTCAAGATCTGACAGCAAATAGTTTGACAATTACTTGGCAGTAATTGGTTAAGCTTAGTTCTTGCACAGATGCAGGTATTGTTAGTATTAAGTTCAGTATAGAGTTGTTAACCCTCTCTTTAAGAAGTTAATAAAAAAAAAATAGTACAAAAATTGCCTTAAACCCGAAAATCAGTTTATTTTTAATAAAGTTTTGTGGGCGAAAAGTCTGGAACTTTTATACGACTTTTTAAAAACTAAACTATAACTAATTGTACAAATCAAAAAGTTCAAGTAACAATAAAGTAAAATTTTTATAAAATTGTGGAAATGTTATCTCGTATCAAAGTAATGCGAAATTATTTTTATAAATTTATGGCACACGATCTTTTAAAAAAAGTTAATTAACTAGGTTTAATTGCTGCATATTCATGATTATCAATTAACCATTGAATATTGATAAGAAAAGATGTAAGCTTTAAAGCCAGAATCTTTTCAAAAGGAAGCCTTTCAGAGAAGAACATTTACTGATTTAATTGCTGCATAGCTTTGATTGTTAATTGAGACTTGAAGTGCGTTTAAACGTGTTTTTTGTGAGCTCTTAAATATTTCTACTAAGAACCCTTTAAGCATTAAGTGTTGGCTGTTAAAATATGCAGCACAGAAAGATAGAGAGAGAGAGAGGGAGATAGAAGCTTCCATCTCTTTCTCGTCATCTTTGCTAACTTTATTTTTATTGGTATTTGCTCACTTCATAATACAAAAAGATGAATTGCTGCGGGGCGTTGTGTGTGGCACCTCCCCCCCTCCTTGCTTGGCCATTTGTCGGCTAATGCAATTAAAATTAATAAACGAAAATCAATCGACAATTACCGATTGCAATTGTAAAGCCGGCTTTTTGATGCTCAATTGTTGATTTCAAGATATTTGTTGTTGGTTTTGTTGTTGGCTTGTTATTTAGTTTTTTTTTTCTTCATATTTTTGGCGCTTTTGCGTTTATCGTTTAAGGAAGTGTTAATTTATTTGCTTCTCTCTTTTCATTGATTGCGGCCCCCAGAGGAGAAAAAAAATCAAGAAAAAAATAATAAATTGCCACTGATAGCTAAAAATTATTGATTATTTCGAAATGGACAGCGTTTAAATATTTATGGTGTCCGCAGTGGTCGTTGCTGTTGTTGCTTGTTGTGGTTGTTGTTGTTGTTGTTGTTGTTGTTGCTGATTCATTGTTGTTGCTTTTGTTGCTGGTCTAATCGCTGGCGGTTATGAGATCAAACAAAACAACGCGAAAATGTGCCAACAACACGATAGGTGCGCAGATTTCCTCTTTTATTTTAATGTCTTGCGATTTGGTTTCTTTTTTTTTTGCTTTTTGCTTTTTTGCTTTTTTGTTTTTTGTATTTTCTTTTTCTAATAATAATACAAGCAAATCAACAACAACAACAGCAGCAGCGAGGGAGAGAAAAAATCATACATCAAGATTATTGTAACTCGCGGCAATTGCATCACAATAATGGCCAACAACAACAACAGAAACGCAAGTCAGAGGCTGCAATTCGGCTAGTAAGACAAAAAACAAAAAAAAACAGAAAAAAATAGAAATCGCAAGAAACATTTTTCATTTGCATAAAAATGCATGGCAAAAACTACAAGCGCTAAAAATGTTTTGCCGCATGTTGCTCAGCGTGACAAGGGGGTGGACAGCGAACAGACCGAGGGGGTGGGTGGCTGTGATAGGGGGCCGTTTTGTGGGAGGTAGACGAAACAACCTTCAAGCTACAAAACACTTGACTATGCTGCCAAGTCGGAGCCGGCTAAAGCTGCGGCGGCGGCGGCCGCGTTGACGTCGCTTTGGTTTGATTGAACACAAGGATATGTGTCCGCCGGGCAACAGCCACAGAGTGCCAGAGTGGCAGAGGCAGAGGCAGAGTCAGAGTTGCAGTTCGAGTCAGAGTCAGAGTCAGAGCAATGGCAACAACAATGCCATAAACCAAAGTGCAGTCAAGTTAACGGCAATAGCAATAGCAATAGCAACAACTAAGCTGCAACACTGACAGCAACACAGATCAACAGCTTAAGCAAAAAGAGCAACAACAGCAAACAACAACAACAACAATAACAACAACAACAATGGCTTGCAACGTCTACAATTTGAGGCAAAACGCAACACTTTCACTCTACTTAAGACGGATGAGGCGATTGAGGGAGGAGCAGCTTCAGCATTGCCACTGCTGCGAGGGGTGGCTGGCACTTGCGGGTGAAAGGCGCAGACAAGATCGCATTGGTGGGAAAATGCAGCATTCGTTTTTCACCCCCCGTTCAACTCCCCCACGCCATCGATGATATTTATTATCATTTGGCACTGCTTTCGTTGCACTGCATCCAACGAGGCAAAGATTATCAAGTCCTCATTGCCGGCCGATCAATCAAACAATTAATTTGAGACATCCATTTGACATCCACTTAAGTTTTACAACTAAAACAATTATAAAAAATAGATTCAAAATATATTAAAAATTCCAAATTAGTTCACGTTAACAAATAAATTTCGTTTAAATTAATTTGAAAGTGTATTTTTAGAATTAGCCAAATATAATTACTGAAATTATGTTTGAGATGATATTGAAGATCGCCTTTTATTATTGCTTACCCGTTGGGTGATATTCGTAGTTTATCACTATATGCTAGAAATAATCATCAGGTATATTAAAATTAAGTAAAAATAAATTAGAAATTAGAAGTGTCAAGCCATAATCTGAGCAGAAGATTTAAATATTCTGAGAATTCTTTGCCAAGTCTATGGACAACATAAGTCGTTATTAATTCTTGTTTAATGTGTCTAAATTGGAAAAGACAATCAAAGTCAACGGTTTACAGCTTATATGGTTATAAAGCTAATGCAATTTATTTTAGCCAATCATCTGTTTTGCCTGCAGTTGAGGTCAAGGCACCAAAATACAGTTTGCAGAGCAATCCTTGCCAACAACAAATAAACAAAAAAAAGCTGTCAAATTTGTTTTGGCCGCCAACCAAGTGAACAAACAATCTCAAATGTTTATGTCTTTTATATATGGCACATGTGATATGATGTATGATATATGATATATACTACCAAATACTAAATACTAAATATGCATATATATTTTGTGTGCAGTGCCCATTTGGCTATTGTGCTGCCAATTTATGGTCAGGGAGTCGCTGCCAAATGGATACCAAAAAATTCAAATTGTGCCAGCTGATAAGGCCAAGGCACATAAATTGCCATTGGTGCTGCAACAATGAAACGGTGCAAGCCAATTTGTGTGGCGCCTTAAAGTTTCCAGATTGAGATTGAGTGGAATATATATATATATATACATAAATATGTATATACATAAATATGTATATATAAATAAATATATATGATTTGATTAAATGCATTTTCAAGCACAGAAAGTAAACGATTAACCTCAAACAAATTATTTGACGTGCGCAATGTGAAAGTGCAAAATGTGGCAGGTGTGTTGTTGTTGCTTTTCGAGGGGGTGCAGGGTCAGAGGAGAGGGAGCGGGACACTGCTGCAGGAGCAGCAGGAGGAGCCGCAGCATTTGGTGACTGGCAAATCCGTTTTATTTTTGTTTTTCTTATAACAATTTTTGCAGTCGCTCATCAAATGGCGCTAATTGTCCTTGACGATGATGACATCCCACATGGCTGTTGGATATTGCGTCTGCAGTGCCAAATTGCTGCCGGATACGCAACAACAACAACAGCAACAACTGCAACAGCAACAGCATCAGCTGCAGCTGTAATTGCAACAGCAGAAAGTGAAAACTTGAAAAATTATGCAATTGCCGCAAGGACGTTGTTGCCCCGAGGCTGAGCCAGAGACTGAGATAGAGTTCGGCGACAGTAAAAACAAAAACAACAAAAACAACAACAACAACGATAACAACGACAACAACAATGATGGAGGTCGTCACACACTTGGTCTCATTTTGCTATACGAGCACTTACCCTTCCCCCCCTTTGTCTTTCACTCGCTCTCTCAACTCCTCTCTGCTTTTGGAGTGAGTTACACTTTTGGTGCTTGCTTCGGGGGAGTTGATACTGTTGCATTTGTTGCAGTTGCAGTTGCTGCATTTTTATTGTTGTTGTTGTTGCTGTTGCTTGTGACTGCTTTTTGGAGGTTAAGCTGACAAGTAGGAAGCATTGTGGCGGCGCCTCCACAAATTGCTGGCCACAATGCGGCAGACAAGATTGAAGCCGATGCGACAACAGAGTTGTTCAAATTTTGTTTGTTGCTGGGTGCGCATTTTAATTAAGCATACGACGCGTGAACACTGCACAAAATACGAGTACATAGATAAATTATTATTTGCCGCATGCCATATTTGGAATTACCTGCAAAACTGACTGCAACATCATGTGCCGCACAAGTGGCAACCTGTGTGGTGTGCTGTGCTGTGATGTGGTGTGGATAGACGCTCCTACAACGATTATGATGATGATGTTGTGTTGATGTGGAGATAATGTTTACAGCTACGAGGTGTGATCGATAAACATATTATAATGACAACGATAACTGATGACCGACAAAAAGAGAGGGAGCCAAATTGGAAGGAGTAAAGATAAAAGCTAGTAAAATGAAAATATTATTGATTTATCATTAAAGGATATAAATAAAATAAAATAAATTGAAAGAAAACAAAGCTAAAAGGTGACAAATGATGGGAAGCTAATTATATAAAGTATGTCATTATATAATTAAATCAGTTGATGCTAATAAAATGACTTTATTATTGTGCAAATTATATAAAACAATTTTAAATTGAGAACATCTTTAATTTAGTCTAAACTTGCTAATCGAACACAAAGAATACACAAAAATGTCATTAAAGGAATTTTGGATAAGCTGCAAACTGACAACTGAAAACCAAAATAATAAATACAAAGTAAAAGTAAAATTACAATTAAATGGAAAATGATTAGACATTCACTTGCAAAGCGAATGCGCAATAGTTCAGTGTCAAAAAACAGCAACAGCCAAATGAAAAGTGGAACAAACCACTTAGTGGCACCACTCAGCCTCAGCCTCCGAGTCAGCCTCAGCGTCAGCCTCCGAGTCAGCCTCAGCGTCAGCCTCCATCGCTGCCACTCGACGCATGTCGCATGTGTGGCACTCCGTTTAATTACCTCACAGATGTAACATCAAAATGCCCAAAATGCAATTTGCAGTCAAGGTTTTTGTTTTTTGCTTTTTGTTTTTCCACATTAAACATTAAGCATTCGCTTTGGTTTGGTCAAACGGCCACCGACTGCCCGGGTGGGCCACCCCAAATGCTGCCAATGCTGCCACAAACTGCTTGGCAAAAATGCGAGCAAGTTTATATGACCAAATGTGGCTGTTGAGCGGTCAATCATTAGCCATATTTGTAGCCCAGTTTACAGTTTACAGATGCTGACCACCGTCTCTTCTCTTCTCTTCTCCTATCCTCTCCTCTCTCGTTTCAGGTGACATTGACGATTGCATTGTGACGCCGACGGTTCAGGGACAGTTCACGCCGCTGCCAGAGGCACTGTGTGACGTCATCATGGATCTAACAGCCGAGGGCCAATCGGCGACCATTGAGCATGTCCGCTGCAAGCTGGGCATTCGATTTCCGCACATGACCACGCCGGCAACAGAGGTTATCTATGATACGCTGGCACAGCTGATGCAGGAGCAGAAGATCTACCAGACCGCCAAGGGTTACTTCATCTTCACGCCAGAGTGAGTAGCTAGTTGCTTAACATGGCCTTAACTCTTTAACTCTCCGATCTTTGTTAGACGTCGTCGCAGTCGCTCGCGTCCGCGCAGCAATCATCACCAGCTGAACGGCGGACACAGCACCAATGGCAGTTTGGTCTACTCGCAGCTGGCGGAGGAGGAGCAGCAGCTGGATGTAATACCGCCCGAGGCACGCACAATGCTCATGTCCAATGCGGAGGCATTGCATTCGCTTTACGGTGAAATATCCACGGAACGGGATGGTGATCTAACCCATCAGTGCATACAGACCAATCTGGCTGATGTCATATGTGGTGGTAAGTTCTCTCGCCCTCTCGCCCTCTCTCTCTCTGTCTCTCTCTCTCTCTTCGTCTCCCTTTCTCCCTATTTTAAAGACTTTTAAAAGATGTAAAGTGGCAAGATAAATTTGCATTTTAAATTTTTGAAAGAAATATGTTAAAATTAAATAATTTACACAATCTTTTTTAATCAGATTAAGGCAAACAAACTTGTCCTGGAAATAATTACATACATGTTCCCAAGACACTGCTTGAGGGTTTTATTTTAACATGAATTTTGAGCAGGAATTTCAAGTCCAATTTTAAAGTAATGATTAATGGTTTTTGAAAAGTTTTATTTTTAATTAATTTTTACATGAATTTCGTGCCAAAAAATATTGCTTACAACCTTAAACAAAATAAAATCCAAATTACAACTTAGTGAAACTTTGCATTTATGTAATCAGGTAATCCCAATGACAAGATCATTTATCCGCGTGCGGCCAAGCGACGCAGTGCATCATTTCCGACGCCACGCAGCTTGGAACGACGGCACAGTTTGCGGCTCTTTGGATCATCTAAGCGCCTGCAACGCTGCGCCTCCACACGCAGCCTGTCCAAGACCTATGCCCAAACGCTCAACACGACGGACAGCAGCAGCTCGGAATACCAAAGCACAGATTCGTCATCACCCAGTGAGTTAGCAGCAGCAAATCCCATAAAACCTATGAATACTTAACACATCTTCTTCAGAAAAAGGATCTTTGCTCTCGAGGCTTTTCCGACGCAGTGGACGCGCCAAGCAGCGGCAGATTGAGACATATTCGGCACAATTTCCACCCGCCGAGTGGTTCAATTCGCGTGCCGTGCATCTGCACAGTGTGGGCACCCAAACAGCAGATCACGTAAGTCAACTCCCAGCACTTCGCACTCAGCTTATGCCCATATTTATTGCTCTTCTCCTCTTGCAGGACATGCCCGCTGTGCATACGCTGTCCAATTCGACGTTCTACGATGGCTCCGAGCTGAGTCAGCGATCGTCGACGCTGCCGCGCCGCCATCGCCGTCACATGTCCAGCGAGTCGACGTTTCTGATATCCTCCAGGGACTGCTCGCCGATACGCCGACGTTCGCCGGTCTATTGCAGCAGCTCGCTACCTCGCTCCACGCAGTCGATCCCTGCCAGCAGCAACAGCAACAGCAACAACGCCGTCAATCACACCAAAATGAATCATTCGTCGGCGACGTTGTCGCGCCTCCACGCAGCCACGCCCACGCCCCAGAAGACCGCACAAAAGTCGGTGATTGGCAAACACATCTTTGAGTGCTCGCCGGCGCGCTCCTCCACGCTGAAGTCTGCCACGCCGGCCAAGCGGCAAATGGATGGATTGATTATCAATGGCTGCATGGACAACAAGGCCACGTATCGCAGCCTGCAGAGCAGTGGCCCCTCCAGCCTGGAGTCCTGCAAGACCTCGATGCTGGCGAGTGGACCCTCCAGCATTGATAGCGGCAAGGTGTCCTTTAGCCAGAAAACCAGCGGTCACTCTAGTCTCGACTCGCAATGCTCCACAAATACCGCTGTGGTGGCACCCCCAACAACAACAACTACCACATCCACTGGAAGTGGGGGCAGCACACGTTCCATCTTAGTGTTGAATGGGTCGCCGCGTGGCACGCCACGGCATCAGGCGATGCGGGCGCGTGTGGCAGAGGCACAGGCGCAAAGGCAACGGGCGAGCACGCCCAGTCGCATCATGGAGGAGCTCAGCTATCCGCCAAGCAACGGGAATGTGCCCAATTCGAGCAGCAGCAACTCGATAACATTGCAGGTGACGACAAGCTCGAATGGCAGCGGACAAAGCATACCCAGCACCAAGATCTTTGTGCAGAACTCACCTGTGCGGAGTGTGATCACCCTGGAGAATGGCAAGATGCTGGAGAACTCGAATGTGTTCATCATTAACAATGAAACGATGACAAACGAGAAGGGTGAGATCATCAAGAAGACGCTTTCCAAGCAGACAACAAAAGCAGCTGCAGCAGCAGCAGCACCTGTTCCCGTGCCCGTGGCTACCTCGACGCCAGTTCGTCCTGAATCCGTGCCGGAGCAGCCACTCAGCGAAACGGAGGCCAATTCAGAGACATGCGATTCCATTTCATTCATCAGCGAGAGTTCGCCAGAGAATACGGCGACAGAGACGCCTTCGTATGATGGCGGCAAGTATGCCAAGAACACCAACAATGATGCAACAATGAACAACAGTCGCAAGCTCTGCCTGCAGCTGGCCAACGGCATCGCCTACAAGAACAATGTGCTCAAGAACGAATCACAGCCAAATTCACCCAGCGCCGAGCAGCAGCAGCAGCCCCTCAAGCTGGCTGCCCTGGCCAAGCAGGACTTTGAGATTGCTGGATCTGTGGGCAATTTGCATTTCTATGAGAAGCACTCGAAGGATCTGGCGCCGTCGCAGAGCAATCACAAGCTGATGAACAGCAGCAGCGATCTAAAGAATCTCTGCTACGAGTCTGTCTGCCAGCTGCAGAAGTGCAACATGAATGGAGATGAGCTGGCGCTGGCGCATCTGCTGCACAAGCAGTCAAGCAATCCGTTGGGCAGCGAACCCAATCTTGCACTGAAGGATCATGCGAATGACAAGTCCATTGACAAGGAGGCCATGGATCGGCGGCTTAGTCTGACCAAGGAGTCGCTGGAGCAGCATAGCATGGGCATGGGCAGCGTTCTCGCCGCTGGCAGTGAGGAGCTCTACAATTTTCCCAGCCTGACGGATTTGTCGTTTAACTTTACATCGCTTGCTGCGCGCAAGATTCTGCAAGGTGTCAGTCTGAACAGCATCGATACGCTCGTGGAGCTTAACATGGCTGCGGCAGCGGCGGCTGCAGTGGCAGCCAGCACGGCGCAGGAGAAGCAACAGAATAACCAGCCGGCGACGGCAACAACAGCTCCATCCGTTTGCACCGACTTTGGCATGGTGTAGTTCTAATCAGCGGAGCAGTAGTAGTGGAGGCGCCTCCAGCCAAACAGAGCAGCTCTGTTGGCCCTTGGAAGCTACTTCATCTTAGCATAATCATAACGAAACCTTAGACGAGCAGCAGCAACTGAAATTGAAGCAATTCTTGCAACAACAAAAAAACAAAAAAGAAAAAAAAACTTTGTAATTTATTATCGACTAACGAATATGGGATTATTTTGAATGTTTCCGTTAGCAACAATTATTTTTGTTTGGGTCTTACGAATTTTGTATTTGATGTATCGAAAGCAATTTTTAATTTACAGTGCCAAAATATGTTTAGTTTAATTATAATGTTTATACTTTGTATCCCCAAAACCAGACGCACCCAAAACCCCACTCGCAAATCATCCGAATGCATCTGAATATGTTTGCAAGTGCAATTTATTGTAAGTAGAAAGCTAATCCTTTGAATCCCAATATTTTTGTAAACTTCTTCGTTATCTCTGTCTAAATCCCTCCAATTGAACTCTTAGTTTTTTGTATATTTGTTTAAAGCAATAATTGTTTAGACTAACATGTTGTCCATGCAACCCTATATCTATATACATAAATACATAAATACATACGACATACACACCCCACACACACACAACTTACACACTTACACACCTACACCACACACACACACTCAGACATTATAAGAAAATTACTACGAATATAGAATTTAGCACCTACAACAATAAATACAATACTTTTGTACAAGGCCTTAATTAGTAGAGTCAGCAATAATATAAATAAGTTGAAATCACTAATATGAAATATAAAAATTTATACAAGTAAAATGTGTTCTTTTTATGGCTCCATTGTCCAAAACACTGATCGGGGCAACTAATGATTTTATCTTTCAGCCTAAGAGTATGTGCGTATTTCCACGTATTTGTCAAATGTTGTAATAATGCTGTATAGTGATGAGAACGACTACTATATATTCTCGTCTCAGCTGGTAAATATATAATAGTTTTATTGGCAACCTTTTTTAAGCAGGACTCTCTTATCTTATGGCAGGCACAGGCAGTGAAGAGTAAAAAATAACTAATGCAGCTCATAGATTTACTCACAAGACCGAACTGAAATCAGAGGCTGTTAATACAGTTAATCATAGTAGTATAATAATATAGAAATACAGGTTCGATTATAACTTGGGTGTTTCGTACCCGATCTTCATGAAAGTTGTCTAGTTGACCAATAATATTCACGATCATTACAAATAATCAAAACACTTAAAGTAATAACAAGATACAAAAAATATCATACGAAACTTGTTCAGCATATTTTATCAACTGCAAGTACATAGAATAAAATATAGTTTCATCAGTATATTACGGCAATGCTTGATTCAGCCAGAATCAAACGCCTCCTTCAGCGCTTTCCACCAGAGGACTATCGTGGAACCCGAATGGGACAACCGACACCTCCACCAAGAGGACAACAGCGACAAAACTGCAGCTACAAAAGCGACAACAAGCCGTCAGCAGAATCAAAAATCTATATTATATTAAAAAATAAGCTAAACTATACAAAATTAGTTTTAATAACTCACAGAAACAGTTCAAATTTTTTTTAAATTAAAACTACAAGGAATTGTTTAATTTGCATATTATGTATTATTTGAAATCCTCTGTCTTTCAAATTGTATCATTTATATTCTAGAACCGGAGACAGCTATTGATCAAATTGGTCAAACTTGTTTTGCCTATGTTAAACGAAGTGTTTATCTCTAATTTCTGGCTGTTAATCTTGATCAAGTATATATATACTTTATGGCAACGGAGATGCTTCCTTTTACGTGTTACATTTGCACAAAACGAGAAATAATAAAATTGAGAAATTGAGATTTAAAATGATAACACAAAGTTGATTGGTATTATTTCTTTTCATTTATTTAAATTTTTAAGTCTTTTGCTTTTTTTCATATATATTTATGTATATAATATATATGTATCTATATAGATGTGTTTTTGTGGTGTTTTGTTTTGCATACACTTTTGCGATTTATCATAATTATTATTTAATATTTTAGGTTTTGGGTAGTTTTGGCTCTATAAATATGAATAATTATAGCTAATTGCTTTTATGTTAATATTCCTGGTATATACACACGCACGCGGTATATATACGATGATCGTTTTTAGTTATTAGAGATAAGAATTACGTATAATACAAAGCGCGCACTTATCTTTCGTGGGTTGGTTGGATTTAGTGGTAGAGCTACGGTTTTAAGAATATCGTTTTGTGTACTTGTTGATTGAATTAGGGGATTAGATACAAAAGAACAAAATGCTAGCAATATTATTAACTGCCAAAGGGAAGGGTATTCTTAGCAACCTGCCTGCAGTTCCGAGTTATAAAATACCCGAGTTTGCGTTTATCCTAGGGGGGTATTTGAATACATATTTGTATAGGGATATTAGATAGATATATATATAAATGTAGTATACGTAGTATTTACAATTAGTTTTGAAAACTTACTTAAACCGTATTTGTTTGAATCGCGTTAATCGACAGAATATGTCATTTATATACATTAATAATATTAGCAGAGAACGAAGGAACATTTTAAGAATTCAAATTGTAGAACTGCTCTGTGTTTTTTCTTTGTTTTGTTAGGTGCTTTTGAAAAAATGGCGATCGGTTCGGTTCGGTTCGGCTTGGATCGTTTCGATTTGGATCATACAAATATCATATATGTTTGCATATATATAAATATATATTAGTTGCTTGCTGCAGAACTGAATGTACAAATGTTGCGCCTAACTTTAGACCTCTGTGGAGCGCGAGTCATCCGACCGCGATGCCTTCCGCTCGCGTCCTGGTATGCGTCCCATGACCACAGCGCCCGACTGCGCCTGCGCTTGAGCCTGTGCCTGTGCCTGTGCTTGAGCCTGAGCTTGAGCTTGGGCCTGAGCCTGAGCCTGAGCATGTGCCTGCATTTGAGCCTGTGCCACCTGCTGCTGTTGCAGCATCTGTTGTTGCTGTAGCAAATATGACGCCTGTGACTGCTGCACAAAGTTGGCGTGGGTATAGGCCTGCATCCCTGGAGCGGCATACACATTGCTGGGTGTGGCTTGCAGATTGAAACGGATCTTGGACGCTGCATTGGCCGCATTGGCGGCAGCTGCAATTGCCGCTGCATTTTCCCGCGATGCACTCGATGTGGTTGTGGATTGGAATGAGATGCTCATGCCGCTATCCAAGGAGCCGACGCTGCCACGTCGCTGTGGCTTCTCGTTACCAACTGGATGGAGAAAGATAAACAGAGAGTTAGCAACTATTGCAACTTGCCAGTTAATTGCAGTTAAACTTACATTGCTCGTGCATGTCCAGCAGACTGTTGCTGAGCGCGCTGCGCTTTAGTTGCGTGGAATCCGTCGAGTTGGACGCCTGCTCGCCGGCAGCCTGAGTGCCACCTGGCTGATAGGGACAAGGACAGACCTCCACATCGGCCACGCCACTGTCGCGATTGTCGGCATTGTTTGGGGCGCGATTGCGTGCCGATTTCTGACGCTCCAGTTCCGCCTCAATGCGCAGCGATTCCATTTCATCCATTTCACTAATGGACTCCTTGAGATCCTCGGCAAACTTGCAGCGATCGTGCTCGTTGCGCGCATTGAATGTGATTAGAATTTTGCCATCGACCTTCTGCGACAGCTGAATGCAGAACGGGTAGTTGGGCAAATCCAGCAGGCTGACAACGGCGCCGCAGAGCGGGAAACTGTTGCGGAACGTGTAGGTCACAGATGTTTTCTTCTTGCTAAAGATTTTGGTTATGACCAGCAGATCGTTGAACAGGAACACCTCACGCTGATGCACGCCAGGACGCTCCTTCTTGTTCACATCGGGTATCTCATACAATCGGCAATAGCAGACCAAGCGGCGATGCGGCAACGCCAGATTCGGCTTCTTGCCAACAATTGTCGCTTGGACCTTCATCACTTGGGTGACGTGATCGCTGCCTGGCTTGAATTCATCCGACTTGACGCGCTCAAAAATGCCACTGAGCATATCCTTGTCGATATCGTGACAGTCATCAATGCCGCGCAAATTCTTGATAAAGTCCTCGACGCGCATGCGACGCTCCGGCTTCAGATTTGGCGTATGCAGATCCGTGTTCAACATAATGATGGCAAATGCCAGCACAAAGATCTAAAGAGTTGCGGGAGGACACATTGAGTAAAGTAAAAGTCACAATTGGAATAGTTATGCTTACCGTATCGGATGATCTTAGTCGGCCGACAATGTCTGCATTGCATTCGCAGTAGCGATGCGAGAAGATCTCCATCAGACGCTCAATCTTCTGGGCCTCGCCGGGCATACGGAAATAGGCCTGGAATTTGCGCAACGCCACATCCACCTGTCGCCCGGACAAATCCAGTTCCATGGCAAAGCAACTCAGCACCGCCATATTGAACTGATTCTGTAGATTGCCCAGATACTCGCCAATCATCTGACGGGAGAGCCCCTTGCGTGTGATGAGGAAGCGTGCAACGCCCTGCGGCGTATTCTCGAGGAAACCACGACGAATCAAGTAGGTGATGCCCTTCTCCGGCTTCTTGTTGAACAGATTGAGGCCGACGCGATATTGACGCTTCCGTATCGTCTCCGACATCTTGTAGTTCTGGGCCACCCCAACAGCTGAGGCGGCTGCTTGGAGCTGCTGCTGTTCGTGCTGCTGCTGCTCGTGCTGCTCATACTGGGCAGCGCTGGTGTGCGAGGAGACTGCATGGTCATCAGTTGGCGGCACACCGCCACCAGCTGTGGCTGCCACAACTGCCGCCTGCATTTGGCCAGAGACGCAGACGCCAACGCCAACGCCAACCCCAACTCCGCCAACGCTAGTTGCCGAGTCCGCCGAATGCGTGGAGAACTGCTGTGAACTATTCAGGGCTGTGCCACGCTTCCACGTGTGCGGCGAGTTGCTGCGATCGGAGCCCAGATCACTGTTGATATTCCGCTCCGCTGAGGTGACGCTTGAGTCAGAGCCAGAGCTCTGCACGGATGTCAAGCTGCCATTCTCGGCGGTCTTGCAGAGTCCGTTGGTGCGCAGCAGGGAGGGTGGCGGCGGCGTCTGTCGCTGCATCATCAGCAGCTGACTCTGCTGCTGTGCGGTGATGGAGGAGGTGCGCTTGGGCACCTCCGGTGGCACCTTCTTGCTGCTGCCACCACTGCCGCTGCCCTGACTGCCGCAGCTGGGCGTTGGCGTCGTGCTGCCACCCTTGGGTCGCATATATATCTGCGCCGCCGAATAGTAGGGCGTGTGTGGCGAGTGTCCGCTAGTGTTGACCCACGACGCATTCAGCGAGGTGTCCGCCGAGCTGGCGTAGCTCAGCTCATGCGGCGATCCGTGATAGCTGGTGTAGTATGCCGCTGCCGATGGCATTGCCTGAGTGTTATAATAATGCGGCTCGGCGGCATGCAGCAGATTTACGTGCGGATGCGAGGCCAATCCGGAAATGGAGGTGTTGGAGCTGGTTATGGAGACGGGTGAGGCGCCTATAAAGCAAATAAAATTATTAGCAAATTGTAGTTCACTAAGCAGGCAAGCTTTGATTTGGTGGACAGAGGCTATCTTTGAGGATCAGCTAAAAGAAACTCAATAACCAAATCAATTCTCAATCCTCAACTCACCCGATTGACTGCGTGGTATGGGACTGCAGTCCAGTTGGCGACGCTCGCGCATCGACAGCGAACGTGTCGGAGGTGTCCGAGAGAGACCTGGCGAGGCAGCGCCCGGTGGACCAGCCATAATGGTGACACGTGGCTGCTGCTGCTGAGCCGCCTGCTGCAGCTGTTGCTGCTGCTGCTCCAGCTGAGATTCTGTGGTGCTGCCATAGGCAGATGATAGCGAGGCGTTTGCGCTCTCCTCCGCTAGCGTCATGCTGGATGCAGTGACCACCATGCGCCGGCTGAGACGCTTCTCTGCCTTGGCCATGGCCGTAATCGAGGCAAACTTCTTGACCATCATGTAGTGTCGGAACGCGCGCTGAATTGTAACCGCCGCATTGCGCGCCCGAACTCCGCCGTATTTGCGTTCCAGCAGCTCGATCTGTTTGTCCAGCAGATCCTGCGATAGCTCGTAGCTGCAGAGAAGATGGAGATGAGGATGGATTCCACTTAATTGTATTTCACAAAAACAATGGAATTTTAAATAAGAGTAGACAACTAATTGAGAGCAACTGCGTCGCTGCGTGGCTTTTACAACTGGCAAATTTGCGCACAACTGACGCGAGTTGTTCGCCCGCAGCTCCACTTGATAAGATAGCGTCTGCTGTCTCGTTCCTGGTGTTTGTTTGTGCGAGTATCTTTGAAATACAGTTAGTTCGTCAACGTTTTGCCATCGACCTGATTAAAATTCTGACATCGGGGGGTGGGAGGACTGCAGCAGAATTTGCTTATTGTTTATTATCATAAAAAACGACTTTTAATGTGACGCAAGATAGAAAAAAACTAAAAGTCAGCGAAGCGAATTGGCTATTAATTAATAGTTAAAGAGATCTGATTTGAATCAAGATTAAACCGAGGCAATAAATTGAGTCTTGAGCCTATAAAATGTGACAACAGAAATATCAAAACAATATTTGATGATGAGCTGTTTATATAAAAAAGTTTTTGGTTCTCAGCATTATTCTAAGAAAAGATAAGTCAATGATTAAATTCTCTTTAAGACAGAAGTTTATCAGCTGACATTTAAATTTAAGTACAAAGTTTGAAGTATTATTTAAATGATTTATGTTTCACGACATATATATATATATCTATTATTAAAGTATGTCTAAGCCTTTTATAGATCCCACAACTTAAAACAACACCTGTGGACCGATTGCTCATATGACAGCTATATATTGATGGATGGTAATATATTGACTTAGATAACAAAAGTGATCATATATATATACAAATATAAAATAATATATAAATAAATAAATAAATATATATTATTTTAAAATAAATAAATAAATATATATTATTTTAAAATAAAAAAATAAATATTTTGTATATATTCAAAGTCTTCTTCTGCCTTTTAAAGCGTATCTTTTTTTTCATTATCTTTTTTTCAAATTCAAAATTGTCGCTGAAACAAATTGTGTTTTTTTTTTCCTAGAATTCAGTAAGTCTAAAAACAAGAAACAGCAACAGGTGAATTGTTTTATTTTTAGCAATTATAAACAGAGATTGGGATGTATGCCAGATAACATTGTTTACACAGTGGAAAACTATCAAATGTTGTGTGGAAATACGCTTATCAATTACATCCAGCAGCACAGAGGATGCTCCAACTGGCTCTGTTTGCCAAGTATTCCTGCGACAAGTGCAGTTTTGTAGTTGTTGTTCTTGTTAAAGTATTTTGTATAGCGTCATAAAATTCAGTTGTCAGCTGATGGGTCCGTCCCCATGGCGCATTCCAAAATGTTTACATTTCATTTGTTATCGTGCGTCAGTTTGCCTAATCTTAGATATCACAGGGAGGGGCCTTAAAGAGGGGCGTGTGGTGGCTAGATGGAAGTTTGCCTGGCTTTACGTTTATATACAAAATTGGTGCAGTGCAAAGTCCAAACTCATTTGGCTTGACAGTTTAAGTCGCGCAACAACTGATATATATATATATATAATCTATTCTAATTGTTATCGGTTGTACTTACGCTGATTGGGCGCGCGTGCGCTTGAGAACATCTCCACCGTTGCGAATGGAGTTCTTTTTGTGCATATTTTGTGGATGCTGCTGCTGATGTTGCTGCTGCTGTTGTTGTTGCAAGACGACGGCAGCTGCTGCTCCGGCACCGGTGCCAACGCCACTGCCAGCAATGACTACAGCGCCGCCATGATGATGATGATGTCCATGGTGATTGTGCAGCAGGTGATGATTGTGATGATGATAATGGCCAGCGCCGCCTGATGCCGCCTGCAGTTGCATATAATGCTGCTGTTGCAGGTGTTGCTGCTGTTGTTGTTGCTGCTGTTGCTGATGGCACGTAGGATACTGCTGGATCTGATAGATCATCTGTGGATGCTGTGGTGCCGGATAGTTGATGGTAGCGGCATTATTATGACCTCCACCAGCACCGCCAGCCGCATAATGATTCTGCAGGTAAACATATCCACCGACGCTGTCCGTGGTCGAGCTGCTGGAGCCGTGTGTGGCAGTCACAGGTGCTCCAGCCAGATCATATTGGGTGGAACCGCTGCGCTCAATGCTCTTCGGGGGAAAGCTGCAAGCAGAGGACAAAGACAGAGAAAGATTAGATTTAGTAAGGATAATCGCTTATTAAAAACAAAACTTTCATTTGTGAATTTTTTTTTTTTTTAGTATTTAGCTTTTTGATGCCCACCTTTCGCCAATTATAAAACCCGAAATGCAAATAATCATCTTAATAATATTCTACGATCTTAAGTTTCTTAATAGAAAACACAAAAACAAACACAAGGAACACACAATTACACACACACACACACAGAGAGACCCACTTTTGAGCAGTTGGTTGTTTGTTAATTTTAATATTATTCAAATTGATATTTGAGTTCGCTGCTTTTTTCACGTAGTCGTTTTGTCGGTGATTTGTTGATTCTCAGTTAGACCGAGCCGCTGCAAGGGAAGCACTTAAACATTTTGGAATAGGCGGAAGATCGAAAGACGTCGTCGCCCAGCAACGTTCGCGTTTCAACTAAACCGAGAGCCTGCCCAAAGAGCTCGACAAGCTGCTCAAAATCGAGGAAGGCGTAGGAAGTATTTCGACTCAAAAAACGTGTTTCGCATACCTCATTATGTGTGTGCATGTGCGTGTGTGTAGGTGTGTCTGCATTTGTGTATGTGTGTGTGTCTTTGTGTGTGTCAGCTGCCTACGCATCCGAAAGAAAAAAAAAAACAAAAAATGCATCTGTTTTGTTTGCTACCCTTAACGAAGCCGTAGACAATATGAAGAGACTACAACAAAAGAGCAAATCCTAAGCGTAAAAGGATCCATTATACCAAAGCAGAGAGAGATGGGGGAAAAAGAAAAATGCCATATGGCGTAGGATGCGATGAGCTCGACGGGATTTCGACTAAAGTGAATTTGAAGGAAATGATTAGCCAACGTTGACAGACACACACAAAATATTCCCTTAGAGTTGAAAGTGTGATTTTTAAAAATAGAAATAAATATTGATTTGCGGAATTTGTCGGGGTAATTAATGAAGCTATCGATTCATCTGATTAAGCAATAATTATTGAGATAGCTGAGTGGAATGGTGTTGACTAGAAAAAATATGAAAAACGGTTGCTTAATCTATTTTCATAAAAAAAATCATTTATACTCTAACAAAGTGATTTTTTTTAAATTTCTCCTCATTGAAATTCCCACATAAACAAAAAAAGAACTCTTCTTGATAAATCGATTTTATTCTTTCTAAACAAAACCAAAGAATTTGTGTGATCTAATTAAAAGTAGAAATCGATTTGCATTGCATTGCTTAAATCATTGATTATACGATTCGTATAGATGCCTTCATGGAACGAATATATTCGAATCATGGCTCAGTTGGTGGCCTAATAAGTTGCTTGGCCAATGGCCAATGGCCAAATCAAACGCATTGAGTTACGGCACAGTCGAACAATGAGCAGCTGCATTTTGCACCTACCAAGCGGAAAGGAGAAAAAAAACAGGATTCGCAGGATAACCGGAGAGACAGGAGCAATGCACAATACGATTTTGTATAGACAGGAAAATATCATCCTTGTGCGATTGTTTTATTTCTTCTTTCATTTTAGTATTTTACCAGTTTTCCAATGCACCTGGCGTTGCTCAGTGTTTGTTGTCCTTGCTGCAGGTAGAAGTTGCCTGTCAGCAACAACAACAACAATAACAATCCGCTTGTTATTGTTGCCAGCTAAGCAACTTGACGCATTCTCCCCCTCTCGCTCACTCATCGGACACTGCCCCGATTTAAGTGCTCAAAAGTCCTGCTTTGAAAATTGAGTCCAGAAAAAAAAGAAGAAAAACATCTGCCACACGTCGCATGTAATTGTTTGCCGTTGCACATGTCTCCAGCTGTTTGTTTGCTTGCGGCATATCTGTATCTGTATGTGTATCTGATGTATCCGTTGGATACTCGATAAAATGTATCTTGTGTCGAAAGTGCGCTTTGCTCGCGAGCCAACAAGTTTACACATTTTTTTGTGGCAGAGAGTCGGATATTTCCTCTTTCTCTCACCCACCCACTTCCACGCGCCGACTGCTTAATATGCAACAAGTGTCGGCTGCGTCCGTCTTTTGAAAGCCTTTGGCGACTTGCGTGACCTGCACGTAATATAAGAAGAAGTGGCAGACGTGGCAGACGACGGCGTCGGCGGCGGCGGCGGTTTGCCTTTTAGCCACAAAACGGACCGTAATTGTTATTGATTTTATATTAGTGTTCTTTTGATGGGCTTATGCTTTATGGAGTGTGCCCCGAACAACTGTGCAGCAAAAGCACAAGCCAAAAACAACAAACAAAAAAACTGGCAGACAGCTGCTAGACAATTTGACAGGCAGACGGGAATTTATTTTGTTGTCTAATTTATTCACACCAAAAGTAGGCGCCTTCAAAAACAAAAACGCAGTTCTAAATATGATAAACATTTTTTTTTGAGAAAAAATAGATGCGAACAATATGCCTTTTATTTTGTTAGATGTAATGGTAATTTTGTTTTAATTATTTTTTTTTAATATTATATTTCTTCCTAGAGTGAAATAAAATGTAACTCTAATAATTGTGTGTAATATTACGGCACCGACTCTATTCCAACTTAGCTGGGTAGTCACTTACATTTAAAACACTTAATTTTAAAATTAAAGCTTTTCATTTTTGTAAATTTATTCATAAATAATTTTGGCTTTATCAGTTTGTAAGTATCACATAAATCAATGTTAGCTAACAGCGCTGCCAACTTAACAGCACCTTAACATTTTTTCGCTGCAGCTCCAAAGTATGCACTAATTTTTGTGCGAACTGTGTGCAGGTGAAATGAAATTCACCACAGTAACTGACACACAATACAATACAATGCGATACAAAACAAATTCCACAGCAGCCAGCGCTTATGATCATAAAGGCAGTGGAACTAACAACCGAGATAACGTTTTATACCAGACCAATTAAAAAAGAAGCCATAAATACTTCATAATACACTCAGGAGCAAAGCCAAAACCCCTCTAACGATAAGCGATGACTTAGTTTTCCGCTGCTTCTGTTGATATATGCGGCGACGCTTACCTGACAGCCGTCACATGGTGCGAGGTGTGAGTCTGCGTCTCCTTGTGGCGCGTTGACAGGCTCACAACGGTCACGTGCCGCGTGGCTGTGCGCACTACGCGACGCACACGACTCCTGCCATCGCCGACGACAACAACGATCGGCGGCGGCTTCTTCTCGCTGTCGCTGTACTGCAGAAAGGATTCACTGTCCTCGAGGAGGGAGGGAGAAGCCGGCACTGGTAAATGCCGGCGATTATTGTATTGACCGCTACTGTTGCAGTTGCTGTGGTGGCTTTTGCTTGTCTTGGACATGATCGTAGTCGATGATGATTCCAAGAGCAACAACAACGCCGCTTCACATTCGAAGCACTCGAGACGAGAAACACACAGTTACAGTATCGAATATTGCGTGGTGGTTTTGTGGGGCGAACGGTGGCGCCAATGGGCGTGGATACACTTTCGCCTTTACTTTTCGTAGGTTTGTTTTTGCCTTGTTGTTGTTTTTGCTGTTGCGGTTTCTTTGTATTGTTTGTGTATTTTGCTTTTGTTTTGCTTTCGTTTCATTCATTTGTAAATTGATTTTTTTTTGCTGCTGTGTTGCTTGTTATTGTTGTTTTTGTAATAATTTTCGAATTTGATGTTCTTGCTTTCGTTTTAATTTATGCACATAGACTATTGTTTAAAATTTGTTGTTTGCGTGCATGTACTTCGATCTCTTTGCCATTTATATCTTTGGTTTAGTTATGGAATTTATTTTCGTTGTTTTCCTCTCGCAGTTTTTTGTCGTAGTAGATAAGATTCTTTTGTTGGCGCTAAGCGATAATATTAGTTAAACACCTTTAGCAGACATTCCAAGCGATTTTCTATCTTTTTTGCGCATTGCATACCCGTTGTTAACCCAACAAACATAAAGTTCGACAACATTTGTCGAACGCCCTTCAAAAAGCACTGTAATAAATACACAGCAACAGTGACACAGAGAGAGAGGGAGAAAGAAATAGAGAAAGAGAGATACTATCGCTAATGAAGCAAGTGGGTTGCGTGACACTTGCAAAATGTTTGTATACTTTCAGCTTGCGAGAGAGTGAATTGCAATCTCACGACTCTCTCGGAGCGCATTCATTCAATCAGCTTTTGTAGCTTTTTAGGTCAGCGATCGCTGTGATCGCAAGTAAAAGTCGCATAGCTAGAAAATAAATGAAACTCTGCCGCCGCCGCCGAGTGTCGAGTGAGTGCCAAGTAAACAATATTCAAATTGAATGATTGTATTCGTTTATTCATATGTGAGACACACACAATGTATGCACATGCTATATACAATAAACATGTACAAGAGACAGGGATGTGAACCGTTAATTGTTCGCAAAAGCTTGGCAGACAGCTGACAGCTAAGAAAGCTTTTTGGCAGCTAGTCGAGCCGAGCTGACCTGATCCACTTTAATGGAGACCCATAAATCATATGGAAATTTACGTGAGAATATTGCCAATTGTGTAGACAATGGGCACATAGAAAGGAAAAAATAATATTCATTTGTTTATCAGTCTGGCAAGATCAAGATCGCTATGCTAATTTCGTATTGAATACGTAGGGAAAAGACGATGAAGCTGCAGAAAACCCCACACTTTTCAGCCATAAATCTGCTTTATTTTTGTTTTTGGCAAGTTCAAGAACCTCAAGAGTCTTTTTTGTGTTAATTTTTTTGAAAACGATCGCTAATGTCTTCATTATGAGCATTAACATGAAGATCCGTAACACGTCTCATATTCGTAACAATTCTAGACAAATTCATAATGACTGAAAGACTGTCACTGACTGTTTCGACTGTTTCGTCATTTTGGCCGCTGTTGCTCAGAATTTAGAACGACGAGACGACATGAAAATGCGGTTTAAGCCAACGAATTTCGCTGTGTCGATAAGCCATTAGCCCACCACTACTCTCCCTATGCCACTGTGTTAGCCAGCCTTGCCTTGGATTCCTCAACAAGTCATGGCGCTATTGGCCAAAACAAGTCGCCTACAACCAAAACAACTGTTGTTCGATTTTGTTCTAAGCAGAATTCTCGACTTGAATCGCCTCGTTCTACTGTGAGAACGCTGCCCCGAAAAACCCACTCATAAAAAAGCTTCCAATATGTTTCTGTTTCATTTAACAACTATCGAGATTTTGTTGTTTGTGTTGCCAACTTGTTTCTGAGAAACATTCTACATGTAATTGCAATTTTTGTTGAACAAGTTTGTTAGCTTTGGTTTTAGCGTTTATCGTTGGTTTTAATTTTCGTTATGCTTAAAGCTGACTGCATCCGCCACAGTGCACGACAATTGCCAAGTTGTTGCAGTTGTTATTATAATATTGTTGTTGCTGCTGTTGTTGTTATAGATAGAGCAGCCTTTGTTTTACAGGTGTTCCACTGCACGAGCAACAACATTGGTGCAATCAGTTCCAAGTTGTTTTGTTGTTTGCATTGTATAATTGTTAAATTATAATTATTACACACACACATAAAAACACATTCACTAAAGCAAGAGCGAAAGGGGGAGATAGCTTAATAAATGCAGCTGGGCGCGCTGTGGTTGGGCGTCGTCAAAGTGGGCTCACAATGGGCAGCAATTTCAAGCTACTGCTCGCAACTCGCAGATCGCAGCTCGCAGCTCGTCGTCGCTTTATTCACTTTCGTGGCATTACTAGCGGCGCACGTAATCAAACTCTCCTTCGCTTGCACTCTCTTTCTTTCTATCTCTCTCTCTGTCTCACATTTGCAGCCGGGCGGCTCCAAATTGAGCGGAAGAGGAAGTGGAAACACAATATGCAACAACGCTAACTGCACAACGCAACTGCAACTGCGACTGCGACAGCGACGCAGCGTAATTGGTTGGCAGGCAAGTGGAGGGGTTAGTTACACAAGCAAAGCAGCAGCAATAGCAGAAGCAGAAGCAGCATGAAAAACAGTTGAGATCGCCTTGTAAACTTCGTGACAGAGAGAGAGATTGAGAGACCGTTATTGAGTGCAGCTTTTGTTTGATTTTGGTGAAGCGCAGCACACCGTTAACTGTGTAACTGTGACTTGAATTTGTGCTTTCTCTGCAGGGCACCAGTTGCAATTGCAGCTGAGCTGGAGCAAATCAGCTGTTGAGCTCATTAAATGTAAACGCTAGCTTTGACTAACATGATTTTGAGCTTTGCAAAGGACTTTTGATCGCAGCTTTTAAGCGATTACTGGACTGTTATTTTTACTGAGTGCTTCTATACGAGAAGGGAGGGCTAAAGCTTATGCTCTCAGCACTTGCCCACAATTTCAATTAAAAAATGTCTAACAGATATTTCCAGTCGAATCCACAACATAGACACACATCCCAACTAACTACACACACACACACATGGGACGCTTTGGTCGTGTGTTTGCCGAAACGTAACGGGGCAGTGGCCGTGGCTTTTGCTGCTACCGCTGCTGTTCCCGCTGTCGTTGCCTGTTTTTTG
Source organism: Drosophila fungiperda (assembly GCA_035042345.1). Lineage (NCBI taxonomy): Eukaryota > Metazoa > Arthropoda > Insecta > Diptera > Drosophilidae > Drosophila > Drosophila fungiperda. The sequence continues at coordinate 1,885,043 of JAWNLM010000021.1, forward strand.
TTGCTGTTGTTGTTGGCGGCACTATTGTTTTTGTGATACGCGCACAGAGAAAGGCGATTTTCTCTTTAATTATATTTTATTTTTTACATTAAAAACATTGTATGCAATACTGCTGCAGACTTTTTTTGTTTTCCTAGCTTCCGTTTTGTTTTATTTTTCGCTTTACTCGTTGGGTTTTTTTTATTGCTGTTGTGGTTTTTGTTTTATGTGGCGATGTTAAATTAATAAACTGGCCCTGCCTTGACAACAGCTACAACAACTATAACATTTAAGCAATTGGTAAATAACAACAACATGCAGCAACAACAATAAAATACGAAAGAAGCAGAAGAAGGCACACGCGCTGTCGAGTCGTGATCTGCACATATGTCTTTTATCTATATGTGTGTATTTCTTCAGTTTATTATATTATTGAGTTATTTTTGTTGTTGATTTATTTCTCAATTTTCAACACTCACTCACTCACATAATTCACACACAAACTTTTGTTTGCAAATCAATTCGCGCGCAGCAAAAAAAAAAATTGTTATCCAATTTTGAAATTTTGTTGCTTATTTTGCGTATGCAAAATGGCAACCACAACAACAATCCATATTCAATAATAATGGATGCCAACAACATATTGTGTCTAACACTCACACACATAGAGTGAGCTGAGCGAGCCAAGTTAATATTAAACAACAAAACGCACGATCGGGCAGCGTCTGCGACGGCGACGACGACGTCAACTCTCGTTTTAAACAGAAAAGCGCGCGCACGTTTTCTCTGCTTGCTCTGCTGTGCTGCCTGCCTCGACGAAACTTTGAGAGAGACTAAATTAACCGACAAAAGTGCGCGAGCTTCCAAGCCGTCAATCGACTGGCTGGTTGCCATCTGTTTGTGTGTGTGTGTGAGAGAGAATGAAGAGAGTGAATGAGTCTTTTGTGTGTGTGTGTTGGTGTTTGTGTGTGTGTGTATTGCCAATAGGCAAGTTTGTGTGCCAGTTATTGTTGTGGCGGCTGCTGCTGCTGCTGTTCTAACGTTGTGTTAAGCTGTTGTTTTCAATTTGATCTACCAAAAACAATTGGAAGCCTACAAGCAAAACACTTGCAGTCTAGCTAACAAATAATCACACACACACATCTACACACACATATATATTTATAAAACACCTGTATTTACAATGATCATTGACGTGTGTACGGAGACACAATGGGACTGAGCCTTAAGGCAAAATTAAAATTAAACAAGACAAGTGCTTTTGCTTGAGGTTTTACTCATCTGAAAACCGATGCATTGCACCAGTTTATTGGACAGGCACAATTAAGAGCTTGCACTCACATCTATCTTTTCATTGTCAAACTAGTCAATTGTGAAACACTTGCAAAGAAAAAGAGGTGTAAAATTGTGTATGCAAACGACACACACACGCGCTCACTGTTAAAAAGGCGATCCCAATGGCAATAAACAGGCAGCTACCAAAACAGCTGCTCTGTGTGAAAAAACTGCATTAAGAGAGAGCGCTCGGGAGAGTCAAAAAATACGACTGAACGAATGTGAGTGAGTGCCAAAATAATAACGAGCACACCAGTACGGCGACGACGTCGACGACGAGGCACATGAGCAAACAATAAGCTGCGCTTACGTTACGCTCAGGTGACTCACGACCCCATGTCTGTGAAGGGCGGGCGGGCACTGAGCGGGGGCGCTTCTGCTGCTGACGTTTTCTCTCTCTCTCTTGCTCACTGTCTGTCTCTGTTTTAATGCATATGCTGTACATCGTACTCCGTACGAGCGAGTACATTATGGCCGCAGCTGCAAACGAAAACTGTGAGGCACTAGTAGTTTTGGTAGTTAGTCGCTTGCGGCGGGCTACTAACAAAATGGGATTCGTAATGGCTGAGTGGGTCTGAGACTGAGCCAAGCGTTAAGCGCAATGATGAGTATTCCTCTGCATATGGTTTTTCACGTATGTGTGTGTGTGTGTGTACTGTATGTGTTTGTACGTGTGTTGGTACAACAAACCATTTATATCCGGGCCTGCGGCCTGTTTTGACTTCTCATTGGAACTCGCTAGTTGCTATTGTTGCTTTTTTTTTTGTCACTGGCATCGTTAAAACTAAAGTCGTAAAAACCAAAAAATTGTGCCCACTGTGCCACATGTATATATAGTAAACTAAAACTTACAATATATATGTTTGTCAGTATATCTGTTAATATCTCGGAGCAAAGCTTGCAAGCTTGATGATGATATTAAAACATTAGGCACAAGGTACACAAAACCCATTTACCTTTTGCCTGACTTTGTCTCAGCTGTTATGAAACAATAAACAACTGGCAACGATGATGACAAGCAACCAAAAACAACAATAATTTCAAACGAACGAGGGTAGACCAATGAAATTGCTGCTAAATCCATTTCCTATTTCAATGCAGCGGAAGAAGTATTTAAGATCAAAACAGTAATTTTGATATTGTTTAAGGATTGTGAGAAACATATTTGTTTTGCGTTTATTGCATTTTAGTTATATAATTTGTGTTTCGATACACGTTCTTTTTGATGTACCCATATTAAGTACATACATGTATCGATTTATTTTTATTTCTAATATTCTTGCTACTTGCGGACAAGTATTTAATTACATTTAGTATAATTAGTAATCTTATCTTATCACATTTATTCAACACATGCTTCTTACAATCGCTTGAACCACCCTACCCGGGACTCGGGCTAGGCTCGCATATGAATCGTTTTGTGTACTTCATTAGTAAACATAGCGAATGTAGTTACTAACAATGCGATTACGATTACGTTTACTGACTCTCTGACTTGATAAGTTGTTGTTTGTTGACTTGACCTTAGGCTGCTGAACCCAATTTGTTGCTAAATATGTACATATGAATGAATGTATGTGTGTGTGTATTTGGTTGTGTACACATACATGGTGCATGCATTTGTCATAGGGCTAAAAGACCTTCAAACCGCCCCGAAAGGCGAACAACGATTGCGAGAGCTGCTCCCCACGGCTCTCTCTCCCTTGGTTTGTCTCGCAACCCTCTTCTACCTTACCAGATGCGTATTTATGCTTGGCACCACCTTCAACTTGCGTGTCTGCCCCGTGGCCGTCGCTGATTGCATTCGGTCATGGCTGCCACATGACGATGATGATGGCGATGGCAACGGTTGACGCTTGCTTTGGTGATTAGAAAGTGAACGCTGGGCCATGGACAATGGGAAATGGAGGCACTGGGCACACTGAGACAATGCTCCGAGACAAGCGGCTTCGGTTAATGAAGCGTGCCTATCCAGAAATTAGAGAAGGGTCCAATTGCGTGTTTTATCGTAGCACGATACACATTTAATTTTATTTTTGTTTTTTTGGCTGTCATTCGTTTTAATCAATGTGCGAGCAATATTTGTGCTTTAAAGTTCAACCCACATATACTAAATTGATTCACAGCAGTAGCTGAACTCGGAGACACCTTTTGTGTTTAATTGTGTGGCCAAAGTACACAAGTCGTGCCTTATAGGGTTCAAACACTTGTGCCCCCATCGCTAATCCCAGGTGAGCAGAGATCAAAACAACGCTGCGAGACGAACAGATTCACTCTCACTGGGCCAGGCAATTAATTAAATGTGTAACAAACGCTGCTGCTGATGCTGCTGCTGCGGATGAAGATGAGCAGCAGCCACAATGATGATCAACAGCAGCAGCAACAGTAACACCAACCGCAGCAGCTTGCAGTAAATCACATCAGCAACAACAAAATGGAAATGGGCAAACGATTTTATTTTATTATTTGTGCTGTTGTTGAAAATGATGTTAGTGGGAAATTTTTGTTTTGTGGTTGCCAATGAAGTACACGGCAAAAACTTCACTTTCACTTGCACTTCACGGCACACACACACACACACACACATCACTTGTTTCTTCTTGGCCATGAATGAAGCGATTGCTATGTTTGCTGCTTGCTGCTTGTTGCCGGTGCTGCTTATGTTGCTTGTTGGCTATTTGCAGCTTTTGGCTGCCCACTGGCGTTGCCTTCATCAATCACAAAAACAATAATAATGAGCAACGTGCGCCAGGGGCTAAGCAACAATGTTGTTGCTGTTGTTGTTGTTAGCTTGTTGGCTCTCATGTGGCACGATGTGATTGTTGTTGTTGCTCGCTTGCTTTTGCTGGCTGTCTGCTTGCTTTTTGGGAAAGTGCGCCCACAAGGGTTCTATGCTCGTTAGGCTCTAAATCACGTAGCCGGGCCAGCTCGCCCACGTCCCCAAGCACCCAACCCCTCCTGCTGGCAAAAAGAGTGCAGCATAAGCCGTGTCTGCTTTCTCATCGAATTGCGTTGAAGTGTTCATTGGAAAAAATGCATGTTCACAAGCGATTAGCAGTCTATTATTTACTTACATATAGATGTGTGTCTATTTCAAGCAATTGAATATCTCCAGCCAGGCAAGTGCAGCCGTCCAAGATTTGTGATTAAGATTATCATCATCAACATCAATTCAAGTGAGACAAAACAAATCATCAGCTTTGAATAATCAGTTCCCAAATTGGACATCATTATGTGAAATTTACTTGTTTTTGTTTTATGTCTATTTTTGGCAAAACATGACGCAGCTTTCCACAGAAGCTAATGAACCTTGTTAGCTGCTTGTCGACTGTTGAGTGTTGTAGAGAGTCTTGTGCAATTTGCAACCCTTTTCAATGATTTGGAAGTTGCGAATAGTGCATTAGCATTTCGCACATTTCGTCAGCTTCCAATTCAATGCAAATCACTGACAACAATGCCAAACTGCACGCTCCGTCGACAAAGCAGCAGCAGCAGCAACAACATTAACAACAGCAACAATTACCGCTATTGTGCAACCAAAAATACAGTAACCAGCCAGGTAAGAACCTTACTTTAGGGTGCTCAAAACAAGTATGCCCTGCAAAATAGCTTAGAAAATTATTCTCGTTATTTCTCTTAAAAGTTTACTTTAGGAATCGCGCCTGGTTTTTTAGAGAACATAAATAGTAAACAGTAATACAGCAGAGACGGTACCAAAAGCAACAAATATTGTTTACCGACTATAAATAAATGAGTATTTTTATCAAATTTCACTTTCAATATATCATTTAAGTCTCGCCAAAAACTTATTGTTATTATTATTATATATATCAATCACATTAAAGATTGCAAATGTATGTTTAGAAACTTATGGTATGTGGCTAATCAAAATGAAAAGGTTTGCGCAAAAATTCTCCTATCTATTGTTATTAAAAGCATACACAATTCTTGAGTCTGCTGATTACAGGGCATGGCCAGGCTAAAACATTATCGAGTTAGTTTGCATATCTCATTCACAGCATGAGCAAAGCTTCGACCGACTAACTGGAAGTCAAGAAATTTGGCACACAACTAGGACGACAACAACAACTGCAACAAGAACAACAACAATGACAACGGCAACTGCTGCAAGAACTGGTAACTGGTCTGCCGCTGAGGCAACAACTCCCTCTTTGCCACAAGCACACACACACACACGCACACACATGACGTCAGCCGGTTGGCAACTCTTTTTTTTTTTTGTTTAACTGGTTTTTACATTAATTTAGATGCTTTCTTGATGCTCGCCAAGTTTTTGGCCATAGTATTTCAGAATTTATTCACACATTTGCGTAGGCCTACAAACCCAGAAGCCTACTAAAAGAGACGCATTCTGAGAAATCAGTGTCCATTTATTAATATTTTTCCATTTATCAATTGATTTACTCAATCTGCCGGCAATTTACAAGCGAAGGCAGAGAAATCTATACAGAACAATTAGCAAATATCAAAGTATAACTTGAAATTTAAAAATAGCAATTAAATTAAAAACCTATCATATTTAAAAAGCGTGACTTTCGATATAGGAATGCCTGCTGCATGGTACACAGTCTGAATATCAGCAAGTCTCAAAGATCAGTCTCTATATATAATCCATAAGCATTTTATTAAATTAGACTTGATAACTAGTTACTAAGTATTTAGATGTGTATGGAAATTTCCATTTGCATAGTTTAGATGTGTTAATATGCAAAATGCGCAAAGAGTAATCATTTTTTTTTTTTTTTGAGTAGGTGAAGAAGCTTTAACGTTATTGATACATCAACAAGATCACAAAAGAGCTGAAATCATATTTTTTTTGTATAACAACAAATCTAGTTTGGTTGTATTTGAGTTAACCAAATGTTGAGTAATTCAGGTTTTTTTTTTATGACACTATGCAGCCGACCATGCAGTTCCTTATTGGGTTTGCGTTTATGATTTTGGTATTGATTTCAAAAAATGCATAGCTTCGCGTCAAGAAATCTTAAATCATATTAATTGAGCGCTTAGCTTCTTTTGTATGTCATTTATGGTTAGTATTGAGGTCTTTCGAGTATGATAATTACAACAAAGTGGTAATAATTATTATAATTGTCAGCTTCAGCAACAAATAAAAACAGTCATGGCCATAACGTAAGGGGCACATTAAAAAATGAACTTTTTTTTATTAAAAATGAAGTCAACGCAATTATTGTATTAATCTTGTTTTTATACATCTTTTTTTTTAATATTGTACTTATATAATATAGAATTTGCTATAATTTGTTAATTAACAATTTACATTTAATACATTGAACTTTTTGAAATGTATTTAATTTTACTTTAACTTTCTTCAACAGTAATGTTTATTTCCCTCTTAGATTTAATACAATACGACATTATATTAGGGCACAGTTTAAAGAATATTTTATCGCCCACCTGCTAGTTATTTTACATTATTATTATTTTGTGCGGAAATGTTGTACATCAATTAGACAATACTTGTAAATTGTAGTGCCTCAAGATAATGCTCCTCAGCAATTGGAGCGAAGACCTATTGACAGTTGTTGTACATTGACACACGTGTTTATCGTGGAATTTTTATGAGCGTGTCTCAGAGTGGGCGATAAACTTATATACACGTGTATATCTACCGAAAATGTGTATACATATACATATATATATAAATTTATATACACATGTATACTTGCAAAATGTTCATTTGTCATGGTTTCTTTTGCTGTGTCGAAAATGTCAGAGTTCAAGGTTTGTGTGTATACACAATTGTGTAACTGTTAGCTGGCAAATAAATGCTGTTTACATTAAATACATCCATCCGTACATACATACTTACATGTTTGTACATAGATAGATGAAAGTTATGGCGTGCAAATATAATCAATACTTTTCGCTTGAATTGAATGTCAAATGAAGCAAACTTGTCGAAAAACTGCCAAACAAAATTACATATTAGTTGTCAAGTGTTGTTAGAATAGAAAAATAGATTTAGCATTTATATAGCACACAATTTTATTATAGTACAAACACAGACCATGCTGCCCATGGTGAATAATTGAACGAGTTCAAGTTGAGATTAATAGTGACAGCACTTACGATCCACAAACGAATTCATAGCATACTTTTATGCTGTCATCGGAGTATTTAAATTGTGGCATACATTTAGCTGTCCAGTGAGTGATTAGCTAGTGTAAAAACTGTTGCCTATTTAAATGATTATTCGAGTCCAATTCGAACAGAGACAAAAGTGCATTTGCGTGGGCGAAGACTGAAGTGCGTCGGTTGCCTTTTGTTGTTGCTGTCAGCCCACCAGCCATGAAGTTCGCGCTGTGTGGGTTCCCCGGAGGAGTGGGCGAACAACTAATTGTGTGGGCACAAGGCGTAGGCGGCAGAGTATGGGAAGGGGAGTGGAAATACCCGAAACAGAGGAGATATCATTGATTTTTACTTGTGTGACCTCCGCAGCTTCAATGAGATGCTTATTGTGGGCAACTCTTGCGTCACAATTGGCCTCGCTGTTGCAAAGAAACCTTGAACTGCCGGCAACGAAGCGAGAACAGCGGAGGAAAGGGGTGGTTGTGGGGTGTATAAGGTTTTTTGTTGTGTGTAGCGTGTGCAAACTGATGCCCCACAAGTGCAACACGAGGCCAATTATCAGAAAGGATAATGCCAAAAAATATACAAATAGAATATATAAGTGTAAATTGAGACTTACCAGTAGATCTCATTGGAGGTAATCATATTGGTGGTCTTGTAGTATTGGGCGGCCGTGTAGCTACTCATTTTGTATATATATAATATATATATATATATACTCTTTATGTAGCGGTAACACGATTTGTGCTAGTTAAGGCAGACAGAGGCCCTTCAGTGCTGGGTCGGGCAGTGTCTAATGAAACGGAATTGGTTGTTGTTGTTGTTTTTGGTATTTTGGTTACTGTGGAACTAAGTTCAGTTTTGCATTATGGACGGTTTTACAACACTTTTGGCACCCAACGGTTGGGATGATTACGATGATGATTACGACGATGGTGATGATGTAGATGTTCAAAAATCAATACACAGCGGCAAACAATGTTCACTTTGATATCTCTGTCTGTGTATAGCGGCGGGCCAATTTCGCGATATTTATAATCACGTATGTATATATAAATATATATATGTATTTAGTAAAATAAATCTGGCATTATTAACGCCCAGTGGGCAAAAGGAGGACGACGAAGTTGCCGGGGTTGGCCGCAGACAAACGAATACATACACATAGACCGCGGCGACGAAGGGGCGGGCGAACGAACAAACGAATGAAAGAACGAGCGAAACGACTGCAAAAAAAAGAAGAAGAAGACGACGACGACGGCGAGGAAAACGGGGCTGGCTCCCCAACGCGACGGATTAAAAAGGATTCGACGACTGCGAAATTGCGATATATATGTATAAAAATATGCACTAACTAGACTCGACACTAGTGCTGCAGACTAGATCTACATGGGTCTCTTAATCGGTATATACATACACATATGTATATGTATATATATCTATATATATATATATATATATGTAAAAATATTACTAGGCGGAAAAGCGTCTGCGAAAAACTAACGTCGGCTAACTGTATTGTGAGACTGACTACTGAGCATTACTAAAGGCGTCGACAGAGCCAAAGCGGCGTCAGATAAGAGCGCAACAGAGAGAGAGAGAGAGATTGACAACGACCCTCTGAACAGTGAGAGAGGGTATAAAAAGAGAGCGAGAGAGAACTCGCTCAGATGGGACAGATGTGTGTGCGTGTTGTTTTCGAGTTGGTGGTTGCTTCTTCAAGTTGCAGACTTGCAATTGCAACTGCAACATTGCAACTGCATTGCAGGACAGCTGCTGCGGCAACGGCTGCTTCAGCTATCGATAATTATGGCCAGGTCAACAACAGGCTGGCTGCAGCAGTCATTTCAGTTGATTTAATTAATATCGCAATTGTCTGGCTAAATAGTTTTATGTGTCCATTAATATCATTACAATTGAAAACGAGTCCCATTAACAACAATTGTCGAGAGCCACTAAGAGAGAGAGAAAGAGAGGGGGCACTTTGCCATTGTTGTTGTTTTGGAGCGCGCATGGGGGGCAGATAGAGAGAGAGGAGAGAGAAAGAGAGAATGAGAGCGAGAGTGCGTTTCCTTAAGGGTAGCTGTGAATGCCGTCGCACAGTTGCAAGTAATGCGATAAACATGAGCGAAACGAATCCGGAATGTGTGTCTTGGGCTTGCCAAAGGAAAACAGCTTTAGAGTGCTCCTTAAGATGCTGCACAGACAAAAGGACAAGACTTAAGGGCAATTTATTGCCCACCCTTATTTGCCAGCCAAAATTGGGGTGAACTGAGCGCGAGCCAGCCAACTGAGCGAAAGAGCGAACGCGTGCGGCGTTGCCAGCTCAAATTGTGGCCAATTACACAGAGAGAAATTTATTGAAAGTGCCTATTAATTCTGGGCAATAATAAACAGCTTTGAGTTGTGTGTTTTAGGATTGATTTCTTATTTACATATAATTTTAAGACTTTATTTATTTGTATTTATTATAATGAACTGATTATAGCAGTGTGTATAAATATAAAACTTGAATTATAATGTTTATTATTATTGTTATCATTACGCATGTACATCATGTATTGGAACTTGATTTATTTATAGTGTGTATTGAAATAAACGATTGCATTATAGCTTTAAGTACTATATTTGATAAGGCATTGGGTAATCAAATTATACATTTTTGTTATTGAAAAACTATAACATTTATTGATAATAGTTAAAAAAAAACCTCAAGCAAATTGCAATTGTTTGCAGTTTTATTTTTATGTTTGCCATAATAAAACAAATTTGATTTTTTACTATTATACTTAATATTTGTTTGCATTTTATATTATTTTGAGGTGTGTAGCACACAATTATATATATTTGCATACCCCACATAATGCACAGCTTGTCAACATTAACAAATCATTTTGCACACAATTCACAGGCGTAGAGTTCTTATTTCCAGCCGAAACCCTATTTGAGACCTAGTCGAAACCATGCAAAGCCCATAAAGTGTCGAATTGTAAAGTTCGTGGAGCACTCCTTGCCACGGGCTGTGCGTGCTCGAGTGTCTGCGGGGCAGGCCTCTGTCTGCTGTACTTTCTATGGCCCCGTTGCATGTGCATGCATCCACCCACAAGAAAACAACAAAAAACAGCCGCAACCACTTGACGAGGTTGCCCTCCCCATCTCGTTGAGACATCCACATTGACTTCGCCCTCGACTCCAATTCTAAAGCGCGCTTTTCAAATATATAGACACAAGTATTTATTAATCGCAAACAACAACAATTGTAGCAATAATAAGAAGTGAGCTGCATACTGCAAACAGTAATTGTGGGACGACACCACAAACATTGCCACCCCCAAGCCCCTCCCTTTACCTTTTCTCACCCACTTCTAGCCGTTTCTCTGTGCATATTACTGTGTGAAAAAAGAGCTAAAAAAGAAGTTCAAACTTTGAATGCGCTTCTCATGGATGATAATAATAATAATATTGTTTTTTGAAGCGCAGACCAAGACAAGTGGATAAGTTACTCAAAGTAGACTGGGGGTGCGGGGGAATTGGACAAAGTGTGGGAGCTAGCTGCAGAGAGTGCACGACTCTCCCCCTCCATTGAAATGGGTCAAACGCATTAGCCGCACGACAATGCAGCGCAGCAGAGGAGTGCATCAGAAATGCAACTTGCAACCAACTTTGAACTAGATAAAAAGACAGCCAGAACAAACAATCAAACAGCAAGCAGACAGCGGAAAGCAGACAGAAGGAAAAACATAAAACTCACACAATGTGCTCAAGTGTAAACAAAAGCGCAGCAGCTAAGCACAAATAAAACCAGAATCCTCAACGCATCTCACAGAATTATCAACGAAATGAACGCCAAATGAAAACGGAAAACGGAAAATGGAGCTGCTGGCAGCCATAAAGACAATCAGACTAAGGGCGAGCTAGAGGAAGACAGCAACGACCAACTTCGAGTGGGCAAATGCCAGAGCTGAAAAGAAAATTTCCATTTTTGGTCTTCCTTCTCACTGTGTGTTGTGGCTGTCAAAACATTCGTTGCAAGATGACAAGTTATTAGCTGGCCGAGTGGTGCATCTGAGATGAGTTAAGATGCTTTGACTGCACAGCAATCATAGCTGGCCAAGTTGCCTTTTGTTCGTTGCCAGCTAATTAAGTATGTAAAATAATCGAAACTGTTGCATTACCAAGGAGCAAGCAGAAACTGTAGGAGACGTAGAAGAGTCGAATGCATCCCCATCAGTCAGTTGCACAAAAGTTGTGAAAATGGAGCAGCTGCCAGTCGAGTCAAGTAAATCCCCCTGATGATGCTCGCATTGTGCCGCTTTTTCATCCGTGTAAAAGTCAGCAAACGCTAAAGAGTACACCAGCAGTGGGAGTGCGAGGAGAGGAGTGGAGATGAGGGAGGAGCAAAAGAATTGAAACAGCGCACAGAGTGAGTCCACTTTATGATGCAGAACATGCTGGAGAACATGCACATGGCATGGACATGGAGGAGGCGCCTCAAAATACGGTCTTTGACTCATTTTGAAAACAGCCCGAATGTCATATTAAAATGTTAAATACCCTTGTAAAATTGTCTAGACATAAATATATTTAATTTATATAAGATTGACATTCTAATTGGGCAGCACAAGTATGAAAATTAATGGAACTTATTTTATAGCAAGTGTATTTAAATCATGTCACATACATATTACCCCTTTAACATTCTTAACCTATCTGCTATAAAAATAATGTCTAGATTTGTACATTAACTTATTGCACTTGAAAACAAATCTTATCTCATATGAAAAAAACCATTTTTAATGCCTACAAAAAAAAGATTGTTTCATACTAAGAATCACAAAAAAAAAAACTAAAAGATTAAAACTGTTTAAACAAGTCTTGAAACGCAAGTTTAATAAAATTAAAATGTCTGAAAAAATAAAAAAATATGTTTTTATTTCTTAAGGTACTTAGAGATATATAATAAATTAAATTCACCACCCAACATTTGTATGTGTAAATAGATAAGATTGATTTTCCGAGTCAATTTATTTTATATATACTTAAGAAAGTTAAGTTTTGGCAATACCACTATGACAAACTTAATCCACAAACGCTCAAGCATTATGTTTTTTAAGTACCTGAAGAAGATAGATGAATAATCTCGATATTCCAAGTCAGTTTGTGCTATATGCTTAGGAACGTGAAATTTCTGCCATGAAACATGACAAACTTAATCTGCAAGCGTTTATGCTTTTATCAGATGTGCAATGAGATGCATAAAACAAAAAAAAGCCAAACAAATATAAGTACACTGAAAGAATAGGTTTCTTCATACTAGAGAGCGTTGTGCCACTGGGAAAGATGTATAAAAACGCCCACAAGCCACCACCTCCTACATCCCACACCCGCATGCTCAGTCGGAGACCCTCCAGTGAGCCCTGCAGTCACTCAGCTGGGAGCTGCAACGAGGACAAGGAGTAGGAATGGGGCAGGGGCAGTTGCAGTGGCAGCGGCAGCGTCAGGGACATTGTGGCATATACAGGACGATGACGTTTCATTGTAGGTATAATATGGAAAAGTGTGCTGAGATTTTCCATCACATTCGCAAATTTGAGTGAAGCGAATGAGAGATGTGAAAATGCGCACAAAACTCACACAGAAAGAAACTCATCAGCAGAAGTCGCAGTAGGTTTTGGTTGCATCAACCAAATTTGTCAATGTGTGTGCGCTGGTGTGTGCGCTGGTGTGTGTGTGTGTGAGTGTTGTTTTTTTTTGGGTGCGTTGCTGGTTGCTGCCTTGTCTCTTTGTATGTGGTGGAATGCTTTTACAGTTTGTTAAACTCTATTTATAGAGCGTATGCGACGCGGCGGCCACAAGGAAAATCTGCGTTGTTGTTTTGATGTTGTTTTTGGTATATATATATATAAAGTATATATTTACATTTACATTAGAGTGGAGTGTGTGTGTGTGTGTCTTGTGTGTGGGGGCGCTTGTTGGCTTAGTTACGGCGAGCGTGTTGCATGCTGTTAATACGACAAACACGAATCAAGACTTTAAAATGCTAGTCAAAAAACTATTTGGAAATTAAGCTTGTGATCCAATTTGTCACGTCGAGTGGAAACATCAGCAGCAGCAGCAGCAGAAGCAGCATCCCAGGTGCCGGGCAGGGGGCATGTTAATTGGGTGGCGTAATTAAAATGCACAGAGTAAGAGGCAGAGAGAAAGGTGTGTCTCGATGGGGGTGCTGCAGACGACGATCCGACGCAATTAACAGTAACTTGATTTGCATGAAAGTGCCAATGAATGAGCCATGCAATAACTATAAAAGTGTAGTATATATATATATATATATATATATATATATTCATCCTACTTGGGGTTTATATATATATATATATATTCATCCTACTTGGGGTTTATATATATATATATATATATTCATCCTACTTGGGGTTTGGGTGATGCCCGAGAAAACTAAATCCAAATCGATACGAGAGAGTCTGTTTGCCTTCCCACGGCCAAACGATGGTAGCTCAGTGACGATAATGATGTCTATATTGATGTAATGATGACGTTGATGATTTCTAGCCACAAACCGAGTGCACACAGTAATATAATCACAGGTCCGGCAGGCAAAAGCAACTCTCTAAACAGCCAAAGAGAGTCCATAATACGAGCAACTAACTAAGCAGAAACAGCATTTGCAACTGCAACGACAACTTAGACCACAAATAACAAAAGCCAAACACTAACAAGAAATCAAAGCAAATTTAAAAAAAAAAAAACTCTCGAACTTTAAATGCACTTTATGGATCGATGGATCGAATGGATCGAATTTCTCATTTAAATTGGAGCGAGGGAAATAAATGCAGAGTAGAAAATGTGTTAGAAAATCAAAAACCTGTTGACTCATCTTTCAAAAAAGAAGTTGTTCCCACAGAATCCGTTAAAGAGAATCCAAAATAGGCTTTTTAAAATGGATGCGCTTTATATTTAAGAAATTGATATATATTAATATTGTTAAAGATTTAGTTTAGTTTGCTTGAGTTGAAATAAATGCAGCAATGACTAAATGCGTAGTAAAACTTAATATGACAATAAAAACAAAAAATGCCATTATCAAAAGGCATTTAATACAATTATTTTCACAAGTATTAAAAAAAAAAAGGGAATAAAAAAAATATGTAATGAAACTAAACTGATTAAGTGAATATCAATAAGCAGCTGTTTAGAAATGCAGACACAACTTATCAGGTTTCTACAAGGTGTCTCTGTTGCTATTAATCATCTATATCAATATGCCCCATTTGCCGGTTAGTGTATGCAACAACTGGTTGTCAGCGTTGGGCAGCAGCAGCTGGGGCAAGTAGACAGACGAGGAGGAGAGCGGTAAACGGGGCTAAATAGTATGACGACGTTGCTGACAATCGATTAATGGGCCACATAAATGGCTATCTTCTGGTTGGCTGGTTGGTTGGCCGCTTCGCTGGCTTGTTAGCTGTTCTTGTTGCTGTTGTTGCTGCTTGACCAACTTGGCGGTTTGTTGGCTCTAAAAATTAAATTCGCTTTCAATTTGCATGATTTTGTAGTACGTTTTTTTTTTGTCGATTTCGCTTTTAAAAACTTTGTATGAATGAAATCGACATAAGCAGGAGCTTTAAAAACAAAATACATGTAAATACAATATGTATTTGTATATATATATATATATATATATATATATATATATTCGTATTCATTGTGGGCGTTTATTGAATGCGTTCACAGCGGCGCCGTTGCGACGAAGCTTTTTGGAGTTTTTGGCTGTCGCTGCTGGTCACCAATCAACGCGGCATGGCCGAGGCAAGGAGGAAGGGGCATGCAGAGGGGGTAGTGCATTGACGTTGGCGAGTGGACAGCAACACTGCTTCAAGTTGTTAAGGCTGCAGCAGCTGAGAGAGCTAAGGTCAAGCCCCGAATGCCTCTGGCGATGAGTGATGAGCAAAAGTTTTGTTGTTTCTGTTGTTGTTGCTGCTGTTGTGGCATGTGACACAAAGCCCAAATATTGAAATAGACAAGAAAAACCTAAAAATATAAATCGCAAAGCGTTTGTTGTCGATGCGCCTACACACAGATAAACGCACACACGCACACACACTAACACAGACCAACACACACACACAGCTGTTAAATTTACGTGCTTTTAATTTTCGACAAAATTAAATTTGAATATTGGGATTGCTAGTGGCAAGGGGAATGGGCGCCCCATGATGTCGCTGCACTCTAAGACCTCTAAAGTGTTGAACGAAGGCGTCAGTGGGGTGTCGTGTATGTGTGTGTGTGTGTAACAGCATTGGTGTGCGTGAAAATTAAGCAACGACGCATTTTCTTGGCACCATCAGCAATTGGGGCGTGCTATTGCTCGCTTTGCAGAGGAGAGTGCGTGGTGGGGTCAGCCGAGGGAAGTACCAAAAGATACTCGTGATACTCGAAAGATACTCTCTAACAACACACAATTTGGGTCAATGTACAACAACAACAATGACAGCAGAAACAGCAATACAATCCAATACAACGCTGGCCGTTTATCAAAATACGCACTTTTTTTTAAATTTTTTAACAAATTTCATTTTTCCTTTAAAAAATCAGCTACATCAACAAAATAAGTCAATGCATCTTATTAATTGCTGTTTGGAAATAAATTTTCTTTTTTGCTCGAAACTATTTTAATGGCTGGCGCCGTTAATTGATTGACAGCTTTGGGCGGATTCAGGCGCCCTTAACAAATGACTCCAAAGTGGCGAAACGTGGAAAATGAGTGTGAAAAAGTGCCACTAACTAAATGCAGCTGGTAATGATTGCAAAAGCACTGAAAACAGAAAACGGAAGTGCCTGTCAGTTGTTGCCAGCCACATTCCTAAGGCATTTCCTACAATCCAAGTCAAGATATATGTTTAAAAGAGAGCACTTTGCTGCTGCTTATGGAATGACTGGAAGCAACTAGTAGGTTTCCGACAGTTTCCGCTTCCATACATCTGTTGTGGAGATAATGAACTTAATCTTATCTGTAGATAAGATTTACCAAATATTGACTTAAATTGATGATGCTAATGTTGAGCACGGGTTTATTTACTTTGCTCTTGGGTGATGTTCTATGATGTATGTGCATAAAAATAGCTATTTAAATTTAGATAACAATTAAGCTGATTAAGTCGAGGTAGCTCGACCAGTAGATACCGTAAACACACCATATAAATATTTAGTTTGTTAAATACGAAACTAAGTGGTGGCTTGGCCAAATTTGAATTTTTCCATCTTTAGCCCTTAATTTTTGAGATTGACGATGTCATACTTGACTTGACTCTGATCAAGAATATATATTAAAGTGTGTGGAAATGCTTGATTTTTCCTATTTTTGCATAAATTCATAACTCTCTTTTAATCATATTTAATGCGTGTGTCATAATAATCCTATTGAGCTTTTTTAGCAACTGATTTGTGTGCTAATAAAAAGATCATTTAAAATTAGATTTGAAACTTTTTATTTGTATTTTGAACAATATGTTAACAGTTAACACACCAAATTTAAAAAACGTGGGTTTAAATGGTCTAAAACACTCAACTCTGAACCATAAAAAACATTATTCAATATGATTTAAATTCATCGTAAAACATAACACTAAAAAGCCACTGTTCAATATGAATTAAGCTCATCGTAAAACGTAGATTTTAAACACCCATGAAACTGCTGCTTTAATGCGATTTTCACAAATTCTCGACTATTCTTTTACTTAGATGAAACATATAAATTTGCTGTTAGATGTGTTATGGGCACGGACTTTAGGTAAAAAAGAACGAGCGGTTCAAGTAACTGGTCTGGTTTACACTTATTAAATCAAAGTAAATCCCACAGTTATTGTTTTTCATTTTTGGTTCTTCTTTATTTGCCTAACAAACCAAATAGCATGGAAATTTTGCCATTTTTGGGTCACGCATTGCGCAGGCGCGACTGGTACTGGGACTGAAGAACTAGGCCGATGATCGTGGATGTTGTTTGTTATAGGCATGTTGCCTCTTGTTGTTGTTGAACTGACATGAAGACAAGCGCTGCACGATTCGGAAGTTGGCAACCACTTTAAGGAGCCACAGCAAATGTACGATTTTTACAAGCTTTACAGTTAGTGTGGCAGTTCAATTTACATGGCACATCAATCATTGTCAAAGCAATAAACTGACATATGGTAAATGCAACAGAGTTTTTACCAAATTGATTACATTTCGCGTCTTTGTGTAGTCGAAAACTAATCCGCTAAGTCTGAAGACTTAAGCTCGCTGGTTATGTTTGGCAAAGCGCTTTTGTCATGTGAAATTCGCAGTGGAAGCGAAGGCCAATAACAAAAGTTATGAATACAAACTAAAACAACAACAAAAACAACAATAACTCAAATGCGAACGCCAATGGCAGTGTTTATTAAACATATCAAAATGATATAGACAAGTGATTTTAATTATTATTCTTTGCTGCTGTTCGCACGATGATCTCATTTTTCAATTGAAAACTTTGGCGGCTCATGTGAAAAGTTTTTGTTTATCGTATGCGTAAAAAATACACGCAAAAGCAACATATTATTGTCTATATACATAAATTTTTTACGAGCTGTAGTTTAAAAAGCTTTTGGGGGACTCAGTCTTCCGCCTGCTTGTTGCACGCTTAGATCAGCACTGCTATCTGACTCCGCCTACCCCGTTTTTCACGCCCCCTCTTTAGCACATAGTGCATGTCCATTTAGCATAAATTTTAATTAAAAATTACAACAGAAAGATATAAAAAAAAATCATTTGCAGCACGCATGTTTTTGCTCCCTAGCAACGCATGTCGCATGCAAATGAAGAGAGTAGTAAAATTATCTTTTGATATAGGGAGAGTGCCTCAAACGAAGTTAAAATACACTTACCCCTTATGTAGACACTTATATAATTTAGTCTTGAAATTTAAAGATTTGTTTCCGACACTATAAATTATATATTCTCCATTTATTTTAATAAGTAGAACTTGCTCCATTCTGAATCTGCCTTCAAAATCTTAATTGTTATTTCTTAATTAAATATGAACAACATTTGAACAAGAAATCATCAACAAAGAATTAGAATAAATTATAATTATTTCATAGGAACAATCGCTCAATTTCTTTACAGTTTTAGATGACGACAGGTTGACTCCAGTCTGCAAGAGTATTTAATCTTCGTTCTCTCATATATATATGTCTGAAGTCAGGTTTAAATGCACAAATGCAGTTATATAATTTACATTAATGGCTAACAGATCGCGTATGTATAATTAACTTTTACTATTAAACAGTGTATATTTAAATAAATAACCATGTAAAGAGTTGTTTTTGAAATGCTTTTAGTCGCAACAAGAGTAAAAGTGTAAAAAGCAGACAGCTTTATGCATTGGCTAATATACAATCAATCAGAACACACCTTAATTTTATAGTTATTTTTCCAAGTGCTGCAAATTGCTCAACTCATTTTACTTATTAAAATTATAAACATATGGTTAACTTTTATTTGCGACTGTGCAAATAATAATCTAAAATTATTATATATACAATTATTTACGTAATTCAATAGAATTTAGCAATAGAACACGTAAAGTCGATAAAACACAACCATTTTGAGATAAAAAGAGAAAAAAGTTATGTACAAAATAAACTATTTATTCTTGCATTGCCTATCTACAATGACATTATAATTATATTATTTATTGAGTGTGTTATATTTATAGCTGGTCAATTTCCTGCAAGTTGCTACAAAAAATTATTGGACACTCTTTTTTGAGTGGAATTTCACCCACTTACTGATTACCCATGTCTTTCTTCCTCTTTTTTGATAGTTTGTAGTTTGTGCACATCCAAAGAAAAAAGAGTGTTGCTCAGCCTTTCATCCCTTTGTGCCAGTAACTATCGCTCATTCACAATCTCTGTGCCTCCTCCTCCCCTCCCACCACATCTGACAGAGTCGTGATGAGCCGCTTAAAAGGGGCGTATAAAATTAATAGACTCTCCAACTAGCTTAATTATCGCACTCAGCAGACATTTTAAAATGGGCAAATGTTTTGCTTTTTCTTTTTCGCTTTTTTCTTTCTATGCAGGCATTTCCATAGCAGACAACACACAACCAGAGCTGGTGGCTGGCTTTATTAGTTGATGATAACTTGGCTAATTAGTTGTTGGACTGACAGCGGCACTAGGCGAAAAGCCAACGACATTGTGAATTGTGTTGGTTGACCAAAACAAAAAAAAAAACCATAACCAACAACCGCGACAACAACTTTATTTGAGCTACCCGCGCATTTTCAACGTTTTCATCTTGAGAATTTTTTTTGTTGTTTATTTAATATTTAATGCTTAAGCGAAGGTTAACAACGCCAAATATTTTGCACAAGAACATTTCAAGACGATCTCTGCTAAGTAGAGGTTAAGCGGGCAAATAAAAAAAAATAAATTAGAGAAAATAAAACACAAAACAAAGGCAGAAAACAACAGTTAGTAAATAACTGAACAACACTTGCGCTTATTTGCGTAAATGGGTTCAACGCTGGGCATGACCACAAGGCAAAACAAACCCAATTAACCCACAACTTGGCTATCTATCTAGCGTTGTAGTTGTCGTAGTTGTTGTTTATACTTAAATTATGTGTAGTTATTTTTGGTATCTATGAATCTCAATGCCGATATGTGTCGCTGGCTTCGTGTCAATTTATCTTTGGGTTACTTTGCGCGTTTGCTTTGCATTTAGTGCGGGTAATCTCTGATTTAATTTGTGTGCAGCCAGCAGTTGGTTAGCGTTGGGGAGAGTCTGGTCGTAACAAATGTTTTTATGCATGCACATATAAAAGATATATTAAGTAGATTGATTGCGGTTACGATTAAAATTACACACTTGTTACTGATAAATTTGTGAAAAGCAGTTGATTGGCATTTGAACAGGCTCGTAAATAGGATTTATATTTTTAACTATGATTTTAAAAAATTCATCTTGCTGACTGACGATGTTATTGAAATAATTTTATATGGGCGAAAGTTAAATTTTCCCTCGTTAGATTTAAAATATTTTTATAAATAAAAATGTACTCAACGGGTTTTATGGTTTTAGTTGGGTTTTTACAAAATTTACTCCGCCCATCGAAGATTTATTGAAATATGATTATATGGTCGAGAGCTATTTATTATTACGATCGGCTAAAAAATTAATATACCGGCAATAATCTAAAATCCAAAACTAATTGTAGTAGTTCAAATTCATTGGCCAGTATTTATGTTTTTAGCTGAGCTTTTAACACGTTACTCCGCCTCTCAAAAAACTATTGAAATATTATTATAAGTTAAATTTATCTCCGTTGGATTTAAAAACTTGTATATGGCGTCAATACTAAGAAATCTATAAGTAATTTCTAATTTTAGATTTCGGGGCAAGATTTATTCACAATTTTCATTCGCAAATAGCTCATAAATATTTCTAATTTTAGAAACAGCCATCATACTCGCATCATGATTTACTTAAGTAAAGAAAAGACTTAATATTTATTTCGTATATCGCATATATGTGTATTGGGTATTTTATCGGGTTTTTGTTTATTTTTTGGGTCACGGTGACGCCCTTGGCACAAACCGTGAGCTTCTCCAGTCGCAAGTACAAGCGAAAGAAGAAGCAGCAGCAGCAGAAGAGCAGCTGCAAAAGCAGCATTGGCAGTAATAGTTTCCCCAAACTTGCCATTGAATTTCCGTTCTTAAATTCCTAGTTTTGGGTCCCTCTTATCGGCTATCGTTTTGTATGTGTATGTGTGTGTGTGTGTGCCTGCTTATCAGCACTGGCAAACTGTGTGATAAGGTAAAAACTAAAAGGCATAAACGATTATCACATAGCAAAACAAACAAATGCGACTGCGATTGATAAGCGTAAAAGGTGAGCTAAAAAAAAACCTAAGATATGTGAGTCACAGTTGCAAAAGTGTTGTACTCTAGGAAGCTGTACTAGGAGATACCCTGTACACAGATGTGAATTTATATAACTATCACTATTTAAGATAAACGCTTGAAATACGATTCATAACGATTTTAATAAAACTGTTGGAGTTACTGATCAAGTTGATCAAGTCCACAACTTTAAAATGAAATATATAATTTAGCGAGGTGATCGCAGGCTGGTGCATTAATTTGGCCATGACTGTGAAGCACACACACACACAGACACAAATGGACACAGGTAGAGCCGAGTTGAGAGCCGAGAAATGCACATTGAATGAATGGGGTTGCAAAAACGAGAAGCCGAGCATTTTAATGCCCTGCAGCCAATTTGACAGCTGGGCCGAGAGGACAACGCATGACGCAGCACGTTGACTCACTGCGGCCCCTCCCCACTTCCCCCCAATCCAGTACAACTCAAACAAAAAAAAACTAAACAAGTTATGTACTCACCCTTCATCCAAATCGAGTGGCAATCTTTTCAGCTCTGACATGTCCAGCTCCAGACGCAAATTGGAGACTTCGCAGAGCAGGCGATCACGTTCGAGGCTCAACTCCTTGATCCTGGCGTGCAGCAAACTGTTCTCGTGCAGCAAATCCTCAACATTGAATTTTATTTGTGCTGCAGCTGGTGGTGCAAGTGGCACGGGCGCCGACACGGGACAAAGCATCGAGCTGGCCATGAGCAGTGATTGAGTCGTTTGATGCAGCAACAGTTGTTGCTGCTGTTGCTGCTGATGCTGTAGCATTTGTTGTTGCTGTTGCTGTTGCAGTTGCTGTTGTTGCATCTCTGTCCGGGCGTCAGGCTCGCTGCGCTTGGGGGACGAGGACAAGGTTTTGTATTCAGCCTCCGACATTGTTGAAATAAGAGTGTAAAAAGCAACTCTCAAATGCACTTATATTATTACTATTATTATTATTATGGAGTTGCACAGAACATCGCGCCACGCAAACGCACTCGCGACGAACAGCGACAAGAGAGAGAATAGACACAGCCCGCAAGAGAAACAGAGATGGAGATGGTAAATACAAAAGCAACTTTGAATATCAAAAAAAAAAGAGGCGAACGAAAGAACACAAAACACGACCGAAAGCGACGCCGCCGCAGTTTGAAGCGACAAAAGTGTGCTTTGATTTGAACTTCACTCGCTGCTGCACTTGACGCACTCTCACTTAATTTATATGTGTGTGTATTGCTCTTTTATAATATATATTATTTATTGTTGCACTTGTTTCGTCTGCTCCTTGACAGCTAACTCAATTCTGATTTTTTCAGATTTTCATAACATGCGCGAGCGACGTGCTACTTGATCCACGGACAACAAAAACGAATACACGAATACGGCGGGCGGTGTGACCGTAGCTACTAACTTCAAATATGCAAAATATTTTAGTCAAAAAATACCGATCAAATATACTGTAAATGCACTGATTATCGTGCCAGTGCCATCGCTAAGCTATAAACTGCCAGCTGTTAAGCCTAAAGTGCTAAAATTGCGCTCACTGTTAAGTTCAAATTTTTAAAACGAACAAAAGGTAAAACAATTATATTTTTAATTTTTATTATATTTGAAGTGTGCGAGCTGCTACGTCTCTGTGGGCAGATGAGGGGCAGGCGGCGGCATAGCCATTGTCGATTGCTGTGATTGCTGCGATTCACTTTTTCGCATGGATCGCTTGCGAACACGTTTCGTCTCCTTGGCCCAGTCCATTTCATTGTAGGATTGCTCCGTGGCGCGCCAGTGCAACTCCTGCCGCTGCACAAGCTCCACATGCCGCTGCTCGAACTCCTTGTCGGGCGGCAGGAGTAGCTCCCAACGCTTGGTCGCGTTCACCCGCGCCACGGTGCTGAGCACATCCAACGTCTCCGCTGGCGGCAATTGGGTTGCGGCCATCACCTGATTCCGATGCAAGCACTGCGTTCGCGAGAATCTATAAAGCTATAAAACCGAAAGGAATACACATGAATAAGAGGATCAGTTCAAGTCTAACTCATGGCTTACTATATAATCACGGGCGCGTATCATTTGTTCCGCCGTTACGCCGTTGGCATGTGACAGCATCTTCTCGGGATAGACCAGCTCCGACTTGGGCACCCAGTTCCCGTGCAGCAGAATGCCCACTTGTGGCAGCAATGTGAGCACCTTGTCCGCATTCACATGTGGATCGACGTGCTCGCAGAGGATCCTCAGCAGATCCGAAAAAGAGAGTATCTTGGCATCCTTTAGCAAGACACGCAACTGATCCAGCAGCGCCAGCGTCTTCAGCATTGCCTTGTTGTAAACGGGCAGCACATTCGCCTCGTCCACCTGTTGCACATGCTCGTCGTGCGGTAGCAGCTTGTTCAGATATTCGCCGGCTGGCAGAGATAGCGACTGATTCGCTTGATGATTCGTGGTGAAGAGTTTCTGGCGTTCCAGTTGCGCTGTAGGCTTATCCCTGGAATGCCAGTAGGTCTCGCACCAGGGCTCCTCTGCGATGCGTTGTACAAATGAATCGTAGGTGCCGCGCTGCTCCTTTGTCTTCTTGCCATTGGCTGCGCCGGCACCAGTGCCACGTGCAAATTTCACGGTGACCTGCTGAGCTACTTCCTCATCGTCCACGTCCTCGGTTTGTGCCTTTTGCTCCGCTTTCCGTCGCTTGTCCTCCTTGTCGAAATAGTTGAGCGAGGGGCGCAGCTGCACAATGCTGGCAAGAGGCGAGAAATGCATCTCCTTGTCCATATAGATGCCCACCACATACTTTGAGATGTCCGTCAAAGATCGAGTGCTGGTGAACGCCTGCTTATCCATTATGCCACGCTTATAAGTCGGACGTTCACCGCCCTTGGGCGTGGCAGCGCCATACGTGTTCTTGCCATCTGCCGCCACAGCGAATTGTTCGCCCTTGAAGCGATCGTAGCTGTTGGACTCGATGTTCAGGCCAAAATCCACTTTGACTTCTTGTGTGAAGGGTTTCACACAGCAATTGACGACGACGGCATCGTCCAGATTTGGCAGGTCGGTTTTTGTGGGGTACTGAAAGAGGTAGAGATTGTCCTGCAGGTTCTTTGATAGAAACACTGGGATCTCCTCCACAATGGGATCCTCCTCGTCGTCCATTTCAGTTAGAAATTAATACTTTTATTTGTTATTATCTGCTGGAAATCATGCGGCGGGGTTTTAGTGAGACCAGATATTGTTTAACTTAATATACCATCCAAATGTGGCGATATATCGGCATACATCGGTGTTCACGTCAGCGCTACCAGAAGTGGGAATCGACCGATTATTCGATTATTCACATTTCAAATAGAGTCGTTAAGCGCGCAAGTGCAACAAAATTTGATCTCTGAAGTTACACTTCGCACTTAATTGAGTTTAATTTGCTGCAGCTTCAGATTTGCATCGACTGTCTGACCTTGCGATCCAGACTGGATTGTGAGAAGTTGCCCCAAACAGTTGACAGCAGACCATGCACAACTCATCAATCAACAAGCAACTTGCGTTTAATGGTATTTGTAAATCCACTTGAATGGCAACTGCTGTGCAAATACTTTGCCTTTGGCGTGACAGCTCCGCTTATCACTTCAATTGAATTTATTAATAACAATAGCTGGCATTATAAAACGCTGTTGCACATCAACATGAATTTGTGTCTGATGCACGCCCCTCAATGAGTAATCGCAAGTTTCCAGCTGCTATCTTAAATTTCAATTCAATTTGCATGGCGACCACAGAAAGTAAAACATTCATTTATTTTTTTTTTTGTTGTCCTTTTTACGAACATTAAAAACATATCAAATAATTTATTGGCTTATTAATTTGTTTAATAAATATACAATATAAATATATATCAAATTTCTGGTTAGTTTTGCAAAACATTCTTTTTGCAAGGCCACACGAACAATTTCAATTCCGGTTTAATCATAATGTAAAAAAAATATTTGTAGTGCAAAAATGCTGATTATCTGTTTGACAAGTTATTATTTTGCTACCCAATT
This sequence comes from Drosophila fungiperda, assembly GCA_035042345.1. Classification (NCBI taxonomy): domain Eukaryota; kingdom Metazoa; phylum Arthropoda; class Insecta; order Diptera; family Drosophilidae; genus Drosophila; species Drosophila fungiperda. The sequence continues at coordinate 1,910,438 of JAWNLM010000021.1, forward strand.
TCAAATACCGACTATTAAACACACACAGATAACGACGAAGGCACATTAACACGATTAACACACAATCTTGTTACATTATTATTATGATTATTATTAGTTTTGACTGTAAAATGAAGGCACAACTTGGGTTTTCGTTATGTATTACATGGTATTACGGGCATTACATATATTAGTCTAGATATTAACGATCGGCAATAGAGTATCCAAAGGTGGCTATCTAATGCTTATAACATTTACACACGCACACACACTCGCACACACACGCACACAGACAGAAAAATTATTTAATTTATATACGTTTTATAAAACATGCGACATTTTGTGCTTGGCACTTGTTAAGATTGTAAGAGATGGACGAGGATGAGAAGCCATCCTCATCATCTACATCTGCATCTGGATTTATGACCAGCCGCCTGTCAATTTGTGGAACATTTCCTCGTTAAGTGTCTGGTTGTTTTCTTTGGAGCGCATCGACATGAAGATGTAGCCACCGATAAACTCATGGACCACCTTACAGTCGGCGGATAGGCAAGAGAAGACGACGTTCTCTTCGTGGAACTGAATCATCATGCACTTGATGCCCCAATTAACGTTCCAGGCCTTCATGTTGTTGTAGCGCCATGTCTTCAGGTGATCTCCCGTATTCAGATCCATGCGCATGATGCGATTTTGCGCCACACCCAACAACTCCTCCTTCTTGTGGCCATCGAACTTGATGACGAAGAACGTGACACCAAAGTCCGGCAGCGATTGCCAGGCCTGGATATACTTCAACTTGGCGTCCATTAGTTGCAGCTGACTGACATTGGCATGCGCCTCCAGTATCCGCTGCACCGCTTTGCTGGACAACTTGCGCAGCATTTTGGGCGACAGATAATCGTTGGCGTCCACGCTGCGCGGATTGATATTAAGGGGTGCTGCTCGAGCCTGGGGCTTCTGCATTTGAAGCAGTGAGCGTATACTGCTCACCTCGCTCTCGTAGCTGCTGTCGGCCAGGGAGCGTCCCTTGGCGGCCAGTCGGCAGGCAGCCATCCATTTGGCATATTGCTCGTCGTTCTCGCATCGCACCCAGAACTCGCTATTCGGTCCGCTGCGTCCCTCGGGCGGCACCTCCAGCCTAATGGCAAACTTTCCCTGGGCCAACTGCACATCTGGTGTGACCTCGCAGCCGCGCAGATTGATGCTGATGCTGGGCGCACCGCGTCGCGAGTCCTCCTGCGATTTGTACAGATGCAGATGCAAATCACGATACGTGAAGAAGTAACGCTTGTAGCCCTTCAGCGTGAACAGCTGTGGCTTCAGGAAGCGCAAGTAGTCGGACAGCTCCGGAATTCGTGTAATGTTGCCGGCATCTCCGCCAGAATTTGGACCCTCCAGCGTGATCTGGAGCTCATTGAGTGCGGAATCGATGTCATCGTCGGCACCGCCGCCATTGCTTTGACCGGACGAATTATTGGGCGAATCGGTGCCAAGTGGATTTAAATCTGTCTGGTGATTGACCTGAAACTGGAGGGCGGCAAACATCAGGGTCTCCTCCTCGGTGCAGTCCAGCTCCTCGTTGAGTATGGCCCATTTGGCCTGCTCGTACAGCTGATTGATGCGCACCTGATCGTACTTGGGATTCAAATCGAAGAACGTGTAGTATTTGAAGCGCAAACAGAGCGTATCAAATTCGCGCACACCCTGCTCCATGATGGACAGCGACGAGTCCAGCCAGCCGACATTCAGGCGCGCCTTCTGCACCAGCGTCTTTGGCCGCACGAGACGTGCACGCACATCGGGACTGGGCGAGCGCGCCGATACGGCCAGATTCTCCTGCAGATCACCAAAACTGGAGGTCGAACCGTAGTCGGCGCCATAACCATTTTTGCTTTTATTGTGACGCCATGTGCCCGTTGGTGAACTAATGGGTGTGCCGGGTGCTGTGGCTGGACGTCGCGATGTTGCGTATGGTGATGCTGGGGCGCACAAGAGATTGCCATTGCCATGGGATCTGTCCAGGCTGCTGTTGCTCCCATTATAGGCATTTGTGATTTGCACAAATGAGTTGGTGTCCACCGCCGGTTGCAGATAAGCGGTGCCATTCGCCTCCGCAACGGGTATCATCTTTTGCGGCAGCTTGGAGAAGTTTTTCTTCAGATGCTCCTGTTCGATCGGTTTGCACAGCGACAGCTCCTCCGGATAGCGTATGTCCAGATCTTTGCACAGACTGACCACAGCGCCAAACGTTTTAGTCGAGAAATTCACACTATAGTCCATAAGACGCAAATCGGGCATTTGCACCCTCAACGTTTTGTGCATGGGCGTGAAGTAAAGAAACGAATCCGATTGGACACCCGACTGGTCGAGGGTAGAGCGCGTGCGCGTTAACCACACATTTTTCGCTGGCCACCACAGCGCATGATCCGACCAATCCTTGGGCGTCTCCGGATCGACCAGTTGCAACATAACGCCACCGATATTCTGATCTCCACGAACACGGATGGTCTTCTCCACTTGCAGATCTGTGATCAGTATCCGCAGATTCCAGGTTTTCTCACCCACATGAATCATCTTGAGGCGACGACGATTTTCCTATTTTAGGCGTATTGCCAATCTGTGCACGGCACACACACACACACACGCGGACACACAATGGGCCAATATCTACAAGTAGTAAATAGTGATGAAGAAAATCACTTGATTTTTGAACGACATACAACAACAAGAAAAGCAACAAATAAGCTCTAACGATGACGTAATCAAAGTACGTTCATCGTTTTAGCATATATATACATGTATATCTACATATATATATATATATTTACGTCGTTTTTGCAATACATACATATATAAAGTGGTGTTGCTGCTGCTGCTGCTGTTGGCGCCCTTATCTCGCCAGATGTTTGCTTTGGTTCGCACAGCTCCAGCTCTGTAGCTCCACTTCTAATGGACACGCTCAATTGTTGTTGCTCCCTTTGCACCCCTACTCAATATACACACGCCCAAGGTTATCGCTAGCGCTTCGTTTGGGTATTTTCTTTTTGAGAGAAGGAGACGTCGTTTTCGTCCCACGGCACAACAAATACTAATGGACGCTGCAAAATTCCATATACATACGAGCGAAAACGAAAACGCCAACGATGACTGCGACAGCGACGACGAGTGAGCAAATAGTGAACAAAGTCAGCTATGCGCGATAGAGAGAGAAATTAATTCATAAATAAATCAGCACGAAACGGCAAACGACGCGACGTGTTTTCAGTTGACTTTGCTTACAACTTGTCTGCAGATGTATGACTGCTTGTATTTGGCGTGTTTATTTGGTTAAATACAACGTATATTTGGCAATTTGAATTTGCCCAGCATCTATAATGCGTCGTTTAATATTGTTAATTTATTTTTAGAAGAATTTTCACGTTCGTCATCAGCCTGTCGACTGTCGCTAGAATCGATTAAAGAGTATTTGGTGTTATTATCGATTTCCCGGAAATCGCTGACCATGGCGATAGTATCGTGAGGTTACACTTTATTAAATGGAAATTAAAAATAAATTGTCCAACAATACATGTAGTTATTAACAATTATTAAACACATTTAGATAATTAAAAACAGCTCTTGACATTCAAAAGTATCCCAATAGCGCACAAACAGATATTTAATAAGCTTATTTTTAATGCTTTGCTTTTAATATTTGTTGTAAGCTTTGAACTTACAAATTTATTCGATACATTGCTCACATAGGCATGTTGGTTCTCTATCGATGTATCGATAACATAATAAACTCCCAATTGAACACAGTATTTCCAATTTATATGCAGTAGTAAATAATTAAAATATGAAGGTAAAAAAAACCTTAGGGCGGAAACCTTAAATGCTGACTTTTGATGTAGTTTTTACAATGTAAAATTCCAGTAACGGAGTTCACGGCAATTGCTGCCATTGACACTGCCACGCACGCATACAAGGCAATGGCCATTGCCTTTCGCACGACATTCGTAAACAAACACAATGAAAGCTCCCGTTTAGCCCCAAAGCGCCAGTCGTTGCGGCGCTGTCTCTTCGAGCGCACGTATCACAGAAACTGTCTCTCAGCTACCCGAACGTGGAGTTCAATACGCGCCCGTATGCTATCTTGCTCAGACCCACACACTATACGAATACCTGTAAGCGAGCGCGTGTGTGTGTATGAGTCTGTACAAGTCGGCTAGGAAAATTGTGCATGAAAAATAAGAAAATCATTGTTAAAATAAGCAATGAGACTACAAAAGTGTCTACACTTGTGTTAAAATAACAAAACTACTTGTGTTGCAGTTGATACAGCAACATATTTATACAATATAATATATTTATATTTCAACTTTATTCAAGACAGGAAAAATCGATCCGAACGGGAAAATTTAAATTTTTAATATTGTCTGGCCAGATAAATTGAACAAAAACAAACTAACATTAAAGTAAAATCTTTGCGATAAATACGGAGAGGTATAGAGAGAGCGAGACTGTGGATGAATGAGCAACTTCAAATGTGAATTACGTTAATAGCTAACAACAACAGCAGAAACCAAAAAATCGCGCAATAGTTTAAAAAGCAACAGCCGCTGCAACACAGTAACAACAACAACAACGACAACAAGAGGCGCTTAGTCATCCGTGTGAGTTACGCCAGCGCAGTTCCAGCTTTCTGTTCACGGTTTTGTTTTTGTTTTTATATATATATACCTGTGCTATCTGTGAGATTCAAAAACGCAACACAGAAACTGGTGACGGTTAATTGTGCACTTCGCCTATGCAAAACAAACCACGCCCCGCTACTGATTTCAATAACAACAATTATCACTGTAACCTAACATACAACAGGTTGTATGAACTTTTGTTGTTCACCTTTCGCTGCCTAAAAACGTTCAGATCTAAACACAAAACCTCAGACACACACACACATACCCAGAGAGAGTTTACATATGAAAAACTAAAGTTGGAACACACCTGTTTGCAGGCATTGTACTTACAACGATTTGTTATTTGGCCAACAGAATTAAATTGTTAGAATGTCGCGCCTAACGGAGGAAATGGTGATTGCCCGTGCAAAGCAATCGGATCTGAGTCTAATTAAAAAACTAAATTGCTGGTAAGTTAATAGAACACATATATATGTATAATGTTAAATCCATTGGTTACAGTGAAAGCCTAGTAAATAGTTGTATATTGCCCATGATCTGGGGGATCTGCCCACTTGTGCGCTTTCACTCCACTTGCAGCCTGACTGACCCAAATCCCTCAATTGAAAGCAGCCAGCAGCCAGCTCCTAACCAGTTCTCGTTCACCATTCTGTGCCGAGTCACGACTCCTAAGAAGGGGTTAAGTGGGAAAACGGCTAATGGTGCTAGTGATGCTCTTCAAAGCTTCAAGTGCCGTAAAAGACGTGCATTTCAGCAATCTTTTCATAAAGACATCTCTAAGCTTATTAATTTGAGTTTTAAACAAATTATAATTGTTAAAGCCGAATTAAATTAGCAACGCACAAAAATTAGCTAATCCTATTGTATTATAAATTATTGTATTTATACTACGTAGTGAAAAATATTCTTTTATTAAGCATACATTCTTAGTTCAAACACAAAGAGAACGCCAAAGATCATAAATCATAAATCAAGAATTTATTCAAGTTTATTCAAAAATGAATAACCTTGAATCAATGTTTTGATTTGATGTTGAAGATAATTACTTTAGATTCAAGTTCACAAAGAACCAGTTTTTGAATAATAGAAATAACTTTCCATTATGTTCTATTTTGATTGAATTCATTATATTCACGTATGAACTGTAAACTACTAGATACTAATTATATTACCATTAAGAAAACAATAATCGAAAATAATTGTTCTCATAATCATTTGTACGTTTCTCGTCTTGTCTTTATAGGGGCAGTGATCTCACCGATGTCAATATAATCAAACGCATGCGTGGTGTTGAAGTTTTGGCGCTGAGGTAAGTTTCCCCAAATACTGTACAATTTTCCAATTTGGATTTGCAATAGATTAGAGCAAATGTTACGCTCAATTGCTGAGCTCTGTTTTTGATTGATTTCAAAAATTCAATTAACCGCTGGCTGAGTTTAATAAATCTTTACCGAGTGTGTGTAGGTGAGTGAGATATGTGGAAAGCTTTGTGCGCTATAAGTGGCTATCCATAAGATACTTGTGCTCAAATGACATCATTCGCACAGCGAGTGGCAGCGGCATCTCATCATCCACAGGCAAGCAAGCGAAAAAACTTTGGCACGCTCAAGCGCGTAATTAATGCAAAAAGCAGCAGCAACAACTACAACTACAACTAGAACAACAACAACAATAACATAACAAAAGTCGTGGGAGCACCAAAATTGGCAACAACGACTTAGTGTTGTTTTATTTTTGTTTTGTAGGTTTTCAGCACTGGCGTCCAGCGGCCAGAACAACAAGCTAATTTGCGTGGGGGCATCGTGCGTAGGGGCAGAGGGCACTTGCTGTGCTGCAAGATACCAGCTACATGAGTCTAGATAATATAAAGTATGTTCTTATTAAGATACTATAGCACATAATACAGATACTTGCTGCTTGCATGTAGGTGCTGATTGTGCCAAAGTATCTTGAAGTTTTCTTGCCTCGTGTTTGCTGCTTTGCTGCTTTGTGCATATTGTGGCCTTTTAAGGCAAGCATCAATGTTTTGACTGTCAAGGTCGTTTCGATCGATTTGCAAGTCATCTGTCTGTCATCCGGACAACATATTGCACAACAATAAATACACAAATTCATCTTTCAAGTTTCTATAATGTTTTTATTATGTTCCCCGCATTATAAGCACTGTGAAGCAAGGCTTAGCAAATAAACTTGTTGCCAACAGATGTGCTTATAATTTTTTACGGCTCATGCTGCGATTTCAACTGACTTGCCTAAAGATTGGCTCATCTTGAAGGTTTAGTTATTTATTATTAATCTGCACAGTCTTATACTCTATAACTGAAATCACATTTCATAAATGCGTAAAATCCATATGAAGTAATTTATATTATATTATATTGAATTATATTATTTATATATATATATATATATATATATTTTCCATTTTAATATATATTCATTATTTCATATGTATTTATATATATATATATATATATTTATTTTATACACATTTACATTTTTACATTTATTTAAAAGACTTGAATGCTTTTAGTCGTAGCCTACTTAATTGTTTTTATTAATTATTAAAAAAAAAAGGGGGGAAATTGTATGAAATTATCAGTGAATATAGATAAGAATAAGTATAGCAACACCAATGGGCAAATTATAGGCCAATTGTAACTTAACAAGGAAACCCTTTTGGTTCGTTGCGCTGAGCAGTCTTAACAAAGATTCTGTTATGCCCACTTTGTTTACCATTTATGGTCTCCCCATGGAGTTGAAAGTTGTTTGAATTGTTGTGCTAGGCAATGGCAGGCGTAGGTCGGTTGTCTGTCAGCTTGTGAAGCTATCGTCGACCATAGCTAACCATAAATCAGCTCATTTGCCCACGTCTCGAGTCTTAGTCATTGCATGCTCGGGGAATGTTCCAAGAGCACAACTTCGATATTGATTTGCATTGCGTGCTGTGGGCACTTAGCTGGCTTCCATGAATATTATTCCCGCTCATTACTTGCGGGCCAAGTGCTGCTAACCTTGAGGAGCATTGATAACTCTAATGGGACTCTAACTATGCATATTAGTAGTGTGTACTTTGGCTTGCTACTTTGGTTTCCTTTGAGTGTTCTGTGCCAGTTTCTAAACCCTATAAATAGTTTCCAAAAACTTGCCATGGCAATGCACCCGTGTGCCATTTACGATCGGGAATGGGAATTGGATATGCTATGTTTAGAAGCGTCTGCTGCGGTTTTATTTTTATACTCATACACACATTGTTCTTGCGATGTCTTCAATTGCCCGAAGGGGTACCCTTAGGAAAGACACGTTGCACAGCTCAGCTCTATCAATGCCTATCTTATCTTGCCACAGCAACATGAGCAACTGCTAAAAGCAATCAAAGCACGCGCCCCATCATCAAATTGCCAATGTTTCATAGTAATTACGCTGCGATGGCTAACAACAAATACTTCGCGAACTGACCTAGTCGATCTGGACGTGCTAAACTAATGATAAACAATGATTTTTCAGCTCTTTACTTGTTTACCTACTTGTTACTTGTTACTTTATACTTGCCCATCTGGCAGAGAGCTTAATATGCCATTATCTCCGCTTGTTCCCTAACGGTACGCATCCCATGAATGCCACAAAGAAAGTTTTGCCTTATGTGGTGTTAATGAACTCTCTTTCTGTCTCTCTGTCTGTCTGTTTGTCTGTCTGTCTGTTTGTTTGTCTTTCTGTCTGTCTGTGTGTCTGCAGCAGCAGCCGAATGTTGTGTCCGCCGCAACATAACTTTAAAATGATTCATGGCACTTAACCGTGGAGTCGCTTTGTCGCTTTGTCCCTTTGTCACTTAATATGGTTCTCCGAAAATAAAACCATTACTCAAAAGAAATTGATGAAACACACTTGGAATTTAATAGAATGTTAATCATAGTGGTTTTTGTTTAAGAACTAAACAGAACATGTTTAAACTTAAATTAAATTAATCAAATGTTTCTGAAGAAAAAATATAAATTTAAATATTTTATATATTATTATACATTTATAAATTACAATTAAAACTGACCCGTTTCTTTTTTCAGCGTCAACAAAATCACCACTTTGGCACCCTTTGAAGACTGCAAACAACTACAGGAGCTGTATTTACGAAAAAACAATATACAAAATATCAATGAAATTGCTTATCTACAAAATCTGCCAGCGCTTAAGTATCTGTGGCTGGAAGAGAATCCATGCTGCGACCGGGTGGGACCAAAGTAAGTAGTCTTCTAGAGATTGGAGCTAAATAGCAACGCATATTTAATCCTCAACACTCTTTGTTAACCGCAGCTATCGTGCAATGGTTTTACGCGCATTGCCCAACCTCAAGAAACTTGATAATGTGGAGGTCACTCAGGAGGAGGTCGATGATGCTTTGCGCACCAGCGGCACACAAATGACCGAGGATGATGTCTATGAGGATGCCTATGAGGCAAGACAGCAACAGCAGCGTACATCACCCCAGCAGATACAGCAGCAGCCGCAGCAGCAGCAGCAAAGCTATCCACAGCACTCACCACCGGAGCAGCACCAACAACATCGCCCAGCACAACAACAACAACAGCAGCAGCAGCCGCATCCTAGAAGCAGTTCCAGTCCCATGAAAGAGGTGAATTCCATTACTGTTTGCCAAATCCAAATCTGTTTATGACACACCCGCCCCATAATCTGGTCATTAATTAATCCTTAACGCAATTAACCAAGTCTCTTTTACCCAATAATTATTGTTAACAAGCCGCCACAATTAGCAAGTCCACTTGCTAATAACATCGATGGAACTCCGACTTTAACCAATAATGTCAGCGATTTATATATAAGTCAATTGCAAAACTCAATGCCCCCAACACCCACAAAGGTAAACGAACACTGAGCGAAAAGGGCGCAGCAGTTTATGACTGGCCCTAATTGGTTTTCGCAACGGGTGGATAGGGTAGTGGGGGGTTTATTAATGGGAATAACCTATTATAGAATTGGCATTGGGACTGTCTGCTAAAATATGTTATTCCATTAGCTGGAAACCACCTAATTAGCTACAAATTGAGTTATGAAACCAGTTTAAAAACAATTATTAAAATTAAATTAAAGTAAAGTTAGTGTAAAATCAAAAGCATTATAGACCGAAAGTTGTTTAAAAAAAAGGTGGTAATTATTTTATGAACTATCAACCTTACTAAAGCTAGCCTAGAAATTGTTATCAGAATATGCTAAGTAGCCTAAATTATTATAATTATTCAGGGTCTATAACTGCTAGCTAGTCAGAAGAAAGTATTTTTCCGTCGACAACTTTGACGTCATTTATTTAAATATCAACAAAATGAGAACTAACACTAACCCGGTTCCTTTTTTGGCTTTTCATATTCTAAACTATTTCCCAGGAACCCGCACATCCGCCGTCGCCCAAATATAACACCATAACTAAAGAGCAACGCACTTCCATTCATCAATATGATGTAAGATCCACGTAAAAAAAACTCCTATCCATTTATTTTATGTTAAATGATGAGCTTGTTGCCGTGCCTAGACAATGCATAACTAGTTGGCTTCTATTTTTGTGTAATAATACCCTAGACCCATTATAATTTGGGAAAAGGTAGCATCGATTTGTGCAGAAGGTTTCGCCAAAAGGTGATTTCGATCTGCAGCGATCAGAAATATACATTATTTTGAATAACAAATTCCTTAAGGTATTTGAATATCATACTCTTTACAAATATAAAGGAAAGTATATAAATTTATATATATTTGTTAGACATTATTATAGGGTTTTTCCTGGTCGTTTATTCTGAACATAGGCACTTCCTCTAGTTTTTCTTTTTGGGCGTGTTCACGTCACACTTGAGTCGTACTCACCCCTTTTCCAGAGGCCCCTTGTGCCCTTCGCCCTTCGCCCGTTTGGGGCGCCGTGTTACGCGTGAACGAGTCACGCGATGTGGCACTGGCATGGTTAAGGTTCTTCAATTCCAACTCGGCCCTGCTTGGCCCATTGTTAGCTTGATGGAGGGGGCCTTTCGTTTCTGGGTTAAGTCGTGCAGCAACAGCGTTTGACTTTGAGCAAACACAGAGAATCAGAGATAGAGATAGAGAGAGAGGAGAAGAGAGAAACTTAAACCGAGACGAAACATAATTGTTACAGAATTGGTTCAGAAGCCAAAAGCAAACTGATCAAATGGGTCATTATGTATTCAAGAAGCCTCAGACTAAACTTATTGAGTAGTATTTTTTAGTTTGAAGCAATGGCAATAAGCTCAGCATTCATAATTCATTAGCAGAGAGATGGCTGATAACACCACTAACGATCTCTTTGTGCTCCTTAACCCACAAACCTGCATCCATAACTAAAACCAATAAACGCTAACCGACACTAAATAACGATTAGCAATCGCCGGGCTCCGATCAGGAGAGTCCGAATGTTGGCTACAGAGAGACGCGACCAGCGCCTCTGCCACCCAGCATGTCGACACACTCGATGAAGGTAAGCATCGGTAGAGCAATCACAGCAGGGACAGTTAAGCCCAGAATGTATACGCATTTTAATTATGGTATTCCTTTGTCTCCCATATAGGAATACTATCAGACGGATCGGCAACCATATCCGGCGCACTATCGTCACAGTCAAACCGATCTGACCGAATGGGAGGAGCACCAACAGCATCAGGCACCCCAGGTTCATCACAATCCCTATGGCAGCACAATGCAGTTGCATTATTCACAGCGTCGCAGTGCCGGACCCGAAACTGCACCCGATCGTTATGCCTACAGAAATGGAAGTGCGCGAGAGAATGGTGGCGAATGGGAAGGGGAAGAGCGACCCCGGTCTAGGTAAGTGCACTTGATAAGCTAATGACGCGGTTTGTAATCTTTGTGGTTTTTCTCTTATCTGTATCTGTAATGAAGACGCCCCGAGGGTCGCTACAGTGATTCGGTTAGCACCGTTTCGGCTTCCGTCATGAATCATTTTGCAGGCTGTCATCGACGACCCGTGAATCGAGTGAGTAACCCTTAATGATTTAGCTCGATTCGGGTGAATACAATGAATCATCTTTTGCAGAACTCCAATTTGCTGTCTGCGACATTGTGCTTGGTCAAGGAACTGGACTATGGCAGCCTGGAGGTATTGGAGCACGCTGTCCGCTGTAGGATCGATGAGCTGGCGGGCGAATGATGAAGGCGAATATCTAATCGCATGTCGATTAGCTAACTCACTCGAAATATTGCAGGAAGGATTAAGTTAGATAAAGATAAAAAGACACTCAGACACTGACGACTCGAAATATTCTACTAACAACTCTAACGAATTACAAACAAGAAAAAAACAAATAATATTTCAACTATACTTGCCAATTGTAACTGTTATAATATTAACTTTTATAAGCATTGATAAACTGATAAATTGCATATTTTGCCAAGTGAAGAATGTGTTTAGGTAAATTACATATACAATACACACATACATATACAAATACAAACGTACAATATGCATATGAGAATTATTAGAAATTGTATCAACTAAATACGCTTTCGACGTCTGTTCAAATTTCAATTTGTTTGTTATCCAAGCGTATTTCGTTTTTATATTGTTTTCTACACTAGACACCAGTTAAAAGAGATCGAAATGATATTAATAACGCCACACTAGCCTTATTTTGTACTTAACAAGAAAAAAAGAAAAAAACTAACGTCTAAGGCGTAAAGCACAATACTAGCATCTTCCTTGTTTTTATAAATTAGTTTAAATGTTTAACTCAAGAATTTTTGGCAACTTAATTGATCTTGCCGAACCTTTTTGTTAAATAATTGTACACGACTTAATTAAACACTAATGAGTTTACGTAACTTGAATTTTATATAATGTAAAACACGTCCACTTTAAGTACATATTTTCTTTTACAAAATGCGTATGAAAATATTAAAATAAACATATTAACAATGGAATTATTAAAAGCATTGTTTAAATAATTGTAAGCTGCATCAGTAAGCAGTGCATACGGTTAAGAACTCTGAAGTGTACTGCTTGCAGAAAGCAGTTCAATAACGTATATGGTGTGCGTCAAAATATGAAAGCAGTTCACAGTCAGCAGTACACATTTAGTACAAACACGATAATAGATTTGACAGTGACACAAACCTTTGAGAGTACTAAACAGATACAAAATATAATTCGAATCAATTCGGTGATTGATTTCTTGATTATTCGGAAAATGGAATGGGACGCATTTGGATCATGGATAACATTTTAAAAGAGTTATGCAGATGCATATTTGCGGAGAGCATTTCGACACATTTTAATATTATACCACCCCAGTGAAAAAATTAAATAAAATTCAGAGTTTTAGAGGGGCTTTACAACATTTAACACATAATATATTTATTTGACTTTTATGTAGGGTTGTTCTGTATTATGGTTATTAATATGGAATTGTCTTTAAATTTCTCTTTATGGTTTTATTTGCAGTAAATGGATTTTGACTACCCTATTTAAGCTTGCGAATACAATTATTTTATTAACTTGTTTTTTCTTTTGCTAATAGCATTTTTGTTATATCGCTGATGTTGCTGATGTTACATTCTGGCATCAGTGCTATGCCAATTACGAGAAACAAAAATTTTGTTTGTAATTGATGATGATGTTGATCGTTACAATTATTTGTATTATTGGTATTAGTTTTTATTTGTTATGTTTTTTTATTACATTAATTGAGCTATTTAAAACTCTATTTATGATATTCGGCCGCTGTATTCATGGCAGAAACGCAACGCCTAACACATATACATATACATAAATGTAAAGTGCATTATTATTATATACTAGATAAATATAATGTATATTGATAATGTTGAAACTTGCTACACATTGATATATTGAAGCCGCAGTAAATTTAAAACAAATGTGCTCTGAATATTTTAAACTCTGCTTCTTTTCATATTTTATGTTTTTTTTTGTTTTGTTGTAACTAATTGTGCAATTACAAACATTTAAGGAGTGCCAGATTATAAATATGTTCTAACATTTATATATGTATATTTTTTTCGGTGTAGCCAATGTTGGTTTTTGTTATTTAAAACATTTACACACTTAAAACATTGCTGGTATTATTATTATATATTTAATTATTGTCTGTCACAGCGTCGCGTTTGACACAACAACGTGTGCTAGCCTTTAAATATAAATAAATTATACTTTTTTTTTTGTTTTTTCGGTTTTTTGGTATTTTATGCTTAAGCTCTTAAGAAACTAATTGCAAGAGATGTTGGTTTGCAATTGACGCATGTCTTCCAAAATGCTTGTTGTTGTTTGCTGAAATTGTCTTCCATTTCAATTAAATGCGAAAAAATGTCTTCCAAACACTTTTTAGCATATAAAGTATACATTAATATATATTTTTATGTATATATATGTTTTTTATATAGTTATGCACATTGAGATATTTGCAAGTAAATACACTTATTTAATTAATGTCTTCCTAGAAAAACGTTGGGGCGCTTTTCATTTCAACTGAGCCTCTGATTTGCAATCGCAACTCATTTTGTATAGACCAATTTAGCTATATATGTATATTCATATGTATGCATATATATAGTATATATTGATTCATTCAATAACCAATACTAAACTCTTGGTTAACATTTATTATAATTGTGACATATAATTGATGTTGATTTTTTTTGTTTTTCTTTTTGATATTACTAGAAATTTCGAAATAAATAATGTTTATCAACTGTTCCTTCTGCCTTTGTTAAATTGATATGCTGATTCCATTAATTAAACAAAAGTGATATTATAATAGTATTTACGATATTATTTTTGATATTTGTAGCGTGTTTGTTTTTTGTGTAAATAATTGTTTTCACGACGATATGTTGTGTATTTTTGACATTAATTGGTTGTGATTTCTACGATTTAGTCCGCCTCAGCTCCTCCTTTCTATCCAACTAATCCTTAGGTTTGTATTTGTGCTAACAACTGGATCTGTATAGCCAATCGACCATATCTTTCAGATACCAATGCCGCACTGGAAGCCCTCTTGTGATTTTGCTGCTTATCTCTTTTGAGCCGAGAACTTTAATTTTGTAGTTTTGATTTTAGATGTCTTTTCTTTTGTGTGTGTGTGTTTTTTTTTTTTTTTAGTTTTCTTATTTAGTTTACTATATTCAATAGTAATTTTTTTTTGCTTTTAATTGAAATTAATTACAAATTAATTGATTCGCATAGGGAATTTTGTATTTTTAGCTCGCGACGGCCCAATCGACCGCACAATGTAATTATATTTATATAGATTTTTGGTTTTGCCTTTACTTTTATACAATTCAACTAAAGTTTTGCAATTAACAACAGTGAACAAATACATAAAGACAACACTAGCATTAACAAAAACGTAAATTTGTCGCATATTGCGACTCCAAATCAAACATATATATATATATATATATATATATATACATATACATATACATATTTATATATGTATATATATATATATATATATATATATATGTGTGTATATTTATTACACAAATAAGGGAAAACAACAACGAAATATAGTTGAATATATAATTTGTTGTGATTTATATACCTTCAGCCGAGCACTGAGCTCAGATGAGAAACGGCGATAAATCACAGTTGCACAAGGACCCGCCATCGCCAGTTTTGCAGAGTGTCTTGCACATTTCGTCCCAGTCCGGTGTCTCCGAATCCGCTGCACTGGCCACCACTATGCCCTCTACAGCCCGCCTGGCTCTACCTTTACCGGAACCGTGTGTAGTCACACCCTGCTTTGTACTGACCTCATCCAAAATACCCAACAACTGGCAAGGACTGCAACCTGAAATCGTGCGTTGACGTTGATGGCAATAACTCGAACAGATTCGAGTGCCGTACTTTTTAACGGATTCAACTGAATTGCACTTGGGGTCTGAAATATAGAAGAAGAACATTTTGGAAATGACAATTTGTTTTAAAATTATGAGTTTTTGTAAACTTGTTTATAAAAAAGTTTATAATATTTATATAAAGTATATATATATATTTATTATTCACTAAAAAAAAATAAAACGAAATCTGTATTTTATAATTAAGCAAATGATATTATAGCCTCACAAATTTAAACATATTTATTTTGTTACTTAGTTCATTAATATTTTCAAATAACAATACCAAGATTTAATATTTCTTGTTTGCTTTATATAATATACAAAATGTATATTTTTTATTTGTAGAAAATTCAATTAATATTTTCAACTTAAAATGCAGTAGTAAACAATTTGCGTTGACTTGTCTTTAAATTTTATATCACACATATCACAGCACATTCTTCTTACCCGATTGCGATCCATGCAGTTGCTCGCATTTAGCCAAATCAAAATCTTTGCCCAGGATCGTGGACATCTTGACGACAGACGTGGCGCAGTGATTCGCACATGGCGCTCCGCCAAGGCCAGCCCTAAAAATTAAGAATAAAAAAAAACCAATTAAACCTTTTGGCACTTAAAGAGTTGGAGTAGATAGTGTTTAATCTAAAATTGCGTAGCACTCGAATTGCCAACGCAAATCACATTTTTCACAAATATAGTTGACTCATTATGGAAACAGCAAAATTTCACTAATTTGTCATTTATTGTGACAGCGAGTCGCGAATGCTTATCGGCTTTGAAATTAATGTGCTGGCACAGACTGGACAACAATGGGAAGCAATGTTGCCTATTGCAGATTAGATTTGGCCTCGCCAGGCCTGGTCGAAGGCAAACGTTTATTGGGATCTTTCTTGACTTACCCGCAGAGCTCTTTACACACCAAACTCCAATCCTGAACTACGCTGACGGACGTCAGAGTTGGCGACGGCGATGCTTCCTCAAGGCTCTGCTGTGGCTCTGCTTGCAGCGCTTTGGCAACATCCCCCAAAGCCTGCGACAGTTGTGGATGCTGTGACGTCACAGCGCTTAGAGTCTGCGCACAGCAGATGGCAGCTACAACCAATAGCA
This sequence comes from Drosophila fungiperda, assembly GCA_035042345.1. NCBI lineage: Eukaryota > Metazoa > Arthropoda > Insecta > Diptera > Drosophilidae > Drosophila > Drosophila fungiperda. Next base: position 1,927,090 of record JAWNLM010000021.1, read on the forward strand.
GTCGAAACATGCTTAGGACTCTGGCTAGAAAGAGACAGAGGCAGAGAGATTCAGAGAGGGAAAGAGAGAAGGACAGCGAAAGGGAAATATGTAGCATGGAAAACAGTCATGGCCGTTGTACATGTGGTATACGTAATACAATTTGATGCTATATGCTTGCCCGAATGTTCTGCGGAGGGAAGTGGTGCAGTGGAAGGTGTTGCCCTCCTCTATAAGCGGTCGGTGCCTGCCTGCACAATGGAAGCAATTGCGCTAAAAATGCAATTATCGCGCGCCTGAAAGTAGGCAACAAAAGCGCCGTTGCATAGATTCCATTGTTGGAGGTCCTCATTGCAATTTGAAATTTCATGCGCTTGATTTTCCATATCTAAAAGGCCTTCCTTTTTTATGCTTTCGCCTCGTTATTATGCTTTAGATCTTCTGCTGGAAAATTATCTCGCCATCCAACTCATTGATTTTTTTTTTTTTTTACAACTAATTCACTTCTGTTTGATGTTGTTGTTGTTAGCAACTCCGCCTGGCGCTCAGTTGGAAGTTGCCAGCGAGAGTGGAAGCGTCAGCCAAAATAGCTAACACATTCACTTGTATATAAAGTAGTGCAGAGTCCTGTGGTTTATTTATGTAAATACCTATGAATATATCTTCGGCATTTACCCCGGGTTTTAATTAACTTTTGTAATTTGTGTTTGCTTTTTTCATTTTTGTGGCTCAGATTTAAAAGAATTTGAATATTTTCGCGTATTTGGGGTATAGAGCCTATCTGCGCTACGTGCAAACACAGCCAGGTAAATATTTTCGAAAATTACATAAGTCTTAAATTAAATAAAGGCTGACCTCAAAAATTAACAAACCGTATTCAAAACCCGCTTGGACATGTATGATTAATTTACAGCTTAAATGTGTGCGGAAAAATGGCAAAAGCGTTTTTCAGGCAGCTGTGAGTTTAAGCTACCGTTATTTATAGGTTTTACCAGCACTCAAAATACCTAAGTTATTATCCAAGTGGGAGTTCGTTTTGAAATACGCCGATTTATAAAGCACTTACTTATTTAGAATAATTTATTTTAATAATTTTTAGGCAAGAAATAAGGAAACACTTCTTAAGTAACATTTTCGTCAACCACAAAATAATTGTACACTTACTTTTCACTTCAGACACATAAAATTACAAAGAATTTTGTTGAATATGTTAAGATTTATTTAACAAATCAACTCAAATTTTGTTACTTTTACTAAAATTGTATTTAATTCACTCGTTGTGGACTTGGTGCCTCAGTGTTTAGACCGTAATTGAATATCATTTGAGGAGCGCTCATGTTATAAACGAACTGATCGAAATCGAAAGCCATATTTATATATAGTTGTATATGTATTTGTATCTAATATTATCAGCTTACAGCACACTTAACTAAATTTGTTGGATTTTTCGCCAGAAGTTTCACGTGTATATAAAACTGACGCCTTTCTGATTCGGTAGTTTTGTTTTTGCTGTCGTTGCCTTTGATCATTGATAAGAGGAGCCAGGAGTACTTAATTATTATTAGTAGCATTTGGCTTTCAAGTGCGCTTTTTGCCCGATAAGCCCCAACCTGTCAGTTATTACAGCAGATAACAATTATTGGGCGAGGAATATGAATATAATAAGCGATACAGTTCATCAAAACAAGTGCGCAGTGTTTACGCTTCATAAAAATGAAATGAAAATGAAATAAAACATATGCGAAATTATATGAGAATAGAATATATAATAGTTATATAATATATATATAATAGAAGCCAATGGTAATAGATTTATAGTTAAGACTGCAACACAAATCTTTCTGATAGAGGCTCGGTTCATAATATTATATTACCTTAAGATTTCTTAAACCTACATTTTGTTTTGATCATATCTGTAACTCTTTTTTAATATAGCGATTAAATAAATCCTTAGAAAATTGTTAGAATTTCAGCTGAAAACTTTACAGCCTTGCTTAAATGTTGTCTCTATCTGTAAATGGTATACATAAAAAACAGTTGATTACATATTAAATAGCACTTTGAAAGTTGAACAAATCCTTATCTCAAAAGGAAATTGCAATACTCGTGGCACTTAAGGGCTTAACAAAGTTTTGAGCTTAGGCAAAAATGATGCCTGCATGTTGCAAGATAAGAGCCTAGATAGGAAAAGGATGTTTGTATTGGCCTCTTGCAGTTTTAGTTACTTGCTACCTTTTACTCATTCCATTGTGTCAAGTAGGAAGAAATGTTGCATAACTTCTTCTATGTAAATATATATATATGTATGTGTGTGTGTGTGTGTATCTTCTCAAAAGTATGCTATGGAAATCACTGGATAGCATGTAATTGAATTGTGTGGGTTGGGCTCCTGGCCAACTGTCGACCATATTGCAAATTGTATCTGTGTATGTCGTCAAAAACTGTATAGGTGTATGTGCTTTTTTTTTTTGTTTTTGGTTTTCTACTTTGACCTAAATTTCTGCGTGCCCGAAAAAAATCCATAAATTGCTATATAGACCAACACATATGTACATATAGATATAGGTATAGGTTTGTTTTTTTACATGCTGGTTTATTGTTTCCATTTTTGTTGACTAAAAGGCTCCAAGGTTTTTCCTTGCACAAATTGCGTTTTCCTTTTTGCCCAGACTGGCAATAAAAAACTTCAGCATTGTAAATGTCAAAAACAGTTGCAAAATTAGTTTGTTAATTAGCTTTTCATTCTGCCACATCGCATGGCAAAAACAGACAAAGTGCCTGATAAAAAAAGTGTATGTACAACAACAACAACAACAACAACGCCTGCCACTTAAATTTATACAAAAAATAATAATAGCTTTGCTGAGAGTGGGGCATAAAAATGTCCGTCCAAGAATTTATGGGACATGCGCAGTTGCTTACGGTTTGAGTATGTATCTGTTGGATACGTGGATGCGTTGCCGCCCATTTATGTAGCTCCGCCCATTTGGAGGACCAAGATGGTTGCCCAAAAAGTCCGTGACGTCATTGACGTCGTTTGCCTGCGCACTTTGGCGCCCAAATGTGGGCAACATATACAAATACAAATACAAATACAGACTTAAACATCTGCATATATAGGACGTGGTCATACATAACCAGCTTGGAATGTCTTTGCTGTTGTGAAGGTTATGCAACACACAGCTCAAAACGGCAAATATATATATGTCTATATATATGTGTGTGTGTGTGTGTGTGTGTGTAGGTGGGCAGCCATTTTGTGCGTAACATCACAGAACCTTCGTAGGCGCCACAAGCGGATGTTGGTTCTCATAGCTCCGCAAATCGTCATCGAGTGTAGCTGCTTTTAGCAAAGCCCAACCAGCTTCAGAACCGACTCAAAATCAAATCGTTACAGTTAGCCAATTTGTTCCGTCCCGTTCGGTTCAGTTTCAGAGTGCTTTACAGCTTAAGGTTTGCCGTGAAAAACGCGCGAGTGTTTGCAAATTCGAGTTTTGTAAGTTGTTAGCTGTCACATTCCAGTAGCACCAGTCAGTCATCATAATCGATCGCATTCTAGTTCATCTACCAAAGATAAATAACTAAACTAACTAATCTAGCTAGTTAAGCAGTTTAAGTCTAAACGCTCATTTCGCCCGCTCGTTCGCCAAACGCCATTTTGTTAGTTGTTTTTGGTATTGTTAATAATACTACAAGTTTCGCACATTTTCGCTTCCCACACGTAATTGCCAACAAGCAGCCAAAGTGAATTATCTAAAGCAATACATCGACGATATCCGCAGGATAATCGGTAAGACATCGTATAAGCAGTGCCCAATATTTTCTAGGCCACTTTATAACTCAATAATCGGAGTGGGTTTCTCTTATATAAGTTTGAAGGTATTTTTACACATTAACTACAGCTGTCGCGCTGTGTGTATCTAAACGCTGTATATACACAGACACACACACACACACAAATATATATATATATATAGAAGAAAATTAAGTTAACACTCACTGCGCAATTGCAGTTGGGGGCTCAGCTCCACATATATACTATATACTTCAAGTCCACGAAGACCTCAGTTTTAGCATATAAAATCTGTGTACATGCATTGTTTACACTATGTATAAAAAAAGACTTGCCACCCACACACTCACACACGAATTTTGTCCTTCAGTTGTCCTTGCTGCCTAGCTGGAAGTTATATATTCCTATACACACATCTCTCCTTCCATTCGATTTTCTGTTTATTTACCTAACCGTTGCATTTTGGCGCCCGTTTCCCCCTTTCCAGCTTTTGGTATTGGTGTTGATTATGTAATTGTTTTATCTGCTTTTAGATTTGGGAATTGTGTAACAATTTGGTTCTGAGAAAGCTATACATAAATATGCAATTTGCAGCTCAATTTGTTCAGGGTTATATTATTGCATAACATTTGCTCATTGAATCATTGCCTAGTTTAAGAAGACGCTGATCTATTTTTCACACTCTGTGTTCATCTTTTGTGTTTTATTTCAGAGGAGAAAATGTCGCTCAATCCGAACGGGTACAAGCTCTCCGAAAGGACGGGTAAACTAACTGCATATGGTGAGTACATTTCGTAGACTTTGCTATCGGTTACCACATGACTATTTTAAATCTTCATTTACAATATTTGTTATAATATTCTAAAACAAATAAGAATGCATGAGTCGAGTAATCTCGACTACTAGGTACCCAGAAGCCAATAGTTAAAAATACTCTCATTTTATTGGCAAATTTGCATTTTAAAAGTTTTGCACACAGATAAGAACATGCTAAGGTAATTTCCCATTGCGAGAACAGGCACTGAAGAGAAAAAAAATCGAATGCAGCGCCCGAACTGATACCTAATTTGCTTGATAGAAACACGTGCATATACATACATACATCCATACATACGTACAAACATATGAACATGCAATAGTAGGTAACGGGGCTTTGCAGAATACACAGAACATATTTAAGCTCGCATAGATTAGCATGCCATCTCTTTCTCACAAATGTGCTTGCATATTTATGCATACAGAAAATTCTTGTGGATGCTGCTAGAAATGAGATCAATAGGAGAATATAGTTTTTCCATACATACATACATACAAACATACGTACACGTATCGTAGGTAACGGGGCTCTGCAGAATAGACACAGAACATATTTACGCTCGCATCGACTATAATGCCATCTCTTTCTCACAAATGCGCTTGCATATTGATGCACACAGAAAATTCTTCGGGCTGCTGCTAGAAATGAAATCAATATCAGAATATAGTATTGACCATTACTTGGATGTTGTCAGATCTTGACAATTAGAATAAGCTGCCTATAAAATTTTAGTTTTTATTGCTATCTGAAATCGAAATTTATCGGAGGCAGTTATCGATAAATTAAAGCAAACTCATTCTGTGCCTATATTCAATTTCAAGCCTCTAGCTCTTACAGTCTCTGATCTCAGAGACGGACATGGCTATATCGATTTGGCTGTCGATCCTGATCAAGAATATATATATACTTTACGGGTCGAAGATGCTTCCTTCTGACTGTTACATACATTTCCTCAAAACCATTATACACTTATATCCATTTTCAATGGGTTCAGGTTATAAAAATATACTGCATTAATAAAAGTGCACTTTAGTAGAAAACTTAAATCTAGGTCAAATTTCTTACTAAAAATAAAATACAAAAACTATTAAAATATACCATATGAACAGTCATCATTTATGATATATGTACTAATTAAATACCCATTCTTTAACACGTCTTTTAAGAGATATTTTGTAAGAAATCTTTTAGTTTTGCTAATAAAGTTAAACATTAAATATAACATATTATTTTATTAATTAACAAACTTGTTGTATTACGAATTAATTCTCATATAAATCGTTTACAAATCTCATAATTATATATCATAACCAACTTCAATGTTTTCCTATCCAATTCCTCAACATAAATGCACACAAATCTATTTGCTGAGTAAATAATAAATGAGAGTGTTAAACTGACACTGGCAAACAAAACGCTGCGAAGGACAGCCACAAGGACGCACTCACTCACACACTCATCGACACACGTACACACATACACACACACTTACTATTCTCGACCAAGACATTCGCTTCCAGTGGCAGCAGCTTCTGCAGCAGACCTTGATAAATTGTTGGGCCGTTTGGCTTCGGTGAAGCGTGAAACTGGCGAATGCCTTGTAACAGATTTTTGGCCAGCAAACAAACAGACAAACAGTCGTACAGACAGACGAACAAAAGTCAAAGGCAGCCAAGCCAGCCACCAACCACCAACTGTAGCCAGGACCAGAAGCAGGACACACGCCAAAAGGTGCTGCCAGACGCGTGCACAAAATTGAAAGCACAACAAATATAAACCGTTTAGTCACAGGATATTACGCACGCTTACATGTAAGAGCGGGATAGATAGCACACACACACACACACACATACATACATATGTGTGTTTGTGTGTGCAGCATCGGGATCTATTGTCAGGATGGGAAGGGATGGAGTACTCTGGCCACGGCTGTCTTTGACATTAAGTTCGCTCATCTCACCCAACAGCTCAGCACATTAAATTTTATTTAACTTTGCTGTAAACTTGTGGAATTTTGAAATTGCTACAATTTGTCTGTAACTGCTGGTGTCCTGGCATGGTTGCTGCTGCTTATTTAAATTGAAATTCGCCAGGCTTCGCCTGATGCGCTTTTAATGGCAATCATGCGCAACGTTAACTTTCCTTCCATTGATTTCAAGCCAGAAAATAACTATGATGGGCGTCTCCAGATGGGCGCTTAGTGGCCAACATTAATTTCGTTATAAAGCCAGGCAATTAATAGCAGCAACCACAGCAAAGGACAGCCGTGAGGGTCATCCGCTGTACCCCAACATTGTCCTCGACTTTCTCAAATCTCAATAGTCACCGCCTGGCACAGCTTGTGGCCATGAGCTATAAAATCATAAAATGAAAAAAACTGACATATAGCCATATATATATGTAAATACAGTAAGAAATATTTTGAATAATTTTGTTATTTTTAGTTAAGCTACAAGAAACTAAGTTAACTAACGAAGTTATTCTATTATAATATCGCTCGTAGTAATATTGATTAAAATGCCATAGTTTTCGAAAAATAAAAATAAAAATAAAAAGCTTTGAGCTGTCTCTAAACCCAATTTATGGAATATAATTTAGTTATGTAACTATTTAAAATTTGAATTTAGTATAAGTACATGTAAAACACCTAAGAAGGAGCACTGGTTTTTCATAATCTAAATAAATATCGAGTCAAAAATGTTTTTCAAAGTTTGAATATAGTGTTAATATCATACTAAAGCCACATAAGTGCTTGTGTGGGTTTTTTTGTACTTGTAAATATTAGATTCCAGTTTAATGTAATAAAACTACAACTAAATATAAGAAAAACATATTTTTTGAGCTTTAGCATTCATTTTTTAAAAGTGAAAGGTGACCTTTATGCAATACTTTTTATATATAAGGTACCACTGCCCACTGTATGGGTAGCAAAATGAAATCTGTTTTTTATGGCTCAGCCGTTTCAATTTCAAACAAAGCACGCCCACAAATACCCATCACAATGGTTATCATATATCATAACAAGGTACTGCGGCCAGATAAGGCAAAAAGTCATTTACGCTGTCAGCAGCAGGGCACGCTTCACCAAATTTCCTTTTTTTAATGCTCAGCGATAAGAGAGAAGATGAAGTCCACTGACAATATGCATTATGGTGTTTTTTGTGGCTCTTTTTTATCGTAGATCTTATGCCAACGACAGTCACTGCTGGAGCGGAGACACGAGAGTTTCTGCTGAAAGTAATCGATGTGCTGTTGGACTTTGTGAAGGCAACGAACGATCGCAATGAGAAGGTGCTGGACTTTCATCATCCGGAGGATATGAAGCGTCTGCTCGACTTGGATGTGCCGGATAGGGCGCTGCCGCTGCAGCAGTTGATCGAGGACTGTGCCACAACGCTGAAGTATCAAGTGAAGACGGGTAAGTGATTTAACTAGATGGGTTGAGTTTGTCAATTGTTTTGGTTTTTGTTCCCAGGGGTAGCTTATCAAATGTTTGCACAGTCACCAAGTGTTTGGCGTTAATCAAATTTGTCTCTGCATAAATTTGCATACAAACACAAAGCATATGCTTGTTGGGAATAATTTTGGGGGGGCGCGTGCCTGAGGAATTTGCGGTCGCATTAGGGCACAAAGTGTGCAGCCTTGTAGATAAGCACATTAGCTGCGAGAGGACATCGCAACAGACAATGTCATTTTATGGCCCATTGAGCTGTGCTCGTCTCTACCAACGTTGTTTACACCTTTCACAAACACTCGACAGACCTCCCTCCCTCCCCCTAAAAAGCCCACCCGAAGTGGCCTTAAAATCTTTAAATCGCATTTGCCATCAATCATAAATCAGGCAAAGGGTTCTTTCTGATTGCGGCTTTAGCAGCCAAAAGTCATTCGCACGTTTTGCTTTATTTTTGAGTTTTTCTTTTTCCTTCTCTTTTTTTTTCATTACTGCATGTGAATATGCGCCTGATTTCATTGAAAATTAATGCCAGGGGCGGCCAGGACTCCCAGGCAGGAGTTGAGCTCGCACGTGACCGCAATTGTGTTTGGAGTATCGATAATAAGCATCGCCCACCCAACCCCCGGAAACTGTGGTCTTGTCTAGGAAACAGCGTGAGTTTCCGAGCATTCCCCCACAGGAAATTGTGGGTGTATCAGGAGTACCTAAAAATTGAATTAAAACTACTCGCAATCAGAGAGTCTCTGAATAATCAAGAATTTGATTATATTCGAATGTTTTATGAATGCAATTAAGCATAACAAAATAATGTGAAGAAACCAAATAAAAAGAAATATCCTTAAAATAGGCTTTTATAAAGGCAGAATAGAAATGGAATAATTGCTGTCTATTTAAACAAAAAAAGAATATGCATCCCTCAACAAATAAACATTTACTTGCTCAATTGCAAAATTAATTCTTTAATTCAAATAGTTAACAAGTTGAAATATTCACATATTTGGCAATGGAATTTTTCTCTTTACTACTACACGCACATTTTTTACGTAAACTGGCCAGATATAAATCCCATTTATGATCCATAATCTCAAATAATGTGCACCCTGCCACGAGGGAAACATGATATGCCACGGCGAGAGCCAAGAGGCTTTCTGTCTGCTGCGAGGACGACTCTATAAAAAGGGAAGCTTTAATCAAAATCCGTTGTTATTTTCTGACTCGCTGCATTCCTGATCCTTTGATGCGAATGAATGACTGACTGCCTGCCAGAGTAAGCTCGTGTCTAGGTCGAGGGTGATTCAGGACCTTGTTGCGACTCGAGACTCGAAGTCCTGGCACCACATGCGCAAATTGAAATGTTTGTGTTTGTGTGTAAGTTTGTGTGTGGGTGAATTTAGCCTTGTGGCGAATGGGATTTTAATCACACGACTTATGGCACTCAAGATGTGAACTGACAGACGCCCCAAACAAAAAATAAAGCCACGGCGAAGGGTTCCCCAGGACATTTAGTGAGGGGATTCCGACAGCATCCTGATGCTGTTTGTACTGAAAGCATTTTGTGATTTTTCGTGGGATTTTCGTGTGTTGCAAGTCGCAATTAGCTGCAATAAATGAGCAATTTAAGAGGACACCAGAGAGTGGGGCATCCTTTATACAAACCTGTCGCTTTAGGCACAGCTCGGTCTTATTGATTTTTCTGACCCCAAACAGAGCTTTAGTAATAATGCCTTCGTCGGCTCGTCTGCCCTTGAACATATGCACATCCGGCCTTGTATTGAACGCCAGTCAGCCGTGCTTTGCAGGAGAAGACGGTGGGAGGAGGGGGCGTGTTGTTGCTTTGTTTCAGCTGAAATATTTTTAATAAAACAAAAAACAGAAAAGTGTAGCATTGTTGGCAACACAGCTGCCAGGCACATCTGCTGCCAGCTTAGCTAGCTCCAGTTGACAGACAGCCATGTCGAAAGGAGGCAGGCATTTTCAGTTACATTAAACGGGGAACTCAAATCTTTTACTGCACCCCAAAACAGGACATCCGCACTTCTTCAATCAGCTGTCGAACGGCTTGGATCTGATCTCCATGGCTGGCGAATGGTTAACGGCCACTGCCAATACGAACATGTTCACATATGAGATTGCTCCAGTCTTCATTCTCATGGAGACCGTCGTTCTCACCAAGATGCGCGAGATTATTGGCTGGTCGGGAGGCGATTCGATTTTGGCACCCGGTGGCTCCATTTCGAATCTGTACGCCTTCCTGGCCGCTCGCCACAAGATGTTCCCCAACTACAAGGAGCACGGCTCGGTCGGTCTACCCGGCACTCTGGTTATGTTCACCTCTGACCAGTGCCATTACTCGATCAAATCTTGCGCTGCGGTCTGTGGTCTCGGCACCGATCACTGCATTGTGGTGCCATCCGATGAGCATGGCAAAATGATTACCTCCGAGCTGGAGCGTTTGATACTGGAGCGGAAGGCCAAGGGCGATATTCCATTCTTTGTGAACGCCACCGCCGGCACCACTGTGCTGGGCGCATTCGATGATATTAATACCATTGCCGATATCTGTCAGAAATACAATTGCTGGATGCACATCGATGTGAGTATAATTTGCGAAGTCATACACGAATTTTTCAATAAAATTATTGTTTTTAATTTCGTTACAGGCTGCGTGGGGAGGTGGCTTGTTGATGTCCCGAAAGCATCGCCATCCCAGATTCACCGGAGTCGAACGGTAAGCACAATAAAATATCTATATAATTTAAGCGACATAAATATATATTATATCTGAAATAGAAATCCTGTCACTTAATATAAGTTTACTTAAAACAGAGAAATCGATAATTCCATAGACACCATATTAAAGCCTAATCTGTCGTCACATTTTCATTCATCGATTTGCTTGGACTGCTTTGCCCCCATATTCAGCAAGTTAAGAACAAATATTGAAATCTCTCTTGTTGTGTAAATTTAAATCTAAATGCTCCCAAATGGCCCGCATCGCTCAAAACTCAATGCACCCATTCCGCACTCTCCCCCTTACTCCGAGCAGTCAGCGACATGTGGCAAAAATCTCAATTTGTCATTTAGTGCCTCCATCAGGTGTTCAGAGCTTAAAGGGATTACAAGGCCCAAAGCCGAGTGCATTTTCGTTTACGCAAAAGACAAACAAATGAACAAAGTGGATTTTCAACCCGCGCCCTTGCACCACTCAACCAACACCCTTCCGCCTGTCCTTGGGGTGGGGTGGGATGGGTGGTTGGTTGGTTGGTTGGTGGGCATTACTTACACAACAATTACGCCGAACAATAGCCAGAAGGCAATGCGGACGGCTGCTTCTCTCCAGATTGCTCTGCAAGGAATTTTTAATTTTAAAGTTAAAACGTAAAACATAAAGTTGGAGAATCGGAGAGTGCCTAAGTGCACTTTACAACGACAACCCCTAACCCCTCCGCAAATCCCTGGGCAGCTTAGGCAAATGTCGCCACTGCAGCTGTCGTATTGACAGTTTGCGGTCAAGGGAGTGCTCCCATAAACACTTTCAAATTGATGGGCCCGCATCCATCAAGTGGCTATTCAATGCCCAAACAAAAAGTCTTGGCATGCAAATTGTCCTTTGGCCCTAATTGAACAGCAATAGCAATCGCTTTATAAATTAATCATCAAAATGCGCGTGCAGCTGACAACTTGTGGCTTAGATCGACTTGATTAATGGCATCGGTTCCTAGCTGCCTGCCTAGGAGATGCTCTTAATTCTGCTGAGTTTGTGCAAATGAAATGGCTAAAACAATGCCAGAAATTCTCTTTAACAATTTGTGGCATGAGCCGCATGCCGCCACTCAACCTGAAGCATGGCACTCCATAAGCATCATGTTTATAGACACCCACATGTAACTGTAAATAGCTCTTGGGGCACCCCCCAGGGGGATGTTTAGTGGCGTCTGTCAACCCTCAGGCTTGGTCTCTGGGGTTGCGCGCTCGCTTTGAATTCAATTAAAGTGCTGCGGCTTGAAATTGCCACAATTTATGGCACTTGCCTCTGCCTCTGTCTCTGCCCTGGTCCTGCTGTGCTTGAGGGGTGGCACGGAAGACCGACCGCAGAGCGAGGCAGCTTAGTGTTAATTGTTTGTAATTTGTAATTGAATGTCATTTAATATAAGTTGCACATTTATTATTTGACTTTTGTAGCGCTGATTCGGTTACCTGGAATCCACACAAGCTCATGGGAGCCCTGCTCCAGTGCTCGACTATACATTTCAAGGAGGATGTAAGTAAATGGCAAATATAAGTATTTGTTCTCTGAATTGATTCAAATAAGCGGATCACAATTATATATATATTTAAGTCAGTAAAACTTTACTTTTTCATTTCTCATTTTAAACTTGCCCTTTCCTCGATTGTTGGGGGACCACATTCTTTTGCATATGCACAATGTTTGTTGTTTGTGCAAAGAATTCCAATTGTGTTGCAAACAATTCCTTGTTATTTTTCATGCCAAACAACGGGCAGACAGGCAGACAGACAGGCAGGCAGTCAGTCAGTCAGAATACAGGGGTTGTCGCCAAACTCCAAACTACAATGAATGAGCAAACGTTTGGCAACCCTGTTGATGCTGCTGTTGCTGCCTGTTCAGGTCCTGCAAATGCGCCCAGTCAGAGCCACCCTCCGATTGGCCTTGCCTTCTTTTTAGGCATTCTGTGCAATATGTTGCCATCGGTCACAGTTGCGCCTTTTGGCAGGCGGAATTTTAATTAAAATTTCAACTTGACTTATGAGCAAAAAAAAAAAAGAAGAAAATAAAAGCAAAGGAAATACTTTCATTTATATCGATCCCAAAATTCTTGTGAATGCAGGGCCTGCTCATCAGCTGCAACCAGATGTCGGCGGAGTATCTTTTCATGACCGACAAACAGTACGACATCAGCTATGACACTGGCGACAAGGTAATCCAGTGTGGACGCCACAATGACATCTTCAAGCTGTGGCTGCAGTGGCGCGCCAAGGGCACCGAAGGATTCGAGCAGCAGCAGGATCGCTTGATGGAACTGGTTCAGTATCAGCTGAAGCGCATTCGAGAGCAATCCGATCGATTCCATTTGATTATGGAGCCGGAATGCGTGAATGTTTCATTCTGGTATGTGCCCAAGCGCTTGAGGGGCGTGCCACATGACGCCAAGAAGGAAGTGGAGCTGGGCAAGGTGAGAAATAATTGAATATAATAATTAAATCTGTAATCTGCATCGGTATCTGCACTCCTTGACAGACCTGCCCGATTATCAAGGGCCGCATGATGCAGAAGGGCACACTTATGGTCGGCTATCAGCCAGATGATCGACGACCCAACTTCTTCCGCTCGATCATCTCGTCGGCTGCTGTTACCGAAGCGGATGTGGACTTTATGCTCGATGAGATACACCGATTGGGCGATGATTTGTAAGCGATTTCAATTCCAATTCAAATTGACTCGCATCGTTTCCTTCAGAGAGAAAAAATCGTAGCTGTTGTTTTGCATAGTTCATACAACCAAGAAGTATCTTTAAGGTAAAAAGCATATCATAAGAACGCATTGAGAACTTCCAACAAATCAAAGTTCAATGTTGCTGTACATTTATTTCTGGAAATAAACAAACAACAAATTCAAAAATGTTACTAAATGTTACGTTTGGTTCCTTTTTTGTGTTATGCTGTTCGAAAAGCCTATCAAATGTTGGAAGACTTTTAAACATATTTACTCACATACTTATAATCAAAATGTTATCGAAACTTATAAGAGCCAATTTGATTTTATGTTTCACATTTATTGAATAATTCAAATAGTTTATTATGACTGTTGCACATTACATGTTTAAAATTAAATAGTTAAACTTTATAAATATCTAGATGTATATTTATAACTCAATACAACTAAAAAAAAACCACCCGCCACACTCACCACCAGAACAACAAAGAAAACAAAAAAATAAACAACAAAAAAACCCAATCAAATTTCCAAATCAAAAAAACAAAAATTAAAAACAATATTTTTGAATGTATGTTTTGATGCAGCTGATTAAAAAATGATTTTGCTAGCAGAAATATTGCAAAACGATCAATCAAAATGCTATCTTAACATATGAAATGATGGATACGGAATAATTTTGATTTAATTGATTAAAGTATGTGAATTCTGTTGCTGCTATATAAAAAGTATATATAAAAAGTTGATCTATTGCAAAGTTTATGCTTCAGGCAATTGTATGTACCTTTAAACTATACATATTTCAAAAGAGACCTGTGCTTATTAAAATTATAATCGTATAATCCAAGAAATTGTTTGAAAATCACAGTTTTCTAACTCAGTTTACTGTTATTGAGTTATTGAAGGCTCCAGGAACCTATTTCGACTATATTCAATTGAATAATGCTTGATGGGAACTTTGGCCAAAACTAGTCCAAGTATCAAACTGTGCTATATACATACAAGAATACGTATAATCAAATAATTTAGTTAAACAATGGTAACTAGACCTTATTTATGATGATAAATATCTGATATATATATGAGATATATTCGGTGTCAATTAAATGCAATTAATACACAAGATATGAACAACAACAATTAGCAAAAAAAAAATGTTGGAACTTTAAGAAATTTTGTTGACTTTTGTTGAATTTGAACCTGGTTTATAGCAGCAGCCACGTGTTGAAAATGGCATGGATTGAAATATAATGAAAAACCCAATTTAGTAAACACACAAAATCCAAGTACATAATTCATACGCTGTACACATATATTCTTTACCAATATAAATAATTCCAAAAATATATATGTATTGTATTTTAATATGGTGTTAACTAAGTTCAATCAAAATAAAACTATATATGTCTATATCAGATATATTAACAATTAAATGGAATATTTGAAAAGTCAAATCACATAATTTGTATTCGATGTATAAATTTATGTAAATGTATTTGAGAAATCGAATAAATGCAATTATTCCAGCATCTTAAAAAAGATATATATACATACATACAAAAATATAAATATATGAGTAAATAATAAATACAAGTAACCAAAGAGCAAACAAAAAAAAACGTTTTCAATGGGTTCTCTTACAACGCGGGAGCTTGTTTTGTTAAGAGCACAACGAAAACTGGCCGAACCGGCTAAAGAGCTTAAGCACAGTTAATTTGTCCATTTATAAAGACGATCATTCTCGAGCAGTCGCTCAGTTGTCTTCATCGCTCTGGCGCTACGCACACTTCCCTTTGTTGGTTTCATTTTAATCTGTTTAATCAGCATACAACTGCCAAAAAGTTGTAAAATCTTGGGCAATATACTTAACAAAAGTGTAAACTTGAATAAAATGTCAGCCAGTTTTGTGCCAGTGCCAGCGGGCAGCGATTTTCCCTTGGAAAATTTGCCATATGCTGTCTTCTCAACCAAATCAAATGTAAGTAACACGAAAAATAAGTTAACAAGCAATGAAACATTACAAATTAAGTAATATTAAAGTTTTTCAGTGAGTTTCTAGAGTTTTCCTAAATCGTTATTTTTTCTTCTTATATTTCATGTGACATCCAGTTTCATATGTTTTTTTATCTTTGGAATATAACTTTAGAAAAAAGACCGCTTCAGTGCATATCATTTGCATACATCATAAGGCAAACTAGTTTGTTTACAAAAACATTGGGCCTATTTGATATGTATAAAAACAACAACAGCGACTAAATATATATGTATAACACTTGTTTTTGCTGCAATAGCTACTTATCTAGAATGTGAATATCGTAGTCTAATATCGTATATATTCCGTTTGTCTTATTAGACGGTACATCGCCTGTGCGTCGCCATTGGTGAGCACGTGTTGGATCTAAAAGCTGTGTCGCATTTGTTTGCACTCCCGCTGCAGGTAAGTTCTGTCACTGCTTGCTACACTGCTTGATGAATATTTATGCTGGATTTTCGTATGTTATAGGCTGCCCTGCAGGCGGAAACGCTGAACTTGCTAATGAGCTTGGGCCACGAAGCATGGGATGCAGTAAGGACACGAACCCAGCAACTGCTACTCAAAGGCTCTGAAGTGGAACAGAATGTGGACTTAAGAAGCGTGTAAGTTGCACCAAAAAACACCGCACAAATTGCAGATACAAATTACAAGTGAATCATTTGCAGATCACTTGTGCCCCAGTCGGAGATTTCACTTCATCTGCCGGCACAGATCGGTGACTATACGGACTTTTACTCCTCAATTCATCATGCCACCAACGTGGGTATTATGTTCCGAGGCGCAGACAACGCTCTAATGCCCAATTGGCGCCATCTCCCAGTGGGTTATCATGGACGCGCCAGCTCTGTTGTTGTCTCAGGAACTCCAGTACGCCGTCCCCTGGGACAGACATTGCCCGAGGGCGCCGACAAGCCGATCTTCGGTGCTTGCAAGCTTATGGACTTTGAACTGGAAATGGCCTTCTTCATTGGCGGACCAGGCAATAAGTTGGGCGATCCCATCAAGGTGGATGATGCCTGGCAGAATGTATTTGGCTTCACGCTGATGAACGATTGGAGCGCTCGAGATATCCAAAAATGGGAATATGTGCCGCTGGGCCCGTTTACGGCCAAAAATATGGGCACAACCATTTCACCGTGGGTCGTAACAACGGCAGCTCTGAAGCCGTTTTTGCTGGACAATTTCCCACAGGATCCGGAAGTGCTGCCATATTTGCGTCAGACTTTGCCCTTCAACTTTGACATCAATTTGGAAGTGTCCCTGAAGCGTGAGTTTCCAAGGAATATCAATGCATCAATTTTATATACATTTTATTTCTGATCTCCAGCTGCCACTGATAATGAGACGCTGATAAGCAAGTCCAACTTTAAGCATTTATATTGGACACCGCTGCAGCAGATCGCACATCATTCGATAACTGGCTGCAACTTGCGTCCTGGTGATTTGATGGCATCGGGCACAATTAGTGGCGAGACGCCAGATTCGTATGGTTCCCTCTTGGAGTTGTGTTGGCGCGGCACCAAAACGGTGGAGCTGCAAGGCGGCAAATCGCGCAAATTTCTGCAGGACTACGATGAGGTCATCATTCGCGGACACTGCGAGAAGAACGGTTTGCGCATAGGATTTGGCACTTGTGCCGGCCAAGTGCTGCCGGCTCACCCAATCGAACAATAATAAATACATGTTATTAATCAATAAAGAAACCGTCCTGAACTGTACTCGTTCTCACTATGCATTGGGCATTCAACAAGTGATTTCTTCACGTATCTTTGCTGCTCTTACGCTCTATCGCTCTCTTGCTCTCTTGCGCTCGCTCTCTCTGTCTGTCGTGCTCTTGCGCTCTCTAGGAGCGCCAATTGTCGTTTGTGTCATTCTACGCTGCTTCGTAAATATGCGCATGCTGACGACGCCGCCGCCGTCGACGACGCTGCTGGCGCCTAAGTCTCCCTCAGTCAGTTCTCAGCGAGCGACGGCGAAGGCGACGTCCAACGGCAGAAAGGCAAAAAGCAACAAAGCATTTTGCAAAACGTCGCGCAGCAAACTTAATTTTCACTACAACTTTTCAGGAGGAGTTCAATTTCCTCCATACATAATAAAAACAAACAAGAGACTGGCGCCGGCCGCAGTGATAAATGTCTACTTTATAATATTACGCTTAAATAAAGCAAACAAATTTAATGAAAGCAAAGCAAGCAAAAAATAAATAATTTGAATTCGGGGCAGTGCGGGCATGCCCTGAAGAAGAGTGCCTAACAGTGTAAGCGCAATTATAAAACAATTTTTAAAACAATTTGCAAAAACAAGTAGAAAAAAAACTTCAAACGACTGCAAACTTGACAAGTTTTGCCAGTTTTTTGCAAACTCAACGAAATATGTTTTCCATACTCAATTTGCGGCAAACAACTCGCAATGACTTGGAAAAATCAATTTTTGTAGCAGGTCTGCGCACGCATTCAAACACACACACACATGCACACTCACACACGAGCGTCCAAGACATTGGCGCCCACCCACCCTGGTGCATATACAAAACCAGAACCCAGGACTGTTACAGAAAAAAGTCGCATCTTCGTCTTTTGCTTGCACTTTTATGTTTCTGTTTCTGTTTCTGTTTCTGTGTGCATTGATTTTCTGCATATACACATCGTCAGCGACGCTGTCGCATTTGCAAAGATGCGCACCAAAATACACAAATAAACACACGCAAACACACACACACACGCATACAAATAAACGCACTCTCAGCATGCAGAAAGTTAATCAGCTCACTGCACAGTCCCCCAACAACAACGACACGAAAGATACGCAACGGCAAATGGCTATAAAAAAGTTTGCAATTAACTGGCGCCGTCGGCTGTCATGCTGGAGCAGACATTACCCCCTTGCTCCCCCTCACTCTAGCTTCATTATTCACCTTAGGGAACCTGTTTTGGCGCGCTCTCTCTCTCCCTCTCTCTGGGTATATGTCCAAATGCCTGTGCCATGCAGCGTGCGCATGAATCTTGAGAGCGCCATGTCTGGAGTGGTGCTCGCGCTCTCTCTCTCTCTCTCTCTCTTTGGGAGCACGCGTTTACTCCCATTGGCGATAACGTGCGAAAACAAAGCATAAAACAAAAGGCTGCACAATTAGTTGCCATGTTTATTTTTATATGAATTTACTACATGCGTTATACATTAATTTGGCAACGTATAAGGATCGCAAATTATGAGCCAACAAATTCCTATCAAATTGTCTTCTTCATTTAGTCACAGAATGCTTAAGCTTTTTGTATCTCCTTTCTAATTTTACAACCCATGTAGGTGTATTATTTTAAAAATGTTAATTGAATCATGTTCAGTTGAATTTGTATTGAATTTGTGACCATCTTCATTGCCTATCAGTTTCTTATCATCAATAAGTCGTAAATTAAGAGACAAAGCTTTAAGTTTCACTCTTTAATCTGAAACGGCACCAAAGAGTTGAAAATTGTGTCATGTTTACAATTTATATATTTAATATAATTAAGGCTTGCACATAATATTTACCAGAGACTCTTAATTACGCTGCTCATGTAGAGAATATCTGGAAGCCAATTAACCCAAATTCATCCAAGAACTTAAATCATAGCCATAACTAAACATTTGTGTGTGTGTGTGTGCTTAGATAAGGTGGGCCCAAAGTAATCTTGGTGTAGTTCTTTACGTTAAGAGCAACTACATTTTTCAAAGTTCAGTCAAGCGCATAATGAAGAGCCAACAACATTTTATAATCAGCGTCACGGGCGCCACTTGAATGGGGAAGGCATTTGGCACACATACTGCGTATGCATGCATACACTGAAAGAAATACCGCAACTATATTCGAATATTCTGTTAACTTAAGAGAATAATGTTGGTGAAAATATATTTCGGTTGTCCATAACTACTTCTCTTTAGTCAGTTATTGCTGAATATTTTATTTGTACATTCTCCATTTTTGATCAGTGTATTCATAATAATAATTTGCTTCTGCTGAAGCACAGAATGCGCTCCCAAATGATTCCAAAGTGCAACGTTGTCTGCGAAACGCCCCTTAATTCAACGCTAGCTTCATATTCAAGAAAATGGGTTGGTGAACAGAGCGACAGACTGACAGACTGACTGAACAGAGAAGTGCAACTCGTAGCGCCGACGCCAACCACAACAACTACTGACTACTGACAAATGACAATAACGACAACAACAATTCCGTTGCTGATGATCAGCAAACTGTGACTGGGTTCTGGGTTCTTTGCATATTGCAGGCCCGGCCAAGTTGATTGAGAATTTGAGTATTTAGGTCTCAGCGTTATCGTTATATTATTGCTGGCGTCGCTTAATAAAGTTGCAGCGCTGGCGAAATTTACTGCAGTGCGCCAATGGAATACAGAAACAGTTCCCGAAGACCGAATTAACTGAAAAAAAAAACAATAAATAAAGAGACCTTAAAACTGTGTAAAAGCCATTGGCTATTCAACAAACTGGCAGACTTATCGTTGCCAATATGTTTATAATTATGCCTCTTGCTATTTATAACAAAGAAAAATAATAAACAAACATTTTTGTTGTTATTTAAGTGTATTTCAGCAATATTTGTTGTTCTCAAATTGCCCCATCTGCCAAAATGCCATTATCAAATCACGTCAAGGAGTTGAGGTAATAAAAACAACAACAGCTACAACAACAAATCGATTAGCAAAGTTCGCTTCAAACAAAAGATTATTGAAAATACGATAATATGTCTAGACGAATGTGGAGCTGGCAGCAAGCTGTGCTGCTGCTATTGGCCATGATTACGCTGACTTTTGCCTGTGAGTATTAGAAATTACTGAAGTTAGGTCTAAGCAAAAACTAATCCATTTGTTATATTGCATAGCGCCGGCGCCGGCGCCTAGTCGTCAGTATAGCTGCATGAGCTATATGGAGAATGATAATACCCAGCACGATGACGACTATGAGCAGGAGAACAGTGAGGGCATCAGTGCGGAGCAGCAGCAACAGCAGCTCCTGGAGTCCAGTATGTCACCCAGTGAGCCACACAAGCGCAGCTGCACCGAGGGATACACATTCTGCTTTAGCCTGTGGAATCAGACGGCAAATGGCACTCGATTGGTTAAGCAGGGTAAATAGAGTAATAATCGAGTAATCGATATTTATTACATAACAAATAATAACTGGCACTTTGCTTAGGCTGCTGGAAGGACAATACGGATCGCAATTCGATTTGCAGTCAGACAGAGTGCACCAGTTCGGCTCCCACATCACGCAACAACACTCTGTACTATTGCTGCTGCTCGGGTGAGTTGTGCAATGCTGAGGTGGCGATTGTGGAACCAGCACCACTGGAATTGGCCAACAATGTGCCAGCAGCGGTTTCCAATCGAGCGGCATCACAGCAGCAAAACTCACTGAGAGCCACCACGATGCTGAGCTTTGTGGTACTGCTTACGGTCATCATCATTAGTATCTTGCTTGCGGTTCAATATTGTCGCGCTGTGAAGGAGAAGAGCGAACCGGAGGAATCACCGTTGGCACCTTCGGGACCCGGTTACAGTTCGAATTTGCGCAACGTCGATAATATGAATTTGATTGGCATGCTGGGCAGTGGCAAGTATGGCACGGTGATGAAGGGCCTGCTCCACGAGCAGGAGGTGGCTGTCAAGATCTATCCTGAGGCACATCATCAGTATTACGTGAACGAGAGAAACATCTATGCGTTGCCATTGATGGATTGTCCGGCGCTTCTCAGCTATTTTGGTAAGTGTTGGGATTACCAAGAAGTTGCCACAAATTATAAACTTTCCTTTACTCTTTTATTTGTGCCGCTACCCAGGCTACGATGAACGTCGCACCATGGATGGTCGCATGGAGTATCAGTTGGTTTTATCATTGGCACCGCTTGGTTGCCTGCAAGATTGGCTCATTGCCAATAGCACAGACTTTGCCCAGTGCTGTGGCATGTTGCGCTCCATCACACGTGGCCTCTCCCATCTGCACACAGAGCTGCGACTGGGCGATCTGCACAAGCCCTGCGTGGCCCATCGGGATCTCAACTCTCGCAATGTGCTGGTCCAAGCGGATCTAAGCTGTTGCGTGGCAGACTTTGGGTTTGCACTGAAGGTATTCGGCTCCAAGTATGAGTACAAGGGCGAGGTGGCCATGGCTGAGACGAAGAGTATCAATGAGGTGGGCACACTGCGCTACATGGCACCGGAACTGCTTGAGGGTGCCGTCAATTTGCGTGACTGTGAGACGTCCCTCAAGCAAATGGATGTATATGCACTAGGCCTGGTGCTCTGGGAGGTGGCGACACGCTGCTCGGAATTCTATGCGCCCGGGCAGTTGACGCCACCGTATAAGGCACCCTACGAGCAGGAAGTGGGTCCGCATCCCAGTTTCGATCAGATGCAGGCATTGGTGGTGCGTCACAAGGCCAGGCCACTATTTCCAGCGGGCTGGGGTGGCGGATCCGCTGCCAAGCTGGTGCGTGACACTTGCGAGGATTGCTGGGATCACGATGCAGATGCTCGACTGACCTCGTTGTGTGCCGAGGAACGGATGCAGGAGATGTCTAGCCTGCGGCCTCGTCTGCAGGCGCAGCCCGCAAGCCCGCTGCTCAATACCAACAATCTGACGTCTCCGGATGTACGGCTCCACTTGACCAGCAACTCCACAATCACAACCACAACCACTTCGGCTGCAGTGCATCAGGCACAAGGTCAGCTCACATCAGCGGACAGTGGTCTCCTGCAACCGCCGCCCAATCAGCAGCTGCCCACGGAAAAGAATCACTTGAACTATGCACAGCCGCAACTGCAGCCGCATCTGCAGGGCCGCAATCCCTGCCAGGAGCGTAATCTGGCGCCGCAACCGCAGCGCACTCCGCCGGTACTGGTGGAGCGCAGTAAGAAGCACAGCTTCCAGTCACAGCCACAGCAGGAGCAGAGTCTATCCTGTCTGGAGCATGATGTCAGCGTGGAGGAGCTCATTGCTAGCCATCAGCAGAAACACAACTCCAGCCTGGGTCAGGGCTTCCCAAAACAACAGAACACGGACCATAAACTGCGCGGCTGGCATGGTGTCCGAGCTCTCATACAGAAGAAACTCTTTCGCAAGGAGCACGCCGAGGAGCTGTGCCGTCAGCTTCAATTGGGCGAGGAGAAATCAAATCTGGTGGCGGCTCTCAAGGGTTTAGAAGGGCAGCGCTTGGCTGGTGGTCTGCGGCGCCCCAACAATTTGGATCTGAGTCCCTTGCAGCCACTGGACAGAGCCAATCTGCTACAGTTGCGCAGTGCGGAGCAGCGTAGTGGAACTCCCGCGCACATTGTGCCCCGCTCACTGTCGAGCAGCCTCATCAAGCACATCAACACCACCACCAACACCACCAGCACCAACAATAATAACAATATCAATGAGAATGAGCTGCATATGCTAGCCGGCAATCGGGCGCCCAAGCGTCGTCCTGGTCATCTGCGCACAAATTCATTGCTTGTGACAAGCAACAATGGCAGCAACATAATCCAGCCAACGGAGCAACAAATGAGACGCCAACATAGCTTGGAAGTCTTCCGTGAGGTGTTCAGTGGACGTGGCAGCAGCGAACGTTTGCGAGATCCCAGCGAGCGGGTGAAAACACCCGGAGATGTGCCGCCATCGGTGAGGAAGGCGCGTGCCTCAAAGACCCTCAGTCTGTATGATGATCGCATGATGGACTCATCTCTGCTAAACATACTCTAGCATGAGGAAGTTCTGCTGCTAGAGCTATAAGGCAGCAGAACTGTGTAGCGACTTAACCCATATCTCAAAACTTCATCAACAAAAAACAATCGAAAAACGAAACAAATAAGAAAAATACATAAAACACATAAAAAACATATTCAACGATATAGCCATATATATAGGAGTAGATAATAGGGCCCGTCGACCTGATAACTGAGAACCGATCTGCAAAATAAGAAAATATGTTAGTTAAGTAAATGTAAAATGTATTTTTGTGAAAGGCAACATCCAGATGTGTTCCCGCAAACGGTTCAGCTCCAAGACAAATCTAGATGTACATGTATTTTTTCACCAACCATCCTAGCGTTTAGTGCGGCAAACAACCAAAGTCCTTATTAGGTTAGAACAGACAACAGACACAGATGACGTAAGTGTAGATGAGACCAGATTAGAGACGACGTATAATACAGGACCAGTGAAAGCCACATATTTTTGACTTCAACTGGACACGGATCAATCAGTCTGATTATAGTGAAACGATAGCTTCTTTAGTGGTAAGAGAGAGAGAGAGAGAGAGAGAGAGAGATAGAGTTGAGCTTACAGGGCGTAACTGTACCTCGGTTAGGTTAACACTCAGTATAAGAGCGAAAGCAGAATGGGGCTTTTAGAGGGCCAACCAGGTTAGGAACATTTTTTTAAAGCCATATACACACACACATATATACACACACATCCAATTAATTGCATATATAACTATAATATTAATATTAAGACATTCTACAATTAAACATAAGCCTGCGGCAAGTGTTGTCACTAAAACTTCTCCTCATAAAAGAAAATTGAATGAGGTGACAACACTGAAGCCATCAGAGCAAAGCAAACTCTCATTTTACTTTCGAGTATTATATACGAAAAATGATTCTGAAGCAACTTTTGGCACCATATATAAAGAATTTCTTGCGTATGCCTTTCTTTTTGTATTTTAAACTTAGAGATTAAATCAATTTGTGTTTTCCACTTGTAGACCAAAACACCCGCAGCCTTTCAATTACAAATAATAAAAATATATATATGAAAAAGAAAAAAAAAACACTAGTCATATGATTTACAATAATTTTAAATATACGATATATATTCAAATGTATTTCTAATTTTATATCTTAATGCTACAAACGAAGGAGGGGCGAAGAGATCAGTTCAGTCTGTGATTGTGCCTCAGTTTTGACTTGCTAATCGCGATCTCAGCTGGATCAACACCGGCGCATTCGGCTTATTGATCAACAGCGTCACAATGTCCAACTCCACATCCGTTCGACCCCGCCAGATGAGCTCATAGTTGCGCAACAGCTGCCCAAATTGAATTGCAAATTGATGAAACGAATCGCTGGAAACAGATCGATCTGAATACGATCGAGACTCACCCTCAGCAGCAAGACGTGCATATTCTGTTCCGCTAGACGACGTGCGATGCAGGCACGCATGCCATGTCCGAAGGGCAGCACCAGATAGGGATTAAGGGCATTACGCTGCTTCAGCCAACGATCGGGCTGAAAACGCAGAGGATCAGGAAAATGCTGAGCCTGTCGACAAGCGACCATATTTTGTGTTACCACAGTCGTCTAAGATGCGAAAGTATATATAGAGATATATTGATAGGAAGGAATAAGCTCTTATCCACTTACGCCCTTGGGCACAGAGTAGCCACTCAGCACTGTGTCCTGATTGAGCACACGGCCGAAACCAATCGATATGGGATTGAGACGCAGAGACTCCTTCAGCACGGCTCGCGTATAGGTAATCTCAGTGCGTAGGCTATCGGCGCTGAGTGACTGTTCGGGATTGGGCATCACCTTGAGTGCCTCCTGGTAGAGGCGCTCTTGCACTTCCGGATGACGTGCGACATGATAGAGCAGAAATGCCGAGGCATACGAGGTGGTATCAATGCCCGCTAGCAGCAAATCAGCTGCTGTGCCAACCACATCAAAGCGATCGAGTTGAGGATTCTGCAGATAGGTGCCAATTAGCGAGGATTGTGGAGCGCCTGCTTTCATATTCTGCTCCAACAGTTGCAGGGCGACACTCTCCATGTAGGACTGAGCGTGGCGCAGCTTACGATAGCTGGGTGTCTCCATAAATCGCCACAACTGCAGACCCTGATCCGTAGGCAGTATGCAACTGTTTGTAGTTTCAGCGGCATGCATCAGACGCGTGGAACGGGAGTGGGAATGCTGCTCCTCCGGCTCAAAGGATTCAAGAC
Source organism: Drosophila fungiperda (assembly GCA_035042345.1). NCBI lineage: Eukaryota > Metazoa > Arthropoda > Insecta > Diptera > Drosophilidae > Drosophila > Drosophila fungiperda. The sequence continues at coordinate 1,952,593 of JAWNLM010000021.1, forward strand.
GCACTCCAAATGTCAACAGGCAGGTAACTAGCAATTTAAAATTGTTGATAACTAAATGAATTGAGAGATTCTCGCCGACTTCTCTTACGCTCCAAATTGAGACGGGTTAGTTTGGGCAGCATATCTACTGGAGTCTCATCTCCCGCTGTTTGCTCCAGAAATTTAAGAAACTCCTTGGTGACTCCATCTACTTCGGGCACAAAGCTGCGCACACTTTGCGGCGCACTCAACTCCTTCTGCAGCTGTGATCGCAAACGCCACCAATCCGGTCCATTTGTGGCCAGCAGTCCCGTTGTCTTGTAGAGATGCGGTCGCTCTTTGCGGTACTTTGCAAGTGCCAGATGACTGCGTCGCTGTGGACAGTCGCGTTCGTTGAGCAGAGTTGCGATGTCCTTGGGATCGTAGATCCACACAATATCCTGTCCCGGCACCATTGTCTCTCGCACAATGGCACCATATTTCTCATATTTGTGCTGTCCGGCTTTGTGCAGCTGCAGCCAGGAGTAGGCCCCAATGCCAGGCAAATAATTGTAAAGATTGCCCAGCTCAAACGGTCCGCGTGGCCCTGGCATGGAATCGAATGGTTTCACAATTGCGCATTTCCTCGAATTGCAGCCAATTTTCAGCAGTTTTGCTAACATTCTGATCCGCTCGCTGCCAATACTCAAAAAGAACTGAGGGGCGGATTTTTACATGCCTTGTGGGTTTCCTTCAATTTGCTTGCGTCTTCTTTTTTTTACTTTTGTCTCCAGAAAGGTAACAGAATTCAATAATCTGCACTGCGAGGCGTTACTCGTGTTGTGTACTTTAAATGAAATGTTTCTACCTGATGAGCGGCTCTTAGATGCTCTTAAAATGTACTAAAGAGAGTTTAAACGCAGCTTTTAAATTTGCGTTGCATACTTTTGGGCGGCAACTATAAAACATGTTTTCAAATATGCAGTAATGAAATCAAATAATAGTTGCTTCATACGAATTTAATTATTATTTCAAACTAGTTTGTTAATTTGTTGTTTACTAATTATTAAATTTAAACGTTATTTTTACTGGCGTATTTCTAATCATTTTTCAGTTCATTATTCCGTTTCTTTCCAGCGCCTTTTTCTATTTTCCCCTTGATTCTTTTTGGGCTTGCCTGTTGCTTTCCCTTCTTCTTCTTGCCAAACTGACAGATCTGCCAAGTTAAATATACAACATTGATCATGAAGATGATTACAAAGAGAAGTGGATAAACCAAGACATCCAGCGATTGAGTAATAAAGAAGCCACTCTCAAGAGATTTGGGCAGCGACATATGCTTAAACAACTCCGGCTGGCCAATCAATTGCTCTGCATACCAAACCGCCTGATCGACGGGCTTCACCTGGCGTGTGCGGAAATTCAACTGGGCCTGAAGCAATGCATCCGAATACTTTTTATTACGTACTATTTGCTTGAGAGCTGCCGAGAGACTTTCCACACTAAAGTCACTGGCTGATATCTGAACTCCCAGATTGCGTTCTCCAACGCGCTGTGCGTTCTGCAATAAAATATGTTTTAATATGGAAATTGTCGTTTTTCAGCTGCTTTCTCACATTAAACTGATCCATTTGCAAGGGCAACACAATTACCGGCACTGCATTGTAGATTGCCTCCTGAAGACCAAAGGAATCGCCATGCGTCACAAATGCCTTTATGTTGGACTGAGCTGTAATCGAATGTAATAATAATTGCATATAACAAACAATAAGGTAAAAAAAATCAGGATTTTAACTGACCCAATATGTTCTGTTGCATGTTATCGTTAATTGTTATTAAATTGTGGAAAGATTCGGACAGCTTCACATCCTTTACATTATTCACATTCCAAAGAAAACCAAACTGATGATATTCCCGGACCATATTTTCAATCGCCTTTAGGCCCATACCATACATGAGATCAATATGCGGTAGATTAATATAGATAATACCCTCGGAGGTACGCTTCAGAAATTCCTGTGTGCTGACTGGCAATGGTTCCGACTCGGCTCGAATGTGTAGGCCACCCACTTCAATGACATTTGGTGGTATATTTTGCACATGATCCAGTACGGGATGTGTATTCAGCAGCACAACCTGGACTTCTGGACTGGCATACTCATGCTTAAGCAAATTATTTAAAACTGGCTTAACCACTCCCCAACGAATGCTGCCAGGAAATGTGAAATAAAATCATCAAAATTCTGTGATAATTACATTTTGAGACTCACAATGATTCAGTCAGGTAAAAGACATGATTCTGTATACGTTGCCAATGGCTCATTTCCCTCGGCAGATGGCTGATGAAATGGGGGATTGTTGCCGGGCTAATTGTGTTCTCAGCCTGGACTAAATGCATCAAATCAGTGGTTAGTTTTCCGCCACTCATGGCCAGCACTGGAACATTGCGGAATTTGGGAAACTCTGAGAAGAGACACTCCATGCAATAGGTGGCATCATAGATAATCAAATCATATTTGTCTCCGACTCTCTTCAGCATTTTTACCAAATCGATCTCAGCCGCTGACCGACAGCTGCCCAGCAATGCCTCATACCAGATTAGCACCTGCTTTATGTCCCAGTAATTATTGTAGTAGCCCATTTCGTTCACATAATGCTTCTTAATCACATCGTAATCGTTGGACACCGGTATGTGGTTTATGCCCTGAATAGATGGATCCGCTTGTGTGCTGACAACGGTCAATTGGTGGCCACGTGCTGCAAGTGCCTCAAACAATGGCTGCGTCCAGCTTGGATTGTTATGTTCCGGTGTGGCAACCATACAAAGAATTCTTGCGCCATGCGATTGCTGCCAGTTGTTGCAAAGGAGCAGCACCAAAAGTGCCCCAAAAGTTTTCATACTACCACACAGTTTCAGCTCAAACACAAGACTGATTCACCGTCGAATGCGCGATAAGATTACCTCAGGCCAACCGATAACAATTCACGTTCTTCTTCTTTATACGTATTTGTATTTAGAATTGTTTGCCGGATAGTTGTGTTGTCAGAATAAACAAAAACACAAATTAACAATGAGCATTTTTTGTAGAGTTTAAAAGTTAAAGCAAAGCCATCTAAGAGAAATTATATATATATATATAATCAGAAGCAAGCAGTCCAAAATGAGCTTTCAAACTTATCTAACCGTAAATTCTCTTAGATGGCTTTGCTTTAACTTTTAAACTCTACAAAATAGACGCCTCTTTGTATTGTCTACTTAGTGGTTATAGCTTACTTTCAGGAATTGCGATAGAAGCGGGTAATCACATATTTAAAACAGAGTTCAAATTAAAACAATTATGAATGCTGTAGTCGAGTGAGCTGAACCCAGGTGTTAAATATTAATATATATTAATTTTATTAGCATCCTAACTTATTTTTTATAGCAAGCACAGGCTCGCAGCGCTAATCATTCCATCTCTTTCTCACACATGCGCTCGCATATGAGAATATATTTTTGACCATAACTTGGGTGTTTCTTATCCGATCTTGTATATGCATTATTATGTAGTAATCAGAAGATTCTGTATTTAAACTTGTAGTATTTATTGCTATCGAAAATCTCAATGTATCGATAATCGAGAAACGGAGGCAGTTATCGATCAAGTAAGTTTGATCTGCGTCGGATACACGAGAACCCATTTTATTATTATTAATTTGGGGTCTTGTGCACTGCTGATAGCTCCTCCATCAACCCCAGTTCCTGAACGAATGTCAGGATCTTTGATGGGTCGATGGCTTCTATGTCATTGACAATCATAACATGCATCCCTAGGATGCTGCATCTTTTCCTGGCTAGGGCGATACATTCTGTTAGGATGTGAGTTGAGGACTCCTCATCCTCGACTTCACAAAAACTACACTGATTGTTCAAGTATGAACATGCGACGCTGCAAGGCTCAGCTATCTTTTAATGGCGTCGCCTACTACGCCTTACAACACATGAATTCGCTTTCACCACATGGCGTCGCCTACTGCGACTGCATATGTCTTTAGATTTAAGATTTTTGTATAAATAAAGAAATGCTCGTCAGAGCAAATCAGTTCCATTATAAACGTCGTCTCATCGTGTTGACTACACCCTATACGTGTTTCATACATTTTTTGGTTCCACCATCTGCTCGACGACTCTTTGTTGGTAACGGACATATTTTATTGATTGCCAGTTTTATCTGGCCGTTACTTGTCTTAATTTTGACAATTCTGGCATTATTGTCTTTTCCTTTTTTTCCAAAACTCTGAACTCATTCGCTGAATGTATCTCCATCTATCGAGCGATCCTATCTGTTTATGCACAAACATATTTTCTGGTGCGCTTATATGTGGCCTACCCACTAAGAAATGTCCAGCGGTGAGTACGTCATCGGTCTCATTCTCATTTTTCATAGGGATTAATGGACGTGAATTCAGCACAGCCTTTATGTGACATAGCAGTGTAGAAAACTCCTCATATGTGCAGCTGTTGTTACCAAGAATCCGCTTTAGATGACACTTCATCGATTTGACGCCAGCTTCCCACAAGCCACCCATGTGGGGCTCCCCGGGAGAATAAAATGCCTAGTTATGCCATCTTTTTGTAATATCGGTGCTAATTTGGCGTTGCTCAAAATAGCCGCTTCCAGATCGACATTTAATTTCCTTGCTGCTCCAACGAAATTTGTTCCATTATCGGAGTACAGGTTTACTTGCACCTCAAGCACAGTCAAGCAGCGTCGCATGTTCATACTTGAACACTGATTGTTACTATAGATACCCATTTTGGACAGGTGGCTTTTTAGTCTACAATGTTCTGTCAGTAGACCGACAAGTATCCTTAGCCTATTCCTACCCATGGATATTACTTGCTTAAATCGTTTATGATTATAGCCACCCAAAAGACATTTGGCCTGTCGGAGTCCCGGTGCTTCCTCCCAGCTCTCCTTTGTATTTCTTCGTTTCTGAGTTGCAGCCGTATTGTGTGTTTACCTATGCCACAAAACTGTTCTGCCCCTATAAGGGCCTCTCTGCACCCATTCTCTCCTGCTCATTCGCTGCTTCGTTCCCTGCTATTTCTCTGTGCCCGGGGACCCATCTTAGGGTGAACCTGATGTGAGCCCCGGGTTGGTCAAGCTTGTATCGTACCTCTTGGACTACTTTTGAAGTTTATTGCTGCTATACCATCGGATAGGATAGATATATCCGCATTCCGATAGTTGCGCTTTAGGTTAAATTCCGCACACCTCCCTATGGCACACACCTCTGCTTGAAATATGCTGGTGTACATCCCCAGGGATTCATGGTATAATATCCGAGGGCCCACCACTCCCAGGCCTGTTCTCTGATTGGTGAGTGATGCCCATTCCTTTTTGCAACTGGTTTGAATTCCGCTCGAACTCCTTCTGCTGACATCCTTAAGAGCGTAGCTTTCTGTTTGAGCCTTATGGTGTGGTGGAGTAACGTGAGCTCCATTAGGGCTACCAGGGCCATTGTAGGGCAGGTGCGCATTGCCCCTGTCATGCATACGCAGGCCATTCTCTGCAATTTTTGCAATTGCTTCTTTACGGTGGTTAACCGTGCTCTATCGCCCCATGCTATCACTCCGTAAGTCAGCATGGGTCTTACAACCATTAGGTATAACCATCTGATTATCTTTGGTGACGTACCCCATGACTTTCCGGGTATGCTACGACATGTATACAGCGCTCTAGAGCACCACGAGAACCCATAAATTTTGTATATTTAAAGTCTCTAGCTTTTATGGTCTCTGAGGTCCTCGTGTTCATACAGACAGACGGACATCGCTATATCGACTCGGCTGTTGCTATATATACTTTATACAAGAATATATATATTTTATGGGGTCGGAGATGTTTCCTTCTGCATGTTACATACATTTGCACAAAACCATTATACTCTTTTACCAATTTAAAAATAGCTATGAGACAGCAAAGCGTTCTTGGCAAAATAGCTAACACAATACGAGTACCTCAAAGAATGGCAGTGTTCAGCTGAAATTATAATGTGCCGATGTGGCAGTCAGTCAAACTGCCAATTGTTGCAACAGAATAGCACCAAATTTTCACCGAGGTATCTGCAATAAGATTGCCTCAAGCGATTATTTAAATATTTATTATATCTCGGCATCAGCACTGCAATTGAGATGCAGTTGCTTGGCTATGCCAAGGATGCAAATAATTTGACAATGTTGGACAATACATCTCATAGTAAACACATATGGCAAGTAACTACAAATGTAAACGAATAAAAAACGAAAGGTTTGCTGTGATTTATAGGTACAGTTGCTGTCTGAGCTGGCTAAACATGGCCAAATTTTTAGTAAACTGTCTTTTGACCTGCCACGCCCAACCAATATCAGCCACATTTATCTGGAACGAACCTATGATTTTTTAAGAGATAGCAATTAAATAAATTTAAGCTCGTTTATTAGTATTAGCGACTACAAAACGATAATTTTCAAATTTAATTTTGCCTTGGAATTGACAAAATTAATCGCTACATCACAGGGACTACAGCTAAAGTTGTTAGACTAACTGACTAATTTTCAATTCGATCTGATAATCAATGACTACAGAATGGGTCCATATTTTATTGGATTTGTGCACATAATTGGCATAACAATCAGCATTTACTTTAGATTTTTATGAGCAATTTTATTATTTCCCGTTTTTGTTAACTATAAATAATAAAAAAATGAGCTTCTTACAGCGCTTGGGTAATACGCTTATATTTGCCCTCGACACACTGTAATTATGTAAATATGTTTTCATTCGGCTAGGCTCTAATTTGTATGTCAATTTCAGTTATTCTCGCTTGAATTAAAATCCCCTTACTAAAATTTCACTGGCGAATTCACATCCTGAATAATTTACAGGTGTTTAAGTACCGCGTAATGCAACACAACTGCATATTTTATGTAAATTTTACAAGTGCAGAGTAAAACGAGATTTACTCATTTAACATTTTCCGCCTCATAAGTTTTTGATTGCGCTTGTTGGTATTTCTTGGTTTTTTTACCAGCATATTTAGCCTTAGTAGCACACGTTTCCTATCAGAACCGTGACAGAAGACAACTGCATACCGGAAAAAATAAAATTTTTTGTTTTAAATATATATATATTTTTTATTTTTATAATGCTAAACATTGAACAGTAGTTTGTTATATTTTAGCTTGCTATAATTTCTTGGCAACGGGTGCTCATTGTGTTTAAGGATTACATTTGTGATTTTGCATAATGAACAACTATTGACAAAGAAATTACACACTGATTTAAAGGCTAGAAGTGTTTAAGTGTGTGTTTGTGTCTGTATGTGTGTGTGTGTGTTTTTGTGTTTGTTAAGAATTTATTTACGTTTTGTTAATATGGCAAGATTAATACATGAAAAGATTTTCACTTAACTACAAAAGTGCGGGCCCGGCACAACAGTGAGTGCCCCTAATGAAGCTTTAATCTAACTACAACTACAGTTACTGCGCCAGATTGCACAGTTGTATTGATTATACATAAATTAATTACATATATAAGTATTAAATTAATTAACACAGATATTCGTTTTGTTTGATTTTGTTTCTGTTCGTGTGTGTGTGTGAGTGTTTGATAGATAAATGTTTAAAGCGTGATGGTTATATACAGATTAATCAAGTGATGCGTTTTCGTTGGGGGTATGCACTATAAAATATTTCAAATATTCACAAATGCTTGAATACCCTTGCTTGAGGCTATTCGGTTAGTTTTGGTGATTGTTGTGTGTGATTCGGGGGCAGTTTGTGTGTTTGGATCGATTTGATTAATTCGCGCGCCGATCTCAAAGTTCCGATCGATGCTCATCGCTTCCTGGCGGCTTACTCATTCACCAACTGCGCCGGTCCAGGATCATCGTAGGGCGCACCATTTGCACCCACATACTGATTGTTATTGCGATGCACAAATCCTCGACCGGGCGATGCATTGTAGTAGACAACCCGGCGTATGCCGAATGGATCCACATAGCCAAAGCTGCCTGCACGCTTGTCATCCACTTGGGCCTCCTCGTGATACTGCTTGGGCAGCACATAGCGGAATCCATTGCGCGTCACACTAACGCCATCGTAGTCCGACGCATCCAAGTTGTTGCTGTGCAGCGGACGCAATCGGCGGCGATATGCTCGATCCGGCAACGGAGGCAACAGCGCCGCCGAACCCAATGCGTTAACGTCCAGCGGAGAGCTGGGCGTATAGTAACCGTAGTCACTGCTGATGGAGGGTGCGGGCGCATAAGAATAACCGGCATCCGAAACAGAGGATGGCAGCGGTTGCGGCGCAAATGGTGCCGGCGTGGAGTAGCCTAAGTTATCCCTCGCTGCGATTGGCGCCGGCGTGCTGGACACAATGCCAATGGCTGTGGGTCGTGGACGCAGACGTCGTCGGTGCGGGGAGCCCAAGGGTGGCAGCATCGATAGCTCTGGCGTTGAGAATGCTGGTGAGGGCGACGTCACATATACGGGAGAACGGGGTGTCGTGGAGCCAATGACGGCAGCGAAACGGCCCGGCGCAAAATTATGATCTGCCTCCTCATCGTACACATTGATGGCGTTGATGTCATCAATGGGCTCTGCATTGGGCTGAATGTGCACATTGCCACGCAGCAGCTGGTCCCGTGCTCGAGGTAGCTCGTCCGGATAGTGATCGAAGCCCAACTGCGATTGTGGCTGCAGCTTGGCTGCCTGCTCCGGAGGCAAATAGTTGAGCTTACCCACGCCGGAGGCTAGATTAGCAGTGGCCAAATTTGGTGGCTCATACAGTGGCTGTGGCGGTGCTGGTGTAGTCGTTGTTGTAGTGCTGCTATAACCATAACCATGCTTTCGATAGCCGCCGGCTACGCTATTGCCACCTGCATTGCCATCAACTAGAATGCCAGACTGTGCCGGCGATGTTTTCGTAGACTTGATGGCATCCTGTCAAAATAATCAGTAAGTAAGAGCTGAAGAAGTATGGAGTTAGTATGGTTACCTCAATGGGTCTGCCCAGGCCCACAAAGATGGTCTTTGATTTAAGTATACGATATCCTTCCTTATCGGCTATGTAGTCCTTTTGACGCAAATACCCAGCTGCATCGATCCATGCTTCGGTACCTGAAACGACATAAATCGATGAATAGCTTTCCATGAGTGATTCATCTTTTTCCTCATTTTAACTACAGTAAATCATTGGATAGAATTTGATGTAAAAGACAAATTAAGTTTTAATTAATTAATTTAAATATTTAATATTCTAGTACAAATGAAAACACATCAATTTGTGAAATGGTCGATGTGAACAAAAAAGCGATTATAAAATCGATTAAAATATCGATTCATAGAAATTCGCAAGAATTTTACTTATTCTGTTGTATTTAATTTGTACAAATTAAGAAAATAAATGAAATGAATATTTAACTTGCAACACAAATTGGGTTTTTCATAAGTGACTAAGTTGCCTCAACTGTTCAGGAAGTTTACTCAGAGCAATTAGATTGTGCTTAGGCGATATATTCCCTTACCTGTTATTCATTAATTGTATTTAATTAATCAGCAACAAATAGTCATTATAATTGTGACTTACCGATGACTGTGCCGTCCTGTAGTCGTTTCTCCTTGCGGAACTGTCCGTTGTCGGTTTGAAAACGGAAATATCTCTCGGGTCCCTCATCCGTTTGAATGTGGTACTGACTTTGACTTGCATCGCCCCATGAGCCGGCTGCCAGTGCAACCAATGCCAGCTGCAATTGAAAATTGTCGACAAGGGGTGAGTAACTTTGCACTTGCCACTTGCTGCTGCTTGCCACTTGTATTTTGACTAATGGCATATGGTCATAGTTATTATTACATCCGCTGGTAGAAATGCATCTGGATCGGACCAAATCTGGACATTTGGGGGCCAGCTAGCTAAATGCCAACTGGTTGGCAATTTGGCCAAAACGAGTAGTCATCGCTGCACTTCAGTTTCAGAGTCAAGGTGACTTGAAGAGAAGCAACCGCAACTGTTGCGCAACGCACAACAACTTGAGGACGGAAATGTGGCATGTGAAAGTGTGTTTTGCAGTTGCAGCAACCACAGCGTAAACAACAACCAATATCGAACCGGTTCGGTCACATGTGGCGTATGCTTTATGTGCCTAATGCTAATTCAGGGACAAGGTTGTCGTTTGGCTTGCCATTTGGCTTGCCTTACCGCATTAAGAATCTTTGCCAATTATTCTAATGTCGAAACACCACCCGCACCCGCACCTACACTTAACGACATTAACGCTTCAATTACTTTAAACTATTATATATGGATGTACTCGCAACTGCCACTCGATGAGGGGGCAGCGACCGGCAGCGTCGCCTCCACAGCTCTGTGGGCGACTTATACGGCGTGTTGTGGCTTGTGCGCTTCAATTAAGCTAATTTTTTTGAGTAGCTGACATTTTATTATTTTAATTTTGTGCTCGTTACTCGATTTGTATTCATTCTGTTTTCATTTATTATTCTTTTAATAGTTAATGCTTAAAATATTTCTGTTTTAAGGTGTCGCTTTAAGACAGGCAGTAATTCTGACTGTGGGTTGTAAAGATGAATAATAATTATTCAAAAAAAAACACGTGGAGTTCAAATTGAACATTAAATGAACAGAAACAAAGGCTGTATCTGAGTAAAAAATCTTTAGAAATTGTTAATATATTGCTTAGCTAACTGGCAGGGTTTCTTTTTTAGGGGTAGTATTTTTATCTTTATTCTATTTTCTATTTGTCTATTTTACATAATAATTAAATTTAATTTCATCAATTTTGGAACAGGTATTAATTATCCTAACATTTCGTGATGAGCTAAATTTCTGACTAACAACTGGCAAAGTCATCTCCCAAATGCAACAATCAATCATGCAAATAAGATAATAATGGATTACATAAGCATGAGCTGGTCAAAAACACGTATAAAATAAGCACATTGCCACTTTCTACATGCCAAAATAAAGTCCCCTTTCCACCCAATTACAATCAATTGAAATACTTGCACATAAACGTCACATTCAATTTGCTGCAAATAGCTTAGCTAGTAAATTTATTTTATTTGCTAACGCAACGTAATAAATTGTGCAAAAATTATTATGGCCATTTCCGTTATGGGGCCAAAAGATTGCAGACAGATAGACGGGCAGACAGACACGCAAGCGACGGCAACAACGAGAGTAAAAGTGCCAGCAAAAAAAGCCACTTTTGCTTCGAGAGCAAAGATCTGGAAGAAATGTTTTAGTTTGAAATTGGCGTCGTGGTTACTTAACCGGTTGGCGTTGGTGTCGACTCCAGCCGCAGCTCGGCAACATATGTTGATGTGGATGTTGCCGGCTGCTTGCCGCATGTTGCCAGCGTTGGTTACGTGAGAATCATCGAGTCAAGCCGACTCCTTATGGGCGCGAGCGCGCCTTAAAAAACAAAATCAAAAGTGGAAAATCACGTTTTTCTTGGCGCGCAATTTAAGTGGCGCTTTTTGTTTACGTTATTGTTATTGCTGCTGCTGTTGTTGTTGGTCGAAATGGTAACAACAAAGACCGTTAACGGTTGCACAACAATTTTGGCGTAATTTACGCAGCGCTGGGCATCAGCGCAAACAAACAAACAAAAACCATTGGTTATCTGACCCAAAAAAAAAATTCTACAAAGCTGCAAGTTAATGAAACCCAAACTATCTAACTCTTTGTGACTGAGTGTCGCCGGGGGCACTGCCTAGCCCCAAACTGACCTTCACTGTTGTGATTTTTAATTAAAAATCACTTCAGCTATAATTATGCGCGCGCTCTAAATTTATTAGATCACACAACGCAAAAAAATGTGTAGCAAAAATTATGATAAATGACTCGAGAATATGTAGCGCTGCTTGTGGTTTTTTTTAATGTGATTATCTTGCATTCTACCAGCAAAATTTGTATTTAATATTATTAAAACAAGTCGCTAATGAAGCTAATGAAGCACACCCACAGCGATGACGGCGAACCTTTCACATTATGATTAGCTGCGTGTTTGCTTTTTCCTATTTAAATACACCCATGCACAAGAAACCACCCAAAGCAGCCTGCATGTGCCGATAAAGATAGGTATAATCATGCTAATTACCATTTGCTTGCCACTTCCGTCTATAATAATGCCAAAACATTGAAATCAAACCCAAAATGGGAAAAAACAACGCATGCAAATCAAAAGACTTAAGACCCAAACTTGTTACATGGCATGCGAAGGTGTTGTTGTGGTTTGTTATAATTATTTGTTTTCTGTGGTTTTTTGTGGGTTTGTAGGCGATTTTTGGTGGATCATTTTCTTATTCGCTTAATGAATAACTTGTCTGATATGCTTTACAAAGTTTCTAATGCCTGCAGCTGACATTTGAGCATTGAGCGAGTCAATGAAGCAAATAATAATTTCTAATTGCTCAAATTCCATAAATAATAATGCCATCAAACAACAAACATGTTGCGAATATGAAATTCTATATTATTATGCGGCGATTTAGTGAAACATTTCATTAGACACAATCAATTCCGAGAATGTGCGCCATAGCAACAACAACAACAACAACCACTTTGCGCTTGACTGTTGTTGCCTATTAAATTACACATTTTTGGAGAGACACCCACACCGCGCACCGCAGAGGGTCTCAATATATGTGCTTAGGAGCCACTGACAGGCCGCCGTCAAATTTCGAGCAATGCTCAAATTGCTGTGGGAGCTGAAACAACAACAGCATCTACGAAATTGTATTAAGTTTCGTTAGTTGATTGACTTTTCGTAACCTGCACAAATAACAAAAATTGATTGCCATTTTTGGGCAACAAATTCGGCGCTGACATTTCCTGTTTTTTTTTAGCTGTTCATATTTATATAAGTGTCTAGAATTCAATTGCAAATATAGTTTGTCTCATACTCAAAATAATTTAGAATAATATAGATAACAACAACAAGTGTTGGTGTTTGATTTGTGGGAACATGTTTTTCGAAAAACAGCAACGCTAACCACGCGTTTTAAACAATGTCCGCCTGGCTTGTTTGTCCAATTTCAAAGTGACCCGAACTGCTGCTGCTTTGAAACGCCTCTGGGTAACCCAGTTTACAATATTTGCATTTGGCAGCTGTTGCTACTCGGCTACACAATTGCTAATTTCTATAAATAAAATCACATCCGACGCACATGAAACTTCAGCATGCAAATTGCTTACATGCTCCTGAGCATATTTTCATACTCTTCCCAATGAAAAATAATGATAATGATTAATGTGTATTAAATTGAATGTATTGTGTACTGAAACTATGTATATAATAAATGATTTAAGATTATTAAATTAAATTTAAGCAAATTTTTTGAAAATAACTCTAAAAAAAATAACACTTATTTCCATCAATTATATACGGAACATTTACAACTAATTAATGCTTACCCTGAAAATTATCTATAGTAAATACTGTTTAGTAATTTCAAAGCGTAACACAATTTCAAAAAATATGTAATATTTTCTATACTAAATACAATTTTATTATTCAATTATCTTAAATAAGACTTCTTCATAGGAATAACCCCTCTTTAAGGGCATACAAGCTTCGATATGCCAAACTTACACTTTTCTATCTGTGTGATATTTTGTTGTTGTTTGTTTGGTGCTGCTCGACTGCCGTAGATCATTTAACAAATTGCATTCAGGCAGTTTGACTTGCATTTGTCGCTGCCGCTGCAGTCATTGCATCATTTTAGCCATTTTTGTCGGAGCTTGCCAAATGCGTAATACATTTGGCATGGCTGAGAGGTGTGAAATGACGCTTACGTCTCTTTTTATTATTATTATGAGTGAAATGTTACTGTTTCATTCTGTACAGTTGACTTCACTCCCACCTGCACAGCTGCAGATGTGATGTGCGTGTGAGTTACGCATTGATTCTCAGCAATAGAGTAGAATTTTTAATTTATAATTATGCAATTGGTATGCAAATACGTTTTTCGCCTGTTAAACAAATGTGTACATGCATCATAAATATATTAAGTCATAAGCATTTTTTATGACCATGCGTCAAGGTCAAATAACATGGCTCGAAAGAATCAAAGGGGCAGCTCACGTAGGCGTTTCAGTTTTTCACGCGCCTCCGAAAGTTTTCACTGATTTTGTTTATGGCTACATGATTATGAATATTGTCGAGCTGCTATAAAATTGAATTGCATAACGCACTCAGAATTGTTGGTGGCGCGCCCAAAATTTGTCGAGGCGTGAAATGTTGTGTAAGCTTTCCGAGTGCTGTTTTAACTGCAAATCGCATGAAGGCCATTTGTAATTAGGCAGCCAGCTATGAAGCCAACTCTTAACTGATGACCAAAAAGGCATGCAAAATGACGGTGACTCATCACAAATGCTCACAAGCAGCCATAACAGCGCTTTGGAGGCCAAGAAACTGTGACTTTGACTGATTATTATAATGAACAAAAGAAAGAAAAGTAGTCAATACATTCCCATAACTCACAGACACAACCAAATGTATAGCAAAAGCTATCAATAGTGGCACATGCACGCCTCAAATGTGGCAAGTTCGTGTCCTAAGTCTAAGTTGTTTTGTGTGCCGATTCTTTAACGCCGACGCGCTTGGTTGCTTTGTCGCCCTGGCGCCTGGGTTTGCATTTGAAAAATTTGAATTTTTTATTGCAAAGTTTCCGCATTTTAGGCGCTGCACTTGGCTGCTCCAATTTGTGAACGTTCCAAGTGGGTTACAGTCCAAGTCCACCCGTTTTATTGTGGCCAAAGAAAACGCAAAACCCAAAAACCGCTCGTGACATTCGGCCCCACAAGAGAGTGAAAGTTGCACGAAGAAATAATACAACAAGAAATTGAATTATATTCAACTCAGCTTCGACATGGCCCAATGCAACTTGGCATAGCTGCAGTCTGTTGTTGGCCATGTTCAATGTGCGATCGTGTTTTAATTTCGTGTTGTATAAAGTCTTTTTCATTGTCAGCGGCGTGCGAGCATGCAACTTGCATTGTTTGCCCAAGTTTGATGCTTCTTTTAGGTGTTTAGTGCCTGGATAAAATGCTAAATTGTATTTCATAATTGCTATGGGTTACTTAGTGGCGTCAATGTACATCAAAAGCAAAGCTCTTTTTTTTGTTGTTTTTTTTTTTACTTGTTTTTGTGAACACATATTAATCATAGTAATTGTTTGGTTGCCGCTTAGTGTGTCTGAGCTGCGTGTAAATGAACTTTATATGCATGCACGTAGTATCTATGTACGAGTATCTCACAGATATGACCATGTGGGAAAAGCATTTTGGCAGCGCTTACAAGCACTCATTTGGTGTTCACTGTGGGCTGGGCGCCGTGAACTGTGTCAGCAATGTTGCATTTTATGCAAAATGCCGCTGGAACAGATTCCAAAACGCCAAACTATTCACTTGCCAAATGCAATGTGTGATAATGGGTTTTTGTTCGTATAAATGGATTTTTCTTTTACGCTGTTTTATTTTACTTTCGAAAGGGCCAACGACAGCGTGACTTTGGCACAATTTTAATGTCTTCACACTGCGATTATTACCATTGTATTTGAGAGAGACTCATTTGTGCATGCGTGGGCTGCACCTTGGATATAACTTCTTGATAAACATACAACCGATAATCTAGTGACACTGTTGTCACTACTCACTGACTGTGTGTGTGTGTGTGTGTGTGTGTGTGTGTGTGTGTGTGTGTGTGTGTGTGGGCAGGGGGACACAGCATCGCCATAGACACACTCTGTTCTATTATCGCGTGGTTGCCTTGTTTGCACTCTAACAACTTCCACTTGGGCTGTCAGTTGTGTTCATGCTGAAATATTTGAGTCAGAAGTGTGACAAGGCGTGTGTCACAGACAGCAAAAATAATGCTAAATTATGCCTGATGACAATTGTAAAGAATTATCCAAAAAAAATAAAAGTAAATAAAAAAATAAATAAAAAATAATACAGAAAAATTGTTAATTTCTCGCCACGTATTTGCAATGCTATTTACTTTAACAAAATTTAATGCGAGTAGCAGTAGTCACTTACTGTAAGCTGGGGAATTACCCATTGATGACACATTTTCGATGAGCACCCATCTAACAGTGGCACAAATAAATTACATCATGTGATATATATTTATTTTACTATTCAATTAATTTACTTTTTTGACATTAGTGGAGTGTTCTTCACACATCCATGCACAGCTTCCTTTAAGATATCTCAACCATATTAGGTAGCAAACATAAACTGCACCATAAATAAAAAAAAAACTAAAATGTCGACTCCACCCGCGTCATGTTCCCACATTACTCAGAGAGCATCGCATGGCCGCATTTCATGCATTTGAACGGAGCCATAAAATTTTTAAACAGCAGCTGTTGCTAATTTGTTTCGGGCACCATTAAAACTGTTTGCAAATTGGCTACAAATATTGTTCAGCTAATTGAGTTAAGTGAGAAATTCCTTTCCAAACTTCATTCGTCTGAACCAAGCACATAATTAGAATTTATATTCAAATTCCAAACTCGTGAATTTCTTTTGCAATACAATAATCTCACTATGGACAATTGGTTCAGTTAATAAAAAGAAATTGCCGAATCATTGTTAAAAAGTTGCTGTTATTTATAAGCCATGTTTTTGGCCAATTCATGAAATGCGATTTTAATCAAAGTTCATTATGGGCGTGCGCAAATAATTTATGCGTAAAATGCTAAACAAAATGCCAAACACAAAATGTATCTCTGATTTCCCTGAAGCTGTATTTTTAAACGAATGGCATGTTACATATTAAATGATATTTAATAATACATACATAAGTAATTGTGAAATGTAAAAATGATAAATGAGAAAAAAAATCCAATTTTGGGTTTGCTAAGTACAACAAAATTTAGCAAATATTTTACAATCGTAACTGTCACTCAATCGGCGTCTGTCATCTCTTTCAAGGTCACGCAATAAATTAATCCAAATGATATAGTTGTTAATGAATTCAGTTGCGCTAATTTAGTTGGTTTGATTTTATATCATGTTTTTGTTGCGTTACTGTGGTTTTTACAGCTGCTCATTAGCATTTTTACAGCTTGTCTTGAACCTGTCTTGGACTTGTTTTAATAGCGTTACCAATTTGCGCAATTGCTGCTGCAATTCGTTTGATTTGTTGCCTTCCAAGGGAAAGGTTGGCCCAGCCCACGTGCGGCTGCTGCTGCTGTTGCCGCTGTGGCTGTGGCTGCCCACGACGCAACCACGCACACACACTTTAAAATACATCATCTATCCATCCATTAAATAGCAACATTATCATCAACACGTTCTCATCATCGCTGTATTTTGAAGTCTGGCTTCAGACGATGCCAGTGACCTTTGTTATGCTTTTCAAATTTTTATTTCATTTTTCCCTCTTGCCATCTATTTATCTTTTCGTACTATGCAAATTTACACGTTTACTGTGTGTTCCGAGATCATTATCGGAGGAATCCTCAGCCTGCTGTTTCATCATAGCCACCACAGCAGAAACAAGTAAATGTAATGCACGATTTTTGTTGAAATTTTTTTTAATGTTGTTGTGATTAATTAAAGCTCTCCATCGGCCGCCCTTATGGCCTCGAAAACAGTTAAGAAATAACGTTTTGCCATTTCACTGAATTCTATTTATATTCAAATGAAACTAGGCATCTCTAATATGGGTCAAATAATACTAGTTTGCTATGGCGAAAAACGACAACAACAAAAATTGTGTTAATAGTTTGTTTCTATGGCAGTTTTGTTGTATGACTAGTAGTACGTAAGCCAATGAATTATTCAATAGGCTTGTATTAGCAAAAACACCGGCAGATAGCAGATAGCAGAAAGCTAAACAAAAGCAAAAGGCATTTCGCATATTGGATTTGAAAAATATTGACACGTTAAACTAGAATATTTTATGCTAAGATTATTTTACAATATTGCATTACCTGTCAGTTAACGTTACCCATTAGCCTTATAAGATTTAACACTGGTTTTTGCATTTTAGAATTCCTTTGAATGCGAACCAACAAGTTTATTGCTCAAGACTTAAAGTTTGTCAACTTATGACAAGTTTTTAATTCGTATTTCGTTTTAATATGCAAAGCAAATTAAAAAAGCCATTTTAGTTTGTTAATAATTTGAATATGTTTCCCAAGTTGTTTGCCAGCTTGCCATATTCTAATTGATAATAAATCAACGCAACTTCGGCAGTGCTCTTAAATCTTTGAAACAAACGATTTTTGTTTCAGCTTGCAGTTGATAGATTTAGTGCTGATGCTCAAATAGACAATTAAATTGTGGGAACCATTTAGCAGTGTCATTCAATTTGCATTTTATTTTCAGTTGAAACTCGAACAAGAATTATATTGAGTTTTTATTATAAATAATAACATAGTTTTTGAGCATCAAAGTAGCCTATGAAATTATTGAAAAGCTGCGTAGCTTTCGCTCTTAATTTTTCATTCGTGTTTTAACATTTCAGATAACCACGTCTACAACAGCTTTAAATAATATATACAACTTATTATTTAAAAAAAAAAAAACTATTGTTTGAAAATTTTTATTTTCCAAATTCTATAACTGGTAATATTAAAAAAAAAATTGCTGTTCCGTCACAATTTTAAAATCTTTTTGTTTAGACTGCGAAAAAGGCAATATGTCGGATACTGGACACCCTAACAAGTCCTTGTTGAAGGAGCCTGAACGGAACTTTGGCACTGACAGTGTAGAAGCACAGATAATGTGCCACAAGCCACGTCCGGATCTCAATTCGGTGACAGTGCGTCAGTATCTGGAGCAAACAGTTGCGCCCATTCTGTTGCATGGACTGCGATCTCTAGCGCAGGAGAGACCCGCGGATCCCATCACCTACTTGGCCACCTTTTTACTAAATAATAAGGATCGCTGCGCTGATATCGATGTCGATTAATTGGACACCATCCAAGCACCACATCAATAACACAATTGAAATGTTTGCTGCCTTTCTCACACACACAAACAAACAAAAGAGACGTACGCACACACACACACACTTACACTCACACTCGCCTGCTTACACTTACCAAATGAATGCTCTTCAGCCACATGATGTATACACGATGTTATTCCCTGTTGCACAACAATTTGAACACTTGTTTCAAATTAATAAATATTAATTTGTCGCTGTATTTGCATTTAATTCAAACAAAAATTGCAATGCGTATTCAATTTGAGATTATGGTTATTAACAACTGTTGCAGCTGCCAGCGACATCACGCCGTGCGCGTCGAAGTTGAACGAGAAAAGTGGCTAAAAGATGTACCGTTAATAGTCGAAGTTCGTAATTAGTTCCGCCGAATTTAGTTGCACTTCCGATGATCGTCTAGCGTTTTGCTTACTAACGATCTCAAATCTGTTTTGTTTTTTTTAGTTTTTTGGTTTTGTGTTTAAGCCGCGTCTCACGTCCGTTTGCTCAGCTGGCTAGTTTGCCACTAAAATCGAAGCGCTTTTAGTTGACGGTTTAAAAACTTCAAATTCAAATCGCCAAACTGTTCGGAGCGCGATCACAGCCACATCGATGGCTTCGTTTCACAGTCGGTTCGCTTCGGATCGCATCGGCCCAAAGTCGAGGTGGCTTTGCCTCTGGTAGGCAGGGGAAGCCCAGTGGAGGGTCTGCGGCATGACGCTGTAAAGCTGTTTGTTTCTTGTCATGACTGTTAGAAGTAATCTACTTTATGAGCACTTTTGGCCACTTTCGCGACCATAAGCCGATTTCAGTTTCGCGACTTATTCTCTGGCCACCCACCCGCAAATAGTCACGCGCCAAATTGAATGTGTCTGGGTTTACATCACACATTGATTAATAATGAGCACAAAAATAATTACACTTAATTCTGGTATAAAGTTCAAAATTTAGATTGCATGCTGTATTTATTTATACTATATTGATGCTATAATCTCAAGTGCAACACTCGAGACTTTATATATTGAACAACTTATTTAGAAAGGGTTTATTTTTGAGTTGCCTTGGAATTCGAACTTTGAAGTCATTCTCCTCTGATATTGTGTTAAGGTATTGACAGGAGACGCTTACTCGATTGTATAGTACTGTTTCATTAGAAATAATTGTATTTTCATTGAAATTTCAAATTCAGCATTTTTATAATTAAAGTTTTTTCTGCAAATGTAAAAATACAAAAAAAAAAAGGTATATATACAAAACAAAACAAAATCTATATTTTCACAAATCTGTAAACAATTCACATTTGAGTCAATGGAAAAAAATTAATAATAAGAAAATATAAATAAATCATATGGGAACACGGCGCCCACATGTATCATAAAAAGTTTAAAGCTAGTTGTTGCCATATGAGACACATATCTAAGATATATGCCCACAATCAGGCATTGCTTTGTAGCCTGATTTAATTAAAAATCAAATAGTTGTAATTTTTTGTCTGCAACAGATCTCGGCTCATATAACAACTTGAGCTGTTAAGCTCCAAAGTGGAGTTTTTGCAAATTGATCGTTGTTGTTTTTGGCGCCAGTGCGTTTTACTGTTGTTGCTTTTGTTGCTTTTGTTATTGTTGGAATTGTTTTTTCTCCAATGTGTTTGTTTTTGTTGGCCGTGGAGTGCGTGGGTGACAGGCAGAGAGTTGAAGTCGCCGTCTGTCTAATGGAGCGACGCATTTCAAGGCTGTCGTTTGAATCAACTTGTTGCCGCCGGCTGGCGCTTGAGTCGCCACCAAAAGGCAAATCCAATCTTGGATAACTGCGCCTATATCGCGTGCAGTGTTGTGGGTGCTCCACTGACGTCACATGGCTTTGGCATGATATCATTTGCCTCACACTAAAACACACTGGCAAACTAAGCATTTCATAAATCTAATGCTCACTGTCCGAAAATATATTTGCAACTCGTTGCAATAAACAAAATAAAGCGAAATTAGTATGCAGATCACAAACACGCGACCCACTGTGCGTATGAGCAACGAAAACTAAAATAAGGCGACGCGGAACAAATTCGAGTTGTTGGATTATTTATGCGTTACAAGCGAAACAGAATATAAATATTTGAATACATGACGCATACGACATGCTGTCCAAAAGTGTCACCCAGCTCAACATGCCCCCGACTCCCTCCCGCCCCCACAGACATTGCTGCGCGTTTGACAATTGAAATCAAATTGATCGAAACGCGATTAGCAAAATTAAAACAAAATAACAACGACAATAACAAGCAACTGACCAACTATGAAGTATTATAAATGCTATCGTATTTGCGCATTGTATAATCTATGTGCGTGCACTTATAGCGCACACGGTACACACACACACACACACACACACACATAGACACAGGAAATAAAACGCTTAGGGCCAAATTGCTCATTGTTACATGGGAAGATAAAATTTCGTTTTGTTTAATAATGAATTGGAGAAGGAGTCGAGCGGAGGAACGGGGAAGAGAAGAAGAGATTAAAATCTCATATCGAATCACCAAATTGTTCAGTGTCATATTTGAAGTATATTTTTAACACTTTACGGCACACTTATTGTATATTTTGACCGTAAATAAAGAAATATCGCAGACTCAAATCGCTATAAACCAATGGCTGTTTATTATAATAAATTTGGTTTCACAAATTTTTACCGAATTATGGGATTTTAATATGCTTGCAGACATCTTATGGATGGTCAGTCCAGTTTATAGCCATATTATGTATCTTATACGAATTTTGAATTCTATGCAAAACTTTCTTCACTGTGTTCTAATTATGAAAATGATTTGATGGTTGATATTGAGTAGCATTGTTTTTTGAGATCGTAAAAATGACAAACAAATCACAGTAAAAGAAATGCAAACTTAAAGAGTATTTAAGACTCGGTTACGACCTGAAGGTTGTTGTCTGTTTATTGGATATTTCCAATAGATATTTTTTCACCATTATTCCTGCAAAGTCACGAACTGTTGACGCGCTCTGACTGCGACAGTTTTGTTTATGTTTTTTTATGTAAGCAACAAACGTTGAAGTGCATGAGATAATCGTTGTGTTATATCAACTTGGAAAAGGTACAGGTGTCATTTGGACAAAGACTAACCCAAAAATTCAATTAATTTAATTATGATCTCATGCAGCAAATCCAGTAAATTGGGTCGTGAAAGTTGCGCCCCCAATTTAGGCACCCACTCATGCAAAAAAAACCAAGATTATCGAGCTTTAAAAAATCGCCATCGCTCCATATTTGGATGCAAAGCTAGGGCAGAGAATTACAGATCAAAAGATGCTAGAAATTTGCAAACAAAAAAAACTAGAGGAAAAAAACAGCTTGACCTACGCTAATAGAAAAAATAAAAAAGAAAAAACACCAAGCATTCAAAATTCAGACTAATTTTAGCAGTTGCGACATCGCCGAAACATCGCAGTCTTTTTTAACAAAAACAACAACAAAAGTTCGGTGAACTGCACAAAAGGCACCAAAAGATATAATATGTAATAACAGAAAAAAAAATAGCGGCAACAGCAACAACAATAGTACCAAAAAGACAAAGCTCAACTTCATTAGCTCGTTGTAGCATCATCAGCTATATTGGCCAAAAAGAAAGCAGCTGATGATTCTGGCCACAAAAAATGCACACAAATCAACGTTTGACTTATTGTTGAACCAAAGCACAAAATAAGAAGCAGAAGCGTAGCGAAATTCCAAGTAAAAGAACCAAAATTCCATCCATCGAAAAAATTGACTTTTTATGAACAGTGACAACAATTAATTATATTTTAATTTACCTGCAATGTCCGCCGAGTGGCAAACAGATTATAAGCCCACAAAATCCCGACACCCGATTCACGACTCGGACTCTGACTCCGGCTCAGATTTAGAGTCGACTCATGGCCGACAGCTTATTAGTTTATGGTGTCAACAACACAGCTTAAAGACCATCGAAGACTACCATCGCAGATTCGAGGTAAGAAGACTGAAGACAGAAGGCACCAAAGAAAGGTCGTCGCGGCTGCCGAAAGTCATCGAACTTTCTCTGTGTTCCCCTTGTGGTTGCTAATTTCTATATTAAGTCACAGGTGTTGTCAGCCACATTAATTAATTATGCCTGGTTTTTTTTTGCAGGCGCCTCGAACGGTTCAACAAAATATTGTGCAGCTAACAAACGACGACATTTGACGCAGTTGACACTGCGCACTTTAGTCACGTTAACAAATTTTTGTTGGCTTAGAACAATGGGCGGAAAAAAAGTACTAACTAAGTAGTTAGTTACTTTTAAATACATATTTTTTTGTAAGTTGACAAAAGACTTATTTAAAATTTGTTAATAATTACTTATGGTAAGAAATTAAACAATCGCGTGTCTCTGAATCTACTAAGAAATTCCCAAAAGCGCAGATTTACTTGAGAATAGAATGGATTTTGTTTTTTTTTTTGTGGATACATTCAAAAGCTACGTTGTAATTAATATACACTAACAAAGTTAGTCGCAAATTAGCCACATGACACAGCGGCTCAAAAACTTAAATTTGACTTGCTGTTCTTGGCCTGAAGTTGCTGACATACTGCGTAGGTGTTGTAAACTCAATGTCTCGCCAATTGCGTAGGCTGGCCAGAACAAACTGACCACAAAGAAAACCAGATCCTGTTACAATTTGTTTCAATCGAAGTTTCAAACAAATTCAAATGTAAATAATGCAAAAGAGAATAAACACTCGTCTAATACTCTTAATACTTAAAAATAATATTTGTACAATATGTAAAACTAAATATTGACTTTATTATGTGGTCATTTTCAAATAAGTTCAAGATTTGAGAATAGCGTTGAATAATTTTAACTTCTGTTTTTATTATATCCGAGCAAACTTCAAGATATGTAACACCTAACTAAATATACAAAATATATCAATATTTCACCATTGCAAACCTGATGACAAAAGTATATTAGCCACTCGAGCTAAGGTATTTATCGTGTATTGGGCGTATTGCTTGATTGCTTCCGCTCGATTGAAGGCGTATTGGCGCATTGACTCTACTAGATCCAGTGGGCGTTTAGTACTCGCTTTTGCCATTGTTTATGATGTATATTTCCAGAACGTATTTTCTTATTAATGTTAAGAATATTAGTAAAGACAGCGGCCTTGACGTGCTGCTGTTGCTTTAATCTTATTATTGGATAATACTAGTCTAATTCAAATGATTCGATGTTTTGGCGCTCTCCTGCCGTATGGCATTGATTAGCTCATAGTTAACCATAAACGTGAAGCGCAGTCCTGAGATCTCCACAGTGCAATTGTGGGCCAGTCGCGTCTTATTGCCATTCAGCAGCGGTGTGCCATCAATGAAGATGGCCCGCTTGCCCTCGTTGGCAATGAAGAAGTCACCATTGCTACGCATCTTGATAGTGCCCTGGCGACGAGATATCTTAGCAGCAGGACCCTCCAGCGACAGATCGACATCCACGCCGCACTCCTTGGCCTCGCGACCAAATGTTATCTCCTTGGAGCGCATTAAATATCGCACCAGACGGCCGCATAGACAGGCAAGTGTCTGATTATCGAATTCACTGGCAGCTGTCGGACCCAGCACAGAATCCACCAGGACACTCCAGCGTGTTAGCTCATTCTCCAACAGACGTATGTCACGCTTGTTTCGCCGGTCGGCCAGCATTGTTTCAATCTCCACCGCCTCGTCTCGCGGCTCATTCAGTTCTTGATCTAATATTTGATCTTCTGCATCCGAGAAACTCAGCGGCTGATCTGAGCTCTGCAACGGCTTTATTGTTTGATCCGGCAGCAAACAGTACTGCTTGAGCAGTAGCCAGTGATTGTGCAGTGATTTAGCGGTACGTGCACAATAGAAGATGCCTGCATTCTTGTCCAGCAGCTCTTGGAATTGCTCCAGTTTCGGTGTTTCACTCTGTTTGTGTTTGAAGAATTCTAGTTTAAGTTATAAAAGCAGTAAAGAGATTATTGCTTACGCTCTTGATGGTGCCAAGCAGATCCTCCTCCTGTACACTGTATAGAGCCTTGCGCTGCACAGACTCCACCATTTCGGGATGCAGATTACGCATAGCTGAGACAGCAATACGTGACACCGCTGGTTCGTAGAGCAGCGCGTACCAACGCTGCTGCAACTCCTGCAGCGTAAATTTACAGGAGAACTTGACGCCACGATGAATCATGCGCAAATCGTTAGTTTGCTGTATGCCAATAACGAGCGCCAAGTCATCAATCGGTTTCCAGCGACCTAGATCCTTGATGGCCATCTGTGCCAATGGGCGGCCATTGCGGCGTGGCTTTCGGTTGCTTGTGTTGCGCGAGGGACGTGGTCGACGTTCAGTGGGTCCAGCTCGATCCATAATTGGTCGCGGCTTTGGCTGCGCTAGTGCCACAGGTGTATTAATTGTGGGAAGCGGCAATGTGGGCGGGGCTGGCGTTAAAGGTGTACCCGGAGCTGCAGCAGCCACAATAATCGGTGTGCCGGGCAGCGTTTCCACAGCAGAGCCTGAAGTCTGAGGCGTTTCGGGCACAACAACAGCGGACGCCGCTAAAGTTGAAGAGGATGATTGCAGCAGCAATGGTGTTGGTGTCGTCACAATTCCAGGATAGTTTTGCGAAGTGGTGCGCGGTCGATTCGATCGGCTTGGATCGGCGCCGCTTCGGCTCGCTGGTATTGTCAGGTTGTATTCAACGATTTCGTCGTCAAATCGTTTGCGTTTAATTGTTCGCGAAGAGCTTTAAATATAGTTTGGTGTCGTTGAAAGTTTAAGTTAGATTGATTGAATTGTCAAAAACTCACCTTCGGCGTTTCGCGGCGTCGTTTTGCAGCAACTCTATAGGCAAATTGTGAATTGGAGTTTTACTCAAAATCGTTTTGGTTGTTGTTGTTGTTGCTGCAGGGGCTGCGCAAGTGTTGACAGATGTCGATGACACACTGACAGTGGCAGGGACGCCTGCTATGTGCGTAGCCACAATAGGTGCATTGCTGGTCTTCACAATTGCTGGTGCATCAATATTTGTTGTTGATACAGGTACTTGAGTGCCCTCCATGGTTTTTTGTGCAATAATAATGTAATTTGTTTTTCTTTTACGACGCACAAACTCCTGGTAACTCTGCGACAAATCGATATACAACTATTCGATAGGTCGACAATGTCGCGAGGTGGCAGCACTAATTTACAGAGGCACTTATATATTTTAACATTCTAGGTGCATAATTACAGTTTGCGCTGCAAATGCAGCAAACAACATAAATTTATGGTTATAAATAATTGTCAATTTGTACACTTAGTAAAACTTTTACAATTTAGATGATAAATTGAATTTAACAGACTACTCACACTGTTAACAGAGTCTTGCAATACTATCGATATATTGTAGCTTAAAAATAGTGTGACCAATGTATTTGACGCTTGTGCATCTGCCCTGAGATTGCTAACAAATTGTAGTGATGTGAAACTTGGTAATAATAATATAATAATGTGATGTATATTCTTGAGAATGCGCTACATTTATGAGTGCGTAACGGCATTCCAATATTTATAAATCTCACTGAAGCATTTGCCAAACGCTACAAAACTATGAGGTAAGCGTCAAGCACAATTCCAGTGACGACTATTGTGATGACTAATCGATTGCGTTTGCAGTTGTCACTACGCGGAATCGGAGTCTTCGCAGTCCGAGAGCAAAATGGACATCTCCGAGACGCCAACGGACTCCACCGGTGTTTCACCGCTGGCAGATGAGCAGGAAAACGATGCCACGATGCCAAATAAAATCGAAGACGACCGGGAGAATAACGAAAACAAGAACTCATCATCGCTGGATAATCGTATAATTCGTCCGGAATCGCTGCCACAACGACAAATAGCTGAACGCACACTGACGCTGGCCAATAGCCATCCGCTGATGTCGCCCACAAACACGGATTCCGATTCTGAACCATTTCAGGGCAAGTGCAAGAATTTCCCCGATGTTGTGCCGCACACAGAGCAGGGAACCACCGAAGCGGTGCGCAATACATTCAATCAACAGAACAATATGCGGGTGAAGCCACAGGATGCCAAGTTGTGTTTGCTGCGTGCCAATAGCCCGGATCTAATTAGCAGCGAGTCGGATGCGGATGTTTCACAGTATTTGGCTGCTGTGGAAGCGAATTTCCAGTCAGTTTCTCTGCTGCCCAATGTTAACAATAAAGCGTCGCGCAAAACGAAACGCCCGAGTGGTGCAGCGGTTGTCGGGGAGGATATCTCCAGCTTGGATTCCATATCAAATCATAGTTTCGACGACGACGAAGACATCGAGCACAATTTGGCCTCGCTGAGTCCATCGAGCTCACTGATTGATGGCTTGGATGGTGAGGATGATGATGATGATGAGTGTGAGGGTCCCGAACTCCTGCCCGACAACGATGACGACTTGGATGACTTTGGCATGACCACAACGCCAACACCGCATGCAACTGCAGTTGGTTCAGGAGGAGCTGCTTCGTCAGCGCTGCCACAGTATACAGCAGATGAGGAACGACGTGATTCGCGCAATTGGCAAAAGATTACGCTGCCCGATGGACGCACTCGCGAGATCGATATGCGAGTCATTGAGCCCTACAAGCGTGTGCTCTCTCATGGCGGCTATTTAAAGGCCGGCGGACAGAACGCGATTGTCATATTCTGCGCTTGTCATTTGCCGGACAGATCCCGTGCCGATTACAGCTATGTTATGGACAATCTTTTTTTGTATGTGGTCAAGACACTGGAGCAGCTCGTCACTGATGACTATGTGCTTATCTATCTGCATGGCGGCTCCAGTCGACGCAATGTGCCCCCATTTCCGTGGCTAAAACGGTAAGAACACCCATAGTTTGTAACTTATTAAAACACTTGGTAAATGTCGAATTTATAGCTGCTACCAGTTGTTGGATCGTCGCTTGCGCAAGAGTCTGAAGCACATGTATTTGGTGCATCCCACATTTTGGATTAAATCTTTGGTTTGGATGGCGCGCCCCTTTGTCAGGTATTTATTAATAAATTAATTAAATTGTTTATTCCTTTTACCTAATTCGTATTGTTCTTTCGGATTTAGCACAAAATTCTGGCGCAAGCTCATCTATGTAAAATCTCTGGAGGAGCTGGGCCTGCATGTCGCTGTGGAGAAGGCAGCCATACCAGAGAAAGTTAAGCAATACGATGCCAAACGACATTGAGTTCCACAGTAGCAGACTCATTGATTGATTTGGCCAACTGCTAGCTCAGGCTTGATTCACTCGCAACGCAAACATTCATACACGCTCGCATTTGTGTTTCTGCATTCCTTGTAAGGTCTATTGGAAACCACTATAATTAATATGGCTCTCAGTTTTTATATTTATTTGAACTTTCCCTATGCTTTAATTTAAGATCTCAATCTTTGTGATACTTTATATTTTTTATGGCTTTCTTAACTCATATACTCTTTTTTTACCCTCTATATGTGCTTTGAAATGTAATTGAAGGCGTTCAGCAACATCGAACAAGTTTTTGAACAAGCTGTAAAACTCACAGAAGTAGTATTACTAACAAATACACCCAACCACACCATACCACCCATCGTAGTTATAGCAAGACACTAACGCATTATTATAGCTAATTATATCATGATTATATAGCTTCCGCTGTAGTTCCATTTACACATAGATACATAACTAATCGTACAATCTACAATACATATTCATATACATATACTTTGAGCCTGGTTTTATATCGTTAACAAGTAATTAAGCAACAAGAAACCACCAGACTTCCGTACATGTTACCTTCTTTGTCGTAGCTAAATATTATATATATATAAAAAAAAAAAAACAAAAAAAAAACATTACGAAAGAATAACCGCAACTGAATTTAAATTTAAGCAAGTTTATATATAAAAATATTTAGCTGAATTTTTTGTGTGAAGCTTTTGCATTGATTGCATTGTATAATTAAATCGTTATCAATCAAGAGCACCAAAAAATAAATAAATTAAAAGACCTCTGAGAGACCCCATGCCAGTCACAGCTCCTCGCACACACCAACCCATTAGCAGCTGTTTAGTCTATAAGTGAACTAGTGACCATTGTATTGAAACAACAAGAACATGAATAATATTTGATATTTAACTCTACAATCTAACATACACATTAATGAACATATGAACGTAGTTATATAACTATAGTTAAGCATGTAACCGATTGATATTAAGGAGCGATCTTTTGTTGGTTTCCTTATTGCTTCAATGATAATAATAAAATGCAAAAAACAATTTTTTATTTATTATGCAAAAAAAAAAAAAGAAAACTTTTTGAATATTGAAATTGTTAAAAATTACGAATAGCTGCTGTTATCGCATTGATACAAATCGCGATCCTCATGGAACTGTATTAGCACCAGCTCATATGTGACTATAGTGCCAGCTATCTGTAAGATAATAGGTATATATTATATGTATATAATTGTATTGTTTTTACACTCACACTTAGCACCAATTTTCGTGTCAGCTTAAATATCTTCATGGCACTAAGTGCCACCATATCGCTGGTTATCTCCTCGGCAAAGCGCTTTGCCTCGGGACACCACGAATCCTTGGGCACCCAGTGCAAATAGCGCAACGATCGTCGGGACTCGTCGTGGACACCAGCTGCGTAAAAGGACACGGCCAGGGTTCGTCCAATAAGAAATATAAGCGAGAAGTAAAAATAGACAGCGTGTGCCACCGAAGGCATAGTGCTGTCGAGTAAAGTGATAAAGATCTCCATTAAAATAATCAGATATTCAACATACTTAAGACTGCGCAGCAGCTGAACACATATAAAATACAGATTGTTGGAGAAGGAGACCATAGTTATGAACGATATGGCTTGGTCCATTTTGTCGCATAATGTGCAAATACTACGATATTGAATACGCCGCTCCGACCAGTAATAGCGAGACATGTGCTAGGAATATATACATTTATAAATATTATATAAAACATAAATAATCTAGAATTAAGTACACACCTTGCCCTTGAACAGGAGCAAATTATCGTTGAGTTGACGAAATTTTGATGCCAAACCAATGCTCACAATCATCACAAATATATATATAGTTCCATATAAAAGTTGAGTAGACATTTTGCAATTTACCCCATAGTGCCACCGACACAGTGTAATCCAGCACATAGAAAATCTCGTTGTTGGTTAGGAGAAAAAAATTGCGTATGGGATCATCGGTTCTATTGCAAAACGACGCATAATTGATGTCCGAAATCATGCTCAGCAAATGTTCCGCTGTGTGAAACATTTGTTGTCCCCATTTATTATTTATACTTTCAGGTAATTAGCTGCTTACCCAAGGACATCATCATGCCCACAAACATGACCATTTTGATGGAGTTAGACAAGCGTCTTTTTTCACGCTGCGTCTGATATTGCGGCATATTCTCCTCGATTCTTTGCCATTGCATCATCAGCTGCGGCCATTTTCGTGCCAAGTTGAGAGCAGCAATACACACTGACAGGATGCTACCCTTGAAGATCAGGTGCTGAATGTTGCTAAACGTAATCGAACTAACCAATACTTTGAAAATGGTTAAGCCCAGACTAACCAGCGTTGACGCAATAAACAGGAGGCAGCAGCAAGTGCGCACATTTCCCCACGCGAAGCTCAGGCTACTGGGATCTTTGGCTGTAACGCCCCGCACCGGCATCATGGCGAACCATTGGGCTGTAAGTAAAACGCTTCCCACTGCCTCATGAAAGCTGCCATTGTACAGAAATGGTTCACGTCTTCTATAGGAAAGTTCTTCAGATGATCAAGGAATTACATGCAGTATTATGATCCTTAAATAAATTAAACATTTATTGCTTACCATTTTCCTTCATCGCATCACTTTTCAAGCGATCAACAGTCTTCTTCGAGGTTTGTTCAAATCCTTGCTTACGAGCACTGAATAATATATGAGCTTATTATACATTAGATTTATTCTTTTATTAAAACTCCCACCCCTCATAAAGCTTATCCAATTCACGCAACAGTGACGACTTTTTCAGCATTCTCCAACGTCGAAATTTTCGTTTCAGCTCGGGCAGAAACCTCATTTTATGACTGCTGCCAAACCACAACTGTGGCTGGGTGCCCATGAATCTAACTTTTTGCTTGCATGTCCTGATACCTATTAAAAGCACCTGTTGTTTTGCACTAATCTATAATTAAAGTTTCAGTGTGTATAAAACTATAAATTGTTGTGAATTGATTGCATGGGGCTGCAGAACTCAATGCTCATTGCAATCATTAACTTTTTTCGACTTATTGAACTGCATCAAAAGCAGTTCGTAGGTTACAATTGTGAGTCACTTAAATGGTTGGGGTATTATAAATAAAATCAAATTTATAAAATTAATACAATTTTAACAGAACTTTATATGTCAATACCGCACTGACCACGGCCCGGATGAACCCGTCAAAGGTACTTGAACCTTTTCAAAAACGATTCAGCTGCAAATCAAAGAGTTAAATGAAAATGTCACTTCGATTGCATTAAGAGAAGAGTTTACGTCTGTAATCCAATGGACGCTTAGATTTATCATTAAAGTTGTGCAGACGGTTTTTTTTTTCTAAAGGCAAGCAATATATTTTAATAATATATTCTAACAGCTATTATTTAATACAAGGTAAGTATTATTGCTGAAGCATAGGAAAGCTATATCGGATATGGCACCATCCACAACATTGCTTAGTTTACAAGTTTACATCGGATCTGATATTCAAAGTTGGTTTGTAATTACTTGAAAAGTTTTTATTCTTTACAACTTTTCCACAACTAACGGAAACACTGACTGCCATTTTGAATAAAGAAAGATCCTAGCTAATGTGGCCAGCATTGATATGTTGGCATTATCATTACCGACATAAACACTGCTAATAATCGTGAAGCCAATATAATTAATTAATTCATTTTTACTTACTCACTGTCAATTCGTGCCCCACGTCATAAATTGACTAGCTTTTCACTTTTGTAGAACATTGTCGTTGCACCTATGGTCCTGGCCATGTCTGGTGTCCAACTGCAATCGAATATTACCGTTGCGAATTGTCAAAGTCCACTATGTGGGTGGGAGGAGTTCTCTTTAATTCCAGCCAGGCGAATTGCTTATTTTGTTTTTTTTTCTTATCTGCTTACAATCTGTGCAATTTGCAAGTCTGCCGTTGACAGCCTCATAAAATATACAATATAATAATAAGCGTCCGTACTATGAGAAAATGTTCCTGGAGGAGCCTGAACCGCGATTACAAATATGATATTTATTATGATAAGACAAATATCAGACACCTGGTCAAAACGAAATAACCCTAAGGGCAAATAACCCGATGATAACTTGAGATGACAGGACACAATCCAAAATGATGATGTTTACAAGAACTGATAGAGAAAGGCCAAAAACACAAAAAAAAAACTAGTAGAAAAACTATAAAAGCAAACACACTAACATTCAAATATAACACTCAACGTTTGCTAAACAAGAATTCAATTTATAACCTTTCATTAAAATAACAATTAATTCAACAGTTAAAGTAGTTAATTAGCGTAGGACACGGCTCAACTAACATGGCCCAATAGCGTGATGAAGTGCATATAATTTTGCTGCTTTGATAGCTGTTCGCTGCGAGCCAAATTATTTTCGTTTTGGAGGGATTGCAATCAATAAGCGAATGTGTCAACAATGGCAAATTGGTCAATGTACAAACGTATTTGCAGTTAAGATCTGAATAATTAAGCTTGCAAAATGACATTTAAGACTAATTCATAGTGCTTCAAATAATATCTAAATAAATATAACTTTCTAGGTGATAGATTTCTTGATCCCCAGAAGAACATATGCTTCAGTAAACAAACCATATAAAAAGACAACATGCTGGACGTGATCAAGTAAATGCCCACATTAATCACATAATATAAAATAATGCCAAATTCGCATAGATTGATTATCAAAATGGTAGTTGAATATAATAAACAAAGAAATTTAATACCCTTGACATGATGATGTTCTCAGCTAGGCAAAGTGTAACATTTCTGTTTACCTTTTGAGAAGGCGCGGAAAGGCAGACTGTTTACTCTTAAGTGAAATTCATACGTGCATGAAATAAGTGGGCGTGACGTGTTTTGTACTGCTTAGCAGCTAGTTTTTACAATTTTCTAAAGATAATTGTGATCGACTGACAGCGAACATGACAAATTGTGATTGTTGCTGCCTTTTATCAGGCGCACAAGGGCTGCAAACCTTTGCGGCGACTGGGTGCATCGAATTGTAGCAAGACCAGCTCGTAGGTAACTATAGTCCCAGCCATCTAAAGAGGGGCGAAAGGGGGTTAACTTAAAGCACCATAAGAAGTAAGAGTTATACGCACACCAAAAAGCAACCGACGCGTTAGAAAAAAGAATTTCTTGCCAGACAAAGCCACTGTTTGCGTGGACATTTGAAAGATTAAGCGTTCCACCTCCACGCACCAATTTTTGCTGGACACACGACGCAGCACAGTCAGCGCACTCTTCGATTCATCATTGATGGTAGCAGCCGTAAGGAAGACGCAAGCTGTGCGACATACCAGATACAGCACGGAGTACCAGAAGTATACATAATTGATAGGCCAGTGAAATTTGCTAATTGGAATGAGAAAATCAGGAGTTTAAATTATTGGATTATTGGACACTGGATTAACACTCACTTGAATATGTTCAGCAGCTGAACGCAGATAAAGTATAAATTATTTACACAAGACAACAAAATGATGCTGGACAATGCATTATCCACGCGCTCTAATAGCTGACACATGCGCACATAGTGCTCCCGAATCTCTATGAATGTGGACTCCGGTACCTGATCCTCATGATCCAACCTGCGAATACGATTAGAGATTTGCTCGAAGCGATAAGCCAATGCCTTGCTGATCATCATGATAAACAAATCCATATAGTTCCATATAAAAGTACTGGTGCCAGCTACTAGCTATAATACATGTTTTATAAGCCTTAATCGAGATTAGTATGAGTCCTTGTCTTACCACAATACATACTCCTACAACACGACTATAGGGCACCGCTTGAAACACATAAGAATAGTTCGTTACGATGTAGTTGTTAAAGGAAATCCCGCCGATTGTGCTATTGGGAAACTTTGAGCAGAATTCCGCCTGTCTCCTGTAGGATGTAACCGCAGAGTATAGATACAAAGCATGCTCACCTGAAAAAGGGAAGTAATTACGAGGCAATTAACCATTAACAATCTCTTACCAATGGAACAGCCTATGATGATTAGAGCGGAAAGTCGCACACGCTGTGTCAGACTTCTTTTGAGTACCTCATAGGGTGGCTTGTTGAAGACCGTCTCAACACGTGTCCAGTAACGTATTAAAGAAGGCCAATTTCGCGCCACACCTATGAATAATAAGCAAGCGCACTGCACACAGGTGAAGAAAGCCAGACCCACTAAGCGCAAATATAAAATGGCATAAATTTAAACACGACTTTTCTTCGAGTGTCTTTAACCAACCAAAGTTCTTCGCTGTAATGCCAATATTGAACAAAAACTTCAGCATAGACAAATTGAGCACCGAACTAGCCGCCAAAAATAGCAATGCTATACACATTTGCAGAGATTTGAAGCGAAACTTCACAATACGAGGATTTGCTTGCCAGATGCCCGCCAGTGGCATCACTGCAAAACACTGTCCTAGCAACATAACTGTTAAATATATAGCAATTGTATAAATAATCATAGATTATTTGGTTTTTTAATTACTTGGATACACAGCGCGATGAAATATTTCGAGTTGAGCATAGTCCGCTGGTTTGTCGCTCCTTATAACATTGAAATCGAATGTCACCCCATCTATTTCCTTTTGTGAGCTACTTTCATGGTCATCAATCTGATTAACCTTTTTATTCCTGAATATGTGCCGCAATTTCCAACCTGGCTGTCCTTCCATGTCGCTGGTCAGTTGCACACTAAGCTGCAGATGCAGCGCCTGCTATACTAAATGTTTTCAATGTGTCACAAATACTCCCAATGAGGAGAAATTGCAGGTAACTGGCGTTGTTGTGGCTGGACAGCTGTCAATACCAAGTGGCCAGCAAAAATAACACTCAGTCAAAATACGGCAAGCTGCGCGTAATCATTCCTCCAACATTTTATAGCAAAGTGATGTGTTTGATTAGAAATAGCAATGGCCGCGAAATTTGTTTAACTTATAGCAACTGGATACGTTCCATCGTACTTGAAGACCATTTAAGTGATATTATCACTGTAGAAGTGAGATGTTTCTTAAGTCATTTAATAGATATGTGCCTTCCTTAGGTGTATAACATGATGCAATGATTCTCAGTTGGTCACATTCTGCTAGATGTTTTTAATATAATGCATCTAGCAGCAAAGCTTTTCCAGCTCGGTACCTATGCCAAAATATAGGTAAAAGAGATTATAAAGGTGTATTTTATAGATTGTAACAAAGTCGAAAGGTACCGACAAATAGGCAACATATTATTTTCTTATTTATGAATGCTTGTAAATAAATTTACTTTATCACTTTTTTGTATCACCTGTTAATTAAATTTGACATGATATTATGCAAAATTAATCAAATATCAATCTAGGCAATCATTTTTTGATAAAGCGTGGAATATTCATTAACAGGAATTTACAGGAATTAACTGGAAATGTTTATATTTGTTATTTAATAGTTAGCTACTCTCAACTTCCATTGAACCGGTAAACATTTGTTATCTCACCTTCATAGCTACAAATATTCAAGCGATTTCGAGAATATTAACTAAATTTCTCAACTCTACGCGGAGCTAGAACTTTCGACCAGCATGTGCGACATGGTCGGCAATTTCGCTCTGTCGCACAGAGGCGTGCGAAAATTCACCACTCAAGCAGCTATAAATGCAGCGTCGTTGGCTGCAGTTCGATTCGAACATTCGAAGCAATAACAAAACACCAATCTTCGACTACACAAGAAGTGTTTCATTTAACAAATCTCGTCAAGTAATAAGTTATTACAAAGAAAATCAAGCAACAATATGGCAAATCTTCAACTGCTATTGAGCCTCGCCGATGACTTGAACCGGATGTCGATGGTGCCCTTTTACGATGCCCCCTACTATTGCCAGAGGAAGCAGCGTAATCCTTACCTGGCATTGACCGCAAGTACACTGGACCAGCAGATACGCCAGGTGGAGAAACAGGTGGGCTGTGTGGGTGCCGGACTAAAGTGGACAAGGACGGATTCCAGGTGTGCTTGAATGTGGCACAGTTCAAGCTGAGTGAACTCAATGTTAAAGTGGTGGACAATTCCATTATTGTCGAGGACAAACACGAGGAACGGGAAGATGATCACGGCTTTATAACACGCAACTTTGTCAGGCGCTATGCTATGCCTGAGGGCTATGAGGCCGAGAAAGTGCCAAAGCCAGCGGCCATCGAAGATAATGGCAGTGAACGCATCGTGCAAATCCAACAAGTTGGTCCAGCCCATCTCAATGTCAAGAATAATGCCAAGGAGCAACTCAAGCATGGCGATGACAAGTAAACATAGTTTATTAGTTTGTAGTATGCAGAATACATACCAATATTTATTGTTAATCAATTATCAAAGTCAATGTCATATTTATATCTATAGCCTTTAATTACGCGCACATATATTTATTACTATTACAGTAATTTAATTTTGCATTTATATGAAGAGAAAAAATTAACATAAACAAAAATATACTCATTTTTAATTATGGGGTGGGCTGAATAGATTAAAGTAATTAACAGTTATTTATGAACGCATTTATTTATTTGCCTATATCATCTTTTTATTGCAGTGTACGCACATGCATCTTTAGCACGCGTATATGTCAGCGTTCGTCTTTTTACTCACATATATTCTTCACAATGCATACATGTATGTTTGTATGTTAATGTTTTTTATGCTAGTGTATGTGTGAATACACTAGCAAAACAAACATTAACATTTTTATGCACTTACATATTGTGCAGAAGCTGAGAAGTTTTCAGTTTATTCAAGTAATTTAACAGGAAATTGAGCATTACAAATGTTTGCTACCAATGCATACATTCGAATATTAACTTGTATATATATACTTACAATTGCACACTCTTGCACATTCTCATTTACACATGCACACATACACCACTACATTTTTTTCACATTCATATATTAACGAATAAGAAACAAACAAACCGGTTGAAGCAAACAGAGATAGCATGAGTTCAATGCACTTGCGAAACGACAGCCTTTTCTCCCCTTGCAACCTTACATGTACTTTAACTTTTTAAAATATTATTTCTTCATTTTTAACAGCAGCAATAATGAGATGAGAATTGAGCATCTCAAAATGCAGACGTTTTAAGTAAATGCATTTAAACATTTAATGTTTCGCTATTCGCAGTAGCTTTATGTGATAAAGAGAGCAAAAGGGAAAGAGCAAGTATGCAAAATGTATTTTTGCCGTCTGACTCACACGTGCATATTTATGCACAGGGCACAGAAAGAGCGGGAAACTTCAAGCATGCCCACAGAAAGAGCGGGAAATTTAAAGAGCGCAACAGCAACAATTGTATATTTAACTGCCAACGCTTGTATGTGTGTGTCAACTGGCGTTAGTATAAAAAGCAAGCTCCTTCAACCACCCGGCCACAATTGTATCCGAACCGTTGCAAAAAGCACAACTGCTGCGCGGAAGTAAAGAAAATAACAAGAAAAATACAAAGAGTAAAGTATAGAAAAAAATGTCGATAGTTCCACTGCTGAGCATGGTACGCGATGTCGAAAGTGCCTACAACGACTGGGACCATTTGCTGGACGATGACTTCGGGTATGGAGTACATGCTCACGAACTTTCCCATCGTTCACCGCGTCCCTTGATGCCATATCAGCTGCAGCTGCATCGTCGTCTCTGTCCTGTACATCCATACAATCATCTTCATCCGTTGGCGTTGCGTCGTCGTGCCTCCTCTGGAGTCGGTCAAAATGCTCTGTTGCCCGTTATCGGCAAAGATGGTTTCCAAGTGTGCGTGGATGTGGCCCACTTTAAGCCGAGCGAACTTTCCGTCAAGGTAGTGGACAAAACTGTCATTGTGGAGGGCAAACACAACGAGCGGGATGATGGACACGGCATGATTCAGCGACATTTTGTGCGTAAATACACCTTACCCAAGGACTACGATGCTAACGATGTCGTTTCGACGATCTCTTCGGATGGCGTGCTCACGCTGAAGGCTCCTCCACCACCCAACAAAGAGAAAGCCAAGCAGGAACGCATCGTACAAATTCAACAAACTGGACCGGCTCACTTAAGCGTCAAGGCACCAGAGAGCGCCACCAACGCCAAAGACAAAGGCGAAAATGGCTCAACAACGAAAATGGAGACCGGCAAATAGAACAGCGACAACGAATATGCATAGAGAGGAATGAATGATTGAAAATGGAGTGCTGCCACGCTGTTCGAAGAATGCAAGACTAAAAAGAAACGCAAATGACACAAACATGCTGGCATTTACACATACACATCACACTTTAGTAATAAGACATTATAACTGGCATTTTATTAATGTTCAATTTCCAGTTGCTTTGTGTTTTAAATTTAAGATCCATCCATCTAAATCTCTAATTTCATTCAAGACCAGCAGGTGCACTCAAACGTACGTTCGTATTTGTATTTATTTAAATTGCGAAGATTAATTAAAAATAAATACAAATTAAATACCGCTTTTCATCTGAATTTTACTGATCATTTTCTTTTGGAGGCGGACTATGAGAAATATGCGTGTACTTCAATTCATTAGTGTGCAAGAGTGATATGTATGTATTAAAACATTAAAAGAAATAGTCAAAAAGAGGTATTTAAAGAAGAGTTATTAAAGTGCATTTATATTTAGATTCTTCGGCTTTTTGACGTTTGTTTTTTCGAACTGCTTTGCTGTGTCACACAATTGCAGTCAGTCAGCTACAAAATACATTTGGTTAAACCAGGCAATGTTTATTTGATGAACAGAATTTGTCGAGTAAGCAATATAACTGCGGATCGGTTACAAATTTAATTTGAATGATCTTTTCGAATTTATACTGGGTCAATATAGGCTTAAGCAAGTGGTGACCAGGAAAATAATTGGCTTTGTCCTTCATCTGCAAGAGCAGAAATCCACTGTCTGCAGAAAGTCTCATCTGTCATGGAGTGCATACTCTGAAGGCGCCTCTACCGCCTGGCAAGGAGCAACTCAGGAAGTAACATTTCGTTTATTTTTACCAAATTGGAAGGGCTTACTTCAGCATCAAGGCGAAAGATGGTGCCACCAAAGGCGAAAAATAGGCCACTATAAAATCAGACAGGCGAAAAATACTGTATGCTGAGTATGCAAAATGTATTTTTGCACAGGGCACAGAAAGAGCGGGAAACTTCAAGCATGGCCACAGAAAGAGCGAGAAACTTCAAGAGCGCAACAGCAACAATTGTATATTTAACTGTTAACGCTTGTATGTGTGTGTCAACTGGCGTTAGTATAAAAAGCAAGCTCCTTCAACCACTCGGCCACAATTGTATCCGAACCGTTGCAAAAAGCACAACTGCTGCGCGGAAGTAAAGAAAATAACAAGAAAAATACAAAGAGTAAAGTATAGGAAAAATGTCGATAGTTCCACTGCTGAACTTGGCACGCGATCTCGAAAGTGCCTACAACGACTGGGACCATTTGCTGGGCGATGATTTTGGGTATGGAGTACATGCTCACGAACTTTCCCATCGTTCACCGCGTCCCTTGATGCCGCATCAGCTGCAGCTGCATCGTCGTCGCTATCCTGTACATCCATACAATCATCTTCATCCGTTGGCGTTGCGTCGTCGTGCCTCCTCTGGAGTCGGTCAAAATGCTCTGTTGCCCGTTAACGGCACAGATGGTTTCCAAGTGTGCGTGGATGTGGCCCACTTTAAGCCGAGCGAACTTTCCGTCAAGGTAGTGGACAAAACTGTCATTGTGGAGGGCAAACACAAGGAGCGGGATGATGGACACGGCATGATTCAGCGACATTTTGTGCGTAAATACACCTTACCCAAGGACTACGATGCTAACGATGTCGTTTCGACGATCTCTTCGGATGGCGTGCTCACGCTGAAGGCTCCTCCACCACCCAACAAAGAGAAAGCCAAGCAGGAACGCATCGTCCAAATTCAACAAACTGGACCGGCTCACTTAAGCGTCAAGGCACCAGAGAGCGCCACCAACGCCAAAGACAAAGGCGAAAATGGCTCAACAACGAAAATGGAGACCGGCAAGTAGAACAGCGACAACGAATATGCATAGGGAGGAATGAATGATTGAAAATGGAGTGCTGCCACGCTGTTCGAAGAATGCAAGACTAAAAAGAAACGCAAATGACACAAACATGCTGGCATTTACACATACACATCACACTTTAGTAATAAGACATTATAACTGGCATTTTATTAATGTTCAATTTCCAGTTGCTTTGTGTTTTAAATTTAAGATCCATCCATCTAAATCTCTAATTTCATTCAAGACCAGCAGGTGCACTCAAACGTACGTTCGTATTTGTATTTATTTAAATTGCGAAGATTAATTAAAAATAAATACAAATTAAATACCGCTTTTCATCTGAATTTTACTGATCATTTTCTTTTGGAGGCGGACTATGAGAAATATGCGTGTACTTCAATTCATTAGTGTGCAAGAGTGATATGTATGTATTAAAACATTAAAAGAAATAGTCAAAAAGAGGTATTTAAAGAAGAGTTATTAAAGTGCATTTATATTTAGATTCTTCGGCTTTTTGACGTTTGTTTTTTCGAACTGCTTTGCTGTGTCACACAATTGCAGTCAGTCAGCTACAAAATACATTTGGTTAAACCAGGCAATGTTTATTTGATGAACAGAATTTGTCGAGTAAGCAATATAACTGCGGATCGGTTACAAATTTAATTTGAATGATCTTTTCGAATTTATACTGGGTCAATATAGGCTTAAGCAAGTGGTGACCAGGAAAATAATTGGCTTTGTCCTTCATCTGCAAGAGCAGAAATCCACTGTCTGCAGAAAGTCTCATCTGTCATGGAGTGCATACTCTGAAGGCGCCTCTACCGCCTGGCAAGGAGCAACTCAGGAAGTAACATTTCGTTTATTTTTACCAAATTGGAAGGGCTTACTTCAGCATCAAGGCGAAAGATGGTGCCACCAAAGGCGAAAAATAGGCCACTATAAAATCAGACAGGCGAAAAATACTGTATGCTGAGTATGCAAAATGTATTTTTGCACAGGGCACAGAAAGAGCGGGAAACTTCAAGCATGGCCACAGAAAGAGCGAGAAACTTCAAGAGCGCAACAGCAACAATTGTATATTTAACTGTTAACGCTTGTATGTGTGTGTCAACTGGCGTTAGTATAAAAAGCAAGCTCCTTCAACCACTCGGCCACAATTGTATCCGAACCGTTGCAAAAAGCACAACTGCTGCGCGGAAGTAAAGAAAATAACAAGAAAAATACAAAGAGTAAAGTATAGGAAAAATGTCGATAGTTCCACTGCTGAACTTGGCACGCGATCTCGAAAGTGCCTACAACGACTGGGACCATTTGCTGGGCGATGATTTTGGGTATGGAGTACATGCTCACGAACTTTCCCATCGTTCACCGCGTCCCTTGATGCCGCATCAGCTGCAGCTGCATCGTCGTCGCTATCCTGTACATCCATACAATCATCTTCATCCGTTGGCGTTGCGTCGTCGTGCCTCCTCTGGAGTCGGTCAAAATGCTCTGTTGCCCGTTAACGGCACAGATGGTTTCCAAGTGTGCGTGGATGTGGCCCACTTTAAGCCGAGCGAACTTTCCGTCAAGGTAGTGGACAAAACTGTCATTGTGGAGGGCAAACACAAGGAGCGGGATGATGGACACGGCATGATTCAGCGACATTTTGTGCGTAAATACACCTTACCCAAGGACTACGATGCTAACGATGTCGTTTCGACGATCTCTTCGGATGGCGTGCTCACGCTGAAGGCTCCTCCACCACCCAACAAAGAGAAAGCCAAGCAGGAACGCATCGTCCAAATTCAACAAACTGGACCGGCTCACTTAAGCGTCAAGGCACCAGAGAGCGCCACCAACGCCAAAGACAAAGGCGAAAATGGCTCAACAACGAAAATGGAGACCGGCAAGTAGAACAGCGACAACGAATATGCATAGGGAGGAATGAATGATTGAAAATGGAGTGCTGCCACGCTGTTCGAAGAATGCAAGACTAAAAAGAAACGTAAATGACACAAACATGCTGGCATTTACACATACACATCACTCTTTAGTAATAAGACATTATAACTGGCATTTTATTAATGTTCAATTTCCAGTTGCTTTGTGTTTTAAATTTAAGATCCATCCATCTAAATCTCTAATTTCATTCAAGACCAGCAGGTGCACTCAAACGTACGTTCGTATTTGTATTTATTTAAATTGCGAAGATTAAATCAAAATAAACACAAATTAAATACCGCTTTTCATCTGAATTTTACTGATCATTTTCTTTTGGAGGGGGGGGGACTATGAGAAATATGCGTGTACTTCAATTCATTAGTGTGCAAGAGTGATATGTATGTATTAAAACATTAAAAGAAATAGTCAAAAAGAGGTATTTAAAGAAGAGTTATTAAAGTGCATTTATATTTAGATTCTTCGGCTTTTTGACGTTTGTTTTTTCGAACTGCTTTGCTGTGTCACACAATTGCAGTCAGTCAGCTACAAAATACATTTGGTTAAAGCAGGCAATGTTTATTTGATGAATATATATATTTGTCGAGTAAGCAATATAACTGTGCGGATTGGTTACAAATTTAATTTCAA
Source organism: Drosophila fungiperda (assembly GCA_035042345.1). NCBI lineage: Eukaryota > Metazoa > Arthropoda > Insecta > Diptera > Drosophilidae > Drosophila > Drosophila fungiperda. Next base: position 1,995,478 of record JAWNLM010000021.1, read on the forward strand.
TGATTTTTTCGAATTTATACTGGGTCAATATAGGCTTGAGCAAGTGGTGACCAGGACAATAATTGGCTTTGTCCTTCATCTGCAAGAGCAGAAATCCACTGTCTGCAGAAAGTGTCATCTGTCATGGAGTGCATACTCTGAAGGCGCCTCTACCGCCTGGCAAGGAGCAACTCAGGCAGTAACATTTCGTTTATTTTTACCAAATTGGAAGTGCTTACTTCAGCATCAAGGCGAAAGATGGCGCCACCAAAGGCGAAAAATAGGCCACTATAAAATCAGACAGGCGAAAAATACTGCTGCTGAGAAAACGAACACGAACACACAAAAATAAAATGGATTTAAAATAAATAAGTAATAAAATAGAAACCTTCATTTAAAATTACAATAAGATGTCGTATTTGAAGATTACCGATAGCAACACCAAGTAGAAGCCATGTTCATATTCCTATTTATATTTCAATTGTATGAAAACAAATTGTATTTTATAACTAACAAAAGGCCGTTAAATTACATTTAATTGAAACATTAAATATATTCTGTTTTTTGTAATTTATGTTATTTATTTTATGGAGCAATATGCTAACATTATTCTGTTTCTATTAATTTATTGCGCATTTAAGACTTCAACAGGCATTTTACGTAGTATTTAAAATGAATTTAAATTTTCGTTACACCTCGTTCAAAATGGCCAAAAATAGTTCACCTTGAAATTAATATTGAGTATACCCGGTTTATGCTGCTGCTACATGGCCAAGGCTATGCAGGAAAGCAGGGCTCGCAGTTGTCAAAGGTTTGTACTGGGAAACTATTTCCAGGGCAGGGCCAATTTGCCCGTTTCGTGGACGCGCACCAAACGCTCGCTGGGACTGTAGTATTTGGTGGGTGGCGGTGGCGGTGCCTTAATGGTCAAGATTCCATCCGAGGATATGTCGGAGATGACCTCGTTGGCATTGTAGCCACGGGGAAGCAGATATTTGCGCACAAAATGTCGTTCCACGTAACCATTGGCGCCCTCGTTGCGCTTGTTGTGATTACCCTCGACTGTGATGTAATCATCGGTGGTCTTCACCACAATCTCGGAGGGTCGAAACTGGCGCACATCAATGTCGATGCGAAAACCCCTCTCGTCCGCATGGACACGCTCGCCGGTATAGTAATTGTCCCAGTGCATAGGATGTGACCACTCTTGCGGTGTCGCTTGGATTAGCTGATTGCGCACCCGTCGCGTCACCAGCTCATCCAAGGGACGTAAATAGTCTGTGCTGCCCGTTCGGGACCACCAGGCTCGCGGATCGTCCCAGAGATACGAATACAGCGGGGGATAGTCATATGGTTGTGGCTGGTAGAGCGGACGCGGCCGATCCAGTTCCCGGGAAAGATCACGATATGTGGTCGTCGGTACCAGTGCCATCTCGCGTCTGAAATTCCTATAAAGCTCGTCGACAACGCTCGCAGCGCTTTTATAGACAACGTCAACGACGATGACAGAGACGACGTTCGAATTGGCCTCGTGTCCGAGTCGAAGACTGCGCCGGATGCGGATGGGCTATGGGCGGATTGGTGGATGAATCATTAGCGCGATGCGCGAAGGTTAACATACAAAATGCAAGCGTGTCGTCCATCGCCAAGTGTGCAATGTTATTTGGACGCGACTCAAATTCGAACGTCATCAAGGAAAGTGTAGAGCAAAAGAAGGGAAACAGAGATTGGGGGAGGGAACAAGTGCTAGTGCAAGTGAGCTGCTGCCAAATAATAAAACACTTTAGTTTTGTTTATGTTTAAGTTTTTTTTTTATTGCCCCTTTACCTAAATTCAAATCATATATAAATGAGATATAACTAGTTAGAAAATAAGTAGAAACACAGCATTATTTGTATTTGTCTGTATAAAAAAAATTTATTTTTTAAAATATATTTTATTTTATTATTGACAATCGTTGTTTAAAAATAACTATTTTAAAAAAAATATAAAAGTACAGAAATGATTATACTTTTTGTAGTACTGGAGAATTTTAATTTGTTTTTTTTCTATAGTACTGGAGATTTTAAACATCACTAAGCAGAGTATTAAAAAAAAATAACATTAACAATATAACGACTATAAATAAATACAAATTATATAAATAAAAATAGTTGTTGATGTCGGTTGTAGTGCTTGAAAATTTGAGCTGTTGGTTATTGCTAAATAAATTTAATTTCTGGTTAGCCGGTAAACTAAGGTCTGAACAGCCACTTATTAATAGGAAACATCTAAACTTTTTCAGAATTTATTCCTGTTTCGTTTTGTTCCTCTGGCAGCGCATTCAGATTCGGTTTGACATTTAGTTCCGCTGGGTTGGTTTGCTGTATGGGCACCAGCCTTTACTTCAACGCTTCCTCAACAGCTGGTGGATTGGGCACATAGTGAGCTCTCCATCACTGCTCAAGCTGGATGTGATCTTGTCAGCCTCGTAGCCTTCGGGCAGAGCAAAGCGGCGCAGAAAGAGACGATAAGTGTAGGAGCTCTGGTCATCCTCCTGTTGCTCCGATTTGCCCTCACCTATGACGCTATTGTTCACTAGTTTGACGGTCAGTTCGTTGGGCTTAAATTCACTCACATCTGAACTGGTAGCCCTGTTTCCCAATGCTTGCTGCTGGCGCCAAATTGTGCTCCTGCACGCGTTGAAGCTGCTGCCAATGGCGTGGAAACGTTAAACCCGGCCAGATGAACGGCTCGTGGTTAATGGCCTGAAACGGGGATATGCTCGGCATCATTGTCACTCTCTCGGTGATACGCAAAAACAATGGCAACTATCGCATTTTGTTATTATTCTATCTTATTATTTTGCTCTTAAAGAGATCTGTTCTCTTTGTCTTACTGTGTTGAAATGTTAAGAGCGAGCGTAGGTGTCTGCTATTTATACGGCATGTTAAAGCTGTCGAGAATATTCTGGCTCTCACTCGACCATTTCAAACTGTTGACAAAAAGGTAGTGGAACTGCACTGCATTTCAGTAATTTTTTTTATTTATGGTGAATTTAAGTTTGTATATTAAATTCAGTAAGCTGCCCAGCATTTAATGAATTTTTGTTTGTTTATGGTGAATTCGAGTTTGTATTTAGAACTTTCCGGCACTCTCCCGACCAGTTGATATAATGTTAACATAATGTTAAAGTTGTCAATGTTAATAAATTAAAATTTCGTTGAGGCGGGTCTACGCGGCTGACCGTGGTACAAATGTACTATGATATGATATGGTGGCTGAAATCTGCCCAAAATACTCTGGCTCACACTTCAGAGCGGGCACGACTTTAATTAAAATTTAATAAACATAAAATAAAATCTATGTATAAAATGAATTCAATCGACACTTTTTTTATAACGCCTAGAAACTGCTTAACTCATCCTGTGTTTGTGCGGGCTGGTGTCTGTTTAAATTAAATAGATCTGTTGATGATTGGGCCGATTTTTAATTTGCTGATTTGTTGCCATTGGTTTGAGATAAAAATCAAATCTGTATGAATTAAATCTATTATCCCTTCACACATTCATTGGCGAGAGGGAAAAGCAACAGCTACAACAGAGATAACGTTAATCAGTCCTATGCATTTATAAACCGAACGCAGTTGAACTCTGATTGTGTATCGAAAAACCGCTTTTCATTGTTGACGATTTGGGGTAAAAAAAATCACTCATTAGATTTCCGCCTAAACAGATACATAAAGAGACGTAAGTATGTACTTGTGTAAAATGTGTGAAAGTCTAACTTTATTTTGACCACTTCCCTATTGGTCTACATTATTAATCACTGTTAAAAATAAATTAAGGTGCGCGCCCACCAGAAATACAAGGGAATCAGCTGTTTTCCGACTTTTTTTTTTACCAAAATCTGGCAACGCTATAAATATTGTTAAAATCATGTGTTAGAAAAAAAATTTCTATTAACTGCTAGCATGTATATTTATTTAATAAAAAAAAGAATAACTCATTTCTTGGCATTAATTTTATTTAAAAGTTCTTCATGTTTTTGGCAAACATATGTGTACTGCATACCCGAGAACACTGCGACTGCCTGGCAGCGCTGTGGCATGTGGCAGCTCTGTGTCGTCACAACAAACCGCAGTTTGTGGTAGTTGCTGCCCGGCAAGTGTCAGATTGGCAGGTTTTTTGCTCTCTCTTACTCAGAAAAACGCCGCTCAGCAGGCTGATTAGTTAACATTAGAGAAAACTCATAATCATTAAATAAAACATTAATTAATTGAGTTGAACAATTGATAAATACAAGAAGCGACACATTCAGCTAAAATAGCCACCAAAATACAGCTTCATTGAGCATCCCATAATCTTTGGAGCGAATGTTGCGCAATTCGTTGCTCTGCCCGCGTGCTCAATACTCAATAACAACATTATCACCAGCAGCAGCAGTGAAAGCACAGCACAGCAACAATCACGCCATCGAAAACGCAAACAAAAACTGATTATTGATATCGGCGCAACACAAACATGAAAAAACGTTCCAATTCACGCGGCACGCCAACCGCAGGCGATGCCGAGGAGGAACTGGAGCGCAGTGGTGACACCAACATCGCATCCACAAAGTACAAATCGGGAGCAGCAAGTGCGCCAGCAACGCCAACTAAGCGCAGCGACAATGGCAACAGCCGGCGCAAAGAGGAAATCGCAAAGACTTTCGTCATTGTCAACGAACGGCCAGTGGATGACATTTCCTTGGATTTCTTCTATAAACCGCACACAATCACCTTGCTGGCCGTCTCAGTACTCTGTGGAATGTATTTCGCCTTCGTCAGGTATGTAGTGTGGAAGAGATTAGTTCACCAGTCGCGTACACACGTATCGATCTTTCTATTTTGGGTTGTTATTGTGGCGTTAGCATTAACTTGGTCAAGACGACCGATAAAGTAAACGAAGCAATTGTTGCTCTTTTTTGCGACATTTGTCAATCAACCTTGGCTGACTTTTTAAGCTTTTTCGAATTGAGAACTGTCATGACTAGAGCAGAGCAAAGAGATGGTAACGTGACAGGCCAATATAAATTCCAATTATATTCTGTATTTAGTCAGCACAGAAAAATATTTATTATAATCATTTGTATGCTAAAATGTCTATAAGCAAATTTACATGTAATGATTTATGTTGCTTTACGTTAGTTGTACTTTGAAATGTATTCGAAGTCAAAGTCAAATTGTCATGATTAGAATAGAGATGAGCACGTGACAAAACAAATATTTGTATGCTGACTAAGCTTTGAAAAATAATCTATTTTCATCCAATTGATATGCAGGAAATTATGTTAACTATTTACTGTAAAAATTGACAAGAAGTTTTCTATATTGCTCATCTTAATTCTTCGAGCATTTTCAAATTGAGAACTGTCATGATTATAGAGCATAAAGACAAGAAAAATTCGAATAAGACAACAAAACTTAACGATTTTCAAATGCAGTTGTTTGCATCATTATAAAATATTGAATTTTATTCTAGATCGAATTTCTGTGACATTTCTGTCTGTCAAATTGAATATGTTTTAGTATATAATTAAATCGTCGTAACTTGAATATTCGTGCCTTTAGTGCATCGTGACCGATCTACAACAATCACATATTTGACAAATGTGTCAGAGGGGGCATTAACCACATAGTGCGCCTGCCCATGGTCGCGAAACATCAAATCTCGTGTTTTATGTGTCATTGACTCTGTGGCGCAAATCCGTTCCAAAGTTCATCGGCACTGATTAACAAACCAAATGGAAAATACTACATCGCCAAGGAGAATATTTGATTTGACGACACTTTACTATTTTAATTATAGGAACGAAGCGAATTTGGATGATAATCTGTGGGCGGGACTTTTATGCATTGTCTTCTTCTTTCTGATTGTTTCGGTTATCGCTTTTCCAAATGGACCATTCACCCGACCCCATCCGGCAGTGTGGCGCATCCTGTTTGGCTGCTCCGTCTTGTATTTGCTCCTGCTTCAGTTCCTCATGTTTCAAAACTATTCAACCATACGTAGCATGTTCTATTGGCTCGATCCGAAGCTAAGGAACTTTCACATAGACATGGAGAAGGTAAATCTGACTAAATTAGTATGCTCTTATAGCTGCCAATCAATCATTAAATTAAATCTCTGATTTTTACAGGAATACGGTGTGAATTGTACGGACATTAGCTGGGATCGGGTCAAGGGACATTTGGATGTGTTCGCCTGGGGCCATTTTCTGGGCTGGGCCTTCAAGGCAATACTAATACGCCATATGGGCATCCTTTGGGCCATCTCAGTGATGTGGGAAATAACGGAGATCACATTTGCCCATCTGCTGCCCAATTTCATTGAGTGCTGGTGGGATGCCCTCATTCTCGATGTGATCGTCTGCAATGGTCTCGGCATTTGGATGGGACTCAAGATCTGCCAGATACTCGAGATGCGCGAATACAAATGGGTCAGCATTAAGGATATCTCAACAACGACGGGCAAAATCAAGCGTGCCATGCTGCAATTTACGCCCGAGAGTTGGTCAGCGATCCGTTGGCTCGATCCCAAATCGACGCCCATGCGATTCGCTGCCGTCATCCAATTGGTCATATTCTGGCAGGTCACTGAACTGAATACGTTCTTCTTGAAGCATATTTTCGAGATGCCGCCCGACCATTTCATTGTCATTGGTCGTCTAATATTCATTGGCCTGTTTGTAGCGCCTTCAGTTAGGCAAGTATTTTTTATATTTTCTAACTCATTGTCTAGCAATTTCAAGCGAATTTCTCTTGTTTAGGCAATATTATGTATATGTGACCGATACGCGCTGCAAACGCGTCGGCACCCAATGTTGGGTTTACGGCGCCATTATGGTCTCCGAAGCCATCCTTTGCATCAAGAATGGCAAGGAGTTATTTGAGCGCACGCAAGCCATCAACATTGTGATATGGCTGACCATACAAGTGTTAATATCGGTGTCGTTCGTCTACGTGGCCGTTTACTGGCAGGTAAAAACAAATCATAAACAAATCCAATTTACATCTGCTAAAATTTTCTATACTTTCGATAGCAACTTAAGCGGAAGGAGGAGGTTTCATCTACGCAACATAACAGACAATTGGACAGTGCGCCGAATACACCAACAAAAGGTATATCGATCAGTATTTAACCAATTCACAAATGTGTTGCACTCTTCACTTTTTGTTTCGTTTTCATTCTGCTCTGAAAGTTGTCGCAACTTTAACTCACTTCCATTCTCATATTAACGTGTGATTTCTTTCCGCTCTCTTTGGAACTGCATTCTTGCGTGCCTAAGCACACGTGCCACAAAGTAATTCCACTGACGGGCCTAGCACAGCGCACTACGATATTAAAATTAAAATTGTTTAACTTATTATTTGTTTGATTAATACTTTTTTCGTTTTTTAGGTAAATTGTCGACGACAAAAGAGAAGAAATTCAAATGAGGCCATTTTTTAGTAAACCAAAAAACAAAAACCTAAACTAAAAATACAAAATTAAATAAAAGGGTGTTTCTATTAAAAAAGAAAAAAAATATATGTACATACACTTTATGCAAAAACTGTACTGATTAAATTAAATTTATATATTGTATGTATATGTATAAATGATATTACAAACCAACGATAATTTGTTAACAAGCCATCGAGTGTAGCAAAAAAAAGGAGAAAGACGTATAAGCTCTAAAACTAGATTATTACATTTTTTAATAATGCCCATGTAAGAAACTTAAGAGCTACATAAGTAAATCATTAATAATTACATACTGTTCTATTACATTGATAGCGTTATAATTTTATCAACTGATTATATATATATATATATATATTTTTTATATATAACTAAAAAGTTCTGTACAAAAACAAGACACTAGCTAAACCTCAAAGCATGAGGAAACCGCTCTTCTGACCGTAGATCGTGCATAAGGTATATAAGAAAGGGAATACCAAGTCATGGCCAGGCATTGTAGGATTATGAATATAAGTGTGAGGCCGGCTTTTTTTAACTATAAAAACAAAACAAAAGACCAGATCAGTTTTCAAAAAATAAAGATGATACCAAAAACAAAAAAAAAACCAATTGAAATAAATAAATGGAATATACTTTACCACAATGGCGGAGACAAATGTCATCACAATGGCAACAATTACAATGCTGGTGGCAATCAGACGCTTTTCGGCGAACATGTTCTTCACCTGCTTGAGGGGGCCCATAAGGAAGCAAGTGCTGTAAATGATGTCAAAAATTAGCAAGTGCTAATCAAGTGAAATCTTTGGTTTGTCAACTCAACTCACCTGGCCATCGATACAAGATTTCCCAGCGTGTAGAATACGGCAAAGACGACGATGCCGCGATGTAAAAAGAGCGCAATTGAGCCCAGAAGTGAGAGCAATATGCCAAGCACAAAGCATATGCAAAATCCCTTGATGCGAGTGCTCCAGCTTAATGTTGACATATCATTAATCTGCGCTTAGTAACAATAACAATATTAATAAGAAATAAAAATAAAAAAGTTGATAAGTCGTTGAGTCACCGATCAGACTTTTGATCAGCAGCGGGGTGGGAGGAAGTGGTCATGCCAATCCAGCTTCAGTCCACAGAAGCGAATTTAACCGCTGAATAAAAGTATGTGGTGAATTTTTATGGTATCACCTGGGTGATAATGCTGCTCTCTTCCTCCGGTGTGGTGTCATTTCCACTTAAAACATGGCGTAGTTTGTCCATTCCTGCAAGTTTTTTTTTTTAATTTATAACTTTTATATTACAGGTTTTGCCCAAAACTGATTGTTGCTCCTTTTTATTTTTTTAAGTTTACTTATTAAATGAATACAATAGGAAAAACACAAGATCGGAATGTCTGCTAGTGCTGTTACATTATGCGATAGTATTCGATATTTAATGAGTGTTTCATCTTTTCCAACACTAAGCATAGCTTCAAAATAGAGGTCATCATATGTAGTTGTAGCCTGTTGCACAGTCTGGCAACTCTGCCATTCAGCTGTTGCCATGCTTTGCTCTTGGATACGTAACATAAATAAATTACAGAAAACCACACAAATTACAACAAATAAATATGTAATTGTTGAACAATTTCGGCATTTACGTGCGCAACGAAAGGAGCCTAGTGAATTCAGTGTGCTAGACCCAACAGCAGAACCAATACGTGATGCGCGGTTAAAAAAGACCGAGCGTCGGGATGAAGTCGCCTTCGGTTTTGGCAAGCGGGAAGCGCATGTTCCCACCTTCAATTTGGCTGCGCATGTGAACAACTCCAGTACCTTGCAGCAGCTGTTGAGTCTGGGCGTCGATCTGAATAGAATTGAGCGGCGCAAGGGTCTGGGTCAGTTCGTGCTACGCCTGGAATTTGAACAGAATGTGAAACCGTATTTAACTTTCCTGGCTGATCAGGGCATATCGCCGGAGGACTTTGGAGCGTTGATTACCAAGAATCCACTATTATTTAAGGTGGATCTGGATGACTTGCAGACGCGTGTCGAGTATCTGCGCAGTAAGCGTTTCTCGGATGAGGCACGTCGACGTATATTCACCCAGAATCCATATTGGTTAATGTTCTCCACGCAACGCGTTGATCGCCGTTTAGGTTACTTTCAAAAGGAGTTTGGCTTAAGTGGGCACGATTTGCGCCTACTGGCAACCAAGGAGCCCCGACTGATAACCTACAACATGGAGTACTTGCGGAAATCTGTGTTCACGCTGCGCGAGGAAATGGGATTCAGTTACAAGGAGCTGCAATCGCTAATTGTGCACAAGCCTCGACTGATGATGTTATGTAAGTTGAAACAATTAAACATCCATCATAGTATTAAAAAAAACTACTGCCGCTTACAGCACCTGATCATCTCGTGGAGCGTTTCAGCTATACTCACAACGAGATGGGCCTGAGCCATGCGCAGATTCTTAAATGTCCTGAGCTGTTGGCTTCTCGCGAGTTTCGCTTGCGTGAACGTCACGAATTTCTCAAGGTGTTGGGACGTGCCCAGTATGATCCGCAAAAGGATTTGTATATTTCACCCAGTGAAATTGTGCAAGGCAACAATTTTTATTTTGTGCGTAATGTGGCGAAAAGTGATTTGCAAACCTTTGATTTGTTTTTGAAAACACGTTAATAAAAGTTTAAATGTGCGCACAATCAGGGCTGTATTTGCTTTTGTCCGTCTGGCATCGCTGTACGCGTTAAGTTCGGTCTTCTTCTTTGCTGTGCTCCGTTTTTTTTTTGTCTGATGGCAGTTTTGTTGTGCTTGAGACTAGTCGTCTTCGTGTTTTTCAACGAGCCGTTTGTGTTTAGCGCTGCATCCAAGCAGCAGCTTTAGGAGAACTACGCATTAAGTTTTTAGCTGCGTGCGTAAAAGAAAATTGTGTATTACACTTCTATTAAATGAAATAGCTCATTGTTCGTTAAGCGTATAAAACAAAACGACAACTTTTAACTTGAGCTAAAAGCACAAAACAAGAAATCAGTGCAGGCGGAATAGGAACTGTAAAAAATAAAACGCATATTATCACACATACACCAACACGACATATAAGACACACAACACACATTCATACATACACACGCATATGTTCAATGCAAAGGCCGCTGTGGCAAATAGAATTATTTCAATCTGCATAAATTTATAATTACACCTCCATAATAACAAACGGGTTATTACCTTTGAACGACGTGTGTAGTTAAAAAAAAACTAATACAAGAGACTGCTGTACGAACGTAGCGTATACACAGAGAAAAAACAAAATGTCTACGACACCAAAATCTACAGAAGATTTGCTGGGCGGTAAGTTTGCGATCGCATTCAACACACACACATACACATATGTATGAGTGTGTGTGGTGTGTTGGTATTTATCAATAATAATAACAATGCTTTGGTTTTCTATGACGTGTTGTTATTATTATTATTGTTTGTGTCTAGTTAAAAATAGATGTGGCTTGTAATTGTTTGTGTGTATGTATGTTTTCGTATGTATGTGTTCGTATGTATGTGTTCGTATGTATGTGTTCGTATGTATGTGTTCGTGTATATCTGCTTTCTGTGTGTGCATCTCCATTGCATTTGCTCACACAACACATGTATACTGTTCAAGGCTCCACTTTGTTATTGCCATTCTTGTTTTGTTATTTTGTGTGTGTGTGCGTCTCTTGCGCAGCAGCCGTCAGACGATGACCACAACAACAAAGGCTACTTACTTCGCAGCAGACAAAGGAGAATCGCAAAACACGGTCGGGCGGGAGTGAGTAACGCCATTCACACAAATACTCATGCATACTACTTGTCTTGCATTCTGTCTTTATTTACAATTACACTTTATTATAAATGAATATGTATGTATATTATCATTATTTTTATCATATTTGGCCTCATTGTCGTCACACGGCTTTACCGCAACTATTTTTTTGTATTTATGCATTTGTGTGCGCGAAATTTCGCTTAAAGGCAATTGTTGGAGGGCATTTGCCTTATGGCACTTGTTTTTCGTTTCTTTTTTGTTTTTGCTTTTTCACATAATTCAGAAATTGCGACTTTAGCCTAGTAGCGTTTTGTGTGACGCGGCGAGTTCATTATCAATAACGTGTGTGCTGCGTGGTTATATATACTTTAAGTATATATGTATGATAAAAGCAAGCAAATCTGAGACTATGTACATATGTATATGTAGTCAACAAAAGGCGGTTCATCGGGCTGAACGCTTGACAGCCTTAGATCAGGGCTTAACAGCTGCACTCTCACAAACATGCATGCGTATAAAAACAAAAGAAACAGATGGAGAAAAACTGCAAAAGTGAGCGAGAGCGATATGGGAGAGGAGACAGGCCATTTTGTCATTTGCCATTTGCCTACGTGCTGTGAGTCAGCAAGCCATTTTTGATTTTCTACCCTTAATGAACGTTTCCCGATTTACAGTTGTACCTGTAAACCTGTTTATAGGTCAGCTTTGTTATTGTTTTCGCTTCTTGTTTTGCTACCTGTTCAAATTTATGATTTAGTTTTCCAGTTTGTAACATTTGAAAATGTTTAGTATTCGTTTGCTTTTCAAAATACTCAGATGATCGGTCTACTGCCACGTGAGTGTTGTAATTTTGTTTAAGTCTGTGGCGTTTTTGCAAACATCAAATATGTTTGTAATTATTGTCGATTATCAGCAGCTGCTTCCGACTTCTCATGTAATTTCCCCATTTGCTTGCAATCTTTGATGTTCGTTGTTGGTTTTGTTTGAAAATTAAATTGGTTGATGATATTGCCATAGACAAAACAAAACATGCAGCACTAATAAACAAAACAAAACGGAACGAATCGGAAATTGTGTTGCTTTTTTTCTCTGTTTGCTTATCAATGGTGCTCCTCGTACACACACATACATACAAACATATGTCGTTGTAAACAGAGCACAGACAAACAATAACAAAAATGGGGGCGGCAATTTGGTAGTTTTGCTTTTGCAATGCGCAGCTGCTGAAAATATCTGGGGCTGTTAAAACTTTGGAGTGCGGCAAGCTGTATACAGCTATAAAAAGAAACAACCAAAACAAACAATAACAATGGGTGCAGCGTATGCCCACGCGTAGCTGTTAATTTAGCTTGAACTGTTAATATGCCAATGGAGCTGTTAACACGAAAAGCCGCCAACACTAATAAATTAAAACAAAGAAATGTGTTACCTCTGTTAAGAGAGTGGCCATGGCATCTTTTTTTTTGATCAGCTTTTTTATTATTATACTTAATTACTATGCACTTAAATTTTAAAATTGATCTCATATATTTTGTTTGTGCTTTTGCGTTACAGAATCTTGGATTGAACTGAGTACAACAGCTGCCATGGCTGGTATTAAGAGTCCCGACAGAATTACGCCGCTGCCCTTTAGCAACGGTGAGGAATATTTGCGTTTGTTGCGTGAGGCACAACGCGAATCAAATCAGTCCAGTCGCGTCGTATCCTTGGCAAGTTCGAGACGCGATACACCACACGAGAGCCCCAAGAGTCCGCCAAACAGTCCGCAATCGGAGCTTTGCCCGGATGATGAGCTGCGAAATGTGTACATCAATTATTGGACTAAGGTGAGTGTGACTAAGAAGATAGGCAATGACCTTGGATTGACTGTCACCTGTAATATATATATATGTACAATTCCAAAATAGACTGGCGATAAACAAAAAGCCGATAATGGAGATTGGCTGCAGAACTGGAATCGCGCCGCCGACGAGCAGCCACCAAAGTAAGCAAGCAACCTATTTTTCATATCAATATATCTATTTATACTGGATTTAGTTAATGTGTTTACCTTTGGCTTCATTGTAGAGATTGGAAATTTGAGCGCTCCAATTCCGGCGATGAGGATGAGAAGAAGAAGAGTTCGGGTTATTCCATACGCTTAAAACGTCTGGGCGCCAATTCGTTGTTCTCCCGCGAAATTCTGTACTCATTGCTGGTTACTAATGTCCTCTCGCTGCTGCTAGGCGCCGGCTTCGGGTAAAGTTGAATTATAATCACTTTTCGATTTGAAATAATGACATATTTCTATATCTACAATTATAGGATATGGCTGAGCAAGCGTGGTATACTCCTTACTCGCGTGGTCATTGACTGAAATTCGCTATATACATGTCAACCAACCATATAATATGCAGCACAGCAATTCAATCAATCAACGGAAAACAGAACATGCAACGTTCCATATAAATAAATATATATATATATATATATGAAAACGTCGAGTGTGAATCAGTTTCAATAACCACAGCCAAACGCATTCACACCACCCAAAACAATTTCATCAGATATATATCAAATATACATATATACTTATAGAAGCACACATAAGCATAACTTTGTTATTTGTAAGCAACATAAGCAAATGCCTTGGCAGTGGGTTCAACAGAATTTTCTGAACACGTACATATATTTTATACAGTTTTTATAAATACCAATTACCTTCATGAATAAACCTAAAGCAAAGGTCGCATTTCCCTTCTAATACAGTAAAATTATTTTAAATGATTCGAGTTCTTGAACTCTATTTGTTTTGCTACGTCCAAAGTTGAGGAAATCGTTATTTGCGACATAAAAAAGAAAGAAAGAACGAAAAAAATAAACAAGCATTCTAAAACACATTGACTTTAGTACCACGTAAATAAACATACATATATATCTGAATATTCATATAGACATATAGTAGCTGAATCGTATAGATACAGATGTATATCATTTATCATATTTTCCTCGTCAGACATGTTTTGATTTTCTAGCATATAAAAGTGAAAGCTGAAAAGTTCGGCAGGAAGGCAGCTGCCCCGAACAAACAAAAATCCACACACACACAACATACACATACACACACAGTAGTCTTAAGCTAAAAATATAACCATTTTTATATTAAAGATATTTTTCAAAATGTATTTAAAAACAATGACGTCTATTGCATTTCTTATTTATTGTCGGAAGTGTCGTGGAAAAATGATCTAAAAGAGTGAAAATTAAATAATACAACTTCTATCAACACGATTATAAATTCATCAGATTTATATATGTATTTGGATTGCTTTCGTTGGGAAATTCAACTTGCATGCCAACAAACGACTAATTTGCGAGTGTGTGCAAATTTCATCATTATATGTCGGTAATTTTGTTTTCGTCCGTAGTTGATAATCAGTTGACATGGAACAGTCATATAACGATCGATTTTGCAATAGATTCGATTATTTGCTGAGTTACACAGAAAGTGATTTAATACGCCGGAATATATATATATATATATATCTATACATATTAGAAAATGGAAAAGTATCGAAGAGCTGAGCATGCAATTTAATATTTAAGCTAATTCAGTTTATTATAACCAGGTATAACTGTAATTTTAGATACAGAGAATAAAAGAGCAGCTTTTAAATTCAGTTGCATACATATTTATTTACTTCAGTTAATATTAAACACGTAGAACTGTAATATATCCCACAAAAAAGAAACAATTTCGTTTTTAAATTCATTTTCATAGCATTTAATTTGTATTAAGTAATAGTGACTAAATACTTAGGTGATTAACACAGTTTCAAAACTAATACATATATGGCAAATCAAGCCAATTGTGGGTTCAACACCATAAGGGATATTCGCCGTCGAGTATGCTCAATAACACAGTTGACTTAAACAATAATCAATAATTGCTTGTTTATATCTTGGCAAATTAGGGAAGCGATCGCCAAGTGATCGCCTCTGATTTGATTTCATGCTATTCGACAGCCTTTAAAAATGTGAATTTGTGAATTGTGACAAACAATTGCCAAATTTAAGTACAGCACATAATAATATATATATATAACTACATATCTTTATATAATTGTATATATATATATGTATTTATATAGATGGTTATCTAAAGATCATATAACTACTACGTTTGAGCCCGTTGCTTAGACATCGAGAGAGTGTGAAAAAATGTGTAAATTGTTTTTCTTTGCTTTCCGTTTTTACTAAATTGATGTGCTAGAAGAGAATTGGGCCTTAGCCGGGGCTATTCCTTGTCAGCATCGGCTCGGCCTTGTGCGGTGGGAGTGGTGGCCTCTGCGGTCTCTACTGGTGCAGCTGTAGGTGGTGTTGGAGTGCGCAATGCACGCTCAAAGTTAGCCACCAGATCATCATCCTCATGCCACTGCTGCAGTTCCTCCGGCTGCCAATTGTCCAGCGCTGCATCCACATCGTATTGCGGCGATTGCAGCGATTCACCTGTCACAGTCACCAGCCGGCTGCGCAATCTATTCGAGATTTGCTCCAGTTCCGTAAATTTTCGCTTAATGGCCTGGCCGAGTTGCAAGTGTCGCAACTCCGGCAATTGCTCAAACTGATCGATGGCATTGTCAACACTGCCAGCAACGGGAGTAGGCAACGCTTGAACATGCACCTCGAGGCCACCAGTGACACGCCCATTGAAGTCAACAATGTTGTGCCAACCAGTGGGAAAACCACCGGCGCTACTGCGACTCAGATTCAAAGCGGCAAAACCAATGATGGCATCCTCCAACGGAGTTGGTTCACTACTTGTGCCGGCACTCAGCGCCGTCTTCTTCCACACCTTCAGGATAAACAGTTTCTGGGGCTGTATGAGAGGGGTATTTATTAATAAAGGAAGATAATCGAGATTACTAATCTCTACTCACATTGCTCAGATAATCGCCAGCCACCTGCACTTGGAACTTGCTGTGCCATTGCGGTGTCGTCGACTGTTCCACAATGGACGTGGCATAAACTAAGCCTTCGTGCGACTTGTACGTCTGCTGCCCACTGCAGCTCAATGCTTGAAAGGTCACATAAGTGTTTGGAGGCTCATTGGGCGGAAATCGTTTGGCTGCCGCCTGCCGCTTGGCCTGCTGCTTCTTGCCACACTTGCCATAGCCTGGATTAAGAGGCAGCCCAGCAGCGCCCACAATTTGCAAGCTGAAGGTAAACGGGCAATTTGTGACTGCTGACGGAACCTTCTCGAGCATTGAGGTTGTCGAAGTTGCTGCTGTTACTGGAACAGCGAGCGCATTTTGTAGCATGTCTAGTAGATCTGTTGTGCGTCGCAGTGGCTGCAGATTGTTGTCCGGATCAAAGCCGCGCAGCTGCTTCAATTGTGCGATCTGCGATTCACTTCCAATGGCCAGCAGCACCTTAAGCTCGCCCAGCTGCTGTTGTGTTTCCGGATGCACAATGGGCGTCCAGCCATCAATGGAAATGACAGGCAACTACAATAAATTTATTTTGAAATTTTAATTTTTATTCTCAATTCTAAATTCTTACCTTTCCCTTGCATAGATGATTGGTAATGCTATCATCTCTGTATGCGATGTAGAATTGATGCAGTGGTAGATGCACCTGCCCACCAAGTGGACGCACCTCCAGCATCAGCTGCTGCCTCTCCACGCTGTGCAGAAACTTCTCATCGTTGAGGATGGCGAACTGTTCCTGCAGCTGAAAAGCGCCCTCGGGATTCATTTGGACGCTGAGTAGCTGGGATTGCCAGAAGGGTTGGAGCACCAGTTCCTTGCTGTTTCCAGCATCGCTGGCGGAGAGATGACGTGTCTCGCTGGCATAGATATAGCCGCGCAACAGACGCACCTTGGTCGTCTCGGCCATGAAGTTGACTATCTCCAATGAGGCTTTGTTATTTGCTGTTGGTGGCGTTGTTGCAGCTGCCCTTGAGGAGTCCCTGTTGTTGCTGTTGTTGTTGCCGTTGCAATTATTGTTGCCTGCAGCAGAAGAGAGAAAACAGAACGAGATCAGCAAGTTTTCGCAGATGCACCTTGACCCCAGTGCGAAATCTGTAGTAAACATTCTCTGAAACACAGATAGAACGAACCCGTCCTTATCGCATTATCAGTGAATCAAGCACATGGAAACAGGAATTCCGCCGCTTGAGCCACGAGCCCATCTCGTGGGCTAAGAGAGGCAATTGAGGAACGTAACTTGATTTTATAGTAGATTGCACAGACTGGGGGCAGAGTGCGGAACCGATTTTTTGACAAGGCCAAAAACTGGAATACTAATAAAGTACAGTGGAATGAAAAATATAAATGAATTTATGATATTCTTAGCTTTTAAATAAATAAAATTATAATCCTTAATTAACTTAAATATATGAATAGCTAAGTAAAATAATATATTAATTATTAAAGTAAATGACCCATTATTTAAGTAAACTTAATTTCCAGCAATTCTTTAAAATAAATATCATTTAAGTGTTTATGAGTAAATTAAGTTATTATTATTATTTTATTATTTTCTTTTTTATTGGAACTTTAAACAGCTTTGAGGTAATTTTAATTGGGATTTCTGATTCTGTTAATAGTGAATTTTAATATTATGTTTAGCACAAAAGAATAAATTTCCCACTTCTACTTAAAAACTGTAAACAAAATTCACTAACCACGATCTCTGTTAGTAAGTAATTTCCCACTTCTACTTAACATCTGTAGCATCCTTCTACCCAACATTTCCTATCCAGAACATCTGTTAATAGCGCATTTTACGCTATGTTTAACTAAATTGAGTAAATTTACCACTTCTACTTAACTGTGTTAGCATGTTTCTATTGTAAATTAACTAAATAACTCTTAAGCCACTGTGCGGCAACTTAAAATATATTTTTTATAAAGAAGCACCCAATGATAAAAGAATATAAATATACATTTTTTCGTGTGTATCTGTGTGTTTAGGGATTAACATACAAAAAAAAGACGAGAAAATTGTATTGTTTTGTTCGTTTGCAAATAAAATGAAAATTTTTATTGAGCTTAACAAGATGGGCAGCAATTTAAAGACGTCAACGAGTAGATGATAAAGCCTGATTAGGAGCAGCAGATGCAACAGATATGCCATCAATAAAGTGACGTCTGAGTGCAATTTGTTGTTGTTGTTGATGCCGCAGTTGTTGTTGTAGTTGTGTTGGTGTGATTGTTGTTGTTTGCACCCACGCAAATTTAGTCATATATATTCACCTGCGGCAGCTGCACTGTTGTTTTTATTATTGTTGCCATTGCTGTTATTGTTGCCATTGGTCATTGACTTAAAGAGCATCATTTGCTGATCGGCTCGCAAACTGATCTTCAGATACAAGCTGGCCAAGTGGAGACCTCTGCGCTGGATGGTGATGCATTTGCACTGTTCCAGCAGTGATGCTTGGTACAGTTCCGCCAAAGGCAAGCAGCCCATGCCGAGCATCTCGTTGAGACAGGTGCCCGGCTCACGCCACCAGATCGTAAAATGAATGCTGCCCATTTCCTGTCCGCTCTCCAGCATATCAGAGAGTTGCACCTGGCGCTGCTGGGTCTGTCCAAAACGGGTGCATTGAGTCAGGCTTTGGAACTTCTCCGATTCGAATTGCATCAAGTGAAACATTGGAGCTCGTGGCACAGACTTGATCAACTCTTTGGACAACTGACATTCAACGGTGAAAATGGGTCGTACTTCGCTCTGGATTAGCTCCATGCGTTTGGTGCCCTCCGCTTGCAGGGTTAAGGCCTCCAGATGGAGTTGCAAGGCATTCACCTGATTAAATAGTTCCGAAGTAGCCTGAGCTTGGGGTCGAGCTATGCTTGCTGCTCCTGGTAGATCCTCCTCCTCCTGTTCCGGCAGTTCCTGCTCCGGCCACAGTTGCTCCACTTTATTCAAATGCTGCTGCTTCTTTAGCTGATCCTTTGAGGTGGGCTCAACGGCGGTGGCAAACAATGCCACCAAATCGGCATCCAATTTCTTCATAGCCTCCATTAGCTCGACTTTAGCTGGCGCAGCAACGGCTGATGATGCGACTGACTTGGCTGCTGTACCTGCAAAAATTTCATTTAAAATTTTCCATTAAGGGGTCAGTAAACAACGTGGCTCCAGCAACTTTACAATTTCTCTCAAATTTAAGAAGAAGCAAGAGCGAACTCGTGTCCGATCGCAGCAACGTGCTTTTTAAGAATGACGACATAATTTTGTAGCCGCCGCTGATTTGATGCCGACGACGATGTCGCCGGCAACAGCAGTCAGCATATTAATCGCAAGTAAAGTAGCCGATTTCCGTACTCACGCTTGCGCTCATTCTTTCTTAAAGCGCGCATTCTCTCGCTTTAATACGCTCTCTATCGCTCACACGACAAAAGTTGATTTAAAAGCTCAACTATGATAAAATACTCTCACATTGCATTCTACTTTTTTACTTACATACTAATCCAAGTTCTGCGGTTATTTATCCATTTATATTTGCATTTTCAAAAATGAAACTGAGAATTTTTTACATCCTAAAGTATTCCAACATTTTTTTAAATCGAAGTTTTATAAGCCCTATAATTTTGAGTATTATTTAAGTGTGCACTTCTAGTTTCTTACACTTTACTAAATAGATTTTATTTCATAATGCGCTCAAAAATTTGAAAGTGTATAGCAGGTTTGCCACAGTAACTCAACGCTAAATTTTACATATGTGTTTTACTTGACATTGGAAAAGTTCAGCGACAAATGGAATATTTTGCAATATTCGACTATATTGTATTGCCTGTCTGGGCTAATCAGATGATGTAATTTGAGTCAAGAAACTAAGGAATAAAGCGTAGTTCTGAAAATGTTTACAATTTTCCAAGATGCTTTTTTGTCTGTTTCTTTTTGTTTGCATAACAACTGCGAGATAAGAGTTTCTACTGAGTTAAATAACATAACCATTGCAGTCAGCCAACTACACCTGATTAAAACCCATACAAATTCACATGAACACAAAACCGTCACCAAAAGGCAATTGAGAAGAGAAAGCTGAAATTTTACGAAAGAAAATGAAAAATGTTCTCTCTTTTATCAAGGCCTAGGCCTATTGATTACAGCTTTGTAAGTATATATATATATATATATATATATATATATATATATATATATATATGTATGCCTTTGTGTTTGCACCAGCAAATGGTTTTCTAACACTGTAGAACGCAAAGTAACACACACATACAAATTCACATGGCTTTGTGACAAAGCATTGCAGTGATAAGCAAACATACACAATATGTATCAGATATCACATAACTTTAGATTATAAAACATTTCCATCCATATGTATCTAGTTTTCGGCTTTTTTCACTGGTCTTCAAAGCCTAAGAGCGATTGTTTTGTTAACTGAGCAATAAACGAAAAAAAACCAAAAATCACAGCCGGCAAGCTGACCATGACTGGGACAACAATTACAAGCGTGGATCAGCGCAAAAAAGAATTCACTGAGATAAACGTTTTGTATGGTGGTGTGAGTGTGTCACAGCTATTTGTGAGAACTGGAGCGGACTTTTCAATTGAAGGGCATTGGGATGTTCTTTAATCCGCCATTTGTTTGATTAACATTTCTATGAATATTAACCGTGCAGTTCTAACTACGCTACTGCTTATTGGAAGAGCAATATTTATCATTGTCTCTCTGTGCTAAGTGTGTGTGTGTGAGTAACAACTGCACGAGTTTTATGCTATTTGTGGGGTTTTTCGAGTTTCTTTTTGACTTGTTTATTCTTTGGAAAACGCAACGCAATGAAAATTTAGTAATATGTAGAAAATATTGGGAAAACTGAGGAAAACAGCATTCTGTAAGCTTTTTAAAGCAGGCAATTGTTTTTAATTAATTAAAATAAGGCAAACATTTAATTGCCAAGGCAAAGGTTAAAGAAACAAAATAAAAATTACATAAGAGTCAAAAAACTGTTAAGAACTTGTAGACAATTTTCATAGCCAATATACATATATATTTATATAGTGTATTTATTTATGTGTTAGCCTATGCTGAAATGTATAAATAAATAACATGAAACTGCCGCACAAAACCAAAATAAACATAATTCCTCGGCGTCGGCAGAGACGTGAAGCAACGTCAACGAACTTAAGAGCGTCATAGTTAGTGAGTAGGTGCGAGCGAGAGAGAACACGCACGCACGGAAGAGAACGAAAAAGCTTTACTGGAAAGAAGATAAAAAAACAATAAGCGAACTCACCTGAAATGCGCTCGCTCGTTTGCAATTGGGAACAGTTTTTGATGGTCAACTGCTGATGGTGATGATCCTGCAGCAGCGCACCTGGCGGCGGAACTGCAGCAGCAGCAGCAACAGCAGCCGACCCCAAACGAACGGTTTTATTACCGCTGGCTGAAGCGGCGGCGGCAGCGGCAAATAACATTTTGTTTCGTAGTCGTATTTGAGCGACTCTCAGCTGCTGTTGCTGTTGCACTTGACCCGACGTGCCACTGCTCGCCACGTGACGATATAAAGCATAAATTTTGGTTTTATATTCGAAATTGCAACCGCTGATGACGTTGACGTTGTATTCACGCAGCAGTGACGCCGGCAATGACAAATCTGCTGCTGCTTTGATGGGCGTCCTTTAATCGTGGGCGTGGTCCTTGACGTCGCTGCTGCTGCTGCTTCTGCTCAATAAATGGACACTTGCGCAAATAATAAGAATAATAATAAGAATAGCTGCGAGGCTTTCACTCGTACACACACACTTAATTTATTATTATTATGGTTATGCTACTGTGTCTTCTTCTTTCTTTCTTTCCTTTTTCTTTGCTCACTTTGGCTATGTCTTTGGCAGGGCAAAGCTTTTTGATGCTGCTATCGCTGCAAGCGTTACAGCTGATGCTGACGCCCGCCTGCCTGCAGATGCTTTTTGTGTTCTGTTACAGCACACACAGCGCCCCAAACCGCCCCCTCGTTCAAAGCGTTTTTTTTTTTTGGTACAATAAAGAGTTTTTCGGTTTCCCAGGGCTTTTCGGTTAAGGGACGACGACGACGATGCTGACGTTTGCGCTTTGATCGATTTATCTGTTATGAAATTCGATTTCTATATATGCGAGTGTAATGATTTTCAATGCAGGAACTTTTAAAATTTACACTTTTTGAACACTTCTGTATATTGCAGCATTTAAATTCAAATTTGTCTATATGCAGCATTTGCCATTTTTGTGTTAGCGCGCTGCATCACACATACACACAATCACAGCCACTCACACAAATACCGATATTGGTACTAAAACGCGTGAAATTTTTTCACTGGTATATTGCCTGTAGGAAGTTTGCACTTAAATCGAATTTTCAGCTACTTTCAGCCGTGCGAATTTTCCGCGTCGCGCCGTTTACACAGGCGTAAGGTTGAAGGAAAACTGCAAAAGCTTTTGCCGCTAGGAAATAAGAATTACCTCAAAAATGTTTACAAGTGTTGCCTGCATCTGTCGAAATGTGACTTTGTTTTGATTATTTCTAGGGTTGCGCCGCGCAAAACTCATCTGGCAACACTCTTCAAGTATTGCATAATGTTTGCAGCTTAGCTGCCAGTGTTGGTAGACAAATGTGATAAAGTTTTAAAAATCTACATAGCCAAATTAACATAAATAATTTACATATTTGTTACGAGAATTTTTCTTTTTCGTTTAAATTGTAGACATTTTATTTAAAGCGATAGTCGCACTAATCGTTTCCAATTCACAATATTTTTTAAGCAAACAAACGCAGCTCCTCGCGAGCCTCAATCGTTTTAGGGGGTGAAGCTGCCTCAAATTCACCCAATTCCGCATCATAGTACAAGGCGGCGCGATAAGGACGCAGCTCCCACGGGACCTGCTCCTCCATAGTAGTCAGTTGCACGCCCAAATCCTCCAACGTGGGCACACCAGGCAACACCTTATCGGTTATGGCCTCACGCTCAATGCGATCCAGATGCAGTCCACCAACGGGTGCTCCAGGGCATATCAGACTGGTCAAACGTGCCTTCAACTTAAAGGTGGGATCCCAGCGCATGTCGTAACGCTGGTAGCCCCAACGTTTCTGATCCTTGCGCATCAAACGATGGAACCAGTCAACCAGCTCGCTCAACTGATAACGTTTAGGACTGTAAATTAAAATCAGTTTAAAAAAAATAAATGGGAATTAAAGAGAAGATGAATACCTAATAAGTTTTATATTATTCAAATATAATATGTTATAATTATATTTTTTGTTATATATTTTTATATTTCTGACTTGGCTTAAGATGTAATTTAGACTAAATTTCCTTTTTTTTAAATTTACGTGTTATTTTAAAATTTATTTTGAATTTAATTTAATTTTTTTTACTTTTGTACTTTTTTTGTCGACTGACTTAGGTTGAAATTACTTATTTATTTGCAATATAAATTTATATATTCAAATTGTTATGTATTATTTAATACAAATTTTTTATATAATACAAATAAATATAATAGGTTAATCAATAAATAAGAAAGATCTTAACAAATTTTCAGACAGACAAACAAATCTAATAATGATTTCTATTAATTTTAACCTACCCTCTCCACAGATATAAAAAAAACTGAGCTTACCCCACAGCCTGGTAGATGCGACCGGCACTGTCCGGATCCCTGGCGGCATTAACAATCGCCTGTGCCACATCCGAAACGAAAACGGGCTGCTTTACGGTGAGCTCTCCATTATGCCAAAGAGGCATCGAACGAAATTGACGCCGCCAGATGTGTGCATAGTAACGCAAGAAGCGATCCTCGGAGCCGTAGATATCCGCCGGACGTATAATCGTTGCGTTTGGGAAGGCATCGCGCACCTGGAGCTCACCCTCGTACTTGGACTTGAGCCACTGGCTGCCGCCTGAGATGTAATGCGCCTTGGGATTGGCCTCCGCATTCAGCGCGGACAAGTGAATGAAACGCTCAACTCCGGAATCGCGACAAATGCTAGAAATCAAAATTAAATTCGGTTCGAATTTCTGATTCCATCATTGCTCACCTGGCCAGTCGGGCGGCACCGTTAACATTAACATCCTTGAACTTAAAGTTCTTCGTCTCGTAATCGCGTCCCACCAAGTTGATGACCACATTCGAATGCTTCACTGCATCACGAATCGAACCCGGATCGTCCAAATTGTAGAAATGGAAGAGTACCTGTCCCAGATCACCGCACACCTTAAGGCGAATCACATCGGACTCATCGCCACGATAGGGCAATATCATTTGGGTACCCGACTTGCCCAGCTTGTTGCACACATAGCGGCCCACAAAACCAGTGGCACCGAAAACGGTGGCAACGATTCCATTAAAACTGCTGCGTCCGCCGGTGCCTCGCTTCATAGCAGCAACATTTGTTGTCCTCAGCGGACGGGGGGCATCACCATCGGGTGGCGCTGCGGCAGCGCTGTAGCTCCGCAGGCATAGCACACCGACGACACCGGTGCCATGGTGCTCTGCGAAAAAATATGAAATCAAAATTAAATCAGCAAATTGCAACGGACATTACATAATTTTTGGACAAGAAGCAGTTGGGTGTTAGGTGGTGAGCAGCGTCACTTACTCGCCAGCTGCATGTTCCTCGTTAGTACTATGGCAGCCATTATATATTGGCGCACAACACACTAACTAGCTTTGTTAATTTATAGTTGTACTTTTAATGTATTCCACGCAGATTTTACGTCCGGTGGTCGCAACAATAAAAACACAGCCCGAGATGTCAGCAGCAGGCCGGTGTGACCGAATATTTTAACATAAAATACCAATGGAACCAAAAATAATACTGTGAACACTTATCGATAGGTCGATGATTTTAAAAAATAATCGGTACTGCCAAATCGTTCATTAAGCTTTGGGGTTTCAAATGTGGCACTGCTTGCAAGCATAAGAAATATATATAAATCAAAGTACTTAGTAATTGCATACATTGTTTATAATTATTACTCCACTTGCCCCACTTTTGCACACGACTTGGCGCAGCGCAAATTGAATTCGGTATTTCTGTGAAAGGATACTTTAAAAAAACATTTGCTAAACACAAGTTAGACAGTTCGCGCTAAACTTTCGTCGCGACTGCAACAAAACCGCAAAATAATATGTACATAAATATATAAAACAATAATATCCTTATCGACAGTAAAAATACTTCAGACCACAGAGCAATGAATTTAATATTTACCTCAAACGTCGTAATACGCTTCTGCCAATAAAAGTTTTTGGTGTGGACAAAATATAATAATGCATAGCTAAAAATTTCTTGCCCATGAAAAGATTAGCATTTGTTTCAAAATTAAAACGACTTACGCTCATTGTTATTGTATACGATAAGCAACACGTGTAAACGAAAATTGCCGCAAAAGACGAAGCTCGATATCGACGTGCACGTGCCTGCTTACACAGCATACGTACTTTGTCCTCTTTGCCTCTCCCGCCCCCTCTATCTATCTCTCTCCTTGTGCCTATCTGTCGAAATGATTGTAATTATTTCCACCCACTGATAATGCCTGTCTACCTAAGCGCACGCACTCAACAGCTTACCACCCTCATAAACGCGAGACTCTCTGTGTCTCTCTCTCTCCGTCAAAGCAGTCACCTTCAGTGCGCGCTGCCTGCCTAATTTGTATTTATTTCGGTTTTCTGCTTTCCATGGCATTATCATCATCATCACGATCAACAGCATTGCTGTTGCGCTTTATCTGCGTTCGGATTGGAAGCCAGGCGTTTCATTAGAGTTTGAGCCGCACAGCCGTGAACGTCGTCAAAGCGTATTCGTCAGATTGCAAATTATTTCAGTCGACAGGTGTCGCCGTCGCGTGCGTGTGTGAAAATTAACAACTTTTGAATTAACGGTCCACAAATTTATAATTCAAACGCAAATTGTCTTGGTGTTTTTGCGTGAAGTGCTAAAAATAGATATTTGTACGTATTTAAAGTGGCGATTTTCATAAAAATAAATTTACGTTTTTTATTGTGCACGAGCTTCTATTTTTACGCTCATCAGTGTAGTTTAGGCCTATCTCTATAAATTTGTTTATATTTTAAGCCCGCCAAAAAAAATATTAATAATAAAATACAACAATTTTATAGAACTTTGGCCAAGCAAGTTAGTCAGTCGGGGCTGGTTCAAAGTCTATCCCAAAATAAAATATTCCATTTGCAAAGATGCTAAGAAATCAAGTCTGTGATATATAAGTCACTTGATTCGTTAGCAAACAATGAATGGAATCATTTAGCAAGTGATTATTTAGTAGCATGGCATCCAAAATACAGCAAGTTTTACAGATTTAAAAAAATCTGAGTCATGCAAAGAGATACCGAAATTAATGTTAATTTGTGCCAATGTGCGTGTAGACTTGGTATCCAGCTAAATATTGTGTGGGGAGCCCAAGCTTTAACAGCGATTCAATGCAAATTATGAAACGGGCCTTGAAAAAAATAACAAACAACTAACTGTTTTTTTTTGTTTGTTGTTCTTATTAATATTCTCAATAGGTATTTGAGGAAAATTGAAAAGTTCATGCGATTCGTATTAAACAATTTAGTTGCATTCTGGCTATGAGACTCATTAACTGTAATTTGTTTAAATTTGCAACAAATAGAATTGGCATATTACAAGCGATCCCATTGTGTTTCAATTTGTTCAATTATAATTATATAATTATTTTTGTTGGGGGGAAAGTGGAGGGAGAGCTAATTTACTGCATTCAGCTTTTATTGATAAGGGCGCAAAAATCACGAAACGCATTTAAAAACTGTGAAGAAATGCATTATATGTGTTTCACGATATGACAGGTGCAGGTGCAGCACTCATAAAATCGTTCATCGATTATACTTATTCCATTTGATTATGTCTGAAACAATTGCTGAATTGCGAAAGCCTTCCCCTATATCGATCAGACAACAGAGTAAATGTAAATATATATCAACTTCAGTAGGTAAATAGATAAAAGCAAATTGCTTACTTCTTGTGTTTATTTAATTATTATTGTTTGCCATATCCGCTTGTTCAACTTTATGGCGAAAATGCCCAGTTCATAAATCTGTCTGCCAGGATTGGCCCTTTCCTTGTCAATTAGATCAATAAAACGAGTCACTTCATCATTTCATCAACTCAAGTTAGGCTCAACGACATTTGTAAACGTTTTTTCTTTGTTTCTGTGCTTTGCTTTTGTGTATAAACATTTTTGGTATCTTTTGGTCATCAAATGCAGTTTTTGTTGTTGTTCGTTAACTTTGAGGCGAAGCCAATGCTTGCATACTAATTTCATTTAATATGTGCACAAAAATAAAAAAACACAACAGTAATTTGAATTTTATTTGATTTTTGAAAATTTTAAAAAGGTTTCTACGTTGATCCCTGGCCCGTTTACTCATAAGTACGCATGCAGCAATTTAATTAAACAGTTAGCCTCCAATTGTCTAACATTTTTACATAGTATTATTTAATGTGATTCTTTTTGGTCATTTTGGACACGTTAGACAAGGTTGACAAATTCATGCAACTAGAATATTAGATTCGAACTATTATTTATTATTAGATATAACAATATTATTCATAACATTCGTTTTAGTAATTTCAATTTCCATCAACCACTGTTGATGTAACATCCGAGAATATGGCTTGGTTTACAATCCACTAAATCTACCCAATTACCATAAAAAGAATAGTTAATAGTTTGTTTTGTCAGATGTTAAACAGACTTGCCACTTGTATTACGTATAGATTAAAGTTTTGTTATCGCATAGAGCATTTTAGTGTTACAGTTTAGCACAATACTCCTGGGTTGACAGCTCGGATTGCGCTTTATTCAATGAAAGCGAAATCTAATTGAGGAAATGAACATTTAGCTGCGGACAAAGTAGCAACAACGACAAGCTCAACTATACTATATATAAATATACTATATAAATCAATGGACAGTACTTAAGCCAGCCTCTCTCACTGGATACCAATTTAGCTAGGTGGCACTATATAAATTTTGTTTGTTGTGTGAAAAGTTTGTCAATGGCAGCCGGGGGCGTATTTGAACGGTTTGTACTCGATTTGTGGTAACATTGGAGATGGCTTATTTTGTAAAACAATGGCTCTCCCGAGGTTGTATACTTTTGATCTAAACAATTTTGACACCCACGTGAAGCATTTAAAATGCAATTAGTTGCTTGGGGGTAAAAGTTAGATAAGGTTGCGAATGTGTAGCACCCACCTGGCGATATGTTTGGAATATCTAATAGTTATTTGAGATATAGATCCTATTAGGATAGAATCGTAAAAGTGTTCTGAGATCAGCTACATATTTCCTAAGGTACGCCATCAATTTATTACAAAATTAGATGATGATGAATATATAGGAACTTAAGCATGCAGTGAATTGTTAAACACGATCATAAATCTTATCTATTTATTTCTAGAATGCTTGTAATTATAAGATATGTGTTTTGCTGGCTCCTGGTCAAGTGTTTTTTTTTTTTTTTATGCAAAAAACAATTATTTTAATGACATGTATGAGGAGATAAGATTTCTAAATAGTTACTAGGAGAAACTTAAATCTAGTTTAAACATTTTAGATATGATTTAAATACAAGGTCGAGATGAAGATAACTTTAGTTAATATATAAGACAAAAGTTTAACCAAACAGGCCTTGGGCCTATAATTTGTAAGGCATAAGCATTTTCAGACATATAATTGAGAAGATAAAAAATTCAGTTCACTTTTCTAATTGTAATTACATTAAACTGTTCGTAATGCCCCATAAATATGTGTGGGCCTGCGATCAATTGTAGCATATCTTAACGATCCCTTCACGGTTTATCCGATCAATTCAAGTCGTATGTGACAGCTGTAAAAGGGCTAACCTTGGTTTACAACTAGCCTGCAATTGTCACGTAGTCTTACGTCAATGTCAGCTATATGGAGATATAGGTAGGTGGTGGCATCTTCATTAGCATGCCAGGTGGGCAGGCAAATGGGCGGAGAGGCCAATCCGTAGATTAAAGGCGTACCTGAACCCGCCACTTGCAAAAAATAAACTGCACATGACGCCTTTGGGCACACATGGCAGACCTTTATGTGTTTACTACACTCAAAAAATCGTTCAGTATTGTTATTAGAAATAATTTCTTAACATAAGAACACAATTTTCTAAACTCAGAAATTCTTGCCCTGAATCGACAGTCCCAAAAACATAATGTTTCTCTTTTTTTTTCAAGAATAGTTTTATTATTAAGAAATGCCTTTCCAAAATAAAAGTAAGAAATGTAAAAGCTATTTAAATTGTTTATAAATGTGATATCTATAAGTAATAATATTTATCAATAATTAAACTCACAAAAAATATTTAGTGTTAAAAAAGAAAACGCCTGATTTTAGAAATATTTTTTAATGGCTTACTTCCAATACGCAGGAGGTTGTTTTTTCTGAGTGTACTAACTATGAACGGGGTTCAATAGACGCTCAAACTTGACCTTGTTTCGTCTAATCGAAATGGGTTAAATATTCGCTGATATAATTGTTTCGTTGTTTATATAAATATTAAACAATTGAATTCGATTTAATTACAAGCTCAAAAGTCGACTCTTTGCTAATTATTAACATCTTTGTCATATTGTGAACAGCCTCGTGCAAATTGATATGATCAATAAATTGATATATTTATTTTTTATTTCCGTATTGCCGACTTGTGTACCTAACTAATTCACATTATCTTTGCTATCTCCTTTGCAGCAACCATTTGGCACCAATCCCTTGAACAAGAAACATGTCCATCAAAGAGGTATTACAAAGGTGTCAACCCATACCGTTGTACGTGGTATTGATGCTATCCGTGTGCTACTTTGTGCTCCAACTAATCCTCAGTCATTTGACGCATGCACTGACACTCCTCATGGCCTCCCATCACATGTTGTGCAACATTTTGGCACTGGCCGGTTGCATTGTAACGATTAAGGTGAGTGGAGCAACAAATATTTAAAATTTATCTCCCGCTTTTGTGGGGAAGCCAACAAGTTGTCCAATCGAACTGATAAGCAAATCGGAAATTGAACACCAATACAATTAAAAATACGAAAACAGTATAAACAAAAAAATAAACCAGATGCAGTGCATTGAACTGTGCATTTTTAATGGACTAAAACGAGTTTAGCCTTTGACTTGGTTTCGATTATTTGCTGATTGATTTAAATGTTGGATAAATATTTCAAAGTTTTTCCAAAATAGCATCAATACATACTTAACAAATGTATCTTAATCTGCATAAAATTCAAATTAGATTAGACAAAACAAAATTATTATTTGATTTTGAAAGATAGATATATATATATAATATATATGTGTATTGCCTATATCAAAATTGTATTGCGGTTTGGTTAAATTATACACACAGATAGCAACTGTTTCTTTTTTTTTAGTTGCTTGTGTAGTTTATCTGTGTTCAAATTACGGACAAGCTTATTAAGTGTTTGACAGGCATTGTGATAAGGTTTTACCTGATAAGCATTATGCGCTAAATAACAATACAATAAGTTTAACGCCGCATATAAAATATAATCTTAAAATCGTTTTCTATTAGCTGACCCAGTAACGTAATAATTTACAAAACTTGGCTGATCCCAAGTCATATTTTAATCAATTCAGTACGTTAAGGTAAACAGTTACCTTCGCCAAATATAAAATAATTATGCAAATTGAGTGGTCAAATCAAAACAAAAATGTTTCGAATGAATGCACAAATTTGCAAATTCGTGTTTATTTAATTTTTTTGGCTATATGTGTAGAGGATATGGGCACGGTTGCCAAGCACGTTTCGAACACAACGGAATACCACAAAATAGGTAAAAAATGTAGAGCCTACATAAGACTTGTGGCCGAAACACCACGCAACGAACCAGATATCAACCAAAATTCACCGCAAACGAAAGCTGCTAGAAACAGTTCAGGGGAGCGCATTGTGAAACGGCGGCTAGCTTCAAATTGTGGACTTATTGTGGATGTATAATTGACAGACAGAATGGCAGTAAAACCTTTGACTGAGTTAAGCCAAGCGTTAAAATACGTAAACAACCATTGTGGTGACGAGATTTCACAGCGGTTAAAAATAGCACATATATACATTTAAATGATTAATGCTTTAAATAAAAAACATTAAAAACTATTTCTGTAAAATATAAAAAGTCAAATATTTTTTAGTTCAGGTCGATTACTTTCTGAGTGTAGATTCTACAGCAGATACTGACATACCTTGGAAAAAGTTTATATTGTTTAAGGCCAATTCCATTTTACAGCGATTAACTATAAAATATAGCGATTCTGCAACTGATACTGGTATTCATTCATTTTCAGACAAGTACAGCACATGGTACAATTGATTTTATAATTTCAACCAGCATATTACATTTTCAGCACATCATTGTGAATAGGCAAATAATCGTGACTCAAATTTCTGCTATATTTCTTTTTCACTCGAACACTTCTTGAAAGCTGAAAGCTTTAACTTTATAATACTCTATGTATATTTTGCCTTAAATTACAGCTTCTTTAGCTCGTCGATCTCTAAGCTATTTCCCTTAAAGAAAATTCTTTCTAATTCTTGTCTCTCTCTCTCTTCATTTCACCCATAACAGCACAGCAAAAAGCATGAGACGGAACACAAACCATTTCCATCGCCCATTTTGACTAATGGCTCCTCGGATAACAAAATCGCCGTAACGCTTTCGCTGAGCGTAAGGGAAGAGCAGCAGCTGGCCAAGCGGGAGTCGCGTGAGCAAAAGCTCCGCAATACTTTCGGCTGGGCACGCATCGATATTCTCACGATGCTAATTGTGTTCATCATATTGGCCTCGTTGTCCTTCTCGCTGATTGTGGAGGCACTGCAGACGCTGGTGCATATTGATCATCAGGATACGATGCATTTGCCCATTCCGGTTTTGATACTGGGCCTTGTGGGTCTGATATTGAATGGGCTGACCTATTTGCTGATCGGTGGCTATACGTTGCATCAGGGCAGCTTTCTGCATTTGGAGCCAAGTGGCAACGTTGTGCTTGAAGGTTCCATGTCCAGTCACTCAGATCTGGCCCTGAAGCCCATGCAGCGCACTTTAAGCAAGTCACGAAACGATCGCCAGCTGCGTAAGGATCTTGAGTCAGAGATGGACAAAAATTATTTCACGAGCAAGCGACAGGGTGCTGTGGAAATGTTGCGCGATGTGTCGAGCACCATATTTGTCATCGCTTGTGCGGCCATTGTCTATGTCGCTGAAGATCAGCAGCATACGGCCAAGTTCATTGATCCAGTTTTATCGATATTCTCTTGTGTGCTGCTGGGCACCTTAAGTTACCCATACAGTGAGTATATAACAGTTCTGTTGTACAAATTGTGAAACAACTGAAAATATAACAGTATACAAGCTGTATAACACAGCTGCAGTATTTGAATTTATCAGTGTAGATTCCGTTCACTTTGCATAAAAGCCTACCAACATTTATGTTAACAGCAAAAACTTTACATTTTGTTCATTTACAGTGAAAGAATCGTGTCTGATTCTGCTGCAAACGATTCCCGGCTCCATTAATCTGGAGATCTTTGAACAGACGTTGGTCAGCAAATTTCCGGAGATTATTAGCTATCATGATCTGCACATTTGGCAGCTGGCTGCACACAGCTATGTGGCCACAATACACATGCAATTTCAGGATCCCAAACTCTATCTGCAGATCATTGAGAAGGTGCGCACCTATTTCGAGGAACAGGGCATTACAAAGGTCACCATTCAACCCGAATTCCAGCCTACATCGAAAAAAAGTGACTCTGCATCGTTGGAGTGCCTGATGCAGTGTCAAGCATCTGATTGCATTGAGAAGGTGTGTTGCCGGGATTCCCGGTCCGATTTACGTGAAGTAAGCAGCAGTCCAGATGGTGGCGATGCTCACAGAAAACCCTCCAAGACCAAATCATGCGCCGAGTTCAGCGCTATCCTTGTGGAGACGCCTAAGGAGCTGAGTGTGGCGCAGCTCCTACAGAGCCACAAGGAGACTCAAGTTCTGCGGGAAGCGATGCCACCGTCGCTACCTTCGTGTCCATCGAGCGTCTCGCTGCCAAACACAGCAACCTCATCCGCGGAACATCACTAGCTTTAAAGTCATATATATTATTTTACGATTTTAACTACAGCTTAAGATTATTTAAGCGACTGCAACTGCACTTAGCGTTGATCCTTAAACAGGATATATAGCATAATTTAACTGTGTTTGCCATATATATTTTTGGTAGCCAACATTTGAAAATGAGACGCTTAATTAGTTTTAACGAGTTTTTAGATATAGTTTATAGTTATGTTTTTAAATAAATGTTGCATTTAGGTTTATATATACAATATACAAAATACATTTACATTTATTTGAATTTTTTTTAGTGTTTTCTAACTAGTACCAAGAAAACAATATACCAACAGTTCCTTTTAAAGTCATTTTAGGTGATCTCAATTTAGAGAAGGTAACAAAAACATTCAAACTTATTGCGCCACAACAGCTGAACAATTATTTGCATTAGTAACAATACCATGAATGATAATTGTATACGGAATCAAATAGATCAATTTGATAAGGCCTTAGTTAAGTGGGAATTGCACGCTCACTTCTGGCATGGTCGTCGGCACACATATACTCGAGGATGAAGAGTCTTATTATCAGCGCCAGATTGTTGGTCGTTGCATAGTCGATAACACTCTCGTCATCATGCGCTGTGTGCCACACACCGGGAAAGGGCATGGGAATCAAATGAAGAGCGGGCACATTTCGCTGCATGAATGGCACATGATCATCTTCCACACGACTGCTGTACATCGCCTGGGGCTGAAAGTAACGCCTTGGATCACGTTTCGCGACACCGCTGCTCACATAGCGCTCCATCAGATGCCTCTCTCCGAGGCGTGTCTCCAGATCGAGTAGTCGCATATACCACGACTCCGTGTTCGAGAAGAAGCTGTAGAAGCTAGGATCTGGTGCGCCCAGCAAATCGAGCAGCACCAGCATATCGAGGCGATCCAATTTGCCTTGCTTTTGCCACATCTGAGCCAGGTGGCGAGCACCGTAAATGGAATCCTTGGGACCCCACTCATCGAACGCCTCCTCGCCGTCGAAAAATATCATCATTAGACTCAACTTTGACTTGTGCAATGGGAGCAGCTGTTGCTGCAACACCTTGGCCACATTCAGCAGAATTGCACAAGGCACAGCCGAATCTGTGGCACCCACAAACTCAATATCCGGCATATATTTGCTGTCGTAATGGCAGCCCAGGACTAAATAGCGTTCCGCTTGCGGATTTAACGTGGCAATTATGTTACTAAAGTGCAGGGTGCCCTTAATTGGTGCCTTATCGTGAAAACTGTCCAGTTCCACATGCCAGTCGAGATCCCTCAGACTCTGCATAATATATTGACGCACAATGCTGTGAGTTGGTGTGCCCACCACTCTCGGTATCAATATGTTCTTAATAGCCTCGCGCAAATGTTGTCCATCTGAGAGATTGCTATACTCCAACAGCTGCGAATCCGAGAGCCGACAAGGATTGTAAATGCTCTGAAAGATATTTATAGTAAGAATATTGAGCCAGATGTTAAAACTGTTGCTACCTTATTGCGGCCAACTAGATATTCGTCGGATAGTGATGTGGCTGTTGTTGTTTGCATGGCAATCAATGTGCCTAACACACATATTGACCAAAAATATTGTGGTAGTTGCAACATGTTCACACCTGCTTCAGAAAACTTGGAGCAAAACTTATGCTTTTAAATATTGCAACAGGTGGTGGCAGACACGTTGACAATCTAATAGTTGTGGAAAAGCTTGGAGTGTAAGAGTATTTTTGTATACTTTCTTCAATTGAAGCGTTGTCGTTGCAAAGCATATTAAGACTAAATATTCAAACCTTTTCTTGGAAATTAAAGTTAACAAAATTGGTTAAGAAAAAAGAACACAAACAAAAACTATGGCGTTGCCACGTTATTAATGCTCATATAACATTTGCTCCACCAGTATGTTAATGTATTCAGTTAACAGGGTTCATCAGCACTGCCTAGTTAACAGCTTGTTTATCATTTACAATATCTACAATACATTTCCAATTGGAATACATTTGCTACATAATTTTAAAGGAACAAACAGCAATTGATAAATCTATTACTTAATGTTTTTTTACCTGTTATCTACTTACCACATCGCTTAACTCAAAGCGGGCGCCCAAGTTGTAAACATATTTTCCCTGCCCGGGCAGACACTTCCTAAACGCATCCGTCCAGCTATATTTACGTACAATATTGAATAACCCACGCATCTCTCTAATCTACGTATTATATGCAATTGTATATATACATATAAAACACGTTTTTTACTTCTAAACACTGGAAACAATTTGATTGATAGACCTCAAGAACAACATTGCAGCGCGTGTTTTCTTATCGAGAATTATGCAATTACATGATTTATACACACGCAAACATACACATACAGATATATATTTTATATAGGGGGCAACTTTCACTCACGCTCACAGAACAAACAATTTGATTGTGAATTAGTTGTAATTAGTTTACTTAACGCTAATGTTTACAAAACAAAACAAGATACGTTGCATTATAAATTGGAAATGGTAAAAAAATGGTACAGTCGCATTTTCTTGTGGCTCTGCTCGAAGTGCCGTTAGTCCTGCTTTGATTGTGTCTTCGATCCGCCAAAGTAGGCCCGATAAACATATAAGCCAAGTGCGATGTGAAGCGCAATAACAGCGCCAACAGCTGATCCAATGTTCACATTCACCTCGGACATGGTAAAGAATCTTTCCAGGACGTAGCCCTTCAGTGCGAAGAAAGTCACCACGGGCAGGAATACGATAAGCGAGCAGTAGAAAAGGACCACCTTTAAGGCGCTGTAGTCCTTTGAGTCCTTCAAGAAGTTGTAAAGCATTCAATTTTTTAAATAAACTACAGCCGGCAAAATGGGGCCAATAATTGTTTACATTAAACTTACATCCGATTGCTGTTTGGAGAGTTTGTTGTGCCCAGCGTCACCTCCACCACCGTTACCCTTCTTGCTTTTGGTATTCATATTGGCTTAACACTTGTGCTACTTTAGTGATATAGGGTAACAGATTTTATTTACTGCTTTCTGTTGTTTTCTATTTCCTTGCCGTGACAATCACATGATGGGCTGGACAATACTAATCGATTGTTTGGCCGACTGCGATCGAATATGTCGACTACGTGGCAACGTACTTGTTTGTCATCAGCTCGTGCCCTTCAATTTGAAGCGACGTGATTTACCGATTGATAAGGCCACATATATGTTTAGTATCCAATGTTCTAAATATCGTAAAGAAATGAATATATCGCGTTTATTGTGAATGTTTCTTTCAATAAAATGGGTGAGTATAAGCGCTATCGATTATCAGTAATGCGATATATTGTAAATGTACAAGCGCCTGCACATCACCAGAATAACATATCGATGTATTGCCAATTGTATTTATTTTTAACAATTGGCGTCATTCCCGTTCACATTGTTGCATTCGGTGATGGCGTGAGCGCGCGAATGCGTGTATTTTAATTAAATGGTGTTGCCATTTTGCCATTGATGCTATTTTAAAGTAATCAAGCAACTGAAATCGGCTCGCTGCAGTTGAACAAACGTCGCCGGCCTCAACGTCCGTTCAGTGCGAAATCGAGCGTCGTTCAATACACAACTCGTTTTTGTTGTTCCCTTTCTCGGTTTATGTGTGACTCTGTGTGTACATGTGCTTATAGTATTCTTGGTAAATTTCCACTACCTAGCGTATACATCACCGATAGCATCAGCGATGGTCTTGACTAATTTCGAGTGCTGGGCACATGGTGATTCTGATGCTGTCACTTTCGAAACTAGTACACCGGCGCGCAATTCATCGATTGTGGATCCATTCAATGCACGTGTCGTCTCTCACATTGCGTCCGTCTCGAACGGTTATTATGGATATGCGCTTGTAAACAATGCTGCCGCTTCGGCATCCGACAATAACAACAACAACAACAACACTGTGCAGCCAATGCAAATGCAAGTGTGTGATGCTGACGTAGGCGTTGGCGTCGACGCCTCTGCCACTGCCGCAGCGCGATGCAAGAAACGTTGCTTTGCAGTGGGACACGAACAGTTGGAAATGGAGATGGGCAATTTGGCGGCCGTGAAGCGATGCCGTTTTGATGATGCCGATCTGGTCGCGCAGTATTGTAACGGTAATTTTATGCGCATTTATAATACTTGTGTAAATGAAAAAAAAAACGTTGAAGTTTAAAGTGTAATATTTTTTATTTTGCGGCTGGCCTTGGCTTTTTTTTTTTTTACATCGCAGGCAGGCTGCGTAACAATAAATGCGTGCGCTCGTTTTATTTTGCCGCTGGCGGTGGAAAACATTTCGTAAAATATATTACAAAATTTTATTTTGAAAGTTTTGTTGGCAACGCTTTTCATGTACACGGTTTTATTTTGTTTGTTATTTCTTTCTTTTTTTTTTGGTCATCACCATCAGAGTTCTAAGTAAGTTTGTTTTGTGTTATCTGTGTAGATTCCGATTAAACAACGAACAAACAGCAGAACACAACACAAACAAACAAATAAATATCAAGTGTCGCAACTGTGATACTCTTTATTTTCTACTTTGGAAAAAACATATATAAATACCTTAATATTTTAGTACAGTAAATAAAATCGATTAATAAGCGTATTTCAGGATATAATGAAATTTAATTATTAATAAATATTTACATTCATAAATATATCGACTCACGTAGGCCAAAGCTTTTTTTGTGCTAAAGCTCGCTGTGTAAAAGACAAACACGCGAAAGTATAACATGACCATTTTTATGTCTTATAAATCGCATGGCGGTGAAATGGTTGTAATAACTAAATTAAATTGGATTCATAAAATGAAGCGTGCATCTGTTTGTCATGTTGAATAATAAATTGAATAAAACCGAAACACCCTATAGCCCCTGAGCGATAAGAAAAGCAGTCCAGAGAGTGCTGGTATTATATACATATATGTATACGAATTTGATGTCATTATATTTGTGATATTTCTGGATTCTATAGATGAGATCATTCTTATTGGGATTCTCTTAGTATCTTAATTTCTCACTTACAATTCAACAAATACATTTGAAAATAAGCAAATCTATACAATACAAATTTACTTTGGTTAATACAAAAAGTTTCCAGTTATCTCTAACTGACCTCATCCAAAACCAGTATGGGTGCTTTAAAGTGATACAGCTCAAATCATAAATACCCTGTACGCCAATTTTTTTTGGAACTCAACCCATATTAGTTTTTATGTTATGCAAAGATAAGATAAAACACAAATCAAAATTAAAACGACTTTAATTTTTCCTGCACTTTATGTACTCTTTTCTCGTATATACCCATACCATAGCCTAATAACTGCAGGTTGTATAAATTAAAAAAAATGTTACTTTCAACTCTGATTAGTCGCCCCATTCACAAGTAATCAATATTATTTTATAGCATTTTCTTGTCAATTACGTTATCCATCAGTTTTTCTAGATCTTTTTGCTTTTGTTGTTTTTTTTACAACTGGGGCTTTCACTTTTATTAGGTTAATCAACATGCTTATTAGACACTCTAAATGTTATCGCTGACAACAGCAACTGCACACATTAACAGTGGTTAGTAAGGTTGAAAAAGAGGGGCTAGGGGACCTGTTAACCGATGACATCGCTGTCGCTGTCAACGCTGCTTACATTATTTACCTGCTATTTATAAATGAACGGTAATTGGGGCACTTTCAGCGCAAGCAGCGCAGCGACTGAGAAGTTGGTTACAGTATGTAGCAATTGGAGTCGCGGAAAATATCAAAACGCAATTGGAAAATAATTTTTAAAAGTGCGCAATTTTATTATCTATACTTGACTAATTCATAATATAGATAAATATAAATATAAATAATTATACTAATAATGGCTATTTTTTTTTTATAGATTTCTTCTCGCTGCCTGCCACACATATGATCGGGACGCAGACTTGTCTCATGGACTACGATTATGACATGCAGCAACAACAGCAGCAGCAACATCAACAGCAACATCAACAGCAACATCAACAGCAACATCAGCAGCAGCAGCAGTTGCATCCACGCATTCAACAACATTATCAAGGTCATTTGCATCGCGCTAACCGTGATGTGAGTCGTTGCATGATGTCGCATATGATCTAGAAACATGCATATCGTCAATATGTATATAGCCTAGACTCACGCACACAGAAACAAAAATATGCAACAATTCCCACGACACGTCTCTCTTTCAGTCACCCAAAAATAATTTCCATTTGCCGTCGAATTTGCTTATATATTTAAATGTACATCCAAAAAATTACCATATTACTCACCAAAAAAAACTTACATACACCCACAAATACAATCAGAGAAATGAGTCGGCGTGCCAACGTCTCGTATACTTAAAAGAAAATCAAATGGGCAATAGACATAAACCAAAGCAATTGTTAAAAATATCCACATTTAAATAGCTAAAATCGTATCAATTAATCAGTCAATAATATAAGTATATATATATATAGTTTAAAACGTATATATATACATATATCAAGTGAATTGTTGTATATTGCCGCATTGTACAAACAACAAAAACATACGATAAAAGAATATTTGTATTAGAACTCGCAACAACTTCGGTTTTAAATATATCATGTACTTAAGTTCAAACACAAAATCAAATTATTACCTTAAACTACTTAAAACGTTGCAATCAAACCAACTAACACTAAAGCAATCTCTAGTTAAGTCTAATATAGCATTAAGTTAAATATTTCCCACATTGGCAACAGCTTTGCAAGCAAAAGGCCTTTCACAAAGTGTTTCTGCAACACATTTATATGAGGCTATAATATGTAGCTGCAATTATGACTACTAGGCAAAAAAGAGCTTTGTAGTTTGCAATTAGGTGCACTCAATACACAGCTAAATAATGTTTTTTTCTTTCGATATTCTTTGATTTTCTTATCTTTATTTGTTGTTGGTATATCTATCATATCATTGCTAACAGCATTAAATATTTTATTCTCTGGCTATTGATTACAATGTTTGATTTTGATTGACTCTTGCAAAGCCTATAAGGATATCTGATATTCGTTGTCAATAAATTTTGCTGAGACTTTAATTTTCTATGTTTTAAATCAGCATCAATTTCTAGATCAAAAGTACAAATTTATACATAATAAACATTTTTATTTTCTAAAAATGTTCAACAAAATTTTATAAAATAGCTTCTGTAAACCGGTTCTAAATATGTTTTCTATTTATATTGCAACACTTTGTATTTCATTTATATGTAAGAAAACTCTGAACTTATAATTTAATATTCAGATTTTAACTGAGTTCAAGATTAGTTGGCAATATTTTATTATAATTCTATTCTATACATATTTTGTATCATATTGTTATATATATGTTTTTTATCATAGCATTTATGTAAAAATGTGCTGCTCTCATTTATTGTACTTTATTACATTTTTGTCTTCAATACCTTGTAATATTTCAGATTGTGATAGGAGTTTATTTTCTTTACTTTAAATCGAGTGGTTTAGCGAATGCGCATCAAAAGAAATTGCTTGAGTGTATAAACTCACTTAAACACAAATGACTGCATAATTCCATCAATTTATGTAAATATCTCTTCACCCTGTATTTTTCCTACAAATTCTATTTCACATCGGACACCTACTTTGCTTCTGCATTTCTTCATCTTATTTTGATGGTTTCTTCTTTTTAAAGTTTACTTTTGTAATTATGCGACTACCATTCTTTTAATATTCTGGAATTCTTTCCGATATCTTTTTTCAAAACTCTTGCAAACTATTATTTGGTTATGTTTTATATATCCTGAGTTTCATGCTAATTAAATACCGCTAATAGGTTTTATTAAACAATGTGCAAAACTTGTCTATGTATATTCTATAAATCAAAGAAAGTTCTATAGTAAAATTTATTTACACTCTGTTTTATTAGGTACCGATGTAGTACAAAATGTTGCGATTATGATGTGAAATTATTTAATGTTGTACATGCACTTTCAAAAATTTACGCTTATTTGTAAACAACTTCTGTACTTAGTAAAAATTTTAACAAACACTGTAGATTAAATCGTTATGCAAAATACTTTGTGGACGGCCTTGCAAATAAAAAAATCGATTATAGAAAATTACACAGAAAAGAATTACAAATCGAATATAAAACTGATAGAGAAAAACTCTTTGCTCTCTGCTCGTTTACAGACGGCCCACAACAAGAGCAGCAACTGCAGCGACAACAAAATTCAGGCCATGGCTTAGAGTCCATAAATGATAAACTAGATGCAAAAAGTGAATCCGAGTTCACAGATGAAACAGTTGATTTGTATATAGCCACACATGGCGGCTGTCTGCATCATGAAGCGATCGAAGAGTTCGATATATAAAACTTAATATATATCTATCAATTATATATTTATATATAGAGTATTTTCTAACCGCAATGCATTGTATAACTTAGTCTAAGTAGAAAATAAGAGTTGAAACTTAACACAAAATGGATTTGTATTTTAGTCCAACATGGTGCTTAGATTTAATTAATGAAGTGTAATAAAAGCTTTAAACCTGAAAAACAAAATAAACAAATATATTCAGTTCGGATGGTTTTTCCTTATGCATTTTACCAGTTATTTTAAGCCATAATATTTATATAAATCAGAAAAGTATTTGTGAAGTGTGTAAATCAAAATCGTTCATTGTATTTATTTTCCCAAAGAGAGGAAATTAATTTGGACAAGTTGTACAGTTAAATGCATTTAAATGCCATCGGAATCCAATGGATTGGTGGAATACTATTCAGTTGCGATTTTCCAGCTGCAGTGCACCAAGCATCTTAAGGCTGCCCATTTGGCACATTGATGTAGTTCTCTTGCACATCCTTGACCATGAAATCGACCAGATTTTTTAAATCATATTTGTGCTGCCAGTGCCAATCATTGCGCGCTTCGGAATCATCAAAGATCTGAGGCCAAGAATCGGCAATGAGCTGTCTGCTGTCCGGCTTATAAGTCACATGCAAGTGTGGCACATGCTTGCTCAGCTGATCCACCAGCTCCTCGGGCGTAAAGGACATGGCTGTCACATTGTAGACTCGTCGCTTCAGCTGCTCACTGGGTGCACGCATAAACTCCAGCAGAGCCCTGTGAAATGATATAAACTTGTTAATCAAACTATTTCTTATTAGGGTGTTGTGGTCCACACACCGCAGGCAATCCTCAATGTACATCATGGGTAGGCGTGTGTCTGGTTTGAGGTAGCACGTGTATTTGCCATGACGCAGTGCCTCATGGAACACAGCCACTGCATAATCTGAAAATAAATAAATTGTATTTTGGTTATGTTCTTATTTTATTTATATAAATATGGCTTATTCAGGTTAAGTTTGAATTTTACAAATTAAAAATAATTATCATAGTTGAAGTGGAAGGAAGGAATGAAGGAAAGGAAAAAAAAACGAATCACAGTTGGAATTAAAATAGCTCAAAAGCAAAGAAAACGTGTTAAGTTATTAATTTTGTGCTCTTTTTATGGCAATGAACAAATATAAATTATGTTGAATATAAAGACAGTTAAGCTTGTAAATCAAGTTTTCCGGACAATCACATAGGACAATTGCTGATTAAATTAACTCAATCACTTCATTAGTGTGGCCTGGATTGGCAGTAAAACAATTTCAGATACTCCACATTGTCATGGTATTGGTTAGCTTAAACTGCATGCCAACAATTTACTTCAATATAGCTTGACAATCATTTAACTACAACAACTAACAAATTAGTTGGAGAAAGTATCTGCAATTTCTCTATAGTATAATCAACCTTATGACCTACCTGTAGTGCCGCCGCCTGGCGGGTCGCTGGAAATGACGCCTGGGAAGCGCAGACATCTGAAATCCAGACCGAATTTGTGATAATAATATTCACCAATGAGCTCGGCATGCACCTTGGAAACGCCATAAATAGTGCGCGGCCTTTGTATCTGCAGGAATGAGGCCATATT
Organism: Drosophila fungiperda; assembly: GCA_035042345.1. Taxonomy (NCBI): domain Eukaryota; kingdom Metazoa; phylum Arthropoda; class Insecta; order Diptera; family Drosophilidae; genus Drosophila; species Drosophila fungiperda. The sequence continues at coordinate 2,038,860 of JAWNLM010000021.1, forward strand.
TCAATATCGAACAAACTGCCGGAGGAGCGAGCAGCGGCTACACCTACCGTAACATTCGGTGTGGGATTGCGGGGACTATCAGGCCCAAAAGCGCCAATGGTGCTGGGCACAAAGATGCGCAGCCTATACTGTTTGGCCAGCTCGATCACATTGTGCACGCCCTCAATGTTGACTCTATAAAAGTGGGTTACATAATTGAAATTTATCGAGCATCACTTGGGATTAGTTTGGGTGTATTTACCTCACGGCCAGTGGAACATTTTGCTCACCCACTGCACTGAGCAGTGCCGAGAAGTGTATTAGCCAATCGATGCGATGATCCACGACAATCTTCTGCAAACCCTTAAAGTCCAGTATATCAGCGAATATGTAGGGACCATTATCCAGCACCGCTTGACTCGGCTTGATAATATCCGAGAGTATGACGCTCTCATTGCCATAATGGGAGCGCAGCAGCTTGGCGCACTCAATGCCCAGCTGGCCCAGACCACCTGCTCAATGGAGGAGCAGAGAGGAACGCACATTAAAATAGCTTTCAAATGGGAGCAGCCTCGGCCTATAAATATGAGCCTCTGACAACTGACTGACCCGTGATTAGAATCTTTGGCGGTCTGGTTGCTGGCGCCTGATGATGCATCAGCCTCAGCACTGGTTGCACCTGGCGCTGACTGGACACCAGACTGCTCAGACACTTGCGCCACATGTTTCCAAATCGATTTGAGTTTTGAGTTGAAAGACTTGGGTTAACTGCAGCGGATCCTAATGGCGACACGTCGCAACGAGTAACAGATTTCAACTGATTTCGAAATTCAGCATATCATTTTTACGACTCGAATATTTTGACTATATTCGCGTATTCGCGTATATATCGCCTGAGCATTCGGTTCATTATTCGTTAGTTGTCGGCATTTGGCAAACACTCAATTATAGTTTTTCTTCTGTTGTTGTTGTTAGTTTTTTTTTATTCATTATGAGACTTTACTGTTGTTGGTGTAGTTGTCACCATGGCAAAAGATTTTCTCGTTTTGCCATTTATAATTTAATAAAAGCGAAAGCAACGACTGCGTAGAGGAGGCCCGGCAATTGACAACAACCAAAATCAAAATCAAAGAAAAAATAGCAGCAAAAGTAAATTGAGCAAATTCAGATTTGGTGGGTTTCCTTATAGAGAGGGGATGGCAGGTCTTATTTCGGCTACATAACTATGCGAAGGGGTTATGAAAAAATACATGGAAACATGTTCATAGCGGGTGTTCTATAAGGCAATTACAACAAGACGGGCCCAATAGAAGGATCTGAACTAATTTTCGTATAATGATAAAATCAGAAATTATTTTATTCAAAATTAAAGGTTCCTGCCCCTTTAAAATAATTTATACCACGCTACTGTAATTTATTATGCTCATAGTTTTTTAACGCATAATTTTTATTCACTCTCGACAAAATCGCGGCGAAATTGAATTAACCTTGAAACTAACAATAAATTCTAGCATCAATTTTTCAATAGCATAGACGTTGGTCATGAAAAGTGAAATAAATTAGTTGTAAGTGAGGGCAAGCGCCTGTAAATCACAGCTAGAAATGATAATGCATTGAACTCGCACCAGTTTTAGACCATGAAATGCAAATTATTTTGCTTCAAGGGTTATCAGCATGCATACAGGGTGCATACTTGAAGAAATGACGTGCAATGATTTATGCCAGTTGTGTAGCCTTGAATTTGTTGACGATTGAAGACTATAGTGAATACTTTTTTAGTTATGCGTAGACTAAAAATACTTTGGCACACGTGTTTCAAATCCCGCAACTAAACAAACAGACAGCTGAGAATTATTTAACCACATAAATATATATATACTTGTGGATGTCTCTTTTTGACTGTTACGCAGTGAACATTCCAAGTTGCTAGACAGTTTTTTAAATTAAATTCATATATTAGGAAAGTGTTATATGCTTTTACTCCCAGTCCCAGTCACAGTCCCAGTCCCAGTCCCATGCCCAGCGGCAGTCCCAGACCCATGTTCAGCCAAGCGTCTTCAAAACTGGCGACGATGCCGCTAAAGTTTATGTAACCAACAAAAGGAGACAGTAATAATGTTGACGTTAAATACATAAAAAACTTTATGATGCCTTTTATTTAATTTAGCAAAAGTGAGCCGAGCATAAAGAGCCCATGAGATATCGTGAGATAACGGGCAAGGAAATAAACATGTCTAGAAATGAAAGTGAAACCTATTGCTAATTTCGCGACAAGGAAATTAATATAAAGTCTTTTATATTAAGAGTAATATTTTTAATTGAACAGTCTTCAAAATCTTTTAAAGTATGGTTAAAAGATACTGGGTTATATTTATTAATTTCCAATGCATTTTATTTTCTCTTTTGGTTCGTTATGGAATGTGTGTTTTTTAAATAATTTGCTTATACTTAATTCAAATTTGGAAATTAGTGTTAAAGTCTTAAGAACAAATCTTCAATTAAAAGTTGTAAAAAAATGTTATATTTAAATACTATTTTATAAATTTTTCAAAACTGAGTAAAATTTGAAAACTTTGATTGCAATTTTTTTTGGTGATAGTTAATGGTTTTATGAAAGACTGAAAATCACTACCATAGCCATTAATTAATTTAATTAGAGGGTTTTTGTTTTAGGTCTTGTTGCAGACAAAGAGTCTTAAGGGCTTGAGGAAGACTTTTAAATATAGTTTTAAAAACAAGAATAAAGACATATGATATTAGATAAATAATTTCTCTACATCTATTTACAGAAAGTTATCCCATTATTATAATCATATTTAACACTATTAACTTCTGCTTAAAGTGTTGTTTGGCCTTCGTATTTAAACAAGCAATTTCCTCACATAATTCACTAATTTCACTTGCAATTTCAATATAATCGTTCCATAAACAACCTTACACCGACAGAAACATGACCAGGCACAGTTCCCAACACAACACGACCCCTGAGGCCTGGTCACAGTTCAGCTATTAGATTGAGTCCACATGCGATCCACACAAATGCTCTGAGCCAAGTAGCTGGCCAAGTTGTCTGTTGAGTGAGAATCAGCCAAGTGTGGCGCCAAACTCTGCTCCGATATTGCACAGGCAGGAAGCATTCGCTTCTTGGCGCTACTCCCCCGCATTCCAGGGAATGTTGAATTTTGTTCGCTCAAAACATTTGTAGAAATCTTGAGTAATCTGACGGGCTCCACATAACGTTTTGAAAACAGTTTCAACGCGCATTCCAATCGAGACGGTTCGGCAAGTCGGCTCCTCACAAAAAAAACCACTAAAAAAGCTTAAGTGCGTTTTTAATTCAATTACAGAAAATTAATAAGGAAAGCAAAAGTGCGCTTGAAAGTGAAGTGATCAGAAATTCGAAAACATCAAAAAGAAATCCATGTTTGTTGTGGAGCTTAGGAAACTCCCTTAAATGTGCAATTAATAGAAAAGTTGTTGTGTATAATTTACAAGGAATAATATAAGATAACCACAAGGAAATCAGACTAATTATTTGGATTCGCAGTTATTAAAGTAAGCTGAGCTTAAAGGTTTCAAAATGTCTTCTCGACGGCAGATGGCGCTAAATGGGAATTTAGTTGTGTTTATTTGCCTATCAGCTATTTTTTAATGCATTTTCTTTCACTAAAAATAACCCTTTTAATTATGACATTATTAATATTATCTCAAGTTGCAAATCGAAACTATTTTTCAGCATTCGCTATGAATACCGTTTTAACGTAGAAGCAAACTCAAGAACTAACAGTTATTTAATTAGTAGAGACTCGAAACAAATCAGAGCAAAATAAGAAACTTCATAAAAGTGGTGAAACTGTCGCAAAAAGATGTCGCCTCCAGTTGAGCTGCAGAGTTGCTTTTCAAGAGTCACACTTAGTTGCGGCAGATCCATATATCCATAGTCTCTAACTCCAAGGTGTACAAAATAAACTAGCTCTTAAAGCAAGCTTAGTACTCTAAGCGGCAGCTGGAAGCCAAAGAAATTACAGACAATGATGAAAACGACAATAATTTCAAGGTTCGTTTGATGTAAACTCGGCGCGCATGCGTATAGAGAGTGGAATAGTAGAGTATATGGAGGGGGCAACAGCAGCAGAAGCTCTTCAGACCGTTTCACTCCCTGCTACCAGCTACTACTTCTATTTTTGCTCATTTTTATTTTGGTTTTTTTTTTTGTTGTTAAATGATTACAAAATTTTGTTGAAAAGCCATGTTACGCTTCTCGGCGCAAAAAGTTTCTTTTTTTTTGGTATTGGGCTGAAGTTGCGCAGCTGCATTGAGAGTACAGCTATACATTTAGATATAGACTTGGTGGCTATAGCCCTGGATTTTAGATATGCCAGTTTAGTGCATTGTTTTTATTTTAAGTATTTGGCTTATTGCACAAGTCCAAAATATAACTTCCTGTCGTGTGAATGGGCATCATCTAAACTTTGGCAATAACATGCCAAGAGATCTCTACTCTTCTTTAATAGCTTCCAAAATTGACATGGTTGCAGTTGTACTAGTAACAATCTTCTTTATGATTAATTTTTATAGATAGATAATAAAAATAGCTTAAGTGGAGACAGAAAAAACAAAGAGCCGATAAGCTAATCATTTAAAAGATTAATACAAAAATGTTTTTATTGTTTTATAACAAAAACAAATTTTCAGTAAATTCACTATGTTTGCAAACAATTTATTTTTCAATCGAATATTCATACCTGTTAATATTCTTAACAATCAAATCGTTGACCAGCTCCTTCATGTTTTTGGCCACAATAAAGTCCAAGTGATTGAAACTCTGCAAGGGCACACGATGATCCTCGGTCAGGTGGGTGAACCTGGAAACCAGTGTGTCGACATCCTCTGGACCACACAGGGCATCATTGTGGCTGGAATAAGAGTGCGTTCTGGCAGTAATTTTGCTCAGATCATATTCGGGTGGCGATTCCTGGCCATAGAGTATAATATTCTTCCGAGCACCCCAATCGTATTGACGGAACTTTTTAGACAGGCTCAGTTGTATGTAATGAATGGCCTGATTCCAAGAAGAACCAGCAGGATGCGTTTCAATTAAAGCTTGCATGGATGTCTGAAGGAGAGGGAAGATATTTCATTAAGATCGAAATCAATTTAAAGATTCATAGAAAGAATTTGAGTCCGTTCTTTGATCTTTGTCAATTTTTCACTTACCAGATTGATGTTTTCATAGTTGCCATTGGCGAACATTAGGAAAGCCTCCTTACAGATGGTGTCATAGGTACTGCCTTTTCCACAGGCAGTGTCTCCAAAGCGATTGATTATATTATTATGCGGTAACAGCTCACTGTCCACAAGCAACTTACTCCCAAGGCTGCCAGGTGTGCCCATCACTGGACCAAGCCATCTAAAGATTGGGGATGCACCATGTCCAAAAAATGCGCACGGGGCCAACAAGTGACCCGATCTAATTTTCTTATTGTACTCCGGCCGCTCGGACATCAGCACCATATATACAGTTGTGCCCTGCGAGTGACCCGCATAGTGCAACTGACTGTGTTGAGTCTTATCCAGAATGTAATCGATCATGGCCGCGATGTCGATGGTGCCAATCTCATGCCAGTCAAAGTGCCAGAACTTGGGACTCTTTACGGAGATCACTCTGTTGCTGCGCGAGTAGATGTTGCCGCGTGCATTGCCCAGCCAGACATCGTAGCCGGCATCGGCTAGCAAATAAGCCAACGAGTCGTCTGGTCCAGAGCAGAGCCAGCAATCCGAATTGCTTAACAATCCATGCTGCAGCAGCACCGCTGGCCGATACAGGTGATGGTGCTGGTTATTCAGTTTATGCGAGTAAGGGATACGGAAGAGGGTCAGCTTGTAACCGTCCTCGGTGACAACCTCATGGGTCTCAGCCGGGTATCCATTGGAGCGTATGCGCTCATCCGATCTCATAATCTGTTTCAGATGATACTTGGGATCAGCGGACGCCTGTCCCAAGACCAGCACAAGTGGCAGAACGTAGAGAAAGGCGCGCATTGTAGACTATTAACCTCAGCGGTCTAAAACTAGTCGCTGTGCTGCCTTCTTATATAGCCGGAAAGAGATATTCCACTTACTTATCAAAGAACTTGATTTATTCCATTTCTGATAACTCAATTGATATAGATTATTGCAGTTGAGTCAGTTACCATAAATTAAATGTTCCTTCTTTCGCTGATATGAGGAATATGTCACGCTCAGGGGGACAAAACTGGACGAACTATTGGCGACTATTTTTGGCAAATATCATTTAATTTATTTATGCTTTCACTTTGTCATATATAGTCAATAATCAGTTATCATTTAATTATATTTTTATATTTATTACGAAGGGTATTCTAGTATATTGGTTTTGTGCAATGGCCAAGCCTACACCTTCAAAGATTTTCAGACCACTCCATTATATATTTTCTACAAGAGATCAATAGATAATGGTGTTCCTAAACCGATACACCAATTACAACGATAAGACCAAGTATCTCACACAATTTGAAACATAAAAACACCATTAAAAGATCCAGCAATATATCTATATATCTCACGCATTTTAAGAACTACAGTTACCAAACTTGTAAGGAAGATTATTAGGAATTTTCTATATATTTTTTTCAGCCACGCTCATCGCATTAATTCCCAAATGCCCCCATTCTTCTATAATTTAAGATCTACAGTTACAAAAGATTTTTAGGAACTCCCACCCCATCAATTCCCCCATATCTCCCGAAATTTAGGAGCTACAGTTACCAAGCTTCGAAGGAAACTTACTTTCTAATTTCTAAACACATTCTAAGTATTTGGCAGTCGGTTCCACCCGAATGCAAAATCTTGCATTCTCTTGTTGGAATAAGAAATAAGGAAATGTTCCAAACCATTTAGCTGTGCACTTTTGTTATCAAATAATTGTGGTTGAGATTACCAGTTGTAAAACCTTAAAGCTCTCTCGTAATTTATATTTTATGTAAAATGTTTCTATATGTATATATAGAAAACAAAACCCTAATAATTATACATATCTTTTCTACATTTTAGAAAAATCTACACTCAAATTAAGAAATGCACAACATGTAAAAAGTAAACTAGAAATTTTCTTTTTAAATAATTAGCTGGGGGAATTTTTTTCCAATTAGTTAAGCTTGTAAAAACTGTCTTCTGACTAAGTTAATTGATTAATAATATAATTTTCATTCTCTGCTCTTTAAATGCAATTTTATGTAAATGATCATAAGAAATCTGCAAGGCTCAGCACTTGTTTCTCTAGGATACCCTATTCCTAATTCTGGTGTGTAAAATCCATCTTCTCAAGAGCAATGATTATATTATTATTAATTTTTTTGGTCTGTCCTTCAGCTATGTGTCAGGCGGGCTACACCATTCCTATGAACTAAGTGTATCTCAGAATGTTATTGCTACCCATTCTGCTGCTATATGCCACGTGGACGACGCTGGCGCAAGCGGACAGCTGTCCACCCTCGGAGGCCATTCTGCCCTGTCGCTGTTCGCTGCGTGGCAAGGAGATACAAATATGGTGAGTCCAGTGATAAATGAAACCTTTTCCTCAGCATCAACTCTGGTCTTATTTTGCAACAGGTGCTCGCACAGCAATCTGCCACAGATTATGGATGGCCTGAAGTCCGTGGAGCGGAATATTAAGACCAAAATCGATGAGCTGGTGCTGGAGAACAATCAGCTGCCAGCGTTGCCTGGACGCTTCTTTGGTAATCTGCAGATTGTGCGTCTGATGTTGAGATACAATAGCATCGAGCGTGTCTCCAACGGATGGCTGAATGAGCTGGAGAACAGTCTGGTGGAGATCTTCATAGTGGAGCCCCAGTTGCGCAGCATTCCAGCGGAGAGCTTGAATGGTATGATCAACATGCTGGCCATCACAATCCAGAGTGATGAGTTGAAGCATCTGCCTGACTTCTCCGGCCTGCTCAGTCTGACCTATATCAGTGTGCAAACCGGATCCTTGACGGAGCTGCAACCGCACAGCTTCCGGCACCTGCCCAAGTTGCAACACATACACATCACTGGGGGCACGGGTCTGACACGTCTGGAGGCGGGTCTATTTGATGGCTTGATATCGCTGAAGAATCTGGATCTCAGCCGCAATGGTCTCAACTGGATTCACTTGCGTGCCTTGGCAAGGTTGCCCAATTTGGTTAGCTTGAAGCTGTCACATAATCAGATGAGTGATGTGGGCATGATTGGACGCATTGTCAAGGATTTGGAGCATTTGAAGAAGCTGCGCTTGGATCACAACATCATCAATGTCATTGAGGATGGTTCCTTTGTCGATTTACCCAATCTCTCCGAGCTGCATCTGAACGATAATCGCATCACAGAGGTGCAATATGGCGCCTTTCTCGGCACACCACAATTGAAGACGATTTACCTGCACAACAATCTGATCCGTCGCATCCATCCGGAATCGATGCTGCAGTCTTCCGGAAGCGGCGTCGAGGCTGTTCATATCTACAACAATGAGATTGCCCATGTGGAGGCACTACGTGCTCTGTTAGATGCTCTACCCACTCTGCGCTTCCTGGACATGAGCAGCAATCAGTTGAGTGAACTGCCCTATGGGGCTCTGCGTGGCCATGGCACCCTGGAGCAACTGCATCTGAACAATAATCAGTTGCGGCGCATCGAACGTGATGCCTTAATGGCCATGCCCGCTCTGCGGGAACTGCGCATGCGCAACAATAGTCTTAGCTCCGATTTGTCATTGCCCTTCTGGAATCTTCCCGGTCTGAAGGGCTTGGACTTGGCGCAGAACCAATTCGTTCGCGTGGATGCACAGCTGCTGGCGGGCTTGCCATCACTGCGTCGTCTGGATCTCAGCGAGAATGGGCTTTCGGACTTGGCTGCCAACAGCTTTAGACATAACAGGCTGTTGGAAACGCTCAACATATCCTCCAATGAACTGAGCCGCATTCAACCAGGCACTTTTATGCATTTGGAACGTCTCTTCGAAGTGGATGCCAGTTTCAATCAACTAACGGTTGTCATTCCAGGCCTGCCTCAAATTGTGGAACGCATATCGCTGCGAGGCAATCGGATTACAGGTCTGCCCGCCGCTGGCAGCAAATCCCTGCAGTTGCCCAATCTGCGAATGCTGGATCTCAGCCAGAATCGCATCGAGCAGCTGACACGTCATGGCTTCCAGGCGGCGCCGGAGCTGCGAGTACTGAGTCTGGCGCAGAATCAGTTGCGCCTGCTGGAGGACACCTCGTTCTTGGGTATCCAGCGACTGGAGCTGCTCCACCTGCAGGAAAATCAGCTGGGCCAGGCGGATGAGCGTGCACTGCTACCGCTTGCGGAACTACGCAATCTCAATTTGCAGTCCAACAAACTGGAGTCCATCACAGACAACTTCTTCTCAAATAACAGCCGGCTGGAGCAGTTGGATTTGTCCCGCAATCTCATACGCACCATTTCACCAACAGCTTTCGATAACCAGCGCTCGCTTGAGTACCTGGATCTGTCCGGAAATGCACTACTGGATATCTCCGTGGGTCTGGGCAATCTGCACAGTCTGCGGGATGTGGATCTGAGCTACAATCAAATCTCTCGTGTGCACTCCGACGTGGTCAATAATTGGCGCAATGTGGTCGAGATACGTCTGTCCAACAATCTGATTGTGGAACTGCAGCAGGGCACATTCAGAAACTTACCCAAGTTGCAGTATCTGGATCTCAGCAGCAATGAGATTGCTAGCGTGCAACCGGGAGCCCTCAAGGGTCTGGCCGAGCTGCAGGAGTTTGTGCTGGCCGACAATAAGCTGGTCGAGCTGAAGGATCATGTTTTTGAGGAGCTGCCCTCGCTGCTGGCCTCACATTTCCAATACAATAAACTGCGCTTCATCTCGCCGGAGAGTTTCCATCATGCCAGTTCGCTGGTCTTCCTCAACCTATCCAACAACCATTTTCGAAATATGGAAAATATTGGATTACGCAGCATGCGCAACCTGGAGGTATTGGATCTATCCACCAATGGTGTAAAACTGGTCTCAACCATGCCACTCAAGGCACTTAATTGGCTGGTCGAGCTAAAGATGGACAACAATCAGATATGCAGAATACAGGTGGGTAGGAAAGTCAATGAAGGAATGGTCTTATTTAACTATCTCCTAATCTATTATTTGCCGTATTTGCAAGGGCTCCCCATTTGAGACCATGCCCAGATTGCGAGTTCTCTCCATGCGCAATAATCAACTGAGAACCATCAAGGAGCGAACGTTCAGGAATCTGAGAGGCAACATTGCTATACTCGATGTAGATGGTGAGAATTTGTATATTAAGTATTGTAATAGATATGAAAAAATATAAATTTAATTCTTATTTATTATTAGGTAATCCCATTGATTGCAACTGTGAGATGCAGTGGCTCTCCGTCTGGCTGCAGGAGACGAATTTCCCCTATCCCGGACCGAAATGCAAAGACGGTCGCCTGCTGCGTTCTGCTCGTATGGAGCGCAGTCTGTGTGCCGGCCTGGAGCTGTTCAAGGATGGCGATAACAATGAGCGCAATGGTGGCAATCATTTGCCACTGCTTAATGAGCACGGCGATGTCTTCCAGCGCGATCTGCCCGACGAGTTCAGTGATGAGTGCGAGGCGAATGGCGATCGACCGATGGTGGGTGAAAGTGAATACTTCTACGATCAGTATGTGGACTCTACGGACGTGCCGGATGCCAGCAATGCGGTGGGCACCAGCTCACAGCGACCCCGTCCAACGGCGGTGGCAAGTAGCAACATTGATCTGAACAATACGCTGTTGCACACCAAGTACTTCAATCGACGACCACAGCCTGCTGACGGCGTTGGATCACCATTCACTTTCTTTGGCTATCCCATACCCAGTCTGAGCTTGGGTCGCTTCTTTGGCTTTGGCGACCGCGGACGCAAACAACGCACAGATCAGGACGATGCAATGCCAGCCACACATCGCATGGCGCACATCAACTTGCCAACGACTGGACGGGGAAAGACGAGGATGTATCAGCCGAATAGCGCCGAATTCGAGAAGTATTTGCGGGAGCAGCAGCAGCAACAGCAACAACAGACTGCTCGGAATCGATATGGTGCTGCCGAGGCTGTCACCAATTCAGTGGAGGAGGCGCAGAGCAATGAGAGTGGAGCGGCGACAACTGTTGGCGTTTTTCGCACCACATTTCGTGAACCGTCGAGCATCGAACGCGGTGGGTTTCGTCCGATTGTGCCCGCCAATGTGGGCGGTTTTATGCCAGTTCATGATCCACAAAAACGTCGCGGCCTGGTGGAGCCGGTAAATGTGACCAGCAAGCCATACTTGGAGCGCCATTTTGTGCCCATAGCGGTGCGGCAGGAAGAGTCGGAGACACAGGCTCATCCCAGCCCCACCACCAGCAGTGCAGAGAGCAGCGAAACGGCCACCTACTACGTGACCGAAACGACGACCGATGTGACCACCCAGATGCCAGTGGTGCGAAGCACCAGGCCAATCTCAACCACACGCACCACAGCCCAGACAACAACTCAAAGCTTGACAACAAGTACTTCGACCACAACCACAACAGAAGCACCCCAAAGCAGCGCCTCCAGCGAGCAACAAGCTCTGGATTCGCAATACGACGATGATGAGGACTTAGAGGCGCAATCAGTAACGCTGCTCCGGCCACCGAAACTGTATCAAACAACAACAGCAGAGACCATATTATTAATACCGCCAGCGGAGGAGCACGTGGCACAAATCAAAAGTCATTCCTGGGCAACGACAACAGAAGCACCAACTGATTACAAAGCAACGCCCAGCAGCAGTGGTCAGGTGACCGTTGCACCTGCACTGGGCGCGGGTGGTGTACGCAGTCCAGGCGGTCGGTCGACCATAACCAAGGTATATACACAACACCAACAACAGTTGGCACAGCCCACGGCCGAGGAGTATCAACGCACAACCCCCAGCATTGACAATGAGAGTTTGGCCAGCGAGCAGCAGCTGATTGCCAGGCAGGCACAAAAGCGCACCAATCCACAGCCGGAGCCGGTGTTGGCGGAGCGCAAAGATGGCATGGATTGGTATTACGAGAGCTTTAAAAAGAAGCGCGAATTCACGGATCGTGGATCAGCGTCCAACAAGGAGATGGCCTATGGCGATGTGATGCCACCAGAATTGAGTGGCAGCTTCAGTTGGAATCGTGTGAACCGAAGGAAAATAATACTCATGCTGTTGTTGTTGATGTGTATTCGTTATTAGATAATTGTGTTTGGTAGTGTTGTTTATAAGTTTATTTTTATATACCATTGATATAGATATTAAAACACTGAAATATTATGTATGAATCGATTGCTGCTCAAGTTTCCTGAAAAGAAAGGGAAAATAATACAAATTAGTTTCATATTTTTCACAAGCAATATTTTTGATACGAAAATGAATCAGATGGTGATGCATGTTAAATAGGTTTCAACATAATTGCTCTGAGTAGGGTATGAAATTGTCATCATTGAATAGTTTTTACGTCAGATGATATCAACTGATAGACTTACTTCCTAGGATAGATTTTGAAGCTGTCCCAAGTATGCGACTCCAATTCCAAATGCACACGGCGTCTAAAAGTAGAATTAATAAAAATTAATGCTATGCTTTTTCATCAAAGAATAGGATTATTATGGAACTAATCAGATGGTGATGCATGTTAAGTAGATTTCAACATAATTGATCTGAGTAGGGTATGAAGTTTTCATCATTTAAAAGTATTTTCGAGAGTTGACAATGGATACAAAACTTACCTGAGTGCACGATGTAATTTACTAACTGCATTTACGGTGATTCAAGTTCACGAAGCTCCTGGAAGAGAATTAACGCAACTTAGTTTCATATTCTTAAAATTAAGAATTTTTTTTCTATATGATTAGTCAGATGGTGATGCATGTTAAATAGATTTCAACATAATTGGTCTGAGTAAAGTATGAATTTATCATCATTAAAAGGTATTCTCTAGAGTTGATTATGGATATAAGACTTACGTCAGATCATGGACTTATTCCATATTTCCATTTACGCAGATTCAAAGTGCACGAAGTGCCTGAAAAAGAAAATTAATAAAAATGAGTTTCATGTTTTTATTTTAAATTAAGAATAGTTCTGTATGTGATTATCAGATGGTGATGCATGTTAAATAGATTTCAACATAATTGGTCTGAGTAAAGTATGAATTTATCATCATTAAAAGGTATTCTCTAGAGTTGATGATGGATATAAAACTTACCTAAGATCATGGATTAATTCCGTATTTCCATTTACGCAGATTCAAAGTGCACGAAGTGCCTGAAAAAAATTAATACAAATTAGTTTCATGTTTTTGTTTTAAATTAAGAATAGTTCTGTATGTGATTATCAGATGGTGATGCATGTTAAACAGATTTCAACATAATTGCTCTGAATTTGGTATGAAGTTGTCATCAAGAGAAACTAAATGTGATAATGTACAAATTTTGAACTTACTTTTGAATTTAGGTTATGTGAAACCTCTAACTTCATTTCCGATTGAGAGCTTTCCCCTAATCAACAAGAAGAGATTTTGTTAATAAATATATACAAAAAATTTGCTGATGAGGATCAATGTATTAAAATTGTTGTCAGATGGTGATGCATGTTTTAGTAGATTTCAACATAATTGCTCTGATTTGGGTATGAAATTATCATCATTCGATTTGTTACAGTGTAGGTCTTGCAATGTAAAATAACTTACCTCGTACTGAAATATATAGCCTTAACTCATGTTAATTTCAAAAATTAAGAACTTCCAGTCCACGTGGTTAAGGTGGCTTTAGCTGTTCAATCGTCAAAGTCAAATAGTCCACCATGATTATTGTACAGACTACGAACCACAGTACGTTTCTTCATAAACATTATTGTATGACGAATTGATTGAATTAATTGATACAACTCAGTAAATTAAATAATTAAAACCTCCTCCGACAACGTGTTGATGGTAAAGAAGAAGCCGAAAGAACAGAACGATGTTGCCAGATAGCTGTTTATATGCCCATGTGAACCATGCTTACCAGATCGTTAATTTCAGTGTGTAGCGACAACACTACTGAGTTTGGTAGCCCTGCGTTTGCTTCCCATATGAATTGGCGCAATTTTGGCAAACAAACCTAAACAAAATAAAAATAGATTAGCAACCAACGAGGTAAACGGTCGAGTCAAGAACTACCTAATAAAGAATAATAAAAGTACTTCAATTACAATCGGCACGGACGTCAAGTGTCTGGGTCGATGGCAGCTAATTTTCCTTTTTGGTATTTTGCAGCTACTTAGGCATCAACAAAATGACGACTACGACACCGACAATGCAGACGCGCATGGCTCTGGCTGAGATACCCGATCGTCTGGAGGCTCTTCGAGTTGCGAATACACCCACAAATGCTAATCGTCGCACACCCGATGAGCCCACACCGGCTGCCACAGCAAACACACCCAATGGCGGGGGTGCTGGAGGAGGCGCTGCTGGTGGCCTGGGACTGCGTGTGGACTTTAGCTTTTCGCCACTGCCCTCACCGGACGAGTTGATTATACGTCAACGTGGACGGCGTCGTTTCACAACGACCTTTTCCCCGGACAAAGTCAATGGCGGCGTCAGCAGCACCAGCAGCAGCAATCCAATACGCAGTCCTTTTCAACGCACGCCCACAAAGAATCTGCAACTGACTAGTGGCATGATATTGCGCAGCTCGCCACGAAAACGGCTGACCATGGGCAGCACACCGCCTGACCCGACGCCAATGGATACATATTCTCCGATTAAATTGAGCAGCAGCAAGCAAGTGCTATGGCCGGGTACGCCAATAGTGAAGAAACTGAAAATGGATGATCGCCCGGTGGCGCAATCGAACAACGAGGTGCCGCTGCCAGCGTTGCTGCAAGGTCTCTCGCAGCAACAACTTATCGATTTGGTTATGTGCAATATTAAACAGGAGACGCCGACAGCTACACAAAGCGCCGAAGAGAATATACGCGCTCAACTTCCCACGCCAGACATAAGGTGAGTCAACTGCATAGCACATCATTTGTGTATTATTTATTCAAAAATAATTGCAGTTCACTGGAACAAGAGCTGCACCATGCCAAACGGCTAATATTCAAATCTCTGCCCACGTCGCGTCTGTGCAAGAAAACAGATGCCGCTGCTTACTCAAAGGCATCTATACATCTCAACGAATTTAAGCGTGTGCTGCAGACGCAAGCGAAGTGTCTACACGAGTCCACACACTGGGATGCACTGGTGGACTATGTGAGCATGGCCTGGCAATGTGTGGCGAGCACCCCCAACTGGGAGAGCAATTCTCACAACGCGGTGCGGCGACAATGCTTTAAGCTGCTGGCCTGCTCCTGTTATGCGGCCATCAAGCATGGCGGCATTCGGCTGGGACACACACGGCTGGAGACTCTGGAGCGCAATTTGCGAGAGTGGTCCAAGGATTATGAGGATGTGCTGTCATGTGTGAATGCATTGCAGCGGACGCTCAACAACCGCATCAGCTTATAAAGCAGCCAAGAGAAGTGGTAGACTTCACCTAGATTTAAGGCCGACATGCTGAACTAGAGGTTTAGTGAACCGTTTAGATCTAAGTACGCAACTCCAAATAATATTTAAGCAACGGTCTTTGCCATTTTCGAATAGGCATGCTAAGAAAATTATATCCATTATACATTGTTTTTAATTTGTTCATACATTGTGTTGTTTCGTTCCTGTTTGTATTATGTAAACACCAAGTCCACATTAAGATTTTGTTATTCATTCAGCAATACAGCATGCCGCAATTATTATTAATGGTTAAGTGATTTAATTATAAATGCAATATGTGACTATATATTATGTACACATATATTGCATATGGGGATAACTAAAAGCCCAATTACGCGTATTAAGATATACAAATTATATTTATTAACGCTTAAATATATTAATATATAATGCTTACCAAGTAAGTTTGATCTGTGTTGAACATTTTGAACTAAGTACACTTATTAATGGCTAAAAAGGCGCCGCGCTGCATCGCTCAATGACTACACGACTCTGACTATGTTTTGCTAGATTGTACGCCAATCCACGGACCCGCCCAATTCTCAACTTTAACAAATGCAACGCCTTCTGCTCCGCCAGTACAGTAAACTCAATAATGCCAGCGAAGTGCTCAGTATGGTTGTTGGTGTGGTAAATGAAGCAGCCGATATATGTCGCCCTGCAATTAACAAAATACAAAGAGTTAGACTTTGATAACATTTTTTCAATTGGTTGATATCATTAAATTTAAATTTCAAGCTTGAGCAACAAAAGATGAATACGTAGTTCTTAATATAACAATTAACACTACATAATGAATGAATAACCGATGAATTACGTATGGCCTACATTTAAAAAATATTCTCTGAGTTACGAAAATAAGTTTAATCTAGATACAGATGTCTAAAACCTGTGCCATATTAAATGGCAGCCTTATTTATATACCTATATTGCATGTGGTTTTCAATGCTAAATACCAAATAAGTTTATTTATTTTGTAGCTTAACTCATAGTTATTTATGAGCCTGCACTTAATTTAGCCAATGATTTATGTTTATTATCTTCGAAAAGCTAGTTCTGTTCAGGCAAATTAATTGTAAACTTTGGAAAAGAACAATATACATATATTGCCCTTCAACATATACATAAATATAATTAAGTAGATAATTTTTTATGACCAAGTAGTGATGCTATTCGAATGACGTCTGTTGTTGGCTGAAAAATGTTGAGTTATTTCAATTAGCATTATATACTAAATCTATTTATCATGATTTGATTTCTGCTGCGTATGGAAGCGATGATCTGCTGCCTTTCTTCGGTTTATTTATCGAATCAGAAGCGATCGTTTCTGTTTACTTTATGAAATTAGCAACGTTTTGTTAATACCTAGATGGGTGTGTGTCAGTCTTGAATGTTGAGGAACCCCATCATTTAGCATTGATTTCTGTATACACACGTATTATTTTGTTTACTATCATATATCAACTGTGCGCTTGAAATAAAATATCTTGTTGAAAATCATTCATACTGATTCCAATCTCACTTACACTCGCGGACCAAAGCCGATGCGCAACAGCATTCCTTGACCTCCTCGAAGAAGAAACAGGAACCCACCGATGGTTTGTAAACCTTTTCGCCCACATAACATATATGCGGCACATAGGGTAGACCCTCTGTAATAAATAAAAAGAGATTTTTTGTTAAAGTTGCAAAAAATATAGTACGTATGGCATAAAGTATCAAAGACTATAAGGTAATAATACTTAAAGATTTCCTTAACATATGGCGATCTATAAATGGATCAATGAGTAGTACGTTAGGTAATAAATTTAAAGATTTGTTGGATGCCTTCTGCATTCAGTGTGAATTCCATACAATGCTGAGCATGTTTTGTATATGGAAAATGTATCTTTAATTAATTGTATCTTGCTATGTAGTAACAGTAGAACTATACACTTTTTTCATTTTGACTAAAAACTTTTTAAAATAAGCTAAATTTAAATTAATTACATGAACTTCTCCGTAAATATCTAAATAATTTCGTTGTTACAAAATATTAACAGAAATCTGTGCGAAACAAAATTAGCTTTGTCTTCTGACTCAAAAACTAGTCAATAAATCTTGTAGGTCTCTAGTTGAAATATTTCAGCCAAATCTATGGATTTCAGACTGACATTTGGACATATATTTGATTTTATATGATCAGCTGTCGCTGTCAATCATAAAAATATTTGATGCCAACTGTGCCAAAAAAGGCATTTTCTCTGGGTAAGAACATCGTACTTCGTACTTAATATATGTAGTTATATATATATATATGCATTTTTAAAATAAAACATAAAGTAAAAGCACTTAAATTTATTGTAGATAGTTTTAGTTTTATATAGTTTTATGCTGCTTCTGCTTTAAGTAGAAGCGGAAAGCAATAAAATAGAATATGTTTATTATAGCAACGCCAAAATCAACAAATAATTTTCCAAACAATACAAAACTGACTGAATGACTAAATATTGTTCTTCTGGGGCTAGTCGAACTCAACAATTTGTTTACAAATTTGTTTATAAAAACAAAACTTGTGGATTTTTATTAAGTTTCATTTTAAAAATGGGAATAATGGCCGAACTCATTGTTTCGCTGCTGCGTGTCACAAATATTTATCCAATTATGTAATTATAATAAATTTGATGCAAATCGACATGAGCGTCAGTACACACAATAATATTGGATCACTTTAGTGATCACAATTGTGTTATTAATCTCTACAGACAGCTGACACGAAGCGAGAACCTGACAAAAATCAAATTCATGTAAATCAGAAATCGTATAAGCAGAAAATATATTCAACATATGTATTTAAAATTAAACTGAAACTGATTATGATTGATGACACTTTGTGACATACATTTTGAAACTTCAAATATTATTTTTGTCTTTAATAATTTAATTGTAATTTTGTAATTTTATGCGATGACCTTCAGCCGATTGCTAATCTCGCTTAACCTAAAACCGTTCAAATATATTTAACCTATTCTTATGTCAAACGATTAATTTTTAGGATCTAAGCTCTTTTTAAAATATAAATGCTTGTTTAAATCTTTTTTTTTTTAACTGTTTTTTTTTTCATAAATTTAATAAATTATGCTATTGAAAAATCTATTCTCAAGTACATTAGCGTCCTCAATTTAATTATACGGTTTGTGATTTATCAAACGGCGTCAACACTCAAAGCCGGCAATCAAATAAAAAATTATATAAGTATGGGCAAATTATTAACAGTGCTTTGCGTGTTAAAAAACGCGCAAAACTCACAAATTTGATTGCCCTAAATTTTGAATGTAATAGTTAATTGGCTTTACACGCAGTCCACAATAATGGTAAAAAGTCGTTACAAAATACACTTCAGGCTTAAAACCACCCACCGAGTTGTAAAAATTAAAGAGTTTTCATTCATCGAGCTACAATTGATGAGGCAGGTGTTTCAGCATTGACATTTTAGGCACGTATTTAATTGAATGCTTTGACTGTTGTGGTTATTGTCATAGCTAAAGGCGTTGCATATTAAATGATAGCAAAGTCAGTGGCAAAATATTTTAGTTCCATAAATAAACATATTATAGAAATTATTTATTAGCTAAGAGCGTCGTAGTTTGAAACAGTTGATTTTGTTGTTGGGTAAATGCATGTGAGATTTTCTGATTTTGTTTCTCGACAAGCGCAAAAATATTTGTGATGCCTGATAAGGAGACATTTAAGATGGAATCGATTCATATTTCGGGTTAGAGTTCAGTCAATACTGCTCCTACAGTAGAACAACGAATATACTTAATATACTTTCAGCCTTTGCACAAGTTTATGATACCCCTTCTAAAAGTTATTCACTCTAAAAAGATAAGTTATAAATTACTTGATAAGAAAAGGATCTCTGGCATTGAATGCCAAACACATCAAATTGATTAAATAACAGAGGTAGAAATACATGGAATTGAAATAGTTCTCAAGCATTTATTATATTGTATGATAAGCCAATATAAGCACAGGCTTTGATAGAGTGAATGTAGGGCTTTCTCAATGATAGCCTTCAGTAAGTGGACTGCATAACTATAAGGCCATAAGCACAAACCCAATAAGAACCTCTATTTGAGTCTATAAAAAAACACACCACTACAGAAAACTAAATTTAATGAGCATATTTACTAGAACACAAAAAATGCGAAACGGAATATTGTGCACGCCTTGAAGAAAACCATTCAAGTGTAGAAAATACGAACGAAGTGCCGAACCCACAAAACGACGACCAGACCAAACGCCAATGCAAACAACAAACATTTAAACATTTAAAAAAGAAAAAAAATATAAAGAAAATTATAAACTGACGCTTGGACACTTGGAATGCCAGTTTTTCAACAGTGAGGCCACGCTAAAGTAGGCAAAGGACGCTGAGTACAACAGTCAATTTTGAGAACTCAACAATACAAAGAAATTGTTACATATTTTAAAAAATATTAACTGTCAAAATCTGTAAAAATGTATTATAATGCCAAATCAAATTTCAAAAGAATTTGTTTTATACAAGAAAGTCATTAACTTAAGACTTCAATTCTAGAAAACATTCCCTCATACAATGCTTAAATATTTTCTATGTACAATATATGAACTTCGTTCTTAAAGTTATATTTGCCGATATATGGTATATTTTAAGTAGCCGTTATAGTGAGCAACTACTGTAGCTACAAGTAAATCAATGCAATGAAGCGTAGCTGCGGTTAATACATTTGGACCACAACTTTTACGACTAACAACTTCCGCGATGGCCACGTGCTAATGAAAATGGAGAAAGAGAGCGACCGAGTGTGAAAGAAAGAGAGAGGGCATAAGACAGAGAGGGAAAGATAGAAGGAGCACCAAATTATGGGACAGTTAAGTAGTTCGCTTAGCTTACATCATCTTTGAGCTGCACTTATTGCGTGCCTGTCGCTCATTAAAGAATTAAATTGTTGCTGTCGTAATGCAATGAACTAATGAAGCTAAACTTAGGCAGCTCTTAAGTGGGTTAGTGGCACTCGCCACCGTTTTCATTTTCAAGATTTTTCAGGTCTTTTGTTTACTTGTGAGAATCTGCAAAGCTCTCAGTTTTGTTTGTTATTGTTAAGCGCCATGTGTGCAGCATGCCATAAACCGGCAGCTCATATATAGTATCATAATACTATTAATATAGCATTTGGCTGTGCTACTCACCTTCTCTATGCTGCAGCTCGCACCAGCAATGATCATTTAGGAACTGTAACCCCAAGCAATATTTCAGCACTGTCTCCGTGCATTTCATTGAGCAAGAGTTTTGGGTGCCACCAGACGCTATAAAAGTGAAAGAGAGGAGAGTTAGATTTAAACTATTCAAATATAAATCTCATACTTAGGTTAGATCTGTAAAAGAGTGTTGAGCCTTACTTTCATTGTACTTGCGCAGCGCATGAATTGCATCCTGTCGTGTCACTTGATGATCAAATGTAAACTCCTCGTAGCTGTCGCTGATGGTTGGCTGTTCCCTGGATCTCAAATCCTCCTTATCACAGAGAATGCAGGAGCTTTGTGGTGCGGCCAGTGTGGAACTCAGGCAGAGCAACAGCAGGAAGCAGAGATGCAGGAATGTTATACTTTCAGCAAGAGTATTGGATCGTATATTGTAAGTAGATTTTCGTTTCGTTTCGTGTAATCTTTGGCAGGAACAAGAGTTTTCACTCGAGTTACTGGAATTTGTGCTGCACACAAAAGAATTTTGTGTCGTGTTCTTCATTGTGTTCTTAAATTTTTATTATGCAATATTTTAGTCTAATAAAGTGTTTTTTTTATTTGTATTGTTGTATCGAATTTATGGACCGAGCTATACTTGTTATTTGTATTTGTAATTCGATACGATGCATAAGTCGTGCTAAGTGCTAGAGAGCATAGAGGCTGAAAGACGAGAGAGAAACCGTTTTAGTATATTCGAAACGCGGCCATGCAGAGTATATAGTGCATAATGCGTATAAAGTATGCATTTTATATTAGTTCTTTATTATCCGTCGTTTTCCGACTGAGCGATTGTGATTATTTCTGTTTTCTATTCACTTTACAGCTGATTGCTTTCCAAATATTTTGTCGGCTTGAGTTAGAATCTTTTGCTTGGCGTTACTTAACGCTATTTACGTAAAGCATCTAATGAAAAAGGACAAAGCGTGAAATTTTATAGTATCGTATTTAAATGAAATTCTTTTGACAATATTTATAATAATAATTTCTTATGATCTTGTTTTAGATGTGGGATATCTTATTAGCTTCGAGTTTTTTTGTTTTCTATTATAGTAATTATTTAAAATATTTTAATATACATTTCTTTACCAGTGCACTTATTTATTTTTTTATATTTTCACATTTAAATTTAATTCATTTTGCTCACTGACAAATGCTCAATTTTGTAAATATTTACAATGATTTTCTTATATTTCCACATTTCACATCAATCCATGCTACACATTTGTATCTTTCATCCTTTTAGAAACGGATAAATTATGTTGGAATTTCCATCTCAAATAGAAATATCTTTGGTATTCGGCACATAATTTATTATGCAGCAATTCGGCAACTCACTCAGCGCGTCCTCCATTCATAAATTAAAGTTACAAGAAAATCATTTTCACCAACCAAAAACAAACTAAGAAAATCATTTTTCAGAAAACGACGAAGACAAAGACGCCGACGACGACGACAACAACGGGAAAATAATGCGTGCCGCTAATGCGCGCGTCGCGTTGTTTTTCGCATAGACAAATTCTACGTGCAGTGCCGCAGACATCCGACAAAGTCGTCCGTTTCGCTGCCAATGCAAATTCACTCTGAGCGATTCGGAGCAACGTTCGAAAGCAAACAATCGACTCGCACTCACACTCGCAATTCAAAGCGCTGCGACGCTGGCGTCGACGCAGCTGTTCGGCTGCTTGAAACTGTTGAGAAGGGGAAACGTCTGCGTCGAAAATGCTACTTTAAAGGGTAGCTCTTTGCAATTTACTCAGACAACTGCTCCTGCACCCACCTTAGACAGCGATATCATATCATAAATATTGAATTTACTTAAAGATATGAATTTCGAATTGGACAGTTTAAAGCTTTTATAAAAATGAATTTAACTGGGTGCACGTATATTTGCAATCTACTATTTACAAAACTTTTCTTGTTTATAAGCCTCTCTTCATTTTTAATATGATTTTGTTGAATAAAATTTCTTATCTGCGGCAAAAGGCTAAAATCAGTAATAAATGTAAATTTGAAAGTTTGCATTTATTAATCATGCTTATTATTATCAGCATGCGTAGAGATTTGTTTATTACACAACTTTGTCAAATTAGCTATAAAATGCAGTCATTTACTATTAAACACCGCCTATCAACAGTCGCTTAAGTAGCCCAACCAAGGAATGCTCAGTATAGTTCTATATCATCTATATCATGCTCCATTAATAGGATGACACCCAATAATCTGTAGTAATTTGTTGAAAATGATGCGGAACACGCAGTACAACAACATTCTTGGGCTGCTTGGGCAAAATAGTATTTGACACAGACTGAAATATATATTTATAATTTATGCTCACCTAGCAGCCCAGCAGCGGAGTCCCTTTAAATAGAGAAGAACTAGGTATACAGTGCCTCATAATCTGTGTGTTTTTAAAAATAACATTAAATTCACAAGAACGATGTGTTGAGGAAGTTCTTGATCTGGTTGGGGCCCTCACCTCCCCCTTTTTTTTGTTTATTTGTGATGCTCATTTTGCTGCTGGTGCAACCTGTTTTTATTCCCCGCAGCCCCCTCTATTCCGCATCGTAAATCTTCACAGAGTCTGCAGTTTTCCCTCTTTGTTTTGAAACTGAAATTTTATGGCCTTTACTTTCTAGTATTACACATAGACTATTAAATGCTGGTGGTTCTGGCCTACAATCTGTGGGCGGTTAATGTTTTCCTTTGTGGTTGTGCCCAAAAGTCTCTGGCTTACCATTTGAAATGTGTCTATCATCCATGTAAATGTAAAAATATCTGCAAAATGACGACATCGAGATTAAACAACTTAATTTAAGTACATGCAGCTCGATGAAGAGGATATTATTGCCAGGCATTTAAAGGAAAATTGTGTCAAGGCAAAGGGAGAGTCGTCGAAAGTGGGACTTGGAGTGCCAAACGATGTGCCACGGGGAGGTACTACCGAAATAGGGATGCAAATAATATTGGGCGAGGTAATGGACAGCCAATTAGCCTTGAATTGTTGTGGGGCACGCAAGCTTCAATTATCTTGCAGAAGTGTATTAAGGCTATGATTGAAATATTTTTTTTATTGTTTCTAGACTATATTTTAATTTATATATTATTTTGTTTTTCATATATATATTTTATTATACATATATTAATAAATATTTTATAATTTTTAGACAAGAAAAATAATAATCAGTATGTTTTTTAAACGCACACGTTTATTAGTTTGCTTCTTAATACACGTAAAACGCTCGCGATTTTAAAACAAACGAACAGTTTTACAATCACAGGCCGCTATAAAACCGAAATCGCGTATAAAACGCGCGCGACTTAAATAATTGTAGACAACCACGTCTGCATAACCGACAGTTTCGGAGGCACTGGCATGGCGCCTGCAGCAGCTGTCTTCCGAAATACACACTTTGGAATTGTTGTGGTAACTTTGAAAAGCAGACAATCAGGAAAATTTATGATCATTTTCACGCCGAACAATCATCAGTAAATCGGTCTGAATATACAAAAAAAAAAGTAGTTTATCATAATGAAAACTATATTTAACAATCAGCAGAGTAGCGACTATATTAAAATGCTCTCCATGCGTGAATTTTTTTACATTTTTGCCTCTGGGCATATAGATTGTTTCTAGGTTGCACACAGAGATTTTAATCAGACGCCGGTCAAAGCATTGGCCACAAATTTGTCAATACTTAAAAAAACGAAGAAAAAAAACACAACATAATAACAAAATAGATGGCGACAAATGATTTTCAGTTTTTTTAGGCCGTTTTTTCTTTTCTATTTTGTTACAAAACTAGCGACAGTTCAAGTTCGTTTGACTTTTTATTATAATATAGAGCGAACAAAAAAAAACATACATAAGTAGTTTTTGTTGTTGTTGCCGAGCTTGTTAAATAAAGTAAGCAATTTTTGATTTTCCAGATATTGCAGTTGTTATTTTTTTGGAAGCGTAGTAAACGAGACTCAGACGAGGACTGAAAGCGTGACGCAAACGGCGACGGTGCGGCGCCGACAGCTTGCGGCTATGGCAACA
The DNA here is from genome assembly GCA_035042345.1 of Drosophila fungiperda. NCBI lineage: Eukaryota > Metazoa > Arthropoda > Insecta > Diptera > Drosophilidae > Drosophila > Drosophila fungiperda. The sequence goes on from JAWNLM010000021.1 coordinate 2,063,765, forward strand.
CAACTCCACACATTCTTTGTTCTTTGTCCTGTGTCAAACGACTATAGCGCTTTGCACCCTCCAAGCCCAAAAAGCAACCCCTGCAACTAGATTTCTTCGCTGCTGGCAATGCCCTAACTAAAACAGAGAGAGAGAGAGAGAGAGAGACAGAGAGAAAGAGAGCGCGAGAGAGTGTGAGAGAATGACAGACATTCTGATGGGAGCAGGAGTAATATAATATCGCAATCATAAGCAACAGGCTACCCACATCAAACCCAAATAAACCTGCGCAACGGCATAAAAAACCTTCGTCAAGGACAATAGAGTCACAGATATTTAAAGCAAAATATTTGCTTAAGTAAAGAACAGCTGAGCAATGGGAAATGTTTGAATGAAATGAAAGAAATATTTGCATGGAAATGGGCAGAAGTGATTTGATTAACGACCGATTTTGTGTGGTATTTGGCTCATATTAAAAAGAGTGTCAGCAGACGCTAAAGAAATTGATTAATGAAGGATATTAAATTAAGGCCTCAATTACAAGTTGAGCTGATATGAAAGGAGAACGACACTTAAATATTCGATTAGGTATTCAATCATCAATCTCGTAGGAATTTTTTCTTGCACATTTGATTTTTAAGAAACCGATTTCGTAAACAAAAATTATATGTTAAATTTTATTAAATATATAAATTATCAATTAACATATTTTTAATTCATATGAAATGCTTAGTGTGATATAATCATAACTTAAAATAATACTAAATATAAATTATTTGTAATTGCTTACCAACATGTTTCACACACGACTTGACTCTAATTAAGTACAAATTGGTTTTAGTACCACAACACCCTAAGTTCACTTGGGATAGGGCAGTTTTAGGTTTTCTTTCTCCTGCTTCCACAAACAGATGTCGCACTCTCATTGTACTAGGTGTTTGGCAATCTCAAGCATATGTGCTTCTTTTGTTGGCCGTCAAATTAATGAAGGGCTCGTTTGGGGCATTCAAATCGATTTATTTATGCGCTAAAAATACAAGCTAAAGAAGATGAGAAAAATACCGAAAGTATACAGGGCGTATGGGCAACGCATGAACTCAAGCGGTTAAGCGTTAATGATTAGCCCAGACTACAGCAGCAACTGCTGGCGACCAGCTAATGACGAACTGACAGGCTACGGATTTGATCGAAGCGTGCGGCGATGGGAACTGGTCGGATGGGGTGCACAAGTGGCCATTGGCATGAAGCCAATTCGATGCTTGACATTTATTATGATTGGCTTATTAGGGCCGCATACAATACGACAACCTGGCCACAGTTGAGTATCTTGTGGAGGGTACTGAGGGGCAACTATGTAAGAGCAGCAAGTGTCGCATTGATGACATGATTACATGCCAAAAGAGCTATTAACAATCTGTTTGATTTTATATGTAAAAAAGAAAAAACTATGTCAGCGATATAAGCCATAAATGTTTCTAATCTTTTCCCAGAAACAGAAAACTACAAGTATTTAATCCGATGCGGAAATTACATATATTATAGCCTTGGGTTGTTTCTCTACATCACACTTTGGTATCAATGTAAGTCTTATCATATATATTGACATGTAAATTTATTACACATAATTTATTTACTTAGGTCAATGTCAGTAAAAATGCAGCAATGCAAAGTGAACTTGTAACAACAATTAAATGACAATAACAAAAACATTGCCAGCTGTTGAAAACCAGTTTAAAGTATTGTTTTTCAATTAAAAGCCGATTAATATTATGCATAACAACACTAAGATTCTATATAGACCACTATGCATTTTAAATGAGCCGTTTTGGGGGCTCGCAGCAAAATCCAGTTCCATACGACTTGAAACGAACGCGTGGCTCTCTTTTTTTAAGTTTTATCTTTAATAACCTGTAGAATACATGAATATTTAGGCCCCAACCGGTAAAATGTTAAAAAGAACTAAAAAAAAAAAAAAAAACTCTATAATTTACCACGCATAATAAGCACGTGTGCTATTTAGTGTAAGAAAATCGCATTTAATAGAGCAAAAACGTTATGCATGTTTATATATGATACGCATAGTTGGGGACGAGCCCGAAAATATCAAAACTTGCATTCATCACTACAAGTAAATACACGGAATTTGCTGACACTTAATGATAACAGGTAGCAACACCTGTTCCAGTTAACAAATTCTGCAATTTCTATTTAAATATGCGAGAATCGAAAAAAATAACAACAACCTGACTATTAATATAGCTTTTGAAATACACGTAAACAAAATACTAGTTTGACAAATATTTAAATGAGACATTAGTAGTACAGGATTTTCACCTGATCAACAGTTCGCTCGGCTGGGCCTATATAAGGCGGTATCTCAGCAAAGCTCAGCCATATTAAATCTGTGGAGATCAACGGATCGCAGCTGAATTTTATAAAAATAACGCGTGTGAAAAGGAGTTTTGTATCAATTGAGTCTGAGTGATAATGGTAACAAATTTTTGGTGTTTTATAATACAAGAGATTATCAAAAATAAAAAACAATAAATATGTGAATTAAAATTTACAACGCGATATTAATTTAAAAAAAAAGTGATGTGAAAAAACTATTTGAAATATCTAATAGAACACGTTGCCTTACTCTAAAGGTATTAAGTGATTAATTAATAGTAATTTGTTCATTCAGTTTTTAATAAAGTTCGAAAACACTACTTTACATTCTGTTAAATTTTACTAATTCTTTTTATTATTTATTATTTTTTTTTAACTTTACAATAGACAAGCTACACTGACAAAGGAACCAAGGTAAGTTCAGTGACAACATTTTTAAATTGAAGTTATTTACAAAGAAGTTTTCCTGCAGCCAGAAGCCGGAAAATTCTTAAGCTTTGATCATCTCACGTTTTACGTTGGAAACGCCAAACAGGCGGCTAGTTATTATACAACCCGCTTGGGCTTCGAACCACTTGGCTATCAGGGATTGGAGACGGGAGAGAGACGCTTTGCGAAACATGCGGTGCGCCAGAATAAGATTGTCTTTGTGTTTGTCTCGGCGTACACGCCCGATGATAAGGAGCATGGCTTGCACTTGATGCAGCACGGTGATGGTGTTAAGGATGTAGCCTTCGAAGTGGAGGATTTAGATTCAATCTTTAACTTGGCGGTAACCCGAGGCGCGGAAGTTATTCGCGACATCTGGGAGGAGAGCGACTCTCAGGGAATTGTGAGATTTGCCACCATCAAGACGGTGAGCAAAATTCATGCAGCTTTAAGCTTTTGATAACATATTGTTATTAACCAAATTAAAATTAACATTAATGCCAATGTTTTAGTACGGTGACACAACGCACACTTTTGTGGAGCGCAATGGATATGTGGGTGACTTTTTACCTGGCTTCCAGCGTGGTGCAGAAGATGTGCTCCTCAAGCATCTGCCGGTCACGAAGTTAAACTTCATTGACCACGTGGTGGGCAATCAGCCCGATCAAGAAATGGAGGGCGTGGCTGCTTGGTATGAACGCATTTTGCAGTTCCATCGGTTTTGGTCCGTCGATGATTCGCAGATACACACGGAATATTCAGCACTGCGTTCGATTGTGATGGCCAACTTTGAGGAGACGGTTAAGGTGCCCATCAATGAACCGGCCAATGGCAAAAAGAAGTCGCAGATTCAGGAATACGTTGACTACTACGGCGGATCGGGTGTGCAGCATATTGCCCTCAACACAGATGATATTATTTTGGCTGTAACCAACTTAAGGGCACGTGGCACGGAATTCTTGACCATACCCTCTTCGTATTATGATATACTGCAGGAGCAGCTGTCGCACAGTCGCACTAAAATCAAGGAGGACATGGAAATATTAAAGAAGCTGAACATTCTCGTCGATTTTGATGAAAACGGTTACCTGCTTCAGATCTTTACGAAGAATTGCCAGGACAGGCCAACGCTTTTCCTGGAGGTCATTCAGCGTTTCAATCACAACGTAAGTATCAATATTCTAGTCTAATTATCTATTGATATTTTAATTTAGAAATGTTAACTTTATTTTTAGGGTTTTGGCGCTGGCAACTTTAAGTCGCTCTTTACAGCCATTGAGATAGAGCAGGCCAAGCGCGGAAATTTGTAATTAACTAAATAATTAAAATGTTAAGTCGTTTTCAATATAAATAAATCATTTCCACAAGTTATAGGTGGTTACAGTGAAATAACCTCAAGTCTTTGTTTATTTTCTTTTCTGATCAACAAAACGACGATCAACGTGCACTTCGTTGCGCGGATCATCGTCCGCAAATGAAACCATGTGCGGATTCCAAAAGCCATCGGGAGTATTGTTATCCAGCTCTCGTTCGTCGTGATGCCTACAATTACTCAGATAATTTCGTATCTTTTCTTCATTCAAATTGGTGCCCATGAAATTGACAAACTGTGAAAATAAATTAAAAAATAAATACAATTGAAAAATATATTTATATATATTTAAAAAAAAAAAAAAAGGAGCCCACCTTTTCACACTGCACACAGTCAATATTAAAGCGATCCCTGACGCTCATTTCTTTTTCCTGCTTGACCACAATTGGTCGAGGAAAGATTTCTTCTTCCTCCTCCTGCTCGTCATCGTCTATATCAAAATCTTCTGGCAGCTTAGTTGATTCATTGCCAAACTCACTAGGGAGCTCTGTAAGTGGCTCCTGCTTTACTCTGTCAACTGGCTTCGCAGCTGCAATTGCAATAGGTTTTACTTTGGCAGCCTCAATATGACGCTTTCTGATTAGATCGGCTTCGAATTCTTGCAGTTTTGCAAGAGACACCTTGTCATCCTGCTTAATAGCCTCCTCCATAAAGGCCATGGTATTTAAATTGTTGGCTTCAGTAATGCTATCATCGATAAACACTATATCCTGTGTTGCAGGAGTGAGCAGCACCACGCTGGACGTATCTGAAGTGCCGCTCAATGAGGGCAAGGTAACATCCGAAGACGGCCGAGGTGCTGACGGATCTGGGCATAGATCGAAGAACGACTCGTCATCGTCCAAATCAAATAGATGATGATTATTACTGCTTGCGCTGGCTTTGATGTTTAACGCGTTGGTTTTCACGCTTACGGCGCTGCTGTTGTCGGCTCTGCAAACTTGACAATTGTTATAATTGTTATAATAAAGTTTATATTGTTCAGCCAGCCAGCTGCTTACCTCTGTAGAAGCGAACGTGATTGCTTGGCGTGCTTAAGCGAGGAATACAAATTGGGACTTGATTCAATGATATCGCAGCCTGCCGCATTGTTCACTTGGCTAGCGTCGAATTTCAGTCGCGTTTGCTTTAATCTGGGAGAGTTACTGCCTAGTGTCAGCGACATTTTTGTTTTGCCCACTGGCAATTTACCCATAAATGCATTCCTCGGCCAGGCATTGCTGCTGTCTGTTTTGAGTGTTCTTATTGTGGTGCTGGTCGGCTGCTCATTTTCGCAGTTTGTGGCGTTCAGCTTGCGACGTGTGCTCCATGATTTGTGTGGACTGATTGCTGGCTCAGTTTCCGTTATGATTTCTTCCTCATCGTCATCGGATTGCAGCGCAATGTTCATGTTTAGCGAGTTTTGACTGTCCGGCACTAAAGGTGACGCATTGTCCGCCAGTTGAATGCTGCTCCGGCATTGTTGCATCTTTTTGGGCGACAGCCTGCGGCGCTTGGGACTTGACTTGGAGCGCAGATCTAGTAAGTTAATTGCCCTTTGAAGTTTCTCATTGTGCTGGTTTAGCTGGCTGATGGTATTGACCCTTTCCACACATAGACCTTGCATCACTAGAAAAAGATGCACATTTATTTAAGTCTGACTTAGAATCGGCAACAAAGTCAAATCTTACTCAAAAAGTGTTGCTTAATGGTATCCAGCGCTTTTAAAAAGCATTTTGATGATTTTTCAACGCTGCCTTGACACGTGTCACAATTCATGATGCTAATAAGAATTTATTGTTTACTAGATAGTTTGGAGAAAGCCTTATTGTAAATAATAAATCAAGCAATGCCCTGTAAATGTTCAATTAGTCTCAATAGGGCTTGAAAACTGAATTTAGCTTGGCAGGTTTCTTACAACATACCGCAGCACTGATTATTAGTATACTTGAATGTATGGTCACTCTTTTCTTGCAGCTGTTGTCTTGAATATTAACCATTTTGTGCAACGTTTCAAAAAAAAATTTTAAAATGAAAACAGGCCTATATAAAAGACGCTCGAATTGGTAAAATATTGACGGCTTACTTAATAAACAAACCGTAAAACATACTAACTAATTAAATTGTCTGGCTTTTTTTCATAGTGTGGCAACGATGTTGTTGGCCAGTGTTTGCTAAGCGCAGACTGCAAGTGTTGATAAGTGACTGTGGGCGATCAATTCTTGCTCGTGTTGTTTCTTATTTTGGAAAATTTTGGTTTTATTAATTAAAACGGCAGATGGCACACTTGCGTGAAAGCTCTGAGAAGGCCTTGAAGCTATTACGCACCTTGCCGCGCGTGCAAATCGGCAACCTTAGACCAAATCCCAACTCCAAACAGAATGTGAGTAGCCAGAGGCCGGTTAAATAACATTTCGCACGATAACCGAATTCAAATCATTGATCCTTTTTTCATTTTTTCAGGACAAACGCGGACGCGCTCAGCATGGTGGCGATAAGCATGGTGCCGGCAACAAGGGCTCTGGTCAACGACAGAACTTCATGCGTTTGGGTTACGAAACGGGCAACCAGCCCTTCTATTTGCGCTTCCCCTACGAGCCATACTACAAGGGACATCATATGCGCCGGCAATATCCTCCCATATCCATGCTGCAGCTGCAGGTGCTCATCGACACCGATCGCATTGATGCAAGTCAACCGATTGACATCGCCACGCTGTGCAATTCGGGTTTGTTGTCGCTGAAGCCGGCGGAAATGCAATATGGATTCCAGCTGACTGATGATGGTTTGGACAACTTCAAAGCAAAGATCAACATTGAGGTGCAGCACGCCAATGAGGCAGTCATAGCAGCTGTGGAGCGCAATGGTGGTGTAATACGCACCGCCTACTACGATCCGCGCAGTCTCCACATTCTAGCCAATCCAAAGAAATGGTTCGAAAAGGGCATGCCGATACCACAGCGCATGCTGCCTCCTCAAGATGCCGTGGAGTACTACACGGATGCCAAGAATCGCGGTTATTTGGCTAATCCCGATGAAATAAGCAAGGATCGACTAGTGCTGGCGCAAAAATACGGTTATATACTGCCGCGCATTGAGGATGACGCCAACTATGAGATGCTTACAGCTGCCAAGGATGCGCGGCAGTTGTTTCACGGCCTAGAGCCAGGCTGGCTCATAAACTTAGTAGATAAAACAATAGTCAAACTGAAGACATAAGCAAAGTTCTATAATTTTTGTTTGTTACTATGCTTTATTAATTAAAGAAATGTATTGTAAAAGGGATCATTTTTAGACTACGAATAGATTAATCCATTAATTTACATGTCTGTTTTAGATAAACACCTGTTTAGCCGATAGATTCTCCATAAAGGGCTTGACCACGGCGCTGGTGGCAAAGCAAAAGATTAGGCCGAATGTAATAGAAATCGGCAATGCTGGCAAGGCCTTGCGCCAAATGGCCAAGAGCAGCAGCGTCAGGCAAAGGCCAATCAATATGGCCACAAAGCAGGCAATTGTTGTCGTCCAGTCGCCATAGCTGGAGGCTTTGCCCACCAGCACGGAGTAAAATATGAAATCGCCGAGACCCAACTTGATGCCACCTACAAAGATATCATCATATTAAATACTGATAAAGAATGATGATTTTAATTAAATTAACTTACGTTCCTCCTGCGCCTCCGGCTGCTGTGCTGGATCTGGCGCTGTAACCGTGCGATATTCATTGGCGCGTCCATTAGAGCTCTGTGTGGTCTGAACCTCGATTTGGCGTCTAGCCACACGATCGTTGAGGTTGGCGGACCATTCCTGTGTAAAGCCAGCAGCTTCCTCTGCCAAAAAGAAAACAGAAATTTTGCTTCAATTGTTGGTTTCTGTTTTGGAAATACTTGGAACAGTTAGGAAGCAGCGTCCTACACCATTAAAAAACAAACTGTACAAGGTCAAACGATTTGGTACTAAAAATTACTCCTTGAGCAGCAAGCAATATAAGCTCAATTTACAGTAACCAACACAAAATAGTATGAGATCACAAGCACAGAGGATTTTCAACGAAAGCGTGTGAGAGATTATATTAATTAGATACAAAATTATAAAAAATAAATGCATATGTACCGTTTCCGTGCAAATTTCTTTTAAATGTCACAAGTGGCATACCTTCAGCAGCCGAGGTATTGTCCTGCTGACGTTGTTGATTGGTTCGCGTATTACCTGGTCGTGTGGAGCTGCTGCTAGGACCAGCAGGCGGTTCTGGCGATGCCAGTGAGTTTTGTGTCGCTCGCGTTGTCGTTGTCGAATTGCTGAATGACGGCGAGGATGTTGCTGTTGCCGTTGGCAGTGACTGTTCCGGCGTATAATGGGTGCCCATATAGGTGTAAATGACAGTAGCTGCAAGACAAACGTAGACTTAGAATGGGAAATGAAAAATTAAATATTAGCTGCAGACTTACAAGAGTAGATTAGAGCTGGAAAGATTTGCTCATTGCGCTCCTGCGCCGTTTCCACCAAAATGCGCAGCGGTCCCCGGGGCGATAATACAGCTATGAGATCTGCAATTGAGCAACAATTAAGAAAATTTTTTGCGAATTATGTCCTACGAGAAACCGTACCCCAAATTGAGATGGCTGCCAGAACCGCCCAGGCTGTCCATTCCGGCAGGTACTTAATGAAAACTAGAGCCATCAAAGCAGCCACAAAGATTAGATAGCCCTGTTGCAACCTCAACGGGCCCTGCCAATGGATGGCCATCATGCCGGCCACACCAAAGTTCCACATAATCAGTACGGCCGTTGGGTAATCCATGGGAATGTTGTAGGCACGAAGCAGTTCTTCAAGGTACAAGTACGTGAAGATGAACAGTAGCATGAACGAGGAGAGTATAAGCCAGCCGTGTATAACACGATAGCAGCGTTTCTTGTACAGCACAATCAGGAGAATGGTCATCACGACAACAACGCTCATTAGGATCAGGGAGTTGGCTAAGGCATTCCAAAACTTGACACTGGGCTCCGGCGACTGTTCGTGAAAGGGCGTGTAGAGACTGGCAAAGAATGGGAATCAGTTATCAATTTAATTATCATTCCAGTTTAACACTTACAGATAAACATCCGTGCTGTTATAGAAGCTGATCGAGTTTATGGTGGCCACAACGACCAGCATACAGAGAGACACGGGCACAAATAGTTTTATAACATGCTGGGCACCATATTTTAAGCCCTGCTCCTCCTCGATATCATGCTGGGATGGACCAGGACCAGGACCAGAACCAGAACTGGGATCACCATCATTACCGCCAGCATTCAGTCGGGAGGGACGCGAGCCAGATTCACGTATAACGACACTGGGCACGGCAAGGACAGCCTGCATTGTACGCACACAAACAATTTAAGGTTTATTGATGCACATATGGTGGGGCGTTCGAAAAGAACAACTTACCCCATCGGTTGCATCTGCATTATTGGTGCCATAATTGGTCCGTTGCTGTTGTTGTTGCCGCCTTGGAGGGCGCTCCAAACGCTCTGTTGCGCCGCTCTGGCTGCCATCGGCGTCCGGTGGCGCCGCCGATGTTGCGTCCATGAGCGGTGTGCGTTCGTTAGCCGCCGCCTCCTCAGCGTTTAAAGGCGACCACTTCGATGCCGTAGTTGGGGAACGTGACTTTAAAAGTGCGCAATGTGTAGACCGTAAGTAGGATGATTGACTTAGTGATGGAATGACAACAGCATGTATGATTTAAATATGCACTACATACAATTACGGGAGGTTAAATAAAAAATGCTCGCCAGCTAAAAAAAAAACTTTCTTTTGTTTTCGGCTTGCGAACGACTCATAGGCAGTTAAAGATGTGCAGGCAACAATCGGAAAAATTTATCGAATATTTAGGCATTCATTCCTAATTGTATCGAACTGCTAGTTCGCTCATGAACTGAACCATTCCTGCACAAGCAATTTCTATATTTTATATGGTACTCGTAAAACATAATACGAACGTAATATATATAAAATTTCATATTTTTAATTTAATTGACTTTTCTAAGACACGAAATTAATCTTAATTACAAATAAGACTTAGAAATTTTAGCAGAGATTTAATTTTAAAAGAATATATGTGTAGTTCATTTATTTTAAGACCAATTTGATTTTCGATGGTGGACGGCATCAGTGCTAATCGATGTGGTTTGCAAAATCGATAGTCGAACCGATAGTCGAAATGTTATTTCCGTTATTTCACTTATTGTATATGTTTTGTGTTTTGCAACTACAGGTTCTATTGATTAGTTCAATATGCCCGGATAGCAAATATCCTGTGGTGTAAGGACACGATCACTTAATACCCAAACGACACCTTCTGCTCCAAGGAATATTTGCTGGATGTTTTTGGAAGTAAGGTAAATAATCTCGTTGCCCTCGGTGGTTAAATTTGCCAGCTGAGCACAACGAACAACGGCGCCAAATTTGGGCACTACATAAAACAGGGCTCCAAAGTAATCCATTAACATGCTGCGACTTGGACCCAGCAGGCTGCCCAAGCGTGTTAGTTGTATGCGCAGCGAATTTGATGGGGAGATGGATGAAAAGGAGGAGGATGGATTGGAGCTTATCAATTGGAGTCTGCTCATGGAACTGTAGAGGACACCATCCAGATCGGAGACAATGAGTTCGCCCTGCAGTCCAAAGGTAAAGTCCATTGGCTTGATGGGAAATGTCTGAGTCATGTTCTCGTATTTGTTACTGAATAGTTGGCGACAATGCCAGGTCTGCTCCAGAATATCATAGGCCAAAATATGCGGCTGACTGTCCGATATGAAGAAGATGTGCCGCTCCAGCTCACAGCTGCTCGACCTGGGGCCCAGCTGCACGACCAGGTTCTCTGTGGCATTGGCGCCAATGTGCTGGGCACAATCGATACGCAACAGCTCCGCATTGTTGCGCATTAGATCGAAGACAAGCAGCTTGGGAGAGCAGTCGCTATTTGTCCAGCCCACATCCATGACCCACAGCCGGCTCAGGCTGTCCACCTGTGACCAGTGAGCCTGTTGCAACAACGTGCAATCCAACTTGACGTCAGCACGGCTCGCATGCAGCTCATTGCTGGGAAAGACCGCTGGACGCATGGGCAAATAGGAAACGGGCCACTGGGCCTCGATTAGCGTGGGGAAATCATTGTGCTCCACACTAATGCTGAGGAACACACGCGAAAAGTGAGTCGACATGTGACGCACATTGTAACTGGACTCGTTGAGACCCGGCTGCGAATGCAGCCAGGCGATGTTGATTGATGCTTTAATTAACAAGCCGAAAACAATGTACAGACCGAGACGCGTTTGTCTTTCCATCGTTTAGCGAGCGGACTGCAATTGGCACTTGGCACTGAGCCAGAGAAACAACAACTGCTTACGTTGTAAATGGAATTGGCCAAGTCAAGGCAGCTCATGAAATTCGGTAAATCGTCAATTTGTCTATCTCAGCACTTCGAATATCGTGTGTCAGTCTACAAACCAAATAAACCTACAACTTGCATTCGAAAATTGGTTAACAAAAATCAACTTATTGCATTCTGTTAGATATATAAAACAGAGAAACATTGAGGTCATTTACATCACTTCTGTAAATATTATTAATATTTGTTAACTATTCTAATTTTAATTACGTTGCACAAATGACAATATCACTGTCATATATAGCAGGAGGGTATCTGGTCATCGGCTTTCGGAAAATATCTTAATTTTATTACAGCCAATGCGAATTTAACTCTCTTTAATTCTCACAAAAAAACGCTTATCTTAATACAGAAATTTCCTTTTATTTCTTGACCTAATATTCATATTATTACTTACCTTAGTTGATTAAAACGCTCCAATCGGCTGCCTTTATCTAATCTACAATAATTTGAATGACTTCTAAAGCTTTGAAGTGCAAACAAACAAGGTGTGTTCTTTATTTATTCAATTGTTGATAATAACTTCCTGTGCTATTGTAAATACCCGAAAATACGAATACATAGCATATACTTATTATATATGACTATATGTTGCTAATCTTCATACATTCAATACATTTTAATGATATTCTAAAATGACTGATTGATTTTATTTGTGCAAATTTAGTCATATCCTCATAATAAATTTTGTTTCATGCAGTTTAAATAATATTTATTTTTGGATATTTATTTATATTTTTTATGGAAGTTAGATGTTGTGTAGTGGAGCTTATATGTCTTGTATTTCAGGCACTTGACTTCCTGTTCTCTGTTCTTTGGGTAAGATGAAGCAACTACCCTTTGGTAACAATTTTAAGCTTAATCTATTTTTAATTTTAAATTCTTGTAGGTGTTTAACTCTCCATAAGTCGAGTACTCTTTCTTATTTTCTTTTTCTTTCTCAACGGAATTTCGGTATATTATAAATCAACTACATATGACGTTTAAACCAATCAATAATAAATTCAGTCAGCCTACGGAAATATATCTTCGGGTAGCCCATTTGTTGAGCTAATTACTGATTTTTTGTTATCAGGCCATTGTTTATAACAGCGATATGATAAAAGCTTTTCAGGGCTCACAGTTATAACATGATTTCTGAGTAACGATCATTTCAGTTCATATTTTGGTTTGACCAACGGCGCATCGTACAGAATATTTACGACGACATTATATAGTATATATATATAACATATATATATTTTTTCACATATAGAGAGGAACGAGAAAAGCACAAAAAAATGTGTAATGCTCTTTGGGAATGCATCAAGTGCCCAGGCAAAGTGTTTTGCTGGTATGTTTAATACTCTATAAATCTGTTTGTGACTCATATCAGATAATGTGTATTTTTTTAATACATTGACATCATGAATAGTTCGCTATGTTCAGTTAATAAACCTTTAAGCATTATCTTTAATTGTGATTTATGAAAGTGTTACCTACTTAGCTGAGAAAAGAATAATAATATAATTCGCAATATGGTTTAATTGACTTGATTGGTTTCTTTAAATAATAACAATAAATTGTTTATAGATATACATCGACTGACTTTAGTTTACATTAAATACATAAATAAACAGCTTACTTAACTCCTATAACTGAAATATGTTCAAATTTTTAATGTTTTTCTTCGTTTTTATCCTTTTTAGTTGCTGCGAATGCGCGTGCAAAATGATAATGAGCATTCTATGCTCCTTCATAGTGCTGTTAGTGATTATTGGATTGATTGTTTACTTCACCGTCTACTACAACAAGGACAGCAACGATTCGCAGAAGGCAATTCAGAAAATGGTGCCGGTTGTAAAAAGAAGCATTCGCGATTACTTTAAAAAGGAATATTAAATATTGCATAAAGCTCAAAGAATTTATTAAATAAGTTATAATAGCTAATGACTAACATTTATATTTATATTAACAACAACAAAGACAAATAATCTAATCACTCATCGCTTAGACGAGTACCATTATTATTGGGTTTTTTATCAGTCGATTGTTAAATTTTCTGAACAGAGCAAAAAATGTGATGTGGCAAATTTTGCGGATTTTTACCCGCAATTGGGTTTATACTCGCTGATGAGCAACTCTGTTTATATGATTCATAGGAAAAGAAAACTCGAGGAGAGAGAGTGTAAGAGAGAGAAAGAGTAAGAGAGATCATGCTGGTAAACCCTCATCTAAGACCAGCTGCTAGGTAAAAACTTTCAATTATCCTTTTGCATGTTATTTTTTGGTCTAAGCAGGTAGCTGAAATATCTAGGGATGAAAATAGGGTCTCGGACACGTCTAACGTCAATCACAGTTTAGTTTGCGCTACCCAAGCGTCAGGTTGTTCAGACAATGTCCTCCTCAAATGCAACCCTATATTACACGGCCACCGAAGACATGTTGCTTGACGTCAACGACGAGGAACAGTTGCCATCTATGGAAAACGTGGTGGTGGCGCCACTGATAGTTACCCCGAAGCGCACGGTGCGCTCACGCAAATTAAATCTGTTTGCCAATGATGCCGAGGAGTTTGTCATCTGTCGCCGCCTGCCCATACCCGAGGCCCAGATCGAGTTATCGCCACACCGTCGACAGTTATACAAGGAGCGACAGGCAAACGATTTGTGGCAACTGCGTCGTCAGCGCTGCGAGACGGAGCAAAGGAAGCCAACTCGACGCCTAACGATAAGAATTTGAGGAATACATTCTTACATATTTGACTTGGTGTGATCGACAATAATCCAATGACTTTGTGCTTCCGGCTTTTATGCTTTAGTTTTTAAGTAAGTTTATAAATTGTTCTAAGTATGCCAAGGTATTTTAAATAGCTAATATACAAACCTAAAATTCAAAAGTACTAAATGTTTTTAAATAAGTTTTGCTGAAAGGTTGGGAAATTAACTGATGAGCTAAAAAAGTTTTGTTTCATCAAAGCTTTTATAGCGTAGCATTGGGTAAAATTCGCCGACATCATTGAAAGTATATACACAGAAAAAAAATCGCATCAAAAGTGTGTTTTTCTTTAGTTATTTTGTTTCAAATTTATTGTAAATTATAAATAAGGGTAAGTTTCATTTTGCGATCTTACATATTTTTTTTTTAAACTTGAACCCTGTTTGGAGCATTGCCCTGTTATTCTATCTACAACCGATTTATCTAACTTTTTAATTGCCTCGATAAGAATTGGCAAGAACATTGCCCTTCTGGCCTTGCCATTTTCCAAGTGTATTTACTCAACCTTGACGTCTATTAGTAAATTTGAGCTTCGATATAGTTCAATGCATTTAAATTTTTAATAGTGATTTATCTGCTTTAACTTCAAAAATTGAAAATAATATTTTTAAGACTCTATTCAGCACATTCTATTAAATTATGTATATGTTATAAAAATAAGTATTTTTCTGCAACGCAATTGATGGAATTTTATGCAAATCATTTAATTTGCAACGAAATGAGAAACTTTGACCTCTATGCCCGGCATGATTTGCACAACTGCCTTAGGGATGCTCCCAAGTCAATGCCAAACAATTCTCGGCATCAATCTACAAAACAAGTGTTAAATTTATTACTGTGGAATTTATCTCTCTCTCGTTTCTCTCGCTTTAGTTGAACAACTTGCCGCGTTCATTCAAAATTTTATTCGCAATGGAAACTCATAACGCATGAATTTTTTAAAAATCGCAATGGGAAAACTACTGGCCCGATTTTTCTGAAATTTGGTCTGAAGCTGGCACATAGTACGATCTATAACTCAACCAAAATTAACGCGAATTGCTTGTTTGCAAGTGCCCTAAATCGCAAAAGTTTACAGCAGGGGACCAATAGCTCCGATTTTGTTGATTCTTGAAAAATCAGATACTCTGCGTTCACGGTCAATGTTTGTCCAAATTGCAGGTGAATCAGTAGCTGCCAAAATATTCAAATCATTTAACAAAATTTAATTTAAATTGCTCATTTAGTGTAAACAAAAAAAGCTTTACAGATCCGCTTTGCCGTCGCTATCAAGCAACATCAATGAGCAGAGCAACATACGCGGCAGACGACAGACGACGCTGCTACCTTATCTAAAGCAAATAAGAGAGAACAGAGAAGAGAAAGCCGCGGCGTCTGGTGAGAGCGACAAACCAATGCACAGGTTGTATTAGGAATTGTCTGATCGTCCGGATATAGTGAAGGGGCGAGGGTTGTTGAGAAAAACGGCTTGTGGTGTGTATTCATGTGAATGTGTGTGTATTCATGTGTTATACGATTTTTTTTTAAACGAGTTATTGGTGATATTATCCGATAAGTGTTCATTTGTATCTCTGTTTGATTTACGCTTCTTGTATCAAGTTATATGATCAAATTACCGTCAATATTCCCTAGTACCCAAAGCAGTTTTATTATGTATATCAAGGCTTGTAATATATTTGTCAATATTGATCCCAAATTGTTTATCAATTGCGGCAACCGTGACTAGCAGATTTGTAAGTCGAATGTCATATAACATACAAAAGTCCATGACTGCGCATTTTTGCAGTTTCGATAAGATGTAGACTCCTGATTGTATTCATTCAAAATTCATCTAGTCATCTATGTTTTTTCACACTCTTATATATAATATATGTATGTGTTTTACAGTAAAATGCCATAATTTAATTTATATACATTTATGAAACTCATTTCTATCAGAAAGTTTCAGTTTATAAAGATTTGTTGTATTAAATTATGCGTAATAAAAATCAGATATAGTATATATAAATAAAAAAAACAGACAGTATTCATAAATCTTTATTATGTTTGTATATATGTTTATTTGCTAAAAACCGTCTCTAATCAAAGCCATTTCGTTATAAGCTCATCTGCTATTTGTTTACTTTACTTTTGGCTAACTTTTAGCACATTGCACTTCACTGCGAATGATGCCATATCAATTAACAAAAATATTGTAGGCAATTTAACAGATAACAATTTAAACAAATTTGAAAATATTCATATATTTATTTTAATATCATAGAAATAGTCTAAATATAAGTAATACACATTTTTTGCACAAAAATATCGGAACAGTATTTAAATTAGTTATAGTATTTATATATATATATATACACCTATAGTATACCCCTAGGTGTATGATTTACGCTTAATGTCTATAAAGAAAGGTCAGCAGTAGAGACCCTGTCCCTCGTTCTGTTCGATGTGGTAGTTGCAGTATTGGCGCTGAGTTGGCGACAATCCGAGGGTATCCACCTCAGATTTAAACTGCTCGATGCCTCCAACTCCAGCCAGATAACCATTCAATTTGGTAGCTACATAACTTGACTGCAGCAGCTGGGGGTTGAGATTGAGAGAAGCAACCAGGTCTTTGTGACCCTGCAGTCTGTACTTTTGATGGTAGCTGGAAAAAAAATAAAAAAAATTAATATTAATTAATTAGTAAATAGGGGGAGTAATTAATATAATTATATATATATATATATGTACTTAATTTAATTATATATATATATATATTCAGTACTCACTCTTCCGCTGCGTAGAAATTCAGCTTTGGCGTAATGTCCGTGGTAATCACCTCGGGAACACGTCGCTTCTGCTCCTCCAGTTTGGAGGCTGCAGCAATTTTCTTTTGCTCCTCATCGTGATAGAGTATAAGGGACGCATATTGACGCTTGATGGGCTTGGTCAGGCCATATTCGTGATTGTTCCAGAACAAGTCCAGCAGCTCCTTAAAGCTGATCACCGTGGGATCATAGTCAATTTCCAGAACCTCAGTGTGATCGCCCCTGCATTATTTGGGAAGGGTTAGTAGGCGATAAAAGTTAGCAAACGGGATGAAGATATAGAGAGAGGGGACAGGGCGAGAGAGCAGACATTTTTTTGTTCGTTAGGAAAATAAATGTCCCATTGGGCAAAGCTTACATTTTACGGTACGTTGGCAATTCGGCGCTGCCGCCCGCATAGCCGACAGTGGTACGCAAAACACCACGCGTGGCGCCATACAATGATTCAGCGCCCCAAAAGCAGCCCATACCGAAAGTAGCCGTCGCATGGCTCACATTCAAATGATGAACAGGGGTCAAGTTCAACTCCTTTTGCTCATTACGAACGGTGCTCTAAAGAATGAGAGTAAAAAATAAAATAAACGGTTGATGAGTGTGAGTGTAAGAGAGAGTACTTCTACAAGCCAAAACTTTGCAGACCAGAAAGAGAAAGGTGAGACCAAAGTAGTCTAAGCCGGGCAGGCAGAGCATATTGAAAAATGCGTCACTTCGTCTGCGCTTCGCCAACAACTGACTCTCTGCACTTTCATTAATGCTCTTTTGACTTGCTACTCTCAGCGCTACTGCTGCTCAGCTGTTTGCAATGCCAACGACGAACAGCTGTTTCATCGACCTAGATGACGACGTCGACGTCACTGCTGCATATTCAAGGTCAATTTGTGAATAGAAAAAATTTTAATTATTGCAAAAGCAAAATGCAAGCAAAAGTTGCGCAAAGCACACGAATTATATATTTTTTTTGCAGCACTGCTACCAATATTTATTTTTAATACTACTATTATTTATTATTTAATCACTTTGAACTTGCCCTAAAATTACGAAAAAGACGCGCAAACATTTGTGGTTGTTGTTAAGTCTTGACAAGTTGGGCGGCAACTAAAAACTAGCCATAACAAAAAAACACGAAAAGCCATCAGCATACCAGCGCAATAGAAGCTTAAATTTTGCTCATATGACCCTGGATACGTTCAAAGCACTCGGAAGCTAAATTGTAGTACACTTAAAAAATTTTATAGCGCGTTTTTGTACTTTTTAGTTTTATTTCACTCATTTGTTTTACACATTATGTTCACATTTTGCTTACCAGATCCTTGAGTTCAGGAGTAGAAACGTCTTTTTCAATGGTGAGTGACATTTTTTATAGAAAGTTGGCTGTGCTTGTTGTCTTAAGAAAGTCGAGCAACTGTTGATCTATAGCGAATTCACACTAAATTTATAGCTGCGCTAGCTCAACGATAATATTCTGGCCCCTCCAGAGAGAGAGAGAGAGAGAGAGTGGGACCAGATCTCACTTTTACTACTGTTGGCAACATATTCACTGAGAAGTTAAAATAGAGAACACTTTCGGCAATAAACAAATGTTGCCAAGCTATGTAAGCGTGCGCTCTTCAAGTGAGCTTTCAACCAAAGCTTTTAGTATTTTTTTAATCAATTGCTTGTAAATATTTAATTCTTAGACTATATTATACAACGCTTAAATTTATTAAAACTACTATTTCTATCAAAAAGAATAATGACGATTAAAAAAGCAAAAGAAAAACCAGTAGACTTATTTTTACTATTTATTTCTACTTACTCGGCTCGTATTTAAGCCTGCTCAGCCGTAAAATGAAATCAAGCAAAAACATTTGTATTTTTATTTCCTTGGAATTTTCAGTGTTGTAAAATCCAGGTACACCAGCCTTTTGCAACATTGATTGCTGGTCATAAACCTAAACAAGAAATAACCAACATTTTACGGGTCGATTTGGGTTTGGTTTGGGTTTCTTAAGAAAAATACCTTCTGATCGAGCACTTCAACGATTTTCTTGTCAGTTTCCACTAGCTTTTTGGTATGTTTGATTTTCATGAGGCCCAGTATATGCTGCAGTTCCTCCGGGTCCTTGATCTTCTCACGCCAATCGGTGACCTCAATTTCATACTCATTCTCAACTTGAGCACGCATCTGAATCAAATGCTTCTCGGTCACGTGCTGCAATTCCATCAGCGCCTTGACTATATCAAAGATGCTTTCATTCAGCACACAATTTGCGAGTTCTGTGAGCAAATCATAGGAAATGCGGGTCTGAAGGATTCTAGATTTGGTTGCATTCGATCAATAGAGGCTAGTTGTTTTTCTATTCAGTACTCACTCTGGCAGCTCGGCGTGCATTTCCTTCAATTGATCCACTTAAAAACAGAAAATATGCAATTAATTTACGACATCTCTCTATGTGATATATCTGAAAAATATACTTAAAAAGTAAATTTTGCGCTGCAAGAATTCTGGCGTAGGCAACTGCAGGTGCTTATTGGCTCCATCTGGCGCTTCGCTGCTATTTGAGCTCGTCTCATTCGTCATTGAAATGTCCTCCATTAAATAAATATTATTATTCTATAGATTCTTTGGTATATAATATATTTATTCAAGTTGAGCAGACGATTTAATTTACTCGAGCAAACAGCTGATTTTGAACCACCAGGGGTGATATCATTAGCAGTGTGACCACACCGTATATCGATAAAATGTGAAACATAATTTTAAACACATCACTTTTCAAAAATTCGTGTCTAATTTAATCTAATTTTTTTTAACTTATTAATAAAGTGGGTGCTCGAGGCACATGTACCATGTGTCGTGTCCTTATTTCTGCTTAAATAAATCGGCACCCAAATCAGTTTCACCCCACAGTAAAATAATTGAGAAAATTTAGTTTTCAAATGAAACACTGGGGCGTTTTATTTGTATTTAAAAAAAATGGTCTTTGATTTAAAATCGAATGTGATTATTGCTAAAAGAAGTGATTACATCGGTATTAGTTAAAATTCTAAAGATTTGCGTGCCTTAATGAATTGTTTGTCCATCTCATAGGTAAAGACACGATAACTTTTGCATTTCCGCCGCTTCTTGAGTTCCGTTAAGAATGTGGTTGCACCGGAACAGGGTGTAGCAGGTACAATAGCATTGCAAGCGTTCTCTGAGTGACACTCGCGTTTTCCAGTTTCACGTTGATGTTGCCGCGGAGTCTCAACAATTTGCAGACCACTTAAGCGCAGCATAATTAGATTTGTTTCAGTATTTGACATATTGCGCTGATTCAAATTATTTACAGTACTTTAAGCAAACGATGCTGACTTGCAACTAGTTTCTCAAAAACCTATTTTCTGGCTTTTAAATACAAAAATGTACGTTCCGTTTTTATTAGCGCCGTCATAAAATTCTTCGTTGCAGCTGCCAATATGTTCAGGTACCATGATATGCGAATTGACTCATAATCTGATGATTTTCCGCTGAAAGGTGCCTAATCCATATTTAATAAAGTTAAAATTAAGTGAGCAGGTAAATTTTTAAAATACGCACACGGTGTGTGCACACTGCCAGCGCAACATATGTTTTCACAGCACATGTGTGTGTGAGCTGAGAGTGTGTTTGCAGCCATTGCAGTAGTGCGGAATACGTTACAAATTGTGTGTTACGCCAAAGACAAGAAAGACTTACCCTTTCAGCAACTATTCACAAATAATTGTCAGTAAATTGAAACGATTGATTTTGACATTTGAATTTGAACCGATAAGATCAATAACAGACACACAATCGACACAGCACAAATTCGAAGCTAACTGTGAATACATTGTGTAATTGCTGACTGAGAAAATAAAATTGAAATGAGACCGCAGAATTACCTGTCAACAGTTGGATTTACATAAATTCATCAAAAGATAAAAAATCTTGCAAATCGAATCCAAACCCCAAAGCGACCAAACAAATCAAACTAAATAAAATTGTCATGTACACGGTAAACAAAGGACCAAGCAAATTTGTTGCTAAGACTCGACGCGGTAAGCAATATACACCCGTATAATTTAAGTGCACAAACAACAACAAATAAAAACATCTAATATATTAAAAGTACAATTAACCCCAAAGGAGATGGCATTGTGGGCAAAGGGAGTGAAGGGAGCAGCGCTGCCGCCTGCGAAAAGTGTTGCTGTTATGTCACAACACGCCGCTGCTGTCGACAGAGTTAGCAAAAACAGCGCTGCTTAACCGCACTTAACAGCGCTCGCTCTCTCTCTTTTGCTCTCCCATTTGTTTTGTGTTTTTTTGCCGGCTAACCGAATTAACATTCAAACAATAACAAACCATCCACCCACAGGTCTGCCGCAAAACTTTGAAAAGTTCGAGAGCATCAAGGAGAGCGGCAAGAAATATGGCAGCGTCAGCAGCAGCTTTGATCTGAACAGTCCCGAGAAAAACAAAAAGTAAGTGAACCAAGAAGAAAAGCTGACTGCTTATGCAAACAATTGAATGAACGCTGCATGTGGCTTATCTGAGCATAATTTTTTTTTTATCAATGACGACCTTTGTATTTAGCGTTGTTATGCTAATTAAGTAACCCGGACTGGCAGCACGTGGGTCACTCGCGGTTATCAACAGGCATCAGCTTCTTGCGTATTTCCTTCCCGTTACGTCACAAGAAATTGCTCAATTTTCCATTACGTTTACGTTTTTCGTATCCGCCATGTGCGTGTCTCGCATGGTTTGCATAAGTGCTCCATGCTAACTGCATGCGTACGGGCATATATATATATATATATATATATATATATATATATATATATGTATATGTGTGTTCAGCCTGTAATGTCAAGTTAATGATTAACATGCATGCACTGTCAAGTTAATGATTCTGTTAGCATGCATTCATGAATTTATGCATATGTGCATTTGCTATTTCCAAGTTAATAATTCGATTGAATTCGTTAACGTAATGTATATATACATTTTGCATTTTAAATATGTCATATTAATAATCCGATTGATTCTCTTATTCTTGCTTCTCTTAGCATACCGCGTCCGGTATTTCAACAGAGTTTCGCCTCGAAACGCATTGCGCCCACCAAGCTGATTGAGTATGAGGTTATTACGCCGCAACATGAGGAGATAATACGATATATAAACGACTGTAAGCATTGAATTTAAACTCTTGAATAGGAACAATTAATTATTAACATTTTCTAAAACTTGACACAGCCTGGAACATTTTGGTCGCACAAAATCCGTATGATTCGAGCACTGCAAAGCCGGATGGCAAGGCCGATGCGAACAATAACAGCAGCATCATTAGCAGCAGCAGCTGTCTGGGACAAGCAAATCCTGTTGACAGTATCATGGCTGCCAATACACCTGTGTCCGCATCATCAGCGCCAGCTGTTTGGGTCGAGCCACCGAGTCCGGCTTTGAATGACTTCAAGCCATTCGATTTGGAATCGTGGTGGGGACGTCGTCTGTTCCACAACATTACCAAGAGCCTGTAGACTGACTGACCGACTGATGCTGGCACTGATTGATTTATTGTTGTGTTTACGTTACGTTAGTTTAGAAGCCGGTGCTTCCGTTTCTATATAACCACTATGTTAACATATATAATTTCGACTGGAGAACAAATTCACATTAGATATAAAAATATATATAGGAAATATGTATTACGTCTAAGTGAATATTGCAAAGTAGAATGACCATTTGATATGGCAATTCAAAGAGTCCTACGTAGTCTATGTATACAAATATCTCTAAATATAAATAACAAGTTATTTCTGGTTGTTTTTAAGTATATATTGATAGTTACTCTCTTGTTGGCGTGTATATAATATGAAAAAAATGAAAACATGTAGCATGATCATTTCATATTAAACTACAAGTAACATTGAATTATTTAAGTTTCTCTTTTTCACACACAAATAAATAAATATATATATATATATATATATATATATATATTAATATAAGATGATAATATATGATAGTCTTCTCTGGTCAATTTAAATTGTAAATCTTATGCGAAAATTCAACAACTCTTTTTTTGTTATTCGCGCTGATCTTAATTCTTTTGGAAATGCACGTTAAGTTGCGTTCACTTTAGGGATAAGTGTCCTAAAAAAGGCATATAGCTTACAAAAATATTAAATATATAAGATATTATTTTAAAAAGGATTTTGTAATATTCCTAAATTTTACCTTTTATATATGATGTGAGTAACAAGCACAATATTAAAGATTATCATATAATGATAATTATAGAATAATTTGTATCAATATATAAGCTGCATAAGTAAATGCAGTTTGAAAAGAATTTCAAATCTTTTATTTCCATAATTTTAGACTGTTAAACATTTGTTAGTCTATTAACATAGTGTGCAACAAACATCTGTTAACTACGATTTGCAGGCGTTGTGTGCACTTACGTTATGTTAACTAGTAGCATTTTGCGTTTACGTTGAGCACATTTCGTTGTCGTTTAACATTAGCACGACAGATGAGCTCCTACAAAATCAACTTCAATTAATCTCTTAAAATCTTCCAAAATACATAAATAAAAATAAAAATGTCGTGCGTTGAGGCAATTAGCAAACTAGAGATACGCCTTGGTGAGACCACACTGGAAGACGTGGCCAGCCGCCATCGCCGCGAACGCAAAGAACTCCAAGCCAAATTGCAGGCGATGAAGAAAAATGCGCCGAAAAACAACAAAAACAAGAGGAAGGAATTTCTGGAGGAGATGGCGCGCTTAGAGGGCGAACTGGAGAAGCGTCACCAGGCAGAGTTGCAGGAAACATTTGTGCCATCTTCGACATCTCCACAAGCTGATATTGAACAACCAGCTGCTAACAGCCAGAACAACAACAACGACAACGACGAGGAGGATGCAGGTCATTCGACGCAGCAGCGTGTCTCCAAGGCACAGAAGCGTCGTGACAAAAAAGAACGCGAGGCACGCGAACGGGAGCAGGAAATACTCGTTGAGCTGCAGAATGCAGCCAATGAGCCGTCGCCCAAGCTGATCGAGCTGAAGCAGATCACGGCCAAGTTGAGCAGTCGCCAGCTGGCGTTGCACTCGATTGCCTCCGACGGTGATTGTTTGTATCATGCGGTGCGTCATCAGCTGCAGCTGCACGGGTTGCCCAATCGCAGTGTTGCCGAACTGCGCCAAGAGACTGCCCAATATGTGCGTGCCCACAAGGATGAACTCATCTGCTACATGACGCATCCGGAGACGGGCGATGTGCTGAACGATGAGCAATTCGAGGCCTACTGCGAGGACATTGCCAAGACGCATGCGTGGGGCGGACACATTGAGCTGAAGGCGCTTTCCTCTTTGCTGCGCGTCCCCATCGAAGTGATCCAAGCTGTGGGCGCCTCCACGCTTCTTTCCCTGGAGGAACTGGGCGGGGCGCCACTGATCATTTGCTACCATCGTCATATTTATCAGTTGGGCGCCCACTACAACTCCACGGTGCAGGTGGAGTGATGAGGTCAATAATAGAATTCTGATTTTGTAACACGTTTATTGATTTAATAATAATATTTATATTAATTACACTCTTTTTATGTACAATATATATAAATATGCATTTGGAAGATTTGAATTATTGTCAAAATTTGCAAATAGTTTGTTACGCTTTGTACAAATGTTATTAAGTTTAATTGAATAACAATATTGGATTAGTTTTGGGCATACTTTACAAAACATGAACTATTCCAAATAATCATTTATTTTGATATTGTATTTCAGCATATCCTAATCTATAATATTTGAAATATTTGCTAGTTTTGTAAAGTAAAAGCTTAGCTCGATCGCTTGGCGAAAATTGTACTAGAAGCGCGATTTCTTCTAAGAAAATATATGTTTATATATATTGCTTATATAGGTAGAAAAAAGTAAGCATTTTCAATTTGTTGACTTTTGTTGCCCAGTTTTTTTATACTAACTACGTAAATGTAGTTATTAAATGTTCCTAATTTTGGTAATAAAAATTAAATATATTTGATTTTTTTGAATCTATATCGATTTAGTTATTTTTCTTGCTGCTCTTCTTGCCACTTGGTGGCTGCTTCTTTACCGGTGTGCTCGGGTAAAGGGCAAACATTGTGAGCTGTATGCCACCCAAAACAAAGATGAGCAAATTCTGCCACTAAAATAAGAATTGCGAATAAATAAAGATTTATAATTTATGAGCTCAATTTAGGTACTTTAATACTTACCACCATGACATGATTGCGAATGGAGAACGCATAAGCCGTCCAGGCAGTGACCACAAGCTGTCCAGCAAATATTATGGGGAAGGGCATGCCTTCGGTGCTCTTCTTCTTGATGACGTTGGGAATGTTCAGCAGGGGGGAGCCAACGAGCCACACAAGGATGCCGGTGATGAGCATGCCAAGACGAAACTCAATTTGTTTGGGATCCTCAAAGTTGGCATACGCTATGGCCGACATGAGAAACAGCGAAACGTAGCCAATTTTTGCCCAAATTTTCGTCTTTTTCTCGCCGGACGCATAGTAATAGAAACCAACCATGAAAACCGTATTAATGGCAAATCCAATTATGTTGACCTTCATCATTGGCTGGTCACCCATCACTTGACCCAGTTTTACGCTCAGCACAGTGCTGTACAAGAGGAGAAAGAAATGTTGTGAGTATTATTATCAATGTGACTAAACAATTCATTGAAAATTCTTTTATTTTTTTATAAGTGACAGATAAGAGAAATATCAGAGCCGGAGACTTCAAATTTGGACTACGAATTCTTGTATAACAAAACTTTAGGAACAGAATTTTAAAATTACTATCAACAAGACCATAGCAGTAAACATGCTTAAGCAACATTTGAAATGGTAATTTTGATGCATTTAAAAATTTATAATATTTTTAGTTGTAACAAAATAGGTAAATTGTTTTCTGGCAATAGTAATAGAAAATTAACATTACTAGCTTAACTCCATAATTAATTTGAATGTTTAACTATGTCAATAAAAGCTGCACTTTCAAGAATATTAATTTATATAATTATAGGGTATCTTCTAGTAGTAACATATTGAATTCACGCAACAGCAGTTTTAATGAGGTAATTTTGAATAGATATATCAATAGAATCTATTTAGAATTTCATCATAAAAACTTGTGTTACGCTTCATTTATAGATAACAATACCACAAGATTTTATACATTGCTTATTTATGGCACTATAGTTGTTATAGATTATTTTCATAAAGCTAGCTTATCAAAAAGCATGCAAGTATGTCTAAAAACATCTATAACAATATTTTGTTCACATATCATGAAATAACTTCGATTAGGTTTAGGCTGAAGGTCACCTCACAATTTTGCACCCTTACAGAATTTTTTTTAATGTGCAAATAATTCCGGTTTCTTTAATTACAAAAAAAAAACAGGTTTATTGATTTTATATTTCAGTTTGCTTATTTCAGAAGTTATATAGAGCAATTGTGTAGAGTTTGTCCAAAAAAAATATATAATTATAAAGCTGTCATCGATTATCTTCAGTAGATATAAAAAGGTATTTAGTTATGTGTATAATATAAACCATAAAAAAAACTTTGTTAACATATCTCTAATAAATTAAGTAAATTCTAATTGAATTGCTATACCATAATAATAAAATCTGTTGGAAACTATATTGCAATAAAACCAACTCAAATACTTTTTATCTTCAATATTTGAATTATCTAAGTAATAATCAATAGAAAATGTCCGAGTTAAGATTTTAATTCCCAAGCACAAACTAAAATTAAATTATTCATTAAACGGGTTTCGCAGCTGTGGCAATAATATTTGCTGCCTATATGCATAAATGACCGTTGCATATGTGAGCCAAATAGTTGAAGGACCCTAGCCAACCACGCTTGCCACATACTAGGCCACCCAACAAAGTAAACAATAGTTGAGCACGCAACTGTTGCACATTCTTGCGTGTTTTACAGTACTAAAGCATTAAAGAGTGCGTGAGGAAGGGATGAGGAAGCGGTAAGAGAGGGGGAATGGTGCACATTTACACAATTAAATTTTCATTAAGGAAACTGGGCACGTGGAAATGGGGCTTGATAACTGGGGGTGGCCCGCCAAATGATTATCTATGTCAAAATAGGAGACTAGCCCAAGTGCCGGCAGTGTGGCATATTAAGAGATTAAATAACAATCTATATAATATATAACTATGTATGTCAATATATGATGATACGATGTCTGCTACCTAAACGATAAGAAACGTTTGCTTAAATAAAATTGAGCTTATTTTTGTTGACTCATAGGAGAGTTTTATTTTATGTAACCGTCAATTGTCATTGAAATGGAAATGGCACCCTGCATTGATTGAGATCTGCATGAAAATTGACTATCAAATGCTGTTTGTCTTGCCCTTGAACTATGCAAAAATACTTTCACTCTTTACCCCCCTTATTTTAGAAAAGCTTTCCACACTTTGCTCAACAAACAGCACTTTGCAGTGTCATGGCGACAAGTAACAAAAAGCAACAAATTTAATAAATTGTACAGAACTGCTGCTTTTTTGTTTGTTTGTTGAGCACTGCTCTGGGTGTGTGTGTGCAGCGTTGCGTTTAATTACACTTTTGTTTGAATATGGCTGGGAATAGATAGCGAAACACTTACAGCACAATGCCGCCCAAAAACGGTTCGACGGGATAAACATCGCTGGATTTCTTTTTACGTATGTCATTCAAAAGTGCGATGCCAGACAGAAATTGTAGTGTTGTTATTGTGCCGGCTATTTTGCCAATTGTTTCACTGTACGGCTCCAATAGGTCGCTGATTGCATCCATGCTGTTCGAAGTTTTGTCTGTTTATGTTTGAAAGAATGTCGTTATACGTCTGCAACACTGGCAATCGCGTCGTTTGGTTGGTAAACAAATAATGTAAAATAAAACAAAAAACCTAACAACGACCAAACGAAACGAACTGCCGCTGCCGTAACAACTGACGACGACTACTGGGCTCCACAATGTTGGCGCTGTCCACTTTATACAAAACAAAATGCACCAGATAAGCACTCAAAAGCGCTGCTATCGTTATCGTCATCGTAATCGCAGAGATAATGCCGCAAATATCGATTACATACATTTAAAATTTTAATTATATATTTTGTAGAAAGACACCTATTTCTAGACATCCTGTCGTAGGACATGTTTCTCCTTCTCACTGACATAGGGCACTTTGCCCTTCTTCGAGTGTCGGCGTACATTGGCCTCTTTAAGCCGCTCTTTGTCCTTGACAGCACGCATCTTGTGCTGCGCATTAAGTACATGTCGCGGCACTTGGCGATGGCGCGCGATCCTCTTGATTTGCGGATGCGCTGCATACTTCTCCTTTAGCGCCTGCTGATAATTGAAATTGGCACGTTCACGCGGCCGTATAATGCCCAACTTCTCGGAGGCATTCGCTTTCCACATGCGCACATTCATCTCATCCGAGCCCGAGAAGATATACCGATTGTCCAGCGACCAGGCAATGCAGACAACATGCTGCATGCGCTTAGTGTGATAGATGTCGCGGGAGTGACTCTGATGGGCATGATAAATCCGCACCGTCTTATCGTAGCTAGAGGAGACAAATTCCTGCCCCGTGGGCGCATAATCCACATCTGTCACTGCAGAAACGTGATCAAAGTGAACCTTTAGCGGCGTTTGCAGCATGCGTGTGTCAAATGTGTAGAGACTGTAAAGAAAGAGGATGATTTAGTTTAGTATATTCCCAATTCCTACTCTTCATCCACTCCGTTGACCCATCTCACTTGCAATCCTCGTTGGCGACGGTAAAATTAAACGCCTCCATGGGATTCCAGGCGAGTTTGTTGCTCTTCATGGTCAGCACAACTTTGCGCAACGGTTGCGCCTCTCTCTGATCATACAGAATAATGCTGCGATCGCTGGCACAGCAGGCGAGCACAGTTGTCTCCACGGGATTGTAGGAAATCGTGTGCAGCGTGTCCACGCCCCATTTAAGCGTCTTTATGGGATCATTATGCTGATCATCCCAAATGGCACAAACTTCGCCACACGTAGCGAAGCTATTCTCCTTTCGATTGTGCGATATGCCGTGCAAGCTGTGACGACTCAATATCGTGTTAATTGGCTCCTCCTCCTCGCCTGTCTCAGGCGGCTGTGAACTCCACATTTTAATCGTTTTATCATCGCCAACAGTCAGCAAACGATCGCCATTTCTGGCGTACGCAATTCCACGCACGAAGCCATCGTGTGCCACAAAGCTGCGCATGCTCGTGCGATTAGCCAAATCCCAGATGCGCACCTCACCATCGTAGGCGCCTGTGGCCAGCGTCGACAACAATTTGGGATGCTTGCCAAAGCAGGAAACGCCATCGCGATGGCCACTCAAATTGCACACAAATGGCTTGGCGAACACTCGATCCAATTTGGTGGCATTAAGGGCACGCACATATTCCCTGGGACCCTCCAGCGGATGCAGCGCCGGATCATAGTTCCGTGGCACTAAAATTTTAAAAAATATTGTTATGCTGTTTTTTTTTAATCGTTTGTGGCTTACGCTTGTGCTGCTGCAGCTTGGTTTCCCGGACATAATTGTCCGGGTTGCGACTTATCATTTTCACCTTCATCTCGTAAATAGCATCAAATTCTACAATAGACAATTGATTTGTTAAAAATGTAGTTATTTCAATAAATTGTCTGCGCAAAATGAAAACAAAAACATGTGCGCAATATTTTAATAGAGATGGTCGTTTTGCTGTATCGATAGTATCGATAAGTATGGCCTGCATCTATCAGCTGTTTTACGTTAATATTTACCCGCCCATATGCTGAACTTTGAATTAGGCAATCAATTCGTTTTACTTTTATTTCTTTATAATTATTACGTAAAAGTCGTATTTAACTTAATATTGATAACAGCCAAAGACGGAGACAATACAAACCAAAGTGCCTCTTCAAAGGTGACACTTAAATGATCATCGGAAAGTTCATCCCAAACGGCACGGAAGCCATAATGGAAGCCAGCGCCTGTCTGCTGATAGATGACAACATTAACCACATGCTTGAAGCGATGCTGGCGACAAAAGCCCTGCATTTTCAAGTTGACATCATCGGCCACTTCGCGCACCCACTTTGTAGCATCTCCCGGCTGGTATGTCTTGCCTGTGGTTACAAAAAAAAAAAACAATATTAAACCGGGTTTTAGAATTAAGATGAACTTACCTTTTAGCTTGGTACTTAAGACGCGATCGACCATAAAACGTATGAATTGTAATGGAAACTTGCAACCAAAAGCCGGTCCCATACTATACTCATTATAGATGGTCACATCAGTGGCCGGCTGTGCCTCCGAGTGTACCTTTTCCGAATCAGTATCCGAATCCACATCACTCCTTGCACTTGCCACCGATTTGATTTCCTGCACATTCTCCTCACTGGCTTTGGTTTTGTTGGATATCGTTACACGCTGGATGCTGCGAGACTTACGTTGCGCTCCAGAATTCGCCTTTGCACGGTTTACATTTATCGATTTGGAACCCGGCATTTTGTCGGATATTCAGTTGGCAATTTGTGTGCTTTCTATTCAGCCCTATTACTTACTAACAGACTACACAATGCGATCTATGCTAAAATATCGTAGCATGTATTTCAAAACTGCTTTGTTTTTTTTTTTGATGTAAGACATTTTTGTGCTGTGCTCACATTAAAAATATTTGTATAATATATTCTTGGTTTACAAGTCGCAAATATTTTTTCAGCCTTCAAATAAAATAAACTGAATGTGCAAAAACTGACTTGATCTTTAAAGGCATCCTTTTATTGTAGTGTTTCAATTTAACATGACAAATATATTATAAAAACCCTCTTAATTTATTAATTCAGTCTTAATCGATCTTTAAATCGTATTTCTTGAGTTAAGGCTTGAACTACAATCAGTCTAACTGTCAAAACTGAACTTATTATATTTTAAGTTATAGTTTTAGGTTCTAGATTTATTTGCGGCTTAGATTTTGTTTTAGATACAACTAAAATATATATATTTTTAAAAATATATCTTTATTGACCATTTATCATATTTCTGGATTGAACTACAATAAATTAGTCATAACTGAACTAATTGTCTCAAGTAATCCTTATTTGTGAGTACTTTAGCTTATAGATTAAAAAGCGTTTCAAATTCACATTAAAATTATAATATTTTATTATTCTTTATTAACCTAGACTAAATTATTATTATTATTTTCCCTGCAAACTTATTTTTCACATATTCTTGCTCCTTGTTTGTAACCTTAATTCATATTTTTGTTTCTAATAAAAACATTTAAGTGGAAACTAGAAACCGAATACAATTTTGAAAATATTCAATACTTTGAACGTTTGCGCAATCGTCGCCTTTTCTGCGCTGTCGCTTGCGGGTCGCGACAGTTCGAGCTGTCATCCACAGATGGCGCAGGCAACATATCCACGTCGTCTGCATCATTTTGGAATTTACGCAACTTACGCAGGCAGCAACAATTGCGTAGGGCGCGCATAAAAAGCTCCATATTCTGATTGAATGTAGTGAAATTATGCTCATCGATGTCGCCGCCACGGGCGCATTTCTCGATGGTCACCTGGGCATGGAAGAGGCATTCGCTGGCATAGCCCAGCGTCTCTTTGAGAATGTAGATCTGTTGCTTCTTCTTCTGATGCATATGCAGATAGCGGGCACAGAGTGTCTCCAGCTTGCGCTGCTCACTACGATAATCATCGTACATGGAATCGTATTTTCCACGCAACACTTCCAAGTCGCACTTCAGCAGCTTCAATGCCTTATCCTTCTTGGCCAGCTGCCGATGGGTTTGACGATTTGAAGAATTCAGTTCTTCGTATCTGCAAAGAAATTAATTAAATTTATATTGTGTACAAGAAGGATAGGCATGTCGAAAGCATTTATTATTTAATTTTAACATTTATTATTAGTGTTGTTAATAGAATAGAATTTTATTTACCAATATAGAACTTTATAGGAAAATTTAATTTTATCAGGATAAACGAAAGCAGATATGGAGAAACGATGATGTAACGGAGAAAGAGGAGGAAATGAAAGTTAAGAATTTGTTCGAAAACGTGAAATAAATGTTGTAATTATAACAAATATAGGGTTTGCTTAAGGTAAAACTTGTTAGTTCACAACATAGAAAGGTGAAGCTAATGCCAACTAAATTAGAAAAAGTATTTATGCTGGCGATAATTAAAATAATAATCAACTTCTGTAGAAACGTTGAAGATATTTAAATATCTACGAACAAATTATAAATCAGTTTCAACCATTCTAATTTAACAAACGCATTTTAGCCATTCAAATATATAAATATTTTTATATACTTACCGCTGCTGCATAAGCAATGGACTAATCGATCCATGGAACTCGTCCCTAGAATGCAGCCGTATCCCGTTCCAGAGTTGTGTTTCCGGTTCACTGTCGCTACTGGACTCGGTGTCGACGCCACGGAGCAGTTTAACGAGTCGATCATTGCGCTGTTTCTCCGTGTCCAGCGAGAAATTGAGCTCGTGAATCCGCTCCGTTTGCCGCTCAACTGCCATGCGCAACTGGAACTCGTGCTGTTGGTCTTCGTAGAGCGTGTGCTCCAGTTCGCTCACCTTGTCTAGGATGAGCTCAACCGTCTGCTTGTAGGGTTCACGGCGTTGATTGATCTGTGCAACAGCTTGGGCGAGACGATCCTCCTTGGCGGTATCTCGGCTGCTGATGCTGCTCGACGGTGCTAAGAGAACCGATGGAGTAGACGAACTTTCACTGGGCGTTTGCAGTTGCTTCTTGGAGCCCAAAGTTATTCTCAGACTATTGCTCAAGCTTCTGGCTAAGGCGCCCAGGTTCATCCTGACCTCTCAACTGGTGTTCTGTGGTGTCCTTTGTCGTGTGTCGAAAGTTCGCTCTATTTTATTCGCTTTGTTTGTTGTTGTGTTTGTATTTTTACTTGTACTTGTATTTGTATTTGTGTTTGTATTTATACTTGTATCTGTATTTTGTATTTGTATTTATACTTGTAGTGTGTGCTGTCAGCGTCGCCTGCTTTGTAATCTTTCTCTCTCTGTTGATGTCTGGACCCAAGCTTGTTATTCTACCCATTGATAATTTGGTAAATGGCATAGTGGTTTTGTTCAAGTGTTTGTAACAGGAAGAAAGAAATGCATCTCCGATCCCATAATGTATTTATATTCTTGATACCTATAGATACCTTCAGTTAGGAATATAAGCCTCTTATAACTTGTTGCTTCATTTTATCGAAAGCTGCACAAATAGTCTCCGATCACAATAGGAGCAGAGGAATCTAATTAATACAAACTATGCATATAAATTGTATTGATCAACTCGTCAAATTTCATCATCAAATTTCATATGAAACACCAAAGTTATGGTCAAAAATGTATTCTCATATCGATATCAGTTTGCTCGGTTCTAGGGTATATCGTAGTCGAGCTAAACTAGTTGGCAATCGTAGTCAGGTAGGCAGACAGGCAGAGAGGCAGGCACTCTCCATATGGTTGGGCAAACTTTTTAAATTGGTTTCAGTTTTCACACCTTACACCCAAAACAGTTAGTTTCCTTGGCACTCAATCAAAGTTTTACCCAAGTGCGTTCGCTTTCCCCCCTCTTTCTCTTTCTCTGTTTCTCTCTTTCTCCGTGTGCTGCGCTTGTTAGTCGTGCGTGAATTGCCGTTAGTAAAAGGGAATAACTGTGTATGAGGTTAGTACACTTATTGCATTTTTATGGTTAAAAGTTTTTGTGCCTCTCAAAGTGAGTCACTGATTGGAATCGAAACGGAAGGAGTTGAACAAGTTGATTGCGTCAATTTCAGTGCATAACGAAATGAGCATACATAAAAAACGACTAGCAAGAATTACTTGAATTTAACTTTAACACATAACCAGCAAGGTTGAAAATAAGATTAATCGTATCTATATTTATATATTTATCGACGCATTTTATTATTATTTATTTGCTTGTCTAAATTACCTAGTTTCGGAGCCGCTTTGTTGCCAGTGTGTGCAACAATATACCATAACTTCATATATGCACTAATATTAATCAAATCTAATCTCGAACAACTTATAAATCAACGACTATAGGTAATAAGATAATAGATTTTTGTTTTGTATCTCAAGCGCGAACGCTAATTTACGACGAATACAGAAAAAATATAACAAACTAATTTTGTATGAAGTAGAGTCACAGGTATACTTATTATACTTATTCATATATGTACAAAACTGCTGTAGCGCACTAAAAATTTCATCAAGCATAACCAGAAATGTAATAACTTAGGTGCGCGCACTCTTTTCTCTTTGTCGCTCTTTCTTTGTCTCTCGCAAACCCACGTTGATAAGCTGTGATAGCTTTTGTAACAGCTGAGTGCGACGTGAGCTTCATTCAGTTGTGAAGCTTTGTCGGCGCTGGCAGCTGTCTCTCTCTCCCCGGAAGGGCAAGCTCAATTGTAACAGTTAAGAAATCAACTCAAATAAATCAAAATTAAACACACTATGTTTTTGTCGCAGTTGTTGTTTGCTATTGTTGTTGCTCGTGGACAATGTCTCGACTAATTGCGGCTGCTCGTGGTCTGTTCAGGCGCCATCCTTTTGTGTCCAACAGCGCCATATATGGCAGTCTTTATGTGGGAGCAGAATTTACTCAGCAATATGTCTCCAAGCGCTGGCTTCCGGTAAGCGAAAAGAAGTGCATTAAAATCATACATATTTAAGGGTTAATTCAATTTATGTGTCTGGCAGCCACCAAAGGAGCGTAAGGACATCGATTATGCAACTGTGGGGCGTTATGCTGTGATGGGCACTGCATTTTATGCACCGTCACTCTACGTTTGGTTCGTCTGCACTCTGTTTATAAATTTGAGTACAAGCTATAAAACTTCACTCATCTTATTAATCCGAACCATAAATATTTATATAAATGACACCCAATTGACATACACACACACATATATACACACACACTTTTATTACCATCTGCCATTGAAACTTTTGAATGTTTTTGTTTTGTTGTCTTCTTCGTTTCGTTTCGTTTCGTTTCAATCAACTTGTTTACTATTTGTAAAAGCTGTCACAGCACGTGTATGCCATTTAAGAGAATGATATCACAGCACTCATTCGCCTATACCTACTCACACACACACACAAATACGCACACACGGCTTCACTTGCTCGCTCTCTTTCCTTTTTCTCTTTAGCAGCACCGGCAAAAGCCATGGAGCTTTTGGGTTTTAAAGCTCCACTGCAATCGAGCACACTACGCACCATAACATGAGGCATATATGTATGTGCACGCAATTATGTCAGATATATGTAAGTGTCGGTCGAATGATAAACACCACACGATACACAAATCTACATAGACATAGATACACGCAAGAGCTGAATAATGTTCACGTTTTAAATGCAAAATTACACTAACTCACACATCACCATTCACATTGCCATAGCTGGTTGACATCTCATTCCGTGTCTCTGTCTCGCTTTCTCTTTTTGTGCACTTCACTGTATATTGACTTGTGAGAAATCCATCCTAGGTATAAGTGGCTAGATGGCGTTTTTCCTGGAACCATGAAGACAACAATTCTGAAAAAATTGTTTCTTGATCAGTTTATATTGACACCATATTGCCTGACAATATTCTATACTGGTAAGCACAGCCTAAACTTCTAAAAGTGTTTAAAATTTACATTTAAATACATCAATTAAATACATCAATTAGTTTACTTCTTTTAAGAAATTGGATTCTTGACTTTTATTTAATTTTGATTTCTTATATAAATAGTTCGATTTATTGGACTGATTAACAATTTGACATTAAATTTGACTTATTATTCTATTTAAAATTTTTAATTCAATTATCAAGATACATAATTGGTCTAAAATTTATATATTTAATTTTTTTTTTTAAATATTTATTTACAACAAAATTCTTTATCAATATACTAAAGTTTAAATAATAAAACATAACAATTTTATTAATTAATCTACATATCTTTAAGTTATTTCTAAGCTCGATTTGATTTATTAGTAAATGTTGTGTGTTTATTCGTTGCATTAGGTATGTCAATTATGGAGGGATCTGAGGATATTTTTCTGGAATTGCGAGAGAAATTCGTACCCACTTTTTTACGATCGTGTATTTTCTGGCTGCCTGCACAGGCCTTGAACTTTATGTTCATAGCTCCACGTTTTCGTATTATCTATATGGGTATTTGTGGCATGATTTGGGTAAATATTTTGTGCTGGATAAAGCGCCAGAGTTTGGCCGCAGACAGCATAACAACAACAACAACAACCACAACAATAACCACAGCAGAAGCAGCATCAACAATGACACGGCAAGGACAACAGCCACAACAAAAACAACAGCAACAACAACAACATCAACAGTAGCAACACCAATGTCAAGGCGTGATTAGATTAGATAGTAGCTTAACACATTCACATACATAAGTGTGTTTATGTGTGTGTTGAATATATATATATTTTTGATATGGTGCAAAGAAGATCTAGCAAATAAATACATACCAAATGCTGGAAATGTATGTGCATATGTATTATTTAACCTGGGTAACGAACACAGTGCGTATGATTGATGTTGTTATAAAAGGAAACCCATCAATTATTACTTATATATGCTGTTTGTTTGTTTGTGTGTGTTCATCTCTCTGAGTTTGTGAGAGCATGAGAATGTGTCTGTGCTTGTGTGTGTGTGTGTGGCAAGTCACTTTGTGTGCTGCGTGAGTAAACGTGTTTAATTGTGTGCGTATGTGCGTAAATGTTTCATCAATATTTGGTACACAAACAACATCAACATTAACGCACAGAGATGGCAACTATTGTGTACTATACCAAATATAATATAATATATCTAAGTAAATTAGTCGGCAAAATAATGTCCTAGTGCATTTACAACTTAGAGATGAGACAACACATCAGCAACATGCCGATTCTACGAAACTATCGCTTAAAGTTCTGGGAGGTTGTTCAAAATCAGAAATGGAATGTGTTCAATAAAAATGAATTCTGTAGTGTAGGAAAATATATCCATACCTAACAGAATATTTTGTTGTGAACTTTAAGTTATGAAGAGAAACCATTATTTTGTATACAGGTATCTTTTGTAATCGTTCAGCATTCCAAAAATGTTTCGAATAATGGAAAGTGCATATAAAAATGAATATATAAAAACAAGAAACTTTACAATATCAACAATAATTAGAAATTATAAGAATTATAAGAATCCAATATATTTTGTAACTGTTATCAGTTCATTTTCTAAAAAAAGAAGAAAATGTATCGAATAATTAGGAAAATAGTGGTTTATATATAGTTAACACCGCTAACTTGAATATACCGCAATATATTGTCCATCACTAGGAAGCAGATGAGTTCCCATTTGCTGCTGGATAGCTAAACTAATTAGACGTTGCGTGCTTTATGCCTGTCTGCTGTATTCCCCAACTTCTTCTTGATGTTTCACTCCGTGTCCATCTGCGTCTGTTTAACTTATTGCTGTCTATTTAAATTGCAATTTGTCAATATGCGTGTGTGTGCGTCCACTAGCCTCCCCGCCCCTTTTCCCCACCCACAACTCAACATCACTCCGTGCTCGCACCTTTGCCACGTAACCCTGTCTCTGTCATTGTTTTTGTGTGCTTCTCTATCTGATTCCATGGCCGGATTAAGGCTGGGCATACAATTAAACTTCTTGTACAGTCATTAACAGCACATAACTTGGGTCAGCCTCTTCTTGGAACTAAACTTGGCAGACGTAGCGCCCTAACCGAATCGCCCCACCCCACATCCAACTGAACAGAGAACAAAACAAAAACAACACAAAGAGGGGCGAATGGGGACTAAGCCATTGCGGCTGCCCGTCTCCTTTGGGCCAACCCCACCAGCCAAGCCAGCCCCGCTATCCCCGCCTGCCGAGTGACTTTGACGTAGAAAACGTTCGCTGGTACTTTTTATTTACATCCGTTTGTTTGTTCAAAGCGGAAAATTAATTCCATCTTGGCTTGTTTCCGTTTATCTTGGAAAACGTATTCCTCGTCGTCTATGAGTCGCTTTCTCTGTCTCCCCCTCTCTCTCTCTCTCTCTCCCACTCTTTTGGCCCCTTCCTTTGCTTTTTGCTTTGTTGCTCCTTTACTTTTATTTTCGGTAGCCTCCAAACTGCGAACCTGTGAATTCTGCTGACCAACTGAAATTGCCGTACCGCCATTTGGCCCATTCCATTTTTGGTATTTTATATCTGCGTCTATTTATGTACTTCAATTACTTGCGGACTCGTTCTGGGCACTTTTTAGTCCAGTGCAGCCTAGAATTGTGGTATTAGAATACTGCCATTAGGTTTATTAGCCAAAATAATGGGTATATGAATTTCTATCAACATTTATTTTATGTTCTTACGAATTATATTTGCAAGCACAATATTCTTAAACTCTAAAATCTTTTAAGCTATTTACGATAAAAATAAAACTTTTTAGAGTGCTTTGTTTAAGGCTTATCTCAGCATATATTTTTTTTGTATTTTATGTGTTTATTCTTTTATTAACTATATACAATCAGTTATACAGTTAATTCCATGTTAACATATACTTTAAGAAATATTAAAACTACACATATTTACTTAAATTTCTATAATATACTTTACTTTACTTACTTAATACTTTACTTAAAATCATGCCATTAAATTTCTATATATTTTGAATCTTGTTTTTAAATTTTATTTGTTATTTTTAACTTTACTTTAAGTTGTATTAATTAAACAATTTAAGTTTTATTAAAATCGTAAAAAAAAAGTTTGTTTGACTTGATGTTCAGTGAATTATTATAATTATGGACTTGTTTATATTTTCTTTTGGTAAGGTCAACTTTTCAAAATTTTTTCTTTTCATTTCCTTTATTATATTTATACGCTGTAGATACAAAATACAAATAGGGCAACTGCATGCCAAAATAAAAATTTCTTGATGTGCGATTTTAGCTGTTTTGGACTATTTAACTATTAATTATAATATTCAATCTCAGATATTTATTTAGATTGAAAAATTAAACTTTCAATCTTATTTCCATTACTACCAATTTAAATTAACTTACATTTGTAAAATATTATATATTATAAACACATAAGTTTACTGCATTTTCTGTTGCTAGTAGACCAGGTCAGATTACGGAGTATCTTCAAGTCGTGTAATCTGTTTGTATAATTGGTATATTTTTAGCTCTCTGCCTTGTGTCTGAAGGAGGGGCGGGGATGCGAAACTAAGAAACCTCGGACCGTATCGTCCTATTCTCACTATCACACGTATATTAAATTAAAAATTAATTTACAAAAACAAACAGAGTTATGCCGACGAGGGAGGAGGGCGAAGAAGTAGCTGAAGCTGAAAGAACTGACGAGCATAAGAAGCTAATACTTACTAATGCTGCTTCATTTGATTCAATTACCGGAAGCATTCAGCCAGCTGAGAATCACTTCTGGCCGGCAATCTCTTCTGGCTGTGTGTTTATCTTGTGCTACGCGGCACGAAGCACACAACTTGTTGTAATTACCGAGACCAAGACAAATAGAAAATGGCGCAAAAACGAGAAATTAATCAGCGAGGCGACTCGACGCGACGCAACGTAACGTGGCGTTGTCGGGACGGGACGGGCCGGGGCGAATCGGGGCCGTTTGTTGTAGGGGCGCGCTGATGGCGGGGGCGTGTTGCCACGGATTTGATGGAACTGGACGTAATGTGAAGCGTTTGGCAAATATGTACACCCAGACTTCCATAGACGGTGACTGGTGTCCAGTGTTGTTTGCTCAGTATTTGATGGTCATGACGGTACTTTCACACGCGCGCTGCCCGCCGCATTATAATTTTAAACTTCCCAGTGAGAAAACGTACAACTCCTGCCCCAAAAAAAAAAGATACCCACACCCGTATGCCAGTTACATCCGTAGCGCGAACGGACCCCCGGTGCGGCACATTTGTTCTCCGGCATGTGAAAATTGATTGCTGTTGTTCATAGCTGCGGGATATGGCCAAAGTTTTTAAGTTCCTCATGCCGCGTCGCGCTCCCAGGCGCCCAGTTCCGTTCTTCATTTATCCACTTGGTGTTTGTATTGCTGTCGTTGTTGTTGTTGTTTCGGCGCTGAAAAGCTGAAAACAATGCGCATTCCGCTTGCGGCTCTCCTGCGCCTTCAATGGTCCTTTTTTTATTGTGCTTTTTTTTCCTTTTTTTTTTTTTTGTATTATTAAGAAAGTTTTATATAAGTATTTTTTTTGTCGGTTTGGCTGGGGTTGGAGAATATATTTACATTTGGCAGTTGGCTGCGTTAAGCGGCTTGCGTTGCCATGGTGGCTGGTGGGTGGCGACTGGTTTTGGGGCGTGGCATTCATGGTAGCCGGTCAAATACTGTCTGCTGGTATTGAAATTCTTAATACTCTGTTACCTTGCCATGTAGACAATTTGATGTGCACCATTTTATAATTAAAGAAAAGTGCAGCAGAAACAAACACAAAATACAAACCAACACACAAAAAAATAATGGGATTACAGTTGGCATGGAACCGTTTGACTTAAAGCCTTAAGCAGTATATATTTTTACGCAATAACGACTCATATTCAATTGTAAATGATTGCAAGTGCTCTTTTGTTTTATTTTAATTAATAAAAAAGATTGTTTCTCTGTTTTAGAAAGCATTTAATTTTTAATGAAATAAGTGCTGTAGAATTCACATATCAATATTGATTCGATTGCCTTGAAAGAGGAAACGTGCTCACATCTTCTTTTAATTGCCAGAATTGTTGTTTTCAACAAGTTTTATTTCGCTGTGTATGGGAAAAATCTTCGGCAAACAATTTATCTGCTGAGAATTGCTTTTCGTTTGCCAAAGTTGGTGAAAGTCA
This sequence comes from Drosophila fungiperda, assembly GCA_035042345.1. Classification (NCBI taxonomy): domain Eukaryota; kingdom Metazoa; phylum Arthropoda; class Insecta; order Diptera; family Drosophilidae; genus Drosophila; species Drosophila fungiperda. The sequence continues at coordinate 2,104,882 of JAWNLM010000021.1, forward strand.
AGCGAATGGCGATTAATGCGATTAAAATTAAAAATAAATTACTTGTAAAAGAATATTGATCGAATTTTGCTTCATGTAATTTTCGATGGTTTGCAAACTACATATTTAATAAATAACTTTGAAAAATACGCTTCTTTAAATAAGCTTCCATTTTTTATAAGTTATTTATTTTATATTTAAGTTATATTTTATTATCTAAATATATATCTTATTTAGATAATGGTTTTTGTTAATCTTTTAAATAAATTTGCATTTTATTTATTCTACATTAAATATATTAATCAAAATTAGTACTAATATATCTCCGGGGCCATGCTGCGCAAATGTGTCGAAAGTTGTCTGGAAAAACGTTGTGCATAGCAATTTGGGAAAAGAAAGACTTGCTTTTGAGTATCTGATGGAATGTGGAGAGCGTGACAGAGCAGAGAGTGGTCCTGCGACCTGACATTACATTTATGGCACGCATGAGGCACACGCAGCGCATCCGGTTGTGGCAACGCGGAGACTGGGTTGCGTTGGGGTGTGAGGAAGGGAGGGAAAGGGCAAACAATTGCGTGGTCGGCAGTTTTTGGTCTGATCTGCAGCAGCATAAAATGCCATCAAAATTTACCACGCACAACACACACACACAAAAGCAAACACCTGCTGGTAACCCCATCAAAAGCGCACGTAAATAAATAAAAAATAAAAATAATAATAAAAAAGGTTGCCAAAACGATGCGAGAATGTTGTTGTTGTTGTTGTTGTTGTTGCCGTTGCTTCTTGTTTGCTGCTGGTCTGGCAAGGAAGTTTGTCTCCTGTTTGACTTTTGCCTTTGTGTGCATGCAAACGCATAATCAGGCATAAGCAAAACACAGACACACACACACACACACACAGAGGACACGCACATCCTTCGCATATCCTGCGCTGCTTACATTTAATTTCACCTTCAACTCTCTCACCTTTTTTTTTATTTTATTGTTGGCGACTTTCCCGCCAAGACGCCATCATCGCAGTTGTTGTCGTCTCCTTTTGCTTTTTTGTTGTCGTCTGTGCATTTGACAGGAAAAATTAGTTGGCTACGAAAACTTTTGGCCTCGACCAAACGACACAACAGACGACCATTCAATGGATATGCTGTGTGTGTGTGCTCTCTGTGTGAGTTTGTGTGTGTAGTGTTAGTGTGTGTGCAACCTTCCTTTTGCCCGGTAGTTGTAAAATGTTTTGCCCAAAAACATAAACAGGTGTTGCTACCTATATATATTTTGTTGGTATACTCAGCAAAGCCATCCTATGATAAAGCTGTGCATATTTGTAAGAGATGAAGAGATAGACATTTAAATTAATTAATACATTTAATTAATAAACCTCCTTTTCCATATTGTGGGATTGCAATTAGTTTTCTACACAAGTTTTTATATACTGTTTTTTATTTTAATCTCTTTGGTTGCCTTAAGCTGGTAATTTGATGCTTCATATTTGTCTCTTAAACAGTATTCATCATCAAAATTAACGTACCTATTGTAGCAACTTAACTAAATTATATTACTTTCAAACAGGACTGTTTACTATTCGTTATTCGTTTTTAAGCTTTCGATCTCACCAATAATATCGATTTATATCGATGTCATATGTTAAGCACACAGTAGCTTATTATGTAATAGATGTTATGTAACAGACAACTTTACAGTACAGTACTACACAAGTATACGGCTACACTGTTATAAAAACCAGTAAAAAAGAATCTTGAAAAATGTTTAAGACTTATAAGTGATATATTAGGTTTCAACGCAATTATTTTATGAAATATTTCACAACAATATATATATATTAATTTTTTTTCTTTCTTTTATTTAAAGTTTAATATTAAAGATAATTTCTAATTAAACGAAATCTATGTTTTACTTTTTGTATATTTTATAAATAATAAATGGATTAAATATATGTAAAATTGAGTAACATTTGCCTTAATTTGAATACTCTTTCTTTAGAATATATCTTTATTTATGTCAAACGAGGGCAAATTTCAAGTTATAGGGTATGGCGGGGTTAAGCATTTCCAAGCTAAGTGTCTTGTTGACGCTGCGTGTGGCAAGCCGCACAATATGTTGCTTTCTCTACTCGTAACGTGTTTTCGGGGCCCCATGTCTGTTTTGTACATAATCCGCTGGCCAAAAACCTTTCGCCCGTACTTTAACGTGCTTGCGGCCGGGTCTGCAGACATTTCGTAACTGTTCGTTCGCTGGCTCGTTCCGTTCGTTTGCGCAAAAGTTATTAAACTTAATGCAGTTTAATTGACCTTTTTCGCAAAAAGTTTTGCGACGCCTGCCGTTGGCAGAATCAGCAGTAATAGCAGCCAGCAGTAACAGCTCGAGCAGCAGGGAACTCACCCCCATGCGAGCTGTTGTCCTGACTGCTGCTCGACATCCTGCCAGCAGGTAGTGAAGTAGACGACGCTGAGCGTTACTCGTTTTGCTTTGCACATTATTACTTTTAATTACGGCTTAAACTTATTGACTGGAAATTTTAATATGTTATTTATTTACAATTAACGCCCCAAAGAATGCTTCGCGTACAACTGGGCGTATGATTTATGCGATTGGTTGCCCACACACACACAGACCCACTATTAAGCAGGCAGTGTGTGTGTGTGCAGGGTGTGAAAAACTGTGAATTTTGCAACAGTTGGCACCAATTTTCCCCTGTCCATCGTTTTGTCTAATGTGTCGTCCGCATTTGGTTCGGCATTGAAATGAGTGGGAAAATTATTTATGGGGCTCATTTGATGCGACAGCTTTTTGGTCAATTGTTGGTTACGGGGCTAAGGGATTGACATCTGATTGGCAGGGTTTGTGGATTTGGACGTGTGAACTAAACAGCAACAGCTGTGGGCAAATATTTGGAAAGCGCAATTTTAGTTGTTGTTGTTGTTGTGAAATCAATGTCGATAAATTACAATTAAAGTTCGTAATTGCTGGCAAATCATTTCAGTTAAGCTTGAAATGATTATTTATGTTGAGCTTAAAAAGCAGCTTGTGTATTTTTATTTAACAAATAATGCCTGGAAAGTAATAAATATTTCCAATAATTATTAATCATTGCAATAACTAAACTTATAATTGAAGAATGGTCTCTTAATGAATGTCATGATTTAAACTTTAACTTTAGGCGAATTTAAGTAAGCGATTCCAGCATTAAATGTTGGCATTTAGTTAAATTATTTTCATCTGACAGCTTCCATTACAACCACAGGGCACATACATAACATTTTTAATGGCAATGCCCAGAAGCATGCTTTTAATTTTTACTCTCTTATGCAAGTCGACTTCAGATCGGGATAGCTGCCACTTTCTTATTACTATCCCTGTCAACCGACTGCAGCACTGCCCCTGATAAACAGCACAGAATAAAGGAGAATATTGCAGAATAGAATATTTCCCTCCATTCTGCGTTCTATACATATTTTAATTTGTTAATTACTTAAGCTTGCAACGGCAGCTAGCAGCAGTAAATTCATAAACCGAATAGCAACAGCCGTAAAGTAATCAGCATATACAGCCCAGGCCCAAGCGCCACAAGACTCCGGACTCCTGACTCCGGACTCCTGACTCCGTTTCAGTCTCAACGCCAGCTTCAACTTCAGCTTCAGCCCTCTGAGACTGAGACGCATGCCATTAAGTAAAAAAGTGTTGCCTACATTGAGGAGGTGGCATCCCCCCTTCTGTAAGACATCAGAAACATATTAGCAGGCAAGTTAAGCAGCCAGAGGAAAAAACTCTGAGCACACACGCATTGCCAGCAGCAGGGACGTTTCTGCTAAGGCGAATCGCCTAAAATCATTGTGGAGCCATTTATTAATCGAAATAAAGATTACTTTAAATAGTAAGTAGTTAATAATTTATACTTTAAATAGTAAGTAGTTAATAATTTATAAATTTATTTTGGCTTTATCATTTATTGAACTTTCCATAAAACTAAAATTAATTTGAAATACATTTTGGATTTAGTGGCCTATTTATATTAATCAATACAATTTTTGATGAAATTTCCAATTTTGCAAATTTGTATAATATATTTTTTAAGGATGCTTGGTGAAATTTTCCTGTTGTATATTAATATATTTTATTTGGATTGCAAATTTTATTACTAACATTTCTTTTTAAAGTATTTTTAATTTAGTGGTCGATATTAATATTTTTTATATTTTCTTCTGAGGATCTTCACCGTATTCTCCGCTTTTAATAATCTTAATTATCCCGTGTTGTGTGTTATCCGCTCCTGTTAATTCTGTTCTTCTTTTATGCGCTTTGCGCTTAATGAGTATAAATGAGCTTGATTGCATATTTCAAGGCGTGTGTGTGTGTGTCTGTGTGTGAATGTGCGTGCGTGTGTGTAAGTTGTTATTTAATAGCCTGCATATGGCGTTGTAAAAGTTTTCATTACACAAACAGCAAGAGGAACAACAACAACAACAATAACAATAACAAGTCAACGAGATGAGGCAATTTACAAGCTGCAACTTATTGGCCTGACTTTTAAGCGTAGTTAACACGCGGCGTATGCGTAATGCAGGCAAACAGTCAACCAGGCAGCAGCCCTTGGCGACTGCAACCCAATTGAATACAGTTGCTCGTAAAATGCTTAAGCACCTGCTGTTACCTGTGCAGGCTAAACGAACGACTTCTTTTTCCGCGTCGAGGTTAAGTTCTGAGTCTGAGTCAGAGTCTCAGTCAGACTTTGAATGCAGCTCCACTTAACGCTAATTTGCCGTTTTACTGTCGACTGATTTTTGAACGTTGCTGAAATTCATTTTTTTCCCTTTCTTCGTTCCTTTTTAATGCCCTTGCAGGGAATATAAGAAAATCCGTTGATAAATGAAAAAATATGAAACTGCATCGATGAACTCACGTTCGACCTTTTTAATGAAGAATTAGTAACAGTATATGTCAAGCATCCGAATTGTATTATGAACAAAAAAGCGTGATCAAAATCGGCAAATAAATATAAAATATAAATTATTACTCTTCGCTGAAAGATATAAAAGTGATTTGGTGAGCTTTGCTGATCATTTGAAACAGCTAAGAGTATTTAATCTTCGTCAGCCAGAAGTTGCCGTTAGGATATAGTTATGAAGCTCCAAAAACTCAGTTGGAACTCTCGCCCTTTGCCTAGCAATTTTGGGTAAAATTTCATCTGCGGTTGATTTTGATTGTGAAAGGATTTGCCAAATTGCTGTTTGCAACGGTGCGGCAAAAAATCAAAGGGATTTTACAATACCCAATACATGCTCACATCTCTGTACACTGATGTTTGTATGCTTTTGCATGTGTGAGCGTGTGTATGAGTGTGTATTTTGTGTGTGGTTGTTGTGGACTGAGTGGTGCGTTGTGGGTGTGCGGCTTGTGGTCCATGGGCGCCGTCTCACAATGGGCCCCAAAACTCCACCAATTTGCAGTTACCCCCTACAGACCCCACCTCCCCCATCAATTTGGCTGGCAATGCGTTTAAACAACAGTTTAACAGCAGTTTGCCAGCCTTTTGTTATTGGTGAGGCTTTTGCTTTTGCTTTTGCATTTTGCCTTTGCTCATCGATGCAAAGAGTTTTTGCGTCAGCTTCCCTGCGATTTATGGAAATGGTGCAATATTTTGAAATGGTTGAATTTGTGGTTGGGAGAGAAGTGGATAGATTTGGACAATTGTTGTTCTTTTATTGTTTTCAGTTCGTTTATTTGTTTTTTAGTTTGGGTATCTGTTGTGCCTTACTCCACTCAAATGCCTAAGCCTAACATACTAGAATTTATTTGTATCATATTTGCAAGTTTTTAAGAAATAAATGTACTATGCATACATTTAATACAATAGAGCTGTTTTCATAAAAATCTGCAAAACAAACTTCCCATCTATTTGCTTTGCTTTCTGAAGTAATCGTGGCATTAAAAATGCAAATGTTGGATTATCAACGGCCAATTGAGCTTTCACCATTTAAAACATACAATATCTCAAAGCTATTATTTTATAGTTGAAATCATTTAAAAATGATTCAGATTTGGATAGCTTTGTTTCACATTTTATATTTGCTCAATATTTTTAAGCTCTGGTTCATTCATGTGTAGATTTTAACTGAATAGTGTAAATGATGCAATTAACTTAAACATTTTGTGCTGATATTTACAGTCGGTTCTTTAATTTTCCACATTTTCATAATCTGCGATTAATTGTTTATCATTTTATCGCACCATTTTCTCTGGCAGTCAGCATTGCGTATACTTAATAAGCCGCCTTTTGTTGGCATTTTCTGAACTATAACAAAATTCCGTTTTCATTGTTCAGCGTGATACTGCACTTTATTAAATCTGGGCTTTTATTGAAGCGCTGCGGACAGAACCAGCAGTTAGTTATTAATTTTTACTGCGTACGCATTTTAAATAATTATGAGCTGCAAATACTTTTACTCCGCCAACGACCCCGCCCCGCAAACTTCATACCACACCGCACCAGCATAATGCTGTAGTTATTTGTTTTGCCTTTGGCAGTGAATTTTGCAAAAATGAATCGCGCCTTCTTATTGCCTGAATTCCTTTTGTCCCTTTACATGGCAAAAAGTCAAAGGCATTATTAATAAATATTTATTTGATTTTCACAAGAAGAAAACTATGAAGAACAGAGTGAATAAAATGAGATACTAAAAGCGTAGAAGAAATTTTCAAGCCTTGAAGCTATTTAAAGACGGTTCTTGGCATTGTAGTTTTGCAAATGCAATCAAGCTCTCTTAAACTAAATCTTAGTTATGGAATAAAGATTTAAGGTAAATTAAAAAATTAGTTAAAAAATCTATATTTATTACTGCAATTTGTTGAATTTTTTTTCTTATTTGACATTTGTTTTATGATGTTTCAATCTTTTTATTAGAAAAAAGTTTATTTAAACTTAAGTAACGAGGTTTATAAATATTAACTAAAATACGTTTTATTATTCGAAGTTTTTATTTATTTATTTTAAATGAATTTCATTAAATCAAATGACTTTTATATGTTATTTTGATATATGCAATAGAAATTCAACAATTTCTGGTTCGATAAATTGAAATTGAAATCGATTCCATTTTTAATACTTGCATTCTTTTTGCTGTCATATTTTGTCCCAAGGCATCTTTATAATATATTCAAGGAAACTTATTGCGGCCTTTTTGCAGAGCTTGCGGCAGGCAAAATATCAAAGGATAAAAAATGAGTTAGCTGAAAGAAGGAGAGAGCAAGAGAACGATAGAGAGAGATAGAGATATATAGAAGAACTTCTAACAGCTGTTTTCATTTTAAGTTTTAAGCTACTTTACTGTGGCTCTTCCAGTTGGCGAACTAACGCCATTAGCTGGGCCATTGAGCGCTTTGTTGGCTTTCAATAAAATTTTCCATTAAAATGGCCTAGCTCTCAGTTCCTGTAGTCGTTTGCTGGATCGCACAAAATGCGTATGCATATTGCCAACTTGCAACTTGCTGTTGCCTTTGCTGCTGTTTGGTAACTGGCAGTAAATTTTAACTATTGCCAGCCCGATGACTATCCATTGCGGCCTTCACCCCTCCTGTATGTATGCCCAGTGCATACCGCCACAGTTAGTCAGATAAATGGCGGCTAGTTTTGCGTTTGCATGGCTAATGGAAATTTGCATCCAGTCGGCAGTGTGCACAAAATGCGCTAACCGTTTTTACGTTTCTACCATTTTTTGTTATTTTGTTTTGTTCTCCTCAAAATAGTTGATCAAATTGCAGCGAACGCTGAATGAGCTACTTTTGCCAAGTTTACAATATTTATTTCCACAAGAAGTTTTCATTGACATTAGTCTCTAATGGGATACAAAAAAGTTAAGTGCTGTGCGTAATAAAAGATTTATTCAACAAATTAATTTTATTTAAATAGAATTGTTTCATATTGTTGAAGTTGTTTAAATTGAATTAATATTGTATGAGCCATTAAACTATTTTTAATTTATCAATATTTTTACAATTTACTTTTTCATTTTGTTTTGCAAATTCAATAAACTTTTATTTGAGAATGTAAACTGCACAGTCAACGGGAAACCCGCATGTTCTGTTTTATGAGAGTTACACGAATTTTATATAATAAATTATATATATATATATAGAGATACTGGCTTATAAAATCATGAGAAGGGCATATTTTTGATCGTTGCAGCCGCACTTTTAAATTTCGGCCACTTAGTTTTGCTATTTGAATTGACTGTTGTTCAATGTGTGTATAAATCTTAATTATGTAGAATGCACATTTTCTAATTGACTACACACACACACATGCACTCACACACACACACACTCACACTGACAAAGACTGCTGCCTAGGCGGTTGCATATTACGTATACGTTATGTCAATTATATAAGAAAAGTGGCGGCCTGGTCATTTGGCATGGCATTTTTACGGGGGGGTGCGGCTGTTGTCTGTAGGCGCTTAATTTGTTTACCAGTAGTGACTATTGAGGCCTGAGCTGGTGCAGTGGAAAATGGCCGAGCAACCAACTGTTAAATTTACTATTATACGGGCTATTATCCTGCTCCTGGCTTTCATTATTATGCGATGACCCGCTGGCCATAGTCGAATTGGGCTGGGTAGGCGTGGCTCCATTGTCTATCCGCCTATCCGTCTGTCTGTCTGTCTCTCGGTCTCTCGGTCTGTATGTCTGTCTCAACGTCGGGCTGGTTGGCTGGCGCAAAGTTTATGCGCACATATGAGCTTTTAATTGCAATTTAATGGCCGGTCATTTATTATCTAGCGGCGACAACAACGACAACAACGCCAACAACAACGACACTGGTGACATTGTCCTGGCTATGCGAAAAAGGCATGCAACTTTGCACTGCGCCTTATGTAAATTGTACATAGTACTTTGATACAATATGTGCATATGTATATATATATATAAATTTTCGACATTAGCTGCAGCAAGTTGTATACATACAAAACATTTGACTCCTACTCCAACTTTACACACACGCTTAACAATGAGTTATATGCTTTTGCTTTTTGTTGTTTTAGTGCATCGAATGTTTGTGTGCATTAAGAAAATGTTTTGGGTCTTAACTATTTGCCCTAAAATGTATGCTATGTTATTTTTCTGGCATGCTTGCATAACTTAGAAATGCATTTCTATGTTTATATATCATATTTATGAGAGTTAAGATTTTGATTTTACTATACTTTTACCAAAAAAAATATATTTGACATACATTAACATAAAATTTAACTTTGACAAAAGGAAACAACTGTTTGTTTTTTTGGTAAAAAAGAAATTGAATTAATACTTATTTATTATTAATTTTAGCTATGCTTTGAGTATGGATATACCAGAAAACTATTTATTATTATACAACTTTAATTATTTTTTTACGATTGTTATGTAATTAGTGGGAAAAACTCGAATTATTATCCACTTTACAGAAACTATAATTATGAATTTTTTTATTGGTTTTGGTATATGTTATAACAATTGCATGAAATGATTTCACGATTAATGTTTATGGTATTATTATTATATAATATTGTCAGCAAGTATGAGATGGAATCTAAAAATAAATCGTTGCTCTAACATTTCTAATAATAACACCCATTTCGAGCTATTAACTTTGTACTTGTTATAACAATTGCATGAAATGATTTCCCGAATCACAAACCTCAACAACACGACCATTTTTTCACCGGCTCATTTGATATGCATTATGCAAGTACCTAAACACAACCCATAAACACATTCAAATATGTAAATGCCTAGGCGAGCGTGCTTAACCATTTTGAACTCGAATACATTTGACTTTTTGACGCAATTAAAACGCGCTAACATGCAAAACAAAAATATTTTTCCACATTTTGCAATTTTACCTGTCATTTTGTTGGATATGTTTATGGTGGCATGTTCATCCATGGTATTGGGGTAGGGGATATAGGGGATATAGCGGATATAGGGTATGTGTGCCAATATGTCGGCATGGGAGGTTCCATTGTTTGACACATTAAAATGTCGCTTTTCTCATTTAAGTCGCGTGCGGCTTTCAGTTTACATTTCAATTAAAGTTACATAACCCCAAACTGCAATAACAACAGCGTAAACGAGGAAGAGGTTGGAGGGATGAGGAGGCAGTTTAGCTCCCCCATACAGATGTCGTGATTTTGGCTTGGCATAAAAGTCAATTTCATGCATATTTCATCATTCGTGTGCGCTGCGTGATACGTACACACACCTACGCCCTTGCTAGGCCACGCCCACAGCCATACAACTATGGCTGCCCCCACTACCACACCAGACCCGCAGATTTTCAATATTTCATAAGTATTGGCTGTATGGCTGAAATAATCAAACGTCCCCCGAATATTACACTCTACAACAAAATATTTGCTTGAATTAAAAAACTTGGCTGAGTGCAAATACATTTTTAAATTAAAAACTTTAGAAAGTATCTATAAACGTAAAATACATAAAATAAATTCAAATATTTTGTTTGCTTTCTCCTTGTGAAGTGACACTATTTTTAATACAATAAAAAAGCTGCATTGAAAATAATTTAATAATTTCAAAAATTTAATATGAATAACAAACATTTAAGAGCTAATTAAGTAATTGCAAGCAAAATAAAATTGTACCTACCTACAGCATTTTGATGAAGTTTTTTAAAAATTATTTTACAATTCGACTTATATAATTCTTAACAAGCTGGAAAATTAATGGTACCAAAAATAGTTATCACTACAATTATTTACTAATGGTGTGTATTATGCATAACACAAATCACTGAAATATCCTATTGAATCTTTGATGTGTAATCATCCCCAGCTAATGTTATTATTCTGCATATAAACACCTTCTTGAATAGCACTAAAAATATTATATTTTATTTCTATAATATCAATTTATTATGACAGTTTTCTGCCCACAATTTTGTATTTGGAATTTGATGTGCGTATGTCGAAAATCAATGTTGGTCATCATAGTCATTCTTTTAAAGAGAATTTTTTTAATGCCATTGCGGTGGACATAATTCATGTTCACGGACATATTTCACATTGTTGGGAATCTTTTGTGTTTGTGGCATGAGAGGATTTTGTAGATTAGTGAGGTATTATTTAAAATTCTATTGCACCCTTAGCAATGTTATTCTCATTTGGTGGCAGACAAAAGATGAACATTTGTTGCAGAGTGTTTTTCACATCAGCGAAACACGCGCACACACATGCAAATGTACGCACACACATCAAACGGACACCGAGTTGAAGTTATTTTTGCAAATAGATGTGTGTACATCTGAATGCAGGATTCGGTTTATTAGATTCGTACAAAGGCACACAATATGTCGGCTTGTCTATTTGCCCGTCTGTCTGTCAATTTGCCCGGCTTTTGCACTGTGTGTGGGTGAGTGTGTGTATGAGTGTGTGTGTGAGTGTGTGTGCAGCTGCGGGCACATACTCTCTCTCGCTCACACACAGACACTGTTCCACTGTGGGTAAATTCAATTATTTTACACTGATATCGTCGTTTGTTTTTTGTGCGCCGCTTTTGTATTCATATTTATTGTACGGCATTTTAAATTGGTATATTTACATTGCTAATTTATACACAAACACACACATACACACAAATATAAATATATATATCAATTTATATATATATATATATATATATATATATATATATATGAGTGCCTCGTTGCATTTTGTTAGCATTTTACGGGTCGAAATTCGCATTTTAATATTCGCTATTCGATGGCAAAGCGGAGCAATTAATTGACAAAGTTCATTTTTAGCCACTCTTTTGCCCAATATGCCACAGAGATAGCAAGAGACAGAGTGAGTGAGTGAGTGAGAGAGAGAGAGAGAGAGAGAGATAGCACTAGAGATACAAATCTAAATACGATGCAATATTTAAACAATGCTCTCATGGACTTTTCTGATGTGGTTAGCCACGTTTTTGTCTCAGTACTTTCTCTCTGTGTTTGTGTGTGTGTGTGTTTTTGGATTGTTATTGGTTTTGTTTGTGGCATGTGACTGTCAATTGGTTGTGTAATGAAGGCCTGTTTTAAACTGTCCGGCCAGGCACTATAGCCATTAAGCATTTTGCCACTTTTTCGACTATTTTTCAATTTGCGTATGCTTTGATTTTGTGTTTGTATTTCCCATTTATGTGTTGCCATTGTGGTCATACATTTTACACTCGCAATTTGTGCGAATTTTAGTTGTTCACTGAGCGACACATGCTGCACATATTAAAAGTGTTTAAATAAACACAGCTTTTGTTAAGTCAAAATATTTGATTGTTAGGGAAGCTTTTTCATTTTTCATATAAACATAATATAATTGCTTTTCCTTTATAGCGTTTTACATTACTATAAATTTATTTGTCTAATTAGGTATTTTTTTTTTATTATTTTTAAATGCTTTTTTCCCAAATTGTGCAATGTTTTTAAATAATTAAATAAATAGATAATTATATTTGAGTTATTTAACATACTTATTTTATTTATTTATATTTGCAAAAATTCGAAACTACTTCCCTTATTCAATGCATGGAATATTTAATCGCATTAAGGTTTAAAGTAATGCAGTTATTTAGGTTTATTTATATGTACATAATAATACAGCATGTAAACATATTTAATATACTAATGGAGTAGGAAACGTTTTTATTTTTTGTGACTTTTACAGTTGCGTGTCCTCTGTTTCAGCTTACTATTCCGTTATGCAAAAAATATATCATTTATCTATTAATTATCCAGACAAGCACACCCAGTGATAAGTAAAATTCTTGCACGCTTCCAGTTCCTAAAATCGTTTAGCTAATCGTCGAAATTCGCTTTTTTATAGTGCCCATTTGTTCGTCTATATCTTTGTGTGTATATTTATCTTTTTTGCAGTTTGTCGTTAATTACACAATAATTTTGCACATGACGCGACAGAGAAATTCGCAGAGAATTTTTTTTAATCATTTTTTAGCATGTGTTGCTGTCGCTGACGCGCCCTAAAAAAGTGGCAAAAGGCGTTTTACTGCCACTAATGACGACATCTTTTAACACCCTGTACCGACTTTAAATGGATTTTTAAAGAAGGTATAGTTTGGTTTTGAAATACAACGAATCTCATAACATAATATTATGAGATACATATCATTAAATATATAAGAGATGACGAGGGATCAAGTCAGAAATAATTTAATAATTTTATTATTATAAGAAAATAATTATGTGAATATAAATTGGATTGGCGATGAAAACATCAAGTTAAAAATAGCTTCAAGCTACTATTTCTAATATTAAATTATAATGCTGTGTTTTGTATCAATAAATGGGAAAAATGTTTATATCTTGACATATTGTTTTGTATTTAAATACATTTGATAGTTACTAGTAAATGTTTAGTAACAATCAAATAATAAGAACATTTTTCTATTTACTTTAAATTTACAGGATATCAGCTAGTCAGGCATTTTCGACTGTATTTCCTTTGGTTATTTCCCATGAAGTTGTTACTTTGTTTAATGCCACATCGTAGACGAAACGACGAGGATGTTGCCAAATGGGTGTGGCTGAATGGAAGGGAAATAAAAGGATGGTTAGGAAAAGGAAGGAGGAAAATGGGGAATACCTCATGCAGATTTGCGTCGTGTCAGGGCTCAGTCAGGAGTTTTTGGGTTTCATTTTGTGCGCCAATGAGCGGATCAATCAACGTGTCAAATCGTCTTGAAACGACGCGACGTTGATTTTAATGCTGGCGCCCCCTAGCGTTGGCACCCAGCAAAATGTGTATGTGGGGCTTACGAGCGCACGTGATATCCGCTAAGAAACGCTTTAACAAATTACCAGCGGCATTTCGTTAGTTAACGTTTCTTTTTTTGTGCGTTGTCGAACCTGTGTCAAAAATTTGCCAACGTATTGAAATACAAATAGGATGTTGGAGCTGCTAATGTGCCTGCTCTCCCTCATCCTCATCTCCCTCAGAAAGTTAACAACTTAAGAGCATTTGATTGACATTCGATTGAAAATTACCTTAGCCATTGTGTCAATCAAGCCAGCCACACAAGAAATCAAACGATTGGCCTTGATCTCACCTGACATATAGTAGTATATCAGAATATGCCATTGTCTGTCTCCAGCTTCCTCTGCTCCCTTTTGGCGTTTCCTGTATCCACAGCAAAATTCAATTGAGGTGTCAGTTGATAAATTTAATTTGCCTGTCCCAGCTTGTTGACTTATCAATAAGCACATTTATTTATTCTTTCAGCTTTTTTTGCATTTCTAAAGCGCTAATCGCTAAATTTGCTGACATTGATGAATGAGAATATATACAAAATAAACTAAAAATAAGAAAAAAATTTTGCGGTCGGGCATTAGCGACTGCGGAATACTCTGATAACAGTGTAATGCCTCAACCAATGAATAATTTTTATTTGTTATACATTTGGTGAAACTAGCTTTTATTGGTATCAATTTAAAGGTATCATCATTATTTTAGGAATCTGCTTAATCGGGCAAGTCTTTAGATTTAGATTTGTTGAAAGAAAAAACCAATATACTCTAATAATTTTGTTATTAAAAAACAAAAAATCAATTCATATAAATAGTTTGTTGAAAAATAAAAAATTCTCATAATACAGTTTAACAGAATTTTGACACAAATTAGGTTATGAAAAGATTAGGGTTAGGATATGTTGTAGTGATTTATCAAAATATGGATTTGATTTTATTAAATTCTTTATTCAAATATATATTAATTTTACTTCAGGGATCTGCATAAAATTAAATTTTTTAATAAATAATTTGTGTTTTTGCGACGCGTTGATAGAAATGGAACTTTTTGGCTCCGTTGAAAATTACGCGAAACAATGAAATTAACGAACCAAACACGAATAAGAAAATCGCGACACAACGAAGACGATGAGGAGGCACTAACAAAAAAAAAAAAAACAATAAAAAATGGAAAGGCAAAGCAAATAAGGCGACTGGGTGAGAATACAGAATGGAGGGGCATGTGGTTGTTCAGAAAAGCGTAAAATCAAAGCAACCTGCAACGCGCACAGATGGCTCCATAATTAAATAAGCATTGCAACACAGAGAGCGAGAGTGGGAAATGGAGAACTGAAAAGAGAGAGAGAGACAGAAATAAAAAAAAAGTGAAATATGACGGCAATGCTGACACCCTGCTGAAACTCGCTGAAGCCCCCTGAAGTCCTGAAATCGTCCTCGCACTCATTCATTTTGCCATTTAACTAATTGGTAATTTCGTTTCGCGCTGCCTTTCCACAATTGATTTCGGTTTGTGTCAGCGACGATTGACGGGGTATTCAGGCACTTCAACTTCCAGCATTCGGCGTCCGATGTCCTTTTGTCCCAGTGTCCTGGCACGTCAAACACTTCAGGTGTCTTCCTGTTTTTCTGTCATCCTGGGTGGCCTCAGTGCACACTTATTCACGCGCTCTTTAGCCTATTTCCGAGCTGTGCGAGTGGCCCTTCCGGTAGTACTCCGCCCAACTCAAGCCAACCCAAGCCTGCGAGTCAGCCAGACAGGCTCTTATATTCGTTAGCGAACGGCACTTGGGTCCTGCTTGGCACTGCCCCGCGCATGCTAATAAGTAAATCCAGCGATCCAATCCAAAGAATAAATATTTGACAAACGCACGTTGCGTGGAGGTGGGGAGTTGGTTGGGGGGGCGGTGTTTGGTTGTCCCTCCATTGGTATGTAAGTATAATAAATGCGATTTTGAATTTGAGGCTAACAGTTTTTTTTTGGGGGTTGTTCCTGGCGTTCGTCCTGGCGTCGTCTGCTACGTGCCACTTGTTTTAAATTCAGCGTCAAAATCGTTTTATTTGCCAATATTTCATTGTGTTGGCGAGTGGCTGGCTCGCGGAACGATTCAAGTCGAGTCTCGCATCCTTCGTCCTTCGTCCATCGTGCTGTTTTCTGCTTCCACTTTATTAATGGTGTTGGTTTTCGGATTATTTAACGGTGTATTATTTTATTATTTATTTTTGCATTAATTTTTGATGAGTTGAGTATTTCGAACCAAAAATTGACGAGAGCGAACGAGATGCGACTACAAAAACTTTTCGAACAATGTTTATAAAGCCAATCAGAGCCGGAGGGACAAATTGCAACCCAAACCCATCAACTCACCACCGACCACTTCCCAATTTCGTTCAGTACTAATGGGTTAAAGCCAGCGATTTGTTTTCCCAATTATATATTGCCATAAAAAGTAATTTCATCGATTTTCGCTCTTGTTACGAGTTTCAAACTGATGGTTTGATTTTCGCACCGAACATTGCCAAACTGTCTTATTATTTATGCGTTAGTTATATCGAAGGGCATTGGCATGTGAATGGAGAGGGGAATGGGGAGCGAGTGAGTGGAGAAGTGGAAGTTGAGAGTGACAGCTGGTAAAGGATATGTTTTTGTTCCACCTACCAAGAAGTAATTAAAATGGGGGTTGTAGAAATTCAATATAAGCTTACCAGGAGAAGTTTTTTTGGGATTACGTAAATCACTTCCCCAATTCTGAATATTGAAAGCATTTTTGCAGTTTGGCAGCAAGTATTGGATATAGTAAATCTCTTACAAAGAAATGCCTTGCAGCAAAAATGATTATTAGTTAGCGGAAAGCGACAGATGGCTTTGTGGACTGATCAAGAAAATATATACTTATATACTTATAAATATACATAGTTCGTAGACGTTATACAATAAATGTTGTGAAATATAAGTAAAGTATAAAATGAAGTCAGTGGTTCAGTGATGAGACATTTTAAAATTGGCAATTCGTTTGACAATCTTTTTAGTACACACAAAGTCAAAGACGTGCAATTCTCAATCTTGCTGCTGCTGGCCTCTGCTCCCCTTTTTGTTCTTGCCATGTCATCTCAACTCACAAATTCGATTGAGCAACTGTTTGAGAGCAAAAGTATTCCACCTGCATTAGCCGGCACCTTTTTGCTGAGAAGTTCACTTCCAAGGCGCTTTCTCAAAGTGCTCGCTCATTAGCGAGGCCAATGTCAAAGGCTACGTGTCGCACACACATAACCACACACTCGGTGTCTGCACACTCCATGACTCGCCCTCCGAAAGTCGTTGGCACGTCTAAATTTTAGTCTCTGTGCGGGGTTGCCGCAAGAATTTCATCAGGTGGTTCAACTCCTCTCCGACTCTGTCAGACGCTATCCTTACTTAGCTTCTGTTTACAAACTGTCTGCCCAAAAATATTAAAAAAAATGAGCTGCCATTTTTATTATTATTTTTTTTCTCTGTTTTATCTACTGCTGTTGCTGTTGTTGTTGTTGTTGTTGCGTGCGCTCACTTCATGCGCTGTCATCTTATCATTTTTCTCACAGACATCGCCAAAAAGTGCCCAAAAAAGTATGCTACGAGACTTGGCATGGCGCACGCCGAGCGTTACGCGGAGGGGTTAAAATTTGATCAAAGTTCAAAGGCAAAGACTAAGAAGCGAGAACATATACATACGCATTTATGTATATGGAAATGACTATGTATGAATTCATTTATATATATATATATTTCTGCACATGCAAACTGGCTTGCGCAAATTACGACATATGTATGAGGGGTCGGTCGACTGAGAATGGATGAAAGCCTGGTGTATGGTTAATGGGTGGAGGGAGGAAGGTTGGGAAGGGGGTTGTGTGCTACTTTCTATGCTTGCCAATTTATACACACTTTACCAAATTTGATTAAAATCTCACAACTTTTTGGGCAAAAGCGCACCATAATTTGTACTTCTAACTTGTGCAAACTTCGCGCGGAGCGTAAATAAAATTAAAAAAATGTAGAAATTACCTTTGGGCTGTCGTTAAAGTTTAAATACCCTTGTGAATCTGAAAAGATAAAAACTTTAATAGGGAATGACAATTTTTTCCTAAATATCAAATTCGATGGATTATAACTATATAAGGCAAATAGTAAAATTAATTAATTTTTCGTAATAATATTTATTAATAATATAATAACTATATTTATAATTAGATAAGAAAAAAAGGTTAATTCTTGTAAATCGTTAGATTTTGGCATATTAATAACTTGTGATCCCCTCTGAAAGAGTAATCACTCCTCGCAACATCCTTAAAGCGTATAAAAAAAGTCGATAGCATCTATAGTGTTATAAAAAGTTTTCAAACTCTAATTATGGAGTGCAGCGAGTTACTTCTTTAATGCAGTAATAAACCTTTTATTCACCATTGACCCATTCTGGAAAGCTTTTATTATTGCAAGGGTATATAAAAATATCTTATTTGCTGTCAACTTAATTTGTCACAGAACGCAAAGTCATTTTCTAGACTTGAATAAAAACAATTCAAGATATATAAATTGCATACAAAGAGTACATGCCGAGAGAGACAGAGACAGAGAGATAGAGAGAGAGAGAGAGAAAGAAAATGAGATGGTTTTTGTTTTTTTTATGCAAATGTACATTTGAAAGAGCAGCGAGCGCAGCTCCTGTGCCACTTTAACTCCGCTGCGTGATGACTTTGTTCTGGTCTGTTCCTTTCTCATTCTTGGCAAGGAGTTGGCATTTTACTTTTCTACTTTGTGGCTTGCTTGCCTTTTAGCTTTGGCCATTTCTTCTTGTTGTTGTTCACTGTTTTTAATAAAAGGCAGCGGTAGCAGCATAAGCAGCTACAAAAAACGAATATAATAATAAAAAGCGCATAGTTATAAATTTAGCAAGGCGCACCCAAAGCGCATTGTTTGGTGCTGCTTCTGGCTGGGTGTGGGAAATTGAGATTTATAGAGTTATGTGTTTAAGAATAGGAAATCCAATGTTTTGAGCGCTGCACGCAACTTAACCGTTAGTTGTCTTCAAGCTGGCCAAGTCATTAAGGTAAATTTAGAAACAAGTGGGTTTAGTCTCGGAGTCTAGACTTTACTGCACGGCAATTCGAAGTGAGTCATTGAAAAACTCTAATAAAACTTACTCAAAGTTTTGAATTGTCAATGAAAATATAGAGAAAACTCCATTAACATTGTGCGTAATTAATTGTGATGAAATATACAACATTATGACAGCGTTGATTATTATTTTGTGTAAACTGATCTGCATTAGGAATTTTAGGAGGAATAATGCAAATTCTAAATGGATTCGGACAGAGAAAAAACATTGATTTTAAATTTAGCTTTACTTACAATATATTCTCTTTTCATCTTATTCTTAAACGCTCTCATCTTTCTCATAAATAAACATTGTCAGTTTTTATGACAGCATTTTTTTTTTCTGTCAAGTATCTCATTAGTTAAAGTACTGTTGTCAAAACTGTTGAATATTTGAATTTTAATGTATGTAGAATAATTCCTTTTCATCTCCTTAGACATATTTTTTATAACTTCAGTTTTACAAATTTTTCGCTGTGCTTATCGATTTTCTCCATCCCAAAATTGTTATTTGCACATGTTTGGTGGCACAACCCCCATATTACAGTCACTATCAGATTACTACTGAGCCACCCTTCAGCGATTTGACTCAATCGGCGGACACTCAAAGAAGCTGGCAAATTTGCAATTGGATTGCCATGGCAATCATGAGTGTAACTACAATATGAAACAAGCCTGCAAATATGCAACGAATTGCTCCATTTTGTCAAGGACGCAAACATTCTTTTGTGAATTTTATTCATATGGAAATATAAAGTTTGAGGGATGTACTTTTGTCTTATTTATAGTATTATGAGATTTGCAGTTGGGCAATAAATTTGAAGTACAATGGAACCTAAATGCAGCTCTGAAAGCACATAAAAGCTGTTTGCAATATAAATTTGATTACCAAAAGTCCACTTTAGAATTTAGGTTTATATTTTTTAAGCGTTATTAAGTTATTTTTTGCCTTTTTGGGTGTGTTTAAAATGTGTCAAAAACAGACAGTAGAATTGTCTTGACGAAAAACGTTCATATTACTGAAAAGCATAAATTGTATGGAAAGTCAGTTAGGTGTTCGCATTTTTTTTAATAAACAAAAATCAAACCTCTATTTTGCCAAAGCACACTTTATCAATATTAATAAACCAAACAAGACTTACAGGGAATAAATATCTGCAAGCTAATACACACCTGGTGTATTTTGAAAGACAAATAAAGTCCTTCTGCAGCCTTTCTCTCTTCTTCAAAAAATGCAATGTGGGTTAAACTTTTAATTGAAACAAAGAAAAAAACACATAGAAAATTGGTAAATCAAGTGCTAGTTCAACATTTGTGGCTTTATTATTAATTCATGAATTGATTGTAGGTCATGTGTATATTGCAGAATCCCTTAGGATATGCTGCATCTTTTAACAGCTTTAATTTTGGATTGCACAAAGTAGAAAGTAAAAAAGTTGCAATCGAGGCCGACATCCTTTAGGCAATTCATTTCATTAAAGTAACACAATGCGGCTTTTGTAACGCGCTGCCGCAAAACCGCAGCTGCAAATGAGGAATCGGGGATCGGTGGCACAGACACACACACACACACACTCACCTGACTCACATCCCAGACGTGTACCACAGCCTTGGGGCCTTTAAGTGCGCCAATGCTGTCGGTGTGACGTGCGTGCGTTTTCTTTATTCTGTTGTTGGGTTTTGCTGCTTCCCAAGCCGCTTGTCAGCGATGTCCTCAACATGTGAAGCTCTTGACAAGCACAGCCTTTGCCTATGCCTTTGCCTTTGCCTTTGGCTTTGCAGTTGGCTTGCCGTTACCCGGGCTAATTTGGATGTGCGAGGGGGCTGAGGTGGATGAGGCTGTGGATGCGGCTGAGGTTTGGGGCTAAGACTGTAAGACTGTAACTGCATTGCGCAATGCCGCAAAACTTTGCTACGTAAATCCCCTTTGTCGCATTAACTGCAAACTTTTGTAACGCGTAGAAACGCGACAAACTTTGTTTACAGCTCAAAAAACTCAAAAGGCAGGTAGCTCACTCACTGAATTCTCAGATCATTTTTCTTCAAATACCTCCTCTATTCTCTCTCTATCTCCCTCTCTCTCCATCACTCTTATTTTCTGCACATTTCTCAAATCAAAATTTTATGGTCTCGTCACATTGTTGCCACGACAACGAAAACAGCTCAAGGAATTTCACGTCTCAAGTGCACTTTTTACAACCAGTCGAAAAAAGTATGGAAATGATAACTTTGTCAAGCTGTTTGTTTCTCTACTAAATTTTAATTGAATTTAATATTTATATAGAGAAACTTTTTGGCAAAGTTCAAAATAAAACTGCAACGGCATAGTTTTAATTTTCAATTTTAATTGTTTTTCAAAATATCTGTTGAACATCAATTCATTAATAAAATTGTTTGTTTATTTATTTTAGGAACGACTTGGTGTTCCAAGAAAATGAAAGAGCTGTGTATAAATACCATGTGTAATAGGACAAAAAATAAATGTGATGCGTATTGATAAAACATTTTCGATTATGCAGTTTATTTTTCTAGAGTCTGGCTTTCGCAGTATGAGGAGAAGTGATGTGGGTTGTACAAAAGTGTATAAATTATTCGTTGGATGAAATGAGTTTTATTTTCATTGCATGTTTATGGCCTTGCTCTTGAGAACGCTGACTGCCTTCTTAAATGGCAACTAATTTGCGAACGCAATTTGCCTTTTTATAACTAAATTCGCATTTTGGCTAGCAGCTCGCAAATTTGCAATTCTTGACAACTCGACAATGACAGAGCAATTATGCCAAAGCTGTAAAGCAGCCAAAAGTTACGAGTACTCTATTCAAGAGCCAAAATGCTGTCTTATCTGTGAGCATTTATCAAAAATTGGATTTTCATTCGTTGGCGCTGGGCGTTAATTGCATGAGACAATAGTGCGGCAAATGAATTTGTACAAGGGATAATTGTTTGGCTCAGCTCAGCTCCGAAACTTATTTGCTCTACGCTCCGGGTGTTTAATTTTGTGCAAATAGATAGCTGAACAACACAGGACCCCCCATCACCTCCCTCGCTCCATGTTTTGTCCCGCTCCCGCTGAAATTTCGCTGTCTAAACAAATGTCGTGAACTCGACGTTCTCATATTTCAGAAAAAGGGGCGCATAAATTTATGCGGAATCTATTAGGCAGACGTGGTGGTGGTTGGAGTGGTCGAGATAGAGAGAGACAGCCAGCAACCCTTTTCAGACTTTTGGCCATCCCAGACGAGGCGTCTCGTCTGGATCCCCATCATGTTTGTTAGCCGCTTTTTATATTTTTGTATATTTGTTATATTTTAGGGTCACCCGGATCCATATGAATGGGTACAGTTTTTGAGTGCGGACTGGCTATATCCCTGTTTCAGTTCCATTTGTAAGTGAAACTTAAATTAACTTTTCATATTTCGTCAATTTTGTTGTTTGAATTGTAATGAACGATTCTGAAGAAGATGTCCTGAAAAATATGTTAAGGAAGCAATTCAAGTGAAAAGGGTGAACCAACTAAAGTTGCTAAGTGCTTGAAGCATTGCCGAAAAAAGGGTTTTAAAAAATGCTCGAATTAACTTAAAGCTTATAGTTCAATTACTTTTTGACAGCTTAAGCATGTTTTAAAACTTATTTCTTTTACAATATGCACAAGCCACTATTGTTATACAGAAATATTTCGATAGAGATAAAATGATACTTTCTCGTAATTTAACTAACAATTAGGTACAAAAATACAAAAAGTTACTAAATTTAATATATTTATGAGACTACATTTTTTGTTGATAAGTTGTTTATCAAACTGAGGGCGTTCTTATTATGAAATGGCCAAAAAACGGTGTGTATCATAAATTTGTAATATATATCACCTTACGCGCACACTTCAGACACACACACACACACTAAAATCCAAATCCACATGCGAAACTTCTGTAAAGGTCATAACAGCAAGCAGAGCTCGTATATTTTGCTGGTAATTGAAAAAAGGCGGCCTCAGTGTGTGTTGTGTGTTGGTGAGTTTTTTTTTGTTGGCTGCCTTCGCAGTGGTATCAGTCAAGCTCTGGCTAAAGCCCAGAACTCCGCTGGATGTCCTCGCACCTCCTGGGCGCCAGACTAGTCGCCACAGTTGTAGCGATGGTGGGAGGAG
The DNA here is from genome assembly GCA_035042345.1 of Drosophila fungiperda. Taxonomy (NCBI): domain Eukaryota; kingdom Metazoa; phylum Arthropoda; class Insecta; order Diptera; family Drosophilidae; genus Drosophila; species Drosophila fungiperda. Next base: position 2,127,933 of record JAWNLM010000021.1, read on the forward strand.
ATGAGGCGAAGCGAGGTGACGCCAAACAACATTTCAATTGTTGTATAATGATGTATACAGTGCGGGCAACGCTGTAGAAGGGATAATAAAAAATTGTTATTGTTGTTTAGAACAACAACAGCAGCAACAACAACAACAATCAGGCAATAGCTGAGACTACACATGTTGGGGATACAATGCCAGGACACTCGTAAATAAATCGTGTCAGTGGGTAACAAAAATTCATTCATTTCATATTTTGCTTTATTTTTATTCGTTTCCACCCCTCCACACATTCTCCATCCACCAAAAACGTTAGCAAGCCACATTTACTGTTATTTTTGGCTCGGCCGGCAGCATTGAGAAAAAAAATATAATAAGAATCATATACAAACTATCCTTGAATGAGCACAGCTTGCACACCCTGTAAATTATAATTAATTACTAATTTTTGTAGTATAAGCTTAATAATTTCCTGTAGTTTTGTGATAAAACAAAAAAAGCACAACTGTTCAATAAATTCTGTTGTTTGTTGTAGCTTAAGTTTCGTCTTTAAATGATATTCAGTAATTTATATCTTAGTTGACTTGAAGGTTTTTTTTCATTCATATTACTACAAATAAAAAAATAAAAATTTAACAAGACACAATATAGTACAAAGGTAAAAACATATGTTTTTTAGTTGAAAACTCAGAATCAGGTTCAAAGCTGATCTAGCTTATAATTGAGGCTTTAAGAGTATAGCATAGTGTGATTTTCATGCTCTCGACATTTTCAAGTTCTGACTTAAATTGCAAGGGTATCAAATACTGACTTCCACATACATATCTATCTTTTTCCCCGTTCTCTTCGCGAGTGTGTGTGTGTGAGTTAGTTCTGTAGTTTTATATCTGCGCGGCGAAAACATAAAAGTCAGTGCTAAAGGGCACAGACAGCAAGCAGCCGTTGTCAGAGCTGCTGCAGCGCACAGTGGGGCAAGTTGACAAGCAGAAATGCAATGTCAATTAGTGTGCCACAAAAAAATAAAGACTCAAATTAGCAAGCAGGTACAGTCAACATGGCGTCGCAAAAGCTTTCAGCTACAGCCTAAATGTATGCAATGTGTTACGATTTTTTGTTATTTATTTTGTCAACTGGATCAACAGTGTGCATTTCATATATTTCGGTGGTCGTTTGCTGGGCGCCGTGAGTATTTTTTGATAAATGGTCTACTCTTTTATCATCTTGCTCCTGAGCTTTCGCGGCGGCTGCCGTTTGCGTTCCATTCGCCTCGCCAGTGGAAATATAAAATACGTTTTTCATTTGGCCGCCTGGTAACAGTTTTGCTGCAGTTGCTTCGTTACTTGATGCTCTTGCTGTAGTTTTCTTTTTATTTTTTTATTATTATTTTTTCTTTTTTTGGGTGAGCTGTTGATTTTTTAGCCTGGCAATGTTTTTATTTAGCTTCTTTTACTTTTTCCAGCTTGTTTTGTTTTATGCAGCGAAGCGCAAAAAAATATTATTTTCGGTATTTTGTGATTGCCTCCGTTTGGTGTTCCTCTTGCTGCTTTTGCTATCGTTGTTGTCGTTGTTGTCGTTGTTGTCGTTGTTGTTGTTGTTAGTGGTGGAAGCGGCAGACACGACTCCTACATCGACATTGGTCATGGAAAATGGTGAGTTTGTCTCCAGTTCTCTCATTCCAACCCCATCTCCAGCTTATGGTTTGTTTTACTACTTAGTTAATCAGCTAATTTAAAGTTGCCTTGGCAGGAGTATAGCACACCGCTCATGGCTGCGTGTGTGTGTATGTGTGTGGTGTGTCAGGCTCACAAATGAAATAAAAGAATTCTAGTTCGCATTGCAAATTGGATGCTTTTGTGTAGCAATTTCAATGGTCGGCATAATAAATTTCGTGTGTATACAAGTTGTGGCAAATGAGCTGAGGCTTTCGACATATTTAATGTTTCGCAATGTTGAATTGTTTGCAATTGTCTGGATTTTTTTTAGTGGAGAATGTGGAATAGTAATTATAATATGCTTGGGTATAATATGTGCATATTAAATAAATTAAGTTGACAAGTTCGTAGCAATTCTAAAAAAAGCCAGTTCATAATATAAATTCTTCCCATTCTTAAAAATTTAAAATTTACGATTTATATATATTTTATGACGGCTGCAAGCACAAAAACGAAAAAACACGGACTCGGAGTCGGCTTGTCTACATTATCTTGATTCATTTCCATTTTTTGCCATGTGAACGATGACATTCGAATATATATATATGTGTATGTATAAATTCTACTAACTAATAAAAATAATAAAGTAACAGTTCTGCCTTGTAGTAAAAAGCGTCGGATACATATGCATGTGCATATATAGTGTTTACTTAATGGACAAACCCAATATTCTGGTTTTCTTCTTAACATAAGAAAAAAACAAAAGGAAAATCAAACAAATTGTGTTTTTGTATTCTATTTATTTCATGGATATCCTAGCGATATTTAATACTACTTAAAAAACGTGTTTTCTTGCACAGACAATTTTCATATTTAGTCATTATAAATTTGCTAAGCTTTATTATTAAATGTAAGACAGGCAAAAGACAAAAGTGGAAGGCACGTGCCAGTCTCACACAAACACATAAAAACACACACACACAAACACACACAAAAACACACACACTCATACCTCTTGATTCATTTACATCCAAACACACACACACGCAAACTTGCTATTGGAAGTGCCTGAAGGCAGTCAAAACAAAAGCCACAAAATAATGTGCCATGAAATGGGAATTGTTGTTGCCTGGCGTTTAAAATACCTGCCTTATTCCCCTGCCGCACACAAAGCGAGTCGCCGACTTGACTTGCAACTTGCCCACGTTTCACTGCATCGCTGCTTGCCGCTTGGTGGCGCCGTCCCGCCCTTCCCTTTCTCACTCTCTTATTACGCACGTTGGTGAATTTTCTGCAGCGTAACTTTGGAGACGCCTTCGTTCCGCCTGCCGCCTGTCACTCTCACTTTGGACTTGACTTTGCTAGAATTTTTCAATTACACTACTTCAACTGAGCGGGCGACAGAAAAAAATAATAAAAACAAACCAGACAGACTAGTTGTTTTTGACAGTAACGAACTTAAAATACCCTTGTGGATATTAGTTTAACACGATCTCAATATATATATATATATATGATTATGTCAGAGAAGTAATTAAATGTGACGGATATAAAATAGATATACGGGGTATTCTGGTTGGGTATATACATTTTAAATATGTATAATATAATATTTATTATATATAAATCTAAAAGGTATTAAGAACCTCTAAGGGAAAGGAAGTATAAAACACATCTGTTTGAAGGCGTGCCACATCTCATGTCTAAATTGTAAAACCACCTGCAAGGATATTACAAAAAAAAAGGCAAACAGGCTTGCAACGGGTAAAGTAACACCAACGTGTTGCAAAGTGGCCTGCCCCACTGTGGGCTGCTGTGGAAGGTTTTTAAATCTTTAAAAATACTTTGGCTGGTTGTTTGAAACTGGTTGGCTGAAACATTCACCAGTCACAGTTGCACCCGCATTCGTAGTCTCAGTCACGCTGGATGCGTTGCATGTTTTCTGCCAGGAATTTTGTTTCGCATTCGTTTTGGATAATGGCAAACGGCAAACGGTAGACGACAATCGACAGTCGAAGCACATACACTCATAAAAATAATTGCAGTTAAACTTAAAAGTGGGCATTCCTTTGCAAAGCATTAAATTTAAGAGCTAAGCATATGCACAACTAAAGAAAAACATGTATGGGAATGAGATTTAGATTGATTTTATCAATAATGGAATGATATATAGAGAATTAATAATTTGTAATATGGGGTTGGAGGTAGTGGCTCTCTTTTCACGCTTGACATTATTTTTTACTCATTTGTAATGGGTACGGTATGTGACAAGAATGGAATATGCTTGTATATAAGGTAGGAAAAGTTTTTAAAATGTTACAAAAAATTCCCTATTGAAATAATTGATTAACAGCAACCTTTAAAATTTTAACAAAATCAATTATATGATTTTGAAAATTATATAAGCTTTGTTTTGTTCAGTGTACCTCTTTCCCTCCCTAACATTTTCGATTACACCGTCTACGCAGCAAAAATGTTGTTGCGCAGGCTATAAAGTCAGGTGGGTGCTGGGTAACCGGCACTAGCACAGGTGATAAGGTGTGGGGAAGGGGAAGGGGAAGTGAGATCGTGAGTCTGGCAGGCAGGTGGCAACGTCGCGTGCTGTTCTCCTGGCGATTTTCATGTTACAAAGTCGCCACATTGTCTGTCGTCTGTCGTCTGTTTTGTGTTGCAAACTTTTTTTATTTGCCCGCTTGGCTGTTTTGTGCCATGGAATGTAGCATAGTGAAATGTGGCAGATGGAGAATTGCATCAGGGTCACAGTAGTGGAGGGGTGGATGGATAGGAGGGTAGGGTATATTGTGGGACTGAAAAGTCTGCGGCATAAGTCTGTGTCAGTGTTGCCGGTGTTTAGAAATGGTTACAAAATGCGTAATTAGCGTTGAGCTGCAGCATTTTGCCCCTGAATGCGGCTGTTCATGGCTTAGGCAGGGGGTGAGCGGAAGACTGTGCGTGCTAATGGATGTCCCTTTGGCATTCAGAAGATAGAAATTCTGTTGGTTAGTTTCGTATTGTGTGGCACTTGTAATGCGGTGATTGGCGAAAGGCAAGAATAATGCTTTGTAGGGTGAACTGTAAGCAGAGAAATGTTTTGGAAGGCCAAGCAAATTAACATTTAGAGAAAACAAGTATAAACAATTCAAATGTGACTAGACAAATCTTGCACAGAATTTTTATAAGGCGAAAGTTTCATTTTAAATTTATTTCTATCTTTCAAATTTGCAAGTTTTGCAGCCTATTAACATTTAGAGAAAACAAGTATAAACAATTCAAATGGGACTAGACCAATCTTAGACAGCATTTTTGTAAGGCAAAAGTTACATTATAAATCTATTTCTTTCTTTCAAATTTGCAAGTTTTCCAGCCTGTAATGATTTTAACTTTATTTATTATTACTTTTAGTGAAATCACTCTTTGTCCGAACTCAATTTCAAGCCTCAAACAAATCAGAGTCAATCAATAGCATTCTCTTTCGTTTCCGGCACTGCTACAAAAAAGACCAAACTTTATCTCAAAACGATTTGTATTTGCTTCTGCTAGAAGTACTATTAACTATCAATATTTTTTATATTTTTTTACTGTTTCAATATCCAGTTTTCTTGAAGTTTTGGGCTTCGTAATTGTTTTTGTAAATCAAAAAAAAAAGTTCACAAAAGACTATAAAAGAGGCAAAATCCAATATCGTGTTGTCCCCAAACTCACAAATGCTAAAATATGTCAGTTTTTGATTTTACGCATTTCGTTGTGCTTTGCTCTTTTGCCTCTCCCTTGTCTATTTGGGTCCTTTAATTCATTTCTGTTTTCTAGTTGCTGTTCAGTTAACCCAAGGAACGGCCAAATGGGGGGCTTCGTAATTTCCGTTTGCTTATCGAAAACGAATAAACAATAAAAGCGAGCAACTATGCGAAGAAAACCTTTTGCAATTCATCGCACTAGCGATGTGCGTGAGTCGTGAGTCGTGACTCTAACTCCAGAATGATGTGGAGTAAAAATTTGTTGAACCTGTGTTGAAAAACAAACTTTAAAAAATTACAATAATATTAATTAACAATCACAATGTGAGATATCCTTGTAGATAATTCTATTAAAGTAGCTTAGCTCACTTACCTTGTTTTTAAATAAAACCTTTATCCGAGTGGGTAATCAGATATTTCACGTAATTTCAATATTGAACACATTTTATGAGTTATATTATTATCACGTTCACAAGCACATCTTCAATGCTAGCAACTGCTTCTCACACATGCAAAGCAACTTGACAACCAGTTTGGACTTTGTCTTTATATTTTTTCAGTAGTCCCAATTTATATTTTTTATTTTTATTGCTTTTACTTTCAACTTACGTGCGAACTTGTAGAAAGGGTTAGTGACAAGAGCAGGGGTCACGTGCTGCTCCGAGTAGGGGCATTCGCAGCAGAGACAAGACTGGTTGCGGAGGGATGGATTGTCCTTTGTCAAGCTACTCAATGGGAATGGCCACCAATGGCTAAGAATTCGGTTTTTTTTTTGCCTTTGCTGGAGGGGTTTGGATCTCTTTGCTGTGTTTATGTGCAAACTGGCGCCGGACTTTAGTGGCATTGGCAGTTTCGAGTCTGGCGAGTCTTGGTAATAAAAATACGCAATGCCGGGGTTAGAGAATACAGAATACAGAATTCCTTAAGGGGCTAGCTTTGGACAACCACATTAGAATGCAATAAATGTTTGAAGTTAACAAAATGTTGCAGGGCCAGAAGGCGATACATACGAGTACTTTCAAATATGACGCAATGTGGGCCAGAGTTCAGCGATGAAGAAGAAGTGTTTAATGCTCAAGTTGAGCAGCGAGGGATGGAGCTGAGAAACGTGCCAGTCAGAGGCACACGCTTAATTTGCTGATTGACATGCATAAATTTCCGGCAAAGCCGACGACGACACAATGGCGACAATGATATTGCTGATGATGTTCATCGTGTTCATGATGACGTCGCCAATTCGCTGGCTTCGATTGCGAGTTGAGTTTTAATCAGCGGGCTTTCGATTTCACATTGCGGTTACCCGCCGCAATGTCCCTCCCCTACCCACCGTGCCCACTGCGGCAGCAAACCGCAGGAGCCCAACAAGCCCAGCGACCATTTGAACGGACATCCGCTTCGTTTGATTTCCGGCATGTGATTGAGTGCACAACGATTGAAAGTACGATTCTGGGCGCACCTTCTACTGATGATGATGATGATGATCACGATGACGGGGTGGACGATGTGGACAGGACGTGCACGAAGCGTGCATATCTCATGAGTTAGCTATTTGGTATGTGCTGCATTCATAAAGCGATTAGTGCGGAGCGTGTGGCGATTCATTTGCTGACTCTTTTCGATATGCTCGAATGCATAAAAAACAGTATCGAGTTACATTTAGTTGTATCAACTGACAATTTCAAATATTCGAGGGTGGCACCACCAATAAAACTGAGTGTTAACTATGGCTCCATAATCGATTAGAGGAAAAGATTAAAGGCGATGCTGATGGGATGTTTTGCAAATGTCAGCATAAAATTGTGGAATATTTTTGAATAAATAAAAAATTGAGTGATGAGTGGAAAAACATTTTATGATGGGATTAAACAATTTAGCTTACTGTAATTTGGCAATTAGAGTTGACAGGTTGCAATTTTTAGTAATGGCTCGGAGCAAACAGAATAATCTAATCAGAAAACTGAACATTTTAAAAAAATGGAAGCAAAACTGAGTGAAGAAATCAAAAAAGAGTGGGAACAAAAAATATTTACCACTTGGCACAGATTATTTTGGCAATAAACTCAGCAATTATAATTAATAAATTATGGCAGATGATTAATATATGTATATATATATATATATATAATATATAAATATATAAGTATAAAAAAAATAATACCCATAAAAATAATTCTTCATTAATTCCAATGCAATAAGATTTTGTTTAAATATTAATCTAAGTTATTATTGTATTTGAGCTAATGAAGAATTTTTTTAATGGGTATTTTATTTTATTTTTTTTTTTTAATGTGTAAAGCTTAAAATTAGTTTGTATGAACGACTTTTATGTTTTCTTGGCGTTTTTCTTAGTCTCTTTGCCTTATTCTGAAAGTTTTCCAGTTTTTCGCTGTCGCTGTATTGGTATGTTTTTTCTGTATTCTTTAAACTTTCAATAAAATGCATAACCGCCTGGTGATGGGGTTCAAGTTGAGAGCTGCTTCCTACTTCCGTTTTGTCGGCGCCTACTTATAGCTTTACGATATCTGCCCACTTAAGGGCCTATCAACAGCTTGTGCCGTAGTTAAAGTTCGCTATTTTTAATTACCATGGCAACGATAAGTCAGCTTAGACTATCGCCAACTTAGCCACCTCATAAAAGTGCGGCTGGCATCCATCAACAGCTTCGTCTCTATGGCTTCCGTTATGACTTCCATCATTGGCATTTGCTATGCTATCACCATTGCCAACTAGCTGGCAACTAGCTGGCAACTGGCACGTTAGGGTTTTCATTACCCAAACCCTCAGATCTATATCATAGAGCATCAGCAGCATCAGCAGCAGCAGCAACCTGCGCCTCGCCGCACTTCATTTGAGTCTTTGAACTGCAAATAGACAACGTGTTTGGGTCTGAATTGGGTTTTTAGTGTATAGTTGAAGGATTGGTTGGGCGGCGTTTGGGCCTGAGGTTTGGGTGTCGTCTGCTTTTCACTTTTCACATTTCCATCATCAACCTTTACCGACTTGGCTTTCGTTTTTGCTGTATTTGCATATCAAATTAAAAGCGCCCGAGTAATTTTAGCGCTTTCACAGAGCTCCACAAATGGAGTGGGGAACGCGAGATTAGAGAACGGCAAGTCTGCCTTTGTGGATGGGATGGCAGAGTAACGGAAACGGAAGTTTGCATAACCTCCCCACCACCAGCCACCCACTCGCAGCCTCCACAACATGGCGTGTTTTTCCGGCACATTGTCTGATGAGCCACCCGCAGCTGTGAAATAAATAAAATACACGTTTGCATGGTACCATTTAAAAGCTATAATTAAAAAGCGACCAAACAGCCAGACAAACAGACAGACAGACGGACACACAATCAGACAGTTCTATAGACCATATACGAATAAAGCTAGACGAGTTCTGTTTTGGCCGGGCTCTCGCTGTGAAATATTCAAATGGCGCGGCGACATACAAAATGGCGCATAGACGTGTAAAAACAGTTAGTCCCAACCAATCTGTGTGTGAGTGTGTGTGTGTGCGTGTGTGTGAGTGTGTTGAATTTTATTTGTTTGAGTCCCTGTCTGGTTGAATGTCTCTGCATTTTAAAGCACTGTACGACCATCAAAATCACGACATCAAAGTACAGCCGACAAATAGTTGCAATTATGTAACCAATGGCGGAACTGAAAAAAATGGTTTAATAAATAAATTGGTAGTGCTTTTGTTTGCTTAATATTCATTTAAAATAAAATTATTAATTTTTGTTCGTGTGTTCAAGTTGATTATCATTATGGTTCCATTATATTAATTACTTGTTTCGTCATGCAGAAAGGCATTTTATTATTTCAATATTTTATTATTTTTTACTTATTATTTACTTACAAATTTCATTAAAATAAGTGAGAAAAATGCAATGTATCAGGCACAAATAAATCCCATTTGAACCAATAAGATTTAAATGCATTTATGATAACAACTTGGTCTTAATTGAATTTTTTAACAAACTTGATTTTAATTCGTTATTCTTCTGATATTAATTTATATATAAAATAAGATGAATGTATTTTTATAAAATCCCCACCAATTTGATTACTTCTCTGACATTCTTTAGAACTGCTTGTGAGCCTTGAAGTCGACTCAGTTGGCGATTAAGCTCATTGCGACTTCTATTTGCTTTGTAGATTAATCTGTGTTTGCTTGTCGCCTGGCTGACTGAGTGTCTTTGGAGCAGTGGCTTTTTGTTGGCATGGAAAGGGAGTTTTATTATTCAAGATTATCCTGCGGGTATTGAAGTACCACTGTACTGTGTTAGCTCTGCGTGTGCGTATTCCCCATTACAACTCCATCCACATCGATGACATGTTTGCGTCGCCAGCATGTCTGGAGCGAACTATAATAGAGCTCAACCTGCCTCTGCCCGCAGTGTTTGGAAGCCGAAGATGCTTTTATGTTGAGGCAGCTGGCAAGAAACCAACCTCTTGCTTATCCTGCTTTGAGGTTTTAGTTACATAATTTGATTAGTTGCTGTGATTTTGAGTCGCATCATCATAAATATTTGAAGCCAGTCTGTGCCAGAGCCAAAGAGCCAACTGCCGAGATTTATTTACTGATTATAGAGAAACACAATGATTTATGAACTGTATGTGTTTGCTTGTACACACAACATATGAGTGTATATGGCTCTCTGATTAGCCTTGACATGTTATGTCAATTTTCCAAATCATTTTGTGCGGTCAGCTTTTGCTGAGTCCTGGCCAAGTAGAGATCAAATAAGCGTCCGTAAAATCCTTTAAAAACTTGCCAGAACAGCGTTCTTTCATTAGTCAAACAATGGCGACGAGTCGCTCTGATGGAATTAGTTTTATTTTTTATTTTTTTTTGAGTGGATTCATTTTTGGCCAGTGCTCTTGCAAACCATTTAAAACGCAGATTGTCATCCATTAAGAGATTAGAAATTTTCAAGGGTGTTTTTTTTGGCTGGTTTTTTCTTTTGCTATTTTGTTGCTGTTGTTGGCCTTTGTCTCTGCTGCGCTCCGAATGGCATGAGTTTTGCAAACAGACGCAGGACATAAACTGAACTCACACACACACACACGTCCGCAGGACAAACGTTGGGTCGTAAAAACGCCGTCACCGGGACTAGAGGAAGCATCAGCAAGTTTCACATAAAAATCACTTCAAATGTCATATTACGATGCTATGGGGATAGCCAGGACAATTGCCATCGAATTCGTATCGGAAAATTGAAATCTGTGTGAGTTCGCCTCCTTCAAGTTGACGATGGACAAACGGACAAAACGTATAAGTTTTTCGAAATGGGAGTCGTAGGGGAATCACCCACCCATATAATACATATGCTTGACGTAATCCTTTTTGCCTGGCAATGTGCAGCACTTTGTCCACTGCTTGTTCACAGGATTTTCGACAAATTTTGTCTGTTTTGACTTTGTTGCCAGCTGAAGAAACTGCTATATTACTCTTGTTGTTGTTGTTGTAGTTGTTGTCCAGAATCATTTTCAATTGCTTGACCATAGGAAATGGGTGCTCATATTTTAAGTAGTGGCAAGCAGCTAGGAAACTTCTTGCTTACTGTTACGCTTCGACGAAGCTGCACGAAAGAGTTAATTCCATTGATCAGGGACCGGCGCGAGGCAGCAAGCAATGCAAAGGATAGAAAAGTAAAGCAAAGGGAAGGAAAAGACGGACAGACACATGTCTATGCGAATATGCAACAAAGAGCTTATTGTTCGTCCTGCCGGGGTGAGTTTAAGTGGAAAGTCATGCTACTTGAAGTGTAATTGCATTAGTTAAGTGGCTGCTAAACTTTAATTGTATTCATGTCAACGTCAGCAGTCCGCATTGTTGCATTCAATTTAAATACAAATTTGAATATGAGAACATGTTGCACATATCAAAAAAACTTGTGTTTTTATTGTGGGACTTTTTAAAAATAGTTGACAGAATGTTCATTTTTGTATAACATTTAACATACATTTTATGCATATAATTTATTGGTCGTGGATTATATAAATATTTAGTAATTTTTCAAAACCATAAATTAACTTATTTGTTTATGAATGCTAATGAGAATATGGAATTAAAATTATAAATATATTATTTTGAAATTAATTAAAAACTATATCAAAACTGTTTTCATTTTTATTTTGAAGTAAAATAGTTGACAGCTTAAATGAGAAAATTAAATATGTGAAATTAAAAATATAGTATAAGAATTATGTATAATATATGTACAAGTAATTTGTGGCAAGGCTAACGAGCTTGCATAATGTGGCTAAAATAACGCTAACAGCTGCTGCAAACAGCGGCATAAAATAGTTCGTTCAAGTTTACCCAGTTTGAAGTTTATATAAAACATAAGAGCTATACAACTACTATATATATATATATACATATATAATTATAAAAAATGTTATATTGCTATGAATTGGTATGAATTGACCGTTTCTATTTATTGTCAGAAACTTCTATAAAATAAAATATAAAGCAAAAAAATTGCTGCTGCCATTAGCAGAACTATTTGCATTCAACTTTGCTGTTGCTGTTGTTGTTGTTGTATTTTTGTTGGACTACTTTTCCATGTGGCTTCTAATTGTGCGTGTGTCATTTGGCAACGCTTCAAAGTTTTTTTTTTAGCTGCAATGCTCTTTGAAGTTTGCCCCCTTTTGCTGTTTTGATTTAACGGTGCGTTCAGTTATCTCTTTAATAGCTTGTCGATATGCTGGTCGCCTGGTCACCCAAATTTCTCAGCAACCATACAAAATGCGTTTACCGCTAGCTCGTCGTTCAGCTACCCCTTATTCAGTGTATACTTTTAGTTTTCATCATGAATTTTCAAAAACTTTTCCACGCGCGCTTTTCTCAAATTGCAGCAGAAACAGAAGCTGTAGCTGAGGCAGTGGCAGTGGCAGTGGCAAAGTTGTTATCGCCATTGCCGTCGCAGTTGCCGTCGCCGTCTTACTTATCTTGGCATAAAATTTGTTTCCACAAGGCAGTCAGTTGAGTTGAGTTCAGTTGGCTGCTTGGTTGTTTTTGTGCTAACATTCTAGTTGATGTTGCTGTTGTTGTTGTTGTTGTTTTTTTGTTCCATCTGCTCCTCCACCGTTTCTTTGTCAACTTACTCTTGTTAACGGCTCTTTGCCTGACGTTTTCAGTTTTCGTGGCGTTTCTTAGGTGGCACCAGCCAGTGTCGTTTTAATATGTCCCTAGCCGCGCGAAATTGCTCAGGACATGTTTGTTTTAAAACAGATTACATTATTTTATGAACGCATTTCGTTGCGGTTTCGGCTGCTGCCGTTGATAATATGCAAAAACTTGGCAAACAATAACACGCACCAAAAACAGCCTTAAATACTACTAAAAATCTACACACACACACACACTCGAACACACATATGCTCGGAAAGGCTCTTAGCTTGTGCAAACATTGCCTGGGAAAATTGCCATAAGTTTCATCGACAAATTAATGATGAGCAACCATAAACATGCATTACATAACAAAACAAAACGCGAATATTTTAATGTTGCTCCAGAGTTGGTTTGGGGATTGCTTTGTTTACCGGCGGTTTCCATTGTCGTTTACTCTCTTGTGCTTAATGTAAAGTTCATTTCAAACACGCCACGCATTAGCGCTGAGCTGCACTTCAAAAACTGAAGTGAAGCCTGGTCTTTGCCAGGTCACATAACTGTCAATAGCGTTTTAAAAAAGTTGTTTTTTTTTTTATTTGTTCTTTATTGTTATTCAAATATACAGATATGTGTAATTTAAAATATATATTGATAATGATATGAGCTTCAAATAGGAACAATCTAACTATTATAGTAAATTTCGGCTATTCTGGTTGATGCTTACAAACTCATCTCGAATACTTGGAGGTAAGCCCTGATATACTTTGTAAAATGTCCTAAAAACATTGCTCTGTAATTTTGGAGAATTTTTCAAATTGATATCATTGGTTGTACCTAAAGCTTGATGGTGTATGTTGATATTAGCTTAAGAATGCATTTGTGTTTAAGTTGCTTCTTCTGAGTTTCAGCTTTTTTTTTCTATCCAGCAAGTTTACTAAAGTAGTTTTATCAAATTTTTAAATTAACATGTATAATTATTGTGTTTTTCTTTATGAAAATATTTTGTACATATTTTTTTATATGTTTTACAAAATTGATGTTAATATGAGAGTAAGTTAAATTGCATTTTAATCATTAATGTGTTTAACAACATGCTTGAATGTGCTTAAATTATAAATGCAAGCTTAGGTAAGTTCAGCGGCCTATTTTAGTTATTACAAGCCAAAATTGTGTCAAAAATAGAGATTTAAGATTTACTCAAGAGTGAATCCAAAATTATTAGTTTGAATTAAAATATTAGGTGAGCACGCCAGAACCGAATAGGGAAATCCAATTTTCGTTATCACCAACAAAAATTGATGATGAGAAGAGAGAATTCTCATTTTCCCAAGAGTGTGTAACAACTTTGTTATATGACAAGTGCATACACACAATATTTCAACAGCGTATTTATTTTCATTTTTCACATTTCTTTCAGCCATCGAACATCTGACAGTTCACATTGGATGACATTTTTACAGTATACGTTACGAAACCCATACATACACACATTTTACATCAATGTCAATTGTGTTGGCATGTCGCCTGGACTAGTTCACACTCGCATTCCACTTACCTGTTACCTGTTACCCACTCTCCGAGAGCTGCTTGTCACCTAATCCCATGCCGACGCACTACAAACGCTTTACACGTGCTCCATGCCATTCAAGTGGCTGCAACCAACAACGGCAAAGGCAACGGGAAAGGCAATGGCAACAGCTCCTTGGCATAATCGCTGAACAACAAAGGAGAGAGGCTGGAGGAGCAGCTAAGACATTTTATCTGTGCCTGTGCGTTGCCGGCGCGTTCCGTTGCGGATGCGGAAGCTTGTTGATGCTTTTACCATTTGTTAAGTGCTGCTTGTTGCTCCAGCTGTCGATGCTGAGGTCAACGCTGTAGGTGCTTTGCTTTTCCATCTGCCTTTTGCCATCTCGGCCTGTTGCTGTCTGTCTGTCTGTCGTTGGCGCTGTTGCCATTGGTTATATACTCAGACATGCAGGTGCGATTTGACACAGAGAGCCGAGCATATATCATCAGGCGGAGACTAAGACTGAGACTAAGACTGAGACTCGGTGTCGTGGAATTTGAACCCGGATTTTTCGTCTTACTACGTGCTTTGGCTTTTGCTTTTAGTTGCGCTTTGCTCTATGAGATAATCCTAAGTAACTGTTGTTTGCAGACTAGTAACTCAAATGTTGCCACGCAGAGAACTTCACCTGAAATGCAATGCAAAGTTTTAAAAAATTTAGCTTATGTGTTTGTTTACTAAATTTAAACATCTGTTAATATGGGTTTTTTTAGTGACCAAGTTGTTAAAATCTTTGTTTTATTGCTAAGCTATATTGGTCTGCGCTTAATCTAAGATAAGTTCAGCAATAGGGTATCTGCTAATGGATGGACTTGCCGCTTGTGCCACTGCGTCTTGATACAGAAAAAGAAGCTGTCCTGACGAATTTCTGCAGTTACGGTTAGCAGCTTAAAAGTGCATTTCTCAGTTACGCCAGATAGCAATTTGGGTATGCTGCTCTCAAATTACAAGTTTATATATGTATCGGTATTTCTATTTATATTCGCTGTCTGACTGTTCTACTAATGCGAACAGCTTTCTGGGTGTTGCCAGAGACTATTTGAGAAATGTGCATTGCATGTTAGCGATTTACCCTTTTCGTTTCGGTTTTGTTTACAAGTTAAGCGAGTTGAGTTGTTGGATCCCCAAACATACAAATTGCCGAGGTGCCAAGCGCCAAATGCAGTGCGGATTATTTCGATTGAGGTGATATCAATGGTGGTGGTGGTGGTGCTGGTGGTAAGGTGGGGGGGGTGTGAACATCAATATCTATTTGCCAGTTGCTCGAGTAAAGTGCAATGACATTTTTTGTGCGGTAAATGTTAATAAATCGCTTTGGTGATACCAAACATTTGTCTTGCTGACTTACCAAAGAAATCGGCTGCGAAGAATGATGGATGCAGTTAACGTTGGCATTCTCTGGATACATTTTGCAGTACATAACTCTTCATAGATATTTCTTCTTATATTTTGTCTTAAGCTGAGCGTGAGCTTAATTCCATCACATCACTATCTCCTTCCATAACTTGTTTTGTGAAAAGCAAAGATATATTGGAAAGGGCTATTTCACAACATAGAACTCCCTCTTGTGAAGAAATCAAGTTGAACTAATCAAATATTGTTACTACTTTATTTTTGAGCGTCTTGTTTTATAAGCTTTTGTTTGCTTTGGTTGAATCCCCTTCATAATCTGAAGAAATTTAATCCATTAATTAATGAAAACTTGCTCGCTGTTATCAAATACTACCTGTTGTTTACATACATCAGATTTCTTTGCTCCGCAACCCGCAAATGAAAACGTTCAATGTCTGTAAGCTAATTACATTTTGTATGCCGAGGATTTCAATTAATTTATATGTATTTATTTTAATTGAGTTTCGCTGCTTTCAATGCTTTCAATGCATACCCCGCCCAGTGCCCATTGCTTAGTGAGTCGTTTGATTGATACAAGTGTGAGAAAAACGAATCAATGTGAACAGAGAAGATTGGAGCACACACGCCACACCACACACACGGGTACCATGACACATGTTTTGCTTTTGAAAAGCACAAGGTCACACAGGTCGGGGTTTCCCAGACGTCGTCACGCAAGAGCCAAAAAAAAAAGGTCAAAAGGTGGCATTGAGTGCTGCAGCTGCGGCTCCTGTGGGTCTGGCTGCCAGGCCGACTGCCGCAGTGTTGGGTTAATTAATTTCGTTGGCCTTGCTCAAAGGAAAAAGGGACCAAATCGCTATAGTAGCGGCTTTTGAGAAAGTTGCCAGTGTTTGCCAAAAAACCTACAAGCGAACGCCCCATCAAATGGGCGTTGCCAGCTAGAAAATTCTACTAATAAATTACAACACAAAAGTCAATAAAATCACCGAATTCATTATAGAAATATATATCCATTTATATATATATATATATTGATCTCTTTGTGCGCCTTTAGTTGTTGTTATTTTTGCTTGTTTTTGTGTGTGTTTGTAGTAATTTAAAGCCAGTTTTTGGGCTTTGGGACGTTGCCATACCCTTGACTTTTGCTCTATCAAGGACATGCCCAAACATAGTCATCTCAGCAGCATCCCAGACAAATTAAATGAATTGAACGCATTTACGTAATTTTCTTAGTTGCATGTTGAACATTTTCGCATTATTTGGAAATGCCCCTTAATTTGCATGGCTAAATCTTTCTCTGCCAAACTGACATTTTTCGGATGTCCTTTACTCTGTGATTGCCGGCTCTGTTGGCTTTTGTCTCTGCTGTCGTCCGGTGCAAATCGTCACTAACGATGCGCGTAATTTTACGGCAGGGAGTTTCTACTTCATTTACAGTTGCCTCGGCATTGGCGTAAAATGCTTGTTGGCCTTTAGCTAAGAGCCAAATGCTGATATGGTCTGCACACTTTCCGCTTAGATAATAATAACTTCACCAGCTATTTTCTAATAAATTAACTTTGAATGAAAAATAAATCAGCTTAAAGCTTTGGGAGACATGCATATCATTAGGAAAAAGAGGAGGAGTTTGCACAGAAATTCTGGCTAGAGCCAAGGCGACAAACAAATGCGTTATATAATTTTGTGAAATTGGAACGGGCAGTTAGTATTAATATTCAATTTTAAGTTCCATCCAATAATTTCCAGGGATTCGCTTTGCATGGTAAATAATTTTTATATAGAAACCTGTTTTTGTATATCAAAGCCACTACTACTTCCGTTCAGCTAATCACTGTAGGGCATTAAAAACTCTAAAGTTTTCATCTGCATGGGGCAACTTCATTAACACTCTGCACATCTATCCTCAGATACTGAAAATAAGGAGCGTGTTAGCAAATGACGATATAACTAAGCAAACCTAAAAGCTGAACAATTTTTGAGTTTCTCGTACCGGAAATTGCTCGGGATTGTTCTTAATTTCCCAGACAACAGTGTTGAGCTGATGGCTTTGCTTTCATTGTTGTTTATGTTGTAGTTGTTGTCGCTGTTGTTGACCATATGCTTGAGATGGCATCAGTTCCACTTCTACACCCCCAAAAACGCACACACACACACACACACTTGTATATATACATATATACATATTCAGCTGTGGTCTTTTGAGTGATGCACACATGCAGAAATAATTTGTTAGTTGGCTGAGTGAAGCTGGAGCTGCATTATGTTATCCCTGAAGGCTTCTGTTGGCAATGTGCGTAATGCCGTCATGCAACTTTTCACTATGCATTGATAACGAACACACAGAGCGAAACTTCTCTCTATGGGCACTGCCCAGCGGCTTTTGTCGCATGTTTCCAGCTTGATGAGTCAAAAAAGTTTCACTACCAAGCTTTTACAGTTTGTAACATTTTAGAGCTAGAATGAGAGAGGGGGTGATAGATAGAAGAAGGAGTGTTGTGGTTGTGTAGATAAATGGAGAGTGGCACTTAAGTTCTTAAATGAAAATATGTTGTGAAAACCTGGAATTTCACACTTAAATACTTAGAGTCTCTTGCCCCTATAATTTCAGTTATTTTTTTGGATTTACTAATGATGTAAAAAATGATCAAAAATTCTAATTGGGCCAGACACTGGTTTCTTGACAATCTTTTCTAAATCATCATATGCGGATTCTTGATCAGATAGAAAAATATTGATTCCATTTAGTGTTAAAAGTAATTTGGGCCATAATTCAATCTATCTGCTTTGTGCTTGACTTAATTCTAAGATGCTGAATTGCATATTAAATTTAGCTGTATTAGCCAATTCTAGATACCTGTCATGCCCAACAACAGGGTGTTTATTGTTATCCCATTTCGATTAAGCAGTCAGTGCTCATTAAGTCGCCTGCTTGAGCACCTTTGATGCACACACACCAAACACACACACACACCCAGTGGAGGTTTTGGCACATTTACACCTATTTCCAGTCTCAGCCGTATTACAAATATGTGTCGGCTAATCCGCTTTGATCCCTTTTGCAGCATTGTCGTCAATGTTGCGTTACGCTGCCTCTGCCCCCGCCTCTGCCGCCGCCTGTGTCTCCGCTTTCCGGTTGGACTCCTGCTCTGCTTGCGAATCCACTTCCGTCTCCGCCTTATTGATGTTCTAATTCGCACTTAATCCAATCTAAGATTCGAATGAGCAATTTCAAATTATGATTATACCTTGCCACCCGCCCACTCAGCCGCAAAAAGCAACAGGAGACATGAGGCATGCGGCGGCAGCAAAGCTAGCGACTCTGGGGACACTCTATAATAGGGGCAGATGGGAGGATTGCTGTTCAGGAGGGGGGGAGGACTGTTCAGGTCACGCTAGAGGTAGCGCAAAATAAGAAGAAAATTATTTGAAAATATGACGCTAATGAAATTTTATGGGCCATGCAAAGGTTTATTTTATATTTTGTTTTTTGTTTTTTTTTTGCGTTTATTGTACTTCATAGTCTCCACCCCACTTTGCATTACTGCAAAGCTGATGCCCAAATAACGGTAAATTAAGCGAGATAAATCTGTGTAGGGGGAGGGTAGCTGGAGGTGCTCCGCTCAGAAGCAGCTCAACTGTAGTCGAGTGTTGGCATTTCATTGGGATTAAAATTTCCTTTTTTTTCTTATTTATTCTTTTTTTGTTTCATTTTCCGCTTTGCTTTGTTTCAGCTGCTGCTTAGCTGTTTCCGCTTTGGGACTGGCTCCTCTAATATTTGCACAAAAACCGGGCTATTTATTTGTAAACAAGTTGGCATTTTTAAAAAATTTACATCATTTTTTATGTTTGTGAGCTGTTGTTGGATTTTTATTATTTTTTTTTTTGGTGGGAGGCAGGCCGTTTAATCTTGCTTCCATCTCATAAAAATTGGTTATAAAAATTGTTTGGCCGTAAATGAAGTATGCGCATTTTTTGATGAATTTGTTTTGCAGCCAACGCGGCGCCAAGAGCCATGAAAAAAACAAAAATATATATTATATATCAGCAGTTGAGTGTGATTTTTATGGATCAGTAATAACACGCAATGAGCGTAAGACAACAATTTGATGCCAATACTTCAGCGAGGCAACCTTTTAAGTGCCATGCCAACGAAGAAGCCTCAGTCACGATAACAAGAACATGCACACATCAACATCAATGTCATGATGTCAAGATATGTATTTAATGGTACTTAGCGTAACTGGGTTCTTGGAAAATGCATAACACATTTATAATATCCAGTAAGTCTAAACAACGCAGAACAGTTGAGAATGGTTAAATACACTTGCATACTTGAAATTCTAATATTGCTCAATTTAAACAGATGACAGGTAAAACATAACTTGCTTACAGTTATTTTGATATACATATTAATAATAAGCCAATATATTTATATTTTTATATTTTCAGCAAATACTTTATTGTTGACCTGCCCCATTTCTACAGAATATAAAATGACTCCAGTGTTGACAATTATTTATTTTTTGGTTTTTGCATAAGCCTATGTAAATAATTTATTTACTTTTGTCATAATCCCAAATAAATTAATAATACATACAAATTTGATTAACTTTTTACACAAACTTTTCAATTAACAACAAATATCAATTGCCGTCCATTTGGTTTGAACGGTAGTTGAAACTTATCGGCTTTTAAAGCATTTTAAGTATTTTTATTATTATTATCACTATGGGAAGCTAATTTTAGCGTTTTACATATATTCGCCATTTTATTCACTTTTAATTTGGGCGGGTATAAAAGCATAAAGCCTTCTTGAACGCTATAAATACAACTTTTTAATTGACAAACTTTGTTGCTGTAATTGATTATAGCTTATTGTATCTCTTAAAAAGACTCACTTAACTCGTTAGCCAATTCACTTCGATTTGCCCATCATCCATTTTCAATTTAGTATATTCATCCTCCCTATTAGCCTAATTGATAGTTTTTTTTTCTTATAGTTGGACAATCAACGTTGAAATCAAGGGAAACTTTAGACATGATTGATTTGCAGCGCTGAAGTGCGTTACGAAAGAGATTTATATGCCATTAGATCTCCATAAAACGATTAATCTAAATCTTTAATCAAATTACGTTGACCAAAAAGCGCTACCATCTGCTGTTCCATCTTTTACATGCTGTTTTTCTTTCTCTGCTCTGTTCCTTTTGCTTCTCTTTTTTGTTATTTTAAATTAAAATGTAATAGAAAATTCATTGGGTTACATTAAAAATGCACTTATCGGCTTAACCCTGGCAAATTGCACAGCTATTCCCGCCACCCTTTCTCCGCTCGACATACCTCGACTCGTACAAATTGCATGAAATTAATTAAAAATGCATACATGTGAGTGTGTGCACCAAAGTGCCGTGTGAATGTGTGTGTGTGTGAGCATGTTGTGCCATGCTTTTGTCAAATGGGTGGCCTAAAGTGACCCGCAGGCTGTTGCAGCATGCCGTTGGCGTGTAGAGTGCGGTGAGGAGGGGGTCTTATAGCTGGCGGCAGGAATTTCATACATCGATTTATTAATGTCAGGAATGCACTTCTTGCCACGTCCCACGCCACGTACCACGCCTGCCAAAAGTGTGTGTGCCTATTTTTTTTATTTTATTATTTTTTTTTTTTCCTGTAAACGTCGCAGCGTACATCACGTGGGGTGGAGGCGTGGCAGCGACAGCATTTTTTGACGGCTTCCATCAGTTATTTCCAATTTTGCATGTGCATTATTAATGCATGCCGAGTGCGACTGGAGAGGAATGTGGTAGGACGAAGTGGATGTAGGGGACATAGTGCCCGATGCTTGTGTGTGTTTTTTTGGCTTGCCGAACGAGTCCCCCGTGATTGTTGTCTGATTGTTGTTTCAGCTGGTACAACTGACATCAAGTTACATTTTAATACTCTAACTATTTATAGCTAAATATAACCATACAAGAAAATTAAATTTCATTATTTATATTGACAATAGCCTACAAGCATTTTGTGTTATATTAGTAAATAAAAAAATAAGGGTAAGGGTATATAGGCTTTGGCCTATCTAACAAAACATTTCTTCTCTTATCATTCTTTGGCCCGGAGTTGTCTGTGGAGAGAAACGAATTGACTGAAAGCGGTACAAGACAGGCAGGCAGGCGCCAAAATGACTGATACAACCGCCGAAACTATGACAGGCCACGCAACCATTAAGTGGGTTGACTGAAGACTTTCCCGAACATTTTGTGCAGTTCTCTAAAATTTATGAAACTATATGTTTAATATTCAACTTTTCATTTCCTTTTATTGATGTGGAGTATTACCACAGTCATTAAAATTGAGCCAATTATTTTTATTACTATAAATATTATTATATTTCTTATTACAAGAACAATTATAATTAATATTAATTTAATTTTAATTAACTTTTGTATTACAATTATTTCTAGTCAATATTATTTACTTAATTAAAAACACAATACTTAAAACGAAAACAAAAAAAAATTGTCTTTAATTAAATATATATATATATGTGCAGGTTATTTGATTTTATACTTTACAACTTTTCCTGTTTTGTTAAATTATTTTATGAATCAATTTATTATCAGGTTACATTATAAGATGAAATTTATAAAAAGCGCACTAAACTTTTGTTTATGCTCGTGCACCAAACAAATTAAAGTTTTACAATTAACCCAGCGAAGTCCTTAAATTCTAATTTGTTTATCAAACTGGAACTAGTGTGAATTTCGAGTAACTGCTATAATCTCCCTCGCTGACAGCGATATGAAGTTGTTTGCTGTTGCTATTCTTGTGACTATTGTTGTTGTTGTTGTAGTGACTGCTGTTATTTTAAACGTATTGCTGAAGTAGCGTTGGCTGCTGCGCTGCACAATGCAACAGTTTTCAACTCCCCAACGAACGGTGAACGTTGAACGTTGGCGAACGGTAAACGGTAAACGGCGAACGCATTTTTGCATAACACATTAAATATTCCAGTTTGTTTTTCCCTTCTGGGTTTCAATTTAAACTGCACCCAGGCTGCTCTGTCAGACAATTCTGGCCATGGGCAAAGACAGCATCAGCATCAGCTTCAGCTCCCACATGCTTCTTGCGATTTCTGCAAGACTTCAGTTTGGTGGAGCTTTTACTTTCAGTTTGTGTGCTCTACATTTCAGCATTTGTTTGTTTGTGTGGGGGTTCTTTGCTGCATATTTTACCCTTTACCTGTAGAAGTGTGTTTGAGAAGTATTTTATTGAGTTACGAAAGTGTGTGCAACAGAAAATAGTGCATATGCTAACTGAACGATTTTCAAACTCTTTAAGTTCATACAAAACTAGGATAATTGATCATTTAATGATAGAATTTAATGATCTTGTTGTATCTGAGATTGTGTGAAATATATAAGGAGTGTTCATAGTCAATTCATATGCAAGATCAAATAGATATTTTTATATCTTATCAAAGGATATATCCAAGTCAAGCAGTGGGCGTCTTAAGACTTCCAACACGTTCATGCCCGCTGTTTTAAAAGTTAACAAGCGAAATACATATTTTGAAAATAACGCTTCGCGGTTCGAATCACGCTTCAAGTGAGTCGACTAAAGTAATGCATGAATGAATGGTTGAGTGACTGACAGTGGGGGGAATGTCGGGCTGTCATACTGTCAGTTGGTTTCTCGACTTGTGTGTTTGCCTGGTTTGTCACATTTGCATGATAAATAAATTTGTTTCGCTATCTTCTTGCGCATATCTAAAGGTTGTTTCTTCACTTTTTCCTCCAGTTCTTTTTTTTTGGCTTCTGAGCGTTTTTATCTTTGATCTGAGTGAAGTTGTTGTTGACCAGTAAAATAAAAAAAAAATTGTTGCTGTAATGCTTTCAACGCGACGTTAGAAGTAACGCTAATAGTCGGGGACGCAATTTATGAAAATTACTGCACAATGATGCGGACAACGACCAAAGTCGGACATGGTCTCCTAGATCCAGCCGGACCAGACCGGGTCACTCATAAAAAATAAGCACCACAAACTGTTTGTGGTGCTTTTTTGAGTTTTTTTTTTTTGTTTTTTTTGTTGTCACTGTGGTTGCCCCACACTTGGGTCATGTGTTGCTGTATCTGCTGTTGATGTTTTTGTTGTTGTTGTTATTGTTGCTTTAGCTACTGTGTAACTTTTGTTGTTGCTGTAGATGTTGTGACACCATGTGCGCCAAGTGTTGAAATGTTTTTTAACGCTCAACTTTGCCGACTGCTTTTAAACACACATTTATCGCTCTGCTCTATAAAGTGTATAGAGTATAATGCATAATCTAAAACAATTTGAATACAAATACTTCGTTATCTGCAGATTCAAAAATGACCTCTAAAATGGTGTTTTCTGGATTTAATTTTATCTTAATAAAACATGTAATTTTCTGTGGTATATTTGAAATAAAAAACATATTTCAAAGAGTATTCAACGTGCGTTGAGCTTATTTTGATTATTTTATCTTGATATGAATTTTTTATTTTTGTTTTTTTTTATACGGTTTTTTTTGGATAATTTTTTTGCTCGGTTCATTTACCAGCGTCGCCATGCAAAACTGCGTCCGAAAGAGAGCAACAAAAACACAAGTGTCCATGGAAAAAAAAACTTTATATTTGTTCTACAACATTGCGTGCACTGCGTTATTTTTGTTGCTGGTGTCCTGGTTGGTTGGTGTGCTCGCGCGGGTTGATAATAATTTTATGTTTACCCAACGAACATTTCGTCTTTTTATTTTTATATTTATTTTTGTGCGAGCGCAAAGTTTTCCTTAAACGCTCATAACAGTAAAAATAAAATAACATCAATTTTATATAGGTTTTTAAATACTGATACAGTAATTGCTCGCAAAGCAGACACTTTTTCCTTCTTAAAGATTATAGGTAAAAAAATGTATTTGTAAATACATGGAGACCTATTCACCAATATTCATTTACTATGCTAGGTTACTAATAAGCATTAAAATCCGAGTTGTCTATTTCACATCTGATAATGACTATAAAGCTTCGGTATTTAAGTTTTGAGAGTCTTGCAATTATTTATCGATGTTTGCTTCTTTGTATTAATCATATTTATTTATATACTAAAAATATAATTATTAAGGGAAGTCAGTTAAGGTTAACAATGTGTTTTCATTTGTTAAACATATTCGGGTTATTACTGTACACTCTGATGCGTGTAAGATTTATGCATGCAGTTTTAAAAAGCGCTGGAAAGTATGCTATAAAAACCGCAATACCCAAAATTGCTTAAGTGAAAACTTGTAACATATTCACACATGTATGTGTGTGTGTGTGTGTGTTTGTAGCTGTGAAACAGTTACACGCCAACATGTAAGCTACATTTGAAATACACACACACGCACACACAGAACGGTTTTTCTTTTGCAGCAACTGATGTTGCCTGCATTTAAAGATCAGATATTGTGGGATTCTCTATAAATTTACGGCGGTGCTCTAAGGAATGGGTAGACTGGGATGCCTAACTCTAGCGGTAGGTTCTATCGGTCATCTTTACATTATTGCTTTCCAATACTTAAATGTACTTAGCTCATTGATTAAAATAAATATTTGACTATATTTAACACAATATATTTTCTAGGGTATTTTAATTGCCTTCTACAATTCCATGCTGCTATAATATTTCGTAAGCACAGCGGTGCACGTTGCATATTAAGTTAATGCCACTTTACGAAACTTTTATGTTATGCAACGAAGCCGGAGAAATCCACATCCTAAACTATGGAACCGTAACAAATATAACAGTCCCCAAACAACCCCTTCGATGCTTAAGCGTTTTTCTAATGGCGCATTCTTGCGCTTTTGAAGTTTAGATGCGTGCATTTCGCGTTCATTTGTGAAAGCCAAAGCCAAAGCCATAACCATAGTTAAAGCCAAAGCCAAAGCCAATGCCATAGCCAAAACGCAAAGCACAAAGCCCAGGCCAAAGACCACCCTCTCCCCCAACAAAAGGCCAGCAAGAGTATGTGAGAATTTATAGAAGGGATAGAGGGAGTAAGAGAGAGAGAAAGCGAGAGAGAGAGAGAGAGATGGAATGTTCTATGTAGAGCTCGCAGAGTTACACTTGAGCCGCATTGTACAAATGGCTTAAAATAAATTATGTGTAAATTTTGGCCTGCAAGGATTTGCAATTGCAGCGTGCATGAGTACGAGGCTAATTAAAGCCTTTAATGCCGGTCCATTTCGATTTGGTAAATTAACGCCGGCTGTTGTTGTCGGAGCGGATTTTTTAATTAGCATACATTTTGCAAATCGCACCACACAGAATTTTCCAATTAAATTAAACTAATTTGAAGCCTTGCCACGCTTATTGATCATTAGAATATTCCTATTTTTTCGCCCTGTATTTACATTTTTTTTTTGTTGGCTGCAATTCCGTTGGTGCAGCACCTGGTGCAAATGTATTGGCAATGTGTTGCCAATGCCAAACTAATGACACTGCCATTCCATGGCTATATCAGCAGCACACGATCCGCCTGCCGCATGCCACATGCCGCCTGTCGCTGACCTCTCTCTCTTTAGCCATCACACGCCAAATTGTTGGCAAGCGAAAAGTTTTGCCATAGAAAACTGTGCCAAACACGGCATAAAATGACAGGCAAATGTCTTTTAAATGACGCGAGTGAGACACAAAAGGGAACGCCCGAGGGATTCGCCAAGCTTACCCCGCACCGACCCGCCACAATGCTGTCCACATTGCGCCAGCAATGCCAACGATGCCACCGCCGTCCGTCCAAGTCGCCGCCGCCGCCGCCGTCGTCGTGGCTGACGATGCGCAACTAAGCCCGTAAAAATCTATTTTTCAAACCAGTTGACAAGGCGCCCTCACCGACGTGGATGGTGGGTGAAGACGCCTGGGTGCTGTGGGCTGGGGGCGGAGAGTGCGAATAGTTCGAAAGGCAGCCGGGCGTAGGAGGATATCTTATGTGTGAAACAGAAATGAAAAATGGTTCGTATGTTGTGCAAAAATATATATCGAAAGGTATGGTAAGTCTATACACATCTAATAAGATAATGCTAGCTGCATTCATAAATTTTGGAATCGGAAGATTACGTGGCGAAACGAGATGTTTGCTTGAGAGTAATATTCAGTGAGTAAATGGATTTCCAATTGAGTTTATATAAATAAATTATATGCGCATATGCTACATGAAAACATACATTTATAGTTTCACGAATATAATATACAAATTCTAGAATTTATTATAATCCTTGATGAATATATAGAACTTTTCAGATTTAAACATCGTCAGTGATATTTGAACATTGTTTTCTGCAATCCTGCTTAAGCTCAGCAAATCAGTTGTAAATTTCAAGTTAAGTATGTCAATCACGGTAATGTGTTTCTTCTCTGACCTTTTCGGTTTGCATACTTATTTTTAAGCAAAAATATTTCTTAAATCCATTTCATATTTATTTTTGCACACTCACAAAATGTATGCGTCCCAAATAGTTGTCGTACTAAATACCTTATGCATGCCCTCACAACAAACATGTATGGATTTTCCAAAATAAAATAAAATAAATAAAGACAGACAAATGATGAGTACGAGATTGAGACGGAGACGGAGACGGAGACAGAGACGGTTTCCTAACGTGTCCTTGGGGAGCCATTTCAATTATGAGGCCACAGAGGCACTCAGACCAGGGGAAACCAAACATATGCTCAAATATGGAGCACTTTTGCCTAAATCTCTCAACACAACCAAATGGAAGGGAAAACCCATAGACTCACTTTTGAGGGGCTGTTCAAAAGGTCAGTCATGGGTCAGACGTGTCCACAACCTGCAGCAAGGCCTTGTCCAGGCAAACAAACACGGCAATCATGACACTTTTTATGCATTTGCATAAAAACCCAATGCCCGAAAAAGCGCCCAGAACCCAAATGAAAGTTTTTCTTTGCCATTCAAAATTTATGTGCCAAAGCAAAATCAATAAAGTGACGAACTGGCCGAGTTCCAGTTTCCATCTATTTCTAACCACAGCTTGAGGGTATTATAAGTTGGTCACTGCTTTGAGGCGCCGCACAACTTAAAAGATTTTCTTTTTAATTCTGTGACTTATTTTTAAGTTTGATTATTCTTAGATTTATTTGTAGTTATTTTAGTATTTGGAAAGGTTGATGCATCGATTAAACTAACATTCTGGCAATTTCAGATATTCAATAATAACAAACAAGATTGTATATACAACAGAAGATGTACGGAAATGACTGAAAGATATTTTATATTTTTTCTAAACAAATTGTTTTCTTATTGACAAAATGAATTTTATGTTAAATATAAAAATATGCTTTATTTAAATTTATTCAATATAGTTTTTAATTACAATCAAACCAAGAAAATGTAAATCTTTGCTGGTAAAACGAGCAGAAAAAATATACATTTTTCCGATGCAATATTTAAAAGAGTATTTAAAATTCTGCCTGTCGATTGCTTTTGATATTTGTGATTTTTTCTTATACATTTTCGCCTTAGGGCTACTTTGCTACCACTTGCTTATCAGTTGACAATAAATTTTTGTTGCCCAGGGACATAAATTGCGCGGCGAGGTCCCAGCAAACCTTTGTGATGTATTTGTGTTTATATGGAAATCGGGTGGGTGTTGTTGTGTTTGTGCGTTGTTGGTCAGAGAGTGAGGAGGGCAGGGGTCATAAAGAGCACTGCACACTTTGCAGCATTAAACGTGAATTTATGCACAAAATTTATATGGCATTGCAGTTAAGGGACGAAACGGCAGCTGTTCGAATCTGGAAAGCGAGAGCTGTTTTTTTTTTTAAGTTTAATTAAGTTGAAAATATTTGTTGCTTTAAATAATAACAACAGGAACAGAAGCTGAGCAATGCCATAAAATCTATAAAAACAAACACAAAAACACCGGAAAGCAAAGCAAAATGTTGCAGTATAAAGTGAACGGGGGACGAAATAAAATGCTCAGTAACTGTAAATACAACGCGGCGTATGCGTAATGTGAGAATTTTATGCAAAAGTGCCTTTGTACGACAGCAACAAGGATAACAACAACAATAACAATAACAACAACAGCAGCAACCATTGGAGCCGGAGCAGCTTAGAGATTGGTCGCTTGGCTCTGGGCGCTGAGCTTGCGTCTGACTATAAAATGGCGCCAAGAGCCGTCCTAGCAACCATTTTTGCTGAACGTGGTCGTTCTCAATGTTATTGTTGCTGCTGTTGTTGTTGCTACTTTTGTTGCCCATTGCCCTGGCCTGGCATTAAAATTTGAAGCACCAAATTAACTGCAGCTTTTGCACAAGCGAAACGCGAGAAGCGCTCACAAGCTTTATAATACACTAAAACCAATGAAATGCCTGAGGCAGGTATCTCAGCTACCTAATCCATTTGGAAAATATGAATTCAGTTACGGATTGTAAAATAACTATGAATAATTTAAGTATGTTTAGCCTAACAACATTAAGTTACAGAATAAAATAAATTAATCAATTTCTTATCAAAAGATCTAAGCGAATTTCATTTTCCTTGTTAATCATACATATAATTAAATTCCTAACCGAAAGATTGATAAATTTAATTCAAATTATTTTAAAACCATAATAAAAAAATGGAAACTTCATTCTCTATTCCCTAATACATTTGAAGTGTATTTTCTGTTCGTTGTCTGATGGTGTTGACCAGATTTGCTTGATATTTTTTATCGTTTTGGATTTTAAATGTGAAAATTTTTCGTTTTGCTCATTGCTTGGCGCTTTTGCTGTTTCTACTGTCTGTGCTAGTTTCGCGCAATGATGATGAAAATTAAAGGAAAATGAAATACATTTGCCTACAGTAAACACAGCTTATATACACATATACATATATATATATATACATATAGCATGTACATATATATGCACGCACACACACACACACACGAGAAGCTGTTTGCAACTTGACTGTAGAGACACAGTCAGTTTTGTGCCATTTCCTCTTTGTGTGTTACTGTTTTGGTTGTTGTTGTTGTTTTTTGGTGGCGCAGCTGCCGCCATTTTGGGGCACCATTTGCTCAGCTCGCTCGCGCTTTCGCTATGCTAATCGGAAACGGAAATGGCGCATATTAATACGCAAGCTGCTCTCGAGGAAGTCGGTCTTTCGGTTTGTTCTGGCTAAAGCTGCTGACTACCGCGACTACCAGCTAAGTAAGGCAGCCAGTCGCATGAAATTTTTAAAACCTAATTAAAATGTTGAAATGGAATTTGTTAATTTAAAATTGGGCAATTTGCAGCAAGAAGCCACTGTCATAACAGCTGGTGAAGCAACAACCGTTAATAACTTTGTTGCTCTAAATTAACTACTCATAATGCCCCCGAAGAATAACTCACACCTCCCTCTGCGCTTCACCTACCAAGCAGCACTATCCCTTTCGGTCCCTCTCTTTATCTAAAAATAAAAATAGTAGAGACATAGCAACTAGAGTGTTTTACAGCTCGTGCATGGGTCCAGCTCCTGCCAACGTCTACAAAATTGGCAGCAGCTATAAACATTGTGCTGCAATTAAGCGTTATTTATAACCGTCTAGCTGGTAGCCGGAATCGGCGAATCGGCGAATCGTGTGCCATGCTTAATACCAACGAGCGACTGTTCACGTTTGGCAGTTGGGAGTTGGGTTATTTGCCAGCACTTGGGGCCAATGACTTAACTGTTATTGCATTTTGCACCTTATTCTCTTTCTTTTCTTTTCTTTTTTTTTCAATTTGGGTTTTGGCGTCAACTTTTGGCGTCAATTGACAACTTTTGTTGTTCTGCCTGTATACCCGCTTCGCCCTAACGGCTTCCTTTCTCTGTTTGCGCTATCTGATTGAGACGCCAAAAGTGTCGTCCAAAAGAGAGAAAAAAATACATAAGAATGTAAAGAAAAAAAGAAGTGAAACGTTGTTGGGAAACATAAAGCAAGGCACGACAACCAGCAAGAAATTGAGATTTCTATAGACCCCTCTATAGAGATACAGATATAGATATAGTAACGGCTATAGTACGCTTCATGCTATTGCAGCCATCTTTCGTTTTAGGTTTCTTTGTGTTCCGTTGGATTCGCGGCTATCAAAATTGTGAGGGAAAAGGGGAGTACAAAACACAAATAATTTACTGGCACGCTGTAAAGCCATATTAGCTCTTTGTTGGCTGTCTGTAAAGGTGAACACGCTATGGCTTAAACTTGCAACGTTTGCCTGATTTCTGCAACTAGAGGCAAGTCAGGCATAACTGTGTCGATGTAAAGAATTATTATAAGCAGTTAAAGCCGACAGCCTCAGACGATATGTTGTTGAACAACTCTTTGTATCTGTATAAATCAGAGCTTTTTATAAGCAAACTATAAAATAATAATAATAATATAATATAATAAATAATACTAATAATAATTATAATAATAACCAGAGAATATTCGTCGAAGTTGCCTTTCATAAAAATACAAACTATTATAAAAAATATTTAAATTATTATTACGCTAATATATTTTGAGTTTGACAATTAATTCCCACAATCATGAATTCCATATTTTCATTCTTATTTTCATGAGCTGCAAATAAAAGCCAATCTTCAGACATCTTAATTCTTATTCCACTCTTAATACTTTGCGTCTTGGAAAATTGTACTCATCTTAAGGGTATTAATTTGAAAATGTTGCCAAAACGTTGGGCCTCAATGGTTCACTCTGGCAGAGTTGGCAGCCTGGCTACCTTTGACTCCATGGGCAACCCCACAGAGATGCATTAAATAAATCGCAGTGCTTTGTTTTTTTTACCCCTCTTTTTACTCTTTTTACTCGCAGTTTGCCATTGTGTGTCGAGTTTTTCTTGTATTATCTGAATGTATTTAGTTTATCGTTCATATTTTACATTTCCAACGAAACGGAACTCATTAAAATAATTCACATGCAAGCATTTTATCGATCGTTGTTTGACGTTGATGAACGTCGTCTGGGATACTTTTTTTTTATGCATTTATTTCCCCTTTTTGTTTATTTTTCCTTAATCGCTTTTTTAGTTGCACTCTGTAAATTTTCCGTTTTTCTTTCCTGCTTTTCTCTCACGTGTTGCCAGTCGCGAAAGCAACGTGGCCAACGTTGTTCGTCATTTTCTTCGAAAACGTCTGTGCAGGAAACCCAGTTGACTCGCCTCATGCCGTACAATTTATATGCATATACATATGACCATTAAAAATAAAAATTATTAAAAATGATGGAGCTAATGATGCGACGAAAGCCCAACATACAATGATAGGAATGGTAGGCTTAAAATTTTTGCAAGAGCGAAAAGGAAAATTAAAAGTCAATCAGCTGACAATACTGGACGTTGTGCCTTGAACAAAGGACAAGGGACACACACTTTGATATAATCAATAATAACAATAAAAACAAGATAAGTGCATTCTGAACAATGGTCGCTTTTTAAATGCACTACGCCTCATGAAGTTTGGCAAGAAATTGATAACACCTTAATATAAAATTTTAAAATAAAAGTGGTTTCCTTCTAAACACAAAATCAATGCATATATTTTATTTAAAATATGTGTAAAAATAAAAGTTTATACAGTTTGTTTAATGCGTTTTTTTGTTTAAGTTCAAATAACTTATACAGATTCAGATTCTATTCCCATTAGTAGGTAAAACCCAATTATTTCTACAAACGCCTCGATCTAGTAATGAAACTCTGTTCAAAGGTAATTTCAACGTTAAGAGGAACAATATACAGCAATTGTGATGCGTGTCTGCCAAATATTTTGCGAGGCCTACCCAACGAAATGGTTAAAAAGAAATAACTTTTGTTTGTTGGCCGGGCTAAGAGGCAGAGAGATGCAGGCACTGAAAGAGAAGGTGAAAGGGAACGTGGCAGCTTTCATCTCTTGCATACTGATGAATGTGCGTATGTATATGACATTTTGTGTGTGTGTGTGTGTATGTGAATTGGATAGATTGGCTGTCTCGCATGCCTGAATGGAATTGCATTACACAACAGCCGACACACGTCGATATCAACGACTGGGATTCCCGTGCCCAAACCCAAACCCAAACCCAAAAGAAACCATCTTATTTGTTCATCATCAATTATTGGCGTGCATCAGCAGCAACAGCAAAAGCATCAGCGTTGATGGAAACAATGGAAACGCAATGTATCGCATTCGAAATGAATAAATACATACATACGCGCGTGTAAAGCGAAATATGTATATAATATATATATGTATACAAATGTATGTTTGAGGCGTGCAAAGTGCATCCTGGCAAAGGGAAGTGATTGCATGCATAACGCATGCATCACATGTTAAAAGGTTGCACAAGCGTAGTCACGGGGGGATGAAAGCTGGGAAGAGTTCTAGAGAGCTGAAAACATGCATTAAAATCGGCTATATCTGTGTATATAATTATAAGCAATTTTTCTGTTTTCGCTGAAAACTAATATTCATTTAGAATTTAGAGTTTTTATTAGAATTCTGTTTAATATTTCTGTGACACTTTAATATTATTGTCGCCTGATCGTTTCGAAATTTATAGATACCATATAAACAGATGTAATGCACCCCTAACTAATTTTCCTCTCGATTTACTTGGGCAATATGCGGAAACACCCCCAAAGCACCCTATATAATTTTCCTGTTTGCCTGATAGAACTGATAGAACTTTACGTATTATTGCTGTCTCTTTCGATTTATGTTAAAGAATGCAACATGGCGAAAAGTTTTAGTTGCTTTATTCTTGGAGTATATTTTGCCTTGTTGTGGCCTCAATTTGTTGCCTGCAAATTGGTTTGACCAGTCAAACTGACATTATGGAGTGGAGTGGAGTGGTTTTCGCTGCTTTCTTATATGCATTACAACCCCCAAAAACGAAATGAAGCAATGGATAATGGACTCAGTTGTGGACCACTCACTCCGTTTCTGATTTCCAATCTCGTTAAGCTGATTTCATAAAAGCATCGACAGCAACAACCTTGAGTGAGAGTGAGTGGAAAGGAAGAAAAGAAGAAAAAAGTCTCTTTCCCCTTACCCACATGCTATAATGACTTCAACTGGGGTCCACAACTGGCCAACGTTTGCTGTTGTTGCTTTAAATCAAACGCTGCCGCATTTCTCACTTGAACTCAGCGCTTCGCAGTGTCCTCAAGAGTTTCGTCTCCGGTCAGTTTTCCAACCCCCCTCCCTGCCCATTTGACA
Organism: Drosophila fungiperda; assembly: GCA_035042345.1. Lineage (NCBI taxonomy): Eukaryota > Metazoa > Arthropoda > Insecta > Diptera > Drosophilidae > Drosophila > Drosophila fungiperda. Next base: position 2,161,556 of record JAWNLM010000021.1, read on the forward strand.
GTTTTGTTGTTGTCTGGCGTTGGCGCGATATGATTGCCAACCGGAAAATGTCGAGGAAAATTACATTTCCAGGGCTGGCAGTGGTGGTGCTGGGTGAGGTGCAAAGAGGGCGACATAATGGCAGGCAACTCCAAAAATTATTTACTGCCCGAGACGTTGACTTCATCTTGTTCCTTGTTGATTATCAGCTGGGAGTTGTTATTTATGGCGAATATTTTTTTGTTGTTGTTGCTGCTGCTCGTAGTTTTTGTAGCTGGCAGCTTCTAATTTGCTGTTGTTGTTTATCAGCAAAGTGCAGCAGCAGCCATCCTGCTTTATTAAATGCTGAGAAATTTTCATACATTTTATAGCAAAATAAATTAGCTTTTCGAAAGCTTTAAAAATAACTTTTGAGTTTATACCATTTATAAAAGACTTTTTTTTATTTTTTTCTGAAACTTATTCGCATTTTTGGTATTTGGTTTGATATCTTTTTTTAAAATGTCTTTATTCATTAATGTGCCACTCATCAAAAATGATGAAGGCTCATAAATAGTAAAATTGCTTCATTTAGCTAAGGGCGTAGTTTTTGCAGTACAGTTCATTTGGCAGTCAGTTTGCTGCTAACTCATTGGGTTATTAACCCGGTCTGCAGTTATGCGTTTAACCCACTGCTGACCCTTTCAAACTTACATTTTTTTCGTTCATTTTCAATACATTTTTTTTTTGCAGCTTAATATGCACTTTGTGGCCTACAAATGCTCATAAAAAAACCTGTTGTAGTAAACTGAAACTGACCAACAACATAAATAAAACTACGCCAGGCAATCAATGTGAGTGCAAAGCGTTTTTACCTCCCGCGGGGCTGTTCCGTATATTTTCCGTTATATTGTTGTTGTTTGTGTCGTCGCTGCTATACGGGCTCAATAAAAAGCGGACAGATGGACATCCCGTACATGTTGGCAGGGTGACTGAGTAAGGCGGGAAGCGGGGCTATGCTGAGGCATAGACTGAAACGCTGAGCTGCATGCAAAATTAGCTGAGGAACGCGCGTGTGCGTCGTGAAAATTTTCGTAGACTTTCCAATTGAGTTGGTCGAGCGAGTGAGTGACCATAGGGAGAGAGTGAGTGAGAGAGGGATATATGAATTTGGTATGGTGAGCAGCGTTTACACATCAATACAATTTAAGCCCATTAATACTAGAGGCAAAATTGCAAACACTGTAAACGGAAACGGAAACAAAACTCTCGTATGCGAGCAACGAAGACGAGTAAAATGGACGCCTCCGAAGACTACTTATACGAATATTCTGACCAAAAACTGCTAAGGGATCGAGCATGTGGAACATGAGTAGAGTAGAGAAGAGTAGAGTAGAGAGGCGGATAGAGTGAGGACGGGTTACTCAGCTGGAGGAATCATAGCCGTCTGGCACGTGGTTTGGTTTGCCATCGGTTTGGTTCTGGTTCTGATTCTGATTCTCGTTCTCGTTCTGGTTGTCGTTCTGGCTCTCTACGTTGCTCTCCTTAATGTGCTTGTGCAGCGTATATTAAAAAGGGAAATGAAATGATTGCGGTTGCGACTACGACCACGACTATGAGTACACAACTCGAAGAACTCGCAATTGGCACAATACCCGCAAATAGCAGACGGAGTCAAGTTAAATTGCCACCAGTTGGGCAAACATTGAGAGGCTATCGATGCCATTGAGTAGTCCACCAGCCTTATTCATCCCCATATAAAAGTAATTGTTGACCAACAAGCACTGGCGTTGAATGTTTCTTCCTTGGCTACTGGAACTTTTAAGTGGAGCCTTTTTTCATACTCTGTTCTGTGCCCATAAAGTGGGTACGAATGCTTGTTAAAAGTAAGATAAAATTAATAATAGAGACAATTGAGTAGATAAGGAATGTCATATCCTTGAAAGGCTTCAAAAATGTCTTTAATAGGTCTCCAATTATATATAGAAGCGATATATTGATATACAAAATCATTTAGCATTGAACATATTTGGAATATACTTGCCCAACTTTTAATTCAGTAAATATATTTATAAAAGGCAGGGGCTTAATTTTCTTCACTTCAGTGTGCAGATTTCTAAATTGTTGTAAGCAAATATACTTCAATTTTCAAATATTTCATTTATTATTATCCCTTCAACAAATAATTTGATTAACATCTCAAGCAGAAAACTACTCCACAATTGAAGAGTAAGAATATGTTCGAAAGCAGTTGAGATTATAAAAGAATAATTTCGCAAAATTTAGGTCAATCAAATACAAATACCAAAGGTATTTCGAGTGAATTGCAAAGTAAAACGCTTTTCCGTGGGGCTATATATATATATATATATATATATATGTATTTGTATAGTGTATGCAAGTTAGTTTGATGTTTAACTACCCTTTGCAATTTTTTTTGATTGCTGTAAGTTTTCATCGAATGCTGCTGTTGCTGCTCGTTTATGTATCGCATTCCCGGGGCATGCATCAACATCACATATGCAACACAAATTGGCAATTCCAATTTTTGCCACTTTAGATGCCATTTTAATGATGGGCTGCCAAACGAGGCGAGCGAATTCTCAACTTTTAACTTTAACTTTGCTTACAAAATTCTTTTCAACCTTGCGCTGCGTGTGTATTTGTGTGTGTGAAAATGTGTGTGTAAGTTTGAGTATGTGTGTGCACAAATATGAGTGCGTGTGTGATGTTATTTCTTTTCTACCTTTGCTGCTGCTCAGCGGATTAGAAGTCACTTTTTTATGGGCAGCACTTAAAGATCCACACACACACACACATGACCAAAATGAGTGTATGGGTATTAAATCTGTTCAAATAACCACACTCACACACACACACACACACATTCATACAAAGAGACATGAAATGAATGGGGTGAGAGGATTGGGGAGTGGAGAGAGGTGAGAGGGGATAACCAGAACCGACGACAGTCTCGTCGAAGTCATTGCTGATAAATCTTTGAACTCAGCCGCAAACACGTAGAAGCATTCGCTGGTTACGGAAAAAATTTTCCAGCCAAACGTTGTCATAAAATGAAAATGTCCTTCACGTTGCCACATTTTGTGGGCGTGTCACATGGTACAGCTTTGGCTTTTTGGGTGGCTGCGTGTGCGTGTCGCCGATAACACTTAAAGCGCACTGCAGATTTCTTTACTTATAACGAGGCGATACTGAAATGCTCCCCCCAACCCCGAAACCCCCTCACTCCTGCTTCTGCTCACCCTTGTTCTTTCTTTCGTTGTTGCTGTATTTTTGTTGTTTTAATGGGAACCGCTGACGGTTGCTGGAGACGCTGCCATGTGCAGCATTTATGAGTAATGAACTTCTTGCTGAAAATGGCAGACCGCAAGGTGCGCGACTACGACTACAGCGATGGCAATGATGATGATGGCATCTCATCCGACCACCTACCACTACACTAGATGGCAGATCTTGAAGGGTGAATGCTGTGCGTGTGTGTGTGCTTGGCAACCTTTTTGGACCCGCCGACATTGTCAACGTCGGTTACAGGCGTCGTCGGAAGCGTTTGCCTCCAAAAGTAACAAACTGTGTCAGCTCGCCTGGCATTTGAGACGTGACTGTGTGACTCCAAAGCAGTCCAAAGGCTTCCAGAGTAACACAGCTCTCAGTTATCCACAATTTCAAAGGGCATGTGTGTGTGCGTGTGTGTGTGTGACATCAAAACGACAATCGCGTGTGAAGCAAAAATTTAATTTATATTTTGACATAAAAATTATAGCAATAAGTGAGCGAACGAGAATGCTTAGAACAGCGTGACGGAAGCGCATCTCAAAGATGGCGTCTGAGATAAGGGGCACCATTTCCTCTAAATCATCCTGCTGCGTGTTTACTTTAAGATGCCATCGGCGACGTTGCGCTGATTAACGCGAAATTGATTAAGTGACATGCCAGGCCGACAAAATAAGAAGGCTAAAAGCGGAATGGGTTGCCAAAAGCGCAAGGCGGCTTTCTCAAAGTGATGAATGTGTTTTTGACGTTCGAAATTTTTAGAAGTGCTGATGTAGGGAATTTGTTGCATGCAAAAGGCTACAAAGATGACGAGTATGTTATTCGAAGAGTCTGTGTCGAATACTTAAAGACTCTTAATTCATATCGACTTTAAGAAAAATCTTTATTATTGACGTGGATGCACATTCCTTCCATTATTCGCTTCAAGAGGCTTAATTTTTGATTTTTATACTCTGAACCCATTTAAAATGGGTAAAAAGTGTATAATAGTTTTGTGCAAAACGTAGAAGGACGCATCGCCGTTTCAATATATATTCTATATCATAATCAACAACCTTCTCGATTTAGCCCTTCTAGAAGAGCTACAAACTTAAAATTTTGAATTTTTTTTTTGTATACCCGGCGCAGATTAAGTTTGATTTATTTTATCAATAAGTTTCTGCGCTTCTCGTTTCTCTCATATTTATACCTTCCGATTTTCGATAGCAATAAGTCTAAATTTTAAAGAGATAGGTTTCTAATTTACGTTATTATTAATGAACTATGGTCGAGAATATTTTATCTCATTGAGTGCACTTGCAGAAGCCAGACTTTTTGAAGAAAATTTTACAATTAAGTCGAGTTTACTCCACTACAGAACTCTCACTTGTTTGTGTTAATGTAGTGGGTAAAGTTTTAATTTGGATTTGATTAAGGTAACAATTCTGTTTATTTAAAGTTTGTACTTTTACTAATTTGTAACAAAATTGTTTAAAATGCTAAAATATAAATTCAATCATTCACAGTGTTTAGATAGTTAACCTTTTACTCGATATAACGTCGTTTATATAACTTTACAGTTATATTACATCACCTGGTTAGTAAAAGATTCAAACCAATCCATTTAAGGCACTTGCTTCAATAAATTTATATATTCTGTATTCAATAATATGGATCATTATTCATCCCCATACAACATTATTCGCTACTCTGTCAGCTGCAAATTAAGATTCTGATGAATGTCGTATCTGAAGTTATTGAAATGTTCATTCCAGACACGCTTTTATAACAAAGCGAAAGTTTCGCTTCGTTTGCTTGTCGCTTGTGTGCTCATTGTTGTTGTTGCTGTTGTTGCTGATGTTGCTGTGTTGTTTGGTATTGCGCTTTTTGGCGTCTCGATGCTGACACTAAATACGCTCGGGAAATTATACAATACATTCTCAATCAAATGTCTGCTCAATGCTGAAAAATACTTCAAAGTACCCGCTGCTGCCGATGCTGCCGTTGCTGCTGCTGCCGCTGCTGCGACTGCTGCTGCAGTCAAAACCACCACGCCCACCATTTTACAAAAACCACCTCATCAGTTTTCTCACCAAAACCACCCGCATTTAAGCTGCGGCGGTGCTGCTGCTACTTCTGCTGGTTGCTTCGGCTGCTGCTGCTGCGGCTGCTGCTGCTGTTGGCCGTCTGGGGAAATTTGCCATTTTCTGCACAATAAGATTTACTTGTCTGGCTCGTGCCCGTTGCTATTTGGTAGCGTCGCCGCTGCCATCGACGTCGTTGGCAGCCGCATCGCCAGAAACGTTGCTGCTGCATTACAAACTTTGACAGCTCATTTACTCGTTGTTCGAACTTGGCCAAGATTCTGCTGCTGTGAATGCTGTTACTGCTGCTGCTCCTAGTGGTGTTTCTTAGTAATTTCTTGGAAGGCGTTATGTTTAGGTTTAAAGTCTATAACTGCTGTCGTTGTCATTACCCCAAAGGATTTGCCAAGCTTTGCTGGCCCCGTTGTTCAAATTGCTTAGTGCTTATTCGGTCGTAAGTGCCGAAATAATGAAATCCCCTTGTATTATCCGCCACATAAGCTTCCATCGTTCAATGTGTGTGTACACACACCGTGCTGACTATGCTGTTGCTGCAATGCTTTGTTTTTTTGTTGTTGTTGTGGCCAGGGCTGTTTTGGAAACTACTTTGCTGCACATTTCTTTGGGCGATAAGTCGCAGACATGGCATCCGATGCTGTTGCCGATATGCGCCCAGAATGCGCCGTTTCCCTACAATTGATACGTGCAGTCCATTCGCTGGATCAGGTTCTTGCAGGGGAAGAAGCGGAGAGAATGCTTTTGGCTCGTAGTCAAGAAAGTTTAGTTTTCATCTATATACAAAATATTTGTATTAAGATTAGTTAGAAATTATTATAGGATTAATCTACTTTTTAATTTAAATTATGATTAGAATAATGTGGAATTTATTATGCAAATGATATTAATTAATAAAAATGAATTTGTTAATATCAAAAATTACTTTAAAATAGTTTATTAAAAAATAGCTCAAATTCCGTTTGATCTTTAGCTGCTTTAATGTAATAATATTTGAGCTCGGAAGTAATCATAATACAGATTGTTATAATCAAAGATCAGTTCTTAAGTTATTGAAGGTATTTTAAGATAAGGACAATGATATTTTTAATTTTACATTTTATTCAAAAATGTCATGCAAATAGCCGCTTGCCTACCTAATGCTCAACCTATTATATTGTATTTGCCTTTGGGCCACATGTCGTTTGCGCAAGATTGAAAAATTACCATTTTCAATACGGCGTGACGCATACGCAATTTGGCCTGAACTTCTACGCATCCATCTCCATTAGCGCAAACAAACTTCCACACAGACTGAAGTCTTTGCTCTGCCGGGATCCTCAGCACCCCCGCGCTATCCCCGTCAGCTATATGAGCTGTGGCTTCTGCCCGCTCCCCTATCCCTTTCCTATGGTCGCTACTTAAAACTGTTTGCTGTTAAATTCAATTTCAATGCTCGTTTGTTTCCATGCGTTTGGCCATTTTACGGCCACGCGAGGAGTAGGACTACTAGCTGGTCTCCAGAATGAGATGGTCTTGCCTTATGCCTTGCGGTGGTCGCCGTCGAGAGCACAAAGTTTTGTAAGTAGCTTCGACTACTGTTGTTGCAATTGTTTTTCTTTTCCATTTTGGCATCTTTTTTTTCTCTTTTTATATTTTTTGATTTCGCCGCCAAGTTGCGCATGAGAATGCAGCAAACGGCTTTTTTATTGTGGCCATTTGCCATAGTGCCGCCAATGTGCTGCCAATTTGGTACTCGGCCCTGGCAACTGTTGCCGCTTCATATGCGAGGTTTTATAGCCCCGTTTCAAATTCGGCTTCAGCCAATGCTCTGTTCCTTAATACATCCCCACCCCACCGCCCACCTATTTCGGACTCTGCAACGTTGCGCTATTGCACTTCAAATTGCCCGCTTAAGTGTGCGGCGATTACCAACAGCCAAGCCAGCAGCACCGGCAGCGGCTTCAAAGCCAAAATTGTGTAGCTGGAAAGAGACTAACAAAAAAAAAAAAAATGGTGGGCAAAAAAAAGTTAATTCTATTTGCGGTTGCAGCCGCATTCACAGCAGCAGCAGCAGCAGCAGCCGCAACAGCCGTCGAGTCGCATTAAAGTTGAATTTTTGTAAATTTATACGAGCATTATACGATCCTCCGCTTTGGAAGTTGCCGCTTGCCGCTTGCCGCTTGCCGCCGCCCCTGCGCAGCTTTGTGGCTGTCACATTTGGCAATTTCCATTATTTTATGTCCTCGTCCTCTTTGTCATCGTCTTCATCGCTATCGTCATCATCCTCGTCATCGTCGAAGCCAAAGTAAATTTTATACGCCACTTTTCGCGGCTAAACAAAAATTAAATAAAATTTAGCGGTCTGCTTGCCCCATCCATTCAAAAGAAGAAAAAAACCAAACACTACGCTCCCCGTCCCGTCCCGCCCCTTCCTACACAGCTGCTCTTCGCCCTGTTTATGGCCTGTCTAACGATTCCCGTCCAAGTTGCCTGGCGTTGATTAGCCTCTGTGCGTAGCTTGAATTAGGGCCAAGACAAAACGTGCCCAAAAGCGAAACTTGATGCGACAGCTGAACACTGACACCAAATTTATCCAAGTCGAATGAAATCACAAATTATTTTCTTGATGTATTTTTAATTTTTAATGAAAAGTCCATTGCAGAAAAATAAAAAATAAACACTAAAACAAGCTCCACAGTTAGCCTTTCAATTATTTGATACTATATATTAAGCGCTATATTTATAATCTAAAAACAACATGGAATAAAACAGATTAATTCATTCTCAAAATATGACCAAAAGAAATATAATATTACCATAATAATTGACTAAATTTAAAATAAAATATAACTTAAATTATTATCTTTGATTTGGTTGTTGACTGGGATAATAATTCATACTTCACACATAAAAAGCCAAAGTCTTTGATTTTTATTTTCGGTTTCACTCCCAGTTAAGAGATATTCCACCACTGTGCCAGATTGCCTGTCAGTCTCGACGCTGTCACAGACGTAACCACATGGTGACTGTGACTTTGATGCTGACGGCTCGGGACGTAGCTTGGGGTCAGGCGGGTGCCTTTTGGGGTGGACATGCAAATGAGCCTGTCCCGTAGTTGGTTTTCTGCTTGGACGCTTCGTTGCCTTTGCAAACGCAAACGCCAACGTCAACGCCAATGCCAATGCCGCCAAAACCATCTTCGTTGTTGTTCTTTTTTATGGACGCAGTTGTTAATAGAAAATGAGCTATACGCGGCCGCCCATCTTGGCCAAATCATAACGGCCCGGCTGTTAAAAAAGAAAAAAACGAAGACGGAATGTTTTTATTGATGTAATTTGCATAAATTTACACTTGCCACACAAAACAAAACGACGTCGACGCTGAAGCCAACACCAACGATTCGAGCACAATCTGTCAATATAATTTGCATCAAAACGAAAATATGAATACAAGAAGGCTGCATTTCTGCTTAAAAGCTGAGTTTTTTTGTTTGGGTCCATCATTAAATGGACTTAATTAAAAGTTCAATGTTGCTGCTCTAATCGCATTTACGCTACACCAAATGCACCTAATTACGTCATTACCAAAGTCAATATAATTAGCAGCTGTTTTTACTGCCATTGCAGCTGATTTTGTTGCTGTTGTAGCAGCCACAAGGTTGCAATAACGGCAGACATTTCATTTCACACTTATATCAAAATTAAATTGCATAATCGCCGCTGCAGCTGCACCAGCTGCAATAGCAACAAAAATAACAACACTCCACTCCAACCGGATATAAAGTCGTTGCCATCAAAGCCGTTGCTGCAAGCGCCGCTGCTGCCGTTGCTGCTGCTGCTGTTGCTGTTGCGGCTGCCTCACAATAACAATTGAAACTGAAGTGGCAAAACAATAACTTGCGCGTCGCGTGGGGTTTTCCGGGCATCAGCCAAACACAACCCACACAGTACAGAAATATGCCAACTTGTATTTGTGTTGGTTAAAACCAAATGGGTTGCTCGAACGGTTTTGTAATAATTAATAAATAAATAATTAATTAATTTAATGTTAGGCATACACAAGACTCCTTACTCAACCGAAATCCACATTTCACATTGAAATTTAATTATTGATTTTGTGTAATAAAATATATATTATAATTATATGGAATCGATTTTGTTCGGAACATTTTGCCATCAAAAAAGATTTTTTTTACCAAGAACTCATAGCTCTGACATATCAATATCATTTAAAATGAAAGCTTTGGTAAAATCTTGACACCACTCCGAAATCCAAAAAAATATGAAATGTTTAACATAATGGTTATTTTCGACGTTTCAAGTAATTTTTAAAAATGAAATGTCAATTATCTTAAATACGGTAATCTCAATAATAAAAGAACTCTACTTTTCTGGAAAGGCTTTAAGCTGCTTTCCTAACATTTCAAATGCTTTCAACACTCACCGAAATGTTTAAATAGAATACGAATTTTAAATTTTTAAACTGCTTACTTAAATTTTCTAATTGCTTTCTAGCTTTTAGCATACAGGTCATAAGTGTGAATACCAATCATATAAAAAAATGTAATTCTCTGCAAATGCTTAAAACTGCTTGCTAAAATTTTTAAATCTTTTCTAGCTACCCGTTTCGCCATTGTTTGTAGGCACATTAACATTTTTATGCAGTCTTTTTTATTTTTTTGCTTGCTTCTTTTTTCTTTTTTCCTTTTTTTTGTTTTTGGTTTTGCGGATCTCTTTTGACAAACTGCAGCCATAGCCCATGTGCAATGTCCTGTGCACCGTGGGCATTAGTCGGCTAATGCAGCTCCTTTGCATTCGTTCGTTAATGTTAATGAGCACCTTGTGGCATCGTTTGCTTTGGTCTGCGCTGCATCTGTGGCAACTCGATTGCATTTAAATTGGTCGCTAATCAAAGCGACGCAGCATTGCAACCCATGTGATTTGCATTTGTGGCCCACGGTGCGATGATGAGGCGGCTCCTGCTGTTCCTGCTGGACGCTGGTCGCATTGTTGCTGCGTAGCATTGTCCTATACTCCTCTTTGGAGCTATGGTCCTTGTCGTTGCCGTTGTCGTCGTCGTCGTCGTCGTTCTCGTCGTCGTCTGGCCACAAATCGATGCGCAAATTTTTACAACGGGCTGTGGTTGGCATTCCCTGTTTGGGTTCCAGTTGTGTTTCCATACTCTTTCTTTAAGGCATTTTGATTTCTTAAAGTAATAATAAATGCAAAATGAAAATTTTGTTATGGCAGATGATTCCTTAAGAAATTCCTCAAATAATTTCTATATGAGTTACTTAAAAGATTAGATATATAACAGGATGTGTTTAGAACATATTTATTTGAGCACATGAAAAGCTAAGATATTTTTATTCTTTATATCATCGTTATTTTTGTAAGTTGATTTATATAATGCCAATACAATTTTTATTTAAATTCAATTTGTTGACACTCAATTAGAGTGTTTCGTGGTTCGCCTTGCTCTGTTATATTTACTTGTCGTTCTTGGTTTTAATAAAAATATATATCCCAATGGGCGCTCTGGTTCTGTCTGGACTTTGCTGCTTCTGTTGCTGCCCTCCACTTTTGCTATTCATTTTTAATTTTTATTAAAATATTTATGCAAATATTGAACATATGTTGGCGGTTTGCAACACAACCAGTTCGCTTTCTACTCGAACTTATTTCTTGATCACTTTAATTCTGATTGTGTGTGCGTGTGTGCGTGTGTGGGTGTGTGGCTGTGTGTGTGTGCTTGTAAAAACCAAAAGCTATTTAATTAGTTGAAAGTGTGATACCCCGTCGTCAGTCCCACGGTCGCGTGGGAGTCATCTCACCAGTCAGCGACAGCCTCTGACACTTGACTGTTAATTAATGCATGAGTTGCCCAGTCAGACGACAGCCGATAACCGACCTGCCTGCGTGTGTGCCTGCGTGTGTGCCTGCGTGTGTGTGCCTGCGAGTGTGCGTGTGTGTGTGCTGCACAGTTCGACTCTCGCTCTGATTGCTGCAGTATGCGCAATTAATTTCATATAAGTTTATTGTCACCTCTTAACTTCATTCCCGCTCTCTCTTCAATGCATTTGTGGCTGCCGAAGAGTTGGGCCCGTGCAGGTCATACAAATGGACTTAATTACGAGCACGGAAATGATGATTTTTTTTTTACAAATTCTACAAAACCCATCCCCCACAACCCGCACTCGTCTGCGGTTACTGTGTTCCCATGCGTTTGTTGTTTGTATTGCAAATTAATCATACGCCACGCTATACACAGTCCAATTGAAATCAGTTCGGTGTGTTCTCCATTTCCTTTTCGACAATATTACACATTATTAGTGATTTTGAATAATACTTTTGAAAACTAAATCTTAATTGGATCTAATTGCATGCAACTAAATTGAAATTGCCATTCAAATTAATTTTAATTATATATATTCCTTTTCCAAGGCAATTTTCCTTACAATATTATCATTTTATGGGATAATATTTAGTGTTTATGGGAATACATTGGGCTTGATTTATACTCTATGAGCAAGCTGGTATCCTTATTGCCTCTACTGCCCCACGTGCTGTTGCCGTCCACGTGTGTAGAGTTGTAAATGATCCAGACAACTGCCAATTTGCGCATCAATTGTTGAATAAAACATGATAATCATAATAAAGTGGGTGGTGGGGGGAGAGACGTAAAAAATATATATAAAATAAAATAGTCGGCGTGGCCAGGTCCCATGCATAAATGAAATGCGAATCAAAGCGAAACCAATTGACACGGCCACCACCAGTTCCTCCACAACGAGCTGTGAATTCATCGACAAAGTAGGAACAGACGTAGTCAGCCTCATCAGCATCAGCATCAGCATCGACATCAGCATTGGTCGCTTCATCATCGGAGGAGCAGCAGAGATGGGGTGCTGAGCAAACTGCGTGCAAATAAATAAATGTAATTGAAGGCAATTATTGACGTTCAACTCGAATTGCAATTGGAGTTTTGGTTGGCTGACCACATGGGACCAAACGCTTTGGCCCCTCTCCAATAATAAAGTATTAAATTAAACGCTTTAAGCTTCAAACCAAATGGTTAGCAGCCGCATATTTGCATTTTACTATTGGGTTTCAGTGCGACAATAAATCATTTAGTTTGCACCACTTTGACTTTTGGGTATATTTGAACTAAATGAAATTTTTTAAAACAGCTGTGAACACAAATCTATTTATATGTAATTAATCTTATCTCATAAAATTCACAGTTCTATCAACAAAAGATAATAAAATAAAGTTTATATATTTATTTCGATGGCATTTATCAATATAAATAACTGTCTTTTATTGCTCAATTAGATATGAGTCTTGTCTTAAGTTCTAAAAAGAAATCGATTTTAAATTTATGGAGCTCAGAGTTTCTGTCAGAAACTTTCAATAACAAAGCACCATGCGAAATTCCATCATCGCTCCGACACCAAAGCATTGATAAATAGCTCAAGTGAGATTGTCTTGTGCACTTTCCAAGCACTGGCACGCACTCACGCAGTGGCAAGTGGACAATATGGGCAACATGAGCTGCTCCCCGCTTCCCGCACCTCCTCCCGCCTAGACGCTCTTATTGGCTCATGCTTTCAGCAGCCTTCCTCTGCATCTATAATTTTAAAAGCAAACTCATAAATATTCAAAAAAGACGGCCAGCATCAGCGACCAACAACGCATTATGAGTGAGCGGGTGTGCGTGTGTATATGTGTGTGTGTGTGTGTGTATATGTGTTTTATATGATACGGCACGCTACTATGGTAGCGGGGCATGCCCACATGGCACTCTGAACCAAACCGAAAGGAACCAAATATTCTATTTTCTTTTTAATAAAGGCCAAGTATAGCATGGTGGAGCAGGGGCAGTGGTATGGGCGGATGGATGGAAGGGTGCAAGGATGCTGGATGGACGTTGTGTGGTGCTAGAGCTGGCTTTTTTGAAAAGTCGACCATAAAATTGAATAAACCGCATTGAAGCACATTATTTTTTATTAACTGTGCACCAAGAAGAGTCCAGATCCAAGAGATGCCGTCAAACGCAGAGAAAGGGGCAAAGAGAGAGACAGAGAGAGAGGGAGAGAAAGAGAAAGAGACCGAGAGCGAGAGCTAAACAAAAATCCAGAGCAGGTCGTCGACTTGGTTGACTGTGTATCCTGTGCCCTGTGCTTTTGACCGACGTTTGTCAAATAGTCTTTGCAATTTACACACACTCAAAAATTGGGCGATGGTCGGGCAGTTATTTCCGGTTAGCTGCAACGTTTGTTGGTTATGGCCCAAATGCTCCATTGTGTCCCCCTGTCTGTAAAGCTGCGTGCATGTGTGTGTGTGCGTGCGTGTGTGTGTATGTTTGTGTGTACGCCTCTGTGCACTTGCCTCTCAAGCACCTTATTTATAAGCACTTTTAATGGAGTTGGCTTACGGGACGTATGAGTATGGCGAACATATTTCTCTCTGTCTGGTTGTCGTTTCGTCCGCGCGTCTGTCTCTCTTTGTGTGTGTGTTTGTGTGTCTATATGTGTGTGTGCTTCAAAATCTGATTACGATTTTTATATGACACTTTGATATGATTTATTTGGTCATTCAGCTTTTCAAAGGCAGGCCTCGAGCTGCCGCGCCGCTGCCTTCTGCTGCTGTTGCTGCTGCAGCTTCTGCTGCCGAAAGGGTGTCAATGGCTTTTGAAATATCTGCAGAGCATTTCATTTTTGTGTTTGCCCGCCAGCCAGCCAAGTCCAGAGTGAGCGAGAGACGCCAAGTAGAGGAGAATACCCCTGAGCTGTTTCCTACTTGTGCTTATGGCCGGATAATGTGAGCTTCAGCCAAGTTATTTGCAACTGCTCCTTCTCGTTGTTGTTGTTGTTGTTGTTGCTGCTGTTGCTGGCCATGCATACGACGTGCCTTGTGGGCCTTGTAATTGATGACCTTCGCGATACGTCGTCCGGGAACCTTTTTTTTTGTTGCTTGCCCTGCTCCTGACCAGTTTTTTATGACTCGGCACTAAAATTTTCTTTTTTTTAAATTGAATTTAATGAAAAGGCGTGTACATTCAGCCCAAAGGCACAAGCCGCATTATTCAAATGCCACTTAAAAACGATCAATGCGTAAATGTTCCAGCAAACGACTTTTCTACTATTTCGTATTTATACGGACTTTAAATATATTATGATATCAATTTTAATAACTTTATTTGACAATTTAATATGATTGTGATATTATATATATATATATATATATATATTAAATAAACATATGGCTCTCAGCACTATTTCAAGGCTTAATCTTTCGTTACGGCGGAGAAAATCAGGGCGAATCTGTTGTGATTTCGATTCCGTGGACAGCCGTTGACCATAAATTGTTTTCTATATGGGAGAATAAATCGCTCAATGCAAAGTCCAAGTGCTTATCCGGCCCATTTTATTGCCCGAAAGTGCCTTTACTTCCATTTTTATAGCGTTAAAAGATTTCTCTCTGCATCGTTATAATAATTATTGCAGGTATTAAGTCAAGTAGCCGCAAAAAGTGGTCCAAAGCCCTCGTCCTGCCCGTTGCCTTTTTTTTCTGTGGTTGTTTTTATTTTTACTCCATTGCCCCGTCGCCTGCCCACCGCCGCTTTGCATAACAATAATTTGTGTCACGTTGCTGTTGTTGCCACTGTGTTTGTTTGTATGTGCATATAAAATATATATAGAAAAACCGCAGCGATTTTCGCGCAACGCGGTTTTTTCGCAACGGTGGCACAGCACAGCAAACTAAATTGTGTTTAATTAATTTTTTGTTGCATAATTCTGGGGGGATTAGCTTTGAATGCTTCGCATCCTATGCGGTGCGGATGCTGCAATGCCAGCACTAACACCAATAAATGCCAAGCGGTTTTTGTTACCTCTTGTTGTTGTTGTTGTTTGTTTCATTCACTGCCTCTACAAAACACCCATTTTCCGCACACGTACAACATTAACCGTGGTTATGGCGAGGGTCGAATTAAAGCTTCGAAGTTGATCATTGATAACACTAAAATTATAAAAATTTTTGTAAGGCAACACTGATCCTGGGCGAAGTCATCGAATGGAGCAGGAAACTGTAGTTCGCCAAATTTATTAATGAATTTAATCATGAAAGACTATTAAAGAATATTTAAATTAAGCTTCACTTTTCGTATTTTATTATTAATTATAAAACAAATATTTAGAAATAATGTTTAGACTGCAAAATATTTAACTTTAAATTTACTAAATTATTTCGAAAAACTACAAATACGAAAGCTTGGTATTTTATTTTTAATTATACAACAAATATTTAGAAACAATTACCAAACTATAAAGCATTTTACTTTAATTTCACCAAAATTAATCATAAATTATTAAAGAAAAAACGACAAAAATGAAAGCTTAAGAATCTTGTTTACAATTCTTTATTTACTATTCTTACAGCCCACATGTGCGGTTTTACCTTTCAAAAACTTATTTCAATAATGAACAAAATAAGAATTTTCTGTTGCGCAACTGCAAGTTGCAGCCTTTGGTTTTCCTCAGCCCACAACAATTTTAAAGCCGCAACTTTTCTTTAATAAAATGCTCGCTTGACTTGCCACTTGCATTCGCCTGCATTCGTTTTGTGGCCATGTGACACACACATGAACATATACACACTCGCTCAAAGACACTCACACACACACACACATAGATGCACATACAAATAGCATGCAGCGACGTCGACATCGGCAGCGGCTGCAGACTGTCATTTGTTTACTTGTGTAAACTTTAATTAAATTCCAAAAAAGACGACAACGACGATAACTGATGGCGGCAGCAGCCGCAGATGCTATTCGCATTTTCTCTGGCTTTTCCGACTTCCCCCTCCCATACCCCCTGTTACGTCAGATGAGCTGCATACTTTTAGGCGCAGCTTGACTACCAATTGCCATAATTATGGGGGAGAATAAGTACACCCTTTACAAATACTCTACACTAAAACTGGCGCCTGGCTAGCAATGTTCAAAGTATTAGAACAATTGTCGATGGCCATGAATGCAAATTGATGTTGCAGCTGCAACCAACGCGAGTATCAAATTTTGAAGTCTCACACTCTGGTCTCGTGTCGCTGACCAGACTTCAGCTACAGCTGACGCACTGCGGCAATGTGCCAAACACTGAAGTCGTCGTCGTTGTCGTTGCTGCTGCTGTGGCCGTTGCAACAAGCCAAAACAAACGTGTGTCGCTCCCTGCCTGCCTGCCTGCCACACACCTCTCAATTCCTTCCACATGTCAAACTGTCCTCTGCTAGCACTTTGTCAAAACAGTTGGTCCCAGCTGCAGTTTTACGTAATAGCTGATTATGGAACTAGTTGGCAGTGCGTGCTGTTTGCCATTGCTCCGTGTTGTTTGACGGAGTCCTGCGTGCTTGCCTTGCACTCAGTCAGTGCAGTCAGCAGATGCATTTGGATGGGCTTAAGTTGTAGACTTAAGTAGTCTCAAGCATCTTCACAGAGTGTCTGATGAATCAACAAGAGAATGCAACTGGATTTTTTCTATTATCAATGGCTGAGGAATAAGGTAGTTAACCAATTTGAATCTGATATAAGTTATATTTTAAATTATTTGCAAATTATTGTTTCGAATTATTTTTATCATAAATCATATTTTATCGTGTTTTCTTATATTTTATCTTTAAATATATATTTTTGATAAAGTGTGAAGCTCTTTTATATATCTGCAATTAATTAAAAATTTCTCCATTTCACAGTTTCGCATCAAAAAATCAGATTCTAATTTGGAGTTATTTTGTGAAAATTGCAAATCGTAATTTCGTACGTAAATACCAGACTAATTTATTAAAAGTTATTTCGGTCGAGTAATGTATACGCAAATCCAACTAACTTGTCGCAGAAAAAAAGGGACAACTAACCAAAAATAAAAAAAATCTTGGACAAAGGCAAAACTTTGCTTCCTGGCTAGACATAATTTGAAGCTCTCTGCACTTTTCTAAGGTTTTAGCCATAAAGTGGGGTTAAAAAAAAAACAACTATCATGTGAAACCTACAAGCTCTTGGCAACCCTAAAAACTAGACCAGAAAATGTAATTTGCTCCAGCACAGAGAAAACTTGTTAACTGTGTTTTGTGCCTGATGTTGTTGTTGTTGTTGTTGTTGGTGCTGCTTTTGTCCACCAACAGCATTCGCCTGGAGGTCATTTTTGTGCATAGTTCATTACGATTGAACTGCCACAAAGGTCCTTTCGCATAAACACAGACACACACTCACACACACACTTACACACACATGCTGGCACAGTCCACACACAAAATGTGACTGCATCTGGGAGTGAAAATGGCGCCGCTGGCTAAACTTTCTATTTTAGCACCATTTTCTCAAGCTTTTCTGTATGCCCTAACTTTAGCCAAGAAGATCAATAAAGTCGCTAATTGTTGTATCCAACGATTAAAAACAACTGTAAGTATGCCAATGAGTTTTAATGATATTTGTTTTATTCTTTTAAATTTCTAAGTTTCACAATATTTGTGGAAGAGAAAAAGAGAAGGAGGAGAGAGAGAGAGAGAGTCAAACAATTCTTATTTGCTCCTCTGCAATCATCATAAATAACTTTAAATGTTTCTTACCATTTTATTTTCTGTTGTGCTAGCTTAAAAATTATTTAGATATGGTGTAATAAATAGTTTGCATATCTAACCAAGTGTATTTTAGCCTCAACTTAACGGGTAAATGACATGGGTTACTTTTTTTTATTTCCCCTAGTCGCACTTTGTTGCAAGTTTTGTGCCCAGCAAATGCCATAAAGTTGCAGCAGCATCTTTTCTTTTGCGCTTGTTGGTTGTCAACCTGATCAGTTTTATGCCACACAATCTCCAAGAAGCAGCTCCTGTTGCTGCTGCTTGTGCTGCTTGCTGTTGCCAGTGTTGCATCTATTGGCCCCATTGTCCGTGGACTTTTCTTTGGCCATAAACTTTAAACTTGGAGCGTTCGCAACTTCCTGTCAGCCGCACAATGCCCTGGTCCATTCTTCTGTTGATGGTGCTGCTGCTGCTGATGCTTCTCCTTCTGCTCCACAGAGTGTCGCTGTATCTCTATCTGTATCTGTGTCTGTGTCTGCCCATCTGACTGTCTGTACGACCATTTTGACCGTTAAATGTTGACATTTGTGCATTTCATTGTGTATGACCTTTCGGCGCGCCACAACAACGGCAGCTGCGACAACTGCTGTCACTGCTGCAACTAGAACTGAAATGGGGGCAAGCAGCAGGAACTGGATCCGAAGTAGGAGTCCTGGTCGGGGATGGGGCCAGGGCAGCATGACGCTCTCCACTATTGTCGTCGCTTGTCTACTCATAAACTAAATGTAAATTCCCGCCTTCTGCATTGCCTCCATCTGCACCGCACTTTTATTGCAGTGTTTCGCCGTCTGCATTCACTCTGAAAACCCCTCTCTGACCCCCTCTGACCCACGGACCTGGTACTTATGACCCCTCCGACACACACACACACACATACAGACAGCAGTTCTCGACGTGTGGTTGTCCTTATTGTTGCTCGTGTTCCAGTTGCAACTGCTGTTGTTGTTGCCTCTCATGTTGTTGTCAACAGGCTGCTGCTTTTGCTGATTCGGCTTCTGGGACTTCATTGTCTGTTCTTGGTGTCATTAGAATTTCGAAATCTACGGAATATGGCTCGAAAGTTGGTCGGCATTGTGCTCGATTACATAAAAGAAGGTTAAGATCTTAAATACGGCCAGGGAATTTAAATAACACATTATGTTTTGTTATTACAGAAATATAAAATTTACTATTAATATTGCATAGACTAGACTATATGTATATATATATATTTATAGTCTTGGCGAAGATGTGTTCATAAATAGGACATATAAGATGAGATTCTCTATCAATGTACAAAATTACAATAATCAGAGGTTGAGTTTCAGACTGTGTTAAATTCAATATAAAGATGAAGTTATGTATTGTCATATAATATAATTTGATGGGGTTTTTTAATGAAACTAAAAATGATAAATCAAGCCAGTTTCAGCGTCTATTAAAGTTCTATGTGTTTTCTGCAGCAATAAAGTTCGTTGCTTTTTATGTGTATTTATTTCAAAAAGGTAACAAACTGGAACACACGCAACTCATTTAATTGCCAATATCAATATCAATATATATCGTGCATCTGTTGTGGGTGATTGAGTGTTGAATTGTGCCGATGCAGTCCATGTCTGTTTGCTGTTAATACTCTTCAGCTGCTACTATAAACTGTGCTATTTCAATAGCAACCCCAGAGTTTTATTTACTTTCTAATGGGCATGTTGATGCTCTGAACTGTTCCATGCCACAGACACAATTCGCGCAAGTCGACCCCAACTGTAGCACTCTTCTTTGTGCAAACCACTTGCCACTTGCTACTCACTCTTGCCGCCGCTCTCCCCCATAAATACAATTGTCATAGTGACCGGGTAATACTCTCGTATACAATGCAGGATACAACCCTTTAACCTCATCCTTACCGCACATATGCATAAAAAATCTGCTGTGTCTACAGCGTCGACAACTTGTTACATATTTCTTAGCAACTTCTAAGTCCTTCCCTTTGCCCCCTCTCTCCTTACATCTCCTGTCCAAATCATTTGCATTGTTGTCCATTCGAGGCTTTACATACGCTGCGTATAAATTGCATAATTTATGTGAATTATGCGGCAAAACATTGTCATTCCCCTTTCTGCACTGCATTCAAGGGACACTGTCAATGCTGGGTTCTCGGAAAATGAGTGTGCGCTCGTATGTGTGTGTGTGTGTGTGTGTATTTGTCTTGTTGTGTATAGCCTTCGGGGTGCAATGAACTAGTAAAGTAGCCTTGTCCAGGACATTGGCACGTCGCCTTGCGACTCGCACTTAATTTGCACAATTGTCAAAACATTTCCTGCCCGCTTCTGGCCAAAATCCAATTAGTTGCAACTGGCTTATGTCATGGCTCAATCACTCACTCACTCAATAATTTAGCAACGTTATGGAAAATTTCCCAAAAAAATATATGAAAAAAAAAATGAAAGAGTCAGCTAAAGCAAAAACTAGCACACTTTACCTTTTTTCGGTAGCTTTATGACATTTTGTCCTTAAACGTTTCGTGTTGTTTCAATCAATGATGCCAATCAAAATGGGAAAGATTTCTTGCCACACTTTGGCTCTGAAGTGTGCACAAAGTAGGAGTTAACATCCACTTGCCAGAGCACAAAAGAGTAGATTTAAGAAGAACAAGAACATAACTGGCACTAGAAATGCTTTGATTAAATTGAGTTATTTACTTGAAAACTTTCACTTAAAGCTTTATCAACTTAGAAAGAAATTAGAAAGAAGTTTAAATTTGAGCACATATTAAACAATAAATAAATTAAGACAAATATTATACAATAAATACACTAGCAAATAAAAATAATGTATTTTAAATATTTTTTAAAGATTTGAGATGCGAATTCTTAAAAAAAAAAACTTATTTAATAGTCACTTTGTTAGATTGAAATTTCCAGCTTGAGTGTTTATGACTTCTAGGACCGATTCGGGTTCCTTAGTCAGCCATTAAGACAACGCTTGAGCTTGGCGCAATAAATAATTGAAATTTGCACCATGGGGCCGGGGTGAAAGGTTAACTGAATGCGAACGAGCGAGGGGCAGCTAAAGAGTTGGGTGGAAATACGCTTTTTGGCAAGCGAGCGCACCAAAGCGAAATGAAAATAATTTTCATTGCGCTAAGACTGTTCAGCAAGCGGAGTGGAGGAGGAGAGTGTGTATGCGGGTTGAGGAGGGTTTGGGTACAGAATGGTGGAGTAATGAACACACTTTTCGCATTTAAGCGTGGTGCAGCACGTTAATGGGACAACAGCAGCAACAACAGCAGCAACAAGCAACAACAAACAAACAAGGCAGCAACTGTTGCTGCCAGTGGCGCCTGTTTCTCGACTCATTTTTAATTCCTTGGCACATTTGTGTAACGTGACATGAAATCCATTTGATGTCGTCGTTGCTTCCCTCCTCCTCCTCTTATTTCCTTCGGCTACAGCTCTTCAAAATTCTACTCCTCTCGCTTTGCAGTTGTTAACAAACAAACATGCTTTTCTACTTTTTATTGCTAATTTTTATTTTATTCTTCTTTATTTTTTTTTTGTATATTTTTTCGCTTTTATTTTTTCCTCATTTTCGTATCTCTGAGATGCAACAGAGCAGAGCGCAGCATTTTAACGCGATAACTCCCCTGGCAGTTGAGCTCATAAATTTATAAATGAGCCAGCGACTGTAAAATGCCAACGAGCCGTATAACTCAGGAAATGGGAGAGCACTGAGCCTTGTGGGCGGCAGTAGGCAAAATATTTGACGGTAAAACTCGCCTTAAAAGCACTCATCTTTTTGACAGACCTTAACACACAAAATAACGCAACTATGTTATAGCTGTAGATGGTATACACTATATCATTTTTAAAATTTCGAATTTATGATGTTTACGTATGCAGACTTCTAGAAATAAAATAATATTTAACAAATAAATTTGATAGTTGGTATATTTAAAAGAGTATTTCAAAGTTGCTGCTAAAACGAAAGTGTCTTCAATACTCTTACTTTTATTTGTGTCACTCATAATTATTTGGCTGTTGGGCTGACAACGTCTGCGGAAACGGAAACAACTGAAATATCTGTCGAAAATGTAGCTGAGAGAATTATGTACTGACTGAATACACCAATTGGCTGATAGGACATTTTAATATTTCATATTAAACTCATGAATTTGTATTACTCGAGGGGTCTATGCCCTCTTCCCACATATTAAAGGAGGTAATATGCCTTTTTGTTTTTATAAGTTATTCCGCCCACTATCTGACAAAATCATTTCAGAAATCACTTAAAAAATTGTCTATGAAAGGTTCGTTTCAATTATGCTTTATTTGCTTATGGAATTTTCTTTGTTGTGATTAAATTATCATTTGTTTACTGTGCCCAATATGTTTCGCTTGGTTGAGCTTCTCATTTTGATTTTGGCTGATGTCTATATCTAAAAAAAACTCCACTCAAAAAAATGCAATTAGAAAAGTTTAAAGCGAATATTATGAGATTCCCATAAGCAAATTAATGTTCAGTCAAGTGTACATATTGCATTTTGCTTTTCAAATTTGTTAAACAAAATTTTGTAATTTCTAAGCGATTCTCTTTTATGCTTTTTCATAAACTAAGGCGAGGAACAAATTTAAGACATTTTATTATATTTTTATATTTACTCGATATTTATAAAATAATGAAATACGAAAAGAAGCCTTTAAGCATTAAAATTGTATTATACATTTATTAAATGCCATTGGCAAATTGATTTATTAACTAAAATTTAGTCTAATTCCATTCAAATGAATTTAACGAACTATGCCAAAAAAGTATGCAACAATTTTTTTACAAATCGATGTTTTGTTTTGTGAAAATCTGAAGATATGCAGTAAATTGTGCAATTCTGTCATTTATGTGTAAACAACCCAAATGACAAACAGTGAATTGCAATTGCAGATTAGTAAATGTCTAGACCAATTTAGCAAAATGGTGTTTAGCATTTTAACCAAATAGAAAGTCAAATTGCATAGTTAACTCCAGATAAGAAATCAACATACATATTTGAATGCTTAAAACCACAAGCAAAAAAAAAAATGTTATTTGTTGACTTCAAACATGACTGGAATAATTGTCACTTTGACATTTGATAAACACTCAAAATTTAAATAAACTTCAAGCACAGCCACAGACAAAACCCTACGGCGCTGCAGACTATAGATTGAGAAAACAAAAACGAACAAAGAACTGAGAACACGCCGTAAAAGTCAATTTGCCTTTGGCGTTGCTGGCAAAATATAAAGCGCCCTAGACAATGCCTATAAAAACCAGATTCCTCAATTTCCATACAACACATACCAAGAAAAGAACAAAAAAAAACGACAATAATAACAACAACAATAACAGTTACGGTAAAAAGGGCGAAAATTTTCACGCAGCTTAAAAAACCGCACTCACGCACAAAATATTTTTATTTACCTTCGTCCTGGGCGGCCCCTCAGTTTCCCCCAATATTTCAAACCCTCTGTGCTCGGTAAACAATAAAGCTCGGTGAGCGACCAACCCCTCGAGTTGTTGCACAGACCATAGCCCATGCACGGTCTTGCCACTAAAAGCGCCTTATTTACGACATTTACATGCGATATTTACATGAAATCTCTTACAATAACAGTTATGCCTTTTGATGCGACCCCAGATCCTCACAAAGACTCACTTCTCACTTCCCCCAACTCAATTTTTCTCCCCTTTGTTGCCTTGCCCTTCATTTCCCTCCTCCGTGTTATTGAATTAATTTGTAAAAAAAAATAATAAAATAAGAAATAAAAATGTCAAAGAAATCAGGGCTGCATAGCAAATTCGATTTTCGATTTGGTATAACAACTAATTAAATAATTGTTTGGAAAATCCGAAATATATGAATAAATCTTTGAAATTTCGTCTGTCGAATGAGCCTGAAATTATGTTGAAGAATTTTGATGGACTAAAATACCAAAATATTGTTGTCTGTGGTTTGAATTCTAGTTATTATATTTATTCATGAACTAAATGTAAAATGTTATCCCTTTTTAATTGGTTTAGTTTTGGCTTGTTAGAAAATTCAAACTAAAATTTCATTTAACGAACAATTAAATTAATTTAAATTCGAAATATATTTTGAATAGGTAATTCACATATTTTACAAAAAAAGATTTGCAGTATAATTTTAATTGAATTTCGATTGATTTTAGTTTGGGCTAGTATAGTGTTCATGAAATATATTTTCACTTAAATCGTTATATAAAATGTATTGGTAGCATTATACATTCCATCCCTTTTTGGGGAAAAACATGCACACTGAGCCTCTGTCGCCGTCAACGAGTGCACGTTTAATATTTTAGCATTAAAACTGATTTTCCACACGTACCGCATAGGCTCCTCAAAGCAGGCAACAAATACTGCCGCCGCCGTCGAGCCGCATTCATATGCAAATACATGAAAGGCAGCCGACAACAAAAATAGAGAGAGAAAAAAAATGAAAATATTGTATCCGCAAAAAGCGCGATGCGCAAATAGCGCGCTTCCTGAAATAATAATTCAAATGCTGTGATAAAAATCGACTATAATGCCGCATGCTGTGCAAAACCACGCCCCCAACGCCACACACCACCCATACATGCAGTTCCTTGTCATGTGACTCCGTTGGCCGCCTCGCAGTACTCAATTTTCCATACCCCCCGTGTCCCTACCCAACAGCCACCTTCTTGGCAACAGCCCCTGTGCGTACGTGCGCATATTTCATTCCCTAACGACCCCTTTTAACTGAGAAAATGTGTTTTCGTTACTTTTAGCATCTTTATCAAATAATAATATTACGCCGCACGAACCCAAACGTCGTCGAGATGCCCCCTCACAAAAATTTGTTTTTTCTCCACTTTGCACTCAAAAAAGTGCAAAATGTATTAGGCAAAAAAAAAAATGTTTTGAATTGAATATACATTAATATTCATCGAATTTTGCATGCTCTTTTCAAAGACCGTTTATTATCATTTCTATGTACATAAAAGTCTTGTCCAAATTAGACCAAAATCTAAAAAATAATATTAATTTATTATGTATATTATGTATATATTCAAAATTAAAAAAATAAATTTAATTCCATTTTATTTTCGTTTTAAACAGTCAAACGAACTCTATTTAAGAGTATACACAAAAATGAGATGAAAATTGGGCTGTGCAGGCATGCAAAAATATTGAACAAAGTTTTTAGAGGGCTTGGCGCAATATCAGGTGGAGGAGGGAGGAGATGTGTTGGGCAACGCGGCAACAGCTTCGACACTTTTCCAACCATTTCCCGGACAACTGACTTGCCTTGTACATTTGTGTGTGTGTGTGTGGCACTGTGGGCGTTTTGCTTTATTCCTTTTGTGTTCAATTGAAAAATTTGCATGCCAAGAATTATGCAAACCATTTGGAGAAGAGGGTGTGTGGAGGTGGAAGCTGGTGCTGAGACGGCCAGTGTGGCAGAGTGGGTGAAAGCAAAACAATTGAGGCAAATAAGTTTTATATCGGGCAAAAGGTTTGCGTTTTTTCTTCCATTCGACTCGATGGCATTTTTCTGTTCGATATTGGACACAACACAAAACCAAAAGCCATTGAGAAACCATCGAAGATCATTTGCCTGCTCCGTTTGTGTTTATTCTTTTGCGTTTTATATGTTTTTCATTTTCATTTTCGTTTAGAGTTTCGTTTTTGGCTGCCCTCCATTATTCTTAGCGGTAATTGAACAACGTAGCTGCGGTTCACTCTTTGGCCCCGTAATAAATATTGAGAGCCGTTTGCCAAAAAAGCTTAGAACAAATGTCCCCTAAAACGCCCAGCAATCGATAGATGTTACAGCTTCATTTCATCGCTGATATTGAGAATACGCCCAATGTATCCCTTTCCGTTTTGGTATGTCTCCATCTGTGTGTGTGTGTGTGTTTGTGTGTGTGCGTCCGTCCGTTTGTCTGTGTTTGTTCACTTGTATTTATATATTGTAATATTATTATCTGCATGGCTTGTATTATGGCAAAGGTTATGGCAATTGCTCTGTAAACGACGCCGAGGTGTTTGGCATTTGATTAGTTTTCTCCTTCAAGGTTAAAACCTGCAAATTGGTTACGCAAGGCAAATGTGGCTTAAAGCTTCAGTTTAAACTTCTCATTTGATGTCTTTTGCTGGCCTGCTTTGAGAATAATTTAAATATTTAATAGGTATGTGGGTGTCCTAATGCCTTTAAAGTTTCAGCAGCAGTTATTTTAACTACACATGGTTGTGCATAATTAAAGTACACACGCCCGAAAAGTTGACTGCTAAATAAAAAAAAACGTGTAACAAAATATGTATAAATATAAATTTAAATAAACTGAGAGTCGATTTGGCCTTTGAAGCACGTTTCCGAAGGTTTTTACATTTAAAATGCTCAAATGCTTTTAATAAAATTGCCAAACAAATATGTTGTAGATGTGCGCTGTGTTACTTATTTATGGAAATTTACATTTTAATTGGGCTTTTGAATTGTAATTACAAAGATAATAAATAGAACGCGCTGCATTATTTTTAAAGAATTTAAAATTGATTTATGTTATTGGTATATGTATACTCTATTGAACAATTGAACTTTATTGATTTCTAAAATAATTCTCAACTGAAACTTAGCAATAAGCAAATAGTCGACGATTTCCAATGTAATTTTATAGCAGTCATTAAGTTGAATTAAAATTAGCATTCCCTCCTTTCTGGCGCTGACACGTGTTCAAAGACAATTTCACTGCTATCTGCTATTTGCTATCTGCCTGGCATATTAAACACGTACTTAGAGTATTTATATCAGGATAGCTGAAACAATTGCCTCGCTTTGTCTCCACTGCCTTTTCACGCAAATTTGCCATAGATTTCTTGATGTGGTTAATTAGAGTTTGCAAACAACAAGCGTAGAATAAACCGACAGGACAAATTGAACATTTGTTTCAACTGCTGTTACTGCATATTTTATTAAACAAGTAACAGACACAAGTAGCTCTAATTTGAAACAGCCGAATTCCAAATGCACTCCCAATGAAAAGCATTCAAAACATATTTATGTTTTATGTTGATTTAATTAATCATTGATGTGTTTGTAGGAATTAAAAATGCTTAAAAGCCTTCAATGGCTTTTCTTGCTGTAGTCTAAATAATTTATGGAATGAGCATTTGCTTGTAGTAAAATTTATCGGAACAAAACACTTAAAATTTGCTCATTATAGACGAATAAATTCGATAGAGAAATCTCATTTTATCAGCTACGACTTATCGTTAAGTGTGTCCAACTAGCCGAAAAATTTGTAATACTCCAAATGAAAATTATATTAAAGCTTTGTAGTTGGCATATAAAAGTTTTCATTGTTTTCCGAGGCGACAACCCAAACACAGAAAACCCGACTGACAGTTGCCTTTGCTGGTGTTGCTGGTGTTGCTGGTGTTGCGCACCATTTAGCAAAGTGAGTCACGTGCAACTCTGCAAATCGTTGGCCCTACGGCTACCCGTACACCTCGCACACCCCGATAAAATAGACGCGATACACTGTGCTACACATTTCGGTTATTGCAGGCGCTGTGTAATTTTTACAGCTTGTCACTTGTTGTGCAGAATAAACCACTCCTCTCCACAGCCACTCAGGACTCAACTGACAGCAACAAGAGCCACAGCGAAGTGTTCGCTGCTTCAGTCAATTTTCGTTACTGGGCCCACGAGACGTCTTTAATTGCGACTGCTTGTTGTTCTTGATGTGAGTTTATGGCCAACAATAAAATGTAGAAACCTTTGACGGGGCCAATAAAAAAAATTTTCAACATTAACCAAGTGCTGAGGCTTGGGGAATTGGGCGTTTTTAAAGCTGCTGATGTTGCTGCTGCATCGCATTTTAAATAGAACCACAACACGGAAATCAACAACAGCGAATGTGGAGAATCAATTTGTAATAGTTGGCATGTCTGCAGACAGCAATGGCAACCGCAGCCCCCGAGGCTCTACGGATTCGGAACCCTTGTCATTTGCTTTTCATTTTTATGTCATATTATAGATTTCATGTTGGCCTTGCCATACTACTATAGCATATTATCACCCACACCCAATCCACAACCCACATGTCCTGCTCATCCTGTTTTCTCGGTCCGGAACTGGTGCAAGGGGCCAAGTTCATTTTTCATTTCTAGCATGGTTTAGTTGCCGGAAATGTTGTAGAAATGAGCTGATTTCCAAAATATACTTACTTATATACGAGAACAAGCTGCTCGCATTGGCCAGCAGTTTGGGTTATTTGGGCTTTGATTAAATGTTTTTGATAGCACACACAGAACTCCGAATTTGAGTGTTATGAAGCTGGGGTGTCAGTGGTTGGCCTTGTTGCTTCTGTCGATTGATTTCACATATTTCCATTTGCTAGCTGCTCTTGTATTACATAAGAAATAATTCAAACACACATTGACTTTACTTTGGCTTATAGTGATACGTAAATATGTACAGCTTATATGTATGTTTTCTTTGAACAACGTTGGAATTGCTGCTTTTAATGAGGATGGAAATTTTCGGTCAATTAATCCCCGTCTGGTAAGTGCACTTTCATGTGCAACTGAAACATATTTAATCGTTAAAACATAATTGAAATATGGCAAAAGCATATGCATACGACGTCAATTATTGGTAATCACTAGCATTCCAATTAAAGTTAAAATGATATTATTGTTGTGATGTCTATACTTAATACGGATTATATGATAAGTTCAATTAGGTATGCTGTTAATAATTATTATGCCTTTATTTATGCGACTCTAAAAGTATTTATACTCGATCTTTATTGTGGTTAATTCTTGCTGGAAAATGTTACAGTAAAAACTAGCAATTATTGTTGTTGCATATATATCAGAATCAGTCACATTGTATCTGGTTTCTTGAAAGCATTTTCAACATTTTAATTGACACAGAATGATAATTTGTAATTAGTCTCGGAGTTTATTAAAACTTATATCAGTATTAAAATAAAATTCATTTACAAGTCAAACATATTCCTTGTCAAATTAAAAATATATAAAATAGTAATTGAATTGAATTGAAATACGAAAAAGGTAAAACGGCTATCTTTTTCATGCCGAATATTTTACGTGTAAGCAGTTATAATGTATCAATATATATATATATAAATAAATATAAATAGTATACAATAAACAGCTGAAGAAAATTATTTATCAATGTGAGCAACGGACTAAGCTTTTATTTTAAGTCTCAAACTTATTTGCTTGTAATTTAAAGTAATCCATATCTGTCTTGAATGTTTTTTTTTTTTTAAGTAGGGACATAAAATCCAGTTGCATTCTCAATTTCAAATATACTTTTAATATTGCGGAAATTTGTCAAGCGCGCAACCTGCTCCCAATGTGATTGTGTACAAAATATTCCTGTCTGGTATATTGCAGCCAGAGCATGCTGCGGTTATCCCATTCTACAACTGTCTCGACGTGTGGCCGTACGACCGTCTGGCCAGGCTGTCTGTAACTAAGCACAGCTTTTGACTATCCCAGTGCCATCTCGATCCCAACTCCCTCTCAAAACTAGTTCTTTGTCTACCACACACAGTTGGCATTTTAGTTGCAATGGGAAAAACCCCAAAAGGAAACTAAATTCGTGGATTGTTGCGCTCTTTGGTGTTTGTCACTGTTAGCCCTGACGTCGCTCAGGTCTACGTTGAGGTTGAGTTTGACGCTTAGATTGGGGTTAAGGCTGAGGCTAAAGCTGTAGTTGAGGCTGCTCTGCTCTGCTCTGCGGCATAGCGACAAAAAGTTCAGAACGGATGGCAAGAATGCGAATTGTCGTCGCTTGTATGCCACACAACACAGATCAGAGCAGACCTTAGCAGTGGGGCGTCTCCAGAGCTGCCATTACTTAAACAGCGCGCCGAAAAATCAAAGCAGCAAAATATCAATATTTTATGATGTGCGCTTCCTGTCCTACGACTTTGGCACTGCGGTGGTGCCAGCTTTTTATATGTAGATGTCTATGTATGTATGTGTATGTGTATATGTATATGCATGTATATGTACATGAAGTTTTAGTCGTGCACCGCATGCACTTGTAGCAATAGAAATAGTTTTCGGAAACCAAATGCTGCACCCTCTCAGCGTTTTAGCTCAGTGATTTTAGGCAGCGACTTCCTCATTCTTCTCATACTCCTCAATGCGCTGTCGTCTTGTGTGCGAAAAATAAAAAAAATAAAATACAAAAAATAGAATTACATTTCCTTTAACTCGAAAAGTTTTTTGCCAGCCGGCTTGAGAGTAACAACAGCAACAACAACAACAATGACAACAGCATCAGCAGGAGTAACAGCAACACTAAAAGTAACAGTAACAACAACTTTACAGGAACAGGATATGTTCGGTTCTGCGTTGTGGTTCTGTTGCTGTTATTGTTGTTGTTGTTGTTGTTGCTTTATCATTGCCTGCTGTTGTTCTTGTTGTTGCTGTTGCTGGTCGGTCTGTTGCCTGCTTGTGCGCATTTTCAAATCATTTATCATAATTTTGTGGCATCGAGAGCGCCACCCTTCCCGTCCCATTAGCCCTGTACTGTGCTTCCCCACAGACACACACACACACACACACACACACACACACACAAAATCAGCCACTTTGATAAAAACGTTGAAGCGGAGCCTAATTTATGTTCGTATTGGTATTAGAATGTACTAGCTGCGTATGAGTTAGACTAAGCGCCTGCTCCTGTATGTGTGTATGTGTGTGTTTGAATGTGTGTGTGTTATTAATTCCAAATTTGCATAACCTACAAAAGCTTTGAACTTTAAACTCGCAACCTGGGTCTATTATGCAAAAGTTTTACATTTGCCACACTCCTTTTTAGTTTTAATGGGGAGCTGTTGGGCACAAAAGTTTACAGCTGTCAAAGTAATAAATCGAGTGGAATGCGAATGGGCTACAAACGAGGAGTGGGGCAACTGCCAAAGTACAATTCTACTTATTTAGAGAGTGGCTTAAATGTAATCGTTAGCACTGCATTCGCTACTCTTACTTAATGAAAATGAATCAGCTAAAATTATCTGGCAAATGGGAAATCAAATTTCGAAATATCTGTAAGAATGTTTAGTTCTGCAAAAACATTTCATAATAAATGCAAATTGTTCGAATTCATATAATCAACTATGCCACTTTTTTTTATAAATATATTTTTATTAGCATAAGGTGCCTATTATAAATCACATGAATTGCAGTTAGACGCTAAGAAATTAAAAATCACAGCACTAAATTCACATTGTATTATGATTTACTAAAGTTAGCAGCTATGAAAGGCTTAATTTATGTTAGGGAATCACAATTTTCCAAACTTTTACGATCTTTTTCATTCACTTTCCCCCTTTTAAGTTACCAACTCTTTCAGGCTAACTCAATGCACAACTGCCATAAAAATAAGTAACCCAAGTAGCCCAACAGCAAAACTTTGACTCTTTGAGCTCAGAGCAAAAGCATCTCATATGAAACGAAGTATATGAAAAGTTATGACCGAATCCAAATTATGTTGCTGTTGTTGTTGTTGCATCATTTCATTTGCTAATTTTAAAGGGGAAAGGAAGGGTGGTTGTTGGCTGTTCGGTTTGGTTTGCTTCTGTTGCCAATTTGGGCAAATCGATTTTGTGACTAATTCAGAAATTTTAATTGCGCATGCATTGAGCATGAATAAATAATGGGCATATAAAAGTCTCTGTTGCAGTTCAGTCCAATTTTGCTGGTTTGTATTTCATTTGGCAAACATTTTAAAAGAAGTAAAACATAAACTATCAAGTTTTATGATGCCGAAAAGATGTACAGAATATACAAGGAAGCTGCCTTTAATGCGCTGCCCGGCCAGCAAATAGTTTTAACTTCTGTGTTATACCAGACGGACAGAGGACACATAGACAGAGAGAGAGGGGGCGCAGGGCTGTAAACTTTTTGGCAAAGAGCATAAATTTCTACGCCTGACAACACTGTAAAAAAACCCCAGGCAAGGCACAACTCTTTCGCCAGCATTGCAACTTTTTCTGCCTCTTTGCACATAATCAAGTTTCAATTTCCATTTGTTGCTTCAAGATTTTTAGAAACTATGCTAGACCCGACCAATCCGGCAGACAAGCTGCCCAACAGTTGTCAACGGCTAAGCAACTCCGTGGAGGATTACCGAAAAGGTTTTCGCGTAATTACACTCGCCTACACAAAAGCACTTTTGCATATAAATTGCTTTCAAATGTATACATTACTTGCAAATTTGTGTGTAATACTATTTACCAACTTGTTATTTATAAATTTTCGTATATATTATAATAATAATATATATATTTTCAGATATACGTCTTTTAGTTAAAATATCACTTTGTGGTACTCCCAATACACACAAGAATGCATATCACTTACAAAATTTGTTGTCATATAATTATTTCATTTTGAATTAATATTCTTTATCGAAATTTTGTTGCATTGTGTTTGCTATGGGTCAGATTATGCCCCAAAGTTAATATTTTTTTTACATTTTAACAGCAATTTAGCAATGTCTTTTAGATTAAATTAAAAAAGAAATCATAAGAAAAATGTACACAGAAAACTGAACAAATCAGATACAAAAAGGCACAAAACTTTTGACTCTGCTTTGCCTCTGGTTTAGTTGGGGGTTTGGTTTTGGCCGCCTGGGCTAAGGGGATTGGATATTATTTGGTTCGCCATACTTTTGGTAAAGTTTTAGTCGTTTAGCCCTTTCCTTCTTTGCGCTGATATTTTAATGCTTCCTTTTTTTGGCGGAGGCCAGAAAGACGCTGGCACAAGGATTTCATTTAATTTGCTGCCCTCGCAACGGCCTCATCCTCCGACCCATCCTGGTCCCTGCCCTCGCCCCCGAGGGTCTTAGACCAACCGAGTCTAAAGTTCATTTCTACGCTCATTACACTTTTGCTTACGAAAATTGTTTTTCAAGCCGCACTGAGAAAGAAATAGATAAAGACGAAGATGAAGCAGGGATCCGGGAGTACACAGTCCAGAATTGTGAGAGGGGAAAAATGGAGGGGCGAGCGGGTTAAGCCACATTCCCGGTCCATCGTTGGGCAGCATCCAAGCTGGGCTATATGGTTGACTAATTCATTTAATTCAAGAGTTTTAATAAAGTTTGTACCCGAGCACATTTCTTGGGCCTCAACCCCGAACACCAGTTTCCCACCCCTCCTCCATGTTGGCCACTTTATTAAGCGTATAGCTCGAATTTTTGTTTTAATTTTTTTCTCCAATTTAATTTTTTTTTTGTTTTTGGCATCGTCTGGCAGCCGAATATTTTTCTTTTTTTTTAAATGGGCCCTTTGCTTTTGCCTTGATATAATCAAAAGTGTTGCGACCTTTAGACGGAGTTTTTCTAGGCTCTTTTCATTTTTCTTCTCCTTCCCGCTGCCCCGCCTCAACATGTGCAATAACTCATTTTTCTGACTGGGGTAGTGAGACCTCTCAAAAATTTACTTGGTTTGCTTTGTGGTGTGAAAAAGTAAAAAAGAAACCATTTTGTCGACGCCTCCAACTACTCCGCCCCCTGTTCCATCCATCCATCCCCTGTATATGCAAATTTGTTTGCTCTACTCTGTAATTTATTTTAAAAAATTTGTTAGGCTTATCTGACGTTGGGTTGGAGTTAGGTTTTGCCAGTTCAGCTCTTGAAAGTAAAGTTTCTGAACACTTTATATGTTTTTTTTTTTTTGTATTTTTTCAGTTTTTCTCTTTCTGTTCCTTTTTTTTTTTTGGTTGTCGGCGCACACGAGTTGCTTGAAATTTGCATTTTTATTCTAGTTTTCATAATTGGCAAAAGTTGAATTTCTGAAAATTATATATCAAACTAATAAGTTGAGAGGTTTTGATTTACATGCACTTTAGGCATTCTATTAATGGGGCTGAGGCCACAACTTTTTAAGTATAATTATTGGTGGCCTTATGCAACTGGGAAACTCAATAAATTGCAAGCTGAGTGGACAATTGAATTATATTAATCAAAGTGGACTTTTTGGCAATGTTATAACAATATTATTGAGCGTAATGGAAAAAGTTTATGTTAGCATAAATTCAACTGATGTGCTCATGAATATAATAAAGTTTCCCTCAATTTTAAATAACCTCAAAGTTTAATTTTAAGCGAAAAGTAAAAGTTGGGGAAAACCATCTATCATAGAGCAAAAGTATAAGCACTAGTTGAGCATAAAAGGCTATCAAATTAAAATCATCAATCAATGTTTTGCCTTTTTTACCTCAGCTGTTACCATTTGCTTCGTTCTTTATATGTTTTCCTTTAATAATAAGTTTTAAAATTATAATTTTAAGCTTGCTCTGTAAAATATTTACCACACACTTCATCCACATGCGTGGAACTTTTCGCAGCAAATCTCATTCACCCTTGGACTACTTTTGCGATGAAGTGCAACCGCAGAAGGATGCGTGCTGTTGTTGGCTGTAAGAGAATATTGGCTCAAATGAATGAATCTTTAATGGGGTCTAAGTCCGAATTCAAGTACAAGACCAACGTCGCGCCACAAATCTCATAGCTGGCATATTTCAAATATAGCTGAAGCAAACATTATGCATTCTTTACTGCAAAGACCACATAAATCTGCCACGCAAACACACACTCGCACTCACACACATACACACACATGCACACACTAACACATGTCATGTCTTGGATAGTAGACAGGCAAATTGGGGATCTGGCTCTGTGGCATTTCTCAATATGCGTTCCACGTACGCATTAATAACTAATATATGCATATACAGTAACATAAAGATAGAGAAGAGTGCGAAGAGTACGAGGAGTACGAGTCTATGTTCAACATATTCCCCAACTCTTCTCTCTCTCTATAAATATATATCTATATATATATATATACCAGCATTCATATCTGAATTCTTATTGTGTGCCAGCCTGGCATAAGATATAGACACGCATATCTACATAGCCTATGTATAAAGCTAAAAACTGCTCATATCGTTTGTTTTTCTGTTCCTCTTTCCTGCCCCTCTCCCTCTCTTTGTGTGTGTGTGTGTGTGTGGAAAGTCTTTGCAATTGCTCAGCAAAATATGATTACTAATGCCAAAGACCATCAGCATATCCAGTCAACATGCGTTATATTAAATTTTACGCCCATTTATGTATGTATGCAACGCTTTTTGCTTGCAACCATCAGCAACCAATTTTATACACTGCATAAATGCGAATCGAATAAACTAAAGTTGCTTAACTGTTTTTATTAGCATATTTTTGTCAGTTCGAGTCTCGGAGATGCTATAATGGACAATAATCATACAATAAGCATCAAGAAATAATTATTTTCTTTATGTAATTTAAATTCAAATTATGAACATAAATTTTTATTTTTTAAGTTATGTCTTCGATTTTAAAGATTGAGAGCAGTTCGCAGTACTTTCAGCTAGTCTTCTTATATTTCTGGCAGTGCTTAGCGTAAATACCCCTTTTCCTTCTTTGAACCAACCCGACCCCCCGCTAGAATCAACTACTGTGCGTTAGAACGCATTGCAAGTGCCAAGTTTAATCTGTAGTAGCTTCCTTTTAGCTGGTATTTGAAAGCCGTCAAAACGGGCCCTGCGCATTTCCATGTCCGTTCTCAAACGAAGTTCCGTTTTGCAGCCTAGTGGGCGTGGCATTGTCGCAACTACAGTTACTACTATCTTCTATACAGTGCACTGGGTCAATAGAGCGGCAATAGCAACTCTGGTATTTGCCATTGTTGCCCTTTAAAGCGCATTTGCTGTTAATTTTGCCAGACTCTTGTGAAGCGATTCGCGCACATTCCGGATATCCTGTGTGTGTGTGCACTATCTAAATTGTGTGTGTGTGTGTGTGTGTGTGCGTGCTGCTGTGCTGGCTTACTGCTCATTATGTATTTGTTGTGTTTGACTTCTGGTCTGCCAGCTAAATGTCCGTCCAACAATGCAAAATGGTTGTCGGCATTGGGGTTGATGTTGATGTTAATGTTGCTTCTGTTGCTTCCGAGGCTGAAACTTTAATTGAATAATTTTCAACCATGAATATTTCTAATGGGCAAACAAAATTCTGCAAGCACTTGCAAAAATGCAGCAAGTGCCTCCAATAGCTTGTTTGTGTGTTTGTTTGCTTGCCCTCGCCACGCCCTCGCCCCCTTTTTGGCTAGCTGCACTCTGCTCTCTATTTACCTTTGTTCCAGGGACTGGTAGCATTTTTAATTATATGCACACAAAAGGCAACCACAAAAGCATTCGCCACCTTTATTGATGGCCGTTGTCGGATGCTTGCCAAACAACCACCCGAACAGGCGAACCAAACAGCCAAACAACCAAATAACCAGCCAGACATAGTTTGCTCTGTGCGCAAATTTGATCAACTTGTTCAAAAATTCAAATGTAAATAAATCTAGACCTAGACTGGACTACGTAGGACTACGACTACGAGGACCACTGTGCGTCTGGTTATGCCACCAGTCCGGATTGCCGAGCCAAGTGTTTTGATAGCAGCCACAGCAAATTTTCAATCGGTAGACTTTAGTTTGTTTGTTGGTCGTCAGCATCGTCACAGCCTCAGTTAAAATTCGCTGCTCTCAGCAACATTGGCCCATAAAATTTAGGTACTCCGCTGAGCAATGCACAGTGGTACAAAAACATCGATCTTCAGCTGGCTGATTGCTGTCATAACATAAGACAAGTCTAACAAATATTTATCAGTAAGTTTATCAGTATTACAGATGCTTTTCGAAAATAAAATATTTATTTATTTAGTTTTGTATTAAAAGTTAAATTTTGACAATGTAAAGTAAATTGGGCAATTAAACAAATGAT
Source organism: Drosophila fungiperda (assembly GCA_035042345.1). Lineage (NCBI taxonomy): Eukaryota > Metazoa > Arthropoda > Insecta > Diptera > Drosophilidae > Drosophila > Drosophila fungiperda. The sequence continues at coordinate 2,198,346 of JAWNLM010000021.1, forward strand.
TGGCAGAATGCTATTTAATCAACTGTTATTTCACTGTGCAGTTCCCAGAAACTGTGCAAATGCAAACGCTTGCTACCCAGCAATTGGTCAGGCAACAATTGCAACCTTGACTGCCATTTTGGGGGCAGCCTGGGGCGTTATCTGCTCCTTTGGTCTAGTCAAGTGGCATTTGAGTGTCCTGGCTGGCTGTTGTTGTCGTTGTCGTGCCATTCAAGTGCTTGATGGGCGTGATCTGGGAGGTAAGGGCTGGCTCTGGGTTACCTGGCTAAGTGGTTGAGTCCTTGCCTGCTTGCCTGCCTGCCTGCCTGGTTGCCTGACTGGCTCTATAATTATTTGGTATAATCTAAAGATAAATGGGATTTGACAGTTGATGAATTGCAGAGCAGTTCGATTGGTTATGCACCGACCCATACACCAAGAGTGCCACAGCAGTCTCGTCTAAAGTGCCTTATTAAGTGACCCAAAGTGCTTTAGTTATGCATTAAATGCAGATTGGGGCTCCGGCAAAAGACCTAATTATAGCCTGCAGCAAGTGCCATTTGGAATTGCATTATGCCCAAGGAATGCAGGAGTAACTCTATCTGTTATTGGTTAATTTAATTGAACTGTGCATCTATGTTGAACTGTTTTCATATTTAATTAAGTTGAGGTATGTTTACTTTATTTATTTAATGTCGACTAAAGTCAGTCGACATAAAAACTACAAAAAGTGATCAATTTAAATAAATTAATTTAAAATAAATATTTAAATTCTATGTAAATTTAAAAATTAGAAATGCTAAATGGTCCAACATTTGTTGAATGAATTATTTCTTAAGTAATCTGTATATGTTTTATGGAGACATTTATCATTAAAATATGAATTATATTTTAAAATTCGCCAGTGCAAAATCAAATTAGAATCAGTCAGTATTAGTATAAGTCAATAATATAATAAAATAAATCAAATAAATAAAAATCAATATAAAATAAGCCGATATAATTATATGCAATTCAATAGATTTGCATAAGTAAAAAATTAGGTCTTTTTTAGAATTAAATATGAAGATCAATAGAGAAGATGTTTTACATTTTACAAAGTGTTTAAGTTATTGCTTGACTATATAGCGATTATTATGCATCTTTGCAGCTGGAGGATTAGATAATTTCATTATAACTTTTATGTATTAAAATTGAAGTTTCATAGTGACTTATATAATTTAAACGATTGTTATTACAAGATAAGATAGTTAATAAATTACAAGTAATAATTTTCGTTTAAGGGCTAAAATTAAGTTGTTATATTAACTTCAACATGGAACATTTCTCTCGATATTTACTCAATATGCGCATTCTCATCATTTCATATCAAATCAAATTTGCATTAAATTATTTTTGGATACCTATGAAATAAAATTGGATTGATTGACTTTAATTTGTCAGGGATACAAACTGTAATTTGCACGATTGGTAAAACGTACTTTAACATTTAGTATTTTGCAGGCGCATCAATCGCAACCGATATCAGCCCCAGACTACGCATAATTTGCAAAAAATTCGAATTTCCTCTACACACAAAATGTAAATTTTTGATGTTCCATTTGCGTGGTGGCTCTGTCCGCCTGCTGTATTTATTGTATGCACCGTAATTAAACTTTGTTGCTTCAAAGCGTCGACGCTCAATTTGTGCAACAAAGGGCATAGTCGAAATCCAAACAGGGCGAAAGCATTTTACATTTTTGAGCCATTGAAATGTGCTGAGAGTATTGTGTGCTGGGTACTGGTCCTGGTATAGCTTTTGGCCGGGACAGTCCATGCCGCTTTGGGGCCAACAGTTGGACAAACAGGACATGGTCGAACTGTACACTTTCTCCGGTCTTTTTGCTTTTCGCTTTTCGCTTTCTGCTTTCTGCTTTTGCAGCTTTGCTTCCTTGTTTCCCTATCACAGAGTGCCCTGTAAACTGTTGTTATTTTAACGCAATTTTCAAGTGGAATGCAAATTGTTTAATGATTTCAATTGGAAAATTGCTGGAATACTTGACGAGTACGAGAGAACCAAAAGCCATCGTTCGCAATGCCACCCTGTCCGGACTGGAGACAACAATGGACAACCAGTTCCAGCCAAAAGCCATCCCCCTTAAAATTTCCCCCTCAGACACAGCAATCGCCAACTCAACTCGTAGGCATAGTCTAGACCCTAATGGGGTATCCAGTATTTTCGGGAGGAGTATAAATCAGCTTCTCCCCTTGATGCATTTTTGTATACACAGAGTGTCTGATTAAATTAAGTTGATGAGACGACAGACACTTTGCTCCCTCTTCTCCTGGATTTTGCAGCAGTTTGAAGTAGGTTTTTGTTATATTGATGCATTGTGTTGGGTAGCAGCAGAGACGCAACTCTCCAGCTCCAGTTCCTGCAGGATGCCAGTTACTCAAACACTCGACAACTTCGTTCACTCGATTCGTTCATTTAGTACTCAGCTCATTGGGGTTTCGGCTGCTCCTGTCGTTTCAATCCGTTTGCCTTTCATGTCGGGCCCAGAATATGCTGGCAACTGTGGAGCTGCCCCTTACCCGTTCCCCGTTTTCACTCCACCCATTTCTTTTCACTTGCTGTTGAATTTGTTTATCATTATTGGCATTAAAAGGATTCGAAATTGTTTATTGTCTAGCCAGAACCCAGTGTGCGTCAGTCTGTCTTCCTGAACGCATCTCTATTTGCCAGTCATTCATTCACTCAGTCAGTCAGTTTGGCAATTTGGAACGTGTTCATTACCTCAAACCATTTGATCCTTTTGTTTGAGCTGCCTTCGATATTGTCGCCAATTAACAGTGGAACCAATTTAAGACTGCCTGACAAAAGCTGTTGTTAAAAAAAACCATTGAGAGCAATTAGAGTCAGAGCAATATATATCAAAACTATGAGTTGTATTTTTAAAAAATTAACTTCTATCTTATGTAGAAAACTATATTTTGCCCTTGTTCTTAAGCCAGAGCAGGCAGTTTCATTTTCCATATGTTGTATTTACAATGATCTCGAAGGGTTTCCCTACACACAAACCCACAGTGGGTCCTTATATAATTCTGCAGCGACCACTTCAAAGCCGCCTCGAATCCCTTTTTGCCCCTATTTTGTTTGCAAGTCAACATGCTATTTGTAATTAATTGTTTTTACTTCATGGAGTCTGGGTGCTGCTCAGAAAGACGGCCAGAGAGAGAGAGAGGGGGAGATGACTAGAGAGAGAGAGAGAGAGAGAGAACTCAGTGCATTGCACGATTTATTGAGAAATCAATTGTTTAACAACAAGCAATGGAAACCACAAGAGTTCTTTGCAAACAAACTTCTCGCCTCGAGTCGTTCCGTCAATGTCGCCCCCTGCTCCTTCACCCACTCTCAACATTCCCTCACCCATCAGTAGCCCGGCGGACTGCAATGAAACGAGAGTTTTCAACTTCCGTTGTTTGTGCTGCAGGGCGAATGAACACTTGAATGAATAAAGGACAAAGGGGAGAGGGAGCTGGCCATAAGCTATGGGCATTTAATTATATCGATGACAAAATTACGCCAATTAAAGCGAGTCCTGTTAAAATGGTCTAGCCTGAATATAACGTATACGCAAGGTCTGCTGTCAAATTTGCAGGTAAAGTTGAACATCTTCTTTTTGTCTGTGGGTTTCAGTTGTTGGCGTTGTTGTTGGTATTGTTTTTCGCCTTTTGACATTGACACCCATCAATTCGTGTCGATTAATTCGCAAAGAAGCCAATGCCACGCCCTCCAATTGATATTCAGCCCATATTCCCTTCCCTTTCCTACCAACAATTTCCATTCCCTCAATCTGTGACGCAAATTTTCTTTGCAGTTTCCTAATATAATTAAAAACTTTTGCCAGGTGTTGCAAATTTCACTGCTCTCCGTATACACGCGTGTGTATCTGTGTGTCTATGTGTGTGTTTCGAGTTTTGCTTGACTTCCGCAGCAGACGGACACAGGATGCAAAACGCAGGACGCAGTCCGGAAAGATGCCACCGGAACGGTTCAAGCCCTCGGTGTTTCGGCCCTGTTCTGCATGCTGCCTTTTTGCCAAGTAGTTCATAAAGTTTGCTCCTCTTCGTTCTTCTGCCTTCCACTGCTGTGACTTTAAATTGGCAAATCTGTGAGACGAACTCGGCAAATCAAGAAGAGAAGCAGCGACCTCTGTCCCCAACACCATCCCCCCTCTCGGAATCCCACCCAGACCATTTAACTAACACTCTGATAAGCGCTAAGCTTCGACTCCTATTCTCGGCTCTGTGTGTGTCTCTGTGTGTGTGTGTGTGCCAAACAAATTTAATGTGGGCATTGAGTTATGCGTGAGTGTGCGGGTGTGTGGGGGAAACGTATCTCTCTATGGCCAACTGGACATTGTTTACACTATTCGAGAGGAGAGTTGACTGAAATAATATTACTGCCTAATGAAGATGATCAACGTGCTGTGGCATTATGTAACTTTGACAAGTGTCTTGTCTTGTTTGACTTGAACTTATTGACAACAGTCGTCTTCTATTTAAAGTGTATCCAGAACAGAGAATGGAGAAGAGAGAAGCAAACATAATAGGAAGCTATTATGCATATGCTGTGTGGTTACTGACCAGCCTGAAATTAGATATCCATTGTTCAATATTCCTCATGCTTTTCAGTGGAATTAATAAGCTATTGTTGCAGAATAGAAAAGAAGAATTGCAAACATGTCCAAGGCAGAGAAATGATAGCTTGTCATTTTTAGTTCAATTTTGAAAAGCAAATTCATATCAAATGTTGACACACTGGCTATCACTCTCTTATTTCTCTAGTAATTCAGTTTCATTTTCTAGTCTGAGTATAACATTTTTAATAAGGCAGAAAGCGTCTCAGAATAACCATAAATTAAAAAAGAAAAAAATTTGATTTATTATTATTAAAGAAACAATATTATATAAATCGATTATTATATATTTGGAGCAAATTAGCGGACAAATCATTCACAACTATCGCCAAATTTCACTTTCTTTGTATCCGTGACTTTTTAATAGCAGCAGCAGTAATTTTGTCATGTGCCTAGTGAATTTTGAAACTCTGACAAAATGTCGCTGCAACCGATTTGGACAACGGCAACTCTGCCACAAAAGCGAACCTGAGTGCTGAGGAGCAAACGAAAGAGAATGAGGAAAATCATCCTGAAGCTGAAGTCGACGTTGCTGACGTTGCGGCCTTAGTCGAAGCTGGAGTCCAGAGCTGGGTTAGTTTAGAAAGTGCAGTAAAAACTTGTGGATAGCATAAAGAGCTGCAAAATTACTTGCAGCCGACGGCTGTCCTGGGCCTTGTCCTGTCCTCCACGTCCTCAACAAAGACAAACTTTTACTTGGCGCTGCTGCAAAGTTGTATACAGATCGCATGTGCTGGCTGCGGCTGCTGAATTTGAAATTTTGCAGTTTGTTTTATTCTGTTTGGGCTGCCCCAGAAAATGGCATAGATCACATCTTGCTTGTGTGCCTGTGATGGCGAGTGTGTGTGTGTGTGTGTGTGCGTGGGTGCTCGCGGCAGATAGAAACTTTGTCAATGCGGTGGCACTAAAGTGCGGCAAAAACAAGCAGCGCGAACAGTAGCATCAAAATAGACAACAACAGACAGCAGGCAAATACAATGCCAAACAAACAAACAAACAAAAAAAAGAGAAAAAACTTCATAAAATGTGTTGCATGCTTTTTGGCGCGCACTTCGCTGAGAAACAATTGCCTGGAATGTTGCTGTTGTTACACTTGCTGTTGTTACTGCCATTGTTGCTGTTTTCGCCAACATGTTGAGCCTAAATCGTTAAAGTTTTTCACAAATGCACTTGCCACAGATCCCGCCACTACTGCACCCCCACCAGCCCCCTCCCGTGTCCACCCATCGAAATTATACAAAGTTTTGCCTTGTACTCAAAAGTGAAGCGCAGCCGCTTCATGTTTTGATGTTGTTGTTGTTAATGTTGCTGGTGCTGTGGTGTTGCTATTGCTGCTGCTGCTGTTGTTGTTGTTGTTTTTGTTGGTGTCGGGATGTGTACTTCAAAATTTTAATTTAAACTTGCGCCATTTTGAAGGCTTTAAGTGGTTGCCAGCTCGTTGACAGTTAGTCCTGACAGAGGCCAGCACCACGAACAGGCGCAAGGCAAAAGGACGAGTCTCTGTTGCTTTGTAGTTGTTAATAGTGTTGTTGTTGTTGTTGTTGTTGCTCTTGATGTTGTTGCTGTTGGTGTTCCTGATGTTGGCCGTTGCAGTTGTTATTAGTGCTCGCTGCTCATGTTGCCACTGTTGGCACAGTCGTTGTTGTTTTTTTTTTTGTTTTTATTGCAACAACGGACAAAGTGCGAGACAATTTTACGCTGACATTGAGAGGGTTGCCCCTAAAGCTTATACAGATGTGGGAATAGTCAAAATAGCCATATTCAACATTCATTATATATATTAAATACTTTCCAAGGTCATACTCGTAGTTCTTAGTTCTTTGTCAGTGTATTTGTTCGAGGGTTAACAAATTCCAATCTATTTAATTCTTCCACATTTTTATTTAACATTTTTTGTAAGAGCTACAAATACTTTACTTCCGGTGATGATTTTTAACTTGTTATTTGAAACAAATATCTATACTTGCAATTTGCCTAAAAAGGTTCTCAAACCTCTCTAATCGCATTAGCTTTTGCAGACCTAAAACGAACTTCTATATACGTTTAGCTAGACATTTTATAGACTGATTGCAGCAAACAATTCTCCCCCATAAATTATAATCTGAGCTAATGAATTTTCAATTTAACCCCTTGATACTGAATAAATACTTGAGAGCAACCCTCCGAACATAAAGCTACTTTATGCGGGTCAGAGCTGCATGCACTTACCATTCCCATTCCCAAAAAAAACTATTACTCAGTGTTGCCGCTGTCAGAGTTGTGTTGCACATTTTTACTCAGCCTGCAGCCATGTAAAAGCTTTGAATATTTATGCAGCAACATCAGCGAGGAACGCGCACCATCAAAGCCCACCCATAATCAGCATTATTCTGAGTTTGCCCCGCACTCGCTCCCATGTTGCTGCTGGTTGCCACTGCAACAGTTGCTCTTCACTTGTAGCTCTGACACATTTTCAAAATGTGGGGCCATCATCATGAGGCAGTGGCTGACATTTGCTTAAACCGCTGCCGCTGCCGCTGCCGGTGCCTCTGCCGCAGCTCGGACGGGCTGAATGGCGTTGGGCGCTGTTGTGCTGCTTTTTACACCAACACGCGTAAGTGCCCCAATTTTATTTCACTTTTTTTTTTTATATATATAATACCGTTGGGTGGTTCAGCAGGCTTTTGTCAGTCTTGTGTTTTCTGGTATTTTTTGTTTATTTTTTGTTTTCTTTTGCTATCGCTTTTTTTTTACCACGCTTTGCGGGCTGCCATCAAGCGTTGATATTGTTCGATTGTTCGTTCTTTGTGGGGCGGAGGAGAGGGTTGCGGTGTGGTTTCAATAGCTGTGTATAGCTGCTGTGCTGATCTTTTTAATGAGTTGTGCTTTTGCTGCGGTCCGAAAAGTTTTGCGCCTTCTGCCATGAAATAAGGGCACGCCAAGGCACACTTATTGTACATAAGAGATTTATATAGGCACCAGAATTGGCCTTGGAACTGGAGTGGATGCATTTACGACACTTTTGCATTATAAATGAGGCAATTCAAGGCGTGGGACAAAACTGCACAGCACTTAAACTGTGTAAATCAATTTAAAGGTATTAAATACAAATGACTCTGAAGATCTCTCAGGTAAACACATTGTTTTAATAAATATAAAATAAAACTAAAACACATAGAAATAATAACTAAAAAGTGCTCCAGAGTCTGTGTTGTCATTTGAATTTGTTGAATATTACTTTCATCAATTTTGCTTAACTTCAAACTAATGACACTTTTTTTGTTTTTTGTTCATTTTGGTTTTTTTTTTTTAAATTCAACAGATTCGATACAAAGCAAAGTCCAATTTGCGTGCGATCAAATTTGTGCCCGAACTTAAATACTGCAATCAAAATGTCGCCGTATATAAGCTGTCCAATATGGTATACCATTAATTTGGGATCATTGTTGACAAAGACAACGGCGCTTATTGCATCAGAGCCTCCCCATTCAATCTAGCTTGTGGCTGGGCACACTTCATCAGCTCATAAGTAAACTCTCTCTACTGTGCCCCATTTCGTATGCACTTTGCAACATTGGGCTAACCGAAACTTTTCGTCATTTTATGGCACTGTGCCTGTGGATACAAATCCTCGGACAGCGGCCAAAGCAGCAGATGCCACCCAAAACAAAACACAAAAAAAAAACAACCAAAACGTTAATAAGAAAAACGTCGCAACTGTGCTGAATGGTTTTTACGCCTTGCCCCGGCAATGGCCCCCTCAGTTGCAGCATTTTGCTAGGCGCTGCTTTTGGGCTTCTCTCGTTGTCTACGTCACATAACTCCCCAGTTTAATTATGAGTTGGTTTTTGAGTTCATTATGCTGCTGAGCCAACGCGGCTGCCTTCATCTCGAGCAGCTCCATCCCGTTCGCGCGTGCTCCCTTTAACTCCCGGAGCAACGAAACTCATGAACATTTTGCACGTGAATGCAAAAGCGCACAATTTACATTTCTTACATTCGCAATGCCCTTCGACCCCCCTTCCCCACCACACCCTCTCTTACTGTTCTTCTCTCTTAAAAGCCGAACCGAACCAAACCGAACTGAGCCGGGAATCCCGTAGCTCCCTTAGCTAGTGCTGGCTGTCAGCGTGGTTTTTGCGCTGCTGTCACAACACACACACACGTACACACTCATACACACACACATATATATATATATATATACATATATATTTATATACACAGCAACTGGGACACGAACGTTTCCCTTATCTGATTCTATATGCCCCTCCATCCCTTTCTCACTTTCTCTCTCTCTCTCTCTCTCTCTCTGTCTCTGTTCATATTTTGCTTTCTCTTTCTCAGTTCACTGTGTGACTTGACGTCAGTTGAGCTGACGTACACTTGGGGATTGTGCGAAACAATGTTTTTAAACCAAATTAAAATACGCAACGAGCACTTTACTCGTCATTGCATTTGTTTTGCTGTCAACTTTACGTTCGCAGAGTGTCCTGTCCTGCGACTTGGAGCACTCTCCCCGCTCTCTACCCAACCCCAAACACACGTTTCGCCCTTTTTGAGCTTTAAGTTTTATTAATTTAATTAAACTACTTACAAAGTTGTACACTGCTATCCACGGATAGCAGCCAAACTCGCGCTACCTGTCAGCCACGGTGCCTGAGCCGAGCCCTACAAGCAAGGCATCCCCAAGGTTGCTGGGCCAACTCTTGAGCCCGTTCTCCTTGATTATGCTGCCAGAAATGGGAAGTCCAGTCAACGACATGCGCTGTTTAGCACCTAACTTGCCTTGGCCAAATCTAGACGACGCTTTTCGCTGCACACCAGCGGATGAGAACGGCGGCAGTTTAAAAAGTACTTCGTTCTTGAGATGTATTCAGCTGTCCATATTGGAATAAGATGTTGAGTAGCTATCATGAAATAAAAGCAAGTTGAAATGAAATTAAAATAATCAAAATTTAATATCAAACAATTATTTTTGTAGTGTCTTGTTGACCGTTAATATACAATAAATTGTTTTGGAAATTAGAAAACATTTCTAGCATTCAAAAACTAAACTCAAATATCCAAAATTTATGTAGATTGCAATTCGTAATATTCTGAATGGTTTCATAAATTCTTCATCGTAAATTTGCTTGATTATCAAAAAAGGAATTTCTACAGAAATTTCACTCGGCAATAAAGAGAACTTCTAAGCCCGCCCACCTTTGTGCACCTTTTGCGACAAGTCTTATATATGTACGTGTGTGTGTGTGTGTGTGTGTGCAGCTGGTGTACATTTGATTATTTAGCATTTAGCTTGCATATATTTTCTTTTCAGTAGTGCGCAAAACATGATTTCAGTTTTCAGCTTTCAGTTCGAGCTCCCCAGTACTTATGCTCGAATAAATTTTAATAGACATTTCGTAGGAGTGGCCCACTACACACACCATCAACCCCAGGACGTTATTGTTTTGGTCTGCAGGTTGGAGCTGTGCTTGTAGCTGGAACGTGTGTATTTGCATATAAATTATACGTAGCCGTTGACTTTGTGGCCTCTTCTGCAATGCCTTAAGCAGCAGGCTGGTTATGCGTCTGGCTCAACCTATTCGTTATCGTTGCCGTAGTCGTAGTCGTAGTCGGAATCAGAGTCGGAGTCGGAGTTGGGCACATCTGTACGGCACGTCTGGCCCGTCTGTCTGGCATATGCTGGTTGTCCATTTAATATCCTTTGGCAATGCTATGCAAATTATTTCAATAGGCCATAATATGTGCCGAAAAATTATTTGGCCAAACTCAACAAATGTGCAGAAAGAACAACAAAACATTAATTATTTAACAAACATAGTGTAGAGAGAGAGCGAGAGAGTAGTCCGGGGAGCAATGAAACCATTTGAAATTATAATAAATTTAAAGTCAGAGTCCACATTCCACAGTCCCAGAAACGATGCCATGGCCAGACAGCGGACCCAAAACCCATTAGAGCGCTACGAGAGGGCTAGAAATCACAGCCGACAGCCAACGGGTGGTCTGACTGGACATTTTAATGATACAAGCAGAAAAACTTTGATAGAAAAAGCATCTACCACAACTTAAATACACTTCATGCACCAGAAATCAATTTAAAAAACATCAAAAGATTATTAAAAAAATTATTTAAATAAAAAATAAGATTAGTCTTATTTAATATATATTTTTCGTACAGTTGCATTTTAACATTTTTTGTAGGCTTAATATTTGATTTTAATTTGTTAATAACCAAAATGATTTAAAACAAAGTTATTTTTTATATTTTAATACGTTTCAAACACAACTAATTAAAAAACTAATTAGGCAAAATAAATTTTAGAGCTTGCTTCACATAATTTTAAGTAAGATTCTAGTGTCCAATTAGCCATTTTGTTATACGATAAAACATTATTTAAATGGTACAAAACAATTTATTGTAGATCATCGTCTATAAGGGCATCTGCGATGCCATGTGAATTAAGCCGATGACATTGAAATAATTAATGGGGGGTGGCAGAGCCAGGGCAGTTAGGTGGAAGGGGCGTCCGGGTTTTACACTAATAAACTAGTAGGAAAACATGTTTAAAGTGTTTTATGATTGCCAGGCCATGCGAGAGGTCGACGGGGTCGCGCTTTTCCTTTTGTCACATTCCCCATAGCACCGTTTTGGACCCTTCCAGTGCCACGAGCATGAAGGACTGGACCGAGATGTGAGAACCGACCGTGCCTTGCAGGCTGCTAACCGCAAAAAGCAATCTACACGTGTTTTTTAAATTAATTGTTATGATGGCTTTTGTTGACGCCATATTTTGTTTGTTGTTGTTTTTTTCTCTACATTTTTGTTGACGCTGACTGCCGTGTAGCGGAGAAGAAAACCGCAAACATGCCATGGGTGCAACTGACTACCGTTTGAATATTTGATGAGGAGCTTCCGGGCTCACTAACAAACACCGCCAATTGGTTGTTGGTATTTTTTAACGCCTAAAATTATGCAGTATTAAACAAAACTCCCCCTCCCCCACAACAAAATCCTATGCACCTTTCAAAAACAGCGTAAAAAGCAGCGTTCGCCGTGGCCTGCAAATTTGTTGTTGGCAAAAAAGAAAACGATTTGTAAACAGTTTAATTTGTGGGTGGCATGTAAGGCGTGGCAGATTGCATTTTAGTCGTGTGTTGTTTTTAACCAAGACTGACAAACGCTTAACATAAAAGAATATGTTGAATATACAGTTTGCAAAAGTGACAGTTTGTCAGTCAAAAGGCGAGAAATATTTTTTAGCTCAGTTTTTATAATGTTATTTTAATATAATGGAACATTTAGCCTGAATTCTTAAATATTATTAGAATGAATTAAGTATTAAGAATTAAGTAAGAAGAAACTGAATAAAATTGAAAAGTGTTAACAGCGACTATTTTGTGTACTATAGCTAAAATTTATTAATTAGTTTTCACTTCAAATCTCATTCATCCAAAACCAATTAGCGTTATTTAAGATCAGTTTTGGAATAGTTTACCCTTTGAAATTTGAGCCATCCCCTGAATATGAATTGGGTTGTTTTGGCGCTGCCTGATTTTAGGCGCTGACCAGCCGAAATGAGCGCTTGGCTGGTTCTCAACTTTGAACTTATGGCGGCTGCGGCAATTTTTAAATTGGTTTTTTGATTTCCAGCGGCCCTGATCCCACCGTCCCTCTCTGCACAAGGACCAGCCTCGCAACGGCCCCTATGCGGTCAGTGCCGTTTAGGCGCTCGGTCAGCCGAGTTCCTGTTTGGATGCTATATTAGGGGGGTCTAGCTGGGCGAAACTCGGGAGATTTCGACATGCGGTTTGTTGGTTTTTGTGGGAAGGCAGCTGTTGATTTTTGGGTCCAATGCGTTATAATTTCAAGCTCTTTTGTTATTGTTGTTGTTGGTATTGTTGTTGCTGGCGTGGCTTAAATTTAAAATGTGTCTACACATGTTGGAGGGTTGCAAGGAAAGTGGCCAGTGTGGAGTGGGTGTAGCGTGCACGCCCATAAATTAACAATAGCCTGGCCAATGTTCGACCTGCCGCTTTCCCCGCTTCCCCCTTCGGCCAACTGCATTTATTGGCTCGTAAATTAGCATGCAAGTCAAATAAATTAATTCTTTTTTGCAATATTTACATAAACAATTTTGCATAATATGCAATAGCGAAGCAACAGCAACAGCAACACGAACAACAATTGCAACAACAACAACAATAACCTGAAATCATTGCAAAACAGCCAACAGGGCTTTCAAAGTGCAGAAGATTCTAAAAAGGCCAAAGGGCAAAATTTGTTTGTTGGGGAAATGCACAGGCTGCGAGGGCAGCTTAATTAGTTTCAGTTGTTCAGCTTTGTACTATTTCTTCAATTCGCACTGTACTATGTCGATATACATAAATAAAATGATGGTATGATTTTCAAAGTAAAATATTTTAATGGGTTCAGTTTTTTAAACTCAACAACATGATTAAAATTGTATTAAATTTATTAAATATTTTAAGTTTAGTTAAATTAAAATAATAAAAGGTTCCTTGTGATTTTATAAATTAAAAAGGTTATTTTAATTTTAATTTAATAATATGAATATACTCAAGGCTGGTTCATACAGGCAATTCACTGAACTTCTCGGGCCACCCAGCATGCCAAACAGCTATGTGCAATATGTCCTGGCTGCAAGGTAGAGCTGGCCGCATGACTAGACATTGCCATCTCTAGGGAGGTTAGCGATGCGAACAAGAGCCTCAACCTCGGCGCCCTGGAACTGGGCCTGTGCCTCGCCCTGAGCCTATGCATAAGCAATGCGTGCAACAAGGCAACGACGACGTCGGCAACATTCACCACATGGCTGGGCAATTGACCAAAGGCTGCAGTGCCGTCGACTCCAGCAGAGTTGAGTTCGAGTCGCTGACCATCGTCGTCTTTCCGTCCTTGTGTCCCGCCATTTGGCATATTTTAATATGTAAATGCAATTTCTCCAATGAGCAATATCACCAGACTTTGTGTCCCCTGTTGTGTTTCCATTCTGTCTGGTGATGTTTGCAGCTAATCAAAAACAAAAAGACGCATCCCAAATGACAAAGAGAGAAAGATAGAGAAAGAAAGAGATGGAGAGTGAATGAGAGAAGGGGAGAGTGAGAGGGGAGTTAGGCTTTTGCAGGTGCAACAATTAATGTGCTCTTCTGGTAACTCATCTCTCAACGTCATTTGCTGGCCCACTTTAAGCAAATTAGGTATACGCCTTGTGTGTGTGCGTGTGTGTGTGTCTCGCGCATTTAATAAAAAATGCAGATTCTAATGTCTGCACAGCAAATTGATGTTCGCAAATGTGCGCATAAGCGACGCTAGATGGCGCACTTTACGCGTGCAAATTGACGAAGAGCGGACAGAATAAACAACACACAAACACACACACACACACACTCGCACACACACAAAATACACACGTGGATTAAATTCACAGCAATTTCGCAACTGATGAAAATAGACGCAATTGTTTTTCATGTCAAAAACCAGCTTGTTTATGGAGTATTACAGCTATGGCATAAACTTTGTGTTTTGTTTACCAGATTATTATTATTATTTATTATTATTTCGTCTGCCAAATAATTAACTAATCAATTTTCAATTTTAATGGAGTATTTTTCAGGAATAATGCTGTTAAGTGAATTGAATAATTTACGTAAACGTAATATTTCTTTTTTGCTATGATTTAAATGTAAGCTATTTCTAGATATTTATATTTAAAGCGCAAACCTGGATAAATCTTTTATCTACAATCAATATCAGTAAATGATATATGTCTGTCATTATCAAGGGTATACAAAGTGCGTTGCTGAGAATGAATATATCCTGTCATTCATATCGTTCTCACAATTCGCCCAATTTTATGCCTTTGCCTTTAACTGCATTGTGCGCTTTTTTGTTTAGTGATTTGTTTTCCACAACAACAACAACAACAACAACAAAGACACTAAAACGAAAACAAAAAGAATGAAAATAAAGAGGAGAAAAACCAAAACATGATGCCAAAGGCTGCGCCCCCCGCTGAAGCTCTCGAGCTTTATATAAAAGCTGTGCGGCAGACAGGCCATCAATACAAAATGGCATAGAGTTGAGTGGGCGTTAACAATATGCTCTGCTGGATGGTGGGGGGAATGGTATTGCAGGGGTTGGGGGGGTGGGTTGATTTTCATTGTTGGCTGCCTTATAAATGCTGCGTATGTTTTGGTTTTTTGGCTCAACGACTCAACTCGTTTGCAATTTCTCTGCTGTCGCTCTATCAGTTGAGGCTGGTCCCGCCTGGTCCCGTTTCCGCTCCAGCTCCGGCTCCAGCTCCCGCTCGGCCAGCCAGCTAAAGTGTCTGCGAATATGACGCGTCACTCTGGGATCACACCAATTTGTTAAAAAACGTAGCTTCGGGGTATGGAAGGGGGAACTGCTAGCGGATAGGCTGGCCACATTTGTGCGCCGTTCATTCACTCAAAATGTCATCAACGTTGAGACGACAGATTGCAGTCATTTCTGCTAGCATTTTTTTTGTTGTTGTTTTGTTATCTGCTTGTTTGCTTCGGATTTGATGGGTGTGTGTGTGTGTGTGTAGATACTGACAGAAGGTGTAGGGTATATTACGTTAGCATATGATGCTTTATCTTTTTTGTAAGGTGCAGACCTTTCATCAAATATGTTTACCAGAATCAGCTTTTTGTCTCATGAATACTTTATTTTTGTAACTTTGTTTTCTATGTATTTATTATGAGCGCTCAAATTGGTGTTGCCAAAAATAAATTCTTTTATCCAAATAAAGCATGGTCTTATTTAATCCTAACGAATTATTAGTATTGTCCATATTTGTCCTTAACATTGTGAATATATACAAATATATTAACTTACATTTCTTTTCTAAGAATTTATATAAAATCCTTAATAATTAAAAAATATATTCATTTCACTTATTTTAAGAAGGTTTGCGTATTGAGAACTCTTCAATTACATTTAGTTTACAATTTTAGTCTTAATGTTATATTGGATGATTTAAGAGCGCATCTTAAAATCGGTATTGTCTATTCCATTTTATTTCTTGGCTGTCTCTCATATATTGGCCTCAGTGGCCCGCCTGTGACATTAAAGCTGTTCTATGTAACAGCCCTGTCAGTTAGTCAGTCAGTCAGTGCGTCACTCAAACGGCGTTGACAGTGTTGGCAGACAGCAGGAGAATAAGACTTAAATTCAAATTTAAAAAAAGGACTTCATAATGCTTTTGTGCTAAGTAAATTTTCATCGTCATCATCATCATAATCGCATTCAACGCTTTCAAGCAGGAGGAACGCTGAGCGCATTTAACCAACTGCAATGCAATTCATTTCATGCTCCGAAAGCAAAGAACCCGGAGAAGCCACAATCTGTGAAATACCTGCACATGCCGGCACACCCGTAAACCCAATTCATATTCATAAAATTGCATAATCTCGAAGAGTCATAATAATCAAAAACATATTTGCGGGCATGCAGACTGTGTGTTGCGATGATGATGATTATGACTCGCCCACATGCAGCTCCTGCACTTTTCCTACCTCTTAGCGGGAAACTTGCCGCAGAAATACTCCACATAAAACTTCAACTTTGCTTTGCAATGCCCAAAATGCCAGCAGTTCTCGTATTTCAGATTCGCATTCGGGTTTTTGGTTTGTGTTTGGCTTTTCTGGCGCATATTTTTGATACTGCAAGCAGCAATCGGCAATGTAGCGACCAAGTAGGCGGAAATAAACGTGGAGAGTGGTATGTATGCGCGTTATATGATTTTATTTATGCCACAAGGCAGGAAGGCAGGCAGGCAGCCAGCCAGCAGAGAGCAGCGAGCAGCGAGCAGTCAGCCAGGAGTTGCTCCTAGTCGCTGGCTCGTAAAGTTTAGTTGGACCAGCCCCGTTAAGGCGTTGGCAGTGGCACACTCAGCAGTCATCATAAAACTATAAATTTCATATTTGCCACACACCAGCACACAGAGGCAGAGAGCGACACACTGTAGGTGAGAAAGGGGGGGAGGAAGGGAACTAGGGCTGGGTAGGAAGTGCTGGGCATGTTATCATTAATGTGGGCGAGACTATGATGATGATGACGGCTATGATGATGGGCTATGGCTACGGCTATGACTACGGCTATGACTATGGCTATGGCTATGGCTATGGCATTGGGTAATGTTTATGGTGACGCCTGGGAGTTTTCGTCTGGGCCCCGTTACCAGCTTTACTGCAGCTGGAGTCGTCACATTTGTCTTTGACTTTAGCTTTAGCTACCTGCCGCTAAGTGTTTTCCTGTCTGCTGCTCTATCTGAATATATGTGTGTGTGTGAATTGCTATGTAGAGCGTGCAATCATTTTACGAGTCTGAGCTGCGAGAGAAACCCGCAGCTCAAATGTCAGGGGCAGTCTCCAATACAACACCAGACTCCCTCGAACCCTTGGCTGTTTGCTGCAGGTGTTGCCGCAAATTTAATAAACTCGAGACGTGCGTCATGGCTTTGGTTTGGCTTTTTGTCTTATTGACATCGCGGGGGAATGTGGGAAGGGGTGACTTCTCTTAAATAGTTTACCAACTAGATCAAAGCAGCTTCTTGATATATATATATATATACTTTATTCAGTTTGTGGGTCAGATTTTAAACATCACGTTGGCGTCGGTTAGTAATTTCTTTTGTTTGAACTTTTGGTGGAACTATTAAATGTTTTTTAACAAAACATTTCTGAAATTTTAAAATCCAGTGCGAACAAATTCAATTTTATTGATTTACAGCTTTAAATACTTTGCCAAAATACTACTACCAAAAAAAATAAATATTAAATGGATTATGACAAAAATACGCTTTTTATTATTATTAACTTAATGAATGTAAATTAAGCTGTGCTCTGAGAATTGTAAAATAAATTGATACTTAAACTTTTTAACTAAAAGGGACTCAACTCTGCCTGCTGATCATACAAATGTTTGCTTTACGGGGTTGGCACACAATTTCTTTGCCTGCTGCAACTGTTCATGGAGTCTCTGCTTAAGATAGAATAGGACCACATTTTTAGAGAGTTGCCTCAACTGTAGCTTGCAGCTGTAGAACGCTGCATTAGCCTTTGCATAACCCATTAGATATGCATGGTGCATGGACTTCCTTCCTATCGGGAAAGTAGTCGAGTCAGGTTATAACTGTTTTGTTTTTCAAATGTGGTCTACTTTTGGCTGAGACATGCAGCATTCGAATAGCTTCATTTGCCCAATTACATGACATAACTGTAAAAACTTACGATGCAGCAACATCTACACTAAATGATGTGCCATGTGCCCAATGTATTAGTTCAACTACCATGTGGGCATCACCTTACCCCCCGCACTCCACGAAATTTGTATTCCCAACCGATTCAGCTGACAGTCATCGCAGCTCGAAAGGAAGAGAGAATCGAGTGGAGAAACATTACTGCATTTATTGCCGCACAAAATTTGTAAACGAAACGGAAAATGGTCGTAACGATATCAATGAAGAGATGATATGGACCAAGGACAACACCGATGATAATGATGATGCTGCTCCTGCTACTGATGATGCTGATAATGACGTAATGAACTTTCTCCAGCTCTTCAGCCCTTCACTGATGACTGCCAAATCAGACAAGTGTACACAAGAACCATACCGAACAACTTTTCACCAAATGCACAGAGCATCATCACCTAAGGGCATTACCCAATACTGCTGCGGCTGCTGCATTGAAACTTGGCCTGTTCCTGTTCCTGCTACTGTGTAGTAGTAGTAGTAATAGTAGTTTCATCCTCCTTGTCGTTGTTGCCGTCCAGTCCTGTGGCTTGTTGTGCCTTCGTTTTGTTGCGAAAACTTGGGGAGCTGACTCGGCAGCTGCCAGACACTGAACGATTGATGTGCAATAATTATCCAAAGTTGATTTGTTTGTTTGCTCGCCCGGCAAAGCGTAAAAGTCGAGTTTGCCAATCGAGCAGCCCCCTTCCCCCACCCACCTTCCACATTTCTCTGCACCACACCTCCCCAAATTGCGGTAATACTGCAAATGAGTGTTATTATGGAGGCGGCCATCGAAAGTCGTTTTGGCAAGTTTGATCCAAGTTTTCTGTGCGGCTCTTTTTGGATAGTTTTTGGCAGCTTCGACGTTAGTCATGATGCTCCTCAATAGATAAGTGCGCTGTTTAGTTTTAAAGCCACAGCACAAAAGTTTTTCCCTTATGTTTACAGACAGAGCAGAGCAGCAAAGTTTTTCCGCACTGTGGTTTTCTTTAGTAGTTTGGATGCTCCGCAAAAATAAAATAGTCAAAAATGCATAAACTAATAATGTGCATTTGAATCATATTTGAGTTTAGCGCACTGCAATTTCTTATTGTAATATAATATCATAAATGTTTAGCTATATTAGCTTATATTTCGAAACAGATTTATAAAATTATAAGCATAATACAAAACAAAATTAGTAAAAAGAAATACAGAAATACAGAAATGAATAAATATCCTCTAAGGTAATTCACAAAATTCAATATCTTTAATTCCATTTAAATGATTTATAGTGTATTCAGTCTTCGTTATGTTTGTGCTTGTCCCTTAACTGTTGTACATCGATTTCTCTTGACTTCAATTGAGAAATTAGTACATTAAGTTTTCTTTTGACGCCCTTAACAAATAGATCGTCGTATTTATTTGAATTGCTCAAACGAGTTTACGGCACACAACACACACAAACAGTGAACACACACACACACACACACACAGACACACACAAAAGTCTAATAAAAAAGAAAACTTTTTGTTAAACTCGGCAAACCCACTCTTCAATTGAACAGTTAACCCCAACCCCCTTGCAATTTGATGCCCCTCCCACGCCATCATCTCCTCTTGATTTAGTTGCTTTCACTGTTGATTTACTTTTAGCCTATTGCTTTGGCATTTAGTTTGTGTCTAGTTTTTAGTTTCTGTGTTCCATTTGTGAGCCGGAAATAAGTACAGCACACGTGTTTGGGGTAATACTCGTCTACGCCTACCCCACCCACAACCCATCGCTTTATCGAGCACAAACGCAATCAAAATACTTTGGCCATACAATTTATTGGCGCAAAAACAAGTTCAATTTCAAATGAAATTCGGTTTTGGTATGAGGAGCAGGAGCAACGCTGTAGATAAACACAGATAAATACATATGTATCTGCAGGATGTAGGAGACAGTCAAGATTCAAATAAATATCAACAATACACACACGCACACACACATAGAGAGACAACTACTACACCTTTGTATATGTGAAATTTCTGTTCTGTGTGCTTCTAATATAGAAAATAGTTGCGAAATATTTTGCCAAGTAGCCCAAGTATCGAGTACAAGCCATGAGAGCCATGTCTAGTGGCAGTTGGCAAGACAAACAATCAGTTAAGAGCTTTAGAGACACACACACACACACGCTCAAACACACACTTACACACATACATAAATGCATACATTGAAGACTCCTGCTCTTTTATTGAACTTACATAACATTTTAGGTTATGGCCAGGGTTAGAGAACTGGACCCAGAGGGAATCGAAATATGTTACTGTGATTTCCGACCAACTTCCTTTAGTCTGAGCTCACTGAGCGTGTGTGTGTGTGTGTGTGTGTGTGTTTGTAATAAATATACGAGAGTGCTTAAGATCAAATCAATTGATAAACAGTATAATAAACTTGTATCCACTATTTACATACAATTCTCTGTAATAATGTTATGCAAAATGTAATGCGAGCCAAAAAACACACACTCACATTTTGCAAGTTTCCTCTAAATTGAAGTAGTTTATTCACATCTTTAGCTTTGGACGTCTCTTTCATCCTCATCGCTCTCTTTACCCCACCTCTCTCTCTCTCTCTCTCTCTCTCTCTCTCTATTTTTCTGTCTTTCTCTCTAGATGTCTCTTTCAACAGATATGTACATATTTTGCCATCAGAAAATGCTATTTATTTTATATGAAATGCTTTGATGTTAGCATATCGAAGTCATGAAAATATAGAACACATATGGAACACAAGTGAGGGGGATAAATTAAAAGAGAAACAAAGACAGCGACAGAGACAGAGAGTGAGTGTGGGAGAGATACATTCTAGATTGCTAGTGCAAGATATGCGAGTGTCATAAATTGTGTTTATTTGGCAGGGGCAATGAAAGAGGAACTCGCTCGTATAAAAGTGGGTTTTACGTATATGTGTATATAATAAAGTTACCTTAATTACCTTACGATAACATATTCAGTTGGATGACGTAATAAACTTAAATTCACAAGACCAAAAACAAACCAGTAAACACGCTGAGCAACATTTTACGACCAGAATGCGAATTAAGTGCAAATTGCAAATGTGTATTTAAATAATATTATGAGTAATTTATTTTACCAAAGGTTTGCACTAAGCAATCTGCCAACCAGCAGCAAATATGTATAAATTAATTGATTTTATTTTATTGATGAGGTCCAAATAAGCATATTATAAAACGAATAATATAAGTTGGGAATCGGCTTAATTAACTTAAATTTGTCAGCTATTTACGAGCTTTGTAAACATAGCTGGCAAAACCGATAAAGGGTTTAAAACTTTAAGTGTAATAAAATATAACTTCAATTAGCTTCACAACTTTCTTCAACTTCTTTCTATTTATAATATGATTTATTTATCAATTGTAGTGTAGGTAAAAATAGTATTCCCATAATATAGGCTCATTATGCATTCCACACTATAAAAGTTATATTTTTTTCCCTTTCGTTATTTGTTGTGTAAACGAAACACCCATTTGAAGGAAACATTATTACTTAATTCTCGGTGTGGCCTTTGTCTCTAATATTATGAGCAGGGCGCTGTGTTATGCTCCCCATTACCCAGAAACATTTCCATAAACCCAACGTCATAATTACTATGACATTTTTGTATGCCGTTTCCTTGAACGCCTTTTGGCTAGGCTGGAGGGGCAGGTCGGAGTTGGGGATTGTTGTAGTTTGCGTGTCCCATGTTCATTGGCGCCTTATTGCACACACACTTTAATTTAATAAAAAGCATGTAAATGCGTGCTCACACATGCCTCGAGCCCGAGCCCGAACCCAAACCAGTCTTAGAGTCCAGTTCCTGTGCTCGACTCGATGCTACGCCTTTTTATTACATAATGAGACGCTGTCGCTCTTTGGGCAATGTCCGACAGCAAAACACTCATTCCTTCACCTAACCCTCCCGCGCCTTATTACAAATTCAACAGCGCTGCCAGTTTCCTGTGACGGAGTTGGCCACAAAGTGCGTGATGCGTGCACCTGCAGCGCCGTGTCGCTTGCTACCTTTGCTGCCCCTGGCCACTGCCGTCCCTTTGATGCTGACGTGTTGGACATTACAAATTACAAATGCCCAGCAGCGGCAGTTAGAGGACCACCATCAATGTCCAACGCCAGCGCCAAAACCAACGACGAAGCCGACGCCGACGCACTCAGCGGCAGTTAGGAGGCAATGACGAGCATCGCTGGGCCAGCAGTTGACGTTGAGCTGGGTCTTGACATCGCAGGTAGAATGTGGGAAATGTGGCAATGTGGCAAATGTGCCTAAAACGAAATCGAAAACGCCACCGTTCTAACTCCCCCTCTCTCGCACTTTTGTTATCTGTATCTCGATTAGATAACTCCGAGGTACACTGAGAAAAGAATATGTATAATAGATAAAATTCATTTGTCAGCTACTTTATTTATTACATTAAAAATGAAAAAAAAATTCAATATTTATATGACATAAATTTTTATTGATTTAAATTTAAAAACAAAATGAATCAAATTTTTGATAATACTTAATTGCAAAATGAATCACTTAGATGCCCAGCTACAAATGCGAAATTTTTAGTTTCTGATTATTAATGATAAAAATAGAGAACTCTGAATTGAATGCAGCTAATTCTCACAGTGTATTATTATTTAATTTGTTACGCTAGAGAGATTTTCAGGCTGCCTGTTGAAAGATCCTCGCGCTGCCGTGCATAATTTATTGTGTGAGGAAACCTTTTGTGGTTTTGCGCATTGTTTTCACATTTGATTAGGTGAAAGGTGTTACAAATATGTGGAGTTGAGCCCCGTCAGTTGGTGTTTTGTGTGAAATCTTAAATTGCAGTTCTCATCTATGTATTCGTATGTAATTCAATTGTTTGTTGCGTGACCTATTTTATAATGCCACTAAAAGGTGTGGTCTTTCAGAACCCAACTATCCAACTATATGCAATTTATGGCACGATGCGGGCGGTCTCAAAAACTATTAAAAGCAGTTCGTGTTCCGCTTTCCAAGCGAAACAAACATTAAGTTTTTTTTGTCGATATGCATCGCCGGCATATGGTTTACAAGTTAACTTATTATGGAGTTTTCAGTTGCAACTTCAACAGGAATCGCATAGTTAAGATAATGTATGTTTCCTGGAGGGTAGAGGCATTCCGATATTAAATTCTTTACTCAAACGTTAACCATAAATGTAAGCTATTTATAAATTGTGAAGTAACAATTCAATGAGATTTTGAACTAATGTTAAAGATTAGTTGATGATTTAAAATACAGTCTTGTAATCATATTTTTATTACAAATTAAAGTCCAAACTTTATAATAATCTGTCTCATAAGATAGTCTTAATACAAAGACTTATACTTTTAATTAGAAAATCAAAATTTTAACGTACAATTTTTGTCTATTCGAATATTTAATTTATTTAAATTTAAAGAAAGCTTTTTTATTTTAGTTAAATCTTGAATCTCTTGCTTTCAATATGTATATTTATGCAAATAAATGTCTTAAATTCGCGATGGAAATTATTAAAATGCCTGTGCCTTTAAGTAACAAATGATGCACTCGGATGCCTGACGACAATATCATTAACCATGGAAAGAGACCCTCACCCGCACCCAATTTACATGCCTGTGTGGGAAGTGGGCCCATTCCCGGAATATGTATGGATGGATGTGGGTAACTCAGCTGGTTGGCTGACTGACTGACACATTACTTAACTTCCGCTTCCTGGCCCACACACAGACACACACACACACACACATAAACATGCACTCTCGTAGATATTGTAGATAATTTCACAGTTCTTTGGCCCAGGCAGCGGTGTGGCAGGAACAAAATGCGTGCACGCATTTCTCGAATCCATTTGGTAAACCTACAACGCGCCAAATGTCAGAGAAATTAAATTTAAACGCTAGGCAACAATCCATCATCTGGTAATTACTGCGTCAACACGCCAGCACATGCAGAGCAGAACAGAACAGAACAGAACAGGATGGAACATAATGAAGGAATGGCCACCCTTGCAGTAAGGTTAGTATGCTGGGAAAAGAGGGAGGGCGTTGATGACGGGGGCGATTTGGCAGGATAATGACTTGACTTGTCATAGCTTCCGCTAAACTTAAGAGATTTGTGCGCTCAAGATCTGGCGGGCCTTACCAGAAAACGAAACAGCTCAAATAGACAGCTGGATAGACAAGGAGTGCATTCTCCCATTATCAATCTCTCAAATCAACGGAGACTTGAGTCCGACATTTGGCATTTGGACTATCGAAATTTCGCATCTGCATTGATTAATAACTTTCATCATTTTACTCTTCCTCTGTCTCCCTCTCTCTCTCGTATTCCACTTTGGCAATTAGGTCTGGGTGGCCGTTGGCAACTGAAATTGACAGTACGCGAAGAAGGGGCGTGGCCGTGCTGAAGCGTTAATTAAATATCAATGGGGTGTTTTTTTTTCCAAATCAGCAAAACACTTAGTTTCTCTTTTCCGTTTGTGATTTTTTGTTTGTGCACAGGGTTACTTGATGGCGTAACGCCTCCTGTTTTCACTCACATTCCCCGATTGCCCGTGGATCAACATATTGTCGAGTTTTTGCCACTCAGCGTGTGGTGTGCAACTTGGATTGCTGCCGGCAAAAAGGGCTCGTGGCTAGATGTCGGAACGAGTGGCGGAAACACTCCCAAAATGCTTTCAGCGATCAACAACTTGCAATTATGTTTGACTTGCTTTAAGCGAATGCCTACATACCAAATTGCAGTGCACCCTGGCTAAAATCGACCCTCACAAAGCAAAAACATAACCAAAGCTGAAAGCAATCTTCATTAGTCTCAGTTACTACATACAAATGTAAATTTTAGATTGTAACACATTTCACTAGAACTTGGCTACGTAATTTAAAATATATATATTTATAAAATATATATATTCGTCTTTTAATCATTACGAGTAATTCATGAATTAAATATAAATAATATAATTTATTAATATTACATTCAATCATTGCTTTATATATTTTTATAAGTATTGGAATTTAAAATTAAGAGTAAGCAATTTGAATATTATATATAACATATAATATTATATCACTAATCAAGTAGATGAAGATGTTAAATATTACTTTGAAATGAACCTGTAAATACGATATTGCAGTATGTTATTTTGAAAATATATGTTTCTATATTAAAAATACATCAAATTCTGATTAATTCCAATATTCCTTGGCTTTTTTTATGTTACCCTTCCAATTTTGTTCATATTTTCTGCTTCATATTATAATCTATAGTCGAGGTTTGTAAATTAATTTCTCTGATTTTTGTTCTGCAAATCATTTGCTCGCTCTAAAAATGTTGGTTCAATGCTGTTAACTCACAATGTGTCATAATTATAATATTATATCAAAGTCTATAGTCGATGTGTTTTAATTAATTTCATTTTGGTCACCTTTTACGTATGCCATGTACGCACAGTTGGACCCATCAGAGCACTCAGTGAAATCCAACGACCTCAACGTAATTTGTATGGCATAAAGCCACATAGTATACACAGCAGGACATCTGTGGCGCAGAAGCTCCCCCTTTGCAAAACTATGGAAAGTTATGAAATTATAAATATACACACAACATGACACAGCAACGAATTACACACACACACACATGCCTACCCATCCGAAAATGTCTGGCCGAGAAAAGTAATTTAATTGTCGCAAAAATGTCGAAAACAGCTTTACTACTTTACATTAACGTTAAACAAAAAGTCCGAGAAATAATAAGTGGAAATTATAATTACAAGTGCTCGCATGTGGTCCCAAAGTTTCAGTTTACAATGCTCTGCTCTATTCTGGTGTGTTGTGTTGCTGAAATTTACTGGGGTCGCAATGATTAAAGTTGCCACAAATATTTCATGTATCGCCTAATAATTAATGTGGCCAAGGTTATGCAAAACTGTCAGCAATATGATATGCTGATATTTAAATATGAAACTTAAATATGCCCAACTCAAACCAGTTGCTGAAAACTTTGGTATTTGCAAGTCCTTTATAGAAGGGATGTTCTCAAAAACCAAATCATAATTTTTATTGTGCGCATACTTACCATAATTATAATATAATTTTTAAATATTTTATCAATTAATATCAATTGAATAACTAAGTAAAATAGATTAATAAATTTTTAGACCCTTGAAAAGTAAGATATATTTTCAATTTATTGATATTGCTTCTTTTTTTTTTAAATATGTAAACGAAAATCCAAAATGCAAAAAATATAATTTTTTCCATTTATTGTTCCAAATGATTTTAATTCAAATTGTTTAATTTTTAATTTTACATATAGTAAAATGTTTTTAACAGAAAATATGTTGAATGTGGGAATGCGTTTCTCAGAGATTTTAATTTTTTTTGTTAGACACACATATTTTAATGGGCATGTGCTGGAACGATTTATGAAGCGCCACGCACGCGGTTAATTAGACACAAAGCGTAGACTGTAGGTCACAAATGAAAGATGTGCGTTTGGGACTGTGGAGAGTGTGGTGAGTAAGGGGAGTGAGGGGAGAAGCTGCTCGTGTTCTCGTCCTTGGCAGCAATGTTATCCTCTTCAATGTCACACACAACGCATCATGTTTTTATCTACGCCAGCCAAATCGCCAACCCTTAGCTCAGATTTCACATGTGATGTGCATGGGCTGGGTTAGGACAGGGATAACACTGGAGTTGGGGGGTAACACCAACTTTTCGCTTATATCATTTAATCTTTAATATCCTTTCTCAGCGTTGACTTTGGTGTTTTGGCAATGGCTTTATTTGGTTTTTTTTTTCTCTCGTGTGGTTGTTGTTATTGTCACGTTCTATGTGACGGCTTGTCTTAAGCAATGCCTTTGTGTGTGTGCATGTGTGTGTGTGTGTGTGTGTGTGTACATAGAAAAAGTCTTTCCTAGATTTATCACTTGCTTCAGTTGTTGTTGTTGTTTTGGCATTATTTTTACACATATAAAGACTTATAGATACATCCATGCATGGGTACATAGATACATGTGCATACATACATACATACATATACATACATATGTATATATTTTAATGCTTTTTTGTGTTGCCATTCTTCACATGGCTCCTGGGCTGCTGTTGCTCGTCTCTGGATTGTCAAAGCTTTTTCTGCGGCCCATTTCTGGCCGCGCTGTTGTGCCCCTTGTTTCTGTTGTGCGGCATTAACGGGCAACAGTGGAAGCAGCCAAAAATATCTTTATGCCTCATAAGTTTAATTTGGCGCAAATTGTTTTTATTTGCCGCCAGCGACGCCAAAAACAAAAACAAAACAACCAAACTCAAATAAAATGGTTACAGCTGAAAGATTCTACTACAAAATGCTCTCTACATACTCAGAAAAACACTTAATATTAAAGAAAATTGAAGCGTTTTTACATTTTTGTTTACCTCTTGTTATATTCTTAATGAGATATTACAACCGTTTCGTTGTTGTATTTCCACATAAATACACCAAACTAATCTCGACTCAGTCAATTGAAAAGTTAAGAAAGAGTTAGAAATGTAAAGTGGCTAGTTTGAGCACAGCCTACGACGTGAAATAAGTACAGGGTATTTGAGCTGCAAGGAGTAAAATGTTCGTGGATAGAGTCGAGTCTAAAAGACCAGAAAGCGCTCACATGTGTGATGATGATACAAAATGGCGTACGCTATTCGTATGCAGACATTTCGTTTGGCACATCTACAAATTCTTTTTGAATGTCATTAGTATAATTGAAAAAGCCATTGGCACAAAGCCAACAACAACAGCAACAACAATAGCAACAACAACAATAAGAGCAGCTAACCGACCGACAATCGACAGCACCAAACAGAGTTCAAAAACTAACTGTAAACGCCGCCATGCGACACGCTAAATCCAATAACAACTTTTGCCCGCTCCGCTATGTGAACAAAACGACAGCAACAACTGCAAAAAAAAATAAATAAATACAATACGAAAGCAACAACAACAACAGCAACAGAAACACACAGAAAGTCTAGCAAAGTTGACTGCATGTGCATAAATTTTAAGCCAAATGTACATGAGATATTGCCCAGTCCAGTCAAAGCCCCAGTCCCAATCCCAGTCCCAGTTTTAGATCTTGGATTGTTGGCACACATAGACTCGACTCGTATTCATTATTCAAGTATATTGAAATATTTCTGCAAGATGCCAGCGAATTTATATGCTAAATTATGTAAAGAGTCTATAGGCGAAGGAAGCAAATTCAAACAGGGAATGAAAGAAGTGGCTCATAAGGAAGGGTTAATGAAAGACACAGCTTATTGGCCATTAAATACGGAGCAGTTTGGTATGAAGTAATTACTTGAAATTGCAATCACAAACCCACATTTTATTATGTTTATTAAACTCACATTTTCAAATTTTTATTTTCTAATGCTTTATTTGTTTTCCCCTTTCCCAGTCTCATCCCAAAATGCACACAAATCATCTTCGCATCAGAGTCTACCAAATTTCGCTGTCATACTATAGATCAATCAATGATCCTTGACATTACTTCCAAATCATTAAAGACGCCCCCTTTGGCAGCCCATACTCAAGTCATTAGCAATCCGTGCACACCCTCATGAACAAATCAAGAATGCCGAGCGACCGTCTCTCATAATTTGTTTGATTCATTTTGGCCCTCATGCCACATAGTTGCTGCAACCGCTGCGATTTCATTTAATTAATTTTTAATTAATTTATATTTAATTTTTAGTTGTAGATTGTAAAATTTCAACTTCGTAAGCAAACAAAACAAAATGAACCACCCCAGATCAACCCCAAGATCAAAACTCATATAAATCCAGGGCCAATCTGTTGGGCACGACTTTTATCAAAATCAGTCTAAGCAATGGAAAAACTGAACACGGAGTCATCCATCATCATTGCACGCCCTGTGACCCGCCCGTCGCGGCTGTATATAATTGAAAGGGGACAAAATAAAAAAAATAAATAAAAAAAATATTTATTGTCAAATGTCACAAACACTGAGAGAGAGAGAGAGAGACGAATTAAAGGGACGAGAAATGGGAGCGCAATTCATTTTTTAAAAATTTATATCAATTTATAATTTTTCGTTATTGCGCGCTTGATTAGGCGAGCGAAGGGAAAACCCCTATTTGGATTGGATTTCCCTACGCCTGCTAAACAAAAAAAAAAAAAAAAAAGAAATGAAAATAAAATAAAGAAAAGAGTTGGGCGATGAAAGGTCGAGGCTGAGGTTGAGTTGTTGTCTGGTCCTTGATTAATTGATGGTCTGGTCTGGTGCGTTGTGCTGCGGTCTGGTCTGATCTGATCTGGTATGAAATGGCTGTGGTGTTGGTTTTCAAGGCTGTGACATATATGACTATCGATGTATGCACACCCTGGACAAAAAAGGTTATTCCACTATTTGCCCCCTTTCGTGTAGAGGACGACATCGTTGTTGGCGTTAATTGCTGGGCTTGTGCGCCCCAGTGAGCGCACGAGTTATGAAAACTGGTATTAAAGGCATTAAAACTGAAAGTAGCAAGCTAAGCGAATGCTAGTAGTGCTGAGGGGAAACAGAGGGTGAGCGAGTGAGAGAGAGTGAGAGAAAGAGGGGAATTGTGTGGGAGTGACAGGGAGAATTATCGCACAAAAGTCCTTGGCGCTTATCCTGATGCTGCGACCGCTTCAACTGCTGCGTTACTGTGATTACGCTCGTGCGCTGGCTGTGTGATTATGATTTTGTAAAAAGGATTAGGTGCATATTACGATGCTCCTGAACACACATACACATACACATACACATACACACACACACAGACACACAGCCACTGAGTGCGCAACGCAAACGAACCGCGAAACCTCGACCATAAAATGGAGCTGGTGAAAGACGATGCTGGCGGCAAGGACAAGTACAAGCAGCCAGGACGACGAGCAATTGCGACCCGGCCAGCTGTTCTGTGTTACACAACAAGAACAAGTAAAAAAACAACAACAACAACAATATCTTGTAATTATTGCCCGTGTATAATCTTTATTATTGCTATTTTGTCGCTGGCCGAGGAGTTGAAGTTACATCCATCCCCATGATGGAATGCTCCATTAAGCCGTTAACAATAACATTAGGCCACAGTAAGTTACTAACTGCTTTGCAAGGGATTTTTCTCATTGTCCATTTGTCGCATTGTAATATCTTTACTCCCCCCCCCCCCTTAAAGGATCAAAATACTTGAGACTTTTGTTGGGATGTTCCTTTAAGTTCTTAACCGAGCTTAGTTAAAAGAAATGCGAGTTATCTAATAAGCAGCAGAAGCACAACTTATTACTCCATTTAAGATATGTGATGAGAACTTAAATTGAAGGAATTATATCTTTGAAAGTTATGAAATGTGATAAAGAAAGCAAATAAACACACTCAGACAACATAAAATATACTAGAATCGATTCAATTTAATATAATTTCAAGGATCAAAATCTGCAGTTAATAGATTTGTTATGGCAACTAGCATAAAATGCGTCAATAGTTTTGATAGTCTATATTAAGCCCAACTCTAGTCTAATTCTAATCAGATTAGTGAGTGTGACCTACCCTATTCATGTTACACCGAGACCATTGTCATTCATTGTAACCCGATTCCAATTCATTGCGACTTTATTTCTTTTTTGGCAGCTTATGCTGCGAAGCTCTTTGATCAATCTAAAGCATGCGAAACCTTCAAGGGGTTCGCTCAGCTGTCACGTTGTTGCTTGGGTGTAAATCCAAGTCAATCCTATGGCACACACACACAGCTACACACATATTTTTTACATAAGATAAGCCAAGAAATAAACCTTTAGCACCCCTTGACCCACCCCTTGCTACATGCCAGCAAACCCTTCGAATTAGACAAGAACTCAAGATGCTGCAAATTTGTAATCCTTGCTCAAAAGACATCGAATTTTTCACTTATCGCTGCGGGGCAATACAAACCAAACACAAATCCACCCCACATTCCTCCCTTCTCCCATACAAATACTTACATATATACACACACGCACACACATCCCGTTGGAAGGGCATACCTACCCTATAAGTTACATACTTATTTAAGTTTTACTTTCAGTTCGTTGTTGTTTTTTATTTTATTTTGTTTTTTGTTCATGCCTTCATTTTTCATATATGCAACTATGCTAGCTATAAGTTATTTGAGAAGGACACACTCATCCACACACACACACAGAGGCAGCTGCGTTTATGTGTGTGGATGTATGCATGTGTGGAGTAGGAGCCAACGAATTTGTAAAATTCCAATTAAGAATCTTTGGTTTACTTTGTAAGTTGACTCTCAACTTATTTAGACACTACACAGCGACACATTGAGGGGAAATCCTAGCACACACACACTTACAGGCACACACACACACAAGTAAAGACACGCACACTTAAGCGTAACAAAGAGGACACGAGACAACGGCCAGCAAAAACAGAGAATAAATAAAAGCAAAACAAACTAACACACGCACTCACATACACACACACGCATACACACATGTATGGAGACTGTGGCACTCACACAGACGCACTTAGTTCAGCAGCTGTAATCCTAGAAGGGCAGGACGAGCGTTCGCCTCGCCGACAGCGTCGTCGCTCTAATGGACGAATAAATTGCTTGTGAATGAAATGAGAGTACGCTGACTTTCGGTCCTCATGTGTGTGTGTGTGTGTGTATTGTGTGTGCGAGTGTGGGCGTGGCAGGACACAACTTGTGCCAAAGACGACAGCGCACTCATACGCAAAGCGACGCAAAGCATAGCAAAACAAACAAACAAACAAACAAACAAGCTGAAACCAAACGAAACGAACCCAAACGGATGCCCGAGACACAACTAAAAACTAAAAGCGACATGCAACGCACAGAGTTGCCTGCAAATCTTTTGTCGATAGTAGCTAAAATAACGTAATGGGGTTACAGGGGTAAGCTTCGCCTCGCAAGGGGGTGGCTGGGAGGCGCCTGGCTGCCTGCCCTTGTCCCAGCAAAATGCGCCAAAATTGGCGATAAAATAAAATACGAGACGGCGGGGCCAAGGCGACCGACAACAACCAAAAAACATTGCCACTGTGGCTTCCTTATCGCATACCCTTGCCATAAGGCATATTAATCTTGGAAACATCTTGGGTATATCAAACTGACATTTTTGCGTATGAATTGTTTCCTCCACAAACTGGAATCCTTGGCGAGTGCAGTCTGATTTGTTTCTATATATAAAAGATATAATCTAGATTTATATCAGTGTCCCTACATATTATAATAGGTTTATTTGTTAACAGATGTTAAATACATTTATTTAGATATTTTTGTGGAATTATTTCACTGAAGAAAATACATTTTAATTTTAGTTTTAAGTTAAAAAAAAGGTTTTAATAATTTTTTTCGACTCCCGTAACGATTTTAATTTAATGTACTGTGTGTGCTCAACTTTGGTAAACTTACCTATTCTCACTCTTTATTACTAAGCTATAAACGTTTAATAAATTTTTCATCTGATGATATAATACCATTTTATTATATTAGTCTATAATACACTTTACTTATTATATTGTAATATTTTTTTTTTTAAATTTAAATTTAATCGGTAATTTGGAGTGTTCTGTGTTTCCACATTAAATGAATTAAATAAAATACATAAATTTCTAATTTCTATAGTAAATTAAAAGAAATACATAAATTTGTAATTTCTATAAACCCTATTTTTTAAATTCCTATTTTATTACAAATTTTTAAATTATTTGGTTTGAATTGTTTAAAATATTTAATTTTCACCTTACATCTTAAGCTGTTATTTAAAATATTTAATTAAACTACTTTTATAAAGTATTTTAAATATATTTCCAAGCTTCTACATTAGCTCAGGCAAAGCACCGAAGTTTCAAGTGTATTAATGTTTTGGCAATTGTTCCCTTAAAGCATTCTAGTTTCAAGTGTATTCCAGATTCGTTATAATGAGCTAATCCTTGGATTGCTAGCTGTTTTTATGGCATGAGGCAGAGTTGAGACAGTGGCGCTATCGGAAAGGCGCCCAAGATGCGAGTGAGATTCAGACTCAAGCAGTGTCATATGTAGGTCAGCATAATATTGTTGTTGTTGTTGTGGCTGTGGCTTTTCATATTGTTGTTGGGGTTTATGAATTGCCCAGCTGACTGCCGACTGTCGGTGCTCTGCTCATTGTTGGCAGATTTTTGTTTTCATTTTTCAAGTAGCAGCAGCAGCTGCAGCGTTGGGACAACCAAAAATCAATAAATGTCAACGGGGACATGCTGATAAAGTTGCGACAAAAAGATTTGAAATGGAGCAACGATGGAAGACAAGGACATGCCCAAAACAGAGAATTATCGGTTGATGCCGAGCAAGCAATAAAGCAATTAGTAGCCAACAAGGGAGATAATACAACTAATTAAAACTAAAAGTTATGCGTCAGCGAATGAGATTTTTATTGAGAACAAACAACCACGAGAAGTAATTACGTGTAGTTGTACCATGGGCGTGGCTGATGTGTGGCAAGGGAGTATTAAAATGTGCTGCATGGTTTTGCCAGCTCTTTGTTTGTCTACCCTACATTATGACCTTATAATTTACAATTAAGCAAACGTAAGCATAAAACATAAGCACCAGCCCATAATTAGCTGGTGTGACTTAATTGTAAGCTAAAATAAAATGTGCACACGACATAAACAAGGCTCATAAACTGAGAACCTCAGTCGCCGTATAAAATGTTGACCCCATCAGTTAGTGTCTCATTGCATTTCACCTTATCAAATGAGTTCACACCGAAACAGGACAGCAAAGAAAAAATAACCAAATAACAAATTGCAGCAACGAGCAAAAAGAAAAATAAATAAATAACATTTCACAGAAAGGATGTGTTGTCAACAATATCTGTTTTACCTGGAATCGATTTGTTGAGGTTGACTTAATTGATTGAATAGTTTGATTGAAAAGTGTCTGTTGACCTGAGTGATTTATTAATTTCGCACAGTATTTAATATATGACAAAACTGTGTGACAGCATTAATTTGGCCATGTCTCAGGGGTATTCGATTAATAAATGGTTTATCTATCAATTATATTATATATTTTATTTCCAGAAGGTGGGAAATTGAATTAGAAAGTAAAAAGGACTTCTAAAAGTGTATATATGATATTATAATAATTATAATTAATATTATTTTATTAATAATAAAAAAAATTCTTTTGAATCGAAAGTTGATAATTCACTCAAGTTGTGCTGCAAAAAAGCTTATCCAAAAACTTGTATTTGAATTTCAATTAGAGAACACGCAAAAATATAAAATAAAAACCGTTCAAATAAACTTAGCAAAATCTGAAATAATCAATAGAATAAGAATAATAACACAACAATAATAATATTTCAATTAATATTATTTTAACTGACTTGAAATTACTTTATTTTCAATAAAAACATTGACTAAAAGCCCATTGTTAGCTTTTCTACCATTAGTTAAGCCGATTCTTGCTTTTTTTTTCTCTATTTCTCTTCCGATAGCTCTCTCTCTCTCTCTCTTTCTCTCTCGTTTTCTTATGTCCACCACTTTGCAACTATTGTGAAGGTTGCTGTACTTAGAAAGACAACAATTGAACAATTCCTTTCCTGTAATTGTTCAACTTGACTGCAATTTTGAGCAGCAATTGTTGGTTCGCTTATAACGGTTTTTTTTTGCAGGCTTTAATTGTTGCCTGTGTATTTTTTTGGGCTGTTGTTCATTTAGCTGCGGTTGCTCTTGTTATTGCTGGTTTTGCTGCTGCAGCTGGCTCAAGGGCTCTCAGAGACCTAGTTTTCTAAACTGCTGACTGCAATTAATTGTGTTCTAAAAATATGTGCTTTTAATTTAAGCCATTTATTAATGAGTTCGCAACACAAATGCATTAATTATGCATTTTTCGGTTATTTGGTTATGCCAAATTATTTATTGCTAAAATGCATTAAATTGAGAGGCTTATTTATCAGCTGCTCGATGCCATTAACTGACAAATTTCGCTAATTGCATTCCGTTAATAAAGTACGACAACAACAAAAATAATTTGCGCAACAAATTTATTGCTATGTTACATAAATTACCATCCAGCATTTCCACCTCCACCTCCTCTCTTCTATTCTGTTTATGCAGCAAATGCAATCTAATTGCAAACATACATTTACAAAATTAAAGGAATGCATTCATTCGACAACTGTCTGCGTATGCCCCATAAATATGCATCAATAAATGCCACAGTCAATGCTATTCCCTTCCCTTCTCCCATTGCTTCCCGCCCAACGCTGCCATTCAACCAAAAATTTGAATCCTCTTTGATGATATTCCTTTCAATGATTTTACGCGCGTTATAATTTGAATGGACTTTATCGAAAAGCAATTAAATAAAATTAAATTTTGTGCTGAGCTTAATCCGGCTCTGAGCTGCATGCATAGTTCATGTTGCGCCTCTACAATAAGCACCTCTCACACACCTACATCTGCGCCTAGACACACACCATCAACCCGTGCCCCATTGGAGCCGCATCATGTGGTAAAGTGCGTGCCAAGCCGCCGCATCCACTCGACAGGCTCTAGCAGTCGACACCTCCATGGTCAGCTGGCATTCAAGTGGAGCAAGTGGACAGACTGGACATCAGCACAAACGTCCACCCAGAGAGCTGACTGTCTGTCAGTGGCTGAAGTAGCTGCTATGGCCAGCTGAATGTGCGTTTTATATTGCATTTTTCATATGAATATGAATTGCTTGCGGTTGTGTTAAGTGGCAGAGTTCATTATAGTGTATATCAGTATGTGTGTGTGTGTCTGTATTTCATGCCGAATCGCCAAAACTTGCAACTATATATATATATAAATATATACTGTATATATATGTACTCGAATACATACGGCAAGTTAATTATATGTATGCACTTTCAGATTGAGCAAATTATGGCTGGCTATGAGAAAAGACACAATTGCCATATGCAAATTGATGGGGAAAATGTGAGTAGACTGTATGCAAAATAAGCGCACAAAGAGAATAACCTGATTTCTAAGATATGCATAATTCTATTAAGCGAAAAGCATTCTTGATTTTTGATTAAAATTGCTAAGATGTACATATAAATTAACCAAATTTAAATTAGTGTATAATAAGTTTATGCTCAAAAAGATAGAAATTACCTTTAACATTAAATCAGTTCTGCAACGAATTTTAAACATTTCCAGTGGTTTGCAAATGTATATTATTCCAAAAAATTACTTCAATTAATTTTATGATAAAAAAATAAATAAAAACAATTTAATAACCAAAATTCGCCAGAATTGTATGTAAATGAATTTATTTATAAATTGCATACCACAGATTGTGGGTTTGAACTCAATATAGTATTAATGAATGAGTTCTCGGAATGTTTTACTCTTATGTGGCTTAACAACATTGCCCATATTAAAAAATATGTTATTTAGTTTACCTTTGAGGGACAACTCAAAGAGAATGGAGAATACGAATGGCGCATTTTCCCTATGACAAGCGGAAATAAAAACAACTTTTACAAGGTTCAACGTTCGTTAGCTGTTAGTTAGTTAAAAAACACGCACGAAATTCCATTTTTGAAATAAATTTGTTTATTATTGTTGTTTGATGTTTTTTTTCCACTTGGTTTCCATAATTTTTTCATCTGTTTCTCTTTCGTTTATTTACTGCTTTCTGTATTTGTGTCGCATAATTTGCAACTGCTTTGCGATTATTGCAAATAAGTTTTCACTTACTAACTAAATAATGGGCCATGTTTACATAAAATTAACAAAAACTTTCGCTTAATTTATATTTTCCATTTTGCTTGTCATTATATAATATATATAATTTGGTACCATATTTATGTAATAATTGCAAAAGTGGATTTGTAGGAACACAAAATCTTAGACTACTTAAGTATTTTATCAGAATTATCAGTATTTTCTTTATAATTTGTTGCAAACTTTTGCCAAAAGAGAAAACTAATAAGTAAATGACTAGATGCACAATTAAAAATGCATTAAAACGTACAATTAAAAATGTAAATGTAAATGTAATTATGTATTAATGCTTGAAATATTTGAATACTCTTACGATGATGTTTAATTTATAATCGATAATAAATTGGGTACACAATTTGTGTTGTACATAATCGGACGAAAGTGGTAATCGTTTTAATAACTGTACCAATAAATCGTGTTGTCAGCTGCCATAGGAGCTATGTTTTGGTATCTCAGTAAGGGTATTCAATCTTCGATAGCCCGAAGTAAACGGTTTCTTCTTGTTTTTTTAATGGAGTTAAAAATTGGGTAGCTTTGCAAGAATGTAAAATTTGTTATGTACGAGTGAAAGTTTTTGTTTTGTTGTGTTCTGAAAGTGTTTTTACTTTGATTTAATTAAGTTGAAAATTGCGAATAACTTTTTGCAGCGGCAACTGCCGCAGCTGCTGCACTTATCTTATTACCAAAAATGAAAGCAATGAAAAAAAAAACTTTTATGTTGTGTTTAATTTTACAATGACTTTTTTTCTTTGTTCTCTCGTTTTACTGTTATATTTAGTAATTAAAATGCTAGTAAATATTTGTTGGTATTTAATATCTCAAATGGGTTTTTTTTTTTGTATAGCTTTGCTTGCATTTAAATTCATCTCTGACTGTTTTGAAACGTGTATTTTTTCTTCGCGCACTTTATTTATGGCAATTGTAAATACAATGCATATATGTATGTATATATTATATATACTATTCATATATTAAGAAGTGTGTGTATGTATTTATATATGTACAAAACATTATTTGTTCATGTGTGTGTGTGCGTGTGTTAAGTTCTGCGATTGTTTTTGTGCTTTTATATGGACGCATTGACTTTGTGTATTTGCCACGCCCACGCCGCCAACAGTCAATCAACAATAAACTGTTATATATAATTTGCTGTTTTTTTAATGGCAGGCCATTAAATAATTTCATTAAATGCTTTGTGCGAGATATGAACACAGAATAAAAAAAAAGTCGTTGATTGTGCTTTTTGCAAATTCAGACAGTTTCTTCATTTAATTGACAAGAAACATTAATGTCCAAAGCAGAATAAATGCAATTAAAATTATCGGAAATAAGTCAATAAATATTATTTTAAATGCATTCAAAAAAAAAGAGATTACATAATAAATTACACGTTTTTATTAATAAAATAAAAAGACAAATAAAACAAATTAGTTTACTTCAATTATATAATTCGTTTGATTTGCAGTAATTAATTGTAAAACGTGATATTGTTTGTATTGCAGTTAAAAACTAGTTGCCACATTTAAAGCCGTAAAAATGAAAATGAATTTACAGTTATAAGCGCCTAAAACCGTTTGAAGCTCTCTCCATTTTTACATTTGTTGAAATGCAAATTGGGCTTACGAGTTTTGTTACTCGCTTCGCATTGGTTCGTTTCGGTTCGGTTTCGGTTCGGTTCGGTTCGATGTTGTTCATGTTTGCGGTTCGTAGGCTTAATTGTTTACAACGACAGCGTCATGTCGGCGTCATTATCGCATTGCCGTGGCACGTTGGTGTATATGTATATGTGTGCTGTGTGTGTTTCCGATTTACTTTAACATTATTTTTCATTCGTTAAGTGTCAGCTATTAATAATAATATTTTTATTATTATTATTATTTTTTCATCGCAGTTGCTCTGATGGGTTTCATTGTTAGCTATTTATTTATTTTCTTTTTTCCGCAGCTGTTTTGGATTGTTTTTGTTTTTTTTTTTTGTTCTTTTGCTTATTGTTTTAATTGTTTGATTTTTATCATACAATTTCCTTACATGCTAATTAATTTGCCTGGCCGGCTGGATAACTGTGTGTCTGGGTTCGTTTTTTGTAGTTTGTAGTTTGCAGACCCATTTTAAAGCGGATCCCAGCGAGTATTTTATTTGTGTGTGTTTAGTTCCCTTGGCTGACTTGGATTTTAGTTGCTCTCTCTCTAAGTTTTATTTCATCTATTCAATGTTGTGCTGTAAAAAACGTATGTTTTCAGTTGTTTGTGTTTTATTTTCTTGACATACTTTGTTGACATACTTTTTGCATAGCAAATAAAATGTTCTTTGGGTTTATTGAACTAAGTGTATTTTATTTAAATTTTTTGTTTATTTTTCGCCTTTTAATTTATGTGTATTTTATGTGTATTATAAGTAATGCTTTAATAATTTAGTATATAGTCTTGTATGTACAAATGCCTATGTTTAGTTAATCATCATTTATATATTTATACAATGTAATAAATTATCGAACCTCTTGTTAGAATATCAATTGTGTAGGTTTTTTATCTATACGTTTTCATTATTTATTTTATGTACAAGTAAATCAATTAATTTAAATAACTAAAAGTATCAGTCTGTGCCACTGCCCCAAAATGTATGCTATGCTTTCTTCTCTTCCTTTTTTCTTCTTCCTTCTCTCTTTTTCCTTATTTCTTATACGATTTTCGATTTTCGCTTTGCATTTAATGTAAATTTTAGTTTAAGTTTTTGCGGTTAGTTTGCCTGCCCTATAAATTCACTGGTTTAGTGGCATGGTTACGCCCACAGGTCGTGCAGGGGCTTGGTGGCGCCACCATCATCCAGCTCATTGAGACTCAGATTGGACTCGTAGTGCGTCAACTCCGGCTGTCGACTGTTGTTGCTGCTGCTGCTCATCGTGCCGCTGCTTTGTGTGGCACTGCCACTCTCCAGCCCCCCGCAGCCGCAGAGCAGCTCATCATCGGCATTGCAGTTGCACGGCTTTTTGCAGTTGTACGCACCCGCACTGACCGCGGGCGCCACAAAGTTCGAGCTGAACGAGCTGGCCAACACCGGAGCCTGCCCCTTCACCAGCCGCTTGGCGGTGCCAAT
Organism: Drosophila fungiperda; assembly: GCA_035042345.1. Taxonomy (NCBI): domain Eukaryota; kingdom Metazoa; phylum Arthropoda; class Insecta; order Diptera; family Drosophilidae; genus Drosophila; species Drosophila fungiperda. The sequence goes on from JAWNLM010000021.1 coordinate 2,238,192, forward strand.
GCATTCGCAATTGTTGCCACTTGCCTCACGCAGCTGCTGCTTCGCATAGTCAACGCTGTCGTAGGCGGGCGCCTGTCCAGCCGCCAAATACGCTGGCACCGCATACTCGTGCTGGCTGCGTCGATGTTGCTGCTGCTGGTGTAGCTGCAACTGTTGCTGCTGTTGCAGCTGCTGCTGCTGCTGATTTTGCTGATGCTGTGGATTGTGGTGGTGCTGGTGCTCCAGAGTCTTGGCCATGCCTGCGACGCTCAGTTCGCGCTGTTTCTTGGTCAGCTGATTCATGGTGTTGAATTTGCAGGCAGCTGCGGCAGCTGCTGCCGTTGTCGGTATCGGCTTGTAGCCCCCCCTTGCCACACCCGCACCGTTGCCACACTCATTGATCGTTGCATAGTTGTTGCTGCTGCCACAGTCCGCATACAGCTTGTCGGCGATGCGTGCAGCAGCTGCAACGGGCACTGGGACGCCAGCAACGCCGCCCGCCTGAAACTCATGCGCCGTGGCATACATGTTCACCGAGGAGCTGCGTGCCGCTAGACAGCCCGTGACACGCTTATTATTGTTGCCCCGTCCATGGGGCAGGGGCAGTGCGAGTCGCAGCTTCTGCCAGAACTTCTTGTCGTCCCACTCGATGCACGTGCTCGTCCGCAGATAGTGTCGCATATCCAAATCGATATCCCGTTGTGGCAAGTCACCGTACAGGATGAAGACGACACGCCTCCGCCGCTTCACCAGCTCGTGGAGCGCACTTTTGTACTCGAAGCGCGTCCACTCGTTGTACAGGAAATTCTTGGAGAGCACCAGAACGAACTGCTTGGCACTCTCCGCAGCCTCAATCAGAGCATCCGTAATATATGCATTGATGTTGACATCCCGATAATGCAGACACAGGCGATAGCCAATATCGCTCTCCAGGGTGTTGGCCAGAATCTGATTGACAAAGTGCTCGTCCTGCAGACTGTAGGCAAAGTAGGCATCGTTCGGTCGCTCCTTGTCCAGTTGGTCGACGAAGCGGGGCGACCGATAGCAGAAGGTGGTCAACAGGCAGCTGCTGGAATGGGCCCACATCTTCAGCTCATGTCGATAGCAGAAGAGCCCAAAGATGAGGCCAAAGAAGCCGACAAAGGCACAAGTGGCAACCAGGAGCAGTGGCAGCAATCCCTCAATCTCATTGGTGTGCATATAGTGGGCAACGCCATCGCGCAGGGTGCACTTTGTGCCGTTCTTCTCGCGCAGCACACTCGTCGCATTGTTGTAGATGCAACTGACACGTGCCGCATCCACAATCTTCTCCGAGCTCTGCGCCAGATAGTTGCGAAACCTGGACAAATAGCCACACTCGCAGCTCCACTGATTGTCTGCCAGACTGATCTCGACCAGATAGGGATTCGCGGACAGCTGCCACACCTCAAAGTGCAGCAGTCGATTCCCATCGAGTCGGAGCACTTCCAGTTTTCGCAGTACCTGGAAACTGCCATTGGCAATGCTCGCAATGCGATTGGATTGCAAGTAAAGCTCTCGGAGATTCTCCAGATTGTGGAACTCATTGCCCTCCAATGCGACAATGTGATTATCCTCCAGGTGCAGCACAAGCAGACGCTTCAATCCACTAAAGGTTGTATTGTAAATGTGCGCCACATTCGAATTGTTCGCATAGAGCACGGCCAGATTCTTCCGGCCGAGAAATGAATGACCCGCCAGCTCCACAAAATTGTTGCCATCGATATAGAGCTCGGTAGTGTCCATGGGGACACGACGAGGCATCTCCGAGTAGCCGGCACCGGAGCACTCCACAATGTTCGTCGACCAGGTCTGGTCGTGGAAGCAGGTGCAATTGGTGGGGCAGGTCATCTCACAGTCGCAGGCATCGAATTCACAGCAATGACAGACGGCGAAGCAGTGCGTCTTGTAGGTGCACAGGAAGTGCTTCGGCTCTGCCTCGAGCAGTGGAATATAGGCCCGCTCCCGATTGTTGAGCAGCTTGCAGTATATTGTCTCGAGGTCCATGATTCGTGGATATTGCCGCGACGTGATGTGATTGATCTTCTGCAGCCAGTCAATGTTGCAGTCACAGGTGAAGGGATTTCCCCCGATGTAGAACTCGGGCAGTGCCCGATGGTCAGGCACAGGCAGTATGCGCAAAGACTTTATGTCCAAGGTGGTTATCTGATTCGCATAGAGATCCACTCGGGTCAGATTCAGCTTGTGCATGAATGTGTCCGGATCCACAGTTGTGATCAGATTATCGTTGAGGAAGAGCAGCTCAATGGAGTTCGGTATGGAGGCCGGCGAGATGCGCTGCAGCTGATTGAAGCTCACATCGAGAGTTTGGAGTCGCAGCTCGGCATCGAGTCCAAATCGGTTCGACAGCAATGCCAAGCGATTCTTGTGCAGATCAAGCCATTGCAGGGTGCTCGGCACATGCCCATAATCGAAGCTCTCCAGTCGATTATCGGAGATGTTAAGCCACAGCAGCGAGGGCATATTGCTAAAGAGTCCGTTAATCTCGGCCAGATCGTTGCCATCAAGGCGAATGGCCTGAATGCTGGAGGTCATCTCGAAGGCGCCGGGTTCGACGACAGCGATGCGATTCCTCGCCAGATTCAATATCTGCAGGCTGGGCAGATCTCGAAACGTGTGCATCGTTATATTCTCCAGATAGTTGCCAATCAGACGCAGTCCGTACAAGTTTCCCAATCCCTTGAATGCATTCTCCTCGAGCACAGAAATCATGTTCTCGCCCAGATCCACGGTGCGCAACAGGCGCATATTCCTCAGTGCCAATGGCACCGTCTTCAGCTGATTCCCGTTCAGGTTGAGATCCTGCAGAGCGCTGCAGTTCCTAAACGCCTCGGGATGAACACCAATCAATGCATTATTGTCCAGCGAGAGCAGCGAGAGCACATAGAGTCCATTGAGAGCATATGCATCCAGATACTTGAGTTTGTTGTGCGAGAGGAGCAGCGTGTGGAGATTATTCATCGGAGCAAAGGTGTCCGCAGCAATGTTCTCCAGTTGATTGTGGCGCAGATTGAGAATCTGCAGCGTGTACAAATCCCGAAAGATTTCGGGCTCCAGTTTGGTCAGCTTGTTGTGGGAGAGATTCAGCAGCACAAGTCGAATGAGACCCACAAATGTGTTGCGATCTGTCCACGTGGAGGTGATTTGATTGAACGACAAGTCCAATGCCTGCAACTGGTCCAGGTTGGAAAAAAGCTGCGGACTCAGCACACTGATGGAGTTGTTCTGCAGGTAGACCTCCTGGATGGTCTTCGACTGCTCCGCAAACAGTTCGGAGGGCAAGGCAACGATTTTATTGGAGCTAAGATTGAGCACCTGAAGATTCTTGAGGCCACTCAATGCCTTGTCGGCAATCATTGAGATCTCATTGTTGTTCACATGGAGCACTCGCAGACGACGCAGTGTGCCAAATCCATTGGCGGGCAGCAGCACAAAGTGATTGAAACTGACGTCGAGCAGCTCCAAATCCAGGCTGCAGGAGCTAACCGAGCGCCTGCCCGCTTCCGTAGTGGAACCAGAGCTGGAACTGGAGCTGGACTCTGTCGAGGTGGGTGACTCCTTGCTGCGATCCCTGAATCCCAGCTCGTTGACGTCCTGCAGCCGGTTCTCGCTCATATTCAGAGCAGACAACGCGGATAACGCACAGAATATATTGTCGGGCAAAGACCAAATGTTGTTCGAGCTCAAATCCAATCTCTCCAGCTGCCTGGTCACCGCAAATGCATCCGCCTCGATCTCAAAGTTGAGCGCTGGCCACAGGATGTTGTGGGTGCGCAGGGTGAGATTCCGCAACTGCTCCAAGCCATCCAACACCTGGCGTCCCAGTTTGCCAAGTTTGCAGTACTGAATGGACAGCTGTTGGAGTCGGGCCAGATGGGCAAAGGATTGCGCCTCGAGGCGACTTTTGGCCATGATCTCGTCGTTGCACAAGATGTGCAGGGCAATTGTGTGCTCGGCGGGAATCACACTAAAATTGGTCGTATCGAATTCGCTGTTCACCGTTCGCAGATTGCAGGTCAGTGCAATTTCCGGCTGATCCAGGCCCGCAGCGGGCATAAAATGGCAGTCGTCGGGCGCATCGTACAGGGCAGCATCTCCGCCAGAAATGGGGCGCAATGTGCGTGGCGGCGTCTGTGGCTGCAACAGCTGCGTGTGGGAAACTCCGGCCTCGCCCATGATAGCATTCGAGTGCGACAGCTGCTGCTGCTGCTGATGATGCTTGCTGCTCGACACGGACACGGTCTCCGAGGAAGTGGATGAGGAGGAAGAATGTGTTGCGACTCCGGCATCCAAACTGCTGCTAATGCCGCTGCTGCCTTGTGCAACCAACAGTTGCAACAGCAGCAGGCACAGGAGGCACATTGGATTCAATTGCATTTTCATATTTCGATATTTATCTGAGGATGGTTGAATCCTCGTTTTTTTTTGTGTGTGGGGGAAGGGGAGGGGTTTTTTATAAAACGAAATAAACCAAAAATAATTAGTAGAATGAAATGAGAATCAATTCCACTTGCTGTTAGCCAACAACAGGATGACTGCGCACATTTTTTCTTCCTTTTTCTTTTTGTCGGCTGCCTCCGCTCGGCCTTTTGCACACAGTACAGTTAATTATAATTGGCGTTGCCAAAACTTAACACTGAGCTTGGTTTACTTTACATTCTATGCACTTTCGGATTACGCTTCGGACTCGATTTGTTGCTCGTTCGTATTTAAATCGCGTCTGGTTTTGTTGAGTGTAGGAACCTTGTATGAATATTAATTGCTGCCCATTCGCGACACACGAAAAAACGTTCTATTATCACTGAATTTTGTATTTGCTTTTTTGTATTTTATTGGTAACGGTTCACGTTTGTGTGTGGTGCACGGAAGCGTGCGTGCGGCTCCTTTTTGGTATGTGTTGCGCGCACGTTGGCTGAGTGTCGACTGACTGCCGCAACGTGCGCAACTCTCACTTAAATAGAGACACGGACAGCGAAACACGCAACGAACAACGAGCGAGCCGAGAGGGAAATTTTCCGACAAGCGAGAGCACACACACACACACACACACACATTGCCAGTCTCTCTCTCGCAGCGGGAGCGCAGGCCTTAAAGGAAATTTGCTCCGCTTGAGTGCGTTCTTTGTCAGAGATTGCCATGAGAGAGAGAGAGAGAGGAAAGAGAGAAAATAGCCTGTCGCTTAGAAGGTTTCTAATCGCATCAAACAGCTGGCGTCCCTCTTTTTTTTGTTTTTCTTTTTGCTGTGCTGGTCCCTTTTTGCGGCACTCCTCCTTGCGCATCCTTGCAGCCTCGCATCCTTTAGCGAGTCGTGCCCGTAACGAGAGCCAAGTCTAGGCGAGACGAGGCGAGGCGAGGCGAGTCTCAGACTTCGACTTTGTCTCTGTTTTGATAATGAAAATATATGATGTGCAGGCCAGCGCCAATCTTCATACAAATGTAATTTATTTTTATATAAGCATGTATGTGTGTGCGTGTGTGTGTGTGTGTCTGTGTTTCCACTCTGTGTCTGTCTCTGCTGGGTGCGTATGTGTCTGTGTGTGTGATTTTGTGTGTGTGACATATAAAAGTAATAATTCCTTACATTCCATTAAATTACAATAATAATTTTAATTAAACTGTTTTGTTTGCGCTTGAGGTAACATTCATTCTGTTGCCTCACTTGGCTTGATGACTTTCTTTTCATGCAGAAATTATCGCTTGTTCTCAACATTTATCATCATCATCATCATCATTTCCATCGTTATGGTGGCCTGTTGTCATTGCCTTTATGGAAATTTCTAAATTGGGCTGAGCAAATGATTCTTTTTTTTTCTTTTTCCGCTTGTGTGTTGGGATAGGCTCAAAAATCAATATGCTGCAGTTTTTGGTTTATGGCTGTAAAAGATGACGAGGACGATAATGATTCTGATGATGATGAAAGGGCGCAGCAAAACAGGAAGTTGGCAAACAAGGATACGCCGTTAGGCAGTTGGCCATAAACGGGTCAAGCATTTTACACTGCACATTATTTTTTATAGCATATAAGAAAAGTTTCTATAAGAATATTTTTATTTATATATATTCTCTTATCTGTATGCTATTTGGAGTTCTGCTAAAATCTAAGAAAACTAGGTTCATCCATCTAGATAAAGCACCTTTATTTTATTTTTCCCACACTTTCCTATCATGATCTTTTAGTTAATGCATTTTTGCTAATTCGCAGCATCTGTGGAGTTAAGGATCTCATCTCAGTTGAGCACCTTAACACCTGTGTGTGAGCATTCTGCGTGTGTTTGATCAACACAAATCTGAGAGCTCTCTAATCAAGATGCATTAGCCAGTGAAAAAAGCATCTTTTCAGTGCATTTTTGCTATCTTTATAAAAATCGGTTTAAGAAATGTGCTAAAATGAAAAGACACCATATCTAAGATGAGTAATGCAGAAAGCAGAGAGGCGAGTGGAGAGAGGAGGAAAGAGGGTGGATTTGCATATCCTAGTAGTAGTGCATCCGCTCTTAGGCAAGCCGATTTGCTGGTCCTCTAATGCCAAAGCCAATTGTCATTCACAATTCACAATTGTGAGGGACAAATAAGATGTGAAAGGGAAGGCCAAGGTAAACACTTGCGGATGTGAAAGATTATGCTCGTAAGCAGATAGAAGAGTGAAGAGTAAGAAGTGAAGAGTGAAGAGTGAGAAGTGCAGTGTGAGAGGGATGCATTCGAGGTGGTCCTGCATTCAGTTGTCTTCATTTATATTTGCTTTAAGAGGACATTTTATGATGCTCTTGGCAATTTATCTTGCAAGGAATCGCTTTTTCTGCTGCATTGAGGATATAAAAAAATTGTTTGTCTGTTTGACTGTCTTGTTTGAATGTCCTTGTGAATCTGCATTGTTCAAAAAAACACAAAAAAAAGAGGAGAAACGAAATGTGTCCTCTTGGAACGGAAGCAGGAAACAGGACTCGCCCGGTATGTAGGTAAAGATGTCAAGTCACCCAGTTGAAGTCTGGCCTTGTCTTTTCACATATATCTATATATATTTCTCAATATAATGTCTATTGATTTTTGTCTTTAGATTGTTTACATTTTGGCGTATTTTGACAACTAAATCGCCAGACTGCCTGGCAGCCAAATTTGTGTAGAAGGGGCCCACCCAGTAGAACCAGCACCAGGACCAGGACCAGACTCAGACTCAGGCCTGCACTTTATAAATTAAATGTCAGGCGAACAGTTATTCACCATTTGACTTGACACATGGCTCGTTTTCCGGTCGCATTTCCTCTCCGCTCACCTCTTATTTTCTCATCTCCGTTTTTTGTATAACCCACAAAACTGTGGCCAGTTCTGCGGCATATCGCCGTGAAGGTCATTCGAGCAATTACTCCGTACGGATGATATCAGCTGCTGTACAAGGATTCGCCATCGTTCACAGCTAGCCATGTGTCTACAAGTGTGTGTGTGTGTGTGCGGAAATGTATGTGTGTGTGCGTCCTTGACTTGTGCAATTTTCCCCGGCACTTGCAACGACCATTAGCTACCCATAATTGATGAACATTTCCGTTGGATAATTCAAATATTGGTCAAAAATAAGGCCTTTGACAACAATTATTTTCAATAGCGAGTTTATTTTATATTTAAAGGAGCTAAGTTATAGCCAAGACTATATAAATATAAAGATATGGATATTAGCTATAAGCCTAATTACCTTCCGTTCTTCAGATAAAGTCTGTAGTCTTTGAGTATACATCTTAAATTTAACTTTAAAATTATTATTATCAGCAGAAAGGGAGAAACCTGGATTGAAATTGTGATGTCTCGTCTGTTATATTGGAGATTTACTGCCGTTTGTTTTATTACAATATCCTTATTGTCTTAATATTATTTGATCAATATGAGTTATTACAATTATTTTCAACAAAACCTATTCTAAATATGTGTTTCATAATTGCTTATCAAATAATAGTAACAGAGACATACTCTATATTACATGGTTATATTCAATATTAATATTGATATATTTATATATGTTAGCATTTATTTAAATTAAAACAATGTATGCCACGGATCCTTATGAGATAGATTGATGTAAATAATTTAATACATTTCTTAGCGTTAGATTTCTAATTCTACAAGATGTTTTCTTAAAATATTCAGGCAATTACATTCCTCAACTGTCGTATAATTCTTCGTGTAATTCTGGGCCTATGCATTGGCCCATTAGCATTCTCAATTTGGTATTTATTTTTCGAGTTTATATCGAGTTGAGCTTTGGATGTCTAACTAGGCAAAGCCGGAGCTGTGCGTTGAAGCTTTAGTTTGCTGCTAATGAGCAATTCATGTCAATTGCTAATTAGTGTGCTGAAGATTTCTATCTGCCTTGGCTGACTTATCGTGCCATTTTTATAACCCAGAAGCAAACGCAAACGCAAACACAAACGTAGAAAGTCGACACTGAAAGAGGGCCGAAACACAATGGCCAAGAAATTAGCAAGCCCGGGAAAGATAAGTCAATTAGGTTTGGCTTTATAGCTGCCAATGGCGACCAAAACAAAAGCCCAAACACACAGCCAGCCGGGCAGACCAGCAGGAAAGAGCGGGAGAGAGCGGGGGATAGCTGTACAAAAAAGAAAAGCAAATCAAATAAAATGAGGCCAAATAAAGGCAACAATTAATAAACGCAAACACACTGAGCGAATAGAAAGAAAAACAAAAACTGTGCCGGACGCTGCGTATCTGTATCTCTGTCTCTGTGTCGCTGCTGCTTAAGGACATTCCACAAAGACCAGCAAGAGTGCTGCTCGAGTCGAGTGAGCTCGACTACAAGATACCCTTAACTCAGATGTAAGCTGTGTGGAAATGCTCTCATTTCTAATGAAGACGAGAGACAAAATAATGCAATATGAGAATACATTTTCAACTATAAGTCGTATGTTTCTGAACCGATCTATATTACATGTTTACATTACATCTATATTAATATTTAATATGATAATTAGAATCCATTTCCTATATAAATAGTGTTTTTATTACCATCGGAAATCGGTATATGTTGATATTCGTGAAACGGATAAAGCAATTGATGATGTTAATTGAACCTATTTTATCGCGGGCTGTTCGATAACTATTATTCAAAATTCGACGTCTCTAGCACGTGTATATTTGCTCATTCAAATATTATACTTAAGATTGGAGTTGCTGCCTTCTGCCTGTTACATACGCTTGCTCAAAACAATATACCCTTATTACCAGGGTTTTAATGAGATCAGTGTATCAAAAGAAAGACAATTTGTGTGGTGGGAAAATGGGGTTTTCGGACTGAACACTCGGCTGTGTGGAGTGTGGAGTGTCCTGACGTGTATGGGCAATTTAAGCTGGCATTGGACAAGAAACTGACAGGCTGCCATTTTGGCTGGGTGTTGGTTGCATGGTTGGGTGGGTGATGGTGTCTGCCACGTTTGTCGCTTAATGCCCTCGAGAGACGCAATTGTTACATTTAATTGTGATTTTTGTCTTTGCGCTAAAGCAGCTTTCAGCTCTTCAGCCACTTAGCCCAACCGTAAAATGTTCAACGTTTTTCTCTCAGTGTAAGCGCTCGCCTTGAGTGAAAGTAATCCGAAATGCTGTCATTAAGAGACGCTGCGTAGTTTTACTGCATAGACTCAGACCTGGACTCCAAATTGCAGATGAAGATGGCACAAAATCTACGCACAATTAAGATTGACTTGAAAGCCGCTTAGTTAACGCCATCCTTGCGACTGCTCTGTGTGTGTGTGTGTGTGTGTGTGTGCGAGCTATGGCATTGTCGAGAAGTAGACAGCACTGCGGCGTTTATCTACTTGGTCATTTCTCATAATTTTCGTCAGCCGAGAATTATTGCCAAAGTTAATATTAATGACGTTGATGAAAATCTTGTCATTCGCATAATAATAAAAAAACGTGGGCCGACAAAAAAAAACTGTTCAGGCCAGGAGCACGCATAAATAAGGCGGCTACTGTTGCCAGGACTCGCAGGAGCCAGCCAACAAAAGACCCAAATTGATAACTACCAAAACGTTGCTCGCATGTGGACACAAAGTGAGGACGAGCCTGGCAAAGTCGACGCCATTTACATTAAAAAGCCAAAGCCTGTGGCACAATGGCCACTGAAGTTGTGGCATCCACCAAATGCGAAGAAGCTGCGACTTATTAGGCCAACTGCTTCCCCCCTCCTATTGCTGCTGCTGCTGGTGATATAATTTTAATAACTTACATAATGTATTCTTTTGTGCGGCTCTCGCCACATAATTGTTAGAAACATTAGGCAAATCATTAGCCCGAGCTGGGTTTGAGTTGGCCAACAACAAGCAGCATTGGCGTAACTTTACCGAGGCTTTTGCCGTTTGTTTGCTTAGGCCAAACAGAAATTGTGCCCACTTTCAAGAAGTATTCCTTACGACCAGCCCCAATGAAAAGATTCTCGAAACTGGGGCAGCTCTTAAGCAAAGGTTTTCCACTCTTCCTCTCCTCTCCTTTCTCCCATCCATTACTATCTTGCTGAATCTTGCAAATGTGTTTACACAGCTCTTGGCCTTGGAAATTAGCAAGAGAAACAAGTTTGGGAAACTATTACATAATTCTCTCCATTCAATAATTAATGTTATGCAACATGAAAGACTGTTTTATATAAAAATACATGTAGATAATCGTAAAGGGTCCACTTTTAATTCTGTTTGCAGAGTATCACCTAGTCGGTCAGGCATTGCAATTAAAGTTTCGTGAGTTTTTCTTTAAAAAAAACTATTATATTATATGAAAACCGAAATATATTATTTTTAAAGAAACGATATATTTCCAAAACGATTAAGTTTTTTTTATGCAAATAAATCAGGTTTTTTGTCTGCTTACATCTCATTTGCTTATTTATATATAAGAGGCCTCTCCTGATTTTAGATTATATTAATTATCAAATGTTCCTTATTTGAATTCCCGAATTCTGAATTGCGAATTACCTGAATTGCACGAATATTTCGTTTGAAATATACGAATTTATTTTCAGTAGAGGTACACCCTCTACACAGTTTATTATTTCTATACTTTTAATGGTACATTTAAATACATCTAAAATAAATCCTTTAGTGTGCGTTATTCTGTCAAAAATTCTGATGGGTTCCCAAAATCAATCAAGGCTGTACAATAATTCAGTTTCGTACATTTCTTGTAAATGGTTTACAAACACACACATTTCAATTTAGAATTCTTGAGTGGTCGATTCATCATATAATTTCGAATGCCATTCATCAAAATACTCGATTCGACATTCAAAGAATGCAATCGTTTTGTGTGTGTACTGTGAAAATATTTTCATTTTGGAATCACTTGATTTAAACAGGTTCTCGTGCCATTCATCATTGCAATTTCAGATGATGTGCCGCATGCGGCATGCAATTTGAGCATAGTTCAAAGCAACTACGGAATGGCTAAGGAAAGGACATGGACCAAAGCCTGTGCCTGCTGTCAAAGCAAATCGGAATTGAGTCAAGCAGTAATACAACAACAACAACAACAACAACAACAAGAACAATAACAAAATCAAAAACAACAAATCACAATCAGACACAATTATTTTTCAAATTCTCTCGTCCTGCTTTCTTTTGTTCTACGCATCTCATCTGACCCAATTGAGGTGCTCTCCTCGTTACCGTTAGCAGTGCCTACTCCGATTTCATAAATTCATCTACATTGCCAGCAGACTGGAGAGAAAGTGTCAATTTCCAAACGATTTCAATCCAACTGCTCGAACTTGTATTTGATTTTATTATATGCTCTCTGCTTATGCTTTTTTTTATGGAATACGTTGTGATTTCAGTTCCAGGTAGAAGTTTTGCACAGTCGAAACAAAGGCGTGAAAACAATGTATTCGATTGCGGCCCAGCAATCAGTGTTGCTTTGTTCTACCTTTGAACAGATTTCACACTGTGTTTAGCTTGACATTTGGCTGTCAATCAAGCAAGCGACGGACGACATTGTCCTGGGCCAGGTTATATTTTCATTTTCTGCGCCGGGCCGTGAAGTGTGACAGCTACTACTATAATGCCATTAACAGCATGGACAGCGCCGCAGGACTTCACACCAAAAACTCATTAAATCAATGCGTACCACCCCGTCCCCACTCCCTCCTCCTGCGCAGCAAGATGAAACAATGAAGCGAATATATACGAAATGCGTTAAATGGAAAAGAAGTCAGTTGTTCGGTTACCAAAAAATATATATTCCTTAGCTGTGCACCGCATGACACATTCAAAACTAAGAAAACAAAAAGAAAACAAAATTTCAACTGTTCAATTCTGACCATGTGCAGGAGATGCCTGTCTCTGTGTGTGTGTGTGTGTGTGTGTGTGTGTGTGTGAAGTTAGGCAAATGTTGCCGAGAGCATGACAGCTGTTCACCGTGGTGAATTCCCCGTGAGTGCAGCCTTTGCAGACATTACAACAAATTCACCACAGCCAAATAACGCTCTCCCACAATTTGACTCTCACTTACAACAACTCCATTGCTCTCTGCAGCTGCGGCTTCTCAGTGGGTCAGTAAGGGAAATTTCTTTTTCGCCCGCCGACTCTCGACTCTCAATTTGTGCGGGTGACACATTTTTTGTACTAGCCTGTCTGGCATTTATTTTTCTCTCCGCTTGTTGTTATTTTTTATGTGGAGGCACAAGCAAAAATAACTTTTAATTAATTGATGCATATTAATTCTAATTATGCTGGTATCTTTGAGTACTATTGCGATGCATTCCCTGTTCACTTTAGACTTGGCGAGCAGCATGCAAAAAGTACCAAGCAAAAACAAACAGCTGCACTTTTTGTCTCAAGAGTCGTGACTTACTTTCTCACAAATTTCGATGTCAATGTCGGGCGCTCTTCCTCCCATTCCCACATCCTCTCACCTTAACTCAATTCGTGTCCTTTTCACACGTTTTCACATAATTTCATATTTATTGACAGCCATTGAACTGTTACAATTGCAACTGCAACTGCAGACTCCTTTTGGGGTTAGCTCTTTTTTTTTGTGTGTGATATTTGCTTGGCGGTATTTTTAGTTGCTTGTGTAGTCGTGCAGCAAAAAGTGGTAAAAGTTGTTGAGATGGGCTCGAGAGAAGATTTCTTGCTGCTAATTAGAGGCTGGTTGTTTGCACACCAGCACTTTTCTTCTGTTTGACAAGAACAGACTCAGCCCAAGGGCATTTTTCTTCTCTGTTTCTATGCCCGAATTTGAAGGAATGTGGCAGACTTCAACCACTGAGAATCCGGTTGCCATTTAAAATAGAAGACAAATGACGTCTTACAATAGGAACATGCTTTTATGATATATGAAGGCTTTTTTAAAAAGTCTACGGAAACCAATACGTCAGTTGATTTTCTTTCAACAAAATATTTTCTAAAAAAAAAGAATGTAGAAAATATGCTGACTATTTTAATGTTTTCTTTTGGTAATTTAAATTTAAAGCGAGGAATCAATCAGAATTTCAAGAGAACAAATTGTTTAGTGTACATTTAAATTAAATTTATGTATTTGTATTGCCAACCAATTTTAATAATATTAAATTCACATTTTGTGGCTTACGGTTTTAATATTAAATTTTTCTATTTATATCAAAGATATTGTTTTTTGAATCGTAGCTTGTGAATCTATTATTAGTTTAGAGTTTTGCGTCGCCTAATTTTTGGCCAAACTTCTGCTCATATGGGAGACTCTGAGAAGCTCTTTAGTATGCCATGTTGCGATGTTATTTTTTTCATTACAAACTTTCCCTGAAAATCACATACTCTCGCCAGCCCCTGTGCAACCTGCTGCAAGTATACCAGTCCCGTCCCCCTCCCTATCCACATTCCCTTCCCTTCTTAAGTGCTTGATGTTCTGTGTTTTGCTGTGCTCGCATGCGAAGTCGTCGCCGCTTCAATTTTGACACAGTTTTGAGGGAAGTTTTAGTTTTATGCTCGGTTGAGCCAAATAGTTGTGAGTCCCACTCAACGTGCCACGCACTGTGGCAGCCAGCGTTAACTGAAGCTAAAGCTGAAGTTAAAAGCACGCCAGCAGCTCTGCAACCGCAAATATGCATGCGGTGGCAGCTCACAGCAGCTTAGAGGCAACACTAAGTAGGTGGAGCAACTCTCAGCTCCGCACAGATGGCAAGTGGCAAGTCGCAGGTGGCAGGCGGTAGCTAGTGCCTGGTGGCGCCTACCAGGCAGCAACTCAAATTGAAACTGCCATTAAAGTGCCTGACGGCAGTTTTGTTTAGAGACTTGCTTTGATTTAGTTAAAGGTGTCCCGAACATCAATTCTCAGCCTGAATAAACTCGATGTCTGGCAGCAATCTTAGAATTTAGTTGTTTAAAGGATTTTATTTTGGGAAAAATGAGAAGAAAAAAAAAGAAAAAGGTACGGGCTATGGAAACATTCAAAATGGGAATAAATTGAGAAAAAGGGGTTGATATTCAGCTATTTCAGGCATATTTAATGTAAATAATTCACATAAAAGGCGGACGTAAAAACGGTTACATCAAACCAGTGTGGGCGAATTAATTAAAATTAACTTACAATTGCCAATTTAATACTAGTTAGGCTGCCTGGAAGTGAGTATCTAGAAATATTGGTAGGCAACCGAGATAAAAATGACTTAAATTCCGCAACGTTGGTAAATAAAGACTTTTTTTTGAGCTGAGCCTCTTTTTAATTTTGATCAGCCTTATTAATGCAGAATTTAGAATTATTTAATGTAATTACTCAAAGAAATTCTATCATTTTTAATTAATATTTGGCATAACTTAACTTTAAGAATATACAAAATTAGATTATTTTATTGGGGGGTAAGCAGCGGAAAGAATTCGGAATTTATTTAGATCATAACAATGATAATTAAGACTAATCTATACAAATTTTGTTGAAAATAGAAAAATGTTGATTGTTTCTTCCTTTTACAGATAGTACATAAATATATTTTAACTGAAGAATAGAATACAAAGAAAGAGAGAAACATCACATAAATATAACAGAGCTCAGAAATTAAAATCTGTGATATATTTACAAAGTTTATAGATATTTAAAAAAGTACTTTGGATATAAGAAAAGATAAGCAACGATTCATATTTATATTCTGAATAAAACGGGAATACCAAACGAATTAACAGTGTCTTAAAATCATGTGTATTTTTGCGTGTGTAGAATCTAAAATAGCCGAAAATTTTGAGCTCTGCAAACAAATAAAACTATTTTAGGTCTGAGCCATCTTATTTATGAAAATACCATTTAAAATCGTGGCAATGCCAAAACAAGTGAAAAAGCTGCAACATGATGCCAGTTAAGCTGCTGTTCATCCAGTAAAAGTCCGTGGCACCCCGTTCTCACTTTTTGGTCCACTTATAGTTTGTTGATGTGCGAGTTTTAAATATGAAACAGCAAAACGTAGCAAGTGTACATATATATACAGATATATGTATATATATATATATACATAAGTACCGCAACTATGAAAATGTTGCTAACAACATTTCTAGTAATAATATTTTTTTTGCCAGCCGCATATACAGACATATCTGCATATGTGTTTGTATATATATATATATATATATATATATATATATATATATATATATATATATATATCTGTATATAAGAGGCCAACTGAAAATGGGCAAACTCTTGAAGTTTCAAGTGCAATCACACACATGCCGAGTGTGCTACGTTGGTGTGGGTGGGTGTGGCTGTGGGTGTGGGCTTCTGCAAAAATGCCATAAATTTAATTTTATGAAAAACAATTACGTATGGCTAAAGTCCGCTCCCAGCCCCAACCCCCCGACAGATGTAACTGTAGCTGTGACTGCGGTTTACACTTGTAAGCATTTTGCCAAGCATATTTCATGGCGAGCAGCGAAAGAGAGGGAAGATAAATGAACAGGGAAAGGTGGTAGAGGGAAAGAGAGGGGGCTAAAGGGAAAGGGAAAGGGAACAAGTCCAACATTTGCAAGTGTGTAAATTTTATTATACATTGTCGCACGCGGAGTGGTTCAACATTTTTGAGTTTTTGGTTGCAGGTGTGTGTTGCAGTGCTTAAATTAGCCCAAGGTGCCACCATTCAAAATGTGGGGCAACAGGTCACAATTGTGAGGGATGGGTGGGGGGTTGCGTTGTTGGAGGAGAAACCATTTGTTGGTTGCCTTTACTTTCGCTGCAATTTGGATTTTTTGCCCTGCTGCCTATACATCATATCCGCTATATGCTTTTATATGATTTTAATAGATGTCTGCATTCGAAGCAATTTATTTGCGAAATGTATGCGAAAGTCTGGCGTCTGGATATAAGATGGTGCATGTGGTGTGTGTGTGGAATTGTGGGTTGCTGTTATTTGCATTTTATGTATTCAAATTGTGACATTTACCGACACAAGCACACACACAAACACACAGACACACACAACACCAAACTCACACACTCCTTTACACATGTTCTACTTTCCACAATCATAGATATTCATTTGTGTGTCAGTCGTTGCTGCCACACACCAAACACACACTACACCTGCTTCTCCTGCTCTGCACGAATGAATCTAATTGCGCAAATGTGTGTTAAATTATATTTTTGCATACGCAGACAATCGCACACATAACCTAGCCGCAGGAGCAGGAACAGAAGCGTCAGGAGCACCATCAGAATCAGCAGCTGTGCTCTGTGGTTGTTCCAGTTGTTGTTTCTTCTGGTTTCTCACCTACCCCATTATTCAGCCAGGTTTTTGTAGGTGCTAACAGAAAAGGGGCGAGTTAACAGTTTATCATTTGTTCTAACTGCTGTAGGTAATATTTATATAATTATATACAATAATTTATAATTTGAATTCAATTTATTTTTTAAATTTTTAAATACTTAAAAATTTATTTACTGTCTACATTAATTTAAGAAGCAGATAAAATATAATACATGTTGTTAATCTGAAGTTTTTGTCTTAGTTACCTTTGCCTCGACTCTAAAAAAATATTCAAATAATTGTCATTTATATATATTTTGATTTAATTTAAAATTATTTTCCATTGTCAAAACTTCTAAGTTGACCCTCGCTACAGAGATATGTGCCTAACGTTGCCTACATCTCAACGCATTGTTTTGTACTGCTTAGGGCCCCTCTGCACCCACCTTTGTTTTGTGGCATGTTGTTGTTGCATGGCTGGTGTGCCATAATTGTCAGTAGCTTTTGTTGAATAATTGCTGCCATGCCCAATGTCGAATGCCGGAGAGCCAAGCCAGATGAGCATAGCACACATGGCATTGAAGCCTGGGGCATTTGCTGTGGACTCACTGCTGCTGCAGCCGATTCAGCTCCTGCTTTGCCTGTTCCTCTGGCAAACAACAAATAACAGAAGTCAGGGCCATGGTCCTGTGTCTCGCTCTTGAGAACTTGCTATGGAAATTTAATACATTTGGATTTAAAAGTCAAGACATGTTGTTCCCGGCGCGTTGCCAGGCAACTCCTGCTGTGTAGAGTGTCAAGACGGCGAGTGGGTGGGGTGGGGATTGGGGAGCTGTTGTTGACCCAAGCACAAACAAATTGCGACTTACACGTTGCTATTTTACATAAATTACAAGAACAAGCAACAGCAAAAAAACAACCCCGGGCATTGAATGTGGGCCTGTGGCATGCCACGTACGCTGCCAACGTGCAGAAAACGAAACACATTTTTATCAATTAGTTTAATCTGCGGAGTACGGGAACTGGCACAAGGGACAGGGGAGAGGGGACCGGTGGCAGAAACTGCGCCTTATCAACAGCAACAGCAGCAGTTGACAACAGTTGACACTGCCTCGAATTGCGGTTGTTTGTCTTCCCTCATTCGATTTTCCATATTGCTAGCAAAAGCTTGTATTTTTTGTGTGACGACAAAAATCCTTAAAATTGATTTTATTTTTTTCGATTTGTGCCACACAAATCTCAGGGCGAGACATCAGACAGCCCCCAAATCAGGCAAATTATATTAATTTCCACATTGGCAGTTGCTTTGACACAAATACCAAATCACAAAGAAATCTTGGCAAATGCTTTGCAGTAGACAAGCAAATTAGAAAATCGATTCCATTAAAGCAAATTTTGTGAGTGACGACCGGGCAACAAACCAACAAAAATTCAACAAAAATACTTTAAAATTGCCAACACGACCGGCATTCAAATGTAGAAAAAACAAAGAAACAGGAAAATTATAAAAGTTGCATAACCATTAATAAATACACTATCAATTTAAATTTATTAACGTAATTTTTTATTTAGACTTGATATACTTCAGTTAAATTTAAATGTATTTTATCAATATGATCTTTATTATTATTTTATAAATTTATAGCTGTTTGTAGATTTTAAATCAGCTTACAAATTAAGTTTATAAGTTTTATTAAGTTTTCTGCCCGCTATCAAGTTAACTAGGTTATAATAATACTTGCTAACCACCCAAACCTAACACCAACAAAATATATCGATCATTTTGTTGATAGTATAATTTTCAGTTTCCAAAGTATTTTTTTAATAAAAGCTGCAGAAAAAGTCTCGTCGTTTGATTTAATATTGCGTTGAGTTGCATTGTAATTAAATAATGTTTTTACTTAATTAATATTTTTTTAAGTTGTCATCTTTTTTCTGTTTTTGCGAAACGCAAAGGGAAAGCTTTGATGGTCTTCCGAAAGGGCATCGAAGACAGCAAAAAGGCTGACGGTCTCCGTGTCCGTCTTTTTGTCTGTTTGCCAACAAACGGGCGCAAGGGCGTGCCACGTACTTACACACACACACACACACAGATGTAGACACGAACACACACTCCAATGTTCACATATAGTTTAGAAAAAAACACTAAAATGCTCTTATTCAAATGCAGATTATCCTTTGCCGCACCCACCCACACACACACACAGACACACACACATACACACAGTCACTCAACTACACGCGTCTAGGCTTAGTCCAAGGATTTACTATATGTGTGTGCGTGTGTGTGTAAATGTGTTTGTCAAGGACTCTACATGACAACGAGAATTATACAAATGAAGTAGACTTTTGTATGTGCCGCACACAAATACACAGACGAATTTAAAGTGCACAAGAATGAGGCAAGATGGACACTTAAGTGCCACCTCGTTGCGTTCACATTATTCGATTTATGTAGTTGTTGTCCTTGCTGGTGGAGTCTCCAGTCCGAATCCGTATTTATGCTCATCCACCTCATCTGGATGACAGTCTGACTGCAACTCCAAACAATGTCGCAGTGCGACTTTCTCGTAATTTCCATAAGTGTGTCCACATATTGCCATATATCTCAAGTGCTGCTGGCAATAATGACACTTATTGTTTTGCAACCAACTGCTCATCATCATCATCATCGTCATCATTATTGTTGTAATAGCCAACTATGCATTTGACCACAGAGTAAAGATTCACAGACGTTTTGTAGAGTTGAGTTTAGTGCATTTTAGCATATGTGTTGGGAATATTTTTGGCAACTATCGATTTGACACATTTTGAGTTTTGGTCAACAAACATTTTGACACAAGTGCACAGAAATGTCAGCAATTTGGCCAACAATCATCACATTTCATGCATTCGATAATCAATTTTATAAACATAATAAAAGTCCAAATATTGCGGATTAGGACACACAAATTGAATTACAGTTTCGAACAATTCAACATGCAAATAAACAGGGATTCCATTGCAATTGAGTTTATTGACAGCTGTTGAAAATATAAATTAGAGGAAAAATACCAATTTTGCAGTTATGTCGCAGAAATATTCGAATTGAACCGAAGGAATTAGATATTCCTTATAATTTAATAATACATCAGATATATTTATCATAATTGATATCGGTTCTTGAAGCTGTTTTTTTTTCTATATTTTCATGATGCTTAATTTCCTCTTCATCTCAACACAGGCTTTAAATCTATTGTTTTTTAATCAGCAAAAGATGGTGTTGAAAGGTTCCCCATATCACTTTACCTTATACCAAGAACTCTCTCTTTAAATTGGTAGCAAAGAGTATTGGTATTACTTGTAGCTGCATTGTAAAAATTTTGCAGTTCTTGTTAACTTCTCAAGCGACTTTGTAATATGGATCTCTGGGTTTTAAATTTCAAATTTCTTGTTGTCACAACAGCTGGCATGCCCCTAAGTGTTGCTGCTGCCGCTGCTGTTGTTGTCCGAGGACCCTTCGGCGAAGGGTCGTAAATCCTATTAGAACCCTCAGCGCTGCAACATGTGGCGGCTGCATTGAGAAATCTGCGTTGCACGGCGAATACGAAATCTCGTTTGTTCACTCTAATCGGCTTTAGTTCAATTGCGACAATTCTTTCTGTCATCGTATGTCAGGTAGTCGACTCCGAGGCTGAAATATAATTTCAGACTATCTTTTTTTTTTTTCATTTTATACTCATTTTTTAAACATGACACATGTATTCTGTGATATTTTATATTTCACTTTTAATAGCTTTTTGTGTTCCACAATTTAATGTGAACATAAAAGCGAATGCTTGTAAAATCCCACAGAGCTGTTGGCAACCCACAACAAGCCTTGTCAATCTTCACACCATTTACCAAGCAATAACGAGACTAAACCAATTCTGTTACCATTCTCTGTTAGCCGCTCAGAGATTAAATTATACCCAAAACAAGCTGCGCTGCTTATCTTTAAAAAATTCAAATGTTGTCTATTTACAAGATCTCAGCGATGGTGATCGGAAATGAGCGAGCAGTTTTCATGATGCAACCCATGTATCGTTTTAACAAGTTCTATGTACGATGTTCGGCACTGCCCTCTAATTCAGAATGTAGCCATAAAAAACAGGCGGCTCCTATTCCCAAATCTATTTATCACAAGCAGCACAAAATAAACGAGATCATGACAAATCCGTGCCGGCTGACTGACTGGGTCCCAGAAACTGGCGATGACTTTACAAGAAACTCTTTGCCTCTTTGTGCCTGCTGTTGCCGATTGTCGGAGCATATGGCATTGGTGCCGTCTCTCTGTGTCTCTGGCCATATGTTGCACTCTTCCTCGGCAATTATCCTTTTCCGTTCTACTCTTTGCTGTCTGCCTCTTCGTTGTGCATTGGCGTTTTAGAAATTAGTTTCAGTTTCGGTATGTGTGGACCAAAGGGACGCCGATGCAGTTGCCGATGCAACTGTTTCGGTTTCAGTTTCTCTCTATCTGTATCTGTATCTGTTTCTGTATTTGTATCTGTTGGATGCGCCGCATAGAAAACCGCAGCTAATGTGCTTATGTGTGCTCAATAAGATGCTGACAGGCATTTGGTTGTTATGGGGGGGTCAAGGTGAGGGGCGTGTGTGTGTCTGTCTGACTCTGACTCTGACTCCGACTTTAGTTGCAGCATTTTTTATGCATTCGTTGTGGTTTTGAAAAAGGTTTTTCTTGTAGACGTCATAAAACTGCCACCAAGTTTGTTATATGCTGCTTAGCTCATCAAATGCGTATCTCCCGCTCAGAGATATATATCTGCATCTCTCTATATATATGTATACACATGTCCTGATAGTGAGGCACTAAATCTGACGCCCCTGCCAATGGGTACTTAGCAGCAGCTGTCATATCCTTGGCGCTGTTGACTCTTAAGTGTTCCGTCGCAGGATATTCTCGTCTCAGTTTGCAGCTGAGAGTGTTTCTTTTCTTTTCTTGCTCATCTACAAAACTCTGCCTTGGCATAATCCACATATTTTTTGGTGTATTTTGATACTTTTGGTGTCATTTATCATGACCTTCTGCTTGCAGTTTCACTTGGCTCTTGTGCACTAAATTTAGAAAATCCGATCCACTTCGAAGTTAATAAATGTTACAGCGACCATGAGTTCAGAATGATGCCAAAGATGATAAGTGGAAGGCGCTTCAAAAACGAACTGAGTATTTGTTTAATAGGTATGTGTAAATAATGAGTGAGATTATTATTAACGTAGGAGATATTCTTCAAACTGAATAATATTTATACTTGGTATAGGTAAGTCTAAATAATGTGTAAGATTATTATTAAGATACATTTTTTAAATTGATCGCATTTGGAATAAATAAATTGGTAGGTATAAATAATGACTAACTGATTAATGGAGGCGATACTCCTAAAATTAAAAAGTCAAACAATCTTACTCTAATCTCATACGATTTTTAGTATTATCAATTATTTTATTAAGAACTCAATAATATCCAGAGTTATTCTGTCAAAACTCTTTTGTTTTATTGCTATTCTTTAAAAAAATGAAGTTTGGTAAGCGTGGCCAGTTTCAATAAAATCCAACAACTTTAATTTGCAAATCTTCTAGCATAATGGAAAATGCTTAACAACATTTAGCATATTCAAAGAAATTTCATTTTCGTATATCATTAGCATAGTTTCCTCAGACTCGGCCAAAGACAGTGCAGTGCAACGAATTAATTTGTTGCTTGCCAAATAAAACAAAAAAAAAAAAAAGAAAATGAAAAACGAAAAATCTGCGTTGTTTTCCAATCGTGCGCTGACTTACTGACTTGCCATCCGCCCATCCCCTCCCCCCCCCCCCCCCCAAAGACTTGTTGGTGTCTCGACTTTTGCGTACAAGTGAATTTTAATTTAATTTCCCTACAACTAGACGGTTGAGATAGACGTGTGCTTCAGCTCAGGGCTCAGCCCGAAGCGTGCTCCTCAGGACTGTAGGTGACTAGGGAGGGCAGGGAGAGGAATGCGGGCTCCAGCTGAAGACCTTTAGGGTTGGGGGCGCTTTAATTGTGTGCGGCATGACAGCGCACAAAATGGCGACGAGAGTTGCACGTCATCAGGCCAACAGCTTCCATGACTTAAACATCCCTTCCCACCTCCCCTCTATAGAACGACCATTTGCCAATGCAGACAGAGTGCCATTGTGCGATTTTCGTATTTAGTTAAACAAAATTAAAACGTGATTTGTTTTCTTGTTTGCCTCGCCTGCCACTTTCTACTTGACTCCATCGTTGGTGGATGGTGGGCATTCGCTTGCACATTTTTGGCGTTCCTGGAGTGCTGTGAGCCTTGGACCGACTTCGAAATTGTTCCACCTAACTCCTAAACGCTTATTCGACTGTCTGCCGGCAGCTCGCTCTTCATTATGTTGCAAGCTTAAAGCGTTTTAAATTCAATGTGCGCCTCCTGTGGCACCAATTGAAAATTTATTGCATTTGCAAGTCGATTTATTATGCAAGCAAGGGACGAACGGAGGAAACGAGCAAGGGAGGAGTCGTCGTGACATTGCGGCGATGGTTGCTTCTCATCAAAAGTGCCTGTGGGTTCTACCCAATGCCGCTGCTGCCATTTTCCAATCTGCACTTTCATTTCAATGCTCGTTGACAATTTCCATTTGGCGCCAGCTCCTCCAACTTCCAATCTCCAACCTCCAACCTCCAGCTTCCCGGTTGCCTCCCCTACACGTCTTCAGACCACGACCAGCAAGTGAACCGCAGCTGCTAACCAACTGACATTCAGATTTGATGTGAAATGTTCAAATTACCAACATTATAAAAGATGAACAGCATCAGCTCTCAGCTCAGTCAGTATCTAAAACACGGGTGGTCTGAAAATTATTGGCTGTTAAAGAAAAAGAGCGATGACACAAAATATGTATTATTACCAAAATATTAACGAATGCTTAAATATTAATATAAACTAAGAAATATATATATATTGTAATAAGGAGATTAAATGTATCTGAAGAGACAAAAGTTCATATTCTCTTTATAAAAAACATTAATCAAATGTGCAAAAAATTGCATTGAGTATTAAAAAGATTTCTTGTTTTTTTAAATTAATTCCACACATATATAAAAAACCAAATTTAACATAGAAATGCTTACGTAAAGTTTTTCAAACTCGCTTTTCTTTATATTAAAAAATATTTCTATAAAGTATATCTGCATAGTCAATATCCTATTTGGTGTTTAGATGAATACTCCATTTGGCAATATCATTTTTTACAAAGACTTGTTCTTCAATTATGACGATACTTTTGCTTTTAATTAAGTTAAAGTATAACTTTCGAAACCACCCTCGCCGAGAATTCCATCGCATTTGTGTCTCGCAGTCGCTCTGTGTGTGTCTTAAACGCATCAAATGCTTGCGTGTGATTAGTTTGCATACAATTTGATGGAGCAAGTGAGTTGGAGAGGGTGGGGAAGCTGGTGCGGTTGAATGGTTGGGTGTCCTATGAAGATGAGATTGGTTGAGCTTGTGGATGAGGATGAAGCCTTGTTGACAAGTGGCTGGCAGGGAGCATCAGCATTCAGCAGCAGCAGCAGGCGAAGCAGAAGCAGCAGCAGCAGTCCTCATCCTCATCGTCGTCATCATCATCATCGTCATCGTCATCAGTGCTTAATTTCGCGGTTTCACGCTTAAAGCGCGTAATACCATTCCTAACTACTCCAACAACAACAACAACAACAAGCTGCAGCAGGAGCAGCAACAACTACAATTGAAATGAGCATTTGAATACTAAAGGAATTGATAATGTTGAACACGGAGAATTTGGGCGGCTTTTGTTGTAATTGTAATTGTGCTTGTAAATGGGCGTGGCTGTACGGTGAGATGCGCTCCGTTGTGTTGAATTGTAATCTATTGTGTGCGCGTGTGTGTGTGTTGTGTGTGTGTGTTGATGTGTATGCCTTGTTAGCAGCACGTTAGTCGCTCAGTTAGTTAGTTAGCGCTTACACATTAGGCTGATAGACATGGCGAGAAAGTGGCTGAGAGAGTGATAGAGTTAAAGGGGAAGGGGTGGTGGTTGACAGTTATATAACTGCGTGGCAGGCAATCAGCAGCAGCAACTAGCCAAAAACTCACGTGCCAATTGACAACACAGACAATTGCCAACATTGGCAACTAACGCAATTTTTGTGTCCCAAAAATTGTGGCTAATGAGCATTTGAAATACGCACATTTGACTATAAACAGAGAGAGAGAGAGAGAGAGAGTGAGAGGGAGAGCCATTGTTTGAACCTGGCCAGAAGCGTGTGTTAACACTGCCCGTTGGGCATCTGTTAACAAGCTGGCACTCACATCGGGCCACTGGGCAGTCTGGTTATTGCCGTTTAGCTCAGCTTCGACTCCTGTTTGGCTATTGTGTGCCGACAATTAAGCCCAGTTAATATGATTGCCACTTGATGCTCTGATGGCCCACTCAACTCCGACTTGCACAACGAGCTAGCGCAATGCGACACTAAAATGGGAGCTATATAATACTTAACTCCAAATTGTCTAGCAGTTTTCAAACTCTGGATATCATTGTCAATCCCATGAGATATATAACCTTAAAAGGTCCTTAAAATAATTATTTAAACTGGTGCTTATTCAAGAAATTAGAAAGTAATTTAGACGAGCATAAAAATAAAATGAATTTGAAGTTTTTACAACCTGCTTAAAATAATCATAAACGTACTTTCAACTTCAATAAAGTTGAATTAATAAGCTTAAATTAAATTGAATTTACATCTATAAATTTTTGAATGTATTTCATATCAATTTATAACATTTAATTAATTTTCTTAAGTAATCTGATATTTATTAAATTTATTTTATAATTAATGCTTTATTCGAATACTTTTAAAGTTTCAAGTTGAACTAAGATCAATGCGAGATCCTTCAAGAACTTTAAATATAATTTAAATTAAATTTGGTAGTAATATTCATAGTAAAAACTTATTTTTGTTTGATGATATTAAAATATACAAAATCTTGACATATTTTTCTGATAAATTGATGTTGTTTCTTTGACATTTATATGTTGAATATGTCATAACTGCTCTAAACTTTATCCAACATTATCACAATTTATTGCAGATGATGCTGTGCTCATACGTAAAGGGCATTCAGGTTTCGATATGCCCAAAGGCTGTGCTCAGTTTATGGGCCATGCATCATAGTAGACCCATTTCTGCCATGCGGTTGTACATAGCGCAAAATCTAATGTCAGCTTAGCGCGCAATTTGTTGCTGTTGACAGCTGTGAGAGATTGTTGCTGTTGTTGGTTGTTATTTTATGTTGTTGCTGTTGTTGCTGTTGTTCATGCTGCATTCAGGGCAAATAGGAGCCAGTAACGTCAAGAACGGCAGCAACCCAATGCAGGCATTTGCCATTGTCCTCTTTCTCAGCTCACTCTGTCTTCACAGCCAGGATAGGATGTTGGTTGAGTTTCTGCTGCTTTTCCTGCTTCTGCTGTGAGTGTCAGTCACAAATGCTAACGACATTTTGTTATTTACTTATTGCATTCATTTAGTCGAGAATCCTCGCTCTCTCTCTCTCTCTCTCTCTCTCTACCTTTCTTTGTTTCTTCCTCTCTTCTCCTCTATCGAAATCGCTATCTCGCACTTTTTGTCTCTTCTTTTTATTGTATGCATGACTGACGCACTTTGTACCACATTTAGTCATTTGGCTAACTGGGAGGTAGGGGCAGGCAGAATGAAACAGAGAGATGAGCCTGCCAGGCCGAACTCTCATCTTGTGCTCATCTCTTTGCTATTCTTAATCTGGCCGCCCTTTTATATTGCACTTAACTTGGCCTGCAATAGTCTCCTCGCCGCAACTGAGTCGAGTGCATTGTAGCGTCTGCTCCTCGACCAGAATTTCACTTGAACAATGGGCCTCAAATAATGGGGCAAATTGAATTTGAATTGGTTGGTTGCTCCGTTGCATGCTTGAGTCCTCTTCTCCTGCCCCTTGCACATTTTGAGCTCAATAATGTGCTCATTGTCAAGGAATTTCAGTGTGAAAACAATGCGCAAGTCGTAGGAGTCCTACTGGATGGGTGCTTGGCTGCCTGTGCCTGGTTGCCTGTGTGCTCTATTGTGCGTGCTCTGTAAATATTATTCTTCTTAAAAAATGTAGAGGCAGCATCAGTCGCAGCAGCTAGGATACAAGATATGAAAAAAATTAAAAAGGTTATGACAAGCAAACCATTTGTCGAAAATGCTATAACGCCAAGGCAACCCAAGCAGAGACCAGTCAGGCCAAGGGAATGAAAGATAAATGGGAAGAAAAAAAATGTTGAGAGCTTCACAATGAGAAGAATGAGAAGAAAACAGGCAAAAACGACGACGAACTGGCCATAAAAATCAATTGAAGTCGAGTTGAAAATCAGAAGCGTATTATTTCTTGTGATTTCATTCTTATTGTTGTAATGTTCTGCTTGTTCTTGTTGTTCTTGCCGCTTGTTGTGGCAATTGACAAAGGAGCAATTATGTTGAGGTCCAGGAAAGTGCTGAGAAATCAAGCGAATTATAATTAAATTCAAGCAAATTGTGATTAACAATCTGTTGAAGGTACAAGGCTATTTCGAGTTGGACAACAGAAAAATCATTGTAGTTGATTTTGAGAGTAGATTAGAAAGAAAATAAATTGAAAATAAAATAAACTTTCACTACTTCTAAACATAATTACGAGACGCAATCAAAAAAGTTGTGCTCAATAATCACAATATTGTATTTATAATTCAATAAGTTACACATTGTTGGCCTAAACTTTAAGCAACGGTACAAGTTTCTTTCTACCAACTGGTATTTTTACGGCACTGCAATAACCGTGTTAAGCCATAATGGTAATCTTCAAAGGGTTGTGGTCTAAGCCAACCACATAATCACATCGATGTTCAGGTGAAACCAACTCTCACACAAACTAGATTCAACCAGCAAATACACCTTTTGCAATCGGTGCTTGCCACATGCAACTTCCACTGGCAGACCGCAGCTTAGACCTTGAAATGGGTTGGATTCATTGTTGCATTTATTGTTAGCCATTGGCGATTGAACAAACTGCTAAGCCAATTGCTAATCCTTTTTTCGGTTGTCCAATCCCAATCCCAATTCCAGTTCCTATTGCACTTGCTACCTGCAACTGTGCAACTGTGCAGCTGTGCAGCTGTTGTCATTGTTGACACTGACTGGTTCTTTTGTTTTTGGGTTTTTGTTTTCGAATAGAGACGACAAATCCAGTGATCCACTTTGCGTACAGTAGCAGCCGACTTTATGTTTTGACAAAATGTTTTTGTTGAGTGCCCATTGACTTTGGCCAAATACCAGACAGACCATCAACCCCATCCAGCACATCCAGACCAACAGAGTCTCCTCCGCTTATTTGTGCATGCAGGTTGCATACGGATGCGAGCCCGCATTCGTATTTATAATTTACCTGAGCTGCTCCGACGTTGACAATTTCCGCTCTTGGTTAGGGGCTACACACAGCTACACACACATATTTTAATTTGTCGACAAAATTTGAGAAGCAAACACACACATAAAAACTGGAAAATTGTTACCAAGTAGAGTCCAATACGCAGTTGTAGCAAACATAAGCGGATTATGTTTTTCGTGTATGCGGAGGAAATGGAAACTCGCAATTTTTATGAATATGAAAAGCCGCTTTGGCCAGCAAAACTAACAAACTTAAAACAAAAACATCATAATCACTGAAAGAAAGAAAAAAAAAATGAGTCTGCGAATGTTATTAGAGCTTAGCCCAAAAGCTTACACATGACAATATACCCTGAAAAAGTAAGCGATGATTTAAAGTGCGAAATATGTCAATATTGATCAATTTTTAATTAAAAATAATAAACTTCAGCTCAAAAGTTTAACTACAACTAACAATTTCCATAAAATGTGACATTTTTTTTGTGAAGCTTATAATGCAGGGAAGAAAAAAACGTCTATGGCCCCATAAAAAATATTTAATATATAATACATTTCTGAACAGGATTATCAGACATGTCCTTCTACCCGTTTCGCAATGTTTATGCAGAAGATCTTCAAAATCGGAGTTTAAAATTCAGTTCTTATAGATTTAATTTGTATAGAATTTTTCGATGAGGGTTTCTGCCAGAAAAGCATTCTCTCGAAAATAGAAATAGAGAAATATGTTTGTTAAGCAGTTGCTTCTTTTATTGAATGTTTTGCGCTTTCTGCTGTGTTAATTAGTTTTCGGGCTGCCGCAATTTGTCACAGAGTCGAATGTGGATGTGCGGGTGTCTTAAAGTCTTAGCCCGGGGTAAATTACTTTAAGTTTTGGCGCCCATAAATATGCCATAAAACTATTTGGCCGCTTGGCTTGATAAAGGGCAGGCGGACAGCAAGTGTGGCTAACGGGGGCAAAAGCAGACAGAATGAAAACCCACCACCAGACCAGCAAAAGCAAGGGGAATTTTAGAGGCTGGGAGAGAAGCTAGACTTCTGAGACTTTTGTGGGACCACTGTGCACCATAACAAAGTTAATAATAATAAAGCAGGAGCTGGAGCAGGCGTAGGGGTGTGGTGAGGATTGGGGAGTCACTGGCACGCCCACCACACACAGAAAGAGATAGAGTAGAGTCAGGGAGCGGTGCCGGCAAATACGATTACAATTTGTTACACTTACACAGCACAAAAATACAGACCAACCCCCCAAAACAAAAAAGAAGAAGAACCACGCCGAAGAGTCGCCAGTTGTGGTTATACAAATCTGGAATCTGGAATCTGTGGCATCATCAACCTGACCAGAGAAATGCCCAGAAAACGACACGCATAAATCAGAGCAGCGCTGTCTCAAATCGATTCGGTAAAAGGGAAAGTGAAAGTGAAAGGGCCCCGGAACGACCCAGGGGATGTTTCAGTCTAATCAAAATCCATGCTAGGCAAGGGGCAAGGGAGCAAGGGAATTGGGAACACGAGTCTCTTGGCACACGCTTTTCCCTCTCTTCCTCTCTTCCTCTCTCGCTACCGCTCTCGCATGCTTAAAACGATCAGCCGACAACAATTAATTTATCAAAGTCAGTGAGAAGACAAGACCTTCGGGAATAAAACGACAATGACGATCCGATCCATTCATGAGTTATTAATAAACTAACGATCGTCTTGGGCTCTCAACTCTCTGCACTCCGGAAGCGGCTGCAGTTGTCCTCCACATCTCTCTTGGCTTGCTTGGTTTTGGTAAGGCATTTGACTTTTATTAATTACAGCTAGATTTTTATTTATAACAACAAATTGTTCACATTTATCAAATTGGCTTAGGACATACATATAGATAATACATCTATGTATTAATTATCTTGTTTTGATTGTGTTCTATTCTCTGATTCTCCGCCTTTGATGTGATTTTGTTAAAAGTGTTCGCTATATTTGAGCTTCTTCCAACCAGCGCGTTGTCTTCGGATATCTCTATAGCTATTGGGTAGTCCATAGAAAAAGTATATGGACAGACCTATATTTATATGGAAACAGAACTCATTGGATTAGTTTTGCATTATAATACTTTGTCAAACAACATGCAATCGTAAATACATTTAATACCATCTTGTTAAAATAACTAATTTTTGGATCATACTACACATTAGTAGCTAAGTTTATCACTAAGTATATAACAGATTAAAAATGACTGATTTATTCATTTGGAATATGCCATGTAAAGACTTGATTATAAACCGATTAAATGCTCTTGGATATTACGATTTATTTTAGTTGGAAATTTTTTGGATGTGAATTTATACTCCGGATTGTATGGTTAATATCACAAGGCTTATACCATTTCATTTATTATACTAATTTCTCTATAGAGTTTTTCTACAATTGTTCAATTTAGAGTATGAAGAAGCAAGTACTTATATATACTCAGTTCTTAAGTATATAATTTAAAATATACTCTAGTCAATCTTCTATATTTCGAACATTCCCAAAATGAAAGTAGCTGTAACTAAAGCCAAAAAATTTAATTTAAGTCAATCCATCCTCTCCAGCACAGAGTTAACTGTCCCGTACTTTATTAACTATATTTTCATCATCATTCCTCCTATTACACCCCCTCCCTCTCCATACCATTACTGTAGTTGTTTCAACAGATTTCGAGTGGCATTTGCTTCTCTTAATTGGCTCTATGGCTCACCCGATGGACTGGCTTCGTAATATCAGAATTTGCAATTGAATTTGCAATTGAATTTGCACGAATTTCCTGCTGCGCAATCCAATGCAAATCTAAGCACTTACCATCTAGTATTGCCTCCATTTAACTAACAGTTCTACAGCAACAACAAGAGTAGCAGCAACAACTGCAACTGCAACTGCATTTGCAACAGTAACAACAACTATGCAACATTTGATTACTACAGATAACTACGGAGTGTGCAACGCTACTTTTACAGCATATTTGCAAAATTGAGAATTGCAACCCCCGCTCTTGGCTCTTCCCCCTCCCCCCTTCCACCAACGCCCTTGGACTCATTCAATTGGCGTTTCCTCGACGTACACCGATTGCGGCCGACGGCGCATAACCACATCCGCTCCCGGGCGCTGTTGCATTCGATGAGAGGGGCCCCGTTGCAATATTGCCTCCAATTTCGCTTTGAATGGCACCGGCTCCGACTCCGACTCAGGCCCTGGCGCTGGTGCTGGGTCTGGTTCTTGTTGGCTGGCTGCAGTTACATTCACATTCTTGGCATCCACAACGAGCTCTCTGCTCAAACTGGGTCGCTGTTTGCGCAAACTAATGCTGTTTATGGTCTTGTACAAAACCGGATCGAATTTCGGGGGTCGAGGTATGTGGTAAGTGCCAGAAGCAGGTTCCTTAGATACAGTAGCAGCCTCTTTATTACCATTACCATCAGCATTTGCATTACTGTTACCATCAGCCGGCTCATCTTCATTGTCCGTTTGCATTTCTCGGATTGCCTTCAGCAACAGCAAACGGACGTCACTTTCACTTTTCGATTGCTTTAGTTGAGGCCTCTTCCCGGCTGTCTCTGGCAGCTTTGCTGGCTCCTCGAATCGTTTGGGCCTGGGTGTGCTGTTGGACTCATGATTCATGATTAGACTGCTCAGTCGATTTTTGAACTGTTCCGAATGCAACGGATCGTCGACAACGGAGGCAAGCGATGACTGCGATGCCACCGAGGCTACCGAAGCAGCCCTCTGGAATTCGTTTCGCAGCTGAGGTGCTTCACTTGATTCCTCGCCTTTTGTGCTCTGCATTAGTTTGGCAGCCTGCAGTTGGTCATAGAAGGCGTCACTGTCGAACATCTCCTTCAGCATTTCACTTGCTGCCTGCTTGCACTGCTCCATCCTGTAAAGCTCCAAGGATTTGTGACTGCTGACATCATCATCGTCGCTGCTGCTGCTGTGCACAGTGGCCACAATTGTTGTCTCTATCACACTGGGCATGAGTTCCGAGTCGATGCTATAGTTGCGCTCAAAGATTTTTTGCTGATCCAACTGTTGCTGTTGTGTATCCTCCGCATCGAGCACATCATCCAGCATGGCCAGCACAGAGTGCTCATCCACAGTCGACGCGGAATGCTCGCTCTTTGTGTCCTCCACATAAAAAATCTTGCCGTTGGCATTTTTGTGCTCCTTCAGGTCATCGAAAACCTCGCTTAGATTTTGTATCTGATCCAAGCTGCTGGAATCTCTCACAATCTGTGTTGAGCCCGTAATCGTACTCTGCTTGGAAATGTGGCCATTGCCATTGTCATAACTCGAATCTACGGGTTCCTGATCTCTCAATTTCAATGCCTTGTAGAACGCAATGCGTTCAGGATTGCGTTTCTTTGGATCTCTGATGTCATTGAGACACCAGCATGCAATAAATATGGGTATACCTATTACAGTTAGTTATTAGTTATTAGTTAACATGCATTAATCAACGGCTACCACATGCAAATAAACCAGAGCTGAGCCAACTCACCAACAATCATCCAGACACCGAAACGTATCCAAGTCCAGCTGCTCAGCTGCAGCATGAGATACATATTGATAAAAATGCTAATCGCTGGCACCACGGGCACAAAGGGCACCCGGAACAAGCGACTTCTCGCCTCACGTGGCTGCAAGCAGGTGAGCAGGAGCACAACGGCCATCAGTAGTATTAGGAGGATGAGCAGAGTTAACGCCCACGCCTTCTGGGACTTAATGGCCGGATAAGCCTGCATCAGGAGCACTCCAAGACCCAGCGAGAGAACACCTGCAGAGCACAAATCAAATGAGAATAATGTTTAACAAGAGAGAAGAGCTAACTTTAATCCTTGACATGTCCAACTTACATATACCCTTGCATCCTTGAACCAAGTCCGGTTACTCCAATTTAAATTTAAATATTCACAAATAAAAATAAACTTAATAAAGAACGGTTGTCTAAGACATACCGAAGTCAAATAGCCAAATCTAAATTTCCCTAGAAATTATAAAAACAAACTGATTGCTTCTAAAAAAAGATGTTAAAAAAAATGTTTGGCACCATGTTTTTCCGATGAGTGGTCCTTTGATATCTTGCTTAATAAAAAATACAAAAGCTCATCTTTCGAAAGATTTTTCTAATGGCAACTCTATTCTATATTGATCCAGTCCTGGCGTTTCCATCATATTCAATATAATATAATAGTTTGCATAAAAACAGAAGGCCTGACGGAAATGGCTCTATTGATGATACGCATACTTTATAGAATTATAAAATATATATATGATCTTTTACAGATTATTTCTACTTTTAATCAGATTGTAATCAATGATAGAAACATACTATATAGAAACATACTACATAATAAATATAATTATATATTGTAAATGCGTGCAAAAGAGGTGAACAAATGGAAAACAGTTGCAATTGCACCAGTTCTCTTAGATATACTCACAGAACAAGGTTGTGAGAACGCCGACAATTCGTGCGGAGGAGGAATTGGGTTCCGGCACACGATGAACGTTAAAGAGTTGGGTGCAGATTGAGTTCCAGGTGAAGCGGGCGTTTCTCGATGTCAGCGATGTTGTTTCGGAGACAGCTTGGGAGGGTTGCTCATCTGTTTCAGAGTATTCCATGTAGCGTAGAATTGTTATGGAGACGGCAACGACGCTGTAGGCCAGCAGAGTACCAATGGAGAGCAGGCTAACCAGCTGATTCAGATCGAACAAACCCGCAAAGAGAGCCGTGAAAAGCGCTGCCACAATGGAACCCGTTACGGGTGATCGAAAGCGTGGGCTGATCTTGCCCAGAAACCGAAACAGTAATCCATCCTGTGCCATTGAGTACATGACCCGTGGAAGTGGAAACAGTGCGCCAAATAAACTGGCCAGCAGACCCACAAGTCCGCCAATCGTAACGATCCACATGGCCACAGGCCAGCCCACATATTCAAAGGCATAGGGCAATGGAGCATTGACGTCCTGAATGTAATAGGGCAACATCAAGGTCAACACGGTGGACACTCCAAAGTAGCACAGGAAAATGATTAGCAGCGATAGCAAAATGGACCGTGGTATATTTTTGCGGGGATTCTGCACCTCCTCGCCCGTGGTCGCAATGCAATCGAAGCCCACAAATCCAAAGAAGCAGGTGGCAGCTCCTTGAAGGGTGCCCTCGAATCCAAAGGGAAAGAACCCACCATTGCCTATATTGGTGCCATTTGCCACAATCGTCGACTCATCCACTGCCCAATTGCTGAAATCAGCTGTGGAGAAATAAATAAATAAATAAATTATATATATTAACTAAATTAAATTAAATCCAAATTCTATGCGAAAATTACGAGCTTTAATTGTGAATCTCGAATCTCGAAAGACTGGAACATCTGTAACTTAACATGCAACTATGTAGATAACGTTTAATATCGATAAATAATATGATATCGATATCAGCTTGAAGCAGAAGTGCTGAATCGTTGAGAGTAAAGTAAATAATAAAGTAAAGTAAGCTACATATATAAATTAAACAATATATAAGACAAGATTTACACAGAAATTAATATTCATATTAACCTCTTGCAATTCTTTTATATAAATATTTAAATTTAAGATATCATTTCACCACAAAAAAAATGTACTGTTTAACTGAAGATTCGTGAAATGAACTGAAAAAACTTACCCTTTACGGCGCCGGCAATGATGACGAAGCCCAAAATGAAAATGTTAACGCATGTGACAAAATTGTTGACCATCGCAGAGGTTTCCACGCCAAATGCCAGAGCCACTAAAAAAGAGTGACAGGTAACAGATTGCCGACATTATAAAGTTAACTAGAGAAAAGAATGGGTTTAACTTACCACCAAAAACAATGACCAAGCCAAATGCGAGAAAGTCAAAGTAGCTGCCAAGAAAGCTGACATTTATGGGCGCAATCTGGGCAAAGGTTTGCTTCAGCGTATCGTTGAGAAGTGTGTCCAGATAGAGACTGATGCCTCGACAGACGCTGGCCGTGCCAATCACATACTCCAATATCAGATTCCAGCCAATAACAAAGGCCACAAACTCCCCAATGCACACATAACTGTAAACATAAGCGGATCCAGCCTTGGGCACCCGCGCACCTAATTCCGCATAGCAGATGCCTGTCAAGAGATGCATTTACTTCAATGACTCCTTGTACATGGGAGAGAGGTAACCTGTTTACACATACCTGCCAGGAGTGAGGCGAGTGCTGCTATCGCAAAGGATATTATTACGGATGGACCAGCCTGCTCCTTAGCTATTTGTCCGGCCAGCACATAAACACCGGCGCCCAGAGTCGAGCCCACGCCCAACGCTGTCAGATCCCAGAGGCCCAAGACACGATTCAGCTTCGTCTCCCCCTCGCTCCCATCGGGTGTCAGTGGCTTGCGACGTGTGAGCACTTCCCACGCCGAATAATGCTGAACCATTTCGGTATATCTGCAAGTAGAGATTCAATTAACCTTGCATTAGTATCTGTATTGGGTGCATCTAGCGACCTAAACAAAAGTAATCCCATCAACTCTGTCATCTCAGCAGTATTTGCTACCAAGATCATACATCATCCATTGTATGGATGCATTAACCCAGTCGCTTATCACTTCAGCCGTGAGGCTTTGATTATACAATGCGCATGGCAATCCTAGTCACGCTGCTGGAAATCAAATTGAGGCTAGGTTATTGTGCCTAGTTTGAACTCAATTGCCTCAAACAGATTTATTGAGTATATATATAAGAAATCTCTTATATTTAAAATGACGCAGTGGTTAAATTCCATTGATTGCAGATCTTCTTTTTTTTCTGTTCATATATATTGGTTTGAAAAATTCATTGATCTCAAAAAATAAGTAAAACTAGCTACCTGAATAATATAAAAAACGTTTTTTAGAAAACGTCGTCAAATGCCTTTAAAATCTGTGGGATCTGAACTTTACTTTCCGTTTCACCGTTTTTAATTCTACAAAGTTTTGCTCTGCGAAAATCAATTTTTCTTTTGCTTTATCTACTTATTGTGGGCCTCAGTTTCGACTACGATTTTGTCAGATTTGGGCTTGTGCCTCTTATCCAATGAGTAAGCAAGCCAAGCCAACTGATAAGCATAGATGCTCAACTATTTGGTGCTTGCGGTTCATTTACATTTGTGCTTCCTCTTCATGTTTTTGTATTTGTTCTTTTTGCACTGCCTATAAAGATAATTAAGTGGGTCTAGGTAATCATTGTGATTGTCGAATGAAGAATTATGTATATCTGCGATGATTATATAACAATACTTTTGTATGATTCTTCTCACTATTTAGTACGAATTGAATTCGTTGACTTACCAAGTTTTATTTTAAACAGTTGTCGACTGCTGCAGATGCTGCAAACACTGTCCAAATATTTGCGTTGAATGAAACGAGTCAGTTTGCCTCGTTACATATATCATATATCACATATGTGAGTGCGAATATGAGTGTATTCAATTTGATTCAATCCGCCTCCGACGACAGCACAACTGGCAGAGTTCGCGTTCTGAATGCGTCTGCCAGAGGGGCGGGCGTTGGGTTACAGCCGCGAATTCGAACGGTTCTTTAAGATAAGAAGACAACAGCGGGAGAGCAAAAAAGAGAGGATAGAGAGATAGACGATAAATAGCGAGCATCAGTTACTGATAAGTGATGCCAGAGAGCTCAAAGCGAGAGCGTACGGAAAACAACAATAAATTACAAACTATTAAATGCTACAGGTAAGCTCGAGTAATACTCACAAAGAGGCTAATTATTAGAGCGACTATGAAAATTAGCAGGTTGTTGTCCGACTCATCCGTTACTCAGTCGATAACATCTCGTCTCGAGTGAGAGAGAGAGAGAGAAATCTTACCGACTGCGATTTGAACTAGAGCTCTCAGCTGGTATTGCAGGTGCAGCCCCCCGCTTGGCCAACGAGGTATGCGCTTGTCATTTATTGTTATTTATATTTTTCAGATAAGATTGTTTTTTTTTTCTTATTGACTGTAGTTTTATTTTCAATCTGACGACTCCGCAATGCCGCCGACTCGATTTTTAGCTGGTATTAACGCTCTCGCCGAATAACGCTAACTGAAAACAGCGAGAATAATCAATTCCTTATATGACAGAGTCAAAACAACAGAGAATGTCTAAGTGGGAGAAAGATAGAGAGTTGGCTTTTAAATGACAAACAACAGCAGCAGCGGCAGAAGCAGCAATAGCGAATATAATGCAATATCTGTCAGCAATGGGATCGGGAGAAAGATAAAAATCTGGCTCTTAAATAAACACCTTAACTGGTTCTTAAATATTTGTTTTATTTTTGTTTATGGGTCAAGCAGCAGTGAGTTGATTAAAATTTATTTACTCAAATGCGGGGAGCACTTTATCCCAAATGGAGTTCCAAAAATAACCAAAAAGCCTGTTCATTATATATATTCCTGAAGTAGCTGCTTGTCTATTTTTAAAAATGGATCTTATCACATTTTATATATTCTATTTTTTTCTAGAATGCAGATAGAGATAATCTAAGGTGCATTGTGCAAACTTACTCACCAAGTGTCAAAAAAATGCCCAACTATTAATAATAATTATAATGATTACCGATAACAATATTTGAGTAAACTCTATATTACATTATTGTGAGAGCCATAAAAATTGTAATGATATAGTCATCGTTTGTAGCTGCGCTTTTCAAACTAAGGCAAGCAATTACCAAGCCTCTCGGGACTCACTAATACTTCAGGCATAAAACTGTTGTTGCTGAAATAAAATTATTTCTCATATGTGTGATAAACACCTCGCCATTAGCAACTATTAAATTATCTATAAACTGATTACGACGGGTACTGTTAACCGAGGCGATCTATGGCCACTTCCAAGCGTTTAGAGCTATGCATCAGATTTGGATTGTACACAGCGAGAAAAATAGTATGCTTGTAAAATTTTTATTAGTTTAATTTAATTAAAAAAACATATCTAATAAATACAAACTTATTATTGGTTTCATTTTTTTTGTCACATATTCGCATTATTTAATGTAAAATATGTTAATGTATATCCAAATATATATATATATATATATATATAAATATCTAATCTAGGAATCAAAATGTAAATCAGAAAGTATTTAAAATAGTCGTCTTATAACAAATTAAAAAAAAACAATTTAGCGAATGTAAGCATGTACTTATGATATTCCAAAATAAATTGAAACATTAATTTATAATAATAATAAATAAAATACTCGTTTTGTAGTACATTTTTTGAAAATGATTTTTTTGTATAGCTAGTTAAACTTAAATTTGGTCTTAGCTCTCTGATATTTGTAATAGATTCTTTCGCGTAGAGTATGCGGTATATTTTGGATTATATAGCTATAGCTATAAGATACGAGTATAAGTACTAAATCAACTAGTCGTACTCATACTGATACTAATAATCGTAATCGAACAATATCTGCTCCCTGGGCAGATAAGATACTCGGAATGCTTTTCACACTTTCACTCTTAGCACATGATATGATAGGGAGGCGGACCACCAAGTAAGCACGGGGTCTACATCACGAAGCACGCGTTGTAGGGGCATTTAAATTTTATTGCCACTGATGATGCCACCTACACAGTGAATTCCCATAGACACGCACAAATACATGTCGATTCGGAAGGGGGCATCGGGGACATTGGGAGTTTTCGGAAATGCTTAGCACATGTGGCTGAGATTGCAAATTGACATTGTGATTGCCTTTGTTGTCGCCAGCAAATATAAATGATCTAATTTAAATAATTACGCCCACATATTAGATGTCTCTAGATGACATTGTCGCCTTCATTTAACGCCACATTGACATCGAAATAGGCTGGCAAGGACAACCAGAGCTGTTTCGGAATTAACAACTAGAAGGATAATTGTGTTTGAAGAAAACTTGTTTAACAAGCGAACATTTTATTGACAAGATGCCAGCAAAATGGCTAGACAAAAGGTTAAAGAAGGTTGACTTTTATTTGCCAAACATATTCAATATAAGTAAACATAAGTAAAACAAAAATTTGTGAAAAAATTTCATATCATATTTCATTTGAGAAACGCTAGTAGGCCAGGTAAAACTTATTCGCAGCGGAGACGTTTTTAACAATTTTGATTTATTTCGAGCTGATTTATCTGTGTGTCTATTTGTGAATCCTGTTCAAACATGACTGTTTCGTATACAGCAGAAGTTGCTACCTGTCGTCGATTCGGCTGCTTTTGGAAGCTGTTGGGCAGGTAAGCGGAATGCATTTGCCTCTGTATCGGAATCATTGCTAATATCTGCAAGAAACCGTCGCTAGATGGCGTGCAAGCATTTACAAAATAATTTGGGCTGATCTGTTGGTATTTCTGATCGCCTTCTATGCCATGGCTTTGTTGTATCGCATCGTGCTCGATGAACCAAATAAACGGTAACTGATTGATCCTTACTTTGGTCATAATATAATCGCTACCTTAACCTGACCTGTAGCATTTTTGATGATCTTGTGGAATATTGCCGCAGCTACAGTAATCTGATACCACTGTCATTTGTACTTGGTTTCTATGTGGCCATCATTGTGGGGCGCTGGTGGAAGCAGTACATCACGGTGCCCTGGCCAGATCCACTGGCGGTCTATGTCAGCGCCCTGGTGCGTGGCCAGGATGATCATGGACGTCTAATGCGTCGCACCATAATGCGATATGTTTGCCTTTCTCTGACCATGGTGCTGACCATGATATCGCCGGTAATTAAACGACGCTTTCCCACCTACGATTATTTGGTGGAGGCTGGTCTGCTGAACAGGAATGAGGCATTGGTTATAACCAAAATGGACGAGAAGTTTCCAAAATATTACAAGTACTGGATGCCTCTCATGTGGGCATCCAGCATTATGACACGGGCAAGGAAAGAGGGACGCATCTGGGATGATTTCTCGCTAAAGTCTATGATCGATGAGCTAAACAAGTTCCGTGGTGACTGCAATATGCTCACAAACTACGATATGATCAGTGTGCCGCTGGTTTATACTCAGGTGGTCACACTGGCTGTATATACATATTTTCTGGCTGCCATCTTTGGGCATCAGTTCATCAATAAGGTCGAATGCAATGTTGTCAATTATTATTTTCCCATATTTGGCACGCTGGAGTTCTTCTTTTTCGTGGGCTGGCTAAAAGTCGCCGAGACGCTGATTTGTCCATTTGGCGATGATGATGATGACTTTGAGCTAAACTGGGTAATCGATCGCAATCTGCAAGTTAGCTATTTAATTGTGGATGAAATGCACAACGATCATCCCACTCTGGTCAGGGATCAATATTGGGACGAGGTCTTCCCCAACGAGCTGCCCTATGCTGATGAGTCCCAACGTCACGCGCCACCTGAAGCATCCACAGCCAAACTAGACTTGTCAAAAATAACATCCTCTTTGTTACCAAAACAAACAACGCCTTCGTACAGTGAGCTCGATTTCACGGAATTCGATGGCGAGGATGAAGGCGAGGATGGTGGCGGGGATGGTGGCGTGGATGATGGCCACGAGCTGCGCATTAAGTTTGCTTCGCGTCGCTTTGATGTTCATGTCAGCTCCTCGTCCATTTCCTTTATCGATCTCACAAACTTGGAGCCGGATTATTTCCCAGACGAGGGTGAGGAGGAGCAGTTCTTTGAGTTGCCGCCAAGTCGCCAGACAAGCAAGGATGACTTTGATCGCCTGAAAGAAGAGCGAGAACGCGAACGCCACGCCAGGCAATTGCAGCACGCAGCTATGACCTTTGACCTGCTCAAAGGCGAACTAACCAATCCTTCAGAATCTGAACAGATTTTACCAGGCAGCTCCCCAAAGAGTACAGCAGCACCAAGCGAATTAACAAACAAATCCTCTAAAAAGGATAACGAAGTGCAAACAAACAAAAGTTATATTCAGGACAACAAGTAAAAAAAACATTCCATTAAAGCTGCAAAGGCCAAAACAAAAAGAAACAGATAATCGAGTAATAGAAACTGTTGGAAATGTTACCTGTAATAAATATAATAAATAAACAAATTACGTTAACTTCACCGACATTTGCTGTAAATTTGGGGGAAGTTTTTGGTCGGACAATAAATCAAATAAATCCTGTCAAAAACTAAATACGAGTAAAATGTGCTTCATTGGATTAACAATTTGGCAGGGTATCCATTCCCTCGTATGTCAATTAAATATTTTCAAACTTCAAAATCAACTGAAGTAGCCGCTTTTAATTTTTACTTAGATTGAAATCATTTGGTTTTTTGTCGACTTGTATCCAGCTCAATCATGACTGTAACATACACGGCTAACGTGAGCACATCGAGAATTTTGAGCAATTTTTTACGATTGTTATTCAGGTATTGTTATTTTCATTTCCGATATGACTAAATAAACTAATAAAAAAATCGTTTTCCTTTTACAGATGGCGTGGCAGTATTTACAAACTGGTCTGGGTGGATTTGATCGTTTTTCTTAGTCTATATTTTATACTGGCTATCACTTATAGACATTTCATGAATGATGCAGCACGCAAGTAAGTCGTTACCAAAATTTATGATCACATCATGCCCTGCTATAACCAATCCTAGGGTATTTGAGTCGCTGGTGTTCTATTGTTCCATGCATGCCAATCTGATTCCGTTATCATTTGTGCTGGGCTTCTATGTTAGCATTGTTATGACGCGCTGGTGGGAGCAATACACCACAATTCCATGGCCAGATTCGGTTGCCACACTCGTCAGCTCCAGTGTGCATGGCTTCGATGATCGTGCTCGGGCCATGCGACGCACAATCCTTCGATATGTGTGCCTGTGTCAATTGATTGTCTTCACAATGATATCGCCAAGAGTTAAGAAGCGTTTCCCCACCTATGACCAGATCATCGAAGCGGGTCTACTGCAGGAAAACGAAAAGAATATAATTGCGACCTTGGATCTGGCATTTCCACACTATCCCAAACACTGGATGCCCATCGTCTGGGCCGCCAGCATTGTGATGCGGGCTCGGAAGGAGAATAAGATACGCGATGATTATGCGGTCAAATCGATTATCGACGAACTGAACCACTTTCGTGGTCAATGCGGATTTCTGCTGTATTACGACTGGGTCAGTGTGCCTCTGGTTTACACACAGGTGGTTACACTGGCAACCTACACGTTCTTCCTGTGCAGCGTCATTGGCCAGCAGTGGATTGAGAATCCGAGGAGTCGCACAGCCACAAATAAAATAGATCAATACTTTCCAATTATGACGGTTCTGCAGTTCTTCTTCTAGATGGGCTGGCTGAAGGTAGCCGAGTCTCTAATCAATCCCTTCGGCGAAGATGATGAAGATTTCGAGGTGAACTGCAGAAGCATTGCTTTTGGTGTAGTCTAAAATTTACAAGTTGGTTTGCAGCTCAACTGGATGATCGATCGCAATCTGACTGTGTCTTATTTGATTGTAGATGAGATGCATCAGGATCATCCGGAACTGCTCAAGGATCAATACTGGGATGAAGTGTTGCCCAATGAGCTACCATATGCCGATGAATCGAAGCGTCAGGGTCACCCAGAAGCATCCACAGCCAAAATGGTTGTATCGAAAACACCTTTCGGGGAGGTACGACAAAACAATAGTTTTATATCCTGAGCATGTTTTCCGGTAGATCGTACATGATATCATATTGAATTTGACATATTTTTAGCACTACTACAGAACATGCAACTGTTGGTGAAAAACAAATGTACAAAGTTGTAATGAGCAAATGTTCTTTTTTTAAGAAAACTAATTTTTTTCAGTAGAGTAAAATGATTGAAAATGTTGTGCAACGCAGTGGCTCAACTAGCACCTTTATTACATGGTCCACCTCCGAAATAATACGCATGCGCAACCCAAAAATGTACAATTCTCGCTTAACCTTCCGCGAGATCAACTCTACCTACAAAATGAAATCAGTCAATGAAACAGCGAGTGCAGCAAACTGTAAGTGGCTGGACATAAGATTAAATATGCTAAGGACAACTAATACAAGCTGCAAAACACACAATTGCAGTGAACTTGGAGGAGTTAATCGAGCAGCGCCATCACGAGAGGAGCGAGCGATTGCGTCACCGATTCCTTAATATGCGCACCAATCAGAGACCTTCTTCATCCAGACGTTATATAGTAACGGTATTACGTCCCCCATCACCACGCAGTAGTAACCTCGGTTCACAACCCATATCGGAGGGAGAAGAGGGAGAAGGATGGGAGCCAGAAAAGTCTGAAGTTCCCAATAATAAGCCAGATAAATATGAATAGTAAATCATTTTAATGAAATATTATTATACAACTTAATTATAATTATATGTTTTATGTGCTAAGATTTATTTATTTAATTTTCAAATAAAAATTATACAGACTACTGTCATTTTCCACATTTCTGTAAAATGCACATTCTTTGAGTTGTGTAAAAGCCTCAAAATGCATTTCTGTAACATGTTTGGATTCTCAATTCAGTGACAAAAATTGGTATTGATGGTTAAAGCACTTTTTTGTTAATCATTTATAAACAACAACAGTATGTGGTTGATGCTGAAAACTTCAGATATTGAGGGAAAAAAACATAATTTTTTATTGTTTGCATTATCATAACTGAACATCAAAAAATCTGACACGACGCGTGCTGTTATTTTCATTTTTCATTTATTCTTAAATTTTTTTGCAATTGACAGGCTTTTTCAGCCTCGGCGGAAATTCGTAAAGGCACCAGATGTGCGGACAGGCGGCTAAGGGGGCGTGGCGGAAAAAATTTAATAAATTGTAATGTCAGTCGCTATTTATGAAAGTTTCAAAATTGTATTACTTTTAATGCGCGCTTGTAATGTGGTTTAATGCGGTTCGATTCAGTTCGCCATTTAACTCATTTGGGTGTTGACTTGTTGTTGATTTTTATATTTTTATATTTTTGTGTTTTTATTTGCTCTTTTTTTTCCCCCAATGTATGTATGTATGTACGATCACACGTACATATAACCGTGGCAATCAGTCAATTTTTAATAATTGCACTGCGATATGTATGTTGTCAGTTGACCACAGACGAAAACGACAAAAATACAATTCCCATAGCTGACTACAAATTGATCTATTCACTCTCAAATATGCATACTTAAAATTTTTAATTATATATTGATGTTCAACTTTTTAAATTAATTTTTTGAAGAGCAAACGATTTTTTTTTTAAATTATATTTGCAATATGTATAGTTTTTTAATATAACAATTAATTTTGAGTTTTTCTTTTATTTTAAATGTACT
The DNA here is from genome assembly GCA_035042345.1 of Drosophila fungiperda. Classification (NCBI taxonomy): domain Eukaryota; kingdom Metazoa; phylum Arthropoda; class Insecta; order Diptera; family Drosophilidae; genus Drosophila; species Drosophila fungiperda. The sequence goes on from JAWNLM010000021.1 coordinate 2,282,684, forward strand.
ATCTTAATTTTAATCAATTAGTAGTAGAAACTGAAAGGATTGCAATTCTAATTTTATAAACTTTCAATTATATTTATTTATATTTATATTTTTACATTTACATTACATATTGTTTTACTTATTGAAGCTGAGTCTTAAGCTTGGAAAAATATGAATAGTAAGAATAAAATACTTATCAAAAAGTATTTAGCAAATTAATGTAATTAGTAAATTTTTTTTACTGTTACTTGCTGGGTCCGTTGTTGCAAGTACCCCTCGATTTGATGGGGCTTTGGCTGAGAGAGCATACATATTTTTCATATTTGCGCATGGCGTAGTTGTGTTTTGTGCATGTCCTGTGGCTGTGCTGATTGATGACATGGTAGCCACTTGGCAACAAGCGACTGAGGATTGCATATCCTGAAGGATGAAGAGGAGCTGATGCGGGAGGGACAGCTTTTGGTGTCAAACAAAAAAGGGGTTAATTTAATTTCGCGCACGAACGCATTTGTCCATAATTGGCAATTAGCACTGGCCATTGGCCTAGCCAGCAACATGGCAGACACACTCTCACTCATACACACTCAAACACACTCATACACACTCATACACACACTTGCAGCAACTTACAGCGCGGTCAGCGTTTGCATTTTGCATTTGGCCAATGGCAACAAATATTTGCCCGTGTTCGTATTATGAATGCTGCGTCCTTTAACGGTTTGTGTTTGTATTGATCTTTTTTTTGTGAGCGTTTTTTTAAAAATGTATCGAATTATTGGGGCGTTGAAACAAAATAAAATCATCGACTCTCATCGCGGAATATCGAATATTTATTGCCTGATTGCAGCTGCTGTTCGGCCACGTTAATTGCAACAGCCATGCAAAATTCGCATAATGGCCATCGCAATGACTTCATCTCGATTTTCACACCATTCGTCGATTTCGGTAATTTGATGACACCTCTGGGAGGGCACATTTTACCTTACTTTTTACAACACAGTCGGGGTATTTTCGAAACTAGCAGAAGTAAACAACAAGTCAAAATAGATTAAGAAAAATTTGTAGATATACTATTTATCAGATACTGAACACGTGCGAAGCTCGCAGCAAAATATTCTCAAGAGCTTTCCTCGACTTAAATTTGATATGTTAGAAATTCGTTTCTTTTCAAGTTCTCGTTTCGCATTTTGTATATCTAAGATAAATCAGTTTACAGCGCAGTTGAGTGTCATTCAAATAAAACTTAACCCTAAACAGGCCCGGTTTGTTTCCAATCCGGGTTTGTGAAAAGCGCATTAGTCGCTGGCTGTGACACGGCTGGACATTATCGTAAGCATCTTTGACGTTTATCCTGGCTAATGCTAATGTCCTTTCGCTCCATCTCAGCTGATCTCTCTCTCTCTCTCTCTCTAGCACTCACATTCTGCTATTGGTTACCTTTTCTGGACAGGCGATTGTGTTGTTAGAAGGCTAATTATGTGACAGCCTATTAGCAACTCGATAAATATGTGCCCAGCGGAGAGTTGCCCGGCAAATAGACCCATTCCAATAAAGTTACACTTTTTTTTTGCATGCGAAAAGTTTGCTTTGTGGCGCCGACCCCACCTTAAGAACTCCTTGTTCGTTTTGGGCCTCATTCATTAGATATGCGAACCCTGCTCCCGGGCTGATTATGACAAAGCACTTTTACCCAATTGGGTAAATTAGGTGGAAACTGAAAACTAAATGAAACGGAACTCGGCAAACGCCCACTTTTGCCCGGTCGCCCGTCGCTCTAATTTCGAGAGACAGAAAAAACAGAGAGCCGCAACAACTGAAAAAAAAACAAAAAATAAAAAAACGACAAAAATACCGTTACTCTCTGACGTTTTTTGCCGTGCAACATCAGAGCTCGGCACTGGGACCACCCCTTAAAAGTAGCAATTATTCTGCATTAACAAAAGGGTTTAACATTTGGCGTTTTAGCCAATTTCAACCGAGGCGACGTCCGGCAACGTTTAACAACAACAAGCCGCACATTATGGGGCGTATACTGAAGAGGAGGGAGGGGGATGCGTTGTGTGTGTGTTGGTTTTGTTGGCAATGGGATATTTGTCCCGAAGGCTTGTATGCCTTGTAATTCATTCGTTACGTTGACGTTCGGCTTTTTTTTTATTTGTGTTAGTAGTGCGGTCGCAGCGACGACGATAAATTGTTGTAATTAATTTTTATTTAACTGTGAAAATGGAGAATTTTTGTTATGTTCTTTGGTTGTTGTTGTTGTTTTTATTGTTGTGCACATCCAGAATTGGCTTAAAATGTAAATTATTATTGCGGTCAGGGAATTCTGTGCGTCATGTTGTGGAGGCAAAAGCCAGAGAAGGATTGTGTTCAGATTTTGGTTCACGGAACGTTTATTCTGTCTATTAATTAAGCTGCACGCGTATGTGTGTATGTGTGTATCCACGTGCCCCATCCGGCTTAGGGTTGCTCGTAAGTGATAATTACAAGTTGGCAACTTTTTCAGTCAATTGTCACAATTATAGGGCAGCACACAGTCGAGGGCGGGGCAGTCTGTGTCCCAAAAGTAATTACAATTACAGAAGACAAAAGGCAACACATCAAAATGAAATTGCAGTCACAAGTTTTTTATTAGTTTGTGGGGAGTGGAAAGTGTTTGAAGCAGTTTGTTTGCCAAATTTATCAAATACAAACGCATTTCTAATACTACACTTTATTTGGTCCACAAAAGTTTAACGCTTGAATCCTTTAATTTAAAACAGCTAGAATTGTCCCGCTCTCCTTCCCACGCTGGGCAAACTTTTCTCCAAGTATTACCAATAAAATTGATGGAGAAATAGTCGGAAACTATTTGGTCGTAGATAAAAAAAACTTTCTGCCCAAGAAATTGTTGGACGACAACAACAAATTCCAACTGGCAATGGCTTGGCTTACTTATATTAAAATTCCGAAAAAGCTAAAGGAAAAACAATAGCGAACAGTAGAAAAGCAAGCACCAAATGAGTGCAAGTGAACTAAAAGTGAAGCTAACTGAAAACTGAACTGTAAACGATTTTTGAGCATCCAAAAAAGGGGTTCATATTTTAAGTAAGTGTTTGGCTTGAGCCCTGCAGTGCCACAAAAGGGATCCAAAACCCCTTGCATACAACTTTATGCCAAGCTGAAGAGTTTGGAAAGTATGAAACTACAACGCACTGGAATGCTGCTGTGGAAGCTGCAGTAGCTGCAGGAGTGGCAAGACCATCCGCTTGGGGCCAAAATGAATGAATAAATGAATGAATGGATAACTGCATGAGTAAGAGTTTGGCAGCCCTTAAGTTGTCGAACTAGAATGGAATTCATAATTGCTGCAGCTCTGTGTATTCCGCATGGGGCGCACAGGAATAACTTACAGATATAAATAAAAATATAAATTTAATATTTTTTCTAATATCAGCACTTTAATGCTGCTAAAGACGAAGATGTAAATTTAACTTAAAAAGACTTTAATTATGTTTTTGAATGCACAAAACTTGAATTTTTGGTTATGTTAATTTTACTTTTGAGCTGCCAACACAGATTAAGTTGCTTTATTAAATTGTCAATTAAGTTGGCAATTATTAGTTTATTGTTAATAGTTATGCTTCTAAGTGAGCTTTAATTAAAGCAATTTAAGTGACATTCTCGTATATTTAGCTATGCATGCATTTTGTATTCGAATTATCGTTGGCTTAACAATAAATTTCTGTTTGAAAATAATTCTTCATCTTTTGCTTGGGCACAACTTAAGATTATATAATTACATAACTTATTGGAGGCCTTATCTTCATTTATATTTCAAGCTTGCTGTTAATTTAAAAAAAAAACTTTACACAAATTTTAGGGCAATCATTGACACATTTGGCAAGACGGCGCCAAAGTTGCCAGAAAGACGCTCTCAAAAAATAAAATCAAATAAAAAGCAATCAAAGTTTGGAACAGTTTGAAACAGGTGTTTTGCCAAAGCATATACCGCTCATACATTGGTAAATCAGATGCCGCAACATACCCTCCCCACCCGTCCCGCCATATTGCCTTGGTGGTACACCATTCAAGCGAAAACACGCACAACTTTTAGTTACTTGTAATTAGCTTTTCTTGTTCGATTCGGTGGCAGCCACAACTTGAACCACACAGCTCGAAAAGCGACAGTTCCTAAAACGCTTAACACGCAGGCCATATCCAAACTGAAACAACCACCCCCGTACCCCGCAGTGATCCCTTGCCCTTTGCTTCTACACTTGTAGCACCACATTTTGCGTGCCTCGGCAGCTAGCAAAATTTGTTCTTACGCTCTGAAAGATTTAACTTTTTGATTGAGAAAACATCATTAACGCACGTAAAAGTCCAACTATTTACGGGTGTGCCTCTGTGTTTGTGTATGAGTGTGTATGTGTGTATGTGTGTATGTGCGTGCGATTGTGTGTGTGATTGTGCGGGTGTGTGCGTGTGTGTGCGAAGCTGGTGCCTAGGTTAAAAGTTTTGGTTTTTCTGGTGCTAAAAATCAAATAGGGGAAAGCATTGCTAAGCAGGAGGATGTTGCAAGAAACTTTCTAATCACATTTACCGCAATTACTAACAAGGTTTTTTGTTGACTGCGGTGGGTATTTTGGCTGGTGTTGTTGCCAACCTGGCTTGCTTGGCTTTTATTTGGTCTAAATGTGGGTAGGTTGGATGTGTTATTTGAGTTTTTTTTCGGTATACGTACGTAGTACAAGGCAAATTAAATAATTTAATTAATTATACAATTTTTGCTTTCAATTTACGTCGCATTTTCTAGTTAGCCTAAAAGTAATCAAGCGTGGCAATTGAGCAACATCAGCCTTTGATTAAAAAACACATTAATTATGAAAAGTGGTAGAATTTGAGCAGAAGCTAATGAGTAAATTGGGAATATTAAATTAAAAATAACATGAAATATGTTGCTTTAGAAGAATTTAAAGCTGGCTACAGCCTCATACTCGTGTTGTGACTGAACCACGAATCAAGAACAACCCCTATTTGTAATGTGTAGTGAAAAATAGTGCATAATCAATTAAACCCTATCGTTAGGGCCAGGCCACAAACAAAAGTGAATTCTCCCTCCATTTATCTCTAGCCCTAAACATTTAAATCAAGCTAATTCAAGCGTTGCGAATTGAAAATGCATTATCTGGTTCTATGCAGGAGATCTTTCACATGCTCCATCAAAGTCAGCCCTTCTGCTACCTGAATGCCAAATTATTTATATCGCACTTAAATTGCCAATAAATAGAAATTTAGATCCTTTGTTTGATGGCAACCCAAAAGGGTAAAAGATGTCGTCAACGGCTGCCATCAACGCAATTTATAATTTCTTATAGAGTCGGCCAAGCGTAAAGTCGTTGATCGAGCCGCTCCCTTCTTATAAGTAGGTACTCATCTCATGCCTCCTAAGTAAATAACAATTGAGTATGCGAAAGATAAAGATGAAATACTCCAAAAGGCAACATTCTTAATCTTTAAGCAATTAATGCCAGAACGCTAATGATAGGGGCGGGTTTTAGGCGAACAGGCTGCAAAAAATAACAATGATAATCCCAAAATATGAAGGAAAGTACTTCGTACTTTCTTAGGAGAAGAGATACTCGCAGTTGGGCATTAAATGAAGACTGGGTCGCTAAACAAGTGACCGGGATTATGGCCAAATCGAAAAGTTCCAAAACAATTTAAATGCCACGACGGACTGCCAGATGTGTCGCCTCCATCCAAAGGCCCGGCCCGGCTCCACTCTCTGTTTACTTGCGGCTCTGTTTATTGGGGGAGGGAACGCTACGCTTAACAATATTTCAAGCGCCAAAGTTTTCTTACGGTTTTGTACACCACACAATATGCCGTATAAAAAAAGAAAAATAAATAAAGAAAATGTAGCTCAACAAAAAGGAAACTCTACGAGCTCAATGTGTATGAGAAAATTCTGGCAAACTCCTACGAGGACTAGTTCGTCTTGGTTTGCCAAAGCACTCGGCAGGAACAGCAAATGGCAGCAGAACACACATACACAAAGGGTGTCCACATTCCCTTAATTGTTATATTGGAAAAATAATTGGAACTTGCTATTAAAAATAGTGCAATTCATAAATTGAAGAAAGTATATTATTATTATTATTATATTCGAATTGCTATTTAATTTGAAAACACAATTTAAGGCATTTTATTATCAATATTCCTTAGAATACATCAATTTAATTACTGAAAATATATTCTGGAAATAATGCAACTATATACGACTTGCATTTATAGAGTATTTTAAGGTGGACTTCGCTCTGTTAGTACTTGATATACAATGCATAGACTCGCACCCATATTCATGCACTCAGTAACAAACTCATATACACTCACACGCCATTCACATATTCGTCAGCAGAGCCAAAAAAACGAAGGAAAGGAAGGAAAAAAATTTGTTCGCTTCGTTTTCTGCTTGAATTACAAATTGCAACATCAAAAGTTTGACGTTCTTCGTTCGGTCTGGAACTCCCCGCAGCTTGTCTTGGTCTCCTCTGCAGGCTCGACTTGGATAGCTTTTGTCGTTAACAATGCTTTTCGGTTTTGCTCCGTGTTGCTCCTATTTCTAGTTCCCAACACCCAGCTCCCAGCTCCCAGCTCGCAGTTGCCATTGCTGTTAGCTGTTGCTGTTGCCAAAAGGAAAGCAATTTTCTAGCAATATGTTCTACGTATTAGAATTTTGTTTACACTCGAAATGGAAATATGTTGTGCAATGCAACTTGTAGATGATTGTGCGTGTGTGTGTGTGTGTGAGGGTGTGTGTCGCTCATTTGTTTACTTTGAAATCGAGTTGTCAAACAAAACTTCCCACACGATTTTGGCATTTCCAAATGAATTTGCAAGGCATAAATGCTGCCAAAAAGTTGTGGCCATACTTACAATCTATTGCTATCTCCATTTATGCCCCCACCCACTAGATCAGCCCAGTGCCACCCAACAATATGCCCCTTCGGTCATATGCTAATTACTTTCGACAGCAGCTGTTGTAATAATTCAGCCATAAACTGCTCAATGTATACACTAAAAATTATGCATAATTATTTCAAAGCATTTTCATTAATTAGCCGACGATGTTTTTGCTGCCTCTGTTGCTTCAGCTGTTGTGGTTAGTGTTGCTGTTACTGCTGCTGTTGCTGCTGTTGCTGTTGCTGTTGCTGATGTTGCTGTTGCTGCTGTTGCAGCCGTCGCTTTCTGTCGCTTTTTCGCTGTGAGTGCTCAATGTAGGTCGTTAGGTGGCGCCACCGCACAGATTTCGACAATTTAACACCTTCATTATTAATTGAAGATGGACTTAAACCTTGTATAACACCCATGCCAACATTCACACCCACTCCCACTTCCACACACACACCTCCCCTCCACTTGAACCATCGTCATCGCCAGGCACTTCAGGCTTTTATTATAGCGCACAATTTACGCCAAGTTAAACAGGATAAAAATTTTTACGCTTTGGCAAAACTTTGCGCTGAAAGCTTCGCCAACTTTTGGAATATTAATGATGATTTGCTGCAAAGGGAGAAAGACGCTCGGATTTTTATAGAATAATATTACCATACCGGACACGGGTATACCAACTATAAGATGCAGTTGCGAAACTTGAATCGAATTTACAAAGTGGAAATAATAAATGAACTTCGAACCATTAAATATCTTCTCCAAAAATAGGCAAAACTAAGTTTAACTTATTTGATTTATAGTAAACCTAACTCTGCTTTTTTTTAAACTAATTTTTGGTTTTCTAAATAAGTTATAAATTGCCATCTAAACTCCAATAAAAGTTATAATAATTATACAAATAGAAGAGTATTTTATTAAGTGCTTTAAGTGCGGCTGCTTCCTGATTGTTTTTTGTTATATTTTCGGCGTCGTTGTTATTGCTGCTGTGTGGTTGCTGCTGTTGCTGTGTGGTTGCTGTTGTTGCTGATGCTGCACATGGAAAAATGAGTAAGGAAAATTGTTAAGGAGTTTTTGCTTCGCATTGGCCCATGGCTTATTAATGCAGTTCGCCGCTGGAAGCTCACAGGCTGGAGGCTCGCTCGCCGATTGCCATTTGCCTTTTAGTGCTCATATTTGGGTTCAACAGGGCATAAGATTGCTAGAGATTTATGCTGATATACTCGACCACTTATATTGTATAGCAAATTCGAGAGTTCCTAATTGCCATCAAGGGTCAGACGTTGGCAGCTATTGCTGTTGTCCTAATTGTGTGAGAGTGAAAAAGAGGACCAAAGAGCTGGTTTAATTGATTGGGTGGCTCTTAAAATGATGGATGCTTCATTTGTTGCTCAGTTGTTCGCCAGCAGCTTGTCATTTGTTTCCTCAAATGATGCAGTTGCCGATGGAGCTGAAATTATTGGCTTACCGATTATTCAACTTAATTAGAGGAAGTTGAATAGGTCAAACGATGTCTGAATACTTTTGTTGGTTTAAGTCATCATTGCAGCTAAAAATTAACTCGACTTTAGACTTGGTTTAAGCTGAGTTGAGTTAAGTTGAAAGCCAATTCAGACTTTAATAGGTTTCTATAACTTCAATCAGAAATGAGAAATTCTTTTAGACACGATATTTCTTAAAAGTATATTTAGGAATGTTATTTACTAAAACAGATATTAAATTATTAAGTTTAATTTGTTTTATTTATTTGTTATATTTTTTTATTTGTTAAATTTATGCATTAGTATAAAGTGTATAAGTAACAATTAAATAAAAGAATTTTCGTTGTTAAATAAATCGTTTTTACTTAAATTAAAGTAGTTCAGAATATATATTAAAATGTATTACCTTTTTTCTTTTTCTTTTTTGATAGATGGTGTTGAAATCTGACAATTAAGAGGAACACTTAAGTAGTCAAGTTGGGAAGCAAGACATTTGCCATTTGCCTGCATCCTGTCGATGCTCTGTGCTCCTCCACTCTGCACACATGCGACAATGCATGACATATAGCGTGTTGTATGTTGTATGTTGTGTGTTGTTGGTGGACGTTTGAGACGAGTGTCTGTGATTGCTATTGAGTTTTGAGTTGACGGGGCGTGTATTGGTGGCAGCAGCAGAACCAGCAGCAGCATCAGCAGCACCAACTGCAACAGCGAAATCAAATTTCAAGCGCGCACTTTGCGAAATCAAATACAGCGTCGGACAGACGGACGGAGAGACTGGGCGGGGATGGGATGGGACAGATGCCATGGGCATGGCTCAAAGTATGAAGTATTTGCCAAAATACAGCAGAAGAGAGAGAGAGGAGGGAAAGCAAAGCAACCGAAATGGGCACAATGCAGAGCAAAGCGCAAAAGAAGTCGACAGCAAGAAATGCTCGTGAATGGAATTTTCTTGCATTGTAAAAAAGAAAAGGAAACGAGAGAAATTTCGATTTCGGGGCGAGCCAAGTGCCAGATGATTGAAGTAAGCTGCTGCGTGTCATTCTGTACTCTTCTCTTTTCCTCCCTCTCTCTCTCTCTCTTCCTCTCTATCTCACTAACTCTATGGTTGCCTCGTCTGGGCCATGTCCTCTTCACTCCCTGGACCCCTGGGGTCTGCCAAAGTACTGGTTGCTGGCCAAAGGCAACTTACATGTTTGCTAACAAACAAAAGCACACATCAGGAGCAGGAGTCGCGCCAGGAGACACATACGCACACACACACACACTCTCACACACACTCTCACACACACATTTACTTATATACATTCAATATAAGCGCAAACAACGCTGGAAAGCAAAGCAAATAGAAAAATTTGCTGCAGCTCGAGAGGACGAAGGACAAACGTCGACGATGTTTGACATATTTGCTTTGACAGTTCCAAGTGCACATTTTAGCTGCTGCTGCTGCTGCTGCTGCTGCTTTCCCTGCATCATCTTCTACTTCTCCTGCATCGTCTTCTCCGACATCCTTTTGCCGTTCTGTGTGCCTTTTTCTGCATTGCAAATGCTTCTTGGTCCTCGCTAGCTGATATGAAAATGGCCACTTAAATAGCCAGAGGGTATATCCCGTCTGGCAAACCTCCACTCCTTGCCCATGCCTCATGTCGGATGCCGTCTGATGTCGTCTGTTGTCAGTTGACTGCCTTCAGCATTTGCGTCTAATAAATATTAATGCAAATTAATCCAATTAAACTGGCGTCAAAATTGTAAAAGACCTTATGATAAATATGACTGTACCCCCAGAACATATATGAATACCTATTGGATATTGCATGTGCAGTTGTGGTGGTTGCTCTGTGCTAATTTGGCAGATGTTGCAGGGTGGCTTTGTTGTTATCCACCACCCCTCCAGCAGCAAACAACAACAACAACAACAAGCGATACAGGCAGACACACACAACACACAACAAATACCCTTGGGATTGTCTTAATCAAATTTATGAAACGCTAATGAGCAAAGTCGCCAAGGAATGAGATGTGTACAAATGCAGTCCGTCCAGTTAATCAAAGCAGAGCAACTGTGGAGAGAATGACTGAGAGAGACGGAGAGAGAGAAAGAGATGGAGAGAGAGATTATAGCCATATAATACCCCAAACAGGAGCTTAGCACTACGGTAAATAAGTAGCGGGGCTTTCGGGGGCTGTAATATGTCAAAGTATCAGAATTAAAACAGAAACACTTTGGGGAATTGTTTGACACACAGTGAAATGAGTTTGATTAGGTGCGGGTGCTTTGTTAAAAGCGGAAAACATTTCTGTCAATCATAATTAAAAAAAGAGAAAAATCAAACAAAAATTAAATCTAAACAAATATGCTACTCTTAAGGCTACTTTAATTAGCTAAAGCAATTCTATCACAAACAAAGCATTCTAAGAAGTAGCTTCTGTCAATTTACATATAACAAAGTCTCTATGAAGCATTTTGGCCTTTTTCAAAGAACCCAAGAAATTTGTGGCTTATATTAGCAACTGGGATAAAATAATAATGAAAATCTCCCCGCTGAACGTAATTAAATCTGACCATAAATAACTTAATATTTCACAAAATGAATAGAGTTACATTAATTAAATGCAAAAAATAATCGATTGAAATTTGTTACCCAGAAGATGTAGAGGCAATTATTTCCCATTAAATTGATGGTATGCTATTTATTTCAAATACTTAATAGTAATGAGACCGAAGAGAATTAATAATAATACAAATTAAAGCCATATTATAAATGTAATGTTTATCTTCCAATTAAATTCATAGTCTTAAGCTATGAGGAATAATTTGGTTTAATGTCGAACAAATTGAAGTTGTGAAATTGAAATGAAGGGAATTATTAGTCCAAGTCTTCATAAAAGAGACTATAATGCAAAACAATTTTCCAACTAAAGCGATTCCCCCAAGGCAACCCCATAAAAACCGTTAACAATAATACTTATCACGCTCCACACTCCGGCACCTTTAGCACCGACTTCAACCAGCACATCTAAGCCAGCTCCTGGTCGTAGTCCAGACTGCTCTCGACTCGGCTTTCTTCCTGCAGCAAATGACAAACTTTGTGCGATTCGCACTGTATTCGAATTTAACTCGTTAACAAACCATAAAGTGAAATTTATGTTTGCTACGTGTGAACGTCACTGGAACCCCAAACTCAAACCCAAACCAAGAGCCCCCAATCCGAATCCGAATCCAAAACCTTCTCCGTCTCCGTCTCCGTCCCTCAGCAGCATCCACGTCGACCTGCAATCTGAGAGCTCAAACAGTTAGCTTGGCCTTTTTATTTAGAAGTTATCATTAAACTTGACGTTGTGCAGTTTGACTTTGAAGTTGTATCATCGTCTGCATGCGAATGGAAATTCCGCACAACTGTATCCAATGCCATGGAAAACGAAAGGATATGCCAGACACCGACTGGCTGACAGATATGTTCGCTCCTTTGGCTGCATTTGACGCTTTGACTACGTCATTGCACGCCTGTAATAAGTGGGCGGGGCTGTGGGGGGTTGGGATGGATAGGTGGGGGATTTTAGGTCATACTACACGCTGTAGCCATATGCATGACTATAACTGATATTTTACGTGCTCCAACTATTTGAACACATGGATCCGGCAACTGCCCCCCTCCCCCATCCATACTGTAAATGTGTGTGTAATGATTCGGTATATATTTTATGTCCTTGGGTAACATAAATTGAATTTCACAAAATTGTTGAAGCATAAAACCTGCTTGAAGTGAATTTTAGCCAGCTCATTCTCGTATTCTCACAGACTTTCGTATAAAATAATGCCCTTTTTGCTTGTCATTCTCTCGTTGCTTCTCTACGCGATTCGAACTTGTGCGTCTTTTAGAGCTATTGAACAATTTACTCGACCACAGGCAACACAAACACACACACACACACACACACTCTGAAATAGCAACAAAATGTTGCCAACTCACACAACATGCAACAACACAAAGAACAACAGCAAGAAGCTAATTTACAAGGCGTTTTGTGTTTAGGCCATTGAGCTAACAAAAATTGACGTCTAAGTCATGTGACCTCCTCGTGTTGTCTGTGTCCTAAGTCCCGTTTGGCGCATCCGCCATTTGCCGCCCATTGAACGCCACCCACCCGGATTGCCGCCCGGCGCCCGGTGCCATTTGCCGTGGCAATCGCCGCTTCCGCATCAATGCGTCAATTTGATACGCTTCGAGGCGACGGTTGCATACAAAGTGATATGGCAAAACAACAGGATACACACACGCACACACATTCACACACACACACACACACACTGAAACCACAACATTTGCTGAGCACACAAACAAATGTTTTTATTTTTATTTAGTTTTATTTTATTAAATTTTTTTGTTAAGTCACTTTTCACGACATGCTCGTTTCTTGGCAATTAACTATCAAAAACACCAACAGGAAATAAAACATTAAACGGAACAAAGAGCGACAAAGAGGAAGAGAGTAAGAGTGAGAGTGAAAGAGAGCGGCAAATAGTGTGTATAGGAAAGTTAGATATAAACAGGATAAAACGAAAGCTAAAATAAAATGTTGTTTAATTAGAAAAGTCCTTGCCGTTAAGATCAACACGGCTTTATTACAAAGTCTGTTAAACAGAAGTTTAACTTTTAGTTTGCTATTGCTTGTATCGAAAATGAAATTGGTGTACTATAAATAGGGGTATTCAAAATTAATTCTTCCTGGAATTGAACTATTGTTCATTCTCAGCTTAGTCACTTTAGAATTTGATAAGATATTCATAATGTTGCGCCATTTATTGAATAACTTTAAACGAATATCAAATTTAACATATATTTAAATTTTAATGCAAATATCTCAAAAAAGTTTTGACCATTGTAATCGTTATGGTCTGCAATAAGGAAATAAATATATCTGTTGCCCTCTGAGAAATAAATCATTGTTGTTTCATTAAATAAGATTATTTATTTATTTTAAGCTAATGCTGTAATATATTAATCCAAGAACTATGCTATATATGTGTGACCCACTTGATAGAGTTGCCAACTGTCCAATCATGCCATGCTCATTACTCATACGCCTCGTTGTTCATGAACATAAATACGCTTCCATTCGATCGAATGGGCTAAATGTCGAAAATCATGGCGCTGATTTAATTTGCTTTACAGCACTGTTTTCTAAATGTAAGAAAGCAGCGATGAAAACTACTACAACGTCGACGTGGCAGAGGAGAGGATGAAGTGAAAGACGAAGACGTTAACCAGCTCAATGTGTGTGTGTGTGTGTGTGAGACAGCCACGCCCACATCGCACGTCGCAACGTTTGCAAATTGTTGGCTGTTGGCTGAACAAGGAAATGGAGGGCGGTGCGGTTTTAACGACGGGAAGTTGCTTCATCATGACGTCAACTACACTTCAAAGACGAAGCAAAAGGAGCATGAAAGTTAACCGAGGGTTGAACTTAGAGCAACTCCAAGGTCAGAGACGCAGGAGGGGGGGGGAGAGGGTGTGCGATGGGTGGGCTGATAGCTTGTGGCAATGGCATTGGCATATGAAGAGAAGTGCATCTAATTGACACTTGAGTGCTGCTCAAGGAGGTTGCGAATCCTTTGGAATGTCGCTGCCTGTGAATGGGTACGGCCTCAAATTGTAATTGCCATTGGCCATTAAACGTTTCCGGGACCGGAGAGGCCTGTAAGGGGGGAAAGTGGAAGTAACACTTGCCGGCACACACACGCACTTAAACTTTTATGGGGCACAATTTACGTGCGATGCCACTTGGCAACAAAACAACAAAATGGCCTTAAGCAGATGCCCAGACAATCTTCCAAAACCAGCACCACAATTCATCAAATGACCAACGTTGTCAAAGTCATCTTAATGGTGTAGTGGGTAGGAGAGGGGAGGGTCGGGGATTTGAGTGGTTGAGGTTGTCTCAGGGTTATGTTTGGTGTTTTCAAGCAGAAAAGGGGCAGCAAATGAGGTGAATAATTTTGTAAGCAAATGAGCAGATTACAATCCGAAAATGGTACAAGACATTGACCAGAATTTGACCCATCATATTTCTGAGAACCTCCTTCACTTCCCCTCGACCAACACTATTATTTTGCCTCGAACACAAAGAAAACCTTATTGTTGTTTTTGTTGTTGTTTTTGTTGTTTGTCGTTGTTTGCGCTTGTCAAACCAATAAATGTAAAATTTTCTTTAAGTACATATCAAAAAGGATCATAAAATAGACCAATAAATATTGTACGCTGAGGAAAACAAGGGGCGAAGAGGCTCCTAACTGCAGCAAAGACACACACACTATATATGTGGTGTGTATGTGTGTGTGTGTGTGTGCGTGGATTTGTGTGTGGCATTGGCATAAAAAGCAGTCATCAACCGCATTGAGTTTTATTGTGCAAATTTCTACTTGAAGCCTACTTGCCACTGCCCCTCGCCATCGCCCCGCTCTACAGCACTACCTCTGCCCACTCCACTTCCGGCGTGGTATAATAGAAGAGACATAAAATAAATAAATATATGCAAATGCGTTCGAGTACGCGGGTTTCCCTGATTGTGTGTGCGTGTGTGTGTGTGTGTAAGCTGTTATTGTATTATTGTTTGCATTGAGTGCTTCAAGGTGCACGCGCTTCATTTAATCCCTATGTGTGTGTGTGTGTGTGTGTAAGTTAGCACAACAATTGAAAATGCATATTAAGTAGCTATCGACACGGGCAATGCTCCAATAGAACCTATGAATTGAAAATTCCACACGCTGCCAACTTACCTGCACTTTAACCCATAAAATGCCTGCAAGCAGACAGATGCTTTAACCCCTAAAAATTAATTTTATTATCATCGTTTGCATCGTTTAGGGGTAATTATGGAAAGGGAGTTGATATTGAGCAACGATTTATTCTATTGAAATAGCTGCTGGTTATTTTTATTTTATAATAGACAATACTTTTTGGCTGATGCAACCCTCTTAAATTGCTGCAACTATCAATCCACAATTACCTTTTCAAACTGAATACTTTTTTTTTTAAATTAACAATGTTTTCCAACATTTCCTCTGACTTCACCCATGATAAGTGAATGACCTTAGTGCTGAGCATCTGGAATTGAATAGAAAAACCTTATTTATATTTTTTTGAGCTGTACACATTTTTCAAAATCATACTAAGGCAAATATTATAATTAAAGGTAAAATTAATTAAAGCGAATATCCTTTTTGTAATATTATAAAATTAGTGTTCATAGAATTAAAGTAGCGGTTCGAAATTAGGAGAATTTTTTAATTTACTCATATTTGTATTCTAAAACTCTTTGTGATGTCAATGTCTATATCAGTAAACCATATACTAAGACACTCTGTACTTGACTGATTTGACTTGTTTCCCTGGTAAATACATATTCGGATATAAACCTAATCGCTTTTAATATTTAATTTATTTTTTATATTGTACAATAAATAGTTTCTTTTTAATTTACAACAACACTTACTGATACAAAGTTGTTTTCTTTCAACTACTGTTACTAAATTGGCAGTAACTAATCTCTTCAATGATCCTTAGTCTGTCCAAAAGGACTGTTTAGTTGTTTATGCGTGTCCTTTGTGTGTGTGTTGCCTGTCAAGTGGCAGTTAAACTGTATTCACGTAATATATTTTAACAGCCTTGTAGGCGCAGCTGCTTTACATTCATTTGGTCAAACCACCACCGCCGGCAGCAGCACCAGCTAGTGGAAAACACCCCACATGGCAATCTTCGCCAGCGTTGGAGCAATCCGCAGCTCGTCGCCTTATCGCTTGGCCATGCGACGCTTTTTAAGTAGCCGCCAATGCGTTAAATTGTGTTTTTTTGTTATTATCTGAGACTGGTTTCCGACTGTTGTTGTTGTTCCATATGACACTTTTTGTTGGTGGCATTGCGGGTGGTGGTGAAGAAGGGGGCACATAAAAGGCGTTAAAAGCATCGACACCTGTGCTCGATTGGGTAGAGGGATGGGTCCTCTGGTTACCGTCTTTGTTAGGTGTGTGCCACAATTTTGTTACTTGCGTGCCAAAAGGTGAATTTTAGTGTGTGTGTGCGAGTGTTTGTGTGTGTGCGGGTGTATTGTGCAATTTATTTTAATGCCACACGCTTCGGGCGTCGCTTTTAATGCCAAACGCGTCGAGCTAATTTTGTGGCATTTTTTATGCTTCCCCCCTACTCTGCACAGGCCCCCCATCCCTAGCCACGCCCAAGCCCACGACGGAACTGCCGCGCTTGGCTAAGGTCCCAGCTGTGCGATCATTTATATTTTGGACGATATTGCGAGGTAATTAGATTATTAAATATGCTATAAAATATGTATGCGCCCTTGTGTGTGTGCTGTGTGTGTGAATGTTGTGCTTGTCATGCATTGTTGTTTTTTATTACGCAAAAACATATGTAGTCGCACACACATACACACACAGAGTAAACATAAATGTGGCATGGATGTTACATTTAATGACCTTTCGGACTATGTGTACATTTTGTGCCCCAAAGCACATCCTTTGGTCAATTTCGTGCGAAACGAAAGCATTTAAAAGCCGTGAAACAGCAGATCTCCTCAGCGTCTGCATTAACTCAACAATTTACAAATTAAGCAAATCAAAGGCAAACTCAAATGAGTGTTGGGGTGTAGGGGTAGACGGTGCGGGCGGGGGAGGCATGGGTTGGGGCCATAACATCAAAGGTCAGAGTGCAGCGAATTTAGTGCTAAAAGCGTCGTGACTGAATAAGTAATGATTTGTTAGCTTTGTCATTTTTTCAGTTTTCATATACCCTGTAATAATGTGCAAATTGCAGCTATTAATGCAGTTTAAAACACAAAATATTTGTGCGCAGATAAGAATGAAACAAAATTGATATATTATACGCCAATGTAAAACTATTTTTAACTAAATTCCCTCGACAACAATTTACTAACTAATTATATATATATAATAATAATTTATGTTTGTTGATTGTATTCTGATAAATACTTTAATTGTAGCAATTAATTTAATGTTTAGGATTAGTTACAATTATAAAGAACTGGCTTTAAAAGTGTCTTAAACAGTCTTAAATATAAATATATATATATGTATGTATGTATATATTTATGTATGTATGTATGTAGATTTTATAAGAAATTCTTTACAGGGTACACTAAAGTCGAACTATTCTTGAATGATAAAACCACTCGGACATGTATAACTGAATGCTGTCTGTAAAATGCTTTGATGTATGTCTCTCACTTAAATTCCCTTTGCTCTCTCTCTCCCTCTCTTTCTCCCTCTCTCTCTCTCTCTCTCTCTCTCTCTCACTCTCACTCTATGTGTGTGTTGCTGTCTGTGACTGTTTTGTCGTTCATCGCGCCTTATAATATGGTTATATTCATAAAATATGAACTGAATCTCTCTGCCTTGTGACAGCTGCCAGACAGGAGACAGTTTCCTTTGGCTGCCACACTAACTAACTAGTAGCTTTGAAGCCCAGCAGTTTTAGGGGGCAAGTGTGGGTCACACATATACACACAGTGGCGAGAAAATGCTGGTCTCACTGGCTGCCATTAGGGGTACTCCCGACCAACTGTTTGTGTTTTTGCCACCAACGTCGCTCTCGGTTGCCACATAAGTGTTTGTGTGTGCCTCAAATTATATTTGTACATTAAGTTTTCGCATCGGCAACAAACAGCGTCAGACAGCCAAAGGCGAACTCAGTGTGCAGCGGCAGTTGACTTTGTTTCCCCTCCTCCTTTGCACCAATGTGGCATCCTTCGCGACTCTTGCCGCGTACGCCACAAAAATTCCTAAGAGCTCATTAATTATTGAGATACTATAAACAAGCTGAAACAGAAACTGATGCTGATGCTGATGCTGAAGCTTTTCCTCGCACTGGGGCAAACGAAGTCAAGCTCGTTTGCGGTTGCCTTCAGCCCAGACACATTTGCTTTTGCCACATGCCCCCACACGCACCCACGCCCCGTCCCATCCTCAAACCCGTCCAAGTGTCCTGCGGCCTTTTACGCCCTTCCTCTGCCTCTCCTCTCCTCTCCTTGTATTACTTTAATGTATGAGAACGAAAGTGGACAGTTTTTCGTTCTCAGACAGCCCAAAAACTTGGCATTCTGAATTGCTCACCAAGCTCGAGTTGAGCTCTTAGAATATTTCTGTTAATTAATCTGACTTATAAATTTGACCATAAAACATGAATGATACCAAAAATTATATTAGACAAGCTCTCAAGTTAAAATTTGTTAGCTTAAAGTGCGATATATGGGTTATAACCTGGCTTATAACCAATTTAATAAAAGAACAAGTAACAAAGAATTATTTTTTTTAAGGTTGATAAATTGGAAAAATCAGTGGCAGACATACTAAAAATATTAGATTTCCAATTTGCTGAAGAGCTGTCCAATTTCCGCTTCTCAGAAAGGGTATTGAGATTTCGCATATATCGAAATTGGGTTCATTTTATTCTTTTGCTTGCCTCATGCTTCCCATGCCACTTGCCGCACTTGCTTTCATTTCATTCTGGTCGCCGCTTTTACTTCATGATGCTCACCACAAGCGCACACTCCTTGCACACACACACACACATAATATACACACACAACACGCGCCTCTTGCCTTATTCATAATTTATGCCAGAAGCTCATTGGGGCGCCCATCCGGAGCACCGGATATGCCACCATATTTATATGCGAGTGTGTGTGCATGCAGAGGCATTCCTTTGGGCATCGAATGGAGCTGAAGACAAGGGAGGAGCGGGGGACCACGAAGATGGGGTAGGCCAGGGGGTAGGACAACACGTGACAATAAGAGGCCACGACTGACACTTGAACTGCGCTCTTATTGTCATTTATTGTTGTTTCACTGGGAGTTAAAGCCCAACCCCAATTTGCACGCTCTTTTCCATAAATGCAACCCGCTGCGCTCAAGCCGGGGCTGCTCCTTTTATGGGATTGCCAATGGGAATGGAAATGGGAGTGGGGGTGGGGGTGGGAGTGGGATTGCGATTGTATACGGCAAGTGAACGGGGCAAGCGTATTCATTCTTAAATGCTTTGCTAGCGGTGCTAAATTGCACACATACACACACACACACACACGCGCACATATAATCATCCACACACATGCACAAGTGCAGGGGTTCAGGGGGGACGTGACTGCAAGGAAAGTGCTCAAAGGGAGGGATTGACGGAGAGCTGGCATTAACTATAATATTTGACCCGTGCGGTGCCATTAACGTTACTTTGAATAGACAGCGCACAAATTAGAGCAGCTCCATAAGGCGACCAGTGTATAATTGTTGTTGGGATTATGAATGGGTGTGTTGGTTATGGGGGGGGGGGGGGGGGGTGGTGGTGCGGGCAGTGAAAGCAGTCAGGTTGTCATACACAACAACCCCAAAGAACTTATGTAGCAAATTTTAGTTTCACCGCTTTTGGTTGACCAAGTTATGCGAACATTTCAAGCGAGCTGACAACTCAAATATATTTTCATAACTTTCTTTATTGTCTGACATAGTTTGCGAAATTTCTTCTTGGATACACATGCAATAGCTGGAAAAACCAATTACGAGCAAGGTTATCCTGAGCTTTTCTACCTAAATTAGACGTGCAACATTAAGGAATTACTCACAAAATGGAAAGCACAAAATGTGCCTTCAGTTTGAGGCAAAATCAAACACAAAGGTTAATTAACCCCCCAAAAGGTGGTTTTGATTACAAATCATCACCAAGACAAAAGATAAACAAATTGAAATAGATATTAAAGAATTTGAGATGAAATGTTCTTATTTTACAATTAAAAAACAATATGTCTCGCAGAAAATAAAATAGCCACAAAGTTCTAAAAATCGACCAAATATGAAAATTGCCTAGTCAAATATATAAAATAAGTTTTTTGTTTTTAAAAATAATTCTTAATATTAGAAAAGTAAACTTAAAAAATTTATCATCTAGTTTTGACGCAATCAGCTTTTTGATAGCTTTATAAAGCTTAATTATATTGAATATTAAGGCTAGAAGCAAACTCTTAACTTTGTTTATATGAACAAATAAATATAAAAGTATAAATAATAAAAACATATGTTTTATGTAATTAATATAATAAGTTCTTCAAATTACGCCTAGCAGGGCGCCAAATTTAAAAGTTTTTTACTGCTGCTGCCAAGGGAAATAAATAACTCTTTAAAAATAGATCCAAAAATAGAAAAAAGAAAAATTCTGGTTTTTAGAAAAAGCTTTTTAGAAATATGCATTTTAAAAAAAGGGAGTATTTTTGCTTCCATTGACGATTGCTGGCTAGGATTGCAAAAATCAAATGAGAATGGGACTGCGTGAGTTCAGTTTTATTAACCTGCACCCAAACAGCAGCGATACAAATCAAGTTGTTCCATATCTCACTTTTCCGATTTCCCGATTTAATTTCTGTTTTTTTTTTTGTTTTTGCTTTCAGTTTTTCCTTTTTGAAGTGTGGCTTTTGGGGGCTGCTTTGTGCCATAGAAATCGCCAATCGATTTCATTTCTTTGGTGCTGCTGCTGCTTTCATTGCCGGATTTCGAACCCTCAATTTCCATTCACTTAGCCTCCACTTTCCTCCTCGTCCTTCTCCTCCACCTCCTGCTGCTGTCTTTTGTCGCGTGCCCTTTTCCTCCCTCTCTCTCTCTCTTTCTTTCGGGATTTTCTCATTCATTTCGCGTGCTTTTGGTGCCTCTGTGTGTAATTTCGCTTCAAACACTTTTGGGCATGAGATTTGCCCGGCTCACGACCAGCAGGAGCATTTTTGTGAGTTGTATGCCTGTCCAGAATCAGAAACAGAATCAGAAACAGACCAGAATCAGTCCAGAATCAGACCGGTCCCCTTAGCCATCACTCTGCCTCTTTCCTATTACTCCCACGCCCATTGCACGGCACTGCAATTTTGTAGGTCAATCGTTGAGTTTTTCTTTTAGTCGGTTTTCCCATATGTTCACACAGACACACACACACACGCACACACATTCAGACGCGTCACTGGGGCGTCCGTTATTTGGAAATGTGATTGTGACAGTGGGCGTGCCGCTTGCCACGCCTACCCACAGTTGTTCTGCCAACTGCAGCAGTATGCATGACTCTCCCAAAACTCACTTGCTACACAGATCCCAAACTCCCCCCACCACCCCCTCGACCGACCCATTTGCCTCTTCACTCCAAACCACATGTGCATTGCATGCAAACGTCTCGAACAATAAATTCGCCTGCGTTTTCACAAAACTAAAAATTTGTGCTTGGCCAGGCTTTTTGCTCTGGGCTTGAATGTTGCCCGGATTCGCTATGGGCGTCGCTGCAACCGCATAGTCCATATTTGATTTTATCTGTTAACTCTTTTAGCCACAAATCTACACAACAACAACAGCCAACGGGACGCGTTGTTGTTGGTTTACCCCCCACATGTGTGTAAGTGTGTGTGTGTGCAAGTGTGTGTACGTGTTGTGTACGTGTGTTTTGTTTGCCGCTCGAAACTTAACTGCATTTGACAGCAGCAAGCCCACACGCTTGCCATGTGCCACTCCCCTCGTCCCAGCCCGTGTCCCTAGTTGACCGTTGTGACGTCTGCGCTGCTGCCAATGCAACTGTCGAATGTCCAGCAAGAGCGTCGGAGCCATACTACAAGTCGGGCCTAGAACTAGTTCTGTCCCTCTTCCTAGCCCTATTCGTGGTCCGGCCCCAATAGGCAGTCCTGGAGAGGGGTTGGAGGAGGCACTCTGGTCGTATCTCGCGCCATTTATATCTGCATTCCCATCACTTTGCTCGCTGCTGTTGTTTTTGTGACCGCCTAGCCAATTTGTTTTATGGCACACTCACTCATTTGCACACACACATAGACACACACACATACATACACACACACATACACACACATTGGTGATGTGTTGCTTGGAGAAAAAGCATAGCTACTTTCCAGAGTTGACCTATGCATAAAATAGTTTTATTCAATAAAATGTTTTTATTTTATATTTTATTATTTAATTCATGTTTTGTTTTTATTTTAGCTGTGTCTAAAAAATAGATCCCTCCTTTCAATTCGATCATTAGATAAGACAATTAAATGAATTAATTCTAATTCTTATATTAAGTGCTTTTGAAGTGCTCTAAAAATTACTTTATTTACTTTACCAAAAAGAGCTTTAGAGTTTTTAATACAAAAAACTACGAGATATTTAATCTTTAAATAACTATTCCAAAAACAAGTAATAATAATAAATACATACAATTTTTTATTAATAATAACTAGAATATAATAATTATTTATCTGATTACATGAAATTTAAAATTCGCTTAGAGTATAGATTCGTCGATATGCCTTTAATTCTGAACTCGTTTACAATTTTCTGTTTTTTTCTGATGTCACATCAAAATTTATTGTTTATTGTGCTCTGCGCAGTGTGCAATTCATATTTTGTCGTAGCTTTTTGGGTCGCTGCTGCGTTTGAAATGTGATTTGTTTGGAGGCCCGCATAAAATGTAGTTCATCAGGTTTCTGGGCAGCTGCAACGCTACGTGTGCATTGTTTTCGAATTTCAATATGCAAATGTTGCATTTACAAAAATTAAAATTAAAAATTCCATTCTCTTGCCCCCTCCCTTGGATGCGATCCATTTGTGTGTGCATCAATTTGGCTGATACTTCATGTGCAAGTTTTTAATATGCACAGTGATAAAAATTCACAAATTGGTAGAATCGAATGGAACATCAAATAAAAGCTTTTAAAAATACATGATGCACAAATAATACTTTCAAAGCTCAAAAAATCTTCAATATTCTACTAGTTTCTCACTGATTACATGGGGGTATTTTTATTTGCATTGGTATTTAGACGATGGTCTCTGGCATTGGCATCTCTTTGCCGTCTTTTGTTGCCATTTTAGTGCAAATATTTTAGACAAACAGCCAGCAAATAAAAGAAAAAGCTACGAAGCTGACTCTCAATACCAAAAGTCCAAGCAGCAAGTCAATGCAAAGCAAAGAAAAATATAAACAAAACAAGAGGCATGCAACAACAATCACAACACACACACAAACACACAAACACACACACACACAGACATTTCAATGAGCTGGTTTGGCATTTATCTCTATCATGTTACAAATTGCTCAAGTGCGCAAAGATATTGAAACAGCAGCACCAACAAGAAGAAGAAAAAGAAGTTGCAGCCACCCGTCTACGACTTTGGGCCAAGTTTTTCTTGTCTTTGACCACATTGCTGAACAGACGACAAACTTAACCACCCCGTGTCCAGCACACCACCCCTCACGTCTGACAAATCATTCAAGCGTGCGTCCTGTAAGTGTCCTGTGTATCGTTGTGTGTGTGTGTACTCTAGTGTGTGCGTGTGTGTGTGAATGTGGGCAAAAGTTTTCCGAAGACAAATAAAACTGTTAAGTGAACTCTTCAGTTAGTTTCTGGCTAAAGGGGGATGACAGGCTGACAGTTTGACTCAGCTGAAGGGGTTGTAAATATCGAAATTTGTAAATATGCATGAAATACGGGCATGTTTAGCATTGCAAATAATTCGTAAGCTTACACAACCTCAGCCAAACAATACCCACCCTGCCACCCCCCTTTGCACAGTCCGTCCCTTAACTCGATAACGCTACAGGCCAAGTTATGACACTGCTGAGTTTATTTTAACTTTCTCAGGTGACAATCCAACGTTGAAGAAATTGCAAATCAGTTTGAAATTCCATCTATTTATTTTCTCTATCGACTAAAATTAAATGTAAATTAAGTATAAACGATATTGAAGATCGTATCAAAATAATTCGTTTGCTAATTAAACAAAACTTAAAAGTGAATCAAAGTTAACATTTTATCACAACATATTCTTATATCTGTTGGTCAGGGTATCAGCTCTTCGTATCGATTACAAACGTAATTTTGACAGCTGTCCTGATTTCCCCCTACTTGAAGGGGTGCTCTGCTGTGCTCCTTTTGCTGGTGAGCTGCTGCAGGTGCGGAAATAAACTCTCCCTTGACCTGTCTTCCGTTCCGTGCTTGCTTCTCTTCCGTTTGCCTTGACAATGTCCGTATTGTAGTTGAGTCAATATATTATACATTGTCGACTCCCTGTCCCTCGGCTATTGGTGGCTGAGTCTGGTAACTGGTGGCTCCTAAACAAGCGCTTAGAGCTTTGTTAGCAGTATTTGAAGTGAGCAGCAAGACAAAGGGGGAAACGCACAGTTGCTGGAAGCGAGAGGGGGGGCAGCAAAAAAAAAATGCACAAGTAGCACAAAATGTCAATGTAAATAAATAAATTTTGTGAAATGTACAATTCTCGCTATATTTGCTTAAATCTATCTCCCCCCCTCCGTTCAATTCACCCCGCTGCTATCTATATTTTCCTTTTTCAAATGTATCTCAATATCTGCATACGAGAATGCTTTCATATCTGTTTGCTCGTGTTTTGCATGTGTTGTTACACTACCCCCACCCCCTTGTCCTATTGTCAGCCTTTCTCGACAACAATAACAGAGCCGCACACCCCTCTCGCCCACACACAGTTACAGATAGCTACACATGTTCAGGTTGGCAAACACATTGCGCATACGTACCGTTGTACCGTGGGAAATGGTTCTTGTTATTGTTGCTGTTATTGCTGTTACTTGTTATTTGTTATTCCAGCATTGTTTTTGTAATTGCTGCTGCTGCTGCTGCTGGCTTTCCTCTCTTTCTCGCCCACTCTCTCTCTCTCTCTGTCTGTTTGCCGGGGCATTGGGGAAAAGTCGTTCATTTTAGGCTTTGTCATAAATTTATTCTCCACATTTGTGTTTTGTCTTCCTTTTAAATGTCATAATTCAAATGACCAAAACTTTTGTAATGGGTTATTTTGACATGTTTGCATCTGACAATGGCATAATTCTTACAAACACTACAAGAAATCTATTGAATAAAGGTTATTTTAATTGATAGCCAAATGTTTCAATTGTTCAAATGTTTTGCAGTCTTAGTATATTTAGATTTTGAAATGCTTTCAATTTCTAAATGAACATAAATTAGTTGAAACAAGTGCACAATAATAACAAACAAGATTCAATTTTAGACTTCAAAAGATGCATTCTTTTTCAATTCACGTCAATCGTTGCTTGTCTTATTATAATTTCTATTAAAATCTAAGCGACTCTAAATATTACTATTATTAGTTATCAAATGCCTATTTAGGTTTTAGTAAAATTCTTTTCAGAATAAGCATATTGATAAACCAATTTACACGCTTCAATCAGCCTTGTCAAAGCAGTTTCCACTGCATGTTTTGGCAGTTAAATCTGATGTCTTAGCCAATTTAGTGAAAAATAACTTTACTGCAATTACCGCTGCCGGTGGCTCTTTTAGGGCGATGTGCGATCAGCTAAGAATGGAAGTGTGCCTGTCGATTGGCCGCAGATGAGGCCCAGGAGGAGAACCTTAGCAAGAATATACATACACTCGGAGTGCCACAGTTGGATCTCCACTCATTGGATGCCACATCTTTGGTGGCAGACAGCAATGATACTTGGACAAGGACTACAACAGTCTTGTTAGTTTGGAAGTCACTACTCGGCTGATGGTACTCGTCAGACCAGTTTACGATTTTCTATATTCTTATATTTTTCAAGAAAACAAATAAAAATAATTAAAAACCACTGAATTTACTATACGAAATGTATGTTGTTATTCTAATTTACTAGGAATTAAATTATGTAATACTTATATTTCAGCGCATTCCATTGTGCTTATCGATCATCCTGACTAGCCGCTGTAATCCTAACTCATCATAAACTTTAAAAATTTGAGAAAATAAGACTGATTGGAGTTTTTCCTAAACAGCCATTTTATCAGTTCCACTAGATATATATTTAGTCGAGTGCCTAAAAGTATGCATTTGATTTTGGTGAGTAGAACCAAGCAAGAAATTAATCCTCTCCCGAAAAGTATGCAGTGATTTATTGGCAAGATATATTTGTTTTCACATATCAGCCATTCAAATAAACTTCACCACAATAAATGATTTATTTATATAAATTATTAAAAAAAAAACAAGGATTTATTCATATGTCCTTGATTAAACATAATGATTTCAAAATCTGAATAATTTGTTTTTGGTATTTTAAAATATGCAGTTTGACATTCACTGTAAAAACTGAGCGCACCAACAAAAGCGCCATCTATCGATAGTTAAAGTAGGCCAAAAGTATAAGAGATAATTTTGATCACTCGGTACACAAAAATATGCTACAATTTAAAATACAGGCCAGTAAATAATGCAAAACTTTAAATAATCTACAGAGCCATCTATTGTATTATTTATAAAATGATTCTGCAGAAAATAATCCGAAATAATAATATTTAACACTAGTTTGGAGATATGCCTTGATAGGACAGTATTTATGTAATCGATTTTGTTGTACAACATACCGACGTAGCAGCTGAATCCGAGCATGATGCAGCATTCTGTGGGCTGGCACTGCTGAGCAGAGCAAATCGCAGGGATCTGTGCTACCGGCTACCGTTTTGGTGCACAGGTATTTTAGTTATCGACTGTTGCTGGCAGCTGGCTTCGCCTCGGCTTGTTAACGAGCGACACACGCAGCAAAAATCATCAACTGTTTTCAAATTGATGCTATCAGAGTGAAATGATAATTATCAAAAGACAAATGGTACGGTGCTGCCTGCCTCACAGCCGCACAGTGCCAGTGCCTCTGCCTCTTCCCCTGTTGTTTTTTTTTTTGCTCTGCCATCTACCAGCCGACTGCTCGTGAGGCGCTTCTTCATTGGCCTCGAATCCGTTTAGAAATGCAACACTCAGCGGCAGTCCGTGTGTCCACAGCTGAACATAGATAGTAGCCACAGATAGAGACGCTGGCAGGTATGACTCTGACTCTGACTCTGACTCTGACTATGACTCTGGCTCTGACTATGACTCTGGCTCTGACTCTGACTATAGCTATGAGTGTGAGTGGATGAGTAGGAATACGAATTGGAGTTCGGGTACCCGCAGCAGGCCTGCTCGAAGGAATCCATCAGCATGTGTACATATTTCAAATCCAATTTATGTACTTGCATAGCCGAAACGCAATTACTTCGCAGTTAACGCCCATCCACAGCCAGAGCCAGAGCCAGAGCCGCAACCACATTCAATGCCAAGAGATGCGTTGCAAATCTCGCTGTTGCAGTTGCGGCTGCTGCTGCTGCTGCTGTTGCATTCATCGGCGCTGCAAACTGCAACTGCCGAGCAGTCGGCAGCAAATGCCGCCAGTTTGTGTTACCAACTCGTTGGCCGTTGTAACCGATCCTGCGCCTATAAATTGCAACCAATACACGCGGCCCAAACCCGCGGCTGCTTGTTAAATACCCTCGCAATTGCGAAGAGATGAATGGCATTTCCACTGTGTCACGCAATATGGCCATTATCCCTCAGTCAATAAATAAAGGCATCATCATAATCCTTTGCGATTAGTCTGCCATTAAATAAGTTTAACGCATACTTTGATTAATTAAATAAGTAATAAGAAGTAATTAAATAAGTAAATTAAAAACTGTTCCACTTACTATCTGGCTAAAATTAAATATACTCTTTTATGGCAATTTGCAGTATAAATGTTTTTCGAAAATTAATTCATTTAGAAAAATAAATAAATAACTTAATGATCAAATATATAAGTTTCTTAATACAATTTACTTAATCCTTTGATTTTTCCACTCTGTAAATATTTAAATTAATGATCCGAAATATAGTTAATATTTTATGTATGAACAAATTATACACAACTCACTTTTGCATTTTGCAAGTGCATTGCAAATGCGTTGTTATTATTTTTTTAGTGTCGCTTGTCTCGTGGCTGTTGCATGTTGTTTTCCTGAGTTTGCGTTCTCTCTCGCATTGAGTTTGGCTCGCATGATGACCATCATGCCAAGAAGTTAACAAGTTTGCGCCATTGCCGCCAATGGGAGAAAGGCCGAAGATGACGAGGCCTTCGAGGCTGTGAGTCTTTGGGGCTGCGAGGCTGCGTTGACGATGGTCGCTTAAAAAGAGCTGTGTAAATTTTAATGGCCGAAGCTGCATCCGCAGCAGCAGCAGCAACATCCACACACACACACATGCCCCATTCGAAGACGGTCGTCAGCTTTCAACAGGTAAGATTGGTCCATGCCCAGGCACAGAGTCAGACTCAGACTCAGACTCAAACTCGGAGCCAGGTCGTTATATTTTCCAGGCCAGTTAGTTTGGTAATGCGTAGGGCGCCTTCAGCTGACTTTGCTGCCGCTGTCTGTGTCGCTGTCACTGCCACTGCCACTGCTGCCACTGCCACTGCTGCCACTGCCACTGCTGATGCTTGCGTCGCTGCGTAATTGTAGGCCACTGTTTTAGCTTGTTGTCGATAATTAGCGCTTGTTACCCCGCGCACCGCTGGCCGCGTGTTGCCTGCTTGCCTCGCTGGCTGGCTGCCTGCCTGCCTGCCTGCTTACCAACCGGCATGGTTATTATTTATTATGAGCTTGTTGTTTTTCATCATAGCTCATTGCCCA
The DNA here is from genome assembly GCA_035042345.1 of Drosophila fungiperda. Classification (NCBI taxonomy): domain Eukaryota; kingdom Metazoa; phylum Arthropoda; class Insecta; order Diptera; family Drosophilidae; genus Drosophila; species Drosophila fungiperda. The sequence continues at coordinate 2,311,630 of JAWNLM010000021.1, forward strand.
TGCCCATGCTCATGCCCATGCAAAGGAAGCCATCCCATCCGCACCCCTTCCTTGTCCAGCGCAGAACGCATTTTCCATAATTATTTCGAGAGTTGTCGGCTCGGCCGAGCGCGCGCCTGCGCAGACCAGGGAGGGATGAGAAGTCTTCCAACGGCATAAACGTTACTCTTTAGCCAAGACACACACCCCCAGACAACTAGCATTCACTTGTTGCTATTGTTATTGTTGTTGTTGTTGTTGGTGCTGACTTGGCACGAAGCGTAATATAATATAAATATAAACAGGGAGCAGTTAGTTTTCAATTTTTTTCTGTTCTTCTTTTTTCATTTTTATTTCCACTTGGCAAACTTGCTTAAATTGTTGCATGCGGCAACTGTTCGCTGTTCGCTGTGCGCTGCTCTGCCTGTGCCCCGCAGTTGTTTGAGCAAATCATGCCGTTAAGGATGCCAGCCATGAAGAGAATGTGAGAATGCTGCCTGGAAGCTCCGAAGCTCATGATGGCACTAGGGATATATTATAGTAATTACAAAATTAAGGCGAATATCTCCTTATGGTGTAAACCCTATCAGCAACATCACTTGACTATGTGGCAAAAGCTGATTGCACCGATAAGATGCAAGATCCAAGATGCAAGATGCAAGATGCAAGTTGCAAGTTGCAAGTTGCAAGTTCGACGGAGATTGTGAGCCTGTGTGCTGTAAACCTCGTAGGCGCAGCAGCGCAGCAAACGTAATGAATGAGATTCTTCTTAACTATAAAATTAAAATGATATTTTTAAATTGAATATAGTTTTAAATTTAAACTTTAAAATTCATATTTTTTTAACATGTATCCACATAAAGTGTTAAAAGTGTTAAACAATTCGAAACATTTCATTCACCAAAAAAATATTTGTAAATATTAAACAACATTTTAACAACAATTCATATTTGGCATTTGGTAAGAAATTTCAAAAACCAAACTTTTTTTATTAATATTTTCAATGAATTGAATAAGCCAAGAACAAATATTTAGCAAATTATACAAAGTTAGTATTAAGAATCAAATCAATTTTAAGTCCTTAATAATTGAATAATAACAAGTTTATTTTATATCTGTTATTTTGAAATCATAACGTCGCACAACTAAATATATTCAAACCATTTGCATTCGATTTTTTTATTTTGAGATTTTACATATTTACATATCATATTTACCAAAATATTTAAAGTTCAATAAAAATATGATAATTATGTCTAAACTTGTCATCCATAATAAACGTCTTCTTCAGGTAGTTCAAACATGATTTAAAACTGTGCTTAAAATACTTAAAATTTAATGTCTTCCTCAGCTGGTCAGCAAAAAATTAATCAAACCAAAAATGCTGCCTGAGAAACGGAGGAGCTTTGGCAAATTTTGGTTCACAATATGGTTAAAGGCAACCGCAATCCAGTGGCTGCTTATCCTTCAAGGCTGTTAAAACAATTTACACCAGCAGAGTCAAAGTCAGTTAGGATGAGGTAAATACAGAGACAGGGACAGGGACGGGGACAGGGACGGGGACAGAAGCAGAGGAGTTGGTAGAGGCAACAATCGAATCTCGCATAACTTTGCGTTGTGGCTTCGTTGATCGTTAAGAGCATTTTGTGGTGCCCTTTTCGAGGCTCTTGTCTGTCTCCCCCCGCCGTCCACCGTCCCCAGTCCATTTGTCCGCGTGTCTGTCCAACGTATGCAAGCAACAGCAGCAACTTAATCGACATCGTTTTCACATTGTCAATTGTCTGAAGCACTCTGCATGTCCATGTCCTCCACAACCTTCACCCATCAACAGCAGCAGCAGCAGCAGCCAGCCAGCAATAAACCAAAAAAAAAAAAAGGAAAGAAAAACGCATGCAGAAAAAAGCTTGAAGCTGAACATCAGCAACAGGCAGCCAGGCTTCAGTTTCAGCTTCAGCTCCAGCTCGGCATCAGCGCGTCAGCTTCATCTTCAGCATCAGCTTCAGTCTTAGTCGTAGTCTACTGCTGTCTGGTCGGTGGACTCTTAACTTCCTGTCAAAGTTCAACAAACCGCCCAGTCCAAAAGCGCTGAGCACTTGGCCCTCTCCCTTTGCCGGGACCTGGACCTGGACCTGGCTAACCATGCGCTATAATTGCACATTGCAGTGGAAAAAGGCGAGCAACAAAAGATGCAGCAACAACAACAACAGCAGCAACCGTTGCTGCCTACGTTTCGTTAATATTTTTGCAAATTTTTTTAACCTCCACTTTGCAGCTCGTTGTTGTTGTTGTTGTTGTTGTTGTTGTTGCTCCTGGCACACCAAAAACGTAGCCAGCGATCAAGAAAAATCTCAGCCCAAGCCTGGCTCTCTCTTTCTCTGTCTGTCTCATGTGTACGCAGAGCAGGCGGCAGGCCAGCATAAATAAACCAGTTTAAGGACCCCCCCTTCCGTGCCACATCTCAGCCCACCTCGTCAGCCTATTTGGCTGCTCCTCATATGGCTGGGTGAACGGTGTCTTCTGGATTGTTGTTGCTGTTGTTGCTGCTGCTGCCGCTGCCTGTGATCGATTGCTGTTTGAGCATGCAAATGTGTAAAGACGCCTCCACCGCCGAAGTTGCAAGTCGCATGTTGCAAGTCCGAAACCGGCTAACTGGCTAACTGGCACGGCCAGAAACGTGTCCGATTGCAGCAGCAACAGCTCTTTTTTTGGTCTTCTTGCTGCTGGATTTTGTTGCTGGTTTTTTGTTTCGGGGCAGAGCAGGCAAGGACAAAATGCAAAATATATTTGTTAGCTTGTGTTTTGAAATATGTTGCTGACGATCGCCTGGCATTGATTTTTTTCTTAGCACACGCCCGCCACGCCACCCTCGTCTCCCACACCCCCTACACCACCTACGCCCCCCACACTCTCTCCCTCTCTGCCCAATACCCAGAGCTTGGTGTTGCTTGGTCGTGAGATGCTTGCTGCTGATTTTTGATGAATTTATTAAGATTTTTTTGCATGGCATTTTGTTTTGTGCTCAAGGCAAAAAACCAACGACGAACAACAAAAAACGCAAAGATTTCAAAATATGCTGAAGTAAAACTCTAATGAGTTTCGGGAAGCGAAAAGTCAAAGTCTTTCATAGTTCCTAAGCCAGTGCATATCGACTATCAACGCCTTTACGCTTGAGCTATGATTAGTGTCATGGTTTGGGTCAACCGCAGTTTGGGATTGATATATTGCCCCGTGTACTCTTTGCACTCTCTTCCTCTCTCTCTCTCCATACCTCGGTAAATTGACCGCGAGCACAGACCACACAATTTGGTCGTCTACCTGATTGCCCGAGAAGGATATACAATTGCGCATCCAAATTTCCAAGCAATTGGCCGTGTCTAACAAAAGGCACCCAGTGAGGGTCGTGACTAGGAAAGGGTCCTGCGGTGCGTCTCACAACCAGCTGTTGTCCTTTTTTTATTTTAGCTGCCTTTTGGGCCCGGTTCTTAAGGTTTGTTTAGCCAGCAGAGCCAAGCAATTGTACAAATCGCCCAGTTCAGTTCAGTTCTGTTTGATTCTACCTATGCCTCAGAGTTCCTCATATATCTGTCCATTTACCTTTTTTCTTTTAATATGTCTTATAGCATTGACAGCTGCTCCTTTGTGCCCTGTATCTGGGTCCTTTTGGGCAGATTCGTTGCGCCAGGCGGGCAGTTTTCTTGCCTTTCCGCTCCGTGTTTCCTTTTGTTACGCAAAACGTTTGTTTACTCAAAACACAGACTGTAAATTGGAAAATTGGAAAATTGTGAGCACAATTGCTGGCTTAGAGTTTTCTTTACCCAAATGTTTTTATACATTTGTGATTTATTTTGATCGATCGCTTGACGTAGTTTTCTTTTTGGCTTAAGAGCTCTCTCTTCCCCCCTCTCTTTCCCTCTTTCTTTCGCCCTATCTTTGTTTCGCTTTCATTCCCATGTGTATCTATAGTCTTAAATTATGTCGCTTTCCATTCAATGAAAATACCCCACAAATAGCTGCTTGAAAATTGCACATTTCCACACACCATTTGTGTGAACATTTGACAAGGAGTTCTTTTAACATCTCAGATTGTGTGTGGTGCTTTCCGGTTCTCAGGACTTGCCAGGTGGGCTGACAGGATTCCACTACTGTGGTCACTTGACAGTATCTTAAGAGCTCCCATTCACTGCACTCGTAGCATCTGTCAATTGTGGCAATGCCAATAATACTAATTTCAAACAATGATTATGATTTGGTGTTTCGCATCAAATTGATCTTTCTGTAGTAAAAATTCTTACAACACAAATGTGAAAATTAAGATAAAATACAATTCTGTATATCAATATTATATTTATTCGAATTTTGCTCATATATATTTAATCACATTAACATTCGAGTAAATTATACAAACACACAAACTGTCATCACATTATAAAACTATTCAAAAAATTTCCAATTGAGATCGACAATGAATCGCATCCATGTGAGTAACACTGACCCCAAGTACCAGAGTGGAAAGTGGTCCTGGGATGAGAAGACGGATTGCTTGCACTTCCAGGAACATTTCGATTTGGAGCATGCAAACGAGCGATATGTGGAGACAAATGGATACCAATTTCTTCGCACCGTTAATCCGACTGAAGAGGTTATCTTCCGCCAGAAGTTTGTTCGTCCCAATACCACATACGACTCGGACACTGTGGTGATCAATGATGTGCGCGATCTCGTGCTTTTCCTAATGCCGAAGGAGTTTCTGTCAATCAAATTCTTATCATTTGTACATCAGCCGGCGGTGCACAGGCTGATCCATTCTCTAATCATCCACTTTGAATACTTTCTGCGCATGGTTGAGTTTACACTGATCCGTCGGGACGAGCTGGCCTGCAAAGTGGCCCAAGTGCAAAGTGAGCAGACCAATGAGATGAAGCGCATATTCTCCACCCATCTGCGCCATTATCGCATGCTGGTCGCCAGAAATTACTGCATGATTATAGTTGGCGAGGGTGATCTGAAGAAGTATTACCATACCAAGGAGGTCGTCAACATTTCCTCCAAGATCAAGGATCGCGCTCTTCACGAGCAGCTCCTGGCTGTCCTCATACAGATCGTTTGGATCACCATGCACAGACGGGCTTATTACATCATCGAGATGGAAATGAATTGACTCTTTCGATCCGAACACTTTCTAATGAATCGAAAAGAGTATATCAAATTCACCCCCGTGGAACGGTGCATGCTCTATGGGCGCAATTATAAGATTTCCAACTACCGCTCGCAGTGCTCGCCGATGATTCTCGACCTGAAGCATGTTGTTGACGAGGACCTGCCTATCCTATGGATCGGGGAGCGGAAATACAGGGGTTCCGATCCTCGCATAGCCGAGGTAGAGCTGGAGTATATTGTGCCTGGGCCGCAGTTGCATATGATCGATGTGTCGCACGGGATTCTCGGCCACCCAAAGAAGTTTTACAACACCATCCTATCGTTGGACTGGCCCTCGGTGCGTTTTGCCCACTTCTCAGAGGACAATGACCCATACTACCTAATACGACAGCCAAATCTTCGCATCCCCAACTTTAATGAGTTGCATGTCCGAAAACTCTCACAGACCCTCGAGCACTACTACAAGATCTTTCGCATCTACGAGGAGTGCACCCCGAAAACGTTAATGAACTGGTCAAATCGCGAAAAAATACTTGACGATTATAAAGGTGGTAAAGGTCTTCTAGATATTGCCAAGCGATTTGAGCAGCAATTGGCCGACGAAGAAGTCGATCGTAGGGTATCTGACATTGTGGCCGATTTCTCATATGTCACACACAAAATGAGGAAAAAGAAAATATCGATTGTGGCATCCGATGAGGATGGACTGGACACATCGAAGTTACTCCTGTTCGTAAAGGAAGGCGACGACTATTTCTTCAAGTCGTAGTTTATTTGGATGTATATTTAAGCTAGGCTAGGTATTTATTGACTTTGACAAGATTATGTATAACTTTCTTACATTTACACTTGCAGCCTCTATTATCACTGACTTAAAATATTAATTATATCTACACACAAAAAATACTTTACAAGTTGAGAGTGCCTTTATTTAACAGTTGTAATATATGTTTAGCATGGCACAGAAAAGAATATTTTCCATATAGCTTCAAGGATTTGGGAGACATCGTCATGTGCCTGAAGGAGTCTATTATTCAACTTATGATGATTTTGAGGGATTTCAAGGACTTTCCCAGCTCATCATCCGTACAATTCAGCAACTCAAAGGAAATAACGACTAAAGCCCTCAATCAATCAAAAGCTGGCTAAACCAATTGTATCTAGAAGAGAAAACTCAACTTCAAGTTTCCAATAGCATTTAAATTATTGAATGCCAAATGCATTAGGGGCTCTACTGCCCCTCAATCCCCTTAAAAATCGCCAACTACCTGCAGCAAATTCATAACTGACAAATCATTTTCAAGCGAGTTGAGCGGGTCCAAACACAAATCTCTCGCCGATTGGTTTCCCCTCCCCTCTCTCTCTCACTATGTCTCTCTGTCTCTTTTTACATACATATATCAATTGGCGGTGCTGTTAAATAGCTTTGGGTGTGTATGGGAATCCAATAAAGCTGTCACATATGCCCGCCACTAAGAAGAAGCCTTTTGTATACCTTTTGCTCGCTTGTTTGGATGTGAAAACCAAAAAAACTCACTTCGCATATGTCCAAGCCCCTCTCCCTGCCTCTCCCGGCCAGATGGTTTGTCATCCCCAGTGAAACTCACAGCTGGCAATGCCGTTTCGAGGTAACTTTCGTGCAAATTGCCAAGTGCTTTTCGGGTTTCGAGTTTTGTGTATGCAGAACTTAACAAATTTCCATAACATTCACACCACACAATGAAAGGCACACAAGCCAAGACCGCAAAGCAAACCAAACTCAAAGACTGCGTCTTCGATCTGGGGCCTCTGTCTCCCAGTCTCCCAGTCTGTCTCAGTCTCAGTCTCAGTCAGAGTCTCAGTCTCAGTCTCAGTCTCAGTCTCAGTCTCAGTCCCAGTTATCTGTCCAGTTGCAGACGTCGCTCTGTTTTATTTGCCACGTCATTTTTTTGCGGTTTTTGTACCCCGCACATATAATTGGGTATATACAGCTGCTGAAATGAAATCGGGAATCGAATGGGCAAGAAATATTAAATAAAACTCAATATATTTGTGATTCTTATCTCAATATTTAACATAATTAGTCATTATGAAATTATTATTAGTTCCACTTTTGTTTTACAACAAATCAATGACTCCCATCCACTTCTGCCTATAGTCTATCGTAGAAACTCCTAATTAACCATATTAAAAAATCCATTATATAAAATCAACTAAATTCAGTAAACAGAAAAAATTCCACAAAGTGGAAAATTAAATTGTAAATAAGGCTCAGGCTTTATACAACGTTAAATGTTATTTTTATATTTATTCCAGACTTGTTAAGATAACATTTGTTCCATGTTTCAGAGATGGACTTCTCTGGCATCAGATATCTAGTTGAATTTGAATTATCTACTTGAAAGCTCAAAATACAATACTATTCAAATATTATTAGAGGGTATACTAAAAGTCAAGATTTTCGATTTTATGTATAGTTTGGTATTTGGTGTTTTGGCCTGCGGTTAGCCAGTCAGCCAGCTCTCGACTGCAGTGTCGTTTTGGCTCGGATTGTATAACTTTTTGATTTTTTAAGTAGACACCTAAATGTGAATAGCACAACGAATCGTAGCAATGCGAACCACGTCCGCATCCACGTCCGAGTGAACGCGAGTCGCATCTGTCAGATATATTTTGTGGCTGCTTAGTGAAGTGTAGTTAGGATCGATGCTTCACTGGGCATCCCAGCATCCAGCATAAAACTCCGCTGCGCTCCGCTCCGCACAGATCGTCTCTGTGACTCTGCCTTCTTTTCACCTTAACCTACACGATGTGATGGAAATGGCGATGCGGCTGCAACTGTTGCTGCTGCTCCCGCTGCCAATAATGCAATGGAGAGGCGTGATAATGCAGTTTAGTGAGTGCTGGCTATATAGCTGTATAGTTGTATAGCTGTATAGCTGTTCCCGCTTCGATTCGCTGTTGGAGTGCCAAATTTACCTAGCTTAGCCTTAGCCAAGGCAACAATCAGCAGCGATGCGATGCAACGCGACGTGGCCAGCACCGTCTAACGGATTGGTTCAGATTCGATTGGGATTGAGTGACTGACTGACTGACTGACTGACGTTGCTGTTGCTGTTGCTATTGTTGTTGCTGTTGGTGGTTTCTGGGCACAATGTGCAATATGCAGCACTTGGCACGATATTTTTTGTTGGTTTTAAATCATTTAACTTGGTCTACGAGTCGCCGATGACGACGATGACGACGACGATGACGACGACGACGGCGATGATGAGGATGGCGATGATGATGGCTGGGGCGATGGCGATGGCGACGCGAACGGCGCAAGACACTTAAAACGTGATCGAAAATTGATGTTGCTGGTAAGCCATCCAACCAGCAAACAAGCAACCACCAAAAAAAAAAATCAAGCAAGCAGCTCTAGTCAAGATGCAGATCGACTAGAAGACACCCTGAATCCAAGGAATATGTGTACCCAAAATTGAGTCTACATACTTAAAGCCCACTCTTCTCAAGCGACTTGTATATATATCTCGAAGTGCGACAAAGCTATCGATTAAAATTAAATAAACTTGATGCATAACTTGCATTGAATGTTTTTTATGTGTTTATTTCTTCAAGACTCTCTCAAGAACATATCTCTATTTGATGGGAACGGAAATGCTTCCTTGTGTCTGTTACGTAGTTTAGCAAAACTTTATTATACCCTTTTTACCCTGTTTCGATGGTTTGAGAGGTATAACAAAAAACCGCACACCACATCAGAGCGGGAGCTTCTCTTGCTCTTGGTTCGGGAAGTGCGGGGGAAATAAGGTCACGTGCAAAATATGTTCGTGGTGCTCTGGTCGAGGAGGTTGGTTCTGGCCCAGGAGAGATGTTAATGATTTGCAGCTCGACTACGACTCAAACTCCAACTCCAACTCCAACTCCAGCCTCAACTCAGACTCCGACTACGACTCCGACTTGGACTTGGACTTGGAGCTGGCAACAATTTTGCATATTTTCTCTTGGTGCAGATAGTAGGTAATATGCTCGTTAATGTGCTCAGGTTTACCACTCCAACTGCCTTGATCTCTGTGGGTCTTGTTCTCTATGTATGTGTGTGTGTCTGTGTGTGTGTGTGTGTGCGAAGTTCAAAAACCAGGAAGTGACTCAACAACAACTGCACACAGCGGCAAAACGGAGGTGAAAAATATGACTTGGTTATTTATTGTTGAAGTTTTGCAGTGCAAAAAGCAAAGGCAAAAAAATAAAAAAATAAAAAACAAAAATCAAACGCAAGCGTTGGGCCCAAACTACGTTTGGGGTATTTAGCCAAGTGATTTATTTTGCCTGGCACGCCAGGCGGTTAGCCGCTTGACAAGGCGATGCAGCTGGAGGATCTTGGAGGGGATCTCGGGCAGCGGGCGGACCTGTGCGGAGCAGCTGCGCCAGCATTCAAACAGAACTCACATACGCTCCGCTCCGACTACAATAAGCCATAATTATCCAAACGCAGATCCGACTGGTTCTACTCGCATGCAGCGATTTGCTCCACAGATCTGAAATTGCGCTGCACTAACTGTTCATAACTTAACATTACTCAACCACCGACTCACACGACTCGTATACTAATTATAGAATTTCAAAAACGCCTCCTAATAACTAGGCTCAGACATTTTTTTGTAACGTTAGCTCCGGAAAATATTGCTGGGATTCTTGCAAGTACCAGTTTTGCAATCGAAACGTCGAAATTAATTTTGTTGTCTGCAAAAATATGATGATTATCGACAAGAGTTCAATTTTGATCTACTTCATTGAACAAATAGGTAGAATGGTATAAAATTTAATTGAAGAGTGGAATGCCAATTAAGTTGATTTGATACTATAATCAGTCATATAAGACATTAGACACGGAAAAATGTGGCTGGAATTCTTACAAATATTAGTTTTGCAATCGAAACGTCAAATTTTATTTTGTTGTCTAGAAAAATGTATTGATTATCGGCAAAGCTTTCAATTTTGAACTACTTCATTAAACAAATTGGTTAACTTGGAGCAAATTGATTAGTGATGGGGTAGTAATTAAGTCGAGTTGATATTATTATCAGATCTGTATTAAATTTACAAAACGAGTTTTAGAAATTTTAAAATCTACATTCAATGCGAAAAATCAAAGATAATTTGTGTTACAAAAATATTTGTAGATACCAAATATAAGCAGTGTACTAAAGTATAATTTTATTATTCTCATAATTAATTATTCTATAGTTTTTTAAGTGTCTCACTGAAAACCGCCCATTTATATAAAATGTCAGATTATTTCTAAATTAAACTCAATAGTTCTAATCATTTCCAACTAATCAAACGCTATCTCAATGGATAAATAATTGAATACGTTCCTTAGGAAAAATGTTTGATATTCGAAACATTTACTAAAGTTTTGCTTATCGGATCTCTTTTTTAGAAAGCTAACAATCTGCAGAATTTATTTAAATTATTCAACATGAAAATAATTTATATCTGTAAGGTTTTTATTTAAATGAATTCCTAAGCACAGTCAATAAAATCAGATGCCCCATCTTCTTTCTCTGAACCTCAACATCTAGAAGTTGCCACAAATCAAACGATGTCTACTTATAGTTTTACCTCAAGATACTGTTTACCCTTCGACCCGCCTTATAGTTTTACCTCAAGATACTGTTTACCCTTCGACCCACTTGTGTTGCATTCACTGTCACGTGTTGCATGGACCCTGCTCAATCACTTGATTGAAGCTGCTGGCTGCATCAAAGGTGCTTGGAAATGTCGCATCGATATCGCCAGCGTCATTCTCGTTCTCGTTCTCAATCTCATTCGGATTCTGATTGTGATTCCGATTCTGATTCTGATTCTCAATCGATGCTACTTCTGGACAACCCCCCGCACCGCAACGCAACTGCTGCTCCAAATGCGGCCTGGGCGCTGTCCAAATCGATAAAATGCACCGCGATCAGCGCGGCACACATCAAATTAGTTATTAATTGAAGTGGAAAGTTCTCAAAATGTGTGGCACGGCGGGCGGTCAACGCGCATGCGTTGCTTCCACATCCAACTTCGAGTCGGGAATCGGAATTGGACTTGGACTTGGACTTGGACTTCGAGTTGGAGTTGAAGTTGCCGTCGGTGCTAGAGTTGGGAATTTCTGCTAGGTTTCACTGTGCCTTCGCGTGCCAGTGGCTGTCTTGTTAGCCATTTTTTATATTTGTATGTTAACCTGTTTTGGCGCTGCGCATTTGAATTTTCATTTATTATAAGCAGAGTTGCATTTCTAATTTGAGTCATGTGACCAAAAACAGTTTTGTCCTAGTTGTCGCCTCTTGCCGTAGAGTTGAAGCCGCAACTTTGTCTCAAACAATTGGTGAATGCTTTTGGCCATAAATCTTTTATTTCTCTTTCCCTTCTCTTGCTGCTGCTGTCTCTCCATTTGTTGCTGTTGCATGTACACACATTTGTGCCATTACAATGACAACAAATTCATGTGAAAGTCCGTTGACGGCTGCAGCAGCAGCAGCAGTAGCTGCTGCCACAACAAAGATGGAGGGGATAAGCATCAGCAGGGAGGGGGAGTCAAGGGTACCTGCATCATCTGTTTGTTTGCCTGTCATTAGAAAAAAAAGCGCTGAACGTCAAGAGTTTTGAGTTGTGTGTCGAGAGACGAGAGTCGACACTAGACCGAAAGTCTACGCTCACTTGGTCGTCTTTAGATTGGACTCGAAACTCAACTGAAGTGCACTTGTACGCCAAAACAAGCCACGTCACTTGGCCACTACACACACTCCACACACTCCACAAACACCACACACTCCACACACTCTACACACTCCACACACTCCATATAGGACTCCCATACCATTGCATACGATTTCCCAACCATTCCATTCCATTCCACACCAATCGCCGTCGTCATCATCATCATCATCATCATCATTCAGCGAATGGCCAGCGCATCAAATTGTGGGTCGTTGCCAGCGCCAATCGCCAAGAAGCCACAACACTAATACTAACAACAACAACAACAAGAGCAACAATCAGCTTTTGGCCAAGTCTTTGACTTTGGCTTTCACTCGACATCTCGTTAAGTGTCTTGTAAATGGCATTGTTTTCGTTTTTCATTCAAAAATGTGCGTTGCACTCAGAGACTGAGCCAGCGCAAAGAGAGACAATAACAATGCCCATTCAAACGGTGGCAAAGAGAAAACCCTCCCCATACCTCTTACCCCTTACCCACTTACAAAGTGCTGGCAAGTTGTGCCCTCGACCGTCATCATATTTGTCATAAACTTCATCAATTTTCTGTATTTGTGTCTTTTGATTGGAACGTTGCTGGCCAATCTCGAAAGTTGTCGAATTGCATTGGTCAAACTTGGCTTTATCATTAGATTAGTTGCTCAGTTAATCAGTTGATCAGTTTATCAGGTGTCTGAAAAAAAAAAAACGAAACTCATGATTGGCACATCAATAAGTCTCTGATTACATTATTGCATTGCCTTTGGATTTACATAATTATGTTTTATATCCATCTATCTATTTATCTTCCTACTCACACGGTTATACTGATCATATGAATATATGCAGCCCAAATCATAATCTTTTCCAATTATCATAATATGCACATCAAATACAAAATGACTGAGTTTCCATATCAAATCTATTCAAACGTTAAGCTTTATTTAAGCCATTCTAATAACACTTTCGTTAACTTTATAACTCTAGCAAGGAAATTCTCCATCAAAGTCTAGTATTTCTCGCCAGAGCTCTCTAATCTAAAATCTATTCCATAGTCTAGTATTACTAGGCAGAAAGTATTTTTATATTAATAATTTTTTTTACCAATGGCTTTGAACAGCTTTACATAAATTTAAATTATGTGCAATCATCAAATAAAGATAATAAATCATATAAATATTATGGCAATTTTTTATTATAATTTAAATCAAACACAAAATGAATATATTAAAATCAGCATGTTTACTTTTTATCTTCACAAAAATGAATTATAAAATAGAGCACGCAAAATTTGTATTAATTGCTAACCATAGCATATTTATGCAAAACTGAGGGGTTTTTTACGAGTGCCATCATCGGCTGGAATCTTGGCGATCTTCACGCCGAAAAATAAATGAGTTTCGATAATATCTGAATGGGTCTCAATCAGTGAGTGTTTATCGTGATTTAATAATATTTTCCTTGGAAACAAACCAGTGGAGACAAGTGCAGACTGTAGTTATTCTCAGTGCCGCCGTTTGATTGATATTGACTGATCGCAGTGGAGCCACAGAAATTAAATCCACTTATCGCATTAGCAATTGTCAGCATCTGAATGTGGCAGTCACGGCTGCTGCTGCTGCTGCTGCCTCGAACTGTGGATCATGACCGAGGATCATCAGTAATTTGCTTTCTAAAGTGATCGGTTCGCCTGGGGCCTGGGTTTGGGTTTGGGTTTTCGTTTGGGCCTCAAGCTTCTCATATGCCTTTTTGACAACGCTTCTGTCGTGGCATTCATCACAATTTCCTGCTGATCGACACTTAACATACAAAACCAAAGAAAAAAAAAGTAATAAACCAAAAAAAAAAAATTCGGTGGCAACAGCTCAGCGTTTATTTTTTTCATTCGTTTGTTTGTCTTGTCATTCATTCAAGCATTTAATTGTCAGGCGACAAAATGCAAACAGATAAGTTCAAGAAGCAGTTCAAATGGCCACAAGAGCATTCAACATTTTTCCCGCTATTGATCTTGAAACATGCAGCATGCAGCATGCAGCATGCAGCAAACAGCATACAGCATGCAACATGCAACATGAAAACATGACCGTGATTGGCGCTGGCTTCGAGGCTGATGTTCAAGTTTCTAGCCATGCTCTTAAAATGAGCTCGCATTCAAATTGCCGCATTGACTTGTCCATTGACTATTTGTTTGTTTTTTTTTTTTTGTTTCGATTTTGTTTTTGGTTTTTGTTTTTTTTATTTATTTTTTTTGTTTTTTGTTCAATACATTGAATTCAATTAAACAAATTTTGCGATCGGCTGATCGGTCGCCGATCATCGAATGCAGCCAGCAGCAACCAACTTTTCTATTTTGGCCCCAAAAGCACAAAAGCCAAAAAGCGAAAACCAAAAAGCAAACTGAGAGAAAAAATGCACAGAACTGTAGAAAAAGTAAACAACAAAGTGTTAAGACAAACGTGCAACGGTTTGGGGTCAGTACCATTCACTTTTGGCTCGTTTTAAACTGGAGTTAAGTGCTATTTGAGGTAAGAATTTCATTACGTTTACGTACGTGCGCCGTTTTGGGCGGCACTTAGGGGAGATACATGTATACAGGGGAGGGGGCGGCGGTGGGTGCAGTGGTTGTAGTTTTTTGGGGAGCTGGGAGCTGAACCAACTGCGCATGCATATTGCTTCCAAGACGACGACGACGACACGTTTGCATTTTGAAAAGTCACGACCCACTTAGCCAACCATGAGTAACGGACAGCGGCCAAAACACACACTCACACTCACACACACACACTCACTCACACACACTTAGTAACTGAAAGATACACTGTTTGTTTTTCTGTAAACAAATCGACTCGCCACAGATCCAATCGAATCGCAACGCATCTTTTTGGATCGCAGTTAAGAGTCACAGAAGTTAACACATTTTGAGTTCTACTTACAGTGGATGAGTCACATGCTCGAATCTGATGTGTGGTGAGATGCCAATTGAAGATGCGTTGATTAATTGCCACACTGACATCTCTCGCACCGCAAAACCCACAAAAAATAAACTTAAAAAGCCACTCAAAAATAAAAACACAAAAAAAGGGCAGGCAAAGTGAAATCCAAAACTGTGTTTTATGTTTGTTCGTTTTCAACAAACATTTTTCTTCTTGTTTTCAGGCCCTTGCCTTGGCCTGTGCCTCTCTGTGTGAAAGTGAAGTTTATGGCCAGTTAAGAAGAAGTAAAAAAAAAAACAAATTCACAAGCTTTTTGAGCAGCTGAACTGTGCAACAATAGCTGATAAAACAAATACATTTGTCGCCTCCCAAAGAAATGTACATAAAGAAAGATTCGGCCGAAATGTAAAGATATTTGTTAAGATGCCTACGCTATGTGGATACAAACTACAAAGGCCCAAAGACTCTCTCAGCCTCTTGTAGCTTTCTGACTAGGCCTCTGAAGAGTGTGGCAAGTGTGTGATGGGCAGAGGGGGTGTGGTGTTGTGTGTAGAAGCCGTGATTTATTTGGTTGTCAGTGCAACAGCAACAACAGCTAACAAATATGGCTGGTTAAACGATGCGGGAAATTCTTTTAAAAAAAAAAGACGAATTTTGACGCTTAACCACAAACAACAACGAGAAGGCAAATGCTCGTGACCGTTAGACAAATAATATTAAACACCAGCTTTTTGGGTATGGAACATGGCGAGAGAGAGGGGAAGAGAGGGGCGATTGCGATTGTGTCTTTAGTCTTTGGGCTGTTTTGTTTTCGGGCAATACGAAATTAGAGAAATAGAGACATTGTCGCCGTTCCATACATCACAAGACACAAGGGAAGAGGCACAACATCATCAGCAGCTATTGAAAGCTTTGAGTTTGAGTTTCGACTTCATTTACATAAACAAAAGCCGCAAACATGATGAGCAACCAAGACCAAGAGCCAAGACCCACAGTCCCAAGTCTCAAGGCGCTGAGCCACAGGCCTCAATCGATTCTGTTAACTGGCCTAAAACGCATTTTTTGTGTCGCTGCACGCACGCGCTCATAAATCAAAAGCCAACTTGTTTATAACTGAAAGCGATCAATTAAAACGTTAACGCAAAAAAAAGCAACAAAATAAAACAAGAACAACACCAACAACAACAACAACAGGAGAACTGAGCTGAGCGATGAGCGTTGATCGAAGCGATCGGAGAAGATCTCAGATGCTTGATCGTGCCGAAAACCAAAAAAAAACTGAATTTGAAAGACGGGGCCAACTGAGATGGCCAACTCATCAGACGGAGGCCGGTGCATTCCGCTGGCCTAATTCCCTGTAAAAATAACATTTAAGCAACGCTTTGTTTGGGTTGCGAAAGGGTTAGGGGGGGAACTAAACACTTGAAACGAGTAAATTCCACAAAATGTTGAAAAAGCTGGTAACTGCCTGTTGGTGTCGATGCGATACGTTGGTAATGAATAGTTGGCCATGAGAGACCATCAGAGGAGACCAAGAGCGTCAGTTAATCAATTGTTAAACTGAATGACTAAGCCAGGCCATAATCTGTAAATGCATAAGATTAAGTATCCTGGCATTCATACTTAACTCCTAACGATCTGTGAGAACATCTGCGTTTCCGCACCCAACTGTGATCTTTTTAACGATCGATAGATCTTGTCCAGCAGACAACTCGACTAAATACTTACCCAGCCTGTCGTAGTTCCATATGTGATACTTGCCAACTTAATGAAGTTTATAACAGAAGAGTTGAAATGAGCAAGGGAGTATCTTCTATATTTTTATTGTATTGTCTTACAACTGACCAATTAGTATTGAGTGCATTTGATTTATACACAAATTATGTTGACACCATTTAATTCGTATAACTCTTAAGATTAGTTAAAATTTGTAATACACATTTAAATTTCAAATTAGGGATTAAATTAACATACAAAATATAACATCAATTTCACTTTTCAGACACCATTTGAATTTTATAGGGAAAAATAATAATTTAAATTAAGATGGAGCCATAAAAGCTGAAAGTTTGGGTTCATTTTCTGTAAGTTTAAATAATAAATTATGTTGCTCAATTCGATAAAAATTAAAATTTTTGTTTTAGTTTTTTAATTCTTTTATCAGATATGAATTTCAGATTTTTCTGATTTTATTTACAGTTGAAAAATTTGAGTATACTCTGATGCATTTTGGCAAGATCTTCCAAAATATTAAAGTATTTAGTTCACTTGCCAAACTTATCACTTATATAACATTGTCGCATCTGAACTGATCTTCTGCATGATCAAATTCCAGTTGCTGCCATCAGTGCAGACACTTCTGGGCTCCTCCTTGCCAGCTTTCTCTTTACTACCTTGCAACCTTACAAACAATGTAGCCTTGCTCGATTCCGATATCGATCGCTATCGTCAACTGCAACACCCCAGAAACAATGTGGCCTTATCAGTCCACCAGGTAAGGCCTGAACGGGCCCGAACAAGCCCCGGTCCCGGCCCCGGTCAGGCAAAAACCATTTTGCTCAGCTTGACAACACCCCTGCAAATGCGGCCACGAGAATCTCAGGCGATGTTCAGTGTTCAATGTTCAATGTTCACTGTTCAATGTTCAAAACGCGTATCAGGATTATCAATAATGTGCAATGCTACAGCTCATAAAATCTCTGGCTGCGCAGAGCCCACAAAGAATTACAAAGTTGTACGCAGACAGCGGGCAGCCAAAAGGCAGCCAGCAAAGTGAATCCAGTAAGCAGTATACAGTACCCAGTACCGAGTACCCCTACCCACAACCGTACCCCGTTGATCGTTTCCCGTTGCCAATCTCATCGCTTTTTGCCTTGATCAGGTGCCGCCAAGCAATACACGAACACTTAGCAAAGCAAAGCCAAAAGAAGCAAAGTGCAGAGGAAGAAGCAGCAAGACGTACAAGGCAGGGCAGGGCTGGGCAGAGAGGGAAGAGGCGATCGCGATGCGTGCGGCGCGATAAGAAGCCGATGCAAACCATTAATTAGGAGCTGCAACAGAGATACCTGCAGATTTTGTCCAGGCCGGCCAACGTTGAAATTAAGGCTTTAATCGTGCATGAAAATACGTGAAACTTACGCGTCTTCTGACTCCGTCCGGACGCAACCACAGCCACAACCACAAGCACAGATGCAACGTGATCGCGATAAGATAAATCGCAAACAAATTTGGCTTTTTGCAAGAGCGCCGAATGCATCCGAAATTATGATGATTAGTTATGCAGGGTATCAAATGTACCAGTCTGCCAAGCCTGTGTCAACAGACCAAGCTCAGTCATTTATTTCAATAAAAACAATTAACGGTTTTCATTCATTCCCTCCACTCACTCACTAACTCAATCTCTCTCTTTTCCTCTCTCTATGTCCCTTTGTACACCTCCCCTCATTTATTGACTGCCAATATGTCAATGTCATTGTCTCTCTCACTCTTCGTCCATAACATAACCCATTTTACAGTGCACACAAATATGCAAATTGTCATGCCTAACTGTAAATGCATAAGCATTGCATATACACAAATTTGATATACTCTATAGAAAAGAAGAAATCTTTAATGAGAGGGTTTTCATTCAGGGTATTCATTACAAACAATTAAATTTAAGAACATTAAAAGTAAAAATTATTTTAAGCTTACCAGTTAAACATTTATATTTTGATATATCTCTCATTTGTATCCATCACTTGAAATGAACCCAAAATAAAACAACTGTATTTATTTTGAAAAAAATGCATGAATTTAAACATAATATCCATATACAAATTTATATATTTTTTGTGCTAAAATTGATTAAATATTCTCATATAATTTAATATGTACAAGAATATTTTCATAGTAAATATAAAAAATATGTTTTTAGTGTATAATGTTTATTAAGCTCCACACACGTGTATCTGGTAGTGACAGAAAAATATTAATTTTTATGGACAAAAATGTAATAATGCAGTAAATGAAATAAAATATTAACAGTGAAAACATTTACATATTTCCCTGGGGCATACAAATAGTTTGACTATCCGCCTAAATGTTAAAGTGCAATTGGATTCTCCACATCTGTGGGTTTTATGGCCTTGCCCCCCAAATGCTCCGCCATCCCAGCGTTAGTCATCACTCTGCATATCTGCATTGAAGCGCGAAAATTGCAAACCAATGTTGTTTTGACAATGTGCAATAATTTGTAGCCAATTTTATGTGTCTACCGGCGGTTCAGCTTGGCTTGTTTCGGCTGCCCCTCCTCCTCCTCCTCCTCCCCCTCACACTCCATCAACAGCCAGTAATCGCCCCCTGGGTAACGAGACCCCGGCGGGCCACATGGGCCGGCAATTTATGGCTGGTAAATTAGCAAGAAATGGAAATTAAGAAAAATGTTGCTTTTATTGCAAACAGTTGTAGTCGTCTTCCAATAAAAGCATATTTATTTATACACAGCCCCGCCATCGATATGCCTGCCTATAGCATCAATGAATTGTTATTGTAGCTGAATCGCAGACGTTTATGACTCTCGATTCGTTGGAGTCTAATGAGGCAAGTGGTTGCCTGCCTGCTTGCCAGCTTGTTCACTTGCTGCACCGATTGGGTGGCTGAGCAAGTTATTGACGAGCCAACTAGTCAGCCAGCCAGTCAGCCAGCCAGTCAGCCAGCCAGTTAGCCACGTTAGAAGTTGAGGTCTGTGTGCTGAGATCGCTTGTTAGGCAATTGGCTGTGTTAGTTGGGCTCTGATATATGGTTAAAGTTCAGGTGGTTGGATTAGATAGCATAGATGCGGGGCAAGCACTTTGATTTGACTTTGAGCCCAAAACTTCAAACTGAGCCAATGTTTTGACGTAGGTTCGATGGACACCAAACTTAAATGTTGGTGTCCAAAATGAAAACAGGAGCGGTTCAGCATTGAGAACTTAAAGAATATTTAGATCATTTCCAAAGTATTTAATTTAAAAACTGTATCCATGCGTCCGTCCAATGCAAGAAGTTCGGCCCTGTTAACTGAAAAAGTTTCAGCATCTATAAATAAAAAATAAAAACCTCTCTTTTGACACTAAACTGACTTGTTAACCGAAATATTTACGTCGTTCGCAAAATGACAGGCTACCCGCAGCCACAGGGCAAACACAGCTCCAGCTCCAACTCCATCCCAACCCCAAGGATAGACTTTTACTTTCGCTTGGCATTAGAAAAAATTCAATTGAAAGTTTTGCTTAGTAGGCGGCTGTGGCAAGGCTTCATCCATTACGGCGTAACAAATCCCACAAACGAAATTGATAAAAAAAAAAATATAAAAAAGTGCAGGAAACAAGTCCGTAGAAAGTAAAACCAAAAGAAAAGTTTTTAATATTTGATTTTTTTTTTGTATTTTTTGTTTTTGCAAACTTTTTGCATTGAAATAGGTCGAACCGGAGAGGTGATTGAACGAAGGACAAGGAAAGGGGCGGCAAAAGGGGTATAAAGAAAAAAAGATGAAAAAATTGAAAAGGGTTTAACTTGAGCTTGAACTTTTTGCGCCTTGGTGCTGGTTAACCCATAAACGAGTACGTGGTCCACCATATGAGTAAAAACACACAAAATCAGAGACAGATTCGGATACATATTGTGATTGAGATTGAGAATCCGCAGGCTTGTTGATTGGAGATCAAAGCCACATCGACGTTGGCGGCATTTCGCCTCCTAATGATTGATTGTAAAACTTGCTAATTTAAGCAATGGGAATTTATGTTGGCGATGGACTTGTTGGATCCGGGGGAGCCTCATCAATTTTGTTGCGCATTTAATTGATCATACAAATTATTCATTAATTTCCACAACGATTGCAAAATCAGCGAAAAATGCCTCGCTGACTTGGCGACTTCATTGTCCGATAAAGTGCTGCGATATCTATAAAATATGCACGAGCAGAAGACCAAAGCTTGGGAAAAGTAGGCGGCCAAAATGTGTTTGAGCTAAATACCAATAAAGCCATCGTTTTTTTTTTGTTTATGTGTTGGGCCGTCAACAACGACAGGTTGGAGATATAATAGCAGTTAACTCAAGATCCCCAAAACTGGAAGACAAAAGACTTGATCGGTTGAATGATGAGATGGCAGACCCACTGACCCGAAATCAATTGGATATAAGCTTCATTCGCATTTTGGTAACTTAATATTGAATCGCAAGTCAGATTAAAATTTTTAAATGTCTCTCAATTGGTAAAACTTAAACAAAATTTTAGTCTAAATGTGACCAATGTTGACTAACTATTATTCAACCAATAAACTAGTTTCTTCTGCTCGTATTTTAATAAATTCATGAAAATTGTAATAAATACGAATAACATATTCTGATTTTAAGGTTTACTCATGCATTTAATCTGGTTTATAAGAGTTCCGGTTGATGGTTGTCATCTATCAAAATGATTCAATAAATTTTCCAAACTACACTCGGCTGCTCCCATTTTTCTGTTTATCTTGCAAATTGTTGAACTTTTTTTTATTATAGATATGGGGTAAATGAGCAGTAAGCTAAATGAAGAAAGCGATAGTCGTTGAACCCACTCACTCTCAGATTAGGATTCGGATATGTGAGTGGAGTGAGTGGTCTGCTTGTGTAGGTATATCGGATATCAAATGTCGATGCGGATGGCTTATAATATATATCAGTCATATAACTTCAATTTACTGTTGCTGAAAACTGCTGCCGTGCAAAATGTGGCTATAAACATGCAAATTAATTGAGGCATAAAATGAAAATATAGATTTTGTTTTGTGTTTTTCGATTATCAGTTTTGTTTCGGTATATATTTTTATCGCTTTTTTTGGCTATAAACTAGAAAACATAAAATTACAAATACAAATAAAAATACAGATACAAATACAAATAATATAAAATACAATATTTACAACGACAAGCACATTGCGTAAATCATAATCAAGAGTTATTGCTAGCAGATACTTGTACATATCTAGATGTAATCAGTCGATTTATGTTTTTATTTTTTCTATCATTTCAGTTTTTTTTTTTTATCAGTTTTTTCCTTTAATTTGTATATAGTTCCTTAACACACACGACAATTTATAGAGTTAATATGGCTGTATAATGTGTGTGTTGTTCGATATGAGTTTGTTGTGTGTGCGTGTGTTATTTGTTGTGTGTATTTACTTTTTCGATATGTGTGTGTCGGATTCGAGTTAATTAACTTATCGACTAATATAACTTATGAGGAGAAGAGTTTTACAGTTTAAATACATATTTATGTGTAAGTATTATATTGATAGGACAAATATAGCGTCGAAATAACATAATAATAATAGTTGTTTTGTTTTGTTTGTTTTGTTGTTTTTTTTTTAGTTTAATGTGTTTACATTCATACATAATTTAAGCTTAATTGAACAAAATATCACAATTATTAAACAAATAAACGTACAATTTAACATTTAAGCGGGGCTCCCAGCTTTTTCAAGATTTATTTACAATTTCACACGTAATTCGAAACGAGACGGAACGAAACGAACCAAGTTATTTGTAAAAGGCTAACAGTTAACTAGTTTCTTGCTTTTGGAATGCATTTAGTTGGATGTGTCTATCTTGCCACTTATCAAACAGAGAGAGAGAGAGAGAGAGAGACACACACAGCGAGGGAGTCTAATTGAGTGTGCGAGCGAGAGGGAGCGAATGGAGTAAAGACAAAACAGGCGTAACTAACAACAACAAGGTAGATTTTAATCGCAGCCAACTAATCTGTAGCAATGTTCAGTTCCATGTTCAGCTCTCAGTTCAGTTCTCAGTGCTTTTCCGTTCTTTTTCAATTCTATTGCTGAATGCCTTGGCCCAACTTGCAACACACACGAAGCGTGCATCGAGCAGCGAGCAACGAGCGGCTTTTTGGGCCAGCATCACACGTGCGAATTTTTTTCACGACCACAAAAACCGAGGCAAGCCAAGGTCAATGCAAGAATGCAGACACCAAAAAAAAAAGCAACCAAAAAAAATAGATTACTTGACAATTCTAGCTAATTTGAGTTTTGATTTTGAGCGCTAAAACAAGACATATTCACTAGCCTTAATAACTAAAACTGTTGATGCCACATTGGTTGCAGATGTTGCTTTTCTTATTATTCTGCATATGCTGATTTTTGATCTGTAATCCTTGGCAAACACATTTGGTAACCTTAGCAACTCTTGGCAATTTTGGCACGTGTAGCTGGGCCCCAAAAACAAAAACAAAAGCAACACTTTTTTTGTTCTTGTTGTTATTGTTGTTGTTAGTATTGCAGCTGCCAAAACGGCTTTGTCACAACGTATCCCAGTAACTGTCTGTTGCCGGTCTGGCTCTCTGTCTGTCTCCCAGTCTGTCTCCCAGTCTGTCTCTATGTCTATCTCTCTCTCTCTCTCACTCTGTCTCTGTCTCTCTCAATGTCTCATCTTTCTCTGTTCTGACAATGCATTTGGTGGCCCTGACGATGTTGCTTGCCTCACTTTTTGTTACAATTTCTTTTCGTTTTTATTTCACTCGTTTTTTTTCTATGCTTCTTCTTCTTCTTGCCTAGACATGAGCTCTCTGATGTTTAGCGTTGCCTATTTTCTACACACACACACTCACACACACACACACACACACATACGTTGAGCTTGTTACTGTAAAATGCAGCAGTTAAGATGAACTAACGAGTGAACGTTGCAACAACATACGAAATGCAGCAACAGCAACGGCAACAACAGAAAGAAAGAAAAAAAAAATGATGGTGCACAGAGAAAATAACAGAAAAAAAATACAGAAAAACAAAAACAAAATAAAAAGCAAAAAGAAAAATAGTTTTCGGGCCTTGGTTGTTGCTGTTGCTTTTGGTGTGTGTGTGTGTGTGTTTGTTGTTGCATGCAACATCAATTTTGTGAATCTTGCTACGAGCCAGGAAACACTGAAAATAGCTGGCCGTAAGAAAACAGAACAGGGCCAACAACAATTGGCTCGGCTCCCCCGTGTTGCCGGCTATTTAGATACCGCTCGAGTGCAACTCTTTCCCGCCTGCCCCACTTGCAACACTTGCAGTGGTTGTTGCTGCTGCTATTTTAACATGTAACTAGGCTTTTATCGCTAAACGCTTTTCATTTGCATATTGGCTGTGACTCTGACTCTGACTGTGACTCTCACTCTGAATGTGACTGTCACTGTGACTGTCACTGTGACTGTGACTGTGGTTGTGACTCTCATTTGATTACAATTCGAGGGGTGGCTTTCTTCAAGCTTTTCCACAATTAATCCCTTTGCCAAATTGTGGTGGGGCCAAAAACAGGTTATGAAAATCGAAAAACAGAATGCAATTCAAAAACTGGATTTCATTCGATTGGTTTTTCTTAACCACAGAACAGAACAGAACTCAATTTCAACTCAATTGTTGCAACAACAAAAAATCATTTTCCTTTCTCTGTTTCTATTTCAACAATTTTAGCATAAAAACACACAAATAAGTATTAAAATAAATCAAATTGAACTGAATTTTAATTGTTGCAACCAGCCAATCATTTTTCTCTCGCTCTGTCTCTCTCTTTTTATCCCACGTTCTCTCTTTCTCTCGCCAACCACTTTTGCTTTTCAGACTCATCGCTGAACTTGAAGTGCATTTTTTTTAAGTTTGACTTGATTTCATTTGTTTTGCGCTAAACTTAAAAGATTTAATATTGATTTGTTTCAACTATCTCTTTCTCTCTCTCTCTCTCTCTCTCTCTATTTTGTCTCACTTACTCTCACATGTGCAAATTACGCGACGCTGGCGTTGGCTGTGTTGACGTCACTTGCGGCGGCAGTGGCAAGCTCTGCTGCTGAATGCCACCCGCCAGGGGAATCATTTGTGACTGGGCGCCGCCAGCAATCAGATTGCCAGCACCACCACCAACACTAGCACCACTTGCACCACCCATCAGCAACGCTGCCTGCTGCTGCGGATTGTTGCAGTTGTTGCTGCTGTTGTTGTTGTTGCTTGTGGCATTTGGGCGATGCGACTGCTGTGTTGAAGGCTGCCGCCGGAAGCTGCCCGGCTGCAGAGTCGGTGGCGGTGGCAACATGAACTGCTGCTGTTGCTGCTGCAGATGATGATGCGGATGTGGATGCTGCACTGGATGTCCGCCATGCAGGGGTAGAGGCAGGGGCAAGGGCAACGGCTGCTGCTGCACATGATGATGATGATGATGATGATGATAGGCGGGATGATTGATGGCCGCATGGCAAGATTGACCAGAACGCTGACCATGCGAGGCGGCCGCCGCTGCTGCTGCTGCGGAGGCGGCAGAGGATGCGGATACATCGGGCAGAGCAAAGCGTAGCTTCTGCCAGAAGAGCTTGTCGCCCCACTGCAAATATGTGTTGGTCTTCAGATACAAACGCAGATCGGGATCCAGTTCCTTCTGCGGCACCTCACCCAGCACAATGACGATGAGACGCCGGCGGCGATCCCGGAGAACCGATTGATGCGCCGACTTGAACTCGAAGCGACACCACTCGGACTTGATGAAGTTCTCGGAGACGACCATGATGGTGCGCCGACTGCTGTCGATGGCCTGGACAATTGTCTCAGGCAAGTAGCCACCGATGGGAAAGTCTCGCTGATGCAAACAGAGCTTATAGCGCTGCTCGCCCAACTCCAGCATCGGTGCCAGTTCCTCATTGACGAACAATTCATCCTTGGAGGAGTATGAGATGAAGGCATCGAAGAGTTTCTCCCGCTCGTTCTTGTCCACATCCTTCTGGCCATTGTAGAAGAGCCGGACACCGAAGCGGGCATGACACCAGACACGCATCTCCTGGCGAAAGATGAACACCAGCAGCGTGCAGATCATGATGAAGATGAAGGCGGTCAATATGGCCACCAGGATGGGTATGTAATCCTGTTTCGGTGGCTGTGTCAAGATCATCTTTGTCGACGTCATATTTCCATTAAGCATCGCATCCCCATTGACATCGTTGCCACCTGCTGCTCCGCGTTCCGCATAGTTAAACTTGTTGTCAAGTCCCAGTTGCAACATTTGGCTGCACTGCACCACGGGCAGCGAATCTCCCGTCGACCCATAAATAGCCATCTGTACGGGCTGCTGTGGCTGTTGTTGTTGTTGGGTGTTATTCGATGGCATCTCGCAGTGGAGCTTCACGCGATCCAAGACATATTCATGCCGGCTCATAAAGTCGCGCAACTTGTCGATGAACTCGCAGCGACAAGTCCACGGATTCCCTGCCAGACGCAGCTCGTTGAGGTAGCTGGGCAGGAAATTCCACACGGCAAAGGTGCCAATTGCATTGTGATCGAGTCGCAGGATCTTCAGATGATACAAATGGGTAAAGGTCAACGTGTCAATCGTTGCAATCGCATTGTGCTGCAAGTACAACTCCTGCAGATTGTCCAAGCCCTGAAACTCGTTGCCATTGAGAGCACGCAAAAGATTGTTTTGCAGCTGCAACACCTCCAGCTCCAGCAGGCCGTAGAAGGTGCGATTGTGCAGCGTCTCGATGCGTGAGTGATTCAAGTGCAACACCTTCAATCGCTTCCGTCCAATGAACGCATGACTCTGCAGCTCGGCAAATGTGTTTCCATCCAAATACAACTGTGTCGCATCCATTGGGATGTGCGAGGGCAGCAGGGATTTATCGTACGATGCCCGACTGCAGTCGACCACATTGGAGGTCCAGGATTGATCGTGATAACAGGCACAACGATCGGGGCATTCCATTTTGCAATCGCAGGCCTGAAAATCACAGCAATGGCAGAGCGCGAAACAATGCGACTCGTATTTGCAGAGGAAATCGTTGGACTTGGCCTCGATGAGGGAGACGTGGGTGGAGCCGCGTGCATAGGACAATTTGCAGTGGATCTGATCGAGGTCCATGAGCTGCGGCTGGGTGCGTGACTCCCGATTGATCTTCTGCAGCCAGTCGAGATTGCAATCGCACTCGTACGCATTGTGGCCAATGTAGAATTCGGGTATTTCGCGATCCTCGCCAATCGGCGACAATCGCAGAGCGTTCGGCTCCAGCGTGGTCAGCTTATTTCGCACAAGATCGACACGGGTAAGATTGGGTTTCTTGAAGAACGTGTACGGTTGAATCTTGGCAATCAGATTGTCGTTCAGATAGAGCACCTCAACGCTGTTCGGTATGGAGCTGGCTGTGATCTCTGTGAGCAAATTGTAGCTGGCATCAAAGGTGCTCAGGCTCAGTTCGTTCTCGATCTCAAAGTAGTTGCCCAGCTGGGTTATGCGGTTGGCACGCACATCCAGCCACTGCAGACCGATGGGAATGTGCGAGTAATCGAATTTCTCCAGTCGATTGCCCGATATATTCAGCCACACCAGATTGGGCAGCTCCATGAACAGACCAGCAATGCTCTTAAGTTGATTGCCATCGAGGCGAATGGCCTGCAACTGGGTATTTCGCTGCAGTGCACCCGCTTCGATGGACTTGAGCTTATTCCCCGACAGATTGAGTATCTGCAGGGAACTCATCCTATCGAAGACACCTCGACGTATGTGGGTCAGCGAGTTCTCCGTCATGCGGAGACCATAGAGATTCTCCAGTTGTGTAATGCTCGTATTCTCAATCTGACTGATCATATTCTCGCCCACATCCAGTGTTTTGAGGAGTGGCACATATGTCAGCGCCTCTGGCACCGTCAACAACTTGTTATCATTGAGATGCAGATCCTGCAACTGGCTGCAGTTGAGCAGCGAGCGTGGATCCAGTTTGCCCAGGCGATTATAGTCCAGGGAGAGCACCTGCAGATTGTGCAGACCCTGCAGGGTTCGCTGCTCCACCACCGAGATGCGATTGTTGGAGAGAATCAATGTGTGCAGTTCACCCAGGTCCGCAAAGATGCCAGCGGGCAGCTGATCAATGTAGTTCTCCTCCAGCTTGAGTATTTGCAAACTCGCCAAAGGGCGAAAGATGTGCGCCTCGAGGCGACTGATCTTATTGGCGGACAGATCCAACATCATCAGCTGCTTGAGCCCCACAAATGTGGCCGCATTTATCCACTGTGAGTTCAGCTCATTGCTGGCCAAATCGAGCACCAGGAGCTCGGCGAGCTCACCAAAGATGCCCGGTGCGAGCACATTAATCGAATTGTTCCTCAGATAGATCTCCTGCAGGTGTTTCGTCTCCGCAAAGAGTTCCGGTGGCAGTGAGGTCAACCGATTGGCGGACAGATCCACAACTCGGAGCGATGTGAGACCCTCAAATGCCCGATCCGCCAGAAAGCTCATGCTGTTCCTAGCCATGTTCAGGTGTGTCAGACGCACCAGGGCAGATAGCATAGCCGACGGTAAACTGACCATTTTGTTGGCACTCAGATCGAGGGATTCCAGCGTCGATCCACAGATGCGGGACTTCCTCGAGGAGGTCAGCGAGGCGCTGCTAAAGTAAAAGTTGCTAATGTCCTGGATCTTGTTGTACGAGGCATTCAGATGTTGCAGCGACTTCAGCGGACAGACCATTCCATCCGGTATTAGCCAGATGTTGTTCAGACTCAAATCCAGTCGCTCCAGCTGCCGGAACTCCACAAAACTATTCGAGGCCATCTCGAGGGACATCGTTGACCAATCGCCATTGTGGGTGCGTATCGTTAGATTTCTCAACTCATGCAGGCCACGGAATGAACCCTCCGTCAGATTGCCCAGCTTGCAATACTCAATGGTCAAATCCCTCAGCTCGACCAACGAGCGAAAGCTGTCCGGACTGAGACTGCTCTGGAAGAAGAGGGCATCGTTGCACTCCAGTCGCAATCTGACCGTGTTATGTGGCTGGATCACACTGAAATTGGTGTTCTCCAGCTCCGAGTTGATCGTCCGCAGATGACAGACCAAGGTGATGTCGTGTTCCCCTCCGCCGGACCAGCGGCACTCGTCGGGCGCCTGATACAACACCGTCTTACTCAGTGCCGCCCCAAAAATGGGCATGGCACAGCTAGCAATCAAGACATAAAGCATATGGCTAGCTAGCATTATGTGTGCTTTTTGTTTTTTTTTTTTTTGGCTTGTTTCCAGCTAACTTTCAGTTAGCTAGACTTGATTTTGTTTCTCTCTTTTTGGAGGGGGATTTATGATATTGGTTTGTTTTTTTTTTCGTTTGTTGCTCGTTATTTGCAGCCCATTTTGTGGGTGATATTTTTTTTATAGTTGCTTGCACAATCGTGCAACAATATCAATAAAAACACAGCACACACATCAGAAATATAAATAATATATAGCTCCCTTTCGGGCTCTATTTTATTATGATTTTCTTGTTATATTTTTTTCTTAATTCAATTTTATTTGCTTGCTCGCGCGTAGACCGTAATCCAAGTGGGGGGTGCGATAGCGACGATATATTTATTTTTTTCTTTTTTTCTAGCTATGATAAATATATGTGTAGATTGTGTGTTGTTTTGGGTAACTTTGAAGCACTCGATTCTTCATTACGCGTCTCGTCTTGTTTCGTTTCGTTGCGTTTTACCGACAACGCGTGCGCTCGGCTCAAAGTCTGCTCAAAAACTGATCGAACACTGCGAACGCCGGAGAGCAGCAAGTGCCGCTGAGCAGCCTGTTCAGCAATTGAGTGAGTTTCGTGCAGCTCAAATTATGCCTCTGGGCGAGCACTCAATGAACACGCACACAAACACTGTGACGGCAGAGAACTAACTGCACATACATGCGTTGAGCAAGAGAGAGAAAGAGAGAGATAGCTAAGAGACAGAAGGGCGAGCAGAACAAACAAAACTATGCAATGCAAACGAGGCAAAGCGCAACGCATTGCACAGTGGGCTAAATGCTTACAAAGAGAGAGCGAGATCAATGCATATGTGTGAGTAGGCAGTGGGCAGTGGGCAGGCAAATAAAAACATTCTGTGTGACTGTGTAAGAAGTGCTGTATGCTGTAAGATGAGATAAAGTAGAGGAAGTGAGATCGAGAGATAAACAGGTGATATTTGAAGATCAAATTTGGATTAGAGAATGAAAAAAAGTGAGCAGCAGTGATTAGATTTTATAGATAGCAGATATGGAAATTGTGTGTAGTATCTAAACGCTCCATCTATACATATTTGTAAATTCAACATTTACATAATTGCCAGGGAACCAGCTATGTCAAAATATCAGCAAATTTAATTTCTTATATAATTTAAGGTGATTGGTTATTCTGGTACTTGTTCAATTTCAAAACTATTTTATATTTATTTACACATCTTGCGAATCTTGAAACTCAAAGGTGGAAAAGACCAGTACTTATTAAATATAAAAATAGTTAGCAATAATGCAATTTGATGACGAGTATTTTATAAATCCATTTCTGGTCATAGCTTTAAAAATATTCTTAGAAAAAAAACATGAAATTAATTAGGATATTTTATGTTATAAGCACAATTGTCCCACTGTGCACCATGTCTCCCCGGTCTGTTTCGTTGAGCGTCAACGCCAAGCATACAATTGCCAATGAGACATTGACACTCGTCACACCGGTTAAACGAGTTTCTTTTTTCTCCAACTGAGCCAAAGTCAAACTGAGTGCACTTCATATTCAGCGCATGAGTGAGAGACAGAAAGAGTGCCGCTGAATAGCGCTGAGTCAAATTGAGTGTGAGCGATTGCTTGACACTGATCTCTACCAGCGGCTTAAGCGAGCGGCGAGAGGCAAAATAATAATAATAAAAAATTATTGAAATCAATTGTTAATTCAGCCAATGTCAGTTTGATGTACGTACGTAAAAAAATTGACTGATTTTTCTTGATTTATGAGAGCAGTTGCCTCGGCCTCTTTCTGGGCCTGACCCTTAACTGATCGCCGAAGGCTGATCACTGATCGCGGGAACTGAGCGGCTGGCTTAATCAGCGGACTGACGATCTGTTTCTGTTTTGTTTTTTGTTTGCTTTCTGTTGTTGCTGAATTATGCTTGCGATTGCGGTTTGCAGTTGGAGACGATTTCTTAGCGGGATCCACACATGTGATTAGTCAGTGCTGATACTTTCCCAAATTTGTTGTACTCTGATTGCTGCTAACTTTTCTGTGTACCTGTTGACGCCGCTGCACCGCGACAGGTGCTGATTAAACAAATACACACACACAGCCTCAGTGGCTCTGTCAGTGATGCGTATCTGTCAGCCAGCCTGTTAGCAGAGTCTCTCAAGTCTTGCGTCTTGAGCCTGTTCTCAGGAAAACCCACACCAACAACATCAACATCAACTACCTGCTGCCTACAAATTTGTTGAATGTTGACCGTGCAAACATCTTTGCTTGCACTCTCCCTCCCTCCCCTCCACTATCTCTTTCACTCTCTTTCACTCTCTCTCTCTTTCTCTTTCTCAGGTGCGTATCTTTATATCTAGGATTTTGTTTCAAACGCGATCCTCTCAATTGTTTGTTCCTGCTTTGCTTTGACTGCCTTCTTGTATCGATTGATCTGGCTAAGTTGGGTGTGTAAATGTAAGCCAGGAAGTGCTGCAGGATTAGTCCTCTTTCTTGCCATTGCACAATATGTCAGCTCAACATGTATATATATGTATGTATTCTGTAACCGTATACGGGCATTGATTCGTTTTGATTCGATTTGATTAGATTAGTCGAGTTCAGCAACATTTTGCTTCGATGACGGATCACTGCTATTATTCTCAGTTCTCTCTCCCTCTCCGTCTTTCCCTCTTCTGCACACTTGCGAAGTTTGTTTTCTGCTTCATTCAATTTGCGCAAATTATTTTTTCTTTGTAATCGTTTCGCTTGTCTTGGATTTTATTGTTGCCCAACCAAGTCTTTCTTATTGTAGGTGCAAATGTATATATGTGTGTGTGCATGTGTATGTGTGTGTTGATATTGCTCATTGGGTCACAGTCTCAGACCCATTTGCAGTTATGTTATGAGTCATGGCATCTGTAGATGCAAGATACACACAAACATATACTTTGGCAGCAGCTGCTTGCTGCTTGCGCAAATTATTCGGCGCATTGAAAATTGCCATTGCTCTTTATCAATGACAATGAATTGTCGAACAATCGCAAGACAACCCTAAAAAATGTGTTGTGGATACATTTGGTAAGTATCTATTGCAACAATCTGAGAACATGGAGCTTATCGACAGGAAACCAATGAAAAACTCAAATTTAGGTTCCTTTGATGTTAGCCAAGGGGTTATTTCATATTGAATGCTGTTAATACAATCAGCCAGTATTATAAAAATAAGTAAAAAGAAGCTTGTCTTAATAAAATAATAAATGTATTTATTAAAAAGAAAAATTTGATTAATTAATTTACTATACACAAACATAAGAAATCATATTCTGAGCAAAACCATATTACAAATAAATATCAAGGACACAATACCCAACATGTGGTTTGTGTAATGACTAAGTATTTTCCTGAATTATTCATCAATGGACGTCGTGCAAAACAAACCTTGCAGTCACAATTAATAAGTGTCACAGCAATGGAATTTATGAGTCCAACTGAATCTACCCCTCTACAACTCTATTTGCTATATAAATCCCTCTCTCTCTCTCTCTCTGTCTCTCTTTTTGAATAACTTGGCATTGTTCTTAATTATAAAGCGTTGTCATGTGAGCTTCCCATTCATTCAGCTCGGACGTTAGCAGTCGGCTCAGCTGTTCTTTATGTTTTTTATGGCTTGACGCCTAATAAAATTTAATATAATTTGTCTGCGAGTGTGTATCTCAGAGAGAGAGCGTGTGTGTGTGTGTGGATCTCAATATGTGGTGGGTGTGCGGTTAACGCTTATGTAAACAGATCCACTCGCAGTTCTCGCATATCGCTTCGTATCTGGTTTGCAAAACATATTAATTAGCATTTCCAATTTTGTATGCATATCTTTTTAACTATCTCGTGATGCAACGTTGCACACACACAGACTGGAAGACTGGAAGACAACATAACACATACAAAAAAAAAAAAAGAAGTGGAAGAACAAGAAGTGGTTGAGGAAGAAGAAGCATCCGAATACCACTTTGAGCTTTTGCATTCGCGTGGGTCAGCGAATTTCACAATATATATAATCGCCTTTTTTCTACCAGCTACCCATTCAAAATTGGCACACATAAATAGGGTTTAAGTAAAGTTCTTAGCACAATAAATTATAGAGGTAAAAGAAGATAAATTGCCACTCATTAAATATTTGGAATAGTGTATAATCTAAATAAAATATTGGATTATTTAATTTGTTTACTATGCAAAATAGTTTAACTTTTTTAAAAAAGGGAAAAGTTATATATTAAATGTTATATAATATATATTTAATTGGCCATAACTTAATTAAAACTTAAAATAAAAAATAAAGAAAGACAAGACAATTTTGAACTGTCTGCAGTTCATAATAAAAAGTTTAAATAAAATATTATGTTAACTAAAAATATCTAAGAATATTTCGGATTTATGATAAATGAAGGCTGAACAGATTTGAGTAGAGGGTAGCTAATAGTCAAGCTCTTTTAACTGGAGCAGTCATTCTTGGGTTTTTGCTACATAGTTGTTTTCATACGTTTATTGTGTGTGTTTTGCGAGAGTTGTTGGTGGAACTTTGGGATTGAGTCGGGTGCGACTAACGAGAGCGTAAAAGCGAAAACATCAAAATAAATAGCTCAAAAAATTAACAAGACAGCAGCGACGTCAGCGTCGCCTTTTGTCTGCCCGGACCTGGCCGGGCAACTGGCGGGGCAACTGGCTGACTGGCTGACTGAATGAATGAATGACTGACTGACAGGCAGCCGCCGCGGCAACTAATCGAAGCGCGTTGCAGCTGCCTCAATTCAAGTCGACTCGAGTCGACTTGAGTTGAGTTGAGTCTTAGTGGCTTGACTACAAAGTGGTTGCCCAACTTGTTGCACGACCAGAGCTTATGCTTGGATACTTATTTTTAGGCGCGAGTGTTTACCTACAATCCGACTCTCGACTCGCGACTCTAGACTGGGCTCTTTTGGGTACATCTCTACTCTCTGGCGTTTGGGCTTTGCGTTCCGACTGGACGCACATCAATGCTGTGGACACGGCCCAGAGAGACGATGTCAGACGACGCGTTGAGACGACACGGCCAAACAGGCAGCTCGAACACTGAACACTAAAAGTCTTTGCCAGTCAGTCAAGTAGGGAGAAACAGCGTCCTCTGCACCTTTTGTGTGTGTATGAGCCAATTGTTAGCTGGCTTGGCCAGAGGCAGGCCAGGCCATGGCGTGGCATGGCATGCCAGGCCGGGCAGGAGCGGATACACAGGATACCGAGTAGCTCGACTGGTAGCTCTATATAATTTGATGAACAAACAACGACAGCAGCAACAACAACAACCACGTTAAACAACCTTGATCTGACTGCCAAGTCCAAACTGGCCATTAACATACACAGACATGTACAGAGATATTCACATATGTGTGCCTGCACCATTCTGTGGCAATAATAAAATGGAACGCCCCCTAACCCCGACAACCAACCCTATAAATAATAACTATGTAGCTAGTAAACATTGTCTGGGCGTAACGCGATTGGAATTAGCATAAGAACTCCAAATTTGATGGAATTAGTCAAATGAGTATGGAACTGATTCACTTGTGCCAACTGAATGCTAAGAGGCATTCATTTTGATTCCTATTCATTTGAAATTAACAATGGGTTAGACACAAATCTGTCACAGGAAATCAACATGAATAACGACCATTTGTGTGTATATGTGTGTGTGTGTGTATGTGTCCATATTTATGTAGAGGCAGTGATATGTAAATGTCAAAATTGAAAGTTGCTCTATAAATGAGTTTTATCAATTCAATTAACTTGTCGCTTTTATGAGTGTTCCATACGGACGGCAGGTCAAAGCGATGATATCAGCTGCCAGATATGATAATAGATGACATAAGAAAAATGTTTTCTTAGTTGATAGATTAATCTAAAAATATTAAATCTGTTTTTGTTATATATATATGATTCTTGGCAAACTGATAAGAGAAATTAAGTCATCTTTTTTTTATTTAACATATGTGTGAGATTATATTCTATTTTAAGCATATGAAAAACATTAAAACAGATTGACAATAAATACCATAAAATATGATTGATCTTCGCCGAAAAATATATATTATTCAAAAGATGAAAGGACGGATATCTTAGTCTCGTATCTCTTAAAAATTGAGCTCTGCTGAAATATAAAGCATCGTTCTGAAATTGAAAACATAACATAAATGCCATATAAAAATGTTAATAAGAAATGTTGAAGACTAGAATCTATTTATTTGCATATTTACGAAAACACATGCTATTTCTTGAGTCAAGTTGACCAAAAAAAATTAAATAATTACACGCAATTTAACACTGTCTCAGCCATATTTAAAAGCCTCATTTTGGTTGCTTTAAATACAAAATCTGACCCAAATACTCAAATCTAATCAGGGTGCGGCACACAAAAATCTACTCACAATCTTTAAGAATGGGAGGACCCATTCTTATGACCTCTACATCACTAATAAGTCATCAATTTGCAACTAAATGCAATCAAAACTAAACAAAACAGCGTCAAAACTGTTAACGACAGATAAGGCCAAGATCCAAAAACACAAACAGAGCAGAATAAAAATTAAATAAAAAACCGAAACGATCAATAGTCGTAATCGTTTTTTAAAGTTTCATAGACACTACTTGATGAGTGCCCAAAGTAAATCAAGATCGAAATCAATATAACGAATCACAGATGAAATTACCATCTCACAAATCCATCCCAATCTTGCTATCTCGCTCATACTCACTGTCATTTGGGTTCTGTGAACTTTTTGTTTCGACTGCTAATTAAAAGCGAGTAAAACACAATCGAATCAAATAAATTGCTAGCCCCAAAAAAAAAAGGGTAATAATTTCACAGACATTTCACATAAATAACATCAATAGAACAGCGCTGGCTTTGGACTTCTAGGAAACGTGGTCGAAACGTTTTTACCAAACATTCTTTTACTTTTCGTTCTCTGTCTCTCTCACTCTCTCTCGTTGTTTTTCTTTGCCTATTCACTCGTTATTTTTTTTATCTAACACCAAAAGAAAATAAAAGAGAAGAAAGAAACATCATTAACATGTCGTAGATAGGCGCAGAGATTCCAGTTTGATTCTTTGCTGTATTTTGTTTTATATCTAACTGATTAACAATCGACGTGATGTTGTTGTTATTGTTGATGTGTTGCTGTTGTTGTTGTTATTGTTGTTGTTGCCTCATATCAGTCAGTCAACGCGCCGCAGCTCAGTTTGAGTGAGGTTGCAGCATAGTTGCCTCCATAGAGTCTTACCACTCGAGCCTCGATCTCGATCGTTGTTCAATCGAGTATGCCTGCCCCCTTCACCTCCCCCTCTACAATCGTGTGAAGCTGCAGCATCTTGGTGCGTCGTTTCTAAAATTTCAACTGTTGCGTGGAGAGGCAGCAACAGGTTAACACGCCAGCGCAGGTTAAACTGACCCAAGACCGAACCGCATCTCTTTTGTGTTGTTGTTGTTGTTGTTGCTGTTGCTGTTGCCTTGGCCCGAACATTTTTGATTGCTTTTTTAATGTTTCCAATTTATACGAATCATTGTTGTTTCTTTTTTCTCTTGTTTTGTATTTTTAGTTGTTTAGCCTGGCTGCGAGAGTCCATAATTTAGCCAGCACACACAAAACACACACACACACATACACACACACAGAGGGAATAGCCGTGCAAAAGAAGTAAGACGCTGAGAAAAATTACAAAATAAATAGTAGAGTGCCGCACGTTGGCCGATTGCTGTCTCTTTCGTTTATTTGCCATGTTGTGCTTGATGCTATCTCGCTCGCACATTTCCAAATGTCATAAAGTCAAATGCTTTGTCGGCATTTCGCCTCTCATCGATTTCAGTTACGCATTGCGGGCAATGTTTTTAATTAGACAGTTTTGATGTTGCGTCAATTGTCAATTGGCGACAAAAAGGGGCAAGCAGATAAACAGGCAACATGCAGCAAGCAAGCAACAAGCAGTTGCCTGCAACTTAGACGCCTGGGCCTAAAAAGGCGACGACGTTGTCGCCAACTTTGGCCAACAAATCTGTGTCAACCCATTGGCAACAACAACAATAATGCAACAGCAAACATTCAATATCAAACATTCAACATTCAGCAGGCAGCAGGCGGTAGGCGGTAGGCAGAATCAGAGGCAGTGGCAGAGGCAACAGGCGGATGATCTGAAGCGCGACAAGTGATTGCCATCAGTTGTCAAGCCGCTATCGTTGA
Source organism: Drosophila fungiperda (assembly GCA_035042345.1). Taxonomy (NCBI): domain Eukaryota; kingdom Metazoa; phylum Arthropoda; class Insecta; order Diptera; family Drosophilidae; genus Drosophila; species Drosophila fungiperda. The sequence continues at coordinate 2,348,670 of JAWNLM010000021.1, forward strand.
TCACAATGTCAACAGCAGCAGAAGCAGCAGCAGCAGCAACAACAGCAACAACAGCAACAACAACAAGAGGCAGTCAGACTGACGACGGCATATTCCCGTGGGGAGCTGCATTTAAAAGGCATTTAAGCCACAACGTCTCAAGACCAGCAGCAATATCAACAGATGCCGCAACAATTACGACAAGTGAGCCAAAGTCACAGCAATTAAACGAATATTTAATACACTCTCATCAGATTTGAGGTGTATAACCGCCCAATCTTTCTCGAATTGAGCATTTTTCTCCTTATTTTGTTAGCTATTACTAACCAAACCTTGCCACAAATGGAGGATCAATTTTAAATTTAAGCATTCGCAAAACTCTTTATTGTATTTATTTTTATTTAAATTTAAATGAATTACTTTATTTTTAGTTTCACTTTTTTTTATATGTGTCGACAGATGTTAGTGAAATTAACATAAAATAATTTTAAAAAATGAAAGGTGTAATTTATTTGAATTAATTTTTTAAATAAAACATGACTTAGTAATAATATTTATACTTAAATACATTATTAATTATTGTTAAATGAGAATGAAAATTCAGTAGATTTTGATCATTGTTTATATATTTTGACATTTAAAATAAAATTATATTTCCTAATCCAAATACAAATACAAATGGATTTAAAAGATTTTAACTCTTTAAATTTAAAAGTGCTGGATAAATAAATATATATATATAGTAAAGATACATTTCATATTTGATGTAAACAATTTTATCTCAAAGTGTATTTAATTTTTTTATCTTGTTAATATTTTAATAACTATTAATAATAATCACCGTTAGTCAAACGGCTCAAACGTGCTGTGGATGCACTTCCTCCAGACTGTGATTTTACTCTTAAGCCCTTTTAATGAAAGAATGTGTGAATGTTTGAGGAGGCATATGTGTAATTTGATAAAATATTTAATTGCTGTGCATGGCACACGCTTAATGACAAAATAATGATACCCCATTTTGGCGGAGGGTTGCCGCAAATACCACAAGAGCGGAGACGACGACGCCGCCGCCGCCTGTTGCCTGTTGCCGTTGTTAACCACAGAAGGCTTAGCTTTAGCAGCTGGGAGCCAACTTTCGTGACATGACAATTTCGATGACGACGATGATGGGTTCGCTGCTTGCAACGCTGCCAGCGTCGCTGCATCTGGGCTGATCAAGATCAAGGCAAACTCCAACGACTGCGACTGCGACTGCGACTGCATGATGATGTTGTCGCTGACAGTGACGACGACGACGACGAAGAAGATGAGGTTGAGTTTTGAGTTGGACGACGCACATTGACGATATGATAGACGCACTCATCACATCAGATCACATCACATCATCGGGCGGGACGTGCGCGTTGATTGTCACAGCATCGTTTCATGGCCTGCCACTGCAACTGGGATCTGGCTACTGTCGATGGCTGCTGCTGCAGCAACATCCACAGATACAGCTACTGTTGCTGTTGTCGTTGTTGTTGTTGTTGCTGTTGTTGCTACTGGCATGCGGGTTCCACTCAACTCAACCTTCAACGAAAATTGCAATTTGCCGTCATTTTGTAATGAGGAGCGCCAACGTCGTCGTCGTCGTCATCGTCATCGTCATCATCCTTAACTTTGTGACGTTGACGCTGCTCGAAATTATGGCAAATTGTTTATGGGGTGTTTAAATGGTCAGCCAAGTTGTTGCTGTTGTTGTTGTTCTTGTTATTGTTGCTGCTGTTGCTGTAATTGTTGTCTTGTTGCCAGTTGGCTATGCAGGGGCGAAACTATAATTTTATTTGTAAATTAATTCACGAAAAACAAACAAGGCGCTTAAGAGCAGGGAGATATGTACACAATAAAAAATTTGAATTAAATTTAATAATTTCTATGCATAGCAATAAAAACATAATTTAAATTGAAACACAGCAAAAGCATTTATTGGTTTAAAATATTCAATTTTAAAAACGATTGAAACTAATATTTGAATCATCAAATTATTTTGGATTAATTATTTACTGTTCTTTATTTAGGGACTTATAATATATTAATAAGCTTAAGTTGGGAAAGAAAAACATCAATAAATATGACTAAAAACAAATTAATTTAAAATTAAGGTAAAGTTGTGTACAAAAGTTAATATTATAATAGTTATATATAATAATAACACAAGACAAACATTTTCTACAAATATTAATGGCAACTGTAATACCAAACAATTTTTTACTGTGTACACCTAAATATGCCAATAAAGGAAGAGAGAGAAAGAGAGGGAGATTAAAGTGGACCCGCCTAACGCGCGCTCTTCTCATTAATCATTTGTTCCCTGGCAGTGGACAGCGGCAACGCCTGCAACGAGCCAAGAAAGGTTCCAGTCTCAGTCTCAGTCCCAGTCCCCGTCCCCGACTCACTCTCAGTATCCGTCTCCGCCTCAGTGTCAGTTCGAGTCGCAGTCCCAATGTTAGTTTCAGTGCGTGTGTATTTAACTAACTCATTATAAATAAGCTGGAATCCCTAACATGCAATTAAATAACGTGGGTCTAATCCTAATGAGACGACAGGCACTATGTCATGTAGTTGCTGTTGTTGTTTGTATCTTGTTGTTTTGTTGTTTGCTATTCGCTGTTCGCTGTCGCGTCTCCATCTCCAAACTTGGCCATGCAACATTTGCGTTTGCACATGCGCATTTCCCCCAAGTCGCAACGCAGAGTCGTGTTCCACGCATGAGTGAAAGCTGCGATTTCGAGAATGCCAGAACATAGTGAAAACAGAGGAAGCACACCACAGAAACAAAAGAGAGAGAGAGAGAGAGAGAGATAGAGTGAGGGAGGGGGCAAACACGTGTTGCAAGCCAATTGCAAAAGGCATGACTTATAGACAGAGGCACTATGTCTGCAACAGAAACCCAAAAAATTAATCATATTTGAGCTGGAAATATTGTGGCTTCACTTCTATATAAAGGCATATCTGTGTGTATGTGTGTGTGTGTGTGTGAGTTTGTTTGTGTGTGATTGTTGTGCTGGTTGGTGTTGGCGTCTCTGGTGGGCATTCTAGGAAAGCCAGCGATGACTTCAGCAACAAAAGCAGCAGCAACAGCGTCTTCTGAGTTCAACGACAGCAAATTTTTCTTTTTGTGTTGAAACATATCAGTTCCATTATCAACGAGCAGAGGAAGTGATCGAATTTCTCACAGTTTCGGAAAGTTACTGTGGAAAGTGAATGAGTGAATGAATGAATGAATGATGAGTCTGCCCAAGGCAATAGAATTCTTAATTGACACATATGCATTTTCCAGCAACCTAACATTTACCTCAAGCCTAATGATCTGATCTGATTTGGAAAGATCTTTCTTTGCCGAGTTGTAATTGAGACAGCAAAAAAGTCGACTTGAAAACTCCTTGAATAATATTTTAAACCTTTTCTGGGTATTCACAAATCATTCGTCTAATTCTCACTGTGAGCACTTTTCATGCAATTTCATTTCTCAACTATATTATTTGTTTATTTTAGCCGGGAATTGAGGCCAAATCAGTTCTTGGTAAGAGAGCTCAGCTGATCGACCATTTTGGTACTCAGTTGTAATTAGGACTGGTCAACCTCTACACAATCAACAGCAGTTTTAAGCTCTTCGCCAACAGCTTATCCCAGAGCAAGACATAGCCAAAGGTTTGAGCCCACGCACCCACATCGGCTGCGACTAATGAGCCATGGCACTCAGGAGCGCGGCTGTAACCCTCGAGTTGAGAATGCTCGTCGAAATTCCTAGGAATGATCGTTTATGATCTCACCCAAAGACAGTGAGAGAGACGAATGTGTAACCCCTCCCTTGAAAGGCAGCAAACACTCTAATTGCTACAGCAACCAAGACGAAGGGCTATAAAACTTATAACCGCAGGATTTTCACTGTCAGCACGGTCATTAATCTGGTCGGACAAGAACGGGCGGATTTCTCCTCTCTAACAACTTGGCAACGCCCTTGTAAAGAGCTGAAGCGATTGGAACTGTGAAACTGTCGAGTTTTTTGTATTTTTTGGTTTTCAGTTTTTAGTTCTAGTGGCAGTGGCACTGGTCAAGTCAAGCAACCAGTCCAATGACACACCGCTGGACAACAGTTGGCTCTAATAATTTCGTTCATTATGAATTAATTTAATTTGAGCCATGGTCGCGGTTTCAGTTTTTTAGGTATAGGAATAGTGTAGATCGGAGTGCGGAGAGTGAAAAGGTTGCCCTCAAGGGCACAACGGGTGGGCGCCACGGATTGTGTCAAAGATATGCGACGCATGTGGCGCAAAGTTCCGCCAAATGCACAGTTGGTAGTCGTACCCCGGTTTTTATTTATATATATTTTTGGGGAGCATTGGAATTTTTATAACTTATATCCCATTTACTACAGGTTTTTAAGTTTTGTGTGAACGATATATATATATATATAAAATGCTTCTTGATTCGAAAAAGGTCAAACGCAAAATTGGCTCACCACTTTGTGGAAGCCCGCAGATGATGCGACGCCACAACGGGGCAGACCAAACGTTTATCTGAAAGCCTCAGTGCTAAGTATTTTTGGAGTCTCAGACAGGCAACGTTGCGTGTTTGGCCGGCTTTGACCCAAAATAAAGTTGGCATTTTGAGTGTTTTATTGCATGGACATAAGTTTCAAGCAATCAACAAAGCGACTGATCAAATGCAAGATCATCCCACTGGACAGACATGCCATACACACTCAGCACAACTGTCTGACTGAGCGACAGACAGAGACAGCGACAGAGACACAGAGAGAGAGAGAGAGAGAGAAGCAGAGAAACAAACACAGACAGCGAACGAAAGAAATATGTTTATAAACATGCACATTTGGCACGCGATCATCAATTTTCGATGCCTACAACTGCGTACTATAAGATACTTTTACCATTTTGGCCCTCAACAGCTCTCATCGTTATCACTGTGCAACATAGTCGATTGCAACACTTCGCTTCACTTATTCCTGGCTTGAGAATGAATAATGAGAGGAGGTGTTTATAATCATATATTACTTTCTGAAAGTAATGCATTTGCAGGTACTAATGTTTCACATCACATTGTTTTTAAATAATGTTTGATTGAGATTTTTTAATTATTTATAAGTTAAAGTTTATATTAATTATTTACCATATGATCAACATATCTAAATATTCGTTGTTCCGTACTTTGTAGCATTAAAAAAATTACACTTTAAGTTCTGCTTTGTTATTATTTTTTTACCAACACTTCTAATTGAAAGCCTCAAAAAAATATTTTTTATACTGCTATGCCTAAAATTGTTTCAAATTTATATTTTTTTTTTTTACATTTAAATCTTTTGAGACCACAACTAATAATATATGTTTAATACAACGAGGGATCGAAACTATTTAATTTAGATTGTGATTCGATAGTCTTAAAGAAAGCGCCTTCCATTAAAGACTTTACCTTTATTTACATGTATTTTGATATCTCTGTTATTATTATTATTATATATAACTATATCTCTATAATCTTTGATTTCACCGATTTAACGATTAAACATGGCTTCAAACTGTTTTTAATTGAAGAATTATTTGTTAATTAAATGGGATTCATGACTTTCCCTTATTTATTCTGAGCTGTTCAAGTTAATGAAACCTGCTCAAGCATATTAATTTCCGATTTTTGCAAATTCATCATACTCATCCGATCCGGCTGTTCCTTTCTTGCTCTCTGGGGAGCCAGTTAACCACCAATGTAGGACCCGGGGCACGAATGGAATAATTGTGTGTTTATGCCAACATTTTGGCTACTTATGTGTATACACACACATTGCGTTGTACTTGTTGATGTTGTCGTTGTTGTTGTTGTTGGCTAGTGTTGATTCTATACCTTAATTGTTACACAATGATCGCGCTGAATCTGCGCCTCGTTGGTTCCCAATTATAAAAGCCGATTAGATAACCAGCGAGCCCAAAACGAGTCGAGCCAACCCAAGGCAAGCCAAGTCGAGTCGAGTCGAACCGGGTCGGAACACAACCAGCAAGTGGCCCATCATCATGTTTTATTATGCCAGGCAGCTTCTTTGGCCAATTGTCCGTTGTCCGTAATCTGTTGTCTGTTGTGTGCCTCCTGCGCTGTGCTGTGCTGTGTGTCGGTGCTGTTTTTGGATTATAATACCGAAGAACAACAAACAAGAGGAAAAAAAGTTTCAACTCATTCGCTGCCATTTAGAGCAACAATAGGAGGCCGGCAAAATGTAAACACCGAGCGCTGCGATCGATACGAAAATGAGCAATAACCAAAAACTGTACCCCCAATCGCTGGCGAGGACCGACCAATCGATCGACCTTCTCTCCAACAACAGCAGCGGCAGCAGCAGCAGCAGCAGCAGCAGCAACAGCCGCCGCACCACCACAGGCAACACAAGCAGCACCACAAGCAGCACCACCAACAAGCCAACAAGTATACCCAAATATGCGATCATTACTCATGCGCGATTTCACAATAAATCAACGAGACGTGTTCACAATAATTTTATTCAACTTATTTTCTTGTCGGTTGGTCTCGGCCCGGTCTGGTCTCTGGTCTACGGTCTTCGGTCTCTGGTCTGGTTTACGATCAGTTCTCTCTTTCTCTCTCTTTCTCTCTCTCTCTCTCTCTCTATCGCTGTGTGTGTCAATTGCTATACCCTGCACCCATTAAATTGTTAACTAAAACTAAATCATAAAGTTGAGGAGATTTACTGATTGAGCAAAGTATATAAAATAAAATATAAAATAAATTCCTGATAGCATGCAAGGATTCTCACAAGTTCTCAAGTTTTTTCCCATTTTTTCTCTTTCTTTCTTTATTTTCTCATATAAGTAAACATTTTATTTGCTTAAAAACCTTATTTTTGAAATATTTATATCAACAATTTCGCTAAAGTATCATTAATTATGTTTATGTTTACAATCTAAATTACCGCTAATTAAATAAAATATGGCATACTTAAATAAAGTGAATTTAAACAGAATATTGAAATGTGTTTCTTTAAAAAAAACCTAACCTAAAACTAAAGAATCTTAACTTTTATTAAACAATTCAAGCTGCCTTTTAATAAATAACAAATGTTTTCAAACGCTATTTGATAATTGTTTATAGGGTATATGCTAGTCATGGACTCTCGACTAGATAATTCTAACTTGTTATTAAATGTATATGTGTGTGTGTGTGTGTGTCTTTTGCTTGTTGCCTGTTGGCCTGGCCAAGGCAAAGGAGCGCAGGCTTTTATGTTGTTGTCGGCGGCGTCGGCAACAATGAAACCGTTTTTCGTTACGACCATCGGGAATGTGTTGCTAAATATGCAAAGCGACTCGGTGCAAGTCCGCATGGACAATGGTCGACTCACTCCGGCAACGGCGGCAGCTACCAGCCACAGTATACACTTATAGTGTATATACTAAGCGGGTGGCGGTGGTGGTGGCTCTGGCGTTGGCGTCGGCTTCGTGATGTGACGCTTCCCACTCTGTGTTTGGTCGATCGGTCGGTTGCAATTGCCGGCGCTCTGCTTGCAACTTAGCAACAACAAAGCAGCAACAGTGCGGAGTGCAACTATTTTCATGTCGCGGATCGTGATGAAGTTAGGTGCATGGCCACGCAATGGGGCATCCAGCTAAACGCTTGCCAGCCGATCATTTGCAAATTATGTGTGTGTGTGTGTGTGTGTGTAGATTGGAGTTTCTAGCCAGCCACACAGACAGCAGACAACAGGCAACAGGCAAAAAGAAGAAGCAACACGATTTAATTGTTACGCATATTGACAGTGTGCAACAGGGTCAGTGGCAACGTTGGTGTCAGTGGGGAGCATTGAGGTAGCCACAAACAAACAGCGGAACTAGCATTGCATTGTTTCTCAAGTAGTAGCCAAAGGGTTATGAGCCCAAAACATATGCAAAATATGTGTGTTGCACTTACGTCCGATCCTTGGTAGCGATGCCCTTCAGTATTGTTTGGGTACATCGATGAGTTTGCTTTGTTGGCAGCGCTTAACAGGCAACATCTATAATTCAAAACCAAGAGCAATTGTTTTTTTAATGAGAGGCTTAGCCATGCAGCTACAAGCTACATGCCACAAGCTGCAAGCTGCAAACCATCGATTGTTGTCGTGAGCACCGAGTTCGAGTTGAAGTCAGAATTTGTGTGTGTTCAATTTTAAATTATTATACGTGCTGTTAGATAAGTGTCTAAAGATCAATTAGACTTTCTCCCTAATCCAGGTCTAGTTTTAACCAAAATGCAGTCATTTGTAATTGGTTAGGAATGCTTGTACACAATGTACACGCCTTAACAGTTAGGAAACCCTATATATAAATTACGATAACATTCATTACATGAAGAAATCGAGCTGTCGTTCCCCTCAAAGAATCCTGGGATTGCCTTAGCATATCTAATCTGTTTTTATTATCATTCTTTATCTTATAAAAAATAGAATAAACAGAAAAAGACACATTTATATTTCGTATTTTAATAAATACAATATCTCAACTAGAATTTATATCAAAATACTATACAGTCAGTATTATATATATATATTTTCTGTGTAGACACATTAATTTCCACAGACACACAATTTACTGTGTCTGTGGAATTTACATCGATAAATTATTTCGAACAAAAGCAAAAGAATTTTTACTGCATTTTATGTGTTTTCAAATTGTGGCTGCCATTTGCTGCAAAAGCTTTTAAAGGTGTTAATTAAGAAATGCAACAGATTTTCACATAATGAGGAAAATGGAAAAACAAGGGAGGAGGGAGGTGGGGGGGTTTAAAACATTGGAATAATCTGTCAAGAATCTGTGCTATGCGGTACTTGTGTAAAGGGCATTGGAGGCTTCGTCGTGTCGCATACTTTGCATTTCGAACATGTTTTATAAATAACGCTAAGCAGCCAAAGCTCGACAAGTCGATGAAGTGCACCATGCACCACTCTTAAATAAAGGAAGATGAATACGAAAAAAAAAAAATGTATATAGAAATAAAAAACAGAACCACTCGATGATCCTCTCTCTCGCGCTCGGGGAAAACATGGATTTCGTTTTAAAAATCGTGTCTTGTTCTTGCCACGGTCAGGCCAACAATAAAAGGGTAGCAGTCCAGCAAGAGAGCAGTAGTCGCAGAGGGTAGACAGGGGAGAGCGGGATGCTCTGTTCTGTTTAATACGCGCAGATCGACGACAACTTTAGTGGCTGCCTCATAGCCTGATGGCTATGGCTAATATGCATGCAATCAGCCAAAACAGTGGAAAGACCGGGCAGCAACGGGGCGGGGTACTCCAAGACCTATAGGCCTTGTATCGCGTACCACGAAAATATGTTGCGGTTTTTTTGCTCTCCTCCTCGCTGTCTGTCTGTCTGTCCGTAAAACGGCTGCCACGCAAAAACCAATAGATCAGGCAACAAGTTACCTGCAATGCCCCTCCACCTCTTCTGTCTATCATCTAATCCATGGCACATATTTTGCCTAACGAATGTCACACAAGACGGACTGACGGACTGACAGACGGACGGACGGACGGACTGACTGAATGCCTGTAATGGAATGGAACGGGAGATGCTCCAATGCATTTTGCATTCACCAAGTCTATGTGTTGGCTCACGTACGCTGGCGATGTTCTCGACATGTTGTTGTTGTTGTTGTTGTTGTAGTCAAGCCAAACTGCTACTGTCAAAGTCACGTTTTAATGTAAGGCTGGCTCGATTCGGTTGCCTGAAATATTGAGATTGAGTTACGAGCAGCCAACAACTTTTGTCAACACGCGAAGCTGCATAAATGCCGCTTAAATGGCATAAAATATGCATATGCATTTTTTTTTTTTACCGAAGGAAGCAAACCCAAACCACACTCGCCCAGTTACCAGTTGCAAGTTGCTGGTTGCTAGTTGCTAGTTGCTAGTTGCAAGTTGCAAGTTGCCAGTTGCATAGTTAGCGGCTAACTGGGTTCAGTGTTACCTGGGCAGTTATCGCTGTGTGTTCAACATATTTCAAAGTTACACGACTGACGACTCGACTTGCCTGACACGCCCTTAGTTAGTTAGTCGACTCATCCGTCCCTCTGTCCCTCTGTCCCTCTGTCCATCTGTCCATCTGTCCGCCTGTCCACCCATCAGTCCCGTCTGCCCGCCTGTCTATCTGTCAGGGTCTCAGTTCAGGCGGTTGTAACAATGTGGCCAGTTTCCTGTTGTTGTTGTTGTTGCTGTTTTTGCTGGCTGCAGGGCCAACGGCCCGTTGTTAGCCTTATGCAGCTCAAAAATTCTTTGTAATTTGCGTTTTTCACACCCATTTGATGTAGCACCCAGTTTTTAATCTTAATCCCTGCCACCGAAATTACTAACTGCTCATAAATGCCCGACCAGAAGGGGTTGTGTACTGAGCTGTGCAAAAGAAACAAAATACACACACCATAAATCGATGGTGTTGCCAAGAAATGCCTCGAGTTTTTCATTCTGACGGACACTGGGAAAAACTGTCATGTTTTTCATGTTAGTCACGGGCAACTGCTGATAACGAAACTTTAAATGAAGCTATAATAGAATTTCCACTTAATTGTGGCTTTCATAGGAAGCGTGCATAATTATATTTAAACTGAGCAACTTAGCAAAGACCCGGAGATTAAGTCTCTGCCGTGGATTGCAGTGATTGCACTTAAGAAAATGGCCTTTTTTGTTCTTTATTATACCGGAAATAACAACTTGACTATCTCTTTTATTTATTATGTAAATAATTTGACAAAACTTTACCGATTCGTTGTTAATTAATTATGCATTCAAAATTTATACTAGTTGTTTCGTTCTCTGTTAAAAACTATGCTAAAATTAGTTAAAACACATTGACAAAAAAGTTTAAAACAACCAAACTCAAGCTATTTTTAAATTGAGTTAAAAATTATATTTGTTGCTAAAAAAATAATTGCCATATCGAATTAAATGTTGCTTGTAGGTTGAATTAAAAAACTTAATTGGAAATATATATTTAAGAAATAAAGCAAAGCTTAACCATAGTCGCAAATTATCATCTTTGTATTTATTTATTACATAATAAAATTATGTATTTTCTTTTTATCCGAATAATATATATATTTATTGTTTGCATCTACCACATAATATGAATAATTTATTTAATTATGTTTTTTGTTTATTGCTTAATGACCTCTACTATAAATGAAATATACCCACATGACGTGTATTTTTTTTATTTATATGCACCGAAATATTTTGCATCCCGTCTGGACTCTTCTGCTGATAGAGATTGAACATTCAACTGTGGATTATTATTGTGATTAATATACGACTATTGATATGGGTATCGTATGTTAAAAGCTCACATTTAAATGCCAGTTATTAAAATACCTGTCGCTGATTAGATGTCAAAAGCGTTGGAATACCACTTATAATTGCAATATGATTCACTATAAATATTTATGCATGTAGCACATGAATTTATTTGAGGCTGTGGCTAAAACCTTTGCCAATTTAACAGGCCCATCAATTGCATTGTCAAATGTGAACCGCAAGCTAAAAACCACTTTTCAGTCTTCAATCCGCGCCCGGTTATCAAAGTAATTTTCGTATGGCTTAGGGGTAGGGGTAGGGGTCTGCAAGGGGTAGGGTGTCCACCGATCAAGCTCCCCATATAGCCCGCAGCTGATAAAACTCAATACTTTTGTGTGTTTATGGCCAATCTGAAATCATGCCCAAGCCCACCTCACTATACACAGTATGAACATAGTACTATATATGCATAAGCAGCAGCTTCTGTCGCACAGACATACATCCCCCCCCCCTTTCCTATCCCCGCGCTCTATAAAACCCTCCTGTTGCCTCATCAACCGTTTTGAATGCGGCAGTGAAAACGAGTGTCATTTTTAGCCAATTTCGCTGCGATGCGTTTGCGTGGCATGAAAGCTCAATGGAGTAGACACGAGCCCATGGACCAGGCCAGGCCAAGCTGGGCCAAGCCAGTCCTCTGCACAAGCCACAACAGGCAGTGAGGCAGTGTGTGGATGAGGAAAAAAAGTGCGAACGCGTTAACTACATGGCGTCGCCAATCTTAGCTGGAAAACGTACGACAAGACAAGACAAGCCAATTGCAGGCCGCGCTCAAGATGGAGTTTAAGAGTCGGAGCTGTTGCAGTTGCAGTTGCTGTTGCTGTTGTTGTTGCTGTTGCTGGTGTTGGAGACGCTGCTCACACTCGCCGCACTCGAGGGCTAGAGAGTCGAGGTGTGCACAGTAGCGCCTGCGGGCCAATAAGTGTGTGAAATAAACAATGTGCACACGTAGCTCTCGTCGTCCATTGGGCTGCTTCGTGTTGCTTGTACATTTTTGTGCTCAACCAGACACAACAGCAACAACAACAACAACAGCAACAACAAGAGTGCAAAGTGAAGCGTGTTTAAAAAAATGAAGAAAAATAAATAAATAAATTGCAACATTGGCAGCATATTTTTACACTTTGGCTTGCACCAAAAACCCACGGCCCTGGCACTGTCCCTGGTTTGAGTTTATAGACAACGCATTTTTTATATAAATGCGCATTACTCTTGCATTGAGTATATTAAATTTTCAATGCAGTTTACCACTGTTGTTAATACAGAGAATATTGAAGAACTATTAAATTGTTAATTGGTACATAATTTATGTCTTAAGTTACGGATTCAATAATACTTAAATAAATTACAGTTGAAAGAAATTCGTTTTTTTTTCCAAATACATATAATAAAATAGTTTCATAATTGGTGTATTATATTGATCTGATATGTTTATCTAAGCTTATGTATAAAATGAATATAGGGCATGTCGAATATTATATCACCTTGGCATTATCATCTAATCTACAAATTATAAACAAATTATAAAAACCGTTGTTTCTATTCCAGCTGTATGATATAGTAGGTTTTTCGACATATCTTTTATAAATATTACAATTAGTTCTAACTCATTTATTAAAACTAACTTGTTCATTTAACATAGAATCTATATCATTACTGAATGATAAAAAAGTGATAATTATTGAAAATATAAAAATATAAATTATAAGATACTTTTTAAAGACTTGAAAAGGCTTTTTGTTCAGGTTCAGTTCAGCTCCCTTATAAGGTAACTACGATTAAATAGAGTATTTGTAATTCGGCTTTGAAAACTGAAGTTGCCTTGCTTTGGTATTTTATATTAACCTCAACGTTTAAATGGTTCGGCATGCCTAGTCGTCGCGACGTGTCCAGCTTTGACTGCTGCTGCAGTTCCTTGCCCAGTATCCCTATCCCTATCCCTATTCACATCCCTATGCCGATCCCTGGCTGTCAGCGCTATGGCGTCAACGTTACGCAGTTCGAATAGAGTCTGAGATGTGAAGGTCTTCCGACTGCTTTTGCCTTATGTTGTTGTTGTTGTTGTTTGCTGTATCCTTTGCCGGGTGTCCTCATCAGGCGCTGCCCTTTTGCTGATTAAAACTGCGAAATCCAATTTATTTCAAAATTTATTGTGTCTCACACGCGCAGAGACGTACAGGAATTGAAAAATATCAATAAAGGCATATGAATTGTTACCCAATAATAAATCAAGTGCCTGGCTCCCTGCCACAACGTCACAAACAAATATGCCTTTTATTGTTTATATAAAAAATAACCCGACTCTGGCATTTCTCGCACCGGACAACGCCAAATATTTCAATGCGAAAATCACCAAAAATCGTTTCGAATGTGGACTTTTTTTTGGCTTTGCTTTTGGTTTTCTTTTTGTTTTTGTTGAGCCTCAACTGGCTCACAGCATTTCGCTCGTCGTCTTTCGCAACGATCGTCATTTCATTTCAATGAGGACGGCAATTTTCTAAGAACGAAGCGCATACCAAGGAATCAGAGAATGGGGCAACCTCAACCTCAGATTCAGCCCCAGCCTCAGCCAGGCAAACTACCAGCAACGCCGGCAATGGGCAAATGGCAAATGGCAGCATTGGTGTTTCAGAAATATGTGCAAACAATTACGAAGCGTTGCCAAACAGCAAAGACGAAAGGGTTGCGGAATTGGAATCGGAATGGTGATCGAGAACGGGAACGGGAATGGGAACGGGGATCGGGATCGGGATCGGGAATGGGAATGGAGATCTCGTTCTGTTGTCTGTCTCACTGATATTTCGTCAATTAGAATGTACGAACGAGCTGCGAATGTGCGAAGATACATTTTTGAGAGCCGCGAGACTCGCTAACCATCAGCGGCAGCTCAAATTAATATCTGTGCGATAACTCAAAGTCCGACGCTCTACAAAACCCACCAAAGACTTCACGAGGAATAAGAAGATGAAGAAGAAGTAGCAGCAGCAGCAGCAACAGTCTTGAAGAGGGCTCTTCCCAGCGCCGTTTTGTATTTTTTTTTTCTTTGATTTTGCTTTTGCTTTTGCAAATTTCGAGCTCCACGTTCCAACATCCTGTTTCGTGCCGTTCATCTTGTCTTTTCAATTGTGGGGCTGTCTTTGTTGTTGCTATTATTGTTGTTGTTGTTGTTGCCAGCTAGTTAAGCAGTTAAGCAGTTTCGCGTAAACGTTTTTCCAATATGATTTTGCCGTTGTTGTTGTTGCGCCTGTGTGTTTAGGCTGTCTTCAGGGTTGTTATTTTAAAATTAGCACTTTGATTTAAGTTGTCTACACTCTTGGCGGCCTGTCTCTCTAGTTAGCTGCCCGCTTCCCCAACTGCAGCCACAGCCACAGCAGCAACAGCACCAGCACCAGCAGCTGAGGTGTTGAACAGCTGAGTGAAGGGCCAATCGGGCAACGGGCAGCGGGGGCGGATGCAATGTGTAGTTGATGGGGCTGATTGGTGAGCTGCAGCGAAAGGTTGAAGGTTAGGGCAGATAAACTGTTGTTGTTGATGTTGCTGATGCAACACAACCCAAACCTATTATCTACATATCATATGAACGATGATTGGAGGCATCACCAGCCACAGCAATGTGAAATGTCCAAATTTTAGTCGGGGAATTTGTTAATTTCCATTTCCTGGTATGGCAAAACAATTTGTTATTAAAGTTATAATAATGTTTATTACATAGGTTGCATAATGTATTCATTTTGGCTTTATTTTATAAAGTATTATAGATAAAAATTCAGTTGTATATATAAAATTTGTGAAGTAATAAATGGAGACAATTAGAAACTGACCTATGTTTGATACAAGTAGAACTTGGATACATAAGTATTTACAAAAAGAATAATCCACATTTTCCCAACACTAAGTCAAATAATATTGTGAAGCTTACAATAATTTTATGTGCTACTTAATTTTTTCACATAAAAATTTTTAATATTAATAAATAATAAAAACAACGTTAATAACGAATTTGCTGATATGAATAATTACAATATTATTAGACTCGACAGGAGCGAAGGCATCTGCAGTCGGAAAAATGTATTATTTATACTTATTATATTCTTGTTAATGTTATGCAAATATTTTAATAAAAACCTGATGACAAATCTCAATAAATCGATTAAGATAAGCAACATTCCGCTTATTTACTCGTAATTAGTTACTTAAGTGTAATTGTTGTGGTCTCGATGCTCATAAGGAACTGATTGGCCATTAGCACTATCAGTTTTTGTCTAGGCGCCTAAATAAAAGATATATCGATGTTAACTTTCACATAGTAAGTATTTTACTCGGTTGGTTGGTTGGTCTGCTTAGTAATCAAAGTGCTTATCTGTCTGCTCGTAATCACACATTGAAAGTTGCTTATCTGATTGCCACTGGCAAGCGGCAAGCGGCATGCGGCATGCGGCAAGTTGCAGCTTTCAGCGGCCTTCAGAGCCTCTCTGTCTCGTTGAATGTCAACACGTAGCCGTTTCCGGTTAACTCTGCTCTTGAATCTTAAATCAAGCGCTTATCACACACTCGGCAGCCGGGCGGCTGCTTGAGCCGCTTGTGTTAATTAAAATCAGCTTATGAATAAGTTGTGTGAATGCCATAATATGCATTCGTCGGCACTCTCACACATATCAATACTAATCAGACCGCGGGCGTCCCAAAGTTTATACATTTTTAATGTGCAACACGGCCGGAAGGAAGCGCAACACGTAAACGTGTTAATATGGACAACGCAATCTATTAATTTGTCAACAATAAAACGAGGCTGGGAGACGACCCGACAGACAGACAAGACATCAACATTGATGGGACGCGTCAATGAGACCGGAGAGCAGAGCATTTAATGCTGCAGCTGCAGCTGATGATGGAGTTGGAGTTGGAGATGGGAATGGGATGGGAATGGGATGGGATGGGGACAGAGACTGAAATGGAGACGCAGAAGGTGGAGTCAGGGACAGGGACAGAGGCGATAACGACGCTAAAAAGCAGACGTATTGTGCGGTAGCTTTAGTCAGAGTTGGCTGGTTAGCCAAGTTGTCTTGTTGGCTGGCTGGCTGGCTGGCTGGCTGGCTCATTGGCCAAGTTGACTGGTTCGCTGCTTGTCAGCACAGCAGGTACGAAATTAATATGCGAGCAACAATTAAGATAAGCGCGCAAAGTTGTGAAGTTGCTACTCGGAGTGGGGGCACAGTCGGTGGCCAGCAGCCAATGACTAAACTAAAGCGACTTCTCTGTTTCTCTGTTGCATTGTTGTTTTTGTAATTTTTTATTTTTTGTTCGACTCAGATGGCACCTCACACCTCAATGGACCAGACTCGGAGGCATTGCGACAACGTCTGCGTCTTCGGTAGCCCTAAAAAAACATTATCCATTAACCGTTGTCTTTGCGGTTTTCATTCGCTCTGCTGTTGCAAGGTGGCCTTGATGACAAACGGCGACATGTTTTTTAAGCGATAATTATATGAAATTCATAAATAATTTATGGCAGCTACTCCAGACAAAACAACATTTTTTAAACGCAAACGAAAGCTTTTATTGGTCATTTTTCAGTGGCCCATTAAAATCTTATTATGGTTTTAAGCAAAATTGTATTATTTAAAGTTTCAAAATAACTGCAAAGCTAAAATATCTTTAATATTTTGTGATTACAATAGAATAATAAATGAACAATTAATTATAATAATAATCCTATTATGTTTTTAAGCAAAATTGTAGTCTTTTAAAGTTTTAAAATAACTGCAGAGCTAAAAATATCTTATATATTTTGTTACAACAAAAGAATAATAAATGAACAATTAATTAATTAGTTTGCTACTAAAAACAATTATTTTTAACCCACTGATAGAAAACTCATGTTCCAATTATAGCATTAAGTTGTAATCAATCTTAAGCCGAGCGCATTGAAATGAGATTAGCTTGAATAATTGAATTAATTAAATGTACTTTGTACATTTATACCTTGTACAATTATACCCTGTATAAATAACTACAAATAATTATATACATGTATATTTTATTGTCAGTTACTACTAAAGCATAACAATTAAATATCCCCGTTCAGAAATTGTTACTTTTTGCAGGGTATTCAATTACAAATCAATCACTCAACAATTAACTTTGCATGCAATTTATTGCAGGCGTTGAAATGAATTTGTCATAATTCTGGCAATTCTCCAAAACGAGTTTCGCATAACATGAGAACGTGAGAAATTTCGAGCAACAATTTTTTTTTATTGTTATTTCTTTTAATGTGATTTTGAGGTATTTTGTCATAAAACACCTGACAGCTGAGTGTAATTTGAGCGCTCGACGAGGCTGCTTTGTGCCTGACAATCTGTTGATTAATTGATTAACGTTTTTTGGAAATTGATGCATTTTTTTCCCAGCCAAAAGACAGAGATATCTGTGTCTCTCTCACTTATTAGAGTTTATTCGAAAGGGCGTTTCTTTTATTTTTTTTTTTTGATTTTGACAACTTATTCGAGGCGCGTCAATTACTGCTGCCCACAAATGCTGACAGTTGCAATTAAGAACTAAAAAGTTGTTGTACCAAACCAAACAGCAATTGCAATTGCAAATGCAATAACAACAAACATGGCAACAGCAATAACAACTTGCTGGCTTGTTAATAGACATGTAAACTGCAATTAAAACACGCGCAGGCAAAGAGCCACCAAAATATTTTGAACGTTGGCTCCGTTGTTGGTTTTTTCTTTATTTATTTTCAGTATGTGTATGTGAATGTTTATTTTATACTTTTTTTCTTAATTAAAATATTTAAACACGCAAATAGTAGGCCTGGCCAGTTGGCTAGTTTACAACCAGTTGGCCAGTTAGCCAGTTAGCCCGAGTTGGCCATAGGCTATGCTATGCTCGATGCTGGTAACCCGAGCCGGGTAACTCAACTGGGCGTGCCCGTCGCTGCTGCGGCTTTAATCAAAGTTTTTTCCTTGCCAGCGGGGAATCAATCATTTGAAATTTAAACGTCATCGTGCGTCAGAAAACTCATAAGACAAAACCTCGGCATCAGCAGCAGCAACAACGACAACAACAACAACAATAACAAAAACAAAAACAAAGCAGCAGCAAACTGGCAGTTCCAAGTCGAAATCCTACTTGAAGACCCGTTGTGAATGCGAATGTGGCGTGTCCGAGTTTTTAGCGCTGCCAGCCCCAAAACGACGAGGCGATCCCCGACGATCCCCCCATTCCAACTGAGCACAGCCAACGCAATTTCATAAAACATTTTTCTTTTGGCCGACTCTGTTGGCCGCTTAATATTACTGTTTTTTTTTTTTTGCTTTTTATTATTTTTAAATGAAATCCACGCTGAATTAATGCGTGTGGCCAACGCCATCAGCATCGCCCCCAGCTTATCACTGTCAAACAATCTGAACTGGGGGCAGAGCGAGAGTTCAAGATTATCCAAAAACTAAGCCAAACTAAACTATAACTTCAGATTGAAACAAAATGTGAAACTGGTATTTCAGCTAAAAGCAAAGTTAAAATGCCGCTAACTGACAGCGACAATGTTTTAGTTAATTTATTTGCCAAATATCAATATTAATTTTATTATTTTTCTGGTTCGCACAGACATTAAATTTATGCGGCTGTCACACGCTGCTTTTTGTTTTGGCTTTTTGTGGTATTTATTATGTGTGTCCGATGTTCGATTTGCATAGATTTTTAATAAGTGATATGCATTTGGAAACGACTATTTTAAAGTCTATTAATTAATTAAATGTCAATTGAAATTGCCTTCAACAATGGACAACAATCAGCAATTATATGCTAAATTGATTGATATTCGGCTATTTGTGCAAAATTAATTAACACATTTTGTAAATTGGATGTGAGGCTTTTATGGCCAATGCATTAATGATTATTTTGAATCAACCTCCAATCATGGGGCACAGCTAACCCAGGAAAGTCCCGCAGCTGAAGTAACAATAAGAATTTTTAAGTAATACGGTTAAAGTTTACAGCGATAATAGCGCCATTTAAATATATAAAGGTCGTTTAATAGTATAATAGTAAAGTATTTACAAATCTCAATTAAATTAAAATGCCAAAGAAAGTGTTGATATAATAAAATCAACAATTTTTGAAAATTAAAGACTTTATACGGCAGCAACATTAAATGTAACGTAAGAAGTAATTGGTGAGCACTTAACTGTAAAACTGTAACGTAATCACTTATGAAAGACTCAAATAGAAGCAACTATTGCCTAATATTCTGCAACACTTTTCTTATCAAGGAGGAGTCACTTTAAATTGAATTTAAATTGGTTATTCTTGAGATCTTCTACATACAAATTAATTATTAAAACTGATTTTTGAAACTGTTGTTTATTTGAATTTCTTAAGAATTTTAATGTACGATTATATTTTAAGAAATTCTGTCACATTTTAGTTTGGGTTGCTGCTTGAGGTAAATCGCGGAAACCCCAGCCTATTACGTAGTGCGTATGTGTAATACGTAGTGCATTACGTCATGGGCATTGCATGATTAGAGCACATTCTAAATTTCTATCTCACGCCCCGTTACGCTACCCGTGAAACGATTTAGGTTCAATTCTTGAACTCTTTTTAATTGATCTTGATTAATCGCACACCAGGCTCCATAACAACTCCATGCCACACCGAATGCCACACACATTCGCAGGCAACCATTAATTACAGTTTAATTGCCAAAAAATAAAAACATATAAATAAAAATGTAAGCAGCGAGTGAAAGAGGGAGATAGAGAGAGAGAGAGTGAGATAGAGAACCTTAATAGTTTTGTCTTATCAGCATAAACTGTTTCTCCTAATTTCATTAGTTTAATGGCAAACTCAAGATATGGCCAAACCCGTAGATGAAAAAGAAAACAAAACAAAACCAAAAACTAACAAAGCCAAATACAAACCAAACAAACGAGCTACCAAACTACGCAAAACGTGCAAGCGGAAAGAAAAAAAAAATTGTTAACAATTGTGAGAATAAATTGCTAAATAATTAAGTTGATCAACGGCCTGGGTACAGAGCCAGACCCAATCCCAGACTCCGGTTCCGAGTCCAACTTCAAGAGACAGACTCAAATTGCATATGATTAATTAAAGGAAATAAAAAGCTGACGACGAGAATGAGTAGCACAAAAATAAGAAGCGGGAAAATGAAAAAACGAACAACGAAATCTTTTTCTTTAATTAATATTGAAGTGAAGTGAATATTTCAGTAGCGCTGAAGAACCCAAAAAACAAAGACAGGAGGCGTTTTTCAACTCATTAACGTTCAAACGAATTCATTTACATATAGCAGCTATCTGCTTGCCAGCCAGGCACCCAGGCAACCACCCCCCCTTTGACGGTACCTGTCCCAAATTAATATTCCATGGCCAAGTATTTTTTCTTGCCGTAATTCGGAAAATTTGAAACGCTTAAGAAACGAGCTGAGAAATGATCTCACACACAATTTGAATGCACACTTCCCAACGTTTTTTTTCTCTCCGTCTTTTTTTTTAACCTATTTATAGGTGTATTATTTTTTTTTTGTTTAAATGATTTTTATTAACATTTTGCGCCAGGTACTACTTGTGAGAGGGGGTGGAGGGGAGGGGGAACAGAGAACCCGAACATACACACAACTCACACGCATGCCCACATTTCCATTTGCTGTGTCATTGAGTGAAAGACAGAGACGCCGGCGCATAGTCTGCGCCCCGATCCG
This sequence comes from Drosophila fungiperda, assembly GCA_035042345.1. Lineage (NCBI taxonomy): Eukaryota > Metazoa > Arthropoda > Insecta > Diptera > Drosophilidae > Drosophila > Drosophila fungiperda. The sequence continues at coordinate 2,369,753 of JAWNLM010000021.1, forward strand.
ATCCGTTCCGTTTCAAGCCGACCCGATACGATGCCAAGCCAGGAAAAAATAAGAAAAAAACCAAAAAGAAACAAACACTGAGCCGGGCGTCAACTGCATGCCATGCGTAAATGCCAAGCGACCCTCGTTCGCTCGGCCCGCCTCTTATCTGGCCGTATTCATCTTGGAAATTGTTTCTAGTTGAAGTTTGCCTTTTAATTGTTAGGCGCAAACAGCCGACCGACTAAATTAAATTTATACAGCCTGTCCCGAACCGACTTCGGTTCCATGTGGTTGCGTGTCTTCAGCTCAGCTCGAACCAACAAACTAACCCCCGTAAGCGTTGTAAGCACCATCCTGCCCCTGTCTCAGTCCTCAGTCCTCATCATCATCACCGTCACCGTTACCGTCACATGTCGACCATTGAGCATGTGCAGCCTTTCAGGTTACAACACTGACAGTCCGACCCAGGTCCACCAGCAGGTCAATAAATTCCTCAAAGTGAATTATTATAACATTTTTATTAAAGCCTTATTGTGTATCTCACATAATTAGCATATTTATAGGGGTATCTATGGGTTGCGCGGGGGAGGGGTGGGGTCAGGGGTGGTTGCAGCAACAACAACTGCCTAATTTTTCACTCAACTGTCCACATTAACGCTTATCATGCACATGAGAAATTTATTAATTTGTTCAATTTCACTGACAAATGATAAAAAGCTCGAAAATTAATGAATATATCTGCAAAACGTGTCATTTTAATTAGAATACCGCGGTGTTTATGACCCACAGACCCACACTAAAACAAAAGCACCCCCTTTTGGTGAAAAATCAACAGCTATGCATAAATTAGAATTAAAGTCCAACAATTTGATTAATATTTTAGAATTACCTTATGGTTTGTTAGTGTAAGAAACGTGCATGCATAAACATGAAATATGTACACCGAATATTTCAGATTTTTGTGTGCCATTAAAAAATGGTGGCAGGTGCACCACAGATGTTGTATACCACTAAACGCAACATTTGAGAATTTTTATATTTATCTATTTTACTGCTCAGATTACTACAACTTACTACTTGTACCCCAACTTCCAACATTATGTAAATGGATTCAACATTCAAATGTGTATTACACAAACTAATAAATATACAAAAGCCAAATTTAACAAGTAAGATATCTGTAGTCGAGTGACTTCGATGCGGATGCTGGTAGAAGTGAGATCAATATGAGATTATATTTTTTACCATAACTTTGAATTTTCTTATCCAATATTGATGAAACTCAGGAAGCTTATCAAAAATATGCATATGTGTTAATTAGAAGATTCTGCCTTTAAACATGTGTAATTTATTGATATCGGAAATTGAAATGTATTGATAATCGAGAAACGAAGGCAGTTATCGAGAAAATAAAGCAAACTTGATCTGCGCCGGATATGCGAGAGCCTATATATTTTAAATTTCAAGTTATTAGCTCTTAGAGTCTGTGAGACAGACAGACAGGGGGATGGACGGATAGACAGATATGGCTATATCGACACGGCTATTGATCCAGCTCAAGAATATATATACCTTATAGGGTCGGAGATGCTTTCTTCTGCCTGTTGCATGCAAATGCAAATGCATTATACACTATTAACCCATTTTCAATATAAAAATAAAAGTCTATCATTCGCTTAAGAAAATCTCGTTCCTTCAATCTTATGTAATTCAATACGAATTCGATATCTTAACCTTTTGGTTTGATTTATTACAAATTGTTAAGATTATAAGCTTCGTAATTGGGAAAGCTAATAATTATAATGCAGTTTAATGAACTCATAATTTATTAGGAATTTCTCACAGGTTGAAAAAAATCCATTGGATTTGAATCGTTCGAACGTTTTTCAACACTATGAATTACCATATCAAACGTTGCTTATAGGTTAAAGTCATTCAATGCTTTGTAGCATGTTTTCTCATAGAGGGCAAGGTAAGAGTTTTGGCCATTGTTCAAGGCCCTCCCCGAAAAAGAGCGCCATTTAAGCCGCTTGTTGTACTTCCAATAGCTGATGGTGTTTTTGTTGGTCTTTTCACAGCTCCACACAAAAGCGGCCAAGACGATGCAATGTCTCCAGCCGTGAGGACACGACCAGCTCACAAACAAAAATAAATAATAATAAAAACCGTTCAAATATGTTGCTCAACATAAATCGAAGAAGAAAAAGTTTTCTTTTCAAAAGTTTCATTAGTGAGTTGACTGTGTACACCTGATTTTTGGTGATGACCATTACATGGGCACAGATCCAAACAATGGATCGAGCCCACAGGAGGTGTACACAACTATTTTGAATAATGCCAGAGTCAGTTAATGCTGCCCAACAAAGGGCCGGGTCAAGTTAAAAATGTATGGTTCGTTTTGTAAGACGGATGTGCGTACATTTTTAGGGTTCATTGCGTGCAACACCGCACAAGTTGTTCACATTCACATGACTCGGCAGATGAAGCGCAGTCAAAAACACAACGCACACACAAAAATACAAAACAACAAATGCAACACAATTAAACAAATTAACAAAACACAACGGCAACGGGGAAAAAATGCCTGAATAACTGGCTTTACTGGCTTACAGCAATTTTACACATGAGAAAATCGAAGAGCATTGAGAGACATTTACCCATTTACCCATTACCCATTAGCTATTAGCCATTAGACCCCGCTACAGCGAACTAGTAACTGCGCGGGTGTAGCCCAACTGTCAGCTGTTTGTTACCAAGAAACTTCATTGCCCGGTGCCAGGTAATTAAGTTCGAATTTTACTTTCCAATGGGCCATAATGTTGACCTACAGCGTGGAGAACCCTTTCGGGTCGCATGTGCACTGGAAGCCAACCGACTCCCAGACAAGTTGCAAGAGTCGCATCTAATTTCATGGCTGTTAGCGAAAGGGCCAAAAGGTCGCGCAAGATGCACACAACACAACACAACACAATAACACACACACACACACACACGTACCACGCATTTAATATGCACGTTAGTCGCATCCGAAAGACAGACTTCTTTTATTGACAACAACAACAACAAATAAAACACAATGTCAGAATAGCCAGAATAAAAAAGTACAACCATCGATACAAATATGACAAAATAAACATACTCTTTCCAGCACAAGAACCTGATCTAAGGAATAAGTAAAATTACGCATAAAAAAGATAAAAGCAATTATTAATTAATTGTTTTTAAAATATTTGCAACATGTTCAAGCGTGCAACAATTTGCGAAAACGGAAAAGCTTTCCACTTTCGTTCTCTGGATGCTTCAATTACGAAAACCATATAGTTTTCCGTTAACATTTTTAAGATTACGTAAATTGAGTAGAATTCGAATCAATTTGATAGGAGTATTTATTAATACTGTTATCACAAGTTGTCTGCCATATAAAACAAAACTTTCTACAATTCGTCAGTACCCCAATGTATACACTAAAAAAAAAGCATCCACAAATACTTAAAAAAAAAAGAAAAAAGAGCGCAACCAAAGTTCAGGCAACAAATAGCGACAAAGAAGAGTCATAAAAACGTTTAATGATGTCACAAACGCAATAAAAATGCAATAAAATGTCAAAATTATTGAATTTACGATACGAAACAAGTTCAAAATAACAATAACAACATAAACAGACAACAATAACAACAACAACAACAATACCAACATGAACAACAGCAAGAAAGTAAGAATGCCATTCCGATCCGAAGGCGCAGAGACAATTTCGGAAACACCTCTGCAACGGACTCTACTCTGAGCTCAACTCTTTCATTGCCTGGATGGGTTATAACATTATGTTCCATTGTTATTTTAGTTGTTATTATTATTCCTTGTTGTCGTTGTTGTTGTTGTTGTTGTTGTTGCTGTTTGTGTGCGCTGTTGCGTGGCATGCACTGTGCGTGCTTTGGGGCAAGGTGTCGCACTGCGAACTACTCTACCATAACCGTCGTTAATTTAAATAAATTTTAACTTAGTTTTAGTTTTTTTTTTTTCGTTTGTTATTTAACGTTTGTTTTTTGGGCTAAAACCCGCTCATCTCTTAATATGTATGGTGAGATAGAGAGAGAGAGAGAGAGAGAGCAGTGAACCGATTGATTGTTATCTAAAGTGAAATCAAATTGAGTTTCCATTGCTGACCCGTTGACAAACCCCGCCGCGTCTCATTTACCACGCACATGTTTTCCAGCGGCGCGGGGCAGATGAAAGATGAATTTCGGGCAGCGGTTCCAAACCGTCTGCTGCTGGCACAGTGTGTGTTAGTGTATGTGTGTTTGTGGCATGGTAGGGTTAAGGATCAAAAAGTGTTTGAGTAATGGACTACATGCGTCGCCACATCGCCACATCGATAAGGCTGGCCCGGGTCCCTAGCAATTAACATATTTATGCCATAGACACGGTGTCTGCAACAGGAATCCCAGTTCCCAGTTCCCATTTCCCCGTTCCCAGCAACAGTTGCAGACTGCTTGACTGGCGTTGCCTTGATTTTAATATCACATTTGGGATCACCATCATTGGGACACAGTCGAATCCTTTTGGCATGCAGGTCGCCTCATCATCGCTAGCTGCTTTATATGCAGGCATGAGCGGGCATACTAATTAGCTCAAGGGTATTACGAAATATGCGCTGCAATGGTTTGATTTACTTACCGAATCAATAAAAGTGTTGCTTCTTCATTCGATCCATTATTCCCCCTCCCAGTCTCTCTCTCTCCCCCTTCTGTCCCTGAGCTTCAAGAGGAAGCATTAAACTCGCATTGTTTATGTGGCCGAGCAACCCGAGTGAAGTGCCCAAAAAGGTTTACTTTAGGTATAGCAGCCCCTGCCACGGTAAGATGGTGCTCCAAAAATTGAAATTTTAGTACGCAGGCAGGTCTTTAATGAGGACACTTTGTGCACTGCGTAAAGAGGAAGGCCGACATATGGTATTTGTTTATATAATCAGTCAAGCTGATGGAAACATTTAAAATATATAGAGTCAAGTTAAAAAATGAATCAATCATTTTGGTTTAACAAAGTGATAATAATTATCTGAACTTTATTCATTTATAGATGAAAGAATTAAATTAACAAATTGCATTGGAGTTGGTTTTATAAAGGAGATTTTGATTATAAGGGAGCAATTTACATTTTGATTAAAGAAATCATTAAGAATGAAAATGAATACAACTGAAAATTGTCTTGTTTAGTTTAAATCTTTTAAAAAAGTAAGTAATAAATTTACTTATTTTTTACTTGGAATTATTCTGTTTAACACTATCAAAATCAAAGATTTTAATCTGGCTTAACACTTAATTATCTACAATGTATATATATATATATATAAATAAAGTAACATTTTTTCTTTTAATCGTAAATGTTTCAAATATTGTACACTCAATTTAAATCGAATAAATGTAATTAATATTCAGAGCAATTCAATCAGCTTTAATTGTGTAAGCCACAATGGAATTGTTGCAGCGAGATGCATAAGCCAATTGGCCACCTCATGCAGTGCTGCATGCCCCAATTGAAAATGTCAACCTATCAACAACAAATTAACTCAAAATCAACAAAACAAAAATCCAAGAATTTCCACCCAAAGACAAAGAAAGCGATCGGATTGACAGAGTCTGGTCAAGTCTATAAGTAAGTTGCCGCCTGCTGATTGCTGCTGCTGATGTTGCCGCAATAACTGAAATCGACTCTGCGGCTTCGATGCTCTGACTGAGGCTGAGGCTGAGGCAGAGGCTGAGGCTGTGTTGATGTATGCCAGATATAGCTGAAGCCCTGGCTAATATTTATGTACCACAAATGTCAACTGTCAATGTCAATTTATATAATGCTGCTGCCACATTGCGGATATGTCAGCAACGAACATATGTATCTCAAAAACTGAGAACGGACAATGTTTCGTGTTTTTTTTTTTGGCTTTTTTTTTGTTTGTTTTCTGTTGTTTGTTGATGTTGCTGTTGTTGTGGTTTTTAAGCCCTAACCGGGACAGTTTGAGACCGGCCTACGCAGCCACCAATCTGTTGGACAACAACATATTTATAACATTATTTTCGCACTCTGTGTGTATGTGTAAGTGTGTGTGGGTGACTTTTAGGTCCAATCCATAACACAAATCCACACCTATAGCCAATCCAAATGGCCGTGGCCATAACCGTTGCCATTTCCATTTCATTTTCTTGTTGTCAATGCTGTGTTGCTGGTATTTAATTTGCAGCACGTTAAACAAACAAAAGTTAAAGAGCAACATGTCTCGCAAAGTTATTTGGGGTTTCAGTTTCATTTTATGGACTTGCAGTCCACAATCAAAGTTCCAGTTGTTCGTATGTGTATTATAAAAATAAAATGAAAAAAACAACACACAACACAACAACACTAACAACAACAAAAATAAGAGCGAGGCGCACATTAATAATCTTGTTGAACCCGGCAATTTCGACCCCATAATCAACGAATGAAACGCATATGCACATATAGATAGACGGAGACCGAGACGGAGACGGAGCCGTAGACGGACAGATCGGTCAACTCGCAGAGTCGTGGCTCGTTTGGTTGGCTGGCTGTTTGGCTGGTTGGCTGAGTTAGCCTGGTAAACGCCTCTGGGGCTCCGCCTGCTCGTTTCATTGTTTGCTGCTTGATAAATTTTGTTGTATTTTTTTTTTGAAGACGTGGCTAATTTGAATCAACCGCCTCTCGCTCATTTGCGCTGTCCCAAAATGAAACTGAAATTCAGGCAAGCCTCGATAGTCGCGAGAGTCTCAACTCGCTAAACTCGTAGCAAATTAAACGCATGCGCAGCACCCGCAGGCTAAACGCATTCTCTGCCCGTCACCCGCGTCACCGTCACCGTCACCGTCCTCCTCCAAGCCTGGTGGCCAGCGGTGCTTGGACCACGCTACCGCTTCCGTGCCCGAGCGCCCCATAACAAGCATATTGATAATTGTTTCCTGGTCGCGGTAACCCGAGCCCAAAAGCCGAACCTAAACCTGAACCTGAGCTGGCGGCTGTTGGTGGCTATTTCTGCTTCGGTTGCTGCTGATGCCGGCTGCTGCGTCTGCGCCGGCGTCTCAAGACATAAATCCAACAGTAAACATATAAATTTAGATATTGTCATGTGCAGAGAGAGAAATTAATCAAAACTCCGGATCGTTGGCATTTAATTATTTAATTATCTTTTGAATGTATAATTTAAAATTCGTAGTAACTTTGTTTTTAAAATTATTTGTCAATTTCTTAGAATATCCATTTTAATATTTAATTATATTTTGAACATTAAATTTGTCACTATATCGAAAATAATAAAACTTATGATTAAACAGAAATTATTTATTTCTATCAGACAAAAACAAACATTTTTTTTTTATATTTTTAAAAAATAATATTTTAACTCATTGGTAAATTTAGTCTAACTGACTCTCAACATTATAGTTATATGTTATCATTTCCTATATTTATCTATTCGCTGTAGATTCTCGATTATGGGTTTTGCTCAGTGTAGTCGTTTCTTTATGGCTCTGCCATATGAGCTCTTCATGTATTTTGGCTTGTTTAGAACGAGAATTATGCAATTATCATAATTGGGCAGCGAGGTATTTGGCCAATTATGAAATATATTTATGAGTATTTCTGGCCATGCCCTTGTCCCTGTCACGCAATATTTAATCACATACGCCTACAAAATAGAACCATCACTTATACACATATAGAAACAAAATCATTTAAGAAAGAAATGTGAATAAAGTAGTCAGAATGTTGTCTAGCGATTTGTGGGTTGAACTTGTCCCAGCCGAAGTGTTATCATTATATGCATGCATTGTTCCAATTACGCGGCTCTGCACGCACTTTGACCCCTTCCACGGCTACATCAATATAATGCCACATAATAGTTGGACGGACTGCCTCTTCTTTTGTATTGTTTTTATGCTCGCATTTGCCCTTTTAAATGCCGATAACCTTTTATGCGCCCGAGCCGAGAGAGGCTATAAAAATAAAAGACGCAGTCTTGAGACTTGAAATGCATTAAATTGAATTTTTTTTTCGTCGGAAATTTAAAATTGTTGACTGGCCAACGCGTTTTTTACGCCATGAAATCCTAATTTTATGTTTACACACTTACACACACTGCTAGCCAGACGGACACAGACACACAATTCAATTACATAGCCCGAAAAGTGTTTCGAATAGACGTAAATTCATTTAAATGGTTGGCCAGCCAAACAGCTTAACAATGCATGACCAGTCCCCAATGTAATATCCCCCATAATATCTTCTGGCAAATGCCTTGCACTTTTTCTGCATGCTAATTGGCATAGGGAATTACATACTAACTTGGCTATATGTGTTTACCTACCTACCTACCTGTAGCTGTAACTCTACCTGTACCTGTACCTGTACCTGTACTGGCAGCAGCTGCATTTGTACTTAGGGCTAAGTTTTGCATAAACCGTTAGCAGTTGGTATGGCTGGCAATTCTCACGACTCTGGGCAGTTACTGGCAATTTAATATATGGCAGCTATAACTATCACATAACTAATCGTTAAGCCTCTAAACACGAAAGTTTTATCGATTGCACAAACGCATCTAAATAAAGTTGGCAATTCGCATAACTATTTATGTTGCTCGGCCTTGTTTTGGTCGCACACAATGCGAATATTAAATATTTCCTTATTGGCTTATTATTATATGTTTTGTAATATTACAAAATGTGATCTCTTACAGAGTATAAATTTAGTTTATGTTAACCTAATAACGAAACATTATTTTAATAATAAAAGCAGTTAATTTGATTAACATCTCATAATCTGTTCTATAAACGAACGATTTTGTTTTTGTTATTTGTTGTGCTTTGAAAAATAATTAAACTGATCAAATTTAACCATAAAATTAATTAAATGACATTAATTTGTTTGGGGACTTGAATACAATAACAGGGCTTTCTTGTTTTATTAATTTTATATTGTTTAACATTTGATAGTTTTGTTTTTCAATAATATCCTGCGGTTTTAATATGAATAAATTAATTTTTACGATGCCATAAAAGTTATCGTTTTGTAAGCAATATAATAGTAAATTATGTATTTATTTCCTATAACAAAAGGACAATTTATTTTATTTAAGTTAGTTGACATAAAGGCTTAAATCTGTTATTCTTGCACAACCTTTAACTTTACGTTCACATGTCTGATCGCTTGATTTAAGCAATCTGTTCCCAATTGGATCACACAAAAACATACACACACAGACACACAGACACAAACACACGGACATCTTGTACATCTGCCACACAGGCGATGCCGCAAGGCCAAACAAATATGCGAATTCCCAATGCCTTAGTTGCAAAAAGAGCGAACACGAGAATTATGAAATATGCAAAGCAATAAACAATTTAAAATCAAATAAAAATACAACTTCATATTGGGCAATGGCAAGCATCGAGCATCGATTCTGAACTGAGCTCCAAAAAAACGAGAAGACAACAAGGGAAAAATAAAGATTTTAAAAGCCGAAGATGAAATGCTCTTACAGACTCCACATATAAAAATAACATTTATTTTATTTAACATTTAAAATGTTAGATGTTTTTGGAGTATAAATATAATATACATTATATATTTATACAAATATATATATCCGGCAAAAATATATGTTTATGATTATATAAGTTTTAGTTTACAGAAAAACTTATGAAGACGGCTTTATCTAAGCGGAGCAAACGGCGATCTTCATTTAAAAGCTTTACATAGCTAATGAAAATATTGTAATACCTTTCGCAAGGGAATTCAAACAATATATATATATATATTTTATGCTTTAAGCATTTGTTTGCTTAGAGCGACCCCCAAAACCAGCAGACGACGACGTCGGATCAGCCGCATGCGATTGGTGACTGGTAACTGGCAACTGGCAGTTTGGTAACTGGTAACCAGGCTGGGAGCACCAGAGCACATGGAGCAGCACCAGGGCAGATTGTGGAGCACACACATGGCACTGGGTATCCGTTTTCTCGGCAGGCTGTCTGCCTACTGTTGGCGGGGCAAAAATGTTGCGGCTGCCGGTTGCTCGTTTCGCCGATTCGCCGTTGTTGTTGTCGATGCAGTTGTTGTTGTTGTTGTTGTTGTTGTCTAAATTTATGATTATTGCCCTGCCAAGCATCTTACGAGCAGCGGACTCAATTCGCCTTAGCCCAAATGGCGCTGATGCTTTTGCTGCTGCTGCTGCTGCTGCTGCTGCTGCTGATTCTGCTGGAGCCGAGTGGGGGAGGGAAAAGCCAAGTGATTCTGTAGTTATAAAAATTGGATTTTGCGCGCAACTTAATCACATTTTCGCCTTCAACTGGCGACTCAAGAGTGGAGTCGAGTCGAGTCGACTTGACTTAACTCTTGCGACTCTCCGCAACTCGCCGCTCAGCTATTTTATTGCCGTCGACTCTTTGTGACTTTTTTCCAATGTGTTTTTTTTTTTTTTTTGCTGGGTTTGGTGTGTGGTTCTTTGCGCCTGGCGAAAATTTACGATTATATCGAAATAAGATGGTTTATACGCGAGCGTGGCCCAAAAAAAATTGAAAAAAAAACAAACTACTTTGTATGGTTGGTGCTGCTGCTGCTGCTGCTGCGACGGAGACAGCAGCGTCAGAGTCTGTGAAGATTTACGGAAAAAAATTAATTTACGATTCTAGAGAAAAATCAAATTACGTAGTCGTACAGTTGAATCGGTTCCACATCGACGGCGTTTCGACTCCGTTGTCGCTTTATGGCTAACATTGCCACCAACAAAGTTTTATTCAAATTACGACTTAGTAATTAATTTCAAAATAGACCGTTTGCTAATCCGTGTGACTCCAATTGGACTCCGAGAGAGATAACTACAATGATGGGGTTGCAGATATAAGACTGTCTCCGCAGCTGCTGAAGGCACTGGATGATAAAAACCCGTTTGATATGTGCTATTTACTTTAATGTTATGACGTTGCCAGCGATGATTAACCAATAATGATAATGGACGAGTGGAACGGGAAGGGGGACGTGAACGGGAACGGGTAGAGTGAGAGGGAATTGAGTAAATGCCACTAATGTTTTGCCGACTCTTCCTTACACTGGCTGAGAGCTTCGCCTAGTTGGGAAATTCGTTATTTATGCAATTGCATCAGATCTTTCTATTTATTTTTATTTTTCTTTCTATTTATTTTAATGGTTTTTTGGGGAGTTGGGAAAGTGAAAAAAGGCGGTCACACGACTGCAATTCTAATTAAATTTGAGTAGCACATTAAAATGGAAATGAATAACTCTTCAAATAATTCCAAGTCGATTCACGTTGAGTGCCAGCCGTTGTGGGAATTACATGATTAACCTGGTTTGCTCATTAAATGTTTTATAACTTAATGCAATCAGAAGACAAACAAACGATGTGTGAATATGCGGGTGAATAATATTATATACATACATAGAATAGTAAATATAGTAAGACTTGGAGTTGAACTTCCATAGCCTTAAAAGGCTTTCTATGTTAGCTATACTTTGGATTAGCTATACCATGTTTAAATTTTTTTAAATAGGCATTAATAAAAATGTATTACAAACATAAACTATAGGTGCATGCAACAAATTACTAAGCTCTATAATAGAAGAAAGTCTCAAAGACGAGTAAAGAAAGCTTTTTTGCACTTTATAATTGGGTACAAAGAAACTTTATTGTAATTATTTAGATTGTATTCATCACTTTCCATAGTACAACTGCTGGCCTGGCCCCATCTATAGGACTTTAAACTCTTCTCCTTGGGGGTCTTTCTGTCAGCTCATCTGTGTTGCAATTTATTCGTCTTTTTTTTACCTAGACTGACGCATGGGGCGTGTGCTCCAAATTGGTTAAATGTGAGGCGCTGCCAGCTTATCATAGGTGTTGCTCCTATGTGTGTGTGTGTGTGTGTGGTGTCTATGTGTGTGTGGTGTATGTGTGTGAGCTTGGCCCACCTCAGACATAGCCATTTGCCAAAACCACTTGGAATTTGTTCAACGTTGCGAAGTCATCGGCATCGAGATTGTATCGATGGCAAGGCAAACGACTGTCAGCCAGAGGTTCAAATACTAACACTTAATGAACTTAACTTGGCAACAACATCAAATTTCCATAAGAAATGCAAAAGCAAAAGCCAGCTGATGTGGTTGTAGTTGTTGCTGCTGCTGCTGCTGTTGCTGCTGCGTGTTGCAAGTACGAGTATCTATTAGATACGCAGCTTTGCAACAAACTGCAATATGCAAGGCTCGTGCGCGATAGTCTACCTGCCACAAAGCCAATCATACACACACACACACACACACACTTACACACACATACACTTGTACACACTTGTTGTTGCAGCTTGTTGTTTGTGTGGATGCTGACTGCACAGAGGCATCAAGATACAGGCCCAACTACACTGGTAGCAAGTAGCTGCCTCTGGTTTTGAGGCTAAGGCTGCGGCATCAGGTTCGGTCCCTGTCTCCGTCTCAGTCTCGGTCTCGGTCTCGGTCCCTGGCTCCTGGGCGAGTTGGAGTTCGGTCTCTGCTCTCTGTTCTCGATTCTCTGTACTGCGAGCGACTTTGGCAATCAGCAATTAGCAGATATGTTAACTTCATGTTAACGAACCAATTTGAAATTTAAATGCGGCACAAACTCGGGTGCTCATACGTCGTTGTTGTCATCACTTCTTCAACCAGGGGTCTTCCTTACCACTGACTCTCTCTCTCCCTATGCTTGTGTATGTGTGTATGCCTGTGTGTGTGTGTGACGACAGCCAGAAACCCGCCACCAAGCTGAGCAAGTTCTTTTCCTGCCTCTCGTCCAGCCACTGCACACACATTTTTTTTTAGTTTAGCAAAATTTTAATACAAAAACCAAATCGAAGCCGCTGCTTGAAGCGATCCCAGGCGATACATATGCATAAAGCAAAAACAACAGAGCTGCAAAAATAAAAGAAGAAATATATAAAAAAAAATAAAATAAAAAATGTAAGAAAAACAAACCTTGTCATCATAGCCGAGTAAGAGTACGAGTACAAATGAAAAGAGTTCGTTAAAAGCTTCTTCATGTTTCTTAGCGGTGTGACTGTATAAGTGTGTGTGTACATCTGTGTGCATGCGTGTGTGTGTGTGGGCTATGCTTGTGTGTGTGTGTGTGTGTGTAGCTGCAAATTCTTTTGGGCCCAACGTACGTACGTCGAAGAATCATTCTACCTTCTGCTTTTATAAATCACAGGGACGACGACCGGCTCTGGAATTCAAAGCTGACGACTGCAGCAAACAGACAGGAAGGAATATAACGACAGCAACGACGACGACGACGACGACGACAACTTAAGCGCGAAAAAAAGTAGTCAATAGACAGAGACAGAGACAGAGACAAAAAGACTCAGAGTGATAGAGAGAGAGAGGGGGGTGGGAATCCTAACCATGCAAAAGATAACAATGCAAGTGGCAGGCATGGCCTCGTGGCCAAAGCCATGGAGATGTAATTGTTGCAACTTGAAGCCGGCGCAAAATTTAAAGCGCAATTTCAAGCCGTATGACAAACAATAAATCAGCTGAAACCATCGACTATATCCACTTTAGCTCCAGCTGCTGCCATGTGTGAAGGAAGTGGTAAATAGTTAAATAAGCCGACTTTGCAGCATTATTAAAAACAGTTCCAACCAAAGCGATACCCTAGAATATTAATATCGTTACCAATCTAATTTATTGGATTGAACATACAAGTTAGATCATCAAATAACAGAGGCATATTATATTTCTTAGTGACAAATTCTCAGTTTTTTTGCTGCTAGCATTAAACATTTGCAAAGCTTCATCATAAATCTGGTCAGAATTATTATGTTTATAGGGTATAAAAAAGAATTCAATGAAATCATCATACATACATATATATAGTCGCCATAGTCATTCGCGTTGCAAGTTTCTCGACTCTTATGTGTATCTGTCGGATTAACTAATGCGATTTGCGGTGCTCATAAAAAGTGTAACGACTTCAGACTCCAGAGAACAACATTCGTATCGCAAATGAAGTTTTGCTTTAAGCCTCTGTGTTGGTGAATTTTTTACACCCAGGCAGTTCTAAGACCTGGCAATGGGGGGCATAGGCTTAAATGTGTGTTTGCAGGTAGCCAAACCGTTGATCGTTAATATTGTCGGGAATAATAGCCAATATGATGGCAAAGATTTCGCTGACTCAAATTTAAATGCATTTAAATGTTTGAACACCCAGCAGTCTTACATTCCACGCACCATACGAAAAAACTTTATAAGGGCATTAAAATATAATTGAATATTGAGTTGGCAGCAATAAACGTATCTGTTCAATTATTACCATTTCAATTGAGTCCAATAAACGAAACTGCAATTTGGACTGATGCTATTTGGAGTCAGTAATGAAGTCAGGGAAATGGATGGAACATTCTAAAATAATACTTTTATATAATATTAATTTAAATACTTTTAGTACTATGCTATAATAAAATAGTATCCTGATATTCAACGTAAAACTGTCACTAATTATTATTAAATTACTGCACCACATAACTTTCAAAAGGTTTCCTTTTCAGGAGAATAACGCAAATGTGGAAATTATATTATTGTTTTGAATTGTTTTTGTTCATCAAACTTGTTGATATCATAATATAATTCAGTCGGTCAATCACTGACTGTAAACACACTAAATGCAGAATAAGTGTCAGTCAAACTAGCACAATTGGTATTAGCCATTAAGGTATTAGCCCAGCAATGTTTAATTGCTTGGCAACATCACAAAACACGCATAAAAACAGTTCCTGTTTGCATGCGACCAGCTAGGATCAGATTAGAGTTGGACACGTGACATGTCCTAAACGATGTTTAAAAAATTTTAAATAAATATTAAATATAATATTAAATATTTATTAATACTTACGAAAGATCTGTTTAGTAATTTATATATTGACAATAGTATGGAGTGCTTTTATATATAAAATTATAATTTATTATTATAATAATATTATTATTAAAATAACTAAGTCTTTAGTTGGTATCACTACTTTAGTATTAATAGTTTTTACCAAATATATTATAAGCCCATTTTAGTACATATTCAAATAAATAATAGAAATAAAATAGAAGCAAGTGCAAAGATCTTGAAAGTATTAAATATGAAAAGAAATAATTTCTAAATTAAATACTAACTTGTTTCCAAATCCATCGTGTTCGAGTCGCGTGAAACCATTGGAATCCATGTCCATCTCTAAAGCAAAGATTGTGTCTGAAAAGCCACTCAAATTATAATTTAGTTTGCTGCTGGCCAAAAATTGGTCAACATTTGGATTTTGGCGTTTGGTTCTGATTTCATTTCAAGTTTTTGGCAGTTGAGGGAAATCCGTGGCGAGATGTGAGGTGGCCACCGGTTGAGATAACAAATAAAATACAAAAATAAAATAGTTAGTTCTCTGCAAGTTGGCCATGTAAGCCCACGCAAGCTGAAAGCGTTTCTGTATTCACGAGTTTGCACAATTTTTGCATTCAATACGAAATTCTTTATTTCGATGTATTGTTACGTCTGATGAAAGCACGTACTCAACAAACACACATCTTGCATATCTACATGTGCATGTGTGTGTGTGTGTGTGTGTTCGTGTGTGTATGTATGTAATTTGTATAGATAGGTAGGTTTGTGTTGCATGGCTGGTAGGTGCAACATGCTCGTAAAACAAGCCAGCTGAATGTCTGCTCTGACCGTTGTAGTGCCAACTGCTGCCAAGCTCCAAGCTAACGTGTCAATTGCTACAGTGAGTGGTGGCGATAGTGGTGGTGCCTGTGGTGGTTGTGGGGCACACCGGCATTGCTCTCGGACGTCGGCTGTGCAACTATCAAATCAAATTGGTGGCACAGGATAATGTTTTGAGCTGCGGTTGAAGTTTTCCCCTTGTTGTTTGCATTTTGTTGTACCGTTGTTCGAATAATTTTTCTCTTTACTATTTTGTTTTTTTTTGTTGTTGTTGGTTTCGTATTTGTTTTCTGGTTTGTGTTAGATTTTTAGTGCTTTCTGTGTTTTGTTTTTGGTTTGTATTGGTTTGGTTTGGTTTGGTTGTGTTTTATTTTGTTTTCTGTGTTGTTGCAAGTTGTCATTTTTCGAATTTGGTAATTGGTTGCTGCTTTGTCACACCAACACCAACAGAAAGAGCAATAGCAACAACTAAAGCTACAGCAACATGCAAAATGCCATTTCCCCGCAATGGGAATCGTTGGGCCCCCTTGCGCCTCCCTTGACCCTGTTGCTGTTTTGTCTGCTTGACCGCTTGCCTGCTCCCCTTTGCTACCATTGTTGGCTCAACTACGTGCTCTTTCATTTGTTTTTATTATTATTAAACAACTCTCGGTGCCCGGTGTTATTTGTTGCTGGGCATGTAACGACGCCGGTCCAGCAAATGCACGTGTCATAAAAGTTTACAGACACAGGAACCGAGCAACGCGAGCTGTGGCACGAGTTGTTACCGTTACACAGGTCGATGGGTCAGTGGTATGTGTGGCACATATATACATTTATACATAAGTACAAATCTATTTTGTGTGGGTGGGGCTAACATACACGTGTGATAAGTCGTTGCCCAATATGTCGCGCTTTTTACGACCGCACGAATCACTGAGTTCTGATCTAAATTAAGTTGATTCAATCAAGATTTGCGTGTGGTTTTTGGTTGCCCAGCCAGCCAGCCAATGAACGGATTTGTTTAATGCTCTCGGACCAGCAATAACAACTCAATATAAAACGTGGCTCGATTGTGGGGTTATATCCAATTGTGTAATGCTTGTAAGCAGTTAATTCTGCGCTTTGTTCTGCTCTCAATCAATGCTAGACAATGCTTAACTCGGTCCAAATCGGATTTTATGCCGCAAAAGGTCACACACAAAAACTCCCGCTGATTGAGTATGGCTTGCTACAGGTAGAAAATTCTATTAACTAGACAATTAAAGTTATATTTGATTAAATAAATAAGATAAGCTTGCATTCTATAATAAGCTTTTATCTGTACAAAATATCTATAATAGTAAAGCATGCATAACTAAGCCATGGAACCAATCTCAAATATTTATTTGCCAGTGTCGTTCGGACAAGGAATACATTATTCTATGATTTAATTTAGCCTGTTATAAACTGTACTATAACAGATAAAGTAAACACTTAAGAAAAAATTATACTTAATATTAAAAAATAGCCTTAAATGAAAAATGCCAGAAAACTATCACAAAACAAATTAGTTATAACTGTTTTTAATTTCATATTTTCAGAAAATTACAATGACCAACACACTTTCCTTTCTTTTCAGAATATCATGCCTTAGAGGCATCGTAGTTAATTGGAAATTCACACGTATTCAAAAAAATGTTCTATTGTCAGAGCTACCTATTTTTTGAATGAAAAAAAAAGTTCACTTATATAGTTTGAGCAGTGATCAGTTTAAAAAAAAAAAAGTAACATTTGCTTAATACAATTCTAAAGCAGACAGAAAATTGTATTTTTATCGCTCTCTCTTAATCGGAGCTTGTTTTTATAAGTAGAGTAAAAATGTGTTTTTAGGCTATTCACAAAATGCACACAGAGCTTTTTTAGCTGGATTCTAGCATTCCAGTTTAAATGTGTTTCTAAAAACTGTTTAAAAATAAAGCAGCCTTTCAATTAGCTAAATATTTATGATGCACTCCACAAATGTTCACACAGATATCATACAAATATTTCGCATAATTGTTACTTGGTCAACTTTTGTATTGTAATAATAAATTTAGCTAGCTAAAATCTGTTACTTTGACGTTGGCAAGCCTTAGCAATTAAATAATCTTTGCCCGGTTCTAAACTGGCTTATCTTGTATCCATGCCAGGCCAAAGAGTTTTCAATCCCATCAGACAAAAACAAACAAACAATTCAAAGTCTGCACGAAATTATGCTGTCCAATGTATGGTCATAAATTTTTATGTTGTGCACAACATGGAGATACACAACGAGCCAATCTTGGAAGTTGGAAAAACATAGAACAGACCCGTTAGAAACAGTTGGGGAATGGGGGATGGGAAATGGGTAGGGGCAGTACATAAAACAAACGCAATATCCAGATTTTATTTGTGTAAAATCTGACAGTAATTTCATT
Source organism: Drosophila fungiperda (assembly GCA_035042345.1). Taxonomy (NCBI): domain Eukaryota; kingdom Metazoa; phylum Arthropoda; class Insecta; order Diptera; family Drosophilidae; genus Drosophila; species Drosophila fungiperda. The sequence continues at coordinate 2,387,888 of JAWNLM010000021.1, forward strand.
TAAATGACAGCCCCACACGCTCACCCCCCAACCCCTTTCTCATATCACATACAGCCAACTAACAAGCCAAGCTCATCGCAAGCGATGCGTCGTGCGAGGGTAGCGTGGCCAACAAAACATTTATCCCTGTCAGGTATTAAATCTGGCTGGACTCGACTTGGCTCTGGTCTCCCTGTCTTGTACTTTGTTATTAACTCATTTCCGTTATGCCATAAATATGCGAGCACGACCGGCCCGGACAATTAAAACAATTGCAAGTTAAAATTTACTGCGGCATCAGCCGCTGAGTCATAAAACCAACAACAGGCACATTAAAACATTACCAATGAAAGGGACAGAAGAAAGAGAGAGACAGAGAGAGAAAGAGAGAGACAGAGAGAGAGAGAGATCACGAGTAGGAGTAGGGTATTCAAAGGAAGGAGCATTAAACATTTTAAGCTGTTACATTTAACAATTCATTCAAGGTGCGTCAATCTGAACAGAAAAGGATTAACAATGGGTCTCTTTTACCATCTGTACAATCCTCACTTCTGTAAAATGGATTGTTCTCTTATACCATGTGAAATTATATGATTATACAAAACATTATATACCTTAATGATATTGTTAAAAATCCCGCAGTGTGCTTCAAACTTTATTGGTAATAATTATTTTATTGCAGCATATTTTGCAGAATGCAGACTATACTTATATTATTTACAACAGTTGTAATTTAGTCAATTCGTAAAAAGCAGCAAAGAATGCAGCAGTAAAAAGAATTTAGTCGTACTTTAATTAAGGCGCTATACAGTTTTATAAAAAATTATGTAAACACTTGCAGAAATATAAATGGCTAAAACAACACTATAAAATCGATCGCTGCAACATTTTAATAACAATGCTCAATCCAAAATCGTGTACTGTATTAATTAAGAGGAAAAAAGAAAAGAAAAGTTATCTGAATGCCGATTAATTTAATTTAATAAAACGAATACTGCTTAATGTAACGGTGCTGTTAATGATCCTGACATAAACGTTTATTGAATGCATTTACATTTATATTTTCTCTTTGCTGACAACGTCAAGGCAACGCATCCTAAGTGATTCCGACCACATGGAGGAGTACGACGTATATTGAAGAGAATCAAAATAACATCACAGTCCATTAAAGTGAAAAGATTGAATTGGATTTTGTGTCACAAGGGACTCGCAAGGCACTCTGGCTGACTAAAGGCGACAGCGTCAGTTTGAATTCTTTGCCTTAATTATCAACGCATGATGTTTGGGTGATTTCATCTGCATATTTCTGCGATGCCAAAAAATAAACGTAAAAGAAAAACGACACTCAAAGCAACAATAACAACACCGACGACATTGTGTAAACATTGTGCCCGACCAAAATTTATGTACAATACCAAACTGAACCGAACCGAACCGCACCAAAGCCACAGTCAAAGCCAAAGCCAAAGTTGGAGGCCCAAATGCAGTCCCAGTCCCAGTCCCGATTCCAGTCCAAGTCCAAGTCGCACTTTCAGTTAAAGTCCAGCTCCAGTGTCGCTTGCAGGTGAGAAGTGTCCATCTTAATCGAAGCAATAAATACACTTAATGAATTTCCTGCACTCACTGGCAGCAGGCAGCAAGCAGCGAGACGAGACAACTTGAGACGAGATGAGACGAGAGCAGAGGGGAGCAGACGAGAGATGAGAGGAGGTAAAGCCGCATTCTATTGGTCATACAAAGCCCGAACCCTGTTGTCCATTGCGTGGCATTTTCGCACCCATGAATGCCTACTGCCTACTGCCTACTGCCTGGTCATGGTCTTGGTCGTGGTCTTGGTGTTGGCCTTGGTATCTGCTGCTGCTCTGTTATGCGTACTTTTAGCCAAACAATTCGAATTCGCTGCGATCGCTGCCGCCATCGTCCAAAGTGTCATTAAAGTCCTTTAATTTATAGCAGAAAATCAAGTAAGAAACATGCAACGACTTTCGTACTGGGTCCAACTTGCAACTTCAATGGCCAGGTTCCCAGTCCCAGTACCAGACCGAGTCACTGTCCCATTCCCAGTCCGGGGTTCTGGTTCTGGAACAGCTCGCAACGGTTGTTTGTTAGTCAGTGAAAATGGCAAGAATCGAATTTTGCTTTTAGCGCGGCCTGTTTTTAAGTTTTAGTGTTTGTAATTTTCACTGAACATATGGCTTGATTTCTGCCTTTGCCCACCTTTCTACCCGGCACCCTGCTCCCTGCTCCCAACCTCATAGTTGTCACCTTCGGTGCGGAAGTTGCCCATTGACGGCATCGGGACAAGTTAATGATAGTTAACTTTATAAGTTATGTTTTTCTCTTTTTTTTTGCTGTTCCGCTTGTGTAGAAAGCAGCAGCAGTTAAAGAACGTTCCAACTTTAAAATGATCAGACAAGGGCGTTTCCCATTTCTTCATCTGTTTGCCTTTCGTGTAACCCATTTAGGGATTGATCTACAACCAGCAATGGCCAGCTGTTCGGTTAGTTTTGTACCTTTCCGATACTCCTTTATTGTGGCTGGGCAAGCAGGCAAATGGCCAAAACAGTTTAGTGACTCTGTAATGAGTTAGAGGTGAATTGCCTGGGGTCTTCTTCATTAAGTGATTACGAGTACAGCAAATCATTAACGAGTTACACGGCAGGCAAACACTTGGCTATGCTTCTATTCGAGTTCTCGTTTTAATACCTTTTTTGATAGGCAGATCTCTATCAAATTGACAGCTGTTATCCCAAAGTGAAATCCAAATGGTTTTCGAATTCTATGTAAGCATTAAATCCTTAAGAATGTTTCGATTTTTATCAATTAAATGGTTACCTCATTAGAAAATAGTTTCGATTGCTCTTATCCAATCACAGATCGGTGCATTCTGTTAAAAAATTCAGAAGTCTTTTGTAATTTACTGCTCAACCAAAAATTAAACATAAGATTTGTGTTGGTATTTAGCAGCTAAGAAAACAATTTATTTTACTTTTGATGCATCTCACAGACAATATACAAAGCTGGATAACTTAAGAGGATAACATGGCCAAGCGAAAATGGAGGATGAGAGATATAGAAAGAATTCCATTACCTTCACAGACAACCTAATGGTATAAAAAAATTCTTTATCAATGTGCTCTTTTTTGTATAAATTTTTCTTCCATCTATTTTATCACATTTTACGCTGTTGCTTTCCTACTTATTTTACTCATGAGACAAAACAAACTCTAAACTTATTCACTTGGGATTACATAAGCTAGTTTCCAGCATTAGTGTAATTGATATGCTGAGACCCCCTTCGCTACTAAATCTTCTCTACGCATCATTGAGGCTTCAGGCTATTAGCATCTTTATTAAAAACACATTTTTCAGAGCTCCAGTGGCTTTGTTTATAATATATTTATAAACAACATGATGAGCTGCTTGTTTCCCACAATAAATTGACGCCAATAAGACCAAACTAAACAATCTACTCGACACAATTCCCAATAGAGCAGAAATCCCCTCCCTCGCACAGGATCCAATAAGAGGGAATAAGATGCCGCACGGTAGAAATTTGTGACCTTTGGCAGCAAATGCAATTTGAGACAGCTCCACTAAAAAATCGATGAAGCTGAGAGCGTTTCCCCCCAATGTCTAAATAATAATGGAAGACAAACAGCTGGGTAGGAATGTTCAACAACAACAACAACAATAAGAACAACGAAGCATGGATGGGGTAGCAGAGGTAAACATAGAACAACAACATGAATAACAAGTTGTTTTTGAAGCTTGTTAAATTCTAATTACTGTAATTAATTGCAACCGCACAGACAGATAGACAAACAAAGGACAATCAAATAATTTTATTAATTGATTGAATTACGAATGAGACTTGCAAAATCGCCGCAACGACAGCAGCAACAGCAACAGCAACAACAACAACGACAACAATTTGTGGCATAAACATGCAACTTAGCCGGGCTGCTCGCCAACTTTTCAGCACTCGCATGGGAATTTATGAATGCCTCGAATGTCTACGAATCGCAGACATTTATCCAAAAAAAGAGTCGAGCCAAACGTGCGACGCCCAAAAATAGACATCGGAACATGGCAGCGCACTCGAAAATCTCGCAACGGCTGACGATTATTGAATGGATGGGATGGTCGCGGGGCTGCAAGAGTGGGTGAGACAAACCCCCACCAAGGCCCCACGCCTCCTTCACTCCTTTCCCTTTACCACACAACTATACCCGATACGCGATTCATGTTTCAAGTGTTTCGTAAGCGTTCGCTTATAGTATTTTTGGCATACGAAAAGGAAAAGTGTAGACTAGGCGACGTTTTTATGGTAAATGATTTATGCCTCGGCGGGCGCAGCGTCAAGGTAATTGAGTGGGAAACGTTATCCGCAATGGGGAGAGCCCCGGGCAAGGGTAGAAGTGCAGCGGTGGAGATTCGCACTGCAGCAGTGACGGTGCCAGTTTTTGTCTGCTTCTGCGTCCAAGAGCCTTGCCACGTTGTTAACGGCTTCAACGACAACAGCGATGCGCGGCAAGTGTAATTAATACTGTGAATTTTGCATATTAAAAGATTCTCACCCCCCTTAACTGACAATATATATTTTGAAGTTTCTTTATTCGCATTGGGTATTAGAACTTGCTTGTTAAGCATGCAATGCTGTAATAAGGTTAACGAGTAGTTCATTAATTAGCCAATCCTGCCTCAAAGTACCATCAACACATTTTATAATTAATGGGCAACAGCTGCTCTTAAAAACATTTATTAAATTTTATTGCTATAAGCTTTGCAATGAAAATAAATTATTTGACCTAAATGAGTATTCTTTTAGTAGCAGGTATTGCACATAAATCTGATAAAACTTCAAATTGCAATTTAATGAACAATAGTTGTGGTTGACTTATTGTTATAATTAATTTAAACATTATTCAAAGCCTTTATATTTAACAAAGACCCATATGTATAATTGAAGTTCAATTTTATATTTGAATCAAGTTTTTCCAACATTAAATTAATAATATTTTTAAAGGCCTTTAGAGAAAATAATTATATAAAAATAAATTTTACTAAAAGAAAATAAAGTATAAGATTCAATGCAAGCATTAGCAAAACTGAGAAGAAACCCAATCAAACAAAATCACTTTTAAGATCCAAACACCCATAAGAGTTTTTCGGATAGTAGGTATCAAATATAAACCTTATTACAATCAAAATTAATATTTAATACAACTTTTTCAAGCTTTAAATTAATAAATCATTAATTAAAGCTGTCGTTTCTCCCAACAGTTATTTTACTAAAATGGCCAACTTTATTATGAAATTATATCCAAAACATTCTATGACTTTTTACATAGTCAGTGGAAGACACCTATGTGAAAATCTCAGCATCTCTTTTTCTTTTCACTCAGTAAATAGTCGTCACACAACAAGTATCAATATTCCAATAATTTAAATGATATTTTTGGCAAAAGATCAGCAACTACGTGTTACAAAACAAACGCCAGTCTAGATACTTGTGTGGAATTGGAGAGTAGAGTATTGCAGCTGCGGCATTTATAGAGATCAATTTGGGGCTGCTTGAGTATTTTATATGGCCAGAGTTGCAGCTGATCCTCATAAAAAGCCGCCACACCAAATCCGTGTGGCGTGGCAAACGAGCCGTTGCCTCAACGCTGTGTTGCACGCAACCAGGCAGGCACACACAACACACAGCACACAACACACAGCAGATAAACACACAGACGTGTCAAGTTGGTCGCTCGCTTTGGTTTGGCTGGGGAGAGACAAGCAACCAAAAGACGAAAATTTATTACGGAAACTTCATTGACAATTGTCACTGCAAGCTGGCGGCTGCGACGATGCCTGACGTTGACGTTGACGCTAACGCTGACGCTGACGTTGGCTGCGACCGCGACGTTGCACAGTCAACGCTAAGTGCGTTGCGGTGTTGGGGATTTGTTGTATGCTGTGTTATAGCCTAAAATAAGCAACATGTGTGCATCTGTGTCTGTGAGAATGTAATTGTAAGGGGGGAATTGGGGGGATGGGCAGAGAGCTACTTGTCTCTGGCAGCTGTGGTGGCAGCTTATGGAAATCATACGGCAAAATGTCAACAAAAAGCGAGAGAAGCATATTTGGAATGAGCGGGTTTTTTGTGGCATGCACACTATAATTTGATGTCAAATACATATATAGATAGAAAAGTGGGCGTGCCAAATGCCATATAAATGCGAATTCCTCACTGATATGCTTACATATTGCAACTGGCAATTAGTAGCTCATACAAACTACAACAAGCTTCATTTGGCATAATGGCAACATTTGGCTGGGAAATTGTTTTTTTTATATCAATGTTTCTTAAAAAAGAGTTATCGCAAATATTGACATTTAATATGAATACAAATATGAAGCAGACATTGCATGAAATGTGTTAAAAAAATGTTGACAATGCATCGAATTAGCTATTTATTTATTATGGAGAATTAGACTTTTGTAGAATTTAAAGTACTGAGTGAAATATTTATCCTTGCGGAAAACAGCTCCTTAAACATCTGCTTTAATCTTAGTTCAGTTAAAAGAAAATATTCCATGCATTTTTATTAGACAATTTTACATATATTCAATTATTCGATTATCCTTTCTATGTTGGTCGCATTAATTTTGCATACTAAATGTGAATAATGCGTTTCTAATTTTTTTTATCATGACTCTCAAGTTAATAAGCATATCCCGTGCCACCTCTGTGTATAAATAAGTGGAGAATTCCATAAAATCAGTTGAGTAGCTGTGCTCATCTTCAGTGCCATCATAAGAGGCGTCATGCGATATTAAGTGAAACACTTTGTCAACGCAGCAGAACAACAACGGCGACAATGACGAGCTGAAGGGAGTGAGGGTGTTGTGGGGATTCGGGCAGAGAGCGTTGTGTATTAGTCGCATGCTGCAAAAGGGGGGCAACGGATGGGAGAAGGAGAATGGGAAAATGGGAACCGACAGCCGCCTTATGTCCTCCCGGGGCACCGGATGTTGTTTGGTAATTATTTAGTGCGCGCTGCTGGCTGTTCTCTGGATGTTCTCTGGCTCCGCTTGGCGTTTGATGTGTTTTTGGTTTTTGATATATATAACAACAAATTGCTGGAGCGCGTCCAACGGCAACAACAAATAACAATGCGACAACACACATAAACAAAGACATCATCAATAAAAAGCAAACGAACGCAGAACAAATAAACAACAACAAAAACAATAACAACAACAGTAACAACAACAATAACAACAAGCTGAAGAAGAAGAGCCGAGTCTATACAAGGCATTAACTTTCAATTGGTTTTCGAGGGAGGCACAACTCATGGGAATGTTGATGGGATTATAAGTGATTTTCATCAAAAATGCAGCGCACGACAAGCCACAGTTAAAGATACAAATACAAATAAAAAATAAATATATATATATATATATATATATAGAAGTATATTTTATTAACTGTGTGTGTGTGTGTGTGTATAATTTCTTTCCTATATGGCTTGTTAAAGTTTTTGAAGACAAGCGACGTGATAACTCAAAGCGAGACATCAATCGATTCGTCACCGTCCGGGGCAATCAGCCAGCATAACTAACTGGCCAACTCCAAGCTCCGACTCCAACGGCGACTCATCCGACTCAACGTTGACTGCCAGTTGCCAGTTGCTGCCCGGTGGCCGCCCTCGGGGCACTTTTAAAATATTATTCATAATTCCATAAATTGAAGGCAGACCCTGGCCCCGACATAGTGGACTGTATCCCTTTTGGCCTGGCCACGCGCCTGCCGACTTTTGGACAGCAGCTGCAGCTTTTAAGCCGCGTTTGTCATATGTATGTATGCAAACGTCTTGGCCCGGTTCGCATCGCTGCTTGCCAGTTGCTCTGCTACATTAAGCCTAATGAACGTGTTTAGTTGTATTGGTGTCAGTGTCAGTGTCGTTGTCAGTGTCGTTGTCGTTGTTGGTGTCGTTGTTGGTGTCGTTGTTGGCGTTGGTTGGTGTCACTCGCCAACTCTCTGTGCTGCAGTAGTCGGTAGCTGGCCGAAAAGGTGCAGTGATTACCCTGGCCGCTGGTCGACGGCATTAGCGTAAAAATATTTAATTAATGGTAATTTATGTGCCCGTTTGGCTAAGAAACAGACGACCAACCAGCCAGCCAGTTAAGCACCAGCCGTGCCACATTTTAAGTAGCAAAGGCAACAGCAGCATCAAGCACCCCTGTAGTTTCTAGTTAACATTCTGAATATCAAAGGTTAATAGGGTTTCTCTCAGTGCAGTAATGCAGGCAACAGCAGGAAGTACAAGTGAGTTATCAACGCAGTAAACTGTGCATGCAAGTGCAAAATATGCTAATCGACTGCACTAAAATGTCAACAGCAACTTGCTCAACTAAAAAACATTAATAATAACCAAACCTAACGGAAGTACACTAATGTAAAACTGATGTGAGCTACATTAATAATTATGTCTACATCACTGAGAGCCCGACTCTCAACAGTAGTGTAAATAATATTCCTAACTTGTGGCCAAAGCAACTGTTCATATCTATAAAAAGCCTAATTCAATAGGTAACATGTAAATTCAATATGCTTTTTAATAAAGAACTGTATTTTACTTAGCACATGTAATTGATAAAAATATGTCTATATATCTTTGTGGATCGGAGTCAACAAATTTAAAAACAAACTGATTTTTACTATGAAAATTATATGAGATGAGTTTTTTACACAAGAACTCATCTTTTGAATGATCGTTCCTATAACAATTGTATATCATAGTAATCCGATCCTACTGATTGCGACATATGTACTTCATACAGTCAAAAGATGAATATGATAAGTTTGATCAAGTTAGCTTTAAATTATGTACTTGTTTTGCCAAAAAAAAACATTACATACGGTCGGACGCGGCTATATCGGACATCTATATATATATTTATAGCTACCACTGCAAACGAATAACAATTAAAAACAAACTCAGACATAAACAGGATGTGACAAAATATGTGAAAAAAAATCAGCAGTTTAAGCAAAAACTTTTTGGAATCTCACTAAAATAATATACATTCGCAACGAGGCAGCTGAGCAACTGTTGCAATATGAAGCAGCGTAGCAAACTTTTCTAATTTCATTTCCAACAAATCTGTAAAGAAATTGAATGTCAAAATAATTTGAAATGCTTAATAACACTTTCAATGCTGGTGTGCACAACTAGGATGTGCAGCAGTTAACGGACAAACGGATTACACAAAAATAAAATAACATCAGCATCAACACTAGAATGCAGCTCAAGCAACTAAATGCTATGCAAATCAACTGCAACTACAACTGCAGGTGATGCTACCTGCTACCTGCTACCTGCAACCTGCAACTGCCGCAGTAACTGTAACTGATGTGTCCCTCTGTGCCCGCATCCCAATGTAAACATTCTCTCACTACAAACTAATAAGATGTTGTATATCTTGCATCGCTGTGCATCTCAACAACAACTACAACCCAACCTGGGGGCATTGGTATATCCCAGTGCCCTGCCCCTGCAACTGCGCCCGCCTCAGCCATTGCCTCTGGCGCTGTTGTTACCGCTGTCTGCTGAAAGCTTCTCATTTTATTTCACCTTGTCACGTGCTGTGCAACGTTGGCAGCGGTGGCCATTTGTAGCATTTCAGCTAAAATATCTGACTACCTACGCGATATATATATATATATATATATGTATCTTTATCTGTATGTGTTTTTTATCTCCTGGCTGGTTGCTGTACCTTTGAGACTGCAGCTTTTTTCATTAAACGGTAATTTCACACCACCAAGCGTTAGACAACAACGGTGAGGAGAGAGAGTGAGAGAGAGCGAGACAATGTATCAGAAAGAGATAGAAAGAGAGTACCGTGTACGCGTTTGGAATTTTTTCGGACATTTATCGCCAGCTCGATGAGCGCCTGTCGACGCTTTAGCTGCAAGCAGCATAGAAATCCGAACTTCATCTTCTTTCTAGCGCCAAGAGCTCCATCGATGCCCAATTACAAGCAAGTTAAAATCAAGTACGAGGCATTGATTAGTTGCATGAGGAGACGCCACTGGAGGGGGGCGGCGGGGTGACACAGAGATTAAAATGTAATCTTTAGCGCCGCAGTCATATGAAACGTGTTCGATTAGGCCTTCCAAAGCGGCCTGGGACTGCGATTCCGATTGCGATTGCCTTGCCTTGGGATGGGATGGGATTGCATAGTCTGGATTGGCCAACTGCTGTGCGCCATGTAGGTGTGGAGTGGGCTAACTAAGACCCCCAGTGGTCAGTGGTGAGTGCTGAATTGTGTCCTACCTACGCATTAGCAAATACATGTATGGAATTTGTCTATTAACTCAATGGCAAAATACTGTAAGCTCCAACTTCTTCTATAGGTTAACTGCACAATATGTTGGACAATATAAATTACTAACTTGGTTAGCTATAAAGTATTTTGAAAAGGATTCAAGAGTAAATTACGATAATGAAGCGTAACCAATCTAATTATTATACTGATATTTATAATCCGATCTAGGTTTAGCTTTGGAAAGAAAGCCAATGTTCTTGATCAAATGTGTTGAATTAATTTGCATTTTCTGAGCATTTAATCAACAATGGTTTTTTTTTTATTTTTTATGTGTATTGACTAATTAATACAAAATAAAAACAATTATAATAAAAACACACTTTAAGTTATGATTTAAATTTTTGTACATATTCTATTTAATTAAGGTATTTAATAATTTACGTACTCTGTTCATGTCGGTTGATTAATCATATAAAAAGTTACCAAATTCTGATCTGTACTGTATAGTTGTGTGTAATATGAAAGTGTTCAGTTGAAAGACAATTAAAGCAAAGCTCTTTCCTTGTCAGCATTCCCTTAGATACTTAAAGAGCAATAATTTAATGCATAATTCATCTGCTGTAATCTGAATAAAGCACAGCTACGCACAGTCGTAGAATGCCCAAGTCCCCCTTAAACGGCTTTGGCCCTGTTCTAGTAATGCTTGCCACTTGTTTACATTGCAGCTTAACCGTACATTTGCCACATATATTTAACACACAACATATACATATATATATGTATATATTTATCCTTTCAGCGTCTGGCCATGGCTTTATTCAATTGCACAGTATGCGCAAATGTAATTAAAATATCCTTTGTAAGGGCGACGAATAGTCCACCTGGGCAACCCGAGAGCAATTCTGTGGCATTAGTTGACCACACAGACCAGTTGTTGTTCCACTTGCTGTGTTGCACACTTGGGCTCATCCTTGTTGTTCTTGTTGTTGTTGTTCCCGCTGCTTTCAGACACAGTCACAGGCACATTACACGCTCTTTTGCATATTGTGTAATGGAAAAGCCCAAACAGTCTCCCAATCCGAAGCAGCATCTGAGTCAGAGGCAGCTCAAAAGAGTTGCCGCTATTAGTGCTGCTGCTGTTGCTGCTGCTGATCTGCTGCTGGCCTGCACTTTGAGCCAGGTTAATGTTTGTTTATTTGCTGCCCGCTCTGCACGCACGTCCGGCCTGACCTTTAGCGCAGGCAAGTGCAACAATCAAGGCGCACACAAACTGCTTACTGTCAAAAACACGCAGTCAAACAAACAAACAAACAAACAACGCAACGCAACGTGACACAACACAACGCACAGGCGAAGCGACGCAAGTTGAATGCGCCCAGATTTCTGGCCTGGTAGCACAGTGGAAATCATCTAAAAAAAATTAAAAAGTTTTTATTTTAATGAAATCATGAAGTAAACAAGTAAAATTATGTAATACATTCCAAGTTGCCGTAATAATAATAATAATTATATATTATTTAACAGTAAACAAACACAAAATTTAACTTAATTGTTCCATTGTTAAGCTGGTGTTTTGCCCGTTATGTAATTTTTCTGAACGTCTTCAATGATATGGATTTAAAATAAAATCGCACACAAAGTAAATGTAAATGTGGCCAAATTCTCTATTGTTATTGCAATTCCTTGAAAACCAATAAATTCAACCTACAGATTTCTTAAAAATAAGTAAAGACAACGGCATTTGTACCAAAATGTGGTATTTATCAGAAAAATCAGTTATATATATTATTCTTTTGTTTTGTTGAATAATTTTCATTACACATTACCTTAATATATAACCAATTATATATATTTCTCTTCAGACTAGTAATGCATATGTACAAATGTACACTAAGAAAGTCTTAAAATGAAAACAAAAATTAATTTTAAAAAAATATACGGAAAACAAGTCGGACCAAAACATATTTTTTCGCATCTATCATATACAATGCATATATTAATTAAATAAATCTATAAACAAATATTTGTTTAGTCAATGAAATATAAATGGATTGCATACAATTTGAAACAGTTGAATGTCGTAACTAATTTTTGCAATGGAATCGGTTTTGCATTTTCTGCCACTGTGGATAGCTGTCGAACAATGTTGCAACACACGGGCGATGGGAATGGGGAGCTGCAACTTCAACTTCTTGACAGTGATAACACACAATGCGAGGAGTAGCTGGCTATGAGGGTTGACATGCAGCGGCAGCTGGGCTAAGGACACGCCGCTTTAGTGTGTAATTTAATTGAACGGACATAACGGCCAACGCAACGGGGCTGCTCTACTGTGTGTGAGTGCGGCTGTGTGTGTGTGCGTACGGGACTAAAGAGGACTCTTTGCTTAATTGAAAGCAATTAAGTGGAAAATTGAAAACTTTGGCAGCCATAACGTTGACGTCTGACCGCCACACCTCCCATCCACCCACATACACCACACACATACATGTTTGCACATTTGCATTTGATCGACACGCCCACTTTGCACACTCGTAAAAACGTATATATGAAAAAAATGTACTGTCACGTTTGCGGCAGCGACGCGACGTCATCGGTGACTGCGGCTGCGGCTGCGGCAGCGGCAGCAGCGCCATTTTGTGTGCTTCTGTCACTTTACATGCCACAACACACAATTGACAGCGCGGATATTTATGTAAATAATTTTTCGTGTTGCTGCTGCAGCAGCAAAGGACACACAACAAAAAGAATCAGAATGTATAAAATGCATTTTGGTTGACGTGACCATGACTGCCATGTCCATGCCGCCCACACCTCTCACTCAGCCAACCACTCTCCTCTTAGCCCCGTCAATAAAACGCGCGCACAAAACACCAACCAAAAGTTGGATTTCCCTCACTCGCAGTAGTTGCCTACGTCCACCCCTATGAAAGCCAACAAAAAAATAAAAGGTGTGGCCAACAAAATACAATAAAATTGCTTTAAGCCTTAGGAAAGTATTCAATATTTCATTTCACAAATGGCTCTAGCTGATTGAACAGCTTAATCATCAGTTAAAGCTTGACACAGTTAGTGCTAATTACAGTAAATGTAGTAACCACTTTTTATTACCAACCAGTTATTCACAGCAGTTTATATCTCCATATAATTGCAGAGAGGAAATCATCTAACATAATATTTATAACGCTTATTCAGTTGATTATATCATTGTGTATAAAATAAAACCAAGTGCCATTAACATTGACCAAATTATAATAATTATTAAACTGGTCTCATCTTATTACTCATCACTTACTTAATATGCATGTATGTAATATATTAATTTCCACATTGGTATGTTAATTTCCTTTGACTCACAGCTCATTGCACATTAACGCAATTCAAAGTTGCAACTTGCAACTTGCACGAGTGTCGACACAATTATAAAATCGATTTCACCGCAAAAGCACAATTACAGTTATTAAGCAAACATAAATCGCGATGTAAATGCATAAAATGCCGTTGAAACTTAGCCTAAGGTGCCGCTGTCTTTGAAGAGAACATGACAAATTGGTGCAGTAATTATTCAATTTCGATTTTCTTAAATTTAATGAGAAAAGCTGAAAGAAAAATTAGTTGTCTTGAATATTGATTTAATTAATGTTTTTAATAATGTAGCTTTACTGAAATAAATAAGGACAAAACAATATTTATATTATAAAGAAATATAATTGAAGAATTAGTTGGGACAATTTTAAAGTGTTGCATAGAAGTGGTTTGAAACAGCAATAGTAAGTCATAATAATTATTATATTATAAATAATAATTTAATACATTTAAAATTGTAATCTTAAAATTATGATCTTATTAATAAGGTGAGTTACACTTGATGTAAAAAAGAATGGTCTTAAATTCCGGTTTCTTTCATGTGTGCACGTTTTTGTAATAGTCTATTACAAAAATAAAGAGGTTTAATGAGTGTAAAAACACTCACATTTTTAAAGTGGTTCTTGTTGGTGTGAGCATTTAATTTGCAGTAATTATGACACATTATAAATGCAATTAATGCGCGTTGACAATTATTAACGTCACAAGAAATGCCAAGCAATTAATAGGAACTACATCCGACATGTCAACGTGTTGCGACTTCTCAATTTAAAAAAGGTGGGAAAGCTTTAATTTAAGTGAAGATCAGTGCTAAGATAGCATGGAAACAGGAATAGGGACGAACGGTCAGTCAAACATCCCCATTCTAGATATCTTTTTTTAAAGGGCTGAAACTATTTTTAGCCGCGGGCACAATACTCAAAAGGTAACATGTACAGACAACTAGTAAAGTAATGAAGAAATATGTTTTGACAAAAAGCTGCAAACATGAAATGCGCAAACAATTTGCGATAGCATCGTGGATTACACACTAAAAAGGCACTGGTAAGAAATTATACTTCCTTAAGGGTCCCTTTTTTTCTATTTCTCAATTTATATAATTATTTCTGAAAAATAGGTAATATAATTTTAAGAAATTTATTGTAAGTCTACACACTATTTCTAAAACTATTTAGTTTTTAAAATTTTCATGTTGAATGCAATTTATTATTAATGTGCATAAAATAAGCCAAAACTAACTAAGTCAGATTGCTTTCTGTATAATACCTAGTTGTGGGGAATATAATTCAGTTAAAAGCTCACCGTCTTTTGTGGATACTTCAGGCTATTAGTTTTGGCAACAATTGTTGAAATAACCGTTTATTTATGGAAACGTCTTTGAAATTTTTGTGGGTGTCCAGTTGTTGAATGCAGTTTTCAATTGCCATCGGCCACATATTTCGACTGAAACAGGAAATGTGCTTAAAACGAGGCCGCGTCGGTTGTTAGTCGCTGCCATGCAGTTAAAATACAAATACATATTGAAAAGTGAATAGTGTAGATACAAATGTGTAGTCCAGCAATATTGGGTTGCCAGTTGACTGGTCTAATTTGTCGGAAATGACGTTTTCGGTTTTCAGTGCGGAAGTGTGGTTTTTACAGATGTATGCAAAAGTTTTGAGGATGGAGTGTTAGATATATTCAGTTGTATATAGAGATATAGATACAGCAAAACGAATGGGTATGTCATCCATTTTGTAAAATATTTCAAGTCTTTGCGCGACACTTTGCTTAATTGCGCGCTCAACTGACGCTTGCTAATTTAATTAATTTCCACCTGAGCGAAATGACAGAAACTTTGGCAGAATACCCCACCCTTCCTCTTTTATCTCCTGGTAACCAACAAATTATTACCACCACATACCCCGTTCTACCATCTGGTGTGTAATACACGTAATTGAAACATTCCTTGACCAAAAAATAAAGAAATCCCACCAAAAAGAAAAGTTACTTTTGCCGCAATTATTTGGCACGTCTCCACTAATTAATTACGCTTTTTGGTCTGTACCATTCAGACAGAGGCGTAGGTGGGGGAGTGGGTTAGTCAGGGGGATAACTTGAGTAAGTTTAAAATGTTCACGTTTAATTAAATATGGCCAAGCGGCTCTATAATTAATTTAGGCACTGCAATTTTTGTTTAAAGAACAAAATGCCGCATGAAACAAAAGCAAAAAAAAATCAAGAAGATGAAGAAAGAAACTGAGGCAAATCTCAGGACGACATCTGCACGGTTTGCTCAGCACTCTGAAGGAGTAGACGTTGGTGGGCATCGGGCATTAAAGTGTCAATATCCATTAGGCGGTCCTGATTGCTTAAGCTGCTTTACGGCAAGTTCTTTTCTGCTTTACAGTTGGCAAGTTTCTTACACTCTTTTTATCCCTCTCTCTCTCTTTCTCTCGCTCACTCTCTTTCTGCTTTCTGTCACTCTCAGTCTTTGTGTGGGTTTCTTGGCTTTTATTGTCCGGACAGAGCACAATGACTCTCGTTGTTCTTGGGTTCATTGTTTCAAATGAGAAACGACGCGAATTGGTTAGAACGAAATGGTTAGAAATGCAAATTACTGCGGCTGGCGATAGCACACCAGATAAGCAGCCAGTTAAAAAAAATGCTGAATGGAGATGGGGACATCACAATGTTTGAATGCTCTATGTCCTTTAGGTCAGCAGCGAATCCTAGTGCATATAGTGATAACGATACCTAAGCCAAAGAAAACTAGCGAAAGAGTGGAGAAGATGACACCAGAAAGAGGAGGGAAATACTAAACAGAGTGGTATACTAAACTTATTTAAATAAATTAATTTCAAGACGTACTTAAAACAAATCGTTAATTTCCAAAAATCAAAAGATATTAATAGAAAATCAAATAAAATAGGGTTTTATAAAATTAATCATTATTTAACTGACACACCTCTCTTTCTCTCCCTCTGCCTGTCTCTCTCTCTCTCTCGAATTTTAAACTTCTTGATATAAATGACTTAACTTACAAGTCAATATCCAGGGTCTCATTCCCATACCCTAACTATATGTCCGCTCGACAAAAATAAGAAAAATTGCACGCTGCTAATCTTTGTCATCTGGTGCCGTGGCTGATTTTGAATTACTCGACAAAGTAAATGCCAAAAGCTTTCAAGTTACGAGCATCTCAATTCCGGACTAAAGAGGAGCGGGTCCAAGTCCAACAATGCTTTTCCGGATTTAAGCTTAATTGCTAATTACACAAATTCGCGGTATGCGTATCTTTGGATCGTCTTACGGTCGGTATGTTCGGGTTGAGGTTCGACGTCCGTCTGTCAGTCAGGCAGTCAGGCAAGCCATCGGTGATTTATATTTAAGCACAAACTTTTAACTTTAACCAAAATCCCTAGGCTGTCCGATTACTCACCCCGTATTTATTGTTGTTGTTCCTTGTTGTTATTATTGTTGTTGTGGGGCTGCGGAAATAACAACAACCCTTAAAAGCTAAGCGCTGCGTTGGCTGTCGAAACTTGTGGTTCCTTTCAATTAACCTTTCATCTGTTTAACATGTATTATAAAATTAGACGCGGTCTCTTCGACCACACCACCCTCCCGAGAGTGGGCGTGGCGTATAGAGGTTGACTAATGTATGCACAACCACAGCCTCAAGACATGACAACCATATTAAACCATATGCCCCAGCGGCAAGAGCATATGGAGAAGGTGAACTTGTCGTTTGCCGGCTTCGGTTCTTAATTAAGCGAGTAAACGGCGAAGCCAAAACATTTAAGCCTCCGTTTGCCTTAAGCGAATTGCCTAAGTCATTAATCCATTTTATTTATGACTAACCAATCCAACTAAGCATTTAGATATATAATATAAATATAAATATAAATATAAATATTTAAAATGCCAATTTTTAGTTTAAAAAAAGTTGGAAACATAATATTTTGAATTTCAGTTAAAGCATATGGCTTATTACATTATGTTAAACTCTCATTTGCTATAAAATATTATGAAAAAATATTCGTTAGTTTGCCGCGATGTGGCAGTGTCATAGTCATTATACGACTTATTTTGAGCGATGTGGCAACACCATAAAGCGATGTCAGCTTGGCCACTTCGACGTATTTGTTGTTGCTGAACAGCTGATTACCAACCACGTCACTTCGACAATTTGTTCGCCGCATACTAAAAAAAAACATGTAAATTATCTTTTATCTTAATTAGCCGCTGTATTCGTTCGTTTTTTTTTCGTGTGTAAACAATGAAATTCGCTGATGTCTTGCGAAGGCTGGATGCTTATCCACGTACCTTGGATGATTTTAGCGTGCGCACTGTTGGCGGTGCCGCCGGTAAGCTACAATGTTTTGTACACAACATAAACAGATAACCAAAAACTTGGCGTCTTTTGTGTTAATTTTCGTAGTGACCATCATAAGTAGCAGCATAATAAGTTTGCTTGTGCTGCTGGAGTTCATGAACTACATGAAGCCGACGATGACCGAGGAGCTGTTCGTGGACACGACACGTGGTCACAAGCTACGCATCAATTTGGACGTCACCCTGCACAATTTGGCCTGTAATTATATATCGCTGGATGCGATGGACTCCTCCGGCGATACACATTTGCGTGTGGATCACGATGTATTCAAGCATCGGCTAGATCTGCAAGGAGAGCCCCTCCAGGAGACGCCCATCAAGGAAATTGTTGCCGTCTCGCCTCCCAACAAAAATAGTACCTGTGGCAGCTGCTACGGCGCCGAGCACAATTCCACACAGTGAGTGAGATCCCTTCTTGGATTTAACCGAAGCCCAGAAGTATTTAGAATTATAGCTATAATTCTATTGTTAAATACTGAAAGTTCCCCAATGAAGTTTCCATCCTTATTTATTAATATAAATCTTTATGCTTGCAGTTGCTGTAACACCTGCGAAGAGGTTTTGGATGCGTACCGCATTCGCAAGTGGAACATGCAGGTGGACAAAATCGAGCAGTGCAAGGGAAAATACAAGCGCACCGACGAGGATGCCTTTAAGGAGGGCTGTCGCATCCAGGGCCACCTGGAAGTCAATCGGGTAAGTGACCAACAAATATAACTTTATTTAAAGCCAACTTTAATTAATATGCAAGTATTATGCTCAGATGGCTGGCAGTTTCCACTTTGCGCCTGGCAAGAGTTTCTCCATACGACAGTTCCACATACACGACTTTCAGTTCACCAACGTGAAACTCTCCCATACCATAAATCATCTCTCGTTTGGCGAGAAGATTGAGTTTGCCAAGACGCATCCGTTGGATGGGATCCGCGTGGAAGTTGAGGGTAAGTACAAAGGTCGAATTGAATTTGGATTTTCTTTCTTAACAAATCATCTATTTCAATAACTTATACATAGCGTAAATTTTTAAAGCATTTTTCATTGTATGATATCTTAAAAACTTAGCATCTGTTGAGGGGAGAGGTTTAGCAGGGGGGAATGGGGATTCTAATTTAATCCAATGCAAATGCAAGTCGGTTTAGGGCGGAGAACCACTAGCAACGTATGCCCGTGCCAATGGCCATGAAGGTGCCAAATGTACCGCCGCCTTGTAGCATCACCTTGCCGACGTTATTGATCAGCTCGCGTCCACGGAGTCCATATCTAAAAGTAGTTGACAGCTTCAATTGTTTAGCCGGCAATTACATAATCCAACGGAGTGTGTCTCTTGCGTCATGCTACGCTAATTAAAGCTCACATCAGTTGCAACTTACCTGAGCGCTGAAAAGCCACCGAATAGGGCGCCACTAGCCATACCCACACAGAAGCCAATGGTGAAGCCAGTCTTCATTTTGTCAAAGCATGTGGGACCACTCTGGGTGGAGAAGGAACCGCTGGGCAAAGGCATCTTTTTGTCAAACTACTCTGCGTTCTCTTTTTCTTGCAAACAATATACGCAGTCTATTTGCTACAATTGGTTGAGTTTCTTTGGGCGATTGTTGTTAAAATTGTCTTTAAAAAACGAAATATTTTATATTTGTCGGCGCCGACTCAATAAAAAAAACAATTTTTTATGTGGCCCTATTCTGTGCTTGTCAAAATCTCAACATGTGTGCCAAAGTAGCCCTGGTTGCACACTTCAGTTGCATGCCGTCAGATGGCGCCTGTGTGTAAGTTGTCGCATTCATAACAGAATGACACATTAAATTCTGTAAATGTAATGTTAAAATTAGCAGTTTTAAAAATGTATTAATTTTATAATTAATTATGAATAAGCAATAGCAAAAATAGTTCTTAGCATAATGCATTAGTAGAAATTACTAACCCAGGACTTTAACTAGCTCCTTTAAAAATTTTAACTTTGAATCTTAAGAATTAAACTACTTTCATTTTAATTGAAGTAGTTTTTAAAATTTGAACCATACCTTGCTTAAACTGTTTAAATTTTGGATGAAGTTATTTTCAGAAGTGAAACTATGACAATATCCCAGAAGTATGACCCATTTAAAAATATTAATTATAGAGCTATTTAGAAAATGTAATTGGAACATTACTTTCAATTTATATTATAACATTTTTGTTATCTTTTTAACGTGTCGTTTCAGATTCAAAAAGTGAAATGTTTAATTATTATTTGAAAATCGTGCCTACGCTTTATGAGCGTCATTCCGATGGCGAACCCATCTACACAAATCAGTTTTCCGTCACCAGGCAGCGCAAGGATTTAACTGATCGCGAGCGTGGCATGCCGGGTATATTCTTCAGCTACGAGCTATCGCCGCTGATGGTGAAATATGCCGAAAAGCACAAGTAAGTGAAGACGACAAGTTACCCCATAAAATCCGAACTCTCAAAATGTTCTCCCTTCTCGCAGCTCATTTGGCCACTTTGCTACAAATTGCTGTTCCATTGTTGGCGGTGTCTTCACCGTGGCGGGCATTTTGGCTGTGCTCCTCAACAACTCGTGGGAGGCCATACAGCGCAAGTTGGAGGTGGGAAAACTCAGTTAGCGGACCCATACTGGAACAAACTTCAAGAATCTCTCCAGCTTTATTAGGCCTAACTTTATTCCGTATCGAATCTTATTTCTCACAATGCAGACAACTATTTAAATAAATGTGCTTGATTTTATAGGAAAATAGAAGTAATGATATCCAATTGATTTAAGTGGTCCGTTTGCCAACGGACAGAAAGCCGGATGTGTTCGAGAAATATTTGGCTTCGGTGTGGGAGCGCTCCGCCGCTTGAGGATTGACAATTTCCAGGCCCTGCAACGGAGTAAACGCCACACTGGACGCTGTGCCAGAGATTTGGCGTTTTACTGTTGTGTTGCCGCCGTAGACCTGCTGCTTCTGCAAATTCTTTTGCAGCGTCTTGCTAATGCGCACCTTCGTCTTCTCATCCAGCTGCGGCAAGCGGATCCGACCCGTTCCTGTCTTGCCAATTGTGCCGCGCGAGTAGCCCAAATCGCCCTGATACGCATCCTCCTCGATCTGCCAATGGAATCAAATGTTAGTATACATATAATCAAGATATCATCCAATACTCACATCGCCAAAGTTCATGCGGTTTGCCTGCTTGCGGAATTCGGTTAGAGCGTAGCGTTCCTTCATCTTGCGCACACGCTTACCACCGCGCTTCTTCTTGCTGCCCTCGATTGGTTTGGGCAGCGGTTTAATAAACTTCACCGGCGGCGGTTCCTGCAATTTGTCCAATTTCTTTTCAATGTCTTCCTTGAACTTCAGTCCAATCTCGCCATGCACACTCTCATGGCAGGCATCAACACGCGCTGCGAGCACCGCCTTGGCGGCCACAAGACGCGCCGCCTTGCGTCGCAAATCCGGTGCGGTATCCTGAACAGTCTGGGAGTAGTAAACGTAGCCTGTGTGTGGCAACATTTGCGTCTGCGAGAAGCCCGAAAGCGTCTTCTTTTGGGAGCCCAGCACCTGCACATTGCAGGCGGGCATTTTGGAGAGCTTGGTGAGGCCGCCGGCAATGCCCAGGAGCTTGGCTGCAGTGGAGGCGCCCACTATCATGGATAGATTGGGCGCTATAAAGGTCATGCGACTTTCTACATACTCGTAGATTTTCGATTTGAAATTGTTGAGTTCAATCGCCATTTCGCAGGCCTCATCGATTTTTGCCTTCTCCGCCGGCGTCAACATGGTGCTTGGAATTCAATAACAATTGTAACAGCTTTAATAACAATTATTTATTTTTACTTACCCCTGTGTGGTAGATGCAGTGACCGAGACAATCATAATGGTGGCCTGAGTGAGTATAGCCTGCAGTTTTTCATTGCTCTTGACTTGATCCAAATCGTTGCCTAGCTCTTTGACTGCCAACAAATACTCAATTTCACCCACAATCAGTGAGTCGAGCTCGGGGAATCGTTTCTGATACTTATCCTTGGCGAACTTGTGTACAATGGATATCTCATTGTCAATATCCACGGCGATTGCGTTCGCGTCCACAATCAGGCAGTATTCCGGATCGGATTCCACGCTGCCCAGCATTTCGGCAGCGGTGCGCTGCCTGCTCGCATAATGCTCGATCTGCTTAAGAGTGTTCTGTAAACGATCCGAATCGCGTAGCTTACACAACTCTCGCACAGATTGGACAGAAACATCGACTTCCATCACATTTGGAGTTGGCTTCAGCAACTTTTCGGCGAGCTCCTCGGTGAGTGTTACCTGCTCCGCATCGTCGGCATCGGCCATTTCCGCATCATCGACTTCATTGTCATTGTCATCCTCCAAATCTGCAAGTAACTCATCTGCTAACGACATATTTTCACTTTTATTAATATTATTTTGTTAATCTTTTGCAGCTATTAGTTGTAAACAAAACGTTTAATTTGCTGCAAACTTCTCGAAACAGCTGTTGTATTTTAGTGCTGCCACACTGTCTCAATTAAGAATATCGTTACTCGTTTTCGACTGTGTGCCCATTATAGTTATGGTAGAGCCCTGGTAACATTTGCCGCTCGATTTTGGCGCAGATTTTTGGCGTCATTCGCAATTTAGAAGTCAGTTTGGACGCTTGAACAATGTCCAAGAAATTGAATACTAGTGCTGGTGGCACTCCCAAAAACACTTTGTTGAATTACTTTGCCAAATCACCGGCAGTTGAGAAAAACAAACTTACACCGAGCAGAGCAAACGAGTCCCAAAAGGAAAATCAACAGAATGGAAATGGGAAGGATGTGAAAAAGGAATCGAAGCCAGCTGCCAAGCGCAAGTTGTCCATTTCTCCCAGCGCACCTGCTAATGGGCTGGATAGTGAGGAAGATGAGGAGATTGGGAAACGTAAGCGTAAGCGCATTAATTTGCCTGCATCGGAAAGCGAAGAGGAGGAGTATGAATCTAAATCGGAGACAGATTTTTCCGATGATGGCTCAGAGTTTGAGCCAGATGATAGCAAGGAGGCTGCTGTCAGTGAGGAAAGCAACAGTGGCGATGATGAAATCGAGCAAAGCGAACCGGAATCAGAGCAGGATCCCACGCCTAAGAAGCGTCGCACGAAATCCACAAAAAACCACAACAATAACAACATCAACAATAACAATGATCCTCATAGCAAGAAAAACAAAACGGATGTAACTGTTTTGGCTGCTGGTGGCACATTCATGGAGAAATTGCAGCAGCTGCAGAGCAATGCCAAAAAGGATGCCAATTACGATGAGATTTTGACCACAACATCATCGAATCTAGATGAGCCTGTTGTGTGGCCACATCAGAAGCTGGAATTCCTGCAGCCCGACAAGATTAAGGACAAGGCTGGCCGACGACCCGATCATCCCGAATACGATAAAAGCACATTGCATGTGCCCGAGAAGTTTCTTAATTCGCTGTCGCCGGGCGTGCGTCAGTGGTGGATCCTCAAGACGGACAATTACGATTGTGTGCTCTTCTTCAAGGTGGGCAAGTTCTATGAGTTGTATCACGGCGATGCCGATGTGGGTGTCAATGAGCTGGGCTTCACCTACATGCGCGGCGAATTCGCTCACTCTGGCTTTCCAGAGATCTCCTTCGATAAGATGTCCACCATATTGATAGATAGGGGATATAAGGTGAGTAAAAGAACAATAGCTCTTATTGCATAGTTGTAAAACATATCTCTTGCACAGGTGGCTCGTGTGGAGCAAACTGAGACACCGGACATGATGACGGAGCGCTGCAAACGGATAAAGCCAACCAAATTCGATAAGGTTGTCGCTCGTGAGATTTGTCAGATTACGGATCGGGGCACGCAAGTGTTCGGATCTCAGTGCGCCATTGGGCCCAATCATCAGCCAAATTACATGCTGGCTATTGTCGAGCATGATGAAGGCACCTGGAGCAAATATGGCATCTGTTTTATAGACACCTCCATTGGGGATTTTCATGTGGGTGAATTTGATGATGACAAAAGCTGCTCTCGTCTGTTGACGCTGCTCTCTCATAACATGCCGGTTCTGGTAAGTTTTGATTTGGCATCCTTACTAGTTTATCTTATTATTATTGTCCTTATCCATTAATAATACGTATCTTAGTTGCTGCATGAGAAATCAGCACTCAGTGCGCGCACCCAACAGATTCTACGCACAGTGCTGGGCGGCATTCTCAAGGAGCAGCTGCCTGCCGCTGGCACACAACTTTGCAGCGCTGAAAAGACACTCAAGTTGCTAGCGGAACGCTACTATGCAGGTAGTGGGCCAACCGAAGACAACTGGCCGCTAGTGTTGCGCAGCATGCAGTCGGATACGGATCATTTAGGCCTTACGCCTGCCGATCCCTACAAGCTGGCACTCAAGGCACTGGGTCAGTGCATTCACTACATAGCCAAGTGTAAGCTGGAGCCCAAAGTGCTGCCCATGGCCCGTTATCAGTTGTTTGTGCCGCCCGATCAGCTGCAGACGGATAATGTTCCAGCAGCGCTGTCTTCTACGTTGCGCCGATCACACATGGTGCTGGATGCGACCACATTGTCCAATTTGCGCATTGTTGGCGAGGAGCATTCACTTCTGTCAACTCTAGATCATTGCTGTACCAAGTTTGGCAAACGGCTGCTGCATCATTGGCTCTGTGCGCCCAGCTGCGATTTAGCTGTGCTTCGCGAGCGACAGCAGGCAATTGGCGAGCTTTTAAGCAAGCCCGATGAGCTGCAGCAGCTGCGAGCTCTGCTAGCGCCCATGCCGGATTTTGAGCGGCATTTGGCTCAGATTC
Organism: Drosophila fungiperda; assembly: GCA_035042345.1. Lineage (NCBI taxonomy): Eukaryota > Metazoa > Arthropoda > Insecta > Diptera > Drosophilidae > Drosophila > Drosophila fungiperda. Next base: position 2,412,742 of record JAWNLM010000021.1, read on the forward strand.
ATCTGTTCGGCAACAAGCGTGTGGCTCAAGCAGATCATCCGGATTCAAGGGCTATTCTCTTCGAGGAGAAGCTGTACAACAAACAGAAACTGCGCAGTTTCATGAGCATACTCAAGGGATTTGGAACGTTGACGCAATTGCCGCTTATGTTTAAGGACTTTGAAACATCGCTGTTGCAACGCTTGACCCAATTGCCTCCTGATGGAGGCAGTTTTCCCGATCTGAACACGCAGCTAAAGTTTTTTAGGCATGCGTTCGATCATGAGGCAGCTGACAAAACTGGCGTCGTTGCACCTCAGCCTGGCGTTGACTCGGACTACGATGAAGTGCAGCAGCGCATTGCTGACGTTGAGCAACGGCTGAAGACTTATCTAACGGAGCAGGAGCGTCACTTTGGCTGTCGTGTCATTTACTTTGGCTCCGACAAGAAACGCTATCAGCTGGAGGTGCCTGAGACGCATGCGCACAAGGCGAACAAGTCGTATGCGCTGGAAGGGCAGGTGAAGGGCAAGAAGCCCGCACGTCGCTACACCACAGCGGAGTCCAAGGCGCTGCTGAAGGACATGCAGCAGGCGGAGGATGCGCGTAATTTAGTGCTTAAGGATTTGGCTCGTCGCCTCTTTGAGAAGTTCTCCAATCATTATGAAAAATGGAAGCAGTGCATCGACTGTGTGGCGACGTTGGATGTGCTCGCCGCCCTGGCGGAGTATGCACGCCAGCAGTTGGTCATTTGTGTGCCCGAGCTGGTCTCGGCACAGGCCCAGCCCTTCATTGAGCTGGAGGAGGGCTATCATCCGTGTGTGAATTCATCGACTTACATTCCAAATGGGCTGCAACTGGGCACTGAATCGGAGGCACCGCTCTCCTTGCTAACTGGCCCAAATATGGGCGGCAAGAGCACGCTGATGCGCCAGCTGGGTTTGCTGACTATCATGGCACAAATTGTAAGTGGAATGAAATGTGTAATTATAAAATATCCAATGAATCCCTATTTTGTCCATCTTTTCAGGGTGCCCACATACCTGCTGCCAGTTGCCGCATGTCGCTTGTGGATCGCATATTTACGCGACTGGGAGCTCAGGATGATATACTAGCCGGTCACAGCACCTTCTTGGTCGAGCTAAATGAAACGTCGCTCATACTGAAGCATGCCACGTCGAATTCGCTGGTGCTACTCGATGAGCTTGGACGTGGAACGGCCACTTACGATGGCACTGCGATTGCCGCATCGGTTGTCAACTTTTTGGCAAGCTTGAAATGTCGCACTTTGTTCTCCACACATTACCACAATCTTGTTGACTTCTTTCACATGGATAAGAGGATTACGCTGGGTCATATGGCCTGCATGGTTGAGAATGAGGACAACGCAGATCCCACACAGGAGACGGTTACCTTCCTCTACAAATACACAGCGGGTGCATGCCCTAAGTCGTATGGCTTCAATGCAGCCAAATTGGCTGGCATGTCACACGGCATAATCAAACGTGCCTACGAGGTAAGTCTTGCATTGACTTTACAGTTCATATTGAATCTATAGATCGTGCTCTTCTAAAACTACTTAAAGCTATCCAAGAAAGTGGAGGCCATTGCTCTGCAGCGCAAAATAACTGCACAAATTGTGGCAGCATCGGTGGGAGATACTATGAAAAAGCAAGACAAGTTAAATAACTTAAAGGATCTGTTGCAGCAGCTCAAAATGTGCCATGTTTAAGACACAAATAATCATTATTCATTAAGTTTCATTCGACATGATGCCATTTAAATGTGAAGGCTTAGAATAAGATAAAAACAGTTTCATATTTTTTTGTTTCGTTACTTCCAACTATGAAAAATAGATTGTTAAATTATATGCAGTATTCTCATTTTAAATTTAAGTTTACCAAAATCGATGCGAATTGTTGCCATTTGTATTTGTTGTATTTTGTTTTTGCCATTGTTTATCTTTTTTATTTGTTTTATCACAGTAAAAATTAAAAATAATTGAATTCACAATCAAAATACACATTTATGATATTATTAAATGCTTATAAATTAAATGTTATCGAATAAATATTGCTAAAGATTGTAAAACACACAGTTCAATTCACAACTAAAATTAACAATTACACACAATACTAAAAATACAAAAATCAAATGTAAGTTAAGTACACATTATTGAATTCGACGTAAATAAGACAGCAAAGCTATTATCCGAAGATAAAATACTCTATCCTAAACAGCTATGTATGCACATAATAAATAAGTGGTACACATATACCTATTAAATGGCACGATTTTAACACTGACTTGAGTTGAGAGCGGCAACTGAACCAAGATGACGAACATGGCTAAATATGTAAATCAGCAGTGTATAAAAATAGGAATGTTTTTTAAGTGTTGCACCAATTAAGCTTACCACGAAAATACAGCTCAGACCAGGCCGAGTTTGGCGCGTCTTTGTGCGTTCGCCTCTACAGCATGTAATTATTAAGTTAATACAACAAAACTCTTTGAGCAGGCGAAATGAAAATATGTTGACTTTGTTGCTTACAAAAATGTTGCGTAAAAAACTTATAATTAATTATATGTGGCTCATGTGTGAATGTATGTGTTTATATGCCTGTAGTAAATAGCACTACCTATTTAAGCTAATGAACTTTTATGGGTGTGAGTGTTTTTACGTGAGTGTCCATTCGGTATTTTGTCTATGCTCTACATTAGGCTTGCTGTTCGAAAAACTAAAATATAAATTTTGTTTATATATAAGTACATATAATTTGTATAACTACACTAATTTCTCTTATTTATTTGGTATTGTATATGTTACAATGATCTTCTTGGGATCTTTAGTCTATAGGCTAGTTTCTATGCACTCTGTCTTTGTATTGAACATTCGATAAGCGGTTCTTTCAATCCTCAATCCTGGAAGGAACATGTTTATTCCCCGATTTTTTACCGAGGTTTATTTTTGTTGTTTTGCCCCATGCTCGTTTGATTTTCGATTTGCTCATGCTTAATATTTAAATAGTACGCCAGTAATATATGTATGTACTAGAAGCGATTAGTTGCACTTAGTTCTAGCTAGAAAACAAGTAGTATTTTAACTTCGGGTCCCGGGCCCGGACTGCTTTGATAAAAGCGTATGGGGAAATTTTTACACATAGTACAAACATACCTACTAAAAACAACAACAATATAGCCACACATATTAGATTTTGATTATGTAATGACACCGGCGCCGTCCACTATCTGGACAACGACCCCATCTCAATCGTCGCTAATCACATCCATGCGCGCCTTAAAGTTGCGCCACGATCCCGAGGTGCAAATGCCAGCACCACGCCACCAATCATTGACATCATGGTACCAGGACGACTTACGCAGCTGATCCTCGTTGTGCAGCGTGGAGCAGACACGACACCAGAAGTACGTGTTGATGAACTCACCGGTGCCCTTCCACTTGAAATACGAGTTGTACAGCTCGTCATCCTTATCGAGTATTTGCAGGTACTCAGCCAACTCCTTGGGTGAGGCAAACTCATCGACGTGAATATAGGAGCGACGTGGAGCACTCACCTCGTAGTCCTCGGGTCGAGCGCCCATTACGATTGGCAACACCTTGCGATTCAGCGCATTCACAAAGAACTTCTCCGTTATGTAATCCCGGCAATTGGAGTTCTCGAATGCCAAATAGAACTTGTAATCATTGTCCAATATATCGAAGCATCTATCAGCAGTGCTGCGAGGGCATTTGTAATTGCCACATCCCCCATAAATATCCACCTGCCAAAGGAAGTATTTAGAAGAATGATAAGTAATTGTCTGGAAAGCAAGTTAATAAAAACAATAACTGAACCGAAAATTAAATACTCTTGCAGATGTAAGAGACATTTTTCATACAAACAACTTGATTGTATTTTCACGTCTCAAGTTGCCTATGGGAGCTATTTGACACAGTCATACTCTTATAAAATTCTATAGGAAATTGCTAACAATTTAAATGAAGCATAGCCCAATTCGTTATTGCTGATTTGAGTGAACTATTTTGGAAAAGTAAGTTTTCTATTTAATATATTAATTTAAAATCAATGTATTACTAATTAAAATTTGAAAATAAATAGCCATAAAGTTGTGGTTTGTTATGTGGCTGAAGCGTATCTGTGTTTTCTCATTACTCGTTTGATAATTTCCAATAAGCTGTGCTTTAAATGTGAAATCGATTACTAAATATGAAAACACTAAAATGAATACAGAATTAAAAAAATTTCCAATGTCATTAAGAAATTTGAGTACACTCTAATGTATGTATTCATTAAAAGTTGATAAGCTTATTTTTCACATTTCATGCTCTTATTGTTTAGAGATTGAATCAAATTTCTTCTCAATTTAATGTCATATATACGTACATAAAATATATGGGCAGCTCTTGGCAGGTGGTGTGTTAGTCAATGAACCAAATTATTAATGAGCCATAACAAAAAAAAGAAAGAAATAAAACTACAATTCAGTCTCAGCCCAGTTTATGTACTATGTAAAGTTCAAATATGAACTAATAGTTATATATATTGTTATAAAGGCAGGTCAGTTAGGCATTAAATAAGCTTGTCCTGTTATCAGTAATATATATACGTATACGTCGAATGTGTCCGTAAAAAAACTCAATGCAAATTGTATAAATTTGGGATTGACTAAGTAGAGTCTATTTACTCGACTAACTAGTAATTCTTACCTCAATATGCTTTTGTAGCTCGTGTGCGTACTGCAGTCGGCCGTTGCGTGCCCCACAATTGGACACAAACCAGGCAACCTTTTTCGTCTTGTTGAGGGCATAATTGTGATCTTGTTCCTGTTGCTGCACCTTATTGTCGTAGTACTGCCATTTCTCATAGGGAGCCATCACAGTGCTGTCACGTCTGAAAGGAAAGAATATTAAACCAAATTATGTAAGTGCAAAATTTAATCGTCGATTTGTTAGCTTTTACCTATAGGTTGACGTCCAGTTGATGGCATCGGGCACTTTGACGTTTTGCGTGTGGTATGGGCATTCCAGATAGTACATCATGTTGACCTGATTGTGGTTGTTGGGCCGTCGAATCCCTGTGGGTATGTATGTGTCCTTGTAGAGGATCATGTCGGCCACGCTGGCCAGATCTCGATTGGCAGTCAGTTCACATGTGTCCACCGGGCACTTGGAGCGGAGGAAGACCTCGCGACCCTTTTTCACATTCCACGGCCCCAAACCGTTATACAGCAAGATGGTTTTCAGCTTGCCACTCGCCTTGATCTGCTCGTAATTGTGGGGCACATACATCAGCTGGTTGACAACACGATCACTGTGCTGATCCTCCTGTGGAAACAGTCTGGGCGCATGCAGTTTCCTTGCCTTGCGATTGCTAAATGTCTTTGCCGGCTTCGGATAGTATTCACCATTTCGAAAGAACCAAGGCTTAGCTGTAGCCGATGTCTCTGCACGCTTATCCCCCACTGCTCCCCCCTCTGCGTCCCACTCCTGCAGTTGCCGATTTTGATCGGATGCCGGCACCGGCGAAGCTGGCGGCGCTGACTCATATGTTGAGGTGGTTTCCCAAACAACTAATCCTTTTATCTCATTTATTGCCTCATGTTGCCGCTGCTGCTGCTGTTGGGCAACCGATCGCGGCTCCCGGTTCGACTTCCATATCTCGTACTCTCTGTGTTAAAGGTGGAAAATTGATTAGCTCAGTAATAAGGGTAACCAGTGTCAATAGCACTCACTTGAGATTAAATCCGAAAATCAGCAGGAGCGCACAGATCAATGTAAAATAGAAATACTTTTTCAGCGATATTTTTGGTCGTCGCATTCTGAATCCAACTCCGTTTTACTCCAGCTCCGTCTCTGTGTGTTTTGTTTTTATAACTACGTAGGTCAATTACTGTTTATAGTTTTCTGGAACTGGCCACCGAATCAGCCAGTTAACTTGGTCATTTTGCTATAAACATTAGTAAACAAATAGTACAGGTGACATTTTATTTGATTTTTTATTGTTTTTTAAATATTTAAGCAGATTATATCAGATTGTAATAACAACAAACAATACAACAGACTAATTACAAATGTTAATTATCTGTATTATTACCAAAATACGAAATTGTTCGACCTGCGAATCGAGTATTGTCTGCGTGTTTTATTTAGTTATATTTCGCTTGCTGGTCGATGCCTTCACATGAATAACTGCTCTTTGAGCCCAACCAGAACGAATTGTATATCGACTACTCGTATTCCCAGTCGTGGCATAGCGAGAGCTTAACCAACCTTATTGCTACAAGCTATCTGCAGAACTATAACACATTGCCAAGTGTTACTAGGGGCGTTTTAGATAAACGTGATAAATGTGGCATATTTCTATGACAGCTGGGCAAAGAACGTGACAGCGAAAACAAATAATTATGAAGGTCTGTATTATTCGCTTGTTGGACGTGATCTAAAATTAGTCTACAGTTACTGTTTTAAAGAATAGCAATTTAAACGTAAATTATAAATTAAAAGCGAGAAACTAAGCTAAAATGAAGAATTATAGAAATTAATTTAAATAAATAATGCAAATGTTCCTATATAAATATAATAAAGATAAAATGTTTAGAAAGCAGATAGAAAGTGATAAAAAGTGATACACAAGAATAAATAGGCAAAGCTTTGAGGAATTAAATCATTTAAATACAGTTAAGATATATATTACAAATGAATTTGTATTTAAAAGAAGGAAGAATATTCCATCGAGAAAACGTGGTATACGGTAATGTAATGTTTCCAAATAACACAGGAACAGAATTGGGCAAAGCGTAATCATCTATGCATGAAGACAATAAGTGGACAAATTCTCTACATGATTAATAAGCCGTCAATATGAAACACAATTGTTGAATCGAGAATAGTTCAGTTAGCTTAACTAATGACTGCAGTTGAACCACTTAATAACTCATTTAGTCTCAGTTAGAGTCATACTCTATCTACAAAAAAAAAAAACAACACTCAGTCATTTTTTTTAGTCTAAACACCACACTTCATGTTCTGTGACTTGGATCCATACATAAAACTGTTTGGTTTTATTTTCTTTGACGGTTTTAGTAGCTGCGGACTCGAGGAGATGTGCCAAATAAAACAACGGGATGTATACGTAATAAAAAGGGAGTACATCTAGATAGTAATGAGAGCAAGCTATAGGAATATGTTTATGAGCTGCCACCGCGGGGCAACTATTTACAGTCGAGCGTGAAGCGTGCAACCGGATGCGGGCAGCTTAGTCAGCATCATTAAACGTATTGACAAACGGAGGCGTTCAACTAATCAGCCAATGCACGCCCCAAGCTGCGACCAACCTGCGACAAGTCCATGCACAACCCACAACCATCTATCAAACGTCATATGTGGCACTATTTTACATATTTCTTTGAGGTTTACTTTATGCTCCACCCTGCGGTTGCAACGTTGGGCGTGCAGTTGGTCGATTGACAGGGTGGCAATGTGGCAAGGTGGCAGGGTGGGTGGTTGCTGTTGATGTTGTGACAGGGCACTTAAGTAACCACGCGCTAGTTTCTATAGATAGAACAGAGGGGGAGCAAGGCAGGCTGCTTGTGTCTTCCTGTCTATCGCATATTTTGATGTTTTTGACAAGCCAAACAAACGACGAATATAGCGCAGGCCCAGTTCCAATCCCCGAGAGCAGGCATCGGTCTGCCAACCAACTTCACTCTCATAAAAAATGCAGTTTTAGCCATTCATTCATGTTGCAAAAGTAGGGCTTTAGTGGCATACAAAGCAGCGTAAAGATAGAGCCCAACAAATACACACACACATTTTCTTTGTATGTGTGAGTTTGGTTGACATGGAGTAACTCATGTTTCTAGTAGTGGAATACATATTTGCTGGAATATTGAAAGTGGCCATTGGACATTCAGTAGTTATTATTGATTGGGTTTTTCTTTTTTTATTTCCCAGTCGGCACATTAATAGTACAAGTTGAACATATAAAACAGCCAATAATTGTAGTGGTTTTTAGATCAAACTGTTTTAAGAAATTAAAATTATCAAACATATAATAGAAACCAAATGGTCGAACTGTAATCAGCAAACACGAATTCATTAGAAGTACTAAAAATTTTATTCAAAATAAACATTATTATATCCATATTTCCGTACTGGCTGATAAAAGATTTTGTTTTACTTAGCAATTTACCAATTAGAAAAACCAAACCAAACCACAAACCATATATAAACAAGTGAATCACCTCCAACTCATCTGTGAATATATGAATATATTTATATATATAGTTATAGTTGCAGTGTGCGTGGCCCATTGTCAAGCCACTTGATCCTTTGAATTTAGTGTGTCAATATGCCTATATACGAGTAGACGGCCAACTCTTGGCTTGCATGCATTGTTTTCATAAATATTGTAGGGGTGTAGTTGTGCTTGGTGTGTAGGGGTGTTTGGACTGCTTGTGGGGAGTGTGCCCCATTGTTGTCTATACTTTGCACGTTGTCACACTTGACTTGCTCACTTGTAGAAAACCTATGGTGCCTAATAACGGAGTTAGTCCTAGAGTAGACATTTTTTTGTATTGTTAGTTTCATGGCTCGCTCTGCTATGCTTAATAATAACACTAAATATTTTTAGCTTCTCATACACACACATATGTGTGTGTACGCAGAAGTTATCGGTTTGCATTGCGAGTTTTGTTAGGGTGTTGTGTCTCATATATAGACAACCCCTAACTCACCCTTTTAACCTTTGGATCTAACGGTAAGGCACGCAAATGTCTGTCCGTCTGCGTCATATGTGCCTGAATTGTCTTAATCAATAACAGCGTTGTTCAAGCATTCAGTTAAAGACTCCTTTAACCTCAAAGGGCATCAACATTAACACTTGACAAATTTAATACATTTCGCAATCTTCAACTTACACAAATGTTTGATGTTGATTTTGGATGTTGTTGTTTTTGTTGTTGTTGTTATATTTTACTGCTTAAAAGCAGTGTCGATATTTGTTTAGTTTAAACATATTTTACATGCTTCTGCACATTTTATGATGTGTTTTTCTTCCTGCACACACAATGCAGACACAAACACACACACACGCGCACACAAATACACACAGGCAGAGGCAAACAATCAGTGTATGAAGGCGCGTCTTTTTGTCCTTTACGTTTTCACGTAACTTTTGCAACTGCGCTGCCAATGTATATAATAAGTAGACGCCAACCAGACAGCTGGGCAGCAGCAGCAGCCGCAATAGCTGAGAGAGAGAGCCGTTGACAAAGAGAGGGTAAGCGACTCAACTCTGAGTAAGAGAGATCGGAAATGCGATAGCTTTTGCAAGATCTTGGGCAAACAAAATACTCGCATTCAAATTTATTCCATCCACATTTATTTTTGAGCATAACTGATAAGCATAGAATTAGATTGCTAATAGCTGCGCCTAAAAGATGCCTTACTCTTTGTGTATGTGCTGCTATGCTTGCAATTTGTTTAGCACTAAAAGGGCATGCGCTGACCGCAAAGAGAGAGAGAAGAGAAAGCAATCACATAAACAAGCGATGCGGCGACAGCGACGTCGACAGCTGTCGGCGACCGAGCGCCTTATCAACAATAGGGCTGTTTTTAATTTCCTTTTGCCACCCTATTGTAAGTGGGAAATTTTCGGTGTGTGTCCGTGCTAAATGAGTGAAGAAAAATTTCATATTTTAGCATTTTATGTATTTAACGAATGTATTTTCAAGTTTAACAGATTTGCTTGCTTATAATTTGTTTTGATTTATTATAAAAACTCGTTCATCAATACTTTTCCATACACATACGTTTCTTAAAGGCCTTCTCGTGTTGCTGCTGTTTCGAATGTTTGGTTGCCTTAAACTAATCCCTTCGCATTTAATTTTCCTTAACTTAGCTAAGACTTACAAACACATGCACATCAAACTAAACACAAGGTCGGATCTGTTCATACATATATATGTGTTGTACGTCTATATGGTATATTCTTAGCTTAGCACAATTTACAATTAGGATGGCTCTGATTAGCCAGAGCTAAAGGTCTCGTAAACATTGGCGCCCAACAGTTTTGTCTTCTCCGCAACCACGTAGAAGCTGAGCAGCTGGGTAGGCAGATTGTGTGGCCGCGAGGCGTTATCGTAGCCGTGAGAGGTGAGTCCACTGACGATGGGTATCAGTTTGGCCAGTGCCAGCAGCACTGTATTAATATTAAATAGATTGTTATTGTCGCTCGGTTTACTGCTGGAACTACTCTGTGGCTGTTGATTCTGCAGCTCACCGGGCGCCAGTTGCTGCAAGGTCTGCCCCATGGAGTCGGCAATGGCATCACAGCTCAGTACAAAGCCGCGACTCACATTGTGCGCACAGACACCGATGCACTCCTCGCTCTCCAGCAGATCGAGCGTCTCATTGTACATCTGCTGCAGCAGCGGCGAGCAATCGGCTCTCTGCTGCAGCCGCATCTGATCCGGCAACAGATACTTGCTCATCTGCGCATTGGGATCGTGCCGTATGTCCCCATTGATGGCCATCTGCAATGACCAGAAGATCTGCTCCGTATCAGCCAATGTCAATTGACGTGTCAACGGCATTGTCTTCAGCACCTCCACCACCTGGCTGCGTATGAAGCGGGCTAGATCCCGGATGCCACCAAACGTGATGAAGTGGCGGATTAGTGACAAATATTGCTGCTTCAGTTCGTCGGTGATTTGCCGCTGCTCAGTCATAATATCCCGATAAATATAACCGCCGAGCAGATTAAGCTGGACGCGCAGGACAACTACCAGCATGGAAGAGGCATACACAAAGGTTGCCAGTCGCGTGAAAGATATAATTTTCATTTGCTCCCACAGCTCTAACTTGTTGGCAGGGTTCTGGCGCAGTTGCTCAAGCAGCTCGTCAGTGCTGCACTCGGCCAACACCGCCTGGCACATTTCCTCGCCCATGCCGAGTATAACCTGGTTGCAGGTGCGCTCTGTCGACTCAAAGTGATGCAAGCGTCGTGTTCGCTCAAAAAAGTCGCGCGCCTGCCGTTCCTGGTACTCCACTAGCTTGCGCTGGGCATAGCGTGCCGCATAGATGGTGCCGCCCACAAGAACTCCGGTTACAATCAGTTTACGTCGATGACGTGACAGAAAATCTTGCACGCGCGACAACATGATGAATTCTCTATTTCTTGCTCCTCGCACCACCACTGTCCACTCTTAAGGCTCCACCCTCCCTTGAGAAATTCACCAGCTGCTCCAACAGTTGCCAAGAACTTCTCCAAATCACTTAGAGGCTTCCTCGAACTGCAATACAAAATGTGAATAAATTATTAATGTGTACAAAGTTCAAATGTGCCTCTCTCTGGGTGTGTATTTCTTGTGTGTGTGTGAATGGTATGAACCTCGTAGCTGACTTTAGCCTGTTTTAGATTAGATTAGCTTTATATCCCACCAAATAATTACATATTATCTGCGTCCAATTTTAATGCTGTATTTTTGTAATGTGAAGAGAAATGTTTATTGATTTCGAATTCTGCTTGGCTTGATTTTTCGGCGATTTATTTTGTGTACTTTACCCGCACTTTGCACTCTCGGAATGTAATGTGTGTGTTTATTGCAGGTGTTTGCCTTTCTCAGTTCATAATACTTAATTGAATTGTTAGTTTTCGTTTGTGCATAAATTTGATTTTTACATTGAACCACTTGTCTAGGAATTCTTTGTGTATTTGCGCCTTAGCAGGGCTGCCGAATCACTATTAAGACAGGGCTGTTTTTCGTATTGCAAGTGAGAGTTTGAAAGCACTGGCCAATGCAGCTATGTAGCCCTGGTGCGACTGGCGCCAAACATAAATAATCGCTTAACTATACTATATATACAAATATAACTAACGGGTCTATGAAATGTTATTTAAAGGTTTTTACATGGATAAATTGTATAAGTGCACTTTCTGCTCTTCAGTCCATGTAATCAGCGTACTCTCTTTTATTCAGGTGTATTTACCAACACTGTCGAATTTCCACACACAAAAGAATGCGTAATTGGCAGTTAATTATGGTGGGTGGCAGTTGTAATTATGCCGTCGACGGAGCGTAAGCTGATTGTTGTCACTGGATTTGGAACATTTTTGGGCCATGAAGAGCTCAATGCCAGCTGGGAGGCTGTCAAACTGCTGCCCGAGCAGCTGAGCTACGAAGGCAATGAGTACCAGCTGGAGAAGAGAATGGTGTCCGTGGAATATGCGGCTGTGGATGAGGCAGTCACAAAAATTTGGCAGCTTCAGCCAGAGGTGAGATATGATTTCATTTAGCAGCGCTGACGTCATTCATAATATCTAAACTTGAGAAATTATCTACAGCTGGTGGTGCATGTTGGCGTCTCTGGTGGTGCCGATTGCGTCTATGTGGAGAAACTCGCTTATAATCATAAGTTTTGTAAACCCGATAATGCTGGGCAACTCTTGAGCAAAGGCACTTGCTGTTTACCAAACAATGGCACGGCGAATGTTTTGCGTTGTGGACTCAACGTTGATAAGATTGCAAAAACTGTAAATGTAGCATGCGAGGAGTGCGTGGCGACAGCTTGCTCAACGAGATTAGCTGCAACAAAAGTGTCAAAAAATGTTGGAGACTTCCTCTGCGGCTACATCTATCTGAAGTCACTGGATGTGGACACCAGGCGGAGTTTATTCGTTCATGTTCCGTGTGTTGATAAACCCTTCAGCACGGCACAAACTGCAGATATCGTCTACAATATAATTGAGGAATGTGTGCAGCAATTATCAGCCACTAAATTAAACAACTGCCAGTGAAACTATCACAATTTGGTAATGCATTTATGAACGATGTACGTATTTTCCTAAAAAAAAAGAGATAGATCTACAAATACGTTTATTGTTATACACAATGTGAATCATTTACAATTTACCTACGCATTTAGGAGTCAAATCCACGAAACAAAACCTTCTGACGGTTGATTGTGTTTAAATTGTCGTCTCTCCCTTTAAAACTGTTAACTATTTTTGTACATTAATATATAATATTTAATTTGTATTCCATGTAGTAAACATACAAAATTATTGTATTTATTGACTCATCACCAAATTCTACATTTAAATAAAAAGCTTCAGATTTACATGCATTTATATTAACAAAAATTTATTTAATATAAATATTTTAATATATAAATATAAAAATGTAAAAGTAAAATGTGAATAGCATAACAGAAACCAAATTCACCTATTAAATTTCAATTATTCTGGGTTGTTTTTGTCCCATCAACTTTTTAAGTCGATAACGATCTTTTTTTTAAATGAATCGAATAGCCACCACACATTATATATTGCTGTAGAGAACTGGCAGCATTGGTTCGCTCGCTCACTAGTTCAAATTGCGCCAAAATCATAAACATTAATCGCAACAAGTTGTGTTTATGGTCAGTTTTAACAGAATTTCGCTGATAATGGACGAATTAACGCAGTTGCGTAAACGAATCACAAACTCATTCAAGTTGAGCGGATTCCTAATACGCTCCGAAAACAGCATCTACCTGGCCGAGCAGCTGCTGCCCTTCGAGCCAGCGGAGCGCGAAAAATGGATGACGGTCATAACAGAGAATCTGCAAGGCCAGAAGTTAGCGACGCCGCATGTGGAGCGTGATGCGCTAGAAAAGGCCATCAATGAGCTGAATCGCGTCGGATTGGACGAAGGCGAGACGGTCTTTGCACTCATCGATGCGTTCACAGTGCCCCGCTTTCGCTACAACTCGCGAATCAAGAAATTCGAGCGGGATGCACAGCCTCGTCGCCTTCTCAGCGAGCCTCGCATGAAATCTGACTATGCCCAGCAGCGCTATGCGATGCTGTTGCAAAAGACGCTGCGACATGATCTGTTTGCCCCGGCGGTCATCCAAGACGGCGTCGCTTCCGACGCGCAGACCAAGAAATTCAAATTGCAATTCGCGGAGAATTTGCTGGCCACATCCAATCTGAAGGAGGCTGTCATCTTGGGCCTGCTAACACAGCTCAAGGAGGGCAAATTCTATGTGGAGGATCCGACGGGTTGTGTGCAGCTTGATTTAAGCGGTGCCCGCTACCATGCCGGCTTTTTCTGCGAGGGCTGCTTTGTTCTTGCCGAGGGCAGCTATGCAAATGGCATTCTAAAAGGTAAATATTTATTTAAATGCTTAAACTTTATGTTTATCAATTCTCTTTGCAGTTGATGGTTTGGGTTTTCCGCCCGCTGAGCCGGCGAGCAGCAGTCGCGCTTTCTTCGGCACGGGCAACACTTGGGGCGGCGAGTCTGCTAAGCTGCTGAAGTATTCACCGCGGTTGCAAGAAGTGGAGCGCAGCAACACGGAAACAACGCTCGTATTCCTCTCTGATGTGCGCCTGGATCAGCCTGTTGTGATGGAGAAACTACGCCAACTCTTTGTCGGCTATGATTCTTGTCCGCCGCAGGCGATTGTGCTGATGGGCGCCTTTACGGGCAGCACACGAAATCATCATGAACTACGTCAGCATTTAGATGCGTTGGGCGCATTGGCTGCCGGCTGCGATCAACTGAAGAAGCAAACCGATTTAATTTTGGTGCCCTCCGCTGAGGATCCGACAGCTCCCAACATTTTACCACGTGCTCCGCTGCCCGAGTGTCTGGCCACTGGCCTGCTCAAGGCTTGGCCACGCACCCAGCTGGCAACAAATCCGTGCCGGCTGCAGTATTGCACCCAGCAGATTGTCGTGTGTCGTCTGGATTTGATGGCGAAGTTCTGCCGCAATACGCTACACTTTCCGCCCGATACGACAAACATTGAGCAGCACTTTGCACGCACGCTTGTCTGTCAGGGTCATTTGGTGCCCATACATCCTATTGCCATGCCCGTGCATTGGGACTACGATCCAGCACTGTGGCTCTATCCACTGCCCGATCTCGTTGTGATGGGTGACTCGTGCCAAAGCTTTGCCAGCACACAACATGGCTGCACGGTGCTGAACACCGGCTCCTTTGTCAAGTCCAAGTTTGCCTTCAAGGTTTACATACCTGCCACCCGTACCATAGAGGACTCCGAGATACCCGGTGATATGGATATTAGCTGATCCTCGAAATAAATATTGTCCTGTAAGTTGCACTTGATCAATCCCCTTTACCTGTTATCACTATCCGAAGTGAGCTCAAGATGCGTATCCCCAGAGTGAAATTTATCCTTGAAATTGAAAATTTTAAGTATTTTTCTGCTCGTGTGATAAATATAAAGTTATTAATTTAAAGACTTGCGACGCACAATAAATTAAAATCGTTTTCGTCAGAGCTCTTAACAAGAAAGAATAACCGTAATCCACCTGCTGACATCTAAATTTTATTATCAATTGAAAAAGTCGACCGATTTTTACTATTGGAGGTGCATGGTATGATATATGTCAATATGTAAGAAAATTTATTGTTTATCGTCTTTAGTTTTATTTGGAGCAACACATAAATGATTTATACGAGTTTTAGCTGTGTTGTTTCTATATATAAGCATTAAATAAGTTTCAAAATAATAGTAATAGTAATAATGATCGTAAAAATAATAATCAAATATAAAAATTAAATTACAAATAATATGTAAGACAGAAAATAATGAAGTAAAAAAGCCATTATAAAAACGCTAAAAAAATATAGTCTTATTAGTAATTTTGTCTTAGAAGTGTTTTCTTCACATTGTGCACTAAATATTCTCCGAGTCATGGTTTTATTTTATTTTCAACTAAATATGAGTTATACAAGAAAACATTGAAAACGTAAATATTGGCCTGCATTTAATTTTGTAACAATTTCCACTTATTGACAATAAAGCTAGGTTGTCAGTAAGTCAAATTAAATTAAACACGTTCTTTATTTGCCATAATATTGTCCTTGCTCTCAGAATATATATATACATTTGTATATTTAATTATTTGCATTTGTGATATATACTTAAAGCTTCACATGTTGCTTTGGCCGCCCTCCGCATCCCATGCGTGTTTCCCAGTTGATAAGCGTTCAAAGTCTTTTTGCCCTTCCTCGTCCTGCTCCTGGTTCTAGTCCACTTCGTTGTCCTCGTCAGTCATCATATGCGGCACAGCATGTGTTCCACAATCTTTTCTGGCTGCTGACGCGCCTCGCAATCTGCTTTTTACTACTCGTTGGGGGTTGTCTATTATTTTTCATGACTTAAAGCCGATTTGCTAGAATATTGTTACTCCGTCTCCACTTAGCGCCGTGGAAATTCAATTTCCCAGCCGCACTCACACACACACACAAACATATAAGCAGTCACACAAAAAAAAAATATATATATATATACTATAAATATAAGAGTTTCGCCAGCTGAAATGGCAATTTTGTTAATGCGTTTGACCTGAGGACATCAATTGCCCTCGTTTTGTGACATTGCCACATTTTTTTTTCTTGGCCACCCTGGTCCCAAAATCGTTTTTTAAGACATCATTAGCCAATGCCCACGACGAGGACATGGGACATGAGCGAGGCACTTCCGATTGCCACTTTGCCTGGCAGCGTTTCGTATTGATTTATGATTTATTGGCAAATACTTTGCCAGCTCGAAGAAGTGTCCGAAGTATCAATTTACAAAATGTGTCCAGTGTGCAAATTCGATTGTCAAGGCGGTTCAGAGAGGGGGTGTGCCTCTCAGTTTTTTAGTTGTTGTTGGACTGACATTGTTTTTGATTTTGTTGCAAGCGTCTGCTGAATCCGCCCCACCCCGCGTTCCCTGCACCATTAAATGTACAAAATGTGAACCATTTGTGTGGCGGGGCGACAATCTTGCTTCTGCTTCATTTAACTGGTACATTTGAAACTTTTAAAATGTAAATATTGTTTGCCGCTGCCGCTGCTGCTGAAATTGGCGAAGTGGAGCAATAACATAAAATATATTTATCTCTGCTGGTCATTATTTTTTATGGCGCCCACAGTTGACACCATTTACATAGTTTCAGCAAGCGGTAACCCCTTCCAACCCATAAGATATTCGATTAAAGCAATCGCTGATGCGGAATCCCCAAAGCTGTTTATGGATACTCAAATCGCTGGCCCCTCGGCTCATCAATCAGTGTCACAGCTGCGCCTCGAGTGGCCCAGCCAACGCCAATCAAGGATCAAAGCAACTGGACCGGGGGAGGCTATCCAGCATCGAATCATCATCTTCATCATCCACCTTGTAACTCTTCCACACATCCTGTTTCAATCACACACAAGATGCGCTCAAGTGCATGTCCTGTGGTTATTTGACAATTGTTCGCCTGTTCTTCGACTTGCTCGACCTGTTACCATATCCTTTACTTATTTTTCAATGCTGCCAAGTGGCCATATGTCTGCTGTTCCCTCTTTTTCATCATCAAGAATTCCCCCTTGCTTTTGTGGTGTGACATCTATTTTTTTGTGTTAATTTTAAATACTCATTGTATACTCTTAAAACTGCTTATTTTGCTTCCGGTTGTATATTTTATTTTAGCTGTTGAGTTAAACTAGAAGTTATGCTCAGTTGGGGAAATTATATAAGTGAGATTTATAAAAAATAATAAAAAAAAAGAGGACATATTATAGAACAAAATATGAAGATATACTGAAGTTGAAAATGTTTGTCTCTTTTCTAGCCAGTCAATTAATTGAACTAATAAATACCATTAAAATAACATGTTTTTTTGAAGTAATAATTCAAATATTACCAACATTTTTAAAATTATCAATTACTACATTCTTTATTTTATATAATTAAAAGTCAACGAATTTAAGTAATAACTATATTGAAGCTTAAACGTTTTGGGTAACGAATAATATCAGCAACAATTTAATTTAAGTATTTTTAATGTTAACTAACATTTGTAACAGAAATGGTTCCTAAAATTGTACATTTTCATTGCACAGAGATTAATTCTTAAATTAAATCACAAGCTTTGCTACAAAAACATTCTTATATTAATTATTTTGTTTTCTACAAATATTGAGAGTTTGAATTCATTGTCAATATAATATTTCTCTATTTTTTTTAAACATTTTGTAAGAATATATACAGTAATTTTTTAAAGAGTATTCAAGCAACGCATTCCGCATTTTTACGTGATTTTTTTTTTATCGCATATGGTCAAATGTTTTGACGAGCACTTTGAAACCAGCTCATCAGCTGGAAAATCAAAAGCATCCTTTGTTTATGTGAACTTCTTTGTTTCAACTCATTGCTACTAAATCTGCGAAGCTTATTATTTTTTTTATGCACTTCGCAAATTCGTTTTGCATCCTGCATTAAAACATTGATAGAGTTATCAGCAACTTAGTTGCCAGCAAAATCCATACTAAAACAGGGTGCACTAAAAATATATGAAGAGGCGAAGACTCGAGGCAAACATTCTGCTCGTAAATCCGTGGCAATTGTCACCAATCATAAACTTCACTTTGGAGTCAGTTAAGGGCGACAAAGTGCCAAGTTGAGTTGCGGACGAGTGTGCGAACGTGTGTCAACATTTACGCCTCAATTATCTGGCGCAGCACAAACAAGACCCATATAGAGTCGATAATTTGTTGTCCATAAGCTGCTCCCAAATTCACACATGCCGACCACCCAGTGTGGACAGCTTGCCCAATCCCAAGCTCAATGACATTCGCCATCCGAATGCGAATCCAAATTTCGATACCCATGCCAATTCGAGTCGTGGCTGGTGTCTTTGTGGCAGCGTCAAGGACACGTGCCGCCCATTAATTTACGCGATGGCTTTATCTGCGATTTGGTTGCGCACTGCCAGTCCAGCATATCACGGCTCGGCCTCAGTCGTCGTTGTGGCACGTGCCGCCTTTGGCAAATCAAATGTTTTTATTATTTAAAGCGACAAACGTTGTGGCGTTTTATTGTTGTCTTCTTCACCGCTGGCAACTTTGCGACGACGGCTCCCGGACAAATTACAGTTAAGCCACATCCTGACCGCCATTGTCCTCGAATTGATAACGAATTGCACCTTGGGGACAGCAGTGGCAAATGCCGCCGCTTTACTTTTGTCTCTTAATGAAAATAAAGTGATAAATTTTAATTGATTTCACTTTTGGCGCTCCTTGAAGCGCTATGATCGCTGATTCTCTAGTTGCGGCCAAGTGCGTCTCATTAGCCAAGCACAATGCATCAAGATAATACCTGAATGTTTGACATAATTACATTTTTTAATGATTTTTTCTAGGTATCCGATTTTGTCAGATTGCTGCTAATGTCTCTTGGCTCATTAGAAAAGCAACTTTTGACCCATGACTTAATAACGATTGATATTTTCATAGAAGTTAGCTCGTCTTAAATTTAAATTATTAACTTTTATCAATAACTATTTGGTGAACTGTGTTTTTGTATGAACTTCTTTGTTTAGCAACTTTTCTAACGGAGAGTCTATTTAAAAAACTATTAACATTAGATAAGTTTAGAAATAGCTCTTATTTGAGAACTCGGTTGGATTTTCTACATTTATAGCTATTTTAATTGCATCCGATCTATAAGGGTATTCTTTTTATTCTACAAAATAAATATAGAGTCATTGCGATCTAACCCAAAATGTACTTAATTCGATTTTTTCAGTTGGAAAATACTTCGATCCAAGATTCCATACAATCATATTCCATACCGTGCAAAATCAGGTTGAAACAGTTAACAATACAAGAACTATTTTTTTGTCCTTGGGAATAGTTTTAATTTATCTAATAAGTATATATTTTAATATATATTTATTTTGTATTTTTAAGGTTGCACCATTCATAAAAGTGCTAATGAAACTGCAATTATTATTTGACTTAATTTATTTCACAATAGTTAATAAATTAAATTATTGTGATATTTTGTGATATTAGCTTAGAATTCTTTATAAATAAATACCTGTTAAGTTAGCATGTAGATTATTGCATCTTTCATATCTGCAATAATCTATTTAAGATAAGCTTATTTGTGATAATTGTTCGTGTGAAACTTGTTATTCTGACTTTTATCGGTACTTAACTCTTTTATATTTTTCAATTTATTTCTACTCGGCTCGTTGGCACTTCCAAAAGCGTTCACCGACTTGTTTTATAATCTTACAGAATGCAGAACTTATCTGCAACTTTTCTTGCCGTCCAAACTCTTTTGGTTACATATTTTAAAATTGATTGCTTTTAAATTTAAACTGCTCATAAATCACACAATGCCTGGCCGCACAGGCTGTGGCCACCTCGTTCATTGGCCATGTTATGGCCATGGCTAAAACAAAAGCTCCTCCAGCATTGTCAGCACAATGAAGGCGACATAAGCCGATTTCAGATATCTGGACCACCGTCCAACATCCAACTTCCTCCACTTCCCCCCTTTCTCTCTCTCTCTCTCTCTCTCTCTCGTTGCCCCAAAAATGTAAAAATTATCATCAACGCACAAGTGGCTTGTACTTGTCACAGCCACAGATCCCATCCCCTCACCACCACCACACCACTCGACTCCCTCAGGCAGAAGGCAAAATATTTTCATTGTGTTTCAGCAGATTTGCAACACAAACTTTGCGCTGGGCCGGGGTTGAAAATTGGTTTGTTTTTCGGTGGCAGAGGCAAATATTTTTGGAAATGCGATTACCTGCGTTTGCCTATTTGTTGCTTGTTGCCAGCGAATGAATTTTTGGGCTGGGTTCATAACTGCCCCCGGGGCATGCTGCATGCTAATCGACTTTTGATTGTGTGTGTGTGTGTGCGGTAAACAAAAAGGTTCAAATGTTCGACCATAAATATGAATTTATGTGAGATATTTATACTTGATGCGACTGCAGGGGGAGGATCGGGCATTGAGTTGCGAGTGGAGAGTGAATTAAATTTGCCTATCAGCAGCTGAGCTTGGCCAGAGCACCCCTCTACCCTTCGTCTGACTGCAGGTGACATATTCCTGTTGCGGCTGACAAGTGTAAATGCCTGTTCTTCATTTTTAGTGGTTGTTGTTGTTTGTTTAGCTGAGTTATAATTGCTAAAAAACTTAAGCTGCGTGAAATCCGAAGTTTCAATTTAACGCGCTTGTGATTCTCAGACTCACAGTGGATTTGCCGGACCTGATGTGAATCTGCCCCACAAGTGCACTTGTCATTGTCATTGTGGCAAATCTTACCTAGTTTTGATTAAAAATAGTGCATCCGCCATTCGCCTGTGCAGCTTGCCACATATCTCACATTTCACACTAAGCAGCTGCAAAGGCGTTGAGAGAACTTGCCACATACAGCTTTTCGCAATTCGAAATTCGACGTCGTTTTCGAACTGGCGCCTGAGCATGCGCCCCTCAACGCAGTGGGCGTGTCTCTGCGGCGAGCGCCAATGGCAAAACCAAAATGGAGTCTACACTTCATTGGGATACGGCTGCACATGATTGCACATATGTGTCGCCGCTTGCAGATAGCTCGCCAAAGATTGCGAGCGCTGCGGCTTTGGCCATAAAAAATGGCGACAGCGGCGTCGGCATCGGCATCGACGTCGATGTTGACGCTGGCGTTGAAGTTGACGCTGACGGCGACGCTGACGCTATCGCTTGCAGGCAACATACGTGTGTACTCGGAACAACATGTGTGATGTGTGCCCCGCCGTATGGAGACCGCAACAAACTGGACCAGCTCTCTTCGCCTTCTCTTCCTCTCCTCCTTTCCTCTTTGCAACGCCTCCTACTCTGCCTGGAGGCGCCCATATGTAAGCTTCTACATACGATGCGGCGTAAATAAACAGACTGTCTTTGTGGTATATGTGGCAGAGTCGGTGGGGCCACCAGCTCCTTGGCTCCTCAGCTGTCAATTTCTGTGCGTCTTTTCTTTTTTGTTGCGTCTTCTAAGCATTTGCCCATTTTTTATGACGCGTTTTACTTAATATTATGGCGCTGCTGCTGCCGGAAGTGGAAGTTGGACGACTGTTGCTCAATCAAAGTTGATGCGGCCCTGCTTATAGGCAATGGTCGATTAAGTGTTCACTTGCCACATTCCACTATATTTTTTTCTTCGGTTTTTTCCTATAGTTTTTGGACTTTGAGCTTGATTTATGTGCTGAGCTGTTGTGATTGATGAGCATGCTACACTTGTTTGCTCATCAGTTTGACAGGATTCATAACTATTGAGCCTCAGGACTGGGTGTTTAGCTGCTTACAAATTATGCTTAGCTATTGATGGCAATAAGTCGTTTCTATATAAAAAATAAGGGCAATTCACTGTGTCTAATTCGAGATAGGCCTGATAGAAACTAAACCGCTTTATTCCTTATATTTCAAGCACAATTCATTCTTATGTAATAAAAGCATATAAAATCTTAAAAGAATAACAAAATACTCATTACTGCTATGTCAAGTTAGTAATAAATATTCTCGTAATAGAATTGAATTAGTAAATATAATCTTACTGATTACATTATTCATGACTTGTCCTGTTGCAACTTCAATTCAATGCAAGAATTTTGTTAAGATTTCACTCCTTCAGATTCGTGCAGCACGTTTTGGTAATTATTCAAACTGATTAAAGGGCAGCCATAAAACTGAATGCTCAACTTTTATCAGTTAGGCTTTTACGAGCGCACTTTCTATTTTTTATCAGCAACTTTGTAATTTAAACGCTTACTGCGTGACTTTTTTTTCTCTTACTTTTGCTGAAGAGCTACGCGGCTTAGCGTTGTATATCAATTACTGTATTTAAGGTATATCCCACACACACACATACACACTCAACAGCCCCAAAATTTACAGTCAGTCAGGCATAAAGTGATTTCAACAATATTTCGCTTAAAAGATTCAAATCGCGCGCAAAGGCGCAAAGAGACGGGGGTAGTGGGACACGGGACGAGGAGAAACAGAAAGAGCAACAATAGCAAAGCAGAACATGAGAAAATATAAATACGCATACGACAAGTGCGACCTAAAGGGGAGCTGGACGAGTTGGAAAGGCGATGGGGGATAGGGGGTTGGAGCAGATATGGAAACGCACGCGACAGAAGGAAACGGATACGCTCGAAGGGGTTGCAAACAGATTCAAAATTTCCAACCACATATGACAATGCTCCACAGTGGCACTCTGCCTCTGCCACTGCCGCGCTGCTTACCCAACTGCTTCCCGCCTCTTCACGCCGCCAAAAAAAAATAAAATAGCCAACGAGAATTCAAATTTACCCCTTGTAGGGAGCTCGTCGGCATTTGGGTAAAATGGTGGCCAACTTACTGATTTGGTTTTGTTTTTTGTGGATTCTTCGCGTACTCACAACGGAAGCTTCAGTGTCCGCATGTGTTTTTGGGGAGTGGAGGGATTCTGGTTTAGTTTGGGGTGCGGGGTGCGGGGCTCTAGTATTGTCGTCCTTATGCCAAGGGTCGTCAAGCGCGAACATTTGCATAATCAAATAATAAAAATTTGCATAATTTTATTTTTTACGATTCGCATTCTCTGCGCTCTGTAAAAAAAAAAACAGCAGAAACAGAAACAGTTTCTGTTGTTAGTTTCCAGTTCCAGTTTCGAGCTGCTGTTTTGTCTGCCTTACATAAGTACATATAATGGTTACCGTTATCTGACTGCCTTTAGCTCTGCTAGTTTTCAGTTTTCCAACTCTACCGCATAAACACAAAATGGTGTCAATATTTATTGGCGAACCTGTTTGTTATCGCTGCCAAAGAAAATTTGCAAATTTCAACTATTAAAAAGTTGGTTGTCTCCATCTGAAAATATTTCCATCGTAAATTTTAAGCAAATGTTTTGAACAGTTGACTATCGCGACTACTTAAGTGGCAACGAAAGCTGAATTGCCCTGCTTGAATATTTGTAATTATTTTTGAGGTCATTCTATTCGCCGAATAGATAAACTATTTTGTCTGAGACAAACTTTGTTTGCTTTTCTTAGAATGAGAACTTAAAAATTGGTATCTATTCACCATTAATTTTCAAGTGTTTTGTCCTTATGAAAACATGTTTTTCCACAAGACAGAAACTTCAGGCAATTTATAATTTATTGTTTAATGAATAGATTTTCGAAGGCATAATAAATTATAAATTAAATACGAGCATTTGGTATGTACAAATCAGAGATTTACGGGTTATATCCAAATTGTTTAAAGTTCAAATTAGATTTTTTAATAGATGCAAAAAAAATTAAAATAAGTAGTGTTACCTTGAAACACATGGCTGATGAATAATTTAATTGAAACATCGGAAAGTAATTCATTGAAAATCATTGCAAACTTCTACAAGACACTAATGTTAAATTGTATTTAAATAGAAAATATTTAAAATGATTTGTTTTCCTTACTAGCGTAAAATCATTGCCATTATGGAAGACAATACTGTCAATTTGATCAAGACTCGCACAATACAAATCTTCTTTATCAATGTGTTTCTATACGTGAAAAGCGACACGCATAAATATTCAGGACAAGCCAAAAGCCATTTAATTAAGTTAACTTTTATGTGGCTCATAAATCAGGGGCAACGACAAACGGTGGGCATCGAATGAAAAAATGGCAGCGACAACAATCGCGAATTCACATGTTCCATATTCATGGGCACCGTTTCCCCCTCCCATTTCCCTCGCTCTCCCCCTCAGCTCCACATATACATATTCATATTCATTGCAAGGTGGCTGGGCTAACAAAAACTCGCGCCAAATAAAATAAATGGCTCAGGCAATGCTCGACGCTGACCATGTTGTTCACAGTACCCCCAGTCCCTCTCCAGCGATCCATAACGTTCTCACTCTCTTTTAGTTTGTTGCTTAAATGTCTGATGTTAATTTACCGTAGTGGAAAGGGGAATGGGGACAAGTGGGCATCAAAAAGAAAGAGAGAGAAACAGAGAGAGAGAGAGAGAGAGAGCTGCATATGCGTGGCACATTATGAAATTATGAGCATTATAAATATGAAGAATGACCACTTATCTAAATTACACCATGTGTGAGAAACGGGAAGGGTGGGTGCAGTGCAGCGTTGTCGTTGTCGTTAAACGATGAGACACACTACCCCGGCTTAGTGAAGGATGATGCTGATGATGCTGTGTTCTTTGCTTTGGCTGGGTTAAACACACACAGTCATATATCATGTTTGTGTGCTCGAGCACTGTGCTGTGGCCAGCAAATATGCTGAGTATATGGAAATTTCCAAATGCTGAAAAGTGATAAATGAAGCACAAAACAGCAAAAATGGCGACAGCTAAAGCAACCAGATTTCAAATGGAAAGAGACAGCACTACAAACGCACACATATGCACAGCACTAAGATATTCGAGAGAGCGAGATAGAGAGAGGAGAGAGAGAGAAAGATGTGAATGATGTCCTTGGTAACTGCTGCCAAGGCACAAAAAAGCCGCAAATATGTCATTTGACATGCTAAATATTTCGCGTGTGGCTTCAGCTCTTTAGCCAGGTAGGCAGCAAAAAACAGAAATCGCGCATACGCCAAGTGAGCCAACATTTAGTTGGCATTTCAAAGGGCCACATGTTTTTGTGATTTCAACGATGCCTGTTTTTAGAACTGAAAATTTTTACATTGCCCACATTTTAAATATCTTTTCAGCTTTTTATAAATATATTCATTATGTAAGAAATTTCATTTCGTGGTATATTTAAGACCAATATAGAAAGTTTCAATTATCAAATTAACAATTTTAGTAAGTATATGATTTATATATGGTTAAAATATCTATTTATAAAAATAATAATTTACTTTACATGTTATCACTTTAAGAGTTAATTTAAAAGCTTGAACGAGCGTTGTAAAGACATATTAAATTAAATACGATTTTCTTCAAATTCTGTAAATCCTTCAACTAAATTTAAGAATATATAAATCATTGCAGTTCCGCTTTGCTAAACTTTTTGTAAAGCCTTTAAATCATATAAATTTCCCTAGCTTCACTCCCAATTCAAACAGATTGTCGAACCACACCAAGAAAGAAATTTGTAAAGTTAAACTTAAGCTCAAAAGGGGGCAATTCCTTTGGAGTCTTGTGGTGCTTGCTTCATTACGAGTTACGAGCAACGAGCTAAGATTGTCACCCTTCAGAGTGGCGTACAAATTTATTGCTGAAATAAACAAGTTGTGATATATCAAATGCAATGTAAACTTATTGCTGATTTTTCCACTCAACTTCAACTTGGCTGCGTTTCAAAAGCGACTTACGCTTCAATGGACAATGAATACCAATGAATAACAAATGAAATGGCACTCTTTAAGTATCTTAAAGATGTGCTGCCCCGCCAGTGTTGAGTGGAAGTAATAGTAAATCAATTAGCACCCACAGTCCTGTGGTCTGGCTGTGTGTCCTGTGGCTTTTGAAAATTAACTACCTGCTAAGTTAATTGAGCAAACAACTCCGGACAAGCAGTCATAAAAGTTGCACGCCAAAAACTAACTAAAAATCCTGTTCGCTGGTTTTACAACTATTAATTATGTGCACAAAGTTATGACAGCAGAAAACAGGCAAAAGTTGCGCCGAACTAAAAACTGGCAACTGGTAGCGTTGCGGCAAAAAACGGAAGAGCACATCATAAATTAAAGGACGAAAGGACATGGACACGCGGATGTTGTGCGGGCTGCTGCTGCCGCTGTCCTCAGTTCAGCTGCTGTTCAGTCAGTAAGCCGCCTGTCTTGCGGCAAGCCAAACAGCTTCCATGCATCCAAAAATCATTTCAATGGAATTACGTAACCAAAACCAAAACGAGACTTCATCTCTGACTCCGTCTCCGTCTCTGTCGCTGTCTTTGTCTCTGTCTCGGAATCCGGCTATGGCAACCGCAACGGTAAAGGTAGACAGTCGCACACACACACATACACACATTCACACACACTCAGAAAATGGCTGCCGCAGCGCACAAAAAGTGTCATGGCGCATGAAAAACTTCCTGGCCATGGCCAGGACTTCATCATGTGCCTTGTCCGTAAAACAATGGCGGACAGCTACTCTGCGGCAGAGACGGAGGAAAACCGCACAGATACCGCACAGATCTACAATGTTTGGCCAAACGAAAGTCGCATTGTCAGGCTCAATGTTTCCGGCGGCTCATGGATGCACAGTCAGCTCAGCTCAGCTCAGCACCGCACCGCACAGAACAGAGCACTCCACGGCACGGCAGAACTGAGCTGAGCTGGGTTGAAACAATGCGCATCCGTTGGCGAAAATTGAAATGACAAAGTTCAAAGTTTAAGCGGCTTGGCTGTCAGTTGTTCGGGTTTTTTATACTCTGCTGCTAAAGCTGAAAGAGTGTGTTGGTTTTTGGTAAACTCAAATAATATAAATAATAATAATAATAATAATATAAATAATATAATTTGATATTTATATGCAAATCGCAGAGTTAGGCTGTCTATTTAGCTGCTTTCACTAAAGGATGGATAAATTAATAACATCTTTCTATGTGTACCTTAAAGTTTAATTAGATACATAAAATAGATACATTTAAGGTTTAATTCACTTAATATTTATGGTAAATTACTGGTATGAATAAATAAAACTATTCTAAATATACCTTAGACCTTCGCTCAATATATAAAGTACGAAATAAATATTTATTAGACAGCAATTAAGTTAGATTGCTGGTAAATATTGCAGTCAAAACATGCAATAACAAAATTCTGCAACTTCTACAACTAGTCAGTTTAGTTACCTAAAAATATATATTACAGCCTTAAAATAATTTGGCTGTGAGTCATTGCTAAAAATTATCTAAATCCATAAACAAAAACTATCCTTTCCATTAGAATATTGTGCAGTCGGCTACATCCTGTTGCAATAATCATTGTTTGTATATTTTGACAGTGTTTTTAAGTCGACTTGGAGCTGTTCAGTGCATACCTGCCGGCCAATCTCGGCCTATCCATATAGCTAATCAGAATGCATAAGCGACATGAAAATTAAACGAGCGCAAATTAAATTGCCTGCAGTTAAAAACACTTTACTCTGTGTTGCCTTAATAGCCACCACAACAGCAACAGCAACAGCAACAGCCATAACAAAGCAGCATCAACAACAACTGCACTGCAAAAGTCATAAACTGAAAGTCAGATACAGCCACGCCTCCCATCGCAAGCAACCCCTTCGCTGGCAGTCCCCACACACAAAAAAAAACATTTGCATACTTTTAAGCGCAGCTGAGAAAAATCACTCATACGCACACGTCTCCATTACGTGGTTGGACGAGGGGATGGGGAAGGGGCGTAACAAGGCCCCTGGGCGCTAAAGCTGTCTGGTTTTTGGTTTTGTTGTCGCTGCTGTTGTTCTTGTTGTTGTTGTGCTATTATAACGGTATTTGCATTGTGTTTAAACGTATTTGAACACGACTCGTCGACGTTCGTCAGGGTGGAGCAATGCTCCCGGTCGAATTTGAGAGGAAACTGGTGGGAAATTCACTTGGTGGTAGGTATGGGGCAACTTTGAGTTTGAGTATAAGAGGAGAGAATGGGGTGGGGTAGCAAGTACTTACCAAATGAGCAAGCAATTTATTTACGGTCAAATTGCGAGGTTAGGCGATGGCAAACAATGCGCAGGTCGCTCCTTGTGCCGGCTGCGTGTGGGCGTAAAAATGTGATAAATATGAAATGTGATTATGGCTGCTATTATACATATATATATATATATATATATTTATACACCATGATGGCATGATGAGGCTTATTATGTGGAGTTTGTGCCACTGCGGTTGCTCCGGGCGTCGTTTTGAGTGAGTGGCTGCTGAGTCGCCGGGTGGCAAGCGGAGCGCTCTTGTGGCTTAAATGAGGAAATGTGATTTTGACGATGTGTTGGCTTAACGAGAAGCAAACAGCCACTTGTGTGTGCTTACGAATGTGTGTGTGTGTGTGTGGGAGTACGGGTGCAAAGGAAGTTGTAATTGTTTTTAAAGGAAGTTGAAATTGCTCGTTGGGGAAATGTATAAAATAAATCATTGGCTCAGCTATAATAAGCCAAAAGCGCAGTCCATTGTAAAGTGCAATGAAAACAAAATAAGCCATAAAACGGAGACTATAAATATGATATAGATGGGAGAATTTTTATTGCGAATCAACTTGAATGTCGATCAATTTGGAAGATAACAAACGCGATTAAGTTAAGCTAAGTATACAATTTAGTCTTAAACTCTGAACATCAAAACTATTATTAGATAGGTGACACGAATATATATGTATATATAAGTATTTTACAGTGCAATATGATATTCGACTTTACAACAAAAACTACTTATTTCCTCCTTAGGTACTTAATCAATTTTTATTGCAACAGCTTCCTTTAATATGCACACCTCAATATATTAATGATTTCACTTATCATATTCTTAAAAAACTATCCAAACACTTTTATTTGCTGTTTATTTTTAATAGTAAAATATGGTTCAAACAGATTTATTGCTTTTTATTCTAGTATTAGACAACCACTTGTCAAACACTTAAATTTCTATTTAACTGGAATATTTAAATATGGTTCAAATAGATATAGCAATTTAATTTTGGATAGTCCTGCTTAAAGTAAAAATGAACCATCTTTAAATTCCTGTTTAACTCACCTGCTGAGTCAATAGGAGCTGACTTACTCTTTGCTGTAATCTCGTTATATATTTTGCTTGCCATTAACTTCTCTTTCCATTTTTTCAATTTGCCCATCTTCCAACCCACAAAGCTGACTTTCTTCAATGTCTTTATCAAGTGGCAGTGAACACAAGGCCATAAAACGCTAATCCCATCATGGGAACAATGCGAAATGAGTGGAATTGGGGGGAGCTGCGTTTAGGCACGCTATCAATTGATACATCAGTTGATAAAGCCAGAAACAGATCCTGTGAGAATCGCGTGGTGCACAGTGGCACACAGCTAACAGGATTTGGCCACGCTAAATCAACGCGATTCGCTGTGGCTCATTTGAGTACAGCAAACGAGGCGTCCTTTGAGGCAGCCACCACCCAAGAAATTCGCTGTGCTTTGTCGGAATTCGACATGCCACAAATTCGTGGCTCATGGGAATCATGCCACAGAGCCGCAGAGCCAATCCGCCTTGTATCAGTTTAGTGTAGAAATATTGAAATTCGAAAATCATTTTTGCAACAAAGCACTTGAGAAGTGCTTGCCAAGTAATGTGGCAGCAGTATGCCACATTAGTTGCGGCGTCCATCCATAGTTATCGGTGTCGGTCGGGGGACTACCCTTAATTTGTATGCGCATCCATTCAATCTTGTTGGCAACCTTGTTCCCACACACAGCTCTCAATCTCTTTAAATCAGCTCATTAGCGTCGCCTTCGCAGTTTTTGTGGCCGCATCTAATTGCTGCATACGCTGCTCGACTTTCGGACTGCATGCAACCACCCACTTACCCCTTTGCCTTGCTTTGGCTTCACTGCGCTAACAAGGCCAACATATTCTCGACCACTCATATGGCGTATGTTTCTCCAGAGCATGCGGCGCTTTTTCTAAGCCTGGGAACCTATGTTTTTCACTTGGTGACAACTGCTGCTACTATGAACTCCATTTTTGGAATAAGATGAAAAAAATATTCGAAATGATTTGTCTTACATTGAGTAACAAAATATATAGAATAATATATCACGAAAAAAAGTACGCCTAGCAAAATAATTTAAAAATCATTTCATCATTTTTGAGTGACTCATTTGCATATTTGTAGTGATGAGCATTAACAAAATACAGAGAAATTATTTAAAGAGTTACAAAATGTGTAGTGCGGAAAACCATTTCGTAGAAATTATTAATATGTACTTAATTTATTTTAACTAAAAAAATACAAGCAATAAATACTTAAAATAAATCAACAAATTGCTATAAGTCTGTCTAACAATAGAGAAATGTTTTCAAAGATTTGAACAAGTTTATATATCCCATATCACGATTGAGCTATCCAATCAATTACTGTATATTTTATTCTGTTCAACTCTACAAGAAAGAAAAAGTTTATATATCCCATATATGTGCCATGATTTAAAGGCAACTTTACTGATTATCCCACATTTTCATTAAACACAAAATAAATATTTTGAATATTTTGATTTTAATAACAATAAGATATTTATTTAAACATTAAGTCACACATCAAATGTTAATTTTGGTTTGAGCCTGAAACTTAAGACTAATACAATTTACAATGATAAAACGGATAGCAGCAAAGTATATTGCCATTTTCTAGAGCTAATCCGAGGGGAAAATCGATCTGTAAGATTGCATGACTTTAAGATATCAATTGCACTATATTTATTGCTAAAGGGGGAAACTTAAATAGGGGAGTGCTGCAACTAAACGTAATATCACAATGGGAACATTTCTTGTTAAGGGGGGAAGAGGGAAGGGGGAGTTTACGGACTAGACTAACAAAAAACACAGACACACACACCCACACCGTACACACACTCTACTCTGGTAGCTTAAAAGTATCCGAAGAAATGCTTGGATCATTTGGAACCACCGCCCGATCGGCGTCCGGGGGGCGTGCCACCAACCACATTGATAATCTCATTATCACTGGAATCCTCTGGCGTAGGCTGATGATCGCTGGCCTTGTCTTGATGTGCCGTCATATGCCGAGTAAGATGATGCCGCTCGCGGAATGTCTCCTGGCACACGGGACAACGGAGCTTCTCCTCGCGCTTGCGCCGATTGGGATCGCAGGCCACTTCGCTCTTGTGATGGGATCGCATGTGATAGACCAGATCGCTGGTCATGCGGAAGCTAATGTTGCACTTGGCGCATACATTCTGTGCGGTCAGCGTGAACGTCGACGCCAGCGTCGGTGGTATCAGCGTCGAGAGAATCGCTGCCGCAGCCGGATTCTGCAATGGCTGAGCAACGGCAAACGGATGCGGTGGCGGACCAAAGCCCGGATAAGCGGCATGCAGAAATTCGGGCGGTGGGCCCGATGGCGGGGATGAGGGATTCGATGAGCAGCCATTGGGACTGTGGCCATTGGGTCCCATGGGCGGCCTGTAGAGCAATTGTTGCTTAAGTCGCTGCTGCGCCTGCAGCGCTTGCATGGGATTGACGGCCTGGAAGGCGCCATTGAACTGATACTCGGGCCGAAAGTTGTGATATACAATGGGATTGGGTAAACTGATATTGTTGCAGCTGCCACCGCTGTTAGTGCGAGGCGGCGGCGGTGGGGGCGTGGCAGCCGGCGGACTCATCGAATGACAGCTCAACTGATCCGGACTTAGAGGTGGTGCACTTACATCCACCGGTGGTGACTCCAAGCGTGACACTGTCGACGGCGACGACGAGCTGGACAGCGACGAGGACGCCACCTTGGTGAAGGCACTGCGCAATGGCGGCGGCGGAGGCGAAACAGTTGCCTCTGGCGAGTCCAGCAGTGGAATAACCAGCGTGGGATCATCATACACTCGGGGCGAGCGTATGGCTGCCAACTGTGGATAACGTTGTCTCGCCTCCAGCAGACTAATATACTCCAAGGCCGCCGGTGAGGGAGGCTGTGAGGCGGCAGCGCGTGGCGACAGATCCGTTGGATAGTGATTCATTTGGAGCAACTGCTGCTGCTGCTGTTGCTGTTGCTGCAGTTGTTGTTGCAGTTGTTGCTGCTGCTGTTGATGTTGGTGGTGTTGCTGCAGTGCCTCCTGGAGGCGTGCCTGCTTCTCGGCCTGTTTCTGCTTTATTCGCTCATCGGGCATCATTAGAAAGGCCACATCAAAGGAACGCTTCAACGTAGTCTTGGGCGTCTCATTGTTGTTGTTGTTATTATTATTGTTGTTGTTGTTGTGCGTTGGTTGCTGCATCATTGTTGTGGTTGCTGTCGTGGGGCTGGTGGAGATGCGTAGCTCGGTCTGCTGCTGCTGCTGCTGTTGCTGGCGACGCACAGCGTTATTTGCATGCGACGGCAGGCTATCCAGGAGCAAGTTCATCGCACTGGAAATTTAATACTTGATATTTCAAGCGTTGGGTTTTCGATTTAATATTTGAATTTTGATTGTGTGCACTTGTCAACTAGTGTGTTCCGTTCGATTCGAAGCTCTGGTTTCGACTGCTACCCGCACGCAATCTGTTCCTCTTTAAGTACTCGTCAGCATTGCCCACCACCAGCGGAGCGCAGCGAGTCCACTTGGAATTTTTCATATTGTCCCATTCAAAGGAAAACTCTCCGCACAAAACTCGCGGCACTCGCACATCTGTCCTGATTCTGTTTCGACTCCCTGCCAGATTCTGCTTCGACTGCAGAGAGTCCAATTCGAATCTTCACCCTTATGTCTTCTGCTCTTGTTGTTGTTGTTGCTGCTCCTGCTCCTGCTGCTGTTGCTATTGCTCTCCCGCTCTCTTTTTGGCGACCCATCTGCTTTGCCAGTTGCCAACATATTCTGTGGTTTTATTGTGTGAACAGCGCCTGGTCTCGCCTCCTGGTTGGCTGGCTGCTTTTTAGCGTCGCAGCCTGCAGAGGCTCTGCTTTTATATTTAACTGCACTCCACATTGTATATCATGTACTGCACAGTGGTCAAAGTTGGCAAGATTTGTATAAATTGGTAATCCATAATTAAAGTAATATTCTTTTAAAATTTATTTATTTGTTGAAGGAAAGGTTTGGGGTAAATTGTATAAATTGCTAGCTGTTTTTTATAAACTGATTTGTTATAGTATTTTTTCAGTATAACATTTCACATTTCATCAAAGTTTTTAATAAGTTTGCAATTATAAATGTTATATTTTGGGGTTCGGTTTTAGCTTTAAAAAACTATTAAATAAAGAAAATGGAATTAATGGAAATAATGATCTTATGTGGTATATATTATTGATAAATAATATATTATATATTTATATATTATTGTACATTTTATTTCAGATTTGCTCGATACTATCGTTATGTTTGCCTATACATGTTTTATACATATACTATTCAATGATGAAAATTATAATCAAAATATTAGCATAGTATTTTCAAGTTTGCAATTTGTATATTCACAAAAACTAAATTAGCTCAAAAGGTACTTCCAATTTTTGATTATTATTACTGATTTTCTCCGAACTACATTTATTGTAAATTTGTATTATTAATTGTACATTAACCCAAATAGATCAAATTAGTTATAAGTTACAGATGAACATTTACTAAATTGAATTAAGAAAAGTTTTAAGATAATATTTAATAAATCACACTTTTCGCACTTATGCCAATATGTTTAAAAATTAACATTCAGTCCACAGTGCAACTCGGTTTGTGGCATACTTTCGAAAAGAGGCGGCGCTTAGCATGCTGCCTGCGCTGCCTGCGCTCTCTGCTCTCACTGCCAACCCCCTGGACGGGCAGGGCAATCTGTTGGCTATCTCGTTCGCCCTACTTCGCTCGCTCTATGTATTTCCCTCTCTCTCGGTTTGTGGCTGCTGCACGTTATATCGTTGATGTCCTTGTTGCAAGTGTTTCCGAACAGGTTGTTTTTGTCGATTTTTTGGCAGCACCAGCGAGATTGTCTGAATATGTATTCATGTCTGTTGTGTCGCTGTTGTTGTTGTTTTAGTTGTTCGTATTTTGAATATATGCTGCGCGTAGATTTTACATATTGTCTGAGAGCACATAGGCACACATACACATACACACACACACACACTTAAATATACACCCAATGCGGGCGATTCCAGTTGGGTTTCATGTAGGAGACTGTTGAGCGCAAAAAGATTTTGCAAACTAAAATATTTATCCGTCTGCCTGTCGCTGCAAATACATATGTATATATATATATAAAAAATGGGGAAAAGTAGCTTTCAACTGTCGACCATTGTCCAGTAACAATACCCAACAATAGCAACAACAACAACAACAACAACAACAATTACAACAAATTGTGCAATGTTTTCCGTTCGCTTTTCATCTCGCTCTGCCAGCCGCTTTTTTTGACTGTTATTTTGTTCTGTGGTCCTTTGGCAGGATGTGGCCACTGCTAGACCAAAATATGTGTTTGTTATGGCCACGTTATGTTAGCCAGGAACAATGTCCAGTACATTCCCACAATTTATTGAAATTCCACGCCTTTTATTGCAGTTCTCACAGTCGTTTTTGTTATTGCCGTTTGTCTGCAGTTTGGCAATTTAATGTTTGCATATTTTCAGGTGCTAATTGCTCCACTCACCATATGAGCTGCATTTTTAATTAAAATTTATAGCTACCACTATCTGCATTTGTCTCTTTGTGTGTGTGTGTGTGTCTGCGCGTGTGTGTATATGACTGTATTTGTTGGAGCCTATAATTCGAGTGGTCGCCATGTTTTCTGTCGACACAAAATTAATATTTAACACATGATTGCCTTCGGCATTGGCATTTCATTAAAAATATTGCTAAGCTTATAATTAATTAATTGCCGGTAGAACCATTAAAACTGCTGAAATATTGATTGTCCATCGATTTTTGATAAATTTCTGCTCAATATAAAGTAAACTTTTGCGATTTATTTTGATTACATGAGGACTAATTTAAATATCTTCTTTGTTTTTTTTAACAGACAAGTTGATTTATTAATTTGAAGTATATGTAGTATTTTACAAAAATATTCTTATCTGATTTCTAATAATTCTTTTATATACTTTCAATATATTCTAAGTTATTCAAATAACTTCAAAAGTATTCACTTATATTCTTAATTTTTTTAAGTTAAAAAAAAATGATTCCAAATTTTTCAAATTTTTTTGAAATTAATATACATTTTTTTGAGTTAAGTATCTGTATTTACTTTGTTAACTGTCATTTCTTATGGCTACGTCTACAAGCCATTTGTTCTCCACAGTCTTTGCCACACATATGCGGCACGTGACTGCAATTTGAGTCAAGTGTAAATCGCAACACATTCAGCGCCATTCAGCCGAACACGAGTATTGTCAGCAGAAATTAACGCAAATCTTCGATATACAAATCGGGCACACAATTTTCTAAGGCAAAACCAATTGCTAATCTACCCTTGAAGATCTTCTCGACTACAATAAACTGACGAACTGTTTGCCCTGTCAGTTTGAAACAGGGGTGGAGGGTTGTTGTAGTTGTTGCTGTTGCTGTTGCTTTGCTGTTGTCGATACATCAAACTGCCAAGTGACAAAGTGATTCCCTGGGCCTGAGCCTGAGCCAGAGCATGAGCCAAAAAGGCGTGAAATTGCCTTTGTGTGATTAAGTCAAGCCGCTCAATCGGCAGGGAAAATGGAAGTGGAAATGGGAATACAACTGAATGTCTCGGAGCGAAGCGAATTGAAAACTTAGATGACAATCTCCGGACTAAGTTTTAGACAGCAGCTACGTGCTCCTTATGCCGTGTCTCTTTGGTGGTTTTAATTACCGGCAAAGATAAGCAAAATGTAAATGCTAATTGTTTCCAGTTGGAGTAGAGAATGGCAGCTGAGAGCAGGGAGCACGGAGCTGTTGTCACTGGTACATCCTGGAGACAGCCGACACCTTTTCTTACGGTTATTGTTAATGTTAATGCCTTGGCTGCTGTCTCGTAATCTCGGCGTGCTTTGTGGCTTTATGTTTGCCTAGCAAATGGAACAGCTTCCAGCTGCCTGCTGCTCGGAAGTTGGTTGAGTAGAAAGTTTTCTGCTTGTGCAGATTGCAACGTGTCCTGTGCATAATTTGGTCCAACCTGCACTTGCCACTTGCCACTTGCAACCCTTGTGTTGTGTTATAGTGGAGTGTCCCTGGAGTATGTATTCGATGGTTTTGTTCCAATTTATAGTCTCGGTCTTGGTCTCTGGTTCAATCAAGTGCTTTTCGCGCATTATATAAAAATTCGAATTGGATTTGAGAGCAGAGCACCTAATTTGATGGTGGTATGGCTGGATGGAGGGTTCTGGAGTGTTTTGGGAGGGTTGTTTTTTGCCCCTGTTGCTGTTTGTTTAAATACCGTGAATAACATGTGGTTTTTTCAAAGCATATGGCAAGGACTTTGTCACTATTTAGACTGTGTCTGGTCGTCCTTGTTCTCGTTCAAATCCTCCAATTAGACTGTCATTCATTTAAACGGATTAAAAATCCAGCACGAGGGTCGCTAACAAGACCTAAGGGCCTGTCTCTGCTGCTGCCTCGGGTGGTGCTGCTGCTGCTTCTGGTGGTGGCTCTTGTGGTTTAGTGCTCCGAAGTTATAGTTAATGCGCAGCCCAAGCGGCAGAGCTATGCGGATTAGAGCGCTTGTTTTGGTTACCAAATCGCCTCATGACAACATTCCCAATGTCCTTGTTGATGTTGATGTTGCTGTTATTGCTGGCAATTCGATTGCTGGCATCGTGTGCGTTCAATCAGCACGGTGTGCCACAATGTAGCCATAATCAAGCTCGACAATTTTTCTGCTGTCATATGCAAAATGCCAACGAGCATTCAAATGATTCAGTCTCTGCCTCGGCATCGGCATAGAAATCTGCACCTGCACCTGCAAGCACAGCATTTGAAATTGTGTCCTGTCCGCCCCACTGCACCCACTGCACCCCACGGGCTTTATCTAAAATGCTTACGCTCCGGCAGCTTTCAATCGAGTGGTGCATAAATATTTATGTGTTCGCAGCCATCTTCTGTGGCAATACGTGTATATTTCAAAATACTGGTCTGCATGCCACAAATTTCTGTTTGATAAAATAACAAAACCATTCTTGCAACAGTTACCAGTTGCCAAGTGTTAAATTCAGCATAGAGGCTGACAACCAGAATGTCAAGTGCACTTCAGTTTTGCCACTGGACAGCAACAGGAAAAGGAACAGGAACAGCTACTTTGGGCCACTTCAGCTTTGCTGTATGCCTCAAGTGGGTTTAATAACTCGATCGAGCCTTTGTTTCCATTTAGTCCATAATATTGCTTGTCTTCAAGTACTCGGAAAATATTTATTTTAATTTCTTCACTTATATTTTACCTTTACATATAAGTAACGAGTATTATTGAAAATAAATTCTCATTTAATATCGAAAGAAATAATTAATTATTTATGATTTTATGTATTTTTATAGGTCACAGCTTGTAACAAGTTTTTGTTGATTCAGTTGAATATTTAAGTCTGATGATATTAAAATGTATATTTGGTTTTTAAAAGTATTTATATATGTTGTGTATGAAAATTTTTTTTATGATGATGATTATTGTTTCAATTTGGAGGATATTCTAATACTTTAGAAGAATAAATATAAAATTTTCATCAAAATATATTTCTTTATTTTACATTTCATTTAATTTAATTATATTATTCAATTTTTCTTTACATGTTTACCTACTATTTAGTGTTTTTCTTCATCAGTCCAGTACTCATCCCTTGCATACTTCATTTTAACTATTCTCCTTAAAAATCCCACATCTCTGCATGCTCACAAAATTATTTAGCTCTGATATTATTTACCCTTGCAGGGTATTCATATTTCGACTTTTAACAAAATTTATTGCATTTTTTATGAAGCATATTTTGAGCAAGTGTGCTACAAACATTTGTCGAGTGCGAATCCTTGAGCTGTTTTCACTGCCTGACGCGGATGTGCAGCGTATGCTCAGCGAAGCTGAACAAATGAAGCGACCACTAAGTCACCACCAAAGGCCCAGACCAGACCCGAGCAGAGCAGACCAGACCAGACCAGAGCAAACACCATCATAACCAGCGACAGACTCAGACTCAGTCGAGATCCAGCTGACCCGCATTTAAAGTTGCGCAATACGTTTTCTGGTGCCATAAATTTTTGACCCTGTGCAAACGAACCTGTTTTGTTCCATCCTTGTTGCGTTGTCTCTGTGCAGTGCAATCAGATTCAGATCTAATCAGAGCATTTCATAGCGGGATGCGGCCCGGTTCCAATTGCGCTCAGTCCAACTGTGCTGCGGATATGATGAAAACTACCCTTTAATAAACTACATCGCTGTGTAGTTGTCTTGGGCAATGCACATACAAAAACACAACACAAACATCTGTGCAATTTCGCCTTGCGCAATAGCAACAGGATCGGGGCAGCCCACACCCTCAACGTTTAAAAAGTGTTTAGTTTATGGTCCATTGATGGCTTTGTTAACTTGCCGAACGGCTCGCGCCGTGTCCTCATGAATCTCAATACTGGATTCGAATATACAATTCACAATTCTCAATTGCAACCCTGCGCACCTTACGTTTTTCGACATTTTCGATCTGTCCGGGGCGGTACTGAATGAGGGCTGTGTTCCTCGACTCAAAATTGAGCTGGGGTCTGCCAGTCTGCCTTTAATTATGCTCGAAACCACAAAATGCTGTTAGTGCAGCATTTTGTTTTCTTTTTTTCTCTTTCGTTTCCAATTCGAAAATGCTGACATATGCGTGGTAAAATGTGCGACGCCGCGGGTTTTCCTTGTACTCCAAACCTCCTGCTCAGAGCCTGGTTAGTGGGCCAGGGACTTGGTGTTCCCGTGGGTGCCTTTCGCTCTTTGACTCTCTGATTGGAACTGGTGCATTGATAAGCAGCGCAACCCAACTCGACAGCCTGACAAGTGAGTTGTACATCTAATGTGGCATCAACATATGCTGAGTTTTGTACCAGCCCTCGTCTCAGCTCTAAGCGACCGTGCATCTATCAGTTGCGG
The DNA here is from genome assembly GCA_035042345.1 of Drosophila fungiperda. Classification (NCBI taxonomy): domain Eukaryota; kingdom Metazoa; phylum Arthropoda; class Insecta; order Diptera; family Drosophilidae; genus Drosophila; species Drosophila fungiperda. The sequence goes on from JAWNLM010000021.1 coordinate 2,452,227, forward strand.
TTGCATCTGACTAGGCCTTGTATTCCAATCTATTCCATTTCATTGAGATCTATTTGGTTCCATTTGAAATTGACTTCATTTTAGATTGGCATCTGCGCTTTGCAGCCTCATAAAATTAGGGTCTTAGTCTCCAACAGAAAAAATAAATCTACTTCGTGGGTTATTCTAATTTACTATGGGATTGAGAAATATATCTGTGGCAACGTGTTTTCTTATTTTAATGCCAACATTTCGAAGGTAACGCTACTCACAAATAATAAAGTCAACGAAGTGCGTTATTAATTTATTAAGTATAAATAAACCAATTAAGTAATCCCATTTTCCAATTCGATTAAATTTCTGGCAAAAAAATATAAAAAGCAAGAACGGTTGATTTAAGCCCTCCAAAGATTATATTACACATGATCTGCTGACATTTAAGCTATAGTACACAAAATAATATTTTATAATACGTCATGTAAGTAAAACTTCAATCCTCAAAATCGGCATAGGTTACAAATCTTCCGTCTTTTTGATAGCTTTGTGTGAAACTACAACTCAAAGTTATTTCAGCAACTTTATAAAGCTAACAATATATAACATATAAAGCTAACAATATATCTATAACAATAGATATTAATGCTATTGATATTAATAGTTATTAGATATTAAGAGTTAGTTCGCATATGTAATTATAACTAATAATATTAATATTTATCTAATGTTTCGCAGACCAAATATGTAAACAATTAATTAAGATTAAAAGTTCTTTGCTGCTGCTGCAAAAATAACTTTAATATTCATGTTTAAATATTTAAATGAAATATTATATTTTTAAAATATTTAGTTTTTATCAAATTCAAGTTAATTTCTTATGTGTTTCTTATGTGTATTATTATCTTTATTATTTATAGTATATCATATTTCCAACAGTCATAGACCACAGTAAAAGCCAATCTGTAAAATGGTTCTTTACGAACTTCGCTCACATTTAATAAAAATTATGATTTCCTTTATTCTCCCCGTCGAATTTTCGTATCATTAGTTTTGTGTTGCAATTGGTTTTACCTTCATTTTACAAATTTCTTTCATTTGTTTTTCTTTTCATTTTTTATGGTAGAAGGCATTATCATATGTAATGACTTCGTTTGCTGCTGATTTGGTTTGGCATTTGGCGCACAAGTTCAAACACCTTGAACAAATATTTTACTTTATGGGGACTTGCCTCGATTTGCTGCAGCTCTCGTTTGCTGTTGATTTGTGAAAATCGAATCTTGAATTAATCATGCGGAATAAATTTACTCTACGTTTGCCAGAAAGTGTGTGCAAATTGCAGACATAGAAAGATAAATAGAGAGATATAAATTGAAGGAAATGTGAAAACACATTTCTATCAATATTTCCAATTTATCGTTTTTTTCCTTTCTTTCTTTATCAATCTATTAATTGAATTAAAATATCAATTCAATTCACATTTGCTGCCCCAACCGTATAAATAATATTCTATTTAATTCCAATTCGAATTCCAAATCGATTGCGAAAACAGCCAAATTTATGACAGCTCTCAAAGATTTACGTTCGTGGCTTTAGGCTTTGGAGTTCAATAACTTTTACGGGGTGGATTAAAGCATAATTCCATTGTCATGGTAATTTATGAGCTTAGTTCGCCATTGTTGCCATAATCCACATATATAGTTTGGCTTTTGTTAGTGTTGCCAACGCTGCGCATTTGCAGATTCTTGCAACATTAGCGCAGAATTAGCAATTCACTTATGGCATCCATTAGGGACAAGGATTCGCCCATATGTGTCACCAGTCAGCAATATGAAGAATATCAGACAATGCTCTCGATATGAGCTGCAAATGGACTTTCGCAATTACAGCAAATGTTTGGCGTATCATTTGCAAATTCCCTTTAAACTGGGTCACCATTTAAATGAAGTGTTAAATGCTATTTGAACACTCCCCCTCCCTCTACCCCCGGTTGGGGGTTGTTTGGCGGTATATCACATATGCGCATATATTTTATAGTTCCAAAGTTTCAAATGTTTGCCTCAAGGGGTGTGTTGGATTTGTTGTTGTGTTGGCTCTTGTGGTTATTTGGCAGTTAAGACGTGGCCTTGTTATTGAAATCTTATTAAATTTGAATTTTATGCTATTTGCTACCCATTATTAAATGAGTTCGCTTTACTTAGGGACTCACTTGCGATCACAGCTTTGGCAATAGTTGATTAATTTGAATAGACGCGTTTTACTTTTATGAGTTTAACAACTGTTATTATGAACATCAAATTAAATTGCAATTTTGTATGATAATTGTAATACTAAAAAATAATAATTTTAAATTAAAAATTTATTGTTTATAATAACGATACTGAATAAAATAAATATTAGCTAATATTGTAACTAAACAATAAAATTGCAAAAACAGCTAAAATTGAGATGCGGAATAAATCTTTACCAGATCAAAAAGTTTTTATAGTCTTAACTTCTTCCTGGTGAAAAGTATTTATTATTCTAATATCAAAGTTGTCAAATTATTATTAATTAGTATATTTTAATGATTATTTTTCCGATTTATTTAACTAACATCATCATGCATCGATTAATTACCAACACTTTGACACTGTGTCCAAATTGAAAAGCATACTAGCATAACTAATGACCATGCCCATTCCTGATTATGGCCATAATCAGATTGTGTGATTTAAGCCATGTTGTATGCCAATAACAAACACTCAATAACATATCGCATATATTTGCGCAAGTGGTCCGAGCTGTGCAACCACCAACTCTATTCTAATAAGCAATCCGGAAACAAGTGGATTAAGGGGGTATGCATAAATATATATACTGCCAGAAAGGGGGGACTGTTGCCACATTCGCATAATCCTGAGCAACGCCTGTCACGCTGCCTTGGCTTTTGCGTTTTGCATTTGTTTTTATGATCATTGTGAAGATGTCGCGGCTATCAAACTTCCCTGTTCCCTTTGCCTTTTACTTGATTTCCCCTTCTACTGCCTAATAAGTGAAATGTGTTTTTCGGCCAGTCCCTGTGCTAAACATTGAATATTGGTCAGGGTTGTACCACCCACTCCCACACCTACACCCGCACCCACCCCTTGTGCCTTACACTCGACTACATTTGTCAACACGCAGTTTCAACAGTTGTTGCCGATTATCATTTTGACACTCGCCTCTCATTTCTCATTTCTCATCTCTCATTTTCTATTTATTGTTTCCCTTTTCTCGCACTTATCCTTTGTCTTTTCGCTATGCTGTTTTTGTTTATACTCTTTGCAGTGTGGATTTATACTTTGTTGTGCAAGGTGAATGTATTCTGGGTCAACATTAAATGCTTAACGGGAATTATTGTTTTGTTTTGAAAATATATTGACTAATATTTATTTGTATACAATTATTTGATGATTGCCGAAAATGCCTGTGTAGTTGAGACCGAATCACTAAATCATAATTTGAAATGATATATGCAGACACCATTAATACTCTTTTAAAGAAATCCCAAAACGGCTCACATTCACTCAAATGATCAGTTATTTTATGGACATCCGTTTTTTTTACTAGTAATTCTTAGCTAAACTCACCAATTATTATATTAATACTGATCCTGAAACTTAGGCAACAATTGAGTATGTATCAAAAACATGCAAATAAATTTGACAACATTTTTCAGGAATAACTCGTCATTTGTTTTTTCTTGTACCTGCAAGGGTATTTAATATTCGATCACTCTGAGTTAACAGTCATTTCTTCTTACTCTTATTCAACTTCCCTTGACTGCGTTTTGCGTTGTGATTTATGAATTTTTAAGCGTTTCGCTTATTGTTTTTGCTTACAGCAGTATCTAAGTATCTGCCAGATACAAATGCAAACCCTTCCTGCAACTTCTGCCACGCGTAATTTGTTGATTTATTGTGCATTCTCCTTTCATATCAATTTTAAGTTTAGTTGCAGCCCCAAACCTGTTATCTGTTGCATAATTCGTTCGCCTACGGTTGGTGTTCATCATCATCATCATCATTATTATCATCATTATTATTATCATTATTATTATGTATTATGTTTAGGCATTCTTGTTATTGTTATTGTTGTTGTTGTTATCTATTCTCGTTTGTCATGCTCTGTGCACGTCTGCTTAAGTTTTTGCACGCTTCGACGCCTAAACTTCCTTGGCGTTGTACCGTCCCTCCCCCACCTCTTTCCTCTTGCCCCACTGGCACCCACTTCTGCTTGCGTTGTGTAAATTGAATTGAAAACGTGCTGAAGCGTTAAATGCTCAGTGTCAACTGTTGCCAATCCTGACTGACTGTCCCCTCATCCGTCTGTCCGCCTGTCCGTCTGTCCGCCAGTCCTTGCCCTGTCGACATATGAGAATTTGTAACCTCAGCACAAGCTGGTCTAACTTGCAACTGGACTCACAAAGGGGGTATCAAAAGGGGGGGCATATTTAAGCTTCTCTCCAAACTCACAAGTGGCCGAGCGTAATTAATTCCAAATTGCATTTACTCAGCGTTTCTACTTACTTCAGAAACTGACCTGCTGCATAACACTTATTTAACATTTATATCACGTTTCATTGTTTATCCAACAAACATTTGTACAAAATCTGTTTGCACCTAAAAACTTTGTCCACTTTCTGTTTAAGTTTGTTTGTCTCCTTACGTTTCGCTTACGTTACTTACCTTTTTATGTTACGTTAGACTATGCTCACAACAGATGACGCTGCTAGTTAACACCATCTAGTGGCGAACTTTTTGTGCTTCAAAAACGAAGCAGAATGCTGCCCCGCTCTCTATCGGTATAAAATTTTGTAGTTATCTTGAACGCATCAATAGATGGCGCTGTCGACATGTCGACATCCTTCGGCAAGCAACTGAAACAAAAGTAACGCAATTTCAAATGTCAAATATAATTTCAATAAAAAGCGCTAAATAAATACATTTATTAATTGATTTGCATTTATATTCATTGAATTCAATTTATTAAAAATGTCTTACATATATATTTATAATCTGTTTAATTCATAATTAGCTTTTTTAATACTGCTCGTACTTATCTGTTGGCTATTTGCCTTTAATAATAATAAATGTAAATTTGTCCAAATGCGAATTTATTTTTCGTGCTTTTGGTGGATGATTTTTAGCCTGTAAAGTGGGCATGCAAGCAGTAAGTAGTGAAAGAGTTGGAATAAGGGGAATTGGACTGGGACTGGGACTGGGATAGGGACAAGGCGACAGGAAACAAATAGACAAAATGCAAACTTTATTTTTAGTAGTTTTTGGCGCCACAATTCCTGAAACGCGACGCCATTTATCCCAGCTGCAGATAAATATTCAGTGATTTTTCGCTTGGCTTTGTATGCTGTTTATATATGTATGTGTGTGTGTATAGGTTTTGTGCTTTGGTTTGGGCCAAGTGGCTTTTTGGATAAATGGAAATGTCTTGGCAAAATATTTGCAGCCGCTTCAATAGAGAAAATTTGCGTATTTATGAAAAGAAACGGATTGCAACTGTCTGCGCATGTTTTTTTTTCTTTTTTCATTTTTCGGGTAAATGCCTGGAGATGTGACACTGCGCAGCAGCTCCCCACTTTTGTCTCCAAGTCCACATTTATCTTTTAGTTTGCCTGAAATTGAATTTGTAGCGCAGTTTGTGGCGCAATTAAAGCGGCCACATTACGACCAATTTCCCGGCCGCTGTCCTCAAAATGCAGTAAATATGCCTGGCGAGCAGCCAGCGAGTCGACTCTGTCTGCATTGGCGATGTCCTGCGATGTCCTGCGATGTCCTGCGATGTCCTGCAATGTCCTGCAAGCATTATTATTGAAGGAAATGCTGTCCTGTCAACGGCTGGCCAAATTGATTGCATTCTCCGCTGCTGCCACAAAATGTCCTTTCAACGCCACTTGTGTGGGCGGCAACTCCTCGTCTCTCGTGGCAGCTCCTTCAGCTCCTTCCCAACACTCCTTCCAGTTTGCAGTTTACTGTTTCGAGTTCACTGACTTGCATAACTTCGCCAAGTTGAGCTGGTTGCGTCATCACAGAGATTACATAATCGAAATCCTTGTCGACTTCATTTGTATGATAATTTCATCATGTTTGATGATTTCTCAATAAGATGTAAATTATTTAATTTGATTTATGGTCTTTCTTCTCGCTGCATATATATAAAATGCATACAATTGATATGAGAATATAATAAATATCTTAAAAGCTTGAGCTTTGATTTATTTATTAATTATTTAAAATGAAATTGATTATTATTAAATTTAAATTGATGACTTAATGTCCCAAATGATGGTAATTTTGCTCTTTAATTAGAGGTGATTAGATGCAGTAAGAAAACGGAAATTTGGTTTAAGCAATTGTTAAACTATAATCATAAAAATTCACTCAAAAAACAAAGTCTTATCATATTTTAACTTGATTCAAGGACTTAGTTTTAAGAAGAAAAATTAAATTGGTGTCAATTCTAATATTCCTTTGAAGAAACCAACTTTGTTTCTGGATATGTACAAATCTTTAAGATAATTCCAGCTCTTCAACAGTCAAACCCAGATAGAGAGAGTATCTGGCAGATACTCAAGATATATTCCCCCATTCCAAAGATCACTTGAACAACTGCCAATTGTTTCTTGACCCATTTTTTTGTAAAGACTGTAAAAATATGAAACTGCTTTAAGGATTGCCGAGTATAATAATTTGAATCTGAGTAGTTTCAACTACGAATTAAGAAGTCGTAGTTGAGTCTAAGTCGAAGTCGGAGTCGGAGTTGGAGTCTGAGGAGAGGCTTTGCATAAGCGTTGGCATTCTCATGCTCACATCAAGTGGGCGTGTCTTGGAAGGGGGGGGCGCCCATAAACAAGCACTCCGAGTCGAGTTCCCGGTAACGATCCGAGGCTAATCGTCAGTCAGCCTCTGTTGGCCAGTTAGCCACTTGAAGTAGCCGCTGCTGCTGATGTTGCTGCTGCTGCTGCTGCTGCTGCTGCTGCTGCTGGGGATGCCAAAACAAAGTCAGAGGTTAAGCACGTGCGTTCCATCCGCAGCGGCCCACAGGTTGAAGTTGTTGGTCCATCGTCTAGCTGTGGTGGAGGCTTGGTGGATTGGTGGCTCTGCTGGATTATTGTGGTTGCCGCCTCTCGCTTGCTTTTTTACGAGCTGCGCCACTCGTTTGTCTCAGCGCCCGCTTTGGGCCAATTATAACCTTGGCCTGCTGCCGCCATATCTCACATTTTCTGTCTTGTTTTTTTTTTTTTGGTTTTTGTTGTTGTTTTGGTTTTTTCTTCTCTCTACTCTGTCTTTAGTACGTGGTCGGCAAATGATGAAGATGATCATTTTGAAGTCACTCTGCAGTTGCGAGTGTTGCGATTTTGGTTCGGTAAGGGGCATAAGGGGTACGTGGTAAAAGGGGCGGGGAGGGTGGTATGGGGTTCGGAGTTCGAGTTTGAGTTTCAGAGTGGCCTTTTGCCTGGCGCTTGGCAAAATTTATAAACGCACTGTGCGAACACCTCGCCACACGTTGGGGCGTCTCTGTCTGGTCTCTGTGTTCGTTTTGGCCAACTCAACGACCTGGTAATTTATGATTAATGTTACGTAGTCCGAGACGACTGCAGAGTTGGGCTCAAAACGATGTTGTTTTGGAAAAATCGGCGCGTACCATTTTTGGCAACCCTCCCGTTGTGTTTCATATTGCAGTTTTTTTCCTTTCGTTTTTTGTTATTTTTGTTTTTGTTGTCTCTCTTTCATTTCGGCATGCCAGCGGGAAGAAATGCAGAAAGTGGAGTGGGTGGAGAGGAGAGGACGATTGGAGGCGGAGGAGGGTTAATGGGAGATCTTGTCAACGCTTCGCTGAGCATGAGTTAGCCTTTTGGCAACTGTTTTCAGCATGCTGCTTTTCGATTTTTTGTCAGTTTGGTTTCCCTTTTTTTTTTTTTTGTGAATACCCTGTTTTTGCTGAAGATATTAAGAGCAAGGCTATTTTAAGGTGATTAAATTTTAAGAGAATTTTAATATACAATAATAATAATTTTTAATTTTAAGGGAATGTAATTAAGAGATAGAAGGTGGGTTCTCCGAGTATTTAGAGTATACACATATGAATTTAAATACCAATTCCAGTTTTAGTTTCTATATAACTAGACACATTCTTTATTCTTATTTTGCTTTCTTTTATTCAATAATTTACTTGGATTTTAATGGACTTTACTTTAGTAATTTAACTTTAAACAGTGAAGTTAGCTTGTTAGATTTCAACTAAGGATCTGCACATTTGTTGATGTTCTCAATACAGAAATCATTAGAGAGAAAATGTAAAGATTTCCAGCTTGTAGTTTGAAATAGATTTGAAATAGACCCATACATATTCCAGCAACTCATTGTGTGTGCGTGTGTAGGGTATCTAAAAGTCGACTAAGGTGCACAAGAGCTTTAATTTTTTTTTGGCCACTTTGATGCACTTCCTGGCGGCGCAGGGCTTAATTAAAGAGCTCGATTGTGGCGCTCATTTGACTGCGATGCGGGTCCGCTTCCTGGAAATCAAAAAAAATAAAAAATAAAAGATATAAAGCAAACTTGCTAAATATTTCAGTTAACGCTTTGGTGGTCTTGGCCTATAATTTGGCCGACGATTGCAATCGGGGCGCTTGGGATAGGCAACTGGCGATCGTGCCGGCAAAAGCTATCACAAGACCAGCTGTATAAACAAGTCCCAACTTGAGCTGCCCTCTCAATCATAAATGAATCACGCGCAAATTATATGGCCATATCCAATGTGGCAGAGACCAGCAGCTATTGGGTGTCAGGGAGTGAGGGCAGCAGCAGCAGCTGGGATCAGTCAAGCAGTCAGGCAGTCAGGCAGCCAGGACACGCATCAGGCAACGGGAATTGCTGGCGCTGCTTAATAAACAATCATCAGCAGCAACTTGAAAGTGATGAAGGAGGTTGCATCAACAATCAACAACGAACAACATCACCAACGCCGCCTTCGTCATCGTGTTGCATGTCCATGTGATAATGATGATTTCACAACCAATTAAGCGTTGAAAGCCAAACACCGCCAGCCAGAAATTTGAGGTTAATCCTTTAGCATGCTGCAATTTTCGGGGGCCCCCACTTTGGAACGTGAGCAGAAGGCGGCAACAACAATCTCAACAGCAACAACACCAACAACAACAAAAACAGCAACAACAACAACAACAGCAGCGACGGCAATGAAGATCTGAGATCTCCGATCTCTGCTGATGGCGTTGATGCAGGCGGCTTCAATCAGCGCGCTCCGGTCACACACTTGGCGGCGTCTGTCGGCTAAGTGGAGTGTTGCTGTTGTTGTTGCTGTTGTTGCTGTTGTTGTTGCTGTTGCTGATGTTGTTTAAGTTGAAGTTGTCGGGTCGGCAAACGCCACGGGAAATTATGGTGGCCAAACTTCCCAGACCGCAACTAATTTAACCAAAGTGCGAATTGGAGGAGTCGCAATTCGGAGTCAAACTCGAGACTCTGACTCGGAGGCAGAGCCAGAGCCAGAGTCAAAGCCAGATTCACAGTCAGAGGCAGAGGCAGAGTTACTGCGATCCGAAAGCGAATCGAAATGAATGAGGTGGAGGCACTGGCAGAGACAAACCGAAAACAGACCGCAACAAAGCTGCCGATGACGCTTGTTAGGGACGAGCAGGGACTACACTCAGAAAAACATACACCTACATAATGATGTGTAAAGAGTGCTACAATTTGAAAAAGGTTCATAATTCTAGAAGACATTATTTATAATATATCTGGTAGATTCTGCTGATTCAGAGTTGTACGGAAATTAAGATAGAAAGTGAAAAGAATTTCTAGAAATGTCTGCTTACATATACAAATAATTGTAAATATTTATAAAATATGCATATATAAAAATAATATGAAAAATTTAAAAAAATACTTTAAATAATAAAATAAGGACAACATATAAATATTTGTAAATATTTATAAAATATGGATATATAAAAATATAATGAAAAATTTGAACATATAATTTAAATAATAAAATAAGGACAAAAAGTTAAGATTACATGTTCTTTTTTAATATTTGTAAATTTTCTAAATTGAAACAGATATATATTTTTTTTAAGTGTAAACACGCAGGGATAGGGATAGAAAACAGGGACTGCGAATGCAACTGAGAATTATGAGAGCTGCGAATTTGTGAAGCGTGATGTGCGCAAAGGCGACTCAAAATGAGAAAGAAAGATAAAAGCGAGGGGAGTAGTGCTGCCAAGCGGAGCTTTACTGTAACTGCAACACGCGATCTACACGTCGCGGAATCAACTCATAAATATGAATACCCACAAACATATATATATATATATATAATGCATATATGTGTATTATCATAGATGAACTGCAGATTTTATGTTTGTTCTGTGTGCCTTTTTGGCGTTTTCGTGTGGCACCTGTCGTCGTCTGCCTTTGCTGTGCGTCCCTCCGTCCCTCCGTTCCTCCGTCCCCCCAGTCTCTCGGTCTATCGGTCTGTCTGGCCGGCTGGCCGGCTGGCTGATCATCATCAAAATGAACCAACTGGCAGCAGTTGCCTTAACAGATTTGTGCAATTAGCCAAGCCAGCACCCAAGCCGCTCCAAAGGGAGTACTTCACAACTATATCTTCTGCTCGAATCCATTGTGGACTTTCGATTCACGACTTCTTCTACTGCCCTGCAGTCCCATTACAGTCATCATAAGTATGTCTGTCTGTCTGACTGTCTGTCTGTCTGTCTGTCTCTGCTTTGTAAGTGCCAGAAGCAGTCGAGCATAGTGCTATAAAGATATTCTCTGCTGATTGCAGGCCAAGCAGCTATATAAATGGAACAGAATTTGACGCCCTACGTATTCATCAGATAATGTAAATAACTCCAAACTGAGACACCGACAAAATCCACGACAATTATAAAAATTATGACTGAGCAAACAAATTAATTCAGTACGTGTAAAATTAATATATATGCCCCAACTATATGCAACATGCCATAATAAAGACACCCGAGCATTATAATTAATATTTTTGTTAATTGAGCTTCATTAAATGTGCTAAAAATGATAAAGATCAAATGTAAAGTTGGATAGCTATGATAAGAGAAAGCATTGCAAAAATAAAGCGCAGAAGTTGGAGTTAATAGCTTAAGTTTTTTTTTTAAAGTTAAATAAAATAAAATGTGCACTGCAATGAATTTAATTTATAATTCATTTATGCGACTTTTTGTAATAAATGCATAACTTATTTATTTGAGAATAAATCCATTCAATGCATTCCAGAAGACATAAGAAAATCTAAAATTAACGAACCGTAAAATTAGATTACTTGATGTGTACATGCATATGTATATATATATATATATATATGAAAAAGATATATATATATATATATATATTTCCTTACTTTCGCAATCTTTTTCACTTTCATGAGCAGCATCGAGACGCTAAGCTGTGGGAACTGAGTTCACTTCTGTATTTCACAGGGCCCCCAATCCTTTCCTATAGCTGTGTGTGTATTTTTGTGCCGCACTTATGCACAATTATGGCTTTATTGTCTAAACTTGGGCACATCTATTTAAAGCCATCTCTGGCGGCTCCACTTGGACTCACCATTGCCAGTAGCAGCAGCAGTAGCAGTTGCAGCCGCAGCAACTGTTGCCGCCGACGACGACAACAACATAGAGTCAAGCGTTGCATTTTCGGCTTGGCTTTCATTGCGCCGCCGTAGCGGATCCACCTAGACCCCCTTAGCCCCCCACGTCTCGTTGGCTCTACACACAGTATTTGTGCCGCGCATTCGTCTCTGTTTTCATTGTTTCGTTGGCGGCCCTTCGTCATCGTCAAGAGACTTAGTTCCACAACAGCAGCAGCAGCAGCAGCCAAAGCCAGACAACGTCTGCGACTACCAATTCCAATTGCAGTTGGCCAAGTTCGAGTTCGACTTGAAGTCCCACTCCGAGACTCAGTCGTATTCGCAGTCCGAGCTGACGACGAATTAACTTGTTTTGGTATAAACGGCGGCTATTTTGTAAGTTCATAAAGGATAAATTGCCAATTTTGGGATTTGAACTGGCGAATGTTTTGCGTGTCTGTCTCCCCACCCCTCCCCCTCTCTCTCGCTCTCGCTCCAACTTCAACTCCATCTTTCATCTACCACTTACCATTTAGCGATTGAGGAGCTTCACTCTTCAACCCTCAGCTCTTAGTCTGCTGCCGTCGGTGCTATATTGAGTTTTCAATCTTTTGTTGACTTGATGTGGCCACCGATCGACTGCAGTTCATCTCCATTTCCTCTCTGTCCTGCCCTCTCTTTGGCTGTCTGCGTCTTTAGGGAAAACTGGCAGTCAACCTTGAGTTGCTTATTTAAGGCAGTTCGTCAATTTCTGCCCGTTGCCCGTTGCCCGTTGCCCGCTGCTCGCTGCTCGTCTCTGGCCAGATACAATGCCCATTTGCCATGCCAAAATGCTAGCCACTGTGGCGGGGCAACTTGGCTCGTACTGGCCTGCCCCTCTCCCTCTTCCAGTGCTCCTTATTACTGCTCCTTGCTTCGGCGGCATCAGCTCAAAATGAAACAAAACCAATTAAAAATGTTTCGTTGCACCCAAAAACGAAGATGCGGCTGCTGCGCTGGTGGGCATTCACTGACCACAAAGCGCCACTGGGTGTGTTGTTTATACCCTCTACCCATTCCACATAGCAACAACGGGTATCTGGCATTTGTAGAAACGAATGTCACACTTTTCCGATATCCAACGTTCAAATTAGTCAAAGTGTACTTTTTTTCGATGGTATTAAGTTTTTTGTTACAATAAATTCGCAGTCAAATTAAGATCTCTGTCTAAGATGAAGAACATAAAAATCCTAAGCGGCTTCCCTATAAGAAAGTGCCAGAATCAGCATCAATACTAAACTCTGAGACATTAAGGAGCTAGACAGATGGCATATAGAATTTTGAGGACCATGCTCAGATAATATAAGTATTTAGTCGATAACTTATAGAAAAACTATAATAAAAATAGTATTCATTTAAAAGCAATAAAAGTTAGAGGTTCTGAATTGAATATGTATGTTGTCACCTTCATTAATATTAAATTACATTTCAAAATATAAAACAAATAAATAAATATTTTCAAATTGACTTAGAAATTGATTTATGGTTTATGTCTACAAATAAATAACTATCTTTGTGTTTTTACTGAGTATCTGCTATTTGGGCAACCTCGACTAGAGCACCCTCAGTTGTTATTGTTATTGTTGACTGTTGCCTGTTGGCTGTTGCCCTGTTGATTGTCTTCGAGATATGCAAGCGCAGGCGCAACGCCGGCGCACAGCCTCCACGGTGGCAAGTTAACAAAAAGCGACAACAACAACCACGCAGCAGCATCAGCATTTTTTGGTCGCAGCTACACACACATATAGAAAGAGAGAGAGAGGGAGAGAGAGAGAGAGAGAGTGAAAGAGAGAGGGAGTTACATACATTCTTCTGGGTCTCAGGTCTTCATTTTTAATGAAATTCTTAACAAGGCGCACAAAATGCAATGCGACGCTAGCAGCGACGTCGGCCCCAGCAGCAGCAGCAGCAGCAGCGGCAGGTTCAGCAGCAGCCACTAACTAACCAAATCGCAGTCACAACTTGCAGCAAAAGTTAAGTGAAGTGCTCTGCTCGCCCGCCCGCCCATTTAGGGGCTGGGATGGCTGCGACGGCAACAGCAACAGCAACGGCAACGGCGACCGCACACCACGTTTTGGCCAACAGCCGAAGAAGCCGCTCATTGGAATTCATTAAAAATGCAAGAGTGTGTTTGTGTGTGTGCGAGTGTGCGCGTGTGTGTGTGTATTGCCTGAGAGTCACTGCTGGCAGGCTGACCAAAAAGCCGGTTGAAAATCCAGCAACAACTCCACCGACACAAAAATGAAAAGGAAAAAAAAAACACACACAACACCAACAAATACTTATAAAACAAAACATAAAAATAAAAAAAAAAAACATTGTGCATGGAATGAGAGCAGCTCGAAAAATTTGCGAAATTAGTTCACAAGCCGACAACGGGTGGGGCAAGGGTGGAAGGGGAGCAAGGCAGATGTGGCCCAAAGCATACCAGCGCCACTTTAATTTAGTCATCAGGTGATTTTTCGCGAGCTTCAAGTGAAATCTTCAACGTGACGCTGGAGATTGTTATGCTATGCGATCTGGAGACCACAGACCACAGTCCACAGACCTCAGACCAGAGACCAGAGGACCACAGGCGACAGGCGACAGCGATGGGCCCAGGACTGGAGCATTTTGCTGGCCAGTGAACAGTAGCTTGGTGTGTGGGCAATTGGCTTGATTTGCTTGCCTTTTCCCTTTTTTTTTTTTTTGCTTTTTGCTGTTTAATTTGTTTTTTTTTTTTCATTGGCATTTTGAGAAACTGAAATAATATTGTATCTGAAGCAAAGATACTAAGCATGTACGGGAAGAGTTTTTAAAAAAAATACTTACGCCCAGAGTTTAAAATATTATGAATATGAATATATATTATATAGATAGAATTTACATTGAATATATATATATATATATTATATATACACATTGAATATATCTTATCATTTAGAATTTACCTTCATCGTCATATAATCATTTATTCGTTTTCTATCGTTTTCACAAACTTCTATAAATTTCAATAGATAGAAAAAAATATTTAGTAATTAAAAACAAGCGTTTTTGAAAATAAAACATATTTGTACAACCAAGTTCAGAAATACATCACAAATGGACAGTCTTTAAGATATTAATATTGTAAGTAAAATCAAATTTCCAATAGATTTAAATTTTATTTGAAGAATGCTTGGAAATTGAGCTTCTTCGTGTGATTAAGCTGGTTCTCTATGGAGCTTTAAAGAAGTGCACATTCCAGTGATCGTAACAGTATCTAGAGATAAATTCCTTGGACTAGAGTTGATTAGGTTGAGCCATAAAAATTGCAGAATTTTTTATTTGTTTTTTTTTTGTCGCTACGCATTGCAGCAATTGATATAATTTGCTGACACTTGAGGATCAGACAGTCAAACGTTTCTCAGCGGTGACATTTCTCAACCTCGATCCGCACAAGAAGTAGCGAGTGGGGGGTGGTGGGGTGAAGGGGAGCTGAATTGAATGCGCGGACGCCGCGCAGTCTACAGCAATCATAACAACAACAGCAACAAGAACAACAACAACAGCTGCATATTGCATTGAAGGCTGTCTGGTTTGGGGCAGCCTTTGCTGGCAAGTGGCAAGCTTATCAGCAAATGCAACAGAAGCAGCAAGCAGCAACAGCAGCAGCAACAGCAACAGCAGCAGCAACAGCAGCAGCATCAGCAGACAGCAAAGATATTTAGAAGTGAGCAAAGACGACGCTTCCAGGCTGTATCCCAGTCTGCTGGCTGTCAACTTGACTAAGCACTGGGGCTAGTCTGTTGGAGCTGTTACCTGCTGGTCATGTCATGGCTGGCAACGTTGAAATATTTGACCATAACAAGTTATTTACTATGACGATGACGATGGCAATTGCGATGGCTGGTAGGGAGTAGCAGTTAATGGAACTGCAACTGCAACATCTCAAGGACGGCCAGCCTGCCCGCATTCCGCAAGTGTGGAAATGAGAAAAGTTCGTTGCAAATTGTGAGCTATTTGGTTTAGGAAGTGTGCGACAAAAACTGGTAACCAGCGGCAATAACAACATTAGCCACAGCAGCAGCAGCAGCAATATGTTGCTGCAACATGATGCAAACAAATTTCAATAAGCCAGGTTGTTAGCGGCGGTCATGCAACTTGTCGTTAGCAGCAGCAGCAACTGCAACAGGAACATCATTACGAGCTACGTTTAATGACAAGATCAAGCGCAGATCAACTTGCCCACAGCCGCCAAGTTTGTGTGTGTGTGTGTGTAGCAAATGTTGTTGATGCTGCTGCTCTTGCTGCTGTCTGATGATGATGAACGTAAAGTTGAAGAAAAAACCAGCTTCGGTGTGGCAGCAGCAAACACATCCCACCTGTTGTTGTTGTTGTTTTTGTGGCTATTGCTGCCGTGAGTAGTTCACAAGTCTAGTCGACCGCCATCGTCGTCGTCATCGTCTGCGTTTGTGTCGTCGCAGTGTCTGGGAAGTCAGTGTATAAGTTGCGCCTTAGTGGCAGTCATGGGAATTATTGTTTATTGGCTTTGGCCACGGTTAGCCACAACAGAAGCAACAACAACAACCAACAACAGCATCAGCAAACACAACAACAACAAACAAAAAAGAAAATAAAAGCATAAAAAATAATGCTGTAGTCGAGAGAGCTCGGCTATGAAATACCCTAAACACAAGTTTACAGTCGTCCACGCCTTAGATTTTAAATATATAAATATATATCTAGAAAAATTGAACTTGATGCTGAGTAATTTTGTATCTACTTATAAAAGGTCTCCCTTCGTGTCTCTTAGGCGATCTTTATGATGTTTTGGCAAAGTATATTTCCTCCGAATCATAAACGGAGAAAGTCATTGATCAATTGAATTAAATTTATTTACAAGATTTTATGACTGTTCCGAACATAGTAAATAGTCTCTAATGTGTGTATTATTTATATTATAATGTCAATTTTAATTCATTCTGCATTTTACATGCTTTTACAAAACTTTATTATACCCGCTAATGTCACATTTTGAATGGTATAAAAACAAAAGACTTCGCCTTAGTTTCGCCTCTGTTGGAGTAGATAAATATGAAAAGAAATGATATTCATACACAAAGGTTTGCCCCTAAAGCAAATGCCTATTAATAGCTAGATATATTACTTAGTTTACCCATAAATTTTAAACTACTTACTTCGTCTGCCTGTCCATTCTTGGACTTTGAAAGCGAGTAATTTGTTGATGCTTTTAAGTTTTTTGTTGTATTATTTTTGAAGTTCATTTTCGATGTGAAATCTTCACTGAACTGAGTTTTCTTTGAGGAATATAAAGTTTATGATTTGTGCTCTTCTTTTTATAGATATGTTATTTAAATACAATTAAGCTTACCCATTTTAAATGGTTTTGTTATTTTAATAATTGTATTAAGATTTAATAAAAATATGTTTCATTTGCAGTAAAATATAGTTTAATATTATTGGTTATTTATGCACAGAAAGAAGATAGTTTCATAATTTCTAGTCTTTAGGCTGCTTTCATTAACTCAACTTTGAAACAATTTCCATGTCTCGTCATAGAATCTGCTCTAGGTAATTTTTGGCATCTGCATTTTAATCAATTATTAAATAATTGCAAATTTGAAGATCTATTTTTAATAGATATTTAATAATACTAAAGCAGTTCTATAGTTCTTTGTGTTTCTTATGCCACAAATTAATGTAGATTTACTTAATTAAATTGAAGAGAATTGAGCTTATTCGACAACGACTGTCAGTCCGACTATTGCAGATCCCAAATGACAACCCTTGCGTGTCATTCTCCCCAAATGGCTCAGACAGCTGCGAAACGGCTAAAATGCAGTTAGCCGGGTACAAGAAGGCGGACGCGATATTCATTCAAATTATAAAGCGGCTTTTCGAGTGCTTAGTCGTAGCGTTATTCACATTAACATACACAAATAAACAGCAAGTTGCAAAGCTATCGATCAGTGCGGCTAATGGGCATGTGGCAGGTGCAGGTGCAGGAGGACGACCACAGGACGACTGCAGCTGCAAGAAAAACTTGTGCACTACGTGCTAAAAATAAAATAAAAAAAACAGACACAAATTTCAAGGGTTGCTTCCCAGATTGTGAGTCATCGACCATTGGCCAAAAAAAGAAAGGAGAAAAAAAACACAGAGAATTTGAGCCGAATCCAAGCCAACGTGGCTCGTGGTGTGGTCCGGCATCAGACATTTTTGCTGATAAAGCGGCTACCTTCATTAATTAGCCGCACACTCAGTCGAGGGGTCCATGGCAAAGATAGCCAGAAACAAACGTTGCTGCTTCTATTTTGTTGATTTTGTTGTTGTTGTTTTTTTGGTGGGTTGCTTGTTGTTTTTGGCACCTTGTTGCTCATTTGTTGCCAGGCTGGCGAGTGACATTCTGATTAAGAGCAAAGCACACGCCCCATAGCCTCAAGCAGGTGCTATAGATTGCTTCGCACACACACACACACACACACACACAAACACACACATACATTTACAGCACAGGTCCTGGCTGCTGCTGCGTCTGCTTTTGTGTGTGCAGCTGGCAGCTGTTATTCTGTTCCCTTTATTTCAGTGCCTTTCCCTTGGCATTGGCAGGATCAACGACTTAGCACGTGGCGCATGTGGCGTTCTCTACCTCCCTGGCTCCCTTCTCTCTCTCTCTCTCTCTGGACACAACAGCTCCAGTCAGTCAGTCAGCCAGGACTGCTGTGGCTCCTGCCAAAAAAAAATAAAGTAAAAATAAAAAGGTCACTCGGGAAGTGTGCCCGTTGCCTCAGTGTGTCCTCCATTGTGTTGCACAAATTGCGACAGCTGCTTCTTATTCCTATTCCCTATTCCTTTACCTTTACCTTTGGCTGTGCCTGTTTTGCTTTTGTTGCCTGCCTCGTCTTGAGTTCGTTTTTCTCTTCTCTTCTTTTTTTTTTTTTGATTTTGGTTTTTTGGTTGTCATTATTTATTATTGTTTGGCCTTTGTTGGATTTCGGCTCATTTGTGTTGTGCGTTTTTAATTTAATTACGATTACGAGACTACGATTTATGCATGGAAATTTTTTGAGACTGCCTAAGCAACCCCTCGCCAAGGGTTCACCCCTCGCCCCTCTCGCACATTCAACTCAATAATATTTGGACAGCACGCATAATGAATTGGGAGAAATGTTTCGATCGAGGGGTTGGAAAAGTGAAAAGTGAAAAATCGTTGCATTTGCCACTCAATAATTCACACGCAATCGCATTTGCCCGTAATTCAAGCAAAAATGTTGAATGCAGCATTTCCCTCCCTCCCCCGAATACTCGCTTATTTTCTGAATTGCTTATTGTGAGATGAGTTAATTGAGACATCATTTCATCAAATTATCGCATCGCATCGCATATCGCTTTCGGTGTGGCCCTCTCAACGCTACTTAAGATAATTCGCGTCGAGGGGCTTAGCGCCTCAATTGGACATTGTCGGGGCAATGTTTTCAGATACTTTATCGCCTCGACGCGTTAAAATGTTTCGCGCTTTTTATTGCGCTTAACGTGATTTCTGTTTTGTGTTCTCGGCCCGTTTTCTGTTTTTTGTTTGTCTTGCGTATAAATTGACAAACTTATGGCAAAACAGAGGATCTGCTGGAGGATGTCTACCCTACCTCAACCTCTGCAGCAAGTGATTGGGGCATGTGTGCGGCGTCTCTTATTGATTTTATAATTAAGCGTTGTCATTAAATTTTATGAGCTTGGCATGCAGAGAATAACTCGGAGACTAAGACAGACAAAGAGAAAGAGACAGATAGAGGGAGAGTGGCCAAAGTTGAGATGAGGGAGAGATCCTTACGTTGCGAGCTGCCTAATTGAGTTGTTTGAAACATTGTCGGCATAGTAAAGTAAAAACTATCAGCATAGTTTCTGGATCGTTAAGTTCGCCTCATTTTATAGTCAAACTTGCCCAGGAACAGGCCAGAGATAATGGCCGCAAAACTTCTGAGTCATTTGTGCCAATGATTTATACATAAATCATCTGCATAAATTTTAGCACAAGATTCGTCTGGAATTTCTTTTGTTTTGTTTCGCTACAAACTCGGATTTCGCTTTCAATTGGATTAGCTCGGACTTGAGTTCATCATGGGTTTCCGATGCTGTACTGCTTCAGTTTCTGTGTGATTGAATGTCCCAATGTCTGTCGATGTTGTCTTTTTGGGTGCCGGCTCGACTGTCTGAGCATTTTTCAAATTTCACTTGATCATTGTCGAGCTTAGCCGATAAATCTCCATCGGGCTGCGCTTTGGCGGCTCATTGTTTGCCCTCTCCCATATGTATATATATATATATATACATGTATATGTATATATATATATCCCCCTTCTCCTTTCGTCTGTCGGCTTAGTTCTTGGGCTCAATTAATATTGCCGTGCTGCATTAATTGCCGCATCATTCATTGGTAGCCAGTCGGCGATCGTCGGCCGTCAGTAGTAATGACTGCATACTGCCACATTGCCACACCCCTTTTCCCCCCACAAATACCCCTGTGCATCATTATTTCATCTGGCCAAAGATCAGCTGACAACTTTATCTAGCTGCTGTGTGTGTGGTGCTCGCTTCCGTTGCCGGAACACACACACACACAGCGGAGTACACAAGCATCGAATGATATTAAGGGAGAGGGCACAAAGCCGCTCGTCTGCATCTCAATCTCATTGTACTCGCTAATTGTCTAACTATGTGTGAGCGTCATAAGCCGACGACGTCTTCTTCGTCTTCGTCTTCGTTGCTGGCGCAATGAGTTTGGGTAAGAGAGTTGGCCCTGGGTTTGGTCTCTGACCGTTGACGACGCAGCAGGTCATTCTTCCTGTTTATCTCTCTCTGCGAACTGGCTTTTTCCTCACTCTTATTTCCCTATTTTCTACACTGCGCATAAAACATTAGCTAGTTGTGACTAGCAATTTGTGCAGAGCCTATTGAAAACTTTATATATAATCAAATAATTTATAGCTTGAATTGGGAAGAACTTAAAGAGAAAGTGCAGCAATTAATATTTGAAGTATTGTTTTTACAGTATTCAATTTAGCTAAGATTATTTAAAATTATGTACCCGTTATTTAAAAAATAAACTTTTGCAATATGTATTAAGTCATAAGCAATAACCAAGTTAATGCATAAATTTTTTTATTGGTAAAAAATTCGTTTTGTTTACTAAAAATGTAGCACTTTAGTCTATAAAATAAATCCCACTATGGAATGATAAATTGACATTTTACTCTTAAATTGACAAGTATGAAAAGTAGTTTATTATTTTCTCAGTGTATGGCTGCGTTTGCTCTGTGATATTTTCATGCCGCAACACGCACAATTTACCTCAATGCAAACGCAAACACAAACACAAAAACAAACACAAACAAAAGCAAAAAGTCAGCTGACTCATGGGCTGTCTGGAGCCTAGAAACCTGAGGCAACTGACAAGCGGAGAGAGAGACTGGGAAACTGGAAACGCTGGCACCATTTGGGCTCTGGGGCGGTACGTTTAATGACCGGAACGGATTTCACTACGCTTCAGCCGTCAGCCGTCAGCCGTTATCCTCGCGCACTCCTCGCACACAGCTTCCTGTGGTCTAAGGTCTAAGATCTTAGGCACAGTGGGAGCAAAACACAACGCACACACAACACACACACACATACAATTTACCCATATTTTTCTGTGTGTGCACTTAAAATCCTATTAGGCTCAATTATCCGCTGATATTGCGTACACGATCTGAGTTCTTTCATTCCTTTTTTCTTCTTCTTTTTTTCTCTTCCCATTTTTCATTCATTGAGTCTCAGTTTTGGCTACTTCCTTTCTTCTGCAGCTCGTCTGCTGTGTGTGTGTGTGGTTGTGTGTGTGTTCCTGGAATTAGTTGCTTGTTTGTTGTTGTTGTTCCTGTTTGTATTCAATTTGTCTCTGCGTGCCGTTTCGGTAGCCTAGGCACACACTGGTGTCCTGGCAGGACGCCCAGCAAGCTGCGTCTTTGTGCCGCACGCTTTGCCCCTGACATTGATTCATATTTAGTGTGTGCGAGTGTGTGTCTGTGTGTGTATCTGTGTGTGTGTTTATTTTGGGCATTTCTATTAGCCGCCTTGCAGACGCTAGACTGTTAGCTGTTAGCTGGAGGTGATGGTGATGGTGATGATGATGATCATAGTTCTATCTCTAGCTCTGGCTGCTTCCCACTTGTAGGTCAGGGTCACGGGCAGCTGTCTTTGGCTGCCTTTGCCGACGTGGATGTGGATGTGCGTGTCGTTTGTGTAAACGATCTGATTAACACCGTTTGTCGGTCATCAAGGGGTTAAGACTCGCTTGGCAGCTGCCCTGCTCTATGAGATGTTTAATTTTATTTATTGCTTGTCCACAGGCCGACCGGTGAAGGAATGCGAATGCGTATAAAAGTCGACTCTTAATCATTTGATGCCACTTCAAAAAGGGGCGCCTCTGCTGTGCTTCGGATTACCGTTAAATGAAATCACTTTTAATATTAGCATCGAATGCTTCGACGGCGCTACCCGAAAAAATAAAGTGTCGTGTTTCAAATGCTTCATAAAGACATCAACTAAATCAATAGCGACAACAGCACCCAAAGGAACGGAGCCACTGCCATCGCCACAGAGGAACACAGTGGAACAGCAATAACAACGCCAACAATGACAACAACAACAACAACGATAAGAAAACGATTCAATAGCACCACAGCCAACAGTTCTGCCGGTCATTGGAAAATTAATAAAATTAGTAATCAGCGCCTTAAATCAACAGAAATCAAGAGGTAGCCAAACGCAAGCGCCAGCGCATCACCCGAAACCACAGATTAGATAGCACCAGGAGGCTGCGTCGAGGCCGCAGTCGATGCTTCGACGATGCTGCTAATGAATTCTATTGCCACCGACTGCAGGAGGGGCAAAGGAAAAGATTAAGAGATTCCACCACTAACTCCAGCTCGGACTGGTTGCCGGCCTGTCTGCCCGGCTGCCTGACCACTGGGGCCGGCAACTTTTAATGACACAACAGCAACAACATGGCAGCATGGGTAAATGAAAATATGACCACACCGCATCTTAAATTGTCTTTCTGGCAAATATGCGAATTATTATTCTTTTTATAATTAGATGAAATTAGAATCTTAAATGGTCTTTCTGGCAAAAATACGAATTATTATAATTTTTATAATTAACTGAAATAAGATTCAAGATGCATTTTAAATTTTACTGAATTTTAAATGTCAAATTCCCAAAATATCTTATTATTCAATTCTTTTTACACTGTTTATTTAATAAATATATATTTAATATATATATGCATTAAACAACTAAAAGCTAAAGCTCTGATAGACATCAGCTCATATATTTTTATGGAACATAATTTAATCTATTATGACAGATACAACCCAAATCAAACGTACGATTTTTCAGATTTATGTATAACAAAAAAAAATGTTAAATCAGTGTAGTAAAGTTGCAGCTTAGAGTCGTATAAAAGTAAATATGCCTTTGTTGTTTGAGCGTATAATAGTTGTCCAGCGATTCTCAACTGCCCAAGGTCTCCAGAGGCGGGGGAAAAGTGAGCACTGGGAATTGGGAACTGGGAACTGGGAGCAGCGAGTTGCGGCAACCAATTGGCTCAGCTCACACTTGGCGCTGGCCATAGAGATCGCCAGCGTTAAATAAACTTGCCCCCGGCATCGTTGTGGCATCGTCGAATCATCGACTTTGCCTTGCCACTGCAGCGTTCTGTGTGTGTTCTCCCTGTATATGTGTGTATATGTATGTTTGCTCGTCATCATTATGAAACGAATTGATGCGCGATTATCGCTTCAGATTTTAGCGCCAGCTTTGGAGGATGATCAGCATGATTATGGCAGCTACCGCAGCGGGCGCAATTTGACATATTTTAATAATAAAAAAATATGTATCGAAGGGAAAAAGAAAACACAGATATTGTTTCTCACTTCTGGGTGGATGCTGCCGTGTTGTTGTGTTGCTGCAACACCACACCACACCACTGCACCACTCGCTCTGCTCGCGTCGTTGATCTGTGTGGGAATGCGGCCGACTGTTTTGCAATTTTAGCTGTGGTCTGTTTTTTTTTATGTTTTTGGTTTTTTCGTTTTTATTTTTTGCATTTTCGGTGCGACTGCCAAAAACAATTGAATTCGATTGAATGCACCGGCCTAAGGAGGCGACGGTCACATTCCAGACGGCAACAACAATGCAAGCGGCAGCCAAAGTCACAGTCTAAAAGCCGCGGCCAAAACAGCTACAATAACAACAACAACAACAACAACAAGAACAACAATCACAATCACAACAACTGTCAAACGCGCGCCCCGGCGATGGCGGCGCCGCCGATGCCGTCTCTTAAAAGACAATCAGCGACACCTTTTTGGTCCAAAATACTCTCACTGCAGCGGCAGTTCAGCTGCAGCAGCTTCTGTAAAAAAAAGTCTAAAAAGTAAATAAAAAATTCAGGGAGCAAAGCCAAGTTCGTTGCTTAAGTCTTTTGTTTTCGAATGCAGACACAAAACCAAATTGAAGTCTATCCCTTTGTGAAGTGCGAAAGCGACAGTGCAAAGAACAATGCTCCAGCCTCCCTGGCCTGAACTCCAGCTAGCTAACCAGCTTCCCATCTTTCCAGCTTCCCATCTTCCCAGCTAACCGATCTTCCCAGCTAACCCATCTTCCCAGCAACCCAGCTACCCATCTCTGCAGTTATGTCGCGCCATGTTTGGCGTATGATTTCAAAAATTGCCCTTTTTGGGGTTTCGACTTACAGCGAGCAGATCCTGGGACGCTGAACTGAGGCCCAGAGGCCGCGGCCATGACATCATATTTGGGCGCTAAAAGCGAGCCGCCCCTGGCTGTAAATAGAGACTGCAAAAGCTGCCTGGCGCTGACAGCAAAGATGGTAGAGGTCTCTTGATCTTGAGCTCAATTTCGTTCTGGTTTTCTCGTTCTCATTCGAATTCACATTCGCAATCGCCATCGCATACTGGTTGCCTTGTTGATGTAGTTGTTGTTGTTTGTTGTTTGTTTTATTTTTTTTTTTTTGTTATTTTCTTCTTCATTCTTTAGACGGTGTCGAAGTTCGCACATCAATTGCACAATCCGCAAACAGCAATAATCACTGTCAAAAGAGATTAAAGCGATAAGCCGAGGCGAGGACGAATACGAAGCTGCGGACGAAGACGACGATGACGACGAATTCGGAGACACAGACAAGGATGAAGTTGAGACTGAGACTGAGACTGGAACTGGGACTGGGACCTGCACATGCCCAGCGGTGCAGATAACGAACGATCAGCGAGGCATGCCGAGGCAATTGGGTGGCCAAAAATGAAATCATTAACACCTAAGATAATAAAAGGAAGCCCCAATCAACAGAAACCCAATAAAAAAAATATACAAAAAATACAATATAAGAAACAGGAATGCGTGAGAGAAGCAGAGCTTTCTGGGATTGTGCTTATATTGATTCTAGCAGCATCAGCTGCAGCTGATTTCTATCTTTCAATGGCAGACCAAAATCGCAAAAATAAAAAATAAAATACAAAAAAATCGTTGAATTACGAAAAAATTACACGCGACTCAAAAATGGCAAACGAACCGAAGCCGACACAAAGCCAATTAATTTATTAAATTGAAGTATGAGATGGCCAATGCTACGTAAAGTGGCACGTAGCGGGAGCAGAGTGGGCATGTTGGTGAGGAGGGGGCAGTTACGTTTTGGACTGATGGGGAGATCTTGTCATGAAAGGAATTTTGGCGACAGACGCCTAAAAGCAAAATGGGCTTCGTGGTGACCGTTTTTGGTCAAGAGCAAAGCGGCGTGTTAATTTTTAACCAACTTTTGCGCGGCCAACAACAACAGCGTAAGTTTTTTTTTTTTTTTTGGCGACTCGGCGACGCTGCAACGTGTTGCAAAGGTGCAAAACTAATGGATTTCATCGTCGTTCGCATCGTCAACGCCGCAAATGCCGGGGCCTCCCTCCTCTAGTCCACAGTTGAGTCCGAAGTTGAAGTCAATGTCCAGCTCCAGCTCCAGCTCCAGCTTCAGCTTCAGCTCCAACTCCAGTCGGAGCCATGAATGTGCTTTGCTTCCCAGGCGCACACTGCCCAATCTCATGTGTATGTCTGTGTGTGCGTTTATATTGATATATTATGGCCACGGTTTCTTTGGGACAAAGATCTGCTTATTATATAAAAAAACGAAAACAGCAACAAAAAGAGTCGCACCAGAGCCAGAGAGACCGCCGTCCGAGCTAACCAAGTCTCAGCCAGAGCCAGAGCCAGAGCCACAGCCAGTGCCAGAGTCGGTGCCACAGTTGCAGTCCCCATCCGTACACACACACACACACACACACTCCGCATAAAAGGCGCACAGCAGAAGGCATCGCTGCGGCAGATCTTGAGATCTGATAAGAAAATGATAAAAAGGTAGACGCCAGTTTTTAATTTGATTGGAATGGAATTTTCAGATGATTGCAATGTTGCTAAAACGGCAGCGCCGCCGCCGCTGCCGTCGCTGTGCCACAGACCTAAAGGGGGAAGAGGTGGTGTGAGGTAAGAAGGGAGCGACAGGCGACTGCTGTGAGAGTGCAACAGCATTGTAGAGGGGGCGGCATCTGTCTGCGCGACAGCGGGGCAGAGGAGAGTGCCCAGAATTGGTAGAACAGAGTGCTGAAAGAGCTTTACCTTGGTCAGTCCAAATGCCATCGGGTTGCACTGACTCGAAGTGTGCGCTTCCTTCTTGCA
This sequence comes from Drosophila fungiperda, assembly GCA_035042345.1. Taxonomy (NCBI): domain Eukaryota; kingdom Metazoa; phylum Arthropoda; class Insecta; order Diptera; family Drosophilidae; genus Drosophila; species Drosophila fungiperda. The sequence goes on from JAWNLM010000021.1 coordinate 2,478,651, forward strand.
ATGAGTAAAGATTTAGCAGGTCTTACGTATTTCACTTAAGTTCTCCAAATATAGTTAAACACAAAGAAAACGGAAATTTAAAGTTCAATTTTCTTTAGTTCCAAGTGTTATTAAAGTGTAAGATGAAGTATTCTTTCAATAATATTACAACCTTAAAATTGTATTACAAGCAATAAATATATTGGTCCGTATCATATTAAAATGAAAGATAAAGTAAGCAAACGAATATCTTAATGCTATTTAATAAACAAAATTGATATATTAAAACCCATAAGAAATCATGAAATGTAAAATAAGTGCAGTAAAATATTTCAAAACTATTCTAATACTAAGACTAGCAATAATACTAATCAATATAGAATGCTGACCAAGATGGTAGCGTGCCCTCGATTCTTTATAATCTGATCTACATTCCATAAGGTAAATTTGCATCTTGGGCCGTGTCTGTCATTTCATTTCACCAAAAGTACACACACAACGACAGCAACAATAAAGGCAGAAAACAGCAGCAGCAGCCGCAGCAGCCGCAGCAGACGAGGACGATGATGATGTTGGCAACGTTGGAGGGGCAAGTAGTGAGGACGGCGTCGCCACTGGCGGCCTGAACGCCTGGCTGGAGAGACCGTGGCCGCCGCCGTCGCCGTCGCCGTCGCCGTCGCCGTCGGCGCAAGGATGCGCGCAATAGGAAGCACTGTGAATAGTTTGACTGAACTTAAGCTGCGTCTGCTGCTGCTGCTGCGTCTGCTGCTGCTTTAGTTGTTGTTGTGGTTGGTGCTGCTGCTGCTGCTGCTGTGGCTGCTGCAGTCGACGCCGCCACCTTAATTTATTTCATCTCATGCAATAATTTTTGTGGTTAACAAGTTTTGGCGGCATCGTTAGCGTCTTCACACGCTTCGCGGGATATCAACACCATTTATTGCCGTTTTGGTATTTTACTTTTGCCTCTCTCTCTCTCTCTCTCTCGCTCTCTGTCTCTCTCTCTCTCTCGCTTAGACTCAATTTTAGCCTCGCTGTCTCAGTGACAGCCTCTGTGGCTGCTCTTTATTTTGCACTCGGGCTCTGTCTCAGTCCCGCTTTTAGTGGTTTGTTGTTGTCTTGCCTTAGCAGACTTTTTTTTTTTTTTTTTGCGTTTTTGCTGCTTGTGCAGCGATTTTATTGCTTGATTTTTGCGGTTTATCTGCGCGCTCTCATATAAAAATCGATTGGATTCCCGTGAAATTGATAAGTCAAGTCAACACCGCTGCTCAGTCCGCTACACATTTATATGTATGTATATCCCCTTGCCCCTTTGTCCCTTCCCCCATCTACGCCCACTGGCAGTGTGATCCTTGGCAGACGCTGTCGTAAATTATGCGCCTCGACTAGTTTTCTACATTAAAAGGCAGACGCCAGCGCCAGATATTGCCACTGTCTACGGCTCGATCACTGGTCACTGGACTATATATGTAGCAGGCTGGAGACTGGAGCCTGGAAGTTCTGTTGTTGTTCGTTGGATTGTGCCCGGTAGTGTTAAAATATTCGACCACCTAGGGTCCCATGGAATTTATTCCCCCTTGGTTGGGGCACACATTTCAGCCGCTTTTTATTAACGTTGGGCATGTCATCAGCTTGGGCTATTGCTTTTAGCATTTTTGATTTTTTCTTCCTTTTTTTTTTTGTTTTGAGCGGTTGCCTAATTGAAATATTAGTCGAGCATTTCCACAGCTGGTGAGTCAGTCTATGCTACTTATATATCTATAATATATATATATATATATATATATATATATATATATGTAGTCTAGACTCGGAGCTCTTGCCGTAGTTAGTTCTGTTCCCCAGTTCTGTGCAGTTCAGTCTGCGGTCTGCTTATTTATAGCCCATCCATCGCCTGTCGCGACTCGACGTGTTTTTGGCTATTTTTGCTCCAGACGCTACAGCTGGAAACTGGAAACGCAAATCATCTTTACCATGAGAAATGTTGCATGCTCTATAATAAATATATGTCTACCTAAGTATTTTTCTAATTAATATATGAATATGGTTAATAAAGGTTATCGTATATAGTAGGTAATTCAAATTAAAAATTTCAGTGTGTTTATTTGTATTATTATTATTATTGTTAATATCTTAAAAGAAAAGAAGAAAAATCCTAGATAAAAATGGTTACTTATACATTGATACAACCTAGTCTAATTTTACCTCATAAGTATAGATACTATATATAATTTACGTTAATATATCTTTGTTATACATCCTTATTATTACAAGTATATTTTAGTAATATCATTTTCACAGATACAACACCTTATGCAAATGAGAATCGTATATTTTCTTGGTTCCATGAGTAATATAGACATGGTGCTTCATTTAACAAAACACCTTTATCATTTATAATAAATCGAATTAACAAAGTAAATGAATTTACCTCATCAATAATTTTGTATATATATTTTTTCTTTTGCAAACGCGTATTGCAACACTAAGTTAGCATACCCGATGGAAAATGAATAGGGCAGAGAGGCAACAACGCCGGCACTTGGCGGGGCTAATTACATGGAGTTTATTTTAAGGCCCAGACACATCGCTGATTATCGCTGGAAGGCACGTGTCGCAGCCGTCTTGATATCTGTTTGCCAAACAAAGTTTGCCAAAAAGAATGTCAAAAATTTGACTTGTCAGACACTTTGTTATCAAACTGAAGCATGGGTCTACCCCTTCCCTGAACTTGCGTCATTGTTATCGGTTAGTTGTGATAAGGTAAAGCTGAATTTACGCGCGATAAGACTTAATTGTAGCTTAATTAATTTATTATTATTAATTCCATTTTTAGACAATACGATTACAATAATTGCATGCCACCTTCAAGTGCTGCTTTAATTATAAACTTATTTAATTTGCATATTTCATTTTAAAATTCTTAACTGTTTTAAACTGCTGTTCATAACTGTTAATTCGATATATTCAAAATTTGAATCATTCTATAAAAGATTGATCTTCAATTTCAATATACAATAGTATTACTAGTAGACAATAAATCCCATTTCATTATTATTTAGAAAATTTTGAAAATACGTATATAACCCGATTTAAAATGATAAAAGTTAAATATTTTTTAACGATTAATCGTTTAATTTTTCTAATCTCCCAGGATCAATTACTTTTCCATGAGCTGATTTACAATTTTCTTAATCGGTAATCGATTAGATATTTGTCAAATTTAGAACCATTTGAAGTTTCAGATATCTTGTGGGTCTCCGCTATCGGGTTTTGGGCATGGCTCGGCGTTGGGCTAATTAGACGGCAAGTCAACACTTAAAGGCGAGTGAATTGATGTAAATACTTTCATTAATTTATTTTGCGCTCAACGTCTTTGAGCCCTCGCGCTGAGCTAGCCACAAATCATCAAAAGTCATTTAGCAAACATTTGAAGTTGAAAAATAGCCTTTAGTCTGCTTCAATGCACTTGAAGAGCAGCGGAGCAGTCGTGGAGATGTGAGACGGGGCAAGAGATAAGAGGTAAGGGGTAAGAGGGCAAGCGGCGGCAACTTTTTACGGAAGCGGCTCAGGTACAGGTACAGATACAGATACAGATACAGGTACAGAAAGTCAAACCAAAGAGTCACGTCACACGTGGGTGCCCAGCACTTTTTTTCTGTTCACTCCATGTCCAAGTCCAAGTCCAAGTCCGAGTCTGAGTCCACGTCGGAGTGCTCACAGCTCAGAGTGTACTTAGCACTGTTGAATAATTTCCACGACCACGAAACCCAATTGAAATTAGAGCCCCGAGCTCAGTAACAGACCCAGTGGCAGACCCTGAGACACAGAGCCACATGTCGCCGCTAACAACCTGAATGCCCTCTCTCTCTCTCTCTCTATCTGTCTCTCTTGCTGTCTCAGGCCGTCCCCTCCCTTTCATGCCCTCTGCTGCTGTTGCTGCTTCTGTTCGTAAGCCAAGTCCATTTTCATTTCCATTTCCTCGCGCTGTGAGTTTTGCTTCTTGCTGCTTGCTGCTACTCATAATGCGGAAGATTGCACTGACTCTGTCTGAGGTCTGAACCTCGTTCCGAACCGTTCCGTTCCATTCTCGCGCCACCGGGCGACGCTTATCTGTTCGCTCAGATCTTGAGGTTTTTGCGTTCTGTACTTCTGGCTGGCAAGTTTTTAACACAATTTAGTGGCTGCGGCGGCTGATGATCGCAAGGGTGCCACCTGAAAAGTTACAGTACGAGGGGGGAGAGGGTAGGGTAGGTAGGCTAGGGGGGGCAACTATAACGGCGCTGTCTTCTTGGGTTACTTGGTGGCTTCAACAAGTGCAAGAGCAAACAAATTTGAATCTCATTTACTTTCATTGTAATTACACACGCACACACACACACAAACACAACAAGTGCCAGACAGAGATGGACATACAGCATAAAAAGAAAGAGAGTTAGCCAAGGAGCCAAGCTGTTGAATAAGCCAAAATTAACAGCAGTTATATTGCCTGCGATTGCTTTGACATTCATTTGGCTTTCTTTAATGTTGCATTGCTTGTTTGTTTGTTGCATTGAGGCGCGTGTCGATTGACGATCGAAGCCTTAGTTTATTTAGTAACTAACATTACAAATGATATCATTATTAAAAGATTATTTTATCCAAGTTATCTCAAAGAAACCATTTTAAATATCGATTACCAGGCGTTACATAAAAACAGATCGACCAGATGCGTATTCAATATTTCTGAATGAGAACTTTATTGCTCATTAAACAATATAATAAATAATATATTGTCATATTTTAATAACCACAAAATTTTAGAATAGCATTATTTAATAGAGCACTAAAGTTGATTTGAGTTACAAACATATTTATATAGCAGTTAACGTTTGAATAGGATTTTTTTAAGCAATTATTTAATCTAAAATTGTATGATTAATATAATTTTAGAATATTGCCAAGAGAATGCATCATATTTGTCTAGGTTTTTTGGCCAAAAAAAAAGTAAAACTAAAAAATATGGCAGCATTATAGAACTAAAATCTTGAAGAGCGAATACCAAATTTAATTATCAAATTTATTAATTAAAAAGGAAATATTCCTTTTTGTATACAAATTAAAAATACCCAAAGATTTCAAATGACTTTTAATCTAAGATAATAATTAATGCATTGGAACTGATGCTTCTTTGGTATTTTAAAATACATATACCATTTATGCATTGCCATTTTGGTAATATCTATGAGAATTCCTTTTCATTATCAAAAAATCGGCAGAAAAAAGTCTTCTTAAATGTGCAAATTTATTTTAGATTAATTAAGTCAGTTTTAATTATATTATTAAAAATTTCCTTGACATATAACCAATCTAAAGCAAATAGAAAACGGTTTGATATTTGCCAGCCAAAAAAAACCACACCCTCAACTGACCTGTTCCGGTTATATCATTTGGTGTGTGTATGTGGGTGTGTGTGTGTGTGTGTGTGTGAAAAGTCATTTAGGAAAATTACACAATCATTTGTGTAGTTTCTGTATTTATTTTTGTTGTGACTTTCAAGTACGTACAAAAATAAAAAAAACAGAAAAGAACTTAGCTTGTAGTTGGCTGTTTTGCTTTTAGCCATTTAATTTTCCAATTTTTTGTTTCTTTAACGTTGACGCTGGCAGTGCAGCTGACGTCGACGTCGACGTCGTTTGCGCCTGCGCGCATTTCAAAATTGCTTTTGGAAAATTTGTTGTTGTATGTTTGTTATTGTTGTGGGTTTTTTTTTGAGCGGTGCGTTTTACTGTTGTTATTGTCGTTCTAATTTCTTAGTGTGTGTGTGTGAGTGTGTGTATTTCTTGATGATGCAATGACGCTGCGCTTGGCAGCTGTCGTCGCCGGCCGTCTGCTGTGTGCCAGGTCCTCTTCCCGTTCCCCTCCGCGACACCAACCCCTCTGATCGTCACCATCTCCATGGCCATGTCTCGATGTCTGTCTGTGCCGGGATTGAGCAGCTTGTTTATGAGGTCCACAAGTTCGAGTATTTCCTGCACTTCCGCAACTCGGATGCGGAGCAGTTCATTCCCAGTCCCAGTGGCAAACAATGCTGTCGGTTTGTTGCTGCCCCACAGCAGCAGTTAGTTGCCAGTTGGCAGTTTTTCAAACATTTATTCTCACTCTGATGCTACCTGTTTGAACTGCGCTTCCCGACGACAGGTGCTGCTGGCATCCCCAGTCACAGTCGCAATCACAGTTTCCACACTTACTACACCATTTCCCCAAAACAACCGCACATCCGGCTGCGCAACGTTAAAGCATTCAAATGACCGATAAGATAATGCGCACATTTATGTGCTTGTCAGTTTTCAGTTAATAAAAATCGACAAATAAGTACTAATAGCAAATTAGTCTGATAAACTTTTGAATTTGTTTTTTTTAGCGATAAGTTAAAGTTTTGTTTTCACATGCCAATTGCACGCACACCTAGAACCTTGGCCAGGTTAGAACGCCTCTTGGCCGATGGCAGCCACCCCAATAGTGCAGAGATGGGTCCCCTCCAAAGTTGAGGTTCAGGTTTTCTTACAATTGCCGCACTTGTCAACAGCAGCAGCAGAAGCGTTGGGGCGACGACATCTTTTTGTACTTCGCTCTTTATTTCCCTGCTTGCCCAACACACTCCCTTCCGCACCTCTTCACCACTTCTCATCTTTTATTGTTATGCGCGCTGCGTAGAACAAGTGGAAGCTTTGTTTGACAACAACAGCAACAACAATTACAATAACAATAACAGCATTAGCAGCAACTAGTAAAAAAAAACAACAAAAACAACAAAAAACGTTAAGTTTACACGACTTCCAACCGACAGCTTCACCTGGCGGTCTCATTCACCCGATCTCCCCTCATCCACTACTACTACCTCTTCAGTTTCTTCTTTGCCTGTTTTGTTGGCTTGACATTTGACAATAAAGCAAATAATCATGGGAAAAAGCTGGGCTACCAACTCACTCTGACTCTTTGTATATGTATAAATACATATAAATACAGACAATTGTGTGAGTTAAATGTTTTCATTTTCGTTCACTACCGGCAAACCAAGTAAGTAATATATATTTCTGAATTTCTACGATCATTCGTACTAACACCTTTTAATCTAATCGTATATTATCAGAAACACATATTTGTGCAAAATGCAAAAACAAACAAACAACGCATTTTCATACAATCGAATTAGGAAATGTACCAAACTAAATATTAACAAAACCATAATAGACCATAACCAATAGCACTTAATTTCTTTATCTTATATATGACATCAGTCCAGGCACCGGCACAAATTGAACAAATAAAATAATTCATTGCACAATAGTTTAAGATTTAAGATTTATACATTCATATTCATCGAAACAGTTCCATTTTCTGCTTACATCTCCTGGACAAGTAATTTAATTTAATATGTATAAATAAAACCGTTTTGGGAAAAGCTGGACTGCTGTAATATACACATATAATAAAGCAAACAGCCCCTTAAAATTAAATTTCAACATAAACACTTCATTACATATAACGTTTGCAATCGCAACGTATTTGTTTGATTAATTAAAAATGTACATATGCACATATTAGAATAAATATAAATTTCTGCTTCGGGTTTCCAATTGGTCTTGACTATAAAAAAAAGCATTATAATAAATTAAAAATATGAACAATTATACAGTTTTTATTATAATGAAGTAATTCTTCAATACAAATTTTATAATTTTGAAGTACATCATTAAAAACATATATGTTAAAACACCAACAAAATGTTTCAATTCAAATGCACAATTTCGCGCACTTTCATTCAAATTGTTGAAGTGCACAGAAATATTGAATTGTCTTAACTTTAGTATGAGACGCAACAACTCAGCTATACGCTGCATGCAACATCAAGCTCAAACATCGAACTCGAGCCGATAACAGTTTAAGTTTAACAACTAACAGTGCCATTTTGAGCCTAACATATCCATTTCGAGCATAACATACAGAATTAACAGTCTATGTTAGCTCTCATTTAAATTTCGCATTCATTTTGAATTAATTTTGAATAAATATGACAATTGTTTGCACTATAAGTGCCTGTATTTACTTTAAAGTAATCAATAGAATTTTATAAAATTATATTTTTATATCCAGTACGTCGAAAAATATAAGCATCAATAGCAACAGCAGTGACTGCTAACGATCACAAATGTTCGGTTCGCTGCTTGGTTACGCTGCGTTGGCGGTTCGACTTGCAACGCAACGTAAGCGTTTACGTGTTGAGTTACGTGCCAGTGTTAGTCCGCGGCAAACACTCAACGGCAACGGGTCATATACGCGCGTGTCGGCAAACCGCAATCAAAAAAAAATTTCAAAAAAAAAATAGAAAGAAAGAAAATACGGCGAAAGATACATTTCAGAGACCGAAACCGAGGAGCATTGATAAAAATATTGAGTCGAGACATTGAGGCTGCGCGTCTAAATACAAAAGTGAATTTCAAATTGAATTTGATTTGATTTGATTTGGTTTCGTTTCGGTGCGTAAAATAAAAGAAAATTATGAAAATGATGTAAAACAAAAAAACGGGTCACAATCAAAAATTGAGCGACTTTATGAATGATACAATTTTATACGCTTAATTTCGATCGGCATTTCGATTTGCGAGTTCAAGTAAAGAGATATCCGAAAAGACGATTATCGTGAAAGGACTTTCGTTTTCTTGTTCGATTTGAGTTTCGTATTGATAAATTAATAAGTGACAAAAAGTCAACGTTTGCAAAAAAAAAAAAAAACTCCACAACAACATTAGCAACAACATCAATAAGTGCAACTGAAAAAAGAGCAACTGCAATTAATAGGCAACATCGTCTTCAGCTCCGTCCAGCAAACAACTGACATCGTCTGTCTGCGCCTGATACATTTATATATATATATACTGATTATATATAGTATATACATATACAAAATAAAAGAAATAGAAACGATCGAGACCGATTTAGTGTGTGCGTGTGCAATATATAAAATACATACATACTTGCAGCGACGATCCTCTACACACACACACACATATATTTAGACAGACACCGTTATATATCTGATATATATATATATATCTAGGCAGAGTAGAAAATATAAGCGTATGCGCTGAACGCGGCGGACTCTGCTCTGCTTTTTTTTTCTTTTATAATTACTTTTGTCTAAAATTAGAAAACGTGTGTGTTGTGCTCGTCGGGTGTGTGTGTGTGCGACTGTGAGTGTGTGTATGTATGTGCGAGCGTGTGTGTGTTTGTGCCTCTGTCTGCTATATCAACATCATCATCATCGTCATCAGAGAGACACACAGCGCCTCAGCTTGTGTGCCAGAAAACACTCGAGACAGTGAATCAGGCAAGCGACTACGGCTACGACTACGACCACGACTCCGACTACGGGTTACGTCTATATAGACAGATCGCGTATACGGCGAGACAAACATTAACATTATCGAAATATAACAACAACAACAACAAACATTATTGTATCTCAAAGATACGCGCGCGCAGCGAGGATAACAAGCAGCAATAGCAAAAGCAGCGGCAGCAGCAGCGACACACGAACGTTGCGTCGCTTCGTATCGCGTTCGCACGAGCGCAACGAAGTAGCCAATCGGCAACAGCCGACGGCCGCCGAACGAACAGCCGAACGAGTCGCGCACGAAACGCGGGCGCGTAGAAAATTTCGTGAAAAACGCGCAACAGCAGCAACATCATCAGCAGCAGCAGCAGCTGCGAATATATTATAAATACATTAACAAAATAAAAAAAATAAAAACTTTAAGCTAAACGCCACGTAACGACCTTAAGTCTACGCCTATTAAAGAGTTGAGGGGGGCGTGGCCAGCGAGTTCGGTGCGTCGACTTCCAAGGCGCTCAAGTGAGACGCGAATGCGAACGCGATTTAACTGAAATCAAAATAATTCTAAACAACAAATTCAGCATAAATAAATGCAACAACCACAACAGCAGCAGCAAACAACAACAAAACGAGCAAATCAAACGAAACGAACGAACAGCAATAGCAAAAGCAACATTAACAATAACAAAAATACAAGCAGCAAATTTATTTAAAGATAAACGCGTATACGTTTTTGCATTGCCAAAGCAGACGATCGTGCCAAAATGAGTCATCATCAACAGCAACAGCCGCAGCCACAGAAAGAGCAACAACAACACAAACAACAGCAGCAGCAACAGTCGGCCAATTTCTCAAAGTGCTCATAAAAATATTATGCTACAAATTGTCAAATATTGACTATCTCTCCCCCTATCTCACTCACACTCTCTGTCACGGGGGCGCTCTCTCCCTCTCTTTGTGTGTGTTTTTCTCGTGTTGCGTCTCTCTCATTGCTGTCGCTCAAAATGCTACGAAACTATCGAAAGTATTTGCAGGATAAACGAAAATACGATAAAGCACAGCGACGACGCAGCGGCGGCAACATTTGCCACGATTAGACACGAGACAACTGCAAGAAGAAGAGCTGAAACAAGAGCAAGAGCAACAGCAACAAGCAGCAGCAACAACTAGCAACTAGCAGCAGCAGCTGCGAGAAACCAGCAGCCGATAAGCGATAGCGACAGCAATCGATTGTTGATTTGTAAATAAAGCTAGGGCAACAGCAAACAAACAACTTTGGAGGACGCCATGTATGCGCAACATGTGCGCAAATGGAGTCTAAAAACGCAACCGCAACTAATGCCATTGATATCGCTAGTAATCTACGTCAGCAACATGTTGCTATTGATCACATGTGCGCCGACGACAACAGTAGCAGCAACAACAACAACCACACAGCGGCAGCAGCAGTTGCAGCAGCAAAGATTATGGGAATCAGAAGAAAGTAGCTACTATATTGCACTACCACAACAGCAACAGCAACTGCAGCAGCAGCTGGCGGACAATGGCAGAGGGAGCAGTGAAAGCGTCGGCATCAGCAGCCGCAGCAACATCGACAACAATATCTTAAGTAGGCTGCTTAATCGGCCCAGCAATAGTCTTAGTAGCACTAGCAACATTAAGTTAAGGCCAGCAACAGTATTCGATGCGGCTGTACAGCAACAACAGCAACAGCAGCAACATATTGCTGCGGTGACAACGCAACAGTCACAACAGCAACAAGTTCCAAATACACTAATAAATAGTCAAATATATAAATTATTATATAATAGCATGCCCAGCGTTTCAGCGAGTAAAACGCGACGTCATGCGCAACAACAGCCGTATCAGAAGCAGCAACAACTCAGCAGCTCTACGCGGCAGCAGGAGCAACATGCAACAGCTGCCGCCTACAACAACAGCAGCAACACAGCGCGAGCAGCAACAGCAGCAACGCAACGCTATCTCATTGAGTCCTATGAAGTGCCAGAGAGCAGCCCGGATCCGACGGCTCGCAATCGTCGTGACTTTGGCAACAACAACAACAATAGCCAACGGCAACATCGAAGCAACGCTGGCGGCTATCGCAAGCAGCAGCAGCAGGACAGGCGCGAGGAACGAAGCCAGCGCCAGCAACAGCGGCAACACTCATCGCAGCAGCAGCAGCGTCGCATACATCCCGGCAAACACCGGCGATATAAACAGCCGTATTGCTCTGCACACGATCCCGCCCAGTTGGCGTATGCCGCGCCAACCGTTTTCCGGGGTGTCTTTACCTCAATGACGGCAGATAGGCGGGCGAACTTCTCGGCAACGATGAAGGTGCTGCATGTGTACAAGCAGCAACGGGATCTACAGCTGCCACAGCTTGTCCGGCTGCAGTTTGCGCTGAGCAACAGCAGCGGCGAATGCGACATCTATCAGGAACAATTGTTGCCGCGTGGCCTGGTTCGACGCAACAAACTGGAGCAGTCCTCGGACATTAGCTACATGATGTTCGTCCAGCAAACGAATCCCGGCAACTTCTCCATCCTTGGACAGCCAAAACGCGTCACGGCTCGGGTGCTCAAATCGGTCCAAAAGGCTGTGAATGAAACTTATGGTGAGTTGCAACCTTTTTTTCAATTATAAAAGTCTTGGAATAATATTTAATATGTTTGTGAAATTAGGCAAGAATCCGATTTTTAAGTATTCTTAAATAGTAAATATTAGCTTTTTTAAATATGAACAATTTTGATCAATCTTATTTAATTAAAATAGTTGAGATATTTAAAGGATTATATAGCAATTCCCAGACCAAAAACTCCCATTTGGTATTTAACTATAAAAAAAGACACTTTTATGAGAATTGGCGAAGTATCTTATCGATGCATTTTAATCTCTTTGCGCTGCACTCGCTTTCCGCTGCCCAGCGATGTTTCTGCGTGGTAGCCGCCTCTTTCTACCAATTTTTTTTTATTTTTTTTTTGTGCTGTTTTTGTTGCTGTTTAATGAAAATTTACCTTATTTCTTATGCTGAATTTCTTATTTGCCAACTTCACGCTCTGCTAATATTCACTAGACCGAAATAATTTTATGCAACACACACACACTTGTACCCTCACACACCAACACACACAGCACAAACACTATGTTGGAGCCGTCGCACATGCGCCGACGATTGCAATTTCCCAACGCAGTCCGCATCCAGGCGATTGTTGCTGCTGTTGTTGCTGCTGCTGTTGCTGCTGCTGTTGCTGCTGCTGTTGCTGCTGCTGCTGTTTCTTCTGGCTCTTTTCTGCTTCTACAATTTGGCGGCTGGGCAGCAACAAGAAAAGCTTAGCTTTAGAATTGATTGTTGCTGTTGCTGTTGCTAGTTGCACATTTTAATTAAATTCGCATTAATTTTGTGCTGCTCCCCAAGTTGGAAAAACTTTGAAAAACTCATTTCTACTGGCCTTCGTCGGCATCGTCGTCGCCGTCGTCGTCATCGTTGGCATCTGCAGTCGACCTTTGCGGTTGGCATACCCAGCCCTAAGTAGTTGTTGTTGTTTCTGTTGTTGTTGTTGTTGTTGTTGTTGTTGTTGTTGTAATTATTGTTGCGTTGCGGTTCATGACGTTTGCGTTTGAGTTTGTGTCTGTAACGCGACTAAGTGCGCCCAACAAGATCCCGACTTTAACGATATATGCATATATATGTATGTGTATGTGTATGTGTATGTGAATCTGCCGCCTTCGCTTGTCGCGTTTCAGTGTGTTTTTTTGTGTGTTTTTTTGTAGTTTTTTTTATTGTCTTTTGCCCGTCTTTGCTTTGTTTCTACGCGGTCGCAATTAGATTTTTAATTCATTTTTTGCTGCTGCTGCTGCTGCTTCTGCTGCGTCTTCTTTGGCTTCCGTCATGGCTGTCGCACACACACACACACACACACATGGTTGAGCAGGGGAGGGAAGAGGCAAAGTGGAGGCAGCCCTTTTATTTTGTTTGAAATCAGAAATCAGCTGCAATCAGCTGTTCTCTCTCTGCTTCACTTCCAAGCCCAACTGCCTCCTCTCCGCCTCCGTCTCTGCCTTGCGCTCTCAACTTGTGTTTATTTACTTTTTTTGCTGCCCCCACGTTTGCAATTGTTCCTCCAGCTTCAGCAATAATGAATGGAACACTGGGCAAGATGAGGGTTGGGGATGGGTATGGCAATTTGAGGCACACACAGGATATTTACTTTTTGCGTTGAGATTGATTTATTTTGCTTTGGGCTTTTGTTGGACTCGCTTTGTATTGCAAACGCAGCGAAATAAATTTGCATCTGCTTTTTAATTGTGATTTTTTTTTTTTCGTTTTTGGCGAACTGCTGCTGATTTGCAAATAGCGTTTACAATCAGTAAATTCCAGAATTCAAATGCTAATAGTAATCTATGATTCAAAGCATCTATGTTTTAAGCACCTCCCACGCTCCTCGCCTGAATCAGAAGCATTCACTTTTCGCCTCAGATTTGCATATCAATACCATCTGCTCATAAAATAAATCAAACAAAACACAGTCATAAAATCAAGCCAATCAATGTCAGTAAAAAAACAAAAATATAAAAACCCAAAATGATGAAGATCCATAAACACAAGGAGCGCATGTCGAACCGGTTCAAGTCCGTTAATCATACGTACCGTGTGACGCGATAATCCAAAGCAGAGCTGTATGCTCTGCTTAAAACCAATTGGAATGCCTACGATCTTGAATGATTCGGTATTTTCATGAATTGACTGGTCAATTTTAATGTCCAATTTGCACCCACGCAATGACTTTATTTCTCACAGATCCAGCTAAAACAAAAAACAATAAAATAAAAAAACACCCATAACAACTGTGACTCCAAAAATATGAGAGAAAAAAAGGCCATGTGAAATATAAATAAAAATAAATGTATAATTCTACTCGTTTCTCTTTTGTTTTAATTTTTTTTTTTTTTGGCTTGGACTATTATAGTTGAAATTTTTTCTTTATCTTTATTTATGCGGCTGCTGTTGTTGTTGAGGTGTTAAGTAAATTAGCTGCTCATAAAACATCATTTGCCTTTGTGTGCTCGTCGTTACCAGCAGCATCGATTGTTGTTGCTGCTGCTGGTTGTTTGTTTTGGTTAAAAGCGGAGACAAACTGGCAGTGCTCGAAATGCCACCAAGCGTAGACCCAGGCCACAGCAACAGCAGCAATCAAAGCGACAACCACAACAACAGCTGTGACGACAGCAATACCTTCAATAAATGCAACCTTCTTCTATCTATTTACAATATATATTTATATAATACGAATAATGCCTCATGCAACATTGAAAATCACTTTGCGGTTTTATATTTTTATTCTGTTTATATTTTTTTTGTCACTGCGCCAAGCAGCTAGCAAAGAATACATATAAAACTCGATATCAAGCATACAATTTGCATACGTAGATTGCAGTTGCTACCAACCTTGACTGTGAGTTTCGATTTACCCAGCGGAAAACTGAAAAGCAGCTTAATTTTCACTACTCTGGTTGCACTTGTCGGTAGCAGAATGTTCAGCAAGCGGTTGCACAAGCGGAAAACAATTTAACAACGGCAGCAGCAACAGCAGCAGCAACAGCAGCAGCAACAGCAGCAACAACAATAGCGACACATCAACAGCAACAATATTATTTAGGTCAACGCCTACGTTGCAGAGACAAACTTACTCAACGGCACCCACAATTCATCATCTGTGGGCCTGGTGTCTGCTACCTGGTCAAAAGAAGATTTTTATTGGCGCTGCTCATTTAGCGTCACGCCAGAGAAAATTCCAACAAACACACAGCAATAACAGCAACTAAAATACCAACAACGACAACTGCGACGATTCTTCGACTTTTTCGTTTTTGGTAATTAAGTATGACTGGCGGCGCTAGACGCACCAAAACCAAATGAACAACTACTCAAAGCTAAAAAGGGTGAGAAGGAGAGGCAGAGAGATAGGGTGGAGGGGAAAGGGAACGTTGCTTTGGGGGCACCAGCTAAGGGGGCGGCAAATCGGGTCTCTAAAGAAGGGCGAGTGGGGGCCCCATTGGTGGCGGTACCATTGGCGGCCTAGGGGCCGTTTGGCATGCGGGAAATAGAAAATATTTTGAACGAAACGAAATGAAATGAAATGAAATTTTCAAATGGCATCGCATGTTGGTTCGCTACTCGCCACTTGCCACTTGCCGCCAGCCGTTTATGAGTTTTACGCTATTTCTGGCCCCGCCGACAGCAGCAACAACAGAAACAGCAACAACAACAACATCAGCAATGGGCAGCTGAAAAGCATCTCTCGAGTATAGGAAGACATCGATGTCGTCGCCAAAAATATGATGCTTGTTATAGAGCATCCCCCATACCCATCCCCATCCCCCATCCCCCATACCCCATCCCCCGGTTTGCCTGCCCACGTTCATGTGTCTGTAATTCGCATTTGGAAATCAGAGACGAGCGCATCTCTCATCGCACTGCATCCGCACCACACCACACACCTATATAACATACAAGTTAGCCTCGAGTGGCGCTAATGGAGCCACATACACAACTCACTCACAATGGCATCCACTGTTCTTCTTGGCCTCAAGTGCGTCCACTCGATCTTAATGGCCAGGCACTCAAAGTTAGCGTCGAAGCATCCGTCTTAGACTCGCCACCGGATGTGACATAATCCGACAATCCGATCCGATCCCATTCCCGCTATCCATTGCAACCCAAAGTGCATATAACGCATGGCATTTATCTAAGGTCTAGTTGAGATTCAGATCAGTGTCGGAGATTTCAAAGCAAAGGCATTCGGACGCATGCCCCACAGGTGGCGCTTGCCCCAAAAGCTTAAAAAACATGAAAATCCGAATTTTGAATGCCTTTCAAACCAAATCGATTCAGAACAAACTTACCAAAAATATGTATTTCAATTCGCCTTCTTAAAAGAAAAATTAATTTATTGTTCATTTGGCAATAGGCAATTTTGTTTGTATTTTTAGTTATACATTTATAGAAATGGAAATATTTGTATAATTCATATTTAAAGGGGCCATAACAGAAAAATTTATTAATTTATGAACTTATATGCAAAATATATATCAAAATATATGCCTTACTTAATTTATATTTCAATTGTGAAGATAACAAAATTAATTTTCGATAAAGATTCAACTGATCTTTAACAATTGTTTTTAATATAAATAGTTTATTAATTAATATTTAAAGGGACCATAACAGAAAATATAATTTATAGAAATGGAAAAATGGAACTTATAGACAAAGTATTATTAAAAAGTATGCCTTAACTAATGTATATTAAAATTTAGAAGAAAACAATCTTTAATAATTATATATTTAAAAATTAATAGTTTTCAATTCAGGTTTCATTTGCATATAGAAAGAAATGTGAACCAAATTTAGATTCAATTATTACATATTAGTTTGCTCAACAATTTTGGCGTTAATCTAAATTGAAATTCTTACATAAATTCTGATAAGAAGTACACCGATTTAACTTCAGATATATCCATTGATAAGTACATATACATAAATATATATATATATATTGCATAACTTAAACCATAACTTTTTCAACCAATAAGTGTCTTTTTGTAGCGTCACAAAACTCTTGAAATATTCATTAGACTCCCAGTTTCAGTTTGGCATCTCTTGTGTTATGGCCAAAAAGCCGAGCCTCAATTATAGTGTCCAAAATTTTGCGTTAATTTTCGCGGCACTTGCGGCACATTCCAAATAAATAGCCAGAGCAGCTAAGATAAATGATAAGATGAGTATTGTTGCCACTAATTGTTTTGCCTGGCTCTTAATTTCTGCCCGCATAAACGCATTGCCCTGGGCCAACTTCTGCTCCACTAAAGCACCCCCCCCCCCCTCTCTCCATCCGCTCTTTCTCCCTGTATATTCAATCCACGTTTTGGGAAAACGCTTCAACAGTTGCGCACGAGGCCAAGATTAATGAATGCTCCAATAATACTCACAGCTTATTGAAATTGATGAATATTTGAGCGGCGAGTAATATTTGAGAAATCGTTTCGTCTAGTTCATTATTAGTTTCCCATGGTTTCCCATCCGATTTGCAGCCCTAATGATCGAACTAACCGTTTTGTTCTATTGGCCACATTCCACTTAAACACTGCAATTTGCGTTGGCGGCTTTGCCACTTTGAACTTTTGGCCGCCACAAGGAGGGTGAGTGTGAAAGGTAGGCGTGGAGTCTATTTTTTTGCCTCCATTTAGCGAAAAGCGAAACGAACTGTGGCAGCTGCAAATGTTGTTGCTGCAACAGCAACAGCAAGTTATGTATGTTTCCTGACTATGTTTCTTGGCCATCTTAATTACGCATTAATTACATCAAACATTAATAATATGACATGGGCCAGGCTGTGGACGTAGCCAGCACAAGCATGCCCATCTATCTACTTCAGTGGCAGCAACACCTTCTTGGCTATCGCCTGCTGCTGCCTCAACTCCTCCCCAACCGCCCGTTTCATATTAAAGCTGCCACTGCAGCAGCACTTCTTCTTGTCTGCCTGCCCTCTGCCAAGATGAAAAATTTGCCTTTGATATCGACTGAATGTTGTAAGGATTCCAGTTTCTGCCACATGTGTTACCCTGCTGCATCTCCCGCTGCTGCAGACAATATTTTTTTTTTTTAGCTGACGATTTAGTCGGTTTCATGATCATAATCGCATTGATGTTGCAGCTGCTGCCGATGATGATGTTGTTGCCACTTGAATCGCTTAATCTGTGCGATTGAATTGAGTTTGTAACTTATTAATTAATTAATTGACAGAAGCTCAGCACTTGGCCAACTAACTAACTGTGTGTTGGCTCTTTGGCTCTGTAGTCCAGTCAAGGGCGCCTGGCTACTTTTGCTGGCTACCTGCGTGGGAAAATCTTAAGATCGGGGCACTAAGCTGTTTGTGGTGTCGCCAGGTAAGGGGCGGTTGCAAGTGCAACACACACAAAATGCTGTTTGCCACATGTTTGGCCGGAAATTCCCCGCGCGCCTTTTTGCCCGCCTGCCTTTTATGATGAATTGTGAGCGCTGTGCGTGTATTTGTCACTTGCCGGGTTTTTCCGGGCACTGCCGCACTGCCCGGAAATTCCAGCGAGTGCAACATTTGCGCTTATGGAAATTATATAAAATGTGTATTATTAAATGCCAAATTGCGTCCAATCATCCTGCAGCCGTTCTCCGCCGGCCGGCCGGCCGGCAATCTGACCGTGTGCTACAAAACACAACAAAAATGCAAAGCAAAAAAAAAAAAGCAGATAAAATTGCCGCTGGCTGCTGGACAATAAACGCGCGCGGGCCAATGTGGCCACTGGGGCAAGCTGAGCGCGTGTTTGTCTTTTTCGGTTCCCATGCTTTGTTTGTACACACTCACACACACTCTTACATGTACACAACTTCAAGTTGAAGTTGCATTTTTAGCAGCATTTTTGTGCAGCATTTTATTCGTCGCCGCTGGCAACAAATTTGCTGCTGCTGCTGTTGCTGTTGTTGTTGTTGTTGCTTATGCTGCTGCTGCTGCTGTTGCTGCTGCTGCTGGCCACTGGCCACCGGCAACAGCTTCACCTTGTGCACCAAAAACGATTTAAATGGTATTTAAATGTGTCTAAATGTAATTTTTGTGCTTTTAATTCGCATTTTTCGTGTAGCTCTTTTTTTATTATTTTCATACTATGAATCCATTTGAATATTTTCAAATGGGTATAATGAAGTTGTGCATCTTTGGGCATCTTCCCCTCATAAAGCAGATACATTTTCTAGCACAGTCGATATAGTCTTCTCCGTTCAAATGTCCACTTAAGTAAAGTCACCGATTGTGGGGATTATAGAATCTAGATAATTCCAATTTTGAATATAAGAAATTTCGCATATCATACGAAGATCAAATTTATTTCATTTTATGTTTATAGATTAAAATTCAAATTTAAATCTATATTTAAACACGGAATATTTATTCACTTTGGATTTAGTACAACTAAAATCTAAGTTTTGTAAAGGGTATCTCCCAGCTGAGCTCTGTCGATAAGAGCATTCTAACTAGTTATTTGGATTTTTTTGAAATTTGGCCATCACTTAACATTATTTATAAGTGATAGCAACAGCAAATGTTTGACATAATTGAGCTGCTGGCCGCATTCAAGGACGCGGCAACATGTTGCACTTAGAAACTGAATATGAATCAGTTGGCAACATGTTGCTGCCGTTCTTGCCTCGCGCCTATCTCAAAATATTTTCACACACAAAATTATTTCAAGTTGCCATCAACAGCAGCAGCAGCTACCTGGTAACTTGTTGTTGCTGCATGCCACACACAGCAGCAGCAGCAATACCAAAACAAACCAACAACAACGGCAACTGTTTTTTGCTGCCTCCTGCAACAACAACAAACCGGGGAGGAGGAACGCAAATAGCAACAACTATGCAACTATGCAACTGGGCAACTATCAAGCCAACAACTTGACCAGCCGTCGGGGCGAGCGCATAAAGCATAAGCATAAAAAGCGCTAAACAACAACAGAGTCACAAAGTCGAAAAAGTCATTATATGCGACGGCGACGGCGACGTCGCTGCTGACGTCAACGACGACTTTGGCTTTGGCTGCGACACATTTGCTTGAACAACAACAACAACAAACAACAACAGCAACAGTTGCTGCTGCCGTTTGTTGCTCGTTTGTTGCTGCAGCGCGCAATTGTTGTTGTTTTTATTGCCACAGTTGGAAAATGCAAGCAAGAGGTGGGGTTGGCGGCAGCAGCAACAGCAGCAGGAGTATGCAGCAAAAGAGTGAAGAAGTGGAAAAAAGAAAATGAGAAGAAAAAAATAAAGTCGCTTGGGTGTCTTGGATTTCCAGTTTTCGGTTCCCACAATGCAAAATTAGGTACGAAGCGTCGTCCCCCATGACGTAATTAGCATAGAGCAGTTTTCGCAGTCGTCGTCGGGAGCCCATAAAGCGAATTTACCGCACAGCGCGCCAGACGCACAACTCGAAAGAAAACAAAGTGGGTGGGGTCAGGGAGGGGTGGGAAGGGGCGTGTGTGCAAGGTGGCAAGCAGTCGGGCGGGCTGGCAGTCGTTATGGCGGGCAGTCAGATGAGCCATTGCCAATGCGCATGTGTGGCGTGCGAACGACGCAGCTGGACGAGGACGTCGTCATAACTCATGACTCGCCAGCAACAATTGTCCAAGTAGTCAACTTAGGCTGCTGTTGCTGCTGCTGCAGCTGGCTGCGAAACATACGTCGTCGTCGTCGTCGTCGTCGTCGTTGTCGTCATCGGCCTAAAATAAAAACATTTCGTTTAACGATCTTTATCGTTGCGATTATTGATTGTGTGCTGCGTTGTTGCTGGAGTAATGACAGCAGCAACACGATATTGTTCCTAGATACCTTAGCAACATGTTGCCCCGGCATGAGCAGCAACAATGCTGCACAGTTTCATATAAGGATTAATGAGAAATAAACAACTACTTTATTCCAATTCAGGCGTACTTATTGCCAGCATTTACATTAAATACGGATTTTGGTACGAAAATATAGTTCTTAAAATTTTAAAATCTTTGTAAAAGTAGAAGAAAACTTTCTGATTTACTTTTGAGTAACTGCCCACAAATAAGATGTATTATTAGTTCTTAGAACTTACTGATTATTAATTGGGAGTTATTGTTGTTATAGATACACTTGCAAAATTTATGTAAAAAAAAATAGTGAAATTATTGATGAACAATAAACTCTTATTAATATAGCTAATGCAAGAATATAATGATTTTACTCAAAAATTTAAGTTTATATTACACAATATATTTGTCAAAAATCTTTAATTCAACTTGTTTCAGACTTAGCCACTTGTACAATTAACTAGTCAACTAACTGGAACTCTTTTGAATTAGTCACACGTGTCAAAGATAAAAATTGAGCGGGCAACGAGTTTGTAATGTTGGCTACCATGTTGTACCCTGACTGGCTGGCTAACTGGCTAACAGGTCTGTCCGTCTGTCTGGCAGACTAACAGACTTTTAACTTCTTCTTTGGCCGCCACTCAGCGCGCGCTTTCATATGAAATTCTTGGCATAGTTTGGCTGACAGGCCAAGTTTGCCAGCCTGCCTGTTGCCCTGTTGCTTGTTGCCGTCTGGCCACTCTGACTCCACTTGGCTCCTTGATGCCAGCCAGCCTGCCTGACTGCCTGCCTGGCTGCCAACCACTTATTACGTAATTATTTAGCAACGGCAGCATCGCCCTGGGCACGTGTTGCCAACTGACTGGCAACTGGCAACAAAACTCTTAACTACCAACTGGCACTTGGGCACCTGTTGTTGGTCGCCTTCTCCATGTCCATCTCCTTCTCCTTCTCCATCTCGTTTACCTTCTCCGTTTGCCTTATCTTCGAGTCCGGACTTCGGCCTTAGCTATTTATGCTATAATTTCAGGCATGCATCAACATCAATTCAATTTGCATTGCATTTGCCTGCAGCTCAAGTTTTAGGATCCGGCTGTGGTTCTTCTTCTTCTCGTTGTTATTGGTGTTGTTGTTGTCATTAAATTGTTTGACTGTAGTTGTTGTTCTTGTTGCCGTTCTTGTTATTGTAGTATATTTTTTAATAACTTTTTGATAATGGGTCATATTCTGTGGGCCATTCTTTTAATCTCTATGGGCAGCCATGGCAAAATGGTTCGACTTCAGCAACTTGCACGTGCCGTCAGCATGAAAAAGTAATGAGAAATGTATTGGTTTGTTGTTGTTGTTGTTGTTGTTGTTGTTATTGTTACTGTTGTTGTCTGCCAGAAGTGAGTTAACGGCGCTTGCCAACTGTTTTACGGTTTCTGCTGTTCGCAATTAAGCCCAAAGCGTAGAAATTTTGATCGTTTCATAGACCATAAAGCTCGCCACGCTCTCACTAGCCCAAAAAAAAATGACGACGATGCTGCCAAAAGCAAACGGTGCGTATGAGCAATGTCTTTAAATACACACCTAGCCAAAGAAACACCGCTCAAATAAGGTGACAGTGGCAATATATATATATATGTTCATAGAGAAATACTGCCTAAGCTCTCTGAGAAATTATTCACTACATTTTTAATGACATTTTTGTGTACTCACAAAACTTATTCCAGCTTTTCACGTAATTTTTGGCTAGTTTCATAAGTATTTCTGTGTGTTGCCAAAAAAGAAACTAAAATATCTGAATTTGTGTAGATGTGTCGATGTTTGCTTGGCATTTTGTCAACTGTCAACTGGCTGCAGATTGAAACTTATGAGTTCCACTTATCAATATAGTCTGATGTCTCATCTTTTTTTTTGACATTTATCGACTACGTTTCAACAACCATTTTAATTGTTGATTCATGCGTCGAGTCGTGTTATAATTCCAACATTAGTTAATGCGTTTATAATGCGCAAAGTAATATTAACAATTGGAAAAAAAAATATGTGTGTAGTGACTGTTGGCGCCTTTTAAACAATTGACGGCGGCAATTCCCACGCTGCGTATGAAATAAGTTTGGAATAAAAAAAAATGTGCGCTCCTCTGTACATTTTAATGATGCCACCAAAATGAAACGAAAGAAGCAGAAAAGAAGCAAAATACCAAAAATGAAACAACTTTGAAGCCGCCGCATGGACGGCCAAGTAATTTTCGCTGCTGCTGTTGTTGTTGTTGGTGCTGATGATGTTGTTGTTGTTGTTGTTGTTGTTGTTGTTGCTAGTTTTGGGTTGTTAGGCGCCCCATTATAAATCTGCGCCAGTCTATGACAGTTTGGGGCCCATAATGTGACGCCAAAGTTTGCGTTTGCGTTTGCCTTTCTGGTTTTATGTGGGGGCCATTGCTCGGCGTCTGACGCCTGTCGCCCCTGACGTGACTGCAAATGAGCAGCGTGACAGGCAAATCCCATACATATAGAGGGCAATAGACAATGAAAAAGAGAGAGACAGAGAAAGAGAGACAGAGACAGAGAGAGAAAGCAGTTCAGAGTGGGTGCTTTAAGATCTCGTGATACGGTTTTGTGGACACTGCGCTTATCGTTGTGCATTTCTTAGATAACAGAACAGAATTCGGCGAACTTTACGCCGATGACGTATTTACGGCTACTCAAGTACTCGTCACATGTGGCGTATTCGCAATGAGCCACTAATATGATAAACCGCTAGGCGCCACTAAAGCACTTTATCAATCTAAAACAAAGCGAATGATTTATAGATCTCGGAATATATATAGGTTTTGACATATTTACGAGTATGATTCATTTTTTGATAACTTTTGAAATCGTAGGCCAATAAATAATAAATATCGACGTCAAGGGCCAATTAAAGTATCGTTGGTTTTTTGAATGAAATCAATTCGAAATCGATCCCACAATCGATCAGTGACTACTTAAGCGAGTCGATTGGCATCGAGTAGCAAGTACGGTGTTATAAATACTCACTTGCAACAACTACTCACATTGCTCAGTATCGAGTAGCTGCTGCTACTACCGGGTTTGTTGGCCAAACAGGCTGCAACTGCGACCAAAAGTTGTTATTGTTATTGTGGTTTGCTGGTTTTGTTGTTGTCAGACGACATCTCGCATCTTTATTTAGACACAACAATGTTGCATGTTGCGCGCTTTTCACCAAATGCGCACCTTGTCCACATTATTATGCAAAGAGGGTTGCACTATTTATCCAAAAATGGCCGTGGCTAATGATGATGATTGCCAGGCACTCTCTGTGCACTGTGTAGAGATTCGAGCCAACTTTGCGGCTACTTTGCTACTGTTGTTGCACTTGGCCAAAACGGTTGTGGCAGCAACTTGTTGCTGCAAATGTTGCCAGCGATTGTTTATATGTCATTGGCAATTAGTTGTTGTTATAAATACAACTAGTTGTTGACTCTCTATTAGTGTCTGTGTGTGTGTGAGTGTGTGTTTGGGTGTGGGTGTTTGTTTTTCTCGATGACTCTTCCTGTTGTTGATGTTAGTCTCGCCGACTGTCTAAATATTTTTCTGAATTTTGAATTGCAGCAATTTGGGATTCCACAGAATCGATGCATTTGTATATTTAGATAGAAAATTCTTGTGATTCTTCCAATGATTAGCAGTCAACTTATTGTTAGGCCTGGAAAAGATCCAAAATAACAACTAATTAAATTAATAAAAGCGGCTCTCAATCAACACCCCCAATTCCATGCAAATGACGAAATATTTATTTGAAATCTTTCAAGTTTCATAAATTTATGTGCAATTTATTTTTAAAAACAACAAGAACAACGTCGTCGCGACGACAGCGCTGACAGAATCTTGCGTTGTTGGGGCCACAGGGAGGGGTGGCACCCTACACCCCACACCCTAGACCCAGGTCTGGCCCATGTATAAAGTGTGCCTAATTAGAGCTGCAACAACATCGGCAACAACAACAACAACAACAGCAACATCATATGGCGCCATGTAAGTTGGCCAAAAAAAAAAGAGCAGAGACTATGGCAGGCAAGAGATCAAAGGGAAAGCTGCAGGCCTCTGTCGACGCCCGTCGCCGATTGCGCAAAAACCGAACGCTAGAGGCCGCCACCTTCAAAATACAACACATTACAACAAAATGTTTCTATTTATTTTATTTGCCAAGACCTGCGGGGGCTGCTGTTGCTGTTGCTGTTGCTGTTGCTCTTGCTGCCGATTCTTTTTGCATAACACTCAGTGAACTGTGCAACAATTGCTGCTATTGATGATGTTGCTGCTGCTGCTTCTGTTGATAATTATCTGATTGAAGATTGTGCGAAAGATGCTCCCGGGCCATTATAGGTGTTGAAAACACAAATAGTAATCTGTTATCAGGGTCGGGCATTGTTATTGATATGAAAGCAATTATCAACCGCCTCTCTGATTCTCCAGAATTTGTCAAGCTGTGACTTTGATCTGCGGAAATGTTTCGGCAGCAACAACTTTGAATTTGATTTGTAATTGCATACAAACTTACTGGCAGAGTACTCTCTCCCCCCCCCCCCCCTTCCTCATCGACACGCACACAAACTATATCAACAAGAAAAAACAGTTCCTACAGGGTATTTATTTATAGCCCACAGTTTTTATGCTCCATTTCAATGGGCCGACGTAGACGGCGCACGCCGCCGCCGTCGTTTGCCCCTTTGAAGATTGCCCCTAGGCATAACACCCTCATCGCCCCCCTCCCTGCCACCCTCGCTGCCAGAGCACACAGCTAACCACTTGATTGCACTTTTCGCCGCATAAAATATAGATTTATGTCTGCGGCCAGCCAACGAAACAACTTAAAGCCCAAAACAGAGCACAAATTAAATAAAAAAATAGTGAAATACCCAAAAAAGAAATATATATGTATCCAAGTATGAGCAAGAGAGACAAAATAACGATATAAAATTGATTTCTCCACCCGCGCAATGGCCGACAATGAAGCGCCATTGAAGCGCAACCAAATTAATCTTTCAACGACAATTACAATTAATTATAAACGCCCCCGCGGCGCGCCCGCAACAAGATCCAACAACTGAACCACAAAAGCCTCAACGTAACACACACATGTGTGTGCGTGTGTGTGTATCGACAGCTGTTGGTCGATTTCTGCTTCTGGCCTTTTGAAAACTCGCGCAAGATCGATAGTCAAAAATCGCATTAACATTTGTATACTTTTACAAAATTTCTTTCGAAATTGTAATTTGAAAACTCTTTTCATCTTCCATTCGCAGTCAATAAAATAATTATTTTACAGCTTCCTTGTGAAAACTAAAATCTTAAAAAAATATATAATGACAAAAATTCGTATTACAAAATGAAAGTAATTCGTATTTTTATTTTGCACACCAGGGTTAATAAAATTTACAGTCAATAAAATAAATCTTATAAGTCTTATTTATTCTAAAAAGTTACGATATGTATATATTAATACTTAACTCGATAATGGAACCATCTTAAAGCTAGTCCAAGTTACAATTTAAATAGAAAATGGAATATGTTCAATCTAAAATAAAAAAAATATTTTTATTGATTAGTATTTTATATGTACATTTTTTATAATATTTCGAGCTAATGCTGATGAGTTGTCAAATATATAAAGTGTCCCAAAAGCCATCATTAAATCAAAATACCTTCGTTTGTACTATTCTCCGTATTGCAATACAATGTAAACATTTCAGGGGCTGCTGTTTTAATTTTCATCTTTCTTACACTTTGCCCCATATAAATAGGAGTAGATATACAAATTTACATATATATATATATATATGTGTTGCACGTATTCCAAAGCCAATCTGTATCTATCCATCGAACTACCTATTTATCAGTCTCTGCGCGCACCTAATTACAAAAAGATGAAAGCACAACTTCTGCTCCCACTGCGCCCCCTTCTCCCATGGCTGGGTGGGCTCCCCATCCACCCAAAACACCTTGGCGGGTTTCTCTTATTGTTGTTGTTTTTGTTTTTGTTGTTAACGGTGGCCACTTAATTTCGTATTAATAAACATCACAAATGTTGTAATCTGTAGTTTGGCACCTTATTTATTTGTTTGGCTTATGCCTCGTTTCTGATATTGATGGCAGCCAATTTTTCGCAACGTTTGTTTTTACGAATTTCGGCGTCAGTTGATTGACGAACTGTTCCACAAGTTGCTTAAATAAATGCTGTTGTTGTTGTTGTTGTGCAATTTGGTGGCAACATTGTTCTGTGGGTGTGGCAACGGGGCCCGGCCAAACCTTTGGCTTTCGGCAAACGATTCGAAATCGTTTTCGGAATTCGAATCGGAATCGGACTTCAGTCAGGCGGAACAGTCTCCCAGCCATATATATCTATATATATATATATATATATATATAAGTACGTGTATAACTGTAAATGTGTACCAATTTGAATTTTAACACATTGTTAATGAATTACGCACACACAATAGCTAATGGAAGGCAGTGAAAATTTTAACGATCGAATGACAAATCCAAAAAATAAATTAAAGAAAAATCGCCATCTTCAAAGAACCGTGTCGAGAAATGGGCAGTGAAAGCACTCAGTCAACCTAGGAAATTGGTGCATCCGTCAAGTTCCCAAAAAAAAGCTGTTTGAGATGATGTTGAACAAGCACAAACAAGATAACAGATCAAATATGTTCAACACTTTATACAAACTAATCGATTTTGGCAAACTTTGGGGCATGAGAAGAGTCGCAGAAAATAAATACTCAGAATAGCAGTTTGAAGAAATAAATATTAATAGTTCATATTTGAGGAAATGCAGATAAATATTTATTAATTATTGATTTAGTGTCTAATGTTTTATTATTGCACGTAAGGATAATCTAAAGATGTACATTAGATCCTAGAAATACGTAAAATTATGAATTAGATTAAACAGAGAGGAGAGTAGATAAGAGCTAATTTATATTTTAACATCAGTTACATGCGCAGTTTTTGGCCCAAAATACGAATATAAATATTACAAGATAATAAGAAAAAGCAACAGCAACAACAACAACAATAAAGGAATACCAAGAAACAAGAAATGGCTGACAGACGCTCACAATATATGAGCGATAAACATTTCAGCAGTCAAAACAGAACCGTAAACAGTAATGGGTTTAAAAGAAGAAAAATACAGAAATAAAAAAAAAAACACCAAGAAGAAAAGTTGACCAAAACGGTGCATCCGTTAAGGGAGCCAAATAAATAATAATAAATAAGAGCAAGTGAATTAAAATGCAAAAGTGAAAATTGCGAATTTATTGTTATTTTTTTTTTTGGCAATGCAATATGTAATTATATATGTGTGTGTGTGTGTGTGGCAAGTGCCAGCCATGTTGTAGCCATGGCCCTCTGCCTCAAGTTGCCAGTTGCCGGCTTTTCATATGGACGCCGCCGCAGTGGCGCGAGCATTTTATGTGGCGTGTCCAAGAAATTTATTTTTGCGCACATTGCCGCAATTTCCAAGAAGTCAACGTATTCGACACTGGTCTGTGTGTGTGCGTCTACGTGTGTGCGTGTGTGTGTGTGTGTGTGTGGCGTGAAGTGAGGCATATACGCCTAGCCAACATTCTGACAAGATGCGATGAGTGCTTTTGAATTTGTTCGAAAAGCACACGAATCACACACACACTAACACACACTTGGTTGCGTCATCCGTTTAATGGGGCGTATGATTAATTTTCCATAGTGTTTTTCGCGCGGCAGGCTCCGATCAGCCGATGCAACAGTGGCCGAAATAGTTTCCCATAGCAGAACTTGGCCAGCTGACTTTTCCCTGCACATTTTCACAATTTCCACTCACCAGTTGCAGTTGTTGTTGCTGCTGCTGCTGTTGCTGTTGTTGCTGCTGTTGGTGGTTGTTGTTGCCCACTTTGGACATTTAAACCGCTTTTGGCATGCGTACAACTGGCGGCTTTTTCCTGCTATTCAGCTTCAGCTTCAGCTTCAGCTTCAGCCTCAGCTCAGTCTCAGGCCAGCAGCTGATTTATGCGCCGTCGTCGGTGTCGCTGTTTTGTGTTTGTTGTTGCTGCTGTTGCTGTTGTTGTTGCTGTTGTTGCTGCTGTTGCTGCTGTTGTGTAGGCGCGTTTCATGTAATCTGGCGGGTAATCCAAGTGGCCAAGCGTGAGAATTTTACTCATTGGCTTACCTCGGGCTCGAGTTGGCTGCGGTTCAGCTTGGCGAGCGACCGACTTCCGTATCATTTGTGTTCAATCAGCGAACATGCACCAAATTTTATATAGCTTGCCAGGTGCTGCAGCTGCAGCCGCAGCGCCACCTAGCGGTGCTTTTTTAGCGATTACTGCTGCTGCTGTTGCTGCTGCTGCTTGCAGTGGGTGTGAACCGAATCAGTTTGAAGGTCACTCATTGTGTCTCTTTCTCGCCCATTCTCAAAGTTCATTTCTTGTGATTTTTTGTATGATTTTCCCACGCTGATTAAGAACAAAAGTGAGCAATTTCGAAGCTGGTTTGCTGTGCGGCTTTCGGCCAAAAGGATGCGCCTCATAAGCGACTGACAAATGTCAGTGTCAGGCAGCAGCTGAAGCTAAGCTGAAGTCGGATTCGGAGTCGGAGTTGGCTGAAATCCCACAACGTTTCCAAGATGATCGGCGCGTGAGAGCGACTTTTCACCCAGTATGCAGCTCGTTTCTTGTAATGTGCTCATTTTCCTTATGCGGCTCGCTCTGGGAAAATTGGGTTAAGTTTGACTTTGGCTACTGCTGCTGTTTATATTTGCCATTGGCATTGGACTTGACTCAACTCATTTTGCTCTAGATTACAAATTCTTGATTATGTTGGTGATCACAACAATAATAATGCTGCTGTTGCTGATGTTGCTCATGATGATGGCAACGATGATGAAGATCATGACAAAGTTAACAGCCTTGTGGCTATTTTTAGAGCAATACTAACAACAACAAAAGCTAAATAAAAAAAGGGCGCGTACCGATCTACAACTGGGCGATAAGCTGCCAGGCTCAAAGACTGAGACTGAGACTGAGACGGAGACGATGATGGAGACAGAAGTGCAGCTGAGAGAGCGCTTAGTCATTCCACTTGTTGGCAGCTCACCCACGTAACCCAAGCGCTGACTCAAACCGGCCAAGACGACAATTGTCTGCGGACTGTGGACTGTGCTTGTCTGTGGGCTGGGCATGCAAGAATAATGTCGTCAGTGGAAATTGATCGATTTAAATGGAATTAAGATCATCGGCAAGAGGCAAAACAGCAACACACACACGCCCTGACTCACTGACTTAGTGAACGACTAAGCCCCAACACAGCCAAGTTGGCCAAGTAGCTGCTGTTGCTGCTGCTGCTGCTGCTATTGCTGTTGCTGCTGCTTCTGCTCCTGCTGCTGGAGTACGAGTGCAACTTAATTATGGCTTGTTTGCTTTACGGCCGACTGGGAGGTGCGCTCTGTCATTGCCAAACAATTGCAATCGTCGTTGTCGTCGTCGTTGTCGTTGTTGCCATGTTGCTCCTGCTGTCGCTGTTGCTGCTGCTGCTGCTGCTGATGGCTATCAGCAATCAGGCGCTTTGTGCGCCATCCAACAACAACAACAACAGCAAGGCAATGATAAACAGCAGACGCCGCAGACATTTAAATTGTGGCAAGCAGCGACTGGCAATCAAAACGACTCTTGCCCAGTTGCATTTTGGCCAACAACAACAAGAGCAACAACAACAACTGTTTGCCACAAGCGCGATAAGCGCTGCCCGCGCAGGAGTTAAGTTGATGAATATTATATCTGGACAGCTGCTTGGCCTTGAGCAAATCTCTCATTAAATAAACCATCACACACACAAGGAAATTAAATATTAATAACAAAAAAAAAAACAATTCTTTAATGTATTTATGTAGATTTTCACACGCTGTCGCCAGGCCAATACGTGTGTGTGTTTGAGTGTAAGTGAGTGTGTTTGTGTATTCAAAGTGAGTGTTTCGATGTCGCTCTCCGTCAGGGCTGCTGCAACGCCTTAAATAAAGAGCATTGAATATATTTCAGAAATATGTTGCGAAAAATATTTATTTTTTATAAAAGATATTAAAGCCTATTATATATAAAATTATATGGAAATCAAATTTTAACATTTAATTTTCGAGATATCTCAAATTGTGTATTAAGATTAAAGAAGTCTGTAGCCAATGTGCTGATCTTTTGTTCAGCCCTCGACCCCAAATCTAACAAACTAAAGCACTTTTTTTTGCTTTCTTATCAGCATTATCGCTGCCGCATTGTTTTCATTGACACGCCCCCAAAAACAGAGGCACATAAAACTAGCAAAGAACAACAACAATGAAAGTAACGAGAAAAGCCAACTTCTAAATACCGCGAAACATGTTTTGGCTACCGGATTCACATAGAATGACATCAAATATTTGCATAACATTTTGACAGTTTTGTGAAAAACATGCCACAAGGTGGGCCCAAGCAAAAACACCAGCAGCAAC
Source organism: Drosophila fungiperda (assembly GCA_035042345.1). Taxonomy (NCBI): domain Eukaryota; kingdom Metazoa; phylum Arthropoda; class Insecta; order Diptera; family Drosophilidae; genus Drosophila; species Drosophila fungiperda. The sequence continues at coordinate 2,509,933 of JAWNLM010000021.1, forward strand.
ATGATCAGCAGAGGCGATCAGAGGCATTTACTCCGACTGGCAAATATCTACGTCATCGAGTAGCTCAGCTCTTTCGAAACACGTCATGGAAAATTTGTGACGGTTTTATTTGTTATCTCTTCAAGAATAAATCAATTGTTGTGTTTGCCAGCTTGTTGTTTGTTTGTGTGTCTGTCTGTTTGTTTGCTGCAGCAAACAGCGTCACAGCTTCATCAACATTGATAACAACATGCCAAAGATTTTTGGAGCTGAGCTGTGCTGTATTCACACCTGCCGATTATACAAGTTGTACATACAAACTATGGCCAATAATGCTTAAGTAAAGCTAACTGATATTTAAAATATTTATTTATTTTTATTCAACATTTTCATAATTTATTATAACACAATCTGTGTCCACAAAATGTTTGTCTGATAATTTGTGGACCACTCAAAATATCAAGCACGTGCTGTCAAACACACACATTTTGCTGGCGAATTTTTGAAAGTGATTATATTTATTTATACAATTTTGAAGACATTTCGTCAGCTGTTGTTTGCAGCTTGAGTATTAGATTTCCATAGCACGTTTCTCATTTAAACTTTTGCGAATATGTTTTCAAATATATATTTTAAAATATCAATATTGAGTGGTTTTAAGCTAGTAAAAAGAATGTGAATCTATATTTTCACATTTTAAATGTTGCAAATATCTTTGAAATATATATTTTAAAATATCAATTAATGTTATTAAAAAATGATTTATGGCAGATTTGTTTATTGCACGGCCAAGTAAAAAGGTTTTTGTTTTTTTTTATTTCAGTAGAGATATCAAGACATGCAAAATATTCTTGTTGATTCAAGATAGCAAACGATTATGAATGATATTTTTAAACGCTGAACGCTGTTGTTTAGCTGTAATTCACAATTCATGATTCACGGTCAATAGCAGCAGCAGAAGCAGCAGTATCGCTGATCAGAGCTTAGCTTATCAGGGAGCGATAAGCCAACTGCAGCGCTTGACATTAGTCAGAAGAACGTGAGAATCCAAGATAAGCAAAAAGAAAAGCACCGCTAGAAAAGCCACGCATAAAGCGTGCTCTTCATGATAATTAAGATGATAATGATGATGACGATACTACTGCTGCTGCTGCTGTTATATAGCAGTAAGATTCATTTGTAGACACATGGGGATTGCTTCAACAGCTGTGCTGGGCGCACAGATTTGCAAGCTCATTGCAAAAATAGAGCGACGACGCCGTCGGCAAAACAAAGAAAGCAAATCAAATTAAACAAACAAAACAAAACAAATACGACTGCTGCAGCAGATTATACAAGGAGTGGTGGATTTGTTGGTTGTGGAGCGAGGTGGAGGGGGAGTGAGGGGCAATGGCGCAGAAGGGGAGGCAGGAGGTAGGTGGCAGCTGCGAGCTGAATTTCTTGGCATTTAGAGGCAGGCAACGATCCTCACTCACTTGACTTAATTAAACGGGGCAGGCAGTGGAATAAAAATATATAAATGCATGTGTATGTGTGTGTATAAGTGTATGTGTGCGTGTGTGTGTGTAGGTATGTATAAATATGGGGCCGTCTATAGATGGCAAGGCGTAAAAAACGAGACGAAGTTCAAAGCGAAAAGCAGCGCACACAAAAAGAAACAGCGCGACAGAAAGAGAGAGATAGAGTGAAAGAGAGAGATGGACAGAGTGTGAGGTGGGGGGATGAGGTGGCATGATTTTGCGTGTGTTTGCATTTGTCTGATTTTTACTTACTTACTTACTTATCGCTTATCTTAACTGATCTTAACTTATCAAGTCTTTTAGTTCTAACAACGAAAGTTGTTGTTGCCAATTTGCAACTGGCCAACTTTACATTTATAGTTGCTAATGCTACTGCTGTCTATTTGTTGAGTTGAGTTGTCAGCAATCAGACAACGACCAGCTCATCGCGAAATTCGCTTCAAAGGAAATCACATTACGTATACGCAATGTATGCGCAAATAAACAAGCGATTGCGCCAAACAAACATGGTCTAAATCGACAGATCGCAAAACTGGCGACAATCATCGTGCATACATTAAGATGCCGTTCTTGTTGTTGTGGTTGTGTTGGTGTTGGTGTTTTTCTATTTTATTAGTTGTGCCAACGTGTGCCTTCAAGACATTTTCATTGCAAGCATTTTGGCCACACGTGCCGACCATCCATTTGCTAGCGTTCAGGCCCAGGGCACAGGCATCATCCAATAGTCAACTGAGAGAACTTGTGCAATTTGCCCAACTGCCTGTCCGTCCGTCTGTCGTCTGTCTGTCTGTCTGTCTGGCTTCAGCTTTCCGGTTTCTTGCTTTGGACATTAGAACAACATAATTTGCTTGTTGTCGTTTGTTGTTGCTGTTGTTTTTGTTCTTGTTGATATTTCTATTGCTTATGCTTTGATTCCGCACAGGAGCAACAACTTTTGCTCTGGAGGTGCTTTTCCCATGGAAAACGAATCGAGCTGCTTTCGAATTGACATGTTCAGATTTTGTAGAACATTGAACCTGTAAAACATGTATGTTTAGAAATACCAAATTCATCAGTATTAAATTAATTCAAAGAGTAAACCTAATTTTGACAGACAACAGCCAAAAATTGGCGACTAAAACTGCTATTAAAATTTTAAAAATAAATCTAGTATTTTTTCCCAAAAGGTCATTGAACCATCTAAAGTTGAGCAAGAGCAGTGAAATTATCGTAATTACTCGTTAGCCAGCTCAATTTCAGTTAAGAATAATAATAGTTAAAGCAACAATAACAATAATTTGTTAATGTTTACATTTAGGCGGCTCCACCATGCGTATGCGCAATGTTCAATGCTCCCAAATGGGTGACAGACAAGTGGTGGTCATGAGTAACTTCTTCACCCATATAAAACTTATCAACGTATTTGCACAATCATAAAAACACATACATATGTAAGTATTTAACATATTAACATATATATGGCCAGCTCTTGAAAGTCCCCCAGTTTCATAGTGCCACGGAATGGGGCGCGTGCTCGGCCCCCTGCCAGCAATTGTAAAAGAAGAAATCTGTTTAAACAAGATAATGTCAGTATTATGATATGTTCGCCTCTTTATGGCTAATGCGATAAATCACTTCCCAAAGTCTATTTAAAACAATCGAGGAATGACACAATGTCCCCCAATAAAAATGAATCAAAAATTATCAAATAAATAACAAGCGCACGCAACATAAATAAAAGAAACACCAAAAAACCGAAAAATTAAAAGAAATGAAGAAAATGCAGAAGAATCGGTGAGCATTTTCTTCATTTGGAAAATAAACGCCGTTAAATCTTGGAGAACAACAAGAGGAAAAACTTCCGTTCGCTGCTTGCTGTCGAATGTGGGTCAAACACAGAACAACAAAACCAAAAGAGACAGAGACAGAGAGAGATAGAGAGTGGAAGAGAAGGAGAGGGGAGGCGAAAGAAAAGTGCCAAAATAAAATGTCTTTCAGCGCACGGCGACGTTGAAAAACAAAAATCATATTTTTAAATGGAAAAATATATTCAGTCATTTCACGTTGCACATCTCATTAATTTGGCCTAAGTGAAATCATTGGGAATAACCCCGGCAGATGAGAACAATGATATCGTCGTACGGTAAATATGCAAATTGCATGCAATTTGAGCGACAGATGGCGCCAGCAGCGTGTCGCATGCAATTTGCTTATTAATTCAATAAAATCTTAATAAACGTAACGTGCCCCTAGCCGCACCACTGCCCTTGCAACAGAGCTGGCAACGCTCGAATGCTAAAACCACATGTTGTCGTTGTTGTTGTTGTTGTTGACTCTTCTCTCTGCTGCACCTCTCACTCTCTGCTCATCGTTCTCTCACCGCTCACCGCTCAGATTCTCTGCTTATTTTGATGGATTTGCATGAATCATTGAGGCGTCACGCTCGAAGAAAAACCGCACAAAAATGAGTTGCAGAAACGAGGAAAAATTATTATATATTTCATATATCTCATATATATATATGTACATATATACGTATATATGCATGGAAAGTTATTTTAATGCGACTAAATCGCCTCGCATCTCCTGTGCTAAAATCGGCGACAGGCAGCAGCCAAACCGACGACACTTTTCCTGCCATTGCTTTGGCAGCGTTTCCTCTCCGCCTTTTTTTACGTGTTGTTTTTGTTACTTTTTTTTTTTGGTTTTTGCTTCTTTTTTTTTTGCCTAGTTGTCGCAGTTGTTATGCCAGACTTTTCCGGAAGCGCGGCGCGACAGCAGCTGCGGCTTTGACGTAGTGTTGACGCACACACAACCAAAAAAAACGGAGAACAACAGCAACAACAACAGGAACTACAACAACAGGAACTACAACAACATCGAATTGGTGTTAGCATCTTCGCAAGTTGCGAATGAGCTCTGCCAGCAAAATGCTTCACAAAAAAAAAAAAAAAATAGATAAATAAACGAATGAATATCAGATTACAGTGCAAGGCTTCACTCTGCAATGCTATTGTTTGGTTTTAGATCAAGCAAGAAATTGCAATTGCATAATTTAATATGTATAAAACTGGGTATATTTAACGATATCTGTCCATCCAGCAGTCCCAGTCGACATCTGAGACACTAACTTCTCCTGTATCAATTGTACTAAAATCCGATCATTTAAAGAATATGGTTTTTTTGCAGGAATATACATTAACATAATGTTTATTTAATCTAAAAAACTCATCAAGATAGTTGCCAAAACACAGAAATTGTCTACAGTATCATATATTTTCTATATCTTTCTCTCTCGATATCTATCTCGCAATCTCTTTCCCTCATTCTCTCTCTCTCTCTCTCTCTTCCTCTCTCGTCCAGAGCACTTTCACTTGCATGTACACTTGTAATTTCAAACAATTTCAAACAGTTCAAACTTACTGCTTAACTCTATAAGAAAGAGCCAAAATTTAAATGTGTTTCATTACTTGATAAACCCATCAAGCGCTAATTAATCATTGTACTCACACTGATCTTTCCTAATATTTTGATTGGGTTGATCAACACAACTTCTCCATCCGTAAAAGACCAATGGCCACAGAGCTCTGATAATCATCTGTTAAGCGCATAATTAAGTCATAATAACAAAAAATTGAATTGAACTGAAATGATATGCCAAAACCAAACAACAACACAGAAGACATAATATTGTATATAAAATAATAATAAAAAAATAAGTGTTAAGGACGCACACGCGAATAAAATGTTCATCTTATTATTATGCTTCGTATTTCATTGTGGAATCAAAGCAAAAAACTTGAAAAGGCTTCGACCGGCGCAAACTGCGTGCTGAATTTGGGGCTCCCATACAACCCATACAAGAGGGACAGAGGGTGGATGATGTTTGGGGCTTAGGAGGGGACACCCCCTTCACCGTTCAACGTACTTGGTTCACATTTTGGCTTTGGGCATGACAATTGTCAACTTGTTTCTTAATCGCCTTCTGTGCATAGCCACTTGTGAGTTGCCGTTTTATTCTTCTTATGTTTGGTGTTGCTATTGTTGTTGTTTTTATTTGGTGTGTGGAGCTCCTCCACTTTTAGAGAGAAGAGAAGACAACCGAAGACAAAAGAAGGCAGAGCAAACAATTTGGGAGCGTGAGAAAGTGACGCGCACAATTAAAATGCTGTTTTATGGGATGTCGCGGTGGCCGAAAACATAAATTATAAACAATAAATTATCTTTTAATATGTAACATTTGATAGAATAAATATCGCCGGTGTATGTACGTGTTATATATATGTATATATACAATACACATTTTCCTTTCGGCCGAGCCACGCGAAAGTCGCATAAATTACCATTCGTTTAGCATTAAATCAAAAATTCGCAGACTGTGTTGAATATATAAATAGCGTTCCACGATTTTAACATACATATATATTTCTACTATATACAGTCTCGTTGGATTTTATAATTATCATTTATATTATTCATTTAGCCGGTCGCGTAGACATTTTTTTTCTTTTTATGGTGTTTTTTTCACTGGAAAATTCGCGTGCGTAATGCGATTGCATAATCAGTGAGAAATTCGCATGCAACTTTTAAGTGTTTTTCAACCGAAAGCATATCGCCCACCCAAGAATTCAAAATGGCAGAGTAGATAGAAGATAGAAGATAGCAGACAGAGCATATAGATTGAAAGATTAGACCAATTGTTTGTCATGATGTCGATGATTCATTTATTACCAAAGCACACACGCAATTCCTCGATTCTCAATTCTCGATTCTTGGTTATCATGTGATGCGTTGCTTTCGCCACCTGCACCTCCACCTACCCCGCACCCACCCCAGACACGTGATATGCCGGCTAATTAAAGCAAGAAATTTTCGATTGGGGGCGTGGCAAATGGCAAGTGACTAGTCGGGGCGATCATTCAGTCGAGGCATTCATTTCATTGCCAAATTCTCGACACTTATGACTCAGAGCCAGCCGTTGCGAAGGAGACTTTTTGGCAACTTATTGCAGCAGCCCACAAGCGAGTGGCTAATTTGAAATTGGCTTTCGCAAAATGTGATAATTGGCAACCTAAATTTAAACTGAATGCTAAACATATCAATTGAACGCTAGCAAGCAGCAAACACGTGTGAATAAATGGGGAATCATTTAATAAAGTTCTACAAAAATAACAAATCTATAAATATTGGTTTAGATCGTCTTGTCAACTTTATTGTTATTTCAATTTGAGAATTTATTTTCAATTTGATTTATTTTCAATTTTTATTTGTCGACTAAATAGCCGACATTAAATAAATAAACAATTTCTTTGAATATATATTTGGTATGATTTTAAACCAATGCACAAACAAATCTTTATAAATTTTAAACACAAATCATGAACAAAATACAGTTTATAAGGGGTCTTATAGGAATTTCAAAGATTTCCAACTGATTTATTGTACATTGCTTTTAGACAGTAAATTGAAAAAAAAAATACTTACCAATTTTAAGATGCTGAATTAATCAAAGCATAATCAAAAATGATTGAAAAGTGTTTTGATTTACGACAGTTTTATTTATGACGCAACAATTAAGTTTTCACTTCGATTATTAACTGTCAACAGCTGTCCGAATTTTTCCGACAACTCGAAAATCGTTCATCAATATCTAAAAGTAGCAAAAATTCTTCAGTTGATTATTGGGAAATCAGGCCATGTCATATGTTAGTTTAACGATCTCCATGGAAGCAGAGTCCATAAAAAACTTACGATTAAGTTGAACAATTTAAGCAGACGTCTTGTGTGCCTATAAAATCGAATATTCAAAACTGAAGAATCTTAATATTTTGTTTATGGCGCCGAGACACAAACATCGCTTTTTTCGCATAAACAATGAAAATGCCCAAAATTAATTAGAATTTAAGATTCATGTATAGATGTACTATAGATAGGTAGTATATAAATAAAGATATATATATATATGTTTTTGAATGTTGCGAGACTAATGCTAATGCTATTTTTTGTATTTTGTTGTTCTTGCCTTACAGCACAGAACGCATCGATCAAGTCGATCAAATGGACGTCGAGCAGCGCTCCGATGAAGAACGGCCAGGATGTAACATCGACATCGACGATAACGCCGAGCAACGCAACGATGCAGAATGGGGATGAGCTGCGCATCATATGCGAGGTTAGGGGCGAGCCGCCCCCAAAGGTGACCTGGTTCAAGGACGACAAGTCGATAAATCGTAAACGTCGTGTTTACCAATTTAAGCATTTCAAGTGAGCACATGCCCATCACTAGTCTCTCTCCCTCTCTCTTTCTCTCACACTTATTAACCCACACACTTTCTCTCTCTTTCTATATCTTCGCCTCTGTCTCTGTCTGATCTCTGCAGAAGACGTTCCGTGCTGATTGTGCGCTCCTTTAACGGTTCCACCGATGCGGGCAAATACGAGTGTCGTGCCAAGAACAAAGCCAGCAAAACTATCGACAAGCGACGCATCATGATCAATGCTCATCTCGGTAAGACCTTCAACATCGTAACTATATATATATATATATATATATATATAAATATATATATCTCATCTATGACAACTCACGCACTTTGATGTGTTGCTGTCAAACAGTTGTGTTTGGAGACCGCTCCAATTAATTTATAATTTATGGGCACATTTGAAGGCAGCAATTCATGCATGGATCAACATACATATTAAATATATAGCTACACTTAGGCAAAAATCGGAATGACCTTATTATTCAGATTATTTATGTTTTTTAATCAAAGGCTGTGTTATTTAAAAACAAGAGTTTTATTTTTTTATAATTTCAAGAATTTGTTTTCTTAAAACTAAGTAATATGATTGGTCAAATTTTTAAGGTTTTTTAATATGTGTACGCACAAAGCATTGGATTATTAAACATGAGTAATGTTTTAAATTGAAAAAAAAAATTAGAAAGTGAATAATTGAATATCTTTCATTAGAGAGTAAATTTCATAACTATTTCCTCATCCATTAAAAACTCAAAAATGGTTTGCATTTCGACTTTTAGAAATATTTTCTCTTATTATATTCGTTGTATACTCTGGAAGTATTTCTGAAAAATAGAAAAATAAATCGTCTTGCTCATTTTAGAAATTTTTGTATTTCTACTTTGTAGACTAATTATTTCATGTTAATAAATATATATCTGAAATATAGAAAAGAAGACTCTTTAATATTTAAAAATTTTGATTTGTATATTTAAAATCTTTTTAAAATTAAGAAAATGTTTCTAATTCAGAGCGATTTGTAAAATTGTTGATTTTTTTCTGAGTGTAGACATATTTCTTGTAGATGAAATTTATGAATTTTGATTTAATTTATTTATGTTACGCCTTTGCAGTTCCGATGCGACCGGATCAGCACAGCATGGACTATGGCTATCCATGTGAACTTGAGAATATATGCTTTCACGGCGGCACCTGCATGATAATACCGGATCTAACTCAGTTCTATTGCAAGTAAGTTAAACTCAGTGTGCTCAGTATGCAGTTCAATTCAGTCTTGATATGCATCCTCTCCTGCATCTCCATCGTCTTCGTCCTCGTCACTGCTGCTCCCTCTGCTTAACGACCTCAGCATGGCGAACCCAAAAGTCAAGTGGCCGACTGCACAACGCTGTGTGATAAAACGTGTGACAGCTGATAAAGTCAATGCGACAAACACCCAAATACAAAATAGAAGAAAGAACAAAAAAAAAAAACTAGAATAAGATCTTAAACTAACCCAACTGAAAGCAGCACTTGAGAACAACTGTCGATAGGAATGTACAATTTTGGCATCGCATTACACGATCGAGTTAAATTTTTAAGAACTCCCAAAACTCGCACTCACACTCACACTCATACGTAGACAGACCGTGTGTGTGTGAGTGTGTGTGTCTGCAATGTGAATAATATCTGTCAGCGCCTTGCCTTATACATTATCCACGTACTGCCTGCATGCCTGACGCATAAATCGATTCGTATATGTAAACCAATCCAAATCAATTCATTGGCATACAACCAAAAAAAACCAAAAGAAAAAAAGAAAAGCGCATTGTACTCTTTTTTAATCTGTGAAAAAAACATTTTCATTTCCAATTCGTTATGAATTCTCGCAAAAAAGCAAAAACATTCAACAAAGAATACTGCAGTCGAATGAGCTTGACTACAATACACCCTGTAGACAGCTTTTAAAAATCATTATTCTATTTTTGAAATATTTCTTTTAATATGCATTGTACACTCAAGTGAAAAGCACAGAATGATGATGCGCAAAAATAGCGCAGGTTTTATGAATATAAAAAATGCTTGGGCCTGCCTAGTAAAGAGATCAATATGAAAATCCTTTTCAGACTATAACTTCTGTTTTGCTTCACTGCTTATAATAAAAATTTGTACAGCTTATTAATAATATCAGTGTATATTCTATATACATTTCATATTAATAAAATTGAACTGAAGTACATGGCTGTTGATGCTTCCCTCTGCCTGTCACACAATCTGGCACAAATCATTATACCATTTCTTATACAATTTATAATGGGTATTAAAAAAAATGCAAAAATTCTTAATTAAGTATTGGGGAGCTTTCGCTTTTGCTGTTTATACTAGTATTTGAGGGAAATGCTGAACACACAGTTCATGGCCAAACGATTGGTTCTGTGGGAGTAAATTTAAGTATATGCATCGCATTAAATACAATATTTATGTCTTTATCTATATTATTATTTTTATCTTTTGTTCTTCCTTTGCAGTTGCCCGGAAGGATTCAATGGCGTGCGCTGCGAGTTCTCCCGTCCAGACAGTACGTACAGCAATAATCCCGAATGTGGCAACAAGTATTATGGAGGGTTTTACTGCTAAAATAGGCACTTCTATAGCATCGATTGTTTTAGATCGAGTTACGCGATACAGATACAGATACAAATCCAAAACCAAATTCTGAACCGAAAGTGAACTGAATTCAAATTGCACACACAAAAACAGAAACACAAACACACATAAAATAAAAGAAAAACCCTAAAAAGTATCAAAATTAACAAAAATCATGAAATTTGATAAACAGCTGATTGATCATCGTATTTCTGTCCATATCTATCATAATGATTAGTATGTGAAATAAACCAAATATAGTTGATAACTGACAAATACATATATAGTTATATGTATTTATACACACTCACACAAATAGTACAAATGCAGTATATATCGGCAACTCAACAACTGAAGCTTGAAAATAGCACGTAATAATGATATATGAGATCAAGCCTAAGATTCAGAAGTTTCCCCCTCCACTTGCTATCCGCCTCTTCCACACACACACACTCACACAACACACACATATTACCATGAACTTGAATTTTTTATTAGAAAACACATTCCAAAAAGCAACAAAGCAAAGTCTTAAAACTAACTAACAACAACAAGTTTGTTCTTTTTTTAATTAAACGCTCTATTATTATACGTAAATATAAAAATTAAATAAAAAAGAAATGAAATGAAAAAAAAAACAAAAACAAAAATACATACAATTTAAAGTTTAATGAATATTTTAATAATGCGAATAAAAACAAATGGTGCTATAGAAGGTTTATTTTAAATAGTTATTACATAGGAAAAACTAATTTTACTGAAATTCTCTTTGAAGTAAATGTTAAAAACGATTTTATTTTCCATTTACACGAAAAGCAAAGCAAAACAAAGCAAAGCAAAAACAAAACAAAACGAAACAAAATAAAACAAAACAAAACAAAACAAAACAAAACAAAACAAAACAAAACAAAACAAAACAAAACAAAACAAAACAAAACAAAACAAAACAAAACAAAATTCACGAAAACGCAACTCACAGACTCACAGACAGTCAGAAATTAAGAAACACAACAGAATACCTACCAAATACTGAATAACTTGTCGAATGTGCATTCAAACCATTCAATTGGCGCAGCCTACACTCATATGGATTACGTTCTATCTATAACAATAACGATAACGATAACAATAACGATTACTATAACAATAACAGTAAACAGAGGCTCTCTTAAGTTAGATATTCTTTGCAACACAATGGCAACCCTATCAGCAACAGCTGTCGCCAAAGTACAGTCACCACACACAAAAGCACTGACCACAAACCGAAATTTTGTTTTGTTTTCAATATCAAATTAATTTTTTGTATTTTTTTGTAGTTTGCAATATTAAAAAAACACACAACAAAAAACAAAAATATCAATAAAAAAAACACACAAATAAAAAGTAAACACAACAAACGGAAAACTCCATGCGATGTAACAACATGAATAATATTACTTCATTAAATAACCACAATTATTTCTTGCAATTAATTTAGTTATTTAGAACTCGTACATACATTTTATTATAGTTTCTTGTTATTCTATGAAACATTATTAACACTTTGGCTGTAGATTTTGACAAACCAAAACACCAAAACCGAACAAATCAAACAAACAACAATTTCATTTGCTCCTTTATTTTTATCTGGTGGTTGTTTATAAATAATTTGACTAATCTTTTGCGTTTCCTCACTGTTTTTTTATATATATTTTTTATCTCTGAATTGGTTAACTCTGTTCCACTACTTTATTCCTACATTTTTCTTAACGCAAAAGAGAATAAAGCTTAGCTGACAAACAGTTTCCAAAAAGGATGCTAAAGCTTTTTTTAATAAACAAATCATGCATGACAAACATTTGGGTTCCTATCGGAGCCCTTAATCCCTAGTGCATTTTTATTGCTTGTAATTCCCTTTTGAAAATGGTATTAGGGCAGCTAGTTATCGAAAAAAAAAATTAAAAATTAAATTAAAAGAACAACCAATTAATTTTAATTTTTATTTATGATTTAATTTCTTCACAGATATTTTGTTGCAATCTACGGCCAAATACATACCTTAAATAATGACTATTTTAATGCATAGAATTTTTATTACAAAAAGCAAAAAACAAAAACAAAAAAAAAACAAACGCAAACAAAAGTACTCCCTGCACTCCAACGCCGACAAATGTAATTTTTTAGTTTTAGTGTAAAAAATTATACAATTTGTTGAATCATACAAAAATTTATAAAATACAAAAAAAAAACCCACACTCACTACAAATTTTCGTATCGCTCACTCCAAGATAAGCGCTTGGCATGTGAAAGCGTTGCGATCAAACATTTTTGCAACTACTTAAAAAAAAAAAGGGGGATTAAAAATTAGAATTGTTTCTTGAAAATACATTAACCAGATGCAGATTGACATTTCCCGTTCTTTTGGCGTTTGTGCACGGTGACAAGAGTTTTGTGTATTCTGAGAATTAATCAAAATCTGAATTTATTTATTTTATTTGTACTTTGTATGGCGAGAAACAAAAATTGATAGAAAACATTAATGATAAAGGAAAATATACAGAATGACCCTGACACTGACACTGTTGCGCTTTTGTTGTTGTATCATAGACATACATAAATACACATACACATACACCTACACACGTACATACATATATAGCATATATTGAGATCGAAAGTTTACAAAGTAGCCGAGAACTTGTAATAAACCATGTATATATATATAAACGTATATTCGTTATAATTAACGATAAGTTTTGTGTACATTTCAGCTAAGTTATAAAAGAGCTTAACCATAATTTATTTTGTATTTTATGAAATCTTAATTTAAATCTTTGTCTTAAGAACTCGTACATAAATCCCCACGCACACACACATACATATACACACACACATACACAAGCAAATTTAGTTCTTATGTATATGTTGACATCAGTTTGTACTTACTGTAGGCGTAGCTGGCGAAGAGATTATTTTAATTAAATTAAGTCAAAATTTTTAATTTAATTATTGAAAGATTTATACCAAAAATACTATGTAAAGCTTAATTTTAATTTTAAAAAAATGATGCGTAAGAAAAAATTTTATTAAAAATTTTCAAACACTTCAGATTTTACAAATTTGATTGATTTTAATTATTTGTTCCTCTTTTTCTTTATTTAAATTATTTATAGCAATACAAATACAACAATTATCAAAAATATAAAAAAAAACTCACACAATATTGATTTGTTTTTTATTTAAATTTGCTGTTCTTTTACGTTGACAGCTCAAAGCACTGCTGCAATCTTTTAAGAAATTGCAAATATCCTAGCTGAAAACACGTTCGTTTGGTTTTTCGACAGGCTCCACCTACAAAATGGCCTATGGCAACAATTACAATCGATGGATGAAAAGAAGTGCAAAGTAAACGGCTATCCCTAAGTATGCACTTGCTAGCTATTGGATCTCATGCTTAGTTATAGTTTAAGAAAATTGCCAATAAAATTCATGTATTTGTTGCAATTACTTTGGTGTGTTATTTCTTATCAAGAACTATGATTTAAATGTTAATGCATTTGGCGCCAAATCTCCTGCTCGGTTTGGTATTTTTGTATACTTAATCGATTAACGATATTCTGTCATTGTAGTTCCAGCTCATTTGATCGATTAATAGTTCATTTTGCTCAAGTTCCTGCTATCGAATTTGTGGCGTTGTAAAGTGATTCACTGAAACTAACGAACTTGTTCATGAACGGAACTAAATAATCAGCTTTAAAATTAGCGGCTCAAATTTTTAGAAATTTCTGTCATTTTACAAATAAGATCGAGAAAACGCTGTTAAAAGATGTCCACAGCTCAAGCTACCAAGAACTGCATAACACTAAAGGGTTCAGCACAAATTATTGTCGAATACTTGAGTAAGTAAAAAAAGAAGCAAGACTTCGACATAAAAAAATCGCGCGCTTTAATTAATGGCGTCTTTCTTTTATTTGCTTGGTAATTTACAGAATACGGCATCAATTCGATACTGTTCCAACGCGGCATATATCCGGCGGAGAACTTTGACAGCACCCAGCAATATGGCTTGACCATACTCATGTCCAAGGATGCCAAGATCACGGCCTTTCTGGAGAACGTCCTCACACAAACCGAAGGTTAGCTAAAAATCGCAAACTGTTGATTTAATTTAATTTGCATATATTTGCTTGCAGAATGGCTAGCGAAAAATATGATCAACAAAATCTCGATGGTCATTACGAATGCCCATACCAAAGAGGTGCTCGAGTGCTGGGACTTCAAGATGCAAGCAGAGGCAGGCAACGGGGAGACAAACGATCCCACCAAGCTCACCTCCTCGAAGCAACTGAGTCGCATCCAGAACGAGATACGGGATGTGATGCGTCAGATATCAGCTACAGTTAGCTATTTGCCACTGCTGGACTGCATCTGTACGTTCGATGTGATGATCCACACGCTGAAGGGCACTGAAGTGCCCTCACAGTGGGACGAAACTGGCGCCGTCTTTATACAGAATGCTCAGGCGGTGCAGTTGCGTTCCTTCTCCACTGGTCTGCACAAGGTGGACACTGTCGTCAACTACAAGATGACCACTTGAGTGATAAACATTTACACATTTATTGTGATTTTATTGTGTTTGTATTTACATTTTAGAATTAATTTATAAGTTAAACAAGTCACTTTTTTCATGCGAATTATATATTAAAAGCAAAATTCAAACGAAGCAGATAATTGCAAAATGTTGTTGGGGTTCTCCTCATTCGTCATCGAATTCAAGGATCATCTAGAGAAGAACAGAGATTTTAGTAGGCGAAGCGAAAAAGTCTAATGTTAAGGTTAGTTCTTAGTTCTTAAGCTAAACAGGATTCGGTTAGGATGGGTGGTTGGTAACAAACACACACTACCTACAATCCCAAGCTGGGGCTGAGCTTCGTTGTCAAGGTTGGTTTGTGAGCTGTTGTTGCTGTTGGATACCTAATGATACCTATGTCTATCTAGTCAGTACCAAAGTATTTCTGCCCAAAATGGTTGGGCGCCACTGGATGCAGCTCGGACGTGAGTATCTTCAGTTTGGGAAACGCGTTGACAACGGTCCGAGCAGCGATGGGAGTGCAGAAAAGATTCGATAAGATGATACACTTCTCTGGAACACCATGCTCCCTCAGCACATTGACGGCCTGCAGCACAGTGTTGCCCGTGGACATTATGGGATACATGAGCAGCACCTGCCTACTGCCAATGTCGTCGGGAAAACGTGCATAGACCACTCGGGCCTCATGCGTATTCGCATCCGATTCGACTAGAATCTTGCCAATGCGTATGGAACGACAGCAATCACGCAATCCCTGCTCCATGGCTTCGCCAGAGCGAATGATGGACACGCCACAGTTGCCGGAACGGTACTTGAGGCCCTCATATATGGCACCAGTCGGTGTTTCCACGTCGCAGTCCGAGTAGGGCAGCTGATTCAGAGATTCCTCGATAACGAGCCGAATAAGCCGGTCAGCATAAAACTTGAAATCACTCCGTGTGGTGTTCCTGTAAAAGATGTGTAATTATATAGATAAAGACAACTGCCGCAATTCTGTTTGCAAGAAATTACTTGTCACGTATAATGGTCAGTAATTCGGACACCTGAGAATTTAGAGTGAGCACTTTAAGATTTTCACCATATTCGGCCAGAATCTCTTCGGGAGTTAAGGAAACGATTGTTGTTCTCTGCGCAAGTTCCGGTTGAGCAGTCGCGGGCTGCTGTTGCTCGCCCTCGTTGCCGTCGCCGGCTTGCGAACCATTGCTGCTGGGAGAACCGCCTGTGCACATAGTTATTTATTTGTATATAAATAAAACCCACTTAATTTTATTTCTTTTTCCAGCTTTGTTTTGTTGGCGTGCAGGTTAAAACTAAATCGATATATTGGCCATCACAAGAAAGTAAAGTGGGAATTGCGCGGCATCGATACTGATACCTAGTTCGATACCTGGCGAGTATCGATAAGCGAGAACAGTGCAATCGCTGGCCCAACATACCTCGTGTTCTGGTTGCAAACAAAGAAAAAGTGATTTTTAATTATTATTAAATTCACATTTCATTTAATTTGAACACTTCGCATTGTTTTCTCCGAGCCGTGTGTGTGTGTGTTTGTGTAAGCAACTCGCGTGCGTTTCACTGTATGCGTCTCATGGTCGCGTCAACGTCTCTCTCCGCATGAGTGTGAGTACGCGCCTCAGTGTGTGTGTGCGTACGTGTGCGTGTGTGTGCGTCTGTGTTTGTGTACTGGCATTGTGTGGCTGTGGCATTGGCGCTCCGTTGCTGCTGCTGCTGCCATTGCTGCTGCCTGCTGCGCCACCATTTCCATTCAGAATTCTATTAACTAATAAACAAATAACCTTCGGACCGCACCTGAAGCGAGTAAGCACAAGCCAAAAATCAAGTCGCAGTATTGCCCAAAAGAAAGTGCGTCTTGCTACGCTTTTTCCGTATTGTTTCCGCAGCAGAAGCTGAAACAGCAACAACAACAAATCCAAAAGGCAAAAACCAAAAGTGCTTGTGCGACTTTGTGAGTGAGTGTGCGTGCGTGTAAGCGCGTGTGTGTTTGTGTGAGCGACAAACACAACGACAAATGGCGGACGTAAGTGATACAAGTGAAGTCTTCGATCTCGAGCTGCACGAAGATGACAAAGCGCGAGACTCGGATGACGACAGGATCGAATTGGATGATGTGAGTATTAAAACAAAGCAGACGAAACTACGCAACAGAACCCCCTCCCCTTTGTACTCCACCCACTCACAGAGATTTTCCTCTTTGTTTACCTTCCTCGCTTTTGTGTCTGGCATTTTCTCGGCTGTTCGAACGTTGTCGAAGCTTATCTGCTGCGCAAAAGTCCACCTCCAGATACGCGGGCATGGTGTCGTCATCAGGTTATTCAACAATCTCATCGCTCAACGCTCATCATCGCAGCTTCAGTTGCAGCTCTCAAGCACGACTCACTTTATAAAACACATTTGTTGTTGCATCATTATCACCCAATATTCTCTTTCCCTAAAATGCCGCGTTATTTGGGCAACTAAACGTTTGTTGTCAAATGTCCTTCAAAATAATCAGTATCAGTTCAGTTCAGTTACTCACACACTTCGGCACTTACACACACACACACAAAGAGCAGTATCAAGTTAAAAATTTTAACCCAGTCGAACTTTTTTTCTTCGAATGAGCTTCATTAAATTTGAATCAAGCAATTAAACATTGTACTTGAATAAAAATGAATTGACAAGTCTTGAATTGATAAAGACTGTCAATCTATAATTGAATATTCTGATCATAATTTCATGAAATTTGTTAAGATATCTTAGGCATATATATGCTATGATAGTGAACGTTGACTGTCAAAATATTATTTCATTTTATTAAAAATGTCACAATGGGTTGTTGAAAGAGTAGTGTAATTTCCAGCACCTTTTACACGTTAATAAATACCGCTGAGTAAGCTAAACTCCCACTTAAAAAGGAACGAAAAACCCTTATCAGCAAATAATGTGAAATATAAAAAAAAAAAAAAAAAGTGCTGTGCTGATAAGGCTGCGTGCTCAGCGAGCAATTTAAAATGCATTTGAGCTTATTTTATATTTGCTCTTTGTCATAACTATCATAAATAGTTTAGGCAGGTCGAACGCCCTCGAATTGTGCACATTTGAAATTATGATGGATTTGTTAATTGGAATTTTCAAACGCCAACCAGCAACATTGACAATACTGGACCAGTTTGTGTTACCCCCACAAAAAACAGATTTACTTTTAACGCGCGCATAGAATTTGAACTCTCAAAATTCAAATTCGAAACTCTGCTGAGTTCGGAATTCAACACAAGATGCGGCTGCCTTACAGGTCCCCAAATTTTCCCAATGAAGCAAACGCCTCAACGGCAGAAGCAGAAAAATTAGCAGCAGACGCAGCAGCATCCGTAGCAGAATTGCCGGCAGAGTATTTGGCATTGTTCCGAGTTCTAATTATAGTTTGTCATTAAAGAGAAGGTGTGCCTATGTATGCGAATGCGTATTCATCTGTGTGTGTGTGGAGAAGTGTGTCTGCCTGTATATAGATACGCATGTATCTATATACATATATACATCTGTAGGTCATCAACTGCAAACGCACCCAAGGCAAAAAAAAATATACAAAAAAAAACACTCAATTTTGTTGTAAGGCCTGTTCTGCGTCGGCGTCGCCGCCTTTAACGATTTCTCTGCATGCCCAAAGCACTTTCTCTGCAAAGAGCATTAAAACATATATATATATATATATATATATATATACATATATATTCTCTTCACAGTTCCAGGCAGTCTTAACTTTCAATGGAAATTCTTCAAGTTCAAAGATTATTTTTTTTTTTTATTATTATAATTTTCAAAAGTCTACAACGAGCTAGTCACTAAAGAAGAAAAAAGTGGTTTAACATTTTCAAGCGAAAATTTTTAAACAGATACAAAAAGCGAATTAAAATAAATTCGATTCGTATTTATTAATTATAATTGGAATTCGCCATTACAAAAAACACACTCGTCTTAATTACCAGTTTACACTTAAAGTTAGATATTATTTATGTATAATTTATATTTATATATATAAGTGAGCGTATCTTGTGAGCAATTAGTATTAGCTGTCAACTAATTGCTCAACTTAAATATATAGTATTGTCTGACTCATTTGCGTATTGCTTGTTGTTCTCTTGTATAACTCTATCTCTCTCTATCTGTTTTCTTCCTCTTGCAGGTTGACCTAGAACCGGAATTAAGCATAAATCTACACCAAGAGTGAGTAATGCCAAAGCTATGTCGCTCGCAAAAGATGATGAGGAGACTGCTTTGATAGGGGTTCTCGGAACAAACAGCTGAACAAATGTTGACGCGACGTTTTTCCATGCGTCCATCCGGCGGCCGGCGTCAGATAATTGGCAGGCACCTAGCGCTGGCTGGCTACCGCACTGATAACGCAACGGCGGGCTTTGTCATGTTGGCTACAGAAGTGTTTACAACTGGCAATTGACTACCAAACAAGCTGTTGTTGTCTAACCGTCTATTGGCTAATATGCCAGCTATCCAAGCAAGTGTGCAAACACTCAACAGTTTCATAGAGTGGGGCAGTTGGTTTGGCCGACTGAATTGAGGGGCGCTAATCGGCGCGTGCTTGCCACTGGCTTATTTATAGAATGCGTGGGCTGTTCATTTCCCACGCCAACTGCACACAATCTGACCTAAACACTGTGGCTAAATTCTTATCGTGTCTCTACAAGAATCTATCTGATCCCCCTACTTTCTCTCTCTCTCTCTCTCTCTCTCCGAACAGTACTGAGGGCCAGGAAACCATACAGCTCTCCGAGGAAAATGTCAATCCAGGCAAAATCAAATTGGGCCCAACGGATTTCGAGCTCAAGAAAGTGCTCGGCAAAGGTGGCTACGGCAAAGTATTTCAGGTAAGATCCAAAATCCTAAAACAATAAAATAGTTAACCTTGGTCTCTCTTTGTTTTTGGACAGGTGCGCAAAACCGCTGGACGTGATGCCAACAATTATTTTGCCATGAAGGTGCTCAAAAAGGCATCCATAGTGACCAATCAAAAGGACACGGCGCACACGCGAGCCGAGCGAAATATACTCGAGGCAGTTAAGGTGATAAAACAAATACATAAATCACAGATTCAGCCCTTTATGATGTTTACTGAAATTTTTAGAATATTTGAAATCTATTTATATATCATATTCATGTTCTTGTTCTTCATTACCCAGAGTGTGTAATAACTATTATTATTTTTAAAATTCCACTACGTAATTTGAATCACTTCCTGATGTATTATTTGAAATTTTTATATGTACATTATTTCGCATTTCAATAATAACTTTAACTTTTTTAATGCATGTCATAAATTACTTTGCATCTAATTGTATCCCATATCCATAATATTTATAGTATGCAATACCTATTTTTATATATATTTTTAACAGTTGACAGCTATTAACACTTTCCACAGACGTTGAATAGAAAAATTCAATAATTACTTTTGTCGTTTTGCAGCATCCGTTTATTGTAGAATTAGTATATGCCTTCCAAACAGACGGTAAATTGTATCTGATACTCGAGTATCTGAGTGGCGGTGAGCTGTTTATGCATTTGGAGCGTGAGGGCATCTTTCTGGAGGATACAACATGGTAAATGAATGCGCTTACTTATTGCCCCACAACTTGGCCACTAATCAATCGTGTTTTTGGCTTGCAGCTTCTATTTGAGCGAGATCATATTGGCTCTGGGCCATTTACATAAGCTGGGCATCATCTACCGTGATCTGAAGCCGGAGAATATATTGCTGGACGCACAAGGTCATGTGAAGTTGACGGACTTTGGTCTGTGCAAGGAGCACATTCAAGAGGGTATTGTCACCCACACCTTCTGCGGCACAATTGAGTACATGTGCGTGCGCGACAGCCAAGCTTTTTCCAATCCGAAACCACAAATTCCAAATAAAACGTAAACTGATCGAGTACTTTTCAACATTTACAGGGCACCTGAAATTCTGACTAGAAGTGGACATGGCAAAGCAGTCGACTGGTGGTCACTGGGCGCACTCATGTTTGACATGCTCACGGGTGTGGTGAGTGGAATAATAAATAAAATAACTCCTAATTTTGCAAAGCTAATCGGACATTTCATTTCATTTTGTAGCCGCCGTTCACTGCGGAAAATCGCAAGAAAACTATTGAGACCATACTTAAAGCGAAACTTAATCTACCAGCCTACCTCACACCCGATGCCAGGGATCTGGTGAGACGCCTAATGAAGCGACAGGAGTCACAACGTTTGGGCAGCGGACCTGCAGATGCGGCGGCGGTGCAGACGCATCCATTCTTCAAGCATGTTAACTGGAACGATGTGGTGAACAGACGCCTAGAGCCGCCCATTAAGCCGCTACTGGTAAGGCAGACTTATATATGTCTGTATGTTATATATTAATATATTTTGTATTATATTTGTATCGATAACAGCGAAGCGAGGACGATGTCTCACAGTTTGATACGAGATTCACAAGACAAATTCCCGTGGATTCACCGGACGATACAACCCTCAGCGAAAGTGCCAATTTAATTTTCCAAGTGAGTGTCTCCATAAATTTGCACTATTTATTAATATTCCATATAGGGGCTAACTTATTTCTGCAGTTTATTTATTACATTCTTGTTGAGAGTGTTAAAGACTGAGAAAGATCTCTGCGATCTCTATATGTATATCAGTCTGAGTAGCTTGTTCAAAGTTGGCATATAACAATATTTAATTTCATCGCCATATGTCAGTTACACTATATATCCATTAGTGGGTCTGCGAGCGGTTCTATTTACTTTTAATTTAAGATTATATAACTAAAGTTCTCAAATTCGACAAAATGATTATCCAATAATTAGAGTTGTTTCTTAGGTAGTTTTTAATGCTTTTGGGCAAACCATTGGGTAAGGAGGTTTTGTCACAATAAATACTTTGCTTAAGTTAATCCTAATGCTATTCAGGATAATCCAGTTCTTAATCTTAGCCTAGCATCAACGGTATTCGGCGCCGCATTGAAAGTGCGGCTCCTTCAGGGGTATGCCCGTCGGTCCGTCCGTAAACTCGCAGAAGTTGATACCGATGCGGCGAAAGGGATGACACTTGCTCTTCGGATTGCCCCACTTGCCACGATAGGTCAGCCAGTCGGGTACTAGGGAGCGACCTGCACACACAAATCGTGTAATAAAATAGAATCACAGCTGATTGTAGTTACTTACCGTAGGAGCGCAGATTCTTATAGCTGATGTCTACGGCCTTCCAAGTGTTCCAGGGCGTGCCAAAACCATTGATGTCATAGAGCCGGGCCACCTTAACGAATCGATGCTTGCCCGGCGCCGTCCAGAGGCCATGCGAGCCCTTGGCGGCAAACAGCACCGGATGATTCTTGAATGTGGTTACTGTTTTGGGAAAGTTGGGTCGCTGCAGGATGCCCTTGCGCGTCTCCTGGCGTCGAAACTCAAAGGATCCAGTCAACCGATTGTAACCGTAATAGGCGCCCGCATCATGGGCGGAGACATACATGGCCTGCGGCTCCGCATCGCCATTAAAGTACAGGCTCATGTGCTCCCAGTCGCCCACATGGCTGCCAATGTCACGACGATGACCCAAACAATATCCATACACAGCCGGAAAGGGTATGCGTCCCAAGGGGCCCAGGCTCAGCGTGCACATTGTCTTGCCCTGACTGTACGGATAGAACATCCAGTAGGTGACATGAAATCCGGGCATTTGGCCCTTAATCGGTTGCCTCTCCTGCGCCGACGAATCACCAATGTTGTTATCTTCGAGATTATCATCGAGATCGACACCACCACTAAACTTGACATTGTCCGCCAGATTGGCTATAAAGTTGTTCACCGGCAGCCCATTGTCCAAGTCCGGTTCCAGCTGCTGCTCCACAGTCACCGCAGTCTCTGGCAAGGCAGCGCCGGCTAGCTGCGTCTCGCCCATGACCAGATCATAGTCACTGAGCGGCGCATATTCCGCTGGCATGCTGCTGGACGCCTCTCGTTTCACCCGCTGGAACAGCGGAAACAGACGAGACGAACGACGCACTGTATCATTGCGCTGCTCTAGCGGGTCAATAGATACGGGTATGTAGGATCCCCGGGTGCTGGATACTACCAATGGTATTGGTGGTTCGGGCTCGCGTTTTTGGGGCGCCGGACAAAGTGTGACCACACCGTAAATGGGCACGGGTACCTCATTGGGGTTACGGCCATATATGAAGGATTGCTTGTTCTTTAGCAGATCCTCCATCTGACCGTTGGTAACCAAATGCGATTTCGTTGAGTATTCGCTGAAGGCCACGCCCGGCGTAAAGCTGCGATCCTTGTCCATGATAGGATGCACATGCTGCAGAAACTCCTCAACGCCCATCGGCATGAATTTCTCCTCGGGCGCCAGCCAAACGATCGGCGCCCATTGCTTGATCAAACGTTCAACTAAAAATAATAATGAGATTAGTGTCCATTACTTGATTTTAATTAGCTCAACGTTCTGCCGATTACTCAACACACACACACACACAGTCGCACACAAACAGTCGCATTCACACACGCGCACACACTCAAAAGTGTCGGCCACTGGTCGGCATGTGATTTTTGTTGTACCTAGCCCTAAATTCGTTCATTTTCAATTTCAGGTGTAATAAATTTCACTTTCACACACTTGAAGAGGACGCTCAAAAAAATTAACGTACCGACAATTTGTCGCCCTTCCCCTCGTGTTTGGCAGTTGTTTTTGTTGTTGTTGCTACTGCTGCAGCTAATTTGCAAAATAAACACAAGCCAAAACGCTTTTTCGTTTCTGTTTTGGCCACTGCTATGTTCCACATTAAAACGCACTTGGTTGATGGTGGCTCAGCGTTGAGGGGCAACTACAAAACACATACTAACCAACTAAATCATTTCGAAAATTTCACTTTAATTTTAAAAAAATGTAACAAAACGAAAGACGACTTTTACCCACACTAGTTTTTTTATAAATATATAATTTATAAGTCAAATAATATTTATAAATATTTAAATCCATTTCAAATTGTAAAAAAGTTATAGAAGGAATTCTAATTAAATCATTTTCAATATATTTCGATTAAATATATATAAAGTGAGATAATTATGCCATTTAAAAATGCAAATTGTCTTCTGTATAAATAGAAATTTAATATGAATTATAAACACAACTTTTAATTTTCAAACTAAATTCACAAAAATATTTAAGCTTAAGTTGTTTTTTGAAATTCAACCGCCATTTGGCTTAAAATCCGATTAATTTCACATAAAGATCGATTCAATTCAAGCTCAAAAATGTTTTCTAAAAAGAAAAGAAGTAGTTAATTTTCTATATTGAAGCTGAAAGTGAATACTAACAATATTGGCTTGATCTTACTTAAAGTAAGGGTATACGAAATGCGCCTATCAGCTGATCAGCAGCCTCAGTGGTTGTGGTTGTTTTTGTTTTAGTTGTTTGTTTTTGTTCATAGATACCGTATGCATACCTACTTCTTTATCTAAAGCCGTTACTCGTGGATACTGCAATGTTTGTTGTTGTTGGTGTTTCTGCTGCTGCTGCTGCTGCTTTTGCTGTTGCTCATTGGCGATAGTAGAGTCTTCATTGTTGTTGTTGTTGCTGCTGCTACTATAGTTGTTATCGATGAAAGTGCCAGCGACGTCTGTTGCATTAAAAAGTCTGCTTGTTGTTGTTGTTTTTGCTGACAACAGTTGTTGCGGTTGTTGTTGTTGAGGGGGCATCGCTACTGCCATCAGGAGCAGCAACGAGAGTGAATTTATTTTCAACAGCTTGGACATTTTACCAAAAAGAAAAACGGCTAATTTTTTCTTCTTGCTCTTCGCGATAGTTGTTGTTGTTGTTAGTGTTGTTGTGGTCGTCGCTGTTGTTATTGTTTTGGTTGTTGTTTTTGTTCATTTACAATTGGCGAACAATGCTGCTCTTTTATTTATGCGGCGTTGGTTTTGTTGTTGCCGCTGCTGCTGTTGTTTCCACACA
Organism: Drosophila fungiperda; assembly: GCA_035042345.1. NCBI lineage: Eukaryota > Metazoa > Arthropoda > Insecta > Diptera > Drosophilidae > Drosophila > Drosophila fungiperda. Next base: position 2,534,871 of record JAWNLM010000021.1, read on the forward strand.
AATTGACAGTTTGGCAATTTTTATTATAGGTTTCTTGCACATGTTTTTTATTGTTGTTAGCAATTCGATAGGTTTTTTTGGTTTGTTGGAGTTTTTTTTTTTTTTTGTGACACTTGCTTGTTACAGTTATGCAATCTCGAACACAGTTTAAAACATTTCCGCGTGCGAACAGTTGGGCAGGCACTGCTGCCGCTGCGTTGCTTCAAATGGTTCTTGTCCCAATTAAGCAGTCGACGCCGACGCAGACGCAGCTGTTACGCTCTCGCTTTCTGCACGTGCGCCTGCGTCCCGCTCTCTGCCTGTTCTCTCTCCCGCTCTCGGTCTCGGTCTCAGCTGTTGCTTTTGTTGTTATTGTTGAACTGCAAGCTCTTGAACTGGTTTTATATTTGGACTCTATGTCTTTTCAGTGTGCCTGCCAACCCGTTAGCCCTGAAATTTCCAAGAATGAATATCAATGCATTTGCATAGTGAAATTAAAACTCTTCTCGCATGGGTTTATTTTTGTGTGTTCTTTTTTTATTATTTGCAAGCCGCAGGTTGAGCCTTTCTCCACGCCTTATAAAGTTAAATGTGTTCAGCGTGGAGAGAAAGGAGTGGCTCAATTTTACTACATATAACACGAAAGTTAAACTTTTTCTCTCTCTTTCTTTGCTTTTTCTTGGCGTTTGCTGCAGGCGTGCGCGCTGTTTGAGCGTTTCTTTGCGACTGGCAAACGAACGTGACTGAGAAATGGTCGTGGCCAAAAAGACACAAAGTTGCGCTGTTTACGGTTTTTGTTATTGTTGTTTTTGTTTTTGGATTGAGGAGCTAATTGCAGCTTAACGTTTTGTTGTTGCTCGCCCAGCAGTTTATTTGTTTATAGACGACAAGTGCTTTTCGTTTGCTTTTCGGCGGATTTTTCTCTTTTGTTTGTGCATTGATAGCGAAGTTTTTTTTTTTTACCATTTGTAAGTTTGAGCAGCATTGTTGCTTCTAAATTCACATGCAGTTTGTGCAGCATTGTACGCTGCAATTTCTTACTTAGAAGATAGTTTTCAAGCCGAGTATAAGTTAAACTTAAACTCACACCACAGTGCTACTCAAACTGCTACTAACTTGTGTGATATTTACTCTTTCTGCTCCCAGTTTGAGCTGCTCAAACTGCTGTTGGCACCTGCATGTTGCTAAATAGCATAATATTTTCCAACAATTAGAACTTTTTTCTTATGATTTTTATTTAGTTGCTTTCACATAGCACGTCGCCCGCAATTTGATGAGTTTAGTGGGTCAGCAACGACTGTGATTCGGATGTGATGATATGATCAGCTCCCAAATATGGGTTTCAATTACCATTGCGCTCACGTACAGATTTATTCCATTCCAATTGGACACGTCACGCGTTTCTGCAGCTTCTTCATCCCCCTCTTCTCCCCGTGGTCGCCGAGTGCTGTGTAGCGTGATAAATTTATAAGCCAGCCGGAGGCTTGTTTAATTATTTTATTGCATTTTGCTTTTATTATTATTTTTTTTTTTTTGGTTTACTTTTTTTTGGTGTGTTGTTTTGGAATTTCGTCAATTTTTAATTAGTGTCTTTCACGCTGGCAAATAAAATAAAACAAAAATTATAAAGAAATAAGAAATTATGCAAAATGTGTTACATAGGCAGTTGGGTCAGTCAGTCAGTCAGTCGGCTTGCATAATTCCTGGCCGGGCATTATTAGTATGCGGCACACAAAATCCCAAGACCGAGTCCGAACCTGTGCAACCGAACCATCCCAGGCAGTCAATGTTTGATCCAAATTCAATGACGCACGCGATCCGTGAATTGGGTAGGCTATTCTGGCGGCTGCGAAATAAAGATAATTACTATATTCAATTATATTACTTGACATTAATATTGAATTATTTTTTTTTGATTTTTGTAGGGTTTCACCTACGTTGCGCCATCAATATTGGAGGAGATGCATCGGGCAAATCGAATGCCGGCGCGTTCACCGAGACGCACACCGCGACAGCATCAGCATCCGGATAACAGTTTTCGACTGCAGTTCCCATCCGTCAATCCGAATGTGAGCGGTAATGTGGGCGCCATGGGCTTGCAACGTTCAACGTTGTTTGCAAGGGCAACGGCTCCACATCAACAACAACAGCAACACCAGCATCCGCATCCGCATCATATGCAAACGTTTGCGCCGCGACCGTCGCCAGCACAGGACGAGATGATGGATGTGCAGCAGGGACTGCCAATGGTCTAAGGTTACTAACGTGAAAGGAACGATTGTTTTTGTTATTACACAGAGAGATAGAGAATGGAGAGAGGCGTAGGTCGAGGGAGAGGCGATTAAGTTCGCGTGCTACGATGAACGTTTTGTTTGAATATATATAAATACTAAAGTTAGAGACATACACACATACTATATATGATATATATATATACACAAGATATGCTATAGCTATAGCCAACTATATAGAAATAACTATCTATATGCATATATTTGGTATATGTATGCATGTTGATTGCGAGAAACTAATGATGAAAGTAGCTGGCTGGAGCGAGTTCCGGATCGTGTATAAATACTTACCACTTATTGATTATGTTTTATACTTATAGTCAAAAAGGTTTACACAATTTAGTTCAAATGTACACTTCAAACTATTGATTTTTTTTATACATACTGCTATTATTATTTAGATACAAACAAACATATATACTTAACCACAGTAAGACAACAACAAAATCAACAGCAACAACAATTACAGTTAATATTGTGTTGTTTTATGAAAGTGCACATGAAAAGAGATAAACCGATTTGAGTTCTGATATATATTTATATACGTATATTCTTAAATGCACGAGGAATGCATCAGAAATGATTATGATGATTATGCAAACCATTTTGCTTAGATACGAGCTTTAAATTCTTGTCTAGCCATTTAGTAATTTCGATAGACCTTTGTGTATAGTGACCATAGTTTATAGAACAACAAACAAACAAACAAAACACCACACAACAACAATTATGATAATAATAAGAATAAAGATGATGATAACAATAATAAAAATGCATATATGAAACTGAATGCGAAGGTTTCCAGCGTGAAAGTCGTTAATCGCAATTACTGCATAGCCAATTTTTTCTCTATTTATTTGATAGTTTGTCTTAATAAAGAAAACTCGCTTTCAGTTGCGGCAACTTTCTATGTTATTTAATATAACAGTTGCTTGCCCATTACAAACATTTACAAAAAATAGGCATTTCTTAAAACAATGCGGCATTGTCAAAAAAAAAAAAAAAAAAAAAACTAAAAAAGAAGATCCTTATGATGCTATAATAATTTAAACCCATTTACCGCGTACTGAGAAGCTACACGCTGCCACAACAAAAAACAAACAATAATTCAATAAAAACGAAAACAAATAAATATAAACGTAAAATTAATAATGAATTAAATTGATAGGTGTACAATTAAAAATTAAAATTTGTATGTAGTTTGATTATATTTTGTTTCAGTTGATTTTTTTGTTATTATCTATATATTGATTATTTCAAAAAATAAAAATAAAAAAAGGAAAATAAATGAAAATACAATGTCAAATATAATCAAAAGGTGCTTTGAATTGTTTAAAAAGACAAGACAACTACAATACAAAAAGAAAACAAAAACAAACTATTGAAATCGAGAACGACTAAAACCTAAATACTTATAATGGTTATGTGTATAAAAACATATTTATATAAACAAAAAAGGAAATACCTCAAAAGCAATTATTTTTGTTAAAAAAAAAAGAAAATGCAAAACCAACTAAATTATAAAATGAGCTAAACAAAAACAAAAAAGAAAAAATTAAAAAAAAAAATGAAATATGTAAACACAAAGAAAGCAACAAATATTTCGTTAAAAATGTTTGTAAGCGATTAAATAAAAAAAAAGAAAAATTTAAACATAAATATAAATATATATATAAAATATATACATTTTTTTGATTGTAAAACTAATTTCATAATGTGTATGATTTATAAAATTCTTGAAATATTTGCTTATTGTAATTTGCATTATTTTGGATTTTGTTATACAACAATAAGAAATAAACAAATTGATAAGCTTATTTTTTAATGTGGCTCCTTCAAATTGAATAAGAAATATCTTATTTTCTTTGTTATTGTAGCCAGCAAAAGAAAAGCAAAGGAAACCAACAAGAAATTGTGCTAATACTTAAGAAATATGTAAAGTATAAAAAAGATAAAGATATTTGATGATGAAGAAAACAAAACAAAACAAAACTGAAACCCAAGCAACACCCAAGAATGATAAAACACTGCCTACACAAAAGGAAACAACAAGAAACTAGCAACAAATTAAAACAAAAATAAACAATAAAACAAAGAGCAAATAAATGAATTTAAAACAAATATGATAAACACTATATTAAAATAACAACCAAAAAAAAAAAATACAAAAGAAACAGAATAATAATAATGTCAGTTTGTATTCGTAGATAGCCAAGTTAAACAATTGAGAGAAAAGTACAGCAAACAACACAATATGAAAAGAAAACAAACACCAAACTGAAAATAAATTGCCTCAAAAATAGCAAAAATGAGAAAATGAAATGTCGCATAGATTTTAGAGTTGCGATCTGCATACTATGTTCAGTTCTCAGAACTACTAATTACACAATTAATTAACTGTTTGGGCGAATGACTCAAATGATTATAGAAACGAAATAATTCAAATAAAATTCACTGTTAATAGTTCATTAAAATTGCGCTCAACACGCGATCACATTGGCTACTCTGGAATATAGTTACACCTATTTTTTAAGCGCCAGATACTATGTATGTTAGCTAAACTAATTAAAGTCTAATTACTACGTCGAACGACAAATGCTAAACAGTTCTTGAAACTTGTGGCCATAGCTGAGAAATTGGGGCGTCGATTCGAGGAGCGGTGAGAGGCAGATGCGCCTGTCGAAGCCAAACTGACAGCAGAACAACACTGAATTAAAAAAAAACAGAAACACTGGAAAAAAATTACTGAAAACTAATAATGCAAACATCAACAGATCCTAGTTAATTAAATTGTACATTTTTATTATCATTAAAGTTTAAGTGCAGTGCATTATATAAATATAAAAAACTACATACATATGTACGTAAATGCATACATATGCTGGCAAAAACAACAAATGTATATCGTAATAAATTCAAACTACATTTTACAGAAAAAAACAACAAAGCTAGTTAATTAAAGCAAAATATCAGGGTCATAAGAAAGGAAAGCAGCGCCTTTTATTCGATATTCTCATTTATACAAAATCAAGCTGATGAATCCGAATGTCAAATGATCAATATATTTTTGATTTAAGAATTTTTTTTTTACCTCAGGCATATCAAGTTTATATAAATTTCAATTATATCTTACTCAGTTTCTGTTGTTCATATTGTAACATCAAATTTAAGCGCCTAATAATTCTCTTCCGGTTACTTTTATCGTTGAAGTAGTGCAAGAGACTCGGATGCAAGGGAATGCTTTGCTTTATGATATAAAAATAGGAAAAAAACAAATCCCTATAATGATGTTTAAAAACGCAGAGCAGATGTTAAATTTGTATGATATTTTCTGAACATACAAACATTCTAATTCTAAAAATATAAAATACAAGTTAATTTCATTTTGTTTGCGCTCAGAAATAAAACTAGACTGAATTAAAAATAAAACGAACTTCGAAAGAATCTTCATCCACGGCGCAGAGTTTAAATATTGACTTTACTGTCTTCCCATTATCAGCGATTATTCTAATTTTTTTTTACTTTTGTAAATGGTGTTATAATTTTGGAATGAAATGTGTTCCGCATGTTTCCAAAAATACACATAAATTCTTGATTATGACCATAGTCTGTTTGTCCACCCGATTGCCGGAACTTTTTTATTGTAGCTACGCAGAACTCTAACAATGTTAAAGCTTTATTGATGAAAATTGGTATATATTCCAATGTTGTAAATATTGAAATATGGTTGTGACGGACCGATTTGGGCGTATACATACATGTCAGTGTTTCTGATACAATGCACGTAACTATACAAATGATAAATATTCGTTTAAAGTCGCTTAGAAGAAATCATATTTGAATACATTTTTTAAAATATACAAAAACATTATAATATTTTATTCTCTCGACTAAAACTGAGATGTCAGTAGATTAAATTCGGTCTATAATAAGAATAACAGTGCTGTAAGTGCATTTTTCATTCTGACCCTTCTTTCTGGCTGTTTGTACATACTAACTGCTTTTTTGAAGTCGCTGTCATTATTACAACCAAATTCACGATTTCTTCTTTATTTTATGGTGTTTCAAATGTGGTGTTTTTTGCAGGTTATTGTTGAGGAAAGCATGTACACCATCCAGTGACATAAATTAGGTTGCTGTATTGGCTAAATTGCCCAAAAGAATTTGTCCCACACTGAGGCATAGTTTGGCGAGCAGAAATACGTCGTAATCAGAAAATCCATTTTCCCTAAACTATGACCTAAATTTGAGAAATTTTCAGTTTTAAATATGTTTTTAAATATCAACTGTTTGAAACACTTCCGTTCTGGCCACAATTTGGATGTTCATTAGAGCTTTTTGTGAATGTTTATGACCAACCTAAACATTTTTTGATACATATTATTCTACATACCTCACAAGCCTTTAAGGCCAATAGAGGGATTACATGCTTTCCTCGCATGGCCCAATGGTTGAAAAATATATCTAAAATTGTATATATACATTTAATTTCTGAATAATAATTAATTACTTATATAACAAGTAAAATAATAATAAATTCTATATTTTTTGTGAAGCTTTTTAATTCTTAAGCATTAAACCGCATCTTGGTATCAATTAAAAATTCCCATCTACTTGCAACATTCAACTTATGTATTTTTTGTATGCTGCTTGCAAAATATAAATTTATTCACTCTCAAACGGTGCTTCTACATATATATGTAATTTCGTTCATAATTTCCGCTTATTGCGTCTGATTTTCCGCCCACTGGGATAACGCCCATCCTGTCACGCAGCTGCCGTTGATTTGCATAGTTAATGCAGAAAAAGAAAAAGTTTTGCACAGTTGCCAATAAAAATAAAGGCAAAAAGCGAAAGTATGTTAACATACATAAATCGATCCCTGCTAGCTGCTTGAAAGTCATGCACAGCTATTTTTAAGCTATAAGGCAAAAACCACAAGGACGAGTCGCGCCTGCCACCGAATCCTGCAATTGAATGAGCGCCCAAGAACCCCAGCTCAGGTCCGGGACGATTGCGTTTGTACCCAATTTGACTGCCAGGTGACAGAGCCACACACAGGCATAGACAGGTGCCCTGACTACCATACACGCATACATACAAATACACACCTGCATAAATATGTGTGTGTGTGTGAACAGGGAATAGCATAATAATAAATACCGCTAGGCAACCGTAAATTCCTTAACATGAATCGATTTAACTAACTCCCCAGCACCTTTGAGGAACAGCGGCAACTGAATCGCCAGTTGAAATTGTTACAGATTCGGAGGCAGGTCGTCAGCTCGTCACATAACCAGGTAGAATACAACATATATAACTTCATACTACACACAACCGAAAGCAAAGTGTGCCAGTCATAGGATTTCCTAAAACTATTTAACAAGAAAACACAAATTCCAAAAACACACTCATAAATCGAGAAGTGTCTTGAAAAGAGTGCAAAGATTTGCACACGTAACCGTTAAAATTTTTACTTATTTCTTACGCAATACCATATAAATATATAAATATATATTTATATATATTTAATATCAAGCGAACACAAGGAGTTAATAAGAGTAGGAGATATAGCGATTCAGAGGCAGAGGCAGTGCAATCAATATTGACCATGTTGCCGAATTTGAAGACACGTCGCATAACGGGCCTGCAGCTGGCTGGCAAGCATTTGGGTCCGGTGGCCAAGTGCCCGCCCCGATACTCGGAGGAAGATTGGGATTATAATAACAAGATCAAGTTTCGCATCACTTGCGATCAGGAGAAGCTCGCCGAGCGTATTGTCGAGTAAGTAATTGCAATAGCGACTTCATCTTTCACTCCTCCTGCTTCTAACTGCTTAGGGAGTCGCGTCGCGTGGTGGATGAGACGAAGGACACCACCAAGAATTGGCAGCGCGAGGTCGAGCATCATATGCGCGAGCGCACCAGTGAGATTCGCTTCCTGGTCGACGAACTGAATCGTCAAAAGAAGACGGCCGCCTTGGAGGATGAGACACTGAACACGTATCGCAATCGTGTCCTCTGCGCCATTGAGTTCCTCAAAGAGAAGTCTCTGGCCATATGCAAGCAGTGCATGATTCTGCGCGAGGGTCGCATCGGTGTAGATCTGTGCGACGATGAGGTGGATCGGTCGCTACGTCGCGAACTGAAGGTCATCAAGGGATGTCAGGGATTGGCCGATGCGGCACTGAAGGAGGCCGAGGAGCAAATTCGCAAATTGCGAGCGGCCATGTTTCTGCTGGATCAGGATCTGGCGGCCAAGGACAAGTCTCTGGCCATTGACGAAAAGAATCTCAAGCTGAAGGACTTCCAGCATGACCTTGGCAAGGGTCAGGATTTGTCCAAGCAGCACTGGTAGGTCAGATCAAATAAGATTTTAATTGCCGATATTTTTAATGCTTCTGCTGCCCACCTGTATTCCCAAGTCAATTCTCGCTGACCGAGTGGCAGGCGCAGACATATGAGAATCTTGAGGCGAACGCCAAGGCTCTGGTCTCCGCCGGACAGCTGCGCGCCTACATTGATCTGCTGCTGAAGCAGATCTGCGAGGACATGCAAAATCAGACGGATCGAACCAATGAGGCGTTCGACCGTCGCATTGCGGAGACGAAGCACGTGAAACAGTGCCTGGAGAACAAGCACAAGGACACTTTGGATCACATCCATCAAGTGCAGCGCAACATGAACGAACTGGAGCGCGAGATGTCCGACAAGCAGCGAGCGATCACCCTATGCCAGACACGTCTCAGCAATCGTGCCCATCGCCCCGGGCTGGAGCTAACCTGTGACATGGTCCAGGATGCTCTATACAACGAGCTGCAGGCCCTGAAGGCATCCTTGTGCAAGCTAAATCAGAAGCTCAATGAGAACAAGGCATCTATGCGGTATCTGATGCATGTCCAGGTCATGCAGGAGGAGGAGATCAACATCAAGGCGAACACTTGCAAGATTGACGAGGTCGACTGCATGACCCTGCGTCAGGCACTAAAATACGCATCGTTCTAGTCGCAATCCTCGTCCAGTTCGAGTGCATTCCACTCCATCCACTACTAATTGAGCTCCATTACACACTCTCAACTAAAAAAAAAAAAACAAAGCAAAAAATTAATCAACTTTAAATTGCATGTGCATCGCTCCCCTCTTTCAATACAACCAAATTGTCAACATGAACATGTTAAATAAATTTAAATTTACTTCCAGTTCGAATTATGAAAACAATCCATAGTTAATTTTATTTTGTTTGCCTGCTGTCACGAAATAGAGCAAGTTTAATACAAATATTTTGTTGCTAAATTAGTAATTGCCTCAAATTGGGGCAGTCAATAGACAGTATTGAATTTTAGAGGTGTTTATTTGTTTATTTCGCTTTTGCTCATATAACTTGCAATAAGCTCAGATTTAGTTATTGTTCTCGTAATTCGATCTTTGATTGCTTAAATATTATGTGTTGGTGATCTTAAAATGTTTTAAAGTTTTGTCCTTCTATGTCACTTAAATTAGGGCATATATTAAGAGCATTGGGTACTCATTTAAATATTTAGAGCAATATTAAGTCGCTTATAACCACAAAAAATAATTGTGTAAAGCTTTAATTTAAATGCATTGGAAGCATTAAATGTTTTTCCAAATCCCATTAGATTCCCACTAAGAAAATAAATATTCCTAATATTCCAATGATCCTTTTATTGCGGATCAAAAAAATAGTAATCTGGCCATATTATATTATACTCGATACTTTATACAACCTAAAAGTATCGATGCACCTGTTGCAGCTTAGTATCATAATATTAATACAGGTCACATAAAAGCTTACAATCGAGCTCAATCAAAAATATTCAGATCAGACAAAATCAACATGATTTAATACATGTGTAATATGTGTGGATTACTTAATATGGTCAAATTATTTAACTATTCACGTATTATAAATTTGCAAAGTTTTTCTCTTAAGTTAAATGGCTGAGTTAATATTTTAGTTCAATTGTGTGCACTTAAGCATTACAGTTCAAGTAGACGATATGTGATTCTCTATAAATTGTGAATACCTTTTCGCGAATATCACGGAGAAGGATTGGTAGCGCTCTTCGCAATCATTCAGCATTTCTGTTAGACATGCAATCACCTGACATTTGATGGCTCTGAATTATATTGTTTACCCAGATAATGGAGCTGCCCCTGCATTTTTATTTACAATTTGCTTTGTAAAATTCGATATATTTATAGAGAAGGTATCGATGTAAATTGTTAAAATGTTAGCTAACATAACTAATAAAGCCTTTTATATCGATAAGTGAAGCAAATATCAAAGTCCATTAACTTATTGATAATTGCTTTTCAAGTGGCATTGTAGATTCTTCAATTGCATTCGATGCAATCATTATATGAAACTGAAAATATTGCACTTTTAAGTTAATTTTCATTTATGTTTCTTATATTAATGGGGTCTTTTTAATAATGGGGCTGCCAACTGCGAGTAAAATTAACTAGTTACGGCATACGTTCCAAAAACTATCGAGCCTGTTGGATTTTAGTGATCGGCTAACCGCCACGCTCTATCATGTATAATGCAACTCTTTACACACAGCAAGTAATTAGAAGAAAACTTTTTAGAATTCTGCCGCTCTGTTGAATTTTTAATTAATGTTTAGCTAAAAAGTGTACAAACCAGAAACTAAGGTAAGCGCCACACAATCTACTTGTTTATTTAGTTCGCAGCTCCGATCCGCTTGACAGTAGGCGCGCCCAGTTACAGCTGTCAGCGTCCGCCGAGCAGCTCACAGTAAAAAAATGGAGTACAGCCACAGCCACGAAACTCAAAAATCAATAATTCTGAAAAAACTGGAGACTAATTGATTTTTTTTGCATAATATGTATGTTACAGCTTAGAAATTATGTCAAAACGTAGCGCTGACGATGCCAGCGGCACCGGCACCGGCGGTGGCAGTGTCAGCGGTAGCAGCAGCTGCCTGGTTGCTGCAGCGGCCGCTGGTCAGCCGCCAATCAAGAAAGTGCACTTCGAGCCGCACTTAATTGGGCCGGTGTCTACGCTCGAGGAGATGGACATCAAGGTGTTGGAGTTTCAGAACAAAAAGCTCGCTCAGCGCATAGAGCAGCGAATGCGTTGTGAGGCCGAGCAACGGCATCGCATCGAACAACTGGAGAAACGCCAGACGCAGGACGATGCTGTCCTCAATGTTGTCAATCGCTATTGGAATCAGCTCAATGAGGATATAAGGGTGCTCTTGCAGCGATTCGATGCCGAGACGGCTGACGAGTTAGAGAATAAGAATGAGAACGAGGTGACCACATCGTTTCTCACCCAGTTATCCACCTGGGACAAGGAGGAGCTGGACGAGAAGCTGGCCAATCGGGTACAGGTGTCGAAGCGTGCAGTGGCCAAAATCGTTCAAGTCATTGATAGGTTAATGCAACGAAATGAGAAGATAACGCTTGTACTGAAGGGTGGCAATGGTTTGGCGCAGGGCACAACTGCTGCCGCTGGAGGAGGTGCAGATGAGGATCAGAAGGCCAAGGCAGTCGCTGAGGCGGATGCAGCGTCAGTTGCTGGGATGGGGGGCATTCATGCGCTCGAGGAGACGCTGAAGAAAACGCATATTGAGATTATGACGGAGAATCACAAGCTGCAAAGTTTGAATACGTCGCTGCACGAGAAATTCCACACGATGTCGTTGAAGATGAAGGAATACCAGGATGCGCTCACCGCCAAAGAGACGGAGAACGCTGAACTAAAAAACCAAATCGATGAGTTGCAATATGATCTGGAGAAAATCCATTGTCGCAACGATAAGCTGGAGAATCATTTGGCCGAGGCCATTGAGAAGCTCAAGGCTTATCACCAGATCTATGGGGATCCTAACAAGAGCACCAGCAACAGCACCAGCAAGACGTCCAGCTCGGCTGTTGGTACATCCACCGTCGGCGGCGGCAGTGCCACTACTAATGTAAATAGTCAGCATCTGGAGGAGCTGCAAAAGGAGCTGGAGGAGCATCGCGAGCTGGCCAACAATCGGTTGCAGGAATTGGACAAACTGCATGCCACGCATCGCGAAACCCTCAAAGAAGTCGAAAAACTTAAAATGGATGTAAGTCATTTAATAGAAATAATATCTTTAAACTCTTGTTAATTATATTCTCTCTACCTTACAGATCCGCCAATTGCCCGAGTCGGTGATTGTGGAGACAACGGAATACAAATGCTTGCAGTCGCAATTCTCGGTGCTATACAACGAGTCCATGCAAATCAAGACCATGCTGGATGAGACACGCAATCTGCTGCAGTCGAGCAAGAATCAGCATCTGCGCCAGATCGAGGTTATGGAGAGCGAGGAGCTGATTGCCCAAAAGAAGGTGCGCAGCGACATGATCCAAATGGAGGATGTCCTTGCGCTCATACGCAAAGAGTACGAAACGCTGCGCATCGAATTCGAGCAGAATATGGCCGCAAACGAGCAGACGGCGCCAATAAATCGCGAGATGCGGCATCTGATCACATCGCTGCAGAATCACAACGGTCAGCTGAAGGGCGAGGTGCAGCGATACAAGCGCAAGTACAAGGACATCTCCACGGACATGGTGAAGTTGCGCAAGGATCTGGAGGAGGCGCAGGCCAAAATCGAGGGCAACAAGCAGCAACAGCTGGCAGCTGCAGCGGCGGCCGGCGAAGAAGTTAAACAGGAATCCGCCGCCAATATTAAGGAGGAAAATTCGAACAACAATTCAGCCGGCGGCTCCACGAGTCTCACTAATTCTGGGAGTGCCAGTGGCGATGCCAACATGGCCATCAAGGAGGAGAACTCGGCGCTTGCCGAGGATGAACTGGACGATGAGGCGAGCGGCAAGGATGTCAAGGATCCCAACATTAAGCAGGAGAAGATCTCGTCCAGCGAAGCTGCAGCTGCGGAGAAAAAGGATTCACCCGGTCCGACGAATGCGACAACGTCAACCACATCTGGCAGCACAAATTCCGTTAAGTCTGAGAAGGACACAAAGGATGGCGTCAAGGCCAAGGAACTGAAGGCTGCTGAAAGTGAAACGGTGCGGGATCTGAAAGCGCAACTCAAGTAAGGATTTATTATTTTAAGAAAGCACTCGAATAGAACCAACTGAAAAATTCACAAAATAATTCACTATCTGCAATTTCCATTTTCAGAAAAGCGTTGAACGATCAGAAGGAGATGAAGCTGCTGCTCGATATGTACAAAGGCGTCTCGAAGGATCAGCGCGACAAGGTACAGCTAATGGCGACCGAAAAAAAGCTCCGCTCCGAGATCGAAGAGCTGCGGCAACAGCTTAAAAAGCTACAGGAGAGCAAGCGAGAGGAGCGCAAAAAGCTGGCCGACGAGGAGGCGCTGCGCAAGATCAAGCAGCTGGAGGAGCAAAAGTACGAGTTGCAGAAACAGGTGGCTAATCACAAACCCACTGAGAATACGTGGAGCGGTGCGCCTGGACCAGGTGGCGGACAGCCGGGCGCCAATTATGCACGACCCTTTGTTGGCTCGCACGAGGAGGAGGCGCTACTCAACGAGATGGAGGTGACTGGTCAGGCGTTCGAGGATATGCAGGAGCAGAACTCGCGGCTTATTCAACAGCTGCGAGAAAAGGACGATGCCAATTTTAAGCTGATGTCGGAACGGATCAAGGCCAATCAGCTGCACAAACTGTTGCGCGAGGAGAAAACGGTGCTTGAGGATCAAATGGCGACGGCATCGACACAGATCGAAGCGATGCATATTGTGCTGCGCAAGTTGGAGGAGAAGGAACGCACCCTGCAGGCCACCGTCGCGTCCATTGAAAAGGAGCTGATGCTGCGCCAACAGGCGATGGAGATGCACAAGCGCAAAGCAATTGAATCGGCCCAGTCGGCAGCAGATCTCAAGCTACATCTGGAGAAGTATCATGCCCAAATGAAAGAGGCCCAACAGGTGGTCGCCGAGAAGACGAGCTCCCTGGAGGCGGAGGCCTACAAAACGAAGCGGCTGCAGGAGGAGCTTGCGCAGTTTAAGCGCAAGGCGGAGCGCATGAAGAAGATGGAAATGTCGGGCACAACCATCGATGAGGTGATGATCGAGGAGATCAGGGAATACAAGGAGACGCTGACGTGTCCCTCATGCAAGGTGAAGCGCAAGGATGCAGTTCTATCCAAATGCTTCCATGTCTTCTGCTATGACTGCCTGCGCACGCGATACGAGACACGGCAGCGTAAGTGCCCCAAATGCAACTGCGCCTTTGGCGCCAACGATTATCATAGGTTATATCTGCAGTAAGGGATCTTCGATTATCGATCACTGATTGTCGATCATCTTCATCGCAGCCAGCAAATCCATTACTAGCATATTATCGATGTACTATTAATATATTAAATATATATATGCATATATATTTGTCTTAAGCGACTTCCCCTCTGTAACCCTTGTGGCATTTATGTTGAATTTTTTCACTAGTAGCCCCAAGCACATCTCATAAGTTATGAGTTTCCGAGTGATATTCTCCCGGGTTTTTATGTAGCTCTTAAACTAATACGAAAATTAATAAATGGCTAAGCAATTAATTTCAGCGCAATCTGCAATGAATCGAAATAACTATTGTATATAAACATGTAATTTGTTCTTTCTTTTTTTTATTTTTTTGCTTTATTCTTTTTTAAATGTGTTCTGTCCTGATATTTTTGTCTTAAGTATTTCGTACCATTTTTCTAACTTGTCTCTTTAATCGAGAGAATAAGTGTGCATTAAGTGATTGTTTAAACTCTATTAATTTAAGTATAAAATCCCCTACAAGGATGTAAGAAAATTGAAAACTGAAATTTTACTATAAAAAGGCAACTTAAGTCTTATCTTAATCAATTAAGCAATAAAAATACTTATATTCTAAATTAATTGAATTTTACTGATATGTGCACATATTAAATAAAGAAATAACACAATTTTCTTATTAAAATATTTGAATTATTTCGCTTGATTGGCAGCACTTGCTGGCGAATAATAAGCGCCATAAAATACCAAAATATTTGTGGTTATTTGTTCGAGCAATTTACAGCCACACTATTCACCGGCTACCCGGCTTCTGTTTGTTTAACATATTGTTAGCTGTTAATTGAAACTCCTGTTAGCAGTGTCTGCCAGCGCAATACTGTAAACAGTTTTGCCGCTGTTGTTGGCCCTGGCGGGCGCGTTTCGGAATTGTCCTGTTCGTTGCGGCGCTTTTGCTTGAACGGGTTTTCCTTTGAAGCCTTTGAATTCGTGCGCTGCAAATAAAATGTGCAACGTTTTCAAGTCAATCGATGTGCCGTCCAATCTAAAACGGTTTTTGTTGCTTCTAGTGCTGCCTGCTAGTCGCTAGTTACAAGTGAATCGTTAAGACAACAACGAAATTTTTGTTCAAGCCATCGATTTTTCGCGCTGTTTAAAACGCGTCTTCTGCATGTGCCTTCGTCTGTGTCTTTATGAGAATGTGTATGTGTGTGTGTATGTGCTAGGACCTTTACAAATACTGGCACATAATTAAAAACTGCTGCAAAGGCAGACAAAAGGTTCTGCTGGCAGCAGCGAAGCGCGCCATTGAATTCAAATCCTGCCCAGCTGTCGCCTGTGCAGCTGCCACAACAACAACAACAACAGCGAAAGTGCCTGTTACCATTAACATTAACCTGGACATTTGATAGTGTGCGTCTTGTGCATGTGTGTGTGTAATGTTTGTGCATTCAATTTGCACTAATTTATAAACGGTTCGCAAAACGCGAAATCGCTCAGAATCCGCCCGTCCGCGAACAACAACGCAATTTACCATCCAAATTTACTGGTTGTATTTTGTTGTTGCCGTTACGGGAGCAATAATAATAGAATTTTAGCAGACGTCCATTTCTGTTCTCTGCTCCCAACTCCACAACAAACACACAAAATCAACACAAAAAAGAGAAGGGTGCCTCTACTCTATTTGTATGTGTATTTGTATATGCCTTGGGGGACCCTCTGACATTTTCATCAGCGAAAACAACTGCAGGAACAACCAAAACGATAATAGCAACAACAACAACAAATAAAAATAACATTGACTGAGTGTCGTCGCTGGCACAGTTTTTCCTACTGCTGCTTGCTGCTCTCTGTGGGTGAGTAACAAATTTAATACACTGTTTTCTAACTTATTTGTTTAAGGCGAGTTTGCAACTCTTAAGCTCTTGGAGCTGATTCTAATCATTTTTATGATTGAACCGTTTTTTATTACCAAACTTTTGCATTACTGATGATATTCACAGTTCGAGCTAAGATTACATGTTGGCCACGCCCACTTACAGCCAATATGAAAGTTGATTTTTTCCACAATTAAATGTTATATTTTTAACAAAGTTTAAACCTCGACTTATTTCATATTTTGTAACTATAGACACATTTTAAAAAGATTTTACAGAATAAAAATTTAAATTTCAAATAAAAAAAAAATAATATTCAATTGTTAACGAAATAGTAAAAAATACAATTCATCTGAGGATATTAAAAGTGTATAATGGTTTTGCATTTATTGTGGATATCCGGAAAAATCAGATCCGACTAAAAATTTATTATCTTTATTGTTATTGTTAAACTAAACGTTAAGAAAAGAGAGAGGGAAGGATAATAATTGCTTGCCTTACTGATGAGCATTTCTATTGCAATTAATTTTAATTTTTTTGTTTATTTATTGTGGTGTTTGAATAATGATAATGATACTTCTTGAAAGCTGAAATTAATATTAAAAAAGCAAAATCTTTTATTTAAGTTGTTATTTAACTTGATACAGTGCATTGTGCAGTCTTTCAATTGTGTCTTGCCTATTTTTTCTGCGAGTAGAAAGTTGTTATCAAATATGATGGGGGCTGAAGCAGCAACTGGGATTGGGGATGGGGGTGGGTATGGGGAGTGGGAGTGGGACTGCGAACAAGAGAGTGTGGGCCTCCATGCCAGTGGGCGGTCGGTCAGAGGTGGTGTTTCGGTTATTCAGTTGTTCAGTTGTTAATTTATTTGCTCTTTGCGGTCGCGTTTCGGCTTGCCTGGCGTCACATTGTCGCATTGTCGTCTTGTGGGCCGCTCCTAATGGGGTTTGTTATTTACTTGGTCTCTGCTGTTGATTTTTGGCTAGTTGAAAGGTCAAGCTAGTGAAGAGGAGCAGCCCGTGGCAACACCAAGAGCCAGGACCACCTGCACGTTCGGCATGACTTTATTTTTAATGCAGCGTCAAAACTCATTTTGTGTTGCATGACTTGAGCGTTAATCGATTTTGATCGTTAATCAGGAAGCGTGCAATTTCAGTCAATCAATCAGTCAGTCAGCCAGTCAGCCAGTCAGTCATTTGCCCCGGTTATTGAACGTCATTTGTGTTTTGTCAGCGATTTCATATTGAGCTAATGATCGTCGCATGAGCTAATGATGAGGAACGGATGTGCGAACCGTTTTAATTACGCATCCGCGCCAATTTGAGGCGCCTGCTGCTGGGCTGGGCGGGGCGAGTTGGGCGGGGACGCGAGGCTGTGGCAACTCCGGCGCCGGCAGAGTTGCCGCAGCCACTTCAGGAAAATACCAATTTAGCTTCATTAATCCGTTTGTCGTTCGAATTGACAGAGAAAATCTTAAGTGACGTCGAGTCAACAACTTAGTGCCAAGTGAAAAGTAGGATTAGAGAGTTGAGCTTACAATCGAATTTGCTGCTTTGTTAATAATGGGGATGTACTTAAAGCTACTAACCTTAAGCCAAAGTCTATTAAAATTATAAACAGTACATAAATATATTTTTTTATCACGCTTCATTAAGCTGCAGCTTATTTTCAATTTTTGAAAGAAAACGCAAACTTAAAAATACAGAAATAACTACTTACAATTATTAACTTGTTTGCTTTAGACTTTTTTTTGTATGTTTTACGCCATTAATGAATTATTCTTTGACATGTTTTCAATATATTTGCAAGCAGCAAATTTTATCTAATTTTACCCAATTTTCGATTTTATCAGCTTAAAATTTGCCCGCTTTATTTTGATTGTTTTTTTTTTTTGTTGTACTTCTGGCTGCTTTCTAATGGGTGGCCTGTTGCCTTATCTGGGCCGATAACAAGTCGTATAAATACATGTCTATACGTACGTGAGTGGACGATTACCCAGAATTGTATGTACAAATACTTACTTGAATTGTATTTCAGTTTTCGCCACACTCTTTGCTGCTTTAATAATCACAAGCAAATTAAGTATGATAAAAAGTGCCATTGAAACTTGAACTTGTTTTAAGAGTGTACGAATTTTGCACAGTTCAATATCGCACTCCTCCCCTCCTCCTCCCCCTCTCCATCTCCCTCTCCCTCCGCTTTCCGGTTTCTCTCATAGGCAGACTGCTCTTCGATAAAAACATGTAGCGATATAAAAAATTTTGTCAACGTTTTGTTTATGATTATATTTATGCACATAATTTAGCTTTGACTTTGCTTATTTTGTGTGCCGATTTCAAGGTCAACTCTCAGCTAAATGTTTTAAAGTGGAGCAAAGCACAGCAAAGTCAAGCAGCTGCCAGAGAACCCTGGGAACTTGACACTAAATGGTTTTTACGGTTTGGCCTTTGTGTTGAGGCTCAGTTTACGTTGCACAAAAGGATTTGGGGCATTGCATTTCAAGAAAATGTTGCTTGAAGGTTCTTCTTGTTTAGTTTCGTTTAGTTTTGTTTGACAATGAGAGAGGCTCTCGGGCGAGACAAGACGGCGACTCTGCCGGCCCCTGCCCCTCGTTTAGTCTACATTTTAAATACTTGCCAGGCAGTTTCTATTTTCGCCACGCTTTGTTGTAGTTGTTTTTGTTGGTCATATAATGATTACTTGCAAGTCTAGTCGGTCAATGGTCAAACTGTAGACAGTAGTGGCTCTCACACATCTCTGCCCAACTCCAGCTCCACCTCAAACTCCGCCTGCTCCTCCTCTCTCGACGCCCTTTGGCAGAGTGTCATGTGGCGCATGCCTTTAAAGCAAAAAAAAAAAAAACACGTAAACAAAAATAATGCAAGAATCCCTCCAAGCGTGAAGTGGGCTTCCCATTATTGTTGCTGTGATAATATAGTTAGTTATATGTGGGCATTGCTTGTGAAAAGTAAGTAACTACGAGTAAGTAGGTACGTATGTATGTATATATGTATGTATGTATATATATATGTATGGACACATAAAGTATATGTCATAAAGAGTTTTATTTTTCTTGCCGAGCATTAAAAGAAAAATGAAGCGAACCAAAGACTTTCTCTGCCAAACGAAAGACAAATTCGGCTGTTGGCGTAATTGCCCCGACAATGTGCTGTTAATGAAACCAAATAGACACACACACAACCATACATACAGACAGAAGGTGAGACAGTTAGATAGAGGAAAACACTAGTCATCCAATTCCAATATGATCCGAGTTATATCTTAGCAGGCCAATGAACGATCCGCCATCAGCAGCTTAAGAAAACTAAACTAAAAAGCAACAGAACTTTTTGCGGACTTCTCTCCTCTTCTCCTCTCTTTTCTTCTCATGCTCTTCTCTTCTTTCTTTTTAGTCTAAATCAACAACAGCTAAAAAAAACAACACACTGTGCAACCAGTTTTTGATTTACAGCAACTTTTTCGAGGTTTATTTTTTGAAATTAACTCATCTTTAAGTATTTCCATTAAAAAATTTTAATTATAGCATTGAGTTTTAAAACTAAATCTATAATTTATGAATTGAAAGCGTTTTCATTAATAAAAAATCTGAGGTAATCTTAACTAATCAAGATAATGATTGTTTAGTTTGAATCATCAATCTAATCTAGACGGCTACCGTTTATCACTTTAATAACTTAACTTAATTAATGATTATTAAATATATTTGCAAACTAACACTTAAACTTTCTTTGAACACTTCATTGTAAAACACAAGATTTTGTAAAGCCAATGCTTAAAACGCTTTGAGACCTTTTAAGTTTAGTGAAGAAACATCTCTGGTTAGGTTTATAAAAATATAAAATTTGTGTTGGTTAACAAAAACTTGCTGAAAATGAATCATTCATTTTCATTTATCTGTATAAATTTATATTTATACACCAAAACTGATTATCAGTGAAACCGCTCGAATACACTTGAGCGAGCAGAGAGTTATTTGACATACAGTATATAAATATATATAATTATAATACATATATATATATATATATAACTATAATATATATATATATATTCAGTTGGGGAGTTCCTCGAAAATAACAATAAATAAATTGTTACGGCTGATTAGGTTTTTTTTGTTTTGTGAATTTTTCGAGGCATGCTTTGTGTTGATGGATTTGCTGTGTGTTGCATGTTGTACGGTGTAATCTGTGGCACAGTTTATAAATTCTATATAAGTTGGGCCGGGACTTCAACGCGGTTCTTTTTTTTTTGTTTTTTTTTGTTGTTTTGTTTTGCCTTGCGTTTTGCAATTTGCCTTCGGTTGCTCAATCTTCGACTTTCAACAGATGCAAAACGAAACTTTTGCGTGCCGTTGCCGTTGACTGAGAAGCCCCCGAAAAATTGTTTATAGTTTATGTTAGTGGGCAACAACAACAACAATAACAAAAACAATTAAGACAACAACAAGAGCAGCAACAACAATAACAAGAGTAACTTCAAAAAGCGCAGCGATTCAGTTGGTCGCTTCTTCCTGCTTGGCTTGTTGGTATAGTTGTTGGTGTTCAGTTGTTGTTGTTCTTGTTGTTGTTGTTGTTATTGCCTAATAGTCAGAGCCAAACCCGTGTTCGTGACAGACCAACTGGCAATGCTAGACGTTGCATCTCCACTCCCCCTGCTCGTCAACCCTGCCTAGCCATGCGTCTCTGCCCTCCGATTTGCGACGTCTGCGTTCTCTTTGATTCATTAAACACGAGGCAGTGTTACACTTCCCCTCCCTCTAACCCAATGTGCTGCATATTCAAAATAACTACAAAGGGGAGGAGCGGGAAGAGACAGGGAGTCAAACATAAAAACAAAAATTAGAAATTGTGGCTGGCGCTCGCCGTTTGCAGGTGCAATCAAATGAAAACTCCAAAACATTAACACAGAAAAAAGACAGAGAGAGAGCAAAAGACAGACCGAGACAGAAGCCCAATAGAACCCGGAAGAGTGGGCCCCGTTCCCTGCCTGCCTCATCCCACCCGACCTCACCCCTCCCGATTCCATTCCCAACCGATTCGAGCCGAAAGTCTGCGCACAATTTTCAATAGCTGAGCACAATACTGGGCGCGCAACTTGCAACTGCAACTCATTATAACTGTGAAACGTTACAACGGGGCAGCGAAGCAACGTTGCAAGAGGGCAAGGGGGGAATAGCTGGCCGTGGGGCATGCTGCGTCAAATGCGGGCCTCGGGGCCACGATTGTAATTCGCAGCACAAATGTTTCACTTCATTTGAGTTTCGTGGGTCGTCGACGTCGTCTTCGTCGCTGCTGCCACAGGAAGTGCTGCGACGACGACGAGGAGTGTTCAATAAACCAGCACCAGCACCAGTACCAGCAGCAGTGAGCAGGGGCGTGGTAATTTACCATCGCCCCCTCGCCCACGACCCCACAGCAGCTTGTTATTGTTGTCCACCTGTTTGTCGATTTGTTGAACCGTGAGAATTGGCAGCGTATTCGAATTTCAGTATCAATTAAAATAGTCGCGACATTTGGATCCACCTACCCAAATAAATAAAAAAACAAATGGAAAAAGGAGAAGTAAGAGGGAGAAGGGATGGGAGGCTACTGGGGGAATTAGGAGCGCACTGAGAATTGAAAACTGGCCCCTCAGTAGACAGCACAAAATAAATTGCCATAAATGCGAGGCATGGATATAAATTGTTTTCAATGCAACTGCCACAAAAACAGCAACAACAAGAGCAACAATGAGCTGAGAGAAATTTATGCAAGTGAACGTATTTCCCTCTTTCAGACACACACACACACAGTTACCAGTTGCCCAACATGTGGCACAGAATTTGTTATGCCACACAATCGAGATGAGCATTTGCATGATAATACTAAACGAGTGCATAAATATTTATATATATATCTCTCTCTATATATATATAGAGAGAGAAAAAATGAACAAGTTTTTATGGCCCATAACTCAGTCTGAGTTGAGTTTTCAGTCGTTGTAAAATTTATTTTCCTTTTGCTGATTAGCTTCAATATTCTAATAAATAGATTTGCACTAAATTAAAGTAATAAATATTTAGAAGCATTATAGAAAATTGCGTACAACAAAATAAATAAAACAAAATAAATTTAATGCATTAAGTTTTTTCCAAATAAGTTTGATTTTTTTACGTTTAGACTTAAAAACTAAACTTTCATATGATAATAAAGTATTTACAGTATTTGCAGTTATAAGGGTAATTAATTATATTTTTGTGAATTATTATTAGTTGATATGCACTATAAATAAAACAAATATATCTGCATATTTATTTTAAATCATCTACACTAAAACCAGAGTATTGCACAGTCGCAAATTGTAGTATTTTTTGCTGCTGTTCTGCAAAATCATTGCAACTGTTTTGTTTACAATTCGCATCAGAATGCTAAGTAAAAAGTTTTTTTTTGTTAAACTTTATGCACTTATTCACTTTTACGAATATACATTGTTATGTCAATACAATTTTTCAGTTGAAATCAATTTAAGTACAAATATAAACAGATTAGGTAATGTATGTATTCAATCCATTTGAATGAAAGTACTTGGCTGGAAATTTATCTTAAGGTTTCCTTGTAATTTCCATGATGACTGCGGCATGCCAAGATAAGTTAGAAAACTTAGGAACTAGTTTGCATATAAAAATCTATGAACAGACATATCTAATTTCGAATCAGATAATGATGCTGATGACGGATATATATACGCGAAAACTATTTGTCGTTTTTTGCAAGTTGTTATAATTGTAGTTAAATTACTAAATGGTAAAATCGATTATTAAATATTTTTTCTATTCTTACTAGACCTACCCGCTACATCTCCCCGCTTCTCTTGTGCGTTGTACTACTAATTATTAATTGCATGAATCTTTTCGAGTACTCTGTAATTATTGCAATTGACTAATTAATTCAGAGTCACCGATTTCTATCATTATGAATTCAATTTTAAACATTTAAATATCCCGAAAAATCATGTAAATATTTTGTATTTCTTAAATTTAAATATTAAACTTTATTTTTAGTTTAATATCCCTTCATTTGTATTTTTCTGTATCGAGTGATATGAGGCAACATTATATATGGTATATGGAGCCAGAGACGTTTCCTTCAATTTTACGACAAAATTATAATAACCTCTGCTAAAATTATATTAACTTGTCTAAAAACCAACATATTTTCCATCCATTTCCGTCAATGCATTTGCATCATAAATCTGATATATAAATTTACAATTATCTTGAATACGCCAATGAACTTTCCCAATTTGATTCAGTTTTCACATCAAACGTAAGTTTTTTACTTTGTAATCCAATTGTCGTTGCCGCAATGCGTCTGACTGTCAACTGTGTTGCATTGTCAGCACAATTCACCCTCTCCACCAACCCCCTCTCTATTTTAACTCGATTTGCGATTAAGTGGCGAACGAAGCGCAAAACTCTACGCGCTTTTGCAACACGTTGCACGTAATTAAGTTGGAAAATGTCGCTGGCATTGTCTGCATTCGCTTAAGTTCAGCCTTAATCGAATAAAGCGCATTGCAGCAAGTTGGAAGGAAACTTAGTTGACCCCGCCAGCATCGTTCATTGATTGAAGTTAATGAGCCGTAAAGTTGATGAAGACGTGGAGAACCCTTCTGCTAGGGCAACCTGCTCCCCCCCCATCCTCTGGGTGGGCGGCGCTTTCGCCTTGAACGTGGCCAGCAAATGCAGCTTCGGTTTCCGGTTTATGCAAAGGCATTCTTTGATTTTTTCCCTTGGCATAGAATTCAGCAAAACGAGTTTCCGACCGACAGACACACAGCAAAAAAAAGAGTAAAAAAAAACAAGCTTACAGCTCAATCTTTCATTGTCATGGCCACAACGATCGATGGGCAGCGACAACTTCATTCCCAGCACCCAGCACCCAGCTTGAAGCGCTGCCAAACAATTGAAGAAGGCTTCGATGTTGCATCGCTGTACTTTAAGTGTGCATCTGCATCTATGAATCTGCCAGATACATTTTCATGCTTTACAAATTGTGCTGCAGCTGTGTGTTTGTGCGTGTGTATTGTGTGTGTGTATTGTGTGGCTTGATGGCTATGGAAATTCGCTATGCTTTTCTTGCATCGCTTTTTTGCCATGCCTCGCTGGAGGCACAAAGACAACACCGTTGCCTTGCGCGACACTCGAAGTCTGTCTGCCTCGTTGTCGCCTGTTCAGCGCGCTTGAAGTGCCCTTCATTAGACCGCTATCCTCTCCAGCCTGCCTCTCCAGCCTGCCTCTCCAGCCTGCCTCTTTGCCTGCCGCTTCGCCTGCCTGCCTTAACACAACACTACACAACACTTTAGATGCCACAAGGCACAAACGAGCTTAAAGCATGTTTCGACTTTTAACATGTTCTAGCCAAGGTCGTTTAACAGGATCTCGTTTCTATGGAATACTCAAAAACTAGTTTGGTAACTGCTACTCCTACTTTTTCTTCTTTGCTCAGCTCAGTTTCCTCCCATTGTTATATCTACGCCCCGGAAAAAAATGTTTGTCTACAATTGCAATTAGCCACAAATGAAATTCCAATTAACTAAAAACTGGAGCAACTTCATTATAACTTCGCTTTCAGCTTGTTCGAATGATGAAATCTACAAAATTTGCCCAAAAATCTCTGGCAGATCGCATAACGAGCAGCCACTAATGATGCGCGTTGGAACCATACAAAACAATAACAAGCAACTAATTTTTGGTAGCAGTACAACGAACCTTCTATGCCCTCACCTTTGAAGCCCATTTACACTTATCTAAAAAACAATCAAATTTATTGCTTTTTTTATGAAATGGCATCTTCGTCTTGTAAGCCTCACAAATGCAAAGTACATTTTTTTCATAGATTTCAAATAATATTTTCAAAAGCTTTTCAACTTAATGCAAGACATAATTTTGTGGTCTATTCTTTGAATTTATTTGAAGATACAATTTTTGTTTACTATTCCTAATAAGATGAAGATACACTAACTTCATAATTTTAATAATTAATCTATAATCCATTGTTAGCATCAACAATAGTTTTTTAAATAATTATTAAAGTTCAAATGCTAATAGACAATTATTGCGTCCATTTTTGATTTATTATTTTGTACCTATATAAATAAAAATTTTATACAAATTTTATACAAATTGGCTTCAACTTTGAATTTCGCTTTTTTTTTAAATTTTATATTTATGTTTTAATTCCCGTCTTCTTTTCGAATCAATATTTATAAGCAAAGACTGTAGAGATAAAACTCTATCCATAGCAAAATTGATATATATTTTTGGGGCAATATTATCATTTTGATTTACTCAACCTCATCTCATTTTGAGAGTAGTAAAATAGCGATAGTTGCTTGTTGAACTTATTAATATTGTGGGCTAAATTAAAATGCCACATGCAAGGTTTATAAATATTCTACAATAGATGATGATGCATGTTGATGGGCTGTGAAACGAATTGCGGGGACAACAATACAAATGCGAATGCGAATGTGAATAGGAATGTGAATACGAATGTGAACTCAAATGTGAATGTGAATTGGTAACTCAAAAAAAAAAGGTGACCGAAATGTGGCACGAATTTTTGGGGCCAAGACAAGTGTGCGTCTTACAAATGCTGCCAAATGTTGGCAAATGTTCGATGAGAGGAACAGCTCATAACTTATGCAGTGTGGCCCCGTTGTGTGTGTCCACAGTCGAGTGTCAGATGTGAACTAGTTTAAGTCAATCAAGAGCCTGGCCCAGCAGCTGGCCAGAGTCGTCAGCACGACGACGATCGTCCAACTTGACCGCAAAAGGGGAGAGTGAGCGAGACATGCGGCATGCCCCGTTTGCCAAAAGGTCGTTGTCGTGTGCAACTCGTTTTTGCGGGCAGGAAAACGGGACGGACGGCGGCGCGACGGGGGGTGGTATGCAACTAAAATGCCAAATGCATCCCAAAAATACGCGCATGCAGCATACAAAATTTGGGTCGCTTCACAGTGAATCACTCGCACTAACAAAAACACTCTCTCTTTCTCTCGTTTCGCCCTCTCTTTCGCTCTCTGTTTCTTCTCTTAGCCTGTGAGCTGTGCCATGTCCGGCACGCTCTTCGAAATGGAGGATCCACAATTACAGTTACAGCAGCAGCAACAGCAACAACAAATGTCCAGCGAGACGGAGGAGCAGCTGGCAATGTGCCTGGCCAGCCTGGAGCTGGGCGAGAACGAAACAATGGCCATGACAGTGGTGGCCAGCAGCAGCATCACCACCACCACCACACATAGCAACTGCGATGGCAGCGATAGTGGCCTGGATGTGCCCAGCAGCAGTTGCTTGTCCAGGCAGACGCTGCAGCGTGGCTTGAGCAGCACCAGCGGCGGCTACACCAGTAGCAATGGCCTCGAGGAGATCTACGACAGCTGTGAGCTGCAGCTGATCAACAGCAGCAACATCTCGCCAAGTGAGCAGAGCAGCGAGTGCTCGCAGCAGACGCCGCCGCCGCGTCGCTGCAATGGCAGCATCAAGAAGAAGGTGGCCCTGTTCGAGCCAGAGTCCGGGCCGGAATCATTGAGCAAATCGCCGGAACTGCTGCGCGGACGTGTGGCCAATTTGAAGCGGGCCGCCAGTTTGCCACGCAACGGCGCCCACAACACTTCCGCAACGGGAGTAATGGGAACACCGAGCCGGGAGAAGCCACGCATCTCAAACTCGAGTTCGTTTCGTGTGCCGTCGAATGCGGCGACGCCCTTGCGCACGCCACGCCCACAGAAACCAGACACGCTGCCCAGCGCCCTGAATCGCGCCCAATCCGTGCAGCGGCTGGCCCAAATGCAGCGGACCCCATCTCTCAGTCGCGCCCGCACACCCGGCACGCCCTCGGACGACGGTCGTTGGCCGGCGAACCGCGGCGCTGCTGGTGCCCGTCGTGGTATGTCCGTCACCCCGGATGTGATGGCCAACCGCTTGCGACACAGTCCAGCGCCAGGTAAGTTGTGACGAGTGCCTCCTTTTTTTTGCACAAATTAATCAACTTAGTCCCAGGTGGAACCTTGCCCCGCCGGCGCAAGCAACAGTCTGTGGAGGATCTGAGTGTGGGGCGTTTGTCGCGCAGTAATTCGATCAGTCGGGCGGCTGTTGTGGATGCCCGCATGACGTCGTCGGTGATGATAATGCCCACAAGTCGACGCAGCCTGGCACCACCCACAGCCAACGCCAAGGTCAATTCTCTGCGTCGCCCACAGCAGCAGCAGATTCGGACGCGCATCTATCACGAGACGGCGGTGCAAACGGCGCTGACCAGCGAGGATTTGGAGCAGGTACTCAACGGTGGTATGCTGCAGACGCGCGCGTTGGACGCTGTGGAGCAGCGGGATCAGAGCACGCAAGCGGAGCCAGATCAGCGGGTTCTTGAGCTCGAACAGCTGCGCCAGGAGGTGCGCCAGCTGAGCGGCAAACTGCAGCGCGAACGCGAGGATAAACTGGCCATGCAGCAGGAGCTGCATCTGAATACGGAACGGGTGATGAGCATGCTGGAAATGGCGCGTGTCTGCAGTGCCAGTGCTGGCACACCCACATCGGAGGACAGTGGTGATGGCAGCGGTCACGACAGCCTGCTCATGCTCGAGTCTCAGATCCAATTGAGTGGCCACGAGCTGGTCGAGCGCCAACAGGAGATTGTCCAGCTGCGGGCGCTGTGCCGCGTCCTGCAGCT
The DNA here is from genome assembly GCA_035042345.1 of Drosophila fungiperda. Lineage (NCBI taxonomy): Eukaryota > Metazoa > Arthropoda > Insecta > Diptera > Drosophilidae > Drosophila > Drosophila fungiperda. The sequence goes on from JAWNLM010000021.1 coordinate 2,563,018, forward strand.
GGAGATGCGTCGCTCGCTGAGCACACAGCAGCTGCTCCTGCAGGAGAAGGCGGCCATTGAGTTGGAGTCCAGTGAGCTGCAGGATTTTCTGCAACACGAGAAGGCGGCCCAGTGCGATGCGCTGCGCGAGCTGGAGGCGGAACACCAGGCGGCCAGGGCGCAGCTGGCCAATCGCGAAGACGAAGCTAAAGTGTTGCGCGACGAGTGCCGGCATCTGGTGCGTCTCAACGAGCAGCGGCGCCAGGAGAATCGTTTGCTGCAAACGAAATATGCGGCGTTGGAGAACAAATCCCGGGAACTGATCCATCAGCAGAATGCAGCTGTGGCTGGTGCCTCGACAGCGTTGTCCGGACTACATGCTCGACTGGACAATCTCGTGGAGCAGCTGGTGTGCTCCTACAGCATTTCCGAGCAGGATTTAGAGGTGCATCAACAGCTTGTGTATGTATGTATGTGGAGCACATGGACTAATCTATTTTTGCTCTTCTGCAGGACATACGATTCCAGACGGAGTCGCTCGCAGCGGAGACGGAGCATGCCCAGAACGGCGTAAAACCCAATGGACTGGATTTGCCGCTGAGTCCTGCAATGGCAGGCGATGAGCTGCACACCTTGATCCTTACCAGCGACGGCTCGCTGTCGCCGCAACGCAATCAATCCTTCATAGCTGCCGTCATCGGTGCCATACGCCAGGCGACCACCCATTCGGGCAAGCGTCTTTCGCTGCGACAGGCGGGCAAACGAAATGGGCACGGATCGGCAGGATCAGCAGGAGGTGGAGCTGGAGCAGTGGCTGGAGCAGGCATAGCACATGCCACAACAACGGCGAACAGCAACGAGCATCCCAATCTCAATGGAAATGGTGGTAAGCAAATATTAGTGATTATGGACTCGATTGAAATTGTAGCTAATGTTTTCTTGTAAACAGACGACTCTGATTCCACGGAAATGCTGGACTCGGAAACGGAGGTAAGCGCATCAATCATCAACAGCAGTTGTATGCCAATTGTAATCCAATTGTTTTCTTTTTTTTAAGCCCTGTTTGCTCATGATGGATAACGTGCTGGAGGATGTGGTGCAGCCGGATTCGCACTCGCACAACATGGTCTCCTCGTGCACGGGCATGATCTCGCAGATCGAGCTGCCCACGGAGCTGATCAGCCAGGGCAGCCAGCAGCCAACGACGGCCAATGGGGATGATTCACTGCAGCAGCTATCGCAGGCGATAACCAACCGCCAGCAGATGGAGCTGCACGTTCACAAGCTCAATGTGCTTCCGATAAAGTGAGTACTCCATTTTGAAATCCATCTTTTACCTATACACATATTAATTGTCATTAACTTGTAGCAGCAATCGCGATCCATGCAACACGGAGGAGCTCAGCTGTCACGACTCCTTGGCCGAGCTGCCATCGCTGATGGAGTACAGCACAGCACAGGCGGTTGTCGACCAGGTGATTGAGGTGGACACCCTGGTCACAAAGTTGCTCAAGGTTCTGCGACTTGTGCAGCTGGACAACGACAACTGCATTCAGCAGCTGATCGTGGACAAGTGAGTGCGATTCAATTGCCCAAAAAGGACGCAAGTGATTTAATCTGTCTACATTCTTTTGCAGAAACAAACTGCAACAGCATAAGGAAGATATGCTGGAGAAGCTAAAAGACTTGGAGGACGTCAATCTGAAGTTGCAGGATGAGCTCATGGACGCCACGCAGGAGCTAATGATCAAGGGCAGTGATCTCAGTGGCGCCAAATCAGAGATGCAGCGACATCGCAACGAGATCGACGTAAGGTTCTGAGCCACGTTTTGTTTTAAGTTCTTGGACTTTTTTGTGTTGCGCACCCCTTCGAAGACATTTCTATATATCGTTATCGTTTAGTCGCCAGATATATTTTCATATGTTAAACACTCGATCGATCGAGCTGATCTTATCTTATCTTATGTTAATCGTATTCTTAGTCATACAATTACACGTATTATTTGATTAGAATAAACTCAAACTCTTGGCCTACTTTATACATATATATTTGTTGAGTTGATTCGTTTACCATCTACGATCTTGTCATCTATAATTTCTTGTCATTTGTTTCTCATGCCAACCATTCATGTTCATGTTCATCATCCAATGGACAGTCACAGTCACAAATCAAGTTCAAAAACGCACTCTTTCGTTTGAAATGAAATCCGTTAACTAATTTGCCACTACTATACTCGTAATCATCACAAATTAACCTGCCACTGCCACTGCTCCTGTTCCTGTTCCTGCTTATGCTTGCTGGCTGGCTTACAGCGCCTCAATGAGGACATCTGCACGCTGAGCACATTGTGCAGCAGCTACAAGAAGCTGTCGCCAACCACAGAGTTTCCGCCCATGCAACTGCTGTCGCCCAATCAGGAGCCCGAACAGGGCGACGTTCTGGGCATTCTGAATCTGTTGAAGATGTGGCATACTGGCGGCCAACTGCAGGATGCACGTGTCAGCAGTTATTTGCGCAACTTTAGCGAAAGTCATCTAACGGTGAGTCCTCAAATCATTTGACATAATTTTAAGTAAATTTAATCCTTGGCCAGGTGAATACTGCTGCTGCACCTCAGGATAACAACAATGTGGAACGTCTGCGCATCTATGCCAATCAACTGGAGCATGTGACGCGCGTCCTGGATGACTGTGAGAGCCTGAATGAAGATACTCCACTGCAGCAGCTACGTCGAGACATGGAAATGGTGCGTCTAAATGCCAATTGGACTCAACTCTTAGACATTTCAGAGGAGCGCGATCACAACGCAAATGGCACATCCGAGCCTTGAATTGTGTCAAATTTGTTGTTAATTTTCTAGTTAACTATTAGTATTTAAAACTTGTTCAATTCCAAGTAGTTAGTTAGAAATGTTGGCGTCCAATTCGAAAATAGCTTATGCAACAGCTTAAAAGCAAACTTATCAGCCAATGCAATTAACTTAATTTAACAACCTAATCAGATATTTCTATTCAATTTTAAATCAAAATCTTAATGTTTCTTGCCAAATGCCTGGAGGAGTATTCAAATATTATAGCTACAACAAAATTCGATTTTTTTTAATGCTGCGCTTCAACAAATTTTATGTTGCATACTTTTGAGCAGCGCCTTGGTTTGTGCAACACATTCGAAAAGTATTATTAGTATTATTAGCCAACCGAATATATGATTGAATATTATTGCATTGATTATGAAAAAAACATTTTGTGTTTGATTTTGTTTCGATAGCAAGTTGTTTGTATAATACACGTACAATAAATAAGCATAAACTATATGTAAAAAAATTAACTGTTGTAGAAAAAACAATTTCGCAAAATTTTTGAAAAATCCCTTGAAGTGACAAGTACTTGCTAGAAAAGTCTATAAGTATGTGCATATACATATACATATATGCATAAATACGAATAAGATATATCTATATATATATATATATATATATATATTAATGTGTGTATATAGACAGCTATAATTGACGGCAGCCGCTTATGTCTTATGTTGTTGTCTTTACAATTACAAATAATCTCACAATATAGGTTCAGGTTGGAAGGGAAGAGGGGCGCGGATTCGACACAGCCTGGCTAAAAGGAGGGCTTGCTGCTGCCAATGCTCCGGGCCGGTAGACTGTTCGTCTTCACCGTGGGATTGTCGCGCGCCTGCGAGTGGGCAACCACAATGCTGAGGCACTGCACCCATTCCTCGGCATTCTTGCCATCCTTGGGCTTAAGTATTAGGGTCTGATCGGCAGTGAAGATCTCAAACGCCTTGGGTATGTTGCGTGCTCCACGCGATACCTTCACGGAGCGTATTTGATTTACATCGATGCTTTCGCCGCCGCTCTAAAAATAATTAGAAAACCATTAGTAAAGGAAGGGATTCAGTTTTGTGGAGCCAAGAGCTTACGGATCCCTTGCAGGAGAGATGGGCACCAGAGAGCGTAAAGTAGCGTGTGCGCCAGCGCCTAAATAGTCGCCACTTTCCCTTCTTCTCCTTCAGCTGTCCCTCGATCATTGGCTGATTGCTGCCATTGAGGAAGCCCACAGCCTTGTCCGGATGATTGCAGAGAAAGCAGCCCCACTGATATTCCAGCTCATTGCAATTCGGATTACTCTTGTCCGTTTTGGACACCTCAAACACATCCAGAAAGCCCGAGTGACGCAGCTCATTTACAAGAATCTCCCGGTCCTATAATATAAATTATTGAGTTGGTAGAACTGTAGTGTTTTTTATTTTTAACTTATTTTTAGGCAACACCCACCTTGACCTGTGGAAACTGACTGGTGACCAGTTCGGTAAAGCTGCGATTCTCGCACTTAAGTATCTGCCAGATATTCTTCAGATTGCTGATTCCCGGCTCCCGTGTGCTAAGCACACATTTCTCCTTGACCTGTCAAGCAAAACGGTTGATTAAATTATTCCACTTGGGTGGGGGCTTGAGTGCATCATAGAGCATCGTTAACTTACAAAGTGGCGCACTTGAAAGTCGAGGAATATCATGTGTATCCATGTCTTGGGATTGCGTGTGCGCATCGTGAAGCACGTCTTCGAATAGAGGCAATGGGGTCCGCGTATCTGGCAGGCGAAGTGCAGCTTGGCCACCTTCTTGCGACGCTCTGCAAATTCATTAGAAACTGTGTGTGTGATGCATGTGGTGTATGTTTGTATGTTTGTGTGTAGGTGTGTGTGAAACGAGTGTAGAGTTGTAGAGCGTAAGTAGTAAGCAGTTGAAATGGAGAGTTTAGCTTAAAGCAGTGCCTGGCCTAAGCAGTTGCAGGCACTGCTTCATTGTGTGGAGACTTACCCTCAATACTGCAACGCGTCGGCGGCGGCAAATGCTGCGAAACCTCATCCATGTATGACTTGATGGAGACGAAGTTCTTCTCGCAGAACTGCTGGACGGGATCGCGCATGATCTGATATGGCTCGAAGGTGCTCATGCGCTGATCCATCACGCTGTTGGCATTCAGTAGCGTTCGACTCGTGTTGTCGCTGCGTCGTGGCGCCACATTTGTGGTTGTTGTGGGACCCGAAACGATCACCTCGCTCTGCAAGTGAACAGAATGGGGAGATGATTTAGTTGTTGCATGCCACGCTGCAGAGGCAGAGCATTTACATTGCCATTTACGGGCAGCTTCATGACGGACTTGGCGTTGCCATTGATTGACGATTGCGTCACAGCTGGCGATGCATGATGTACGGAGACAGCATTTGGCGATTGCTGCCCGGCTGTTGTTGTGCCAGCCACGGATGTGGAATGTGGTATGGATATGGAGCCGGCAGACTGATTGAGCGCATCAGTGCTGTACTTCATCAGCACCGTGCTAGAGTTGAGTAGCGTTGAGGGTCCTTGCGAGTGCGGACGCACCTTGGAGGGCGATGTGGTCACGGTGACGCCGCCGGAGGTCACCGGAATGCCGTGCTTGTTGTGCCCGGTGATGATCACATCGTTGCTGAGCGGCGGCACTGGTGTCACCGGCGGATTATTCAGCGATGTGGCCGTCTTGGGCATGGCACCCGTTGGTTGCACCACCACGTTGCCATTGGAGCTGCCACCTGGCTGCTGGCTGATCTGGGAGTTGCTCAGTCGCGTCATGCTCTTGTGCAGCCCGCCAACCGACCCGCTTGCCACGTTCAGCCGAGTCACGCTCCTGTGAGTGTTGCTTGCCGGATGCAGTCGACCCGTGCTGCGCGAGTCGCCCAGCTTCACGCGGCGCGTATAGCCTGTGTGCGGGGGCGTGGGCATGGCAACACTGGGCATTGCTGCCGCTGGCGTTGATGTGGCAATAGGCGCGGGAGCTACACTTGGTGTGGGCGTGGCCGTCGCTGTGGCCGCGGCTATGGGTATGGGCGTGGCATTCACAGTGCCTGCCTGCTGCACAATGTTGGTTGAGCTGCTGACGGGTGTTGCCAAAGGTGCTAATAATATAACAGAATAAATTATTACATCACCTTAAATTTTTGCGATACGTATATTATATTTATATATAAGAATCTATGTATATTTTTTATAAATATTTATATTTATGCATACAGAATTCAAAGCTTTTGAAGTGAAGTTTGTAATGCCCTGAAACAGACGACCTCGACCACATAAGATATTCTTGATCCGCATCACTAGCCGAGTATAGCCATGTCTGTCTATCTGTTTCTATGCTACAGTCAAAGTTAAACACCTGTTTTCGGTCGGAATCCATGTAAATATTCCTACTTTAGAAATCGGATTACGCATGGATCGAAGTTTCGAACTTTTTGAAAGCAAGGGATTTTTAAACCTCTAGATCAATCCCACATCAATCTTAGTCATTGAAAACGGGACTTTAATTCGGAATGCATGATATTTTGCTGCAGGCAATTTGGCGGAGCTGGTTGATCCGAGTAACTATATTATATAGATGCCATAGGAACTCAACAAAAACTAATGAATTAGTAATTTTCGCTAGAGTAGATATATTAAATAAAAATGTTAGGCGATCAAAAGAGGTCTAAATGGTAAAAGCACTAGTTAGTTAATAACAGATAAATTTCGATATGATATTTGCAATCACAACAATAATTGAGTACAAGAAATAATTTTTCTTTTTATCGGATTACGATATCTTGAGAGCATTACTGAATAAAATTCTTGGTAGAACTCTATCCGCAACAAATCGTTTTTTGGCAGTTATATGATATATGCAATATTAATAATATATAGTTAAACAATATATATATATATATAGATATATTTAAAGTTTACCTGGTTTAATCTGTGTGCTGGAGCTGGTGCTGGGGCTGGTGCTGCTGTTTAGGCTGACAATGGTGACGCCCCCAGAGATCTTGTTGCCGGCAGCAGCATTGCCGACATCATGCTGAGAGCTGAGTGCCGCATTCTTCTGGCGCACGCAGGCGAGCACCTTGTCGGTGAAGAGCACCGGATAGGCGGAGCAGAGCCGCGTTGCCTCCTGCTGCAACAGCGCCTGGGCGGGCAGATGCTCCAGCACAAAGTCGAGGGCCTGTTGTGCCGTATCCTTGCTGCCAATGCCCGCGGTGGTCAGTATCTGAGCACACAGTGTAATTGTGCTCGGATTGGTCTTTGCGGCGAGACGCAGCTGGTCAAAGTGATCGACGAGTAGATGGGGGGCATGTTGAGCAAGCTTCAACAGAATCTGCATGGTGATGTTGGAGGTGTCGCTGTCCTGCAGGCAATCGCACAGCTGCGGCACGCAGGACTCCAGCACCGCCGGCGACTTCTGCACGATGAGCAAATACAGCTGGAAGACCGCCATGCGCTCCTGCGCATCGCACTGTGGCAGCAGTGGGATGAGCAACGGTGCATGCGGCGTCACCGTGTCCGGCGATACCTCATACACCTGGGAGAGAACGCGCAGCAGGCCATAGTTGCCGGAGAGTATGGATTCCATGATGGGTTCCATGATGTCTATCAAAAGGTAGGCATAATCAATGGCCGCCAGGGAGAGATAGCTGGCCAGATTACGGGACAGCTCCTTGTTGCCCTTTGGCAGAAACTGCACCGCAATGGGCAGCGCTATTTTCATCAGTTCTTTCTTATCATAATTCTGCACAGAGAGAAAAATATGGATAAGATAAGTGTTTAATTTAAATCGTGTTGCAATTTTAATGGAATCTCACCAAAAATATGCTAGAGATTATATCAGCGGCGATCTTGGCATGCGGCGGCTCTTCCTTGGTGGCCGAGACCGGCTGTAGATTCCACAGCAGACATGTTCTCAGCAGATCCACCAGAGCGGCACAATAATGCTCAGCGCTGCGTGTCTCCCGTATGCAGGAGAGAACCCGAGTGACGCAAATCTCCACCACACTCTGATCATTGTTGTTCTTCACGTAGTCCGCATGGGAGATGATTGGATTAATTTCAGACAACTGAAATGGACAATATAAAATATTTATTCTCTTAATGTCAAAATAAAAAGTGCAAAGATGCAAGGAGTAGTTAAGTAATAATTTTTATACCCTATGTGATATAGTATATATTTATATGTTATAATAAATATAATAGGCTTAACATATTTATATATATATTTGTAACGTATTTTTCTATTCTTTTTTCTTCTTTCTATAAGAAATTAATATTCTTTTCGAAAGTCAATTGTGATGTTTGAAAGTTGTATATATATATATATATATATATATAAATTTGCATATATATGCTGAATTAAACATTTTCTTAAAAATAGAGCTGATCTGATTAAAAGTATAAAAAATTGAATAAAATAGTAGTTTTTCAGGGTTCATTTTCAAAATGGTGATTATATAGTTTGTTGTTTTTGCTAAGTGTAGCAGCAGTTGTACTTACCACCTCCGTTATATCATTCACAATATCCGCATCGGGCACTGAGAATAGATCTCCGGCTCGTGACAGATCTCGCTTGGCGAGCACTTTTGTAAACAGTTCGTGCATCGTGGCCGCGGCTCTCTAATGGTGCTCGGGTCTAGTCAATCATTTCCTTGGGCAATGGGCTGCAATGGATAGCAGTTTTGGACATTAGTTTCGCATTCACCACTGGCCTGTAAGTCGAATTTATTTATTTAAGTATTTTCATTGCCAGCTCTTTTGCTTTTGGCTGAGTGCCCAGAGTTCAGGCGCCGTGATTTTTATCTTATCGCCTGGCAATGGAAGGTGGGGGGCAAGGGTAAAATGCGGTTAAGCAGCCAACTGAAATGCAACTCCATCTCCACTTGACTAAATATTTGCTGCAATAATTTTAATGGACTCACTCTCTCTCTTTATCTCTCCCAATCTCTCTCTCTCTTTTTTTATCTTACTTTTTCTCTGTATCGGTCTCGCTGCAAGCGTCTAGCGCCTGGGACTATATATGGAGTTATATAAATAGACTTATTCTAGGTGCAACTAAATACTTGTTGCATTGTTTACCGCTTGGTTTTTTGTTTATCGCCATACTAATTTCATTTTCATTTTAGACACACACTTTTTTCCACATCAAAACTTGTTAATATCTTGGATATAAAAAGTATTTAGTATTGATGATAAAACCCACACTCATACTATATAGCAAGGGCTCTTATCACAAAACTTCGCTTATCAGCTTTGCACTCAACAATACTGTAACTGACCTTACGGAGAATTTTGATATTTATATATAATATCAAGATCTGCACTTGACAACATGTTTATTAATTAATACAAACAAAATAGTTTGCCAACTGTTCAAAATATTACCAAGAACAATTAAGCAAAATCTGCTCTCATTGTTATTCAAGGTTAATGGAATATATCTATATATAAATATATATATATATATGAGTTAGTTTTGTGTTTTCAACTGATTCGGCAGACTTTACACAAGCATTCAGTAAGCAAATAAGTAATAACATAGAAGTTAAAAAAATTAGCTTTGGCGCTGAAAAATATTTGTGTTCTGTTTCTTACCGTGGGGATTCCCTGAACAGCTGCAGCCTGCTGGCTGAGAAAAGTGTTCAAAATAAACACATTGGAAATTGTGTGCTCTCTGATATCACTCAGACCTGTCGGCGGCCCACAGTTAAAGTAAAACGTTGGCGAAACGTTAAGGTGAATGTAGCGAAAAAGTCAACTGTTTGTTGGCCAAGTGCGGAATGCATTTGGTTTTTGATTAGATGCGCAGAATTCCACAGTGCATTGTCTAGGGGATTAAGAATTAAGACTTAAGCCTTAAGACAGCTCAGCCAAACAATGGAATGCGCTTTGTGGGCGCTCAGTTTCTATATCTCTCTCTGTCTCTGCCTCCAAATCTATCTCTTTCACTATCTGTAGCTGCTGTTGTTGCGGTTTGTGAGCTATGAGTGTTGTCTGGCTGGCCATCAAGGAAGCGACGCCAAAGAGCTGCGGATTATTAAATTTTTCAAATAAAAACCAACAGTTGCATAATACATGGGCCTAGGAGAGTAGGAGCAGCAGGAGGAGAAGCTAGGGTTGTAGGAGCCTCTATTTGTCTCTCGCTCTGCACGCGAATTGTAGACGCAGACAGTCGGCAAGCGGGACAGACTTGTATTTGCTTCCTGGAAACCGGGACAGCCGCAGCACTTGGACTGCTGCTGCTGCTGCTGCTGTTGTTGTTATTTATGGCTTATTCGCGCTCAGGTTGCAGCAACGAAACTGGTTAAAAAATAAATAAAGAGGCAGCAACAAGTCGCAGCAGCAGCAACAACAACAACAAACACATTGCGCGCGCGAGAGAAAATTAAAAGAGAAATAGAAATACTCGTAAATATATATGTATGTATGTATGTGTGCATGTGCATAAGTATAAGTAATGGATGATGATGATGATGGCGTTGGCTAAAACATAAACCGAAACCGGTGCGGCAGGTTAATACACAAGCAGCCACAAGCCCAGCCAGCCAGCACAAATACACACACACATGTACAAAAAAACGATCATACGGAGGTGTTTGAAACGGATTTCGTATTTTCAAGTTTTTGAAAATTTAGAAATAGAATTAAAGCCACAAATCAGAAGACTTAAATGTGTGTTCGATTTGATTAGCATTGCTCAAATGGCAGAGTTCAACGTGACAGAATGAAAACCCGTTGAAATTTGAATATATTAGCAAATGACTCAATTTGCACGATGATGCAAAGCGAGCTGCAGATACACAAATACAGATATGCATACACATGCAAATATATATTATAAGAGGGAGATAGAAACCATGACGTCTAAACAGGGCCAAGTGGGCAGTCGAGTGGCAAGGCTTTGGTTTGGCTTTGGTTATATGATCGCGGGGGCAACTTCCGCTATTCCCTGTTGCAACCACATGAATGTATGTATATATTTATGTATATTATATATATATATCATACATAACGAACATAGATTTACATATACCATTCAGCACACGGTGCGTATACGTGTTGGAATTGAAATGCCAATGTTTCGATTTCTACTCGCATTGCGTGCATGGCAAGTGTTTTGTTCTTGTTTGTTTGGCATTCCTTGCCACAGTTATTTGTGCATTTGCAATTGTTGTTGTTACAAATACCTGGGCAGAGGAGCGTCAAATGCCGTGCGGCTGGCCAAGTTGCAAGTCACCACAACTCGACTCGACTCAACTCAATTTGAGCTGCAGACAGACTCAGAGTCAAAGATTCATAGCCTGTAAGTTTAGTTGTTATGTTGGCTATAATCTATGGTTTACTGCTCTCGCTGTCTGGCAGAAACTAGTTTCTGGTCGTGCTTTGGCTTTGGCTTTAGTTTATGGCCGTTGGCTACCCTAAGCAGTTGCGGAGAGACTGTCATTGCCGGAGTTGGTAATGGATTGTTCTCGACAGAGAAATTGAGCTCATATGCGATGCTCAATTTAACAATTTCAGAAGTTTGGCTTGGACAAGCCTAAGCTTATTTTGTCAGCATATTTTTGTTGGACAATGCATACAAGATATTTTGTGATAGCTCAATAAAAAATAAAAGGATTCAGCATACAATATAATAACACACATAAAAATAAATCAATGTTAATGTAATGTAATTATATATCCAGGTAATATAATCAATTTCTATGCAAATAAGTGTGACAGTAGCTATGACTTTAGAGATTAACCAACTAATATGCATCAATATGTACCAAATTTATTTTAACCATATATGACAGTATACGCATACAAATTTTTATACAGACATATCAGCTATGTTTATCTACCTGTGTGCTTTCAACCATTATACCCTTATGGCCAAGTACGACTGTCGCTTATCTTAACATAGCAAATTTATGAAACCACAGCGTGAGAACCCAAATAAGAATAAATTAGCAAAAAAAAAAACAAGACTTAAGAAAAAAGAACAGAAAATACCGAAAACACTTATTATTCCCTTCAAAGAAATAAACATACATATGTACATAGATACATATATACATACATAAGTAAATACAACATCAACACGGTAATCCGAGCCAGACATAAGCTAAGCAAAGGATAGATATCTACACGGGGGCTTTATGGGTTTAAGGGGGCGTGTTGGGGCAACTTGTTGAAAAATGAGCGGCGCGTGAAACTTATTAATGAAAAGAGCCGCAAATAAAATGCTGCGGATTATCACAACCACAACAACAACAGCAGCAATAGCAGCAGCATCAATACAAAGTGAAAAGAATAATAGTAATAAAGAATGAAAGAACAAAATAAGTTGCTCAACACTCAAAAATATTAATAAAAAAACACAGGCGCATTTTTATAGCGAACGCTTTTGATTAGCTGCGTGACTTGGAGCCACCGAACGAACAGGTAGATAAGCATTTTGGCCTGGGCCTGAGGCATCAAGCCGTCTCCAAGCGAACTTTGCGGAGTTCGCCTTAACGGTAAACGCTAGACTTACCGAAATTGCATACTATGTATAGGTGTGTAGATGTTAATATGTATGTGTGTACATATGTTTGTATGTTGCTGCAGGCCGAGGCAGACACAGCTGGTTCATATCACGGATTTGAAAACTGGTCGAAGTCGAGACTGAATACAGCGCCAACCAGACTATCGCTAACTCTTTCTCGCTCTCGCTCTCTCTTGGCCTCTATGCTCTGCTGAGCGGGGGGCGCAGCAGCAGTGAACAGAAAAAAACACTTGAAAAGGCACGAAAAAGGTAGATGACGACTTTGTTGTTGTTGCTGTTGGTGTTGGTGAGCTGTCGGCCAAGTCAGCCGCACAGCCGCCGTTGTGCCGTTGTTGTAGTTATTGATGTTGTTGGCGCTGGCTTTTGGGTGTTGTTCAGTATGAATTTTATTGCTGCTGCCGTTGCCGATAAAGCATTAAATTCAGCATTGCTGTTAACAATATATTTTTACGGCTCTTGTGTATTGTTGCAGCGCCAGCGCATTAAACTTATTAATATTTATTACATATATATATTTGGTTCGTATTTTGTGCAAAATAATAAATGCAAAAATGTATTGTTGATGTTGTTGTGTATTTTTATTATTTTTTTGCTGTTATTTTTAACACACTTTTGCGCTATCTGTTCGTTTTTGCCACAATGCTGCTTTTAAAACGCGCTGCCTTCATTTCTTCTTTTGTGTTTTTGCTAATCACATTTTGTTAACACATACACGCACGCACACACAGAGTATTGGAAAGAGAGAGGGTAAACAGCAGAAGAGCAGACTAACCGACGGCTCATGCGCGCTGGCCAGATCCAAGCAAACGCGTTTAGGCCAAAACGTAGACTAAACTGATGCCAGCAGTCGACAGTTTCCCAGAGCAACAACTGTTTCTTCGACTTACTCAGCTGCTGCTGCTGCCGCTGTTGGCTCACTTGCTCTCTTTCTAGCACACTCTCTACCACTCTCTCGAGGCTTGCTCGCTCGATAGCTCTCTCGCTCTATCTCTCTTTCTTGGTCTGTCTCTCTCTTGATTTTTTGGTTCGGCGATCTCGATCTGGCAACTTGTTGGTGGGCTTACTCACATTGTTGTAGTTGCAGGCCGTTTTTGCTCACACACATTTATCACAGTTTGCCTTTGCGCTGTTCATTCATAAACAAAAAGCGCAGCGCTGCGCATTGTGTTCTTTTTGTTGTTTTGTTCTTCGCCACTGTTATTTACTTTGTCACCTGAGCTCACTTGTTGAGCAGCCGGCGCAATACACAACACCACCAGACACACAGCGAGTTGCCAGCAGTAATTGAAATGTTGTCGTTCACTTTTGAATTTAACGGCATTTTCCAGAGTTGCTAATGCTTAAGAATAGGAAGCAAATATAATACTTCCCATATTTACTTTAATATGGTTTTCACTTGACTCATTTGACTTTTAGACAAAAAACAATTTTAAATATTATCAACGCTTAAAATAAATAAAATAACTTAAGTAAACTCAAATGTTTTCGTATGTATAAAAAAATCTATTTTTCAAAGTCATCAACTAAAGTTTCTGTATCTTTGTTTATCTTTATTTAAACAGGATATATAAAATTAAAACTCCTTCTTTTTACCTAGAGCAATCTTAACGGATACGCAGGGTTTCTTACACACATTATCATCATTCTGTAAACAAAGTAAACTAAAAACACGGAAGTAAAATATTGAGTTTATTTAAATATCCGCTATTAATAACTAATATCAATACTGTGACTAAGTAAACGCTGAGCTGAGATTCAGAAAACGAGAAATAAATACAAATATATGAAATTCATAATGACCTGCAGTATTAGACTTTAATCAGACGCACTTGACCGAAGCTGGTTTCTCAAGGTCATTGTACAATCTTAACATCTGTGGTTAATTCTGACCAACACTGTTCCGATAAGTTTATTACCCGATAAGCACCAATAGAGGAACGAGCGTACAAAGATCACACTCAAGCTGCAATCGAAACAAATTGGAATATGTATTCGTATTCTTGTTCATTTACCGCATTTGTCGGTGCCCTGCTCTGCACTGCCCTGTCCTGCCTTAATTTGTTTATATTTGCTTTGCAAATAAGTTGAGCCATTTACTAAAATTCCAAGTCGCACAGCAAACACAATAAGTACCTGAAAACAAGTGGATGTAAGGCGGCGGTCGGCTTACAAAAGATTACAATCAACATTTTTATTAGACATTAAGAAGATTTTTTCTTTTATTTTTCTTTGGCCCTACTTTCTACTACATATAAATATATACATGCATATAAATAGCTATAGTCTTTCTGGTCATTTTTGTTTAAAATCAATTCAGTTTAGTTTGCATTGGAGCGCAGTGCACGTTTAGGAATACTTGGCAACAAGGCCCTCGACTAAGGCGATGTAGGCTTTCTGTGCATCCTCGGTGATCTTCCCCTTCTGCTTGTTCCATGCCTCCCACTTGGCCTTGCCCTTCAGATCGAGCAAGCCTGGCTTGCTGGTCTCATTGTCGCCGACGGTGGCCTGCTTGAAGAGAGCATACAGCTCGAGGAACTCATCATCGCTGGGACGCTTGGTCAGAGACTTCACCTTCTCGGCGGCGGCATTGAATTGCTGTAACCACAAACCAGATGAAAAGCAACTGATAAGTTTTTAGCTTAGCTTATATTAGAAATATCAATAAAATCGACAGGTGTTTTTCCTGCCACTTACCTCGGTGAGGGCCATTTTGGACTTAGATTAAAATCTGTAATTAAGAGATATGGACTTCATTTAATTTAATTTGTAATTTAGATTGATAAAAGAAAGATTAATAAGCTTATACAAGCTGGTGCTGTATAGAACCATTTAGTTACTGCTATTAATAACCGTTAATTGGTGGTCAAATGTGCTGCAGCAAAAGTGTCTGGCTAGTTGAACTTTGGCACACATCACACGATTTGAGAACATTTTGGGGTCGCAGCAATTTTGGAGGAGCCGCAGAACTAAACTTTCACCAAAGCGGCATGAACAAGAACAAAAACATCATCACCGGCATCCACACAATAAAAATATATATTTATTAATGAAAATTATAAAGCTGCGGATGTAGTAGCAGCTGATACAAAAGTATTTAGCAGATTACGTGGCCTATGATGGATCTGGGCAGATGCGCGAATCAGCGAGTCATACGATTCTTGTCACAAATAAGGCAAATTGGGCGTGGGCCGTATACGTGATAAACATACTCATTAATCGAACGTATTTTTGGTTTGCTGGCCTGAACTGTTTGCCATTATCTGCATTAGCTTTTCATTATGTATTTTGAGCACCTTTACGTATATATATGTGGGTTGTCTGATTGTACATGTATATAACACACTTTGCTGTTTTTTTTTTTTTAGTTAATTTAAAGATTGTGGGACAAACACTTGTTATATTATAAACTTTGTTACGGCTCGCCGATCGGTTGGACGCACTTACGCTGGATTTGATGTCTGGGCGTTAAGAGAACACGACACTGTCTGAATCCGAGTCTCAATTTCATATTCAATTTAAGTCTTTTCGCGACTCACGATCAATGTGTGCACAAAAGCTTTCGTCGTTTACGGAACTGGAGGCGTCCATTACCGCCATTCAGCGAGCTTTATAAAGATTAAAGTTTACTGACAAATCGCTAGCTTTGTGACGCTTTATCACTTTTGAGGCTACGAAACTTTTTTTGTACACTGAGAATTGGAAGTGGATGTGCCTCCAAATGCCGACTAAGATTGCAGTAGCAACACGAGTCCTTCCCTGTATACATAGGTGTATAGACGATTTAAACATCACACAGCACTTCGATATGGGCAATTAACAACTGAATTTTGCACATATAGATCTATAGCCTTTGTTTGCTGATTCCAGCGCCATTTAATATTCAACAGAAGGGCTTACAAGTTTAAAATATTCCTTAATGGATGCAAACACACTCCTCAAAAAATATATCTTTAAAAATGTATAAATTTGCCCAAGTGTATTTTGAAGCTGCAGACGGCATTTTCATTCAAATTTAATTGAGATATTCAAAAATATTACCGGTGGCATCTCAAAAAATTGGCTAAATAAGAGATGACTACTTGCACAGAAAATATAGAGTATTTAAAAAAAATGTATTTTTGCCCTTTTAAAGCTTTATAAACATTAGTGGCACTTAATGGCAGCATACTTTTAGGGGTTTCGAAATTCAGTGCTTACGTCATTGGTCACAGAACAATTTAATAATTTTTTTTGTTCTCAGCCTAACGACAAGCAAAATATAAAGGAGCCAAAAATTTCTCTCCATCGACTCAATTCTATTAGAGGCAATTATCTCATTAATATATTAAGAGATTTAATGCGAAGAATCTAGTTGGCAAATGAGTGTAACGCTCAGACAGAAATATATATGTTACCTTTAATATAATACATACTACTATTTTTGTATACTTTAAGCCCGACGGTATCGCAAATCGATAAAGCCACCAAATTTTGTTGGTACGATGTTGGCTATGTCATTCGGTCCTAAAGTCATCAAATTGTGAGTGTATGTTATTGGTAACTACCGTAGGACATGGATGAAAAATTGAATGACCACGCCCGCTCCGCCTGCCTAAAGCGAAATCTGGAAAAAAAATGGGCATCGTCCACTCCAGCCCCCAAAAACGATAAAACCTATTTCTCCTGCAATTAAAGAGCTACAGTTACCCAAATTGGATGAAAGAACATTCTCTGTCATTTTTTCAGCTATTCCCGCCACCCAAATTCTTAAAATCCCATATCTCCCGTAGCTTATAATCTACCGTTACCAAACTTCGAAGGAATTTTAAAGGCACCCCACCCAGTTCGTTGCTACCTATAATCAACTGCTATAACATGTGGTATTAAAGTATTTCGCAGTTGGTAACGCCTGACTGCAAAGTTCTCTGCTGTTATTTTGGCAACACTTCGCTATCCATTTTTTAACCTTTTCATGGGAACGAAACAAACAAAAAGCAGCTGCGTTTCTCTCTAATTAAGAAGTCTCTGTTTACTATGTAGGTAAATATATATTTATTGATTATTCTTTGTTCACATATTTCTTGTAAACCTCGATGTAGTGCTTCTTGGCATCCTCGATTGTCAAGCCAGCCTTGCTCTTCCAGGAGTTGTAACGAGCCTTCTTTTCCTCATCCTCTGGCTCCTCGATGTTGCAGTCACCAACTGTGGCCTGCTTGTAATAACCGTAGAATTCCAAAACATCCTCCTTGGTGATGGTGATGTCGAGTTTCTTAGCCTTCTCAACGATTTCCTCAAACTGCAGTAAACAGTAATCGGGTGAACATTGTGATCGATATTCGAGTTAATGTTCATTTTTAATATTTCAACTTACGGTCAGCATGTTTGTATATTGGAGGTTTGGTACGCTTCGCAAACTAGAATGAAGTGTACAATTTCATACTGTCGATTATTTATATAGAACTATTGCAAAGTGGGTGCTGTCGCATAATCTTATCATGCCTCGTACTGACAATGATTAGTTCCCGTTCCCCTTTCCAATAAGTGACACACTCCTGAATCATAGCATGCATCAAACTAATCGCCAACATGAAATCACACAAAAATAACACAAAAATATATGTATTATTATGTACATCATTTATATAAAGATATATATATATATATATATATATATATATATATATATATATATATATGGTTAGTAGCTAATTTGTTTGTTGGTAGCTTATCAAAATTTGGGAAATTTGCACATTGCATTTCGTCGAATATAGATGAATAAGAACTTGATACGTTCTAGTGATAAGATTACCTAGAATATATTTGATATATTATATACCGTTAGATCGAAATGTAGTGGAGTAAACGGGACAATCTCTCAATGTACAGTCTACAAAATTTAATCCAAAGAATGACTCAAAACATCAACCACCAATAGTAATTTGTCGAGTAGAAAGTTTTGGCCATTACTCATTCTAAACATCTAAGGGTGGGTTCTAATTCCTATTCCCAGAGTCTTGATAATATACTTCAACTTAATCTTATATAACATTTATTTCTAACGTTCATCAACTCACTGAAATTTATATTTTTCTTTCTTTTTCTCTTTAAAGACTGCTCCTTTCGAAACTAACACATAGACATATAAGTAATAACTTATTGATTTTTTTTTTATAATATTATTTTTTATTGTTATTTTTTATTATAATTTTTTGTAGTCCAGCTTAATCAGTTTCGAGGAACCGGAAAACTTTTATTTGGAAAGGAGCGTAATTTGGATCGATTACATTTGGACATTAAATCGAATATCGCGATTGTAATAGTTAATGAATTTATATTTCTAAATGCCTTTGGGTTTATTAACTTTAATATTTACATAAATAAATAAAATACATTATTTAACAGCGGTAATTGCGAATAAAATAATTTTCTGTGTGAGAAGTTCACAAACATCTTTAAATGCACATTCTACTGGTATTTGCGGCGTATTTCTTGTACACCTCAATGTAGTGCTTCTTGACATCCTCGATGGTCAGGCCAGCCTTGCTCTTCCAGGCATTGTAGCGAGCCTTCTTTTCCTCATCCTCGGGCTCCTCGATGTTGCAGTCACAAACTGTTGCCTACTTGTAATAACCGTAGAATTCCAAGAAGTCCTCCTTGCGAGGAAACCAGCAAACTGCAAGCCATTCGAAATCAAAGAAAGTTATTTCGGTGACATTTCAATCATATCGTCAATAAATATTTCTACTTACAGTGAACATGTTCGTGGTTTATTATGTCTGGCTAACAAACACAATTGTAAGAGATCATAAATTCCTTAGTTGTATATAGATATATATATCATGCTCCAAACAAAATCAGCAGTTGATTTTTAGTTAATCTTATCATGGAGTAGTCTGCGTTTTTGGTTTGTTTCGATTCATATTCCCCTTCCCGTTTCTGATAAAATACAACACACTCCAAATACATATATTATTCTATTTAAATCCTATGCTGATAAGGTGGTGGTGAGTGCTGTTTGGTGTCAGACCAGAACTTTTTATTGAACTCATAATAATTTTACTTATCGGATTTTGGAAAGTTTTCACTTGCAGTGTGTCAAAAATAATATTATTATGTATTCGCAATCATTGAGCTATGTATATACCTATACCTAGATATATGAATATGGGCAGGCTCTTTATGCACTTAAGCGATAAGATTAGCATGAATATTTTGTAAGTGTTTGAAAAAAAAAAAAACAATTCAATCCCGACAGGTGCAAAAGATAAACCGTATGACTTGATTAATGATTTTTTGTGGATCTGGTGATTACGGTAGTGCCCAGTTCACTGCCACGACACCTCTTGCTAACAGTCGAAATGATTCACAACGTTCTTATCTATTATGGTAGCTATTTAGAATATTAATTAAGAAGCTCCAAAGTGGCACATACTGATAAGTAACCTACTAAAATTATATATATATATAAAAATAAACCTTGCGATCAATTTAAAATTAATTAAATAACACAAGTGTTCTAAAATGGATTACTATAAATAGAAACTAGCTGGATAAAATTTAGCTACACTCAGTTTCGTACTCCAGCTAAGCAACATGGTCAACTTTGAGCAAGCAAGCGAACTCGCCAAGAACTTCAGCAAGAAGCCCACAGATGCGGAGTTCCTCGAGTTCTACGGCCTTTTCAAGCAGGCTACAGTTGGTGATGTCAACATTGAGAAACCCGGCTTGCTCGATCTGAAGAAGAAAGCCATGTATGAGTCGTGGAGCTCGCACAAGGGTCTGTCCAAGGATGCAGCCAAGGAGGCATACATCAAGGTCTACGAGAAATATGCGCCAAAATACGCCTAAATGCTGAAAACAATGCTTGCTTTATTATACATGTGTATGCAAAATAAACTTTAAATCTTACCTTAAACAACAAACAATAGCTAATTATTCGCGTAGCATCTTAAAAAGATGCCTCAGATTGCGGCATGGCCACAGCGGCTGCAATGAGTGGCTTAGCCTGTCCCGACTTCAGGAGCATGACCCGTATCTGGGAATTGTCCGGCGTGAGACTGGCTGGTGGCAACTTATCCACATCATCCAGCACGGCAACAACCTCAAAGTCGACGCGCAGCGGTATCCCGGGCAGAACGCTGGGCAGTCTTGCCACGGACTGCTGTATGGTGTAGTGACGTCGATCTGCGTGCAGCAGCACCACCAAATTCGAGGCCATCTTAAATGTGGACAGATTCTGAACGGTGAGGTAAAGCCGAAAAGCGGGTCCACTGCCGCAAACCTCTGCCGAAAGCTTGACAGGCGCGTGCGTCAGATCACCTGAAATAGTGCTCTCCGAAGAGTTAATGGCATCTATAGTGGAACGAGCCGCAGTGTGCCGCAATCGCCACAGTTCCACCTGAAAGCTGCCATAACTGGCTGCACGGAAACCCAGAACACAGCATTTAAAATAGCTCTGTTTTGCAGATAAACAACTTACATTTGGCATGGTGCTTTTCACGCGAAGCTTGCTCCACGAATATCGAGCTCTTCTTGGACTTGTCTAATATGGAGGAGTCGACAGTTGGGTGCGAATTCGTTGAGCTTTTGCTGGTCAGGGACAGCAGTTTGCTGTTGGGCTCAAAATGGGTGATGCGCCGCAGAATCTTAACGATTATTTCGCCAGTTTGCGTAATAAGCGTCAACACATGATCCTCCATGCCCATGCGACCGTATAGCATGGCTGCAACCGTCTGCGGCACCACAAACTCATCCACAACATGGCGTTGCAGAAAGAAACTCACTCGGCCGCCCTGCATTGAAACGGCCACCAGGGTGATGCCCAGATGCGTGAGCGTCAGGGGCAAAATGCAGACGGGCGCCGCATTTAGTTGCACCTGATAGAGTAGTTTTCCACGCTTTGAGTAGCACAAATAGCGTGGCTCCATGGAGGTAATGATGATTGTCTGGTCAACGGGCAGCAGTAGCAGACCCGTCAACGGTGTTGACAGCTTAATGATCTCCTGTCCCTCGCTGCTGGACTTGCGCAACAAATAGACGCCGCCATTGCGAGTTCCAATCACAATGCAGAAATCCGTCTCATAAGTACCGTGCACGGATATTAGACTTGGGACAGCTGCCTCATAGCTGCATGTTTTCGCCTGGTAGATCAAATTGAAGCCTTGCGGCTCCAGCACAAGTACGCGGCCGGTGTCAATGGCCAGCACCAAGTGCGAGGGAGGATTGACGTTGCTAGAGACACGCTTCAGACAACACATGGCCACAATATTGCCAACGCGGCCCACAGGCGAATCCTTGTGAGTGCTGATGAAAGACTACGAAAGAATCGTAGATTATAGTGAATAAATAAAATGTATATATTCGATTAAGTTTACGGCTCTCTCTTGCTCTGGCAGCTGTAGCAGCCGTTGCGTTTTACGCGACAACTTGGCATGATCAACATCCTTGAGCAACTGCAGCAGTTCCTGGTGCGTTTCCGGTTTCATAACGGGCAGTTTGCGCCACAGCTCCAATTCCAATTCATCGGCATCCAAGGCGGGTATTGTAAACTTAAAGTACGGCTTGAAATGCCTGTAAAACAGAACGGATTCTGCGATAGCCACTGCGATTACTGCAGAGTGAAGCAAGATAAATGAAAAATACAACAGATATGTTGCTAGAATTTAACATCTACCCGGCGTCTTTGGCTCTGATTCGTCTATGTAGAGGCTCTCAATGGCAGTAGGAATGCCGGGCAGTGATTGCTCCTGTTTTAGTTTCAGTCCGCGAAACACTTTCAGCTTAGCACTGATCTCGTCATTTTCCTCCAAAGAGATGTCCGCAGCCAGGAGCCGCACGTATCCATCGCATTGAACATCGCTGAGCGTCAAACAGCTGGAAAGCGTTGAAAGGACATGTGGCGATTCGTCGCCGATGTCCACGTGCAGCCAATTGGATGCCGATGCACTTGCCATTTTTGTAAGTTTTTCTTCTAAATAGTTTTACGAGATGTGTGGAAAATTAACAGAGTATTTCCTGTCAAATTCTTTGTTTTGGTTTTTCTCCATAGCAACAGTCTGTTTTAAATTGCGCCACCAACAATCGTTATCGATTCCAGATGGATATCGGCAAATGCCAATCACAGTTTTCGCATACAACATGCAATTAATTTATGTCATTTATAATGAAAAAATAACTATTAAATATCAACAAAATGCAATTGTTCCTGCTGATGTCGTTTATTTAAACCTACATGAAATAAAGAGCAAATACAAATATACAAAATACAAAATGAACTAGTCGGGCTTGTTCACTAGCGTAACATCTGCAACCCTATTGTGAACTCATTTTTTGTGATTGTCCAACAGTGGCAACAACGCGAGAGTCGCGACGAATGTTAAATATAAATAGTAATATACAAGGCATCAGTCTATTGTGGTCGCCTATTATACTAAAGTTATGACGACACGTGAGAACGAGCTACAGACTTTTAACCGAGGCGAGAAGGTCCTGTGCTACGAGCCGGACAAATTTAAGGCGAGGGTTTTGTACGACAGCAAGGTAACCAAAGCCCCACACACATGCAGACATACACCGACACACAAATACTCACGCACATGAAATGTCAAATACACAAATGCCGCAAACGAGTTTGGTTCTTAAGAATTTTCACAAGAAATTCTGATTTTTCATATTAGGTTTTGGCCGTATACGAGCGAAAGGACTCCTCGAATCGGTGCTACTTTGACTACAAAATACATTTTCAAGGTTGGAACTCATCGTGGGATCGAAATGTGCGCTCCACGAGTCTGCTAAAAGACAACGAAGAAAATCGCAAATTGCAACGAGAGCTGGCAGAGGCAGCCCAACTACAAAAGTAAGTGCGTGTGCGTGTGTGTGAATGGATTAATAATTTGTTTACATTTTTGCAGAAGCGGTGGATACTCGTACAAGGATACAAAGACGCCAACGCTACCAGCTGCGAAGAAGAAACGCATGACTCGCGGCGGTGCCCATGCATATGAGCAGATAGCTGATCCATTAGAAATATTCCAGGCACAGTTTCCCTCAACACCGGATCCAGAACTGCCAATGCAGCAGAAGAACGTCAGCCTATCGCGGGATGACAGCGGCAGTCGGTCGCGTGACAACAGTGGCAGTCGCAAAAACCTTACAGAACCGAACAGTGAGGCTGAACCAAGAAGGTCTCGGCTTGCCATACACAGCACACCCAAAGGCAAGAGCATGCCTAATGCAGAAAGCCAAGCGCAGATGGAGGATCGTGTAGTGCTGCGTCTGAGCGAACGTTTGCGTGAGTACATGGAATACGATTACAACATGATCACCAAGTTCGAGAAGCAGCACAGTCTGCCCTGCCGCATGCCAATTGTCACCATACTGGAGAACTTCGTCAAGCAGCGAGCCGTCGAGCTGGCCATTAGCATTAAGCAGGACAGCACGCGAGCGCGCAACACACAGAGCCGCAATGCGCGCATGGAGCGTGAATACGATCGAGTAATGTCCAAGTGAGTAGTCATTATCATTACAGATCTGTGGGATGCAGGATAATACAGTTTGTATTATCTTATAGCGTCTGCATGCTAAAGGAAGTCGTCGATGGTCTGCGCCTTTATTTTGAGTTTCATCTGGATGAGCTGCTTTACCAAGAGGAAAAGAGCCATGTATTGCGCTACCTTTTTGTGGATAACATGAATAACAGCCATGCAACAGGATTGAATAAATCCTATGAATTCATAAATCCTAGCGGTGATAATTTGCGCATCATCCGAGACGATTATATTGATGATTCGCATGCCACCAATGGCGTGGATGAAGCCATTTTGGGCGACATTGAATTCGAGAAGCAGCTGCAAAAGTGTCTTTATTACATTTCGAAGAATAATAACAATAATATAGGGCAGACTTACGATCAGCGCACATCACCATACACTGCTGCCTACAAGCTTCCCATTGAAATGCGCGGATTTCTTTGCGAGACATTTAGCTGGAGTTTGTTGTCCGCCGAGTCCCCGCCGGAGAAGTCCATGGTATTTGGAGCACCACATTTGGCACGATTGCTGGGTAAGATTTAGCTTTTCCTTCTCTGCTCAAATAGATTGTAAAATTAGTTGGCTCCTGCAGTTTTGTTGCCAGAATATCTCAATGATTTGCCTATATCGAATGAGAAGCTGGAAGATTTACTCCCTCATCTCGAGTGCTTCATCAAGTAAGTCAAATTGTAGTCCAAATTGTTTTCTTGTTCATCTTTATAATTGTGTTTGTTGCTTTCAGCTACTTGGAGAATCATAAAGAATGGTTTGACAAGGATAATTATGAGCATCCCGTTACATGGGTTATGGCCAGTGCCCGCTAAAAGATACCACTTCCAAGTTTCGTAACTGACCCAATTAAATCACGCATTGCTCACTCATTATTATTATTTTATTTATAATGCATTTTTAAAGCTTGATTTTTTGTTTATTTAAGAATTGTAGTTGTCATTTGTTCATCAGTATCAATACCAATACGTATATCAATTATGATTTTATGTTTTTTGTAAATAACGCGATTCTATAAAAAGAACTTTCCTACACATGTATAATCGAATAATGTCTAAAAACTAGTTGTTAATGTTAATATGGAAAAGACTTTAACATTAGCTTACCTTTTTTTGTGTTTAATTTTAAGTTAGAATTGAGTAGTTTTACATTCTAGTAATTTACTTAATTTTTTTTTTTTTTCAAATACATATATGAATAAGAGTTTTAACAGTATTTGTCTTTTGCTCAACAATTAGAAAATAAGAGGTCCTTGAAACGATGAAAAGCGCATAAAAAGAAAACCTTTCGCATTTGAAACACATTTGTGACAAAACCACGACGCACCTCTGTTTCTCGGCGCTTACCTTCTGGAATATTTCAATGTGTTTTGTATTACTTTGGAATGTGCTGGGTATCATCGGATCCCAAAATGATTGGACCCACTCTAAACTAGATGGCTACATTGTGTATATCGATTGCTCATAAATAACTCTGGGAGCTAAAGACTGTGGCTTTTGTGCGACTTGTGTAACTATTATATGGAATATAGTTTGTGCAAAATCCTGCCTAGAAAAATTCGTAATGTTCTTTTTTTTTGGTTTTTTTACGGTTTTGATGTTTACTTTTTTGGACGGCTTTGTTTAGATGCATATTCTTCGATTTGTAATTTCATTTATGTGTGTGTGTGTTGGTTTGGATTTTGTAAACTTGGGACGTTAACTTGGACGTTGCCTGTTTCTGTTCCTCTACCACATCGCCTATTTCTGACGCTTGGTGGCACTGCTGGCCGTTGGACGCATAAATCTGCTTACTGAACGTTGACGCTGCTGCTGATAACTGTTGTTGTTGCTGCTGCTGTTTGTGTTGCTGTTGTTATTGCTGCTCTTGTTGGCCTGCTGATTAATCACATTCTTCACCAGCACCACACTGCGCGCCGCTGTCAGTCTGGAGGCACCTGCTGAACCAGCTTGTGCCGTCTGATTCTCCTTGAAACTGGTGCTGTTACCCAACGGCTGAGATTGACCAATGCGCTGCCCGCCTCCTGCTAGCTTGCTGCGCACTAGGATAACACTGGGTCCGACGCTGGAGCCGCTGCTACTGCTGCGACTGGCGGGCACACCACGTCCATTGGTGGCTGTGGGGCGTGTTGTATTCTGAGCTGCCAACGGCCTCTTACTGGGCGATGAATCCACAGAGACTGTGGTTGTGCGCTGCACGGAGGGCAGACGACGCACTACGGTCTGTGTGGAGGCGCCACTGTTAATGGAAGAGGAGGAACGTAAACTATTCCGCGAACTGCTGCGCTCCACGTCGCGCTGCTTTGGCGCAAATTGTGGCGGCTCATATGGCAAACGTCGCACACCAGGTGCTGCTGATGTGGATGAGGAGCGTGGTGCAGCGGACGTGACACTTAGCAACGGATTGCCATTGGGCATGCGCAATGTACGGCTGGCCGAGAGACTGCGCTTGTGCTGTGCTGCACTTGGATTTGTTGGCTGTGGTGCTGCGTTGATTTGGTTTTGGTTTTGTGACCGGTTGCTTGAACTGCCGCGTAGTCGCGCCTGCTGCAGTCGATCCGCCAGGCGACTGCCCATCGCACTGATGCTGGTGGTGCTGGTTCTCGGCTTGGCCAGCGGGCGGGAGCGTGGGAGCGTGGGCGCCTCGTTAGCCTCGTTGCAGGAGGAATTGGTGCTCTCGCCCTTGCCGTGCGACGGTGTGTCCGAGACGAGACTCTGCGTCTCCTCGAAGCCTTCGTCGTTGAGCTCGTGATGGCCGCTGGCGCTGAGCTTCAGTTTGTTAGGCATCAGATCGCGAGGCGGACTCCAAGGTCGCTCTGGAGTGTCTGTTGGGGATTTGAGATTACGTATGGCCTCACGCACATCCTCCTGGTTGATGGAGCTAATGTGTCGGCCCACTTTCTCCAGTTTGGTTATGGTGCGCGTCTTCTCTGCCGGCGGCTGCGTTTCATCCTTTGGCTGGCGTAGTATTTCACTGGCGCTCGCTGACTGCTTGATTTCCTGAGTGGGAGTGATGACCTCCTCGTTACCGCTGCTGTAGTCTGTGGGTGCCCGGGGCTTTAGTCGCAGCGTCCGTCGAGCCATCGCATTGCGAATAAAGTGACCGGGTGCATCAAGCTCCGTGTCATCTGCTGCTCTTCCTACTCCAATTGCAGTAGCTGTGCTTGCCACGGTGCTCTTCTCCTCCGGCGTTCGCTTTGGTCTGTCCGTCAGGCTGACAGTTACCACTGTGGTACTTGGCGTTGCAATGACGCGTCGTGTCACCGGTGGTGTCTCAATGTTGTCCGCATCGATCTCTTTGGAGGAAGCGGAAGGCGCGTTTTGCGTTGCTTCGTTGTGACTCTTGTGATGATCCAGCAGACTTGCAAAGGTGTCCTTCTCCACGCTTCGCCTGAGCTCTGCGGCAGGCTGCAAGTCCATGCAGGAGGGTCGTCGGACATAGATCTTCAGTCGATCGGTGCTGCCATCGCCCTCGCCCAGCTTTTGTATGATGACCTTGCGACGGTCCTCCTCGGCAATCGATTGCAATGGATTAACACTTTGGGTTGGCTCCTGCGATCTCTGACGCCGATACTGATGCAGCTCCTCCGCTGTGGTCAGATGTGGTTTAGGCGGCTGTGCGGCAGCTGCTGCTGTCGGGGTGGCATCTTGTATGTTCTGGATGTTGCCACCGACATCTGTGTGCTCCAGTGTCTTGGACGGCTTCCAGTCGTCATAGACTCGCTGATATTTGCTGGACTGATCCAGATTCCTTTGGTTGTTAGTTGTCGGATTAGTAATCGTCGTTGGCGTTGTTGCCGTCGTTGTTGTTGATGTTGTTGTCGTCATTATCTTTTCCTCTGGCAATGGATCCAGTTTTCGTTCGTTTTCTGCGGGACATATAATAATATTTGGATTAGCTATATAAAATCGAATGTGCCAGCATCCAGCTGGATAAAATACTTACCAGATTCGTTTTCGAGCGATCGCCGATTCTCATTTGCCAGGCGACGTTTGCGCTTGGATTCCTCGATAGCTTTCTCCTCCTTTCCGTTGAACTGGAGCCAAGTTTCGATGTTCCTGCGCCGTTCAGGGGATAAGCTGTAAATCAATTTTAGAGTTATTTTCATTTTATATTAACACTTGATTTGGGATGTTTTTATATTTATTATTATTTATTTATTATTTTTATATTTATTTAAAAAAAACCAAAGCGATAACAAATCTTAGCATGCAATTTCATATCAAATACTCAGCGACTAAAATTTAAAATTATTGGAACTATAATTAAATGGAATAAAAATTAATTAATAAAAATAATGTTAGATTTGGGTTTTCTTTTAAAAGGGATTTGGAAAGGTGTAAAAGTCTCAAAAGCCTAACCTTTGATTCCCATCCTTGTGCGCTGTGGACATTTGCTGTTGCTGCTGGAGGATTGTTGGCCCATTGCTGATGGGCGTACTGGCCTGATTTGTGGGTGTGGTTGCGCCACTGCTGGCCTTTTGCAGATGCAATGTTGGAGCTGGCGAAGTGGTCCGTTCCCGGTCAACGTCATAGTCAATGCTAGAGAGGCCAGGACGTCTGCGACGATGGGCCCAGGACCGGTCTGAAAAGGGAAGAGGGTCAATGAAAAGCAGAAGCAGACGAGAAAGGAGTAAAAAAGATCGAGAACAAAATACTTACCGAGGCTGCCGTATTGTCCCTTGACCGGTTTATCGAATGGCCCGCCAGGGCTGAGTAGAAGCACCATCAAGTCATCCTTGTCAGCCAGGAAGGGTTTGGGCGGCTGACGCAAGCTACCATTCGGAGTGATGTCTGGCGAGCAGCTGTACTCCTGCTCGTTGCGTATGAAGCCATTGCTAATCTCGCCAGAGCCCAGGTGGCGTCGACTCAAAGCGGGACTTGCCCGAGCATCTAACAGCGAATCGCCCAGAAATGAATCCGAATCGGAGAACGGCGGGCCCGCTTGACCTGCAAAGATTATAAGAAAGAAAGAGAGAGAGAGAGATATTAACAAGATTGCATTGGTTATGCACTGCATACACGTACTTTGCTGTGTTTTCCTGGCCAATTGCTCCTTGTTCCGCTTCTCTGCCTTTTTCTCCTGTTGTACACGGTACTCGTTCTCCTTGATTGCCTGCTTGAAATTATCACAGAAAATGTGAAAGACCTTGAAACACTCCTCCAGCTTAAAGGTCGCAGCATCCTCACAAAAAAACTCGGCCAACTTTAGACGGAGCGAATCCACCAGTTTCATGTCCGACTGCAGCTCAGCCACACCCTTAGCGGCGGTCACCAGAAACTCCGACATCTGATGCTTTATATCCTCATCCGTGGCGGGTTCATTAATTTGTAGAGTGATCCCTTTGATGAGATTTGCCAGGGTGACAATCTCGATATTTATTTGCTCCGAGTTGTGTCTGCGAAGAACACAAAATACAAATATTTGTAAATATTAATTTGAATTGTTATTGTGGCTTTATTAAAGTCATCAGATCAGAACTTAAATGTGACTCATTGACTAACTGAACCTAAGTTCAAAATAGGTTCTTGAAATATATCCGTATGAACATGCTGATTAAAGATTATAAGAGCTATAGACTTAAAATATTCAATAATACAGAATACAAATTCTTAACAGTAGACTTATCAAATAAATAAGTTCCACTGAAATCCTAATAATTCAGTTAGTGGTGGACCGGGATTTGGAAAAGTCTGTAACATTCGACTTGCCAAAGGTGACTTTTGTTCTGTGTTCTATGGTGGCAATGGAGTCACAGGCTGTGAAACTAATTTTAAGGTTGTGATGCAAAAACATTTATAATTAAAAATTAAGTTTATTTAAATAGATTCTCTCTTCAGATCAGTTTTAAAAAGCCTCAAGAATTGATTGTCCTTTTTGGTACTCACTTGCTGGCATTTTCGAGCATTGTCAGCTGTGCGGGGAAGTGTAACAGTTTGGGATTTTTGACCTCCGCCTGGTTGGCAACAAAGTGTATGAGATTCATGCCCGGCTTGTTGGCTCTTATTTCTGTGAGCTTGTGCAGTGAGGCGAGTGTGACGCCAGCCGCTTTCTTCGCATAGCCACCGGAGTTGAGGAAATTACCGGCATAGACGATCATATAGAGGACATCATGCAAATCCCTGTTTGTAATCAAGTTGTCTCCCGCATCGAGTATTTCAGCGATGCAGCATTTCAGGTATTTCATATTTTTGGGAAATTCCTCTTTGAGCAGCATGCTCTCAATGCGCAGTTTGTATCTGAGAGAGAGGGAGAAAGAAGTAAATAATCTGATCGGAATTTGAGATTTGCGAATTAGTAACTTACTTGGGCACTTGGAGCAATTGGAGCAGAAACTGTTCCGCACTGCCCAGTCGCGTTTGATCCCCATTGAAGCTCTTTAGCATGTTTAGCTCGTTCGACTCAGGCAAAATATTTAGCAATCCGAGTAGCCGCTCGGGGCGAATCTCCTCGTGCGCACCATGCCTGATCAGCTGAATGATGGCCTCGTTGGTGTTGCGGAACTGCTTCAAAAAGATGTTAACATTCAGGCTGCGCTTATCATCGAGCAGCGTAATCTCTGTGTTTTCCTTTTTGATCTTGCGATCAAGCGTATCCCTGCCGATCTTTGTAGTTAGCTTGGGTGATCCCTCGCTGCTGGTGGGTTGCTGGCGGAAGAGTTCCTCCATCTTGCTGAAATCGAACCATCTTTCTTCGTCGCGATGGTTGTTGGCCACCTGGTTCCAGAGGTTATCTTTGCCCACCACCTTGTTGTCGGATATTGTGCCCCAGTTGACTGACTTCATCTTGGTCGTGGGCTTTGGTGTGTTTTGCTGTGGCAGCAGCACAGTCACCACCGTCTTGGGCAGTGGCGTCATTGAACGCATCATTGTAGGTGGTGGAGGCGGGGGTGGTAACGCAGCGCCATTAACTGTTAACGATACGGGTGGGGGCGGCGGTGCTGGTGGTGCGGCTGGCGGTGGCGGTGGCGGAGACTTCGCCTGTGCGGCCTTCCTTGTGGGACTGCCCGCATCGCCGGCTCGACAATTGGAGCAGGTGAACTGCTGAGAGGACTGATGGCGCAGCAGACGCACTGCACCTTCGGGGGCTTCGAGCAACGAGGCGCGATGCACCAGCCGCTCTGCGGTGTCCCAGATGACATCGCTTAACGGATCCTTCGAATCGATGCGCAGCAGATGTTGCAATATGCTGAGGAAGGGCCCCTCCTGTGGCTTGTCGGCCACCTGGTGCGCAGGGGATGAAAGATTTAAAAAAGATCAAAGATTGATTTCTACAACTAGATGCTTAAAACTGTCATGAAATAGTTAATATCTGACATCAAGTTTTAAGACTGCAGTGCCACGCCTACTGAAGGTATAACAGTTCGAAAAATAATCATCGACTTTTCACAACATTAGACTTAAATCCTCAAATTTACTGCATTTCAAAATTTAATAAGCATTGATTGGCATTGAAGTGATATAATTCGAATATTATTTACTTTTTGTATTTATTATTTTGAAAGATTGTTAGTTGTTATGAAACTTCTTATCCCAACCTAGCCCCTTCTCCGTTTCTGCTGATTTGCCAGTTGACATTTATCCCACTTCGCGTGCAATGACCGCCTTGGCATTGTACATGGTTGGCTTAGGGCCACCATCAAGTGTACAAGGACGCTCTTTCATCCCTTATCCCCCTTCCACAGTGCACAACACACCACTAAGCTAAAGCCTAAGTCAAAGCCATCAGGGTCTAGGGCTCGTATACTTAATATAAATTAAATGCATATATGCAAATCCATTATGAATGCTAAAAAAATAATTAGTATTCGCCGTATGGGCGAAGAGGAAGAAGGGGAACGGAAGCGGAACTGTTGAAGGTGTTGACGATTCGTTCGTCATTCGTCTTGATTTATACCAACTAGTAAACCAGTTAACACTCACCTGTCCCAGTATCGCATAGAAGACATCAAGATGCGAGTTGAGATTGATGCCATCGGGTGCCTGTAGGCTCTGTGCCTCGTCGGCATCCTGATGCTGGACGAATTCGTTTAATTGTTCGATGATATCGCCCACACTCTGTGCAACTTTTCTGCAATTGTGAATAATGTGTGTGTTAATACTAATTCATTCATATGCATTTCTAGTCTATGTTAAATTCCAATTGCAAATTGCACATTGAATGTGTTTATTATTTAAGCATCCATTAGCAATTTGTTCTGCCTGCACTTGACGATGGTGCCGACTAATTGATTTCTGATTTATTGCTACACTTAAGTATTCTTTTATTTATTTAATGTGGTTTTGAAAAATAAAAATTTCATTATAAATTTAAATTAAAGTTGCAAATTAAATAATATACAATTATATGTAATGAAACTACATTTAAATTAAATAAAGAATATAATAAATCTGAGGGTATTGTATTGCCAGACTTCGGAAAGCCCTAAAAAACTCAATCAGACCAGATCAACTGTATATTTTGCTGCAAAGCAACAGCTCAAATTTGTGTTCGCCCTGACATTGAGCAAGTTGCCAAAAAAAAATAAACAAATTGTACGAGTGTTTTAGTCGGGGCAGCTCGACGAGTAGATATCCTGAAGTCTCAATAAATAAAAACCAAAATATATTTGTAGTAGTTACTCAATTCGATAGTGATGGATAATCAATTTTCATCTATGTTGTTAACAAAAACTTATAGATCAGCCAAAACTAATAATCAGCTTGACAAGTTAATACAGACGAGACGAGACAGAAGGGCGGATTAAGGGTCAGACAGACGAACAAGTTTATATATCAACTCGGCTGTTGATGCTGATCAATAATATATGTGTATATTCAGTCGAAGTTAGATGGATTTACACAACTTCAGGATACCCTTTTAGCCATTTTAAAGGGGTTCATTGGAAAAGAAAAGTAATAAAAAAACACACACACAAACCAGGCATTAACCCTGCCTGCCACTCACTTGAGATTCTGCACTAGTTGCAACGAGCAACAAAACGTGAGGCGGCGCTGCTGCTGCGATGGCAATGGCAGTGACAACGGCAACGGAGACGCAAACTCGGACTCGGAATCGGACTCGGATGATGACTCCACGTTGCCTGCCTTGCAGCAGCCTTGGCAATCACAATGCGACTCAATGCGACGCGACGTTTATAGGCAGCCGCCAGAGGTAACCATATTCGATAGTTGTCGTTGTTTTTATTGTTGTTCGAATTGCTGTTGTCCGAGTTGCAGTTGCAGTTGTTGTTGTTGTTGTTTTCGAGCGTTAGGCAGTTTATGTCCTTGCACCGTGTCCCTGTACAGATTGGCTCCTATTATGGTTGTGTGAATTGATATCCATAAATCGAGTGTCACTTTTTTTTTTTTTGTAATTGCTTTTGAATTTGTGTTTTTCGTGTGGCGACGAGGCAACAGCCAGCAGCAAGCAAGGCAAAGGCAATGGTAATAACGAGGACGCAGGCAGGACACGCCAGTGGCTGACGGCGCACAGGCCAGACGGAGCCACACAGAGAGCAAAAGAGAGAAAGGGAGAGAGCAACTCGCCAGTTGCCGCAGCCGTTGTTGTTGTCATTGTCCTTGCCACGTGCTGCGCGCGCATTGATTTCTCCAAAGTTGAAAGTTGACTTGGCATTTATGAAGAGACTGCCAGGCCAAAACCGACAGCTCGCAAGCTCTTTGGTCTCTTTTACTTTGACGAGACACTTCGTCAACAACATCGGCACGTGATGCACCACTGTTGTTGTTGTTGTTGTTGGCATGGATTTCTATTTTGGTCCGTCACGGAAGTTTTTACTTTGTTTATCATACTGCCACGAAAAGTGGGTGCCAAAAGCGGCAAAATGAAAACTGAGCAACGTGCTCGGAGCACCGAGGAAGTTGAGCAAACTAACACGCGAAATTACAGAAACGAAAACGAAACGCCAAAATGATAGAGAGTGAAAGATATAACTGAATATACCCTGTACCCCCAATGGATAATAAAGGTAGCTTCACAACTGAAAGATAACAATATATATATTCCTGATAAACACCAAGAGCCGCATCGATCTAGCCATGTTCGTCTATCTGTTTGTAGCTATTACGTTTAATATAAATTTAATATTTGTTTAACACTTTTTGTATACTGAACGTTGATCAAGTTGATTATGGCCATTATATATATATATATATTAATGAAGTATTAATTTTGGATAGGCATAAACTTATCAACAGGGCATCTTCTAGTCAAACTCTTTTGACTGATGCACTTTTGTTTGTAAATGAAATTCACACCGGCAAAAGTTGAGAGCCGTTAAATCGATATAAAAGAACGCTTAACTAACTCAAAATCTATCAGATTTAATCTGATAAGACTTTTAAATATTTGGTTGGCTTATTAAAAGTCATTTTCAAGCACAAAACATAAGTATTTACTTATATAAAAAAATTTGTGTAATTTAATATTGCCTGACTGACGTTTCAGATCGATAAGAACACTTTGGTTCTGACAGCAATTAAAATCCGCTTAAGCAAACACAGCAGCTTCCAAGCTACGCAGCCGAAAATCTCAAATGAATATCTGTTTATTTATAGCAACTAACTGAGACCATGGCCCCACTCCCCGAGCACTCCCTGCAGGAGCGACGAAATCAAAGCGCTGCTCGGATCATTGAAAACGTTTAAAGCTATTTGAAATTTGAAATGAATTAAAAAGCGCGAGAAACTACGCATTTAATTAAAGCAAAGTGTTTGAGTAGAAGTAGGTAGAAGGGAAGCAGAGTGGTGTGTGTGTAGAGGGGGGGGGGGGGGGGGCGTGTCAACTGGCATATGACAAAATAGATGGGCTTCACTTGGCCTCAGATGGAGCCAGCAGACAAATGGCACCGAACAATCAATTAAGCATTTTATCTGACGAGACGTCGATGAAGCTGCCTGAACATGTGTGGACGAGGGGAGTTAGCACAACAGAGCGGGGGCAGTGAGCTGATTGACTGGCATGCTTAAATGCCATATTGTTATTGTACATTTCTGAACTATTTAAAAAAATTAATTGAATTTGTTTTAGTTTTGCTTGAAGCGTAAAATTTTTGTTTTGTCAACTTGAGCCCAGGCCCATTAATAAAACAAGTTTAAAAGGCAAGCGAAGTGTGTGGGGGGAAGGTGGAAGGGGGTATGGCTAACTAATTGATTTATTGTTGGCTAATTAAATATTGAATTAATTGCTTGACAGACTCACACCACAAATCAAGAGGCACAAGCAAAGCAAATGCAAATTATTTGCATAAGACCCAAAACACAAGTTTAAATAAAATTTGCTCGGTTCGCTGCTGTTTTTGATGGATGTTTGACAAGCGTCCAAATCGGTCAAACTTGGCCAGCACACTTAGACGCATGTTAACGATGGCACCTTTACTACGGAGGGGCCCACTT
This sequence comes from Drosophila fungiperda, assembly GCA_035042345.1. Taxonomy (NCBI): domain Eukaryota; kingdom Metazoa; phylum Arthropoda; class Insecta; order Diptera; family Drosophilidae; genus Drosophila; species Drosophila fungiperda. Next base: position 2,598,287 of record JAWNLM010000021.1, read on the forward strand.
CGCATGCCCATGTGAATTTCTAGGGGATTGGGCCTTGATCTTGTCTAGTTGAGTGCTGCATGCAAATTTCAATGTGTAAAAAATAAATAAAATAGCAAAACGAATTGGCTTTAAATTGGCTGTTTGTGATATTCATTTGGACTATGTTGTTAGTATTATAATTGTTGTTGGTGTTGCTGTTGCTGTGGTGGGTGTGTTTCAGGGTTTCAGCTAACAAATATTGCATAAATTGACTTGATTCAGCACATACAAATACAGCAACATGCGTAAATCTTGAAGTTAATTTGTGTTAGTGTCTGGCCATGTCTTTGATAACGAGACATGGGTCATCCCCTAGCAACTATATTAAATAACCATGATTTGGCCTTTAAACCTTACACTCACCTTAGATTGTTCAGCAGCGGCAATATTTTGAGGCCTGTAGGAGAAAAGAAACAAGATGTGAACAACAAGTGGTTTTTAATATATGTTTTATATATGTGTACAATAAGCAAAAAAAAACTATTGCAACTTTCAGATGAGTTTTATATATAGTTATATTATTTTAGGTATTATCTGTCGATATTGTCGTAGTTAGGACTTAAAATGTATATATATTGAAGGCAAATTTGATTTGATTGAAAGCAAATGACTGAAATTAAATTACATTGTAATATTGCTAAAACTTATGAAAGTCAAATTATAGATTCCGTGGTTGGAACTTTGCTTATCTACAATATTCTAATTTAATTTCTTAGTCATGCTAAGGAAAAGAACAAAAATATAGCAAAGTCTACAGATAATAATGAAAACCACTTGACTTTACTTATTAAAAATCAAAGCAAATAAGGAACACTTCGAATGATAGAAAATATTAATTCAAAACATGAGAAAGTTGCTAACATTTTGTTGTCATCAATATCTTTATAACTGTGCGCAACTTGTGCCACTGCCCAACTCCCACTGCTGCCTGGGGACTGGCAGTTGGGTCCAATGCCGCCCAATGCTCCCCAAAGTGGCTTCCGGTCAAGCTCGTTTTTTCGCCTCCTGCATTTATTTGCGCACTTGCAATCAGCAACACGGGCATATTTAATTGTGTGTATGGTATTGTAAATAATATTTATAATAAAAAATTAATTACAAAATGCTCGTGAAAGTCGTTGTAGCTTCTGTGCAGCTCGATCCCCCCATACCATACCATGCCCACCCTGTGCGTGCCTTATTTGGCGCCTTGACGTTCATAATTTTATTTTACGACTTGGTGTTTCGTTGTCGTTTCATTTATTTGAAATTGAAAACCATAAAAGGCGCACAATTAAAATGTGTGTGTGTCAGTTTCTGTTTGTGTGTTGCAAGTTTCTTTGTCCGGCCATTGTTTTCCAAGTTTTCGGAAGTCGTGGTCTTGACTAGCGGATCGAGAGAGCTCTGAGAACTGATCTTAAATATAATAACCAGCTTCAATTGTACTCTTGCCCTACAGCCAAGGAATTTGCATGGGACACGCCCAAAATCTACAATTAATTGTTTAATAACATGCCACAACATCGAGCAAAAACAAAAAGATAGGCTAAAAATCAAAACAGAAATTGAAATCAAAATCAATTCGATTTGAATATTTTTTTATGTCGCTTATTTTTTGCCTTGTTTTATGTGTATTTATTGTTAAGCTGTTGACGCTTTATAAATCAATTGAAATTGAAATTTGCCAGCCAACTAAATGAGAAAATTGTTAAATAAATAAATTTATGGCGCGGTCAAAACAACAAAAAAAACAACAAAACTATGAAAAACTTGGCGTGCCAAAGTGGAAAATCATGGGGCATAAATCAGTAAACGCCGCACAGCCGGCAGCGATGGACTTGACAGATGACATACAGCAGATACGATGGCAATACTATGACCAGATCTTGCACGGATTCCAATTCTCAGAGTGAGAGATAGAGATGGAGGTAGACAGAGAGAGAGAGAAAGAGAGGCACTGAGCTGATAATTGGGCACTTAAGTGGCATTAGCAGATTTCAAAGAGCACAAACACAACAAAACTAAGAATATGCAAATATTTATCATGTTGGGGCGTTTCTGGAAACTCAAAGATTGGTATGCACGTTCTGCTGATGGAGAGGGGTGAAGGGAGCGGGCCAAGAAATCGGATGAGTATTGGGGGCCAACAGCCTTGAAATTGAATACATCATCTCATTGCCAAACAAAATGCGGCCGTTGCTTGTCAAATCTGTCGCTGAGGAATGTTCCAAGTCGATATGCAAACTGCATTTGTGTGAAATGTGTTACCAAACCCAATGCCACCCCCACAACCCGTTCCCTGTGCAGAGTGCTGCAGTTGGAGGTGGAGTGCGTGACTTACATTTTACAGTTGAGATTTTGTCGATTTTGTCGCAGCTGCTTTATTTATTATTTGCTTGTAATGCTGAAAAAGCGCAGCTCAATTTATTTTAATTAAGAACAATAAAATGCCCCCCTTCAGCACTCCCTCCAACGGCTATATGCGGCAAGTGCAGCCATCATTCAACGCATCAGCGATTGCTCCCCACATTTGGTGCTGCGTCTGCGCCTGCGCAGAAGACGACTGCGACTGCTGCTGCGGCTGCTGCTGCCACTGCGTTGCACGCAGAACTGCGCTCAATCAAAGTCAAAAGAAGAGAAGCGGGTCTGACGACAGCAAAGCACATTTTGAGATGCGACTGCAGATGGAGGATGGAGTTTTTGAAGGCGTCATTACGGTTCATGAACTTTGCCAAAGGGGGCAAAGGCGGTGGCGACCAGCAGATAGCTTGGCTTGAGGGGGAGGGGGAGAGAGGGAGCTGAATGCAATGTCAGGGACAGGATGTGAGTGCGTCCCTTGTTTGTCAACAACTGTGGAATAAAGGCGACTTATTACATTTTAACTACGTGTCTATGTTGTTGATATTGCAGAGCTCTCTCAAGTAGAACCCGACAAGGCAAAATTAAATAACAATTTGTTGCTGTAACTCACTGAAAAACCCTTGGTTTTAATCTTACGACAGCTGGTAGACACCATACCAGAACAATCAAAAACGCTGTGAATGAGAATATTCATGTAGCAAACTTTTAATATCTTGTTTAATGACAAAGCATATTCAAATTATTTTTAATAGTCAAACATTGGAACGCACAACTTCCTTTAATTTTAGACATTTTATGATATTCAGATTCATATAATGGGTGGCATTTATAGGGAAAAATTGATAATGCTAAATTCGATTTTAACCAAAATAAAAATTGGAAATGCCAAGAGTAACCCAAAATGTGTTTCCCAACTATGTTTATGTGTCCAGTCAAATAGATAACGGGATTGTTCCTTTATCTCTGTTCCCAAATATCCAAAAACACGTTTTTAGTTTTTAAACCCTGGTCACGCTTCACAATTAGTTAAATTGAAGTTATTGGCTTTTCACGAGTAAGTTTTAATTGACCAAGAAAATTAGAAGACATAACTCTGATTGTTGGCACGTGCTAAGGTTACCCAATTGGAGTGCGTCAAGAGGCAAAGGCGAATTGGCAATTCGACGATTGCTGGTTGATAAACCGAGACCATAATTATCCAACGACCCCCAGATCCCCAAAGCGCCGCATACCCCGAGGGCCGCTGGCGTGGCTGTGACATGCTGCTAACAAACTTCAACTGGGCAAATGGTTTTTGCTCTATGGTCAAGGGCAGTGCCGATCAGCGGTGCCGTCAGCGGATCAGCGGGCACATCAATCAAATCAATGAAATCGAAGACAGCTGGCAAAGCCCAAGGGGGCGAAAGAGTTGACTCAAACTTCGTTATAATGAAAAGAGGATAGCCGGGCAGAGAAGTGGACTGATGACTTTTTGCATAGTTGGCCAAATGTATTTATCAATGCGAATTGTTGCTTATCAGCATTGGCAGAAAGCATAAACAGAAACAGAACTTCAAACAAACGTAAACAATTAATAAAACACACATTTAAATTGGGTTTAAAAAGTTTCCTAAATATGAATCATATGAATGAATCATGAATATGCAAATCTTTTACCTCTGATAGTTTATTGCAAATTAAAATAATAATAATAATAATAAATAATATAGAAATCATACCTATAAACTCGTTGCGTATGCGAATGCGCTCTTGCAGATTGCGTTCCTTTAGGATGATGCAGTTAACGAAATTCAGCAATGCTTTTTGATAGTCCAATGGTGGCGTTGTCAGGGCACAGGACTGTTCCAACTCATTGATGACAATTTTGAAGCGATATCGTTCATTTTTGAGATTCTACGCGAATAATATTAAAGAGTATCGAATAAAATTATGATTATGCAAGTCAAATATGAGATAATTATCTTGAACATACCTTGTAAAACTCGAGAGTTTCGATGGCACGGACATAGCCGTCGGAGTTGTGGGCGCAGAGCGCTGCGAGCCGCTCGAAGACCTGCTTCTTGATCGGCACATTCTGCGTGTCTAGGGCAGAGCCCCACTTGGCAATATAGTCACGATTCTCGACTATGCCATCCAGGCCGATGCATGTGTCCATTTCTGTGCTCTTTTTGTGGCCTTACACTCGGTGGGTTTGGGGTCGAAGGGTGGAGGCGGGAGTTGGGAGGGGTGCTTGTCACGCCGCTCGGACGCAATTCGATCGATCGATTTGTTTGCGGCTAGTTGCGAAGGTTCTCAGTTCTTGGATTTGGACATGGACTTGGTTGCATATCGCCGCATTGAATGCCTAAGCAGTTTCCGTCATGCCGAACGCGTCCCTCGTGCACTGAATCTGTAAATAAGATGAACAAATGTTGCCCATGAATATAGATTTAAGTTCGGATTGCATTAGACAACAACAACAACAACAAATGCCGTGGTGCACCCTTTTCGTGGGCTAATCAATTGTGGCTGGCCCTCGGCCTATGTCATGCAGTGTCCCATATTTTTTCTTTATATATATATATATATATATATATATATATAGGTCTATATATTTGAAATGCCGTTCATGCAGCGCATTTAATTAATTTATGATCTCTCTACCCCAAGCCCATATTCCATATACCCATAAATTCATTTGGGCTATTGCGCCGCCAGGGGGCGCTGCTGGCTGGAGACAATTGCTTTGATTTCTCAACTGCACTTTTGACGGTCAAAATTGGAGCCAAGATCAAAGCTGTTAGCCGGCCAGGCCCGTTCTCCATCTAAGTCGGGGTTCCGCCTTCGAGATCGCCATCTCAATTATGGTAAATGATCTTGTTAATTTGCTTACACTTAAAGCATGCGACGCATTCGATTAGTTGCTAACAAAAAACAACAAAAAATCAGTCGAAAGTGCTAAGGCACAGCACAAATCGCCGACAAAAGCCTGACATTTAAGTTTTCGCATATTAAACGACAGCATTTTCATCAAATTACAACAGCAGCACCAAAAACAACAAAAAAGGCCGATAAAATGTTTAACATTTTTGTTAAGAGCTGCGATCTCAAGTGGCACTTGGTGCCATTTGAAATTATAATTTGTTTGTGCGCTAAATGCCCATGTTTTCTGTTTATTATTATTGTTTTTGTGATATTTTTTATTTTTTGCTGTTGCTGTTGTTTTTGTTTCCGTTGCCCGAGTGACGTTTTGAGCGGCGTCGCTAATGAAATCGAATAAAAAACATAAAATAAATGACAGATATTTTAACATGACATCCTTTAGATATAAAACTTTGATATCGCAAGTGCTCGCTGAGAACATTTTCGATAATCCACACAATCTATAATATGACAAAGCCTTTCTGGAAACAAGTTCTCAATCAAAATGTTGAAACATTTTGCGATTTTTACTGTCAGAGTCGTTGTCTGTCTTTCTAATTGAAATTCTAATGAATATTTAAAAGCATACACTATGCAACGTAGTTGCGTTAGAATTAATATCAAGATGTTGACGACACATTAAATGTCTAGTTATCAATTAATTAAAATTGCATTGTTTACAGTTGAATAGTAAATCAAGTTGACTAAGTCATCAACTTTTTATATATTAATATACAAAAGTTTGACATGAAGTCAACTCGTGAAACGAGCAAAGTATAATTTATAATTATTTTTGTATTTCAGATGAAACAAAAACTAAAATTTTAATTAAAGACTTAATTAACGAAAACAAACATTTTTTTGTTTTAAATCAACATAATTTGTATTGGAAGTTCTTCAATTTTGCACAACAACAACAACTTTGTTGACTAGTGTAGTTAAGCTGCTGCTTAAATTTTGTATCGACACAACACCCGCACAACAGTTTGAGCAGCCGAAGCCTTCTATATATGCACATATAGTTAACCGATATTTATAAATGTATGCATGTATTATTGGGCTATATATGCACGCGTGTTGGGCCGATCAATTAAATGTTTATCGGCTAAACTGGTTCCATTAGGCCCAGAGACGTAGTTAGCTAGTCGAATGTGGTAATAATGCCCAGATATTTATTGTCAATTTGTATTATGCAAAAACAGAGCAACGAAAAATGCGAGTTTAATTGAAATGTAAACAGAGTTGGCAGCACGACCCAACGGAAATGTCTGAGAACAGTACACACACTCGGTCACACACACTCAGTAACACACACATGATGAAATGTGAACTAAAATGTTAATGAACTCCAAAGAAAGAACAGCTCTGAGACTAATTAGAATTTTGTCGAAGGTGCAAAGATATTTTCTTTTGTCGTTTTTTGCTTATGAATTGTTTGCCGATTGAAGTTTTTTTTTCGGCTTTTTGGAGTTTCTGCTTCGACTCATTTATCTTGGCTTTAAGCCCAACTGGAGACAATTGCGGGGCGTTGACAGGCGCAAATGGCTTTGTCATATTGAAGTTGTCCTCTACACCCACTCACCACCCCGCCTCCCCCAGTTCAGACAAGCGACAGGTGGCGACTCGGTGTCGCCGTCGCCCGTCTATAAAATGTCAACTACACACACTCACACACACACACTTGGGGCGCACATGCATACAAATTGGCAGGCGCTGAGATTGTAAAATATTTTCATCGTCATCGCCTCGCTCGAAGCTAAAGTTAAAGTGCAAGTAATAATTCACGAATTTCAAAACTTTTCAATGCTCAGCGAACGTTTGGTTTACTGTTTGTCCCACTGTCTCACTATCCCACTGTCCCTCTGTCTGTCTGTCTGACTGTCTAACCATCTGTCTCGTTTCTCGTGCCGTGTGGCTATTGTCGCTTTCAATGTCTAGCGACATTTTAATAATGAATGTTGTGTATAAATTATGCTCGGGCTCTTTAACAAATTCACAGTCCGTTCGTTCACACAGCTGACTTGCTTAATGTGATTAAATGTTGTGCAAAGTGCATTTGGGAATGCCTCGAATAGTTTATTAATTTTCAACTTAAATTTGATTTTGGGGCTTGTTCACAAATTAAGCATACGCCACATAGGACACTTGACAACATAATACAACAAGCAGCACACGAGATTCAACAAATATAAAAGTAAACACGATCAGATTTACAAATATGTAAACAGCAAAACGCAAACAGCGCCGCTAGCGGCGACGCTTGCTGCGACGTCAGCAGTACTGTTGCAATAAGCGCAAGGTCGTTTAGCTGCTTTTGCTTCGGTTGCTTGTTGTTGTTGTTGTTGTTGCCACCTGTAACAAATTGTAGCAAACGAAGCTGCAGCCTCTTCAAAGTAGCCGTCGCTCATTTTCTATTAATTTTCTATGGGTGTGTTCCGAGCTATATTTATTTATTTTATATTTTTCGATATGACGCGTTGGCGTTGGCGTTGTTAGTGCTGCTGTTTTTATAGCTGACTGCACAATTTTCATAATTTTTAATTGCATTTTTACGACGCAACGAATTTGCAATTGTCGATCTGTCCCACAACAAACATTCAATAAACGGTCATTGAGCAAAGTGTTTGTACTTAACAATAACACAATAGCTGGCTATTAACTGATTAATTCAAGTTCGTTGATTTGGCATACACAAATTTTTAAATGCAACATTGCTCGACACATTGCAAAATCTTGCACCCTCACTGCAATCGTGAAGGTCTGCGGGGATTATGATTGTTTAAGTTTTCTCTAATCTTTAATATTATTTATATCAATTAAGGTTACATTCATTTTGAATACCAGCTGTGACGGCATAGTTAAACTTAAAGCAGTTGTAGAAGATGAGTCAAGAAATGAGAAATATTACGCATTTAAGTAAGATTGTTAACTAAACCAAACAATTGTGATTACTTGGGATTATTATTAGTAAATAAAGAAAAATTGAAATCACTGCTAATACAACATTTATGAATATTTTATTTCGAATATATAAATATGGTTTGTGTGGTAATAATAATTATAATTTATCAACGAACTTTCAGTTCTAACAGATGTAAGATTTCAATAAAATGTAAATGTAAACACTAAGAACATCAAACCTATAAATTGCAATCTGGCCTAAAATTCATAGTTTGCGGGTTAAATACAGTTTTTCCACTAAGTACAATCATAAATTTTGAGTTGCATCATTTAAAAATGTCTTTTTTAATCTATGTGCAACTTCATTCTCATTTCATGTACATATTCATTTCACTGTTGAGTTGTTGCTGATGTTGCCTTATCAACAACAAAAGGCAACAATAACAATAACAACATCATGTTTGGATCTGCCTGGGAACCAGGCGCATTAAGCACAGTGGAGCCGCTTTGTTGGCTGCAGCTTTTAACTAACGCAGACAGATTGGACAGCTGGATTGGACGAGTCATAACACTTGACAAGAGTCGACGCCAGGCAACATCAACAACTTCTACAACGGGGCAACAAAAAACGAGTGGAGAGAAGCGACGCAACAGCGAATCCCAATCAAAACACGATCTTGGCGCTTGGCGCACTCAGCATTGACCTTATGACTTCTAAAATCGGTAAAAACATCTTTACAGCTCCATGTGGCAGTTGTTGATTGTTGTTGCTGTTTGCTGTTGCAGTTTGCTGTTGCGGCTGCTTTACGTTGTTCATTTTGATATGTTTCCAATATGCGCTAAAAATACAAAAGCCAAGTCGAGAGATGTCGCGTACTTGAAATTGGGATACATTTTATTGCCTTTGTAATTCATTGCATGTGTATGCGATTGCCATACACACAATTCAATTCAATGCAATCGATGCGACTCATTCATGGAACGAGTAGAAGACAACACTTCTCCTCCCCACTCCTTGCCACTCACTTGCACTTGAGCGGGCCAAGTTAACAACAACTTTTTTTTTGAGGATATTTCGGCCACATGTCAGGTTGAAGTGCACGGATTGAAGGTCAAGTTGCTTGCAAATTGAGCAATTTGGGCGTGGCACAGTACGCCCATTTGTACGAAACGATTAATGATTTAATTAACACACAGTTTACGCAGCTGGTCAAGCAATTCAGTTAGTTGGGCTTGCAACGTGGGCGTCTTCGACAACTGCCAAACTGCCAAAAATCAACAGCAATCCCAACAATCAACAACGTAAATTTTACATTTTAAATGTTTTATTGTTGTATACTCTTGCGGTTAACAAAAGAACATTTGACTACAACAAAATAAAATATAAATAAATAAAAAGCAACCCACAGCTAACAGTGAGAGAAAAATAAAAGTAAATGATTAGGAAAAAATAAATATATAAAATGCGTGGGTCTTACATTTTTATGACGATCACTTTGTCGTCTGCTCCAACAAAACCTAACCAAAGCTCGTCACCAGCAAGCTTCAGATGCAAACATATCGTAAATTATTATGCAGATACTCACAAATTTAGATATGGGTTTTTCTTATGCTAATGCTGCAGTTTCGAGCGCGTGCACTGGAATCGTGAGCGGAAACTGTCTAAAGGGTTAGCTTTATAAAAACAAGTCTAAAGAAAACTATTAAAAAACAGTTTGAAAAATTTAACAACAACTTAACAACTCTAAAATTAACATTTAAATGAATCTTTTAAAAATATTTAAACATTTATTCAGAAAATCAATGTTTTATAACATTTTAAACATATAAACATATAACAAGAAAGATCACATATTTATACATATATATCAGATATATCTACATTTTTGTTGATATTTTTTTATCTAGTTAGGCGTTGAATTACACATCACTTAAAAGACAAAAATCCCTTTCGTATATTCATCTTTTAATGTGAAAAGAAATTAAAAACACACTCTACAAGGGTATATGAACAAATTTATTTAAATATATATATATATGTTTAATGTGTTTTAAATATAAATAATGCACAAGTCAGCCAAGTCAAAAATAATATGTAATAAATTTGTAATTTACGTCCTCAATTGATTAAGTTGTTGCTGTAAGAACTGTTATACCATATTATAAAAATTAAGAAATGCTGCTTTCGTCGCATTGTCATCTCTGAAACCCCCTTCTCTATCTCCCCCGCCCCTTACACTCACATGAACGCGCACAAATATAGAAACGTTTTAAAGGTTGTCCCCTTATCCACGACTTCTTCATTAGGCCTCATTCAGAACGCCGCGTGGCGCTTGTTGACATTTGACAGAAGTGGAGAGGTAGGGGTGGGGTTGGCTATAGTGACTCCCTTAATGAGAATTTATGAATGAATACACACATAGATGAGTTCACAACTAGGTTTAAGTAGACATAACAATGCCCATATGCAATTGGAAACTCCGTGAAATGTGTGAAAAGCAAATGCAGTGAGTAATTTTTATTTTTTTTTCGGGTATTGTCTTTAGGGTTTTCATGGGGATTTATGAATTTTGCGCAATCGTCGTGCAAGTGTGAAACGAAAAGTGGAACAGGTTAGTTAAAGCGTTTGTCTGCTTAAGCCTATAAAAGATGAGGCGCTAATGGGCAATTTTCATTAACGCTTACACAACGCTTGAAAAGCGAAAGTTCGACAAATATATAAATAAATAAATAAAATGCAGTTATAAATACAACAAGCGGTGAATAGAAGCATGTAAATCGCATAAGCATTACAGCTGCATTTGGCTGGATACTTGTTCGAAATTCTTGTAAAGTGCATAAATATGTTTTGGCTCTTATGACAGCTAACAAGCGAACAAAATGCAAACAGCATACAGCTAACAGCAAACACACACCTGGCACACACTCCACACTGGCTAATGAAATATCGAGTGCCAAAATCTTTGCGGTATGCGCAAAAAAATAAAATTAAAAAAAAATATTGAAACGGTTTTCAGGGCCGTCTGCGCACAATGAACGCTAATTATGCGCGGTTCGGGTTCGGTTCAGTTGTTTGGAATTGTGGTCAACATAAATGAGGTTCAATGCACCGAACAAAAACATAACCCACGCAATGCAACATTTCAACTCCCTTGTTGACCTTAACTTTGAATTGTCAAAATATAAAAGTTCAACTGGCCAACACAAAAGGCCCCTGCTTGCCCACCTCTCTCTTCCTATGTCTCTATGCCTACATACATAGATAAATGTGATTTATATAATATTGTTATTATTTGTGTTTGCTCAAAGTCTGAATCGCAGCTTCAGCTGCAGCCCCATAGATGCCGCCACCGATAGCTGACATTGACTTGTGGTTTCAATTGCCGTTGCCGCGCCACGTTGCCGCATTTCGTGTTATTTGATTTTTCAGTTACTCTGTGTGTGTGGGCTCCTCCATCATAAGCGCAAATTGTTTTCCTCACTTCATTCAGCAAAGAGATCAGGTCTCCGTGGCTCAATCTTTATATCTGATTAGTCAGCAAAGTTTTGGGTGCTGCTGCTGCTGCTGCTGTTTGGTGGGTGCGATTCTTGCCACAATTTTTTGCGTGGTACTCACGCTCAGTTATTTGTCCTTCAGATACATTTGTATCTTTGACTGTGGCTGATTGGTTTTGGGGCTGTGGCGCATCCAAAATTGTACTTCCGCATGCGCCATTCATCATATGTCTAATGTTTATCTGCTCCAAACATCTTGTGACTATATTTAGCTGCGATATTAGACGAGTTTATCGCTGTGAATGCGCCTACGTACATTAGTTGGTGAATCATCTATTACAACTTGGCTCAAAGCTTAGATTTGGCATAAGATATACATACTGCTTTCACTATATAAATCATAGTTAGTTTGTCCGCCACGCCACGCCCATTGTCAAACTTTTCTTGGCATTGAAATGTAAACCGCATCTAGTTTAATTATGTTAGAAACACAACTCGGAAACAAGCTGCCATTTATGTAAGTTCAACATTTTGCAGATCTGTCTACAGACAGCTGCACTTGCTGCCAGCCTGTTGTTGTTTAAACAACAAACAAAGCACAAACAAATGCATAAATTAAATGTGTATAACAAATAAATAGTAAGATATCAAATGACTAGCGTTAAAATTGCCAGCCAAATGGCAGCGAGTCAAAGATTAAAGGCCAGCCAGCGCAAGTGCAGGGATTGTTTTTTTTGCTTTTGTTTTCTTATTTTGAGCTTTCAATTGAGTGGGGAGTGTGCCACTTTTACCTTTTGGCCTGGCTTAAACACAGCTTGCGTAATGGCAACACGCACTCACAGTGCCAACTCGAACTTGAACTAGATGAGTGCGCTGCACATTGAAAATTAGCTGCGCAGATTGCTCCCATTTCAGCTTAAGCACAGACAGCGCCACGTGACAGGCGAATTAGTTGGCCAATGTTGTTGGCTTTTTGGGGCACACGCACACGCACACACACAGCGCAAAATGGGAGACAAAGACGAGGACAGCTTGGCAACAGATCAGTGATCGCCAGGCAGCCGAATCGCCCACAGCGCCATTTGCTGTGGCTCGCTTTGCTTTGCTTTGCTTTGCTTGGCTTTGTTGCATAGATACATTTGTATCTGTATAGTCAGCCTCAGCGAGGGCATCACAAGTTGAACGTGCAGCTTGCAGCAAAAAAACCAGATGAAGTTGTAAATGAATATGTATATACAAATGTATAGTTTTAGTTTTAATTATATCTCTTTTTGTATCACTTGTTAATTAAGCTTTAATAAGACGATTTACTAATGAAGTTGTAGAAAAATATAATTATTGTGTAATTTAACACATACAGCAAACATGTGAACCAATCTCAGTTAAGATTTGTTTATTTAATAGCCATCAGACTTTGAACGATAACACTTAAATGGTTCTATTACGAATTATTTTAAGAGTTTCTATCATTTGTAATAATCCAAAATTTTAATTATTATTGCTATTAAAATATTCAGTAAAGATATAATATTAAATTTATTGATATAAGACAGGTTATAACTACAATAAATTTAAACCTAGAGACCATTGGTTGCCAATAGATATTTAAAAAAAATCCCTTTGTCTATTAAAAATATCTTTAAACTCCTCTAAATTTATTTCATTAATTTATATAAATGAAGACTAACAATTTAAATTTGTATATTGTAAATTTTTAGCCAGAGCATTTCAGTTTCGGTGCTTCATAAATGTAATTTGCCACTCATTGTTGTTGTTGGCTGGTGAACTTGTAAGCCAACTTGTAACTTAATATAATTTTTTATTTTTTTTTTTTTGCAATTTTCGTTGTTGTTTTTTGTTGTTGTTTGCATTGTCTTGCTAACGCTGCTTTTGCTTGCGTTTTGCGCTATTTATTAACAATGTGTGTGTGTTATTTCTTTGCGAATGACGATTGTTTTACAATTAAGATTTCATTGTGAGATTTCCTGGGCCACATTTCGTATGCGCAATGTGCGCAGGCGAATCGCTTTTAATTTGTAAGTTGTAGTCGTTGATGTTGTTGGTGTTGTTGCTGTTGCTGGATGTTGCTGCCAGCACTTGCAGCATAAACATGCAATAATTTGTTTAATTAGGCGTAAATGACGCTTACAGCACCGCCAGCTGCGCAGTCGCCTCATCTAATGGAGCGTGGCTGAATTTAATAGCTCTGACGGGTTTTTGCTTTAACCTTAACACGAGCAGCGACTTTTGCAGCGTGGCAAGTGAATTGTCAGTATGTATGTGTGTGTGTGTGTGCGTGCCACACCCCAACAATCGATGGATTGGTTGGTCGATTGCCATATAGAATTCTTGCAACCAAAATGCCATAAAACGTGCCGCGCATAAGTCAGCCATAGGGGCCAGGCTTAGACAGAGATCGGCGGCGATCTGCCAATTGTTCGTTTGGGCCAACACAGAAAACGTCTACAGTAAAAAAGATTCCAGTGTTCGTCGTCCAACGTCCAAGCAAATCGATGGCTGCCTTTTGCCATTCACGACGATAATTCAATTAATTGCGAAAATGTCCTAGAGACAAATTCATATTCATATCGCAACAGCAATAGCAAAAGCTATAGCAACCATAGCAATTGAAACAAAAAGTGTAGTCAAACGATCGGATCGTGTCTGCGATCGTGTAACTTGTCATTAAATTTCATTAAATTCTTTTATGCGATAGCAAGTAGCTGCAATGAGCTACACGCCAATGCAACAAATGCACAACAAAACTAACAACTTTGAACATTGCAACAGCAAATCGCGGATCTTCAAACTGCAACTCCAATCAAGCAATTCAGCCAAGTCGACGATCTTGTCAGGACTGCTCCAGCTTGAGCTACATGCATTTTATGACTTTGATTTATTTGTGTAAATTATTTTCATAGCTGTTACATGCCAGCTTGGATGTTCGAGGAGGAAGTGTTTGCATGTCTCCCAGAAGCAGCTCAACGATAAACGATCAGCGATCTTTTGGAATTGGGAATTGAGTTTAGCGATGGGGTTTTGCTCACTGTTCGTCAAAGTTATTAGCTGTCTTCAATTGTCAGCAGAGCGTCGTCTTTGTTGTTATTGTTGTTGTTGATTTCCAATTCCAATTCCCATTCCCAGACCTAGGAGGCACTACCATTACATAAGCGGGCGTGATCTCCCCCCTCTCCATAGTTGTCTAACTGTCTGGCTGTCGATCAGCTGTGTGCATAATTTCAATTTGATGAAGCACATACGAGGCGATAGATGGGCCTGTTGATAGGCGCCGTTAACTGACTTACCCTGCGGCCCAGTAGCAGCAGCTCCCACTTCCATATCCTCCCTCTCTATTTCTATCCCCCTCTATCTCTCTCTTTCTTTCTCTCTTTCCCTCCCTCTCTCTATCTATCGCTTTATTGCTCTCTGTCCATTGCACACCCGCTTAACGTGTTTAATTACAATTGGGGGGATTTGGGTATCGGATTGAGCACGGATATCCGCGTACGTGTTGCGCATAGGCAACAATTTGCTGAGCCACTGAAGCACTGAACTCAGTCTCACTCAACGTCAGCTGCAGCTGTCTGACTGTTTTAGGATAGCATGACCCATAAATGATGCTCCAAAATAATAGAGTTAAAGCCAAAGTTACCTATTTGTTTGAGGAATTACAAAAAAACAGTCTTCCAAAAAATAGATAAGTATGCACTTAATTCTGAAGATATTAGTACTTCAAAGTCTTATCTTATCAAGTGCCCTTCTTACAGTGAAAAACATATTTATACTTTTTTATGTTCAAAATTGTCATATTTAAACTTAACTTGCTTTAAGAATGCAAACGCTATAAGAAAAATAAGAATTTCATTCTCTGTTATATTATGATAATTCTCAGAAATTTATCCGGTTTCTCTAAGAATTTATCGATTTAAATTAATAATTTGTATGTTAAAATCTGGCTTGTAATAAACAATTTGTAGGATAATGATCGATTCAAGCAAGACATTAAACGAATGTGGCTAATTATATGTAATTTCTGACATGCTCAATGATTATCAAACGTATATTTCGGGTCATCAATCTAGTTTCAATGGTTGCATTCTGTGAATAATTTGATTAAGTATCGCCAATTTTTGTTATACACATTTTACACCTTACGTGTTAACAATCAATTAACTGGAGCTAACAAATTTGGCCATGAGTTCTGTTTTAATGGTTTGAAGACCCTTTTTGCCATATGCACAAAAAACCCGCAACCCCCTTGGTGTCAAACGTTGAGCTTAATGAAAATAAATGAATTTATTTGCTAATGTTTTTGTTATTGTTTTGTGAGCAGTTGCCAGACATATCCACAGCACGCACGACCACCTCTCAAAATGGCATTGGCATTGCCAATCTGAGCTTTGTTTCTGACTTGACGATTTATGGGGAAGCCTCAAATCAGAAATATAAACAACAACAATAACAACAACAGAAAAGTTTACACACTTTTAAAGCCTACTTGCTGTGCATTATTTAAGCAGCACTTTGAATATTATTATTATTTTAATACGCATAAATTATTTTTGTGTACCGTTGCAGCGGCTTCCGCAACTGGCCCTCAATTTGACTGGGTGTTTCACATTGTGCAATCGTCGATTGATCGATGATAATTATAATGAGGCAAGGGTAATGTTTCTTCTTTTTTTTTGTTGGCTTTTCATGGAAGCGTGAGCCTCGCAACGCTAATCCGTCAGAATGGTAAAGAGCTTTGGGCACACGCATCCAAAGTTCACATGGGCTCCGAACCTTGGACCCACATACAGTTCTGGCCACGGTCTGCGTGAACATGCAGTAATGAATGGGTATTTTTTGAACAGTGTAGCAGTCGATAGATAGATGCGAGCAAAAGACATGAGCTACACATACAAATGGCACTTGGAGCAGAGTCGAGCCGCACACGCAGCTGCGGAAACGCAAAAATAATGTAGGTGAAACAAGTTCCCCGCTTAAGTGCCTGGCAATATAGATGCAAATCAATAGACGAACAGATTTTTTCTGTTTTTGGCTTTAACAGAATTCTCGAGGCAACAAAAAAAAAACAACGAAAACCGCAACCGCAAATCAGACAAACGACAAACGGGCCCAGGCCCAAAGGCGCCGCCGCAAAAAAAAAAAACAAGCACTTCAGCAGCAGCCAAAACACTCCAAGAGAGCGATCATATCGAAATGAATTGAAATGAATTGAATCGGATTGTGTTGGATTGGAGTGTAAACAAGTTGCTCGAACTAATGCCGGCAGCGATTAGCTGAGAGTTTCCGCTGCTCGTAAATTCTCAGCAAATTTAATAATGCGCCAAAATGCAGGCGAGGCATTTAGCAAAACATCGTCGCAATATCTCGGCTCTTCCAAGAAGTCTGCCTCTGACCTTGAGCACAAGTTTCCAAGACATGTGTTTGCTGATCTCCCCGAACTCTCTCTCTCTCCCTCTCCCTCTCTCTTTGTCTGTGTCTGTCCCCCTTCAACGCAACCAAATCAAATAAATATTTATACACCATTAAACTTCACAATTGGGCAATAAAGAACGAGCAGAATTAGCTATGCATGGCACAAAGCAATATTTCTCTGTTTTTAAATTGCTCTTCACAAATTAATCATTCCTCAGATAACATATCTGAAAGCATGCACATAATTATGTAATTTAACGAGCCAAATTTAGCTTCGTGAATAGTTTAAATAGTCTCCACGGGGGTGAAGATAATTCAAATTCTTGAGTAGCAATCTTGACAATTCTTAAATACCTCGAGTTGATCATTGAGCAGACATAACTATATAAAATGTTAGACACACAATTAGGAAAATTTAATGAGCTGCTTAAGTATTACGTGCAACCTAAACTTGATTTGGTAGTCATCAATGTGAAGGGTCAAATTAATTTTTAAATAACAACATCTTGGCAAGTTGACGGTTTCAAAGTTAATGAGTTCTTTAAATTGATTCTAATGAAGACGTCGTGTCTATAAAATAAAATTCACAGCTTCTTATAGACTTGTAACTAGCGCATCATTAATATTTCTTTAAAAAAAATTTCGTTTAATACAGTGGTTTGTTAAGCAGATCTAACAGATATCAAAACACGATTCTCTAATTTTATCTGATCTTTCAATAGAAACAAAACTTCCCATGTTAATGATAATTTAGTCACATATTATGAGGCGATCCACTTCAGTCCGACTCCGCAGTTCTCTTTATAGAGTTGGATATAGAAATATATAATTCACAAATTCTCCGTCGAACAATCTTGCAAATAAATGGACACATTTCTAACACGGTTTTTTTTCCCATTTGCGCCCAATTATTTAGCAACCTTCGATGCTGATTTGACATGAAATAAAGGCTTGATTTATACATCTTGTATTTGTATATATGTTTTGCTTGAGAGCAAAAAATGCAAATTTGTGTATGGAATATGGAAAAATTATGCAAAATGGCGAGGCAAACAAATTAGGCGAACGCATAACAAATTTCACCTGTTGACAAGGCGGGCCAAGGCAATCAACGCGAGACGACTCCATGGCTAAATATGGCCAAAGTTGCCCTAGAAATGTGCAAAGCCTCTTAATAAAAAGAGTTGTCTAGAAAGTTGACAGGGGGAAAAGCAGAAAAAAAAGAAGAAAAACCAAAAAACAATCAAATAAACACAGGCCATTTGCCGGAAGTGTAAACAAATAACATAAATGTGTATTTAGTCATTGGCCAGTTATTGGTCATTGGCAAGCAGGTAGGTAGGTAGGTAGGTAATTGTCGGCCATATGTCGGCTTCATACAAAGCTAACGAGACTAAGTTAATAATTAGCCAATTCTACAAAAAATTAAATAAAATAAAAATACGAACGAAGCGTGAAAAGCGCTTCCTATTATTAGTTGAATTTGTTTTGGGCGCGCAATTTAATTTATATAACATTAATCGTTTCTAAATGATAAATTAATATGGGAAATAAATTGTATGGGCGGTCTCGCGATCGCTCGCGATTGCTCAAATGCTCAAATGCTGAAATGCTGCTCTTCTCAAGCGTTACTTAAAGGCGTAAAATCATCAGCAAAACGGCAAAGCGCCAAGTGGCCGACAAGTTGCCAAAATTGGCAAGGCTTAAATGGACATGGCAACAACAGCAACAACAACAACATCGACAATAATACAGCAAACGTATAAGCTGCTGACGTCTTGGTTTTTGGTTATTTCCTAGCCCGCCTCTGTTCAAGTAATTTATGTTTAAACTGCTGTGTGTGGGCAGCTCTTTTGAGCAATGGGTCAGCATTTGAATTACGCATACGACGCATTGTCCGATTAGAATCGATTGAACCCCTTTTTGCCACATATGGCAATAGCCAGCTTACAATCTCTTATGATTTCATTTGCATAGCCGAGCACACTTAATAAACTCTTCTTAACTTTATTGCCAACTCAGCTCGGTTAGTTATTTAATAGATACACAAATTTTATTATTTCATTTCCGACTTTGTCAAGTGTTGCAAGTGAAGCATTAAATGAAGTTAATTTTGTTGCTGCTGCTCTGATTGTTATTTACGGTTATTTTTCAACACCTTTTACACTTGCAACTCGCTTTAAACACACAAACACACACATTTAAATTAGCTGATTTATGGCTATTTGATGGGCAACCGCCTTCTTCTTCTTCTTCTGCTGCTGTTGCTGCTGCTGCTGCTGTTGCTACTGCTCCAAAATTGATGTTTAAGGTTTTTATTTTATGTATGCAACGTGTGTAATAACAACAACAACGACAAAAGCGACAATCAGAATAACAACGAAAATTCTTACAGCTGCCGTTTCAGTGCCAACTCTTTTATTGTTTTTGTTGCTTTTCGTGCTGCGTACTTTATTATTAATTTTAAACGTGGGCACAGCAACAACATCAACAATAGCAACAAGTACTACATACAACACCCACAGCATTTGTCAAGTTGTTTGGATTTGTTATTTATTTATACCCTTGCAGAGGGTAAACTAATTTTGGTGTGAATTGAATGAGACATTTAATATATTATTTAAATATATATTGATTAATATTCACAGCCGAGTCCATGTCCGCCTTTTCGACTGTTTCAATGCGAACTAGTTTTAATCAGTTTTTATATTTTTAAAAACATAAAAAATTCTTTTAAAAAAATTAAATTTGCTCTCTGAACTGTTTTTTTTAAAGTTTAGCTGCGGTTTGCAAAGCTCAATGGGAAGTCATTCGACTCATGCACAAATGGACCCAAATTTTAAACGAAAAAAGTTATACATTTCTTGGAACTAAAGTATTTAAATTTCAGACAATTCAAAAATTTATATTTTCGGTTTACTGCAGAATTCAAGGGTAACTAAAATTCGGTGATCTTAAGTTAACCGTTCTTTCTTGTATTTTTATATTATCAAATTGTTCTCTTCTCTTTTTTGCCTGGCCGCATTTATTATTACATTTTGTGGTTTATATTTTTGTTGTTGCTGTTACTGCTGTTTGTATACGAGATTAATTGTTGCAATTAGAACATTTCAACACACGTCGCAATTGGCGCTTGCCTCTAATTGCATACAGATAAACGCACACAAATTACTCATACGCTGCGTTTGCGCTCGCATAATTATCGCTTAGTGGCACCACATCAAATCATTGCTGCTGCTGCTGCTGCTGCGTGGGCAGCACATCAAAAATCAAGCTAACAATTCAGTTGCCAACAGCGCATCCTCCTCGCCAGCAACTGAATAACAATTAAATACTTAACTATAACTATATGTTATTCAATGTGTGTGTCTACACATATTTATTTATATATTTTTTTGCATTTGCCATTTTAATTTATTGTTTAACAAATATCACTCCCCCCCTCTCTCCCTCTCTCTCTCTCTATTACTAACTATCCCTCTGTGTGTGTGCCCTGCCCCTGCAAATGAATTGCTTTTATGCGCTCATTTGCATATTAAATAAGCGGCAGCTTTCAGGCAGAGGCAACAGCAGAGGCAGCAGCAGAGCCAGAAGCCCAGGCTGAGACTGCGACTGAAGCAATGCATTTGTGTTGGTTGTTGTTGTTTGTTGTTGTTTTTGTTTGTTGTTTTTGTTCTTGTTGCTGTATGGTTAGTTTCTAAGCGGCAGCAGCTGCCGCCAATGTAGAGAACAACGTTGTAGGTTGGACGGCGTATTACGCGAGGCAGCTATTTATTTGCAGTATTTTCTTGTTGTTCTTTTTATTGTTGCTGTTTTTGCTTTTCTCTTTTTTTCACGTTATATACTCGATTTGGTTTGTTGACGTAAAACAAAGAAATCGCGCCAAGTGGGCAACCCAAAGGGCAAGTGCAACAACTCACAGGGAGTTTCAAAACTTGTACAGTGATACCTGTCCGAGTTGACAATTTACGTATTTTGATTCATTGATCAGTTGAACACGTCGTCGAGCAATTTCAGAATTTGTCATTATAACGGAGAACCATTGCTTAGTTCATTATACCTCATAAAATATATTTTAAAAGTATTCATGAATCTTTCACATTATGACGGCATAAACAATGTGGTTTCAATACAATACAACATATAGCTTATTATGCGGGTAAAATTAGGTTCATAAATAAATAAAATAAATTTATGACTTGCCTCAATCAGAATCAAATTCAGCTGTTTAATATTTCAAGAAAGATATTAACTTATTAAAAACAAAACTTGTTCTAAGATTATGGACTAAGTAAAATTAAATGGTTATACATTTTTTCTTTGTTTTGAGGTTAGCTTCATCAATTCCGTTGACTACAACCCAGATTGAATTAGTCAACAGTTCAACGAATTAGTCAGCAAACATTTCAATAGAAAAAAATATAATAGTAGTAGGTCTGACTTTGCTTCTGTAAAAATAAAGTAAAAGTTCTAAGTTCTAAATCAGCAGCCTGCAGTTGGCCTGACCTTATAGAGCAAAGCTCTTAAAAAACAATTAGCAAATAAATTTATGCGCCCAAATCACTGTCAGGCAAGTCTCAATACTTATTCAAGCAATAAGGGAGACATTGCATAAACACACATATATATATATATATGGTTACATAGTATATCTGCGAGAAGTTATCGAAGCTCACAAAAGCTTTGATGACTATTGCTGTCTTTTGGCGAAACAAGTAGTTGAATTTCCTTATTCAAAAACTTAGATATTGACAAACGGAGAGCTAAACTTGTGCAACTATCTATGTGTGCAAATATGTGTGTATGTGTCAGTGTGTGTGTGTGTGACATTAAACCACACACAAACAAGTGCGCCATATTTGGCAATTGACTTTGCAGTCAACTAAGCCAAGACACAAATATGTTTTTGCCTCATACACACATACACATATACACAGATATAAATATATATGTGTGTGTGTGTTTTTAACTGTTTACACTGCCCACTTGCAATAGCCAGCGGCTTGATAAATAATTTTGGTTTTATAAACACAAATTGACACTTCAAATTGTTTGCCAAAAATCAGAAAAGATTTAGAAAAAAGGAGTCAAAAAAGAAAACTCAATCAATTTGAATTAAACCTTCCGCTTTGAGACTTTCTGGCTCCGGGGCAGTGTGCCGCAGCCGTGTCTGGAATTCTGGAATATATCATAGCCCTAAGCACCAGCACTTCGTGGAATTGGCAAGGCAGGTAGCCTGGCCCCACTTACTGTTGTTGTCCGAATCTGATTTGTATCGGCAAAGATCTGAGACCAAATCGACAGCCCTCTAATGCCGCTGCGGGGCTTTAATATCAAGAATGTGGCCCATAAGAGTTTTCTGATTTTGCGAAACGAAACGGCCATGTAGCCTCATTGGTAGGCAAAGAGGTGGCGGGGGAGTACGATTATGTTTGGCAAACAGCTCGCGGCTGTCGCGTTAATTAATTGTTTGTCTTGCGATTACAGCAGTTTTGCGAGCTATACTCGAACAACAATAATAACAATAACAATTACGATGCCGTCAAGAGGCTCTTCTAATCGTTGCTGACGGAGTTGTGTTCTAAATTCACATTGTAAATATTTGAAATAAAAAAAAAATTCAATGCATCTTCAAAAAAGAAAAAAAAAAAAATTACGAGGAACAGTTTTTTTTTAAGGTGGAAAAATATGTTCACATTTACCAATTCAATGAGCAGAATTAGATAAACAATCACAGTCCAAGTTTGCAACTTTGAATTTTAGTTCATTCATATTAATTTATCTATAGTTTTATAGATCTAAAAATTTAAATGAAAGCTCAAATAAAATTGTAAATGCATTGTTACAACATAAATTCTAAATTCTAAAAAAAAAAGAGTCGTTGCTCGATAAGAAAATAAATTTTTCCTATGCGCCATAATAATCCTCATTTTTTTTCATAAGCCAACTCGTTTGGAAAAGCTTGAGCATTGAGCATTTAACGAGCTCAGGGTGTTCGATTTTCTTATCAGCATTATGGTTCCGCGTAATTGATCTAGTTTTCTGGGCTAGTGGAGAAGCGATAACAAATGCGTCGATCACCCAATAAATATTATTACAAGTGTCTCCTTATGCAAGCAGCAGATGCTAATGAGACAGCAAATAGCAAATAGTTATTTATTGCGATCCACCGAGCTAATAAAAATCTAAAAATATTATTTAAATTCGAAAATAAAACTTACCACAAAAAGCAAATAAAAAAAAAATATACTGGCAGCCCAACACCTGTGGTAGTGTGTGTTGCATGTGTTGCATTTGCTGCTGCTGCTCCAATTTGTGAATGAGTTTAATTGCATTTATCGATATTACTTTGTTTGGCTTGCGTCAAAGTAATCGTTTCTCGTTTCTAGCTGCTGCTGCATTTGATTCTGCTGATGTTGCTGCTGTTGTTTTTGATGTTGTTGTTGTTATTGTTGTTTTAATTAGGTACACAAACACATTAACTAATACACGCACACAAACGCGGAGACGAAGAGGGAGAGGGAGGCGGAGAGGCACATGGCAAGGCGCCCACGCAACGTGCCAAAAGAAAACGCGTTTATTGAAAATGCAACTGAGACAGGCGACGACGGCAGCAGTCGCGTAAAGAACTTTGGTAGTACGTATCTCTATATGTGTATATGTGTGTAAGTGTGTAGCTGCGCCAGCGACTCAGCAGCTCCCAAATGTAAGAAAAAGAAAAGCAAAAACCGAACGACAACAAAATGCAATGGAAAATTGCAACTATTTTTAATTCCGACTTCACCACAGCGATGTAACCGATTCGCTGGAGCGCTCGCGACTTACTGAAAAAACGTATTAATTTTGAATTCGGCCGCCTCTGTTTCTCTTCTTCTTACTGTTTCCCGATTGGTGCCACGCGTGCGCACCACAACTACTCGCCTCGAATGTCTAAACGCGACTGAAGTTAAGAGCAAAGAATCGCTTACCCGTTTGCGATCGTAAAGAGCGCAAGAGTTTTATTGCTTCTCAATCAGCAGCTCCATAAACAGAACTCTTTCCGCGGCATGTAAACGGCATGTTAAGGGCTATTTTATTCGACTTACTAATATTAAATCTTCATCTGATCGTGGCCGTTTCTCTCTTTTCTTGTCTTAACTTCACATTAGGTAAAATTATTAACCGCTTTTCACACAAAAACTATTTTCCTAATGCTTGTTAATATACAATGAAATACATGTTGCATATGTTAATAGTATTTATTACTCTATACGAAATTAAATGTAACTGTAATAATTGTGTTACTATTTCTCAGACTTAATAACAGTGCTTTCAAAATAAATCAGTTAACAGTCAACACAAACATACATACAAATTTAAAAATTCGATCATTGTATCGATAGAAAATTGTGCACCTAAAATTCAGCAAAAGCTAAGACGTAGCCCTCGCTCAACAGCTGTTTTTTCAATCATCTGTGTGTTGAACAAAGTAAGCTATCTCTTTATACACGACTAACGCGAATGCGTCAAATTGTAAATTTTTAAATTAAAACCAACTGTAAGATGTTAGCTAAACGTATGCAGCTCTGGAGGTCGACGCATGTGGCGCTTGCAGTGAGTGCCACATCCAACAAGGGTGCCACACAGGTAAGCACAGCCAACAGCGCCGGCGAATGCCACCAGTCTCCCTTATGACATAACCTGAAAAGCGCGGTTTGTTATGAATGGTGAATGGAAACCCAATACTCAATTGAGATTTGCTCGCAGATGCTCCAAAATCAGTGCAGCACTAGTCGGGATATGCATTTGAGCAGCACCAGCAGCTGGAGCACACAGCTACACAGGCGGGTGGCCTTAGCGCCTCCGACACTGCTGCCGCTCTTCGCCTCCGTATCAGTGGCACCCGGTGCACTCAGATTTGCCTCCAGCGCCAGCACAGAAGTACCAGTGAAGGAACTGGTTGACCTGCCTGCCATACCAGAAGCGCCGGTAGCGCCAGCCGCAGAAAACTTATTGGATGCTGTCAATCTAGTAAATGCTTCGGGTGAAGCAACGTTTGCATCTATCGGCCTGGGCGGCTGGTCGCCGGTGGGCATGGTGCAGCAGTGCATGGAATTTCTGCACTGCACCTGGGATATTCCCTGGTGGGGCACAATCGCAATTGGAACACTTTGTGTGCGCACAATAATTTTCCCACTGGTCATCCTGGCGCAGCGCAACTCGGCGCGTATGAGCAACAACATGCCACAGATGCAGGTGCTGCAACTGAAGATGACGGAGGCACGTCAGTCCGGCAATGCCATCGAATCGGCCCGCTATGCCCAGGAGATGATGCTGTTTATGCGCGAAAAAGGCGTCAATCCTCTGAAGAACATGGTTGTGCCATTGGCCCAGGCGCCACTCTTCCTCTCCTTCTTCATGGGCCTGCGCCAGATGGCGAACGCACCGGTGGAATCGATGCGTGACGGTGGCCTCTTCTGGTTCACCGATCTGACAATGGCCGATCCTTTATATCTGCTGCCCGTGATAACCAGTGCCACACTGTATCTAACAATTGAGCTTGGCACAGACAGCGCTCGTCTGTCGGCGGCCAACATGAACACAATGAAGTATGTGCTCCGCGCCCTGCCCATCGTTATCTTTCCGTTCACGATGAACTTCCCCGCCGCCATCCTAACATACTGGGCCTGCAGCAACTTCATCTCGCTGGGTCAGGTGGCGCTTCTGCGCATACCCTCTGTGCGGGATTACTTCAAGATTGACAAAATGTTGGTGCATGCGCCCAGCTCGCTGCCCGGCAAGAAGAAGGGTTTCGTCGGCGGCATGAAGGAGTGTAAGTTGCACAGCTGAATTTGATTGCTGGAATAGAATCTGATTGTACGCATTTTGTTTGTGTTGCAGCTTGGGACAACATGAAGATCACCAAGGAGATCGAGGAGCGTCAGCGTTTGGACGAGATTCGCTTTGCCAAGGCCGGTAAGGGGCCGCTCGTGAAGACCTTTAAGTATGATCCCACCAAGCCGCAAACTGCCGCGAATCCCGCTCAAAATCCAACACAAATCATCGGCAATCTGAAGCCACCAAGCAAGCAGCATTAGCTGTGTCCCAGTCAGAAGAGCCCGCTATGTTAATGTTAGGACTGTAGCCTTTAGTTTGATGACCCCCAGCCAGTTGCTGCATATCTGCAAGAATGCGTATGCTAAGAAATATATTATATTTTCTATTGACAGAAACAAAAACAAAAAACACTTTGCAATTTAGCCCTTTGCCGAGATGCACTGATTGATGACCTCGGCGAGATGTTGGTTTTCCAGTGCAGCGGCGACGCGCTCCTTATCCGCCAGCTGTTTGTTCACAGCCAATTCGGAGGCATGCGTCCCCGGTGTTATCTCCACGGTCACCTTGAAGCGAGGTGGAAGCGAACGCAGCAACTTCACCCGGATGGAAAGTCCAATTAAGGTGGCCATCGAACAGTGGGGAATTGTGGGTGTAAAATTGATGTGCACCGCATTCTGTTTGTCGCTAACTGTTATCAGTTCCTCCTGCACCACATGTAGCTCCTCCAGCGACAATGGGTGCTCCGGATCATTGATATTCCTTATGAGATCTACAGCAATTGAGTTATTTTTATAAAGTAAGTTAAGTTTCTTCTCACCAAAAATTTCTCGTTTGTCAAAGGGATCCACAATGCTTTCGTCTTCATCGTTTGCTGTTATTAGACGCTCCTTAATCTTGCCGTAGACGCTCGGATTAAGATTTTCAATTTCTGTTGGCATTATTTATAATTTTACTGCTAATTTACTTAAATATTTACAATTTGTTCGCGATTTGGAGTATTGTACACGAACAGTGTGTACACATTCAATGCTCATGCAATAAACACATATAACCAACACATGTTTATTGTAAAATCGATGTGTGCACACTGACGCATCTAAAGCGTTACTCGATTTGAATTTATATATTTACAGCAATAATTAATCAAGTTATATCGTCAATGCAAATCTTAACTGGTACAGTCTACACGCATAAATTATCGATTCACGAATGTGTCGTCTTACGTAAGACCCTGCTTGTAATTATAAGCGTTTTACAAATATATATTTATGTGCATTTTTTTTTAGCCTTGTTAGTATTTGCACTCATTTCTCCACATAGACTTGAGCAGATAGCGTTATTATTTTTAACAACAATGTGCTAAGTACAGATGACTAACCTGCCGGCTTCCCAAGCTACCAGCATTACGGATAAATGTCAATAATAATATATATACGTACGTATGTATGGTTTGTTTATTCACAATCATTATTAAATATGCATATTCTGTTCACCTGACCAAGCCAAGTTCAACACATACAACACCTTGAGCCACATTTGAATCGCATATAAATATATGCCATATATAGTATAGTTACTTGGAAAAGCAACTTGTATAAGTCAAAAGATGTTGCGCTGATTTTTTTTAAGCTTATAATTAGCTCGCTCTATCGCTTTAAACATTCATAAGGAAAACAATCACGCACACATATCTGTCTTCAATAATATTGATATAGAAACTTGCCAGGTAGTACAGCAATTAACATCAATTTACAAGCTGGTTAACATCAACGTCTAACCTGATGGGACTGCACACTGATCGCGGATATATATTCCCATATAATGCCACGACAACGGATCGACTTCAACAGTTCGCACAACATTTCGTATCAGTTCAGTTCGAGTTGGAATAGTTTTGCAGCTTCCGCAACAATGAAAAAATTTGTACGTCTCTTAAAACTACTTCGAATTAATTTTTTGCATAATTTATTTATATAATATATTCGTAATTGTACACATTTCCAGTTAGTCTTCCTGGCCTTGTGCGCCGTTTGCACTGCGGCTCCAGCAGAAACTGAACCTAAGTTAAGAATTCTGGAACTTAAAGATGAAGACTTTCCGATTCTTATCAGCGAGCCCCAGCCCGATTTAAAGGTTCATCGTCAAAAGCGCAATGAAGCTGCGACTCCTGCTCCGGCCAAGCCTAATTTCGCGTTGGCAAGTGAAATCTTGCACCATGATTCCCACACTGGTTCTGTGCTGGCACACGAATCAATACAGCACGACTCAACTCAACGACACACTCAACCAAAGCTGGAGTCTCATGTGAAACCAGCTTACGTTGCAGTACATGAATCTTTGCAGCATGATGGCCATGCCCACGATCAGGCTGCTCCTGCCCAGCCTCATTCCGTTGTGGCCCACGAGACATTGGCGCAAAATCCTGCGAAGCCAAAGCGTGAGTCACCTGTGAAACCAGCTAGCGTTGCAGTACATGAACCTTTCCAGCATGATGGCCATGCCCACGATCAGGCTGCTCCTGCCCAGCCTCATTCCGTTGTGGCCCACGAGACATTGGCGCACAATCCCGCGAAGCCAAAGCGTGAGTCACCTGTGAAACCAGCTAGCGTTGCAGCACATGAATCTTTGCAGCATGATGGCCATGCCCACGATCAGGCTGCTCCTGCCCAGCCTCATTCCGTTGTGGCCCACGAGACATTGGCGCACAATTCTGCGAAGCCAAAACGTGAGTCACCTGAGAAACAAGCTAGCGTTGCAGCACATGAATCTTTGGAGCATGGTGGTCATGCCCATGGCCATGATCAGGCTGCTCCTGTCAAGCCTCATTCTGTTGTGGCCCACGAAACATTGGCGCACAATCCTGCGAAGCCAAAGCGTGAGTCACCTGAGATTCCAGCTAGTGTTGCAGCCCATGAATCTTTGCAACATGATCAACATAAGGTTGCTGCCGCTATTCAGCGCCATCGCCGCGACATTCCGGTGCCCACACAAGTCAAGACGACAGCTGTGCCCAAGGAGGAAAAGGATAAGCCCCAAGTGGAGGACCTGCATGATCACGTGCCGCACGCAAATGATTTGGCCAGCAGCACCCCACACAGTCCACTGCGTCATCATCCAGTGCCCGTCGCGGAGCTCTTCAGCAAGCCGAAATCCACCGAGAAGCCCAAATCCAGCAGCAGCTCCGAAGAGAGCAAGGAGAGCAAGGAACATTAACTCTTTTAACGCTAATTGTTTCGACATGTTACTTGAAAAAAACCAGATATGAAACAAAAATAAAAATATACAAATACACATATATTAAGAAGCGATTACAAAACCTGATTTGCTAAACATTGACTAAATAAATAAATTCAATTAATGCTTAGACAGTTCCACTGACATTCGCATCCGTTGCTCCAATGCCAAAGTATTCATCCGACTTGAAAATTGGCACAGCCTGAAATTGGCCGTCAGTTGTCAGATTGGTTTTGGGTGGTGCTCCTGCACTTGCATCTACGGGGGATAGTTTGGCCTTAAGTGGCTTAAAGAGCAGTCCCCTTATGCTGTAGTCAGTGATATTGAGCTCCTGCTCAGCCACATCCACTGAGCGCTCCACCTCGTCCAGATTCTCGCTGACCGTGCTGACAAACTGTTCCAAGTTGTCGATGCGATTGCGCAGCTCCTCAAAGTTATCGCTGAAGCTGAGAATGCTGCACACGTGATTGGCCATAATACCGTTGGTCTCGGCGCGCACCTTATGTATAATTATTTGTTATCCTTGTGGTTATTTTCTCCTTATGCAAGACTTACGGAGCTCAAGACTGTTTCAAACTCGTCCAGGCGGGCCAGCATATCCTCAATGTTGGTGCAGAGTGGAATTATCTGCAATTACCCTAGCCGTGTAATTAAAACTTGTTGAGCTCTATATCATCTGATTAATTACCTCCCTGTCCAAATCGGCGTTTTGTATTATTTTGGCATAGTCCTTTGCACACTTGTCAACCATTTTTATTATCTGTTTTGCTCTCGTGCTTCTTCCAAAGAGAAATGAGTATGCAACTGTTGTGGGCACCCAAATAATTTAACATTTGCCCTGTTATTAGCATGTTGTATGTTACTAACGAAAAATAAATTAAGAGATTCATGATGTCATTTGTTAATGGTCTAAGAAAAGAAATAATAAAAAAGTGTTTCGAAATAAAAGCTAAATGGACGAGTATTACTTTCAATTACTTCAAAAGAACAGCTTATAACGAATCAGATAACGCTATAGCATAACAGCTGTTGCTTAACATTATTATATGTTATTATATGTTATATGTTATTATTGTTATTTTAGTAGTTTGAGAGTTTTTTTCTCCAATCCGTTTCTATTGAAATAATAATGGTGCTCTTCAAGACTGTTTTTAATTGAAAACTTCCTAAGTTTTTCTGTATTTTGAGCTATCGACTTATGGTGCAATAATCGTTATCGGTTATAAAAACACAAACTGATTGGCAGTGCTGGGCAACACTAACTCTAATTAGGTTGGCAACAATGTACATTTTGCAAATTCTTTTAACGCGTTTGTTGTATTGATTTCTATGCGTGATTTGTGAAAGGAGCGCCAGGGATAAATACACACATACACAGACGCACACAGACAAGCCACTGCAGCCATGAGCAATTATCGCGGCATCGGAGGCGGCGGCTTTCCGTACAAGAAGCAGCCCAGCGGTGGCAACAATATGAGTGCAGTGCCACCGCCGCCGGCATTGAGCCATAATCGAGGAGGCACCCGTGGCGGATTTGGATTCAGCTTCAACCGTGGCGGCAGGGGGAGCAACTTGGGTGTGGCAGCGACCAGCAGCAGTACAACATCCAAGCACGGCTACTCAACGCTGGAGTCCATCAGCCAGTACACAAACTCCTCCAATTTTGTGGGCAAGCGGAAGCAGCACATGGACGACGATTACTTTGACGACGATGATGAACCGGCACAGCAACAGCAGAAGGCGGCCCAGGAGCAGGCGTATATACCGGCGCCTGGATCGCCAGGTGCGCCGGCAGATAAGCCTGATGAATCAGAATCCGATGAGGATCCGTTGGAACAGTTCATGGCTGGCATTAATCAGCAGGTCGAAAAGGAAAAGGTACGTGCAGCGACCGAGCAACAGCAGAAGAGCAACTCAGCGCCGGTGGACAAGAAGGGTGTGCGCGGCGACATTGACGACGAGGATGATGAGGAGAGTTACTATCGCTACATGGAGGAGAATCCCAATGCCGGGTTGCGCGACGAAGGCTCCGATCCGGAGATCGACTACGACGAGGATGGCAACCCAATAGCTCCACCGAAGAAGAAGGACATTGATCCGTTGCCGCCCATCTATCACTCGGAGATCGAATACGATCCCTTCGAGCGCAACTTTTACACTCCCCACGAGGACATCGCCCAGCTGGACGAGGATCAGGTGCGCGAACTGCGACACACCCTCGGCGTCAGGGTCAGCGGGGCACTGCCACCGAAGCCGGTGAGCTCCTTTGGCCACTTTGGCTTCGATGATCAGCTGCTGAAATCTGTGCGCAAGGCGGAGTACACACAACCCACTCCCATACAGGCACAGGCTGTGCCCACTGCTCTCTCCGGCCGTGACATCATCGGCATTGCCAAGACGGGCTCCGGCAAAACTGCTGCCTTCATCTGGCCCCTGCTCACCCACCTGATGGATCAGCGTGAGCTGCGACCAGGTGATGGGCCCATTGGGCTGATTTTAGCGCCAACGCGCGAACTCTCGTTGCAGATCTACAACGAGGCGAAGAAGTTTGGCAAGGTGTACAACATCAATGTGGTGTGCTGCTATGGCGGCGGCTCCAAGTGGGAGCAGAGCAAGGCTCTGGAGCAGGGCTGTGAAATTGTGGTGGCGACACCCGGTCGCATGATCGACATGGTCAAGATGAAGGCAACCAATCTGCGGCGTGTCACCTTTCTGGTGCTGGACGAGGCTGATCGCATGTTTCACATGGGCTTCGAGCCGCAGGTGCGCTCCATCTGCAACCATGTGCGTCCGGATCGACAGACGCTGCTCTTCTCGGCGACGTTCAAGAAACGGATTGAGCGACTCGCTCGCGACATACTTACCGATCCGGTGCGCATTGTCCAGGGTGAATTGAACGAGGCCAATCAGGATATTACTCAGCATGTTTATGTGTTTCCCAATCCGCTGCAGAAGTGGAACTGGCTGCTCTGCCATCTGGTCAAGTTCCTCTCCGAGGGCGCCGTTCTCGTCTTTGTCACGAAAAAGGTGGACGCGGAGACGGTGTCCAACAATCTGCTGCTGAAGGAGCACAATTGCCTACTTCTCCATGGCGACATGGACCAGGCGGATCGTAACAAAGTCATTATGCAGTTTAAACGCAAGGAGTGCGACATTTTAGTGGCCACTGATGTCGCTGCCCGTGGCCTGGACATACCCCACATCCGCAACGTGATCAACTACGATATTGCCAGGGACATTGATACCCACACTCATCGCATCGGACGCACGGGTCGTGCCGGCGAGAAAGGCAATGCTTTTACCCTCGTCACCGACAAGGATAAGGAATTTGCTGGACATCTAGTACGCAATTTGGAGGGTGCAGATCAGGCAGTGCCCGATGATCTCATGGAGTTGGCCATGAAGAGCTCCTGGTTCCGCAGCTCACGCTTCAAGCAGAGCAAGGGCCGCAAGCCCCTCAACAATTGCATGGGCCTCGGTTATCGTGAGCATTCCGGGAATGCTGCGACTGGCTCAACGAGTGGCGCGCCGCCTGGCAGGGGACCGGCGAGCGAGACAAGTAAATCGCAGTCGGGAGCCGGACCCGCCACAGATCGCTACTCGGCAATGCGGCAGGCCTTTCGCTCGCAGTACAATTCACAGTTTCGCGCTTCCAGCGATCGAACCTGGGAGCAAACGGTGCCGGAGACGGGCGTCTTTGCGGCACCACCGCCGCCTCCGCCACCAGCGCCGACAGCAATCGGTGGCACTTCCTCCTTCGCCTCCGCCTCCGCCTCATCTAGCAACAGCAGCCTGGAGGCAAAGCGCGCCAAGAAGAGTCGCTGGAACTGAGAGCAGAGCGAGGAAACAAAAAACAGCGAAACTGAATCGAAATCGAAATCGGAATCATTTCTCGTTTAATTTTATATTATTTAATGTGTATTTGCTTTTGTTTCATCATTTAAAATTACAGCTTAATCGCTAAATATATATATATAATATATATATATTTATATATCCATTATATATATTATGTATATTATGATAAATATCGTATGTACACTCTCCATTTCTCGCACTCGATTCAATAAAAATGTCATTAATTTTAATTATGTATCATTTATTTTCATGTTTTTCTTTTATGTGTATTTTATTTTGAATAAAATCACATTTGCGCATATTCCATGGCCTTAACTGCCCCCGAAACGGTTTCGATATTTTTTTGTTTATTCTTACTTAACTGCACTTTCTCACAGTGCATAGTTTTCTTACTCGAAATCGAATTGAATCGAATCGCCCAAAAATTTTCGTTATCTATGCACTGCGATAACAAAGTGTTTGAGTTTATCTTTTTTTTATAAAGTATTTTTTTTTTGCGGTTTTTTTTTTTGTTTTGTAGAAGCGAGAAAAATGTCGAAGCTATTCGTAAATTTATGAAATATTGTTTTACAATGAAACCACTACGATTTTTTGTTTTTTTTTCTTCTTCTTTCTTTTTTCTTCTTTCGATTTTGTTTTGTTTTTGTTTTTTGTTTTTTTTTTTTTGCAATAAGAGTACGACGATTAGCATTAATTTAGCATATGGTTTTGATATAACATTGAGAAGAGTTGAGATTCATTTAACTACCACATTGACGAGATTTTGCATTGTTTAATTGTTTTAAGCTTTATTTTAAGATTTGTTTTTTGGTTTTTTGACTTGAACAGCTCGAGAAGAATTTGATTTCGCTTAAAAATTTTGCTATTTTGTAATTTATATTTAGTTTTGTTTTCAATTAGTCACTATATGTTTAAATATATTAATTATCATATAGTTTTCTTCTTCAATTTCTCTCTTTTTTTTTTGTTTTAATGCTGCTCAAAAATCGTTCGGTGTGTGGATATTATACATATACATATATATATATAAATATATATCAAAATTGGTCCATGTTAACCACATCATACGAAATGAAAGCAAGAACTGAAATATAAAAATATAAAAAATAAAATACTTACAACTTAAAGAACTCATATGGAAATGAAAAGAAACCCAAGTGTTTATTTTTTTTTAAGCAATACTCTTTTTATATATGTATTTTTTATTTATATGTATTAATTAATTTTTTTTGTTTTGTTTTTTGTTTGTTTGTGTGTGTTGTTTGTTGCTGCCGCATATAACATACATATCGATATATACAAGTTTATTTTATTTAATATTATTTTATTTAAGTTCTAGAGTTAAATTTGATTTAAATTTTTAATAGTTTGTTTGCGCTTAAAATACTAAAAGTACAATTCTTTTATTTTACAATTAATATTTTTCGCTTATGCTTCTTATTTTTTTTTTTGTTGATGTTGTGTTTTTTTGTTTGTTTTGTTTACGGCGCTAAATCAATTTATTTTATAGGCATTAAAAAATAATTAAAATTATGCAACAATTAAAATGTAAATGTTTTCATTTTATAAATGTAATAAAATTGTTGGGATTTTGTTTTCTTTGCTCATGCTTCCCTTTTACTTGTTGTATTTAACCTTTTCTCTTTTCTTGTAGTAATTTAATGCGATGTTGTTGTTGTTTGCTTTTGTTCTTTTTTAATACTTTGTACAATTAACAAGAAATATTTCATGTAAGAAAATGTTAATCAAATGTCTGAAGAACGCTTTGGGCCACATGCATTTTGTTTTTCAATAAATGACAAAAATTATATTAAAAAAAAGCTTAATTTTTTTTTGGGGCCATCGAAAATTACACATTTAAATTCGTAAATTTCATTGAAGGAATTTTTTGATGCTCTCAACTGAATTATTTATACGGTATAATGACTGTTTGTTGTTGTTGTTGTTACATTTGTTTTTTTTTTTATGTATGTTTTCTTTTTGCTTTAAATTAAATGCCAATTAATTTAATTAATTAATTTTTAAATCACATTTCATTGTTTTTCAACACTGCAAATTCAAATTTTGCATTTGCTGCTTCGATTTTGTGTTGTTTGTTGTTGTTTTTGTTGTGTGTGTGTGTATGTATGTGTGAGGAAACGAAAATGTAGTTTTTTTGTTTTTTGTTTTTTGCAATACGCGACTTGCTATAGTGCAGAATTCATTAAAATTAATAATACTATATACAATAATGGTTTAGGCCATTTTATTTCTTGTTTTTCGTTTTATCATTTTTGTTAAGGAATTTCTCAAACATGCTTTCCATGGTACACAGCTACAACCAAAGCCGCGTTTAATCGAATAACGTGGCCAACAAATCGTCGCTGGCATTGTTATTGCTGCTGCCACTCGACGGTGGCGTATTCAAATCTGGCTGCGGATCCAGGTACGACAATATTTCCATTGGGTCCATGTCTTGCAACAGCTGTAAGCACCAAATTTGGATTAGCTTTTGATTGGGATTATTACAAATTAGCAAACTTACATTCAAATCGTGCCCATTGTTGTCCAGGCCAGCGGCGGAGGGATCAAAATTCTGCAGCTCGGCACTCAGATCGTTCTCGAACTTCAGTTGCGTCTGACTGCTCATCAAGGAGTTAAGCAGCTGCTCCTGCTGCGACTGCTGTTGCTGCTGCTGCTGCTGGCTGTCCGAGTTGGACATGCTGGTGCTGCTGCCCAAGCTGCGACTGGGCGTGCCCGGCGTCTGTGGTGAATTGTGTCCAGTGCTGTTGTTGTTGTTGCTATTGGAGGCATTAGGCGTGCCACCGCTAATGGGCTCATTGTGGGACGAGCTTACACTGGGTGGACCACCCGGCGTCATTGGATGGCTGGCCGCGCCCGGTGTGTGCGGCGTATGTGGCATCTATAAGCGAAGCCAGACAACGATTAGTTAATATTTTGAACTGTGCACTTCGGATTATTTGTGCTTACCTGATCGCTGAGCGATTTCTCCATGGCATTGAGCTGATCCAGCGAGTTGACGCCATCGCTATTGGCCAAACTGTTGCCATCGCCGTGGCTGCCACTGAAGCTGTCATAGCTGCTGCGATTGCCACTGTAAAAAAAAACAAGAGCAGAATTTAATGATTGAATTCTAATTCGATAAAAATAATAACAAAATCTTAATTAAATTAAAAATTGCTTTTCTAATTTTAGTAAATTGATTGCTTTTTTTACTTACAGCTGGGCACCGTTGGTGGCATTATTGTTGCCCATCATGTTGCCGTTGGCAATGGAATTCATGTCGTGCATGTTGTATGGACTCATCGCCTGTGAGTTGTCCCAGGTTGGCAGCTGCGTGGAGCCGGGCGACATCACCTTGGCAATGTCATCGCACAGCTCCTGCTTGATGGCTGGCAAGCCCACGCTGCCCACGCTGCCAACGCTGCTGTTGTTGCTGCTGCTGTTGTTGTTGTTGCTGTTGTTGTTGCTGCTACTGCTGTTGCCGGCAGTGGCGGCGGCGCTGCCATTGGGTGGCGCCACATTGCCTGGTGGTGCACCCGCCTGTGGGGCATTCGGCATGCCACCGTTGTGCTGCAAGGCGCGCCAATTGGCCGACGAATCAATGATCACCTCATCCACATCGGAAGTGCTCAGCGTGTTGAGTATGGCCCAGATATACTGATCGATCTCCAGGGTGTCTGTGATGGCCGACTTGCTGCACTCCGGGCAACGCCACGAGCCACGCTCACTGTTGATCATCAGATAGGCCTCCAGATCGAAGCACTGGACGTGCTTGCACTCGTGTCCGCGAGCAGGCAACCGTATTCGACTCTTTGTGATGGGGCACTTCAATGAGATCTTGGCGCATTGCTGTGCGGCATCGGGGCTGCCGCCATTCGAGACACTGTCCGCACCTACGTTCGGCAGGCTCAGGTTGCGCTTGATCTTCTGCACGCTGTGCTCCAGCGGCAACAGATTACGCTTGTGCAGCGTCTGCAGCACCTGTCGCACCGATGGCCGATGGACTAGTTGCAGCACAAACAAATGCGACTGGAGAAAAGGGATAATATTATAGCAGGATATAAAGTTGGAAAGATTTTGATTTAAGACATACACAACAACAGGAACTGGCGGTCAGCTGGAGCGTATTGCGTCCCGGCTGGCAGACGGCCTTCAGATAAAGTGGACGCAGCGCTGTACTGTTCTTCTCGGAGCGCTCGATGTTGAGCGGCGTGGCATTCGCGGAGACGGTGACGGTGTGCGGCCAGTTCGTGTTCATCTGGCGATCGTCCTGATGGAAGCATTTCAGCTGCAGCTCCAAATCGGTGCTGTAAACGACAAATATGGATACATAAATTACTAAACTGAAAGGGATTCATTCCAAGCGGTGGACTTACCGGCACATCAGTGTGTTGTAGACATTCTGCTTCAGATGGAACACATGATTGCTCACTGAGAGATTGTGGAGCAGGCGAAACGGTGGCAAAATAATGCCATCGCGCACCGGGAATGTCAGTCTCATCTCTTCGCCTGTTGGGCAGGAGTTTTTTTAGAACCTGATTTGAATATGGGCATTTTTGTCTGGCACTTACTGCTATCCATTGGCGGCTTGATGTCCGGATTTGGGCTGACATAGGGCACGCTGCAGGCAGGCGTCAGCGGCGGCGTCGGATTGCCAGGAACTGGACTGTGCTGATAGTTTTGCTGGAAACTGTATGCAGCAAGGTGAGCAACTGTTTTACATTGTATGAGTTGATATAACTTACCCTTGATTCTGGTAGGGATTGCCGGTGCTGGCAACGGCACCCGGTCCAGCCGGGCACATGCCGCCTTGAGCAGCGGCCACGCCCATGGCGCCGCCATTGCCGCCGGGATAGAATTGCGCCTGATGGGCGCTTGCGCCAGCGCTATAGCCGACACCAGCGCCGCCACCTTGAGGCACAAAGCGCTGCTGTCCCATGCAGCCGGGACCGGGTCCAATGCCAGCGCCGCCCATGGGCATCAGAGGATTGCCGCCGCCTGGACCCATAACCGGTCCACCGTTGGGTCCCATGCCGTTGCCGGCTGATAGACGGCTATAGGCGCCAGCGGCACCGCCCATTCCACCACCCATGGGACCGGCACGTCCATAGCCATTGCCGGCACCCGCTTGCATGGGCAGCGGTACTCCAGCACCGCCACCGGCGCCCGGATGCATCTGCTGACCACCATACATTTGAGGTGGCTGCTGCTGTTGCTGCTGCTGTGCAGGATTCGGATAGAGGCCGCCGCCAACGCCAGCGCCGGCGCGCTTCTGTGCCATGTGCATCTGCGGATGTGGATAGGGCGCCATGCGGCGCTGCTGCTGCTGCGGCGGATGCTGTTGCGGATAGCCGCCATTAGCCATGCCCTGCATCTTGGCCATCGGATTCATGGCTCCCATCTGCTGTTGCATGCCGGGCATGCCGCCACCAGGACCCATCGACATGCTCTGCATTTGGTTCATTGGCGTGATCTGCAAATTAATTAATATATAAATTTAATTAAAATATAAATAAAAAATTTTTTTTTCATAATCAAATTAATTTTGTATAATTTTTCAACAGATTTGCTCAATTTCAACAGTAAAATAAATAGTTTCTAGCTCAGAATTTTATATTTAATAAACTTGAATTAAATTTGTGATGTATGAGATGTTTTTGTGGCTTGTTTGTTTTTTTTTTTTGTTTATTAATTTTACTTTATTTTTGTTTAAGTTCTCCTCGAGTTGTGTAAATGCTAATTGCCCAACACTTTTGTTATTTCCATGTCACACAACAGGCTACGGCTGCTGCTCGTCTGTAATTATCCATTGCAATTCCCCACACTCCACCACTCTTTCTCTGTCTCTCTCTCTCTCGATCGATCTGTCTCTCTTTGCTGCTGCACTTTGCCCACCGACATGCAAACAATTAAATTTGTTATTGAATGCGCATTGAAAACGGCTCGCCGCCAACTGCGCAGCAGCCAACCAAGTGGAGCTAGAACGCTTCAGCATGCGACGACATCCGAGAACCCAAAACCTAACAGAGCCCAACAACAACAGTTACGAAGCCGAAGCCGAAGCCGAGCCGAGCTCAGCCGAGTTGAGACATCAAATCCGTCGGCTGATTTACCTGCCATTCGTCAACTGGTCACATCTTTCGCAATTGGTTCGTTTCCCCCTCCCCTTACAACAACAACCCCTCATGCGCAGCAGCAGCAGCGCAATATTAATGCCATATTCTCAAATGACCTTGCCGACAATCATACATATATAAATATATATATACATACATTTGTACGTAGGGTTTCATGACTCTGTTATGAAACTTATTAAAGTGCGCTTTTTTTATTATTGCAAATGGGAACTGATCATAGACAAAGGTCTTTGGAGGCTGATCATGTTCAATTCTCACAGACTAATCAAACTGTATTTTGTATTATGTTTAAAATGTGATTTTCTTTCTAAGCAAATATAATAAACTGCATTTGTTCTTAAAAATGTTCTTATTTCTTTAACAAATGTAATCTTTAAATATTTCGAATATATTATTCACATGGAATGCAAACATTTTCTATTTTCTGATCTGTTTAAAAACCTTTTCTTATAGCTGAACTGATCCCTGCTTCAAAAAACCCATCGCTGATTTTAGCTTTTGTCATGTGAGTAATTTAATTTCGATTAATGGAAAAAAGGAGGACATAAAAAAAATCAACACAGTCTGTTTATGGACTCAAATGAATTTCTAAATGCCAACAGCTGTCCATAAGCAGAGGCAGGCGCAGAGCCAGAGGCAGCTGCAGCAGCAGCAGTCACATTGCATGAAGTCATCATCGCAATTTACTCACCTGATGATGCCTTTGTGCGCCAGCATTGCCATAGCCCATGCCGGCCATGCCCATGCCACCTTGACCTTGGCCATTATAGCCGCCCTGTCCGCCGCCATTCATGTATTGGCCATTGCCGTTGCCCATCATTCCACCGCCATTGGCAACCGGATGTATGCCGCCACCCATCTGCAAAAGTGAAACACAAAAAAGGGATTAGAGAAACTGCTCCTCTGCTCGGCTCTGCTGTTGCTGCTCCTTCTGTACCGTTCCACTTACCTGACTGTAACCGCCCATGGCTTCCATATTAGACATATGTTGTTGCTGCTGTTGTTGTTGTTGTTGTTGTTGTTGTTGCTGCTGCTGCTGGCTGGCTGTCACCATATTAGGGTAACCAGTGCCGGCGACGTTGCTGTTGCTGCTGCCACTTTGTGCCTGGCCGGAGTTGTTGCTGGCGTTGCTCAGGGCACCCAAGGAACTGGCTGAGCTGCTGCCGCCCAGCGATGTGAACTCCGAATTGGGACCGAAGGTGTTGTTCAAACTGCGCAGGCTGTCGCCACCGACGAGCTCATTGCCCAGCATAAAGTTGCCTCCGCCGCCCGCCGAGCGTTGTGGGTGTTGTTGATGTTGCTGATGTTGCTGCTGATGCTGCTGCTGCTGCTGCTGTTGATGTTGCTGATGATGCTGCTGCTGGTGTTGCTGGTGTTGTTGCTGGTAGGCCAAAAAACTTTCGCGTTGCTGTTGCTGGTATTGCTGTTGCTGCTGTTGATTGTAGTACTGTTGTTGTTGTTGCTGCTGCTGCTGTTGTTGTTGTTGTTGCTGGGCTTCGGAAACGCTGTTGCTGCTGCCGTTGTTGCTGTTGTTATTGATAATGGTGCTGCCACCTGGCGGTGAGATTTGGCCCCCTGTGGCTGGCGCCCTTGAGGAGCCCGCCTGCTGGTTCATTTCATCATTTTTTCTGTAACAAACACAATAGAAATAATTAGCTTCAATCATCCGAAAGCAGCTCCTGTTAATCAGGATAATTATCGATGAACAATTTACTTTTTAAAGCTTTATCAATTTCGAGATTTAAAACCAAAAATAATGTGACAAATGGGACAATGGCAAAAATTCAAAATAAATGAAAAAAGGCAGTGAACAGCCTAATTTAGCATATAAATAAAATTCAATATCGATATAAGAAATATAAAAAATT
Source organism: Drosophila fungiperda (assembly GCA_035042345.1). Taxonomy (NCBI): domain Eukaryota; kingdom Metazoa; phylum Arthropoda; class Insecta; order Diptera; family Drosophilidae; genus Drosophila; species Drosophila fungiperda. The sequence goes on from JAWNLM010000021.1 coordinate 2,639,286, forward strand.
AATTTAGTATACATAAACACAGCATAATAATTCTATATAATTTTAAAAATAAATACAGCGATATGAATTTTATTATGATTTCTTATGAGTCAATTTTACTGTGTTCTACTTTGAAAATATATGTATGAATGTGTGTGTGTGAGTGTGTGTGAGTTTGTGTGTGTGTGAGTGTGTGTGAGTTTGTGTGTGTGCATATATGTATTTAATGTTACTTTTGGATAATCTTTCTCATACATTTTGCAATTGTCAAGTCAATTATAATGGGCACAGTTTTATTTTATTTTGTTTTGTTTGTTGTGTGCTGTGTGCCTCATCGATGATGTCAGCTGTATGCTCACAATGCTCTCGTCATTATTAAGTACAACAACATGATGATGATCACGCTTATAATGATAATGATGATAATCGCATGCACATTTCATCATTGTCATTCAATGTTGTTGATGCTTTTGCTGTTTGCGTTGTTAGTTTGTTCGAATTGCATTTTGTTTTGTGTCACTTGTCGCACAATTGCGCTTCTTTGTCGTCTTCTTCTGCTGCTTTGACATTTAAAATGCCTAAAATGTCAAATGGGCTCAGGGCTTGAGAAGCTCAAACCCCAACACACACCCCGCCCACCCTCACAGCTATTCCGCTCGTCGTCTCGTCACAGTTCCATTTAAATTGTTTTCACATTCGCGTTTTGATGGAGCGACTTTTAAGGTAAAAATAATTAAGCATATTTGCTAGCCAATGAGAACACAAACACAAAACGCAATGCGAATTGAAAAAGTACAAAATACAAAAAAAAAAAAAATACAAATACAAATAAATAAAAGAGAAAACAATACAGAAATATAAAGTAACACGCTCACAATAATTGCGCATCTAAAAAAAAATAAAAACAGCGCCGCACAATAAAACCAAATATATAACAAAAAGAACACACAACAGCAACAACAACAAATAGCAAATGTAAATAAATAGCACACTAAGCGATTGGTTGATAATCGCATGACGACCGCTGCTTGTTTGCCGGCAGCGGGGTTGCTTGCGCTGTGCCAGAGGGGCCGAGGGGCATTGGAGTGGGGGAGCCTTGGTATTCGATTGAACCTGTGATTGTAGCTAACGTAGCTGTGACGATAAATTAACATTGCGTTCAACTAATCGAGCGGCGCTTTAAATGCGGGTCAGGAGGTCAGCTGCAGCTGGACAGGATTGTTAATGAGGGGATGAGGGGGGAGCACTTTTGTGTGCCATGCCTCAAGGCTGAGCAAACAAGAACAACCGTTTGAAAAGAGAGAGGAAAGAAACTACTTTGGCTCTGGCGTAAAAAGCGTACAAGCCAGTGGATTTTGATTGGATTTGGCAGTTGGGTTCATCAGCAGCGAATGGACCGGTTTTTTATTATTGGGCGAGAAAATCCACATTGCTTTATTATTTATTAAACTATTTGACACGGTTCGCTTCGGCGAGTTTTTTAAGCTTATTAAGTAAACTTGGATCAATTGCTGTGATAAGAACAAAAAATATGAGATAAGAGATGCAAAGATGTTATCAGGTAAATTTCCATGAATTTAAAAAAAAAATTATACGTTTAATTATTAGAGTTTAACAAAAATCAAAAGAATTGCTTGTTTCGAGCTTAAGGTGATAAGAGTATTCAAAAACAGCTTTAAAATATGTGCCTATCTTTGTTTTGCAACTTCCTAAAACATCATGCAATGTTATTGAACGGCTGCTTATTATTATCTATGTGTGTATGTGTGTGTGTGTGTGTGTGTATGTGTGTGTGTGTGTGTATGTGTGTGTGTGTGTGTATGTGTGTGTGTATGTGTGTGTGTGTGTATGTATGTGTGTGTGTGTGTATGTATCTACTTAGTTACCGTTATGAGCAACTTCCTGTTAATATGTTGACTTGCTGCCTTATAAACAACATAACCTTCACAGCCAGATACTGAATGAGAAAAAATAGATATGAAAAGAGAGAAAGATAAAGAGAACGCGATCGACACCGTTAAGTAGAGCGCGAGAGAGTGCAAGGTGTAAAGAAAAAAAAGCAACAACAAGGTGCTCAATGTGCTTAGTACAGAGTGCTGTAAAATATGATTGACACAGGGCACTGGGGGAGTGGGGGGCATAACGTCAAGTTGACGTTACGTTAACGATACGTTCTGCCTCATTATGTGACTTACAATTTGCATTACATGACAGCCAATGAGAGCGAGAGAGCTAGGGAGACAGACTAAAGTGTAAGTGTATATGTGTGTCAGTGTGTGTTGAGCTGATGACGCCGTCTGGCATTTGTTGTAGCGATTTGCTTTTAGTTGGTTGTACTTTGATTAGATATAAATTTCTTTATTGATTAGATAATAAAGATCGCGAACTATAACCAAAAGAGACACGTAAAAACAATAACAACAAAATAGGCGCAAATTCCATTCAGACAGCAAGCAGATACAAAATCAGTGCATGATCTGATCCCCAAACCCCGTCCCTCTGTCACATGCCACCCCTCCCGCTCTTCCTCAGTATATAATTGTAAATTTGCGCACACTTCAATTTGCGGCGCTCGTAAAAAATTGTTGTTTTTTTTTGTTTTCGAATGATTTCCGTGTTGTTTCGTTTGATGGATACGAGGGAGCGAGTGGGGTTGTACATATACAGCGTCAAAGCTTTGGCTGTGTTTTTTTCAAGATTCGCTGATTTTTTGACTATTTTGGATTTAACTTTTTTTTTTACGCTGACTGCGTTTTCAAATATTAAATTCGAATATCCAATTTTTTTTGTCGTGTTTTGTCTTGTTTTTGTTTTGTCTGAGAAGAGGGTTGATTATGTCAGCAGACAAAATGAAATATGCGCTTTTTATAGGGCTGGGGACTTGGATGAATTAGTGGGCTGAGTCGCGGTTGGGTTTAACACAATATTGCACAACATATACATATCTATGTCTATATTGTGTCTGACTGGAGAGTTTATTATTGGCAATGTCTACGGCAAAAAAATGCAGCAAAAAACTGCCGACGGAAAAGTAAAAAAGAAATATGTGTATAAAAAAAAATAAGTACAAAAGTTTTGTCTTGTCTGTTTTTTTTTTTATCTTGTTGTTGTGATTTTTATTGTTGTTGTCATGTGTGCTTTTATAGACGCCATTTGCTGGCGCGTGCAATGCGAAATACAACTAAAAAACAGAACCATAAAAAATTGTCAGAAACAGAACGGAACCTCAGTTTTGATAACCAATATTCAGGGAGCTATCATATTTTATGTCTGCTCTGTTGTTGTTGTTGTTGTTACTTTCGGTGTCTGAGTAACATTCGATAGATTTGCGTTGGAACATGACAGACAACAAGGCAAACGACAAACAGACAAACAGACAAACACTGGAACATCAACGGACCACAGGACAACTGTGTGCCAAAAACAGAAGCCGGCTATAAGCCGCACACACACACACACACACACGCGTAGAGCTGTGTCCAGTATTTGTTGTGAAAACAATAACATACAAAATATTGAGCGACATGCGACAGAGAGAGAGAGAGAAAGAGAGGGCAATATAGAGAGAGAAAGACAGGGTGATAGAGAGAGAGAGAGAAAGAGAGCGTGTCAGGGAAGGAGTCGTTTCAATTTCACATTTCATAACCAATATCCAAACCATTTCCCCATCCACTGCTTGTAAGCACTTTCCTGCTGCTGCTGCTTTCGATACCCCCCTTAAAATGCGTTTGACAGTTATTTTCAAGGGTGTTTAATGCTGAACCGAACCGCATCACATATTATACCACAAACCTTCTGCCAGATCTGCTCCACCTTCTGGCGGCTTTCCCTTATGCAATTGCATTTGAAGTAAATTGCTGCTTTTTATACCCTAAAAACCCTTTTAAAATGCGTAAATATAACCAAACTCATTTGTTATATATTCTTGATCAGCAACCGCATCGATCTAGCCATGATTGTCCGTCTGTATGTCTGTGATTTTACAATAAATTTCCAATTTAAGCACCTTATAATTTACTTAACTTTATTTTTAATTTTTATTTTCATCTTTTAAATAAATAAATAAGGCTTTTAACAAAACGAGGAACTTTATTTTAATCGATTTATTATGTTTAAGCGTATTTTGTAGTCGACCAGAATATTCTTGTTTCTCTTTCGGGTTTGTCAAATTTATTTATTTATTTTTATCTGCTCTAAAATTTTTTTGCAATTTTTGCAAATCATTGCGGGCGTTGCATTGTTGTGAATTGCTTTTCGTTGCCTTGGCAGCTTGTGGCAAGCTTCTATTCTTTTTGCATTTCCTTGCAGCGCCTGCAGGTATGCAGCAGTTTAATTTTTTCTTCTATTTTTTATGTTTCTTGATGTTTGGGGGCACACAGCATGAGGCATGAGCCATAAAATGCTGATGGCGCCTCAAGTTCCAGGATTAACTCACACAAACACACTTTTTCTCTCTCTCTCTCTCTCTTTATCTATCTCTGTCTGTGTCTCTCTTTTAATTTTTGCTGCCTTTTATGGCTGCGTTTTGACTGAATTACTTGGCGCCCAATCGCCCGCTGCGTGGAATATTCGTTTAAAGTTACTCGGCTAAGGCATAAATATCGCCTTGTGATTTATTTGCCAATGGACTCGACTCGAGAGGCACACACACCATACACATACGCATATACAACGGCGGTTCATCATAAATTGCAATAAAAATAAAAATAAATCAGCATAATAGACTCGCAACAACCACCGCAACCAACAGTGGCAAATGCAGAGGCAGAGGCTGAGGCTGAGGCAGCCACTGCGACTTCGGCAGCAACCCTCAACATAGCAAAATAAATACAAATACAAATAGAAACCCATATGGGGAAGGGAAAAGGGGGGTAGTGAAACATTTGTCGGCCGACTGGCAACCAAAAATAAAAATCGAACTGCAAAAGCGAAAAATACAAATGCCAAAAATGGTGGAAAATGGGAAAAAGGCGTACAATTTTGATTAAAAATCCAATGCAAATAATGCAGCGACCGAACGGTAGAGCAAAACATATTTATATATGTGTGTGTGTGTTTGTGTATGTGGCATAAACCAATCGGAACCCCTCTGCCTTTCGAGCAATCGCATGTTATGTAAAATATGGGTTCTAAAATTTCTCTCTGTTGCAGTTTTCCTGTCGATTTTAAATTCATTTTTATAAATATTTTGCCGGTTTGCGGTGGGTCTGCGTGTGAGTGTGTTTGTGTGTGCATGTGTGGGTGGTGGGGGGCAAGCATGTGGCGCAGAGGGACACACACAAGTGTGTGTGTTGGTTGGCTTGTCTGCCTGCTCCGCCTCTGCACCGCATGTGGTATGAGCAATATTTTTGAATGGTTTGCCCAGCTGCTGGCTAGGCTGCAATTTTACCACCTGTAACTGTAAACAGCGACAACAACAACAACAGCCACAATAAGAAGAACTCAAACAATGCATACAACAACAACAACAACAACAAGAACAGGAGCGGGCAATAAATAAACGTTTTGCTGTTGTGCGCTGCGTATACGTAACATGAGCTGCACAGCAATTGACTGTGTGTGTGTGTGTGTGTGTGTGTGTGTGTGTGTGTGTGTGAGTGGGTGTGTGTGTATCTGCAAGTGTGTGCACTAATTAGCTTGTTTAAGTGTCCAATTGATGTGTCTGCGTTTAAGTAGCAGAGCTGTCAAAATAATAGAAGTGCACACAAAACTTGTGGAATAAACAGAAAAAATAAGCTTAAATAAATTTAAATAATTATAACCTTGTTTTAACACAAGCTGAAAATCACTAAAAATAATAAACTAATCTAATTAATAATAGTTGAAAAGGGTGATATGAATAAATGTATATTGATTATGATATATATCAAACAAACAGCGGAAAAATAAAGTTAAGTTTGTTAAAGTTCGCTTGTTTAAAAACAACAAAAAATATTATATAACAGTATTTGGTATTATTATTATTATGCTTAAGCATTAATAGTTTAACAGTACTTACTATTGCAATTTATAATATAAACTATATAAAGTGTTATAATTGCTTTTGGTAACAGACTGATTAATTATATAAGTTTATGTAAAACAAATATTTGTTTAAATTAATTAAACATATTGTTGCATACTTCACGGGCCACATAACAGTTTTAGCTTTTATTTTTAAGAATATGTTGTTAAAAATATAATAATAAATAGCATTTCAGTTGGTTTCGCCACAAAGGTTCAGCTTTGGCAATTTCCATTGTTATACACACAATTTATGCCTATATATAAATATATATTTGTTTTTGTATATAGAAGCGTCAATTTACAGTGTTCAATTGCATAAATAACACAATTGCATTTGCAATAGATTATTTCGTCAATTTTTGTATATAATTTTGCAATCGTTGTTGTTGCAGTTGTTTGTTATTCGTTGTTTTTGATTCTGCTGTCCTTGTGATGTAACCCAAAAAGGCTTTGATGGCTGTCGCTGTCGCTGCTGTTTGCTGTCTGCTAAAGAAAGAACGGCTGCCTTTAGACAAGCCGAATAAAACATACCCTAACTGACCAAAGACAAAAAAATTTCAACAAGTTTTTCCCAAAAAAAAAACTAAAAAATTTGACTTGGATAAATAAAAATGCTTATCAAAATAAAAAGTCTTTGATTGAATGTTCCTATGTAAATTGAGCAATATAAGATTATTAAAGTTTGGTAAATACTACTACAACTTACTGCAAAAGAAAGAGAAACAAAAGTAGCAAGTTTCAGTAAAACCGATCAAGAATATATATATATACTTGGGGGAGATAAGGCTTTTTAAACTGCACAACAAAATTAGAATACGCTCAGCAAAGGTCATAAAAAGAGCGTCGTCTGCTTGTAACAACAGTTCCCCCCTCCCCTCTTCGTAACCATTGCCCCTGCGAGCAACTATCAATCAGCAACAGTTTTGCACACCTTACTTTGCTGTGTACATTTTAGTATATTTTTTATTTTTGTTTTTTATTTTGTAGTGCGAAACTCTGACTGCCTATCTTATCTGTCAGTTTTGCTGAAGCAAAATTTATGCCAGCTCGTAGTTGATGTTGTTGTTGTTGTTTTAGTTGCAAGGCAGGTGAATAGCTTGACGAAAAGTTCTAAGCGAATTGGATAATATGTCAACGTCATCGGCGGTGTTTTTTTTTGTTTATTATCTTATCGCCAATTAAATGCAATCGTAAGTTGAAATCGACAAAGAAGAGAGAAACGGGCGAGCTTTAAAGTTGTAGACGAAGTCGAACAAAAACCAACGGGGTAAAATATCATAAACAATTAGAGAGACATAAACATTAAAAATAAATCGAAGGCTGGCGCTGTCAGCGAGAACAACAACAAAAAGAAGCTACAATAATAATTTTTTCTGAAGTATTTTGCACACAAGAGAGCAACAAATAAACAAAGCTCACATAAACAATATACATAAATCACATTTGAAAATAAAACAAAGCTCAAATTGCAACAGCAAAAAAATAAAACGACCAAAAAAATCAACGCATAAATCGACGTTGACGTCGATGACAACGACGCTGGTGCCGCTGTCGCAGTCGACGTCAGCGTCGTACTTGAAAACCAGTTTGAAGCAACAAAAATGTCTACTGAAGTACAGCTAAGCAACAAGAACAACAACAATCCGATACTGAAACAAAAAACACACAAAACAAGCCCAAAAAATTGTTCAACAGTTTGTTTACACAAAGCTGTAATTTGAAAATTGTGCCATATTAAAAAAAACCTCGAAATCTTTCAGCATAACCACAAAATAGCCGAAGAAGCGGACGCAACTGCAGCAGACAACAAACTGAGGCATGAGGAAATTTCCCTTTTCTAACACCAAAACTGATAACAAAAACATGAGAAGTAAAGTTTCAGATATGAAAACTGCCTTTGAGAATCGCGAAGAGCGGCGATAGTGTTGCAAAACATTTAAATTCTGGCTGACTTTTAGCTAATATTAATTATAGTTCAAAATATGATCATTTATAGCTTTAAATATTGAAATTTTTAGTTAATATAAAATTCTTTAAATCGCCTTATATATTTTTAATTATAATTCAATTTGTATTAGCTTTGGCTGCTTTTTTAGACAAATATATAATTTAAATATATTATTTTAAATTTTAAAACAGAGATCTTAAGACTTATATAGACAACTCAATATTATTATAATTCAATTTTAATTATAATCTCTATCTTAAAGAATTTACCCAATAATAGAGTTGGTTTATATATTTTAATTTAATTTTATATATTACATATTTAATTTTAATTTTAATTTAAAAAAAACCCATTATTAAACAAAATTTCCGCAATTATCGTTCCTTCTTCAATATTATAATTAAATTTAAAATATAATCTTCACTCAATGTATATTTTAAATACAATCTCATCTTAAAACAAATAACAATTTCAACATAAACATTCAATAATTCAATTTTGTACACGGTTCACAAATCTAGAGCACTTTTCATTCACTTTACGGCCAGTAAATCAAAATTGCGATTTGCACTCATTTCATAGTGTAATCGCGAGCAATAAATACCTTTGCTATATCTATATATATATATATATACGAGTGCAAAACCCATTCCATGCCGTGCCACGAGTTCCATTCACAAAAACCGTTGACAATCTCCAAAGCTATGCGATGCCAATCTAAGAAACAAATACACACAAATAATTTCAAATATTGCAGAACGAACCATTTTGTGTATTCGTCAGATACATTCATTGGTATTGAAGGTAAGTCAACGATAAGTGTGGCGATAACTGATTGGTTTCTGCATACCTCAGCAGCAGCGGACAAATATTCACAATTTGAGAATGCTTTCCATTCAATGCAGACAAGGTCGGAGGGTGGGCGGAAAGGTGGCAGTTCTGTGGGATGTGCAGTAAACATTTTCATTCTCTCGATCTCAACTATATATATATATATGTTTTTTCTGCATACGCAACGATCTGTCAACATTAACAAAAAACAAGTAAGCAATTTTTTTTTAAATATATTTTATGCTTGACTTTAAGATACCCTTTTGGTGATCTCCACCTGCTGCATTCTTTGCCCGAGCTTAAAACCCCATCTAACTTGATCTTTTTATTATTATTTTTTTTTAGTAATTTTTTTATACTATTATAATTTATAATGGTTTTTTATTGTTGATTTTATCGTAAATTCAAAAAATCTATAAAAAAAATTAACATATAAAAAAACAAAGCTTAACAAACTAAAATTCATTTAAAGACATAGTTCCTGTCATGACAATCATTATTTATGTGGTAATAAAAAATCTAGCTAACTGAAACAAGAATTTTAATTTCATAACGATTGGACAGATATTTTAGACTATATTTCGTGGAAAAAACAATTAAAATACAGGGTATAAAAACAAAACGCTTTGTTCTATAATTTGTGGTTGTTATTGTTATTCTTCTTGCAATTGTGGTAGTTGTTATTGTTGCTGATAAGAGTTGGTTACCTTTGATTTGTGTGTGGCGTGTGTGGTGTGTGTGTGTGTTGTTGTGCGATATCGCCGCTTGACTAGATGTGGAACTGGAACTGGGAGTGCTATCTATCTGTATGGTTGACAAGTTGAAAATTTGGTTTCTGTTACTGTTTCAGTTTCTGTTTTGTGGTTTTTCCGTTTTAAGCATATATTTTACTATATGTATCTCTCAATGCGAATGTGTCTATGTGTTTGTGTATCTGTGTTAGTTGGTTGCTTGTTTCAGCGTTGTTTGCTCGGTTTTTGGTTGGACTCGTTGTGGGACTGATATCAGTGCTGGTTGCTTTTAATTGGGTCGTTAAATGAGGTTTTGTGTTTTATTTTTTGTATTTTTTTTTTTTTTTTTTTTTTGGGTGGTTGGTTTTGTGTTTTATCATGTGACTTCTTCAAGGTGTTTTGAGGACAAATCTATGTATAGGTAAAATACGATAACACCGACCACAAATTAAACGAAAACGGAACCGAAACCGAAACCGAAACGAAGCAAAATGCACATCTCGACGACGAGTCAAAAGTCAGCTCTTAACCCATTAATGCCTAATCAAATCCAAATTGCAATCGCAATTAGATGTGCCAGACAAGCGTTGCTTGTTTGACCTTCAGTCTTTAGGGGTTTCTCGCACATAACGGGGTGGTTTCAATTTACACGTGTAACTATTGTTATGGCCTCGAGTGTCTCTGTCTGTCTGTCGAGGGTTGCTCGGATCAGCCCCCGTAACAACGCTGATGGGTTTATTAATATTAGGCCGCACTTATTAAAGTGCATGTGGACTCGATATAGCAATAAACGCGCCAAATGTTTGTTTCTCTTGGGGTTAATGAGCGAAGAGAGGGAGAGACAGAGAGAGCAAAAGATCTTTTGCCAAGCGCTGCGCTCTCGTCCTCCCTCTCTTCCTCTCCCTCTCTATCAACCACTCTCACACTCTTTGCTCTATCGTTCATCCCAGGGGGGTTGTTCGCCTTGTTGTTTATATATAGAGGCATATATACATTTTGTATTTGTTTTTTTTTTTTGCGATTTGCAAATGGTTTTCCGCGTTTAGGTTTTGTTTTTCAGCCATTCGCTTATTGTATCGCATTTTTATTTCCCGTGTGAAAATTGCCAAAGGCAGCAGAGAACAGGAAGTCGCCTGGGAGGTAAAAAGAACGTCTACGTTTGTCGTCCTTTTGTCCTGGCGCTCCTTTCGTTGTTCGGGTGGTTGCTTGTGGGTTGCTTTGTGTGTGATGGGTTGTGATTTGGTTGCCTTGGTGGTTGATTGATGTGTGTCGCATAGTTTTCTGTATTTACTCAGATATACATATATATAATTTTTTTTGTTTTGTCTTTTTTTTTTTTTTTTTAGCTTATCAGGGGTGTGTGTGGCATTAACAGGGTGTTAATTGTTGGTAGATATTTTGTCAAGCCTTGGGCTTTTCTTTAAGTGGAACAGTGCTAAAGTCGGCGCTTAACTGTAAACTTAAAGGTAATTGGAAATGATTAGTTTGTAGAGTTTCCATCAAGTCATAATATTCCCATTCAAAGTTTCTGGCTGTCGTCCTTTTTAGAATGATCAGTTTAGAGAGTTGGTAAACCATTTTACAATTCTATTGCGAGTGATACCTGTGGTGAGTTAAGTTGGAATCCGTTTAAACTTCTGAATGTATGCTTTCTTGAGCGATCTCTGTACTGAGTTTAGTTAGAATATTAGGTTTCTAAGGGAGTTTTCTGAGATATTTTCACAGGCAATTTCCAAGAAATTTCCCGAACATTCCAAAAATTTCGACAGTTGCGTTGCTCTGCTGCCATTTTCATTTGAGATTTTAAGATCTTGGTTACCTGTGGCTACAAAATGGGTTAGTGTTTATACCTGTTCACAGGGCATTTGCGCTAGCATTTTACTTGGAAGATGATGAATTACAACAAGCAAAGAGACGAAAAACTGTAGAAACTCTGTTTGTAGTTTAGTGTTAGGTTTCATTGTTGTTGTACAAAAATGCGTGGCATGTGAGAAAAACGGCAAACGGAGACGCAGAGAAAGGCGTAGGTAGGCAAAAGAAACAGCAATAGTTACAACAACAACAAAAACAACAGACCCAAAGCCAGATGAGACTAGTTTGTAATGCTTCGTTCGGTTTTTTGGTTTCGTCGAGTGACCTTTTTTTCTTCTCTGTTTGAACATTGCGCTCTCCCCCTTTACTAGCGTTCGAAAAAAAACAGAAATTGGGCGAAAACATTGTCGAACTGACGAGCTGATGTTGTTGTTGTTGCTATCGGCTGAAAAGGGCAGGCAAGCAGAGGAAAAGGTAGAGAAGCGGATCGGCTGCGTCTTGGGAACATTTTCTTTCTTTTGGCATCGCTTGTGCGCCTTTTCTTTCGACGAAAATAGTTCAATGGAAAACTCCAAGAACATGAACGACATGAACACAAAAACAACTACAACAAGGCAACAGCAGTAGGTCGTAGCTGCGGGCAAAGTCGCAAAACAAATTTGTGAACTCAACGGCAAATGTTTTCTAAGGCCAGAGTAAGAGCGAACAAGAGAGAGGGGGGAGAGAGAGAGTGGATATGCTCTTTGGCTTACGTGCGAGTCGAGGTAAGTGTTTGTGTGTGTGTGTATTTGAGTCAATTATGGGTCAGCTGTGCGTGAGCCTGAGAGCAATACAGAAAGAGAGGCTGAGCACGAAATGCAGCAGTAAAGTGAGGAGTTCTGCCACACAAGAAGAGATACGCATAACGGCTGTCACAGCTGATTTGTAGTTGAGAGTGTATGTGTGTTAATATGTTTCTAACAAGTTTGTTTTTGTTTTGTAGGCAAATTTAATTTTATAATATATATATATACAAATATAACATTAGTTATATGGATAAACAGTTGATCAATTATATTATTATTATTTTCACTACAACAATCAAAGCATAATTTATACACACAAAATTTACATAAAATATCTAAAAACAAAAGCACATTCCTTTCAAAGCACAACAATTAAATTCGATTTTCTATGTGGAAAAAAAGTGTATATATATTTTTTATTTTTTTGGAGCAATTATATTTATGCACTACATTGATGTATATATAATTTACTAAAAATGTATTTTTAGCAAAATTTATTGACGAACAATTAAAAAGTAAAGTGAAAAATGCTCGCGTTAAGTTATTTTTATCTTTGCTCAAATATTATTTTTTTTTTTTATTTTTGTTGTTTTAAATGGAATTTATTTTTAGATATTTTACCTAAGTTTTGCTTTATTGTGCGAATTGTTGTTGTTCGGCTCCTGCTTATTGCTGCTGTTGTTGTTGCTGCTGCTGCTGTTATTGTTGTTGTTGTTTTTACTTCTTCTGTTTTAGGGGACAGGTGCGTTAAGAAGAAGCACAAGCTAAAAGCAGAACAGCAGTTTTTGTTTTGCCGTTATTACTTTGTTGTTGTTGTAGGATGCTTTGCCGCCTTAAGAATATTATTGTTGTTGTGGTTTTTGTTGTTTTTGTTCTTCTATTATTGCATTCACTTTTCACTTGATTAAAAAATCGTTTGATGCGTTTTTTTTTAGTTAAACTCCTGGTTTTGTTTCTTTAACTGATATAATATTTATTTTCTTTGGAAACTTACTTTTTGGAATTGCGCTTCGTTGTTTGCTTGGAATACATGGGAATTTTGTCAACAATCAATTGCATGGCATCAACAAACACATGGGCATCCAAACACACTGTTATCGGTGTGCTTTTGTTGTTATTGTTGTTGTTGTTATTATTATTTTTGTTCACTCTGCAAATGTTTTTACTTGTTGTTGTTGTCAAAGTTTCAGCGACATTTTGGCAAAGCTTATTTCAACTTTGTTTTGTGCACTTTTGTTTCTTCTTTCACTTTTGCCTTTTGTTTTTGTTTTCAACTTTAATTTTGTTGTTGTTGTTTATTTACTTGTAATTTGTTTGTTACGCTTTCACATTTCTGTTAGGTCTGTTTTTTTGTTTATGATTTTATGCACAAGTGGATTTTGTTTTATTTTTTTTTTGGTTACTAGCAAAATTTTCTTGAAATCTTTTTTGATTTTTGCACTTGTTGATTATTTGAACAAATTTCGATTTGATTTTTTTTGTTATGTTCACTTGTTGAAAAAATTTGTGCTAGTTGTTTGTTGTTGGTGTTGTTGATGTTGTTGGTGTTTGTTGTTTATAATACTGCTGTTGTAGTAATCCAAGTTGCTATTGTTGCTGCTGAAGTTTGTTGTTGTTGTTTATGTTGTTTATTTGTTTTGTTGCAACAGGAACTTTTTTTGAGCACTTAATCCAAAAAATGTGCTTTGTTGTTTGCTGTTTGCTCACTTGAGAATTAATTTTTTGTTGTTGTTTGTTTGTTCTAAATATGTTTCTTACACTTTTGTTTTGTTTATTTAATAATTATATTTTTTTAATACACATTCAAATACTACACTGTTGAATAGCTGAATAATAAAGGTGGTCACAAAACGAATTGAAGGTTTTCGAAAAAATTCCAATGATTTTTTTGACGTGAATCTCTTATTTTGTTTGTAAAACGTTTTGCGTATGCCGCGTTTCAATGCTTGCGCGTGTTTCAACCGAACGACGACAACATTAGACGGCAGCCAGAAAGGAACTGAAGCTGGCTGGCAACGCTGACCGTGGCACGACTCGAAACTGACTGAACGGGAAACTGTCGACTGCGATGGCCGCTGCTGCGGCTGCCTCGTTGCTGTTGCTGCTGCTGCTGTTTTAGTCGCTGCTGCGATGGCGGCGCTACCTTCGCACCCACACACACACATGTACACTACATACACATGAATATAGATAAGGAGAGAGAGAGAAGAAGAGAGAGCGTCGTCGGCGAACATGTTTGCGAGCAACATTCAGCATTTGCGCGTGGTACAGTTGACGGCTCTCTTATGTGTGTGTGCTCTCGCTCTCTTTCTCTCTCGCTAGCTCGCTCGCGCGCTTGATTTATTTCAGGTCGCTGTGTTTGGTATTCATTTGACTGTTAAGGGGCGACGACGCGCGAGCACTTAAGTAAAATAATAATTATACGTATGTCAATTTGTTTGACTTCTTTGCGTGCGTTTATTGCTACGTTTAGCGTACAAAAGCGTACAAAACGGAGTAGAATTCTACTACCTTTTTGGCGACGCTGACATTTATTGGGTTTGTTTTGAAAGCGTTTAATGGGCTCTCACACAACATGTACATAATACTACGAGAGTAGTATGTATGCGTGTGTGTGAGTAGCGTTAAGTAGATTTTTCAGCACATTTGTCTTAATTGTTGTGATTTGTGGTTGATATTTAAATGATTTACGGCTGCCAGGGGCGAGTTTTGATATTGTGGCTTACATATGCAAATTGAGTGCTTTATTTTTTGAGTGTTTGTTTTTTGATTATTAAAATGCAAATTAATTGTTAGCTAAACGTTGACAATTTACGAGCTATATTTTGATACCGAACATAATTAAGATATTGTCTAAATAAACACTGCATAAATAATAAGTAAATTAATATATAGATAAACATTCATATGTTTAAGCATATATATATATACTCACACACACAAAGACTTATTCACTCGTTGTTTGCTTTCGTCGAGTGGCCGCAAAATTGAAATACTTTAATTACCCGAATAAAAAACATTTAACAATTTAATCTGAGCATATCAATTGCCGCACACAACACTCGACGCACACACACATGCATACATATAGTAGACTCTCTCTCTCAGAGGTACTCTCATTTCACGCTCTCACACGCTCACGCTTCGTGCTCTCGGCACAGTCGAATCATGCCCAAAATCCACTCCCAATTTATCACTCAATTAGCACAGAAAAATGTAGTAGTGTATTTACTACACTTCTCACAGAGAGAGATAGAGAGAGAGAGAGAGCAACAGCAATAACAGCAGCTGCACAGCGTGAGAAATTCACTGCGAATTAAATGCATACCCAAGCAGGCAAACTTCGGGCTACTACAGCTCGGCTATTCGACATCGGCTTCGGTTTCGAGCTCTCGTCACTCGTCTCTCTCCGCTACTCTTCGGCTTTGGCAGCGGCGTATCCGTATCGGGTGTTCATCTCAATGAAATTGTAGCATATTTGTTGCCATATCGAGATTAAATTTTCAAAACACAAACGAGCGCTGTTGGAGGTGGCAAACCGACAGAGAAAGGCTGCTATAGAGCGAGAGCCAAACAAGAGCGAGAGAGAGAGAGGTAGAGCAAGAGCAAGAGGGAGAGAGAGAGTCTTTGCTTGTAAGCTTTTGTGCGGTGGGTGGGTGGCTGGGTGGTTGGTTGCTTGGTTTGTTGGTGGGTCGTTCGCTTGGTTGGTCGTGCGATTTATTGATGACGTCGACGACGGCATCGCTGCCACTGCCGCTGCCGCTGGCGGTGTTAATGTGTTTGTTGCTTTGCCTTACAATTATGTTTTATTTTATTTAACATGCTGTTTTTTTCTCTCTCTTTATTTGTGTTTGCTTTTATTTTTATTTTTTTCTGTTATGTTGCTTTCGATTTTTGGCAGAGTCCTTGTCATAATTTCAATGCGAGGAGGAAACGCAGCCGTCCTCACGCAGGAAGTCTTCCAAAGAGCCGAAGCCAGCAGCAGCAACAACAACAACAATAATAATAAACGTCGACAGTTGTGCGATGATGGCAGCTTCATTGGGTTATGCTTATGATGTTGTTTGTATGTGCGCATTTGTGTGTGTGTAAAAGGAAGTGTACTGCGTTGTAGGCCGTCATCGGCCTTATGCACGTGTAAGTGCGTGTGTGTGTGCTGGCGAGGGAGGTTCAAAGTATCTGCATCCGTATCTGTGTAAATGCGTCGCTTGTTGTTGTTGTTTTTTCGTTCGTTCGTTCGCCCCTCTGTCATTGTGTGTGTGTGTCATGGGCTGCTTATGTGCGTTGTGTTGTTCCTGTTGTGTGCCTTCCTGTCACTGCTGACTGCGAGTCGAGCAGCCGCATACAGGGTGTTCTGCTCGAAAGAAACATTCCGATTTGCATGCATATTTATTTAGCTAGGTCAATTTGGGAACACTGATACAATAACAGAATCTGCTAAAAGGTAAGAACATACAGGGTGTGTTTGTGTTTGACAGCTGGAATAGGTGATGAATACAGGGTGCAAATAAATATCCAGGGGTTTTGAGCTTGTCAGCTGTAATAAATGTTTTTCACGAAACGGAGCATATGAAAAATTACAGGGTGCAACAAGTAAACAGGGTGTTTAAAAGATAATAAGTCGTAAAAAATATATAAGACCAATTGTAATAAATAATTACAATATATTTGAAGTTTATTTAATTATGCTTATTAATTTACATTATAAATTATGCCATGTAACTTTTAAGCTTCAAATCTGCGGCAGGCGTCACCCAGTATTTAAAACGCGGCTGTAAAAACAATTTAATGCATAAAACGACAAAAATCTGGTTTTCACAAAACCAAACCCAGAGCCAACAACAAGCGACGAAAGCGCTAAAGAAGGAGGCAATGGGTGGTAATGGAGGAGTAGAAGGAGATGGCGATGGCATGACGAAGGAGGTGGAGGTGGAAAAAGAGGAGCAGAAGTTGCTGCTGGAAGAACACTCACAGGCCAAGCAGCAGCAGCAGGAGCTGCAGCAACTGTTGAGATTACACTAAAAGTAACTGCCAGCAGCAGCAAAAACAACAACAAGCATCTGCAGTCGCTGCGAGAGCGCAGCACTAAAATCAATTATGTAGTATGGAGCGGCAGCAACAACAACAACAACTACAACAAAATGCAGTTGGTAGCAGCGTGAAAATAGTAGGGAAAAAAGAAAACAAAAAAATGGCAAAGTAAAATGAAAAAGCAGACACCGCTAACGCTAACGTTGACGCTGGCAGAGACCAGGGTAGCGCAGCAGACGCAGGGTGGGTGGCTGGTTGGGTTGCCATTGCCAGTCAGCGAGTCAGTCAGTCAGTCAGAGCGCCAAACAGTGCGACGTCGCTCTATGCGTCGCGTCGGTCAGTCACAAATATGTTGCGCATTTATGCCTCGGAAGAGAGCGAAAGAGAGCACGAATGCTGCTGTGTAACTGTTGTTTTTATTGCTGTGGGGTGCTGGCGGTAGTGTTTCTCCGTTTGGCTTGGTTGCTAGTTAAATGCGTGAGAAGCGCTGAGAGAGGCAAGCAGGCAGCAGCAGCAGTAAACGATGAACTTTGCTTGACGATGCTCGTTGTTGCTGTTGGTGTCTGTTGTTGGTGTATGTTGTTGGTAGTAGGTTGGTTTGAGGCAGACACCTTTCCACGTGCATGCCGAGAGCATCTATCTCTGCTACCGTCAGCGTCGCTGCTGCCCCGCAGATGTTTGGCAAAATAATCAGCGAGCAACGTTGGAGAAAAGAAAAAATGTATGCTGAGTGCTTTGGCTGCCTGCCCATACAAAGTGAAAGAAGCAGCAGGCAGCGACTCACTCACACACTATACATATTTGTGTGTGTGCAGCATAACAAAAACGAAAAAACATACAAAAAAAAAGGCAACGAAATAAGAAAATCAACGGGCAGCAGCCGCAGCAGCAGCGACGCGACGGTCGCTGGTTCGATGTTCGCTCAGTTTCAGTTACAGGAGCAGCGATGTCGACTTTACGTCGGCAGATACTTTGAGATTTTTTTCTTTTGTATGCTTTATTTTGTACTTTTTGTTGTTGCTGCTGCTGCTGCGTTCATACATTTTATCAGTCGGGGCGACGTCGGCGTCCTGACGGTTTGTTGTTGTTTTTGTTTTTATTTGGGTGCCGTTTGGCGTTGAGTTGTTGTTATAGTTGTTGTTTCATTGTATCTCTGTATCTCTATCTCACACACATACACATACATACATGTGTACATATTGAGAGACTCGTATCTTTGTATCTTTTAGCGCTGTTTTGAGTTAAGCAATTGATGGATATGGTTTATTTATAACGCTTGGCGACTATCGAATGAACACTTGGCCTGTACGAGCCTCTCTGGCTATGAGTATCTGTAAGATACTCCCCTCCCCCTTCCCATCCCCCTCCCCCAATTACCAGCTGCATGGCCTGTTCGATAAACGTAAGCGTAATAATATTTTATTGAAATTTGTTTTCTTTTCTTTTGGCCTCTGAAGAAATGCTCAAACAGCAACAACAATAACAATTTTGTACAATTTTTCTTTTTGGGTTGCCATACACAAAACAAAGTAGCAGCAGTGAGGGGGAGGTAGGCACCGAAGGGTGTTACGGAGGGAGGTTGGGGGGCTGGCCAACACGACGACTGCCTTCATTTCTTGCTGTTGCTTTATTTTTTTGTTGTGTCTCTCTTTGTATTTGTCGTCGTCGGCCGTCGTCAACGATTTTTTTCTTTATTTTTTCTTTTTTTTCTTATTTTTTTTTTGCGCTATAAGTATCTGTTGGATAAATATGAGGTTAAAGCGTTGCCTTCTGTCGGTTGCTGTTGTTGTTGCTTGTATGTACAGACAGACCGACGTACGTATGTATGTACGTATGTTTGTGTGTGTGGCTGTCTTATGTACCTGTGCGTTGTATTTGTATCTGTGTATAGGTATCTATGTGTGTGTCTGTTGAGGCGAAGTGCAGCGCATTTTGATTGTTGGCTGCCTTTTGATGAAAACATAAATATCACAACACAACACAACACAAAATACAAGCACAAAAAACAATACACTCCGAATGAAGCCAAAAAGCAAAGCGACTGCAACTGAAGAACTCAAGCAGGAATTCTCCTTCGCTATCTATCTCTATCTCTCTCTCACTCTCTCTCTTGCTGCCCCTCTCTGCCTCTTGCTGAAATCGTTCTGGTTTTTGGGATGAATGAATTGCAGTTGTTGTTGTGTTTTGTGTGTTGTAGTTTGTGCCTTTTTAAACGGATTTCAGTGTTGCGGTAAATTGATATGGCAATGAATCGAAAATTGGTCCGAAAATGGGAATATTTAAGGTGTGTTCCCTTTTTTGATAAGCACAATTAAAGCTATTCAATATTCAATTTCAGTTAGATTTTCATAGCGCTGGAATTTCAATAGTTTCATTTAATAGGTGCGAAGATTTAAATTTACCATGGCTATAATTTTACTCATTAAATCTAATTTTGAGTTTTTTAAAGAAGTCCCAATTAATTATTGTAATTGTAATGTAATTACTTAAGAATTAAAAGGCAATTCGTGATAATTAATACATTAATTAAACACCTTAACTTAAATTCTATTAATTTTATTTATTGATTTTTTTTATTAGCCATCAAAATTAATTGTTTAATTATTTAATAATGTATGATAGGTAATCAATTTTAAATTTCTTTTTCAGCTAAATCTTTTTGTCAGTTCTCGTCTTTTTCTAAGAACTCTTTAAGCAACCTCAAACCCAGCCTTGTCAGTACTATCTAAAAATAATTTAATTCATAAAAATTCTAAAAATAATAGCAACAAAAACGAGAGTGAAAAAATAAACAGGAAAATAAAAGACAAACATGCGACAATTGTGGATTGAATTAGTTTTACATCAGTTGTCAGTGAGGAAGTTGATTCTCCACTTCCTTCCCTTCCCTCAACTTGCACCTAAACCATCCTCGCCATCTCCCTCTCCCATCTCTCTTTGCCTATCTCTCTGTCTCAGTGTGTGTCTATGTCGCTTTGCGTACAACTTAATAATTATTCATACAGTTGCCCGTCGACGCAATTACAACAAAGTGGATGCCACATGCCCCCACACACACACGATCACACACTCCAAAAGAGCAACAACTACAACAATGCGATGTATGTACATACATACATACAAACATACATACGTAGTATGTACATAAATGAAATCGAAACGAAACGAATAATAAACGAAAAACAAAAACAAAAACAACAACAACAACTACAACAAATGAGCGACAATGCTTTATATAGTTGAATGACTGAACTGAACTGACTGAACAAACCCGTCAACCACAGCAACAACAACAACAACAGCTACAAAAATTAACACACACAAAATACTTATACACAAAAACAACAACAGCAACAGAAAAAATTACCTTAAAAACACCAAACAAGCTGAACACAAAAAAAAAACAGCAAAAAAAAATAAAGTATAAAATAAAAACAACAGTTGAGAAGAAGAGCCGAAGAGGCAAAGGAGGCGGTGGAGGAGGAGAAACAAAAAAAAATATGTATGTACAAAAGCTGAAAATAAAAATACATTAAACGAAATAAGATGAATACCAAACAAATAAAAAATTTATGCGCTGCCTGATGGTCGCCCATATGGAAGTGAAGAGCAGAGCGGAGAAGAGAATAACTGAGAAGAGTGTGTAGTTTAAAAGAGAGCGAGAAGTGGATGGATGAGGATGATGTGTAGGAGGGGTGTGCAGCGGGGTTTGGTGGAGGTAGAGAAAGAAATTATGCCACAATCAAGTACAACAGCAGCAACAAACAGAGCGAGATCAACAGAAGAAAAAAACCAAGCATCAGCAGCTCAGCCACAAACGACGATGATGATGATGATGGTCATGATGATGAGCACTTTGATGATCATATGATCATTATCGGTCAATGATAATCGCGTTTTGCGTTTGCATGCTGAGCCCGCCACTCGCCCAAACGGACTTGCATTGAGTGTATCTTCAAGTGTCTCACTACATACTAAATGTGTGTGTGTGTGTTGAGTGTGTATGTGTGTGTGTAACCAAAACATGACCATCAAGAAGATGCTCGAAACAGCAGTTGCAGTTGCAGTCCGATTGCTGCCTGCCTTTGCCTTTGCCTTTGCATTTGGTTTTGCTTTTGCTGCCTGCCTGCTGCATTCCATAGATACACAAAAATAAAAATGCGGCTATGATAAATAATAATACACAAACACAATCACACACACTCACACGCATAGACGGACGGTCAGGCAGACATTTAGTTGGGACGGCTTGCACATCAGCACTGTAAATGTTGAGATACATTTTTGTATCTCAGTGCATTAGGCATAGAAAATACAACAACAACAACAAAATCAGATTTTTGCTGCGGCTGCAGTTGCATGCAGACAGAAATAGGACAATGCAGCCAAGTAGGCAAAGCAGCAGCAACAACAACAACAACAATATGGAACGGGAAATGATCTTCCAGAACAAAGAACAGAACGAATCTTGTACTTCACACACCCATACACACACACACAGATGAGTTCAATTCTTTTGCGCAAATAATTTACCAAAGAGGAATTCCATTTGCTATCAGCCCAAAGAGAGCGCGAGAGGGAGAGAGAGAGAGAGAGAGAGAGAGATAGAAACGTTTTTGCTAGAATAAAACATGTTCGCAATTCCATTTTAGTCATTTTTTTTTGTGCATTGGAAATTTACTGAATGAGGACTTTTCAAGCTGGAAGACTTCATTGAACATTTTTTGCTAAGCACTAACTGCGTACTTATCGTTAATCGATTTGACAGTGGAGTTATCGTCGATAAGTGGCAATTTAATTAGTTTGACTTTATCAATCACATTTTCCATTCATTGATCAATTAAGATGCTCTGAGAATTTTTGAAACTGTGGAAAACTCGTATTTTATTGACTGACTGACTTACAGTTTAGAAGTTTACTGTTAACTTTATCTATAGATATTAATTCCATATATCTTAACTATATTCAACTATAATTTATTACTTAAGATTATTCAATTCCATTGATTTATCAACTGATTTGTTAGCTAGTTGAATGATAAGATGATAAACTAGTTGTCAGTTTAATTGTTTATTTATTAAAATTAATATTCCATAAATAAATAAATATTTTCAATGTAAAAACATAAATATTATTTATTTTCTTTAATGGCATAAAATTATTCAAAAAATCTATTTGACTTCATGTAATAATTAATTGTTGAACTTTAAGCTGTGCATTTAGTGCCTTATAATTGAATTATGGAAACGCTTACGAAATGTATATCGATTTATAATTAGTCCTCTTGTTTTGCATTCAACAACTATATAATCCCAAACCTAACTTACCCCAAAATGTTAAAGGTTCATTAACTTGACGCTCCGATTCATTCTATGCTCTTTGTTGACTTATTAACCGCTTTGCATTATTTTGACTTTTAAATAATTACAACGATGACTAAGTGTTCCTTCTTATAACCACCTGTAACACGCTCATCAAAGCCAACAAAGTGAACAAGTTCTAAGCAAAGGCACTTGTAATTTCATCCTTATTCTCACTTCATTCATTCATCACATTTCCAACCAGCATTTCATTCGCAATTTATTCACAGTCATTCACCAGTCATTCACCAGTCATTGGTGGCCAAAATGTAGTGGAACTGGCATCACTTAGCACTAGGCAATTACCAATAGACAACAAACACCTCGAGGGAGAGAGCGAGAGAGAAAGAGAGAGGCTTCTCACTTTAGCGCCTAATTGCACAACAAAAGCTTCAATTAAACACTTCAAAGAGCTTATTACAAACCAATAAACCGCAGCACAAAAGTGCGTGCACAAACACAGCACAACGCCCAAAGGACACAAGATACCAGATACCACAGATACTACAGATACAGAGACAACAGCAACAACAGCAACAACTACAACAACAACAAACAGCAACAATATTGTGAACAACATCGTTGGCAGTCAGCGATGCGAACTAAAGAATTTGCTCCCAATTTCTATAGAGGGCAAACAGTTGTAGAAGAGGACAAGCACAATGTCAAGGATTCATACACACACATACACACACACACACACACTCATGCATAGCCACATTGGAAACCTGGAAGTCACTTCTATATCACTTTACATACGATAATTGTGCGTTGATAATGCGCTGATAATGATGATGTTGTCCTTGTTGTGCGGTTCAAGGAGCTGGCAATCTCACCTGGACAGAGGACTTGAGGTTTCTCAGTTTCGGTGGTGGTTAAATATATATATATATGTATATGTATATATGTGTAGATATGTACATAGTTGTCGTAAGCAGCAATCTGGTGGTTGCTGATCTCAGCCTGAATGTGTTTGACGGTAGCATCGCTTATTAGACATTTAGTGGCTCTAATGCGCATCCTGTTGCGCCTGCCCTGCTCTGCCCTGCCATACAGGGTGTCGTCGTCGTTGTTGTTGATCGCTGTGCTACCTGAGCTACTTCCTGCTAAAGTCTTTTTGCATCTGTTCCGTCAGGTAGCAAACTGCAACAGCAAACATCTTTTGCATTGTCGACTTGGGAGGGGAGCAGGGGGTTTCCACAACCCTTTTTCTTTTGGGCAGTTCAAAGTTCAGTGCTTAACAATAAATATAATCATCATAATAATAATAATCATAAGAAGACGAGACGTGCCTCACATGACTCACAAATCGTCGTGTAAGGGTTAAATATAGCCTTTTGAGGTTTTTTGAGACACCCACACTGAGAGTGGTGTGTGCCCAAGTAACCCCGAAACAAGGACAATGCGAAAGGATATACATCAGTGAATAGTCGACGGGCAACGGGCGACGGGCAACGGCAACAGGGTAGCAAGCTGTTGGTTAATTTTTTTTATATGGCTGGGGCTGGTGCCAGTTGCCACTTGGGGTATAATTCCTTCCTTGTGGGCTGCTTTGAACTTTTCTGCGTCATCGTTTGTGATTAAATATGCCAAACATACGATGACTATATCGTACATATATACTTACATATATATATATATATATATATAGATATGTATGTATGTCTGCATACGTTCGTATTTACTTGCTCATGGGGCGAGCATTTTTATTTGAGCTCTTACTTTTCATCAGCTTGGCTCGTGGTTCTTATTGTTGTTGTTGTTGTTGTTGTTATGAAATCCTTTTTATTTGCCGGGGCTGTTTCTCTGCGTAAACGCAAAATGCGAACCTTTTTATATATACACAATTCTTTTTTTTCTTTCTTTTTTTTTCTGTTTTTTGCTCACTTTTCGCAGACAACACGTAAAACTGGAGAAGGAATTGCTGTCAGGCAATGGCAAAGGCAACGGGCAGGGGGTACGTATGTGTGTGTGGGTTGGGGAGGGGAGAGGCTAAATCCCAAAACACACGCCAAATGTAACCTCAAAGGGTTAAACACGCAAAACGCAAAAGCCGACAAAAAATACAGAGTAGAGGCAAAAAAAAAATGAGGAAAAAGAATGGAAATAAAAATACAAACTGAAGGCAAAAATATGAAAAGCAATAACTGAAACGCACAAGCATATGTGTGTGTGTGTGTGAGTGTGTGTGTTACACACACACGTGTATGTATGCAACTTGACTTGGATCACAACGAACTGCAAAAGTGCCCTACAATTACCTAACCTGAAAGTAGCGAAAATAATGAAAAACTTTCATAAAATTTGAGAGAACAGAATTAATTTAAACTGTTTAAATAGTGTATTATTATAAATACAAATTTATAATAAGTATTAAGCTTAGAAACAGCTCAGTGGAAAAAAACTAGCTTTATAAAAATATGTTTGCCATAATTGCTAATCTGTGCATTTGTTTACCTGCAGTTTGCACTTGTCTATTGATTTATAAACAGCTGTTCATTGTTGAATAAACAATATTACAGCTGTTATTTATAACTGATTTTTGTATGTTTATAACAGTAGATGACTAATGACAGAGATTTTTAGTATTATAAGTAGCTATATTAAGTGGGAAGAGATTACAAGAAAAATCAAATCTGATATTATTAATAGAAAATAATATTAAGAAATGTGAAAAAGTGATCGTGCAGCTATAAATTAACCAAGCCAAATTACAGAGTATACGCTGTTTAACCTTAGGATGTGACAATATGAAAATCAACCAGTAAAACTCAAGAATAGAAAAAGATTTGAGATACTTTTTTAGGGGTTTCTTTGTTATGCCGAGGCACAGGAACTTCTTCTATTGCAAACTAGTTGGGCACTTTTCCAAGTAATCGTTGTTTAGAGGATCGTTTTGTAATCAGTGCCAGCGATCAGTGCTGGTAAAGGACCCTTTTTTATTTATTGGCAGCCAAACCGCACAGTGTTGGTTATCAGACTTTGGCCGACTGTGAACCACAGCTATTTTTGGAGCGTTGAGTGCTTTGAATTTGTTTGCTAATAGAATCTGAATAGAAGATTTTCGATGCTTTTGTTGTTGAAAAATACGCAATGGTTTTTGTTGTTACAAAGGGTTATTTTTTTCTTCTTTTTTTTTTGTATCGTTGCTGTTGTTGTTTTTGTTATTGTGGTACGTGGGTTTTATGTATATTTATCGACAATTTGCCGGGTAGGCCGAGTTTCTTTGAGCTGGGGCTGGGGCTGTGGGCAAGATTATCGCACGCTGGGGTTAAAAACTTCCAATTTAAATTCAATTTCCGTGCAAATGGTCAAAAGTCTCGACGACGACAACAGCAAAAATACATAACAAATAAAAAGTAAAAGAAGAAAAAAGAAAAAAAGAGTAAAAATAAAATAAAACCCACCACTTAAGGCGGGTACAAAAACAGGCGCTGTGAATGGCAAACCGGATATCAAAGCGTAGACAAATACAAAGTTGAAGTAAGCAGGAAAATATCTGAATGTGTGTGTGCGTGTGTGTGTAAGGATATGAAGGATGCATGACCATGCAGGCAAAGTCACTTCATTATCGAGATTATCGGCGCAAGTTCAACCCTGCCACACAACGAAAACACACAGCGAACTCAACAAGGATAACAACAACAACAACAACAAGAGCAGCCAAGCGCACTGTGCACTGTACTCTGCCACTCATCCCGTTTATCCCGCTTATTGTCCTGCTCCTTCTCTCTCCCTCATTCTCTCTCTCCCTCTCTCTCTCTTTCTGTTATCCTGTGCACACGTTCGCGCGTCAGCACAAATGTCAAACCACTCAGTTCCTGTGCTCAGTTCCGTGTTGGGTTCGGTTCCCCCCCAACCGAAAGGGATTGCCATGTCCTTGTCGCTCGTCACGGCTGCTGTGCGCCTGTCTGCCAGTATCCTTGAGTTCTGACTTGACTGCCAGCCTCATCTCATGCTGCCTTCTGTGCGTATGTGTTTGTGTCCTTGTCCCCAGGACAAGCTAATAAAATTGCCGAAAATCCGCCGCCCAAAACTTGTGACGACTCCTGACGAATGTTTTTGATGCCCGCCGGCATTTGAGGAGCGCGATTTGTGCGCGATTTTGAAGCGATTTGCGACTAAACAAATTAAGCGCGTCGAAAGTCACAGCAGATTTATAGAGTTATCAGACCAGGAGTGGCAGCAGTGGCAAGAACGGAAATTACTGCAAAAGGGTTGTCAAACGCAATTAATTCATTGTTTTTTTCACTTTTTACTGCAAGTTTCTATTAGTGAAATGGGCGTGTCTGTTGATTGGGCGGCTCCGTTACGCGGCTCCGTTGTGGAATTTTGAGTGGCTGACTGCGGCAGTCGCCGCCCAATGTGGGGTGTAATTCGAGTCTAAATGATGTCACACTGATTGAAATCAAAGCCAGTCGATGTCGATGTCAACCTATCGCATTACATAAAACAATAATACACAACAACAACACAACAATATTGAGATACATAATCGTTAGGGCACGCGCGCGCATGTCTAAAGATATTGTATCTGTAAGTTAAAATACTTGAAAAGTGGCCACAACAGCAACAACAAAAAGCGCATAAAAGTTAATTAAATGCAATGCTAAACAAACAACAAAAATAACTGAATGGAACACCGAACATGGAAATGGAAGCGGCCAAAGAGAACGACACAACAGCAACATATATATATATATACATAAATATATATATATATATATATATATATGTGTGTATACACACACAAGTAAACACGCACAACATTTGAAGGCAACGAGCTAATCGATTCATTTGAAATTCAATACACAAACACTGCGAGGCACTGCGAGAATCGGGCACGAAAATCAATATGAAAAGTATAACTGAAACACAAAGTGTCAAATAGACAAGCGTCAGAACGAACATACGAAAACTGGGCATGGTTTGTGGGCGGTGCGGGTTGGGGTTCGGGCTTGTAAAGTGGGGGGACGCTTGTGGGCAAACGGAAACGGTGCCAGGGCTTTGCCTTCCCCCAATTTCAATATACATATTACACTCAGCAAATATAACGCATTTAAAATTTACAAATTCCTAGCTCAACTTATTTTTCAGAAAGTGAAAAATTAGAATTTCTAACACTTTTTGTACAAAAAAAAAACTAAATTATTCAGTTTTCTAGGCTTATCTAGATAATTTTACATAAAGAAATAATAATAATGCATTAAGAAACTATTATCTGAATTGGGAAAAATGTTCAGGATTTTTTATATTTTCGGAAGAAATGCCAATCTTAACAGTTAGTAAAAAAAGAGGAATTGTTAATTGCCAAGTATAAATTATATGGAATTTAAATATAAAAAAAACTTGCTAAGTTTTCTAAGAATTCGCTAATAAGTATTTTGTTTTCTAAAATTATAAAATTGCATTAATATAAAAAAAGAAGAAAATAATTGTTAAAAATAGAAAGAAACTGCTGTTTTATGATTTATTTTTTTATTATTTGTGTATTCAAAAACTATCTACAGAAATGAGATAAACTTTCAGAGTGTCTTTGCAACAATTAAATTACATTTTTTTTCCAAGTGTATGCATGTAGCTGCAATTGCATGCAGTCAACCACCAGCCACTAAAAATGTTGACACACTCGGTCTGCAGCAGCAGCAGGCAACAACAACAACAACAACAACACAAAACGAACAACAATCGACAGTCAGTCGACAGTCATCATATATATATATATATATATATATGGGAGATACAGATACAATTATGCAAGGGTGTTGTTGGAGAGGGGGTGGGAAGAGGAGTGGATCAGAGTGCTCGATTCCGAGTGCTAGTTGCAAGCAAGTCTATTGCCACTCAGCCACTGTGGCTGCCATTTTCAATTTATTGTTATTATTAATTTTGCTGCCAAAAAAGGGATGCGACGGCCGACGGCAGAGGACCAGCACTGAGCCACAGGACTAACAGGACTACACAGGGCATATATAGGACCACATAGAGGACTATCGAGCGACGAGTTTATTTGTGTGAAATTCAAATGTAAATACTTGAGGGCGCTTAAGGGTGTCTTTAGGGCTTTATTTGCCCTCATATTGCGACGCAATTTCATTTTTGGTGGTGCGAAGGTGTAGCTAAAGTTGCAGATGCACAAACCGAACCTGCCACCCCAACTCCCTCCACCACCATTCCCATTTATCCATTCGTAGCCACAAACAGCCCACACAGTGCCCACTCCACACTTGCAGTTCTGACCGGTGGCATCCATGCAAAATCAATCGACATTTGGAAGGCGAACCACTCCGCATATGGCTTAAGTCTATTTGAGTTTATGATTGGGTCTGCCCTGCAATAGTCACCCCACACGGCATAATGTATCAGGCAATCAGTTTAATGAAATAAATATATATATAACTTATTATTATTCTTGTTCAGCTCTTTTATTTAATGTTTATTATTAAAATTTTATATTTCTGATACATTTTCTTCATTTTATTTTTTATAAAACATAAGTGCAATGCAGGGTATATTTGAAGGGTTTAACTCAGCTTGATATACATTTAGGGTATTTTACAATCTATAAACTTCAATGTTTCTTCAATGATTTTGATGGCATTTGTCTTGAAGGCGACGACGACGACGCCAAAGATTAGTCATACAAAGTATTGTTGTTGCCTGCAGCTCTAAGTGGGGGTGGTTAGCGGTATACAGGGATTGGGGGTTGGTGGATTGTTCTGCGGGACGCCTGGCGACATTCATTTCAATTGACACGTGCTGTGAAATATGCCTCAACCTATCTATTCGTCTGGCTCCTCATCCTCTTGTGGAGACAACGCAGCATTTTTGACGCAGAAAAATGCTGAAAATCAAGCTGAGATAATATGTACGCAGTGAGCGGAGTCTGGTGGCGTCAAGCTTTGCCTCATGAATATGAAAATGCTTGGCTAGAAAATAGCTGCCACTGTCTGAAAAATAATAACGCCTCCCTCCAAATGCCGTCCTTCGCAGTCTAGTCTCCAGAGTCATCGAGTCTGAGAAGTGGAACTTGCCTAGACTTGCGTCAGCATTAGCTTTTCACTTACCCCCCTGCTACTACAACGGTATACCTTGCCACTGAGTTGCCTACAACTGCCACAGTGGCTGGCAGCTCCTGCTGTCTTAACATTTACGCATTTGACATTTTTGTCACCCGAAATGGCAGCGGGTGGCCCCGCTGAGAGGGAAGGTGCTGGGTGGTGTTAAGGAGGGGTACATTACCATGTGCGAGTATTAAAAAATTATATGCCAAATCGAAATTGCATGTTTTACATAAACAACAACAAGCAACAAGCAAACAACGATAACAACAATAACCGTCAGCAGCCATTTGAATTTATGTATTTCTAATGTGTTTTTTTTTTCGCTGACCACCCGCTGTGCCCCGCAATCTGCTTGTGAATGAATAAGCCCGGAACCACTCATTGTGTGTATACACATACACACACACACACACACACATACACACACACTCATGCGAGAGTTTGAGAGTAGATTCTAACCCTTAAGTGCGCATTTATTGCCGTTTATGCGGTTCGTTTCGGCCTCAATGGCTGGGTTACGCATATGATTCCCGTTGGCCTCCACCAATTGTTTGGTAACATTATTTATGGATTTTTGAATGGCTGCGCTTCATGAACCACATGGATTAAGTAAATGTCAACGATTCATTCTAGGCAATTCGATATGCCAATTATATGGCTGGGCTTAAAGATTAGAAAATATCAATCGACTCCCGATCCTCTCCATACATCATCTGATTATAAGTGGATTATTAGCTTTAACAACCTATATACAAAAGGGATAACGGCTTCTCACTCGACTAAAGCAGAAACAGTTTGTATGTCATTGTTTTATAATAATATTTCATTTAAATTTGGACACATCACTTTTGTTGGACAAATTCTACTCTTTTATCAAAATGTTTCTAGCAGTCTTTATTTAATATCAGATACATTTCATATTATATTTCAGATAAATAATAGTATTCAAATATATATAAATCTAAAAAATATTGCTACTACTATTTTAACATAACTCATCTATAAAATGATTATTTTTATAAAAGAGATAGAAATAAAAGAACAGGACAAGTAACAAATTGAATTAAAAAGAAATTTTTAATTATTTTTAAATTCAAATATTATCTATATATACACAAAATAATATAAATTAGAATAATTAATAAATTAATATTGAATATTATATGAACAAGCGTTTTCTTGCTGTTCTCTTATTGACTTTTAAAGGATTGTTTTTAGACTTGAGTCCAAGCTTCTGAAAAAGATGAATCTTAAGTGATTTATCTGACCTACGTAAAAATCTTTGCATTTTTCTTCTTCTTCTGCTTTATGATAGGTGTTAATGAGCTCGTAGATTATACAATCCAAGCCCGACTAACGATGTCAAATTGATCACTTTTCATTCGGATTGTTTCACATTTTAATGCAATTAGTTGATAGCACCCCGCGTCGTCTGTTGTCAACTGTATTGATATTTAATTAAAACGATTAATTAATATGCACTTAATTTGCAGCACGGACAAGTGGAGACCTCCGACTGGGCGCTTGTAGGCCTCATAGCGGGTGACGCCATGCATAAGAACTGACCCTGAGTCAATGTGATTGCCATTGCACTCACACACACACACAGACGTACATACACGTGGCGTGCGTTGTACTGCAGTCAATATTCAAGTTACTTTTAATTCTCTCTCTTTCTCTCTCTTTGGCTACTACTCACTTTATGTATTTATCGTCGTCTCGCGCTGCCCTCAACTGTTTTGTTTATGATTTTGTTCCGCCACTGGTTTTCTTTTTTAATATACTACTTCGCCACCTACCTACCCCATCCCCTCATCCAACTCTTTCAGTGAGTTGCTGCCAACTGCAGTTATTTCCAATTGGCGACGAGTCGTCGTCGCCGGGATTGTTGAGCTGCTTGCCGGGCTTTGCTTTGCAGTTCTTTTCTCGCTGCCTTTGGCCTCGTCTTGAGGTTTTGTTTATTTGCCTTGTGATTTGCATAATTTGTTCTATAATTTATGGTATGCAAGCGTTTTTATTATTGTTCTCTTTTACTTGTCAATTCACTGGTCTGACTTGTCACTCACTTTAGCCCGCTCTGCGCCTCTGATTCAAATGACTTAATTAACTAAATTACGCGCCTGGAATTTAATTGAAAATGAACAGTAACAACAGCAACAACCACAGCAACAACTAAGCAACAACAACAATATGGCCACCATGCCGGAAGCAGAATTGAATAAGGGGTTTCAGATTTGGTATTATTTTATTGTACATGTCCGAGAGACTCTGTCATTAATCACGACTTGTTTTATTTTCTATATCCTGTCGTCTGAACGACATCCCTCAAGGGAAGCATTTTCAATTGTCTATGAGACCTCATCGATATTCAAATCGAATAGGGATTGTCGATTTTGCTTTTTTTTTCTTTTTTTTTTTTGGTTTTAGTTCTGTTTTGTCTTGGCCAATCTAACGATCCGTTAATGCCAGATGGCTTTAATTTATTTGTAAAAATATTTTCCATATCAAAGCAAGAAAAACAAATTTTTGTTTTTTCACATGCAAACTAGTTAAAGTTAGACATCCCTCCAGAAAAAAAAGACGAGAAGAAAAATTAAAAACGAAGCGCAAGTAAATTTTCATAAACAAATTGCTTTTTTGTGGGGGCCACAAAATAGACAAAATACATGCGAGTACAACAAATACATATTTCTAGTAAATGGGCCAAAAGAATTCTCGTTTCGAGATGAAAACTGAGCAAGATGAGCAGCGAAACAAATAAAATGCGTTAAGTAAACGAAAATTGTAAATAAAAAGGCCATAATATAATGTATATATGTTGGTATGTACATACAAGTTGCAACAACAATGGGCTTAACAACAACAATCACAGCAATCACACAACAACAATAACAACAAGTGGCAAGTGGCATTGACCAATGAAAATCTAATTGTGTGTGTTGTTTTATATACTTTGGAATTACATAAATCGAACATAAGAACGTAATTGCTGTCTTACTTGATTGGCAGCATCATGTTAGAATTGGTTGTTTCGAAGACCAAATATCTACTTTATATATGGCAGTAATTTTGGTAGTTATTAAAAATATATTTTGTTTGGTTTTACCAATCTTAAAACATAAGCCTATGCGTGCCTCTGTAATAAATATAGATAAATAGTACTCACAAGTCAAAAAATTTAATTTATGTTAGTTTTTTAATTTGTTGTGAACTGAAAGTATGTTAATTTATATATATAAAAATATTTATATTTATATATATATATATATATTTTATATATTCTGTAGTCTTTTATTAATATATATATAATCAATAAGACATAATCCACTCTCTCATTTTCATACAAAATGTTAAATCTCTAGGAAATCTTACTCATGTGCTCCGTTTTCCATAAATAATCTGTACCTAAATATATATTTATATCTAAATCTATATCTATATAACTACATATATTTACAAACAAAATCAGATATAAGTATTTCAGCATAAGACCTGACTTTCCATTTAATTTGAGCCCACTTCTCTGCACATTTCTACAAATAAAGCTAATGAGCTGATATGATTATTGTAAATTAAAAGTCAGCGGATCTGTTAAAGATTAAAGAAATTAACGACTAAAATTCGAGTTTGTTTTTAGTCCCCTTGGGCAGCTTAGTGGCTTTTGATATTTCAAGGTGGCTTAGCTTTGACTAGAACACCCCCCAAAATCAACTCCAATCGTTACGCTTATTTGGCGGTTATCCGCTCGTCTTTAACCAAAGCAGAAAAGCAAAACAAAACAAAAAAAAAATTCCCAAATCTTTTAATTGTGGCGTTTGGACAATCGGAAAGATTCTCGGAATAATTTTCCATTTTGTTTTATTTGCTGCTGTTGTTGTTATTTTTGCCTTTTAATTGAGTACACACAAAGAAATAAAAAAACCTAAATTTAAATTATGTGCTTATACATTAAAAGCAAGCGCACAAAGAAGAAGGAGGCGCAGAAGAGGGCAGCCAACAACAACAAAAGAAACAACAACAAAGTGCGTGACCGCCTTGCCTGACTCGAATTCAACCCCTCAACACCGCCCAGCCCCTCCTACTGCGTAACCGTAAAGTCTATAAAAAAAAAAACAAAAAAAAAACTCAGTGCCTCTTTCATTTGAATTTTACGCAAAAGCAAAACAATTATGAAATTATTTATTAAATATTGTGAAATCGCTCACTGCACATGGGCACAAGCCTCGGTTTTTAGTGTGGCATACGTATAGGAATATCTACATCTACAGATACAGATACGGATACATACACAAAGATAGAGATATAGCCACAGATATACTGATTGCGACTGGTACTGGGACTGGGCCAACCTTGAGTGTCTGTACGAGGGCCTTTGCCCGGTACTCGTAGTTGTACTCATACTCATACTCGCACTCAAACTCGTACTCATACTCACACTCAGACTCTTATTCGTACTCATACTCTCATTCGAACTCTCACTAGCACCCGAACTCGCAATCGTACTCTATTCTAATTGCTGCCATCGCCCATCCTCGCCATCGTTGCCCATTGTCGTCATCGTCGCCGTTTGCGGGTGTGAGATTTAAGTCACTTTATCGACAATGCGCCGATTTTGGTCGCGTATCGCAATGTCGCCGTAACAGCTGCTCCCCTGTTCGACTACTGTGTCCCCTCCCTTCACCAACACATCCACAGCTATAGGCAGGCAGCACCTCATCTGCTCCCGCATGTGCTTCTCATCATCTTCTGGCGTTGGCTTTTGTTCGCAGTCGCGCTCGCCTATATATTTCTTCAATAAATTTTCAGTTTATTCGGTTTATTTATTTACTTATATTTGCTATTGCTGTCCGCCCCAAGACCCCACCACTCACCTCGACCATAGTTCACTTCACAATTCCCTTTGCATTGCTTTTGTTTTCGCTTTGTTTCTTCTGTGCTTTACGATTATTTCTCTCAGTCTCGCCCATCGCACCGCACCGCACCGTACCACAACCAACAACCAACGGCCCCCCTTCCCCACTCCCTCCCTTGAGTCTTTGTCGTAGTAGTCGTCGCGACGTCTTCGTAATTGAATTTCAACTTGTTTGCATTGTCGACGATAATTCGTTGAGCTATTTTGCGTATTGAGATCAGGGCCTCATCAATTAGTAAATTAATTTTATGCACAGCGCTCTATGGAATCCTAAGTTGTTGCTTAGATCGTACAAAGATTTCTCAAAATATTTTCAAATGCCTATTTAATAATATTCTTAAACAATAAAATACAAATAATGATTTATACATTTGGATTTTTTGTTTTTCGTGTTACACAAATTGTTGAGCATTTGCATATCCACAAACAATATTATAAAGTTATTTTGATGAGCCAAAAAATGCATCAACCGAATCGTGTAATAATATTAAAATGTTAAAAGCATTAGCGTTGACTTTTGTGTATGAATTTGATGCATAATCTGTTTGCAAATTAGTTTGGTTGTTGTTTTGCATAATATATTAAAATTTTCCACCACTTAATTAACAACAGTTGTGCATATATATTCATATACCCTATACTTATTAAAGTGGCCCAAAGGGTTTGTTCAGAATTTGAAGTGCAAAAACATCTAAACGAGATAACATCTAATCTACCAATTTGAAATCATTGTCAAAGATATTTAAATTTAATCATAGAAATGTTTATTTTTTTAATATAAAGTTTTTTAATAAAGTTTAAAAGGGTATCTCGTAACTAAGAAGCATATATAAATTTGGATATGTTTCGTAATTTAAAGAGAGCGGCAAAAAGTACATAATAATAATTAAAATTAAAATATGAACAAAAAATATATCAGATATGCATTATTTGTTTGCAACATATAATGTGATAGTTCAATCAAAATTTGAGATATTGTGGAATGCTGCAAATGAGTATGTGTATGTGTGTGTGGGTGTGTGTAATCTTTATTATTTAATTTGTAGCTTGTTGCATTTATTGCTGTGTTGCTTTTGTTTGGCCTCATTTCGCATACATATTTTACATATGGCAAATTTATGCAAATGCGATTAAATGTTTTCATTTTAAATGCCAATGATTAACGCCACAATGTGACATTATTATTATTTATTATAATTATTATTTTTTCAACAGTTGTGTGCAAATTCTATACTTTACAGCTTTAAGCAATCAGCTACAGTTACAGTGTGACACGTGTCGTATGCTTAATATTTGAGTATTCATATTAAATGCAACTTCCTTTGCTTCACGTGTGCATAAATATCTTAACCTGCCAAATATAGCCAAATTGTGTTTTACTATCACATTTCCTGAGGGAGCTAACAGAGCTTGAACTATAAATTTACCTATTTGATTGCTGTTTGTTGTTCTTGTTTATTATTATGTCTGATATCAATAATGAATTAAAACGTATTAAATAAACTGAAATTAATTATGCACAAGATGTTTTGCAATGCGGACCATTGAAGCAGTTTTCTGCAATTGCCAATGGCAGACAGTTAAGGGCCGACATAAGGAAAACACACACACAAGAACACACACACAAAAACACACACACTCGAAAAACACACGCACACTTGAAGTCTGTGCAACAGATTGTGAAATGCCATCGTCATTGTTATTTATATCGGAATAACAAGGTAATAACTGCACACTTAAGTATGCAAATAGCCGAAAATCATAAATACATAGTAAACACCTACACACTCAAAAACCGTGAGTGTGTGTTGATTGCACATGCAAATGTTATCATTTGTGATTAGTTACAGTCTCAAAATGCTAATGCCAAAGGCGGCATCCACAAGACAGCAACTCACTCGGTTTTGGTTTTGGTTGTGGGTGTAGGTGTGTGTGTGTGTTTGTAAGTGTGTGTTTAGAATTTTGAAAATTTCATCTTTGACTTGGCTTAACCGTTTGCAGCTTCTACTTGCCTGTTGTGTTTGTTATCTGGCATTTCCTGTCTTGCTCTAACCGAAAATTAAGTTTCTACTTAAATAATTTATGGATGGGCTCATTTGTTTGCAACTTGCTTACTGCATTTTAATGCCCCTCAATTGACATTGCAACAATTAATTAATTATTAAACAAAAGCATCAAATAAGAGGAAATGCCAACCGCTTATAACCGACTGCTTACTTAATTCTCTTTATGGAGTTTTATTTATGATTCTGCCATTATTTTGAATAGATCCATTTACATAATATTTACATTTAATATAAGAAAAGATTTTGTATGCTTTAAATCAAATAATTATATTAGTTAAGCATATTAACTGCAACAGCATTTTCTGCGTATAAAAGAAGCTAGCAAATTGTTAAACGTAGTGTTGAATCCAAAAAAAATGCCGTTCAAAAACTTCATATTACTACTTTCCCTACTTGTAGCTATCAACTTTAGACCCGTACCATACCAAATGAAAGAGAAAAAATCCTGAAAAATAAAACATTAAATATTGGATGAGGATTGGTTGGATTGGATATTGCTAAATTTATATTCATTTGGAAAAATGTATAAAATTGTATATCTTAAAACTATATTTTAAATATATTGGAAGCTTCGAAAACTGGCGATTGAATGTATATTATTTAACATTTAAACTTCACAACACAATACTCCATAACTACAACTTTAAGTACTTTAAAGATTTAACTTACTTCTCAATTTTAAGTGCATCCTGTAACTGTTTCAGACAACGATCGATTTTTCGCTCGCGCACTTCAGAACCGTACTTGGAGGATGCATAGGGATCCGTCGGAAATCTGAAGTACTGATGTGCATCGAAGGGGAACAAGCCGGAGTTGTCTGGTGAGCCATTGCTGGAAGTGTTAGTCGACTCAGTTGCAGACTGATTCATCATTCTATTTTTATTGCACATGCACTTTTGCGTATTACGCATACGCCACGTTGTCTGCTGTTGCTGGGGAGCCAGCTATTCGTAGAGATCTTAACGCGATGACTTCGTGGTAACAACTGCAACTGGACAAGTGGTGAATTGGCTGTAGACGGCTTGGTCGATCGACTTCTTTGTCTAATTGTTGGTCATTGAAAGTGTTTATTGTTTTTTAAATTTTTATATTACTATCGCTTTGGTGCCAGTTAGCAGTTATTACAGTTGTCTGCCAACTACGTCACCAATAACAATCGCTGCAGAAATACATAAAACTTTCATTATTTTGCTGGTTCCAACTCGGGCTTAAGACTCCAAGAGATATTCAGTAATCTGGAACTGCGTTGTTTTATGGCGAATACGTCACGGAGCCAATATCCGATTTCATTTCTTAGTAATCGACGACAAATTCGTGTTATTGCAATTTTATTGTTTTTACAGTTAATGTACAGTTGGCCGAGTCTCTTGTACAGCTACATTTACGAAATTACCGATGGCAACAACTGTTTTTAACCATGTTCAGACTTTGACTTTAAGAGCGTAATATATTTATTTTTGTTTGTATATATCATCTTAATACATGGTAAATGTATGTGTCAATTTGATTTTATTTTCTTTGTCAAATAATCTATTACTTAATCGAATTAATTCTTACCTAAATTAATAGACTAAGTATTAATTAAAATTATGTAGCTAGCATTTGCCTATGTCAATCACTGCAAGACAGACAACAACAAATCGTTGCCAAAATATGATTTGTGAAATGATGTCACCATTATACATACTTGCACACATACTTCATCTCAGCAAGTAAATACATTGACAAAATAAATAACCAAAGGGTTATACATACATGGAATATACATGCTCGCATATACCCCGTAAGTAAAAAATAATGTTAGATTCAAGTATTATTTATTTTTTCTTATCGTTTCGTTTTTTGTGTGATTTAATTTTAAGCAGTAATCAGAAATATTAAGAAGTCTCCCCTTCCAATTACTTTTCCCGAAATAACTAACAAATACAAATTTATATTTATAGAAAAACTGTTTATATATTGTTAGTTTTATGATGATCAAAGTTCAATTCAATTCGGCAGATATTTAAAACTAACGGATAACAGTATGTATTATAATTTTTAAACTTAATCACCCCATGTCTATGATACATAGATGATTCATGATTATAATACTTGTTTCTTAAAGTTCGGACAATAAATTCCTTACAGAGTATTTCACAGGCACATGTTTGAAATTCCAGTTATGCCTAGTATTTTCTGTTATCCTTGCTGGCCAATAGCTTTCAGTTGATTTACACGCCAGAGGTCATTGAGGTAATGCCTCAAATATTTCCATCTATCTCTCAGCCTTTCTTCTGCCCGCCTCCATCTATTCAGTCTGCTTCTCTGCCTATGTCATGTGGGGGCTGGGGAGGAGCAGCGAGTAAAAGTGACCTCATTTGGAGCAGTTCAGTTCTCACCGTGGTACGGCCACCCTGTTTCAGTTTTCCATATTTAAGTGTCCTTTCGCATTGCGTTGCTGTCGTTTGTCGTTTCTCTGTTGTAGGCGTTGCCCACTCCTCGCATTTTCCCAATACCCCCCCCCCCCCCCCCCTCAATCAAAATGAGTTGCTTTCGCTGCTCTTTCTTGCTGTCCTGCCTTTATTTTGTTAAGTGTGCATGTAACTTGCTGGAAAATTAATAATAATAAAAAGGGCAACCAGAAGAAAACGAACGAAAACACCGACACTTCAGAGGAGTGCGTAGGAAGTGGGAGGGTAACAAATACACGCGTGACCCTATTAAATGTGTGCTAATAAAAGCACTGGTCTCTAAATAAATGGCCATGACTTCACTGAACGCACTGAACGCTTTTAGCTCGAAATATTCAGAGCTCAACTGAATCCCAACCTACGTTTTAGGTGCTCAGCCCCCAAGGAAGCACGGCTGGTGAGAGGTCGGATAGTCGGTTTATGTCTTCAAAAAATTCTGTGAAGTAGGCGTAGCAACCCAAGAAAAATTACCTAAAAATTCAAGAGAAATTCTGCTGATGCTGATAATAATAATGATGATGATAATGATAATGTTGAAAACAAAATCAACGCTCACAAAGCGATGGCTGAAGGCTATAGGATTTTTGGCATAAGGAGAGACGCAGAGAAGGAGAGAGGGGAGCGTCAGAGTGGGAGTGGAAACTTCCTATTTGCGCTGCTAAAGGTCAACTTTTTTCATTTGCAACGTGGTCATTTATAAAATCGGCGAGCATTATTAAACAACAAAAGAAAAAGAAAAAGACGAGAGCGAAAACAGTCGAGAAAACGTTGACTACGACTACATAAATTTATATATATACCTTATTCCATATACACATACATATACATATATAATATATATATATAAATATAGAGGTACATGCATTCTGTTGGGCCCGCGATTTATCAAATTAATGAGTATCATTTTATTTTCATTTCATTTTCCATGCGCCAGCGAAGGACCTCGAAAGAAAGAAAATATAGTAAAAGGCAAGTGACCCATCGAGTAAACCAGAAACATAGAGAAAGATAAGTATAGAGCTATAAAGTGGAGATAAAAATGAAGGTAACTTTTTTTCGGAGTCGTATGAAAATGAAAATGAAAACGAAAAGGATATGAATAAGCTGCAAACTTGTCTGCCAGTTTCGAGAACAAATGAGTCCGATGCGAGCTTGAATCTTTTGGCCACTGAGTTTCCTTTTGGCGTATCCAAAGTGAGTGCAAATGTTGTTAGACCAACACCAAGAACACATAGGAAACGGAGGAGCGTCAATGTAAGCGTTAGGAACTAATGTGGGCGATTACATAAACAGGACACACGAAAGGACGTACCGGCAGGGGGGGGGGGAGAGGATGAATGGACATTTGCCGTGTAAGCAAACACACCCAAAAGGCAAATAGAAACACCCAACAACTGAGCATAAATCCTGACCAAACCCATGCACAGGGTCTGGGCCCCAAAAGGATATGCCAGACACAAGCACTTTGCATGCCCGTACCCATGGAAAGGTACAAATAAAGTGACCAACCCAGAAGGTCTACAAGAAAAAGGAAATACATATAATAATAAAATACTTTGCCAAAACAAAAAAAAAAATATATATATATATAAAAACACAAAAAAGTAACCAGCAAAGGACTCTGAGACGGCACAGAGACTGGAAAAAGGAAGCCAGAGCGAATTGTTTTATATCCCTCATTTGTCCATTTAATGGCTGAAACGAGCCAACCCTGGCAGCAGCAGCAGCAGAAGTAGCAGAAGTGGACTGGAACCAGGACTCGAAAGCAAACACAGCAAAAGAGAATCGACAGATAGCAAAAGGATGGCTGAGAAAAACGCAACCAAGCAAAGTGAAAAAGAATATTGAAACACTAATAAAAATAAGGATAAGCAGAGAATGCATTAAGTAAAATATAGAATAAGTGGGGTAGCATCGGAACGGAAGCTTCATCCACATCCCACAACCCAACTCCAATCTCCCTATTCACTTGCTCAATGGCCGATGGGACGTATGAGATTAGTCTGCTTGACTTGGTGTTGGGTCGAAAATGGACACGGGTACGGCTTGTGCCGATTGATTGGGTATTCGGGGGGTACACATATTCGAACTCTTAGTTTAATCATAACAATAATTCACCATATTTGGTTTAACCAAAATAGTTGTGCTCTCGATCGATATTGTTACCAGTACCCCTTTTCTCAGTGTACAGAAAAATACATTTCTAGGTAGCAATGCAACTTTAATGTTGACAGAGATCAACCGCATTTTATCGACACTCTACAGAGATGATTATGCAATTATTTTGATTTTATCCATCACTTTAGGAATATGTAATAATAAAAACTTGGCCAAAGATTCCAATCTACTTTGATGAATATGAGTAATGATTATTATACATCAGTCACAGCTTGACACTATTAAATAAATGCACTGTTTCAGAAGGAAGGTCATTAAAAAATAAGTTAAAAAGCATACCCTGGGTACCCAAGAGGTGGCTAGGATAGGATTATAAAGAAATGTTTTGAATACAACTTTGTGAATTAATTTACTCAGATACACAGAAATACAGATACGGTTTAGTATTAAATTCTATTAGGTTTAGTTTACAAAGCAAGGGATTAACAGAATCAAAGGAAGAATCAAAATAATTACAGAGAAATCAAGAAACTTTTTCGTATGCTTTAAAACGAATAATTGGAATATTAACGCATATTAACTGCAACATCAGCGTATAAAAGATGCTAGAAAACTGGTTAACGTATTCTTGAATCCAAATCTCCAAATAATATGTAGTTCAAAGCCTTAATACTACTACTCTCCCTATTTGGAATAGTCCATTCCATGCGAGAACCCACCATAAAATAAAATAAATAAAATTGTTCAAGAAGAGCTAAGTAATTTTAAAATTAATTAAATATTGGAAATATTAAATCTTAATAAATCCAAGAACTTGAAAAGCTTTGTTGACAGTGAATTTAATATGACCACCCAATTTTAATTTACTATCAAGATATAAACCATAAAAATTTACTTATTTCAGTTAATCAAGTGGCATAATTTCGAGCATGCAACTAACAAAATTAGGAGAGCCACAATTAAATGACATAACTTCACACCTAGAGCAGTTCAAATGGAGAGAATTTCTTTCACACTATGACAAATATGAGAATAAATCCGCCTGTTTTAAAATAAAAGGTAATTAATTAATGTGTTAAAAGCACTGTGATGTGATGTCTTGAATACAACTTTTTGAGATTTGTTACTCAGATACACAGTAATCCAGAAATGGGGGCTATTAGGAAATTCCATTTGGCTTAGTTTACGAAGCAGTTGACAAAAAATTATAGAATCAAAGACCTTATTGAATAAAATATATCAGTTTATATTTGTTTTTAAAATCATTTCATCACATGGAAAGTAAATTCAAGAATGTTTTTGGTATTTTGGTACGTTGCACACAACCATTCTGGAAAAGTGCAATAGTAGACCAAGATTAGTGCTGCAGGGGAGTTGATTATGCAATTATTTCGATTCGATTAATTTCAATAATAATTACACATAAATTAAGAATAATTGGATTATTAACGCATATTAACTGCAACAGCATTTTCTTCGTATAAAAAAAGCAAAGAAAATGGTAAACATATTCTTGAATCCAAATCTTGAAACAAGATGCAGTCAAAGCATTTATACTATTCTCCATAATTGCAGTTGCCACCAAAAGCTGCACGGACATAATATGCATAGGGACAATTATAATGTAAATTAAAATGATTAAGGACAATTTAATTATTTTGATATAATCTAAATATTTGCCGAGGTTGGCTAATTTTGTTAAATTATATTATTGTAGAAAAATGCATAGGAATGCTTTTTTTTAGATGTATTTTATTCACATTTTATAATATACAACAGAAAGCTCTACAACTTCATCTTTAACCAAGTTATAAAGTGACTAACCCTGAAGATTAACAAGAAAATGGAATTACATATTATAATGAAATACTTAGCCAAAGCAAGGTCGTTAAAATTTCAGACAATTTCAGATTATCAACAAACCAGTTCAATGAATGTATATTCCTTTATATCACTTTAAAACTGAATTGGAAATGTCAAAGATTAGAGAATATTTCTATTGGAATTGTGTAATTTATCATAAGGAACTATATCAACCTGGATGTTCATTGTTCTTTGTCAGAATGTTAGTAGGCATAACTGTTTGTCATGCTTTACAGATTGTTTTAAGGGATCAGTTCATTGATTTAAGGTAATCCAAGTAAATTAAATTAGTCTTTTTAGCATAAGTAAGCATAAATCATTTATTATATGAGCTGTCGAAATGAAATTTGCTTGTGACACATTTTTTTTTTTATTATGATTTAATAATTCTTAGATAGGTAATTTTAATAAAATTCAAATATATTGGACGATTGGAACTTGCGCTGTATGTATTTAATTTTATATGTCACAACTGAACCTTAATTGAAATATATTACTAATATTTAGTTTTTTTTTTTTTTTTGTCACAAGTGTGACAAATTTGATTGACACGTTTAAGACGTAGAAAACTCAACCGCATCAGTCGTAATATTTATTTTGTAGTTTGAACTCATCCATATTAGTTGTAGAGAGAGCTTGATGTATTTAAATGTCAAGTTGGAAATATACATACTAAAGTGTTGGAATGTAAAAGAGAAATGGGTTGAAAGGGAGGTCAACTGTTGGGTCATTGCAGCCCATGACCCGTTGTCCATGTCCTGCATTCACATGTACACTGCAGGGCACATAAAGAGAGTGGGAAATGGAAAATAAAGTTTAAAAGAGCAAACGGGGAAAAACACACACAACAACAACAAATGGGAAACAAGTTTTTGTATTTGCTGGCTGCATGTTGGAGGAGTAAAAAAAAAAATGTCGAATAAATTGAAATAAAAGAGGAATTGCAAAATGTTGAAATAATATGCAACATATTTTAGTTGCCATCAAAAATGGAAACGTGGCACAGAGTTGCCAGCTGCCGTTTCGCTAACCAAAAATCAAATGTGGCAACATTGCACACCAACACTTTTTTTCCATCCGCACTCAGACAGAGAAGTGGAGGAGGCAGTGGCTACAAAAAAGTGGAGAACGATTCACGCTGATTGCAGGGGGATGCCACGTAGAATCCACATTTGAACTCATCACAGCCACTGTGCTGGGCGTCGGGTTGCTACCGGCTCTCATCCTACTTGGTGGGTCCTGCCACATGCAACATTCAATGCATACAAATGGCATTTAAGCCGGTTTTAGCTTTCAAAACGGCACAGCAACGAGCTAAGCGCAGTTAGACAAAACCAACCCACACACACACACACACACAAGGACACAGTAACAGCAACAGCAACGCAATTTATATGCGTGGCAAACATGAGCACAACAGCAACAATCTCACACAGATGAGGGCTGTGGAACAAAAGCGAACTTCAGCCGAGTCAAACAGGCGGCAAAAGCTACTAAACTAAAACACACACATACAAGCAGATATTCACACAAACTTAACACACACACACACAAACACACACACACACACACACACTGGTATAGACACAGAGCCTGCAGCAGCACATG
Organism: Drosophila fungiperda; assembly: GCA_035042345.1. Classification (NCBI taxonomy): domain Eukaryota; kingdom Metazoa; phylum Arthropoda; class Insecta; order Diptera; family Drosophilidae; genus Drosophila; species Drosophila fungiperda. The sequence goes on from JAWNLM010000021.1 coordinate 2,683,853, forward strand.
TGCCTCCTCGTTGCATGGTAGGCACGTTGGCTGTGTATTATAGTTGGGACTCTCCGACTGTTTTTGTCGGCCGTTTGGCCGCTCGGTGGTTGGCTATGTGGGTGGGTTATGTTTGGGAGGGGGGGAGGTGATTTGGTTATGGTCATAAAATAAACCAAACAAACAAGCCGGAACCATGTCAGAAGGCACCACATACCAGCACAAGCGCACTTGTTTATGTGTGTGTGTGTGTGTGCTATGATCAAAGTGTGAGGGCAGCACAAGGACGAGCACAAGTGCGCACAGTGTTGCAGGACTTGTTAAAATTGAGTAAAATATAAAACATAAACACAAATAACAACCGAAACGTATACACTCAGAAAAAAGTCGATCTTATTTACAGTAAAATGGCATAAATAAAATAATTTTTAAAAACCTTAAGTGCACTAATTACTAGAATTATATTTAGTAAAATATATTCTGAGTAGAATTCTCACAATAAAAATGAAAATAAATAATTTTTTCCTCCTAATTTCTTTGAATTGATTAAAAGAAAAGGTTTTAAGAATATTTTGTTAATGTGCATATGTAATATATATTGTGCAAGTACCACTGTGCAACAGTTAGCCCTATAAAGCGATGCTTCGAATGTTGGCTGGAGGGGGGCGGAGTGTTGGAAAGTTTTGGTGAGAAGGGACTCAACGCGAACGGTGCGAGCTGTTTCATAATTTTATACACTTGCGCTGAGCTGCGTTGTGGTTCGGCATGGACACGACCGGCAAACACACATATACACACACCCACAAATGCAAATGCACACACACACACACACACTTTTCATATGTGCCACGCCCCCGTGTGCATGGCTCTATATGTAAGTCTGCGCATTTATCAATAAAAATGTTTTCGTGCCGTTGTTGTTGGCTTTGTGGTTTTTGTTTTTAATATTTTCACCGCTTTAAGTGTTAAAAGGATATCTCCCATTTAATGTCGGCGTGGTTGTGTGTATGTGTGTGTGAGCGCGCGCGTGTGTGTGTGTGTGTGTGTGTGTGTGTGCCCAGCGCTCGTTTATCGTCATAAATATCATGCTGAGTGTATGTTTTGTCGCATATTAAGTATACGGGGCGTTACACAAACCGACTCAAGGGTTTGACTTGACTAAGGACTATTGAGAGTGAAAAACTGCATTAGTTTTGCTGGTATTTTGCACCAGTGCAACTGGGTTGGAGCTTATTTCAATGAAATTTTCTTTCATAATCTGTCGCTTAAAGTTATCACTAGCAACGCTCAAAGAGGACTCTTCAGGTGCGTACTGAAATTTCTCCCGCATTCTGAAACAATTTTAATAGATCCAAGAGTGAAGCAATTTACATTTGCTTTAAGGTATCACATCAATTTGCGCTGACTGCAGAACCAAATAACAACTCAACTGCAGCGACCATTAAAGAAACCCCAAACCCTTTTCAGTGTTCAGCTAACAGTGATGTCAGGAGCAGTTGATAGGTAACAACATTAATTTTCTTGCAATCCAGCAACAACGCAGGGGCAAACGTTATAAAAAAAAGGCGCACGTGCCCCGCCCCAGCCATTGACCATACACCTAACTCAGAACGACCCCTGCTGCTTGGCCCAGTCAAGCGTGGCAAGCAAGCAGCTCCTTGAGCGCTGAGAAGAACAATCGCTGCGTTTCCAACATGTACTAATTTTCCACTCCACACCAAGAATAATCGCCCAAGCACACAACTCCATGCACACACAGTGTTTGGGACGTGCAGACAAAGCCATGGCAAGAACTTGGACTTGAAGCGTTTGGTCCTGGCACTACAAGGGATTAACCTCAAAAAATCTCATCAAAGTCAAACCCCAAGAAGGAGGCAAAAACCGTGTGGCGAAGGGTGTCTGAATGTTGTGTGGGAGTCATACGATCCATTTGCGGTGGGTGTGTGCCAGCAAATAGTAGAAAAATTCAACGACTCGTGAGAGACACCAAACGGGGGGTAAGGGCGACATGATATGGAGCCATACAAATAAGCCACCCAAAAAAGTGGGCTAAAATGAAGTTGTGTGCAAAGAACAATAAAAATGGTAAGGCACACAGAATGCCAGGATTGCGAGGAAGATGATGATGAGGTTGGCCAACAGTTACAGCATCGCGTACAAAAGCAGTGCAAAAAAAGAATGAGAAAAAAATCAAAGAAAGCTCACGAAAGGAAAATAAAAGACGTGCCAAGATATGGGAGAATATACAACGGAATAAAACGGAGACGAGGCCGACGCAAACAATGGGAAACGCTTTGGTTTCTGTTCATTTCTGTTCTTTTCTGTTCAGTTGCCCACTGTAAGGTGGGCGACACACACACATTTCTACTGGGGGATGGAAGGCGACAGAAAAAATTATACAAATACAAAAGGAAAAATCAGATGAAAAAAGCACAATGACAAAAGAAAAATAATACAAGCGATTGGGCCAACTGTGCGACTGAGGGATGTGCCGTGGACTTTTTGGTTAAGGGGCATTAATATACATACATATATATATTACATATATATATACGATATCGTACATCGCCGCTAGGGGTTGCAGTGACGAGCGACTACCGATGACAATGGGCATCGTTGTTGTATGGGTTATGCTTGAGATCTGTGCACATATGCGGCATATATATAAATAAATATATATATATATATATATATATGTATAATGTGTATGCTCAGTTCGGTGAGCAACCCATCAAAATCGCAGCAGCTTGTCAAGAGCTTGTCCTTTGGCTGCATTACCAGCGCCCAGCCCACATCCACATCCACATCCCACATCCCACAGCAGCCCACAGTGAGCTGTAAAATAATATGCCAAATATGCGCAAATTCATTTCGTTCGCCACGCCATGCAAATGAGGCGCGGATGCGTTGAGTACAAAAAAAAAAAAAAAACTGAAGAAAAAAACAATGAAAAAGAAATGAGAAGGAAACCACAGGAACTCACAAGTTCCAGCCACTTAGCAGGCAGCTTCGTCATCCTTTGCGCTCTTCGCCATGTAATTCAAGCTTTTCTCCGGGGGTTGGCCACCTCGGCTCTGTGGCATGTAAGTTGACTATTATTTTGACATGACTACACAATCAAAACCTGAAAATTTCCGACGCCAGTCGACTCACAAACCCAAGCAGCGACCCCACTTCCACACCACAGACCACTCTACTCATACCCGAGCCGAGCATAATCTCCTTCACCCCCATTGGATCACTCGCTCCTCGTCTCTGTCAGATGCCGTCAAGTCATCAACGCTAAACGACCTTCGCTGTCAACGCACAGTGCTCAAACGAGCAGGAAATGTTTATATACAATTTGTAACTGAGTAGAATGTGCCACTGTAAAAGGTTTTTCTGAGTAAGTAATTCAAATATTTATAATAAAATATATATTAAATGGAGTCTTTTTGTCATGAGATCTCATTAATAATCTAATTACTAATTGATTGGCAAGTTCGGTTCATCTTGTAGGATGATAAAATTAATTACATTAAAAATAATAATTGCTTACAACCTGTAATAATGATAAATATATATTCGTAAATGTGTTGGTGTTGTGTGTGTTTTCAAATTTAATCCCTACACACAGTTTTCGTTAACTTGTATCTGATATATGTTTTAAGTATTTCTTAGTTAATTAGATAGATTATTTAAAAATGTGTACGTTTTATATTAACATAATATGGGGAATGCACTTATCCCTTACAAATTTGCAACTTAGCTTAGATTAAAAATGACGTTAAAAAATAACACCAAGTCCGTAAAACAGAATTTTAGTTTTATCTGTTAATATAATTATTTTCGATATTTTGGATGAGTGTAAATTCAGTCACACTGTGCCACATTGTTGGCGCTTCTCCGCTACAAGCCAAACATTGTGTTGACGGCTTTTAGGCATGTGTGTGTGTGGGTGAGGGTGTTGTTGGCTGTGTGTGTTTATGACGCTGTTGGTGTGGGTGAGCTGCTTGGGTGTGCCGTAGGGCTGTAATAACAATGACGACGACGTTGATGCGTTGTCGTTTTCGTTCTGCTCCTCGTCGACGCCAACAGTTGACAATATGCGCAGGCAGACGAGCGTCCCTTAAAGCTGCCAACCCACTCCACCAGCCACCATCACCCACCACCACCCACACTTTGCCACCCAGCGGCGCCCGTCCCAAAAGTTTTGCCTGTCGCGCCATGTCTAACAGCCCCTTTTGGGATGGTGATGCTTGCCCACACTTTGTGCTCATATTGCTGGCAATTTTCTATAATCCTTTTTACTGGCTGCCTTTTAAAACATTTCTACAAGTTGTTGCTGTTGTTTGAGTTTTCATTGTTGTTGTAGTTGTTCTTGTTATTGATGTTGTTTTTGTTGTTGTTTTTGTTGTTGTTGCTGTTGCTTGTGAAAGTTTATGAAAAGTGACTGCGTTAGCAGAAAATATTATGCTGCCAGAGGCAATGGCTGCACAAGCATTTGCCGCAGCCGCAGCCGCTCCCCCTCCCTCTTCCCAATCCCCATCCCCTTACCCACCTCCTCAATGCCTTGCTTCGGGTCCAACAGCAATAAACTCTTTTTATTTTTGTGGCCAAGTTTTGTTGCTGCTGCTGCTGCTGTTGGAAAAACTTTTGGCTTTTGCTAGCAGCAGCCAAAAGTTGGGAAAATGTTTAAATTCAACATATACTCAACCATACACACACACACACACCCAGATACACAAATACCCAAACACTGATATAAACTGAGATATACGCACTCACAGCACAGCTACTCGTAGCTATCATGGCCACAGTGCGTATGCGTGATATACTCGAATAGCGCACCCAAAAAAGTTACACAGCTTAAATCAAACTTTTGGGACTTTCGAGGAGGCCGCATTGTGGGCTGGGGATGGGAGGTTGGGTCGGAAGAGGTTGGTGGTTGTTTTGACTGTGTGTGTTTGGGTGCTTTTAGATCTGCACTTCAACTTTTGGGTCAACGTCTGTTTGTCTATTTGTTTGTTTGTTGCTCTCGATGTCTGTCGTCGTCAATGTGCCCCTCCACCAACGCTCCCCTTATTTACAGTTACTGCTTGCATGTCTGCTCGATTTGTTTGTACATTTTCAACTTTGGGGCTGACCGTCGTCCAACATTCAACGTCCGTTGTCCTTCGCCATCTCTCTCTGTATTTGTGTATGTACAGACATATGTATATATGTATATATAGATGTGTGTGTGTGTGTATGTGTGCGACCTTTTTGTGAATTTTCGCCTTGACTGTCTGGCCGAGTGTCCATTTGGCTGATGCCCAACGCCCTGCGCCTCATCGTTCCCAATCCCCAATCCTCTCTTTATCCCCCACAATTCTCATCCACGCTTGCCTTGGCCCCACATTCTGTTGCTGTCGCTTCTGCTTTCTCTATTAACTTTTCGTTTTAGCTACTTTTTCTTTGTCCTTCTGCCAGTCTATCCGTCCAACTGTTTCTCTGTCTGACAGTCTAACTGTGACCTGGTCGCCAGAATGGTGACCACCCATTTGGGTGGTTTTTCCCGCTGTGCTGTGGAATGAGCCAAATGTTTGGAAAATTATATGCTCGCAGAATACGTGGGAATGGGAATTGCCGGTGTGGGTTAAACATTTGTGGATGATATCCGAGCGCTGCTCATCGCTAGCCATTTGTGTATATTATTTTCGGCTGTCGATGGAATGTTGATTGCGATTGCATATCTTACTTGTTGGTGGCTCTAGTATTGAATCTTTACTCATACTCCAAATTATTTAAGTAGTAGTACAATCAAATAATCATTGTCATATCTCAATAGTGTACATTTCAAGTAAATACAAGTTGTATTCTAGACTAACATATTTAATAGTTCATACTAGTTGTATACATTTTATGCAAACGTCTTCAAATTAGATTTTATGTCTTTAATAAAACTGAAATGTATTTCTTTGGCTTCTGCAAATCGCATAATAAATATTATTTTAATTTACTGAGTGAAGGAGCATTAGATTAATTAATAATTCAATCAGAATTAAAATACAGATTATTACATTAGGGGTCAGGATAATCTTTTATTCTGGTAATTGGAATATTTTTCTATTAGCGATAATAAATTCACAGTAAATATTATCATTATATATATATATATATTATATTATCATATGTAAGCTTCTTAAAGATTTGTGTATTTGCCACTATTGAATAAGTCGTAAAATCAAGAGCTATTCTCAAGAGAATAGTTATGCAGCATATATTTGTCGTATTCCATCATCCGTATCATCTTGATTATCATATCCACTCTCTTGCCTAATTTCATCCCATCTTTCACGGAAACATTCGCTCATTTTCGTGGTTTCCACAGCCATTTCGTTTCAATATTTCTTACTCTTCTTGTTGCTACTAAATTTGCTCAAATTGTACGCTTTTTGGCTGCTCGATTCGATTATATTTCAGCAGATGACAAACATCGTGCCACAATCTAGAATCAAGGAGACTCATTGCTGGACATACATTTTGGCCATGGTTCCACAGCAGCCACGGATAGACAGGGACACAAAGAGACAGAGAAACAGAGAAACGGAAAGAGACAAGGACAAGTCAAAGCACAAGCGAGCCAAGAATCGTCTCCACCTACTGCTGAATGGCTCTTTCCTTTTGCCCGTCCCTTGCCCCAGTGCTGTGGTCAAAAGCTATAGCAATGCTAGTCCAAAGGACATGCTATAATTTTCAGCAACAACAGCAGCAACAACAGCAGCAACAACAAGCCAAAACCAACAAAAGTAACCGAAAAAAGCAACAATCCCAACAGCAGCAACACAGCAACTACAAACAACTTAGCCATGTCTGTGCGTCCCAGGCGGCCAGCCGGCCAAAGCTTGGTCATAGTTGTCCTTTGCAAGGATCTAGCATAGCAGTGTGTGTGTGTGTGTATGTGTATTTCTGTGTGTTGGTATGCCATCACGCAAAATGTGCGCCTGGCTCTTAATGGGTGGCTTGACAGGGTTTAAGCTCTTTTACGGGGCAGATTGTGTTTCAGCAAGAGGAAAAAAAAAACAAAAGCACAAAAAGACAAAAAAAAAAAAATAGAGAAATGCGAAAAAAAGCAAAAAGAACATAAAGTAGTAGAGGCAAACAGAATATCTGTGGCATGCCTGGGCGATGGGGAGGAGGCGTGGCCTAAGAAAAGTCTCGACGTAAAATGAAAATAGGCAAAAGAACAAAAAGGCAAAAGGCGCTGAAGAAAATAAGCTTCGGCTTGGCTTTTGGGTAAAAACTTTGCCAGCTTTCTTTCTTTACCGTCATTTTTGCTCCTTGGCCTGGCACACACAACTTGCACCACCCAGTGCCCCGCCAAGACGCCACTGCATCACTATCATCCTCCCACTTCCCACCTCCCGCCTCCCCATTTGGCCCATCCTAATGCCTTTTGGCATTTCTTTCCTTTTTGCCTGCTGTTGCTTTTGTAAATTGGTAAAAGTTTGAGTTTAATTCAATTCGGAACGGTAGCTGTGAGTGCCGGCTTCCTATGGATAAGCAAAGTTGCGGGAGGTGATTGGTGGTGGTGGTGGTGCTCTGCTTGTGTCTGTGTAAAGGATATCACGCGTCGCCCAACAGTTGCTGTTTGCTGCTGCTGCTGTTGCGCAAATTGCGGTGCATGGACAGTCGGCGACATGCACTGCTGTTTGTGTTTGGTGTCGGATTTTGTGGGTGGAGATTATGATGGGAGGGATGAGGTGGAGTGGGTGTTCGGGTTGTAGTGAGTATTACAGCTGTGCGGGTGGCACAAACTGGCAACAAATTCATGCGCTTTGTTGTCGCTGCATATGTAGTAGATTGTTGAATTGAACTGGTGGACAGCTAGTCGGGGGGTGTGTGTTTTGGGTGTTTAAAAGTGGTTCGTTGTTTGGGTGTACGAAGTTGCACATGAAACTTGGCACGTCGCCTAACGTGGCATGTTTATACGGACACCAGAGGCGAGCGACAAAAACAAATGGCTAACACACGTAAACACACACGTACATATACATATATACATATAAACATATGTATATAAGTAAAACTAACACACAATGGAATATGTCGTTTATACGATAATTATTTCAGTATTGCCTTAGTTCCAGCTAGTTTGCAAAAGAACTCACATTGTAACTTTTGGCATTTTCCAAACTGTAGTTTGATTTAATTAAATTAAATTACAATTAAAAATTAAATACAAAAGTATTAAATTGTATTATTATTTAGACTTATTTTAATCTCTGACTGGAAATTATAATAATGGTATATCATATATAATTAAAATAAATATCAATATCTATATAATATATTCTTGTTTTATTGTTTATATATAATTAAAAATATATACATTTTTTAAATTACATTTAGTATATAATGTTAGTCAGTGTCTTCTTTAATCTTAAATCAAATTTAAAATTTAAAGAAAATGTTTTAAATATGAGGTGTGATTATCTTTAGATTATAGTCTTAGTATTATATTAATCTGTGTCTGCTAACCAACCAAGTTGCTTATATGTAATTTGATATTAGAGTAAAAGGCAACCGTACGAACGTGTTTACTGTAAAACTTTTGTGTCAGAATTGTTGTTGTTGCTGTGTTTGTTGTTGCATTACATATTTTATTGGTTTCGGTAGAGTTCCAATGCAGAGCGAGTGAGAGAGCTGAAAGTGAAGGCTTCGTTTGGCTGCTGGTTTAGTATTAGCAGCAAATCGGTAAACGTTTTAGACCCCAAAACACCCGAAGCATCAACTGTGTGTGTAACACAGCCACACACCCACACAACCACACACCAAAACACACACCCTTTAGCCGAGCAGTTGTTGGTTTTGTTGTCGCTGTGCATTAAGTGTTGCCAACTTTATTTAATGGCATAACAGTTGACTGCCAGTTGGCTGGCATTGCCCCACACTACTCGACAGTGTTGCTAAACGGCATGTTCTCTGTGTGTGCATGCTAGCGTGTGTGTGTGTGTGTTTGGATTTGTTGTAGCTGTTTGTGAAATTGTATTTCGTGCACTCATGTCTCTGGGCAGTGTTTGGGTTAGGGGCCAGTCCCGACATTTGTGGGGTGTGTCCCCGTCGCACAGTTCATTCAACGTTTCGTTTTCTGTCGTGTCGTGTCTTGACTTCTTGTTTGTTGCTGCTGTTCTTGTTGTTGCTGTTGGTGTTGTTCGTGTTGTTGGTGTTATTGTCTCCGTGTGGGCGTAAATTGTCTATTAGTCAGTCGAGCAACGTAAAATTGCTGTACATTTTTACGTATTGGCTAAGGGATGAAATTTAATTAAGATACTTTGACGTTTCGCAGATACACACAGAACAGTGAGCAGAACAGAACACAGCACAAGACAATCCAAGACAACACAAAACACAACATGCCAACGCACAGACACCCAATTGACACCAACAACATCAACAAGAATAGCAATACCAACAGCAGCAGCAACAGCAGCAGCAGCAGCAGCAGCAACAGCAACAAATACAACAACAATAACAATAACATGAACATCCACACACACACACTCCACACACCCATGCTGCCAGATCTATTTGTTGGGGATAATTCAATTTGCGCTTGTGTGTGGGTGTAGATATTTCTAGATATTGACAATGAGGATAACGACCGTCGACAGTCGACAGTCGACGATGACCCAGCATCTTTGTCCTGTGCTTATTTAAGTATGTGTGGATGGGAGTGTGTCTCTGTCTGTGTGTGTGTGGGTGGGGTGTATGGACAGCAGTGAAATCTGTCGCCCTCGTTTTCCATTTCGATAATTGTCGTTCGCCTAGTTGGTTGCTTGATTCTCTTCCCTGTCAAACTCAATTGTCAATTGTAGTAGGAATCGATCATTTGTCTCATTCAATCAAAAATATTTATAAACAAATTTTGAGGTCTTCTTTTTATAAATGCCAAACAGTTTAGAACTTACCTGGGAAACTAAAATGATTGGGAGCATTATCTGATTTTGTAATACATTCTCTGCACAGTAAAATAAACATTAAATTCACATATTTAATTTCCTTAGCTACACAACTACGATTATTTATTTAATATACGACTTAAGCCAAAAATCGATATGTTGAAATATAATCAAATTTAGAATTGTGAGAAGAATAACGATTTTTTTAATAAAATATATTGAGAAAGTATGAATTAGTGAATTTAAAATAGAAAAATGTGCATTGTTTTAAGTGTTTTTTTTCGTGATTCACTTCTAATTATGTGCTTATATCAGTTAATTCACGATCCGCGGAAAAACCACCTTGCTCCCGTTCAGTTTCCAAGTATGTTTCCACAATATACTTGAAGTTCGTTAGATTTCAGTGGGGGGATGGCTCCCAACGGAGAATGTCGGTGGGGATAAATCTAAAAGTCGCCTGCATGACGCAATTTAGCAATTATCTGTGCCGCCGTCAAAGTTTCTTTAGCTAATCTTGGGGGTGGGCGAGCGTCGTTTGCTATTGGAAATTTAATTAGGTTTACATCATTTTCTTGAAGTTAACGCCAGATGGGCAAAAAGCAGCAGCGGCGACAAACAGTGCGAGATGAACAGGAGCCGGGAAAATGCTGGATAGATGGGGGCGTGGGACACTCAATTAGAGGCACATCTACAAGTCAAATATTTTGAGTAGCGAGCAAAAACAATACGAACATTTGGTACTCTGTGCTGGCAAGTCGATTAATTAAACACACACCCCACACCCGCGAGGCGGCAAAAAGCCGAGGAAAACAGTCCATAAATGTCCTGAAGCAACCACCCAATGAAATATTAATAGTAACAATTATGTGCTACGTGCCACGGCGGCAGCCGGTTTGGCTCGCCTTGCAAACAAGGATAACGCAATTACAACACAATCAAAGAATTTCTGGCCAAAAATTCGATAAACAGCCCTCGCTGAAGCAAACCCAAAGGAACAAGTGGCAGTCGCTTGGGGTCGGCTGGTGGAGGGATGAGGGGGAGAGGGCGCCAGTCGCCTCCCACCGAGCGCTGAATAATTCGAAATGTATCTAACCTCGAAAACCTAATCAAGTCCAGTTAAGCAAACAGAGAGCGAACAGAGCAGCAACAACAACAATTACTGCTCGCCTCTTCCCAACTCCCACTTTGCAGCGCTGCTCACTCACTCACTTAGCCAGAATGCATACCAAAATAACAATAGCAATAACAAAAACAGAGGCGCCAGCATCGCAGTCAACGTCAATCAGATGCTCGCACAGAGCGTCACACACGAACGCAATACGCTGCCTGGAAAACAGGCGCACAGAAATGTGCAGAAAGCTTGCTGCTCTCCACAACCTTATGTTTATATGTACGTGCCTATTTTTGTGTGTGTTTGCCTCTGTGTGTGTGTGTGTGTATGGGCACATGCAATGGCACGTGAAAAACATTGTCGTATTAAAACGAACGAGTGCCGAGCAAATCGCACGACTGCCACCCAGCCCAACAGTCTGCGCCCGACCCCCCCGACTCTCCATTCCCCCCACAATCTTTCTCTTTGTGGCTCTATCCCAAGCAGCCCAGTTCGATGGCGTTCTCTCTCTTTCTCTGTTGTGCTTTAAGCTGACTTTGCATTGCCCACTCTCCCATGCCTGATGGCATTGCAGTCGACGTCGCTGTTGAAATTATTCAGCTAGCAATTTCTTACTTGTTTGTCTTCCTACTGCTGCCTCTGCTTTGCCTCTGCTCGCTCCCTCTCGCTCAATCTCCTTCTCACTCTTTCTGCCTTCTCGTGTCATTCTCGCTGCGTGCCTGACAACCGCACGGCGGAAAATTCACTTTTCGCCATCGCTGCGCACTTGTGCCGAAAGTCAGTCGGGCACGTCCACAGCGCGCGGAGTTAAGGGTGCGAGGGGTGCGGGAGTTTGCGGGCCAGGGTTGGGCATGAATTTAGTATGAATGAAGGGGCGATTCACTGGTGGCTCACTCACTTACTCATTTGCTCGCTCATTCGATTTAATCGTTTAGTGCGCCCTTTTGCGTCTTATCAACGTTTCATTTAATTTAGTCAGAACTCTCTCGTTTTCGATTTTGTGGGCGGTCATTTTGGACATGATGCGGCTACCGAGCTGCGGTTGATTAGGTGTTATCCATATGATTAGTGGTCATTGCGCTTGGCTATCGTGCCATTCAATGCATGCCCAGCAATTCAATTGAAACTCAAGTGGCTTCCATCGACTTCAATTATGTCCAAATTTGATCAATTATTTATCGCACTTGAAATAGTGAGAAGTGTCACAAATGGCCAAATAATGTTTCTATGTAATTGCATTTCCATTGCTCAGCACATAGAAAATATGTGATCAATGCGTTTAAGTTGACTGAAGTGATTTAGACTTAAGTGGGCAGTATGGTCAAGAAAATTGGCTAGTTTCAATTAATGTTTAAATGGAAATGTGATTTATCTCGTTAAGCACTTAAAGAAAATTAAATATTGTATTTATTATTATTAATAGTAAGCTTATTTACTGAATGTATGTTTGTGATAAACACATAATTAAAATTAAAAATGTAAGCACTTCAATACAATAATAAATTATAATTTAAGTTATAATTTTTGCAGTATATTATTTCAATTAATAAAAACAAAATTACAGTTTATTAGTTATATATTTATTGTATTGTATAAAATGTTTTAACACAATGAAATTGAATGTATTTTCTAAAATATGTTAAAATATGTACTTTATAGATTAGATAACTGTCATTGATGACAGAATGGATTATGCTGAAAAGAACAATACATTTTGAGTATTTGTTTTTTTTTTAAATACTTCACTACTTTATTTTTTGGCATTCTCTTAAACATGGAGTGCTTAAAACTTTGTGTAAGAAAATGTAGATAATAAGAGCAGTTGGATCTTAGCCTTAATTTGATTTTTGGCAACCGTTTCATATGCAGTTGTTAGTTTTTATGCGCTTAATGCCAAAATATGACGAGGTCGATCATTTAAAACTATTTGGGAAGTGGTCATAAAAGTAAAAGTTATTAACAGCATAAATTAATTTTTATCATCCCAAAAATATAATTATTTAATAACTCTACAAAATTGCATTTGGTACATTTGGTATTATGCACTTTACGTTATTACGCATACGCCATGTCGTGTGAGCTCTTTGCGGCGCCCCAGAGCACTCTGGAGTGTCTACTGTCTTGTGGCACAACCAAACACACACACCCAGTTACTTGGATTTATTAATATTCTTCTCCAACGATGCTGTGGCTCCTTTGCAGGCTCCTCTGGAGTTTCATTTGCTCTGTGTCGCTCTTAAATTTTGTAATTTCTTTGTGAGAGCTTCTTACTCTTCCAGCTCTCCTCGCTGCCTTCTTCAGTGGTGCGCTTTTATTCATTCATTTATTTGCGCATTTTCCATGTATTTTTTCGTGTCTTTTTTCTCGCCATCTTTGGCAACTTTTATGCGCTCCCCTTTCCCCGTTGTCCTTTTTTTTATGCTTTCCTCCTTTTGCATTTTTGCTCGAACAAAGTTGCCGCTTTATTGTTTCGATTTAAGTTACTTTGTATGCTGTCAACGTTGGGTGGTTGGGTGTTTGGGTGTTTGGTTGGTTGGGCAGTTGGTTGCTTTGGGTGGATTGGTTGGCAGCTTGGGCTATGTTCTGTTTGGCCCCAAATGCCAAACCCGCATTAAAATCGCCTGGGAGCCGCTTTGGGTTTCATTGTAGCCGTTGTCGGTTCTTGCCTGGCTTTATTTCACAGCTTTTGCGGCCTTAGGGAGTGTCAAAGAGGGAGCCTAGGGCCACCGATGGGAAGCAAGGGAAGGAGAGGGGGTGAGGCGGGGGAGGGGCCGCGGTGGTTTTGCTTGTACTTTGATTTGTCGGCCCCTCATTTTTGTTGTTGGCCCGGGACGGCATTGAGTTTTATGCTCGTTTAATGGCTGCGAATTTACTCGCTTTATGCGTCTTCGATAAGCATTTATTAGCGCCATGCACAAGGGGGGGTGAGGCAAAGTGCCGAAGGATGAATGGTTGCAGAAGGTTTGAGGATTAGGGGGCTGGAAGGGATGATGGTGTAATGTGTGAAGGGGGCTGCGGCTGGGTAATGTTTACGGTATTGGCTCGTTTCTGGGGCTGATGAGGCGTATGATTTATTTTTATGTTGTATTCTATTTCGTTCTCTTTTTTTTATATATTTTTTTGTGAGCTTAGTTCGGTCTGGGGAATATACAGATAGGGGGGATTTTGACAAACATATGTTGCCACCGGTTCCCCAGAGATGTGGCAACGCTGTGGGATGACGGTTTCTTATTTAAGCCTTAATTTGTAAGTTGCTCTGCTAACGTTTTCCATCAGTATTGTCGAAGTTTACCCAACTCGTGCCGAGAAACGAAATCATTTTGTCTTCTTTTTTTTTTGTTGCCCGCGGTATGCAGACGTGCAGGAGAAGTGTTTGCCACAGTGAATGCCAGAGCTTATGTGTGGCTGCCGGCGTCGTTGGTGTTGGTATCAAAGTATACACAGTCCCATGAACCATGAACCATGACACATGAGCGCAGGCTAATCGTTTTTTGAAAAGGAATTCCAGAGAGCTCTTTATAAATAGCTGCTCGAGCTGGAAAATAGTATTCCTAATTCGAGTCATACATCTGTGCAGAATTGTTAGTCAACAGATTTCCATAATGTGTAATAATTAATAATAACCCATACCAAGATTAACTATAATCTAGCTAATTGATATTATATTGAAGTGGACCCCTTTCAGCTGAATGCAACTACGCCACTGTGGCTGACGTGCGTTGCTGCTGTTTCTTTTACTGGTTGGTTGTCAGTGCCTCAGCATTGCCAACGCCATCAATATCAGCAACCTCATCACCTCAGCCCCCCCTAGAGAGAGAAGGCCAGGCAGCACACCCACTAGCGCCACCCATGGCCAATCCACATCAGGAGGGTTCTCGTCGTAGTCCTTGCTATGCTATATTGCAATTTTTGCTGCTGTTGCCCATAAAACTTTCCACTTTTTGTCGCTTCTCTTCCACTTTTTTTTTTATTTTTTTGCACTTCTGCTGCTGTGCAATTCTGCTGGCTCCTGGCTTGCCAAGCGTTGCCGCCCACTTTCACAGTTTTTGTTGTTGCCGCCGACGTCTTTGGCATAAAATAGCAGCCCCGACATGCTCGTCAGGAGCAATGGCAACGGCAAAGGCAACGGCAGCAGCAACAACAACAATAAGGACAACATTTACTCGTCTGCTTAACTGCAAAGACAAACCCTCGGACCGCACCGCCACCACTGCAGTCCCTCCGCTGCCCTCAAGCGCTTTGACTGTCATCTAAAATTCATTTTTATACTTGTATTTTGTTCCTTTGCTTTTTTCAACTTTTATTTTACTTTGCTTTATATTTTTGCGCTGTTTTCGTTTTGCTTGCTTTCAGCTGCCTCGTTTCTTGAGCCATTTTTATTATTTTTGTCATAAGCTGTATGCTCAAGTGTGTGTGTGTGTGTGTGTGTGTGTGTGTGTCAGTTTGTATATATATGTGTGTGAGTGTATGCGGCTTCTTTATATATTTTTCTTTGTGCCACACTGGCGCACATCCTGCTCATGTCCTCAGTTTCAGACTCAGCGTTATCCGCAAACTCGCAGAAGTCAAATACGTTTTAATATCTTTTCTCTCTCTTGACATTTTCACTACAGTTATGTTGCCATTTTGTGTTGGCATCTGAATGTGTCTGTGAGTGTATATATGAGTTTGTTTGTGTGCGTGTGTAAGTGTGTGTGTCTGACTAGCTTTTCTTCTATTGCTTTGGCTTGGATATGCCAAACGTTCCATGGTTCCACAGTTCCCTCTAGTTGTCAAAAGCCGCGCAAGTTTCTTGCCAAGTTCTCTTTGTGTGTGTGTATGTGTATGTCTGTGTGTGTGTGTGTGTGTTTTTGTATGTACGTTTGTGTTAAAGTGTGCCAATGTGTGAATGTATATGTATGTATGTATCTGTGTCTGTGCGTATTTCATGGCAAACGCATCTTCGCCTCTGCTGGCCATAATGTCTGCCATCTGCGTGGGTGTACGTGTTTGTGTGTGTGTGTGTGTGTGGTGTGTATGGGAAGCAGCTTAATGCCTTCATCGTATTGCTGCTGCTCCACCTGCTCCACTCGCTCCTCCCGCTTTGTCGTCCTTCGCCGGCTGTTGCTGCAGCACCACCACCACCTACAACAGCAACACCAACAACTACAACTCGCTTGGATGCTGTCATTGTAGGAGTCACATGCTCAGGCAAACAGGCAGATAGCAACACCAAACCAATTCCCCAAATGCCCACAACAACACCCACTGCTCCGCAACCCACCTTACCACACTTTACCTCAGTCAGTCAGCCAGGCTACTACCCCTCCCACACCAAACCCCTTACTCTCCAGGTCCCCCTGTTGCTCGAATGCAACCGTAACATTTTGCGCTACTGTTTTTTTTTTTTATTATTTTATTTCTTTGCCCTCTTTTCATATTAATTTTTGCCTGTCTCGTTGCTTGTCTTTTGCTCTCAAAGTTTTTATGCTCTAAAGCAAAGCGTGTCCTACAACAAGATGATCAGATATAGCCGACAAGCAGATTACGTTAAAACAATAATAACATATAATCTTTCAAAAGACTATAATCAGTCTGAACTTTAATTTTACAAATTAATTTTTTTTAATGAAGCGAAATGATTTATTAAAATTTGTACTCTTTTTGCGTATTTTAATTAGTTTTCTAAATGTGTCTTAGATTGATTTTGAACAAACAAGAATATTTTTACCATAATCTATTATTTTAATTATGCGTTTCTTTAACCTTTAAGCTCGTTATTGCAAATGTTTTTATAGAGCATTACAGAGTCGTCAACATTGAAAATTACAATTTGTTTTTTATGATTTTTTTTTATAATTTTCTTTTTTCACGTTTCCTTTGTCCTTTTTGACTGTTTGTGCGTCTCTTTCTCTAGATAAGAGCATCTCTGTCGCACATTTGTGTTCGAGTGCAATTTTTTACTTAATGTCTGTGTTGCTGACTTGAGCTTTTAAAAATATTTTTGTTGAATTTTCCATCTCCATGGCTTACACAAACGCACACACATACACACACACACACACACACAGATAAGTTAAGAGGAATGCACAAACGATATGGCATAGAAAAGTATATGAATGTTTTTAGTACTGCTAGAATTATAGTATATAGTCTGGCATCTCGTCTATGTACGGATAAATGGGAGCTTGTGTCTCTAACTCTTTGCTCAGTTCTGGATTCCTCTTTAGTTATTAAGTCGATTTCTGCATTTAATCGTATTAAATTGTTAATCTGAAATGTTGAACACTCATCTGGTTAAGTCTGTTATTTCAACTGTTTAATTTATTTGTGAGATACTCTAAAGTCATTCTATCCCTTTTGTTATGCGAACATGGCATTACAATTCCAAATTACAGGCACCTGTCTGCATAATTAAATATGCCGATTTTCGTTTAATCTGCGATACAGCAAAGGCCTCCTCCGAGCCCCCTTGTTCAACGCTCGTTGGGATGGAGAACCGCACATAAATAATTAAAAAGAAAAATCCACAAATGCAAAAAGGTCAGCGCATAAAAATTATAAAATCGAATATTAAATTACCAACAACACTGGCAAAAGACCGTGCCGCGCCAGCGCCGACAGCGGCGTCGACAGCGCAGCGCGCTCGACTTAACCCAACTTAACTACTTGACAGCAAATTTTGTAAAATGTAATTAACCAGCGTCAGGCGGCGGTAACAACAACAACAGCAACACCAACAACAGCAACAGAAAATGGCAAATAACATCAGCATTAACAACAAAAACAAAGTGCTCAACAACAACAACAACAACAACAAAAGGCAGCAGCAGGAAGAAGGCTAAAATGAAAGCAGGCAAAATGGAAAATCAACAGAGCTCGTTGACATAATTTTCATACGACTGTGTGCGCGACAGAGACAGCGAGGCACACAGAAAGAAAGAGCGAGAGAGAGAGAGAGAGAGTCATAGAGAGTGGGCAATATAATAGCCCGAAAGAGCAGCGTTGCTGCTGCCAGCGTGTGTCAATTGCTGTGCGCCCAAAACCAGAAAACACCCAGCAAAAATCCCTTGAACCCCGCACACACCGCACATAAACACGAGCCTGAAAAATGATGCCACACGCTTTTACACACAGCCCCCCCCCCCCCCCCCCCCAAAAAAAACACAACCTCCCAATTTGCACGTTAAAACTTTGTGTCATTACTAAATAGTGGGTGGCATTTTATGTGTGTGTGTGGGTGTGTGTGTGTGTCTGTATTTTGGCCAAGAGTTCGGATTTGAGTTTGAGTTTGAGTTTCGGTTACGGCTTCGGTTTCGGTATCGAGCCAAACCATTTGTTGAACCTTTTTTGCTTGCCACAAAATTTGCGCCTCATTTTCATCTAACAGAGAGAGAGAGAGAGAGCAAGGGAGAGCAAGAGAGGAAAAGAGAGAGAGAGAGAGAGAGAATTGAGAGAGTGTGAGTTAGTGGTTGTTCTCTGGCTCTCTCACTGCGCACGTGGCATCGTCTAATGGCAGGAAACATGCTAAGCAGAGGCTTCCACATGCTGAAAGTCATTTGGGTGAGCAGCAAACCCAAAGCCAACGTTAACGTCAACAACGACATCAGCAACAGCAACAGCAACGATAACCACCCACAAGGCCATAACCACCCTTCGGCCAGCTACCCCCACTCGAATCAATTTAACTTTCAACTTTGCCTCTCTCTCTTTCTCTTTCTCGCTCTCGGCTTATGGCTTATGGCTCTCTGTCATCCCTTGTCGGCATATTCTGTGCGCATATTGTAAAATTTGAGTTTTGGGTCTGCTAAAATTGCTGAACGCCCAGGCAACTCCCGCGTTTGTCGAACCATCCAACGAGCAGACGACGGACGAGCCGGCACACCAGCGAGTAAGTGAGTCAGCGAGTGAGACTGTCGTTCTGGCCATGTTCAGGCATCGCCTCGCGACTCGCGACTCACGATTCTCGCTACTCATTGTTAGTGTTATTCGGAACGACTGCGCTTTTATCGTTTATTTGCGTTCCGGACAGGGGCTTGGGATTTGGTTTCGTGTTTTACGAGGGGGGTTGAGGCCAACTGCGATGCGAATGACTGGGCCAAGTGGCTGAGAGGCGGGCGAGCTGTGCGAGAAGTCAGAATTGTGTCAGATTGAAACAAGTGCGGTCAGCGGCATACCCTTTTTTATGTGCAACTGTTTTGGGTTTGAATGAATGCTTTGACTGCTAACTGAAATTTACTTAAATAAAAACAATAAATTAAATCGTCATAAGAATTTCCAAACACACTTTTACGTGTTGCTACCCAGTCTATTTATAGCCTGAAGCCATTAAAAATGAGCAAAAAGAATGGATTTGACCAGAAACTGTAATAGACTAAATATTAAACCAACTTCGACAAAAATGACAAGGAAACGATTTCCAGTCAATATTTTTTATTGTTAAAAATATATTTAATATAATATATACTGTTTTTTATAATATTATGACGAGCATATAAAGTCACATGTCGACGATTTTAGACAGTAGGCAATCATATTTTCTTCTGTAGATGAACTTGTAGAAATATGTGAACTCCGTTTTCCTATCAGCAATAATAACGTAGTTGATTTAAGCTTGGTGTGGAAGTTCTCATATACTTGATGTTTAAAAGTATGATTTTACTTATATATTTATTTTACAGATTATTTACAGATTACTTTTGCTGTAAATTGTTAAATTGCGTATTAAATTATACGTCTCCGTTCCATGAAAAATACATATTTTTTATCAGCATTACTCGTACATCTTTTTAAGTCTACTACACTCAGAAAAATTCGCAATTAACTTTGGAATATCGCACTAAGCTAATGATCGCTCTAAAAACGATTACATTTTTCTGTAATAATGAAATCGAATATATATCTGTCCTTTGCTGTCACTACAGGTTTAACCCAAAACGGACCAGCTGCTTCGCTACAAAGTTCTTCGATAATGTGCGAAATCATCGCATCCAGGCTTAGAACACGTTAAGCTGTCTTCAGTACAGCAATTGTGGTAACATCCATTGCTATGGCTTAGTAAGATCTCCAAAATTTTTTATTCGGTTACTTTCGCTGTTAAGCCCGTGTAAAAATTTCAGTAGAACGTCTACTAGGAAGCTAGATAATCAATAAAATCAATAATCCCGAATCGATAAAGCCACAAATCGCCCACAATTTGAAGACTACAATTACCAAAATTTGAAGGTAGGCTGTTAACGGTGTTCATCAAAGATCGGCATATGTAACGCCCAAATTCTCGTCGCGCTGTAAATTTTTCTAGGTTAAATACAGGTTGCCTTTAAGAACCGATTCCACTACTTCCGCCCTCAAAATTCTCAAAACCATATATTTCCTCCTTTAAGGAGCGGTATTTCCAGACTACACCCACCCTTTTCTGTGCCACCTGTTAAAAGATGGGTTGACTTATTGGACTGTAGCATTCATTCGTGTTTTCATTGAATTTTTAATCATACACTTTACATTAAATTTTTTCAACTTTAAAATACCTAACAAGTTAACTGCTCAGAAATACTTATATATTTATTTTAAAATTGTATGTCAAAATGGTGGAATGGATTAGTCAGTGTTCGATTTATGTTCTGTCTTTTGTCGCATTGCCACTAATATATATTTTGCTCAAGCAACTAATAAAGCTAAAGGCGGACACTAAAATCCCCGACAAACCCAAAGCTGAGAGCAAGAAGAGCATTGCGTCCATTTCAGTTGAGGCCTGTCTAGCGATGGATATTCTCAACTTGCAGTTGTTCATGCTGGAATCAAAAATTTACAAAGACTTCGACCCAATATCAACATTGAATGTGAACGATTTCGCTGGAGCAGTGCGAGGACTAAAGGAATCAAGAAAGCAATTCCCCATATCATATCCGCGATGATAATGCAGCAACAAGAGAAATCGGTGGATGACGGGTGACGGATGAGGGGTGAGAGGCGTTATACATCAAGTTGCGGGGAATAAAAATATTGCGAACATTTTATGAGCAGCTTTCAATTTCAATTGCCACATCCGGCTGAATGGGAGTGCTGGACCACCCACCACCCTTCACCCAGCAGCACTCGGTCTTAATTTCGAGTGTCTGCTACAAAGTTATCGCTAGTCAGGGTCGTTCAGCTGATCTCAAGGGTTGTTGTTGCCTTGGTCACTCGATTGCTGCAATTAATATTAAAAATAAAATCATTTTTCGGTGGATGCTTCTGCCACTGGCCTAGGGTGTGATCTGGCCCGGAGCCACTGTCTGCCGCTGGCAGTGTCTAGAAGTGGGTGGCGTGGGTGCTGCTGTTGGTGGTGATGGTGATGTTGGTGGTGGTGGTGGCGGCGGTGTGTTAATGCATATTTCAGACACGTGCGCGATACGCTTCTTTGATTTGCAGACGTTGTCGTCGTGGGTGAGAATCAACTATGGACAACAGGGACAACTGGGGCATGGGCAAATGGCAAAGGGCTGGAGGGGGTTGGGGGTTGTGTTTGGATTTCTGAAAGGAAAAGGTTGCCGGCACATAGAAGGAATAGGGCATAAGGCAATGATGAGCGGCTTAACATATTTGTAAAGACCTTTTTATTAAAAACAAAAAGCAGGTTTACAGATTATTTGTGGGGCACAAGATGCCAAAAGGGGTGCGGGGCTTCATGTCTGGCATTTGTTTGCATGGGCGTGATATTTTAATTATGACCTGATGTAGATATGTAAACGATGTATATGTCTTTTATTGAGTGCCTCGATGCTTGACTTATGCCAAACAAAGCAAATTGTAATACCAAAAAGGTGTTGTCGAAGTAGGAAGAAGGAAAAACTTAAGTTTCGATTAGTCCTCTTATACTTTACAAATTGCGTACGTCAAAGGATGGACACGTGTCTGACAAGGGATATACTATATGAAAAATAAATTGAATAGTAAAAATAAATAATACTTATACTCAAACTATTTTTTATCTTATATACATATATATAGTGGCATTGGTGATGACTAAAGTAAATGTGAGATTGAGAATACTTCTCCCCATTGCAGATCCTGGAAAATCCATAAAGGAAGATTTGAGCTTAAGAGTAACCATTTGGTTTATGGATAAATTCTACTTGGGTTTCCACGTAGTCAATACTGATTTGATTCACTATTCGCTTAAAATTATGAAAATAATACATGATAACTGGTGTATTTAATATTTTAATTATTCATTCAGTATTTATCAAAAATAATAACTCAAGCCTTAACATCTCAAAATCCAAAGCTTATATTGTCTGAACAAAAAAGTTTAGACACTCAAAACTCTTAGGGAGTAACATTTAGTGGATTGAGACTAAATCAGTTATTTTGCACAAGATCCATAACTATAGATGCATACTTCTAGTCTACACAAAATCGTTTACATAACAACTACTGACTGCAATTGGCCCTATTGCACTCATTCTATATATTTATCTCATTCCGACTGCTTCCTTTGTGTCTATCAAGTGACACATGTTCTTTTGTCGCATATGGTTTTGGTTTTCTCTTTTAGTGGTCCAACATGTCGCTTATCGCCCCGGCTGTGACCACCCAATGTGGCCAGAGAGATGGCTTACAATCACAGACCCACACAGCCCCCCTGCTCCCTTGCTGGCCTACCTATTGGCACCCTTGGGTGCATTTTTTATGCCATGTTAAAGCCACTTTATGCGCTTTTTATGAGCCCGCAGACATAAAAAGTGTTTTACCAACACAAAAAAAAAAAAAATTAAATAAATAAATAACAAAAATAATAAAAAATAAATTCACACACATATCGACGCTTCTGACAGCATATTTTCATATAATACATATACAGGCATCTATTTTTATATTCATTGATTTTGTATTAAAAATGTAAGTGCTGCCTTTTACTTTATTTTCTTTGGGCAGTGTCCACTTTTTATGATATTGAAATAAAGCGATACACACACATTCAATAAATATTAATAAATAACGAGCTGCCAGCGGCAAAGTTAAACACACCCAAACAAAAACAACAACAATAACATTAAAAATACTGAGAATAATTTTAGTGAAAATAATTTATTTTATTTTCGTTTGGATATTATTTTGGTTCTACTTTTTTCCAATACGTTTTGCGAACGGATTTCAAGTGAAAAGCGCTAAAGGGCTGGCAAAATACAAACAGGCGACGATTCCGACTCGATTATTTACAATTTGATTTTATTTATACACACGCACGCACACACACAGACGCCCAACATGCGGGTGTTGTGTATGTGTGTGTATATTTGGTTTTTGTGAGTGCTGCAGCCCGAAAGGCATTTTTCCTGGTAGTGAGAAAAATCAATCAAAATCGATTTAAAAGCACAACTTCCGTTGCGGATTTACGCAGCATGTGTGTGTGAGTGTGTGTGTGAGTGCTTGTGCGAGTGTGTAAGCCAAATGTAACCAATTTATTTGCTTTTATGCGTTTGGGCTTTATTGTCTTCGTGCTTTTGTTGCCGACCCGCCCATTTTGTATGACCATTTTGTTCCACCTTCTCATTGCAACGTATATTTGGTCAATTTTCAATAAAGAAATTGAAACAAACACACAGAAACACGAACACAAATGCATACACAAACACACACACACACACATACACATAATCAGCCACTGTACGCATTTAAAATTTGTTTTTCATTGGAGATGAATTCATTGGGATGGGTGCGGAAAACTGAGGGCTGCCTGGAAAATCGGACAAAACAATAAAACAGTGGAAATGGCATAAATGTTAAATTCAGGACATTTGAATATTTCATAAGGACATGACCCACATACAAAACAAAGCACAAAGCAGCCTCAAAAAAATGTGTGTGTTTGTGTTTTTGGTAGGAAATCGCATTTATTGTTGAGTTGTTGGTAGTTTGCAGGGTAATTTAGTGTGTGTGTATGTGTATGTATATGTGTGTTTGTGAAATGTGAACAGTGAAATTAAAGCAGCTAATTTCGTGTCAGGTGATTTGCACTTAAAATGAAATGACCACCACCTGACAGCGGCAGCGACAACAAAAGTCATAAGAATCGGTCAGTCATTAATAATTTACAACTGATTGGCACTGACAGACGTCGACACCGGCGCTGTTGCCATCAACTTTGACGCACTTCAATTTTGTGCGATGAAAAATTTGATGAGCAGACGAACCTCAGTAGCAGAAGCAGAAGCAGAAAACGAATGAAACTCAAAATTCGCAAATCGTGAGCACCTCTGAAAGCATTTAACGAAAAACAAATGCAACGTTAAAGCTTGTACCATTGAGAGCGAAAGGTGTGAAGAGAGAGAGAGAGAGAGAGAAAGAGCGATTGCAATACAATGCACAAAAGTGCAAGCCAAATAGAGAGTGACAGGTGAAGGTGTGAGAGGGAAAGGTAGAAGGCGACGGCGCGACGACGCGACTCATCGCTAGTGGGGGCGTCAACGGAGCAGTCGGCGAGACAAAAGCAAAAAGGGTGCAATGAACAAAATAACAAAATGAATTAGTAATAATATTTTGTTTGTGCTCTACGCTCATTTTGGTCTCGTGCATATTTTACTAACTTTTTCTTTGCCTTACTTGTAATTATGCACATGAGTGTGTGTGTGTGTGCCAACAAAGGCGACAAACATGCAGAGTTGAAGACGACGACGACAGCGACGCCAAATCGATGCGGGGACGCCGTTAATGGCGTCAACTGCGACGCACGTCTGGCGCTGGCAGTGTCGTCGACCAGACGAAATGGCAGGGCAGCAACGACGATATGACGCCAATAATAAATATAACAACAAATAAAAACTACTTACACATACATACCTACAAGCAAAGTTGTCAACCGGTTGTGTGCTCTTTAAGATCCAGCAACCAACGCTTTGAGCATGTTGACAACTTGCATTCAATTCAATTCAAGCTCGATCAGTCTTGTTGTAGCACCAACATCATTGCATTCTTGCTTGACTGTTGGGATACAACATGTTTGCATGCTGCTGGTGTGACGCTGCTGCGGTTGCTTAAATGAGGATTTCATCCGTTATCGCAATTCTCATGCATGTTTGAATCATGCATTGTGTATGTGTGAGCTGTGGAACGTCAAACATGAAAGTGAACAAGTTCGAACTACATTCTTAGATCGCTCTTCGTTCGCTTTAGTACGCTTCAAGCCGTGAGACTGTACAAGTGCATGCACATGTGCTGCTGCTGGGCGAAATGAGTGCTATACCGCAAACCGATAACTGGATCGACTTCTTTAAAGTATACCGCCAGCTACCTGCGCTGTGGAGCGTTAACGACGAGGTATACAAAAATCAGCGCATGAAGAAACTGGCCTTCAACTGTTTGCTGGAGTGCTACAAAAAGATCGATGCTAAGGCAAATGTGGACAGCATGCGTCGCAAGATAAACAGCATAAGGACCTGCTTTCGCCGCGAATTGCGCAAAGTGGAGCAGAGCGAGCAGACGGCGGAGAGCACGCATGAGGTCTACGTGCCACATTTGTGGTACTTCAATGAGCTGTCCTTTCTGCGTGGCCACGATGCCAGAACATCTCATTTTGCATCTCTGTCAGAGACTAAAGATGGGCTCTGGAATGAGGATGACCACGATGAAAATGTTTCCAACAACGAATTAAATGACGACAAGGATAACTACTCTGAGAAGGAAAGCAAAGTTGTAAGCATTTTTATATAATTTATTTTAGTAATGTATAGTAAATATATAAACAAAAATTTCTTGGAAGTTTTGCATGTTATTATTAACTATACTTTTTCAGTTCGTACCTGGTGCATTGCCTGAAAATCACGCTTCCCTAGAGCAATCGTCGCCTCAAGTTGAACAGACCAAGACCCCAACACACTTCCAACCGAATGTCACCTATATGCCAAATCTTGGCCAGAATTCGCGAGATGAGGCTGACATCTATGCAGAGGGCTGGGCCACATCCTATCGCAAATTGGATAGGACGAACAAGCTGCTGGCCAAGAAGGCCATCGAGGAGATTTTGGTACTGGGACAGCTGAACCAATTACAGTTTAATTCCGTTAAAATGCCTAAAGAATATTGCAATTCATTACAATCAAAATAAAATTAATTCATTATAAACTAAATAATATAGTATCTACTTTGAAATGATTTGAAATTTGTATTATATCCATATTTAGCTAAGCAACACAAAAATGTAATTAATACAAATTCGATAACATTAAAAAATTGTGCGAAAATGTAGTTAATGTCAAATAGAGATAGAAACGGATTTATGAGATTTCAAAGATATGAAGCGAATTATTATATTCGCACATTTATTGAGTGTACTACTCGAAACTAATTCCATACTGTCTGTCAAGTCAGATAAATCTTAATTGCATAATTCAAAATACTTGAAGTAGTCGCAGGTCTCTGGGGTTGCTGATGAGCAAAGGAAGCAGGAATTGGAGTATTTTGGGCGAGGGTCGCATAAACTGTTTGCATATGCCTCATTGAGTGTGTTGTCGTCGATACACGCGCCCACAGTCAACACACTCGGAGCACACACACACTCACACACACAGACACATTAAATACTCAAAGCGGCTGTGTCAACAGTGGGCCCCCAGAATAAGGCTCACGCTGGCGAACATCTTAACTTTGGCTTGACGGTACGGCGTCGATGTATTATTTGTTGATGTTGTTTGGCAAACACGCAATTTTCCACTTTTTTGGATGCTGCACGTGCAACGAGCAATAATCAAAAACAACAACAACAACAGCGGCGGTGGCGGTGGCAGAGGCATCAATCAACAATATTAAAATTAAAATAATAATAACAAATTTGAAAGAAGTTGCGCACAAATAATCACACTTGCCACAGACCCACCGACACTGAAAAACTGTTTGCGTTTTATGGAAAATTTTCCATTAACTCATCAAAATGATTTCAATTCTTAATTTTATTTTCTTTGCTCTGGTTGTTGTTATTGTTGTTGTTGTTATTATTATTATTGTTGTTGCCGTTGCTAAGCAGATTAATGAATCGGTTGAAATTTTACGAAAAATATAAAAGCGAATATGTGTTGTGAGCATTTCTGAGAATTTGTTGTTGTTGTTAGCTGTTGTTTGTTTATATAGCGCAACAAGTTGATGTCTGGATGAGATCTGTGGCGGGGATTGATCGGCAGTTTAATGATTGTTTTTATAATTCTTCGAGCAAATCAAATTTGCGCAATAGTCCCAAAATAATATTCACTCGCAGCACCACTTCCTTTGGCCATCAAGAAATAAATCAATACACAAGCCAACTCGATGCCCACCCACCCAAAATCTTGGGCCAACAACAAATTGGATTTGTTGCGCCTTTCACGTTTATTCTTATTTTATTCCCTCTCTCTCTTTTTTTCTGTTTTTTTTTTTTGCTTTTTTGTTTCTATTTGCCTCTTTTATTTCTTTGTAAGTATTTATTTTGAAAACGTTAAGGAAACCGAGAAGTCGTCATCCACAGCCCCAGCCCTATCCCCGGTCCCATTCTCAGTCCCAGCTCCTTTCTATGCCACTTGTCGTTTGTTTTTGTAGTTGTATAGTAGCTGTAACTGTAACTGTTGTTGGCGTCGTCCTTGTCGTTCTCGTCGCCGTCCTCATTGTCGGTCTGCATTCAAGTCTGTGTACACCCCCCCCCCCCCCCCCCCACACCAAAATTTGCACACTTTGGCCGCCTAATCAAGAAACCCGAACACGTTCTTTGTTAGATTTATATGGAAAATATTTTTATACAAGAAACCCACTCAACCCACACCCATCTCCCAGCCATTCTTTCCAGTAGCAGCCCCGCTGTGCGGCAGTGGAAAAGCTTTTTCTTGCACTTTTGCCCTTTTTGGTGGCAAGTGTGAGTATCCTTGATATCCTTGGTTGCTTGGCTCAATTCTTGGTGGGTTGGCAAAGCGTCGTCTCTCCAAAGTGATATTTTACATATTTTCTTTCTTTTTTTTTTTTTGCCAACAGTCTTTTATTATATTTTGCGTGTGTTTTTTTTTTATCTTTTCCAACTTTTTCTTTTGGTCTTTGCCTTTTTCGACATTTTTTGGTTGCTTGAATTTTATTACTTTACGCTTAAGTGTGTGTTTTTTCTTAGAGTCGAGCCACAGAAAGGGTGAACAATTGAAAAGAGAGAGAGAGAGAGAGAGAGAGAGAGAGAGAGAAAGGGAGAGACAGAGGGATAGAGATTGGAACTAAAAGGACAATGTGCGAAATGGGTAAGGAAGATTTTGCCTTCTGCTCTTGTTGCCGACTTTCAAATGCAGTTTTTGTGGTGCCTTAAATGGAAAAGCTTGAGACGATTCCTTGACTCCCTCTTCCTCTCTCACTTTCTCTCTCTCTCTCTTTCCCTAATCGCAGCTAAAGCAAAATATCGATTGTGAAAATTTCAAAGAACTTTAATGCAACAAATAGGGCGAAAAATATGTAAATGAAATGAACATGAAATGAATACAGGATGTTTTTTTATGTTTATCACAAGCTCTGCTTAGTTTTACCAGCTGCCGCCGCCGCTACCGCCACCGCCCTGTGCTGAGGCCCAGCTATCGGTAGGTGGACCAGCCGCTGACCAGCCGCCGCTGGAGGACCCGCCTGAAGACCAGCCACCGGTTGAAGAACCGGCCGATGGCCAGCCGCCACTAGAGGAACCGCTTGAAGACCAGCCACCGCTTAAGGGGCCGCCTGAAGACCAACCACCGCCAGAAGAACTACCACCACTACCAGCTGACCAGCCGGATGCATCACCAGCACCTGAGGCCCTCTCCGAGATGATTTTGAAGATTTTCACAGCTGTTGTGGCATCGCTACCACCCGAAGACCAGCCAGCAGAGCCACCGCCGCCGCCGCCACCACCGCCTGACGACCATCCACCACTTCCATAGCCACCATCAGAAGGCTGCTGTAAGATAATCTTGATGATCTTAATCTCTTGGGCTTGAGAACCGCCATGACCGCCGCTCGATCCACCATCGCCATAGCCACCACCGCCGCCAGCTGACCAGCCGACTCCACCGCCGCCGCCGCCGCCGCCACCGCCATAGCCGCCAACGCCGCCACCACCATAGCTGCCACCGCCGGCAGCTGACCAACCGACATCACCGCCGCTTCCGCCGCCATGGCCGCCACCAACACCGCCGTCGCCATAGCCGCCACCACCCCCAGCTGACCAACCTCCTCCGCCGCCCCCTCCACCTTGAGCAGGCGCTGATTCATGTATCACTTTGATGATTTTGATGTCCTGGCCACCGCTAGAGTCACCATGGCCATGTCCACCACCGCCGCCAGTATTTCCCGCATTGACCACTGCGCCCAGCGCCAGCAAGCAGATGAAGACTTTCATGTTAATCGTTGATGTTGATCCGGTTGTAAAGAGTTGTAGAGGTGAACTGATGCCATTTCCAGCTGAATCGACAGCTTTTATAGAGCGTTCGACTATGCGTGCCTCCACTGGCCTTGATGGAACACCTCCATTCCTTCAACAGCACGAAGAAAAGCGCCCCCTCCCCCACAATCGCCAGCTGCTGTCGCCGGAAGCAAACGCTCCAAGTGCAACCACAAGCAACAACAACAACAGCAGGCGTCAACGGTATCCATAACTACCATAACTACCCACTGTGTGTGCCAACTGGGCGCTCAAGTGGCCACCGAGCAAAAGCGAAAGGGTCGACCTCGGAAAGAGAGATGATGCTCTTGATGATGATGTTCATCGAGTCTCATTCATAGAAGCACTCGCAACTCCTTACGTGGTACTTGCTGCCCGCTAAAGAGTCAATTGTTGCTACAATTTGCACGAAATGTTACGATTACCCAGACATGAGGATGAGTAAGAGGATTGCTTGATTATGTCATGGAGTCGTAGACATTAGGAGAGCAGATGGGGATGACTTTAACAGAAATGATGGAACAGCTTTTGGCAAGCACTAATCCTTACCTAATCCTTACCGTTTTGTTTATATTATTCTTCTTAGATAATTTATTTATGTGTTATTTCTAATCTTTTTAATGTATTTGTAAAGTAACATTAAAATAAAGGTGAATTGGCTTTAATTAATGATAGACTTGGCAATCATTTAATACGATTTTTGTATTTTACAATTAATTCAATACAAATAATCATGAAAATACGCAAGCAAATTTTAGTAATAGTTCCATATTTTTATTTCCTAATTTTCAAGAGATAGTTTTTGTATTAAATAAATCAAATAAATATACATTTCTTTACATACAATAATGCCAATATAAAATTTAAATTATACGGAAATTGTATTCGCATCAGTGCATGTCTTTCCTTTTTTTTTTTGAGTGTATATCTTTAAACAAATTTGTTGTATATGTTGTAAGCAAACCCACTTTCTTGTAGTTAGCGGCGATTATATAATATACAAAAACAATCACTTTCGGCACATGGACGGCACTTGAATGAAGTTGGAGCTGTCTCCGATTCGACTGCAACTGTCGAGTTGGGCTCATTGAGGAACTCGTTCAATCGTCGGCCAGATGATTGATGAGTGTTTGCTCAGCTCAGCAGCGGGCGGTGGAGGGTGGAGGGAGGGAGAGTAAGCACGTCGACGCTTTCGACGCTGGTTTCGGCCCTGACATCGTTAATGCAGTCAACGCAGCTACTGCTGTGAGTTACGCAGCAGTCAGCTTTGTGCTGAGGACTGTCTGACTGTCCTTGCAATATTAAGCATACGCAACGGACAACCGATTGAGGAATATATATGTAAATGGCCTGAATGAATATCATCGATCATGCGTTCCCATTCACAGCTTGGAAAGTTCTCATTATGATGATCAGTGAGGCGAAAAATCTTAAAACTGAATCAAATAATCAATTTGTTTTGCCAATAAAATTGACTAAATATGGCAACAACAGCAGCGCTTAACAAAAGCAATAACCCCATCTGAATGATAAATCGATTTAATTTATTTTGATTTTTTTTTCTCTTTTGATTTTGTTTTATTAAGTTTTGCTTGCCTTTTTTGCATTTTCATTCAGCCAAATAAATTCAATTAAAGTAAATTTCAAAAGACACGCATAATAACCGAGAAATACTATAAGGAAAAAAACTAATCGTGGGAATTTGTTCGCTTTTGGTGTTTGCCAGGCACGACAAATATGTGTGCCACTTCCCCCACCCTTGCTCGCTTCGTTTTTTCTTTATGCTGGGAGGCAACGCGGCTCACAAATGGAGAATGTGCTGCAAAAATTTCAGCAAAAATCGGAGCAGCAACGCGTGCAACATATTTTCGCTGTCCGATTTTTTGTTGTGTTGTGTGTTGGTTTTTTTGGTTTTCATATTAATTTTTTGGTTTTCGTACTTTATGCAACATGTTGCCAACACGCGTCGCTAAAAAGTCGCCGCTGTCTGTTTTGTGGCTGTTTATTAAATTTGGCCACGCTGACATTTTGACGACGTTCAAATATTTTGTGTGTTTCTGTTATTGCTGTTTGGTTCAACAACAGCGAACCAAATGAAGTTGCAATTGCTGCAAAATGTTGCTGGGCTCGGCGGCAATCGGAGTCAACCTGTGGCAACCTGCCAGCAAAGCGGCTCCCAGCTTCCCATATGACTCAAGGCTTATATGACAGCCAACAAGTCTGTCTATTCTCAAGTTGGGCTGCTATTTTGTGGTTATTTTATAGCCAAACAATTTCGACAGTCGTCGCTTTTCGCGCTGATCATTTGCGGTGATTTTTGAAGTGATTGTTGAACTTACTGTTGTTGCAACTCCCCATACCCTGCAACAGATATATATAAACATTTTTAAGTTAAGTTTCTCAATACCAAATAACTATATCAGAACTATAAATTGGTAAGATATCATCTTCATTTTTATGGATTAGATTAATTATTATAAGCCAAAACTGTTTTGTTTTTTAAATAATGGTAAAGAGCATCTGAAAGTCGATTATTGTCAGCAATCGTTGCAATAACCATAACTCTGCACCTTTGCTTCACATGTGAGGCAGCTTTTCAAAACGTTTCACTTGACTGTCTGTCTGTCTGTCTGCCGTCCGTCTGCCTGTCTGTCTGTTTGGCTTATTGTCCTCTATCCGATTTCTGGGCGCTGGGATCGTGACACGAAGCTGTTGCAACTATTTGCTGCCAACGATTCACTTGCCGCGATAACTTGGCCCTAAATATGCGCGAATAGCAGTCAAGAAACTCGAACTGAAATACATTTACACATAGATACATATGTTATGCATATGAACTCAACTGTTAGTTAGTTAAATAGGGTTCAAACTTGGATCAGTTGACATTTAAAATCAACACTTAAAAGTTGACCTATCAAAGGCACCAAAAACAGTGTGATTTCTTGAGAATGTATAACCAGATGTTACCCAGTCCTAAGTTTTAGATAAGAATTGTACATTTCTAAATTATCATGTGCATTAATTAATAAGAATACTATGCAAATTAATAATGTTATATGCAATTTTAGTAATTGTATTAAGAATCGAATACAATTTTCAATCACAAACAATCTATTATTTTATTCCGACTAAGTTAGTTTTTAACCCAGAACTTTTTCTGGTAGTACAAATATTTAGTTAATCGTTTAGCAAATATGCAAAAAATAAGTCAAATAATTTATAGTTTACAGGGTAACAGTAACAACTATTAACATATGTAAGTCAAGCGACAAACGGTAAACTCATTACGCAGTTGCTTGCGTTGCAAGTTGATTAGCATAGGAATCGAATTACTTTATAGTACTATCGCTGCTTGTGGCAGTTGAAGTTGCAGTTGCTGTTGCTGTTGCTATTGTTGTTGGTTTTTGTGTTGTTGGTTTCTGTGTGTTACATGTACATGTGGCTGTTTGACCAACTCGATTGGCGTGCATTTGCCGATCGCCAACTTGCGTTCAGGTAATGGCAACATGTTGCACGATTGCTTAAACCGGCTGCCCAATTTCGTTCCCCATAAACCTCCCTCAGCTGATTTTGATTTGCATGTCATGTGCAAAATTATTTGCTTATTGTTGAACATTTGCTTTTGGCTTTGTAATTGTCAAACACAATGCGATTAACCCATTAAGATATTGACTAGTTTTAATTCAATTTATTTGTATTAATAAATCTTGAAGTTAACTTTAGACTTATGGATGTTGATAAACCTAAAATATAACGAGTTTCTTTATGGGAATGTATTTAGAACGTCGAGCAGAGATTAAATGGCAATAAGCCAGTTTATTAAAGACCAATTATTAAAATGAAACCCGCTTTAAATCTACAGTTGGTGCGACACTTCAAGTTTCGTGCTCATTTGTGAACTATTTTGTAATTGCAATGGGTTAATACTGGCTCTACCACACATAAGTAGTTGTTATTGTTGTTATAATTGTAATTGTAAATTGTCACATGTCTGTGTTGACTGCATTTTTTAGCCGTCGATTGTCGATTGCCGATTGGCGTTTCGATTCAATTCGATTCGATTTGATTTAATTCACGTGTGCAGTGCTCGTAACTCGCTTGGCTTAATAAATGTTTGAGCACACGCGGCGTATGTGCAATATATATAATACAGCAAATGTATGTTTGTATATATAACAAATTGTAATACTTGGCGGCCTCTCGTTGCATTCTTTGGGACCGTGTCACATTCGCTTTTCGTCTCAATTGTGCAGACAAATTGCGCTGCTTTGACAGTTGGAATTTGACTTTTTGATTGACAACTGCGCTGCGCCGATCAACTCTTTGACCAACTTCTTCTGTGCCCAATGGCACAATTCTAAAGTTCAGTTTATTAAGCGTCGAATGCAAAATTTATATTTGTTGCTGTTGCTTTATTGTGGCAACTTCGACAACATATTCAATTATGCCGAAACCAGAGGAGCGGACTAGTGCGATAGAGAAACCGCTGGGCACCTACGCTAAAGCTAAATCGACTGCAAAACTATTGCCAAAATTGCTTAGCAATAAACAGCGACAAATATCAGAGTGCGACGCCCCCTTCTCAGCAATACGTCAATGCCAAAGCGAAAAAAAAAACAAAGCAGAAATTGGCAAAGTGAGCGACGTGCAACAGCAGCAACAGCAGCAGCGGCAACAATGGGGTATATGAGCAATGCACGTATGTTGTAAAACGGGGCATGTCGATTATTTGTTTATATACATATGTACATAAGATATCTAACTGAATGCCTGTGTGAGTTGTAGATTGCCAAAAACGATGGATACCAAATGAAATTGCCCCAAAAGTAGCTTTAAGTGAAAATCAATAGCAGCAGCAGCAGCGTGCGGGAGGTGGTAGTTGGGGAGAGATGCAAAAAGAGAGCGCTTTGATTGCAAATCCTCAGCTGTTTCTTCAGGCGATCTTCTCCGCATCAGCTCAGCTCCCTGACTGTGGAGCTCTGTAGCCAGCTGACGCTACAGGTTTTGCAAATCTGGCACATTAATTTCAAAGACAAATGAAACGAAAATAATACAATCAGCAACAACTTTGTGCGACAAGTCGACGCTAAATACGCTTGCTGAGTATGCTTACAGAGGATTCGGATAAATTAATGTATGTTGCACTATATATTTATATTAAGGTTAGGTGTAACTTTACTATATTTCACTTAAATCCAAAAGAAATCCATCAATTTTAAAGAGCAAAGTTATGGTATAAAAATAATTTAAATAGCTAGTTTTCTTTTTGACAAATCAGAGCAAAGTTGTCAAACTAATATTCATAATAAAAACCAAAGAATCCCAGATAAATTCAATGATGAATTCATAGTACTCTTAGTGAGTGTATTTTGAACAACAGTTAAACCAACGGATCAACTCGGACCACCTTGTGCGACCTTCTTTTCTGATGCCGCCCCGTCAAGCAAAGCAAACCAAAAAGCGGCAACAATTACCAGCAACAACGGCAACAACAAAAATAATTATGCCAAACGCCAATAGCTTTAAGACCCTCTCCAAGTTGACCAAACTACTCAAAAGCTCAAATACTCGATACTCGGATTTCAAAGCCCAACCAACGATCGGCAGCACCATTTGAAAGTTGTGCGAAACAAGCGTCTAAAAGTCCACTGATGCAGAGAGGCAGTTGGGGCAGGAGGGTGGGGCAAGAGGACAGGTGGGCAGCTGCAACTATACCTTTCCTTTTTTTTGTTTGCTGCTGCTGCTGTTGTTGTTTGATTTTATTTCTTAGTTTTGTATTCTGTGTTGTGTGTGTCACTTGCTGCGAAAGTCCGACAAGTTGAAAGTTGAACAGTAAATTAAATGAACGGGTCGCAGTATTTTACACTGTAAATGCCCCAAAGGCAGTGGCAGATCATCATTAGCAATGCCCGAATCCCTAGGAGGTCTTAACCACGTTAACAATTATCTTGCAAGAAGTGAATGGCTTCACACGCCAGAGGAAGAAACAAACAGATGCTAAAGAACAGAGTTTAAAATCCAGAAAATAATGTAAAAGTTACAAACTGTTAGAAATGCTAAACATAATGATGATATTTCCTGGGCGAAGGAACGTTAAGATTATGATTATCTTTTAACTAGAATAATGGTTGAGTAAACAGGCAAATTTTTAACGTTGTCAAATAAATTAACAATATTGCATTAAGAATTTGTGTTGGGGAATTAATTTGTAGTCATTTGTTTTGTGCAGACTCAAAAATGTTGAACATTAAAATAAAATAATATTTTCAACGACATTTTAATGAATAGCAAATTAAATAAGAACAAAATCAATATTTATTTAATAATAATAATAATAAGGATAATTAAATATTCTAATTGTCTACCTGACTTGAGAACTTTTATTATTATTTTTTTCTTGGTCATTAGAGTCGAAGTTGTTATATTGGAATCCATTATGACCTTCATTCGATTCGATATATTTTCTCATGCCTGAGAAATCTACTTGCTGCACACAAAGCCTTATCCAAGGAGCATCAACTGCATCAACTGGCCAGAAAGAAAAACAATAGCAACAATAACAACATCAGTTTGGAAAGATACTCGGCATAGATAATTTGCCAGCAGTGCCAAATGTAATCCGCCATATAACCGTCTAACGGTCAAAGCAAACATAAATATGCGCACAACACAACACAACAACAACAACAACAACAAAATCAGCAAATGCAACAAACTCAACAACAACAACAAAAAGAGCAGACAATCAAGCACTGACAAATATTTTCCTCTTTTTTCGTTAACTGTTTCCACTATTTTTCATCCAAGTGCAGCAGCCAAACAATGATCAGGGAGGCGCTGGCAAGGGGAAGGGGATGTGCTGGGGTGGGTTGGGGTAATGGGGAACGGTGCCAGGCAAACAAACAACTTCATGGGCGACGTGCAAAAATTCAATTGCTACAAGTCAACGTCGTCGTCGTCGTCGTTGCTGTCGTCATCATCATTCGTTGATGCTGGATTTGTTGTCAGGCCGAAAGTCGACGAGTCGTTGCAAATCTCAATGGTTGCTGCAGCGTGCATATTCAGCTGGCAGCAGTTGCCAACTTCCCAGCTTCAGCGACAGCGTCAAGTTTTATGCATTTGTCAGGCTACACTTCGGGCGCCTTTTGCGTCCCAGTCAAAAATCAACCGTAAAATGTCAGTCAGTCAGTCGCGCAGGCTCAGTGGCAGCAGCTAAACGCACACACACACACACATACACACACACTCCTCCTTCTTCCTCCCAGAAATTTCTCCATGCCCCCAACAAACTGCAAGGCTCACCCCTTTCTGCAGAGTTTTTTGTTTTCCCTGTGCGCTTGCCACACACAAGTTTGAAGTTGATTTTCATTTTTGACAAGAGTTGAAATGTATCTTTCACCAGTTTAGATCGCTCTCTCTCTCTCTGTGTATCTTTTGCTCCTTTTCTCTTTCTGTCTTCTTACCTCTCTTTCTTTTTAATACTACAATAAACTCGACTCGCATTCAGAATACAAACTACTCGCTTCAGCTGCGGTTCATTTGCAAGCTGCAACTGCAACTCAGAGTTTCGGTTAATTTTTTTTTCTCTGGCTGCCTCCAATCGACGCTCCACTTTTTAGAGGCAAACTTTTTTTTATGCTTCAACTAAACAATCAACTTTTCAAACTGTTGTTTTTTTTCCATGCTCTTTTCTTCTATTCGTTTAATGTTTTGTTTTGTGTGCTTTTTTCTTTCTTTTTCGCTCTCTGGCTTTTCTATTTGTTATTGCTGCTGTGTGTGTGTGTGTGTGTGTTGACTGCACTTTTTGACGGCTTTTATTGTTTGCCAATTTCTGGACCCGAGCAGCGAAGCATTCCACCACGCACCGACCGTCAACTGATACTGTTCTCTGTCTCGCTCTCTCTCTCTCTCTCTCTCTTGGTAGAGCTAATACTCTCTCTCCTTTACACATCAGCGCGCTTGCAGAAGCCCAATTCGAACGCCTAACTGGTTAGTCTGCCATCTCCTCCCCTGCCCCCCTCCCACACACCACTCTACACTCTACAACTAACCCCAAGCAGGCAATGCGCATCCATTGTAAATCCGCTAGGCCAAAACGGCGGCGATGAGGAAGCGTTTTGCTTAGCTTGTTGCCGATCACTGGACGTGTGTATGCCTGCCATGTCTGTGGGGTGGTTGGGAGGGGGGTTTGTGGGTTGGTACTGCTGTGGGGAGGGTAAGCCAGCATTCTCCTTTGCTTTTGTTACCAACTAACAACGTTGCTGCAGTTTCTCTTCTATTTATTATTGCCAATGCAATTGACTTATTGTTGTTGCTGTTGCCATTTCATCGATCTGACGAGCAACAACAACAACAACAATAACAAACATCTATTGTAGTTGGCTTTTGGTGTTGCTTTGCTTTTGTTTTGGGATACAGCATTTGACGATGTTGTCGACACAAATTGCAGCTAACCTTCATGCACTGACCCCCTTGTTTAGTCGAGCCCAGTCTCCAGCCGTCCACAGCACTCCTCCCCATACACCCCGCCTATGTCTGTATAATGATAGCTGTATCTGGAGTTTCTGTGAATTGTATGTATTAAATAAGAAAGATGTGTTTGTGTGTGTCTAATGGTATCCATATATGTCACATGAAATGTCAAAGTCAGTTTAAGTAAATTATAAATTGACCTATGGATATTGATGTGCTAATTAATTTTCGAATATATTTATTCGTATTATTCGATTGTTGTACATACATTCAAAGTTTTAACGATTTTGATAATATTACTTCGCTTTTAGATACCATGCCATTCTCAGTATTTCGACAAGCTTTAATAGTCTCAGGAATCGATGAGATCATTCAGATTAATAGACAACAAATGATTAACTCTTAATCTTTTTTTTAAACATTTGGTTGCCTCTTATCACAGTTTATCAGCAGTTTTAATTAGCTAGTTTTATTTCTTGGCAATTAACAATTTCAAACACAATAAACTGTCAAAACATATGCAAAACTTATTTAAATCGATAATGTGAACGCTTGAGATATATTTGAACCATTAAAAATATATATTTTTATATCTGCAATTAAAGCCAAAGAGGTATATTGGCACTACAAAAATGCTTATCAACAAATATATATTTTTTTCGAACTAAATTAAATTATTAATTGACATAATAATCTGGCTGTCTGTCTGCACAGTTAGAGATATATAGTCAGGGTATTTTTTAGCTGAGCACTTTCTACTCAAGAACTTCTACTTGTTTCAATTTATCGATGTTTTTCGGTCGCTTTGTAGTTGTTCATTAATTAACAAGTGACCAAATATGCAAATTTTGCATATGCCAAATGGGATTTGGTGTTCGAGCAAAAACTTTGAATATGTTTAAGCGGATTCTCATGGAAGGCGGGTGATGGGGACACGAGCAAGAGTTGGCGCATTAGGAACAAGCCGAAGCAGAGGCAATCAGAAGTTGTAGAAAATATAAAATTATAACGCGTAGCTGTTTGTTTGTCTTTTTGTCTGTCGGTTGGTTTGTCAGATTGTCGTTCGGTTCATAAGCAAAACTGGCACAGCAGCGCTCAAAACAAAAAAAAGCAACAGAAACTGATGCGAGAAGAAGAAGCAGAAATAAAAACTATTTACAGTTAGTTGATTGTACCCATTTCATTTGTGAGCTTTTGGATTGTTTTCCCCCACGAAGAAGAAGTCCACAACGGACACAGACAAAAGAAGCCAACGAACGCACTACTGCTATGTCCAAAAACAACAGCAACCAAAAAAAAAAAATGAAAGACAAAATAACCAAAAAAAAGAAGATATATATAAAAATTTATATTACTTGAATCTTCTGCGGAATGTGGAGGGAAGTGTGCGGGTGGGCAGTGCTTAAAGAGTTACGCCGACAAGAATGGAGAGCTGCGCTGATGAAACCGAATTATGAACCAATTTACAAATTACCAGCGCACGCGGACAGCCCAAGAACCAGAATCAGAACCACAACCAGAACGCTGGGAAGCCACTCAGTCTGGCAGTCCGTCTGTTCATCTGTCCGCCTGTCCGTCTGTCCATCTGTCCGTCTGTCTCGCAGTCTGGAGTCTGGGTGTAGCGACCCGATCCCCACAGCAACAATCTGAACAGCGTTTTTAGTTTACGCCCCGTTCTAGGCAGCTTGAAGCCATTGACCAAATAACGAACCTCGAACCCGTTGCCGGATCCATTTGCACTTGCCGCGTTTATTGAGCCTACGTTTTTTTTTTTATTACTATTACGTTTTATTCTAGCTATTCGTCATGTTCTTGGCTCAATGGGCTTCGATCAATTGTGTATGGCTTAAAGGAAAATACGTTTAGACCGCTTTAGCCAACTATTCGATTACTCTTTTCCTAATCAATTAGCTTAAGTTACAGTTTTCCTTAAATTTTATATTGATTTTTAAGATTGAAGGAAACTATCATTCTCCAAAATGGGTACACACTTGATCCAGTTCATAAATTCATTTCCGATGCAATCGAATTATAACTTGATAGACCTAATTTGGTATTTAGTAATGAATGTTTAATGGACCCCTTGGAGCTAAAACTAGGGTATCTACACGTTGGGCGTTTAAGACAATTTATAAAATATTAATCATACGCTCCGTTATATTTTAGGGGCCACAACAGTTCAGCATATTGCTTAACTGCAAGATCGCTAATTTTCTGGATAATCTGCAGTTGCAGCTGCCTCTGTTACAACTAAGGAATTTCTTCAACATTTGAAAGTGCCTCCACTCACTGATCAGCATTGTTGTGCCTCTCCTCATTATTATTTAGTCGATTTGTTATTTTATACTTTTCTTTTGCTCTTTATGCACATTTGCTGCTCATTTCATTTGGCTGTGCCTTTTGCCTCGGCGGCTGTCGTCGTTTACTGCTTTTATTCTTTATTTATATAACAACTCAAAGTATATACATACATACATACATACATATATATAAGCAAATGTATATTCATGTGTAGTTTGCATGAGCATATAGAGATGATACATATATGTGTTTATGTTTGCAACTGTGGCGAGTTCTTGGAAATTGTGCTCTGCCTCTCCATCTCCATCTCCATCTCCATCTGCTTCAGTCGCTTAAGTCTGTGCGTTGTTCACCTCGCGAATTCAATTATAATGCCGCTTCGCAACTGGACTCCAATCTGCCTCTTGTCGGCCGTCGTGTGTTGAACTCGCTTGCGGAATCTACTTGCGAGTTGCGAGTTGTGAGTACGTTCTACACTTGGCTACACAGTTCAAGTGTTATTAATTTGTGAAAGTTCTGCCACGCCTATGGGCGCAACAGGCCCCAACAATTCGATGGCTGCTTTAATACCGATTCCGACATCGACATCAACATCAACACCGGAGCCGGCACCTGCTGTGAAAACTCTTTGCACTCTTCGCTTTGCGATCGTCGACTCGATGTCCGAAAGTCAAATCGTTTTGTTTATTTAGTTGCCCAGCAGCAAGTTGCGTTGTTGCCTCGTATCACCACGCTGCCAGCTTGCAACCTGCCACATTTAAATTTCAAAACGAGCTGAGAGCTGCCAGCGCCAGAATTCAAATTCGATTTTGTCACGCTGATAACTAATTGGCTCCGTCTCACGCTTATATTATCAGTGAGCAGCAGCTTGAGGCGTTGGGCTGTCAATTTGCATTTTTGGGGACCTGCCTCGACTCAGCCGGCTTAGTGTTTAATCATTCAATAAATAAGTGCTGTGTTGTGCAATGTTCAAGCGATTACTCATCGAAATTTCTAAGGAACAAGTACACAGTGCTTATCTCTCTAAGAGTTGATAAGGCTACAGTT
Organism: Drosophila fungiperda; assembly: GCA_035042345.1. Lineage (NCBI taxonomy): Eukaryota > Metazoa > Arthropoda > Insecta > Diptera > Drosophilidae > Drosophila > Drosophila fungiperda. Next base: position 2,725,050 of record JAWNLM010000021.1, read on the forward strand.
TGTGACTCAATATTCAGTTGAATATTCTGCTTCGGTTCACACTTGAGGCTTGAGGCATTTTTGAGGCTTGCTTTTCGAACTGTTGCATTGCATAAGCTTGCAACAAAAGTAACAAACAAACAAAACTTGTTTTGCTGTTTGTTGCCCATTTGTTGTGGCTCATTTAATAATTTTTTCAAAAATTAATTCGCTTAACAAAAACCAAATAGCAAAAGGCCCACCAAAAATTGTAGCGCTGTTGCCGTTGCTATTGCTGCTGCTGCTGCTTTGGTTTTCAGATGCCAAACAAAGATACATAGGCGCAGATACAGATACAGCTAGCGCAGATACACAGATACATAGATACTTGTGCGTGTTTGCATGTCCGTCCCTCCGCCCGCCCGTCCGTCTGTATGTACAGAGCTGTATGAGATTGCTCATTGCGCAGTTAATTTGTTCATGCGCTCAATGCGTCAATACAATTTGACTTTCACTTATTTTATGCGACCCACTGCAGGTCCCCCGATTTAACAGTCTAACGGCCAGAGCCAGCAGAGTTGGAGGACTACCAGCTAAAGATGGAGATGTAGTCGGAGTTGAAGTCGGAGTCGGTGTCGAAGTTGGAGCTCGTAGACGAAGTCGTCAACGTGCCAGCTCATTATGCAATTGAGTCAGCAAATGTTTACAAATCAGTTAGACGGCATCAGCACATTATATGCTAAAAACCCATACAAACACTTACTTTCTATATCACAAAATATATTTAAAGTGCATCCAACCAACTGCATCTTTTTAAAATTTTGAAATTAATTTTATGCAAATTATTTGGAAACATTTGAAGTAACAGATCTTGTGTAAAAAGTATATTCAGTTATTCTCACAAATTATCGCTTTATGAAATCTCTTTATAAGTTAAACTTTTGCCCTTCGCCATAAAAATAAAATGTATTATCTAATTCTAAGATCTTTCAAGTAATAATAAATATAAATTTTAATTTATACATATTCATTTATCTCTTATTTTTAAGGATTATTAAGGGATTGCAAATTACATAAATTAGGGATGTGTATAAAATAATTATTATAAATTCAATTGACATGCATTTAGTTTCCATATGTTACCGTTTCAAAAAACCTTTGGAATGGCTCTCAATGAAGGACTAAGATTCTTGAAGTCTTGCTTTGGGTCCAAGGCACAGACTCTTATTTGATGCAGCTTGTAAATGTCAAAAGTTGCAGTTCTCGTATGCCCTCAGACTGTGTCGAGGCTCCACCCAATTAATTTCAGTGGTTCGATAAGCATTTCAGCTACACGTCGAATGATTCAGAGCTTTTGTTGTTGTTGTTGCCTTCAATATTTAGCCTAAACAGTTTCGGCTTCGGCTTCGACTTTGGCTACAGCGCAACCAGCTACAGATACAGATGCAGACAGCAGTCAGTAGCTGCTTTGAGCACAATCTTTCAGATACGATTTCTTTTAGGTTTCGGTCTCGGGTCGCAGTGGCTGTTGTTGGTGTTGTTGTTATTGTTGTTGCTGTTTGGCGCGCGCAATTGATGTTGTAACATAGCTACCACGAGTGCAACATTGCCCCCCTCTCGGCAGCTGAGTAACCTCCTCCCCTACACTCCTCCAAAAATACACAAAATGTGTGACATAATCTGTGCAGCCTTCGATGGCGACAGCAGCAGCAAGAGTATAGCTCTTATTGTTGTTGCCGTTGTTGTTGTTGCTGTTGTTAGTGTTGGTGTTGGTGCTGTTGGGGCTGCAGCCGCTGTCTCAGTCATTCAATAAGTCAGTCAGAGTCAGCGCCGAACGGTTCATTGAACCGACGCCGACGCTTTGCCTTTATGTACAATAACGAAAAACAACGCATCGAACAACCGCAACAACCACATCAGCATCGGCAACAACAACAACAAGGCAACTTAAATATTTTGCTGCCGAATATGTTACAAATTTTGCACAGCGTTTGTTAGTTTTGCTCCACGACTTGAACTCGGACTCCGATTCCGACTCCGACTCCGAATCCAAAATCGACTCTCTTGTGGCGGTGGCTGTAAAATCGCTTACTGGTTTTTATTTAACCGACAGCGGCAACGGCAGGCGACAACAACACCGACAACAACAATAACAACAACAACAGCTGCAAATTTGTTGCCCTCGTGTTGCTCATTTGGCAGCTTCGCACCTTTGCAAGACGGCAACGCGCTGCCCATTGTCAAATTGGGGACAACTTCAATATGACTCGAAAGACATTTAAAAAAAAAAAACTGCACTATTTTTTGAGAAATTCGAATGAGTAATAGCTTGAATAATTCAGAGGTATTTGTGAATTCAGATTAATGCGATATTATAATCGGTTGAAAGGAGCTTAAGATAATAGATATAATAATTGGAGTATTATATAAATGCTTCATATTTAATTCCAAAATCAATCTGAACTAATTTTTATGGTTTTATAACATATATAAAATATAATAAAATAAATGCTTTATTTAATAGTTTTACAGATATTCAAGAGTTTTTATTTTCATAGATCATAGATTTCATTGAAATAAATTTATTTTGTAGTTCACAGGTATTTTTGAATCTGAATCTGTTTATAGTTTTTTGTTTTGGTTTTGTCGATAGTTAATGAGTATAAAATATACAAAATAATAATTGAATAGATCGTACAAGTCTAAGGGTACAACGAGACCTCATGTTTGCTTTTTATCTATTTTCAAGTATACAGAAAAATCAAGAATTTGCAGGCCAATGAAAAAACATTGAGACGTCAGTTGATCAACGCCTTAAATCGTATTGACTCTTGAGTGTTGTCTCAATAATTATTTTACTATAAAACCAATGTCAGGCCAATGGGTCCGTTCATTTGCACACACAAACAAAACAAACAAATAGAGAACTCAAACCACAACAACAACAAAACGACATCAACATTGAAATGCAGCAATCATAATTATAAATGCTGCCTCGAGTTAGTTTCAAGCAGTTTCAAGTTGGTCGCTTTTCACACTTTTGTTTATGGAAAACCTAATGCAAGACGCTCGCATTTAAGCTGCATTGACGCTCGCTTTTGTAATTGTAGATTGAAAAACATTTCAAAATAATTGTTGAGAAATTCGTCTGGTCAGCAGCAGCAGCAGAGAGTGTGGAAACACACATAGAGCAATTACCAGCAGTTCGGGACGAGTTGGATCGACTCGAAAGCAGCAGCAGCAGAAGCAGCAGCTGATACCTCTCACCTCTGTGCCCCTGACAACCAGCCAGTCGGGCAGGCAACCAGCCAATTGTTAGGTCTCTCTCCCTTCTGTGCTCGCTGAGTTGTTGGCCCGCTTGCCGCTTAATGACCCTATTTTAATTTCAAGCGTCGCTTGTCCATCGCACTTTGCGGAATTTACATTATACGCACACATTTATACATATTTGTGAGTTGTTTGGCTTTTGAAAAGCCGCCGACAAGCGACGTTGACTTTTGGACGCTAATATGACGACGATCTTGGCCTTTAGGGTGCCGCAGCAAACAGCAACGGCAACGGCAACAACTACTCAAGCACTGGAAGAGTCTGAAACTTAAGACAATGGAAATTCATTTGTTGTTGTGGCTGCTGGCAAGGTTGTTGCGTTGTTTCGTTTCTCTTACGCTGAGAAATTAGCTGCTTCAGTTATTATTATTATTATTGTTTTTATTGTTGTTGCTGTTGTTGGCTGTTTGCTGTTTGCTGCTTGCTGTTGCTGCTGGACAGGCGTATCTATATGCGATCGTCACTCGCACTGGCACTGGCACTTCATGTTTAGCTTTCAGCTTTTTTTTTGCATCCGCTTCCGCAGCTCTTCTTCTCAGCAGCAGCAATTATTGTATTAGCAACAAAAATGTTGCTACAAAGGTTTTCGACTTGCTGTTGTTGTCGTTGCTGCTACTGCTACTGTTGTTGTTGTTATTGTTGTTGGGGCTGGGGCGTTTTCTTCAGTTTGACCTTAAAACTTAAAGTTGAAAAATATTTAATCTATTGTGAAAATCGCTGGAGCGTCGTCAACATTGACTTTGTTACAACTTGTTGGTGATGGTGTTCTTGCTGTTTCCAGCCGCTGATAATGACGACGACAACAACTATATTTCGACTTTGTTTTCAGGCATTTGGGAATAAAACATTTTATTAAAGTGGCCTAGGGAAAATCCGAAATTTCGAGCAACCATCTATTTGCTTGTGATTCAATGACACAAGTTTAAAAAAAGGCACTTTCATCATGCGATTGTGCTCGAATATGTATGTAATAAATATGTATTTGAAGCGAGAGCTTATCACTTTCAAATGTAGATATTAAAACTAGCTTTCAACTAAAAGCAAAGGAGCTTTAGTAATAAATAATATATATTTATTACCTTATGCCAAATTGACAACAGTAATTATTAATTTGAACACAATTTTGAGCTTGTGACGTTTAAGCTAAGTGAATAATTTAAAGCTGTTCTGCATTGCTGAGCTCTGCTCTCGATGCTACTAGTAATCGAGGCGAGGAGTGAAGAGTGGAAAAACACGAATGATAAATGCGCATTTGTCGTCATTCAGTCAGACGGTGTGCGTTTTATTCCGACTCATAAGCATTCCGATTTCGAACTTGCACATAAATCACAATCATGCATACCAAAACTGGCCAGCAAATATATCGCAAAATGAACAAAAAATTAAAAAAAAAAAAAGCTAAAACAATATATACATATAAAAGCACAAAAATAATAACAATAAAACACAATGCTAAATGTGAAGATGGCAATGTTTTGTGTGTGCTTCGTATTTTTGTTGATTACTCATACGCATAAATATTTGTTGCATCGGGCGATAATCAGACCATCCGAAGAGACAAAGGCACAGCTGAGGCTGCAACTGCGATTTGTGAGCTTTAAGAATGCCAGTCTGCCTGCTCCCCCAGCTCCCCTGCTCATCATCTTCTCACTCTGGTCACAACTACGGCGCATGCATGCTGGAACGTGTATGATCAGCGAGCTCAGTGCTTTTTCATCATCGTCATTCGAACATTTGACGGCAATTCGAGCAAGAGGAGCGGCAGGTGGGGCAGGCGGTGAGTGGGTGGTTGGTGGCTAGTTGTGTTCTGTTGTGCACTACGCTTAGCATTTGTGCAATTTTAATAAATATTTACATTTGTTTTCAAACCAATTTGCGCAATTTGTGCAACTGCTTTGCGGTGTCAGAGGCGGATTGGAGGCGGCATCAGTCAACAAAACTGTGCGAAAAATTCAACAACAATTAACATGGGTTAATCGATAACTACTATAAAATTATATTTTTAAATATTTACTTAGAAAATATAAGTAGAATACTTATAATATGTATAAATTAAAAAGGATAATTAAATAAATGTTATTTAAAAATATATATTTTTATTTTTTTTTACAAGTGTAGTGCTTTTTGTATAAGTGTAAAATTTGTGTTGTGGTTATTTGTAAGGCAAATCTTCAATATTACTATTTATTGGATTATTACTTAGCTAACACAAGTTATTAAAATATTTGTACATAAACCTTGGATTATTATATTGAAAACTGTTTAGTTACCCCTCGCATGCATGATTCTATTTGTTTTTGTCATCGCTTTGAATTGGCGCGCGCTGCTCATTTGGCTTGCAATTTATGCCATAAGCGATGGTGACGAGTATGGCGAGGGGAGCGGAACTCGCTTTGCGGGCGGATTCATTGCAAAATTGCTCGTCTATTAAAAGTTGTTGGCTGCTGAGATGCTGTCAATGCTAAATGCAGCTACTTAAGGCCAAAGACGACCTCGGCCCCTGCACACGTGGCAGCTGTCTGTGACTCAAATGCTGTGCCCTTCTCACTGCCAGTGCCCCCTCCCCCGCTGAAGCACTGCTCATGTGACAAGCAGATGTGCTGATTAACAGATAAGTTTCAATTCGCACCCGAGAACTACACAACTGTAACGCAGCTTCAAACTGCAGATCCAGCTCCAGGTCCAATTCCCTTTTCATTTCCATTGATAGCTTGTGGGGTGGAATGGATAGTCGGACGCATCTATATTTATCAATGCCTGGCTATGGCATACCAAAATTGGAGCAATAAAAGCAAAGCGACTGCCAGCCCACAGATGCCAGCCAAGCAGGGACCCAAAAATAGTCAAGAATGCGACTAAATTTAGGCGAGAGAAAAACCAATGCACTAAAGAACTGTTCAAGTTTACAATGTTTCCAAAACTTAACAGACTCGGTCATGGGATGAGGGAGGGGAGGAAGAGGAGGGCTAGGCAGCGAAACACGCACTTACATATGTTCCAGACAAATGGGAGCTGCCAGCACGAGAGAAAGAGAGAGAGAGAGAGATAGATGTAAAGGAGGAAAGAGCAGGGCGCAGGGTGAATGTTAGGGCAAAGGCGAGGCAACGTTGGGGAAACTTCTCGACTTCTCGAGTGCGTATTAATAAAAGAAAGTGCAATGAATTCCCAAATATGTTAAATTGTCTACCAAACAAAGAAACGAATCGAAACGGGACGGGACGGGACGGGACGGTACGGGAAGAGACAAGATGGAATGGGACGATATGAGACGACGGCCCCAAACATGTGTGCAACAGATATGCCAATGGAAACGGAATCGGGCCGACACAGAAATCTTTTTTTTTTCCGTGTTGGTGGGTTAGAGGGGGAATCACTTTGCCCGCTGCTGTTGGGGGTGCTGCAGCCACTCCGGTCTGGGCCGGTCGCGCATTCAACAATGCCCGTAATTAAAATTGAAGTGGAGGCACTAAATTTAACAGCCCTCAATGAGTCGAGACGAAGACGCAGCCGAAGACGACGGCTGAACCAGAGACTGAGCAACTGAGAGGCTGTGTTGCTGTTATTATTGATATAATAGTTGTTGTTGCCGCAGACGCCAATGTTTGCCACAAGTCGCACGAGTCTATTTGCCATAGCTATGGAGAAAGAAGAGGGTGCACATCCAACGAGGGTGCACTGTACAATGTACACAAATAGAGCGCAGGCGAGAGAGAAATGTAATAATATACTTTTCCTACATGGAGACCATTTAAAATGCTGCAACTGCAACAACTGCAACAACAGCAACAACTGCAACAACGTTGTGCAGCTTGCAGATGGCATAAGTCAAGAAAGTCGCAGCTGAATCTCAACTAGGGTCTGCAGGCTATATGATAAATAGATAAACATTAACAACGACTTATAAAAGACAACTAAATTTATCAAAAAGTTCTCTCAAACTTCTCTCTAAAGCAAATATTGACTGAAGTTTTATTATAGTTATTAGTCAGTATTATTAATTAAATCACCATTCTGAATTAAATAATAGATATATATATATATATATACATATATATGTATATAAAATGATCATTTAGCTCAAACTTGAATAAGATAACACATTGTAAGCAATACAATATTGAAAATATAAACTATTATGTAATGAATAGGAATATAAACTTTATCTAAATTCAGAATCACTTCTAATTTAAACAAACATTAATTATTTAAGTTTATATTTATTTGTTAAGAGATACCTATAAATTCCATTGCAAATGCAAATTACAGATATTTCTATAACACATAGGATTATTCTAAATTTTTAACTGATTATCTTTGACAAATTGTTTTCTTAAAAATTTTAACATTTTTAATTTACATGTTTGATTCGTTGGCCACTTTTCACAGTGAGCTTGAGAACTTTATAAGCATTCTAAATTCATCAGGCGTTTCAAGGTCATTCATCGGTTGTCGGGTGCATTAATGCTTCTAAGTAAGTTTTATTACATGAATGCTTATCTCAAACTCACATCCCCATCCAGATTCACATTCACGCCTACGAGAATGAGTATAAGTTGAAGTTGAAGTACAATCTATGTGTGTAGATGGCATATTCGTAAATAGTTCATTGCTCCGTTTAGAGCGCGTCTTGAGAGGGATGAGGCACTGCCAGCTGAGAGGGAGCGATAGCGAGACGGCTGCGAGACAGACAAATTCTCACTCACACACACACTCACTCACACACTCGCCTCGATGACTGCAGTTCATAAATCTTGGCCCTTTGTACTTGGCTGCTCGACATCGAGTTTGTTTGAGTTGTTGTTGCCCTTTTTTTTTGTTTTTGTTTTGTATTGGTGTTGCTGTTGTTGTTCATTGTTTCACGTGACGCGCAAGTAACAAACTTTTATCTACAATTTTATTATAACTATTTTAATATAAAACTAATGAATGCGTCGCGGCCACGCCGACTGTGACTGGACACCGCCTCCCGCCTCCCAGCCTTATGCTCTTTTCGAGCCACTTGCTATGCGAAGCGACTTTGCGCCCCCAAGAAACTTACACACACAAAAGCTGTTGACGACCCTCTCAAAATTACAGACCATTGCTAATTTATGCGCCTTTTATATGATTTTCAACTCTGGTCTAGTCTTCCTTGGCCATCTTCCATATTTCGGCCTAGTCGCATGTCCGTCCTTCGCCTATGCGCTGCACTTACAACAGCTCTCTTCAATTTGGTGGCATGTGAACTGTATTAGGTCTCATGTGCACCGGCAGAAAGTGGGCGTGACAGATCGCATAATGTGTGTGTAAATTGCTGATAGTCATGAACGAAACTAAATTGCAAGTAGGCTTGTTTGTTCTTATTTATGCAGCAAATTGCAATATCAAATTATGCAATTGCGAACCTATTTAAAATATTCAATTTTGGTACATCGGCTTTTATCAAAGAAACTGACTGCCTTAGAAATATATAATAAATAAAAACATACAAATTTTTACTTACTTACTATCTACTTAAAATTCTATATAAATTCAAACTAAATATTTATTAATTATAAAACTTCAATTTTACCATTCCTCGCTAGTTGGCTAAGAGCATTCGCTGGTCAGCACCACCAAGAAGACGTTATCTTGTAAATATTCTTGTTTGCATTACAAAATACAATAAAAACGTGCAAAATGTTATTAAGACAATTTTTAGTGCTGCTTCGCTAGGCTATGGGATTGAAATTGTGAATTTATGTTGGGGTGGGTGAACACCTTGGCAAAATATTTAAATTGTGTGCTGTGAGAAAGCAAAGAGCAGAGACAGAGCGAGAGAGTGAGAGATAGAGAGAGAGAGAGAGTTGATGTCAGAGAATTGAGGGGTATTCCCCGCAGCTGTTGTCGCTGCCAGTTTGTGTTCATTCGCTTAAAAATTACCCAGACAACGTCAAATCTTGTGCTTGACTTTCAGGCTGTCAGTTGTTAACCTGGCTAACAGAGAGAGAGAGAGAGAGAGCCCCTCACACTCCTGCGACGGTTTCTTTTCTTGCTCCAGTGAATTTTCACTGCTGCTGGCTGGCTGGCTACGACTTGGACTTGGGCTTGCTTTTCACCTGTCCATCGTGTGGAAATCATGTGAAAACATGTGGCCGCCATTCAGCCAGTCAGGCGGCAGTCAGCTAGTCAGTCAGGCATTCATTTAGCCAAGTTTCAGCAACAGCCACAGCAACAACAACAGCAACAACAATGGCAACAACAAATTAAAGTAATTTCCTACCGCAACGATTTCAACTTTTTTTTTTTGGTTTTTTCTTTAGCATTTCTTCAAGCGCTGCTCGTTGCATCGTTTCATTTTTATTGTTTTCATCGCGTTAATTGCGACTTTTCATGTGCCAAGTGCAATGTACAAACTATCAACCCAAATCTGAATCTAAATCTGAATCCAATTCAAAGCAACAAAATCGCCAATTATCCCAGCCGAAGACAACAGATGTGAGTGGTGCTTTTACCATTTGACAGTCGTTTCGTTTCGTTTTGTTTTGTTTTGTAATTTTTTTCAGCCTTTCCTTTCTGAATTTTCATCGCATTTTTGAGCAATTGTTTTAGTTAGCCTCGCTGCGAATTCATTTAACACGCAAAATGTGGCGGCCCCAAGAAGATTTTGGTGGCGTCATCTTCAACTACGATGTGCTCCACTCTGGAGATATGTGCTTGTTGCAGCTGCGAGCTGCGGGTTTGAGCAAATGGTGTCAGTCTCACGAATCGTTGGCAGTTAATAAAGCGGCGCAAGGCGACAAAGTGGCAGCGAGATGGAGATGGAGGCGCGATGTATCTCATAGATACATTTGCTCATAGGCATCAATAATGCGCTCTAATGGAAATTGTTGACTTTGTCAACGTTTTTTGTTATGCGTCAGCCAATGGCCAACCGTTCGAGTGTTGGGCGGATGGGGCCGTTGGCGGGGTGGGAGGGAGGTGTGGCTATGCTGCCGCTTGACTGACATTTATCGCTGGTTTGGGCTGCTGTGTTGCAACACAGAGTCGGTTGCTGGTGTCAGCGGCGGCGACGGCAGCAGCGTTCAACGTTTTGGAAAATTTAGCACAAGGTTGCAGCAACCAGCAAAATGAGCAATTGTGGCAACAACAACAACAAAAGCGACAAAGCTGCAACGCCAATAGCTAAGTTGTTGCCTTTGTTGTTGCTGTTGCATTCAAATTACTGTTGCTGTTGACGCTGCTGTTGTTCTTGCCGTTGTTTCTGTTGCTGTTGTTGTTGTTGCTGTTGCTGCTGTTGTCATTGCCCAAAATTGTAAATAAATAAATACTTAATTATGTTGTTCGGCCGCACCGCTTTTGGTTATCCAAAGAACTGGCTTAGCAAAGAAAAACAACAACGCAAACAACACTCAGCATATTGCGCATACGCCACGTTGACCAATTCACTATGAGAATCAATCAGCAGTCACAGAAACTGCATAACTTTTTTTTTTGTATTTTGAAGTGTGCAACACAATTTTATTTAATAGACTTCAATCAAATCGATGTTCGATATCTAGTTTCAAAGAGCGGGTATCGCAAATGGCAGCTGTCATCAACATAAAATTAGATCATCTAATCTCCGCCGCTCACGATTATGACTAATAAAAACCAACCACGGAGCTCCATTCCAGGTGCAGCTGCAGATCGACATCATTCGTCAGTCTTAAACTAATCCGTACGATCTGTCTAGATACAGTCAACAAATCAATGCAAAGCACTCTGAAACGCTGACTAAGCAATTTATTAATTAGCCGGCAATCAGATTGCTGCCAGGTGAAATCTGAAGTTTATGCAGGTGAGTGAGTGTTTTCAGAAGTGTGTCAAATATGTCCCAAATTCAGATAATTCGCATCTGATAATATTTTAATCAAGACTTCAAGCAAATCTGGAATTTAGCTTTCTTTCTTTATGTTAAGAAATTATAAGTCTATTCAGCTCAAGTGTTCGTTTAAAATATGCAATAAAAATATTTATTTTATGCAACTCAATATTTTTATAGTTATCTAGAATTGATCTTGTTTCCATTACTATTTAATATTCATATACAAGTGGCACCGCGCAGAGCATATGGCAGTGCAATATCCGAGTGCAACACAATGTGATTGAACAAAGTATAAGAATCAGCTTAGAGTTACCCTTCCGACAATCTTCTCAGCTCAATTTCATGATGTTTCTTTCCCAAGTACCAACTCCTACTGCATACATTATTTATGTATATGCTTTAGTTGTATGCCAAGTAGAGGATAAGTTCTTGCAGGAACTCAATCAGCACTTTCGCAGTTATGAAACGAGACGGCAACAGCAGCAGTTAAACATAAGTAGACAGAGGAGTTGGCACCACACCAACTCCACCCACACATAAGTAAGTAGAACAGATAAGTACTGTCGGAGTAGGTAAAGGGAGGGGCTGTGGGTCGAATGCAGCGCCAGCACCGACGGCATCCGCTGTAAACGCAGAGAACAAACTGCAAAAAAAAACAAAAACAAAATCAAAATGAGACGAAACAAAAAATGCGACGGCGTCGAAGATGAAGCTAAAGCTAAGGCTAAAGCCAACGACCGCAAACTTGCAGCAGCAGTAACAACAACAACAACAGCAACTGCGACGGCGACGTTGACGTCGACGTCGACGTCGACGACGAGAACGATGCGTTCCCCTTTGCTGTCGCGCTCCAAAAATGCAGCAGCCAAACAAACCACTCGACTTGGGTATATGCCACGATGTATCGCAGCTAACCCCGCCCCGCCCCGCCCGTCGACATGTTTTAGCTGCCGTCATCGCTGTAGCCACGAACCGGAAGTAAAACACAAATACGAAAGTTGCTGCGGCTGCTGCTGTTGCTGCTGTCGTTGTTGCTGTTGCTGTTGCGGTTGCCGTTGCCGTTGCTGCATCTGCATCTGCGGCGCTCATAGCAGCAGGGCAACAGCATCAAGTGCAAGTTGATTTGCAAGCATCCCAGTCAGAGCCACAGCCACAGCCACAGTCTCAGTCTCTGCATTCTCGACTGACTGGCTGCACGGTAGGTGGCAGGTTCTTTGGCTGCCGACAGATGTTGCTTGTCGTCATTGTTGCAATCAAAATGGCGTTTACAAACCTCGCTCGCATCTCCCACTGAAGAGAATGCCTCTCTAGCCTCAAATTTGCCCACAGTCCCATTCCCATTCGCTTAAAATAAGCAAAGCTCAGGTCTGGTCTCGACTTTTTCAATAAGTTGTCGCTTGTTACGTTGTCGCACTACAAATTTGCCTGGCCCCAAAAATAAACCCAGACCGGCGTCGCAGTCACAGTCGCAGTAGCCGTTGCCGTTGCCGTTGCCGTCGCCGTCGCAGCAGAGAGCCCAGAACAATTTCCAGATCCAAACAACAACGGGCATTCGGCATTCTCATATATGAGAATTCGCTGTGCGTCCATTTCTGAATGCCTGTTCGAATTTTAAGCTATTTTTATTGAAAATGAGCGATATTCTCAGTTCCCCCAAATGCGACACAAAAGCCGCTGGCTGAGAGCGACTGGAAGTGACAGATAGCAGGAGAGACAGAGAGACACTAAAAGAGAGAAAGTGTGAGAGGGAGTGCGTATTTGTATATATGTGTAGGTGTGCATGTGCATTTCTGTGTGTGTGTGTGTGTGTGTGTGTGTGTGTGTGTGTGTGTGTGTGTGCGTGTGCGTGTGTGTGTGCCATGTAAAACTGTGTTAAGTGCATGCTGTGTGTGGACTGGGCAACGGCTCAGCTCCACTGGGGGTTGCAATTGATGCACAGGCAGCCAGCAATGATGGCTTCATTGTCAGTGCTTTAACTTGCCGCCAACACCACCATCCCCTCTGACCCCAAAAACCACGCACTCAAAAATCTACTGCATCTATATAGAGTTTGACTACAACGAAATTTGATTACTCTTAAAGAGCTCAGAGCATTTTCCAAGAGCTTTGCAGAAATTAGTTAACCCTAAATATGCTTTAATAATAGTAATTTGTATTAGGAACTCAGCATGATTAGCATGTAAAGTGACTAAACAGGATTCGGCTTTAAAACTGCATTGGCTCAACCCAAATAAATGTTCAATGTTCAAACTCTGCTGTTCTGCATGTCAGTCAAGAATTGCTTAGAAAAGGCAAAGTTAGTTCAATTTTAGCAGTCACAGTTCAATTCAGTTGTGGATTACAATATACATAGAATAAATATCGAAGGAAGATAAAGTGGTGCAGTATGTATTTATTTTCTGGGCTTATATAATTGGGCTTATATCAAGGTTCAAAAATGTATAATTTGCAATATGATTTCCTTATAAATTGAATTATTGTTATTTATAGCCTAATGCAAGCTATCAATAATAATATATTTCTAGATTTTTTGATATAGTCTGACCTTATTGTGATCTTAACATGATTTGTTTACAACATATGACTTTTATAAAAAGCAACTAGAATAAATTTAAATCATTTCTATCAGTTTCATCTTAAGCATTTCGTCAATTTCCATACTCACGTAATATGTATATACATAAAGTTGAGTGAATGTAAAGTTTTAATTATTAATTGCAATGCTTTTTATTATAAACCAGGCTTGTCTGACCTTATCAATTATTAATTATTAGGCTAGTTGGCTGATATTAAATAAAATGTGAATATAAACAATTTGTTTGCGTATATAAACAATTATTTGCGTTGTCAACCTGATGACAATTCTATAATATCAATCACATACGAACAGTTTAGAGTACAACAAGCGCAATTTGCGATTCATTCTCGCACAAAGTGCAATCAACACTGTACACTTCCCCCCACCCACTTGCCCACTCTTCTCTCCCCATTCGGTTGCACTCTCCACTGTCGCTCATTGCATATTTTCTGTCTTTGCTTCTCTTGTGTTATTTTTTTTATATGTATATATTTTGTCATATTTTGTAAAAAAAACCAACAAACAGAAACTGCGCTTATTACGCCCCGTTGCCGACGAGTGTCTCGCATCGCGTCGCGGAACCCATTAGAAGCGAGCTTTGAGCATGCGAGAGTGGCACAAGAGAGTAGGGGGAGGAGAAGAACCCTGTACGCCCAGAGCGGGGCGCAAATGGAGAAGCAAGTGGCGGCCGCATCGCTTTCAATGCTGCTCACACGCAGCTGCCAAGTGCCGGCGATGGGCATGGTTATAGTTATGACGATAACCATGGCTATGACTACATATATCTCTTAGCTGCTCCGACTGCATCTCGCCTCATTTCGATTCATTTGCGCTCGTTGTGCTGTCCCAGAGTTCTGAGAGCTTACAAACACTCATGCTGCCCATTCTCACTGCCAGAGCTGTGTGTTCTAAGCGCTGCTTCCCTCGTTCCTGGCTCTTGCACTTTATGCATGTGTGTGTGTGTGTCAGTGTGTGCGTGTGTGTGTGTGTTTTTGTGCTTTCCACGTCTTCTTTAGCTCCACCATTTCCAGTTTTATGCCGCTGCTGCCGTTGCTGTCTGTTCGCTGTCGGTTTTCGCACATTTCGCCCATTGTGTATATTTGGCAAGTTGTGCGCACTCAGACCCCGTCAACGAGTCCGACTCGCTGCTACGTAGTACATACTACATGTATACCCTGCTCACCGGCCCCGAGTCCAAATCCGAGTCCGAGCAGCTGCTGTTGCTGCTGCTGCTGTGGCTGCTGCTGCTGAGTGGAGTGTGCTCTGTCGTTTGCTGTGCGCCTGTTTCGAAACGACTCAAACTGAGAGAGAGATAAAAGCATCTTGTGCTAGATGATGCTTCTGTGTTGATAAGACCCAGGCCCCGCTACATCTCGGTCTCTGTCTCAGTCGTGTGTGTGTGTCAGTGTGTGTGTGTCTATGTGTGTGCAGATATATCTGTGACTTTTTGCGTGAAAATTGAGCACATTTTCTAGATGCAGACACAAGTGTTGCACGACTACAAGTTTATTAAAGCCCACACACACGCGCACACACACACACACATGCACTGAAATAAATGCGTGCTTCTTTTAACCGTCATCTGAGGTTAAGTTGGTCTTCAGTTGCTCTCCTCTGTTTGATTTGAGTGAGTTATGAAGTTGCAATGGTTGCGTGGGCGACTCGAACCCAGCTCCAGTTGTCAGTTTGTATGCTCTTTAAGCGGCGATTTATTGTTGTACTTATTTCTGGTCGAGAGAGTCAGCTCTTCCGAAACTGGGCGACATTGTAATGCAATCTGGTAAAGAGTTTCTATCATTGGGGCGTGGAAAAATGCGTTTACCGTTACCATGGGCCATGGCCATAAAAGAAGAGCCCAAATGCGATAGACGGCAACTTTCAAATGCTTTCGAGATGCAGCTGTAAATGCAACTGCCACACACGAAAACTTTATATAGACAGCAACGGACACAAATGCTTCATATGTAAATGCGTTCTTGTGCAGTCATCAGTCGTCCAATCTCATCATGGGCACAATGATGATCATTCTGATGACAATTATGATGTTACTGTTACTGTTATTTGTTACTTGATACACTTGAAAAACTACATTATCTAAGTTTAGCGAAGTTTTGGATTTTCACTTATACTGGTTTCAATAATAAATAAAATTGTGAATAATTATTTTTTAGAAAAATGTAATATTTTACACTTTTTACATGCTTAATTATTTATTTAATTTAATTATTAATTTGATTCTTCTAAGCATTTTGATGTCTTCTTGTAAGTCTGGTTAAGCACATTAATTAAAAAATTAAAATTAATTAAAATTAAAAATTATTTTATAGAAAAATGTTAATAATTTGCAAAACTGCTAAAATATTTTTGTTTCAATCACAACAATTTATGTGAGTGTATGGCTTGTGAATTTGGTCGTCGCTTGGTTGTCCTTTGACATATGCTACTAAATTGGTCAATTTACATGCACCGAATACAGATTGAGATGGTGCTGAGGCACTTTCACTTGGCCAGCAAGTTGCAGCTTGTAACTGGCAACTGCAACCGATGCAGTATGCGGCAGCCATATTTGCTCTAGTCATAAATTATGCCTAATTATGCGGCATCTTGGCTAAGATTGGCCAACTCCTGAGCGCAGAGCACTATGCAATTTGTCCAGTGCTGGCCTCCCCATGTGGGTTTTGGGGCTGATGGCTCAAAGCAGGCTGATGGCTCTAAGCAGTTGCTGCGGTTGCAGTTGCAGTTGCAACTATTGCAGTAAGCTGGCGTGTGGGCGAGGGGGCGCAAGGGTGACCATTGTGTTCATTACGAAATGTTGCAACTAAATTTGTGTCTACTTTCATTTTTGGTTATTTTTTTCCTTTGTTTGCTTTTTCTTGTGGTTGGCTCGGCTGCTGCGGCCTACGGTTTATAATTGTTACTTAGGCTCGGCTGCATTTAATGGCCGCATCTCAAAAATTAGCCGCAACTTTCAACTACGTCAAAAGAAAGTTGATTTTTGAATGACCAAAACTAGCTACAGCTGTTGTTGTTGTTGTTGTAGTAGTTGTTGCTGGGCATTTCAAGGTCATTTGGCAGGGCAAACAATAGTAAATTGTCGCTGTCGTCGTTTGGCATTCCATGGATTTTTGTTCACTTTGTGTTCAACTTAATTAAAAGGCAAACAAAAACGCAACCTCACCACAAAAACTGATAAAATGCTTTTTATCAGCACAATGAACAAAAAAAAAAAAAGAAGAAATATACAAAATAAAAACACTGTAGAGACATTAACCACGATAATTATACAAAACATGTGGCCCGCTTTGTGTTTGAGTGGTTGCACGGCCACAAACAAGACTTGGCAACGAGACCCCAAAGTTACCTACAAATACAATTGATAAGCATTTAGAATAGATATACGAATATACGACTAGCGACCCCACATTGCCTTCGAGTACATATTTAATTTTCAGACAAAATGTTAAAGGTACATTTTAAAAAACATTAAGTACGAGTAGCTCGCAGTTCCGAGAAGTTCGTATCGCTCTTAATTTGTTGAGATAAAATCCAAAAAAAATACTTCTCGACTGAAAATATGCAGCCCAGCATAAGGAGAAAACGGCGCATTTGCGATTTAATTTAATGCTTATCAGATTCAACGGAGATAAAAGCGAATTGATAACCTTTTAAATAATAATGTGAACGATCTTTATATTTATATTCTGTCAAGCTAAAAGGCTTATCAATTTCAAGTTTATCTCTCTTCGCTTGCAAAAACAGCAAACAAATAAATGTTGGCAATCATTTACCTAATTATAATTCATTTTATGATCAAGCATATTTGCTTTCATTTTATGGCCTGCTATAAAAAAAACAGACCCCTCAAACCCCACAGAGTGCACACAACAAAAACCACATAAAAATATTTAGCCAAAGTGTGAACTGTGCTCTTAACTACTGAATATACCTAAATCGCTTTATTAACCCATTGATGTCAGATCACGTGTTAATATTGGGTTAACATTTTATGTTTATCTGAGTTTATTTACTAAAAAATATCAAGTAACAATTGTATCAACAAGTAGGCTAAGTATTTATCACCAATCTGTGAAAAAACCATTTCATTTATATAGATCTATTTCAATATGTAACAAAATCTGAAAGTGTCTATGAATTATTCTAGTTGTCTTTCATAACTCTCATTTTACTTGTTTCATTAAACGATTTATTAAAATATATTTGAATTATTAAATTTTGAACAGTGATTAAGCCACTCTTTTGTTTGGGTTTCATTTGTGCTGAGCAGAACTTTAGTGGGTTAACAGTTGTACATAAATGTACTCAGCAAAATGCCCACCTCGGGGCCCTATCGATGCTGCCCACATACAGATGCGTCCATCGCATCGCTTCTGTCACCAAACAGGCACGGCGCATCGAATGCCCCCGAGGCCGGGTTCTCTGGCTCTGGCTCTGGATCTGGTTGTTGCTGTTAATGTGGCTGTGACTGGCAGTCGGTGTTTCTGTGTCTGTGTCTCCGTACCTCTCATCATCAGCGTTCAATCGATGTGTGTGGCCTGGGGAATGGGCATGGTTAATACCACTTGGACTGGGTATGGGCCAGGGCTTGTGCCTGACAACGACAACGACAACGACAGCGACAACGTCAACGGCGCCGGCTATGGAATGTTGTTAGTTATAAAATGGCCACAAAATCATAACGCGGGCGTGGGTCTCTACAAATGCTGACCACTTTCCTGGACTTAAAACCGAACCTGATATTGACGATGACGAGTTGTTAGTGCCACCGCCACCGCCACCGTCTCGTGCCCCTCATCCCTCGCCCGTCTGGCCAGTCGGCGGCGTTGCCAACAAAAGGTTGGTCCAGAGTGTGAATTGAAATGATTTTTACATGTGTTGTTGGCCTAGCCTCAAATACGGCTACAAACCGATTGGATCTACAACTAGCAACAGCTCAGAGCTCAAATCGAAATCAAAACTCGTCGCAGTCGTCGTCGTTTTCGTTGTCGACGCAGTTGTTTTGTGAGTTTTAGAAATTCTTTTCAAGCAGATATTTCTTCTAGTTTTTTTTTTTCTTTTTGGTTTTTTGTGAGCATTTTCATGCACTCACTGAGTCGCCCACTAAAAACTTGTTTTTGTTTTTCTTGTTTCTGTTTGCCGTTCTTGTTATTATTATTAGTTTTCTATTTCTATGACAGCGTTGGTGGCTCGCTTTGAATAATGATGATAAGCGCAGCTCCATCCATCCATCCATCCGTCCATCCGTCCATCCGTCCAACCATCCATTTATCGATCCATCCATCCATTTATTCCGCCAACCAGCCATCTATCCATTTAGCCAGACATTAAACAACAAACCATCTCATCCAGTCCAAACCAATTCAATCCAAATGAGTACACATGAATATACATACACATTTTATATACTCACATCTATCTTGCTGTTATTTTCTTATTGATTATTGACTTATTGTGGTATTTATTTTGTGTGTATTTCTTTTTTGCTCGAAATCGTCGCCAGGTACACGAGAAATCGTCACGGTCAGCGAAAGATACTCTGGGAGCCCGAGTATCTCGGCCTATGCAGATACATTTGAAGCGCACGCTTGCCCGTTTTGATGTTGTTGTCATCAATTTAACAGCAACAACAAACAGCAGCGACAGCACCAGCATTAGCACCAGCGACAGCAATAACAACAACAAAAACAACAACAACAGCAAAAACAATATCAGAAACAAGAACAAAAAACCAGACATTCTTCAAGACTCAACGTTTTTCGTTCTCATAATTTGTTTGCCTTGCTCCCCTCCCTCACGTTGCCCCTTGTATTCTCATTCTCATTCCCACTCTCAATCCCGTTCCCAATTCTTTTCTTTCTCGTCGCCGATCGTCGCTGACTGTGAGAAAGATTTTATTTCGTTCAAGTGGTTTTTGATTTAACACCAAACAACACCAAACAACAGCAACAGCAACAACTGCCAAACAAGCAATGGAAAATATTTTAATGATGCGTCGTCAATGCAATTCGGGAAAATAAAGATTTCTAACTTGTTTGGTGGCCTTTCTTTATTTCCCACTCGTTATCGTTCTGTGGTCTGATTTCCAAAGCATTCGATTGATTAGCTCTGGGAAAACCGATAGTCGGTTGCATTGCCAGCAATGTTCTGGAGAACCCACCCCAAAACGAGAGCTGCCACATTTGCTGCAACATGCATCTAGAAAAGGGGTAGCTCAAGAGTCCAGACGATCGACAGAGCGAGAAACAAAACCACTCGACAAGCTGCCAATGCGCTTATTCCGCATATCGATGCGGTAACATCTGTCACGGCTGCTTCCTGGACAACGGCAACAACAGCAGCAACAGCAGCGGCAACAACGACAGCAACCACATACAGGATCACTGAAACTGGCACCACTAAACAGCTTTTGGCATTTACAGAAATTTTGCAAAACTTGCATCGGGGCATAATCATATTAAGATAACGTTTGCAACGGTTCAATTAGCTATCAACGAATTCGATTTGATTAAAATGAGCAGAGTTTGACTGTCAATTAGTCAAATTAATCGGTTTGTGGATAATTAACTGTATTAAAAGTCGATAAATTCTGGTTAAGCGAAGAAAAACAATTAAGAACATGAATGCTGTTAAATTATTTAAGATTATGCAGTTTAAGCTGTTAGCGGTTCATTATCTATAATCAAGTTTAGATGTTAATCACAAATGTTAATGTGTCGCTAACAAATCTGATAATCATTCATCTATTTATTATTAAATGTTGAGTCGAAGTAGTGAATGCTAATATGTGCGTGTGTATGATGTGTGTATGATTACGCCAGATAAATGAAAAAAACATTTTAAAACAAGTTTCTTATCTCATCTGGTTTGTTTTCCTTATAACTAAATAGATTTTAAGGGTATCAAGAATTCGATGTACTCCCATTTAATAGCTTGCTTTATTGTTTTTTTTTTTTGCATTTAGCTCTGTGCTTACTTTAATTATGAAATATGCAATATACTTGCTGCTGTTGCTGTTGCTGCTTTGAACTTAGCGAGATGCCGACACGGACATAAGTTTAGCCGCAGTTTGTGCTAAGGACTTCATTGCCGGTCATTAAGGTGACACTAATCATGTGACCTCGAGTGTCTGCTGCCTGTTTATGATCACTTTGCGCGCTGTTTGTGTAAGGCAATTGAAAAGTTTTCCCTGCCACTCATAGAACAACGGCAAATGAGTCGACCCATTCATAAAAATGCCATTCTATTGCTTTCTTCTCTTTGTGGCACCTTTCTCTCTTTATCTCTGTCTCTCTTTCTTTCTTTCTTTCTTTCTTTCAGCGCGTATGTTTCTGTTGATTTGAAGCGCTTATGAAAATCAACACACACAGACGAAATGGGAACTGGGAACTACACAAATAGTAACCGGTAACTGGGAAAGGTTGTGCCCAATGCAGTTTCAAATAGTTTGGGCACAAACAGCGGGCCTTCGAAGCGGTTCTTGCGTAGGTAGCTCCGACAACTGGGCCAAACAAAAGACAACACACTCGAAAACAGTGACTGAGGCCAAATAAGAATGGGAGAGTGATATAGATTTTCACCTTTCCCAGTTGCAGTTGCAGTTGCAGTTGCAGTTGTTGCTGTTGCTGTAGTTGCTGCCCGCTTAAGAGCATGACGCGTGTCAGGGGCAACCAATTAGCAGAGAGACTCTGTGGTATCTGTGCAGTCTTTTATGCTCATGATATAGGGGTTGTTAATAACTGCAATAAACATATACTTAAATACACTGTCAAATAATTTTACTCGCTTATTTATCAGTTAGTTTTATATAATTAAATGTAATATTGAGAATATTTTAAAGAATTATTTAAATTTTTTTCTAGATATATTAAATATATTTACAATTATTTGTTCGATAATTATTTATGTTTAATTGTTTAAAATATTTGTCAAGGTGCAAGGAAACAATTTTTTTGTTTAAATTTTTTAATATTTTTAATATGATGATTTTCCCAGTGTACTTTAAACCCCGAGCGTATCGATGTGGCTGACGCTGATGAGCCGCAAACTGCGCAGGAAGCTTCATCCAATTGCCAAGCGGCATTTAGGGGATAATTTTCGGGGCATGTGCAGCGTTTGCCCCACAAATATAACAAAAAAAAAATAACAACACACAAAAGGAAGAGGCAAACTATGCTGTCGCAGACGCAAACGCAGACGCAGCGTGTAGGCAGCTAAAATGCGCAGGACGCAAAAGAGGACGCGCTCCAACAGTTTTTTGTTGTGCTGCAACATCTGCTGTGTCGCCCTGCGTCGTCATCGTGATCAGCACTGTCCTCTGTGAAGGACATGTGCGTTTTTAGTTATTGAAATTTTTACGTGTTTTGTCCTGCGCGCTTCTCTCTGTGCATTGAGTATTTAATTGTAGATAATATCAACAACAAACAGCAGGCAGTTCAGATCGAGGCACAAAAGGGCAACAAGGACAAGACAGAATCAACAGCTGAAGTTTGCCGGAAATGCATCTGTGGCCAAAATGTTGCTGCTCAGGACATTTGTTCTGTGGAGGCGCACACGTGTCAATAATTGTTCAGATGTGGAGCTCAAGGATCAGCTGTCGTTTTAGGCCCAGAAAAGCGATCGCTGCTGCTGCCCTTTGAAGTTGGCAGCAATTCCAAATATCAAAATAACAAGAATTGAACAATGTGTGGGTATTCTTCAGTTTTGAGTAGGCAATTGAACAACATATATTTATCATAAATGGGCAAAGATGATTAAGAATTAACCATTCTTTCTGCTTAAACACTCTGCAATGTTATAGGTATTATTATTTTTAGCTTGTGACAATACGTGAATTTTTAATTGAATATTTAATGGTTTATTGCAACCATTTGATATGAATATTAAAAGGAAGGCAGTTGTAAATCTGCCTTAACCTCTGATTGTATTTTGAGGAATGTTCGATTGTTTCTGTCAGTTATGCAAGAATTTGGGCAATAAGCTACACTTCTAATGCCATGTATTTCACAGTGCATAGAATCTGAAATTCTTGTAGCGTAACAGCTTAAGCATCCGAATTGTTATTGTTGGCCATTGAATTGCGCTTAGCTGGCAAACGCTGGCAATCGCTGGCAGTTTTAAGCCGCTCAACAAATGCAAATTAGTTGCGCACTTGGCCAACAGTTAACTTTGAGCACTCATCTCTCTACTCTCGGTACACACAACTCACAGCTCTCGGACGACGATTGCAAAAGTAACGGCAAAGCTAATGCCAAAGAAGCCAGCAATAATAACAACATCTACCATATAACAGCAGCAACTACAACTCGCCTATGCTGCCAATGTAATTGTATTTGTAAATGCCATAAAGTTGGCAACACTTGCTGTGCCAACAGCAGCAACAGCAGCAATACAAATGAATTATGTTGGCTGCCCAGCAGCCTTCGCTCTGCGCGCTGCGCTGTGCTCCACTCTACTCCACTCCACTCCCCCTCATCGCATGCCTTAGCCCACTCCGCCTGTTGCCCTGCATCTTAAGCCTCACAAATGTAGCTCCAACGTTTGCAAATGAAGTTCACGAGATGGTCAAGACGATAATGTTGGCGAGCGCATTTGCCAAGTCATGAGGCGAATACGATGTTTCTGCTGCCCTGACACCGCAGCAACACTGGCAACACAACAGCAACAGCAACATCAACAGCAACAACACATTTCAGTTAGTCAATGCGCGTCACAGCGAACGAGTTTTGTGCGGCTTGTTGTTGTTGTTGTTGCTGTTGTTGGTGTCCATTTTGTCGCCGTCGTTGCCCTCAAATAGTTGAAAATCAAATCAACAACAACAACAAAAACAGCAAGAGCAAAAACAGCAACCAGACTTGAACTAAAAATGTTTGTATGTAAAGCTCAATTGAAGCGCAGCAAACGCTCCCCAAACGCTCCACTTTTTGCTGTTTGCCTTTTGTTTGATTTAGCTTATGCAACCCCGCCGCCCTTCCAACCCATCCACTGGCTTATGCATACGAGCTGACTTGAAGTTCCAAGCCCAAAGCTGGCTGCAGTTCCCCTACCCATTCACACACACACACACACACACACACACACTTACCCACAGCATAACTAAATCTGAATCTCTGCCAGCGTCGCAGTCGTCGTTGTCGTTGTCGTTGTTGCCAGCGTCATACAAATATTTAGTAGAGTATGAAGTAGTTCGGGTTCGGTACATAAAATGTGTTGACCTCAGTTGACCTCGTTTCAGTTTCTTTTTCTGTTTCTGCTGCTGCTGTTGTTGCTGTTGTTGTTGGTACTGCTGCCGTTGCTGTTGCTACTCTTTTTTCTGCTTTTTGCAGCACTTATTTTATTTGTGCAAACGTTTTAATGAAATTTCGTTTCATTTTTTTCTGCTCTTTTCCTTTCATACTCTTGTAGAGGGTATTATAGTTTTCATGTGAAGAGTGTAATGCACTGATGAAGATTTCTCTTCAAGCCCATTAGGTATATATGTATATCATAATATTATATATATATATATATATATATAAACTCGGTCTACAGCAGTAGCCTAGTTGTCTTAGTTAACAAATTTAAAATGCATTTAACCATATGATCTATCGATCAAAGATACTTGTTGTATGGAAAACTTCTTTATTTGCCAAGATATCTCACCAATGTCGCACAAGAGCATCGCAAATCTTTCTCATATAGTTCCCATTGGAACAATCGGTTAATTTGTACATAAACATTACAAATTTTGGATTTGGAACAGGTGGTCTGCAAGTGTATGTACTCTTCGGCGTGCCTAAGATAGCTATTCTTTCTTCATTTGGATTTTTTAGTTTCTTTTGTACTCTACGTCTTTGTTCTCTTTCCCTCTTCTGGACACATTTGAGCGCGCCGCTGAGTTTTTCAATTAGAAATCATCATAATCGTATCTCTTTGTGGTTCTTCAACTTTTCTCGCATGGGAGAGGGCTGCAGCAGCCGGAATTCCCTACCACACACACCAGAGACCTAAAGCTGCCGTTTTGTCTATGCCTCTGGAACGGAGCATTCTGGGCTCTGTTCATACTGAGCTGCTCGGCAGCTCCAAATGGGCTTTTGGCGAGTGTAACTCTTTTTTTATATATATATATATATATATATATATATTTTGTAGTTTGTTTACCTCGCTTAATGTTGTTGATGATTACTTTCACCGGACAGCAACAGCAACCAAAGTCTGCGCACAACAAAACACAGTTATGACAACAACAAAAACAACAAAAACAACAGAAACAATAACAGCAGCAGCCAAGCGATTGCTGAGGAAGCAACAACAATAACTGCAAGAAAAAACGAAGTAAACCAAAGTCGCTTTGCCTACTTGTTGTTGTTACTGTTTCTATTGTTGTTGTTGTTGTTGGTTTTTTTGTTGGCATATGAAATATGTTTGAACATAATGAGGCCAACAAAGTTGCTGTTGTTGCCTATTGCTGTCGACTGACGAACTGAATCTACCTCTGACTGCAATGATTGCAGGTTACTGTTGCCGCTGGCAATCGTCAGCAGCAACAGCATTGCACCGGCAACATTCGCTATAATAGCAACAACAACAGCATCTAGCAAAGACTTAGTTCGTAGTCTGTATCTAAATCAAAATACAAATTTGATACAATTAGCAATCATAAGTGTTGTTGTGATCGTTGCTGCTGCTGTCAATGCTTTTGCAATAAATTACAAGCATATTAATATTTATCATAGGGTTATTCAGTCTAGATTTTGGCTGATTTGGCAGTGGATTCAGGCAAAGCTAGCTGTATTTCAATTCTTTCTGCCCCAAAGACTATGTGATACTATATATATATGAGATTTTAGGATTAATTATTTGAATATAAAAATTAATCATTTTAAACTTGACGATTTACTTAAATTTATATACCATCTTTAGGTAGTTAGTTAAGAATAGAGTATTAAAACCAGGTATGACTTTTAAATTGTCTTTAAACTCTAGCAATTAAAATATTCTATGAGAAGATGTAGTATTAAAACTAAATGTGGTTTTATATTGATTTCAAACATTTCAATTTGCCTTAATTTAACGCAGACCTTAACCAATTGAGCAGATTTCTTCACTTCTACAACTTCATCATTTTTTTAATTCTTTACATATAATGCCAATTTTTAGTTGTCTTATTTCTTTGAGCTTGATTTCTTATTATCGCCTTTACTGTACTTTCTATTTCCTTGGCACGCATTTGGTAAGAAACAGCAAAAATATAATAAAAACCGTTAGGTAAATGAATTTCGGTGGCAGCAACCAAAAAGTTGACATGCATCTCATATAACGCGTACCCGACAAAATAAAGAAACAACAATAACAACAATCGAGAAAACAAAAATAGTCAAACTGAGCGTCGTCTTTCGGTTCACGTTCACGTCCAAAATTTCATTGTACCCACGCCGACGACGTCTGCGAAGCGACAAGCGGAAATGGTAAACATTACCTTTACCTACACTTGCAACACGGTACCAGAAATGGTGGGAGAGCTTAGTGCGGGGAGGGGGACGGGGACGGGGACAGGCAATGTGAACTGAGAAACAAAAAACGGTTAGTTATGAAACCAAAGCATCACTCAAAGGCAGCCGCCAAAGCCGCCCGCACCGATCAAAAGAAAAGGGGTGAAGTAGAGGACGGTGGAGTAAAAGCTGCATAGAGGTGACGTTGGCCAAGTGACAGCCGCTGGAGAAGCTCAGCGGGCAATGCGGACTTAGCTCAACTCAACTCAACTCAACTCGTACAGCAGCAACTTTCCAATGTACACAGACAACAAACAACAAACGACAACACAACGCAAAACCAACACATTTGTATATTATTTCATTATTGTTTCGCTTAGTTTTTAACCAAAAACTCGGCTACCACAACCACAATAATAGTAACAGTTGCATGTAAATGGAATAGAAAGAGTTAATACCGCAGACGACAGCCAAACACAGACGCAACTGTTAAATTTATTAAAAAATTGCTATAAACAAAAAAATTCACATCTTAAAAATATTTACATATTTCTCTTAAGTAATTTCGGTTTGGTTTATATACAACAGTTTCAAATATGACTTGTCTTCTTATAAACTGCGAATCAGTTAATCAAATAAATACCATGTTGTAACACAGTTTTCGTACAACATAATATAAAAATAACTAATATTATTTTTTGTTTTATATACATTTATTGTTAATTTCTATTAAATTTTTAATATAATTGATTTTACAACAGCATTAAAAGTGAAATATATAAAAAAAAAATTAGAATAATATATTATTATGCGTATTTAAATTCACATTAAATATAAGACTGCTACATTTTGCGGCGAGAACGCACCAAATTGTTGCACAGTTAAAAACAATTCAATTGCAAGTGAATGTTGATTGTGGAAATGGAAAATGGAAAATGAAAAATGGGCTGTAGACGATACACCAAAATAACCCATGCCATACCACTGCCACTGCCAATGGCAATGGCCATGCCATCTGCCATCCCTTCAGCCACCGCCACAAAACGTTGGCATGTTAAATGGAAATGCATTGGGTGGCAGGCGAGGCAAAGACTAACATGGAACATTCAGGATGTTTGGACGTGCGGGAGTCGTGGGCTAAAATAAAACCAAATTGACGGAAAATGGGGAAAAATGCACAACGGCAACGACGTTGCAGGGACTGAGGAAGAGTCATAGTGGGGGGTGTGGTGGGGGTGTCAATGTAGTAGCAGGAGCAGAAAACATACACACAAACACACACACATCCTTGACAGAGCCGACGACTGCGAGTTCATTGCATTTTATGAGAAACGACGTTGCAGGTAAAATGCAAACAACAACAGCAATATGTTTGGGCCCAGGACTGAGTCTGGCTCTGGGTACCCCGGCTAATGCGCCACGCACCCAACAGGCCAGAAGTACATACAATAGCGGCTCTTGCGGGAGTGGGGAGTGGGTGTGGGGAGGGGGGTGGTAGGCGTAGCAAAGGGGCCACAGTTGCTTTGTTGTTTGCAAGCATTGGCAGTGCGTGTGTGTTTCTGTGTGAATCCAGTCGACCCTTCGCAACCAAAATGCCACAACACAACACAATTTTCTCACCAGAAGCCAAAGCAGCAGACGGTGACAGGCAACAACAGGGAGCTGGGAGCAGGAAGCAGGGTGCTGGTACAGGGAGCAGGGAACTGGAGGTAGGAGTTTGAATTGCAGTTACTGGAAACTGGTAAGCAACGCCCGCTAAACAAAAGCCTAGCTCATTGAGTTTTGAGTTTTACAGATTGTTGCTGGTAGAGAGCAGGAGGAGTTGGAGGAGGATGGGCAAGGCACATTGCATTTACAGTTGCAGGAAGTGACATCCAGCAGTAGTCAGTGGAAGCATAGCCCAAAGCCAATAGTCAGGCAATAACAAATCCCAGCATTGATCGAGGCAATCGCAATAAGCAGCAAACGGGTGACAGTGTGACCAGAAACCCCAAGGACAGCATCAGTTAAGCAACTAGACCTAGCAAAACTCAACCCACTTGAAATGACGGGAGGGGGAGTATGATGTGGAAAGGGCAGGAATAGACTGAGGAGGACCACTGCCAATTTCTGTTTTGGCCGGCAGAAGAGTACAGTTTACTGGGCAGAAATCATAAAACGAAAACGAGTTACAAAAATGCTGAATTCCGGCAGAGAAGAGTCCAGCACAGCAGCAACAGCAACGACAGCAGCACAGGGAGAACAGGTAGGCAAAGGCGACGCCGTTTTGGAATGCAAACTAAAAATAGGAAGCCCAGGCCAAAAACGAAACCAAAACTGATGGTCAGGGACGAGCAGTGGTGGTGGCACTGGCAGTGACTCTATTTATGCCTATCTGTCTCCCTTTCTCTCTCTGTCTCTTTCTCTCTCTCTCTCTCTCTCTATCTGTCCATCTCTGTCTATCTAGCCATTCCAAGTGCCAACAACAATTGCAGTCAGTTGCATTTGCAGTCAAACAGTCGCTTCTAATGTCTGGCCATGGTCGTTGCCATTATATCGTTAGAGGTAGCTAGCTGGCTAGCTATACCTATATCTTAACCATTACCAATACCCATACCCATACCAATACCAATACCAGGTTTAACCTCTTAGCCATCCCAGTCTAAGTCTCAGTCGCTGTCTCGGTTTCGGTCTCGTTCTTCTGGCACCAGCGTCGCCAGTTTGCCGTTTGACTTTGATTGCAAAGTTTACATGGCACCAAAGTGCATTTTCAATAAAAGCAAATATCAAGCTCCAAGCACACCAAAAGACACACAAACACACACACACATAAACACACTCATACATACATATGTTGGTGTATATAGTGTTTATACATGCTATGTATTATTTGGTGGCAAGCCTTTAGTTCTTGCACTTGTTCTGCTTCCTTTTTTGCTGCTGCCGTTGCCTTCACCCTTCCCGCTGCCCGACCAGCCAGGACTCTGCGAATTCTGTGACCTCGACACGGCGCTCTCAAACTATGAAAGTTGTCGCAAGTCATACGCCTTACCGATAACCCCACGCACCCCCCTCGCACACAAGGATGCGCCGAGTGAACTTTGAATGTAGTCTATGCAATGACAACAACTGGAACAACAGCAAAAGCAGGCAACTTAACTAACTGTGTTAGCTAAACTAAGTGTGTGTAAAAAACTTTCGACTATTGAATACTCTATGACGATGGAATTATGTTAAATATGTCATAATTTATACATCCGTAAAAATAATATTTTATATATTAATTAAATATATTAAGATAGCTTTGTCCATCCCAAATAAAGAACCAACATATACTTCCTATATATTCACCGACTACTTTAATATTACATTAAATTAACGACTCAAGTTAATAAAGTTAAAATTAAGTGATATTTAACGAGCTAATATTGTGGATTTGTGAGTTTATACTTGGTTCAACTTGGCGACTAATCCCAGATACCCCCGCTAACAAAGATCTATTTAGTTGGGACCATCAACAACCACTAGAGAAGCTGTTGGAAAGCACAAAAACTTGTCGCGAAACTTTTTGACACTCTCAAATGTGCCGGGCTATTGAAAATTTAACGCTGTCACAGTCGACTTTTCAAATTACAGAAAGAAACTTCTGCAGCTGCTTCTACGGCTCCTTTTTTCCTCCACCTCCACCTGTAAGCCACCTCAATCCACCTCAATCCACATGCTGTTAATGTTATCAACTTAACTTTCGTCAACTTTTTGTTGTTGCTGTCTTTGCTCTGCGTCTTTATTCCAAATATATATTTAGTAGTTAAGGCAAGCGAAGCCATTTTGCACAGAATGTTGTGCTGAAAGTGGTACTTAATTTAAAAAAATAAAATTAATTTTGATTTATTTACCAAATAATTAAATTGCTAACTACTAATTTCTAAATAACTTTGTAAGTTGACGTAAGTCCGCTGCATTTTGTATTCAAATAAAATCAATTATTAAAAGAATCTTTAATTCTCAGTGAATTTTATTCAGTATTAGTTTTGTTCTATATGTGTTTAATAATATTTAAGTTAGCTATTTGTTGATTAAGTGTGCTACCTTTTCACAAAAACATATCGAATATTTAAGTGGCAGTTGCAGCTATCTGTTTTAGTTGCGTGTTTACTGCCGCTGACTGCTTAACTAATTGCAATCATCAGCGTTGCAGTTGTCAGTAGTGGAGTCTTGAGTTTTGAGTCTCAAGTGGCAAGTGGCCAGTGGCCAGTTGCCAGTTGCCCGGATGTCCGGAGCAGTTGGTCGCTTCTCTCTTTCAGCTTTCAGCTTTCAAGCTGGCAACTCCCATGTCGACTGTCCACTTGTATTCAGTTTGTGTTCTTGGAGCCACGCCTTGTCGGCATATTCATCAAAATTCACTTTAACTTCATTATCATCGTTATTGTTTTATTTATTCCACCTTCTGTTTCGCCTCAAGACACTTGATCGCTCAATTGATTTTGCGGGCTCAGCTCAGCTTGGCTCGGCTCGCAACTTGACTTGGTGGCCAGTTTTGAAGGGGAGCGACAACTCTCGCCCCGAAACCGAATCCCAATCCGAACTCGAACTCAAACTCAAAAGCCCGACAACCTCAGAGTCTCAGTCTCGGTCTTCTTGCCTCATGGCGTTGCCTGCCTGCTGCTTTTTGACGGTTTCGTTGTGGTCGTCGTTGTCGGCTCTGTTGTTGGTTTTGTTCTTGCCTCTTGTTGTCGGTTGTTGCTAGTTGTTGTTGTTGTTGTTGATGTTGTTGTTTTTGTTGTTCTTGTTGTCGTTGTCGTTGTCTTTCGCTGTTGCTGTCGTTTCTGTTGCTGTTGTGCGCATTGTCGACACTTTATTGACTACTTTTCTGGATGAATTTGTTGGTTTCTTAATTTCACTGCACTGCACCAATACCCTTGCCACTGTCTTGTGTCTTGTGCCTTCTTCATTTTACTCATTGCCTCTCGCTCTCTGATATCACTCATACGTCCCGCCGCTGACGTCTCTACGGTTTTTGCTCTCCTTCGTCTACGCTTTGGGTTCGCTTCTTTTGCCGGCTGCTGTTGCATCGATTTGCTTGCTGCTGTTTCTTTTTTTTCCTTTTTAATTTTATTGTATTTTTTTTTGTTTCGTTACTTATGTGTTTAATTTTTTGCACTTTTTTTATATTTTGTTCTTATTTTACTGTGCTGCGGCCCAGACACAAAGGCAAAACCAGGCAGACACAGACAACGTCAGTGGCGACGGCAACGGCGACGACGTCAGCGTCATCCACGTCGCTTTTGGTTGACTCTGGACGCGACTGGAAGTTACAAACAGACGGACAGACAGACAGACAGACAGCCACACACACACAGGGAGAGACACCCACAGAGGCACTGATTTAGTCGGCCTTAAATATGAGTTGAGGTGTTGTCCTCGCTTAAATTAGCTCGGATGAGAGTTGTCTGGCTGCCTTTTTTCAGTCTCAGTTCCAGTCTCATTCCCGATTGCAGTCTCCCTGCTTATGTACACCGAGTATGTATATAAATATATATGTATATATATATATATATATATATATAATTTGCTTTCTCAGTTGTATCTTATGTATAGTGTACACTTATCGCTTTTGTCTTTGGCATCTTTGCTTAATTTATGTTCCAGATTTTAACGGCTTTGTCATGGCTTATAATAAAAAAAAAAACCTTTTTGGATCAACGCTATAAATCAGTTAAATTTATTTTTGACATAACGGTTAATGCTACACGCGACTTTTATGACCATTCAAAATTCCCCATAAATATCTCACAATTTTCTTACTTTTTTTCATTTGATCAGCGCCCAAATTGCATGCAATCACAAAAATAAAGTGTTAAAAACAGCATAAACATTTAATTGCCAATCGGTTAGTTGTTTACACACCGTTGGCGATCGCAAATAAAACCGACCACAAATTGTCATTTAACCGCTGCCATATGATGAGACGGGGGGGAAAGAGCTGAACTGAGGGACAAAGCCATCCGCCGGGCAGTTAAGCTCGGTTGGGGGAATCTGAAACCAAATTGGCAGCCATATAGTTTTATAGACCCGGCAACATGTAGTACAAAACTGCCAGCAGCAGCAAAAGGTGGCATGTACATATGCCACACAATCAATGATCACTTCTTATGAGCTGTCAATTACAATAACTTAAGTGATTTGAATTATATGATAAAGCAATGATTTTATTACGATCGTTTTTAAATAAGGAGTCTAAAAACAATTTAATATTCCAATACATATTGCTTTAACTGGCATTAAATTTAAACACAAAATATAGAAATTTTTTACATATATAATTTAATGATTGCACAATTTAATACGTTTAATAAAAACAAGCTTTGCTTAATATTTTCCACTTTTAACCGTTGCTTATTAATTAATTTTTATTTTTATGATTTTGATTTAATGTCACCAATCTGAATGACAAGCCATTTGAAACCTGTATTACTTATAAATAATAAAACATGAAATAACATTTATATATAAAATTATGACTCCAAATTTAAAAACTTTATTAAAGCCAGTTTTTATAACCCTACCTTAAAAATGCATGAGAATATTTACAATTCATATGTTTAATATTTTGATTTAATGTCATAAATCAGAATGACAAATATTTTCGTTCCAATTTTACCTGCACATATGTGTCATACTTAATGATAAATATTTATTTATATTTTATATATAAATATTGTTAGTGCAATGAACAACATTCGGAATGACACTTTGTGTCCAACACAATTTCCAGTCGAATGCAGCCACAAATTAGTATTGAGATGATATTTTGATCACTCTGGAGATGTTGTCGAAACCCTACAAAAACAAAGCATCATCGAAATAAACGCGAATGGCGCCACTGGCAACTTCCGCCCCAAGAAGCCTTAGCCCTAACTGTCTCCACCTGCAGTCGGGCCCGAAAAAACCTGCGAACCGCACCGAATGTGAATAAAAAGGCCTGAATACGATATAGGGCTGATTCGGCCACCTTGGCTTGGCATTGAATCATGTGCTGCGATTTGACATTGGAATTCAATACGGGTGGAGCTGAGCTGAGCCAAAGCGATACTCAGCCAATCCTCAACGATCCTCTGCAATCCTCGGCGATCCTCGTCTCATTTGCTTTGCTTGTGATTTTTTCTTTTTTTTTTCTTTTTCTTCTTTTTTTGTTGTCATGTTCTTATTTTATTTATTTTTATATGCAGTGTGGCCGCGGTAAGGCTTCGTTTGCTTGTTTGGGCCTGCAGAAGCCTTCACTTGATCAGTCGCGATCAATTTCGCGTCAAGTCATAAATCCGCACTCGCAGTTTTATGCATAGCAAGTTAACAAATTATAAAGAATGTTATGCGATAGAGTCGCGCAGAGTCGCGCGCCAATGTCATGGCTGCTGGACAGCAGGGGAGGGAGACAGGGAGACAGACGGTCAAAGCCTTGGCAATGACAACGCACCCAGAGAGGCTCGATACACAAGAAAAAAAATATATGAATATGAAATGAAGTTGAATTCCACAAATGCTCATTTAAATTGCTAAAGAAATAAAATGATTATCTCAGGATTGCCCTTTCTAAATCTTGTAGATCTGAGATAATCAGCTGACAAATATTATATTATATTATATCATATATAAGTATATATTTACTTTTTTAGACATTCAGTAAAATATCATATATATTTATTATTATTTTATGAGTGAATTTCTTAATGGAAAAATTACATAATATTTTTATACTATTGCACAATCTCACATTCTGATAATTGCGAATATACAAATGAAGTAGAAACACTATTTATTTAAGTGTAACAGAAGCAACTCAAAGATTAACAACAACCACTGTGCAACAACAATGAAAAGGCACTGGTTTACCTTCAGTACGGTCAGAAGTAGCAACAGCAGCAATGTTGCTGATTCTTTGAAGCCCTTGGCAACAACAACAACAAGCACAGCAGCGCAACACGGGCAACAAGAGCAACACGTTCCAAGCACAGCCCCCCCAAAAAAAAAGACAAAGACGCAGCACTAGATACTTGCGACTCCGCCAGTGCATCCTCAAGTGGATCTATGAATCTGTAAATGTATCTGTAGTTGTTGATGCTGATGTTGTTGTGGCCCTGCTGCCAACGTGGCACTGCTGTAAATTAACGCGGGCGTTAAAATTGCAATTTTTCACTTAATGCACCCGGCAACAGTATTGCGTGGTGGCAGCCAGAGAGATGAACGCCACCAGACAGACATTGCCCCGACATTCATGCCACATAGCTCGCTCAAGCTGAGCTCAAGCCATTTAAGCATGGCCAGCACGTAGGACCGACCATCAAGTGGCTGAGCTGAGGTGGCTTTTTGGGCTGGCAAACTCGTTTCATGTTGTTAATATAAACAGCCGGTCTATGCAAAGTGTCCTTGAAATAATTGTGAATTATGTCTACTCAATGGCAATGGCCAATGCCTGATCATCACTGCAGAGCAGCGGCGACAAAAAAACCAGAGGAGAGAAGAGCCAAGAAGAGCAGAGCCTGTTGCCTTCGATGGCATCGCCTCGCGTGGGTGGCTGTCTATTAATAAATTTCAATAAGTTGCATTCAATGGACTCGCCAGTGATGGCTGACTGGCTGGCCATGTGGCATATTTGTGGCGCATATGTCACCGCCCTGTGGACGCCACTGCTGCTTAATTGAAAATCGCAAATATACAAATTATGAGCATTCAGCAAAAATTACAAAAATTGCTGCTGTTGCTGCTGGCAATCAAACAAATAAACTCACACAAACACATACACACACACATGTACTGGTTTAGCTCTTCAGCATCTATTACGCCCCCTCCGCGCCCGCAGCCCAGTTGCATGTACAAAGTGCCTGCATTCTTGGCCAACCTGTTTAATTTCATCGCCGCTGCTCATTTCGATCATTTATTTTGCCAACTATTTGTGCAGGCTATGAGAGTGGGAGGGCAGCACTCTGATTAGCTGCGCCACATGGCAAAAGGAACAACAGCAACAACAACCACAACAATAACAATAACAACAACCGCTGCAGCATCTGAGAGATATTTAGCCAACAGAACGAATTTCGCTCAAGCTGAAAATGTTGCGATCAGTTTTTCTTATTTTTTTCCCCCTCAAGAGCCAAATTATTTGGCGAATAATCTGCCGAGCTGCCTTCGGATTGCAATTAAAAACTTATTTTTAAGAAAAAGCAAAACAAACACACATACACACACACACACACACGCGCGCACACACAGCGCATAAATTGATGTCCATACGCTCGAGCATCGCAAAAGAGAGTGGCAAGGCAAGGAACTGAAGCCCAGGGAAGGTGAGGCAAATCAAATGCATATAAAACGAAGGCGGATCGACCAAAAAGTAGCCCACAGTGTGCGCCACACTCGGGGGCACTCGCCTTAAAGGCGACCACAACAACAGCAACAACCGCAGCAACTACTGGCGATTGAGTCGCAAAAATTTATATGCGACGAGGCAACGCGGCGTATGCGCAACGAGGCAGAGGAGCATACCACAGGAAGAAGGTGGAAGAGGGGGCGTCGGGTAAGTCGGAGGGAGAGGGGAGATTCGCTGCTTTGGTTATGCGTTGACGCCTGAAATTGTTGAAATTTGCGTTTTAAATTGCAAAATTTATAAATGCCAAATTAATATTGAGATATACAATGTGTGAACGTATGTGCTTGTGTGTGTGTGCGTGTGTGTGTGTGTACGTGAATATGTCCGATTTTTGGATATACAAATTATTTTTGTTCTATTTTGCTTAGTTTAATTTGGACTAGAAGGGTAACACTTTATATGGTAAATGGCCCAGGCTAAAAATAAAAATTGGCTTTAAATAAATATTATGATTTGTAAGTGGTAAAAGATTGTCTGAAAACTTGATCAAACGATATATTTATATATAATTAAAATAGGGCTTAATATAATTGATATATTCCCTTTATTACGTGGGTTCATCAAGAAATTTCCGCAATAAATTATACAAATAAAAATATTATGCCAATAAATAATATATAAATAAATGTCCAATATAATTATGTCAATAAATAGCTAATGCTTGAATTTTAAATAAGCTAAATAATTTAATAAATTCAAATGAACTCATTAAACATTAACATTTTTTTTGTTAATGTATTTATTCACTTTAAAATAATTTATTTGTATGTACTTAATTATTTTAATAAAATTATAAAAAAAAGGGTAATTACATACACAAAATGTGAAGCATACATATTTCTATAAATAGGTAAGAAAAGTAAATAAATTAAAATATATTAATTACATTTCATAATAATTCGCATTACTTTGTTCCTTCATTTAACAACTGAGTCAAGGATTAAATTGTTTTCCGATAAAGCTCATAATTAAATTAACCAAAAACGGGGAAAAAAATAATATTTGTCATAATCTGCACAGTTTATATTTTCATTTGTGGTGTGCAAATATTTCAACTGCGAGCCCAGCAACAAATGTGTGCGCCCCAGCACCATCCCTCTCCTCAAACAGCATACATTATAGTGGGTCTATATATATATATGCCTATATGTGTATAAATACATATATTGTACATATAAATCTGTTCGATGTGTACTTTTTATATGCATTGCATACATTTGGCCACTTGCAAACAGAAAAGTAGTTCATTGAATATTTTCAACTTGATTTTATTTTGTGGCTGCTTAAATGATTTATACAAAATGTGAAATACAAAGCACAAACACAACAACAGCAACATACACACATTCAATTGCTGTACTGCTACAGATAATATATATATCCGATGTACAATATATTGATTGTACTCGTATTTATACCAAAATACTTATATTTGTATATCAATGTATACATGTGTGTGTAATAGTGTTTGTGTGTGTGTGTATGAGTGTTTGTATTGCCGCACATTTGCGGCTAATAATAACTTTCAAAATGAACTATTTTGTTGCCTTTAGAGATTTTTATTTTTCGTTGCTGATGTTGAGTTTAATATGATTATTGCATTTCAAGTGTGTTGTTGTGTCAGCCACTGTGTATTAGCGTTTCTCTGTGTGTGTGCGTGTGTGTGTGTGCGTGTGTGTGTGTGTGTGTGAGTCCACTTGTCCATTTGGTGCTGCACATTTTCGAATCGTGTGTGTTTTCATATTTTATTGAAAATTCATATTGCATTATATTTTATGTGCCGTTATTTTTCAGTTTTCCCTCTCCCCTTGCATGATCCACAGCCCCATAAATATCCAAGGCATGTCTTTAATAAACATGTATGTGTGAATGTGTGTGTGTGTGTGTGTGGGTAGGTGCATCAATATATTTGCCATTTTTATGATATTTGTGTTTCCATTGATTGTTTGGCATATTGGAAGGCAATCGAAATGGCAAAGCCGACCAAAATTATGGCGAGCAAATGCAAACTTCATATCTTAAAATTTTAATGTCGCTTTGATTTAGCAATTTAGTTTGCAACTAAGTTAGTATATTTAATCGGCTGACTAAGTACTTGAGCGCACATGGCATTATTATTATTTATTATTTATTATTATTATTACATTATTTTAATTACAATGGATTTGTTGTAAGAGGATGAATAAATTTCAATTGCAGTTAATAAACTTTCGTATGAGACGAATTAATAAAAATAAATCATTTTCAACAGTGTATATTTTAATATTTGCAAGTTAGCAATTGATTTTATATATGCAAATTTAAAGTTTATTATTTTGGACAAATTAGAAAACATTTTACTCAATTTATTCAATTTTTTCAACCATTACAATTATCGGTTGGCTATTTAAATGCAACTGCATCAATTGCCAATTTGTTGTTGTTGTTGTTGTGTTTGTTTTCATATGGCTGGCATGCAGCCATAAGCTCAAATAGCTACACACACACACACACAGGCACAAGATTTCCAACCACATAACCACATCAGGGAGATCATTGCACCGTCACAGTGGGTTACAAATGATGCGAGTGTTTTTCCGCTCTGTCGTCTTATTTATGTTATTACAAGTACTCATACTCGTACTCACACTCACACTCACATCCACACTCACATTCACACTCATACAGTGCTACCCGTATTCGGCTCATGTTCGGCAATTGACAGCAAATTAGCCATACATATGTATCTAGATACATTTGGCAGTGGCCGAGGTATTTTTATATACAGATGGGCAAGTTTTTCGGGAATCCGTCCAAGATTTTCCATTGAGGCAAATCTCGCACGATCGGCCACAAAATGATGTGTGTTGCATGTGTAAGATATTTTGGAAAATTTGCACTTGCCTGCTGGTGGTTTGTTGGTGTTTGTTGTTTGGTGGCGCCCACTTGACTTGATCAAATCGTCGGTGGTGCAAATTGATTTGATGCGGATGTGAGGCGGCAACTTGTTGACGTCATTGTTAGCCACGCCCCATTTGGTGGGCAATTAAACGCCTGCCGCCAGTTGAATTAATATGCAAAAGCATGCAGAGAAGGCGTCGGCGGCGCGACGAGAGGGGCGTGCCCAATTTTATGCTGCGCATTAGTTGTAGATATTGTATCTTGCAGATACAAAACAGATAGCCAGCCAGTCAGCTCTGAGACCCGTTCCGATCCGTCTATTAAAATATATTAGGTATTCATTTTGACGGGCGCCAAAAGGCGAAGAAAAATATAATTTATTAATTTGTTAATTCGCTGTTTGTCATTTGGCGGCTTAAACGTTTCGTTCTGCCACAAAAAACATACAATTTATGGCCCCCAAATGGGAGAGCGAATCGCTAAGTTCGCCGAACGAGAGAGGAGAGACAATTCTCGTAGCGTCTCGCCTCGTCTCGTCGCGTCTCGTCTTGTCTCGTTTCGGTTCTCTTCGGCTCGTCTCGTCGCTGCTGGCAATTAACACGCCAAATTAGCGAGCAACTCAGTCGCCGCCCGCGCCTCAGTCGCAGTCGCAGTCTCTGCCGACGTTGACGCTGACGCTGTCCGATCGTTTTGGCCGATTTTGTAATGATAAATGTAAATTTGTCTATGCGGCCGCATCGGCTGAGACACGCAAATAAAACTTGTTGAGCATTTTTATTGATACATTTTGATATATACGAAAATTTATTTTATTTATTTACAGATTTATGAGCTCGCTGCTCGCTGCTCGCCTGCCCAGCAAAATATTTGTATAGTTTATTTATGGCGAGAGCCACGAAAAAAACATAATATAAATTTATTAGCTGACTTGAACTTTTTTGTTCAGAGATTTGTTGTTATTGTGCTGAAGATTTGTTATGTGCCCGAGCAACTGGCAAGGTGACTGATCTTTTGGCCAAATGTGTCAAGTGGCCGAGAGTTGAGTTAATAAACAACAACAGCAAGCTGCCGGTGATTTAGGGATGGCAATTTGGTCTAGAAACGAGCTCTGCGACTATAATGTGGGACAAGTGGTAATTGAATGGCTTAACGTGTAAATTTATTTCAATTTTAATTTGTCTACTGGCTGAGTTGCCAAATGTTATTGTTCAATTTAAAAATTGAGGAAAAGCAAAATACCAAAAACTGATTAATATTATTTGTAAAAAAATAGATTTAATGACTATATCAATCGACAGTAGGGAAAAATAAAATCTAATCTCTGTTTGACTTATGATAAGATTCATTTGAATTCTTAAGAAAATATCTTATTAAAATTATGCAAATATTGTTTGTAAAATACACAAAGAAGAGTTAAGGAATCGATTGTTTGTTCAACTTTCTTTATTAAAGGAAAAAAATAATTTAATTAATCATCTGTTTATATACTAATTGCGTTCCTTTTAAAATAAAATCAATTTCTTAGCTGCACACTTATCTCTATAATCACTTCTAATCACACTAATTGTGAATGAATTCTAATCTCTTTTAAATACAAAGCAAATGCAATAAGCCACTTTAATTTCAAATGGAATTTACAGCTCAGTATAATTATATATGTTATGAATTATGCCACCTTGAATACAAATGGAATTTATAACTAAATATATATATATATATATATATTTGTATGTGTTATGCCCCAACTGTCAAGGGTCTGGCCCCAGCTTTAACGGCAGCTTCAACATCAGCAACAGCATCCGGGCCTGTCAGTGTCTATATATGTATCAATACGTATACGTAATATGGCAATCACTTTGCCATTGCCTTTGTCTTTGCAACGGCCCACTCCCCCCTTGCTTCCCCCTCAGCGGCTGTCACACACGCGGAAACTTTGTTTGCCGCCTCACCCTTTCAAATGTGTCGCAAGATTTTGCTGCTGCTTCAATTGCTTTAGCTTCTTGGACAATTTTATTACGCTTTGCATTGCATTTTGTTGACAGTTTTGTCAACAAGCGTTGAAAATTGGCTAAATATAAATATATTTGTGCATGTCTGTTTGCCCGTCTCCCAGTCCCCCAGTCTCTCGCAGTCTGGCTGTCTGCGTTTGTGTGTCTGTTTGTTTGTCGCAATATTTATTACAACGACAACTCGTTCACGTTGTTTATTTATACATGCGAATATAAATAGGTGGAAGATGCAGCAAAAAACAAAAGACAAAAAAAACACGCAAACAGATTTTTGGCTGCTCGACGATTTAGAGACGGCGGGCCATCATCATCCCTATCAGAAGCATCAACGGCAAACCAAGTCGACGAAATCTCAACGTAGGGCGGGGAACATCCATCTCCCTCTCTCTCTCTCTCGCACTGTCTCTATTTTTTCTCCCTCTCTCTCGCTCTGCACACTCAAGCGAATTCGCAGCAAGCATGACTTGTAAATAACTGCAAGTTAAGTATCTGGCAAAGTGCAAAGTAGTTGCCAAGCAGCAGCAGCAACAGCAGCAGCAGCAGCCTACCGACAACCGACAACCGACAACTGACAACTGACTACCGATTGCCGACTGTGGACTACGGATTGCTGACTGCCTCACATTTGGCCATCTTGCAGCTCCCATCTCGTCATGTGCTCCTAATGAACTGGGCACGCACTTGACGCGCTCAGCCATGGCATGATATATGGGATCTCCTTGGATATGGGGGAACTCTTGTCGTGTCGTGCTGTGTGTTTGTCTTCTCTTGTCTGTCTGCCGCGATTGCTTCCTCCTTAAGGCACACGAAATGGCCACAGCCGGTGCACATTCTAGGTGCTATATGAGAGTTTATCGCTTTTCCAAGAAGTCAACGCTGCGCACTCAATGCTTCCGCATCAATTGAAAGCGCAAATGCGAGGCCAAAAAAATAAATAAAAACTTTATTCTGAGCTGATGAAAATCACAAATTATAAGTAAGGCAAGCAGGTACTGAAAAATTTTAGTTTATTAGTTTATTATAATATTATTATAATATAATATAATAATATGTTATATCATATTCACTGCAGTACTTTACTTAAAAAATGTGTGCAGTTTAATGGGAGCAGGGTATCTCCTAGTCGAGATCCTGTCAAGAGCATTCTCAATTGTTTTCATTTACATAAATCTCACATAATTAAAAAAAAGACATTCAACTTAAGCAATTGTGCAGCTATTTAATTAGGTATTTATTTCTTTAGGCAGATATGTTAGCTCTCTCTCAGCAAATATTGTTGAAGTAATTAAAGATCAAAGATCATAATCAAAATTATTAAATTCGACTGATAAGGATATACTTAAAGAGATTATTATTAATTATTACTTCTAGAAACTTTCCCTTATTAAACTTACACAAACAATGAATGAGAAGCATTTATAGCCTCATCAGATATAAAAGTTTGAATTTTCGGCATTAAAGACAGGCTGTGGATAGTATTATACTCAAGAAACTATATTTACAATATATCACTCGATAATTCAAGACCAGTTATTTGAAACAGGTTTATCATCAGCTTGGCAACTTTATATTGTTTTGATTTAATATGTTATTTGAGGCCCTGCGGCAAACTGTGCATTACATCATAGAATGGATTTTAGATTCAGCCATTAAATGCTTAAAAATAGAAATAAAAAGTAGATAATTCGCTGAGAACCCTGTCACCATATGAGGCTGTCAAATCAGTTAAGTGCGCCGATTCTCAGCGGCTAACGGCGGATCAACGACCAGCGGTTACTCGCTTAACTCGAGAGAGAGACAAAGAGAGGGAGGCACAGACAAAGAGGGAGCAATAAAAAAACGGTGGTTTGTACTTTTCATATATTTTTACATGCGAAAATATAAATTTTGTCTTCTATGTGATGAGGCAAATAAAAACCCAAAGACAACTTTCAGCTGAAGCACCAACAAAGAAA
Organism: Drosophila fungiperda; assembly: GCA_035042345.1. Lineage (NCBI taxonomy): Eukaryota > Metazoa > Arthropoda > Insecta > Diptera > Drosophilidae > Drosophila > Drosophila fungiperda. The sequence goes on from JAWNLM010000021.1 coordinate 2,767,470, forward strand.
AAGACACAAGCAAAGCAAGCAAATGCGGAAAAAAAATATATAAAAAAAATAAGGTGAGCAAAAACATTTTAAATATTTTAAGAGCGATGACCCAGAAGCAGAACCAACCGGCAATAATAACAATAACAACAATAACAAGCAGCTCAAACACCTTCTGTGCTGGCAAAGCAAAAAAATTGAAAAATTAAAAATAAAAAGGTAAATGAAGAATTCGCGCATTTGTACTGCCAGCCACAATGAAATCAAAATTAAATTGTTAAACAAAAAACAAAAAAAAAACCAAATCCGAAAAAGTTGAGTTTTGCTTCATTCAAGAATTTAGTGCTGACTTTGGGGAATGGATATTTGTGGCTACTTTAGGTATGTACAAATGGAGTGATTGTTTAATTTCTAACATTGCAACAACAACAATAACAACACACAGCAATTTCCTGGCCCAAATGGTAAGTTGCCAGCAACATGTTTCCAATTAGACGCAACATGCTGCGATGACGCCGCTCCGTACTTCAAAAGTTGCCGTTGGCCAGACTCTGCTCCACCTTGAGCAGCTCGTGGGTGTCATAAATCTTTTGGGGCGGCCGTTGTTTGTTGTAGTTTGATCAGCAAACACTAATTGGTATTAGCCGGGTCCGCCGACAAGTTCTAAAACTAAACCGATTAAAGCCAAAAGGGGGCAACGGCCAATGGATCAAACGGAGCTGCTATTGCCTTTTTTGGCCTTTGACTTTGGCAGTGCGAATGCCTCCAGCAGCAGCAGCAACAGCAGCGGCAGCAGCAACAACAATATCAACAACAACGGCAACAACAACGGCATCAGCAGCAACAGCCACAGGTGGGCGTGTCGAATTTGGCTGTTTGACTGTCCAGAAAACAGTTTCGGTTGGCTTTTGAGCAGCCGGCAATAGATCAGCTCCAGGTTTAATGCCAATAGTTGCCAGCCGACAGCAGTCATTAAAGTATTCGCATGTTCTTAGCCTTATAGAAGGAAAAAAAAAAAAACGATGCTTAAGAAAATCGATAAAGTGCTTAGATGCTAGCAGAAAGCAGCTCTTCTAGAATACATAATCTGGTCAATAATCTAAATAAAGTTAACAAGTTTTGGCAACACAAAATAGCTTGTCAAGAAACTTTGAAGACTTGCCTAAGGTACAGTTGAATACATTTTTGTGGCTTATAGGCATATTTTCATACATGTTTTCGATTTACGTAGCTTTCGCTTCACTCTTAAAACAACAATAAAATAATCATTTAAAATCATAGATAAATAAATTATTTCGAGCGCAGATTTACTAGATTTACAAAGTTCAACAAAAACTTATCGCCTTAATCAGCAATTTATATTAATATTGTATACAAATGGAAATAGTTTATAATCTCATTAATAAATAAATAATTGTAAAATTTTGTGTTTTCTAATAAACCACTTTAGGAATGTCTTCTTTAAAATGACTTCTATAAAAATAATCCGCATAAATATATACATTATTTATTAACTTGGTCAAAACTGAATCGATTTTCCGAAGCTAATTGCTTATGTCATTTATCTGCTATTTAATAAACCATTAAATTACAATAGTTTGTTTACGTTGTGATTGGGTTTTTCTAGATTTTACCAATACTATAAATAATATAAAATTAAAATAATAATATAAATATAATAAATACTATAAATTTTTGGTCATTTTACATTACAAATTTATGATTATTATATTTAAAATTCATACAATTTCTTCTAGTTTATTTTAATTATATGGGATAAAAATATATATATTATTTATTAAGAAGAAAAAATTGTGATAAGGTTACCTTAAAACTGGAAAATGTATTGCTATAATAAACTGAATGTAGATAAATGTGTGAGTTCAGATATATGAACATATGTATTTATATAGTATATAAGGTAGATATATTATATATATATATATATATTATTTTAGTCGTTTTGCAGCTGGCAACGAACCCGTCAACGACGTGCAAAGTGCAATTTATTGCCGTAGCGAAAACGAAGCGAAACAAAATTGTAACTCAAACACAAAAACAAACACAAATACAAACAGACAGCGGGGTACAGAAAAACACACGGGAGATAGGGAGGCACATGCAAATGCCCAGCTATGGCAACAGAAACAGCAACAACAGCAACAACAGCAGCAACAACAGCAACATGGACAGCAACAGCTACAGATACAGATACATACGTCAATTGCGTCGCCACGACGACGCTAAAAATGAAAAATTGCTTTTCAAAATTAAATCAACATTTAATTTTCTCGTAATTTGCTACCGCAACCGCTGCCGGTGGAACCTGCAACAGCAGCAGCAGTGGCAGTGGCAGCAACAGCAGCAGCAATAGCCTCGACAAGCAGCGCACGCATTTTTCTACAAATTAATTTTAGCACAAAGATCGCCAGATACACACCGAATTGTATCTAGATACAGATAGAGATACAGATACAGATACATGACTGTGGATACGGCAGCTGATATATAGACATGTCGTATTGGTTAGCCATTAAATGACGCCAGCAACAACAACAATAACAACAACAGCAACAATCGTTGGCAAGCAAGTGCCAAATAAAACTTATTACTTATACGCCGTGTGTGTCGAGGCAGAAATTCGACTGAATACGATGAACAGCGCCGGAATCTATTATGAATTAGACATTGAATGTCAGAACAGAGTGAAGCACAAAACACCCACACACACACACTACACACACACACATAGTTTTCTATTAGGGGCATAAATAAATATCGTAGCATGTTTTTCAATTTGCCGCCTGGAGGGCATTTTCCGAGTAATTTTCGGTTTGGAATTTAGATTTGCGAGTGATTTGTTGAATTGAATTATTGCCGAGGATTTATTGTGAATGAAGGGGAAAAAGACCTATAAAAAAAAACATTGAATACTGTTTAGTTGTTGTGCCAGTTATATTCTGGCAAGTGGCAAAAATAATATGATAAGACTAAGAAAATTAATTAGATTGGGTTGATTTGAGTTTTGAATATGATGAAATTATTTATATATACTTGTAAAAGGGATTTAATAAAAATATGTGTAGAATGAAATAAACTAGAAACACCTAATTATATTGAATATATTTTTCAATTAGATTCGATAAAAATAACATTTGTGTAAGCTAAAAATGGGTTAGAAATACTAAATGATGTAAATTAATAATTTTTTATTTGCAGTAATAATAAATTATTAATTTTTAATATGTGATAAAATAACGAATTGTCTGTAGAATAAAAGAGGAAAATTAGTTTGAAAATCCAAATTGAAAAAAAGAGAGTTAAAATGAATAATAACTAAAAGCTACCAATAGCAAAAACATTCTCAAGATAAATTTAGTCAACTCCGTAATTTAAATTAAATTATATTTTAAACAACTATATTTTATTTAACTGATATAAATTTTAATTGAGAAGCAGATATCAAATTAGAAATACAGATATATATTATGTAAATAACATATACTTATATACTTTCAATTTAAATTTTATTTATAATAAATCCGAATTATTTGAGAATGCTTAATGCGATGATGATCTATCATATAAGCGATGCTATATCTATACACAGTGTGTGGCAAATCTCACGTGCCACAACTCTAAATAGAACACATTTGTCACTGAAATCAAATAAACACTCAAATATTTTTAGTTGCTTGACGTGTGAGGGAGACGGTACAATAGGACAACAGGTGAAAGAGCGAGAGGGGAGAACTATATAATAAAAACAATGTCGCCGTTGTGTGAAGATTTGTTTAGAAGCTGTGAAATTGTTAAACTACCACTTTATTAATAATGCCATCATTTTGGTTTAAATGCGCACTAAAACAAGCAACAAATAATCACACAGATACAGATACACAGATACACATACAGATACACAGATACAAACACAGAGATAGTTTTGGGTATAGATAGAGTGGCAGCTTTCACTGATAGATATAAAATTTAAGAACGAGACGCTTTCATTTTTAGTTCTTTATTGTCTCAAGTTCTTTTGATTTGAAATATTTTGACGTGTCCCAATTTCTTGCGGTATTTTGTACGAGGGGCATGTTCTGAGTTAGATATTTTTCATCTTGCTGTTAATATTGTTGTTTTAGTTGTATCACGAATTGTTCATTCTCGTTGTTGTTCTATCTGGCATTTATTTATTATTAACTCTATTTGTGTGACAAGCGGAAAATGTGTCAGAATAGCATTCTGAATCTGAATCATTTCTGGCAATTTGTTACCGAAGGTTTTAGTTTTCGAAATACTCGCTGATTATGTAAAAACTAACTAAAATCACATCAGCTGCATTTTGAACTGGCCAATGAATGCGATTTCAATGCTAATGAGCGCATATCTGACAGATACAATTTATTCAAAAACAAAATACAAATACAAATAAACAAAATATATATATATAATAACAACTGCAAAGCAGAACAATGAAAGCGACCCCAAAATAATAACAACAGTAATAAAAAAAAAACTCACTGTCAGTCAAATGGAAAACCCAAACAATGAATAAAAATAACCAAGTTTGCACTAGTTGAGAATATTAGTTAAGAAGATACCCAGCAAAAGTAATTAATCTTCTATGTGAAATAAACGCTTGAAAATCTAATCAGATATTTATTTTTTTCAGTTTTAGTTATTTATTTAGGCAACAGTTTCAAATTATAAAATATTAAATAAGCTTATTTAACTAATATGTATAACTACAGGGCATGCCAAACAACAATTCATATATAAAAAACCAAATAAAACACAACAAAAGTAAATTATTAAGCATAATTAAACTGTTGACAAATTATGATTTAGTGCTGGCCGCATTAACATAAGTATTCAACAAATTACACACACACACACACAGACACACACATACAAATATACACATATATATTTAAATACATTCATTTTGTTGTTGTTTATTTACATAAATGCTTTTTCTAAACGTTTCTCGTTGTTGTGTGATAATTATTTGCATATGAACATTTTGGTGCCTAATTTAAAATGGACGCCTCTTTTTTTGGGACTGGGCGTGGCAGCTGTTACGCTAATGTGCGATAAGCTTTTTAGATACTGTCAAATCTAACCAAATATGTTCATTTGCATAATGTACGTATTGCCACGCCCACACCCACAAATGCATTCAGCGAGGGAGGGGATGGAGGAGGTGTTAACTGCTCGCTAATCGTTTCTCCGCTTGTCTTCTTCTTCGCCATTTGTCATTTACATTTTCCGCACGCAAGTTTATTTATTTGCAAATTTCGCGCCTCATCGTAAATTAACTAAAATTGATTTTGTTGTTATCCTGAGTATTATTGTTATTTGAAATTTTTAATGAATACTTCTTTGGCAGTTGGTGGTCATTTTCCTTTTGCCATATCTTACGCATGTTTTTCTTATTTTTATTTTTAATGAAATCTTTTTATCTCAAGTTGCACAATTTTTGTTATTTTGTGTTATTCGTATTATCATTTACGTCTTACTATATTTGTTTAAGTTAGTTTGTCAATTTTTCAAATATATTTCAATTTGATTTTATTTATTTATTTTATTTTCTCATTATATTTGGTCACAAATGACGACTATTATATATTATTTTTAAATCCAAACAAAATTGCTTACTAAATCAGAGATTGATTGATTGATCAATTGTTGAGTTCACAGTTCTCTCTCTCTCTCGTTCTCTCTCTCACTCTCTCCCCTCTTTCGCTCGTTTTGAGTCTGTTCATGATCAATCTTCGCCACATTTCAACTCGTTCGCCTTTTGTGCCATCAATCAGCGAATGGAAATATTGAAATCAAATCTGAGCTGGGAATGTCAGCGCCTTGTCAATGTTCCAAGGATGGATGATGAGAGCGTCATTTGCCATTCTCGCTCTCAAACTCGCTCTTTATATCTTTGATTTGCAAGTGCAATGTGTATGTGTGTGTGTGTTTGTGTGTGTTTATATATTTTTATATCCATAAAGTGAGCAAAATCTGACACATGGCGACGTCTCGTATAATTTATGAGTCAATTTCAGACAATTATTGTTAAATATTATTAAGCATTCGGCGGGCTGTCAAAACACACAGCAAATTCAATGATTTACAAGGCAGCAACAATAACAACTACAACAGAAACGACAACGACGACGACGACGAAGACAATGACAATGACAATTGTCACTTGGGGTGGACAGCACTTAAGTGGATAATCTTGCTGCCTGACATGCATAAGAATAAGAATAAGAATAAGAATCGGAGACAGCAGACTGATGAATGACTGGGCCACAGCAAAAAGGGAATCGGCCACTCAAATTAATGTCAAAACTTATTAAGGAAATATACAAAAAAAAAAAACAGAAGATAAAAATGACTGCTGCACTTCTAGCACATAACTTTTTGAGACGCTGACGCTGACGTTGACGTTGTCGCTAGCAGCGACAGCGGCAGAGGCGCGTGGCTGCCAATTATGGTGGCAGAGGCAAGAAGACAGATCATCAGACGATCAGTGTCAGAGGCGCAAACGCGCATTGCGGCAATTTGTCATTTGAGACAAGCCGCAAACCTGTTGCGACTGCGGCCATTAGAAAAAAGCCACGATCAAAACAAAGAGACAGCTTTAGAGATCGAGACAGAGAAAGAGAGCGCTTCAGCTCTCGTAGAGAGAGAGAGAGAGATTGTAGGCGCACAAATTAAGACAATGAAACGCGCTACGCTTGCGATAAAATCAACGTAAACACCAGCAAACAAGAAGCGACGTCGACGACGACGCGACTGCACTGCCAGTTGCCAGCAGCGGCAGCTCAAGCAAATGTGTGAACAATATCGGCGGCTGATCTCGCCCAACAACAAGCAGCAGCAACAGCAGCCAAGCAACGAAGACCCGAGAGACCTGTTCCAAAACCTGTTGGCCCAGCAACAAAACTAAAAAGAGAGCCACATCAAAGAAAGAGAGAGAGAGAGAGAGAGAGAGCTAACATTTCAGTGAGTGCATTGATGGCAAGTGGAGCGCCAAGCTGCGCTTAAGAGCCTGTACTTTTTTTTTTAATTTTCGTTTTTGTTAGTTTGCTTTAACTTGAAAGCAATTGATCAATAAACAGATCAGGCAGCTTGCAATTTCCATGCGGCCAAAGCTTTAAGCTTTAGATTATTGACCGATTATAGACTGATGCAAAAAAAATATATATTTTGTAACTAAATAGATCTTCTTCTTATGTTACTACTGTACCCTATCGAATACACAGACTTCCTAATTTCATATTTAAATTAATTTACTCATTATCAATGTGATATTGAAGAGTTCTTCTTACACTTGCCAATAATATTTTTAATCATTATTAATGTGAAATTGTAGAGTTATTTTTTATCGAATTACTACTGCATAACCCCGACTGCCAAATATTCATAATTTCATGCTAAAAGCCAAATAGAAATGTGCCTTATTAGCAACTGAAGAGTTCCTTTTATCTAGTTAGTACTGTATATACATAGAGTGCCGTTATTCCTTCATATCCACCCGCACGAAATTGATAGCAACAACACAAAATGACCCACAAAAACCATCGCAATGAATGCCCCCCAACTTGAACCAAACACCCACCCACCCAAATACACCGCCCAGTTGTTTTGCCCACTCCACCTAGTTCGAATCCAATCAGCCACGCGTTGGTGATAAAAATGCGTTAACAATACGTGGAAAGCTTTGCTAACAGTTTTTTTTTCCTCCTCTTTTTGCGGTATCTGACAGATTTTTGTGGGTTAGCTTAGGTTGGTGGGTGGGGAGTAGTAGATGGTGGATTGGGATTGGATCTGAAACTTTAGCAGAATTGCGTGCTGGCAAAATAGCCAATGTGTGAGTTTGTGTGTGTATGTGTGTGTATGTGTTTGCCTGGGGAGTAACACAAGCCATCAGACATCACACCTTATTTGTATATGCCGAACAGGGTGTCTGTGTGTATGTTAGAACTATTAAAATACAGGGTGCTTAAATTATTAGGCAAGATTATTCTGTTCTGATTTATGTAATACAGGGTGCTTCAATTATACTTGTAACTTAAGTTGTAATATGGAAACAAATTTTAACTATTGTTTCTAAATGGCGAATAATTTGAATTTCCAATTCTTTAATTATATAAAAATTCACTTAATAATCTCTATTTAACGTATTAAAATTTTCTTATTTTTATTTCATGTTATTATTATTATTATTTTAAATGTAAATGCAACAATAAAAATGAACGTAATAAAACAAAATATAGTTTAAGTAAATAAGTACTAAAATTGTAAATGCTAATTAGATTAATTTTCGCACTAAAAACTCGACTTAGTTTAAAAAAAAAAGCTTTTGTCATCATAATAAACAGTCTGGAAATAAAGCAACCACCTCTCCCCCACCTAAACACATACACAAACACTCACACATTTACACATCCAAATAACATTTTTACATATGTTTCTTACAATCCTACACACATACATACAAATACTCGCCCTGTGTACAAAGTCAAATTGTCGCTGCAGTCAACGATAAGCTGCTGCTGCCGTCGCTGCCGGCAACCGAGAAAAAAAAAATGCCAAAACGAAAACAAACATAAAGCAGCAGCACCCATTTGCCCATGCAAAATAAAAAAAAATAAAAAGAAAACAAAAACAAAAACTTATAGGCAAAATCAAATTCACAACAACAACAAGAAAAAACAAGCAGAGAATAAACGAACGCAGTCAACATCAACGAAGCCGCTGCCCTGCAGCTTTGACAAGCGCAGCAGCAGCAGAAGCAATGGACGGGTCGCGGTAAGCATGACGAAAGGACTTTCGCACATTACCACATTTTTTGTAGCCAACGAAGCGACCCGGCCAGCCACACAAAGCAGTTAAACAGCCACCCAGTCAGCAACAACAACAGCAACAAATGCGAACCAACACGAAAGACAAAAGCTAAAAGCGACAAATGAAATAATAAGAGAGCTTAAATAACTCCACACGAGAGCACACACACACACACTCACGCAAGCTTTATGCATACATATGTAAGTATCAATGTGTGTGAGTGTTTGCATGTTTGTTGTTACATTGACTTCCGATGACTGCCGCCCACGCCCCGCACACCATCCACCCACTCACCATCAGACCCCAAACATTGCTCAGAAGCTGGGAACTTGTTTGCTCAATATGTTTCACACACACACACATATACGAGGAGTTCGACACGAAGCTTTTCTGCTCTCTCATTCTCTCTCTGTCTCCGTCTCTCTCTCACTCTCTCTCTTTGCTTTGCGCCACCCACTCTTGTACGCTAAATAATGACTGACAGTATGTTGGTGCTGTGTCTGTGTACCTACATATATACATGCTTACGTATGTATGTGTGTGTGACCCCCAATTGCTCGCTCCCTCAAACAAACAAACAAACAAACAACCAGAAATTATGAAGCAACACGCGACCAGCGAACCGAGCGCACAAAGTAAAGAGAGCGCAACAAATTGAGACAGGCCGTCAGATAGAGCGAGAGCGAGAGAGAGCGTGGCGTCGTGTCGCAGCAGGTTGCATCGAACTTGTTGCGTGTCGAACTCTGCCGCCACCTTGCGCGCCAAAGTCGACGTCGCTGCGGCTGTTGTTGCTGCTGCTCTTTCTGCTCCCAATTACTTTTTGCATGCTACCTTGTGGCCCCCACTTCACCTCAAACATTCGCTTGGTCATTCGGCATCGGCATCGCAATCGTCATCGTTGTGTTGACGTTGTTGTTGTTGCTGTTGCTGTTGCTGTTGTCATGCTTAATCCCTGTAGCGACAGCGGCGCCGTCGACGACGACGACCCACAATGAGAGAGTGAGTATGTGTGTGTGTTTGTGTGTTCATGCCAGATATGCTCAACGTCGACAGCAAAGCCGCCCCCGTCGCTGCCCTCTCCCGCGATTTGACCAGAAAGCGCTGGATTCATGTTTTTCACACAGAGCTTACACTACGCGCAAGTACGCGCCTAAGTGTGAGTGAATGTGTGTCTGGTTGTGTGCATATTTGTACACATTAACATATCAAAACCGAACGAGTGAAGCGTTCTCATTTTGCAAATTGACTTTAATATATTTTTTGTTTTCTCTTTGATTCTGTTTGGCGCTTTTGACTTTTATGAAGGTTTTGAGTTCTTTTTATCGATAATTGTGCTGGGTATATTAATTTAATTTATTGGCTATATAAATGATTGAACATATTATTATTATGATATTAGGATAATAAGTAATTAATTAACCCAAATTATTTATTTTATGTTTATAACTGTTTTCAAAATATGGTTTTCCAAAATTCATACATAATTTTAATAAATAAGTATTTTAATTCAAATAAGTTAATATCCCATATAATTTTAATGTATTAAAAGTATATTCAAAAATTAAGTCAACTAAAAACTAAAATAATCTGAACAAACAAAAAAATGGAATATTTTTAATATTATTATATTAAATAATTTTTATAAACAAAAAAAAAATTAAAACAAATTGTAATTATATTGAAAAATTAACATGTATTGTTTAAACTGATTTCCAAAAATTAGGTCCATTATTTTAAAGATGAGCAGAACTGGCTAATCAGTGCAAAAAATAGATTTACAATTTTGGAAGCTGTCAAAACTATTTAATCTAAATACAAAACCGCAGTCGAACCGCAGTCGAACAAACAGCCAACAGCAGCCAGCAGCAGCAGCATCAACATCAATCAACAGCGGCGGGAGGAGAGCAACACAAAAGCGCACACACAACAATAAAAACAGCAACAACAACAGCAGCAGCAGCAGCAATGAACGGCAACAAGAGCGCAAACACCGCAAAATAATAAACCAGCTCGACAAGTCTAAATCACACTCATTAGCAAAAGCCCCCCAAAAACAACGCACAGAAACAGCAACAGCAACTCAGTCGCTGCCTCTTTCTCAGCCTCTCCTGCTGCCATTGCGAGCAGCAACAGAACAAAAATCAAAATCAAAACCACAGGCACAAACGCACACACAGAGACACACACACAATCATGCAAGCAAAGACAGCGGCGTCGCTGCGAAGCCGAAGCTGCCATCATATCTCAAATTGTTAAACGATGAGAACGAGATGAGAACCTAATAAGAAACCGAATACAAAAGATAAACACAAGCGTAAACATTTAAGTAACAAAATTGGCTTTTTGTTATGCGTTGGATTTTATATCAAGGGGATGCCGGGCGGCAGCGAGTGAGAACGAGTGAGAGAGCGTAAGAGAGGCAGAGCGAGAGAGCGTGTGTGAGTGTGTGTGCGTGTGAGAGAGAGCGAGCGAGCGGCAAGCGTGCAGCACGACAACATTGCTACTTGCAGCACGGCAACACTGAAATAGAGCACCAGCAAAAATACACGCAAACTTTGCGCGCACTCTCGCTCTCTCGCATGTAACGGCTCACGTGTATGGGTTTGCATATGTGTGTGTGTGTGAGTAACGTGTGTCTGTGCAATTGTTTTTTCAGTGGGACAGATTGCCAATTGATTGTTGTTGTTGCTGATGTTACTGCTGCTGCTGCTGCTTGTGTCGTTGCTGCTGCGGCTGCTGCTGACGTCGCTGTCGTCGCGTTACGCTTTTTGTGCTTTTCATTTTGAGTTTTTTTTTTCATATGCTGTATTTTCTTTTTGTTTTGTACATTCTGCCGGCAGCGCTGCCGCTGGCATAAATGCTCTGCCGCTGCCTGCCCTACAAGTGCGATGGGGCAACGACGCACACGCACACATAGACACAAACACATACACACAAACACATACACATACACACATGTGTGCTTGGTTTTGCATATCAGCGGAGTGAGGCTGCAGTCGACGTCGTATTTCCATTTCCATATGTTGGCTGTGCTTTTGTCTGCTTTTCGTGTTGTTGTTATTGTTGTTGTCGTGCAAAGTTGTTAATATATTTGTAAAATGAAATTCATTTCGGAATTGCTGTTTGTTCTTTGCCTCCTTCTTATTTTTCTTTGAATACTGCTTTTTTTTTGAGTGGCTTTCGTCATTGGGGTTTTTTCCCTAGTTCCTCCATTGGCTGCACTCTTGCCACAACCTAAGCTGCATTCTTGCAACTGTATTCCAATATTTGTATTTGTATTATATCGGCATCTGAGCTTATTTTACCAATGTACGCCGCAAATCAATAAACCAGATTATTTTTGAGTTATCAGCTTTGACAACAACCAAACAACAAACACAAAGCAAACAAATTATTTGTCAAAACTTGTGCTGCTATTTTGAATACTCTATTAAAAAAGAAAGAAAGGGTATTTAATATTTATCGCATCTGTATTTATTTAGTTCTATATTTTTAGCAGTTTTTCCATTTAATATTAAAATTGGATTAAAAATATCATTTTATTTTGTACCTTAACATTTTTTTAAATTCAATCTACAAATCAATCTTAAATAAAAAAGCAAGAAAATTATAAATTATTAAATTTTTGAAAGTCATATTTCTGTAATCCGTATATATATATATATATATATATTCTTCAGGAACAGTAGTAGCTAGTTAAACAAACCTTAATTATATCTCAAATAATGATTATATTTTCGATGTGATGTGAAATTATAATTATATGCAAGCCGCATTCAACATTGCCAAGCATTTGCCGTATTTGCCGCATTTGCTCCTGAAGCAAAAGCAATAATACGTTATGAATATCATGAGTTACAATGATATTAGCCCAAATAGACCCATTTCTATTCACACACAAATACACACTCATATATATATATATGTCCATACATATGTGCCAGAAACGTGGCAGGCTCCATTAAACACCCCCAATGGAGGTGTGGGGCAGGTTATTTGGGTTGCTTTCGGGTCGCCTGCAAGCCAAGTAGAAAAGTGTCAAAACTTTCTGTTCGAGTTTGTTGTATCCTTTTGTTATTTGTACACACACACACACATATATATACACAAATGAGAAAATCACACTCAGTGGCTTATATACCACTCAGAGCAGCAGCCCACACACACACACATACACACACACACAAATCTAACAAAAATCAAGCAGCAAATAAAAATAAGAGAGCCAAAGAAGAGTGAGAGAGGGAGAGAGAGAACGAAGCCAGGCAACAACAGTAAAACCATAAGTTTTTTTTTTGCTCCTTTATTTGTTTGTTTTCGTTTGAAGGAGAGGAAGAGAGTAAGAGCGTTAGCGAGAGAGTGAGGAGCGAGGAGCGAGCTGTTTGCCTGCTCTCAGCTGCTGGGCGCCCGTTCAAAACACAAACGGAATGATAATGATGTGCGTTAAAAAAAACACACAGACACATCAGCATAAGCAATGCGAGAAGAGAGAGCGAGCAAGGAGAGCAAGGAGCGCGAAACGCCTGACTCAAAGTCAAACAAGTGTCAGCTCTGCCCGACTGCTGCCCACTCCTCCCCGCTGCTGCTGCTACGATTTTTATTTATAGCCCAACAGTTTCGTAAGCTTGCGTTGCGTATGTGTTTGCGTGTGTGTGTGCGTGTGTGTGTGTGTGCTATTGTGTAGGATATACACGGGAAATGCCTTAACACAATTACAATAACTTTTCACATGAAAAGTGGAACAATAAACCAAACCGAACCGAACCGAAAAGAACTGAACTTAACTGAAATAAACCAAACCAATGCCATATCGTTGACACCACAGACGGCGCTCGGTTGCTCGGTTGCCCAGTTGCCAAGCTGTACAGTTGTCCACTTGTCAAATTGTCCCTTTGGTCGCCCCCTCCCCTTCCCTATTGTGGCCCTTCTTTAGCAACACACGCGCAACATGCTCACTTCCGGCTAGCCTCTTTCCCGCCCCTTTCCGCCAATTTCTGCCTGCTTCGCGTACTTGTTTGGTGTTGTTGGTTGTGTGAAATGAAGCGACAGCCGTCGGCAAATGTTTCATAAACAACAACAAAACATTTATTAAATGAAATTACAACAAGACGCGCAACACGAAGCAACATTTGTTGCGCTACTTACAATTGGAAGGGGAATTTTGTTTAAGTTCAATAATTTATTTATATATATTTATTTTTATTTATTTATTGTATTGTAAGGACACGGTAAATATATACAAATAAATTAAATTGAATAACATGCAAAATAAGATTTAATATCAGACCAGAAATTAATAGAAATGTAAAACACTTGAAATGAATTATTGAATATCAATTTATAAGCAGTGAAAAACTTTTTGGAATTAAGCCAAATATGTTTCAAACAAATATTATTTATAACATTTTATTAAATTAATTAAAACATATTTAATAAGCAATTAGTGTTAGCATTGAAGCATAAACTTGTCAGTTTAAGCCTAAAAATTACTTAGAATATGCGTTTATTTAAATAGACAAATATCACTTAAAAGCTGTATTTATTATAATATTTTCACACTACAATTTCCAAGCTATGAACTTTTTACTCTAGCTTGCAATAAAAACAGATTTCGATTTATTTAAGTCTAGGCAATATTTAAAGAATAAAATCACTATTACGATTAAAGCAATATAATTTAATTTAATTTAAACAATGATAACTATGATGACTTCCAAAGGTTTAGTATATAGAGCTCGACCGATGCAAACACTATATAAATTAAAACCAGATTTGAGTACTAAGTCATATTATAAAATCCTATAGATTTAAAAATCATATTTACAATTTAATCAATATTAAAAATCTGCTTTAGATCTATGCATTATTTATTCTATAGATTACAATTACATTTAAGCTTAAGGCAATATTATATAACTATATAGACCAAAATATATATTGATTTCATATATTAAAATCAAAATAAGCTTTATGCTTTTTAATGCAATTTATTTAAATTTTATATTGATAAGCTTGACAAAAGAAATTTCGATAACCAAAAGACTCAGTTTGCTGTAGGGTATTTGGCAGCCTACATATATTCTGGGTAGCAATCAGACACACACGCACACACACACACACAAACACACTTAAATACACACATTTCAATCATACGTTGGTTTTGCGCAGCCTTTTATTAATTTAGGTTAGTGACTTAAGTTTCGCATTTGCCGCAATTAACTTAATTAGAAATGCATTTTGTGTGGAGCCAAGAAGCAAAAGCGAGCCAACAAATAAACACTTAACTGTGCGTATGTGTGTGTGTGTGTGCGTCTGAGTGTGAATTAGGTTGTGCCTGCTAGCATTGGCGTGTGTGGCAAGAGGCAAAAGGAGTTGCTGCCTGACAGGCCCATAAAACATTTCTGTCATTGCCTTTGCATTGAAGAAGACATATAAACACACATATATAATTATTGCGTGTGTGCGTGTGTGCGTGTGTGTGTGTGTGTTTGGTTTATTGGCTATTATGACAATAAATGTGCTAAGCAAGAAACATATTTATTAAAAGCATTTGTGCGATTAACTAAATGCGTTTTGACGCAGCGACTACATTGCGTATACGTAACGTTTATTAAGTGCGTGAGTGTGTGTGTGTAAGTGCGTGTGTGTGTGCTGTTGAAGGGGTAATAATATAAGGGGGGAGGGGGCCAGCAGTGCGGGTGCAAATGCGTTAGGCAGTCAAGCGAGACAACAGTTTTTTTTTTAATACTTTCAAGCCGGTTTCACAGTTTCGAGTTTTATTGTTTGTTTGTTTTTTTTTTCGTCTTTTTTCTAACATTTCTTGAAATTCGTTATTTATTTATATTTTTCTCTTTTTTTTTGATAATTTTGAGCGCGTCCCACGCATGTCTCGAGCCAGTTAGCCAGTTGGCTTGCTGCAACACGTTTATTTTGATTTTTTCCGTATTTTGTTTGTTTCGCACATTTGTCATCTGGTTTTATTTGCCAAAAATTAGCCATACATCTCCTCAACTCGTATCATCTATCTTCAATGCTCTCGACACACACACAGCTATTATGTAATCGCCTTTGCTCAATAACAAATTGATGACAGCACAAATGCTTCTTAGAATAACAATAATATTTTGCAGATGTGCAAAATCTGCTATTGAATATTGATTTCAATGGGAACTGGGGAAAAAATTGAATGGAATTCAGGTTATACAAGATCAGACAAATATTGTGATAAATGAACAAATCAATTTGATTTGTTTATTATTTATTCTAAAATCAAAGCTTATTTTCTGCAAATTCACAGTTTACCATTGATTTATTTTGTTCGACAACTGTTTTAAAAAATTATGTTTATTTCAAGTAAAAACTAAATATGTTTTACCTCTGAATATATTCATAATTTAATTGTTGAAATGAAATCGCTTATTTGAAAACTCTAATTTTATTATTTTTCAATATCACATTTTTTTTTGGTGCAAACATTTGCGCTGAAAGTTTTATTTTCTGTTCCAAAATGAAACTTAAATTTCACACATATTTTTTTGAAGTTTAGAAAACAGCTTATTCCAAATCCCAGAGATCTCTCAACCTCAAACTTAACCGATCCAAGACCTCGAGCAGAGCAAACACACTTCAAATGTGAGTGGTTTTCATTGGATAATTACATTTTGGACTGGGTCAGCTCTTGTCTTGGCTCTTCCCATGGAATTAGGTATGGAGCGGGCGATGGGTGAGGGGGTGAGGGCTCTTTGTCTAAACAATAGCAAACGCTTTTGGCTCCCCCGCAAAGCTGCCTTATGTGATACGATATTTTTGTGGTTTATTTTTTTGGCAGCAGACGCTGAATTAGCATAACTTGTCATAAGTTGAAAAATCTCATTAGACAAAGTTTGTTGGCCAGCTTACTGTGATTGTTGTTGTTGATTTATTGGCAGCCGCGTTGGCTTGATAATTTTTTGTTTTTTTTTTATAGAAACTAACATTTATGGACCATCTGCTGATATTTAAAGCTATGCGGTTCCGCTTAGGTATTCCCTTCACTTTCGGGGCTGCACTGCTTGCCACTTAGCTAAAGGCCAGTTAATTAGCATATATAAACAGTCAGAAGTAGATGAATACTATTTCGAGTTTTATGTCTATATCGATGTCGGTTTTTAGGCCGCTTTCCGATTTTATGCTAAATTGAACGCTGCTTATTCCCCTCCCCCTCTGCTCGCCAGACCGTTATCCCGTCTTGGCCATAAAAAGACAACATCAAAGCATCGTCATCGTCTGCTTGTGGGCGATACATTAACTTAAACGATATCGATTAATTTGCATTCGCTTTCACGGCAAACTTTGCGCTTTTGCGTAATTAAAACGCCAAAGGTGCCACGCCCAGAAAAATTCCACAACCCCCAACACCAGCTCTCGCCAAGCTGCTTTTATAAAGTCCTGTAAAAAAGAAACTGCTGCAGAATAACAGAAGCCAAAGGAGGCAAGGATCCAAGAATGTCTGGGCAAAACTTGGCAAGTTGGCAAGCGAATGAAAGAAGTCAACGCTGAAGAGGACAAAGTTTTATGCCAAAAGTAATAGGCATAGGTCTTGCCCCAAGATGCTGCCTCCAAAATATCTCTGACTGGGAGTAGGGGTAGGGGTAGGGGTTGGGGTAGGGGGAAGCTAGTTGCTGGTATATGGCATATGAAGCTGAGAATGTAAGTAGCATTTAACAGTCGACTTATGGCCACTGGCAGTGGCCAGCAGTTGGCTGCCCTGGGGCCGCAGACAACAGACAAACAAGCCAACCATGAAACCCCTCAAAAACTTTTCCAAGACCAAACTACACCCCCAACCCCCTTCAACCAACCCCAGCCCAGGGGCGAATTGTGTTGCATACTTGCCAGGCACAGGCAAGTTTGGAATTTGACAGTGCAAAAGTTCGCAAGGCAAGGAAATTCTCTCAAAACTTGAGGTGAAACTTATATATTATTAAGCTTTTATAAAGTAAAGCACTGAGAATGGAGCCATCAATAGCCAGGCTATTGATATTATGCTAAAGTGCACAGCAAAAAGTGCCAAGTAGCTGAAATAATACAACTAAAAAATAATATATAAATATTTTGCATTTGAACTCAAATTAATTTATATTTATTTATAATAAAATATTTATAATTAAAATATTTGAAAAAGGAAAAAATGTAGAATATTTTATTAAACGAAATATTAAAACTGCACAAGTATTTTATTTTATTTTGCGTTAATTTTCTTAAAACAAGATCAAATAAAATTTAATTGATAAGAAACTTAATACTTATTTTGAGTGAAAATCATTGTAAAATCTTTTGCCTCATTTCGTGCATTTAACAAAAATCAGCTGAGATCTAGGAAAAAACAAGTTGGTCTATGTAAAAATCATATATTAAAACTGTCTGACCAAGCAAACTTCATGTATAAGTATAGCAGATATTATATAATACATATACATTATATATATATATATATATATGCATTATATATTCAACTGCGAATCCATTTTCAAGTTTTCATTTTTTGTTACCCCCTCTGTGAGTGCAGCATGAAAATTTCATTTAGTTGCTTTTGGCAGAAACTTTTGTCGCTGAAGCTGCTTTCGGGCTTTGCCTTTAAATTTGTCTGGCTTTGTTGTTGTAATTGCTGTTCTTGTTGTTGTTGTTGTTGTTGCTGCCGAGCTCCTTTACATCGAGCAAAAGCGTTGCAGAAAGTTGGTCTGCAATTTGTAGGCAGGGGAAACGGGAAAGGGTGAGGGGTGGTTGGGTGGGCTGCGGATTCATTGCAAGAGAAACTTTTTCCGTTTCTTGCTGCTGCTGTTTTTTGTCATATTAACAGCAGTCGCAATGACGCCGAGGAGGGTGGTGGAGGGGAGATGTGGTCGGGGTCGGGGCATGGGTCGTCTTAAAGAATGTATTTGCCTGCTTTGGCAGCATTATTGCAAAGTTTTGTCAACAATCTATTTTCTCCTTTTGAAGTGTTTGCCACTTCATCAGTTGCGTTGTGTTTCCCTAAAAATTGATCACAGCCTGTGCATTATTGACAGTTCTAATGTTGCATGTGGCACTCAATGGCATTGGTGCATTGATCTAAATACCACAGGCATTGACTTGTCGGAAATCGCTGACTGCGGACACTGGACAAGCGTGCAGCGATCCAGAAAAATCCGGTTTCCCGTTTAACGTTTGCAAGTCATTTTCTAGCTCACTTTGCTGCTGAAAGCAATCCGAACTCTATCTGAGTGCATTGGCGTCTGTTGTCCTCACACACACACACACACACACACATACACTGAAAACCAATTACTACAATTAATTATTTTGTTTACTTCATTTTCAGAAAATACAAAAAATAAAAAGCATATTATAATATATTAAAAAGTCCTTGGCTTCATTTTTAGTATATACAAATAATTAAATATTTTTTCAAATCAACTTATTAAAAACAATTGGTATTAATAGTACCAATATATACAGTTTAAATTCTATTCCATAAATTGTTTCTAATTTAAGTATTTAGTAAAAGGATAGACTGATTTGACTTTACTTTCGGCAAAGTCCCATAACGAGTGCACTATTTTGCTCAGTGTATAGTAGAAGTAGCAGACAACTTCCTTGGCTGGCTGCTGTTGCATCCCAAGAAGTCGACTTTTTTGTTGCCCTGGCATGTGAATGTACTTCAAGCGTTTCCGGTGCACATTACGCTGACGATGGCGACGTTGCTATTGTTGGCATACATACACACGCACACACATACACACACACACACACACTATACCAAACACACTATAACAAACACACAAACACATACTACATTTCTTCACATTGCTGCAGAGTCAACTTTTTCAGTGCTTTCTTCGCAGCAAGTGCAAAAAAAAAAGACCAATTTAATTTTGTAACTCAACTTCCGCTTATTGCTGCTAGCTGACACGCCTGCCTCCTCCCTCTCGCACTCGTTCTCTCCCCATATCTTTCTCTCTCTCTCTATCTCTCTCTCCCTCTCTCTCTTTCTCTCTGTTGAACTATTTCGCTTACACTCGCTTTTCTCACATTTTCCGCCATGCACAATGTTGACACTGGAGCGGTGCCTTTTGCTTGCTGCCCCTTTTGTCTCTCCCCTTCGCCCCGTCCCACAATTACTTACATAAGCCCTGACAGAGTGTAAGTAGTTGTGCGTGTGTATGTGTGTGTGCAACTTGGTGCATTTTATGCCACGCGCTGCCAACTTGCTGATGCAACGTATACGCAATATGTGAAAATTACATATACGCCACGTTGGCAAATATGTTTTTCTTTTTTATGTCAGAGCGCTTATTAAAAAATCATGAACGAGCGTGGCAAGTGAATAAGGATGCCGCGACTCCTACTGCAAGGAAAAGAAATTCCTGCTTCAGCCAAGTTGACAGCTCATTTCTAACTAATTCTGAATAAAACATTGTTCATTATAAAATATATATATTATAATATAATATTTGTGATTGAAAATAATTCATATAAATTTTGCTGGTCATATTTTTGGATATTTTTCCCTCATTTCTAGTAATTCAAAGAAGCCAAGATTCAGCAACAATAATTGAGATACGCATTTTATTTTGAATTTTTGCATTCAAATAAATTGGGTTATATATTTTTTTATATTTTTTATTCCTAACAAGTCAAATTTCTCCATGATTTATAAATCTCAGCAATGCTGGAAAATTTCATTACATTTATCTAGATGATTTTTGCGGCTCAACTTGAAGTTAGTTAAAAGTGTGAGTTTCTATTTTATTCCATCATTATGCGCCAGCATTTACGACCCCCTCGGCATCATCTTTAGCTGTACTCCTTGTTTTAGCCCGTACTTAAATTTTCCAAGCGTTTTATGGTCTTCGACGTTGGCTACACTTCAAAAATCGCCCGAGCAGAGACAAGTTTCATTTTTCATTTATGGGGCGCTAGGATGAATTTTACTGCTGCAATTTTAACATTTTGCTATTTCAGGGGATATACTTACTGTACTCTGTGCTCTGCCATTGGTTTCATTTAATGTGCTCTCCAGGTGGAAGCTGCTCAACAACAACAACAACAACAGCAAACAACAATGGGAAGCAGCGCAACACGCAACGACATCAACGCAAGATTTTTAAAACCCACAGCAGCTAACAACAACTGGGAACTCCGCTCTGCGGCTCTGTCCCTCTAACCCACTGAACCACCGCGCCCATGTCAGCAATCCAACTAAGCCCCCTTCATCTCCTGCAACGGCTTTTGCCCCACTTTGCCCCCCTTTTGGCTTCTACTTTACGAGCACTGAATACGAAATGTGTTTTTTTGGGCGCACAGACGGCGCCACAACTCTCCTCAATCGCTATTCAACATCAACTGAAACCCCATCTTTCCCTTACCACCCCTTACCATCCCTTCCTCTTGCTCTTGCCTCTCGCTGTTTTCTGTGAATTTTGCTTGCCGCGTGAAATTGCCACTTGCTGTACGCGCTTCTCGCCTGTTCAGCTTGGCCTCCGTCACCGCATCGATGTCGCCTAAAAAAGGGTATGGGGGAGCAAAGTTGGTTAACGCCCCCGCCGACACGCCCCCTCTACCCGAAAAGCACCCCTCTACCATATCAGGTTTATTTCATTTTCGCGCACATTGCGTTCACTTTGTTATTGTTGTTGGTGTTGCTGTTGCTGTCACTGCTTTCAACTTATCCACACAAACTTTCACACCCCCACCCTCCCACCTCAAGACCCTCCTTAGTTAAAAAACAAAGCGTATGAAATGGCAGCGTCATCGTAAAAAGAGTAAGATAAAAAAAAATAACAAACTGAAACTGAAATCATTTTCACCATCAAATGCTGCAGCATTTACAGGCAGGGTGAGGTAGGGAGGCCCCCGAGGAAAGGGGGGCATAAATAGTATGGTGGGAGTGGCAGCTGCATCAAATGCAAGGCGAGCTTACATTTCCATTTGGGTGTGTTTGTGCGTGCTTCATGAGTCTCTCTACTTTTTGTAGCATACTTTTATGGGCAGACCGAGCAAAGCACAGCGTACAAATGGGATGGGGGGAGTATACTGAAAAAAAAAGAGAAACATAAACCGCACAGAATGGGGGGTGAGTGGGGCGTTTATCGTGTCCCGATCCCATGAAATTGTTCACTGCTTCCAACTCGCAACTCTCGAGAGAAAACACCACATTTAACCAACGTGCAACCAACAATGAATGAAGCAACAAAATTATATGAAATCCATGCGGAACATACGCAACAAAAAACACTACATATACTTATAAAAAAAAACACACACACACACAAACAACAATAAAAATGCGAGTCGAGCAAAAAATAAGAGAAACAAAACCGCCCGCACGCAAACAGGCGGACAGAGACAACAAAGAGGCAACAGCAGCAACAGCAGCAACATCAACAACAATGCTGGAAAATAAACAAAAGAAAACAAAAAAATATATTTATATAGGTTACTTCGACCTGGTCGACTTGCAAGTGCTCTTCATGTACAGGGGAAAAAAAATTGTTTAATTTGTTTAGCTAATTTATTGATCTGCTCTTTAACAATTTCATTCAACTTAATTTTATTGTTTTTGTATTAATTTAATTTTTTCTTCTTCACAGGCTATTAAATGTTTTAAATATTTTTTTTTTTAATTTTAGTATTATTAAAATATATATAAAGTGTTTTTAGTCAACATTAAAAAAATTAAAAAAAAAGTATGTATTTTCTACATAATTTAATAATTAAGAAAAATTAAATATATATATAAAATATATATATATATAATATATAAAATATAGAAATAGGTCGATTGATTTGCAAATGCTCTTCAAGTATAGGAAAAATAAATTTAAATGATTAATGATGCTAATTAAACTATATTTAATTAGTTTATTTAAATTTGTTTAATAATAAAATATAGCTTACATTTTTTATTTACTTAAATGTAATATTTTTAGTAACAGAGCCCTAGTTATGCAGCGATCAGTTAAATACATCTGAAGAATTTCTCACTCGCTCTCAACCACAATTTCCCATAACTGACATATCTACAGCATGTATGCATAGCATGTTTGCATATGTGTTTATATGTGTGTGTATATTTTGTGTAAGGAATAAAAAACGCGTCTCCTTGGAAAAAAATGGAAAAAGAAAAGAAATGAAAATATATAACAAGCTGGGAAGAGAATTCGAAGCCAAAAGCTGTGGAGAAGTAACAACGACAACAAGTTAAAAAAGGCAACACTGGAGTGGCTAACAAAAGGAAAGAAGGGAAAGAGAGGGAGAGAGAGAGAGAGTGAGATAGTGTAGGAGAGCGCTAGAGATGGCAGGCAGAGGGAGACAAGAGACAAGAGTGGAGAAATGTTTTTGTATGTATTGTACCACTGGGGCATTATAGCGTTATCCTTCTGGTTATGTTTCCGCTTGCCTGTCAGAGCAGAGCAGCTACGAGAGAAAGAGAGAAATAACGATAGAGAGAGAGATAGAGACGTGAGGGTAATGGCAACGGGAAATACAACAACAATGGCTGACTGACTGACT
Organism: Drosophila fungiperda; assembly: GCA_035042345.1. NCBI lineage: Eukaryota > Metazoa > Arthropoda > Insecta > Diptera > Drosophilidae > Drosophila > Drosophila fungiperda. Next base: position 2,790,831 of record JAWNLM010000021.1, read on the forward strand.
GCCATGAGACACACACCCACCCACACCCACACCCACAAATACTCCCACACACACACTGCGAAACAAATGCCAACACCCAAGCAAAGTTTTTTATATCATGGAGGAGGCGCACGAACTGCGAGTAAAGCGTGGAAAGCGTGGCAAGAGTGCAACTTATTTTTATGAGCCAACGCCAACACATACACTCACACACACACACACACATACAGTTACATATATAGAATAGCTGCTGCTGCTGCTGGCAAGCTCATAAAATTTATAACACAACGTCCTTGCCGCTCCTGCGGCTTTAGCTGCTTGTCTCTGTGTGTGTGTGTGTGTGCGACTTATGTTTGAGTTTGAGAGAGAGGGAAGCTCTCTCTTTTCCTCTTTTTATATATATATACATATATATAAATACATATATATGCTTGTATATATGTGTTTGTGTGTGTTTTGGCGGCTTCGTTTGCTTTTTCATAGCATTTTATGCGCTTGCTTTGCTGTTGTTGTTGCCTTTGGCTGTGCTTGTTAAAGAAGATTTACCAAAATGTCTTAGCAAAGAGCATGGGGAGTGAGCCGGTGGCACGGTGGCAAGATGTGTGGTATGTGGTGGGTAGGCCAGTCGAGTGGCAGGACGCCCGCAATGCCGCCCACTTAAATGCTAAGTGGCGCATTGGGCTGAGCTGTGGGCGTGGAGCGGCGTGGAGGAAGCTGAGCCAAGCACCTGTCGATGTCCCCAGTGGGTGGTGTGTGTGTGTGTGTTTCTATATTTATGTGTGTAAGTATGTATGTGTGTGTGTGTGGGTGAATGGTTGCTTAATAATGTACACTTATGAATTTCTCAGTCACATAACAAAAAAAAATCGAACAATAGACTTTATGTAATATATACATTTGCATATTTCTAAAATTGTACTGTTTTCGGATAACAATGTAATAGCAAAACTTAAACTGAATTTTTCTTTTTAAACAATTTAAGCAAATATAAATCATTGTTTTTGCAATCAAAAATGCAAAGTGAAAAATGTAACGTTTGAAGATGAAAGATAACGAAATACCCTGTAATTAATAGATAGGGTTGGATTAGGTAGTTTTTAAGCCTAAAATGAATATGCAGCTCAAACTAGAAAACAAATCATTAGAAGTTTTCTTAATTTGGAAAAACTACTGTTAAAACTTTTAAGATGTTGAATACATCTGATAATAAGAAAAAACGTTCGATTTTTTAATAATCTATGAAAAATATTTAATTTAATGTAAAAAATTATTTAGTTTAATGTCAAAAATTAAATTAAATATTTAAGTTTTATTCCAAAAAATAAATTTAAGATTTTAATTTAACAAGTAGAATTTCTGTTTAAAAGATAAATAGTAATGATAATTTTGTACACTTAATTTAATCAATATTCACTTGAAATAAATGGAATATTTTTTTAATAATGTATATGTAAAATTTCTGGTCAATTTTTGCAACTCTTTCAACTATTCAAATATGGCTGAAAACCGTAGTTCACTTTTGGACGAATGAAAGGTTTTGCTTGAATTTTAGTTACAGAAAAGATTGTTAAAAGGATTTTGAGCAATTTCACTAGATTTTAGTGTTTGTAAAATAAGTTGTTTCATTTTTAATGTTTGCTCAAAGATGAAGATAAATAATTTAAAGCATTTCCTAAAGCAGTCAACCGGCAACAAGAAATTGAAACTGAACCAAAATTCGTTTCGTATATCAGGCTAACAAACAAAGAGTCAACAGAAAAGTGTTGGCAAACAACAACACATACACAACTATAAATAACACACACACACACACACACACACATATGAAGAGTTATGCACACATACACATACACACACACACACACACGTGTATGTATGCATATGCGTCTGTATTTAAAGGAAAAATTTAAAAATTTGCTCACAAAATGCCAGGCGAACAGAAGTCGAGTGAATGTTGACAAATGGGAAACGGCAAGCGATCAACAAGGGGCAGCATATCCTCACACACACACATTCACACACACACACACACACATATATATAACACACACAGGACATGCTGAGTACATATTTACATAGGTAGCTCCACACATATTGTTGGTAGACTGTTTTTAGATGCCAATAGGCTTTTGTGAGTTTTGTATGTGGATTTCGTGTGCGATTTGCGGGTCATGATGGCAATAAAGGCTGACCCGTACACCCTCACCTCACACTCACCCCTTGGCTGAGCCATCAAGTGGCTAAAGTATCTGCAGATTGCCATTTGTGATGTACTAAATACTTGTGTGTATTTAATACTTACATATGTATAAATTAGGTAGTTCGACATTTGCAACACATATAAAATGTATAACACATAATATACAGGTAGAGGTATGGCCTTTATATAGTGCTTTTCATTTGTATTACATATGTGTCCAATCAGTGATATTATTTTTATTAATTTAATACGCATAACAAATGAAGCAATCATCGAAATTCTCAATCAGATTCCACTTCCACTCAGTGCCTGCATTTGCCATGCAAATGTTTGCTGGACGTTTGTTGCTATTGTTTTGCCTCGTGGGCGTGGCAGTCGAGCACAGCAAATGCATTGTGAATGTCTGTTTTAACACACACACACACACACTCACACACAGCGTGGGCAGATCAACATATTTACATAAATATATGTATATGTGTGTGTGTATGCAGCACAACCGCCGTCACTTTTCTGGCACTGTGAAGGATACTCACTTACACAGTTATATACACACACATACATAAACACACGCACACACACACACACACACATGCTGTAACGCAGTTGATATACAAATTGTAACTGTCTGTTTAACACACGTGCATTGTGTGTGTAAGAGGCAGATCCAAAACCCCTACCCGAAACCCCACTTCTTTCAAGGGAAATGCCCATTTTCAGTTGGCCCCTGCGATGCGTTGGCTTACGTGCTCATATCTCGCACTCTGCCCCTCTCTCTCCTTCCTATCCCTCTATATATCCTTCCCTGTGGTATATACGCTGTATATGTAGGTGCGTGAGTGTGCCTGTGTGTGTGTGTGTGTGTGTGTTTGCATAAATAGACAATGAGCAAACAGCTTGCACGCTGAATGATAACGTAGGAGCAGCAGCAGCAGCAGCAGCAGCAGCAGCAGCAGAAACCGAAACGGCAGCCCCAACAACAGCAACAACAACAATAGCTTCATTGTGCCATGTGGCAGGCAAAGCAACAACAACAACAACTACGAGAAGAGCAATGAGAAGCACACACTTACTTATACACAGCATCGCTTATGTGTCACCAAGAATTGTAGAGAAGCTTCCCACTAAAAATGAGTTCAACCACACCCAACTCAAACTTAGACTTTAAAGGCAAGTTTTGCTACCTTTCAAGGTACAAAATCTAACGAAGTTTTCATGCCCTGCAAAATCATAATAAGTAATGAAATTAATATTATTATCGTTTATAAGCACATTAATATTTAAATAATTATCTATTTAATTATAAAATATATATTATATTCATTAATTTATTATTTATTTTATATTAATATTTATATTATATATATATTTACTACATTTTTTCAATAAAAACTCTTACTAAAAAGATACAATGATTTAAATTAAACGATAAACTTAATATTCTATAACTATATATTAATTTAATATTATTTAAAACTAATTATTATTTAGCAATTGAATTATTACTTCTAAATCACTCTGCCTGAATGTATGAATATGTCTATGATTTTCTACTTATATTAAATTTTGGTATTTTTTATAGGCACATGAATATTAAATAAATAGTTATTACATTTTGTGCCGTTTATATGTATTGCAATTTTTATAAACCTGAAAAATAAGCACAAATTTAAAAAAAAAAATCAAAAATCAATTACGCCGTCAATTCGTATAATCGGATCCGATATTCGATAACTGTTACGCTTTAAGCTTAAAATTTCTCTATCGACTATTAAAATGAAATTCAAAAACAAAAAAAATTTGTTCGCGCTGGTTTAAAAAGTTATTTTACCCTTTTTTTTGCTGGCGTATAAAAAGCAGCAGACGCTACGACAACAACCCCTTTTCTTCACAGCCCTAGTCTCACCCCCTATTCCCCGTTCTACCTCACTTCTGACAGATTTGAATTGTCTTTTTTGCTTTAATTTTTATTTTCATAGATTTTTCTTGGCATTTTTTTGCGTTTGCTGCTCGCTTTTTGTGCCATTTTCTGTGTTGAATGCTGTGGAAACTTTTTGGCATTTTTGCTGCGCTGCTTAAACTTTTATGCGCTACGTGTGTGAGTGTGTGTGTGTGTCTCTGTACATTTGTGTGGGGTTGTGTATGTATATAAGAATGTATATTTCCGTGCAAAATTGTATAAATGTTTTTTGGCAGCCTCTAAACGGCAGGAAGCATCACCAGCAAAAAGGACGACGACAACGACGAAACCTGGCACAATTTGCGCCTCTGAGCTGAGTGGATGGGTGCAGTTCAGAAGCAAGGAGTGAAGGGTCGGCGGGTGCTTGAGGTTAGTGTGTGCTGGTTGTAAGGTGTAAAGGGGCTTGGGGTGAGTGCCGCATGGGTGACTTGGCTGACTGTGCTCAACGTCCTTCGCACAATGTGGCGTATGCGTAATAATTAATACGCTTGAATTCATTAGTTGAGCAGATTTTCCATGCCATTCCAAGGATGCACACACACACATACATATGTTTATCTTTGTCTGTTTATATGTATGTATGTATGTATGTGCTTATCGGTGGGTATATTAGTGTGTGAAGGTATGTTGATGTACGTTTAAGTTTATATATATAACAAAGCACTTCTACGTATACAAATTTTATATTTTATTACAAAATTAATTCATCTTAGTTTACTAATCGTATTTAATTATAATTATAATACTTATTTCAAACAAATCAATTAGCTTATTAATAATAATTAAATTGTCGATTTTTGTATTGGCAAATTCCAAGCAGCTTTTAATTAATATGAGAAAAGTGTCACTTGTCAAAAGTCATGATTTGTTGTAGCTTAAGTCCCGTTGGCATATTCGAATAAGCATATTATCTGCACATAAATTAGTTATTATTTTGACACACTTTATATCACTTGTTATTTAATGAGATAATCCCTTTGATCTAATATGCTCACAGCATTCCAATTAGCAAGAAAATAGTAGGAAAGTCTTCTCACATTGTAGAAACGCCATGTTTTAATATTTCAAATAAACAGCAGAAGGTAAACATTTCCTCATTAGCTTCAAATTCCAGGACCCCTTATGTCTGTTCCCTCCCCCCATAAACTACCCTTTCAGGAGAGAATTCACTTCAGTGTTTTTAATGGGGTCCCCCGCACAAATCACCATTGCAAGAAGTTCGCGATGAAATTATTATTTAAATGAAAACAGCAACAGAATGACACCACCAAGAAGAAGAAGAACAGCAACAAGGACTCCACAGTGACAATAACATCCACAACAACAACAACAAACACAGCAGGGGCACATAAGTAACATCGAAACATAAAGGCGAAAATGTTAATAATTACATAAATTACAACTAAAAACAAAACGTCGAGCAAAATGCTCATGAAAATGGTAAAGGAAACGGGAAATTTAAACTCCCTTTCCCCCTGCATATGCACATACATATGTATGTATATATATGTATATATAAATACACAACAAATGACAAACAGCAGCAGAAGTAAGGTGGAGCACTCAGTTGGGTGTTGGTGTATGTGTGGAAGTATGTGTGTGTGCCTTTGTGCGCCGTGTGGCAGGAACAACGACGACGTTGCCAGCACCAAAAGTGACAGCGCACAATATGTAATTATGTTTCATGCATACCTACATACATACAAAACTGTATAAAACACACAGACACGTATACTAGCCTTACATACATATACACTGCCAGAAAAAGTCATTCTGAAATTAATATTTTTTTACCATTCTGTCTTGCTTAAATATCTAAAAATTGTTCAGGCTTTGAAATAATTTTTCTGAGTGTACACAATTACGTACGTAAGTTTGTAGCAAGAAATATGGCAAAGGATGCAAAAACGTTGGCAATTTGTGTCGCGCTTAAAGCGAGCAAGTAAGAGACCCAAGTCAAAAGGGAACAAAAGCGCAAAGAGGCGGCTGCCATTGTAAATCTGGGCGTGGACCCCGTGCAAGGACAAATAATGAAAGTGTGGGCTGAAATGGAGGGAAGCGTGGGCTATGGGATGGAACAGAGGTGTGGGGAGGTATGGGGAAACAAAGGTGAAGCGAACGAATGCGTGTGGCTTTTATTGCTCTCGTAAAGAGGTGGATGGGTCAGGAGGGATGGGGAACTGGCGACAGGTTGCGCGTCTTCACAGCAACCGTTAACAGAAAGATACACGAGGGTAGCACTAGAAAATTTCCATTAAAAAAATATATATATATATATATTGATTAATATATGTATATATAAGAACTGGCAGAAGACAGATGAACTTAGCAAAAATAAATAAATACTCGAAAGGAAATCAAAATAAAAAATAGTTAATTAAATTATATTTATCAAATTAAAACTTTTTTTTATTATATTTTTATTATAATAACTAATTTCAGTAACCCTTTTAATGTTTTCACTTTGGTGGTATAGAATAGAATATAAATATAAATATATAAGTTAAATATATATTTTTTTTATTTCTTATATTAAATCTATATTTTTCCAATTAATACTCCGTTGCCGTTTATTTATTTTTTCTCGTATTGAAAACACATTGAACAACTCCAATGCTTAGTTGACGCAGGACACAAACATTGCTGCACTGAAAAGATGAGCAAATTAATTGAAAACGTCGACACCACTGTCAATTTCATTTACAACTGTTGGGGCACAACCTTTGACCTTAGCTGGCGCCCACATCGCAATTGATTTCTTTACAAAGCGCCAAAGGCAGGCACCACAAAGTATGCAACAAAATGAATGAAACAAACGACAAAACGAGGCACGAAACATTGACAAAGAGTGGCAGCAAACCAACGACGAGGCAAAGGAAACAGCTATTTTTAAATATATCCATATATAAAAGCGTCTACTTTTTATTTTGTTGTGTGTGTGTGCGTGTGTGTTTTTGTGTGGGCGTTCTAAATGCCAATCGAAGTTAACTACATCGAAAAAATGGTTGACTCTTTACTTTTAGAAGCATACTCAAAATGCTGACATTATTGCTTTTACAAAAGAAATGACGTCACAGAGCCACAGTGACGTCATACAAATAAGATACGAATTTTTGTAGTAAATGCAGTGTGAAAGATTATAAATCGAATCAGTTGCGCTAAAAACTAGGCAACACACAGATTTATTAACACTCAGCAACAAAGCTTGTCTAACCTTCGCCATATCTACTAGTTTTAATTGGGAATGTGCACACAGCTCCTAACACAGCACACAGAAGCGCTGTCAACGAACCGAGCCAGGAGACGACCTCGCTGCTCCGCCTAGTCAAAGTCAACCTTCGTCCCTCCAACGTGCTTCGAGTAGCCTCGACCCATAAATATAAATGGCTGTCAGCCAGTCAAACTGTCTTCGTGTGGGTGTGTGTGTGTGCCTGTGTGTGTGTGTAAATAGTAAAACGCACTGCCAGCTGAACTACCAACTAGCAGTTTACAGGCAAACAAAGGACAGCCTCAAACTCCTATCCCCGTACCACTGCACGCACCTCATCCAAGCGTAGACGACCAAAAGTTCTTGTCGCGCTCAAGTGCTGGAGGATGGCAGTGACACTAGAGGGGGGCACTGTTAGGGGCGTCTACGCCAAGGCCAGTGTCGCGTTTCAGCTTTGACATTGTTCCAAGCAGAGGCAGGATGCAGGTGGGTAGTTGGACATTTGGGCAGGTGGGCAGGTGGGAGCCACCAGGCGAATCGTTCGGCACCACTTTGTTGAAAGTGGATATTTTTAGTTGCTGCGACAAAGACGACAGCTTAAAAAAAGCGACAAATTGGAATTAATTTAGTGAACACCTGCAATGTGCTGCAATGCATTTTAAAGTTGAAAAAGTCAACGCAACATAATTTGTGGATTATAATAAAACTAAATGTTGTCTAAATTGTGGTTAATCAAATTCAGATTATATACATGAATATGTATACCATTTGAGTAAAGTTCTGCAGAGATCAGCTGAAATCGGATTCGCTTTAAATAACTGCAAAAAAAAAACAAATAAAATAACTAAATTATGGCAAGGAAGGGTTTTTTTTAATAGCCAGTTTGTTGTCAGACTCATGAGCATAAAATTACTTTTAATTTTATAATTCAATTTGGCTTATCATGATTTAATAATTTTAAATAAATGTATTAAAATAACCAAAGTAAATACAATATTAATTAGACAATTGATTTAATCTTTGCTGAAGAAGTAAAGAATGCTTCGGCGCAATCGAAGTAAAGCTAAAAAAAAAATGTTTGAATTTGATACAACTTGGTAAGTCAAATATCTCTTAAGCCCATCTAAAAACCATTCGTACCACAAATTGACATCGTTAAGTGATTAGCAAAATTTTAAATCTCATTGCGAATGATATATTTTTGGCAGTCGGAAACGTTTTGGCCCAATTGGTGTTTCACAGCTACTATCTAAATTTGCAAGTGAACACGCTTATAAAACGCACAACGCTTATCGCCTCAAAGCGCACTAATTCCAATATAAATAGCCAGCCGGTCTGCGCCAAGCCGTACAAACGAACGCATAGCAGAGCCGCAACCACAACCACATCCACATCGGCAACCACATGCACAACAGGAGAGGTGCAGAGAGTGGCAGAGGCTGCAGAGGCTACAGTCGCTACACATAACCAAACGCTACCCAATAAAACCAGTCCGATAACTGTTCATAGCCGATTAACCGAGCGGCACGCAAGGCAGCGCTTATGCTGAATGGTGAGCAAAGCGAACCAGACCAGAGCTGGCGACCTGGCCAGAAACAAACAGACTTAGCGACGGACTGAAGGAGGGGGGGCGGCAGGGGCTGGGGGATGGCGGCAACAGAGCCAGAGGCAGTCGAGGTAGATGCAACAGTTGTCGCTGCTTGTTTGATGAGCGTGAAATACAACAAACTCGAGAACAGCAACAACAAGTGCGGCAAGTGGGGCGTTCCGGGGCGGGGCGGTAGCCGGAGAGATGAACGACAGTTGTGTTGAAGGTGGCCAGGCCACTGGACACTGGCAACACTCAGAAAAACATATGCCACACTCAAAATGTAATCACCCTGAAAATAATAATATTATTTGTGAGTTGTGCTTTTGAAAATAATAAATTCATTTTATACAAATTAAATGCTTGTCCATAATCAAAATAAATTTTTTTAATTTTTTAGAAATTATATCTAAATTTAAATACATATTTAAATTTTTAATTTTGACAAGTTAAATGCAAGTAAGAGATGCAATTCTGCTTTTAGCAGGATACAATCATTTTTTGCAGTGTACTGTCTCAGTTTTAGTTGAACTCGGACTTTGCCTCAGTCTGCGTCCAGTTCTTGGCCGCCGCTGCTGACAAAACGATCGTAAATAATTTTTATTTCAACTTCAAGATACGAAACTAGTCTGCGTCGGCAGAGAAGTCAGCGCTGCTGCTGCTGTTGCTGCAGCTAAAGAATTTAAGAAAGTTTTTCGCAAACAAAAGGCGATGATGCATATATAAAAACAAAAGCCATTGGCGGACAGCGAGAGAACTGTTTGCCTCGGGCAGCCACTAATGATAGCCTTGCCTTGATCCATGGCCCCGGCGAGTGGATCCAGTGGATCCAAGTCCCGGCACACAGGTGAGCGCTGCAAAACCTGAGCATAGATCATGCAACCAAGTGACGTTTTCTCTCTGCGAATGGTGCGCGAATCAGCTCTAGTTGAGCCACTTCAAGCCAAGCCAGCGGCGGCTTCTGGCTGGCCTTGCCTTGTACGTGTGTGACCTGTGTCAATGGCCGCCACGCAGACGCAGACGCAGACGTTGACGCAGATGCAGAGGCAGACAGAGAAACATGCCCAGCTCAGCTCATCCTGGAAGCCGCAAAGCGCAATTGAAATGAAAATATTCGCAAATTGGCTGCGCCCTGCGACCGCTGCGATCTGCTCTGATCTGCCTCCTACCTCCTCAATTCGGTATCTGGCCAAAGCCACGCAAATCCCAAACTGCTTTGAGGTTGACTGCCTTTCCACTTTAGCTCCCAATGATGACTGCTTGGGGTAAGGCATACGCAATTCTAAACTTGACACTACCCATTACAATTTAGACTATTCTGTTAAAATATTGAACAGACATAAGAATATTTTAAATCTATTTTCTAAGTTTACTCTTGAATGTTGCAAATGCAGTATTAATAATAAATAATCACACAAATAGTAAATTAAAGATTTTTATGTTTACACATACTTAATATATCTTGAAACATTTGAACTTCGAATAAAATTATTAAAATCAAGAATTCTGAAAATACATTTAAATTTGTTTTATCTCTAATCTTTAATAAATATATTGGTTGAGGGTTTGCAATTATGCAAACTTGCTTAGCTACGTTTTTAATCTTATTTAAGATAACTAAATAATTAATACTTAAAAACATAAAAAAGTTATCAAAACCCAAAACTGATTACCCAAACCGAAAAGGAAACTTTGGTGTACCTGAGAAAAAGTTTTTAAGGATTAGCAAACCTAAATAATATAGTAAGCTTAACTTGTCCAACTATAAACAAATCTAACGATTTATATATTTTCAAAATAATGGTAATAGACTGCTATTTAATTGCTTGATCAGTTTCCATTATAGGATATCATCGAGTCGAGTTTGCTTAACTCAAAAAGCATATATCTTTTGCACACTGTTGTTGTTGTAGTTGTATTTTCTATACTCAAAGTGGCGTTGTTGTCGTGGTTGTTGTTGTTATTGTTGTTGTTGTTGTTATTGTCGTTGGTTCCTGTGAATGTTTTCATTTCCAGGCGACCATGTCGATTTATTTGAATTTAATCTCTGGCTTAACATGTTGCGCTCCTCGGCTCGGTCATTGAGTTCTGTATTGGTCTCAGTTACTGATTTTTTATTTTATTTTATTTTTTTTTTTGCTTCTCGTGTTGTTGCTGCTTTGGATGTTCGTTTTTTTTATTTTATTTTTTGGTTCTCAACGTCAGTTAGCTGTAGCATTTTGGCATACCTCAAGTTTATTATGCCCTAAGACATCGACATTGATCGTCACTTAGGAGTTGGTGAAACTAAGCTAAGCCAACTGCCTAAGCAGAGCCAAAATAATTACGAGCTTTAACCGTTTCAGTCCTCGAAGACAGGAGACAGATGCAGATGCAGACCAGTTGTTGTTGATGTTCCTCTTGTGCCCTGTTGGGCATTTACAACTAATAGATGCATTTTAAGGCCGGTTTGTGCGAAGGTGTCTCGCAAATTCTGAGCCTCTATACACTGCTACACTTAAAAAAAAATATGTCCATATACAAGGTGGGAAAATTTCCATTGTTTTACATTTTACATCTTAAAAAGTAAACATTTATAAAAAGTAACTTGCACTTGACATGTCTAATTTCTTTGATATGGAAAGTATTTATAAGACGAAGATATAAATGAGATATTGATCAAATTGGACACTTTAATATTTGAGAATAAATATTTTGTATATTTTAAAATGACATAAAAAGAAAACTTTCTATGAGTTTGTTTTTTTTTTTTTTGGGTGTAGGGCTTACTTCTATGTTTACTGCCAGCTGTAGTCGACGACCGCAGTGGAATTTGATTTATTTTATTTGGCGTTAAAAAGCAAAGTTGAATGATCATGTTTGGTGATCATCGCACTCGATACGAGCCAGAACCAATGAACCCAACAACGGACGAGCCACCAATGCGACCAACATGTGTATGTATCTGGGCTTTGCAATTGGACACGGATAGCTCAATAGACACAACAGCAGCAGCAGCAGCAGCAGCAACAGCAGCAGCAAGAGGCACCGTCCCGATCCTCTCGTTCCCTGCACCACGGTTAGCTTATTAGATGAAGGCATATAATAAAAGTGTTGCGGGCTGCCGTTGAGCTGTGTTAGCTGTGAGCTGCAAAAATCTGGGAATCGTTAAGCGGTGGCTGGGGTGGGTTGGTTGGGTTGTGTTGGTTGTTGGTTGCTGGTTGCTGGTTGGCAATGCCAGAAACCAGTTGGTAAAAGTTGGTAAAAAAGCAAAGCAGCTTAGATGCATTTTTTACAGCCGGTCAGGTTTACGTTTACGTTTATGTTGGCTGCCGTCGCGTCGCTTCGCTTCGTTGTTGGCTTTAATTTTTCCATTTGTTTTGGCATTTAAAAATGCGCTTCCTTGTGTGCCCATGAGAGCATTTCGCCAGAGCGAGAGAGGGCGAGAGAGAGAGCGAGCAAGCTATCGAGGGAAAGAGAAGGCCAGCGGGCAACAGCAGCAAACTTCTTGGGACTTGGCCTTAGCTCTTGGCCAAATGCAAAAGCATTGAATTCCATGGATACTATTGACCCCAGAGCTTTGCCAGAGCACAGTTTTGGCAGTGGCTTCTAATAATGTTGTTGTTGTTGCTGCTGTTGTTATTCGAGTTGTTGTTGTTGTTGTGGTTGTTGTTGTTGTTGTTGCTGTTCTTGTGCTTGTCATCATTGTTGCTGACTTTGCGACTCTTGCTGCCTGTCTTTCGTTTGTCTCATTTAAATTTATTAAATTATGTTGGCTACGCTGGCGGCAACTTGTAAACACACACACAAAAACACACACGTAAAAACACAAATGCAACAGGCAGCATATAACCTTGTTGTTATTGTTGTTGTTGTTGTTGTTGTTGCTGTTGTTGGTGTTATTATTGGTCTTGCTGTCCGAATAAAAAGAAATAAACGCAGCAATGCGCATTTCCAAGAATTTTGAGCAGCTGCTTCCTGCGCCACGCACATTTTGCAGCAGTTGTCCACAGTGCAACGAATGCCTGAAAATTGCAAACAAAAGAAACAGATACAAGATACAAGATACAAGAGATCAGCAAACAGCGTCAAGTGCACCACACAATGATCTTTAGATTTAATAAGTTTAGATTGAAGCTGTTATTGAAGATGACTGATTCAAAGTTTTTACAGTTTTGACATGCGTTTTAAAATTGTTAAATAAAAAAGTTATATCTTGAACTGCCGTCAGAAAGAGTTTTCTTCATTTGGTTTAGTCTCTAAATTTTTACTGTGTTTAAACTCGGAAATCCGGATGACCCTTTGACCACTAATCAATAATGGATTTAAGGGAATCCCATGATACAGTGATAAGATAATAAAATACATTCAACATGCTCATTTCATGGAATCCTTGTTCGCTCATTTTACATACAAGAAAAGGAAATATTTGAATTTGTCTTCCTTGCAAATATTAATTTTGAGTTTTGTTAAAATCATTATGAAAGCTTGATGCTGCATGAATCGTGGACTGAAGTTGATGAAGTGCCTTCTGAATGTTTGGATGTTGTGCATCTGTTTGATTGCTGTTGGGTTAACACAATGTGGCATGAGTTGCATTGTGCGTATCGCTTTGTAAGCGTCTTCTATCTGCCCCTTCCTCTCACTTTTTTGCCATTCGTCTCGTTCTGTCAACAGCTGTCAGTTATCATTTGAACATCGGACAAAAGGGAAGATCACTGTGAACTGTTTTATTAAATAATATTATTAAATAAATAATATACAAATTATGTATATACACATATAAAATATGCGTGAGGCTTTTGTAAGTTGTCCTCGACTGGCAGTTATTGGTGTTGTTGTGGTTGTTGTTGTTGTTATTATTGTTATTGTAGTTGTTGTTTGCATTTTGAGGGCATTTAATGACTGACCGGCAGTGCCAGGTGAAATACGAACAGTTGCCAGTTGCCCAACAGAGACAGAGCCGGAGACAGAGACGAAGATGGAGACAGAAACCGAAACCGAAACCAAGACTGCAACTTCGACTGCGACCGAAACGGACCGAAAGGACAGAAGACCCAAAGAGCTAAACGCAGACAGGTCCAAAAAAATAAACAAAAAATAAATACAAAAAAATTAAAAAAAAAAAACAAGAAAGTAAAAAAAACAGATACCAAAAACAAAAAAATATTATGTGTGTGCGACCATGGAGGATGCGGCCTGAGCACAAGGCGAAGGTGGAACGCGCGCGCCTGGAATGTCGTACCAGTCAGACGCGGAGACGAAGATGACGATGCAGATGGCAATGGAGACGGTGGTCGCCATCGAGGGAGGGCCGGCAGAGCGGGGTGGGGTGGCCTTAGGAGGCCTAAAGCCTTACAGGCCGCAAGAGCTCAAGACTTTGTTTTAAATATTTAAACTTGCTGCAGGATCTGCGTCGCGTCTCGTCCAACTGCAAGTCCATGTCCATGTCGACGGATCTTTGATGTTTCTTGCTGCACTGCCGATTAAAAAAATTTATAATGAGCGACGGCGGCGGCGGCGACGGCGACGGCGACGGCCGCCGCACTCGTATTTTATATTTTTGCCTCTCGATTTTTCGTTTCGATTTCGCATTTAGAGGAGGCCCAGCCGAAGTCTGTCCCCGTCTCTCTGTCCTCTTGCCCCCTTGCGCCTCTGTCCCTTGTGTACCCTTTGGCACTTAGTCAGTCATTTAGTCATTGGCCCGGCGGCCCGTTGTAGTCGCCCGGCAACGTCGTCAGATTGCGTCTGTTATTATTTTATGTGCTTTTCTTTTGTCTTTTGCACCAATTTCTGCAAAATTTACTTAAATGCGTCAGATACACACACACGCACACACTCACACACGCAACTTGAGCCGCACTCGAGCTAAAGATACAAAGCAACTGCAACCTTCCAGATACAAACATGTACACAGAGTACGTATATAACTAGCATATATATATGTATTCTATAGATATATATATATATATATTGCACTCCTCATAATCCACTTTAATTTGACTTTGGCTGCCGCTTTTCTACATCGCTTTTTTTTTGTCGTTGCTGGCACGAAGCAAAGAATTTTAATTGAAACGAGTTTCTGGCAGTCTTCAACTGAACGTAGTCCAATCCTCTGCACCTAGACCTGGGTCAAGTTCATCTAAACAAAACTCCCACAGTTGGGCAAACCAACGAAACTGGTCACAGCTTGTTAAAAGTAGCGTTTTTTAGCTGTCGAGTTTAGCTATGAAATTCAATTTGTGGCTGCTATTAAAATAGGATAAGCAAATCGAGTAAATGTTGAGAACTGGAAATAGCCATTCGCTTCCCCTTTTTACTAAAAATAATATTGAGGAATAAAACTAACACAGAATAAATGCTATTTTTCGTTAAATTATTTCTAATTAGATATATTTTTTGTAAGATGATTAATACATAAGATAAGCTTAGGTATTTAAGAATCTTTATAATAATTAAATATGTGCAGCTACATCCTAACATTGTGACATATATATTAAATATGTTCGTTAAAAACTCCATAGGAAATCATAATATGTTATATAAATCTAAACAAAAAGAAGATTTTCTAATCCCAGAATACTATAAAGTAAGCTGCATTGTTAACTGTTGTTTCATATAATACAAAAAGAAGACTTCTAAATTCCTAAGTGATCTACTCTGTAGTAACATTCTTTTAGAACATGATAGTTTATAGAATAATAATATCTCAATCTTTCGGCCCACCTCTATTTCATATATACTGATATATCCTTAAACTCAAAATAGTTTCCTTATTTCTAGTAGTTTGTACAATTCTAGCAAAGTATTTCGAATCCAAGCAAACTTTTTCTTTTGACAATCACGATGATATCCACTATTGAGGCTCAGTCCAGCTTTTAGCCGTTTAGTGAGCCCAAACGCAAATATTGCTGGCCAAACACTCGACACCTGATGGCATCTAGTACTTGAATTCGAGCATCCACGTTGGCCAGTTGGACGCAGTTCAAGCTTGAGTCGAAACAATTTGTCTGGAGACCACGTTTCTGAGCCTACCAAACGGGTCGCCTGCACGTGTGTACCAAGAGCGAACTCAGAGAATACACGAAGAGAATCCAAACTGGTCAGGAGCTCAAGTGCAGGAAAGAAAAAATAATGGGGAGGGACAGGAATAGGGACAGCCCGAACCTGAGCCGGTTGCTCGAAACGACAAAACAACAAACAGCAATTTGCAAAAAACTATTGACCTCAAAGTGGAAGTGGCCACTGGACAGCACCAGCAGCAACAGCAGCAGCAGCAGCAGCGAAATGATGATTGAAGCGAGGCGGCATCGTCATTGTTCCCTTAAGATGAGTTAACTGCTGTTTGCTAATTGAATTCCAATGCCAATACAATGTTGTGGGCCTATTATGTTATTAACAAGGATTGGCGCGTTCCAACACAAGAACAACGCGATGCCCTTCACAGCCGTCATGGCAATTTGGAGCGAACTTTCTTTGGGTCCAAACGGATCCTGTTCCTGCCGCTCTGCCTTCCGTATCATTAAATTCACACCCAAAATATGCGAAAAAGAGTGCAGGGACTCAATTCGGAATTATGTTGTAATGCGTTGTGGTAATTACAATTTGCGGCCAAGTTAATGCGCATGTGCAACAACACGTCAACAGGCACACACGCACAGATGCAATGCAAAGCTGCTGTTGCAGTTGCTGTTGCTGCTGCAGTTGCCAAGTTGCCAAGTTGCCCCGCTGCTGAGGTAATGAGAAGGCTGAGGCAACGCAGGGAAAGAGCGTTGGCAGCAGGAATGAAATTTGAAACTGGCTATGCTTGTAAAATGGCCCAAACATGCGCCACAGTTGCCAACAGTGGCAAGCAACCGATCAAGCGACAGTTTTTGGATAACGCAACAGGAGCGCACTGAACTCAAAAGTCAGCCAGGATTATGAAGTTGTGCTAAGATCAAGCTAATACTTAAGCCAAATGATTGCTTGATTACCAAAAAGCATTTAGGTAAACTGATGAATAGAATAAATAACATGTACATCATCTAAAGTATATATTTTTAATACTGACTGCTATTGTAACTAATTTACTTAGAAAATTATATTATAAAATTATATTATATAAATATATATTATTAATTATATATAAGTAATAAATATGTTGACATATATTGAAATAAAATGTGCGCTTAGTTAAACAGCATTTAAACAAACATACGCGCCCCTTAAGTTGGCGCCCAACAACCGCTTGGCGGCCCTGTTGCCAACTGCTGCGAGTGGCCGAAACGAAGGCGATGTCGAAGCAGCTGCAGCACCAAGTCAGCTCGCACGCAGGTGCTGAAAACTTAATTATTGTATAACGCTTGATGAGGGCACAGTTGGAGGATTGAGGACGGAGGATGGAGGTATTAACGGGAGCAGCCACTGAAAGTATTCAAGTTAATTAATACTTTTTACTGGTTGCTCGGGTTTATGTTTTTGTTGTTGTTGTTGTTGTTGTTGTCTTGTTCAAAAAATGTTTTATTAATTTTGTTAATTAATTTTATGCTATTGAACGTTGATAAATGTCAAAGCATTCGCACTCATTCCCTCTCTCTCCAACATACACCTTATCTACGTCCCTCTCCCTGCCTCTCGCTCTAATCATCGTTCGGCTCGCACTTGCTTTCACTGCTGAGAAACTGGTTTTTATGACGCAGGCGCCAAAGCGCATGTTAAGGCTAATTGCAAACAGCTAAAACAACAACAAACAGGATACTAAGCAATTAGCGCACGCGCCTAATTAATTAAGCCAGGTAGCCACTTTTTTTTCACAGCCCTACTCCAAATCGTGGCAGTTGATGATTAGGATGAGCCTGGAGCAATGCGTGGTGGCTGCCTTGATATGAATACCCGTATGAATATGTGTCTCATATTTGCACATAACTGTCATTGAGTGTAACTATTTATGACTTAAGTGACTTGCCGCTGCATATTCTCACAGCTACACTGGGCGACGTCAGTGGCGTCTCAATGGAGCCAGCAGCCGTGCAGCAAGTTACTGGAGAATGTGGCCAATGTTGTCGTCGTCATCGTCGCTAAACGAGTTTCCCTCCAGCTAGTGAGAGACTTGGTTGTATATAAAAAAAAAATTGCAATTGAATGACTGATTACTTGACTGATTGATGATTGAAGGTCTTCGCTGCGTTACAGGCATTTTGGTCTCGCTTTAAGTGACTGCTGACATGTTCACTGGGTGTTTTGGTGTTAATTACAGCGCCATCTCGACTCGACTACCACAGCGCATATTTGAGCATAAATAATGCATTAATAATCCATAAATAACAAAATGACCAAATAATTTACTACTAAATATGTCAGTTTAACAATCTATAACTAATCGTCGCTCAACTATCTTATCTAAATGCATCTCATTTCCAAATCTTAACGCTCAGTTTGCCACTAGCTATTTTCCACATTAAGCAAATTCTATCGCAAATAAAAGACTCGTCGAGTATTTGTGCTTTACATATATTAATTGAGAATAGTAAAGATAACATCAGAATTCAAGATAGGGAGATTTATTAATAATTTGAATTGCAAATGATAAGTCGGATAGCTTTAAATTATGAGGCT
This sequence comes from Drosophila fungiperda, assembly GCA_035042345.1. Classification (NCBI taxonomy): domain Eukaryota; kingdom Metazoa; phylum Arthropoda; class Insecta; order Diptera; family Drosophilidae; genus Drosophila; species Drosophila fungiperda. The sequence continues at coordinate 2,809,342 of JAWNLM010000021.1, forward strand.
AGCACTTATATGGAATTTAATTTATTTTCAGTATCGAAAAGTCTCTCTTAAGAAACAAAACCAATAATTAATTTAAGGACAATTTGAACTAGTTTTCGTGATTAATTTTTCAATTATTAAAATTTATTAAATATTGATAATATCATATCCTAATTTGGACGCCAACCACACTTTGAGTTTTTATAAAAATTTAATTTAATAAATTAAAAATTAAAGTAACGTGGAGACGACGTTCCTCCACAAGTAGGCAAAAAAGTAATGCATTATGCACGATATGTTTAAAATAATCTGCATAATTATACACAAAAAAAAACAAAAATTTAAAATTTCATTAAACAAAAACTAAATCGCATATTTTTACAATAATAATATTTATGAGTATCAATTAAAAAGCATCAAATACTTAAAAAAAAACACGTTGGGTATTTTCCATATTGATTACGGGGTATTTGATGGTCAATAGTCTGGTTTATGTATATGATTATTTGTTATTTAACGATTGCCGTTGATAAAAGCTTTTGCACATATTGCCAAACACACATCTACACATCCACTAGAGTCACCCACACAAGGAGCCAAGTGTCCCGACACAGACACGGAGCAGAATGTGAATTGCAAACAGAAATTGCATGATGCTGTCAGCTTCTGCTCCTGGTGCTCCTGCTTCTTCTGCTCCTGCTGCTACTGCTGCTCCTTCTTGTCCCCTCCATTGTGTTTACACGTATGCTGTGTATGAATACGAGTTTTATATATGTTATTTACTCAAACTGTGCAAACAGCACATCTACCACACACCACAACTGTATGCGAGTCCACCTGCCTTTCTGTCTTCCTGCCTGGGAGTGCACATCCTGGCCGAGGAGCAACGAAACTTTGTCATTTGCATAACCTTCCGAGAGTGAGTACGGAACGACGCTTTATTTTAAAGCAATTTAAAATATTTAGTTGCAATTACATGTCAACAAATACAAAGAGGACACAGCAGCAGACAGGATTGCGGCAATTGCAACAGCAACAGCAACGCCAAATGGCAACTCGATTATTTATAGACAAACACAAATACAAATATAAATACAAAGGACTTGCTTTCCACATTTCGCTCAATCGAGCTTTGAACTCAGCACAACATTTCTTTTTTTTTGGTTTGAATTTTTGTATTCTTTTGCACGACGGTGCGTATGATTATTTTAAGTTTGCTCCGACCAAATATTGCGCATACGTAGCTAGGACGACGCCTACAGACTAGGTGTGGTAAGAGAGAGAGAGAGAGAGAGGAGAGAGAAAGAGACGGACGAGCAGATAGGAGTCTAGACAATGTGACATTGGTGAACAGCAGGCAAAGTTAAAGAGCAGCGCTTAAAACACACATTGCAAAGGACGAGACGAGACGAGACGACGCCGACGACGACGGCGACAGAACGGACAGAAGATTTAATGGAAAAGTTGCTTCTGTTGCGGCTGTTTACAAGGATGCAGTAGGTATCCAGGCTGGCAGGCAACCAGGCAAGGCAAACAAACCAAACCAAACGGGGCAACAAATAAACGCCAAAAGAACACCGAGCAACCAACAACGAACAACAAACACGGTTCACCTTTAGCTTGTTGTCTGTTTTACCAGTTGGCTTATGGACACAATAACGGTAACTTGCATATGCATATAGTCTATATAGCTCTATATATAGTAGCACAAAGGCAACCATTTACCATTTACCTAATGTGCGGAGGCTCGACTCCATGCTGTAACTCCCACTCCCATCCCATCCCGTTGCATTAGCTTTCCACCTCCATTTCTCCATTTCATATCCATTTACCACTGCTGCATGCGCTGCCAAATGGCAGGTAACATTCAACGCCATTTCGTCGACAACAAAACGTGAAACAAAAACCAATGAAATCTACTTTTGGAGCGAGTAGTTCTCAGAAGTCTATTGTTGATTGTTGGGATGACTGCAGATGTTCTTCATTGTTCTCGGTTCATTGTCTGCTTAAAGCTCGAGCCATATAAAGCTCCCACTCCTGTTAGCCACTAAATGTTGAGGCTTAAGTTTAACACCTGCAGGCTCCGGAGTTACACTTGAAATAATGAAGAGAAACGTTCTCTTATTCAATAAAAATCCTACACTGACGATTCAATATTAAAAGTCGTTCTTAATTTACAACGTAGGTAAACAACATTATTTGAAGTTATATGATTAATCTTGATTTTGAACCCTTTCATTATAATGTAAACTATTTTAGAAATTTTTAGCAGTCGTATAACTTTTCTATTTTCGAAGAGTACACGTTATAATAGAAATTGCTTTGAGGCTAATTGACTTATTTAAGTCTCAAATGATAGCTAAAATGTTCATTGAATTAGTTTATTCATTTAATTTATTATATAAATAAGCCAATATATAAACAAACAAATTGGGAGCTGGTGAGACAAAGGGAGTCTAGCTTTGATTACACATTTAGCGAGTGTGTTATTTTAATTTATTGCCAGTAATTTACAATAAAACAACAGCACAACAACATAGCAGGCAGATGTCACCGCCCAAAACAACAATAACATCAACAGTAACACAGGAGCAAAACATTTACAATTTAGCAATATCTGAAACCGCAGCCAGCAAACCAACTGATGTCTGGGGCATGCTGTGATGTAGACAGTGGTCTGGCCCGACTGCACATGTCATTACACTGCCCATTACCAAAAGCATCAGCAGGCATCACCATCGCCATCGCCATCGCCATCAACATCACCATCCCCAACACCAACACCAACTCCAATCATCAACCATATTCAACCATCACCAGGAGCAGCAACAACAATTGAACCATTTTTGGGATGTTGAGGCAGGCGGATGGATATCGTTGTCGGTGTTTATTCTGGTGTTCGTCGTTGTCGTTGTCGTTGTTGTTGGCGCGAATCAACTCTGATAACAACAACAGCAATAAGGTAGGTAAGGAGTAGGAGAAGCATCATCATCAGCCGCAGCATCCACAGTATTCACAGATCTGCCGACACCGACACAGACTTATTATGTGAATTTATACGCTTGGGCAAACCGTTTGCAAAATGCTGCATTTGTGTGTGTATGCTTGTGTGTGAGTGTGTTTGTGTGTTTGGCTGTGTGTGAGTGTGACATCCTTTGCTCTCGTGTGTTTGCCCGGGCAAATGTTATGCAAATTTGCACCGCGCGCGTGTGTAAATTGTTGTATGCATTGTTACCTTATAAAAACAGCGTAATTTTTAAATGGATTTTTCGCAAAAAGTGATTTTCCATACAAATTAACAAAAACGAAACAAAGGCGAAAGAGAGAACTAGAGAGAGAGAGAGAGAGAGAGGCAGATATGAAGAGTGGTGGCACAGACAAGTATATAAATGTGTGTGGCATTTATTTATGCGAAAATTGTGAAAAGTTCAGGTAAAATGTAGTATTATAAAATGTACGCAAATATGTATTGTGGACTTAAGCACATCATAATGGATTTTGCATGCGCTTTTATACAAATTTAAAGAAAATTAATAATTACGTAAGAGGTTTAAATTTGACAACAGTAATTATACAATTACATTTATAAAAAACATTCACTTTTATACATATATCCCCTAAATGATTTTAAATGAATTATCGCTTTATTTTCAGTTGATTCTAATGAATATGCATTTTATAGATAAATCTTATAACAAATCCATAGTTTACTTAAATTGATGTGACACATACTAAGTTTTATCAAAGCTAAGGAAATTGTTTACTTTTTCTAGAGTAAGCATATATATGTGAATATAGTGTATATTAATATATTATTTACATACATTCCATTGTTTTTGACAAACTCCACGGCGAACAAACGTTTATTTAAACAAGTGTATTGCAATTATTTTGAAATTTATTATTAAATTAATTTTAATTGTAATAATGCACATGTTAAAATGTCCACTTTTTGTGGTCATCTGTTATTTTTTTTTTATCGATTTTAATTTATTTATTCAACACTTTTACTCATACGCTGCCATGTATTTAACATGTGTGGCCAGCGATAATCATTTTCATCGGCGAACTGAAATTAAATTAAAAATGAATTTTATGCAAAAAGGGAATTTTCAATGTTTACGGTTAAGTTGCCTGTACGGCAAATACACTCACACACACATACATAGACACATAGCTGACCACATTTTATGCCTCATCTAATTGCAAGTTGAGTTGGAATCAGAATTCATTTCACGCCTGTGTGAGGTGTGTGTGTTGAGTGTGTGTGTAAACGTATATTTTAATTAACCCAAAAGCCAAACAAATGTCGCACAACGGTAAAGCGTGTGTGGGCGTTGCATGGGTGGTGCGTAGTGGGCGTGTCTGTGTCAATCGTTATTACGTGTGATTTGTAAACTAATACAGCTAAAACCGGCTAAGCTGTGTTTGTGTCTTTAATTTTTCAACAGATTGTGTTGCCTACTTTCAGGCGAGTCAAGAAAAACAGAAGAACAACAGACGCATGAGAATGGAACGCAGCTCGTTAGACCAAAACGGACGTGCTTAAAATTTCAGAACCCCAAACACACATTCACACACACACACACTCACACATACACACACTCAGACACAGTCACGCACTTGTAGGCATTTTGTAATGAGTGTGTTTGTGTTTGTGCGTATCCTTTATGGATTAAATCCGCATGCCTGCGGTCGGCCACAAGATCAACTGTTGGCAGAAGTATGTCAACACGAGAGTCCGACGTCCGGCCAACGATGAGCTCATAGCTAGTGGTCATAATGGTCGACCCGTTTTCTGTCTATCTGTGTGTGTGTCTATACGTATATGTGTGTGTTTGTGCACTGTTGTGCTAATAATGACGCTTTAAGTAAGCGTGTGTGAGTTTTGAGTGTTGCAACAACAAGGATAAGCCACAGTGCGTCATTTACACTCGTCGCAAGCAACATGTTCAACATTGTTACTCCAACGCCATCCTCAGTTTCTTGTGGTTGGTCCAGACACATTTACTCGTTGTTGTAATCGTGTTTAAATGCACAAAAGCTCAATTAAAATGCAATGTCATTAAACAAATAACAGTTTGTTGATTGTGTTGCACATAAAATGCATACAATATATGCTACAACATAATTGGCCTACTCTAAAGCAAAAACACATTTATATTGAGAGAAATGAATAACAATATTTGACTATAAAACAGCTTTTAAGGATGTACAAGATGTGTACTGTAAGGTTGACTACCTTACTTACAAATAATATAAACAATTATTATAATCTCAGCAATGATCCTTAAAATATCTTAAATTAACTTATGATCTTATGATTAGTGTGCATTTTACTTTTTTTAATATCGATGTCTAATTTTGGAAGTTATATAACGAAATCTGGTATTTCAAGCTTTAAACAGGAAGAGAAATGCGGTCTGATATATTTAAAGGATTTTCTAGCTCCCTATTGACCGTAGGATGGGTACAAATGCTTTATGTAATCGTTTCTCACTTGTCCCAACATTCTCCATCACTATTGAATTGCAATCTTAATTAAAATTGAAATTAATAATTTTTACATTAATAAAGTATGGTTGATTTTTCAATATTTCAATAAAGAAATTTGGTATTAACAAGGTTAACAACAGATTGGTCTACGCCAATCTCAATCGCATAACCTAAATCTTATCTTTCCACCGATTGTCAAGAACTTTCTTTCATGGGTGTTACAAATAATACTTATAATACTTATTTCTCCAATGTATCAATAATTTTCAATAAAAGTAATATTACGTAATGAAGCTTACTAAGCGTCTTTCGATGCGTTAATTTTCAGAAGAGAAGCAACATTTGCTTACTGGATTCATTTGTTCACACAATTGAGTCGAATATTATAAATTATTTCTCAGTTACAATTAAAGAACATAAATATCGTTGTGTGGCATAATATTTCTGCACATTTTCTCATTATATGGAATATATATATATGCGTATTTGCAAGTGTATATATATGTGTATCCAATAATCATCGCAACCAACCTTTATTGTGTTAACGGACACATTTCTGAATGGCAGTTATAATTGAGGTTGTGAGAATGATGTGCATTTTATGAATTATACAAGGAAGTGCTGCGGCGTGTGTAAATTTGACTGCAAATTTGTGTGTGTGTGTGTGTGTGTGGTCTACGTGCGCGTTGAGTGCGTGTCTGTATTGGTGTATATTTATGCGGCTGTCAGGACGATAAACTCGTATTCAATATGAATATATGTTGAAGTCCTTGAGCAGGAAGCAAAACTCACCCAACACACACCCTGCAAGCGGCAAGCACACGCAGCAACACACACACACACGCACACGTACAGAGACACGCACACATCATGGCTGAATTGTTGGTCAATGCATTGAGGCAAGTAATAAACTTATTGGCCCAACGGCTTTCCGTTGATTGTTCGCATATACGGCACACAATACGGCGTCAGTCAGTCCGTCTGTCAGTCAGTCAGTCAGTTAGTCAGGGAGTCGGTGAGACAGGCGGACAAGCGAATAGAGCACAGTCAGAGTGCCGCCCACAAATATGACCAGATGTATCCATGACCAGGCAATGCCGTTAATGTGGAACTGTTAAACAGATAATGACCGCCTGGCATTGGTCGGGTCGGGCACATTTCGACATGGATATTGTGTATTGGACATGGACAGATACAAGAAACTGAACGTGAGCATGGGAATGGGAATGGCTGGCCTTGGCGTATTGGCCATTACTGCAGAGTGTATCAGTGCCCATGCAGGATAATGTGGATGATGATGATGATTATGTGATTGTTGGCTGCATGCGTTTGCGGAAACCAGACAACTGTCATGTCTGAAATTCTGATGCATTGAAATATAATTATTGGGAAATGTGCGATTGTCGTTCGGTTTCCGTTTACGTGCGCCAACCTACACACACACATACACACACACACAACTGTAATATGTATTATGTGCATATGTATCTGCACTTGTGCACTTTGTAAAACCACCTTCAACATATCCCCGCTACCTTTACCCCATGGTTTATCGATTATGTTGTTGTTGTTCTTGCTGTTGCTGTTGCCACGTGTAGATGCCACCACTCACCCACTCGCCCACACATGCACACATCCGTTACCTTTGCCACATAACATCATAATTTATGCAAGTAAAATGACATAACAGTTGCAATATTATATACAATTTACATCTACGGAAAATATCATGCATTCAGGTACATACTTTACAGAATATCATATTATGCCATAAGGGCGGTAAGCGCCCACTTCTCACATATATCTGCAATTTACATTATATTTGTATTTGCTCGTAATTAACATATTAACTTAACACACAAATTAAGTTATGAATAACATTTTGGTTTTTGAATAATCTATGATAGTGATTACATTACCAAAAGAATCTGTTAAATGATATTACGAGAAATAACAAATGCAAACAAACTGTTTTTTATTAAAAATATTGGAAATCGTGATTTCGATTAATGCTTAATAATGTTATATTAAACATATTAAAATAAAGTCTAACTGAGCTCGCATCTCAAATGAACAAACAAAAATCTTACACTTATCAATTAAGTCAACTTTCTAGAAATTTCAGATGTATCCTTTATGAGAAGATAATGTTATAAATGCTATACAAAAAAAAATAAATAAAAAAGTATACATATTTTATTAAAAGCAAGTTATTAAACGATACATATTTTACCTGTACCAAAATGTAATGTAAATCTATAATTTTTAAAAAGAAGTAAAATATTTCTACAAGTTCAAAATATGTATTCTGTTCTTTGAACTGAAAAAATTTAATGTTTTATATTCCTGATATCCCTTTACACTTATTAAAGAGATTATTAAAGTAGGCTTTTGAAAAATATACAAAAATGTCTCTAAATATTTATATATAAAAATATATTGTGTATAGCCTTCAATATTTAAAGTAAGCATAAACGAAGTACTTTAATTTGGTACTCAAAATATAAAATCTTCTCTGTTCTAATGTTTATTCTATTCCAATATTCCTATTCTATTTCATTCCGAGTCTCTCAATACTTGTATATAAATAAATTGTCTATAGACTTCACTATTTAATAATATATTTTTTTTTACTATAAATATTAAATTTTCTCTGCTCTCTTTTATTATTTTATAATATTTTATTCTATATAACAACTATAAGGACTTACGTATCAGCAAAGTTTATGAGATGGCCACCAAGAGACCAAATGTAATCCCAGAAATCATACCTTCCAGAGTCACTGAGACGAGGGATTCGGAATCGTCAATGACCATGAGCAGTGGAATCATAGTGGCCTTTCATTTTAAAAATGGCATCATGTTGGCCGCCGAGACGACAGCCACGCGTAACGGTGTAGTAATCTGCAAGACAATTCCGAAGATTTTTCGCCTCCATAACAACATTTAGTAAGGGGATTGAAATAACAGTTGCAACTAATGCCTAATCCGTGGTCCTTCCCCTTTAGCTGTAGCGGAAGTGGTTCGGCCAGTGATATCAGCAAAGTAACACGATCTATTGAAGCGAAACTGCAGTTGCTTCATCATAGGATCGGTGAACGTCGGGTGCCCGTCGTCAGTGCCAAGCTACTGCTCAAGAGAACGCTCATGCACGATTCTGTTAAAATTTTGGCCAGCTTCATTATTATCGGCGTGGACAGGTTGGGCATGCATCTGTATAGTCTGTACGGCGATGGCACCTCGGAGTACTTATATTTCAACGCAATAGGAATGGCAATGGGTCGGTTTGCTGCGATGGCAATACTGGAGAATCGTTGGCATCTCCAAATCGACGAGGTCGATGCACGTGATCTGATCGTCGATGCCTTGATGGCTGGTTTAAAAAATGATGGATTATCCGAATGCAACATCGATATCTGCATCATCCGTAATGATTTCAGCGTGGAGCACTGCAGCGAGACAATACGACCCATCATAAGTCATGCACAAGAAGTGAACAGTGTACAGACGCCTCTTAACTCCGACTGGCTGAGTGACGTCACAATTACCAAGGAAAATGTGATTATGTTAACGCCACCGCCGATGCCACCCTCACCGTCACAAACAGCGACGTCTCCAACATCACAAATGGTTCCGATGAGACGCTTGGAACTCCGCACCACAGCCGCCACTATGCAGCTTAATGGTAGTCCACCAAAGAAGAAACCCAAAATATAATTCAATTACTATCAAATGAGGTGAAACTTGGTGTTTACTTGCCACCCTCAAATAACTAATACTAATAATGTATATTTAAAAGTATATACATTAATCTAATTATTTTGTGGGTAAAAAATAATTTAGTTTTACAAATGGATTAAAAATATATATTTAAGAATCAGCAGCAAGTATATATCAATGATTCTTGTGACCAAGAGAACACCGCAAAAGATTACGTACTCTTACAGACCCGGAACAAATTAACGTCATTAAGATGTATATAAATTTATAAAACCCGATCACCTATTCCTATAAAAGCTTTATAATATAGTAAGTCGATGTTGATTATTCTTTTTCTTACATAACTGATATTTGCAATTTGGATAACTTGATAAACAAAAATGTTATTTTATCCATAAACACGTCCTTCAACCAATGCTAAGAGATATATCAGATATTTTACGTTAAGTCCAGCTCCGACGCATTTACTGCCTGCAGTTATCATAAAAAGCAAATTTAATTTTAGAATACATTGAATGTTTTGTATTTTATGACATTTATGTATTTTATTTTTGATTTTTATTTTGTTGTGTTTATTTTTAACAAAATGAATGTACATACAAACTTTTGTTTTGAACCATAAAATTACATAATTCATACATAATTTGACATTGCCTGTTGCCCATCGATTAGCGCATATTATATATTTCAAGTTTCTCGTTGCTAAACTAGTGTTAATCAATCGTGTTATTTTGTGAGAAGCCTTTAAAAATATGCGATTTTGAATTATTATTGCCCTAAATGTGAGTTTGAGTTTTGAAAATTTTCTTACATATATCATAATCTGTACAGGTAAAAGATTTATACATTTCAGTTGCTTGGGAGTTTTCTACAATCCGTAATTTTATGCACCTATTTATTTGTTACCTGTAGCCAGCAAACTCGCACTACAATTGAGTTATTTGCAGTATTTAAAAATGTTCTCCTTAGTTGATAAATATATATTGATTTCTTTTTCAATTTGTGTTGCTATTTGCTTTTGTTTAAATACATATTTCTTGAATATTTATTGTATAAGCAGCCTGTAAAATTGCTCAACGACGGTTTTCAGACGCTAGAGGTGAAGTTTTTTGTTGTGTTCTTTTGATTTATACAAAGTTTTTTAAACAATTTACAAAAGAATTGGAATCGAAATATCGTATTAAACTAAATTGTCAGCCGTTAATCAACTTACATACACGGTGTAAAAATACAAACTAATCATATTGATTAGTCATAAATTACATACACATTTTGGTATATAAAGTATTCTCCGTTTCAATATGTATATATAAATATATATATAATTAATTTTCTATAGTTTCCTTGCAGTTGCGCTACTTAAGATTATTGTACAAGCAAATCAAAATCGCTTGAGGTTAAACTGAAAAAAACATTTTAAGTATCCAAAATAAAAAAAAAACAATTTTAACAAACAATTAGTAAAAACAAAAACATAGAACCATTCGGATTTTGACCAACTCTTCCCTTGTCTCCTCCTACTGCTAATGGTCCTGTTCCTCTACTGATACTCGTCGTCGCTGCTCAGCAGCATGGTCTTCTCGTTGTAGTTCTGGCTAATAGTTGCTACACGCTGTCCGCCTGGTATAAACTTGCGCTGGTTTCCGAGTGTCTTGGATGCCACGCAGCTGTTGTTCCCGCCACCGGTGGCAACCGCATTGTATCCACCGCTGCTCGCATTTTGGGCGCCCATTGAAGCCGCTTGGCCACCGCTATTGGGATCATCCGGATCGTAGCTGGAGACGCGAATACCTCGCGAGTTCTTGCCACCTGCACGAATTAGTGATTTACTTAATGGTTGTAGTACTAAAACTCACATATTGGGAGAGATCGGATTTCATGTCTTGAGAGAACATGCAAAATGCATGCACAAAACATAAATGGTAAGTATTGCAAGCAAACAAAATGCGACGTTTTTTAAGCTTATTGTACATTTATTGAATACAGATAAATTTATAGATATTTTATACAATTTATTTAAACATTTACAAAAGTTAATCAAAAAAACATATGCACGCGAACTTAAAAAGCACGAGCTTTCGATTTGAGTCTATCACAAAAGGAAATCAAAAAGCAAATTATGTTTTTTTGGTATCTTTGAGCTGAAGGATATTGTAGTATTGTAATCGAAATATTTACGCTCATAATCATAAAATTTAAATGCAAAATAAGCTAAGTACATTTAGTGTGAAAATCTCAAGGAACTGAGCGTACCTTCAAGATTCTGATATGAAAATTCACCAAAATTGCCAAGTCAATGTGAATCTACTGAGTCTGAAGTTAGTTAAACTATTTTAAATACAAGCAACGCTTTGTTTAAATTGAATTTTTGTAATGCCGTTTACATTCATATAATTATAAAATCTTTGTATACACATACATAATATAATACAATATTATTGTAGTATAATGCGTTATTTTTATAGCTAACATTTAAATAAGTTGGTTAAATGCTTAGATCGTAACGTAAACTAATATAAAATACACACACAGAAATCAGCAAGGGTAAACGGGTAACATAAAAAACAAGTTATGCGTATAAAAATTATTGAAAAAGTGTCTTTTCAAGATTAAGAGTACATATTTTAGATACATAAAGATCTAAGGTAACTAGGCAATTTTAGTTTGGGTTTCGAGTGCGCGCTTTTGTAAGTAATAAGGTCTATTAAGTATTTAGTTTTTAAAACGCTTTTTTGTTTTGCTTTTCATGCTTTTGTTTTAGTGTGCAACCAGCAACAAAAGGCAACTGTGGTGTCGATTTGTTAACCTATGGTAAGCTATAAGTACACTTGATTTGTCTTTTTTATCAGCATTTTTGTTTTGTTTTTTGTGTTTTTCTTTGTTATCCCTCGTCATGTGTTGGAATTACAATTAGTGCTTAGTAGCGGAAGTCGCTAAAGTTTCACTTTGTATTTTGTTTTTTTGAGTTTTAGAGTTTTTCGTAACGCTGAGCTGAGGTTACGTCTGCAAAAGATAAGAAACAGAAAGAAAAAACAAAATGTGTAAAACATAATGATAATGTAATGAGAACAAAAGCAATGTAAATTATAAGATTGACAATAACTACAGAGAGCAGGCAACAAACATTCATAGATAGAGAAAAATATCGAGAAAAAACACAAAAGTACAAAAAATTCACATACCTGAACTGTATTGCGTATATTGTTGGTATTGTGGATGGAAATTGTGGATAGCATCTGTCATAATATCCTTGGGATTCATGGTTTCCTGAGAAATATAGTATTTGCGTTAATGTCGACTTTTCTACAAATTTGACCTGCATATAGCTTGGCTTACCTTGAGACTGCTGGAAATGGATTGCATAGTTACAGAACGTCCATGGCCATCACCAATGCAGCTGCGCGCATAGACCTGGAACAAATCATAAAACCACACTCAAACATTTTTGTAAATAATAATAGCATAGCCATGGTCTATAATCCATTAAAGTATATGAACACGTTTATAAATTATTAATTTGCAGCTCTTTACTTTTCTGTCTCAAGTGAGTGATATATACAAACAACAACACATCAAATCATGTTTGCTTTTTGTTTTTTTTTTTTACAAATATGCCTATGAATATAAATTAACCATTATCACAGCAACAAAATAAGCAGCTAAACGGGAATATACCGCATGAGATGCATGACTGTTACTGACTTTAACATATAGAAGATAGTCAAATTGTCAAAGTAAAAGCTGTTAGTGTGAAACTACAGTCTGTCATCCAAAAGTGCCTCGTTCTGTTGATAAGCAATGCGAATTGAATCTTATCTTATCTAAGCGTGAATCTCACCCACATAAAAGCTGTCAAATCTTGCAAGCATTTGACTCACCTGATAGGGGAAAGCATAGCGCAAAGCAATGGCAGCAAACAGCATTTCAATGCATATGAAAAAGTTCTGATAGCCGGCGGAAACAGTACCCGCTGAGGTAACAGTGCCAGCACTGTCCACAATGGGCGAAATGACCTGTGCCTTCTCGAGTATGGCCAGTCCAACGCCCTGCCAGAAGGACAAGAATATGACGGACTTGATGGTGCAGAATTTCAGTACGGGCTCAAATGGTGTCAGCAGATCACGTGTGGCAAAGTAGAACAAATAAAGCCCATACAAAGCCAGTGATACCGAAATGTTGTAGATGATGGTTATATAAATATATCCGCCGTCGGCGCTGTAAATTGATACGAGGGAGACATTAGACAAACATTAGTTCAACATTATTAATAATCGAATTGGTCGCATACCTCCAATCACCATCATGATAATGTCCAAAGGCCTGCAGAAAGATAATGATGAAAGCAACCAGCGGCTTAACCAAGCAGAACTGCAACGTGGCCTGCTTGCAAAAACGTAGGAATCCTATGGTGTATGTCTTGCCCTTGAGACAGCAGGTGCCATACAAGCAGGAGGTCTTAATGGGCTTGCCACGTATTTCAGACATGATGTTACCCTCGCCACCGAGATACTCATAGCATAGTGACAGAAAGTTATAAATGACAAAAGCTGCGAATTCAAGTGAAGTGCGATTAGGGCCGGATAAAATAGAGATTACAAATAAAACGCACCTTCATAGCAATCGCGGACCGTAAAGAAGTAAATGTAAACGTTGTCCGAGTTGAAGAATAACAAGCTAATCCATGAGTAGGTGGCATAGATGGGTACAATAAACAGAATGCGGACTATCCATCGTTGCTCCTGTGGATTGGTGTACCAGCGCAAATGCTGATAGATCTGTAATCGATATGTATATATTTATATAAGTGATTAGCCAAACGATTATTGATAACATGGTTGAATAGCTACCTGTTGACATGTGACAAACAGCGCTGCCCAGACAAACACGCCAGCCAGCACCTGTGCCGTTTTCGTTTGCAGGAATATGCCATCGCCCACATGAAGCAGTGGATCCAATGGCTCCTGTGCGACGCTCGATGGATTCTTCATTTGCACAACGTAATTCGGACTTGGCTTTACGGTTGTTGCGTTGCCTGTAATAGCAGTTGCAGCAGCGGCAGCGACGCTGCTCACAGTTATTGCCGCCTCAATAAGACTGGCCGGCGTTGTGCTCATTCTACAAAAATAAAAACAGAGTTTACGACCGAGATACAAATTATAACACAATTATGTTATGTTTAGGCCACATTTACTATTTACTTTATTTTGACAGTATAAATGAAATTGTGTGTTTTTTTCTCAGCTCAGACTTGCTACAAATGTGAGAGGCTACTTGCAATGCTCACTAAAATTGGGTCAACGCCAAAAGTGTATACGAAAAAGAGGCACGCATTAGATCATCATCATCATGATAGTCATGGTGAACAGAGCGATAGACACGCAACGCAACATTAAAAAATGGCAATAAGTTACAGTAGCTTTTCGCGTGAAATGTTTTCCCTGTCAGGGTCAGCTCCAACTGTTCCATATCGATTATATACTAAACAACAGAGCTGAATATGCAATTTAGGTAAATACAGCTGTGGCAGAGTCAATAAGCAAGTGTTAAACAAGCTGCACACACGCAAAGCAAGCCACTCGATTGCGACACAAATCGACAATTATATATGCATTTAATCATTTATTGCAAATTAAAGCAAACATGGATGCGATTAACTTAAGCATCAATGTGCAGGTTCATTCAACTGAAATCAGTTGGAAATGAGAAGAGATTTAAAAATAATTACTGTATGGGAGAGTTTCTAACCTGTACCTAATCTGTATTTTAAATAGGAGATTTTTAAAGGGAGAGCAAAGTAAGAGAAAATATTTGTAACAAAAAAGATAATAATCCCACGAAATCACAGTTACAAAACGTTTAAAGACACAGAAAAACAATTTTAAGGCAGAGCAATGAATACATATTTTTAAATTAAGACGTTTATTAAGATAAACAGCAAAGATTTACCTATAGCTCACCCTCAACCTATAGAGATCAACTAACATATTGCAAAAAGCAATATTGTGTTTATTTATTAACAATGGGAATATGCGTTAAATACAAAAATAACACACAAAATGAGTCAGACACGAAAAACTGGAATTGAACCTGAAGTTCACCGAAACGATTTTCTCTTTAGTAAACAGCGCATATCATTTGGTTAATTAACAAACTGCTTCAAAAATAATGCGTACCAATTCTATGACAATGAAACCCAAAAAGTGTGAACTCTGAAACAATTCTGCAGTCGCAGTAAAAATAGGTAAAATGGGAAAGGCACAAAGAGAAATATATTGAAGAAGCAAAAATTGAAGCAGAAGCGAACAAAAAAAAAAGCAACAACAAGTTGCTGTCCGCTGAAGATACACAGAGCCAGAGCCAGATACAATATTGGCACAAAGCAAGGTCTCCACACACACAAGTCTCCACTCGCCAAATCGAAGTAGCAAGCGCGGAAGTCTTTCTGGCAGACAAGAAAACACCATATTGTATATATACAAGTGTATATTGATGAACATAATACATATCTGTGTGCAGATATATGTGGGATATGTGCCGCAATCAAAACCAGAAAGTATTTCTGGCAGCACTAAATTACATTTTTGGACAAGGCGACCAATTTGTTTTGTGGGGCTTCTGCTTACGCTGTTAAATTGATTTTGCGAGCTGGTCCACCGTGTTCAAACTATAAGAAACAAACTGTAAATAAATGCGAAGCTTAAATGCCAACATTCGTGACCTTTTCGTTGGAAGTTAAACTTAACGCTGCGCTGCTTATCAAACCTCTCACAGAATCACACACTCATATGAATAGCTCACTCACACCTGCTTATCAAATGCGAAAAATAAAGTCGACGTTGAAAATAAAAACACGGACACACACACATGCATTTAATTTCGTCATCGAAAATTGATATTTTATTTGTCGAGTCGTCCATTTCAGGGAAAACAACTTTTACACATTCACAAGCATAGCTACACGAACACATTAATGCAACTTAATTACCTCCTTTTAGTGCAACTTTTCTCGAATTGCTTTTACGTTTATTTTTCACCAGTGGAAATTCGTTTTAGTTTTACTCCAACACTTGCTATTTCAATTTTCTTTCTCTTCGTCGTCGCTGCGAAGCGACGAACAGACGTTCGTGTTTGACCGTTGTTTAGCAGACGGGCAATGAAAACACCGTCTCAATACAAAAATAACACATAAGCTGCGATTTACTTTATAATTATATTATGTGCTGATTATGTTATTAATGCGCACGAAATTTCAGCAACTTTTGCTTGTGCCCAAGCGTGCGAACGGGTTTATTGTTACTCTAGCGATATTGACGATATTCTCCATGTATCGATATATGTAACTGTATCGATATAATAGTTACAGCGAATATTCACATATCGATAATTGCGCGACATCGATGTATGGTGTTGAAGTGAGTAGCTGTTATGAAGGAATGTGACCAGCATATTTGACATGATCATCAGTGCTGCAAAATACAGCTATCCACCGATAATACTATCGATCTATCTATTAGATAAAGTCATGGATCATCAAAGTCCTCATATGTATTTGCTTATCTCTGGCGAACTTTAAACTGTTGCGACGAATCCATCGCTAAGTGATCAAAATAATGTGAATGTAACGCAGCCCTCTTGCAACATGGATTTTCGTAATGCACGAGCGCGACAACCGGAAATACTGCGCTCAGTCCAAAAGGATGCACGTTACACCAATGAGCTGGCGGAGGATTTATCTGATATATTGCGCTTAACTGGCCCTCGAAACTGGATTAAATATAATCAATTGTGTCAGTTGATTGCGCAGCTCAGTTATCACGGTTTCGCCTCGCTAAACAATTTGCAAACCCTGGGCGAGGAGTACACGGGCATTATCCAGGTCGACGGTAACTACAAACAGATTCCCAGCCGGTTGGTAAGCAAATACAAACATTTATTAATCCCTAGCTGACACTTATTAAACTTGCACTTTGCAGCTGCAACTGATTGCAATTATACTTGAGTTTGGCGGGGATGCGCTGTTTCTACGCGTGTTGCAAAAACTTGAACTGCACATAGCCGAACATGATCAGATTGTGCCCGACGCCAAGAAACACCTGCAGACGCTCATCCAGCACATGCGACAATCGCCCAGCTATATTAAAGCACTGCACAAATCGCTCTTTTATTTGAAAGCCAGCAAATATCAACTTTCAAAGCGCACCACTGGCATTAACTATGTGCTCATCCGGCACTGGCTGCAACCGGAGTTTTCGCTCTATGGCTACAAAATTCTTGGCATTATTACATTCCTGCAAGTGACTGTATCCTTGGCCATTGGCGGCTGGGAGACGTGGAGGGAGTACAAGCGTCAGCAACTTAATGCACTGAAACAGGCAGGGAAAAGTTTTCTACAACGTGAAACGAACACAAAGCCCTCAACAGATGATGCGCCGCAGTGTATTCTGTGTCTGGAACCACGCCAGAGCAGCAGCCTAACGCCTTGTGGTCATTTGTTCTGCTGGGGCTGCATTCTCGACTGGCTGGAGGAGCGCGATGAGTGTCCACTCTGCCGGGAAACACTAAAAAAGTCGCAGGTGATTCAGCTGCAAAATTTCGCTTAAATATTCATTTTGCAAAGTATTCCATATTTGTTAGTTGTCAATAAATTGGATTGATCGGTGTATCGATAATTTATTAAAAAGTTTATGTACATACAGTGTTTAGTAATAGTTATGATATTTAACAACTGTTGTTGGCTTTTGGCAGCAGTGCCGCCATATGCATTTTTGAATCATTCCCATGTCTAACCTAACCGAGTTTAACTTAATAATATCTACTATTTACAATTGAAATTCGATTTTCGGCTTAAATAATGTCCAAGTAAACGGTGCGATTGAAGATCTGCTTACGCCGCCGCGACTCGAAGGCTGAGCGTGCCTCCTCCACTGATTCGAAGGCGACGCGTGCATCTCCCGTGGGTTTTCCATCGTCATTGAAGCGACGTATAATATCATCGGGACTGAGTTTGTAATCGCTGAAGAAGCGCAGTATTTCCTTGAGGTCCGCCTTGAAAGGAACATTGCGCATGGCCACGACACAGCCAGGCCGATTGAACTTATCAGGTATGCCATCGTTTGGCGGGGCAGAGTCGCCAACACCAATACCATTGGGCAACATCATGATGGGTGGACTCACAGCAGGCACATCGACAGCTGGATCTGACCCCGTGCGCACGGCGAATGGATTGAAGTGCTGCTTGGTAATGTTGCTAGTATCGCTATCAATTGGCGTCACCAGCGATTGTTGTTGCTGTTGCTGTTCTTGCTGCTGCAGCAGCTGCTGTTCTTGCTCCTGCAGCAGCTGCTGTTGTTGCTGCTGCAGCAGCTGCTGTTGTTGCTGCTGTGGTGCTTCACGATTGCTGACATCATCAAAGCGACTTGGACCACGACGACGCGATGTTTGTTGTTGCTGTTGTTGTTGTTGATCCTGCTGTTTTTGCATTTGTTGCTGCTGCTGCATTGGCGGCGGCAGTGGCGCGTCTAAATCCGATAATCGGGGTCCATTGCCACCGGGCAGATAGTCCATGAACGGTTTGTTCATGCGATCCGCAATCTCTTGCGGCGTGACGGGCGCCAATCGCAGGCCACGCCCGCGAAAGCGACGATTGTGAAACTCGCGAATGGCAATTTTGGCATTGTGCGCATCCGCAAACTCCACAATAAACTCGCCGGCGCTCTGGTTGCGCTCATTGAACAGCATCTCAATGTGCTCAATACACAGATTCTCCGACACGAATAATTCGCCCAAATCATTCACTCTTGTCGCATATTCACAATTATGAACGCGCACAAACACGTCCTCTGGACGACGGGGATTGCCACCAGGTTGCATCATTTGATGATTGATGTTGTTGTTATGGTTGTTATTGATATTGTTGTGTGGCATGCCGAATGGTCCCATTGTGTTGTTGTGATTGTTCATCATATTTATACCGGTATTTTGATGCTGAAATGCAAAGGGTATGTTACCGTTATGCATGACAGTGTTGGTAAACGCTGGCATATTGTTGTGGCTTTTGTTGTTGTTGTTATTATGTATGTTGTTCTGATGTTGTTGTTGTTGTAGTTGTTGTTCTTGCGGCTGTTGTTGCGATTCGTGATTGCGTCGACGCGGATCATTGTTGAATTTGGCCATGGCCATCAGCTCCTGTTGCTGCTGATGCTGCTGCTGCTGTTGCTGATGTTGCTGCTGTTGCTGCTGTTGCTGCTGTTGCTGCTGTTGCTGCTGTTGCTCTAGTTGTTTGTTCACATGTTCGCGTTCAGCATCCTCGCGCTGCTGCTGCTCCTCCTTCTGCAGCTGCTCGGCAGCGCGTCGCTGTTTGTCCTTGGAGCCCTGCATCTCCAACAAGCTGCTGGCGCGCACGCGCAACTTGCGAAATCCAATGAAATGACGAGACTGATCATCAAGAGCGGAGCGTGCCTCATTCTCGCGCGCGAAGAGAACAAAAGCAACGAATTCGCGACGATTGATGGGACTGGGCGCTAACAGGATGTCCACAATGGTGCACGTGGCGGAGAACATTTTCATAATGTCCTGCTCGGTGGTCAGCTGCGGCAAATCCTCAACATAGAGCACATTCGTAGTGGTGGGTGGTTGGCCAGCTAACGCAGAGCGATCATCGTTCTTGCTGCCATGCTGCTGCTGAGATTGAGATGCCGAGGAGCGTTGCGAGCGTTCATCTGCCTGCTCGAACTCTTCATCGCCAATGGGCGTTATTTGTACCAGCCGATCTCGAAACATGGTATTATTGCGCAAAAGAGCCTTCTGGGCGCTGGACACGCGAGAGAATTCAATGTACGCAATGCCCGTGCGTGTTCCATTGGCGCCGCTAATGATCTTGATGCCATTGTGGGGTATATAGAGGCCGGCAAAGTATTTGCGCAGATCACTGTACGATGTGCTGGGACACATGCCGCTAATTTTGATGTAGCACGTCTCCGCCACAAGCACAGCACCTGATGATGAGCCTCCACCAACACCGACGCCAGCGGAAGCACCACCAGGTGCAGCTGGACCGCCCCCCGGCGAGCTGCCAGCAGCATTTTTAGCTGCCTGCTGTTGCAGCAACAGCTGCTGTTGCTGCTGAAACAGCTGCGGATACATTTGGGCATAAGGATTGACGTTGGCAAACGCAATGGACTCCTGTTGTTGGGCTAATCCAATGCTTGGATTAACCCGGTTATCGGGCAATTTTTGCTGCGGCTGTGTTGCAGCTGTGACTTTGAGATTGTAGTTGTTGGTGGTGCTATAGCTTTGGAGCACCGGCGGCAGCCCGCTCATAATGCCAATCGGCGGCGGCTGCTGCAGTCCAGTATTGGATAAGACTGGCGGCAATGAGGTCAGACCGGGCAGATTAACTGCTGCTGATGCAGGAGCAGACGTCAAGCTGGCACCCAGTGCCCAGGGCAACAGATTGGCATTGGACACTGGTGCCGCCTTTGGCAACACTTTTAGCTCACGCTCACTGCTGTCGCCGCGCAGCTCCAATCGTCGCTTGCGTCCACGTTCGCTGAAGGGGCGAGCGTGCTCGCTGTCGTCGGAGCTAGTAGAAAGACTGCGACTGCGACTGCGACTACGGCTGCTGTGACGGCGCCGTGAGCTAAGTGATGCCGACTGCTCCTGCGAACGCCTATCAAATGCCGAGCCGTCCACGTCGGCCAGCGAGATGCCTGCCTGCTGCTGATATGCCGATATAAATGAAGGTGTGGCGGCCACAGGAGGGGCCACAACGGGAGCAGCCACTGGCACCAGCTGCTGGCCGTGCAGAAAGCTATTTAGGCCACCAATGATGGGCGCCTGTGGCACCGGTGGCATGGACACCGGCTTAGGCACAGGCACAGTCGGGACAGCCACAGAGCTCACCTTGCGAGCCGACTCGATGACCTTTTGCATTTCGGCGCGCGAGGAGAGCAGCAAGCGCACCTGTACCTCCATCAGTTTCTCGCGATCCTTTAACATGGCACAACGGGCATCTTCATCAGTGCTATTTTTTGTTGTTGTTATTTTCAAGAGAGAGAGAGAGAGAGGGAGAGAGAAGAAAGGCAACAAATAAGGGCAAATGCTTAAGTTGAGAGAACATACACCTAGAGATATATACTATATATAGTAATAGTGTTGATGTTCTTGTTCTTTATCTACGTCTGCCTAGGCCAGAAAGCTTTACATATCTAGTAGCTACAATAACATTTATAAAGAAAGAGAGAGAGAGAGTAAGATCTAACTACCTGAAAGCGATGAAAGCGTCGCCCATTTCGCCACCGATAATGTGAACACCGCCCTCCGGTATCGCGAGGCCAGTGAAGAAATTTCGTATGTCTCGAGCATTTGCTGTCCACGGCAAGTTTTGCAAACGAATAATGACACTCATCTTTATTCAAGATTTTGTTTTTCTATTTATTTGTTATAGTTTTCTGTACTGATCGCTTTATCAGTTAATTAAAAATCTCTACGAAACACCGTTATCCCTCATTTGGTTAGAAGTCCCATATCCAGATTGTTGTGTCCCAGGCCAGTCACGGGCATCTGTAATGAAAATGACAAGCTTTTGGAGAATATGCCACAAATGTTTGTATCTTAAATTGAATATGCGATCTTTCCAAATATCAGTTGAAGTATCTGGATCAATTGGAAGTTATACAACCCCTTTTCCTCCAAGATATGTTTCAATATTTTTATTTTAATCACTACACATTTTTTTTAATTCGCATTTTTTTTGTTTATTTACTCAAGTTAAAATAAATAACAAAATAATGTATTTATTTTTGATAAATTACCAATTTCTAATTAATCCTCAAAACAGGATTAAAATCTTTTAAAATGGCACTTGATAAATTAAAAGGTATCTTCCATGCTCAAGGCATTACCTTAATGGATAACTTACCAAAATTTTGATAACCAAGCCGAACTGCTAAATCTAAACTTTTCTCAAGCAACATTTCGTCAAACTACAAATCATTTTCTTAGCATTCAACATTTCGTCAAACTACAAATCATTTTCTTAGCATGTAATAATTTTGCATAATTTTTCGAATTCATTCTGTGCCAAAATTAATTGGTTATGCTTATAATCTTTATTATTATTTTCTTTTAATATTCATATACTTTAAATTATTTGAATAAATTCTTTATTTAAAAGCAAGCCTTTAAAACTCTATATCCAACAAGGATAATAAATAAAAATATTCTTTTATGGTTCTAACGTTTAAATATATGTTGTTACTCTTGAAGCAGTATCCTTAAGGCGATTACTGAGCAAAATAGTTTTGTCAGCACAATATGAGTAATTTTTTTCATTTACCTTCAGCACTTTATATATAATATTATAATTTATTTTGACTAAATATAAGCCAGCAGAAGGATGAAGTATGCATAATTCTGGTTTTTAGTACTTATTTATTGTTTTTTTTTTATCTGCATGGAAAGTTTCAAGTAAAAGTTACATATAATGTATGTAAGCAAAATTTCGTTTTCCTACAATACAACATTTTTAAACAAATCCATGATAAATGGTAAAATTAATATTATGCACCAAGAAGATAGATCAATTCGAAATATCAAATATATTTATGCTCTATTAAATAACATATAAACTGATAATGTATTTGATTTAAGCAACATTTGATCAACTCTCTACATTGTTGCCCACATCAAAAAAAGCAATATTTAAGTTTCATCACGAGCCATATTCTCGTAATAATCGATGGCTTCAAATGGCAAGTCGAGGCAACTGTTTGGCTATGTTGCATAATAAGCGGACCAGTTTTACTAATTGCAGGTGGCATATTTGGTATACTCGAACAGAAAATGCGTCTGGCTGACGCCATTAGAAAGATGTCCAAATTGTCTTTCACTTACCCACAGAGCATAACACGTCGCGTAACCTTCCCGCTCCAATTGAAGGTCAGACACGATCATGCCACACGCGCTCTTGCCACAAACTATGCTTCTGTGCGTGGTGCGTGCTATGTATGTCCCTAGCCTTAAGGCTCGTGAGCTTTACAATAATCTAGCTAAAAATCTCAATTTCAACTTCCTGATTAGACGCACTCGATTACCTGTTAATAGCGGACGGCCTAAAATAAATAACCAGTTGATCAAATTGAACGTAATTGGAAAGCGATTATGCAGTTGTAATTCAATTCACATTGCAGTCGCACAACTGAAGTGTATCTCTCTTAGTCCCACTGTTTTTTAAGGTGGTTCGATCGTAGCAGATGTAGACAAAGGCGACGACGACGACTACAGTTAGCACTAAAATAAATAAGGTGCCAACACGCTTGACTGTCAGGAGCAGCGCATAGTAACTTAAGCAGCAGCAGCAGATGGCGGAGGAGAAGGTGGGGTACACTCGCGTCTTGCTTTGATTTAATCCGTTAGTGGGTTTTTATATTATTTTTTTTTTTAATATTTTTTTTGGCGCAGCTGATTAAAGACAAAACACTACAGGAAACCAATCTCCAACTCCTTCCGCTTGGCTATATAAAAGTCATTGTTGGCCATTTGGGTTGCAGTTTTAAAAAGTTTTGACCGCGTCGTCGTCGATTTAGTTGTAGTCATCGCTAGCTTCATCAATCGCCAGGCAGCGGCGTGTGACAAAGACATGATATTCGCAGTTGTGAGTGCTAAATACGAAATACTAAATTCAATTACAAATTGTACCATTAGCGATCGCGTGAGACGCAATAATTGTGTTACATTTTTAAATTACTGATCTGATTAGCTAGTCAATTTGTTATATAATTCAATATAAGCCAGTTTGCGATTTGGATCTTAATCTTAAGCCAAGAAATTTTAAAACTACTAAATACATACATACATTCGAATATGTGATCACTCGCATCTGAAACTTTGTGATCGATTTATATAAAATTGACAGACAAAAAATTAGAAATATATTTTTATACAAAAAAATACTAAAGCTACAAAAGCAATTTTAGTTAGAAATTTAAATTTTTATTTGATGAAGAAATACGACCTTGGTATTTGCTTATTGTAAATCGGTTTTGAGATAAGTTTTCATTACATTTTTATTTAAATTGAATAATTTCTTGTTAAATTTCTTCTTTTTTTTAGAAATTAAGATACTTTAACGAAATTAAATTACTTAGATATAAGGCATGAATAATCCATATATGAACAATTTGTCAGTTTTTTGGAAGATTTAAACTCAACCCTTTTGAAGATATTCTTGATAATTTAAAATTAAATATATATAGTAAATATATATTAAAATATATATTTATAATTAAATATATATAATCATTGGAGAATCAAGACTATTATAAAGAACATAAATATGGACATGTGGCCACCAATACTGAAATTTACTAACATTTATTCTTTTTAAATAAAAATCACCATTGGAAGAAATATAGTATCTAAAAACTTCCCATAAAAGGATTAACTTTTATTGCCAAGATTGCAAAGCAAATCTCAGAGGGAATCTTTCAATGGCCTTACTAACCATGAAATTGATTCAAAGAAATTTTGTAAAGAAATTTTCAAATTGAGAAAATAAATGTGCTCTCTATATAACTGCATCTTCTCATTTCTATAGACGATGTCGGCGCTTGGGCTGCTTCTGCTTGTTGGCGCCCAGGGCACCACTATTATTAGCATTAAATATCCGCCGTATGGCGCTGAAGCACAAGAGAGCCCGCAGCCGGCCAAGAGGGATCTCAGTCTCAGCTATGCGGCAACCAACATTGACTCCAAGGAGGGCACACGCGTGAAGACCATCACCGTGATCAAGAATGTGGGCGGCAATGTCGGCGAGTCGGGCTCATCGAGTAAAGCGAGCAACAAGCAACTGAAGCTGGCCATCAATCCCGAACTGCACAAGGACGAGGAATGGGCCAGTGCGTTTCGTGATAACTTTGAATTTTACGGTGGACTGCCCGAAGTGCCCGACATAGACGACCTCTTCGACTTTGTTAATCGCAAGAAACCGACGAAAGCCCTCGAGGCGGAGGCTAAGGAGCCGAAGCCCACAGTAGTGGTGGAGAGCACACCAGCGGCGCCAGCACCGAAAAAGTCAGCCAGCGAGCATGCCGAAGATGCTATCGATAGTGATGAGGTAACCGTGGAGAAAATCAAGGGCGATGCCGAGCTGCTACCCCACATCAAGCAGGCCAATATCTTGCGTCTGCAAGCGCTGGCTTTAAGGCAACAGCAATCCCAACAAAAGGAGCAGGAGCGGGAGCCTTCGAGGCGACTGCACACGCGCGAATCTCTGGTCAATGTCAACTATTCGACGCCCATGCATTCGGTTAGTCAGTTCTTTGAGAATTATGTGCAGGTGTTGCCCAATGGCTATGATTACACCAAGCCCCCGCAGCAGCAGCATCCGGCGTGCAAACAACCAAATAGCATACAGGTGACGACACCATCGGGACGCACCTATGACATACCGCAGAGCAACAGCAGCGGCACCAACGGCGGCATCAATCATCCGTATTTGGCACCAACGCTGGCCAAGCGAACTCAGATACAGCTGCCAAGCCAGACTCAACCTCAACCACAGCAACCGCCGAACATCTCTCCGGTTAACTCGCTTGTGCCGCCCATAGCACAACCCGTACAAGGTAATCTTCAGTCTAATCCGCCACTGCAACAGCAGCAACAGCCGCAATCGCCGAATTTAGCTGCCGGCGCTGGCATTTCTACCAGCCAGCGGCCGTATGTGGCGCCCAGTCTGCGCAACAATGGTCTGGGTATCAATCGTGGACCAGGGACGCCGCAGCCGCCTCCATTGCCCGCATATGCAGCTGCCGGTAACAATGTCAACAGTGGTTTGCCCAGCTATCATAATAATGTCTTTGGTGGCGTCAATCGTCAGAACACATTTCGATCGCGCGGCTTAAAGTATTGATATATGTATTCTATGTTCGCACATCAACTGTTATTCTTACGAGTAGTAGTGTTGTTTTTAAGACTTGTTATGTATTTAATGTATGCAAGCGTATTCCTAAATATATATATAAATATACCACAATTTTACAAACAAACAAGCAATGTCCAAAGAGTACAGGCTGGATAAATCGATAGCGTTGCCACAACTGCAATCGATATGGTGCGCGTGTGTTGTGGAAAGCACTCGCAGCTCGTAGCTTATAATTTAGTTGTGCCGACTGGTTAATTAATAAGACAACGCAGCTATCTTCGTGAGGTTTGCGATGTATCCGCCTGGCGCTGATTTCTAATGTACTCCTCGCACTAGTGCACACACATACATATATATATATATATGCTCGTACTTTTATCAATGAACATTTACTCACCAATGGAAAACCATACAAATGCAAAGCAAAGTTATGAGGACCAATGCACAAAGACAGAAGGGCTCGTTTTTAGATCAAACGCTATATTTATTTTGAAAATTTATATTGTTTATCAATGTGAAAATGTGAATTTTCTCTCAGCAACACGGCCTAGTCGACTTCAATTGTAGTTGTAACAAAAAATAAAATGGCGGACGGATCTGCTACAAGCTATAGCACAAAGTATCGATATATTGTTTTCAGTGATGCTATTTTGTCCTTTTATCGCACCGATCTGGCTTTTCTAATGGATTAATAATAATTCGGGCACATCTTTAAAGTTTATTAAGTTACTGGGGTATCACAATTGAATTTAGTATTTATTTCCAGTTCAATAACACAAAACTTCATTTTAAAATAAATTAATTTTTATTTAGTGTATATCTATTGCTCTATTTTGGCCCTTTTTCGGGTCGATATGTTTGTAATCGATAGTTGGCAATGACGGATAGTATGCTGCTCATTTACAGTGTGACCAATATATTTGTGTAAAACAATCATAGTAAGTTACAAATTGGATTTATTTAATTTCAACCACTATTTCAACAACGTTAGCATCATACCATTTGCATATTTGTTTGGATAACCGAAGCTATTGTGGTTATCCGAACTTATAGTATTTTGACTTTTCCCACCTGCAGTCACACTGTTTTTCGTAGGTCAGCACGGATGCTGATTTTTCCAACCAAGATTGTTTTGGTTTTTACATCAAAATTACTTCCTACTAACATTAAAAATTGTTTCCCCAACCATTCGTGATCGTTTCAAGTCTTTCGCGCACATTTGGCAATTGAAATCGTAGCCCCAAATTTGACTACGCATTGAAAAAAACGCAGTCGTCACACCTTTGGCCACCACACCAATACAACCAAAAAATCCATTTATAAGAAGAGGACGGCAAATCAGCGAACGTTCAGCAAAGACAAAAAGTCTTAAGAAAGAGATCGAGTACTGTTTGTAGTACTTTCCGACGCTTAAATTTTCGTTTTATACCGAAAACAAATTGTATAACCTTTTGGAAATATTACGCAAGTATTATTTCTGGATATAATTTGTCAATAATCATGGCCCAGTAAAGATGAATCCTCAACGCAAAATAATCGCTCAACGCACTCCGTGTGGAGACAACCGTCAAAGCAAGACGCTGTTTGCTGCCAATTCGCAGCAGCAAACAACCAAAGCCCAATTCCCCACTCTCTCCTATCTTTCTCATCTACCCCACAACGAGCTCTGCGGCCTAAGCGCAGCTAATAAAACATACAATGGAAAACAACAGCAACAACAACAGCAAGAAACAACAACAGCAACCGCGTGCAAACAAATCATCTGCTGAAGCTCAACGCAAATCTAGTGGTGAGCATTTATTGTTGTCAGTTGCCCCAGAAATGAAAGAACTTATAATCTTGATCATCTGATCTGTTATCATTTGTTGAAAACATAGCCAAAATAAAAACATTTTCACCTTTCGACTTCTACAGACTTGTATGCTAACAACAAAACACGCAATTCTCGACGACGGGAACAGCTTCCCACACCACGCAGCGAGCAACAGCAGCGCAGCAACAAACAACAACAACAACAGCAGCAGCAACAACAACAGCAATCGGCAAAGTTACGACCCAATGTGGACAAGCGTCCACGTGCCAGGGGTGGCGGTTTTGGTGGTGGTGGCTATGGCAACAGCTGCGGTTATGGTCAAGAGTCTGGCCAGGACCATGGCGATGGCCTTGCATGCACCGGTCCGGATAACGCTTATGGCAGCTCCGGACTAGCGGCAACGGGCGCCAGCTACATGCGTAGTAGTGATCCTGACTATGAACTAAACTCTGTCTATGCGCATGGCAGCAAGAAGCAGAATCTGAACCATCTGCTCAATTTTCATTGTGTGCCGCGCCAGGCGTCGTCTTCGTCTGACTGGCATGCCACTGGACATGGTGCGTCTGTTGCACGGCGCCAGCCACGCTACAACAAGGAGCAATTTCTGCAGGCGAACTTCCAATTTGTAATACGGAGCAGCGCCAAGGCGCAGGTAAATGGCTCACCGGACACGCTAATCGATTGGAATCTAATTGAACAGATCAACATACACACCACCGAGGAGCCGCAGTGCCCCATTTGTCTTTATCCGCCGGTGGCTGCCAAGTTGACGCGTTGCGGACATGCCTACTGCTGGCCATGTCTGCTGCACTATCTCTCGCTGAGCGACAAGACGTGGCGCAAGTGTCCCATTTGCTACGAGGCCATTCACGCAGCAGATCTGAAGAGCTGCACCATTTTACAGCAGCACGCCATGAATGTGGGCGATACGATTAACTTCCAGCTGATGCGTCGCCTCAAGGGCTCCATATACATTGAGCGTTATGCCGGCACCGCTGCAGTTGGTTGCACCTTGGAGCACATGCGTTTCCCTCTGCTGAGTGCCGTGGATGAGACAAAGCGCTTTTCCAAGTTTTTGATTGCCAAGCGCAGCGATGTGGGCGCCATTGTTGAACGCGAGCGTCGTGAACTCTTAGCTCAGTCCGATGAGTCCTGTCCCGAGGATGTGTTTACACAGCAGGCGCTTCTGACACTCAATGAACGCTGCGAAAAGTTAGGCTTGGAGCCAGAAGAGCAACAGCAGTCTCCGCCGCTACAGCTGGTGGAAGAGGAACAGCAGCCACAAGCTAAAACTTCTGATGTCGATGAGAAGGCGGATGATGCCTCTGTCTCGTCCTTGGGCGAGGCGAGCTGTAGCAGCAGCTCCACCACCACCATCAATAACAGCAACAAATATTATTATTTTTATCAGTCCAACGATGGACAGAACATCTATTTGCATCCATTGAACGTAAAAATGTTGCAGGCCTGCTACGGAACCTTGGATCAGGGGCCAGTGCAGATACAAGCGCAGATATTACAGAAGGAGCATCACTCCATGGACGAGGAGCATCGCCGCAAGTTCACCTGCTTGGGTCATTTGCCGTTAACATGCCAGTTTGCCGTTGTCGAAGTGGAACTGCAGACTCCAACCATTACAGGCAGCATACTCAAGTTGTTCAAGGGTTAGTTTGATGCATTACCATAAAATACTACAATGCCCAATCAATTTATTTTAATTACACACAGATGATTTGCTGCATCGCAAGAAGGAGCGTCAACGTCGCGAGCGCGAGGAACGCAAGCGGGAGCAGCACATAAACGAGATCAACGATCGTCAGATGGGCAAACTAATTGCCACTGCAGCCAATTTGAACCTAAGCTCTACCCATGAGTTTCCCACTGTGAGTTTGTCCCACAGTGTATATAATGTCAAAAATTCTAATTGCCTTGCATTTGCAGTGTGGCTTTGAGGAGGATTTGCCGGCACCACGCGGGGCTTTGCCCATTGC
This sequence comes from Drosophila fungiperda, assembly GCA_035042345.1. Taxonomy (NCBI): domain Eukaryota; kingdom Metazoa; phylum Arthropoda; class Insecta; order Diptera; family Drosophilidae; genus Drosophila; species Drosophila fungiperda. Next base: position 2,839,262 of record JAWNLM010000021.1, read on the forward strand.
GATTGATCAGGCTAGCAGCGGACCGCGTTACTCCAGCGTGGCTGCCAGTCCCAAGCAGGAGCTATGGCCCACCATTGGTGTTGCCTCTGGTTTGCAGCATAGCCCAAACGAGTTTCATTTGGGCGGTGCCTGGGGCCGAGCTGCTCCACCACCAACAGTGAAAGTGGCGGCCAGTCATCGCACTGTCGATGAGGACAATGAGTTGCGTGCCGCTGGTCCTTGGGCGCTGGGCGAGTTACTTGTGGGTGCCTTGGACCAGAAGAAGCAACAGCGTGGAGCTAAATCGAATGCTGATCCAGTGGATGCCGTTGCCAGCACCAAGAAGCAAAAGAAATCAAAGGGCAAGAAAATGGTGCCCCTATTTGCCGTGAGCATGAACCGAGCTCCATGAATCATAGCAGATGGATGAATGTTTGGCATTATCCAAGAACACAATTATTTACACTACATTATAAGAAGAAACTTTCGTTTACTATAAAACGTTATTGCAAATAACTCTGTCGAAAACCAATCGCTTTATAATTTAATTAATCCATATTCATATGTGCTTGCATTATTACATAATCCAATATTAATATAATCCAATAAAGGCAAAATCAGTGAAAAGTTTAAAGAATCTTGTGTGAATTACAGTTGTAGCATCAATACTCAAACCCAAAGTTTATAATACATTTAAATTTTCTTTTGTTTTATTAGCTTTTTTTCAAATTTTATTTTTCCAAAAACATTCAACAAAGCAATTTTACGGCAAACTTGTATTTTGCATTAATAATTTTATGCTTTTGTTTCCATTTGCTAATGTGTATTTTTGTATTTAATATTATGTAGGTATTTTTGTTGGTATTGTTGTTCTGCTTCTTTATTTGTAACTTATAGGTAAAGTGTTACGCAAAATAATTTAATATAAATAATTCTATATATTCCTTCATCTTTCGTTCACTCAAAATCTTTAAGGCTTAAATACAAAAATGAGTCTTTTGCGTTGGTTTATTTTTTGTTTGTTTGTCTCTTTGTTGGGTTCAATTCTTTTCAAGATTATTTCTTTGTTTGTTACGAATACAAATTGTGTAAATTGTAAGGATTTTAATTACAGCTGCGGCTCCATTTAGGCTAAATAAAATTGGCTACATGGTCTATAGACAGGTCGCACGAGAGAGGCGAGTGGAGCGAGTGGAAGTGCAACTAAAACTTAAGCTAAAGGATTATAAAATACCATAGATAGATAGAGATACTGCTATAGAAAAATTACAAGGTGTTTCATATCAAAAGAGCAGGATTCGTGCATCAACCCATTTGGCGTTCGTAAACACAATTTAATAAATAACAATAGCTTTAAGAGAAAAGTTGATGTTTGCCAAAGCAGAAAACACACCACTATCTATTGCTGAGAAGTAATTCAATTGCTGCGCCGCTCGGAAAACTCCGCATCGTAGACGACATCATCATCGTCGTCAAAGTCATCCGGCGTGGAGCCGGCTGTCAAACGTGTCTGGTAGCTGGTCCGCGAGAGCGCCGAGTGCGGTTTTTTGCCATTTAGGGAAGTGCTGCTGCCACCGCTGTACTCGGTGGGTAACTCCAAGTACTCATCCGTGGAGTCATCACCATCCAGATCATCGCTATTAACAGAGCCCGTCGGGCTGCCGGGAGGACTAAGCGCCTGTATCAGCTTGCCCTTGGACTCGTTCCACAGATGATTCAGACGCTCGGGTGCGAACATCAGCAAAAATGTGTCAATGAATTCGCGCGATTTCTCCTCCCACTTGGTGATAATGTCGCCTTTGACTTTGGTCAACTCGCGCTTACCGCGCGACTTAAGCTCATCCATTTTATTCTGCAGACGGAACTTCTTCTCAGATAGGAAGGATACATTCAGCTCCTTGGCGGAGTAGCCGCGTGCGAGATTGCGACGCACATACATATCGTAATCCTTGACAATGCGCGCCAAAATATCCGAGGTGGAGACGCCTTCAGTGCGTTCCGTTGCCACAAACATGCCACGCGCCTTCAGCGGCCCATATATATCATCCAGGCCATCGTGGCCATAGGGAATGTCATCGTGTGCCACAAAGTCAATTTTATTATCAGCTATGAAGTCATCCGACAATGTCCACGGGGCATTCTGTATAATCTGTGGTAGGGAAAAGAGGTTAGTTCTCGTTGTTATTAATATGGTTGCAATCCACTCACCTCATCGACGTAGCGACAATGACGAACACCCTCATAGCGCTCGAAGCCGTTCATGACGGTGCGTCCCTTCATGCGGTGCGTGAGCTCGTCGTTGCAAACGCCGACAATCAGATAGACATTTGGAAAGATATTTTTGGCCTGCATCAGCTGCCTGGCATGGCCCTGATGGAACAGATCGTAGATGCCATCCGCATAGACGCGCACCCGACGACTCGTCTGCCCGGAACGCGCCATCTGATACGTAATGCGCTGTGTATAATCGCAACTTTCGCGCTCCAAGATCGCCTCCTCATCGCAGGAGAATGGCGCCGGTTTGCAAATTGTCTGCAAAAATACAAAAGAAAAAAACCAATATTAAATAAATAAACTTCTACATGGCTGATCTTCTCGAGATCTACGCCCTTACGAATTCCTTAAAATCCATGTGCAGCGGCAACATTTTGTACTCGCACACTTGTGGAGAAAGTGTCTCATCTTCTTGATCAGACATTTTTTTATTTTGTTTTTGTTCTTTTCTGATTTTATATTAATTTTTTCTATTTTTAAAATATGTTCCTAAATATAACTACAAATATATGGTCTCAGTGAATAACTATGATCTGCTTGAGTTGATTTCAGCTTGCTAACTGAGCTCCAAGCCAAACACTACTCTGATTTTGTACAACAACAAATGCCTGGCTCACTGTGTGACTGGTGAGGATTGCGCAGTGGTTTTTAAATTAATTGTCGGCAACTGCTTCCAAATCAATACAATTGACTATAATAAAGCAGTCGCCCACAAATTTCAATTGCCACAAATTGAGCGCACAAATGATATTTATTTATGTACATATATATGCATATATAGGAAAGGCAGGCATCTGGTGATATAGATCGTACGGTATATTTGACTAAACACTCAGTGAAACGCCAGCAGCTATTTAATCAACGCCAATCGAAGCAGGCAAAGTGATTTACCCAAAACTATCTCAATTAGAAAAGGGCATGCTAATGAACTAAACTTGAACTGAACCCAGCTTCACCTTCCCCTCTCCAGTCAATCTTTCGATTTTATATAAAGTAAAATATACGAAAAATATGCAAATGAATAGTGCAAAAATACAAACATTGCTGTTAAAAATGACATTTAAAATGTTCGAAGCGCATTTTAAGCATACATTAAAAAAAAAGAAGACTAAACGAAAAACTCATCAAAGCAGACATTTGACACACATTTTTTAAAATGTCGAAATAATTTCACGGTCGTATAAAAAACACTACAATAATTTTTAAACAAGCCAAAAAAAAGAGAGAAAAACATAAAGAAATATAAATAAAAATATGAAACTGAAAGAGGTTAAAATTTTCATATTTAACTATATTTCTAAAAGAAACTAATTAATAATACATTCATTTTTAACCCAAATAATAAGTTGTTGACCCCAGAAGAGGATCGTCATAAATACCAGGAAATTAATAGGCTCGAAATTTGCGTTTTTAGTTGATTATTTCCATAATCTTCGTTTCTTTTAAGTCGCTGAATTTCGCTGTTTAAATAGCAAATTTACTGATGAATCACTTATATTTATTTCTAATTTTATCAAGTAAATTGAGGAGCTTTTTTTCCAGAATTAATTTGTATAAATGTGTTGTATAGAAAGAATATTTATATATCTGTATTTGTACGAACACATTCCTAAATCATACAAAAACGTAGTATTTGTTCGGAAATGATTTCAGAAATCGCTGTTTTTCTCTCTTGCCCCACACAATTAAGGCAGCAACAAATCACTACAGCAAAGTACATGATGATGCAATGCACCAAGAGGCGTACTTAGAATTTTGTAAAACGGAGGTGGGACTGAATTGTATTTTAGACATTTTCATTTAAATCTTTAGTTGGGAAAAGGGGATAAGCTACCTCAACCGCCATGCACATAACTGGCTACGCCTATGCCCATATATATCTCTATATAACCTTGACAAAGAAATTTCATTCCAACTTACCGCTAGATCGGCGGTGCCGCTGCTCATGAACGATTGCTGGGAAGAGGATGCGGCCAGGGCGGAGGGCGTCAGCGGTGCAACGGTTGCTGATTGTGTTAGTGGTGTTGATGTGGTGGCCAGCAGCTTTGGCTGCGGTAACGATGGTTGCATAAATTTACGCTTAACCCCAGCGCTGCCATTAAGATAATCCGAATCCGATGTGGATGCGGATGCTGTAGAACCACCTGCTGGTAGGGTGTCATCGGGGGATGTCGCCTCGACGCCATCGTCGGCCTCGCTCTGTGAGATGGTGCGCGTGGTGTCGCGCAATGTGGTCGCCGGATGTGGCTCAATCATGTCCACAATGACGGACTGCAATTCCTGCTGGCTGCCGCCGTTGCTACTCGTTGCGCTGGCTAATGTAGCCCGCATCGCTTTTGGTGTCGATGTTGCTGTTGCTGTGCGTTTCGTCGTCAGTTCTTTGGCATCCATGGTGGGCATGGCAATTGCTGTTTCGTAGGTGCGTTTCCGTGTGCTCAACGTGGATGTAACTACAACGGCGGCGGCGGCGGCGACGGCGACTGTAGCAGCTGAACCCACATTAATTGTGCTCTGGGTGCGGGTGTTGTTGTTAGCGATTACCGATGAAGTTGCCATCGCAGCGAATCTTTTGCAACGGTCGCGGCAGTTTTTCGGATTTCTATTTGATTTAACCCTTGAGATGATTTTCTACGCTAAATTGGAACTCTTTTCCTTCTGAGTTGTTAGGCTGCAAAGAAACAAGTGAAGTAAAAAATAATTAAACAAATGTTTATGTAAAATTTTAATATAAGCTAAACTTTATTTATTTTCTTAATGGAAATGTTTCAACTTGCCAGCGACCAGTACGCAGTTAAAACTCAGTGTGTACACATTACAAAAGGCTGTAAAACATTTAATAATAATTGCTGATTCTTCTTTTTGCCGTCTGATGTTAATTTTATAAAGTTGAAACGTATGCGACACGTGACATTTGGTTTGAATTGCTGCCGGATGCCATGGACAAAACAATTCGCTTTAATTGTCATTCGTTTCGAGGTGCCACGCGCCTTAATTAACAAAATATTTAGGTAACTGCAGCAGCAGCAGCAATAACACCAGATAAATATCAGAATCAACAACGAAAACAACAACAGTAAGAATGTCAAATGCAAAAACAACACTTTTTGGCACGTACACAGGGCAGAGAGAGGGCAATTAGCTAGAGAGAGATTAAGAATGTGAGTAACCGAGAGAGTAGAAGAGAGAGCATTCTCTTGACGAATCTCGAGTGCATTCCGCAAGCAATGTGCAGAATAAGCACCGTTATAACAGATTATCGAATACGGCTATTAATATTCATTACTCTACACACACATACCAACCTATTTATACTAACTAAATAACTAAGGGCATAAAGGGTTCGCCTACCTAAAGTTCTCCCTCCGTGTCTACACCCCCTTTACGTAAGGCACGTGAGCACATAGCCAGACAAGTTGTGCTGGGCGAGCGTAAGATAGCTATATTTAAAGGCAACTCTCGCTCGCTCTTTCTCTTTCACACACACATGCATTGAAATTAGAGCTGTTGTTGTTGAGACCAATCAGTTGTTCGTTGCATGTTTTATTTGAGACTTTTAAATTTATTTAAAGCTTTTGTGTTTTGGTTCACTAAAAATTAATCTAGTTTGCTTAGAACAACTACGTGACCTTGAATTGACTTATAATCTCAATGATTTTTAATTGTACAATAAGGGTTCTTATCGCACGAGTGATAAGCTTGCAAAAAAAATTAGTTTGCCCAAAAAACATGGGAGTTTCACTCAAGGTTGCTCTGCTTCATATAAATATATGAAAACCTGATCAAAACTGGCAAATTCTGATGCTCAAGTTCAAGTGGACTTTACACGAAGCTGGAATTTATAATGTATGATGTCATCGTTAATTTTATATAGTCCCGTAGAAAAAGATATTTGTGGTATTAAGACGAAAAATATAAGCCAACTCAGTTGCCAAGCAGATTGAATAAATATGCTGCGTTGCGAGAGCTGACGGAATGTTTAGCTCAGTGTCTTGGCCAGTGACGTCAAAACCAAACGTCAACAATCGTCGTACGATCTGCATATTCTCATCCATACATACATACACTCAAAATACTAGACATACCCTGTCTGGCTGCCAGCTCATGCCCACATATAATATGTATGCGCGAATCAGTATGTAAACAAAGTACGAAAAAAACGAGGGATTTCTTCTTTGAGTACGTGGTAAATGCGAACAAATAAATTGCATCGGCAAGATGTCAAATGGTCTCACTCGGCGATGATAAGATAAATTGACTAATTGCTGCCTACCTGTTGCCTTATCTACGCTCTTGAAATATATTTCCGCTGCACAGCTGAGTGTACATGAGTTAATGAGAGTTCCCAAATTACGATATCTTCCATAGTTAAAATTTAAAATATATTTTATTTTATCTTTCCGTGTATACATGTATTCGTACATCTTATGTGTATTAATATTTACATATATATATATATATATTCAGAAAAAAACCATGACGATAAGTATTAATTGGTAGAGCGATAACACTGCCAAGACGGATCTATAATACGCATAATACTAATAGGTACCTAGCGAGAACCTGGAAAAATTATTCATAAACAGCCAAACAAGCAAAGTTCATTATCGTCATCTTCGTGCCGAGCTGAACGGCGATTGGGGGTTAATGTTCGTAGCTCACATTTCTTGCTTGCATAAAAAAAATTAAATTTTAGCTGTTGTCTTTTTTATGTTTTCATCCACAAATTGGCGTTTTTCGTTTTGAGTGCCACATTCGTCTAACGTGACAAAGTACAGTCTCGTCACATTAAATGCACGTTGGCACGAGTTAGGAGCGTTGTTGTGCATTGATAAGCTTCACTGTTTATATATAGTCATATACATTTATTTATATAATATATGCACAATATACATTGATAACCCCACTTTTGCCTCCCAGGCATTATCATCCTCGAGAATTTAACCAAAACAATAATTTGAAACTAACCGATGATGCAACACCCTATAAATATCATAAATATTTCTCCCATGCTTTAGAAATCCCCAATTACGAGTGCCGTTATTTGTGACCCAAAAGCCCGAGCACATGGTATCAACTATCGATCACAAGGTATAGCCCACAATGGTTACCGGCTAATCTTCCGGTATCGCTGCACAAATTTTGTATTTAAATTGTTTGTACACACTGACACAGCTCCCCTCTTACGCATACGCACATGCATACATATAGTTTACGCACGCAGAGGCGACTTCCTTACAAAACACCCACACATGACTACTTTTGCCGATAAACAGTTTCATTGAGCACGAAACAGCTGACTAACATTGCGTGGACTTCTCATGCATACGCCACGATCAAATTCTCCATTGCTTCTCTCTCCGCTCTTTCTCCATAGCTCATTCTTTTTAAAATCGCGCTCTAATTATTCATAGTTTTGAGTCCAGAGTCAAAATTGGGCAACGGTAAAAAAAAAACATTCGCTTGGAGTGGCCGCTTGGGAAAGTGGAGCATGAGCGCAGCTGGCAGAGGGCAGCACTAACAGCTACGTCAGCGCATGAGTAATATGCGCATTGCTCAGTTTATAAATAAATACATTTTTTGTCGTTCTTTCCAATGCCATATTGCAATGTCAAATGGCAACTTTGAAGTCATACGATCAGAGCCCAAAGTTCGAATTCTGCCAAGTGCCACAGATAGAAAAAAAAAAGCGAAACCCAGACAGAACGTTGCACGTTTTGTGGCACAACAAAAGACATGACAGTCATACGACGTCGAGGGATGATGTTTAGATGAATGACGTGGCAGCCTGTGCCTCTAAACAGCTCTGTGCGAAAAAGGGGAACAGGAATGACAGGCAGAGGCGGCGACATGCCGGTCGCAGCGAAACAAAATAATCGATAACGCAGTTGTTGTTCTGCGAATGCATTAAATATATGGGCGACGTCGGTATTATGTAAACAGTTGAGCCTTGGCAGCGAAATTAAAACTAATTAAGACGCATATTTTCTGGGCCAATAAGAAACAATAACAATAAAAATTAAATTGAAATCAAACGCTGCTGAGAGCGAAGAGAATACGTGTGATTAAAAGAAAAATAGTAAGAAATTGGCTCACGTCACGGGCAGCAGCGCCAACGTCATCGAGAATAGATGGGAAGGTGCAAGAATGCAGCACATAAAGCATCAGCAGCAAAGCTTTGTTTGTGTATATTTGTAGTGCATTTATTTTGAGTCTCATCCAAATACAGCAACAACCGATGCCAACACGAATGAATATTCAGGCCAACTTACTTTCAAAATTTTTCCTTAAATTGCACTGCAATTTGTTTGGCTAAAAAATCGATGAGGGCTCGTAGGTAATTTTTCACGAAATGACGCACCACATACTATATGAACGTTTTATGTTGCACTAAATGACTACCTATGTGCCAATTGCTGGCGTTCGTCGCTGCGCCACTTGATTATATTATTTGTGTATTACTTAAATTACAGCAATTGGTTCAAAACTGTTTTGTGTCCGCGTCTGTCCGTCGCAACGAAACGAGTGAAAATCGCGCTCACAGCAACTGTTTTTGCCGTTGCCATATTGTCATTGTCTCCCACCTTTGGCACGAAACATATCGATAAATAAGTGACACGTTTCCACTGACCGTATTTTCTTATGAATGCCATACCAATTTATTTAAATATCGTCATTTAAAGATGCCTCCTCGAATAATGGTACATTCGCATATTAGGTATAATCTAATATCATATTAACAAAAATCGAATTATCATTGCTGTCATCGATAAACGTGTATTTCTTTAATCGATGTTAGTACTGTAACGGTACAATTACATTTTATTCGTATCCAATTATTTATTTCACCTTTTATATTTTTACATTTATCAAAACCCAATTTAACTAAATTTTTTTTGTCTTGTGCTGTCTTTTGTATATTTATTGAAATTTAATAACTTCGTAATGTTTTTTTTTGGCTAAATAAAAAATAAAGCTTGCTTTTAACAAAAACACCGTTCACTTAATCTCACACTTAATTTCAATAATATCATAAAATTAACAATAATTCGAGTCGGAAAACAAAATTTCTTTGGTATATCAACTAAACGAAAAGCAACCATTCGAAATAATAATATCATAACTTATAAAAAATTGACCAAGTTATTAAGACGATGATGATACATAATTGGAATATCTTAATCACTAATAGCTATGCAGTTTTCGTATTGAACAACCATTTTTTTTTGTTTTGGGTTAAATTTCATAATTGCACAGAATTTTTTTTTTGTTCAACTTTGGCTTCACTTTGACTTAATACACTTGGCAAGCGTATGGATGGCAAGTGATTGTGTTTATGATTAGGATTAGGATCTTGAAGGGTTGACAAGTATTCTCGGCTTACATAAAACTAACAACGAGATTTCAGGAGATTTCAGGAGATTCCTCACGTATGTATCGTATTACTTAAGTGTAATATGTATATGAGTATTCTAGGTCACGGGTTGCATGTCTGTGGGTGTTGTGTGGATTGTGGTGGCTACTGGTAGTTTAGCTCAGCACTGGGATGGAATGCGTATGCCCTGGGTTATGGAGTTCTCCAGCACGATGTGGCAATCATCGAGCGGCTCCAGAATCTGTATAAGAAATGTCAATAAATTGCGGCGACGCAGAAAACTCTCCTCCTCGTACATCTCGTGGGTGACCTTCGTCAAGGCCATCGGTCTAATCAAGCGCGTCAACAAATGCTCCCTGTTCGCAACAAATACCAAAATATACATAAATTAAATACAGCTTTAAGTTACTCAATGTAAAGTTAAACTACCTCAAACTGAGGCAAATGAGAAGCTGAAATTTGCCATCTTTGCCCAGGGTGCTGGCCGTGCCATTAATCTCGTCCATCAGCTGCACATATAGACGCCATATGCTGCTCACCTCACGTCGCTGCAGGCTGTTGCTGCTGCCGTTGCTGAACGAGGAGTCCATGCTGGACGCCGAGTCCTCAAACTCCTGCTGCAAATTATGTTCGAATAGCTCCTTGATTTTGGCTGCAACAATGCACACAATTGAAATTTCAAATTTAGATATGATTAATGGGTAATGCTCACTGAAGTAATCCCAGATGTACAGATTGCGTCCAAAAAAACGGGACGAGCGAAAGCCGCAAAGGAAGACCTGCTCTAGGCATTTGACCAGTCCATCATCGCCGCACAGCAGATGCGTCAGCGTGCCCACATCCCTGTCCCGACTTGGCTTATAGTGCCACTTGACAATCACATTGACGCAGTTGCCCAGCTGATGCTGAATCTCCGATGGCGCCACCGACTCCTGCCGCTGCACGCTCGGACTGCGTGTGCGCGGCGGTGTGCGTGTTGGCGGCACAAGCTCAGTGTTCTTCACGCTGGTAGAGACACGCTGTCCCACCAGCAAACGTTCCGTTGAATCGTCATCGACGCCTTTGCCCAGCCAGCGTCCGCAGGGAAATCTACAAGATTGCGTGCGTAGTTGGTGTAACTAAATTCAAATGAAGTCAAATTTCAAATGTGACTTACTTGTAGGTGTGTCCGGTGACCTCGTTGCGCATTACCACCTGTTCCACCAGCCACTTGTGGCTCTGACCCGAATTATCATGTCCAATGCGCATAGTGGTCAGCAGTCCAAGATTCTTATACTAAATGCAAAGTAGATGTAAATTAAATAGTGTTGAAAAATGCCGAGCTCAAATCGCACTTACATGGAAGATGAACTCCAGCGAGCCCTTGGGTACGGGTACACGTTGTGTTTCGTTCATGGTGCCGGAGACCATGATCCATACATTGCTGGAGGTGTGATAGGAGCCATGTTTGCGCGACGGGAAGATGACAACTCGGTACGGCAGCTCTAAGCAGGAGAAGGAGAAGGCAATATAAATGTTATGTGGCCAAGTGGTAAATGGGCAAAGCAACCTACTCGTTGTGGGATAAATGTTGGTAAAGCTAAAGTAATCCACGGTGTTGAGCGTCAGCAGATGGTACAGGAACTGCTCCTTCTCTTCCTCGCATCGCAGAAATGCGGATCGCTTGTAGTGCGAGCGCAACAAACTCTCGTCGGAGAGCAACGTGCGAAAATGACGCGACAGCAGCTTCTTCTCCAGAGAGAGACGCACCCAGGCGCGTGTATAACCAATATGCGTCTTGATGTCTGCCATGGCCAGCACGTTTCTGGGAAAGAGGAGTCAGAGCACTAGGTTACTAAATGTATAAGCCAATTGAACGTGCTTCAGTTGCGACTAGGATCTGCCCCGTAATCAACAGCAAGCGCAGTACTGTGCATAACTTACTTGACATCAAACTCCAGTGACTCTGGCAACGGGCACAACTGCTCCAGACCCACAAACTTGTTGCGGTCACGGGACCGACTGCGATTCGGACTCGGCGGACTCTCAAAGTCTGTTTGGAATGTGGATAAGTCTGCCAAGTAAAACGATTCGCTTAAGCACAAGCAATTTATATAAATGAAATAGGATTTGGAGGCACTTACAATCCATGCGCTTACGCATAGCATTCCAGGCGAGTGCTGGCGAGGCGCTGGCAATGTTCATCCGGTTGCTGCTTGGACTGCTGGAGACGGGCGTTGATGTTTCCAAGTTGCCTCCGCGTGACTCCTGCAGCTCCAGATAGGACTGCAGATGCGACCAAAGCGCCGATTTGCCCTGTTTGTTCTGCAGGCCATGCGACCAGATTTTCTCCAGCAAATCACACATGCTCGCTATCAGCGTATTCTCCTCAATGCCATCACCCTTCAGGCCCAAGGCGACCGCCTCGGTGCCCATCTTCTCGAGCAGCATGCGTTTCGTCTTTGACTTAATGTCCTGCAAAGGGAATCTCAACTAGAAACGAAATTCAATAATCGCATGATGCTTACCTTTAGCAGACGCTCCACAAATGTCCAGTTGGCTTGGGCTATCAATGCGGGACTCACGTCCGCCGTCGTCAAATTAGCCGACAGGCGATTGATGGCCGCATTGGAGTTGGAGGTCGAATTGAAGTTGTTGCTGTTCACCGGTTTCTGATCCAATGGAATATCCCGGGTTCGCCACTTGTTGCTATTCTTGACGCGGCGCAGGCTGTTGCCTCTGTTTGGGGGATTGGTTTTTTTGTTTTTGGTTTTATGGAGATTAGCGGCATGAGTTTGAAGATTTAGTGAAATTTTGAGCAGAACGAAAGACAAATAGTGCTGGGATTAGTTAAGGGATCTACAATAGAACATATCAAATTGTGGATTGGAAGTATTTGGAAGTGGATGGGAGTTGCATGCAAGGGTGCAAGGAACAAAGAGCGGAAAAATGCATTTAAAGAAAAAGAAACGAAAATTTAACAAAGATTAACGTTTATTTTGTTTGGTTTTGGTTTGTTTGTTGTTGAGATATGCAATTTATTTGTTAAGTATTCGTTGTTAGGCAATAAATTAATGTACAAAAGAACAAAAAGGGACTAACGGCTAAATGGAAGACCAAAAACAGGTGCACAATAAACATACTAAAAACAAAAGGAGACATACACATAAGCTAACAATTGGATAAATATATCGTAAGATCTGCAGGTGGTCGAGTTGGGAAATTCAGCGAATGATTGGGTTAACAAATAACAATAATATATATATAAGGTACGTGCTCTGGTGGGGTGTGTGGGAGGTGAAGGGGGCTGGAGAGTGAAGCAAATGGGTTAAACACTACCTCGATGCGCACTCCTGGTTCAACACACCCTTTTCAAGCAGCGGAAAGCTGCGAAAATAGGCAGCGCGATTGGATAAAATCTCACTTGGCGGAGTCACCTCGATGTCAATGCAATTGAGACGCTTCTCGAAGCTCTGCTGCGAGTCCTGGCTGACCACACACGGCTCATAACTGGTGGCGCAGATCATGTTCTCGCCATGGCAACGACTGCAATCAAATAAACAAATAAAGTTAGTAAATCCAGATTGCGCTTCATCAATGATTATTTGCCTACCGCAGCAGCTTGATGCGCTGATCGAAGAGCTGCAGCTGCTCATCGGGCAGCGGCTCCCACATGGCCAGGATTTTGTTGTCGATGAGTGTGGCGAACATTTGAGATTCTAGGAAGCGTGCGAGGAAGGCGCGATGATGCTCCGGCTGATCGGACAGAAATGATGATTTATCAAAATTCTGCAGAGTTTCGCGATTCGAGAGCCACTCATCCTTGGCCTGATTGGGATGGATGACAAAGTGTTCGTACGCATGGAACATGTGCGCAAAACGATTCAGAAAAATCTCACGCAACGAGTTGTTGATACGCAAATCCTGATAGTATTGCTCCACATTGTTCAGTGTCGGCTTTTCGCCGCGTCGTGACAACGAGCCCATGCGCGAGGGCGGCAGCGTGGCATCCACGGCATCCACATCATGGTAGATGCCCACTGGCGACGAGGACAACGAGAGTGTGGGACTGCCCACGGGTGAACCACCGGCCTGGTTAGCACGCATCCCACCCTTGCGACGCAGAAAGTCAGCGATGCGCGGCACATGATCTATTTTCGAGGGATGCGCCACCAGCGGCTGATAATCGACGCCGGGCAATTGCGCCGGCGAGCCGCCAACTAAGCCACCACTGGACTGAAGCGTGTAGACTGTCTCCTGCAGCTGATGGAAACGCTCTTTGCTGCGACGCGCTGCCTGTAGACCGTTGGGCAACGTGCAGCTTGAGATCATGGCATCGGCAACGCCGCCGCCAGCACCACGCATCACGTAACCATTCTTCAGGCTTGGCTCGTGGGCGCGATCGCGCTCTATTTCGAACTTGTCCAGCACGGAGATTATCTCGGCCACAAAGTCCGTCTTGTGAGGAAAGATGGGCAGCTCCTCGGGCAGCTGGATGTGCTTCTTATCGATGTCCACGAAGCACAGCACAGCCTCGCTGCCAATTTTGTGTGCTGCCTCGCATTCGGCATGCAGACCCATCACAAACGGCACCGGTGCATCCAGAAAATGATGCAGTGCAGCTGGCAAAATCGGAGCATACACATGTGGCCAGATGAACGGAAACAGCAGCGATGTTATGCACTCGCCCACAATCATAAGTCGCTGGTAGTCTGCAAATGGCAAAGGCCAATAAAATATAGTTGAAATAATGTAAGTTCATCCTTAGCTCACCAGTGGAGCGCAGAAGCACCTGACTCTCGAGCAGCACACAGGTCAGCAGCTGAATGACGCACTCCACACCCAGATAACTAAATAGCAGACGCAACGGAAAGTCCAGCAGCGGCAGTTCGGTGGCCAATGCTGGACGCTGCAATATCACCGCAATTGCCGGCAAATGCGGCTCCATCGGTGGCAAATAAACGCGTATCGATTTGCCCGGCTGAGGTAGCATCACTTCATACAGGATATTGTACACATAAGATTCGAGACTAATGCCAGCTCCGGGCTGTCGAGGAAGACAACTGCAAAATAAAGTTGGAAAATATATTTTAAAGTTATTTCAGATTGGTAATATTAATATAATAAATATTTTTATCAACTTAAACTTAATAATTATATTAAACGAATAGAAGCTTTTACTTTAATTTTCCTTAGAAAATAATTCATAATATAAAGAAAGCAAAGACACAATTATGAATTATTGTTATCAATATGTCTTAACTTAAATAAAGCACAACTATTATATTGAATATGAATATTTAAAAGTTACAACAGACGAGTGTTAAAATATCCGTAAAATTATTTTAAATTAATTAAATTGAAAATAAGATGTAAGTGCAAAAGATAACTAAATCTTCTCAAATATGGTAATATTAACAGAATAAATATTTTTGGAAAGTTAAAATTTTAGGTACACAACTTTAAAAAAAATCATATTAAAAATTATCATCTTAAGATTAAAAATCAGATAAATTAGTGATTGTTATCAAAATAACAACTTAAATAAAGAAAAAGTTTTATATTAGTTTCAAAAGTTTCAACAGACGGAAGTCGACAGTAAAGTAATATTAAATTAAATTAATATTAATTTAAATCAAAATAACATTTAAGCACAAATAAGAGTGATTTTTATAATGGAAAATCCAAATCAAAGTAAAACTATACCAACATTCCTTATTTTCGTCATTTAAATTTACTTTTTAATTTAATTTACTTTAATATAATTTTAACTTTTTGTATTATTCGCTATGGACTGATTTAAGACAACATTAAATTAACCATTAATTTTTTTAAACACACAAACAAACAATAATAGACTAACAATATTGAATATATATGTTTAACGTTGTCGGATGATATATATCTATAGAATATGTACTTTTTAGCTTGGCTTTCGCTTTTACGTACCGGTACAAATTCTTGAGGAATATCTGTGCGGCAAACGCGTAGGGCGCCTGGCAGATTAGCGATATACTTTTGGCGACGAACAACTTATCCTTGCTGATGTCATAGTAGCTTTGTGCGGACTGCGGCGCCTGCCCGGCAACTTTGAAGTGTCGCGGTAGCGATCGACTCACGGGTCCATCCTGCTTGACTCGGCTCAGTGAGTGCGCCTGCTGCCCATTGGAGAGCTCCGTTATGAACATGGACTGCAGCGTGTGGATGGCGCCGCAAATATTTCGATTGCGTATCTCCTCGTAGAAGACCAGACTAAAGCCATAACAACGTTTGCCATCCTCCCGCGTCGTCGCAAACGAATGAAACTTCGGCTCAATGTTATGCTTCTGGGTGCGAAAGCGCAGGCCCTGTGGCAGCGACAGCTAAAATGTAATTAATTTTTATTAGCAACTTGGAGGCAAATAATGAAATTATTATTTGTTACAAATACAAAACACATAATTTTTGTTTTGCTACACATGTTACGGGAGCATCAAAAATTAATTAAGTTAATTTAAAAATTAAACTAAATTAATTTAAACAAATATTTACATTCATATAAAAATTATGACATATTAACAAGATATTTAAATACCCTCAGTTTAAATGTAAAATTTGTTCCACCGAGGGCATACAAAAATTTTGCTCACGACACAAGACATTTAAAATGGAGTTCTTAAATATTCTAATAGAAGATTGGTTACATGATAAAGTCTAGGTCTCTAAAGAGAAAGCGGGAAGAAGTAATGGGTAGCTCTGTAGATGAAATATAAAATATAATTTCGCTCAACCACGCTGAGTAATTTGCAATATGAGCAAGAGTGCTCATTCAATCAATCAAGTTTTAAGTGAACATTAGATATCAATCTAGAAAAACAAGATGCATATAATGGAATCATTTATGCAACTGATTTTAGTAGACATTAACTGTGCATGAGAACAGTGGTCTGTATATGAATGAAGCATTCGTGGGGCACTAAAATTAAACACATGTTAAGATTTGTGTGATAAGCAGTTAGCTCGTGGCCAGCGTCTGCTTATCGACTGCGCAGTCGTCGTCGCTGCAGAGGTCGCCGTCTGCCGTTGGCTGCCAATGCGGTATCAATTAAAAGCAGCTCATATCAATGAGCGGAGCAACTCAGTCGAGCATGAATTTCATATTTGTGTGCAGGGCACTTATACTATGACCGACTGCGGGTTGGAGGCAAGCGCCGGGGCTAAAAAGGTCGCGTCATGCAGGCAATTGAACTTAATTGAGGAAAGAGCACTGAAGAGCTTTACCCCAAATATGAGGGTGAGGCTGCTGCACCTACCATACAAATGCCGTGCGCATCGAATGGATTCCATGCAACATTCTCGGGATAATGCGCTAATGGTTTGCTCTTGTAGGCGCGATCCAGCGGAGAGCAGTGCAGATTGTCACCTTCAAATACAAAATGATATGAATAATATGAACAACAATACTTTGATGATGTGGCTACTGGCTCACCTGCGAAACGATCGGGCTCCAGACCCGTGTCCAGATCCAAGCCACATATCACAAAATAGTCGGCGAAGCGCGAGAATTGCGGATCTGCATCGCGCTTCAATTGATTCAGCTCCGATTGTTCTCCAGGCGATGTCGGTGATTGCACCACAGATTTGGGATTGGTTGCTGGTGTCGTCGGCGTATTGCTGTTGCTTGCATTGTTAAGCATCAATTTGGACAAGCGACTCGAAACATTTTCACGCGTCGTCATAATTTGCTACTCTGGTCTTGTCTACCTCTTTTTTTTTTGTTTGTTTGCTTGCTGCTTTGCTTGATTGCTCCAAATTGTAAATCAAACAAGCGCCTCCATGTGTGCGTGCAAATGCATGTGTGTCCGTGTGTGTGTTTGTATTTACTGCTATTACCGTTGTGTGCTCACTGAATTGTTGTTATTTTTTTTTGCCACTTTCCAATTTACACGACGTTGGCAACGGCGACGTCAACGTCAACGTCCCTGGCCCTGTATATCAGTTTTGTCTGCAATTATGTTATTGTTAATATACCAAATGAATGTGAGTGTGTGCTCCTTTTGCTTTCTTTGCATGTGTGTATGTGTGTGTGTGTGTACATGCAAAATTTTCTATGCCAATGGCACAGTTGTCTGTCTCTGGCTTAGCTTCGTTGTCTGCTTTTCACCCCCTCAACAATCATCTGTAAGACGCGTTCATTTTTGTTGTTACTGCTGCTGCTACCTTGAGCCCAGTTACTTTTCTATTTTAGATGTAATACACTTGAATTTAGGCAAGCACTACGTACTAACAACTTTGAGTTTGTCTTAGCTTAAAATAAGTACACATATTCAATATCAAACGAACATCTTTGCTTATTACCGTTGGTCGCAATTTGCACTTTCCAAAATAATTTTTGCTATGCGATGTTTTTGTCGATAATGTTGTGTGGTTCATTTTTCGAATCGGTTCGATAAGCAGCTCATTGAAGTCTGGTCACATTTTGCAAGCAATTCTTTCAGCTGATTTTTGTTTACTTTCTTTGTAAATATGGAATACACATCTAACTGAATTCTATAATTTTATATTTTTGCAAACCAAATGTTGATTTCGCTGAACCGTGCTAATAGAGTGCCAGTATTTTGAAATGGTATTTAGAGTACATTTTTAAAGCGAGCTTCATTTATTATACATTGAGTATGTGTGTAATATTCCATTTTTCTTATTGGCAATACTTTACATATTCATTAAATATTAATAAAAAAAATATATCAGCTTATATTTAAAGTTTTAACTTAATACAATTATTTAGGCGGGCTTTTTCGTGTGGCACACATCTATCGATATAGTACATTTTTATCGATTCTGCTATATTACATCGATATAACAAATATTAACAATCAGTTGATGTGGGTACACTGACTTTGTAAAACGTGAAAAAGTTCTAAAGTGTATTTATGTGTGGCGACATTGTCGCATATTTAATAAAAAGCTGGAGAACGGCGAGCGTAAGAGCGCGCTCATAGCTAATTTAAGCTTGACCGATCAGGAATTTGTGTACAATGTTGGAATCGATATTGAACTGTTTTTGGAAAAGCGACTGAGCAGTGGGTAAGAACACTTAGAACTTCTGTGCCACGAATAAGTGTGAGTGTGTATTATGTATACACGAGAGTGTGTGTGTTTGTGCGGGTGTGTGTTCGTCGTGTGCTGGTTGTGTGTGTTTGTAAAAGGCCTCGGTCGTGAACAGCAGCAGCTGGTGGCGGGATAACGACAATAACAGTAATAACAACAACAACCAGATTAAAGCTCCTGTTGAGATCCCTTTCATGCCCCATTCCTCAACTGTGTCCGTAACAACGCGGAAATATGCAAAAAAAAACAACAACAACAAAAACACCGAAAGCAATAAAAACTTTATGGGGCCTCGATGCAATATTACCGGTTTGCAAATGCCACAAATTCGAGTTTTCCCTGCTGCCTCACAACGACGATAGTAACTAAAACAACAACAAACAGTGAAGCATGCAACATTGCTTTCCGCATTGCAACTCTAGCATTTGGAGTTGGTAACACGCTTTTTATGTTCCCATTATTTTTCTTTTCTTTACTCGTTGTTTAGCAATGCGAGTCGCGTTTAATAAACAATTAGACGTCGTGCAATAAGCAACATCGACGCGTACAATTATCAGTTGTTTATTAATATTAAACATTGCGCACGTACAAAAAATATGTAAATTGGTTTTGCTTTTTGTGTTATTGTTATTAATGCTAATTTGTTTTTTTTTAATGTGCTGTGGTGTATTTTTGTTGCGTAATAAGAGTAATTTACAAGTTGAGTTAAGCATCTTCTATGACACAAATCAACCTGTTGGTGGAGAGCGAAAGAAAAAGAGACACGCACAGAAACACACATATATACACACAAAATAAACACACACTTAAAAATAAAATTAATTATCGCTTACTCATCGATCGAAGTCGTGTTATTTTTTGTCAGTGTACTGCTCTTTCCACCTGTGAACAATTATCGCCGTTATCTCATCCATCAAACATGTGAGAGCTATCGACAACAGTACGATCTTTTGACGTTCTCCGTAGGTCAAGGCCCACATCGACGTACGGTTGTTTGCTTTCGCAATCAACTGATTGATCCCCAAGCTTTTGAGACGTGAGTAATTTTGGATATCGCTCATCCCTATCACACAAACACACATATATAAAATTCTAACTATAATTGACAGCCGCAAACAGCAGCAACAACAACAACAACAGCAGCCAGTAAAAAGCTGGCGAAGCAACGGCAGAAGCAGCAGCGGTAGCAGAAAACGCGTAACGGAACTGTGTAAAATGGGCGTTAAGAAGCATATCAGCGAAACACCTTGTAAGTGGTGAGACATTTGACTTTAGATGTATTCCCTTACCGTGTGTCCAAATTAAAAATCCATTTTGTTGATTTGTTGAACATCAAGTTTTTTAAATATCGTGAAATGTATTTTAGTATTTTATTGCGTTTAGTTTTCCAAGTAAATTCGCCAAAAAGTCATAAACAACAATATGAGAATTATAATGTAATTAATGCAAGAAAAAAATTATTGCTCGTGAGGTGGGAATACCACTTTTAATTGGAGCATTTGTGTAGCGCTTACATATGAATATGCTTGTGTGAGTGTGTGTATATGTAATCCAAAACGGCACATTTGGCAAGCTTGAAATGTTTGCAAATAGACAAAGACAAGAGTACATAAAACAGAAAACAAAAACGAATTAATTATATGTGTATGTGCAAACAACTAAAAATAAAGCCAAACACGCCGACGAACAACAGTCAGCAGTCATTTCGTTTGCTTGTGCTGCGTTCGGGTCACGCAGCTCTATTCAAGGTCGACCTCTTTCGCGAGCTACATTTTGGTCGTTCGTTGCATCATACGCCACTCTCAGCACGCTCTTGCTCTCTCTTTCTGTATGTCTCGTATGCTTGCTCCCTCGTGCGCGCTCGTTCGCTCACTTGTTGCGCCCAGTTTCAGTCTCAGCGAGCTATGCTTGGTGTTGACATTCACGAAGCAGCGTACAAAGCGTACGGACGTAAAATTGGGTCAACATTAGTGAATTTTGTGTGCATGTATTTACATTATTAGTTTTTGTTTTGCCAAATGCATTGCTTCACCTGATATACATTTACACAAATGTTTTGCAAATTACTTTGTTTTTAAATTTGTTTCCCTTTCTCCCTTTTTCTTTTTGTGTAGTGAGTAAATCGAACTCAGTGGATTTGTATAGACCACCTGCACTTAGAAACAATAGCAGCGAAGAAGCAGCAGCTGCAACGAACGAATCATTAACAGAACCTGCTGCAGCAACAACAGCGGAAACAACAATAACAGCAATAATATCGACAACTACCTCAGTCGCCGCGCGGCAAACTTCGCCGCCCAGGTAAATTAATAAGATAGTATAATGAAAAAATATAAATGTTTGAAAATTGTTAATAGTTCTAGAATTTACAAGCGTTTTAAGTTTATCTAAACTGTTCCTGTTTGTTAACGTTTGTTTTCAAGTTCTCCATTCTACGTTTGTATTTACGAAATAGTATTTTGTGTGTCAATTGTTTACCTTTCGTTATTTGTCTGTTTCTGTTTTGATCAAACGTTTCGTCGCAGAGAGCAACAGACAAGCGCCGCTGCAGCAGCGACTCGACGCGAACGACGTCCCGACCGAGCCGTTTATGTGCCAAGGGCACGACGCAGTCAAACAACGCCTCCGACAACAACAACGACAACAACAGCAATGCCGACGACGCTAACGCTGACGCCGACGCCAACTTCGTCATTGCCATCTGCTGCAGCAGCAGCAGCAACAGCTGCAGAGTCTACGTGCAGCAATCAACAGACAGAGCTACAGCAACAGCCATTAGAAATGCCAGTTGTCGATGCGAATCCGTCGAAGCCAGACGACAGCAACCTACAACAGCAGCAGCAATTATCTAAAGCAAAAAAATCTAGATCACGTCGAGGGGAGCGGGGCAAGAAAAACATTGGCAAACCAACTGAGGCAGCCACATTGCTTGTGATTGCGCCCAGCGAGAATCAAGATACGTCGACGACAACGCTGCCGACGCCGACACAACCACCGCCAGAGAGCAACTGTGATAAGGAGGTGCCACATAACAATTAATTACTTACCTTAGCTTGCTAGAAAAGCTAAAACCTTTCTTTTTTTGCAGACCATGGGCGGCGCCCAACGGACAAAGACGGGTAAAACCCATAGCAATTGCAACAGCAATCACAACAACAACAGTGCACATCAAACGATGCAGCCATTGCGCATCGAGGATGCAGCAGCGCTGCCAAAAGCCAATAATGCTTCAACTGCTGATGATGTCAACAAATGTGATAACGAAGTGCGCGAATTACAGCGAGCCTCCAAGGTATAAATAAATATATAATAGAAATATGAATGTGAATTAACTTCTGTAAATCCATGCAGGAAATCAATCGCAGCAATCGTCGCATCATGAAACAGACCTTTGTCTCAGATGTACTGGAGATTCCCGAAAAGATTGAGACAGCGATAGTAGCGACAGCAGCTGCAGCTGCAACTGCAACACCAACAGCAGCAGCTCTAACACCAACTGGCGACAGCACCACCGAAGATGATGACGAAGAGAACGAGGATGATTGGGAGAATATGTTCGATGAGAGTGGCGAGTGCTTGGATCCAAAGATTTTGCAGGAGCTCACCGATTCCGTGGGCAAGTGCAAAATTGAACTGCCCAAAATGGATTATAGCGTGAGTGAAAGGCAAACTTATTTGTTGTTTAGCACCGTTTTTCATATATTTCTAATATTTATTGCAGCTTTATCACATTAAGCAGTCGCTGCTTAATGAGGAGGAGTTTCCGCATGTGCTGGAAATCTCAAATTTTCCGGTGGAATTCAAGACACCGGATCTGTTCATGCTCTTCTCACAGTACAAAAGCGCCGGATTTGACATCAAATGGGTGGACGATACACATGCACTGGCTGTATTTAGCAGTTCCCGTATTGGTTAGTTGCCCGATCCCATTAGATATGCATTTAATCTGATCTGATCTGACATTATTTGACAGCTGCTGAGGTACTTACAATGGGCCATCCGTTTGTCAAGTTGAAGCCGCTGGCCGAAGCCACGCTCGAATCTCGTCTCAAGGCGAAGAAGGCGGGCGCAGTCTCACTGCAGCCGTATCGCCAGCGGCCGGAGACTTGTACGGCGCTGGCGCGACGACTGGTGTCCGGCGCCTTGGGTGTGAAGCTGCGTACAGCACCGGAGGAGCGAGAGAACGAACGACGTGTGCTGCGCGAAGCCAAAGGTGCGTCTTGAAAAAACAATTTAAATTTACTTTATTTATATTCTTTATTTTCGGCAGAACGCAAACTTTTAGCTGCCAAACAGCGCGACGAGGTGTGGGAGAGCTAGACTTGCGAACCGCTGCATGATGCATTTTTTTTTTGGGTGGCATGCCACACTCGTGCTGCTAACTACAATAACAACTCTCATTAATTTCTCAATCAAAGCTAGTACATAACTAACTGATAATTGACTAAAATGTGTACTTTAAAAATATTTTTCGCTTTTCGTGCAATTTATGTATACAAATTTTTGCTCAATTCGTTGTAGTTTTTAAATGCAATCAGAAATATCTATAATACATAAATAATATATGCGTACATACATATATTTATTTGTCATAGATCATAAGCATATATGCATTAATGAATACTTATATGTTGTTTTAACTAAAAGCGAAAATTTTATTTATAAGCGCAAGCAATTTATATAAATATATTTTAATAAAGTTTATAGCGCGTAAGTACAAAGGAGAATAAAAGGTGTGTACTCTATAAAGCGAGAAGTAAAGCGGGGTACTTTCTGAAAAAATTGTCTTTTGAATTTTTAAATTCCTGGGTTCCTTTTACTTTGCCTAAAAAATTTCAAGCATATTTAAATATAACATCTATTGTCATGTTTGGGAACATTCGTTGCTCCACATCTTCAAAATTAAATCGTTCTAGCGGAGGTCACACTGCTTTCATAAAAAAGTATATTATAGCTAAACAGGATTTGGTCACACTGCTGTGATTAGGTGGTATTTTTCAGCTGTATTACTTTTGCTGCTAGTCGTCTTGAAAATTTTAACAAAGTCACAACTGCCGATAGCTTGCAGTTCTAGTGCATCGGAAACAAAATAAAATAAATAAATAAAAATCGGTAATGCGCAGCTTGAGCGAAAAGTAATTGACACATTTTGTACAAGTGCACGTGCTGAAGTGCAAATCGTGGTCAATATGCTAAATGATAAATTTTTGATTTGTGAATATACATAGATATATTTATATTTTATATATAAAAATGTTAATGTGTATATATGTGTGTGTATTTACGAAGTGAGCTATTAACAATATGTAGGTTCACATTGATGTACATGTATGCATGTAAAATAAATCAGGCGTGCCGTGCACCACCCAACAGGCCCAAAAAGAGCGTAGGAATTCTGTGCGTGACGTGCAAAATTTACTGCTATCGCAAAGATTACTATGCATCTCCCCGAAACAGTATATATATATTGATATCTATAGTCGGGATAGTCGGGATATTCGCGAACATTGTTTAGTAGTATTTTTGCTGCAGCACCAACAATTTTGCACGCGTTACAAATAACACGAATAACAAATCGACGTCAAGCGACTTATCTCTCGCTCTGTTTTTATCACACACATATATATACATATTCCTATGTGCATGTATGTATACATTTAAGTGTATATGTTGTTGGGAGCGTCACACTCGACGCACAGACACACAAATTCACATAGGGCGCTTTTGTCACAAAGAATATATGTAGTGTAAAGAAATCGTAATTAAAGCAATTACACTTTTGTGTTCGTAGATCAAAATAAAAGCCGCTTTCGCTGCGGCCATACGTCGTGGATCTATTCGAGACCAGAGAAATAACATTTAACTGCATTTAAAGAGTCGGTTATTCAGCATCTCATACACTTCGGTAAGTTCACTCATTTGCTCTCTTTCTTTTTGCCTCTCTCCATCTCTCATTGATGGCTGTGCCACCCACAGTCAAATCAGAATATGATTAAAATACCATCAAATTAATGTTTGACAATACAAGTGCTGTTAATTAAGCTATTTTCTTGGCAAACTTTAATAGTAGGCAAGCTTTCTTTCTTATTAATTTTATTAAGATGTTAAGAAAGAACAATATGTCTGTTTTGCTGCAAAATGCATGCACAACGATATCTGAGGCGTGTGTGTGTGTTTATACAAAGAGCGATATAAATGACGAAACGGGACAAGTCAAAGGAAACATGTGCGAACATGTCTCTTAGTATCTCTGTCAACGCTATTGTTTTTGTTGTTGTTATTGTCGTATTTTGGGTCAGCGAACTGTCGGCACACGCCTCATTTTGGTCAGAGGTAGATACAACGCCAACAGCACCAAGCAAATTACGCCTCTCTGTCCCACATAGGTCCTAGTCCTACACATATATACACACATACACAAATACATGCCTATTTACCTGTCTTCTAAGGCGCATTCTTAAATTTGTTTTTCTTGCTTCTGCTTCTGCTTTTCTGAGGCTGCTGCACTTTGGGCGTTTGTGTGAATGTTTTTTTTTTCTTAGGTTGCCGGCTTGAGAATAAACCGGTTTGTGTTCCACAGCTTCCGCTCCGAACTTGCCAGCTTTATGTCGTCTCTCAGCGTCTTAGTCATTATCATAATCATCATTTGGCCATAGCTTTTTATCTGAAATAATTGTGAGTCACTCGTTGTGTTGTTGTTTTGTTGTATTACGCATGTGGGTAATTTGTTCTTTCTTACTTCTGGTGATGTTTCTGTTCGTGTCTGCCAATTTAAGTTAATTTTAGCAATGGCCTGTGTAGAAATCAGTGAAACACTCATATTCTGGCCTGTGATTAAAATAATTTTTAGTAAACCTGATTCTAGATTCTAGAATCTATCTATTTTTTAGATAAAGGCAAATAGCAAATCGGTTAATTCAGTAGATCAACTATTTTCATATATCCAAGAGGATCAATATAGACGCCTTTCAAGTGGCTCCATTGAAATAAGTAAAAATGTGTTTTACACATTTTTTGGTCCTTTTGGTAAACGTCGTCTCATCATGTTAACTACACAACATCTGCTTAATATCTTTGTTTTCTCGTTTCACAAATTTGTTTATCGCATTGACCTCATAATATCTATATATTTATATGCTTCAAAATATGTTCTTTGTTTCTGTGCTGAAGTATAAAATACTATATATAACAAATATAATATACATGTGTAACAATAGACAAATTAAGGTTCCAATTCTATTTTTGAACATCTCTTTTTATGAATCGATTCTAATTCACTTACTATCCATAACTCGATAAACGCTTATTTGTTGACATTATCGTCCAGTTTTCTGCTATTTGTGGCATTTAAGTGTCGTCCTCTGCAACTTACTCGCCACTTTGACATACGCTTAAAGGTCACGGAGTCGTCAGCCACTGCCCAACATGTCTCCTCCCTTAACTCCCGCTCTCCCCAATTGGAGATCTCTTTGTCAATTGAGTGATATCGAGTGCAAAAAAATCATTACGTCTTAATTTAATTTCACGCCGAATAAGACTCCAATTTATTGATTAGATTGCTGCTGCTGGGTACATAAATTTAAAAGTCCGTTTAATATATGTATAAGTATTTCATACTAGATTAATAAAGGTAAACAACCAAATAATGCACAACATAATTACTCTAAACTAGGTTATGTTTGCCAGTGGCCATATAAGTCGTCTATAGATTTATGACAAAACTAACTAGGTTAGCCTTTCTTGTAGTTTACCCAGATAAGCTCTGCTTATCAGACTAACATAACATTCACATTAGTTTTTCGTGGAACCGCAAAAACATTCGATGCAACCGAAACTCTCGCAACACAAAGATATGCAAATGTCAAGCATTGTACACAAAGCTTACATGAAGTGTAATCTGATTATTGCTTTATCAATAAATACGTGTTAATTTCTGGCTATAACAAAATCTCTGTAAATTGCATGATATACATCAGAATAATATACAAATTTTCCCACGCCATTCATTTATTATATGCATGTGTTATATTTAATGTAGAACAAATTGATTTTTATAATATTATCAAACATTTGTATTAATTGTTGAATTTTGTCAAACTTTAACAATTTTCCATTCCAATCAAAATTTTGTTTATATATGACGAAAAATGGTTTTTGGTTTAGGGGGAAACCCTTGATTACTCTAACGAGAATTGGGTCAGCAGGTTATGTGTCTATATATACCTATATATATATACATTCACATGCAAACTCTTCTCTTGCTCTTTTTCTGTCCCTGTAATGTGCCATAGAATTTGCATAAATAAATCAAAAAACTTACCTGTCCCACTTTTGCTACCCAGCTCCTCTCGCCTCGGGCATTTTTCTACTGAGTTGTCTCTGTGTATTTTCCCGTGATATTGTTCTTGTTGTGCAGCAAACTGAACACGTTAGCCTTTACAGTTCTCCTTCCTGCAAAGCCATTTTCCCTTCCTTTGGGCCAGATGAAAAGCGGGTTAATTGTCAGCCAACTTAGTCAACGGAAATTCTCTTTTTTCTAAATTTACTTTGCACAACTATTGTTGGCTGCACAATTTCCAGACTGCGAATGCAATTTTGTAATTAAAGTAATTATTTTAATTTCTTTTATCATTGCCGAGATGCCATATGAATTACCATAAATAATGTTAAATGTCGTTAAATGGCAGCGAAAAGGATTCACACAAATTATTCAGAGTCTGAAAGCTTGCACAATTGCAACTGCTCAAATATTCTCTCAAATATTCTCTGCGGCTACTTTAATGTAAAATATGTCTATTAATATCTTTGTTTCTATGTCCAGAAACTTAAGGTTAATGCATTGTTTAGTTTTTAGTTTTTTTTTTGTAATTGACAATATTTTATTTATTGAACGATGAGTTGTCAGACGTTGCCATTATCAATATAAATTTATCTATATTTTAAACCATAATACGTTTTACATTGACACGTAATATACTATTAACTGATATATTTTTTTAATCTTAAAAACTGTTTAAAACGTTCATTGCTTGACTTTCCATTTCTCAAATGTCCACCATGGTCATATTAATTGATACAATCTCTACAGTCAGTAGTTTTGAGAATACTTGAATTGATTGCATATTAAATTCGTGACTTAATAGTTGATTTGTTACATATCACTGCGTCTCGAATAATATTCCAATTATAAAGCAAAGGCTACCAGTTTAAATGGGTCCGCTCTATAAACCCAAATAGTCTTATCAAATCGGAGATTATTTTGGTCGTGTTGCCATGTGGCCTGGCCTATCAGATGATTTCGCTACAATGTTGGTTGTTGGCTTGTTGAGCATTAAGTCAACAAAACAGGGCATATGCCAAAAGTTCAAAATGATCCAAACTCAGTTGACACACACAACACACAAAGAACTGCATATGCAAATTCAAAGCAGCCAATTAAGCAACATGACCTAGAATATTTTAACCCAATTCTGGCCCAACTCGGTTCGTATCATAGAAGTGCACAAGTTTAGTTTTAAATGTATGTCATTTATGTATGTTTATGTGTGTGTGTGTGGTGGCACCTGCAACATTTGGTGCACTAAAGAAAGCATTTGCTTGTGCGTTGAATATTTAATTGTCTTTCAAAATACCTACTCAAATCACGTGTTACAAATACATATCTATTTATATGAATGTGAACGTTATTTATAAGTAAAACACTTTATCCTTGTGCCTAGCCAAATAAATAATATCGGAAATGTATAAAATAATCTGCATAAACTCTTGGAAGCAACACTAGATATATTTATACATATATAGTTCCAATATATATCTATATTCTGTTGTATATTATTTTAACTTTGATTGGACGTGAAGGCTGCTGTTTGAGCCATGGTCAAGTGCATTTTGAATATTTTACTTATTTAATTGTAATAAATTCAAGTTGTTCACGAATTACATTTAAAACGTATCTGTGATTCAATTTGAGCTTGTCTTTGGTTTAGTTAGGCTAGTCACGTGCTAGAAAAACGGGTTGACTATTGGCTATTAACTCTGACATAACCATGAAAACAAACGCGACAAAGCACATATATATATATATATATATATATATCAGAGGGGCTACAAAATGTCAAATTGCTAAACCGCTTTGATTTTGTAAATGGACACACATGCAAATAGGTTAGTCGTCCCACTCCCAACGTTCCTCTCTCCATCTCTTTTTTTCTCTTGCTCTCTCTCTCTTTCTTTTTCTACCAAATTGTCCACGTTTGAGTCGCTTTTGATTGTTGATCGCCAGCTGCTCTTAACTTGTCTGTCATTAGTTAAACGCTACACATTTTGTCTGGCCAGGCACGTTTGTAACGAATATTTTGTTCGTCACTGCTATCGGACAGCGGCTTTCAGGCTCAATGCGCAGCGCTATCAGCTAAAGCCCTCTTTTCATAAAACCCTCAAAGTCAACCTAGCGCTTAACTAACTCAAAATGTGAAAGCTGCTTGTTATTCTACTAAATATCATATATATTATTGAGTTAAGTGTTTCAAGTGAAGCAATATCTCAAAATATGCACATTCATTACATAAATTGTAGGGACAAAGGAAAAATGAATAATTTTCCAATTTTCTTTTTTAATATTGTCTAGTCTTTGTCTTTTATATATATATAATATTGACATTTTTGTATTGTGTATTAGTAGCCAGTAGATGACTACAGAGGCATGCTTACTCCTTATTGTCAGAAGTTACATTCACTGTTGTAAACTCCGAACATTATAATTATATATAATAATAATATATATATAATTATCAAAATCTATTAATTTATAAATATGATCGAGTAACGAGAACGTCGCTTAACAGTTAATAAACTAATATAATCAACGATTAATCACATAAGGTTGTTTAAAACACCTCTTTAAATAGTCATATGTCATATGGATAAATTCGTTTTAAATAAATTTAATACCTTTTGAAAATTAAAACTTGTTTATTGCAATATGAGTAAAAGGGATGACAGCTGCTCATAGCAAGCAGCTGTTAGACATCATTAAGATGGATCGCTTGTAGTTACGAAGTAAAGCAAACAAAAATATTTATTACTTATCAAAAGCACATAATATTGTACACAAATGAGTGCACATGTATAAACTCGTTTTATATAAATTTAAAACCTATTGAAACTTTAAACTCGATTAATGCAATATGCGTAAAGAGAATGGCAGTGTCGGTGCAAGCAGTTGTCATAATTTGGAGGGATTCAGTAGTCATGCAACAAGTCACTTAGCTGAATCAGCCGATAATAAATTGCTTAAACGATAAATTTAATTAACTAATGTAACAAAAAATTAATCCCTAAATTGAATACAACCGAAGATAATTGTGTGAAACACGTATAGGGTGTAGTCAACACGATGAGACGACGTTTAGAATCGAACTGTTTGCTCTGATGAGCATTTCTTTATTTTATACAAAAATCTTAAACCTAAGTACATATGAAGCCGCGTGTAAGGCGACCTCATGTTATGTTTATTTATCTTAACGGAGTCGCTCGTATTTCGACTCCATGTGATACTTAATAGCTGAGCTTTGCAGCGTTTGTAGGGCGACTTCATGTGAGGTTTATTCTTCTAAGAATGTGATGTTTATACTTAATAGAATGTGATGTTCACTCTTCTAAGAATGCGATATTTATCCATCCGAAAATAGCTGAGCTCTAGCTGCAGCCATTTGAAAGTCGTCTCTATATGACACTCTGTCATTAAAAACTAGCTGAGCTTTGCAGCGTCTCTTGTTCATTCTTGAACAATAATAAACAACATATTCACTTAGTAGGTCTTAGTAATGAATTTATAATCTCAAAATCGTATATTTCTAGAGTATTTTAAGAGTTTTGTTATCAAAGTTTTGGTTTCTATGCTCTTGGTATTTTCATATCTATGCATATATGTTTATATATATATATATATATATATATGAACTATGTATAAAAATATAAATGTACTTAGATGAATAATACCAACTTTCTTATCACTTAATTAGCCACATTACAATGTATAACTTAGTTATTATTTATGTCATATCAGTATTTCCAGTCAGTTTACAATGTACTGAAACCGATAATTTATTATTATACCCCTTGGTACTAAGCTATTTGTAATCTGGCATTGCGAGAATATAATAATAGTTGCTTAAAACGGTGATAATTTTTGGACAAAATGCGGCATGCTAAGTGTTGATATAGACAATCTTGTAGCAATCTGAGAGTTGACTGGATAGCTTTACTATATCATATATATGTATATATATATAATAGCTACTGTATGAACATTCTGTTAAAAATTGGATATTATAAGTACCCGAACTGAAATTGCTAATTTTAAGCTACTATATCATATAAATCTCATTATCATTTCTCTCGGAATGGAATTTTATCTTCGTCAATCTTAATTTTTGGATTTTGAATTGTCAATTTTTCGAACATGCCGCGTTGTGCACGCTTTTCAAAGTGGGTTGCAATATGCTTATCTCTAGTCATATACCATCTAACATAACAGCTAAAGATAACACACAAAATGTGGAAAAAATTACGCATTGTTGTGATGATAGTAGAAACAGATAAAATTCACTCATAATTTTCAAGAGTGTTTTTTATTTTTTTTTTTACATATTTTTTGTTGTTTTGTGTGCCCTGATAATAAGATAAGAGAAAGAGAAGAACCACGAGAAGATTGCAAAATCAATTGTTGTTGGGGGTTCTCACTGGTGTTTGTGGTATGGGGTGGGTTGGGGGTGGCACTGTTGGGTGGATGCGAGCCAACGATAAAGTCTCCTCACTTCCTGCTACGTTTATATATATATATATATATATATATATATATATATATGTTTATATTCTATGGTTGTTTGGTTGCTTAGTCAACGGCTGATCGCATTAAATAAATGAGAATATACAAATTTTGTTTTCTTAGCTACCAATACAACAAAAGCACATTCTACCCTCCCCAGACCCCTTGACGACAGCTATTACATTGTTTTTGTTATAGTGCAGTTTCGTTGAAATTGACGCGATTCAGTTATAAATTGTTTATACAAAAAAACTGCAGCTGCATTAATGTTTCTCTATAAAAATATCAATATCTATAAAAATACAAACAGAACTTAAAGCTGGGCAATTCGAGCTTTATAATTCATAAACACTTGGCACAGAGCAGCAGGCTAAATCGTGATAGAACCAACAAATTGTAAATGCAGTTATTTGTGTAAGTTTTGCAGCAATCAATCAAATCCCAAAGTGCTCTTGTTTAGTCAACCATAAATAAAAGCCAAACAAAACGAAAACAAAGATAGGAAAGAAAACAATTAACTTCGCCAATGTGGGAAGGGGACGTGATTGTTTCACCCATTCAAGCGTAGCCTAACATGTTTTCCAATTTTATCCATTTTTATTCAATTAATTCTCAGCCACAACAAAAATTCTGTATCAATTGAATTGACTTAATTTGCAGTTAAAGTTTTTTACTCTTGGTATACAAAATGGTATTTAAAGGTTTAGTCACCTGTAAAAGCGAGCGTTGAAGATGAATGAACTTGCAACTGCATTTAATATATTTTTATACATTAAATCTTTTACTTTAACTTTATAAAATGCAATTTTAAACTTGAATACATTGCGTTATTTTTTTCAGCTTCTCCAAGATGTCCAAATATTCGGGCAAAAAATGTCGCCTGCTTTCGATGATGTGGCTGACGGCGTTCTTCTTCTTCGTGGAGATCACAGTGGGATATGTGACCAATTCGATGGCCCTCGTTGCAGACAGTTTTCACATGCTGGGCGACATTGCGGCCCTGGTCATATCATTCCTCTCGGTTAAGGTGTGTATTCGCGAGCCAACCATTAATGTTAATTTTTAGCTTATTCATTGCTTTTTTCTCTTTCTTTTTTTTTAACAGATGTCACCCAAAAAATGGTCAAAGAACACTTTCGGCTGGGCACGTGCCGAGGTCCTTGGCGCTCTGGTAAATGCAGTATTTCTGGTTGCCCTCTGCTTCAGCATCACGATTGAGGCATGCAAAAGGTAAGACACCTGTCCCAGCACCTATATCAACATTTATATATATACATATGTCTATATATATATATATATATATATATATATATGGTCAACGCCTCCATGCCCAGCGGGAAATTTTATAAAATTTCGCCTTGTCACCGTTTTGTGTGTTCACAAATTTTGTTTCATCTTTTTTGTTGTTTCTGCTTATTTTCGGTTTTTGTCATTTTGTTATTCGCCACGTTTCAATTTACATGCCGGCTGCATACACAACATTCTCTTGCCACTTTACGCTGCGCGTTTTATTTTTTATTTATACGCCAACCAATTGTTTCAATGTAGTCTGCTTCTTCTTCGTTTTTTACTTGGAAATCTGGGAGCGGCTTTGCTGTAGAACCTTTTGTAAAATGACATATGGCACAACTCATTACTTTTAATTTCGATTTTATTTGCTAAAGCTATGTATATAGGATTTATATATTATTGGTATATCTAAGACACATATTTATTAATTAATCTTTGTTGCTATGGGAACTCTATGAAATAGTTGGCTCCGCCATATTTATATAAATATATAAATATAAATATATATATATATATAGCCAACAGCAAAATTACTCTCATTAAATATATCCATAATTGGGTGATAGATATGACAAAAATGTAATACACTTGTAGAGACTATTTTTTGTTTCCTGAGAATTTACAGATTGGCTTATGCTTCTCTAGTTAAATGTATTTTACATATAGAAGATAATTATTAGTTATTAAACATTTTCCTTTCATGTGAAGCATACAAACACGACTTACAATTTCAAATTAAAAGCCGAATAGATATGTTATTGTTAATACCAAAGTTCTTCGTATTCCTTTGAGCTCTTACTCAACTTTACCAAACTTTACCCAACAGATTTATCGAGAGGGAGGATATACATCAGCCCAAACTGCTGCTAGTTGTAGGCGTATTGGGTCTGCTGGTCAATATGATAGGCTTGTGTCTGCTATACGGTGAGTATTCCATACATTTATCAATCAATTATCAATTTAATTAAGCGATTTGCATTTTTACAGAGCACGGCGGTAATCATGGACATTCGCATGGCGGCGGTCTGACACGCAATCACAGCCGCCTCACAGAGCTGGCCAATATGGACGAGGCGGATGATGAGCAAAATGATTATGCCTATGAGAAGCCGAAGGAGAAACCGTTGAAGAAGTCCAGCCATGGTCATAGCCATGAACCCGGCCAGATGAATATGCGAGGCGCCTTCCTGCACGTTCTCAGCGATGCGCTTGGCAGCGTTATTGTGGTTGTCAGTGCGCTGGTTGTATGGCTCAGCGATTGGGAATATCGCTTGTACATCGATCCGGCTCTATCCATCGTCCTTGTCGCGCTCATCCTGCACTCGGTATGGCCTCTGTTGCGTGAATCGGCTTTAATTCTGCTGCAAACGGTTCCTACGCACATTAAAGTGGATGCCATACAAAAGCGTCTACTCGAGAAGGTCGATGGCGTGATGGCCGTGCACGAGTTCCATGTCTGGCAATTGGCCGGAGATCGCATCATTGCCTCCGCACACATACGGTATGGAGTTAATCGCTTTCATTGTTGTCGTTTCCTTATCTTTAATTTGTTGCAGCTGTCGCAATTTGTCCGAGTATATGAAAATTGCCGAGAAGGTGAAGGAGTTCTTTCACAACGAGGGCATCCACTCGACCACCATACAGCCGGAGTTTAGCGAGATTGAGGGCTGCAACATGTCCGATGGCACCTCCAGCATTAATATAAGCGGCTCCGATTGCTGTGCCCTAGACTGTCCCACCACCGACGAGGGCTGCGTGAAGGCCACCTGCTGCCAAAATAATAACAAACTGGTAATGCCAAAAACTTGGAATTTGTGTCGTGTCTGCTACAGCAATTAACCTTAAACTCTCCGCACAGAATCAACTGCCCTCACCCACAAATTCCCCGTACATGTGTCGCCAGCGTAATGCGGCACGACAGGCTGGCGATGTTGAGGCCGGATCTCTGCTGGAGGCAGCAGCCGCTGCCAGTGGTAACCAGACGGTGGCCAACGGAACGGCGCTCACATCGTCTGGGGAGCCAACGCCAAAGAACGAAATAGTCTGACAACAGCCACATCAGAAGCAAAATCAGCAACATCAGCATCCACATCAGCAAGCACAACAACATCATCAAGTACACTTTGCCACAACAAACCCAACCACAACACGTGATATATTTTACGAGCCAACAAACCAAGAAACTTCCAAAGCCTTCGCTACCAGCGATACCAGTCCCAGATTCTCGCTTACCGCACAGCGACGACGCCAACTGCAGTTGCGCGCCGAGCAGCAGTCCATGGATCAGGTGAAACTCAGTGGCGGCGCCTGCACACGCAACGGGGACGAGGTGGCGCTCTAAAATCGGCGTTAATTTATTGTGTAACTAAAGTGTGTGTGTGTGTGTATGTGCCCCACCACCCCACCACCTTACCCAATACCTGCCCAACTACACACCAAAACACACACTAACAGCGCTCCGGATTTCATTTATATTTTTATTTTGTGCTAGTTTAATTGAAATTAAAATGTTTCGATCTAGCAAACCCCACAAATAACGTGCTGCTGTCATTCATATAAATTATACAATTATATGAGATGTTAATAGCGTTAACTTAAACAAAATACTAGTTAATTTAGCATTAATTCTAAAAAAATAGAATGAAGAAAAATCAAATTAACACAACAACATTTAAGAGTATGTACGTTTTTTACATTTTGAAAAAGTTTATACATGAAGAAAAAAATATAATATTTAGTAGTTATACATACTATATAGTTAATGATTAAAGACAGTGACCGTTGGCCGCGTTCGGTGCGAAAAGTTTAGCGGAAGTTTAATGAATTAATAAAATACCTAGTGTATTACCATATGCAAGTTCTATATTAAACAATACAACAAATAATGCATTCTGTATGTGTATGCAAGATTAGGAATTAGTTTCTTATTCTTAGTAGTGTATCGGTAATGCTAAATGTAAAAAGGTTTTTACTGCGACATTGCAATTAAGACTTTATTTAAAATAAGCTATTTCAAATCTGTATCATCAATACAATATATGCTGTATTATTTCATGTTTGATTGTCATATATCTGCGTATTTGTTTGTAAATATATATACATCAAACATAATCATTATTACTATTAAATGATACAAATGGAAACCAAATCTCAATGTATAATTTGCTATCGATTATATATATTCGTAAGATTTGCATGCGCAATTTTTTCTTTTTATCTGAACTAAAGCTTTAATCTTTTTAAAAATCGCATAAATCCCATTTTGTAGGTATTCTGACAAAATCCCTAGTTCTATCAGCTCTTCCAAAAGAAAAAAAATAATAATGATTTTTCGATTTGATTCCTTCTACTCGTTTGCATAACTTTTACTTAATTGCGGCTTAAATGGATTGATAAAATACATTTTAATTATAACATTGCTTTGATTTTTATTTACAAAATAAATATTTAATATGTTCAATTGAGAGTTTAGAGATTAACAAATAAAATGAATTAACGACATTAATATGGAATGTTAACGAGTTTTATAAATACTTAAATTAAGTGCAAAGTTGTGATTTAACGCTCAGTCTTTCGCCCCCCATCATCGATGCATTTCATCTATGAGAAGAGCAACTGGCGCTATAAATTCTCATCAAGGTTCTCATCGGTGTTCTCCTCCACAATTGCCTCGTCCCAGGGGCCATGGATGTTGAATTTGTACCGCTGATGCTTTACAAAGATAAACGGGCAAACGAAGTTGACGAAGAGCGTGGTGCAGGCATAAAGATAGAGCACCGGGCTCGATATATAATAGAGCGAGGCGCAGCATATGACGAAGATGGGCACCATGCAGAGCGGATGCCATGTGGCAGCGATCACAATGGGATACAGCACAAAGAAGATGGCAGCCTCGACGAGCAGCACAAAGGCGTGATACGATGTGGAAAGTCGCGATGCCAGACAGATGGCACCGAATATGGCCGCATTCAGTGAGATGGCCTTGGAGACCATGGCCACATCCAGCCCGTAGTCGGAGAACATCAGATTGAAGAGCATCACAAAAAAGGTCATCGTATAAATGGTGTCCGTGCTGATGGCATGTGTCAAGGTGTGCAGCATGGGTGAAAAGATGTAACCAGAGAGCAGCACAGTGACGAGGGTCTTTGAATCCTCTCCCAGCAACGTCATGCTGAGGCTGCTCCCACGGTAATACAAATACCCCATGGCCGTAACGATGCAGGTGGGCACCAGAATGGTGGTGGGTGCAAGTCGCTCACTGAGCATCATGTGATAGAGTATCAGAAAGCCGGTTATGCTAGAAATTTGATTATTCAGCACGGTTATGCCGGCAATAGCCTCGCCAAGTGTGTAGATTCGAACATGGAGATTGGTGCGTAGATCCTTCAGGAAACTCGGATCCGTGTAGTTGTCCGCGTACTCGCGGTTTGAGTAGAGGTTTTTGACCCATGGCTTTTGCTTACACTGCACGTTTTTAGCCATTAAAAAAAAAAAGAATAAATACATCTAATTTCATATGGTTATGTTTACAAGCGAACAGCTGAATACAGTTATCGTTGCCAAGTGCAGTCGCGGCGATAGTTTATTGATGCCCGGTGTAGCTACACATCAACTGTCTTAGTATCGATAGTCCCAAGTATCGCCAAACAAGTACATTTTTAAATACATTTTTTGTTAAAATGTTTTTTTTATTTTTGCTTATGAGTTAGTTGTATAAAGGCCACGAACAAGGCAGAGTTGTTAAAGTTAGGAAGGCGAAAGCGCCCTGGGCAGTAATATATGATTATAAGTTTTAGTTAAAATCCATGGGATTAGTCAAAAAACGCTTGGAAGGGCATCCATCAATAAATTTTAAAATAGTCTTAAAAAGATAGCGTTAATATTGTGATTATGGACGATCGTTAGAATTAGAAAATGGGCTCTAAACAAGGCCACTGTCAACAAATAAACAATTTCTAAAAATGAGAAACAACGAGATTACGACCAGCCGCCCGTCAGCTTGTGGAAGAGTTCCTCATTCAGTGTCTGATTGGTATCCTTGGAGCGCATTGACATAAAAATGTAACCGCCTATAAACTCGTGGACGACCTTGCAGTCGGCGGAGTGGCAAGAGAATACGACATTCTCGTCATTGAACTGAATCATCATGCACTTAATGCCCCAATTGACATTCCAGGCTTTCATATTGTTGTAGCGCCAGGTCTTGATATGATCCCCAGAGTTCAAATCCATGCGCATTATGCGATTCTGGGCAACGCCCAGCAGCTCCTCCTTGCGGTGACCATCGAACTTGATGACGAACAGTGAAACGCCAAAGTCCGGTAGTGATTGCCAGGCCTGTATATACTTCAGCTTGGCCTCCAACAGCGAAAATTCGCGTACATTGGCATGTGCCTCCAGAATACGCTGCACCGCCTTGCCGGCCATCTTGCGCAGCATCTTCGCCGACAGATAATCCACAGCGTCCACTGAGCGTGGATCGATATTGACATGTACACCCTGCACGGGTCGCTGCATCTGCAGTAGAGACAAAATGCCATCGACTTCGCTTTCGTATGTGCTATCCGCTAAGGTGCGTCCCTTGGCGGCCAAGCGACAGGCTGCCAACCACTTGGCATACTGCTGTTCGTTCTCGCAACGCACCCAGACCTCGTTGTTAGGTCCATTGCAATCGTCGGGCGACACCTCCAGGCGTATGGCATATTTTCCCTGCTCCAGATTCACATCTGGCGTCACTTCGCAACCTCGCAAATTGATGCTGATCGAGGGCGCAGTGCGTCGCGATTCCTCGGAGCTCTTATACAGATGCAAGTGTAAGTCGCGATAGGTGAAATAGTAGCGCTTGTAGCCTCGCAGCGTGAAACGCTGTGGCTTGAGGAAGCGCAAATAATCGGAGAGTTCCGGTATGCGTGTAATATTAATCGTATCGTGTGCACTGCTTCCCTCTAGAGTGATCTGCAGTTCATTGAGTGCTGAATCGATGTCATCGTCATCGTTCTCCTGGCTGGACGTCTCGATGCCCGAGTCGACGGTTGTTATCAGCTGCATGTCAACCTGATGATTCACTTGAAACTGCAGCGCGGCAAACATGAGCGTCTCCTGCTCGCTGCAGTCGAGTTCCTCGTTCAGTATGGACCACTTGGCCTGCTCGTACAGCTGATTGATGCGCACCTGATCGTACTTGGGATTCAAATCAAAGAACGTGTAGTACTTGAAGCGCAAGCAGAGGGTATCATATTCGCGTATGCCCTGCTCCATCAGCGACAACGAACTGTCCAGCCAGCCGACATTGAGGCGTGCCTTCTCCACCAGCGATTTGGGACGCAAGAGGCGAGCCCGCACCTCGGCGCTAAGGGTATGCGGTGAGCAGGCTAGATTCTCCTGAAAGTCACCCAAACTCGACGAGGACGAGTCAAAGGTGGCGTAGCCAGAGTGACTGGGTTTCCAGGCGCCCGGTGTAGGTATCTGCCTGGAGCCCGGAGCGCCTGCATTGTGCGGCGACAGGGGCGCACAAAAGAACATGCCTGGAGTTGATGGTTTGTCAAGGCTACCATTGCTGCCGCCGTTAAAAGACGAGTTGATGGGCACAAAAGAGTTGGTGTCTGGTGCTGGCTGCAGATAAGTTGTGCCATCCGGTTCAGCGATGGGCACCCGCTTCTGATGTGGCAGCTGGCCAAAGTTCTTCTTAAGATGCTCCGCCTCGAGCGGTTTGCACAGCGACAACTCCTCCGGATAGCGGATGTCAAGCAGTTTGCATAGATTCACAACGGCGGCAAATGTCTTCACTGAATAGTCGACACGGCAGTCCAAATACCTCAGATCTGGCAATTGGACGCGTAGCATTTTGTGCATAGGCGTAAAGTGGAGCAGACTGTCCGCTTGAACGCCGCACTGATCCAGCGTGGCTCGTGTGCGTGTTAGCCAAATGTTTTTGACCGGCCAGTAGAGTGCATGATCAGACCAATCCTTGGGATTCTCAGGGTCCACCAGCTGCAGCATTATGCTCCCCAAATGCTGGTCGCCGCGCACGCGCATTGTGCGCTCCAGCGCCAGATCCGTAATGTATATGCGCAGATTCCATGAGTTTTCGCCAACGTGAATCATTGTTAATTTTAAGATGTTGACGTCAGATTTGCCCTTAATCTGCAGCTGCTCTCTCTATCTCTCTTTGAAAGCCTCAAACGTCCTTGGGGCGGCGCCTACGTTCGTTTGGTTCGCCTACAAAATAAAATGAGATTCGTTTTGCAGCTGTTGATTAATGTGGTTCTTATGGCCAAATGATGCAATTTGGGTAACATACTTTAATGCGGGCGCGATACAGATGCCGTAATACTACCGGATGCGCGTAATTGCATTGATTGATTTTCACTTAAGAAACTGGAGCAATTAATGAAAATGCATTGAAATAGAAAGCGCCCAGTGTTCAATGTTCAACGTTCATTTTAGAGATGTGCAGCTCATTGATGAACAGCATTGTCTTAAATGAACTTATCAGTGAAGACTTGGTATCTTCAATGAGTTCACTTGCCCGGGATAATCAAAAAGATTTTGGACTTATATTTACATCTGCTCATTGGGGTCTTTGAAATGAAGCCAGCAAATGTATTGACTGAAATGTACTTTAGAAAACGTATCAATAAGTAAGAATGAATTTATATAAAACGCTACCATTGCTCAGTTTTTTATTGGCAGGTAAACCACTGAACCAGTTTGGTCCATACAAGTCATTTAAGCCAGTTGAGTGATGCGATGGTATTTTTGGTATTTTTAACAAGTATCGATTGTTTCACTCTATAATAGATTGGTATATTATGGCAGTCGGCATTACCGTTACATCTACGTCAACTGTATACCTTTGTCATGGCAACGGAATTCAGATTGAAGCAGTCACAATGCGATGATTTTCAATGATTATGGACAAACAAACAATAAACAAACGACAAAATCGTAACCACAGCAGCAGCCAGTCAGTTTTCAGTTACAATTCGATAGCTGCCGGCTTTCGAGCTCAACTTACGTACACACACAAATATACAACGAATTCAGCAATAATAATATATTTACACATAAAAAAATTACCTCCAGTAAATTCAAGTCCGTTGTAAAATCAAAATAAAATTTATACCGCCGGCGTGGGCATTTAAATGGTATCACCACGCAAATCTGCATCCACCATCAGTGAAGAATCTCGGTGGGATAACAACATGGCCTCGTAAGTATACACAAATCCCACTTTGCTTTCCATCTGAAAAATGCCAAACACAGATTGCCGGCAAAAAGCTGCGAAAGTCTCTACTCGGCTAGTTCGCGCGAATCCGCCCGACAGATTTATCAGCGCAAGCCGACTTCTCGCACCACAAACGGAGCGATGCGTCAGGCAGCCATTGTGCCCAACAACACCACTAGCGATATACATCAGCGCGTGATGTCCGCACGCAATTTGCGCGCCAAGACCTTTCAGAATCAATTAGCCGATGCCCAGGCGGAGATTGCTAATTTGGCGCACGAGAACCGCATGCTCCGCACAATGCACAAGCGACAGTCAATGGCACTGAATAAGTACGAGAATACGGGCGCTGAGCTGCCGCAGCTATTGCATTCGCATGCCGAGGAGCTTCGTGTGTGGCAGACCAAGTTTCGTAATGTACAGGCAGTCAGCAAGGATCTCGAGCAGAAGCTGAAGCAGAAGGAAGCACAGATTCTGTCCCTGAGTGACCAGAACAAACACTTCAGCCAACTCATCAAAGACAAGTAAGCGTTAATCATGTCTAAAAAAACAGTCTTCGTATTACATATATTTTCGCATGACAGAAACTTGGATGAGCGTCAGAAGTTGCAGGATAAGCTGCGCCAATTGGAACAGCGCCTGCACGAGAAGGACAACGACATGAAGCTAATGGCACGCAAGGTGCAATTGGAGTCAAAGAATTTCCGCCAGCAGCTGCTCAATGAGCAAAAGAAGGGCAAGGAGGTGATGCTGAAACTGGAGAAGGCTAGATTGGAAATTAGCGGCTATCGCAAGCTGGAAGAGTTTACAGTTAGTCTCCACATATCTCAAACAATAAAGTCGGAAATGTATATACATCAAATCTCCATCACACTCAGGTTGACAAGAGTAATCCACTGGCTACAGGTCGCCGAACAAAATTGGGTGCCGTCGACGAGATTGACAAAATTGATAAGCTTGAGAAATCACTGGATCTGTTGGACAGAGCCATTGAGAAGAACAATCAAAGCGAATTCAATGCATTAACCGATGTGCTTGAAAACGATTCGAATTTAGACTTTGAGAAGGATGATGCCGATGAGGAGGACAAGGGCAATGATATTTACGTTAAGGATAGCAAACCTACACGCGGCAAATTTACCCTGCCACCGGCCACAACACAACCCAAGCAGGTGGCGAACAATGTAAACAACTCGACTCGTCTCTCGCTCAGCCAGATGATGAATCAGTCCAAGCCCAGTCCATCTCGAAAGCCGAATCCACGACTGCTCAGTGGTGGACTTACAACCGGAAGTGTCTGCCTTGGGAACGGTAGCGTTGTGCGTAGCACTGCTGCCGGTAAGCGTATGGATGCGGAAGTCGGCTCCAAACTGGCCACAAACAAAGCATCGGCAAACCACAAAATGCAGACGCTAACAAAACCATTCGTATTCGACTACGAAGAGTACTCGGAGCATAACGGAGATGACGATGATGATGTCGATGATGTTGTCGAGGCCACCTTTGGCAAGGGTAACGACGACGATGATGAAACTGATGAGGAACAGAATCCGAATGAAATGAGCCTGGTGGACTATGCTTCCTGTTTAAATACCAAAAGTGAACTGGGTAAAATGATGGTTATGGAGAGAATGGATCATGAATACGATGATGACGACGATGATGTTGAATCATCAGAAGGCACAGCTAAAGTTGCTTTGGTGAGTGAAATCCCAACTTTT
The DNA here is from genome assembly GCA_035042345.1 of Drosophila fungiperda. Lineage (NCBI taxonomy): Eukaryota > Metazoa > Arthropoda > Insecta > Diptera > Drosophilidae > Drosophila > Drosophila fungiperda. The sequence continues at coordinate 2,882,023 of JAWNLM010000021.1, forward strand.
ATTGCCCACTCCAAAAATATACAATAAATATCGCAACAGGGTAATTCGCGTGGACCCAATATGAAGGAGAATATGTCTGGCATACGAAAGATTATCTCAAATGATTACAAGGAACGCGAGAACTTTTTGGAACTCCACTGTCGCCCCAGCTCGGGCAGCAACATGCGCACCGATGATCCGGCTAAAAATAAGAAGAAGAATAGCAGCATCCCTACTCGCGGTGCCTCAACTGATTCTGCTGTTGGCGGTGGCAATATGCTTGCCAGTCGAAAACATGCGCTACTCGCTGCCCTTAAGGTCATCGATGACAACAAGGATGAGAGTTAGTTAACGTTTTTCTAGACCACATAAGCTATGTTAAGTTATAATTTTTAATTGATTGCAAGTAAAGAACTCAATGCGCGGCAGTCGAAGCATGTGCAGCAATCCCTGGAATACAAATTCTGTTCCTCCAAATGGATGACTTGCCCATTGGCATTGGCAGAATTTGGGCCAGTTCTTGTTGCACCTGCTTCAGCGTTGCTGCGCAAGTAACAGTTAGACACATTCTTTCGGATGGTTGTCCAATAGGGGACATTAAAATAAGATACTTTTCATTTAACCCAAAGAAATATATTTTTTCTATTGTAACTATTATTGTAATTTAAACCCATAAAATTGAGTTTGGTCAACAAATAAGTCTTAGAAAAGATGTAGTAGTAGTAGAACTGATATAATGGTTCATTTCGCTCGACGTCGATTCCAAATTTGGAATATATTTCAAGTTTTATAAGAACACTTCAATGTGGAAATTTATCAAAATTTATTTTTTCTATACCCCTAAAATTATACATCGCTGAATCATTTATCGTTCTTGCCACGCATTTTGCTGATGGCCCGGGATACTTTTTTGCGCAGTTCCTTTTGTCGTTTCATTTTGGATGCTTCATCGGCGCGTTTTTGTGCTCGGAACTTTTGCAATCGTTGCTTGGTGTCCTTGCGATCGCGTTCACGCTTGTCCCTGTAGGTCGTCTGGATCATCTTCATCATTTTGGTCACCTTCTGCTCGTAGGGGGAGTTGATGAAGGCAACGCGTTCGAGAGCATCTTTCGGGTTCTCGGGGCCCATCTTGGGCTTATCCTTGTAGGGCAGGGCACGCTGCAGCGCCTTGGGTATGACCAGTGGACGGAAGATCTTCGGTTTGCGCACGATCTCCGTATACATGCTGTCCGGCTGTGCCGCGTTCTGGATCGCACGCTCCCGCTTTAGCTGGCCAAGCGTCTTCATACCCTGCCAATGGCTCTTCTGCTCCGGCGGCAGCAGCAGCGAGGTGACGGGCGCATAGAAACGTGGCACCTCCACCCGGAACCAGGTGCGACAGAAGACAATGTCGCTGAGCAGTATCTTGTCCTCGAATGTGGCACGATAGGAGCCCTCGGGCGTGTGGTGGGCCTTCTTGATTTGGCCACGTATACCGGATACGGTTTTGATTTTGGCACCCTCGAATTTGGCCACCTCCAGCGAGGAGGAGAACATGTCCTTAACGAACGCCGTATTCTTGTATATCTTAAATGGATGACCCACCAGCTTGAGCTTTTTCATGATCTGCGACGATTTGTCCAGCTCGGTAACACAGCCTGTGGCAGCTATCCGAAAGCCAACACGCTTCATTTCCTCCTGATCCTGGCGAACGGTTTGGAGCGCAAGGAAACCTGTGTTTTGTGGCGTTATCGGTCCCCAGAAGGTCATGCTGCATGTGACATGATTCGGAGTATACTTCAGATATCGATGCCTAAAGTTGTCCTCCACCTTGGCATAAATAGCGACAGTCTGGAAACGACGCCAGCCCATCGAGACGATAATCGGATCACCCGTCTTGAGAATTTTCTTGTACCAGCGATGTTTCTTCACCTTGCAATTGACATAGCCCACATTCTCCTCGGTCATATTGAGGGCACCCACCAGCAACGGATAGCTGGCATCGAAATTCTCCACAAATTCCGCGGGCAGACTCTTGAAACCCAGGCGGACATAGAGTCCAGCACGATAACCTTCGATTTGAATGCGCAGGTCGTTGTCCAGATGGGCGAACTCACTTTTGTTCAGATCGCTTTGCTTCTGCGCCTCCGCCTTGAGGTCGTCGTAGAAGCCGTGATCGCCAGTGATGCGCCCGCCATCCTCTTCGCCCTTCTCTCCGCTTTTGTCGTATTCTGCATCGAATTTCGCCTTGAGCTTCAGCTTCTTGGTCATTAGCTCCGATTTGGTCAGATTCTCCTCCTCGACGCGTGTCATTTTGCGCTTAGCAGCTGTGTTTTCTGGCTGACTGGCTGAAGCAGCTGCCTCATCGCCACTTTGCTCCTCATCATCAAGCTTGGGCTTGCCACTGTGTTGCTCACCCGTTTCCAGATCTTCAAAGTCACCGTACACCTCGCTATCTGCATCGCTCATGTCGTCCAGTTTTAGTAGATTCTCGGCATCCTCGGATGCCTTCCATTTGCCTGTCACAAAACAGTTCTTGATCAACTCCTTGTTCGTCTCGGACAGCCAATCACGAGTGGCATCTAAGGTGGGATTAGGAATATATCATTTCTACTTTATTATAGCTTTGGTAAATTTCACTTACCGCCTTGATACTCGAAGAAGCAGCGCTCGTCCTTATCGCGTATGTCCAGATCCTTTTGCATTTCGGTTTGCTTTTTTGTCGCCAAGCGAAATAGACCTCCCAGCTCATCATCCGAATCTTCGGCGATGTCCTGCTGTTGCTGCTTGCTCTGTTCGCTCTTATTGTAAATGCCGTAAACGAGTCGCATCAGATTACGAGACTCCGAGTGGCGTTGCAGGAAAGCATCGCGTGCCTTTTGCGCCAGATTCGTTTTCCAGCTCATGTTGCTGGCCAGAATGCGGTCTTCCTCAACATCATCATCATCATCGGCGGTGTCTCTGTTCCCTGCTGTTTTCTTGATTTCCGTCAAGTTTTGGTACTCGTCATCACCCGAGGATGCCTCATCGCTGTCCTGATCCGGCTGCTCCTCGTCATCATCGTCGCTGTTCTCATCACGCCATCCCTTGGCAGCAAACTCTTCTGCTTGCTCCTCATCATCACTAGAGAAGGCTTCCATTCCAGAATCTTCTGCGTCTTCATCCTCTTGATCGGACGCCTCTTCGTCGCTTTTGTAATCTTTGGATTTAATGGGCGCAGCATCGGAGAACAGTCGAAACTCCTGCTCTTCCATTTGCTCATCTATGGTGGCTTTCTTGTCGATCAGCTTGTTGACAAGTGCCTCCTGCTCGGTGGCCTCGGCCGTCTTCTCCTTGTGTGAGTGTGAGCCGTGCAGCTCAATGTAGACGGCATCCTTGTCGTAGACAATGCCACCCACACCCGACATGGGCGCATAGAGCAGACGCTCCTTTTCCAGCAGGCTGCGCTTTTTCTCGGTGCCCGGAAGCGGACACGGATCGGGTATCAGACTCAGCTCATCAATGCGTGCATCGCCCAGGCCGGCAATGTGCACCATATGCTCCTGCTTGAGAGGCACACCGCGCACATAGCCATAGAGCACCACTTCTCGATCGCACTTCGGATTGCGACGCACTGTGTCCGTGTTGGTCACATCCTCGAGGCGATCGACCAGCAGATAGCTGTGCGCACCACGCCACTGCAGCGGCCTGTACTTCATGACGGATATGAAGCGACCTAGATTCTTGATCTCGTTGCGTAGATACTCGCCATGCAGCAGCCCCGAGAGATAGAAGAGCTTAGCGCCATCGTAGACTTCCGTCCAGAATCGATGCTTTAGCTCTTTTTTCCGCTTGCGCATCTGTTTGGGATTCTTGATCATATCCAGATGCGTCAGTACGCCCATAATCTTAGGCATGCCGTGAACCTGGCAAATGTTGAGAAACTCAAAGATCTCCATTTCGAAGCCGTAGCTTGCATCGCAGAGCAGCAGCACCAAATCCGCACACTTGGCCACATCGATCATTGAGTTGACATCGTTGTTGCATTCTAGCAACGTGATGCGACGCTTCTTGGATGTCACAATTGTGATGGGGCCACGGATCTCGGTGACATTGGTGCGGGTGAAACTCTTGATCAGATCCTTGATCAGCGTTGTTTTGCCCACTTTGGGAGGGCCAACAATGGCAATCATCACTGGGGGTGGCTCATCTGGTGTCTGGTCAACGACTGGTATGTGCTGCTTTTTTGCCGTTAGATCCTCTTTGCGTCGGAAATTTCGCTCCGCACGTTGTGCTGAGTTGATGGCAAACGCTTTGGGATTGCGTTGGCGCGCCGTTAACTCCGGTTCCTTTTGGTTCGCCTCTTTTTTGGCCTTTACCTTCTTCTTGTCTGCCTTAACGCCGGACTGGCGTGCCCTGTGTTGCTTGCGCTTATCCTGGCCAGCATCGTCGGCCATTATTTAAGCGAAAATTGTAAAGTGTTTACCAGTGGTTGCACGTGCTAGCGGCAGGAATAACTACACTTTTCGTATTAAATACTACTACTACAGCAGTATTTGAGCGGTTGGCATTTTGCTTTGGGCAGAGTCTGGTTACACTTTTATTTCATTTTAGTTCTGCGGGCAAAACGGTCACTCTGCGGTGCAAAGCAATTTTTTCGCATTATTCATTTTTAGTTTAACTGTCAAAATGCTGCTGCGTTTGAGAAAACTGGAAACCTATTAAATAGGTTCGCACATCAGACATACACACAAATACGTCCTTTGTTCGCCAGACGGCAGCGGCGCTGGCACACAAAAAAAAAGCTCAAAACTCGCCCTGGCACACTGGCAAGAAGCAGCAGCAGCAAAGGCGGCGCGTAGTAAAAGAGTAAAAAGTCTTCTTATAGGGAGCCAAAGAACCGACGAAGCGACAAAGTTCAGGTAAATGTTAATTAAATGTTAAGCAAAGCACATAAGTTAGCGTGTGAGGAATTGCAAGTTTCGTCATTAAAAAAATGTACGCCCAACGCCCCATCGAATTTGTCGGCAACTTTGGCGACTGTGGTGTTTGCGAATGCGTGAGAGAAGGGCCCGCAAGAGAAGTGGAGGAGGGGTGGGTTCTGCTAGCTGCTGCTGGGGGTTGTTGGTGGCAGTGTCCGTGGTTCATTTCTGGAGCCGCTGGCAGCGAGATGTTTGTCCAAATGGCCTCAATGCCAACTGGCAATCTGGCTGACCTTGTGCTGCTATCGATTTCTGAAATTGCATAAAAAGCCAAAAAATATATATAAAAGGAAAAGGAAAAAATCTAGAAAATATAAAACGGCAGCAGACTGCAGAAGCAAAAGCCAAGTGAACTGCACACAAGTGAAGGTTAAACATTTTCTATGGCAAATACGCCGTTCTTTGTTTGCTGCGCCTCGCGACAACAACAAGCAATATATAAGAAATGAAAATGAAAACATCAACTGCAAAAACAAGCACAACAAAGACGATCAGAGTCCCAGAAACGCATATATTATTCTTTCTGGCTTTTTTTTGTTGGATTTTTGTTTTTCTTATTATAATTGGATCGGAAGCAATAATTGATTTAATTTAATACTCCGTTTTACAAATGATTTCTGTTTCTAGTTTTATTTTTAGATATGGAAAGTCCATGCGAGTCGGAGAGTTCGCTGGATGGTGGAACTATGCTGCCACCGAGTCCAGTATCGAGGGAGCAACTACAGAAGCGCATCGAGTCGCTTACCCAGCAAAACAAGTGAGCAAACAATTGACATTAAATAGAACAATAAAAAAATGGTCTAAATTATATTTTCTTGCAGAGTTCTTAAGGCTGAGCTGGACACATCGAAGACTAAATGCAAAGTAGTGCAAGAGGAGAATCGTTTTTTAAAACACGCATCTGTTATAATTGTTAGTACTTGAAATAAAAACGAATCTTAGTATGACCAATATTTATATATATATCACTTCAACAGCAAGCCAAGGCGGAGCAGGAGGAGGAGTACATTTCCAACACATTGCTAAAGAAAATCCAGGCGCTGAAGAAAGAAAAGGAGACGCTGGCGCATCACTACGAGCGCGAGGAGGAGTGCTTGACCAATGATTTGTCCCGAAAGCTGGACCAGCTGCGTCAGGAGAAATGTAAGCTGGAGCAGACGCTTGAGCAGGAACAGGAGTGCCTCGTTAATAAGCTAATGCGAAAAATTGAGAAACTGCAGGCGGAAACGGATAACAAGCAGACAAACCTGGAGCAGCTGCGACGCGAAATGGTCGAGCTGGAGAACACACTCGAACAGGAACAAGAGGCGCTAGTGAACAAACTGTGGAAGCGCATGGACAAACTGGAAACCGAGAAGCGTTCACTGCAAATAAAACTTGATCAGCCGGTGTCTGATCCGACAACGCCACGTGATATCACCAATAATGCCAATGGGGACACCGCCACTAATCTTAGCGCACACATCCAGACACTGCGTGAAGAGGTGCTGCGTTTGCACGGCAATCTCGCTACCGCCCAAAAGGAGGAGAAGTCCATACGGGAGGAGAATGCACGGTTGCAGCGCAAACTCAAACAAGAGGTGGAGCGACGCGAGGCACTCTGCCGCCATCTATCCGAATCGGAGTCCTCACTAGAAATGGACGAGGAGCGCTTCTACAATGAGAACCTCATGGCTGGCGGCCCAACAGCGGCCGCAGCGGTCAATGCTCAGCGACAGCGCACCATTAGCAGCCCCGTCTCGCACAGTCCTTCAAGCAGTCGCCCTCTAAGTCCCGGAACGGCGGGTCAAAACCGATGCTATGCCTGTGGGCAACTCGTGGTAAGTACACAATTTATGTAGACACTGGTCGCTAAGAAATTTGAATTGCACAGAAATTATAAATGTCTAGAAATTGAAACTATAAAGGTAGAAACCTTGCTCGAATACCTATTCAAATCTTCAATATTTTGGATACAGAAGAATATGAAACTCTGAACTATTCGAAAATAAGAATCAGTTTTGGAAGCGTTTCATTTTCCAAGCGATTACTGTGAAATTCTTTTGGAAATATATTTTTTTAATATATTTTTGTTTTTTTAGAATCGTCGCGCAAGCGAGCGCTTCATAAAGCCAGCACTGCCTACGCCCATGTTGGGCCTAAATACTTCCGCACCGAATGTGCTTACAACGACAAACCCCTTATTGGCCACCGGGTCGGCTGCCATTTATGGCAGCTCTGGTGGCGCTGGTGGTGCTTCTGGTGGTGGTGGTGGAATGTCTAGCTTTCTATCAACGCTGAGCAGCGAACGACTGAGCTTCGGTGCTGGGGGACAGCAGCCGCAGGCAGCAGGCAGTGCGGGCACATTCGTTGCCGGCGGCATATTGTCGATGAATAACCAGTTAACAGGAGGTACATCCAGTAGCGCTTCGTCCTCATCGTCCAACTTGATGAACAATTCGTCCAGCGGCAATTTGATCAACAGCAGCAGCAGCAACTCATCGTTATCGGCATTCACGCCCACCAACCAGCCAAGTGGTGCGGTCACAGCCTTTATCCAGCCGGCCAGCCCCATGGATACTTCCACATGCAAGGAATAGGTGGCTCTGCTGCCATAATATATATATATTTTTTTTCTCCCACGCTACACACCCACACACACAAACACAAACAAACTCACCCATACAAACGCATACTTAACAAATACGCACGTAAGCAAGCAAGAAAGCAAGCAACCAATTTGATGAAAGTATAAAACATTAAATCTCTATAATGTAAGCTTCCCTCTATGGAGCGGCTCAAAGTCGCACGATTTATTTCTATTATTGATATTTAAATCTCTTATAGTTATTGCGACATACGTAAACACCTTCAACTATAATATACTATTTGAATTCCTACACAGCGTTTAATAGGAATCATTAATACTTATATCTATGAGAATGAAATGATTTTTTACTTTTGTTCGGTTTGACTTAAATCAATTAAGAAAACAATAAAAGAGAATGAAGAAAACAGCTTATGTTAAACCAATTTCCCCACTTTTCCCTCGCATGTATGTGGGTCTAAAAATTTTTGAAGTATGTATATGTAAGTCAACAAATAAAGTTCAACAATTAAAAATTATTAAATAAAAAAATTAACAGATTATTTATTTCGCAAATTGAATAAATATGTGCGCAGAAAACAAAGCAATTTGGAAAGCATCTCCCAAAAATGTGACAAATGATTGAGCGCAACGACGCAAATCAAATATTTCGGAAAATATCGATTACTTTTTGATGACAGCTTAACATGTTATTTAACAGTACATAAAATGTGATCAATAACAAAAAACTAAGTATTAACAAATTGATCTTAAAACTTTTATCAGGCACTTTATCGAAGCACTTCAATAATGCTCATATTTAATGTCCTGTCAATTAAGATTTGTTTTCATTTTTTTGTTGAATTTACTCTTGGTTTGTCGCTCCAAATAACCTATAATTCTTTGCTGTAAAAAATTTAGTTTTTGTAAAATATTAAGGATAATTATCTATAATTTTATATATTGAAGCCCAGCCGTAAAAACAATGGAAACGGCAAACCCGTTATGCCTATTAAATGCAAAGCGTGGTAAATGCTCTAAGATGTATGTCAAAAAACTTGGCACAAATTAAAAACCAAGCGAAACTTAGAAAGATGTGTCGATTTTTTGCCACATATATATTTTGTAAGTATGAATAAACAATAACAGTGCATAAAAACTATTTACTAATCTTGCAAGATGAGGTGCATCTGAAAGTATTTCTCATCGATGAAGCGGCAAAATGACATCAAATGCTCAAATTTTCGTACAGTTTGTGCCAGAACCATATTGGGCAGTCTTGTGGTCAAAATGCTGAATAGATGGCCAAAGACAATCGCATCCAATTCACAGGGCTGGTCACCAAAGAAGAATGGCATATCTGGTGATTCTCTCAGTTTATATTCAAGCGTCTCACAGCACTTGGTCACTTTCTCGATGAACTGATTAACGTCTAGATCGTGCCACTGATACACCTTCAACTGGCGCAGCGCATTCCGGCGCTTGCTGTAGTTCTGCATGAGATTTAATGGCCAGGGATAGACGGCTCCATTGCGGGGTGCCGTAACCTCTTTGTAGACGCGCTCATCTTTAAAGCTCACATACAGTTCGGCCATGGTGAAGTTGTTCTCCACCAGCGAGACATATGTACGCATATCGGCTTTCTCATCCTCATCCTGCCAGCTACCGATTGCCATGTCCTTCTGCTTTACAAAATTCACAATTGGTTCGAATTCGGAAAAAATAAATGCACCCGCACGGATGAATGGTAATTTGGTCATCCGGCCGCCGGGCGACATGTGCTCGGCATTGGCGCAGGAGCGGACACCGAACGGTAAATTGCACATCTTCAAATAGGCTTTGACAGCCAGACAACTCGCGTTCTCCGGCAATAGAATTTGTTCCGCCTCAAAGGGCTTGTGAAGGAAACCAAATCATAAATACATTTCGATCAATTTATTCATGAATGCCACCTTTTTACCTGATAGAGAGTGGCATCTTCGGGCCAAGGCTCCTCGGACAATTTGTCAGCGGTGTGAAGTTGATTCAGATATTGCGAACTTTGCATTTTGTTTTTATTTTAAAATTCAACTTTATATAGACGATGAAGTAATAAAAACAGCTGTTCCCTCATGGATTATGCAACACTAGCGAATATTTTCAGCTTACAGTAACCAAGGAACTGCTACTTTGAAATGTAAGTGATAAATTAAAATAAGATCTTGGAATAATAGGCAGAAATGTGTATTGTAAATATTTTGGGTAATTATTGTTCTGGAATGTGTTGTTAAAAAAAAAACTGACAGAAGTACTCGTAAGAAGTACTTGTTGCTATCGATAACGGGTACTTAAATCTATCGCACATCTCAAGCAGATTGCTACGCTTGCACCTTTTGATGTGAGGTTTTGTTGTTTTTGCTTGTTTATAAAGTATTAAAATCATTGCTATCTAACAAAGACTATTCTGTGAAAATAAATATTTTGCGTAATTCACATTCATTACTAGAACTTCGAAGAATAGATCGGTGAGTAAGCGTCTGGGGGCTGTCTTCATGATGTGATATACATATTTATGATATTGTCAGCGTATTAATTTACAACATAAGTGGAATTTATGTTAAAAGTTAATTTTTTTGCTCATCTGCTGCTAACAGGAGGTGCGCCACTCCCGAAAATATAAATGTATGGCCAAAAATCAGAGAGAGCGCTATTTATGCCGGCCTTAGTGCGTGTATGCCTTGACGTTGGTGTTGGTATGTGTGATTCATGCGTCTGAGTCTTTGCCGCTGTGCATTTTTTTATCAGACTGCTTAAGCAGCGGCGTCATCGACGCGTTCATTTTCTTGAAAAAATTTCCCCAACCAAATCACTCACAGTTTGACGGGGGGCCGTTCAAGTTTCCTTCTCCTTCCCTATAGTTCACTCTTGCTTGTTTGAATTTGGCGTTTGAAATTTGTTTCTTTTGATCAGATAGTTGATGTTTCAAAAAGTTCTTATTCCAATGCCTTTTGGCCTGTTTATTTTGTATTCACACTTAATTAATTTTTGTTTTGTTATTCAATTCAAACATGCAATGTGTGTGCTTGCTAAAAAAGAAAAGGCTCTCAGAATTTAAACATTTGCCGATTCTATTTCTTGTTTCTTTGAGCACTGAAAATCTCCATCAAAAATATACAAAATGGTATAAAAATACAATTTTTATTATCTTGTATATCGCTGACCATGCGTCACAATAACAATTACTACAGTTCAACAACTATATATGTACAGAACACAATATGTATGCATTTGAGAAATCTATTTAAGCAAAATCTAGAAAAAATATATTATTTAAATAGAACAAACTTATCGCTTTTCCACACATGGGCATGGGTACAAAACCAGCGACGAGTATTTAGATAAAACAAAAACCAATAACAATAACAGAAAAACATGAAAAAAATACTGTGTATATGTGAGTGTGTCAGTATGAGTGAGTGGCTATAGTAGTCAACCCATTGTGGTCAATATTATTCGATACTGGTGTGACTCGATCCATATCTACTTCATCTGCCTCAAGCGCTTTAACGCATCTGTGCGGTACACATATTATGTATATTTATATATATGTATATAAATCTGTATACATATGCGAACACATCTGCATCCATTTTCTGTTCAGCACTTTCACACACATACACACACTCACTCTCTCTCTTTGCTCCTTCAAAGTGTGGTCAAATCGCGTTCACTTATGCGTTACTAATTGAATTTAATCAATAATATTGAACGGGAAAAACATGTTGCAGGTTTTTTTTTTGTGTTTCTCGCTCGCTTATTATGCCGTAAACAAATATTGCAACAGTATGTACAAATAACATTGTACAAATCAAATTTTAATGATATAGATAAAAAGTCTAAATCATGTTGAGATTTTAAAGAAGCGCTGTTCTAAATTAGTATGCTGATATATTGTATATCCTAACGGCAAAGTAATCATTACATATACATGTGTATTTTTAAAATGCAACTAGCGCGTTAATGTTTAGTTTTTTTAACTTAAAAATACTGCGTACATATGTTTGCTATTATCGCCCACATATTGTGGACTATACTACAAATATGTCTGTGCTCTCATATTGGATAGCTGAACAGCGTTTTATGCATAAATACAAACATACATTTTTACTTACATTTATTATACACTTATTGACAAATGTTTCAAAACTGTTAAACAATTTCACAGATTGCTATGGCCGAAACAGAGACACAACATCATGATCCACACCATGACGAAGATGTGCACGATGCCAACTATCAAGCTCCGCCTGAGAAAACCATAGAGGAGTTGATGGCCGCCGATCAGGAGGATGAGAGTTTGCGACGCTACAAGGAGGCACTTCTGGGTGCCGCGCAATCCGAAATGATTATTGTCGGTTAGTACAAACAAAGACCTTAATCGATTCGATTTATCATAAAAAGAACAACATGCTCCACCCATATACAGATCCCAATGATGAACGCAAAGTGATTGTCAAAAAACTGGCGCTAGTCGTTGCTGGACGCGATGACATGGAATTGGACTTAAGCGGTGATATTAGTAAGCTCAAAAAGCAGGTTAGTTTAAAAACAAAATTTTTATGTACATTTTATATTAACTGATTTTTTTTTCGCCATAGCTCTTTGTGATTAAGGAAGGTGTTCAATATAAGGTGCGCATTGATTTTATTGTGCAACGTGAAATTGTTCATGGCCTTAAGTATGTGCAAAAGACCTACCGAATGGGAGTGCCAGGTAAGCATGTTATCTACTATTAAAAATGGGATGCTTTTGTTAATAGAAAACGGCCATGTTACTTATGCTTGGCTGATGGAGAAAACGTGTTTTAAAGTATCAGTAAAATGTCGTCTGAGTGTTTTGCTCCACTGCACATGGTCCGAGTGATATTAGTAAATTATGTTGATGTCGTACTTGCATAAGACTTTTTCATGGTTCTCTTGACCGTGTCATGCAGTATGCCTGCACTTGTATGGCTTTTAAATTGTCACACCCACATTGGCATACATATTTGCTGGGCATTTTAGTGTGTTATACACGTTCAAGTCAATTAGACCACTGCAGATTACAATGGGATCAGGCAGCTTCGATGGCACGGCTTTTTTTTGCGGAATATTTAGTGTGGCTTACATAGTGCTTGTATCATTTGCAATATTTGCAATAATAATGTGCTAAGACAACATTAATTGTGTTATTAATTAATTATTTATGCATAACCAATTTTGGATAATTTTTTAATATTGCTTTAAGTTGTGGGTAAGCTTTTCTTTCATACATATGTGTTCATATGTAATAATCATGATTTCAATTTATGTCTATCAAAGTGGACAAAATGACGCATATGGTTGGCTCATATCCGCCCAAGAAGGAAATTCAATTCTATTTGACGCCGGCTGAGGAGGCGCCTTCGGGCATGGTATCCAGGGGCACTTACTCTGTATCATCGGTGTTTACGGATGATGACAAACACATACATCTTAAATGGGATTGGACCTTTGAGATCAAGAAGGACTGGGCATAAGACACAGCATACACAACTTTATACAAACACTAAAAAAAAAACACCCACACACACACACATACAAGCCAATTGATTTGTTGTCCCAAGTTGATGTAAATGATTTTTGTGAAATTGGAAACAAATGTTAAGTGAAATTCCTGTTATTCAAGTATTTTTGTTAATGGTATTATTCACCACTATTTTTTTAAATTTGTAAATGATGCCATGAGAGTATTTTTGATACTATATAAAATGAGTGTGTGTTAATTTAAAGCGATTTACGGCTTAGTTGCCATGTAAAAGTCAGTCAGTCAGTCAATCAGTCAGCCAGTCAATCAATCAATCAGTCAGTCAGTCAGTTGTACCATTTAACTCAGTCACTTCTAAATGCCATTGGTTATGTAAAACATAAATTTTCAAACTGATATAACGATGAATGATGATAAACTTTAAGAAAGTTTAATGCATTTTGCCTTGTATTTAGAGCATTAACATAATTAAAGCCCTTTTGATTTCGTATGTATTTAAGAAGAATGCAATTTAAAATGAGAACACAACCCACAGATTGTATTAATTGCAGGAGCATCTCTATTGTATGCATTGTACTCCAGGTGTAACTGTTAAATGCATTTGATTAACGTATTATTTGTTAAACATACAACATATTAATGATTATACTCTGTACTCTATTCTAACTATCTGTCTGTGTAATTTGTGTACAATTTAAGTGAATACAAGAAAAGCAACTGAAAAGCAATGAGAATAAAATGTATTTAAATATATACTTTCGTGTGTTTTTTTTAAATTAGGTTTGTTTTCACTTATTTGATTTATTATAAAGCAGATAGCTTTTTAAAAATATTACTATTAATGATCTTTATTAATATAAAACATAATGTTATGCTGCATACCCAAAATGCTTTACATCAACTCTGGCCACGTATTCTTATGAGTAGTTTCTCAGATTAACGTCTATAATAAGCTGCATGGAAGAAAAAGTTTAATGTTTTCATATCTTTTGCATTTTTCCATTACTTACAACTAAAATGCTTACAATTCTGGGCAACTCATTTGAAACTAGTTTAAAGTTAGTTTTGGTAGAAATGCCTTGAGCTATTGCTAATGTCAAAATACATATTACACCTAGTAATAAATGCACAGCGTTTAAGACGATTTTTTTAATAAGAACTATAATTAAAAGTTACTCATACGGAAATCTTTGCAGGATGAAAAGAGAGAAAAAACGTTTTGTCATCTGAGGTACCGTTTAGGGTTTTAGTGTTACCTGATACTAAGTGTGATGCAATAAAAATTTTACAAAATATTATCAAATTAAAAATCACATTAACTCAAAATACCCACACACAATTACATTAATAAATAAATTAACGTTTGAAAAGTAGGGGAGCCCCAGGAAATTGAGTGAAATTCAAGAAAATGAAAACAAAATATATGTAATGGAACATAAACAACAATGTAGGCCTCTGGGGTTTTTCCGGAACACATTAAGCAAGACATGGTTGACAGTTAATTTGAGATGTAGGTCACTATTTTTTACTTGTTGGACTTTATTAAGTTAACGAAGTAATAAGAGTATAAAACCACAATATATAAAGTAAGTTCTTTATAATATTATTATATATACATATATATATAGGTATTCAAGGAAGACAGATAAATAAAACTAACACTTATAGGTTAAAGTAGGCCCAACTTCAGCAATAACTTACCTATAAATATATTTTCAACTGGTTTAATAGCATTACTCAATCGTCCACCTACGTCTTCAACAATATACCATGTTCTGAGTTAATAAACACATTTTGAAGGTAATTTCTTTCAAGATAAACTAGATCGAATGAGTATTTAAACAGTTAGAAACGATATACCTTCCGCTATCTGAGTGGTTTTGACAATAATGGATGGACATTTAGAAGCAGCAGCAGGCCACCGATTTTTCCCTTTTTTTTCCCCCATATTGACAGCGGCTGTCCGACTTTGTTGGCCCTGACCTGCAGTCCACAGCTATCCGCAGGCATGAAAAACATATAAAATATAAGAGGCTTTAAAGCGAAAATATAAAATGGAAAGAGTGTTCAACTAGTAGATTCCCTAAGACGTATTTTAATTTAAAAAAAAATTACTAAAGTTTTACTCTTTTTAATTTATTTAATAATTATTATTAGTGTTTAATATATAGTCTCCTACTTTTCTAATTTAAAATGCTTTTTGCTCGCTGCAGTTAAGTTCTTTATAATATTATCATTTATATTATTCAATTTATTTAAGTTAGAATCTCTGCCTGAAAATCAATCCCGATGGAATATAAAATATATAGCAGTACATAGGAAATAAATTGAAAAACCAGTAACCCGAAAAATATATGTACATTAATTTTAAATATAATACATAATTTTAGTATTAAATATTTGTGCATAATTAATAATTAATATATAATAGGGACCCATTTTCAGATACTTTAGGCTACAGCTTATACGTTCCTACTAACATTCTCTACCTCTATATTGAAGTTATCCCATTAAACATATTTAGGTGTACAGGGTATTAAAAAATAAAATCAGGCGCAACAGGCTCCGAGTATAAACACACAGACATACTTACACACATAGATGAATAAACATTCGAATACATAAGGTGGCCATTCTGTTATATAAGCGTACTTTACTGCAGCTGCTGCAATTGGCTCTTAAATATATTTTATAAAGCTTAAATTCTGTATTTTTGCCCTTATATAAAAATGTTGCAATTTTATAAAGTTGCTATTTATTCGCAGCTAAATCTGAAATGCAATTCTCATTTAAAACTTAATTTGACTTAATTAGAAAAAAGCGTTAAATTAACATTTTGGGTGCTTGTCCCTTTTTCTATATGTATAGCTGCCAGATGTGTCAATTAAATCTTAATTGAATTAACCAAAGATGTGTGCGTGAGCTTCATTTTGTATGCCGAGGAGCAAAAGTTTTAGGCAATTGCCTCGTGGTACCATGTGGCGTATGATTAACCTAATCTTGTCACTGCCTGTGTATGCTAGTCTAGCTTATTGGTAGTTTGCAAAGGCAGCTTATTGCCATTTTATATGTCCTCTATTCGAAAAGTGTATAATATATTAGGGGTATATATTGCACATTATAATAAAATTGAATTTCTTAAGCTCAACAAATTTTAAATTATATTGAAACTTTTTGAACTTTCATACAAATTGATTAGATTGTTTGGACTCATTGTACTTCTATGCTTAAAACAGAAAAGGATAGTTTAGTAAACTAACATTGATTAGTTAATGCATGATTTTTTTTTAATAGATTTACGTAAATTTTCGTAAATGTTGACTGTCTGAATAATTAATTGAATGGAATAATTAAATTAGTAGCATTACATTTAAATTTAAATCATAATCATAATCATAGTCATGCTCATACAAATTTGACTTAAAAATTTGTATATTTCACATAGACATTTTGTTGTCGTAAGTATTTGGGCCTTAAGGCAGTTTTGTGCAAGTCATAAAATCGCACAAGCTTAAATACGCTTTAAAGGAAATGTGCTGAATGACCAAGCACGCTCCAAAAGCGGACATCAGTTTTTGCGTGTCCAGTCAGAGGCACACAAATTCTACAAAAGGATGTCAAAGTTTGTGAGGGCTTCGTCAAAAATCGATGTACATAGGTTTTTTTTTTTTTTGTGGAATTGATGTCTTTTTTCCCCGATCGGACAGCAAAATAATTTGCGTTTATATTGAATTTTTGTTGTAGTTCGTTGCGTTTGTAGCAACATTGTGTGATTTGCGAATATATTTATTCAAATGGGTCCTGCTACTTCATTTACATTTTGAAGGCATTGAATTTAGATATTGCTTATTTTTTGGTTCACCACCGAATCAATCAGGGAATTGGCATAATAAGTAATAATGATATTTGTGTATACAACTTTTTACTTTTTCGTGAGCAAAAAAAATATAAAGTACGTTTTTACAAAAAGGTGTGCTTAAATCTAAATGACTGAAAAATCGAATAGGTCTTTAAAATGTAAATTTTCTGCAAGAAATTATCACAGTTTATTTATTTATTTAATGTAGACTCGCTTTAACTAAAATTATAGATTTTAATATTGCACAGAGGAGAGAAGGGGAGGCTTTCATCTTACTTGTTACATTGAAGGTTTTTATGTGGCCGTCGGACTGCAAGGTTATGTAATCATTGGTGCTCCGTGGATAAATTGTTCAGTATATAATATGTACCTAAAAGTTCTTAATGGGAATACATATAATTATTATTATTATTAAGTAAAGCAATTCGCAGATATAAACTGAACAATCTGCTTTAAGCGCATGGTGGTTCGGGGTTATAGGATGGCTACTGTGTCTCTCTCTGTCTCTCCTATACTAACTTAAAATTTGTGCTGATCAACAGAAATTATTTATTAAGATACTAAAAGCCCACATTAAATTTAGATAACAAATTTGAAACTCTATTTTGGGCGCTCAAGTTGGTTAACGCGAAATGCATTTTTGTCCTTTGCATTTACGGCCACTTTGCATTTGTTATTGCCTGCGTTGACTGTTGTTAAAAAAACATTGAGTAATTTTGTTTATGTTGTGGCCAACTTACGCTACTCTAGTTTGAAGCGCCGTTTATTTTTTGTTAGCCAATTGAAAAGTTATTTAAGGCTTGGTGCATTTGATTTTCTAAGGTTGGGCCTCTGGTAAAGTTCAAGGCTTACTAACTCATTGCGAATGCATTAAGTCTGAATGGTAGTTAATGGCCTGTCACGCAACCATTGTCATCATAAGGTCACTTCAAATCTCATTAAATATATATTTTCAGAAAACCCTCCAATTGCAATACTTTAATGGCTTTTCTGGGTTCAAAAGTTGATATAATGCTTGTGCTTCTCTGTAGTGTCTAAAGAAAGTATATACATTTTTAATTTCAGCTAATAAAAGACAAAATTTTAGTTCTCATTTCAATTACTAATTTCAATCGATACATTTTGTACTCAACTGGCTTGCTTCTGACATTTAAAACTAGTGACAAATTCTTTCACCAAAATTCGTACAAAAAGCATTAGCTTATTATAAATTCCAGACCAAGTCAATATCAATAAAAGGTTTCACACGTCAAGTGGCATTTTCAAGGCACTGTGACCATTTTTCAACTACTGTTAGTGCGGAAATTCCGAAAAGAGCATGACTTATGCATGGTAAGGAAAGTTTCTAATCCATGTCGCTCCCAGGCGTGCTGTCCACAAGGGATTGACGTAACTAAATTTAAATCGATTGGCAGTCATGGAGCTAAAATTTTATACTTATGCAATATTTTTGTGTCCTCAATTAGTTTATTTGTGTTGTGCTGTAAGGGTTGCTCAACTTGCATAGATATTTTCTTGGTATTTACACAATTTAAATAAAATTTTAGTGCTAAGATTAGCATTTTATTTATGTGTTTTTATTTATGCAAATTTTGCGTGTGTGTGGAGAGCAAATTGAGCTATGTTTTTTCCTTTCTCATGTTGTACGCATAACTTAAGCAGCTTTTTGGGTGCTGACAACATTAAAAATGACATAATTATTCTATATATTTTATGTATTTTAACGCTTATATTTTACAAATTTTTAATTTAAATTAGAAAGTGTAAAATAAATTTAAATCATTAAGTAAAATTAGTGTATTATTCTCTTCATTCATTCTTTTGATTCACTTTTCGTAAAGTTGGAAATGGCTAAATAGCAGCAGCTAGTAATCTATCCAACAAGGGGTAGACCTCATTAATTATAATACAAATCATCTTCAGCATCTGTCTTTCTGACGTATAAACACGTAGAGACCCCAGATATCAAATTTAAAATCTAAATATTTACGTAACACGCTTGTGGAAATGTTAGAAACTAATCGCTCATTACGTATACATTCCGTATTGTCAGAAGGAAATTGCACAAGTCTGAACTACACAAGTCTGTGTGTGTGTGTGTGTGTGTGTATGTGTGTGTGGTGTATATTTGTTGTTCGTTATTTTGTTTCTGTGCAAACAGAACTTTTCTCCTTCAATATTTTCTTAGATTCGTAGCCGGAAAGAAATGTTCACAATATCCTGTTGAAGTTGAATTTAACAAGTACTTCAGAAATCCAATCACAACGAAAGGGAACTGCAATGTATGTATATATATATATATATATATATATGTATATATATATATATGTATATAATTTACTTTGAACGCCACGGACACCATCGGGAAATTGGGGTTGAAGGGCAGCTGGCAATTGCATTCATTCATATTTAATTGAAATCAAGTCTTTTTTCCATTGTAGCAATGAAAATCAATAAAATTAATTACAGGTTACTGTTACGGAATATGTAACAGTTTTAAGTTAAAAATAAGAAAAATATTTTAGTATTTTGAAGCTGCTCTCCTGTATAGCATAGCAAATTTACATTTGTTGCCTAATTTACTTAATATTTCGAATAGATTTGCTTAACGTTATTGAATCAATATTGAGTGATTAACTGGCTTAAGATATCAACACATACGTGGGTAACTGTGTAAAA
The DNA here is from genome assembly GCA_035042345.1 of Drosophila fungiperda. Taxonomy (NCBI): domain Eukaryota; kingdom Metazoa; phylum Arthropoda; class Insecta; order Diptera; family Drosophilidae; genus Drosophila; species Drosophila fungiperda. Next base: position 2,901,590 of record JAWNLM010000021.1, read on the forward strand.
GCGCCACTTGATTAAAAGCTACTTAAGGAAATGCCATATCAAATATTAAGCATACGCCACGTGTGACGAACAAAACTGACACTGTATTGGTGCAGCAATTCGTCAATGTGTGCGTTCCATTGAACAAGCTCTGCAATGTGTGTGTGTGAGCGCGTATAAGTGTTATATGCCGGCACTCGTGATAAAAACCAAAACAGAGCAACAGACAGGTAAGCGCTCTCAGCGCCACTTTGCTCTTTGCTAACTCTCTCTCTCTCATTGCGTTCTCTCAGCAACATTTGAGGGCAAGGTCGGCAACATGTTGTCGTGCTTGTTGCTTCGCTTCAGGCATACGCCTAAAGAGAGAGCGTTCAGAAATGTACGTTTTCTAGGTTAAATATGAATAAATAAGATATAAATGAATGCTAATAAAGTGCATATGCAACACTATATTCATTTTATATATTTATATCAATTTACTATTGTATTAATGTTATATATATATTAGTATTTTGTACATTTATATATTTTTAATATATATAAATAAATGTCGATATTCATCTACACGTATTCTTTTCCTGCAGTGTATTTCACGCAGCGCTCGTCTCGTGTTTATGTGTGAGCAGCCGAGCACTCTCTGTTTGACGGCTACAGCCTGTTGGACGTCGCTCGATTCTGATTAGAATGGGCGCTCAGTTCTGATTAGACCGAGCGGGAGTGCAGTTCGCAATCGTTTTCGTTGTCGATTTCGTTGTCGATTGTTGATTTCGCGCGCGTGTCTTGTGCATGTGTGTGTGAGTGAGTGTGTGTCTGTGTGTGATTTAATTTAACACCACGTTAAGCATATTATTATACACACATATCTATATTGATATAAATAATTAAGCTTTATATATTGAAATACACATGTGAAATTTGTTTAAATTGCTAACAAGAACAACAGCAACAACAACCACAACAACAAAAACAGCAGCAGCAGTATCAGTACCAGCAGCGTAGCAACAGCAGCCGCCAATCATTTGGGTAGAGTATCTGTTTTTCACACAATGAGAAGTCTTAATTAACGTAAAACAAATAAGAAAACGACAAGCGAAACTAAGTCAAAGCAAGCCGGCAAAAGACCACCAACTAATTGCTAAGTTAAATAGCAACTAAAATTCAACTGAAATGGCGCACAAAATAAACAGCCAACAAATAACAAAACAAAAATCAACTAATACCAAATCCAAAATCAAGTTTAAGTGTGCGTATGATAAGCTAATAGGCTTTGATTACTAATTTCTACAATTAATAGAATACTCTAAATCTGTTTCTTGGCTAACGGTTTTATTAGGCCAAAAGCAAAAGAATTCTGCAAATTAAAAAATAAGCAATAAAAAACTGAATTGCTCTCAAATTTTCATCTCTTGGCGACACATTGCGTCAGGTTTTTTTCACGTTTTATTTATTTGATTTTTTGTTGCTTTTTTGTAAATTTTTTTCTTTATTTATGACGGCCGGACGCGAGGTTGTGCTGTGTGTGTGTGTGTGTGTAATGAAAGAAATGATACAAAAGGCGGCAAAAATACATTTAGTTAGCGACTAAAGATGTTGCCGGGTATATGCATAACTACTAGTGACTCGAAAATTTGTGGGTGGCATTGACTTTGGCATGCTTATAATTATCATAAATTGTAGCCTCAATAACTTATAGTTTTCATTTATCGTCTGGCCGGAAAACGAAAATAAAATATTTTTGACATTCTTTTTTAGAGGTCAACACTTTTTTTTGCAACATATATTTAGTATGTTAGTGTGCTCTATAAAAAATTGCTCATAAAATTTGTCTATATACAAATATATATTGAATATGTTTTGTTTTGAAAACATTGATAATACAATGAGTTCTCAGCACTCCACGGACCTAGAATATATTGCCTGTTAGTCATTTAGAACAAATACATTAAAATTGCTTAACGTGTAACAGAACGTCCTTATCTTTAATTTACAAAAGTCATGATACGAGTCAAGCAGCTATGGCTATTAGTTCAAGCTATATATTTTATAGTAATCCGATCTTTATCAAAATATCCAACTTATGTGCTAAATGTAAAAACAACAGATAATTCCCTCCGCATGGGTATAAAAATAATCATTTACTTAGTCGCCAAATCATTTGCCAAATGTTGTCTTTAAATAAATCAAGTTATAAAAATGCTTGCACCGATTTTGTTTTGGCTCACGGCTCAGCGTTAATAAATTAACGCCCACATTTTGTATGTTCTTTATATAAAATATTTTTTTGTAGCTTTTATCTTTATGGCAAGACAACGTCCAAATTCTAAAAGATACAAAAAAATATAAAAAAAACCATAATACGATATATAAAAATCAACGCCAGTGGGGGAAATTACTAAGTATATTTTGATAACTCGATGAGGGAGCGACCATTTCATAGTTCAATTTTCTATTATCAAAGTTAAAATTAAAGGTGGCGCAGATAGCGTCGATGAAATACTTTATTGAAGACCCATAAGCTCATGAAAACAAATTATATTTCACATTTCGATTTCAAATAATCATTTCTATTAACTAATTAAAATGAACTGCAATCGCTCCGCTTGTCACAATTGGTATTCAGTGAATTAATTACCCAAAGTCGATTGTGCCTCGATCTCGCCTCTTCCATTTAATTAAATTAATACATATACATAACTAGTTGATATGCTTCTACTATTCTATTTTTATGAGTCATTTCGAATTTTTATTTGTTTGTTATAAATTACTTAAACTTATTAGCTGGCATGGTGATTCACTGCACTCTCAAACTATAGCAAGCTGATGTTGCCAGGGTATACACTGTTATCAATTTCTATATGTATTTAGTTATTGTATCAGCAGAACAAAGGATTTTTCCTATGACTATGCAGTTTTTTTAGACTGATTAACTTTATAAAATAATAGATTATTCCCATATGCAATTATAAATAACCACAAGCTTCATAGCTGATATAATTTCCAATATATCGCTGAAATGGTGACAAACATATTAAGTACATTTTTTACAAAAGATTTATAATTAAATTAATTTATAAGCTAATCTAAAATAACACTTATTATTAATTCTGTTGGAATTTGAACTTGCTAGGTAATTTTTATAGAAAAAATCTATTGTTTTATTTGGGCTGATTTCCAATCAAATAAATCAGTTACAAATAGTTCAACAGGTACATAGAAATTTATATGTGCTAAATAGAAATCAAAAATATATACATATATATAAAATTTAAAAATTTTCTGTTGTGTTTTTAAATTTTAATTCTTTTGACTAGACTATGTCAAGCTTAACACCTTTATTTATTACTATTTATTTTTGCCTATTTTTCGCTTTTTGAACTAATACGTTTATTTGTTTATACAGATCAGTTTGGTATGCAAATTGTCTTATAATTGGTATAAATGTTGTTGTTATTGTTGGTTTTGTGTTGAATATCTACGGGTCAGACGGCTTCTGATTTTCACGAACATCCCGCACAATTTAGTATATAATTTAGATAGGTATTCATATAGTATATCGTTTAGATAGATATACATATAGTATATAATTTGGATATGTATACGTTTGTGTGTAAATACACATTTATGTCGGGGCAAGGCGATTGATATTTATTTCTCGTTTGAATTTAATTAAATTTGCACATTTGTGTAAAATTTCATATACATGTGTCGTCGCTTTGTGACGAGCACGGGGCGTGTCTGTGTCGAATCTGGCATCTGCCTTTGAGTATGTATGTATGTGTCGACTAAGAGTGTGTGCTTGTGTGTATATAGGTGAGTGGCTGAGTGCCCTCTATGTGTCAGCCTAGACGCCTAATCAAACAGCAGCAACAACAGCAGTGACAAACGGCGGCGGCGAAAGCCAAAATTCAAAGCCCTCACAGCAAAAAATATATATCAAATATAATAAACTTGTGTAATGACGGCGAACGCGAAGCCGCAACAAGAACAACAACGACAATACCATCAAATGCTGCGGCACATAAAATAAAATAAAATAAAATAACCTAGCTGCTGCTGGGGGGCTATTGAAAAAGTCCCACGAAATTCATTTTATACGCTGATCGCCAATTGCCAAAAACAAAAAAGATAAATTTAAATAAATGCAAAAAAACTAGCAAGAATTCTCTCGTTAAGTTAGCTCAACTGCGAAATACCCTGATATGATAAGGCTAATATATTCAAACCAACACATTGATAATATATATAAATAAATATATATATATATATATATATATATATATACATATTTGCGCTTACTGAGAAGTATTTTGGTAAATTTAAATATACAATCCAGATATATTTTCATAGATGATCAATATTATGCTAGTATATATATAAACCCACTTAAAAAATATATCTTTTAAGTTTTAGCGTTTAGTGCTATCTTAAATTAATTTGGATCGATGTTGTAAGCACAACAAATATTACATAAACTTTCGCGTGATTAACAAAAATTGACGTTCAAGTTTATGATTTCTACAAATGCTCATACAGATAGACAGAATAGCGAACTAGACGGACATTTCTATATGGTCTCGGCTTTTGCTACTGATCATGAATACATATATACTTTATGGCGTCGAAGATATTTTCTTCATTCGCCTCTTATACACTTTTGCATATACTTCATTATACCCTTATGTCAATAATTTTAGTGTATATTAAATGCGATAAAAATACATTAAAAATGTATTTGCAGTGATTCCCTCATTTGATGCCTTATTTAACGATGTTTTGGTCCAGCGGGCATCAAATGGAAGAGTATGGTTTTTAATTGCTCTTAATTTAGCGTAATTAAAAATTCTAGTCTTGTGTATTTACAAAGGGAATTATAAAAGGCTTACATAACATTGTGAACTAATTGAATTTATACCCTAAGTATTCTATTAACTTTTATTTTCTTACAAATTATTATAATCGATCCATTCCAGATATTATTTGGCAAATTTTTATTTTGTGCTAAAAACCGAAAACTCAGCACAATACAAAAGATATTCAAAACATACTATGACTAAAGAAAAATCTTATCAGTAAACATTGACAAGGCTGTTTTTCATCATTTTAAACTGAAAACATGTACAAACATGGAAGTTATGCTAAAATATTTGTATTTTGAGTGCATGTATTGTGTGTCTTGAAGCTATTGTACAGAAAATCCCATTTAAAATATTACAACAATAGAGTGTAAACAAGATAAACATTCGCCACTTTAGCACACAATGTGAGTGTATTTATTTAAAAAATAAAAACTTCAGTTTTATTATGCATACCACATATGTACCTTATTCAAAATATTCAATAAAAAAAAAATAGCTAGAATAGGTTAGAAAATGAATTTGAGCAGATTTGATACATTTGATATTTAAATAATTTAGCAGATTCCCAATTTGTTTCATCTAAATACTTAAATTGCATAACTAAATCAATTAGAATAGTTAGATATATATGAAAAACTTTAGAAAATGAGTTTTGATGGATTCGATACACTGTTTAGCATGTTAGTTTAGGAGATAGCCGATTTATTTCTTTTAAATAGTTAAATTGCAAAGAGGGTATCTGATTGCCGAGTTGGGTTAATTAGAACCTTCAATTTTGTGGTTTTTAATTTGAGCAAATTTGCACAAATGTTGCTTGATCTATTTTTGGCTGTTTCTGTCAATCGGCAGAGATTTGTTTTTGCACTTTTCACACTTGTAGCGCGTTAAAATGTCAAAATTATATTAAAGCATTTATCATAGTTTGAAAAAAAAAACTGATTTATTTGCTCATAATTTTTTGACCATAATTCGAGAATGCAACGGCCAAAAATCAACAACTGAATAAAATTTGACGTCTTCGACATCAACGTCATCATCATCATCATCATCGTCATCGTCATCATCATTGGCAAATCGTACTCATTTGCACAAAAGTTTGGGCCGTTAGGTTGGGTTAGTTGTGGCCGGTCTGATGGTCCATTGACTCATTGCTCCACTGGTTGGTTGACTGGTGACGACCAAATGGACGAGAAATTTGTTTTTATGGCAAATCAGGTTTGTCTTGCACAATGCACAAATTTTTATCATTTCAGCATACAAAATATAGGACGAAAACAAATTGTCTAGCTATATCTAAGGTCGCCTCGCAATGAAAACAAATTGTTGAAGTCATCTTTTTTCTGACTTACTCTTACTTATGTTTATTTATTTTGTTAATTACGACTGCTGCCGTTGCTCGACTCTGGCTTTTATTAGCCTGATGTATTTTTAGACCTTTTGCCTGATGTTGGCCGTTTTATGAACGGGGGCAGCTAATAAAATCGCTTAGCACATGTTTGAAAATATTTTCGCAGCGCGATAGATATACAAATTAAATTTACAAAATTTTAACACTTCACAACAGCTGTGCCACAAGTCAAGGTCGTATAGAAGATTATTGCCTTTTATCTCGAAACCAAGAGCAGAATTTATGAAATTGCTTGCGTTAGATTAATTCAATTAATTCATCTTTACTCTCAGAGGGTAAAAGAGCTCATTAACATTGTTCCTGATTGTATTTGTTTTTGTTAACAATCCGTTCTGATTGCGTTGTGCTTCAATTAAATCGAATTGATGGATTTTGCCAAAACTAATAAAAAGCTAAATTGAAGTGAGTGTCACGTTTCTGGCGTTAACTTCTCTTCTCATTTTCACATATGCTTCAATGATGATTCTTGGAAACGGTTACGTGCCTCGGTGGTTTACTGCAACAGTGCGAAGGCCAAACCACAGAACCAAAACCAACCATGGCCAAGCGCCACTCTGACAGGCGGTTTAAGTAATGCTCATTAAAATAGCTGTCCCCCCCTCTCTATCTCTCCCTCTATTTGTGCATGTGCATTAGGCACAGCATTCATGGCCATGGAGCTGTAAACCGACAAATAAAACTAAACAAAACCAGCAAAATAGAAAAAAAATAAATTAACCACAGAAGCTAAATCCGAACAAGCCCACAACCACTTATGCCCATGTCCAATTTTGGTTTTGCAAAAAATTAGCCAGCCATTCACAGGCTGCAAACTGCCAGCAACGCTGCGTATACGCAATTCTGTGTCCGACATTTCAAACTTTCGCTGAGCCAGGAAAATGGCACTCTATCTAATTGCATCAAAAATGTGTTTCATCGAGTGCTGCTGTTAAGACCGCAAAACTCTTTTGGTAAGCAATTAATAAAGTTATCGAGGTCAACAATTCAGTTTTGTTTTGTTTTGACTAATAGTTTGATCATTCAATTTGTTGCCTGTGGCTGGCAAAAGTTGAAGTATGTAATGCAATATCCCTAAAGTTACACAAGACATGCTTGACCCAAAGGTATATGCATAACTTTAAATATCAATTCATAAGAGTTCGAAATTCTTTTTAAGTGTTTTCAAAATAAATAAATACATTTTGTTTTTAGCTTTGAATATACTAATGTTTTGCTGAACCCAGTCCAGGTATTTTTGACACATAAACTTATAATTAAAAAAAAAAACAAAAAAAAAACATTTGGCATGGAACTAGCAAAAAACATGTTTAACAATTATTAATTAATTATTATTAAAATAATAACCTTTTGGATTATTTGACATTAATATATTTACATTTTGATTGACATTGACTAATATATTTTTAATTTTAATTTATAATTGTATACTCTTATATATATTCTTGAACAGTACCACTAGCCGAGTCGATTTAAATATGTCTGTCTGTGCATCTTTTCTCATTTGTTATACACAATTATTAAAATAAGTTTTACTCCCTTAGCTTTGAAAATATTTTGAAGAAACTTTGCATTTATTCATATATTTGCTTCAAGTCTCGATTTACAGTCAAATCAGTCGTATATCGAGTCTTATGTTAAGTAAAGTTCGTCGTAGTCGAAGTCAGGCTTTCTGATACAATATACAAAATATATCACCCTTTTCGATATTATAATTAAAAAAATGGTGCAATATAAAATAAATAACATATGTTTATACTTATGCTTAAATATCCCAATCTATTATAGCTTGTAATTTAATTAGCAGTCAACATCAATCTCAAAAGCGAAGCATTTCAAATGATATCTAGCAAATTTCTGAATGCTAGCTACTTATTTAGCACAACAAAGACAATAAATACAAACAAATCAATTAAATTAATCTGTATATATTGTTAACATTTCATTTTCACTAATTAGACTTAATTATTTAACTATATGCTGCGATAAATAACTATAAATTAATAAGCCCACATTTCCAATGGCAATCGCTGCTTTTTTAATAGAATGTAATTTACTCAGTATTTTCTAACTAAATATTTACTCATATATCTTTTATTTTATCAGATCTACAATGTTATAAAACGATTTGCTTGCATTGAAAAAACACAATAAATTTTCCATGTGCTACTTTTTTTATCTGGGGATTATTTGGATTATTTATATATATTTAACTTAACATTTTATTGTGAAGAGATAGCACCACTTTCCAATACATTCAAGTGATCTGTGTGTGTGGGGGCTTCAATTGAAATATGACAAAACTGCATTCAGGAAACCCCCGAGAGCTATAAAAACTTTTATAACTTACAGCCCAGTCTCATGTGTAGTGAGCAGCAAGTAGAATGGCAATAAACACGGACGTAATCATTAATCATAAATGATCAAAGTCAAAGATACTGAAACCGAGAAACAGACACACAACACTGACAGACAAACACTCACAGGCACAGACAACACACTCACAGGCACACACACACACACACAGTCAAGCACTGAAAACACACTCAATCATGTGTGTACGAGTGTTTAGGGAGCATGCCTCGGGTCGTTGGCTGTGGCTGCTTTAATCAATTCCAAACAACAAACACTTGCAAAGCGACGCGCACCACTAAAAGAATGCAAGGTTATTAAGGCATATACCCGGAGAGGCATATTTTGTATGGTTTGTATAAAATGTTTATTGAGAGCAACAATGGGAAACAATGTGGAATTGCAAAAGAAAAAGGCAGCGAAATGATGGCAGTAATGTGTGAGAGAGCCTGACAAATGCCTCTGGCCGGGAAACAGACGACTTCACATTTGCCAAATTGATAAATTTACCCAGGCAGGTTTTTGATGAATCCACAATACACACAGCTGTATGTGTGTGTGTGTTATTGTTCTTATGCTAATATGAGTGTGGAACTTTACAATTGAAATAACAGAAAAAATTTATGAATTGCCATCAATTTTTTTGTAATTTGTTGCGCTTTATGCGCCAGCCGCTAATGATAATTTCGATAATAGCTTAGATGCAAATTAATGATAATTGACAAGCTTCAGATTTTAGTTTACTGATTGCTTTATGCTGTTAGCATTTAGTATGTTGTTTTAGTTAAGCCTTATCACAATATTGCCATCGAAATATACATAGCAGCTTATTATAAATAATGTGAATTTCTGATTACGTATACGCAACGTAAGTGGCGTCATTAAAATGACCTGCAAGCATTTAAGTGGAATAAATAAAACTCAAACTCAATTTTCATTCATTCATTCATCTTTGAAGTGTATATAATTTGCTGAAAGTGCAATTGAATTGAACGGAAAATATGTAATTAAATATTAATTTTGAACCACAATTCGGGTAATGAATTCAAATTGATTGCATTAAATTTGAAAATTCAATTATAACCTCGCTGCAAATGAAAAGAGTGAATAAGAATTGCATTTCATTTTAAATTGAGTAAATTTGAGTTCCCGTGTGTATTTATTTGGTTTGCTCCGATGCATATAAAACGTTAGCATTAAACAAAAAACGGATGCCTATTAAACTTATTTATTTTCATATTACTCCAGGTGCTTCTCAGTTGCACTTAAATAAACTAGGCAATTGTTGTTGAGCTGCCGGCGATTTTGCGATGTAAACAAAAAATACATATATAATATAAATATATATATATTAAAAAACATTCGGTCGAGCAAAACAAAACAAAACAGAACTCAAACGAACAACAAACGACTAACAATGCCTGGCTGTATATAGGTAAAAGTTGTAGTATTTATATATGTCTGTATGTCTGCATGTCTGTATGTATATATTTATGAGTAGTTTTTCCATGTTTTTATTTGATTTTTTTGTGTGTTTGTGTATTGTGTGCAGGTCAAATGCGTGGCCGCCTTTTGCTCGCTCGCTGTTTAAAAATTCGAAAATCTACAAGTGGTTGGTGAACAAAGCAATTCAAAATATATTCAAGTGAAAATGGCATTGAAATTGCTTTGCATTTATTAAACGCCTTGTTCGAAAGGCATATGGATGTGAAAACTTGCAAATGTAGTTTATTTATTACGCAAATATTATAATTAATAATAAAATAACCTTAACATATAAATGTTTTTTAATTTAATATATTATCTATTAATATAAAAAAGACTTGAATAGTGCATTAATCGATATAGTTGTTATAATCATTCATTAAGAACTAAGTTTTATATATATTTGTATATACATATAAATTGTCTTTTGTAAATTATTAAATATACGCACGGACTGTGGTCTGTTGCATCCATAAATACTGTTTGTTATTTATTACGCAGCAGCTAAACAATTTACCACTGACTTAAGTTTCACCCATTCTTATTTAAGCTGCACACTTCACTTTAAATTCAACTAAAGTCTGTGCAACTAAAAGTTGCAACAAGAGTGTTGGAAGCGAAAAGACAAATTCTTAGAATATATTTCTACCAAGGCAACTCTTACAGCCGCTTGTTAGTGCTACGCAACAGAAAATGCCTGCTTGGAATGGACAAGTTTTTTATTTATGAGTGTGTACTTATTTGAGAGTGCACCTAAGGAGTGTTTTAGCTGTTGACCTTTTTTGGTACCACTACCAATACCTGCATTGCTGGTACTTAGCTCTGTGTGTATTACTATTGACGGACTTTATACACTGCGACCTAGTTGGATATATCGTGCCCCCATTTCCGCTTGTAGCTCTTTCATCCACAATGAGTTTTGCACAAATTTCTGTGTTCAAGATTGAAGACGATTATGAGAAGTAAAATTATATTTTCGATATTAAGAAAAAGAGTCCTTAGCTAGCAAGTTCTAAAACAACTTAATAAGAATACATAAGGACAAAAATATATATTTAAAATAGCCTTGAATTGGTATAAAAAATATATATTAAATAAATATTATTATCTATATACGATTAGGATTTAACGTAATATGCTCAGTTTGATTTTAAAATTTAGTTCGCGTATTGGTTTATCTACCGTTTACTGGCAAGGATTTCTTTGTTACAAAACTTGCAATTCTACAAATTATATGAAAGATAAAGACTTATCATTTCATTTTTGTATCTTTGCGAAATTTTAATTATATTTTTGTGGGAATTCAGTCATAATTGGTTGGTTGGACAGGATCAAATGGGTTTTAATATAATTAGAATTGTTCCCACATTGTGTCATAAAAGCTATGATAATCTCTTAAAGCTTCATATTTTTAGTAAATCAAATGACTAAGAGAACAAACAAATACAAGTAAAAGGAAAAATACCCATTTTTTTATGCTTTCACATATTTGTTCTCTAACGAATTAATATTAATGAATAATATTACAAGGTATCTAGAGCTGCATGATTTTTTGCAGTGTCTCCGTTGAGAGTTATGTGTATTGTGGCATGTGCTTTTTGTTTGTATATCTGTTATATCTGTGCCCCACTGAATTAAGGCGAAACTTTTCTAATTGAGGCAAAGAGATTGTCAAGCAGTTACAGCTAACAAATATATATAAATACAGAGTTGAAAAAGCTAAAATTTAAGTAAAAAATGTTTCACAGTTTCGCTAACGCGATTTATAAAATAGACAGCACAACTTATTTGCTACTCATAAAAGTGTGAGTATTTGCGAAATGTCATAAGATAAAAAAGTGTTGGACTTTGATGGAGTTGCCTTTAGGCTGTTGCCATAAATGAAAGCTTTTATATATCAAATAAACCAAGAATTGTTGGACTACATCTTTTAAAATGACTTACAATATGTAAAGCACACCAACATTTAAAATAAATAACAAAAATCTTATTTTTTAAGGGTTACAAGTTAATTTTTTTTGTTTAAATAAATCTTTATATTTTAAGGAATATTAGTTTTTTAGTTAAAGTTTTTCTATGAAAAGTTGAAGCAACATAAGTGAATACTTTATTTCTTTATTTTTATCTACAGTAAGATAATCCATTTTCATTGAAATTCTCTTCTCTTGCTCATTTCCTTTTAGCGCGTGTCAACAAGTGCATCGTGTTGCCTGCACCAGGCAGGCAATCTCTGCGCGCAGCTGGCGGCTGTGGGTTTTCGATTTGGTGCTGGCTTTTTCCTTTGCCATGGTAAGCCACAATGCGAAAATTGTTAAAACTGCAAATGGCACGAACGCATCCACAAGTGTAGCAGGAGGCAGTAATGCTGAAGCGCAGCTGATCAACACAACGACAAACACGACGACGATGATGATGGCGTCCGGATTGTCGGCATCGCTAGCTGACTTGAGCGAACAGGAGAACGGCACTACGGGTAAGTGTGACAAAACACTGAGTTTCACAACCCAACGCCTCCGGCTAATCCATAAAATAGTCTCAGATAACCAAGGAGGAGGCATTACAGGAGCAAAAGCAGAATCACTGCTTCTGCAAATCAAATTAGTTTTATAAAAGATGCATTCTCAATTCATGCCATATTTCCGCGCTGTTCCTTTAATATAGCTGGGCTCTACCCTGTAGCAATGTGGTATATTCCTAATGGGCTTATACATTTTGTAAACAATAGGTCACGATATAAAAAAAATTAATTTATTAGAGTTTAAAAAAGATTTATTATTGCTTCTGCAGAAAATGACTGTAGGCAACTAGTATTACTTATTTAAATATATATTGGAGGAAATAGTTAATATTAAACTACGTTTATATCTTGTTAACTATAAATACAATTTTTACAGGTAAATTAGGGGAAGTTATTTTTATTATAATATGCCTGTGTACTGTATCTATTAAATATAGATGAATAAATTAAGTGAAGTCTGGTAGATGTAATAAGCATGTAAATAAGTATGTAATAAGCAGATATTATCAACATATTATTATCAATAGCAGATTTAACCTAGCCATTTTTTTAATCCGCTCCCTTTGCCTCTAAAGCTATAGATACAAACAAATTGTTTAATATTAGTGTTATAGTAGTTACGCTATTTTCAAACTTGGCTTTCTTAGACAAAGAGCATTCCTTAAAAAAATCTTTTTTACTTCCTTATTTTTATTTCTCTAAGAAACCCAGTAAACTTAAGTACAGTATTTTTAATCTGTTAGCTGCCTTTGTGCTTGGTGCTTCTTGCTATACTATTAATTTGAGTTACGCGATGGCTACCAGTGACTCCTCCCATCTCATGCGGGCTTCCTGTTGCTCTAGGCTGATGTAACCCTGACGCTGGTTAATTTAGGTTTGTCACGACAATATCAGCTAACGCCCATTTTTCCTGGCTAATTCTGGAAATTACTTCGACTTAACGCAGTTGTAACACTCGGATTAATTAAATTTTTCTTAGTGCGCCAAAGTTAATATAATTATAATTTATTTTTAGTTCAACTCGGCGTTTTCTTTGAGTTGATATTAAACAAGACTGCTGTTGCTTTTAACTTTCCTTCTCTCTTACTGAAAGTAAGATCGTATCAAAGATTTATTTGAAACCATTTATACTTATTTTCAAATGTAATTGGGAAAATTTTAATTTCAATTTTATTATGATGTGATTGAGGCAGAAAGGCATTTAAATATTTCCAGTTGGTCTTTAGGATGCCCAAAATGTAACCAGTTATTGATTGAAGCGTGATGACTACGAAAAAGTTTTATGAATGAACTGACGTCATAGCCTTTGGGTTTCAAGCCTTGTTTATTGATTGAAATTTATTATGCTTCAAATAGGCAACGAATAAAAAAGGTAAAAGCTCCATCGTGAGTCAGCATGAATCGGTTTAAGCTCAAGGAACTCATCACATCTAAGCCCTTAAAAGTCAAAAGGAATTGTATTGAAATCAAACAGTAAATTGTTTCAATCATTAATATAAATAAAAGTCAAGTGAAACATGTAATGAAGTATTTCACATTGTTGCCTAAAGTTAATTGATTTGAAAAATGCCTAAACAGAAAATACAAACAAACAGATAGGCAATATTTTTTAATTTGAAAAAAAAAAATTGCTTTGGGCCAATTACCGACCCAAGCATCCATCCATAAATTCGTAATGAGCACAACAAGTCTAATAAGATGTATTCAGAAATGGTGTGGGTTAATTGGGTATTGAAAAAAAATCACAAGCATGTTTATTGACTTACAATTTGTGGCCTTAAACAAGGGGACAAAAAACAAAATACATAAACAATTTTTAGAAAAGGTTCTGATTATGTGCATGTGTCTAGACTCGAAAAAAGATTGTCTAGTCTGCTAAAAGTAGAAAACAATTAATTGGAGTTTATTATAGTTATTTTAATAGACACCAATACTATTGTAAAGCTTAAAAGCTATCATAATATCTCTATGATGGAACAAATCAATACCTAAGGAAAAATGTTATTTTAAAGGTAGCATAAAATGAAAATTTCTTAAAAGTAAATTATGGGAAAACAGAAATGTTATTTTTATATAAAACCGATTTACTGTTTGCAATATTAAATCGTTTATAGTAATATGATATTTTATTTTGATTAAAAATACATTCATTTTAATTTGAAATTCGATATGCAAAAACATTCTATCAAGTTGAATTTTTTGTTGGAGCATGCCAAAGTGTGATAACCAAATTTCCTGTCACTATGAGCGTCATTCCCAGTAAAGAGTGTTGATATTGTTGACTCAATTTCCATTTTAATTCCATTAGCATTATGATGAGAACTCAAAGCATGCCACATGGCATACTCACCCACATACACACACACACAAACACACACACACAAACACACACTCACACACACGTGATGCTAATGAGGCTATAATATAAATTGCTTAAATTGCAAATAATGCAAAAAGTTAATATTTAAGCCAGAGGAAGATGTTACGTATACGCCGAAGAGACTTTTGGTTCATGGAGCTATTAACAGCAATTTGCTTAAATTGTACATCAACAGCTGAGCAAGCAATAAAACATGTTAGTCCTTCTGTGTGTGTGTGTGTGTGTGTGTGTGTGATTGTGGGTGCTTATGTGTCAGATATATAAATTATGCATTTACCAACTGAAAGGCAAGCGAAGAAAATTTTGCAAACATATTACAATGGGTATAATATGTTACGCGGAAACTCGAATTAACAACACACATGTTGAACGCTGACATAAAGTCTGTGGAATAATATAAATTAATTCTGCATTAGACGATGAGTCCATTTATTTGGTGTACTCTACGATAAGTGTTTTTTATTTATATCTACAGCTTTGTGGCCAGCTTATCATAATCTGAGTTCATACTTTAAGTTCAATTTCGTATATTCAGATTTGATTATTGACGTAATTAAATAGACTGCTAAGAACCTAGAGCAGAGTCAAGCTTATAAACTAACCTTCTGGAGCAGTAGCCTCCTCGCTCCCAGCTTAACTTTTCTGCGGAAAGTTTAAGAAAGTTCTTGGCACGAGCTGCACTTTGTCGTCTGAAGTTGAACCATTTGGTTGACTTCGTTGTTACTTTCATCATTGTTTTAATTGAAGGCAGATGGTTGGTTTACAGTCTTAGCCACGAAGGCTTTACAAATTATGTGCGCAATCAACTGACAAAAAAGTTGATTAAAGCTGCTTTGAAAACAGGCAGCAATTTTGCTTATGTCCTCATTAAATGTACTCGATTTTAAGTTATTAAGAGACTTATCAAATGGCATTATTGACTTTATAACAATATGAAAAATATAACTGCAAAAACATTATTAATGGATTTTAATTGATTAATTGATTTTTAAAAGTTTTTTGCTACAATTCTCATGCGACAACTGATTGAATTGCCAAGTTGTGTATAGTTTTCATTATTGATTATATTTCCCGGGAATTACATTTAATGCATCTTATAATTAGATCCATTAGCCGTTTATAAGCCAGCTTTCATGATTGTTTGCAGTATCAATTAATTTGATATCAACACTCCAACAGCAAATTGACGAACCAATGTGTTGATGAGTCCATAGAAATCACAGAAAGGAAAATAATAATTATTGACCACATATTGATATCCTCATGAACACACACAACACAGCCTTGCACTACTAGTTGCTCATCTATCATCATTGAATGGGGTGCCTGATGCATCCCGGAAGCTTTTACAGTTTGCAGTCCGCTTCCCATATATATTGCTCACACCAAACGTATTTACAGCATCTTAATTGAATTTCAATTTTCAATTTCGCCTTTTAATTG
This sequence comes from Drosophila fungiperda, assembly GCA_035042345.1. Classification (NCBI taxonomy): domain Eukaryota; kingdom Metazoa; phylum Arthropoda; class Insecta; order Diptera; family Drosophilidae; genus Drosophila; species Drosophila fungiperda. The sequence continues at coordinate 2,918,008 of JAWNLM010000021.1, forward strand.
AATTCAATGAAAAAGTGTCGATAAAACGGTATTCAGCTCTTTATGTGCAACCCTCCAATGGCTCCACCACCATCCCGCCATTTGGTGATGCCATCGTTGATGGTTGTTGTTTTTGGTGTTTATTCAGCTGTTGCTGCTGCGATTGCTGCTGCTGCTGTTGATGGCGCCATCGATGCGACAAAACATACGCTATTCGACCCCCGACATAGCACCACACCCAACCAAGTTCCAGCCAAGCTCCCTTCATCATACCATCAGTAATTGGCTTGCTCTGATTGAGTATATTCAATGGGATTGGTTTGCGATTGACTGAAAAGTTATACAAATTAATTGGCCAGTAAACATGGGCGCACCGATAGATAAACAAGCCATTAGCCACTAGCATAATATGCGAGTGCCAGAAATTGAACCCTATTAGATAATGTAAATTAAAGCCAATAATTATTTTTGCAATTATGAAAATTAGTGTGTGAAATTAAACTAGTTTATGTGTTTCCTTGTTGAGGCTGGGTAGTTGTGTTTAAAAATAACAATATGAACTTACAATTTACAATTTTATTTTAACAATTATTTCTGGCGCTTATAAAAATGAATGTTAATAAAACTTAATTCCATTTGCATTTATGTTTGTATTTCTAAGTGAAAGTCTGTATTTGCATCTTGCTGTGGACTAGCTTAATTTGACGTAGAATGTGCGATTTGAGAACCGATGTCTCGCTTCCCATACACATTTAGCCGGGTTGCATTCATCATGGTTGCTCGTGTATTTTGGGCTTAGCTCATATGAGATTTATGCCACTCAGCAATGGATATATCACACAATGCGGGCGGATTTGCAATCGAGTCTATTTTTCTGCCACAAACACACGCACAGGCACACACACACACACACACATCTGTAGCACTGAACTGGTATTAGGCGACATTGCCGAAAGAAATAAAAAGTATTCTGAATGGCATAGGAAAATGAATTTTATATGTATATATGCAAATTGCTTTGACAGTGGAAATGTGGTCTGGGCTGTGTCATTGTTGAGATTACTATTATTACGAAAATATGCATATTACTTACAACTTGACGATGCTATGATTCTGCCTGTTATACGAGTTCTTAAATGCGTGCAAGACATGCCTTTTGATTGCGGCTCTGCTGTGGATGGCTCAGCAGTGCTTTGAGCGTAATATACTCGACTCGATTCATAAATCGCATTTGTGTTGCAAAACGTTTGTTGCTTGTGGCAGATTCAATTTGAAATTCACATTTCTGACAAATTGCGCATCTGTTGCCCCAAGGTCCAAATATATTTTTTCCTATCGATGCCACACGTCAGTAAATACTACTGATATTGTTGCCGTTCCACTGCCTTTGCCTCTCTATTTCGCTAGTACTTTAATAAAATTTATGAGCACTTTAAATGTTGTGCAAAACTTAAGTTGGAAAGTTACTGCTCGATAGGGCCAAGTTTTGAAAATAATCGTAAAGTAGCTGCAATGTGCATATTAAAATTGAGCTTAAAAACGTATAATTTTGCTTCTGAGTATGCTCAGCTCTTAATAATAAATGCATATGCACATCTATAATATTATTAATTCGTTTATATATTATACTTTTATAATTAAATTGTAACAGGAACTGTGCTCTTAGTTTAACAAACTTGTTTTATTTTTAAATCCAATGTTTAAAGCTTATAATTTGAACAACAAACATATAAATATATATACCCCAAGAATATTAAAGTCTGCTGCGTCACTATTTCCGCTTTCATTTTCGAAACTGTCGTTTTCCGCTTAAATGGTTGATTGGCTTCCTAAAGAAAGGTAAAAATGAAAAGACAACCCGAAAAAAAGTATAGAAAAAAAGCTTAGCAGTCGATTCTCAGAAGTTGGCTGTTTGGCTTTTGTCTCAACTTAATATTATTTAGTAGAACACGAATACCAACAAATACAAATGGGGTTGCCATTGTCCTGTCCCAAAATCCATTTTAAAAGTGGTCTCACGTTGTGCAAGAGAAACAAGAGAAAAACGTGAGGTGCCTTTAGCCACATTCCTTGCACAGTGTCTTAAAATGCGTGTTTCGTTAAATTTCTAACTATTATTATAAATAATTTGAGGCAATTTGTATTTGCGAGTAGTCCTAAGCATAGCTTGAACTATGTTTAGTTATTTTTATTTTGTTTGTCATTGTTTATAATTTATTGCCATTGCTTGCAAGTAGTGGAAATTTTGGTTTGTCAAGTTGGCATTTGCGGTCCCCAAAAGTCTTCGACTGCACCTTGATTAATGCGATGGCTTGACATACATCTGTTGCCCTGTACCCTGCTCTGCTGCTATTAGCAGACTCTGTGCCACAGAAATTTGTGTTGAGGCAACTCCACGACTTTCAGCATTTCAGCAGGAATTCGCAATATTCATTGGGACCAAACTGTTGATTACTTTAGTGTGCAGCTCAGCTGTTGATTTATTTTGTGGCCCAGTCGAGTTGGTGACCAAATTTAACCCATAAAGGATTGTGGTAAGGATTGCTTTTTTTTAACAAACATACTAATATTATTTCTTAATATTCAAAATCGTTTCTATTGCCCAAATTGACTTTGCTTTCAAACATTATTTAGTAGTAGTACTTAATTTAAAAATAATTTATATTATTTAATTTAAAATGGAATAAATGTTATCTCTTTCCATTAAATGCACAACAGAACTAACACTATTTTAAATATTTTACTGCAATAAATAAAGCTTTGGAGTAAACAAATCACGGAGCTGTGTTTGCTGTAAATGCACGTAGAACGTGCTGCTGGACTCTTTTGCTATACTTAAGGGTACTCGGTGGCACGTAATGCTGGTAATACTTGCCACCATCTGAAATACGTTATTTACAATGTTGCAGCAGGTGGCGTGCAACATTGAATCCTTATTTAATCGCTGCCCAACGTGGCAACATGGAGTTGCAGTCTTAGCCTTTTCATTTTCGCTTTATATTCCTGCATTTTATACTTGCTGTCTTAAATGGCGGATGTGGAATATTACCATGTTGCATAATATATTGTATATTTTGGGATGAAAGTCGAATATATATAGTGATGGAATTTACGAGCTACACAAAAAAATGAATTTAACTAATTTTAAGTTTAAAGCTAATTATCTTTTCAAATGTATATTCTGAATATTTCGTGTGTTGTTATGAATGTTTGGCAAACAGGGCACTTGCATGTGGCACGCAGAGCCGTTTTAATGCAACTGCTGCAAAACACATGACCACAGATGGTCGATGCAGGTTTGCGCTGTTGCACACATTTCAAGCACACTGGACACTTGTAGGGCTCAGGAACTGCACGTTGATTCTTTGCTTGCTCAACGGGATTGCGCTCAGATGTAGCGAATTTAAATGGATATAATGTCAATGGAGTTGCTTCTTCATTACGTATTTTCAATCTATCAAGTAATGCCAGAGCACGGGCAGATAATTCCGGGAGAGGTTCAATATGAGGACACCATATATGGGAATTGGCAGAAGCATTCCTTTGGTTGATGCTTGTCGGAAGATCTTGTGCTGGCGATGACAATGCAGCGTCAATTAGTTGGAGGACACTATCAGAACATGCTGGAGCATCCAAGGGAATATCTGCAAATAGTTTAACACACAATAAAAATTACCTCTAAAAATATTAAAATTCATTTTTGTACACAATAATTAAAATAGTCTGTTACTCGTAGCTCTATCGAAAATTTTACTAATTCGACTTACCATTTTCAGTGCCCACTCTAAGATTTGCAAATCTCAGATCCAGATTATCAAATATCAGATTTACTAGAAGTGCCGAACCAGATAACAGTTATGATTCTATATATAATAAATCGTAATTTATTTGCTTACTGAGTGACAATTCATATTTTATCTTCCTGATTTTGTTTTCAGCTCTACGCCAATCAAGTCGATTCGATTCTGCACTTATGCAAGGGGCTTCCAAATTGTTAAGTGTAGAGCTCAATCCCAAAAAATTGTTCTCACAATCTCTTAAGCAATTTATATCTAAATCGTTCTGCAATAAATACGTAAAACTTATGATAATGCAAAAATATAAGTTAATGACAGTTCTGACTTGTGGCAATTGAGTTCCCATTGAGTCACACGTTGAATGTGCCATTATATTAGACTTTAGTATAACCTCTGCAAAATTTTTAAAAATTTTTTTACCAGAACTTAATACAACTGAAAATTATTTATAAGATGTTCGAAACTTGAAGAAAATTTAGTTATACTTGAGTTCACACACAAAGCTGGCATGATTGTAACTTTCCTGTTTAAATTTATTCTCCGATTCAGTTTGATCCAATCCAACCTATGCAGTCAGTTCAAATTGATGCTGATGATAACGCCATTTCAAGCTTGTGGATTGAATACCTTGACAAGTGTCTGAAAGTACTTGGCAAGGCACATGGAACACGCTGAAAAGCCGCTGTGGCTTTACATTCACAACACAAAAAGTCATATAAAATCTATGCCAAAAGCTTTACAGTCAACATCATCCTGTACGCTGACAAAGTCTTTAACTGTTTCGTTTTAGACGGTTTGACTTTTATGACCTACAACAGAGCAATGCTGTCTACAGATGAGCGCATATGTCATCCTTTCATTCACACACCCACACACACACACACCCATTCACCTATCTAAGTGGGTTGGTATGTGCGTGTTTGCGTTTGAACTCAGCCAGCTCTTTCAAAGGAAATTCTGTTTGATTGCAGAGAATAAACAAGTGAAAGCTGCTACAGTGCACATCATCTATTTGCGAGGGTTGCTCATTAAGTAATGAGTTTTTTATTTTTCTAGTGAATACATTAGTTAAATTAATTTATTAAGCTGACGAAGTTATCTTAATGTGCGCCCATTAGTACATATAACACAAATAACTGCACTATATAAATATGTAATAAATCAATTATTACAGCCTAGAAAAGTGTGTTGAGTTCTCTTCGATTTGCTGTGGTTATAAATCGACCCTCGTCAATAAGCGATTTGTCCTCCATTTATTTTGTGGCATATGTTGAATTTTACGCACATCCTGGAGTGCGATTTTATCCCTACTGTGCGCTTCAAGCTTGCGGTTAAGGGCTTTTCCTTTGATACAATAACAATTTAAGATTGTCTTTTTCATTGATAATAACGCAGTTAGAATGTTGCTTAACATTGATTTATGGAGTCGATTTGAGTTTCCCAAATGCGAATTCGGGCTCTTAAGGATATATGCATATAAAAAAAATATGAAGGATGTTTAAAATTTTTATTATCATGGGTGTAATGCGTTAGAAGAACCATTTTTAATCGCATAAAGAATATAAATTTATTTTTGACTAAAAGCTGCAGTTAAAAAAATACATTTCAGTTTATTGTTACCTAAAAATAAGAAGTTAAATCATAAAAAATAGTCTACGCTTTAAATGAAATTTGATAAATATTGAATTCAACCCCTTATGTTGCTGCTTGGTGAGGCATTCAACTTGAAATGTTTTTGCTTCTAATTTCTTTGCATAGCGAGTCATTTGGCCAATTCAGATCCAATAATGATTTGGGCTGGCTGTCAACAGCAGATGATAGCAGCCAGACATACTTGACTCATCGAGTGTATTCGACCAATCACTGAAAATATCGCCCCTCATTGAGACGCACTTGCATTGATTTATGTATTGGTTGGGATAAATTTCAAAATATGTATATCTGTATGTCGAAAAAATCGATGCTCTACTCCGGTGTAGTTCAAAATTTTAAGCAACATAAACAATAAACACCTGGCACAGGCCTACTAAAAATAAACAAACAAACTCACACGTTTTGCTTTTTGCCAAATACTGAACACTGTCCAACAATGTCTGTGCCATAAATAAATCAAAGAACTTTAATGCCGCCAAAAAGCTGGCCACATGGTTACTTTCCATATCGATTTACACACACCCACACAAAAAACTGAAATAATCTAAAGCTCGAAAAATATATTCATTTTGGAAATTGACCTTTTGCTTCTGCCTCAACGATAATTGTAATTAATTTTCGTATGTATGTATTTTTTTCCTATATTTTACATGTGTACAATGGATAAATTATAATTGGGAAGATTTGTAAATCTTCTGTGCGGATTTGCTCACATCCGTTTTGCGATTTCTATTCATTAAAGATTATTCTCTACGCAATTTGCAATTTGCATAATTAAGTATGAAATCACGGAAAATTATGCGTTTGCTGTGGAAGGGGTTTTTGCGAACTTAATTACCTGCTTGGCATTTAATAAAACAATTATAATTGACATAGTATCGAAGAGAGTAAATTCGTAATCTACTTTAATCCGATTTGATACTTAGTGTAGATGCGTAAAAGCTTATTAAGTTTAAATAGGCCATTGGCTTTTCTGATTTAACCAATTCGTATCTCCAGCTTTGGGTTAAGTTCAGATAATATTATATAATATGATGATTGGATTGGCAAATGCGATGCCATTAAATTTAATGCTGCTGCTGAATGCCAGACACGAATTATTAGGCGCATTTAATTTTTGCATTTGAACCATTTAACACGCAAGATTAATGAGCCAAACACTTGACTTTTTGTATTTACAGCTGAGGATATACACCTGAACGATTTATATACACGATACCGGCAGAGGCTGCGGAAGTCGCTCTTCAGATCGGGGCTGCTCACATCGCTGGTGGCATGTGTCGTATCCATAGTAATTGGCATCGTTTACGAGCAGGTAAGTGCAGCAGCTCTAACTTTTAGTAGTGTAAAGTTAATGGGTATTGGGGATTACAGCACCTGTTGCAGACACTGCTGCTGGCATTGGCGGCCCTAATCTCCGGCTCGATACTGACGGGTCTGCAGTTTCCGGCTGTGCTCAGCTCACCAGTAGCAGCCTTGGCATTTGCCATCGTCACCACCTTCTCGCTGGGCACCATTGCGGCCATTACAGGCAGCGAGCTGGCTCCATTGCCCATGTATGCATTGTTTCTGGTAAGTGGCTCAATCGCTGGCCAAGCTGGCTGGTATAGTTGGATTTTGAACATTAATATGAGAATGTATTGGCATTGCAGGGCATCCACACAATGCTACCCATTTCCTGGCCGGTCTCTGTGGTGCTGGCGCTATTTATGACTGCCATACACATTGTTTACAGAATCGGCTCTAGTCCGGATTATGCACCCAATCTGCCAATGGTAAGTTTTTTTTGTTGTTATTATTTTGAAAGGATTACAAAAGCAACAGATTCTATGTGAAGGTCGTCATCAACATGTGCATTGCATGTTGAAATATTTTAAATTTTTATTTTGTGTGCAGCTTTTGAATTAAGTTAATTACTGACTATATAAAGTTTACCTCGTTATTTCTTTTAATTTGCGAGAATATAGTTAAGAGCTATGCAATTAACACATTGTGATAACTGCTTATTTTAATTAATTCTCAAATTCCTAAAGTTTAATTGGGACAACTTTATATAAACCGTTTAAAGCTAACCGAATAAAAGCTCATATTTAACCTGCTTTAGTTAAAGTGGCTCCCACAAATTACTTGTTTAGTTTTGCGAACATTTTCCGACTGAGCGCAATTTGTGTGTTCTGATTGGGGCTGGCAGGACTCACAGAGCGCTAATTAGCTGGGACACAATGCTGGGAATTCCGATTACGGTTCTGTGGTTAAACATTGTTGGTTGCTGCATGCCTGCCAGCCTGCCAATTGGCTCCATCATTCAATTCGCTTGACATGACCCCGTTTAACTGTCAGTTCCTTGTCTCACCCTCTCTCGCTCTCTTTTTGTCGCTCTGTCTTTCTCTTTCACTCGCTATTAGCTCTTTGGTGAGATTGTGATGCTGGCCAGCGCATCCGTTTCCGGTCTGTACTATCGCATTATGTCGGATGCGGCACACAACCGCACCGTGGATGGCACACGCACTGGCATTGAGCAGCGCGTCAAGCTTGAGTGCGAACGAGAGCAGCAGGAGCAACTGCTTCTAAGCGTAATACCGGCTTACATAGCTGCCGAGGTGAGAGTACTACCTCTCAACTGTGTGCTCTTTAAATTGCTATTTTTCCCTCTTTGCTGTTAATGGCAGGTCAAGCGCAGCATTATGCTGAAAATGGCGGACGCTTGCCAGCGAGCTGGTGGCCAGGCTTCCACATCGGCCACACGTTTTCATGAGTTGCACGTGCAGCGACACATAAATGTGACAATACTTTTTGCAGATATTGTTAACTTTACGCCCCTCTCCTCCTCACTAACTGCCAGCGATTTGGTGAAGACACTTAACGATCTCTTTGGTCGCTTCGATCAAATAGCCCAGGTGAGTGCTACTACTTATTATTTAAAGTAAATTCTTTAATAATGCCCCCCTTACAGGAGAATCAATGTTTGCGCATTAAAATTCTGGGTGATTGCTATTATTGCGTGTCCGGACTGCCAATCTCGAGGCCGCAGCACGCCAGCAATTGCGTTAACATGGGCCTGCAAATGATCGATGCCATCAGGTAAGTTCCTCACCCCCTCTTTAAATTGTCAACATTGGCGCGCGTTGCCTATACGACATGTTTGCTTTTGGCCATACCTTTTGACTCGATGTTTGGTGTTTGGTTATTCTGTGCATGACAGAGTGTGTATGTGTGTGTGTGTGTGTGCGTGTGTGTGAGTGTGCATGTGTTTGCTGTTGCCGCAAGGACTTGTGCAAACATTTACTTTACTTTTAGCACTTTGATAGTTTCTGTGCGCTATTGGGTACTAACATACACATAAGCACACACACATAAGCACACACTCACCTGTGATACAAATGTAAGCACTCGTAAACTCATGCAACAATAAATTAAACAAACTGTGTACTTCATATAAGGTATTGTAGAATTTTAAGTTGTGTGTACATGAATTTACAGCTTTACACTGGGCCTAGATGTATGTCAAAGTACTGTTAGATTTTTATTTTGCTGTCAGCTTATTGTTTTGCTATGTCAGCTTTAATTGCCACAGATAGACATGTTTCCCATTGAATGAAGCCTATTAAATACGTATTATGCTATAAAAAATGGCCCAAAAAAGATGGAAAAAATAAAATACAACATAAAATACAATATAAAACATCACGACAAAAGCCATTTTATTACAGACTAGAATTTATGCCCAAGTATCCACGTACATAATGTCCGAGAGGTTTCTGGACTCTTAGCCGTATACTCTAACAATGGCTCTTATCATTGTATAAGTCAAGTTTTTATAGCCTAATGAATGTATAAGGCAAATGTATTTTTTTCACACACCTTTTTTAATATAGCAACTGGTGACAGACTGTTGAGAATATTTAGGTTTCGGCATGTTTCAGTTTTCGATGCCAATATTTTTATTGTGGGCTCTACAATGGGCACATTTCTATAGTATTTTGTTATTTTGTTCTGGCTGGGCCGTTTTCTTTCATTTCATTTCATTTCGTTTTAAGCATTTCTTTTGTTCTTGGCCGGAAGGCATTTGGCTTTTCAGCTTCTGAATGGCGGTTGCTCCTCAAGTTGCCTTTCTCGCTTTGTTTGCGCCATGCAGATGCAGCCCATTAAGCAGCCCTTGTGAAAACGTAACCTTTGCTCCCCATCAAATTTTGAAATTTTGTTTGTCTGTTAAGGTGAAAGTTTAATTGTGCAGCGCAAAAGAGACTCTTAGCTCTCTTATTCACTTTGTGTTTAGTTTGTGCTTATTCGCTGATTGTTAAATAAAAACTACCCACAAAAGTAGGCAAGGGATTTTATATATTTTACCTGTGCATAACTCATGCTTCATTTTACTGACCAGAAACTTAATAGTAAGCTGCAAAGATGGCCCTTAGACTCTTATTTATTATTGAGAGTACTCCAGAAAGGATCTAACGAAAAGGCGCTTTGCAAAATAAGGCATATTTGAGTAATAATACTCCTGCATAATTAAATTTAATTTGTTGGGCTTTCACGAAAAAAAAACCTTTCCTAAGCCATCTAAGCGAAGTCCTCATAATTGGTACAAGCAGTTGTTTGTTTGTAAGTATTACAATCGTAAAGTGAACCAAATGATCCAAACACACACAAGAACAAATAAACCAAAGGACTCCCAAGTGATTTGTTTACTAAGGCGATTTGCTCCCTTTCTCGCCTCATTTGCTGCAGAGTACAGAATAATATTTACTTCACTACCAAAAACACTCTTTAAGGTTAATAACTAAGGGACTTCTTGGCCAACTCGTTACTGTGTGTATTCTTACATATATATACATATATATTTTTATATTTATAAGCTAATATGAGTGGCCTGCGTTTCGGTTATCCTGGCCAGACCTTGCCAGTCATACATCAGGGTTGAACTTGGCCTGTTGTTGTTTTATGGCTCATAAAATGTTGCTCGTTACAGAACTAGTTGGTACATAAGTATGTAAATATACATATACAGTGTACATATGCTTTTGTACTCAGCTTAACATTGCGGTTTTCATTGTTTGACTCCTCTCCCTCTCCTTTCCGGCAGACATGTGCGTGAGGCGACCGGCATAAATGTTGACATGCGAATTGGCATACACACGGGCAATGTGCTCTGCGGTGTCCTTGGCCTACGGAAGTGGCAATTTGATGTTTGGAGCGATGATGTTACCCTGGCCAACCACATGGAAAGCGGCGGCGTTGCGGGGTAAGTCTTTGTTTTTATTTTCTCATTTGATGTGTCGTGCAAAGCTAACTAGCAATACAAAACCTACACAACACGAATGTTTTCCGGTAGGAGGACTTCTGCTCCCACACTTCATAAAAGCAATTTAAATGAGTATTCACAGGCAGTGCAATTAAACACGCCTCCTGCTTTAGGCCTTACCTAAAAACAACTGCAACATATAGATGTAATTAGAATTGTGTCTGGTCTAAAATTAGAAGAACACTCAGAAAACTGACACTTGTCAGTAATTATATCATTGGATTATATTAAATGAGGTCTGTCAAAAGTTGGGTTGGACTTTGAGCCATCACGTCAATTTTAATTATTATATTTTTGTAAAGATAGGAATGATAAAAGTATTTGAATAATTTTTTATACTCTCTGATTTTATTGATTGGGAAAGTGAGTAGAGAGTTTATCTAGTACTTTAAAGTTTAGATACTGTCTTTTAATTGGAACTGGATTATATCCATTTACTATTAGTGTAATATAGATGGGTAGCCAGTAGAGTTTATTTTGGACATGAAGGGATGTCCATATGGGCGAATGGTTATAAAACAAAAAGACAAATCAAATAAATCTTATAAAAGTATATAAAAAAAAGTCTAGCACAATCTACGATTTATTAAATGTTTCCTTTATTTAAGCCTGAATTGGTTCCTTGTTACCACATAATTGCATTTAAACATGTGAATTGTGCACTGCCAGTTGTAATTTTTTTCTTTACTTATTTTGTTTTGTAAATTGCGAACAACAAGTGTTTGTTTGAAATTGACATGTATCTTAACTTTGTTCACACACTTAGATTGCAATTATTCGAAATTGAATTCGATCGAAATCAATGAGCCGAATAAAATTCAGGGGCTTCCTTTGCCTGTTACGCATGAATTCATTGTCAATGCGTTAGCAAAGACATAAATAAAATAAAATTACAAACGAAAGCCAAAAGGGCAAATAGAGAGAGAGAGAGAGAGAGATGGATAAAGAGATAAAGAAAGACAGGGACAAGCAATGTGCAAAGTTTCTTAATTTGCATGAAGATGAAACACTAGGAGGAATAATATATGTGCATATACATATATGGTATCTAAAGCCCAGAGTTATTCTTTACAGCCGCGTGCACATCACAAAGCAGACTTTGGACTTTCTGGGCGACAAGTTTGAAGTGGAGCAGGGCGAGGGAGGTGGTCGCGATGCTTACCTGGCCGACCATAAAATCGAAACATATCTCATTGTGCCGCCCAAGGTAAGTGCTGTATTTCCGGTATTCAAGTTACGCGTTGCTTAAGTAAACTGTCACGACAGCCCGCATATATGCAAAGCGTGCCCCGGGTTGTGGAGTGCATAGAGCACACGGAGCCTGAGGAAGTGCATGCAGCGTCAGCTAAGGAGGATAATGATGTCACCGAAAAGCTGTTGCCTGTGGAGTTACGTTCTCCAATTACTGTTGTCGGGGATGCGGGTGAGCGGCTTTCACCCATCTCCGTGCACAGCCAGGATATGACAGTGGCTGTGCCTCTTACCTCCGCCGCTTCGATGTCTATCAAGGAGATGTCAGAGGAGGAGGATGATATTGCTGTCACCGAACCGCTGGTGGGCAAGCAGCCAGAGCCAGATATTAACGTAGATGTTCCATTACCGAATGGAGACCATCGAGGCAGCGGCGATTCTGCCGCATCGGAGTTGGCACCCAAATCTGCTGCATTATCCCTTCCCATCGACGATCTGCTAAGCATGAGTGGCAGCGAGAGTGGCATCTCAAACAGCCTCACCCAAGCAACTGCTGCAGCAGCTAGTTCGGCCAATGCCACGTCCACAACAACAACAGCAGCCATAGGCACCGCTGCCGCAAATAGTTTGTCAGTGGCAGAGGCACCTGAGCGCTCCCGACGCAAGCTATCCGTTCAGGGTAAGTAGCGCTGAACAAATGTAGTAACGGTACTATATAAGATTATATAAGATTACATTTGCACATTTATCCCTCAAGACTTGGTGAAGCTATTAAAATTCTAAATTATTAATTTATGTTTCAAATAATAATAAATATTTAACAGTTATAAAACTGAGAAATCTATCTAAGTAAAAGTTTTAGAGTCTTTTCAAATGTTAGAGACCAAAAGAAAATATATAATTAATATTACAATACAAAATACAAATTATAAATTTAAATAATTAAAGCTTTTACACCTTAGAACAAAATTTTCATAAATAATTTAAAATATTTGTTATAAAATTTCTGCTCGTAATTTAGTAATTAAACTGGCTCAACATTATTTGAATTGATTTTAAAAAGTAAAAAAAATCATCTTACTGAAAATTGCTATTCTTTTTAAATTAAAGTCAAGTCAGAGTAAATAATAATATATCGTTATAATTTCTATTATAAGCCAGAAAATGTTTAAAAAAATATGACAAGACATAGATGATTGATGATATTAATCAGACGGGGCAAATATGAAAGCTTAGCAAGGAGATGCGCAAATCGACAAATTTGAGTATAATCCTTAACGATAAATTAATCGATTTGGGGTTGTCCTACTTATCAACTCATGCTTAAAATAATTGCAAATAAAATGGCAGTTTTAAGATTGTTTTCATTTAGTCATTAATTTGTTTGTTTCATTTTGACCTTCCATCCAGGCCTGATGTCCTTTGCAGACAGACGACGCTCCTCCGGCGCCTTCATCGATGGACGCAAGTTGTCCATCCACAGCGGCGAAAGTTTTCGCAGTCATGCGGGTGAGTGGCATCAGGGAAGAGGGAGTGACGATGAGGGGGTGTGGCTGTGGTTTTCAAAAGAATGCTCATAAAACGCAACAGTTGAAAATCACTTTCGCAAATGAGCATCAGCTTATGCATAATTTTATCGCTGGTCTCGCAACTTTTGCATCATAAATTTGATGTGCTTGCATTTGTTGGGGACTGACCGTTGTGAAAAAGTTTTCCATGGCCATGGCCACCGTTGACCAGGTGGTCCAGTCTGGTTGTCAACACTTCACTGTAAGCCCCCTTTGAAAGACAGCTGAGCTTCGTGAGCCTTACCACTGCAGCTCCGGATCTCTTCTGCTTTATGAGCTTTAATATTGGACGCAACGTGGCAGCTGGAAAATTGCCAGCTTGATGGAATTTTTTGTTTTAGATTTGACACGTGCAAAATCGCCTGGGGACATGCTTAAAGTTGATTAAAGATTGTGCTGAAAGTTAACTAACGAATTAACACTTAGGTTACAAGTCAAGGACCAAAGTTAATAATAGTAAACCATTTTAAGGTTTGGTAATCGTATTAATATCAGACTAAAATAGAAATTAAAACTAAAATGAAAACAGCTTTTGCTTTTTCCGCAGGATTGTTTCTAAAATTATAATCAAATATTTATATATTTATGGGAATTTAAACGCATAGTTTTGGTTTTTGTTTTACTGGTGGTTCATCTTTAATGGATTGAATAACCAACAAATAAATGACATCATATAAAGTTGATTTGATTTCTAATTCCAGGTCATGTCACACGCAATCGTCCCTCGTCAAAGATGACCAAATATGTGGAATGCTGGGGTGCCGATAAGCCCTTTGCCAATATAGCTGAGTCCAAGCTTGTGAAAAACATTGGACTGGCGGTAAGTGATTTGTTGATTGGATGCCTATAGCCATTTTTGGCTTTAACAGGTCTCTGGCGCCGGAAACTGTCGGACACTGGACTCAAATGAAATTTAAATTGCAAGGAAATGTGGCACAACTGGCCACAAATTGAATTTGTGTAGATTTGACGGAAATTATTGGTTGTTTAAATTAAGCTAAAAAAAAAAAAACAGATATGATGTTTAAACAATTGTTAGGCGGCTGTTTGCTGTTCCGATGCACGAAGACAAACTCAGACTGGATAAAGTTTGTAATCATTCACTTCCGACATCTTTGCAGAGCATTGCCATGATTGAATCAAATTTGCTGCCACCGGAGCGTAAATGTTTCAATTTTAACTTCTTGGGGCCACCCACAGAGCTGAAGCCGATAACCATGTGGTACCGCAACACCCCAAGGGAGGCGATGTACAGGGAACAGCCGGACACCCACTTCCGCTACGACCTGATTTGCGCCTTCGTCCTCTTCCTCTCTCTGGCCGTGGTGCAGCTGATTGTAATCGAATTGTAGGTGAGCTCCAATCCCACTAACGATTTGCTCACTCCAGTTGTGCTTTTTGAATTTGACAGGAACCTGGCTTTGCTTGGCTCGCTGCTGGCCAGCTTTGTGTCCCTAGCCTTGTTTCTCTACTTGAGCAATATGTCCGTACCGGACATGCATGCCTCGAACACTGAGCGTAATGGTCCCGGCCAGGTGGTGGCAAGTAGTCGGTATCTACGCCTGGCTATGTTCATTATCGTCAACATACTCATCTCATCCTGTGCCGTTTTCAGTGTGGTAAGTGAAGCCATGTCTTTGATTATCAATTCAACTGTTCAACATCCAATCACTTTCAGATTAACTACTCGCTGCCCGAAGAGATTCAATTTGTGCCCGGCAACAGCACAAATACCACGGAAATCTTCAGTAACAGCACTTTCCTGGACGAACCACTAGATATCGCATATGCCATACCCAAAGCACCAATTTTCCTATTTTGCTGTGCCGTCAGCTTGGCGGCCATATCGGCATTCCTGCGATCTGGATTCATACTCAAGCTAATTGCCATGGTGGTTGCTCTAATCGGACAGATGATTGTGCTCGGCTATAGCGATCTCTATGTGCAGTACAATCTACTCAACTACGATAATGGGTGAGTATTA
The DNA here is from genome assembly GCA_035042345.1 of Drosophila fungiperda. Lineage (NCBI taxonomy): Eukaryota > Metazoa > Arthropoda > Insecta > Diptera > Drosophilidae > Drosophila > Drosophila fungiperda. The sequence goes on from JAWNLM010000021.1 coordinate 2,933,482, forward strand.
TTTGTAAATAGGTTAATAAATAGAGCTAAACAAGCAGGACGAACATAACTCATTCTTACAGACCAGAGTTCATCTGATTACATATTAATTTTATTACAGATTTCAAAAACTTTGGAGATTGTTCCTATAAGATATATGTACATGATATGTGTTGTTGTTATTATGTTTGCCAAAATACTTGTGTTTCTTAGTATACAAAAAGTTTTTCAAAATCGAACCAATAGTTTAAGTGACAGGTTTGCAATATAGTGGTCCGATTCAGGAGATATATTCATCGCAAGATACAATTATTAAACAATTTTTAAGGATAAAAAGTGGAAGTGCATTCCATAAAAAAAACTCAGCGATAGTAAAAATATTTTCTGTTGTGCATTTTACAGATTACGCCTAGAAGTGAAAGGCTTTTTGTTGCTGTTGCTCGTGATTGCCGTGTTGCATACACTGGACCGTCAAGGTGAATATGTGGCACGCACTGATTTCCTGTGGAAGGCTAAGCTAAAGGTCGAGCAGGAGGAGGTCGAAACAATGCGTGGCATTAATAAGGTATGCAATTTACGAGTAATGAACACAGCTGTAAAAAGTTGCTCATGCATTTGCTATTTTAAAGATTTTGCTGGAGAATATTCTGCCGGCTCACGTGGCTACACATTTTCTACACCTGGAACGCTCCACGGAGCTGTACCACGAGAGCTACTCCTGTGTGGCGGTGATGTTTGCCTCCATACCCAACTACAAGGAGTTCTACGATGAGACGGACGTTAACAAACAAGGCCTGGAGTGCCTGCGTCTCTTGAACGAGATCATTTGTGATTTCGATAAAGTAAGCTGACTTTGAGTTTGACTTATTAAATAAACTTAGCTAATTCTTGTGTGTCTAATATATTATTATAGTTACTTCTGAAACCGAAATTCAGTGGCATCGAAAAGATTAAAACCATAGCCAGCACCTATATGTGTGCATCTGGTCTAAGGCCCGGCAAGGAGGATGGCGCAACGGTAAGTTATAACGATAGCTCAGCCTGACAATCTGTATATCTATCAAATAATCAAAATCTATTTAACGCTTAACTAATCCTGTAAATAAACATAATGTGAATTCCTGGCATGCTGATTATAGTCGCGTAGCTTTGCGGTAAGTCTATTAAAAACAAAAAAGGAAATTTATATCTATTATTATCTTTAGAGTTCCAATTAGTTTTTAGATTACATAAGTTTAATAAAACCAAAATCAACAATGCCTTGGTATTTGCTGATCAGGTTTTCTCAATATGTTAACTAACAAATAACATTTTATGTTAAAATATTACCTAAACAAACATTACTTTTATGTTTGGCTCGAAGTAACAGCTTTAATCAGTTTAAATGAGCTATCATCAATGTAATATAACAATATAAAGAAGAAAAAACATTTGTGCTAAAATGGAATAGCTGTCCAATTTTCATTGATAGCATTTTATTCGCTGCTTAAATGCCCCTTAATCTCTGCTTAGAAGTTTAATTAAACTCCAACAATGACCTTTCACATAAAGGCAAAAAAAAGGGATCGAAATGAAGGTGGCCATTGGGCGAGGATTAGCCAAAGTTTAGGCGGCATACGCTCAATTGGCTTTTACTTTTGTTGACCAGACCAATAAAGGCGAATACAAGCATAATAAAATACCTTAAAGCCAACTAACGCAATTTTGTTCATTCTCGTATCTTTTCGTCTATTTTTTGTGATTCTTTTTGTGTAGGATGAAAAACGCACCGAGGAGCACAATGTGGTCATTTTGGTTGAGTTTGCAATTGCTTTGATGTCCATTTTGGACTCGATTAATCGCGAGTCGTTTCAACGCTTCCGCTTGCGGATTGGACTGAATCATGGACCGGTAATTGCTGGAGTCATTGGTGCCCAGAAGCCGCAATATGATATCTGGAGTAATACTGTTAATGTGGCATCCCGCATGGACTCCTGTGGCGTTATGGGTCGACTACAGGTAAACCATCTACCAACGATAATAAGGCCTAGATGACTCGTGCTAATTAAAAAACTTTCATTCGCAGACAACAGAAAATACAGCTAAGATATTAATGGGCGCCGGATACGAGTGCGAGTGCCGGGGTCTAACCTATGTCAAAGGAAAAGGCAATCTAGTCACCTACTTTGTAAAGACACCATTCGATGGGAAATTGTAATTGGATGCGACCAGTAAAAAACGCAATTTGTTGTTAATTATAATGCTATTTATGTATAGACTATTTTATTTTAAGCCATGTTGTTATTTATTTTTGGATTATTTCATTTTAGACATTTAAAGAATTGTAAGCATTTAATTTGCGTTGCACTTTAGGAAATACGTTAAATATTTGTTTTAGTTAGTCTTTAATTGTTATGTAGCACAATTTGTTGATAATTTTATACGTAGCTCACATAAACAGCGAATAATTATTATATAAAATATTCTGCGTATTCGTAAACATACAAAATTGTTGAAAATTAATTAAAAACAAATAGGATGCAAATTAGCCCTTCGCAATGCAGTAATCAATAATATATATAAAATATAAAAGTTGCTTTCTGTACAACCATATTTGTGTGCTCAGACAGATAATGTGCATATTTGCTATATATAACAAACTCAAGAACTCGAAACTTCTAGATGACAATGTCGTTATCTATTGGAGCAGTGTTTTATTAAACATAACGATAACCAAACTATGTGCCATAAAATTTCTATTACAACGGTTAATCTAATTTCAACGACATATATCTATATTCTATACCCAAGAAATTTTATATATTTTTGTACAATTATTTTTATACTGTGAATCACTTTAAAACTATATGTAACACCTTGCTAGAAAGCCACTAGAAACTAACTTCTTAGAAGTTATTTTAATAAATAAAACCAACAGTGGAATTTAGCATGGTATTTCGCAAAGGACTCCTAACTTAACATATCCCATCTAATACGCTATACCTCCGATAAAACAACAACAAAATTTATCTTTCTATTCTCTATGCATATCTTTGTATTTGCCAATACACTATACAATTTAACCACAATGTAATCGAAATATTTACGAATGTATTAAATATATTCATTTAGAGTTGAAAATATAAATACCGAGATAAACATTTTAAAGCAAATTATAGTTGCACATATATACGATATAGCTTGCTGTGCTTTTTATATATGTAATTAAATTATTAAATTAGGTACATTAACCAATTTGTTTGGCTATTTAGAAAAGATATGATTATAGTTACTCAATAATTGTATGAAATACTATTTATTAAATAATATACAATGAAAGAGTTTTTAAAGTGTTTTTTTATTATGAAATATCGTAAATTTGTATATTTTTGAATAAGCTATGAACTATGTGGAACTTTTCGTCATAGCTTTCCTAGTTTTTAACATCTATACGATTAATTAGAAAGAAGAATATTTATTTTTATCTAAAACAAAACAGAAATTTATAGAAATTGTGCGCCCTTGCAGCTGGTTTTGAACTCCTATATGGGTTTGGTGTCCAAATTATATCCAACCCTAATATCATGATCGGAGTTTTCTAGACGTTCAAATATGCCTTTATCTTTGAAGTTTGATGTCGATTTTACTATTCCATCATCAGATTCTGTTGGAAAAGAAATCCGAAGACTACTTAATCAATTATAAACTTATTTTCATGTGGCATGCGTTTTTTTTTCGTTTTCTTTGTTTATTTTATGGTTTCAAAAGCACCATCTGCTGATGCAACAACAGCGCGCACATAGGATCTAAAATCATTTCACTACTACGTATATGTGGGCAGCAGTCAAGTGGTGTACGATTACGTACGCCTTCCATCAGCAAAATTTGAAATGTAAACGTGGCGATGAATTTGGCACACTCAGCACATATCACAATTGTTGAATTTCTGAATTTGTAATATTATTCAAGTGGGGCTCATAAATTCGGTTACTCAACGCAGGCGCAAACTCGTACACAGCTCAGTTGGTCTTCAGGCGTTGATAACGTACCAACATAAATTTTAGCCAAATTATTGTAAATACAATTTGTTTTAAATGTGGGTATATGTAATCATAATGCGGTTTTTATTTTTATGAAAATAGTACACATATTAATGTATAAAAATGAGATATAAAAGCAAGATTTAAAACATACTTAAGACTAACGAGAATTCATTAATAGTGTCTAACCAGAATAGTGTTGATCAAATGGCTGCCAGGTTGACGAATATACATATATATACATTTATTGATATGAACAATACACGCAAGAAAAAAAACATGTAACAAATCACAGAAAATAATTCAAACAAACCGTATCTAACAACTAATTCGTACACACTTTATATATACACTAAAAATTCGATATATGTTTTTTTGTGGACATCGTCGCCTTAAAAGTGGGGCAAACAAACTTTGCCTGCGAAGAGCTCCGACACAACAGTTATCCAAAGCGCCAGTACAAACATTATATATGAGATTCCAATTTTAAAAGTATTTGGCAACTGATAGGCCTGTCCGCCAATCTCTTCGATGTGAAATCCGAGGGGAAAAACAACGGCAGCCGTACAGAATAGAACCATTGCCGCAAAGCCTACCCAGCGTGCATATGGAATAACGTTGCGGTCCCAGGTGCTCGATGCCAGCAGTATTATGGTGGTTGTGATGCAGATGCAACCAATAAAGATACACACGAGTGCGATCAGCCATTCGGGCTGCAGGTCGGGCGTATAGCAAACTTGCGGCCTGTTGTACAACGTCATGCAAGTCCACATTAAGCCGAGGCGTATATCACCTGAAATGCACCAGAAACAAAACATTGTTACCGTTTGGTATCTGTGTGTGTGTACGTGCGTGTGTTGTTGGTATGTATTTTATGCAGCTCCTACCAGCTTCCTCAGTAATGATCCAATCGGGCAGCGCCAGACTAACAATAGCAAACACATCAGCGGCCATGAACAGCGTGGCACTTATTGTTGTTAGTTTGTCCATATTTATTTCACAAATTTTAGTTTTTATTTAGTTTATGTTACTTTCTTGTTTCCTCTCTGCGAGTTGGCAGTGTGACCAAATTTAAAGAGCACGAAAATATTGAGGTGCTGCAAACTCTCTGCCAGTAAAGAGCTGCCCACTAAAAAAGTAAGCAATTTATCGATAGCCGATTATGATAATATCCCGGTATTTTCAAACTGTCTTGAAACAATAAAAAGTTGCTTGCACCTGCTTATAAAATAATAAAAAATTACAGTTAATGACACCTGATTAATAAGTATATAACACTGATATATGCATATAAGCCAAACAGCTTTACAAGTGTTATTTTAGTGAAAACATGTGTGCCATCTTGGATTAAATTGAAAGTTACATGATATAATTAAAAATTTGTTGGCTATGTAAACATACAATCTCTTTAGGATCAATGTATAGCTAAGTAAGAACACATAAACCGCTTAACTATACAATACCTACCGATTTTAATACTTAATCGCTAATGAAACCAGGACGAATAAATTGCATTCAAAAGTTTGTCTGCAACTTGACCACTTACCGTAAGAGCGCCTCAGGTGTTGCCAAGGCATTTGCAAAACAATTACAATGGCGCTTAAATGAATTGTAGCTTGATATAATTGAACAAACGCTGGCGGTAAATGGAGAGGATAACAGGACATACGCAAACTACGCTGACGTGTCCTTAGCGGTGGACAATCCGTTGCACGTTGTTTCTCTGTAACTATTTTTGATTTTCAGTGCGCTTTAATTAACCGACCTGTTGTCTAAGGCGTGTGGTATTCACTCTAACTGTATACAGTTAACCCAAACCCATATTATGTTATTTGTTATGTATACATATTTGCTGTTGCACTCATTCAGTTTCCGAGTGTGCAACGCGACGCTTGTTCAGCAAGTAAAGCGGTATGTTTGCATCGGCGTAGGCATCGGCATCGGCCAACTCATGTTTCGTCGCGACAACACGCCGCAAATACCGACACCGAAATAAAAGTCAACCGAAATCAAAGTCAACCGAAACTCCTGTCAAAAGGGAGTTTTATTGTTTATTTGTTGTCTGCGCTTTGGATTCGCCAGTCGTGAATGTAAATAAACAAAATTATGATTAATCTCATCATTTTGCTTAACAAGAACTGAACGCAAAAAAAACCAATCATATTATTGTGCACATAAATACTCATTTGAGATTCGGCTTACTGTTAAATTATCATTTAAAAAAAAAAATATTTGCGAATCAAAGGCTCGATTTTCTAAGGATTGCCGAAATTTAATATTATTTAAAACAATATAATGAAGCTGAAATTTAAATGATCATTGGTGTTTTCATTTCGTTCAAGAAACTTAATTCGCAAAAACTTTCTTATGTAAAAATATGTTTTTTTACATGTCAAATTATTTTTAATTTTTTGATTTAAGTTATTGTCTTTACTTGTAGTGTTAATGTCATAATGTACATTCATAAGATGAGGGCTTTACTAATGCAAGTCATCAGCTCCTGAAAACGCTGACGTGGCTTATTTACTGCGACTGTTAATGGGGCTAACGACCATGTTATGTACAAAATGTAATTAGGAGCGATTTTTCTTAATTGGACCTGATTAACCATCTTTTAATTAAACAATAACTTTATATTGTTTTTAAATAGTATTAATAAAATCAAAACATTTTACTTAAACAAATTTCGTGAACGGCTCTGAAAGGCTACCATTAATAATGTGCTTGATGTCCAAATTAATGGTGGTCAGTATCATCCTACATGTACTATTTTACCAGCCAAAAGCGACTTTCAGGCGAGTAAATTTGTTAAACGTTGCATTTAATTTTTAGCACGGTTACCAATAGGGCACAACTATTATTTATACAACGACAACGCTTGTCGAATCTAATGTATACAATAATCGAATATTATAAACAATTAATAAATGCTATAAAAGGCAAGGCATGAAGAAATGTGGACACAGTTGTCAGGGCGACATGGCCGAACACGAGTCTTATTCTCATTCTGGGTCTGAATGTGAGCCTTGTGTGGCTCACGAAATAAATCACATGGAACAGGGCAAAAAAACTTCCGAGTCCGTACTTGCAGATGGGTAAGTAATTGAATATTATCTCGATCACATAATCATCATTAATAATTTGTTAGAAATCACACGGATACAACACCACATAATGAGCATAAGCGAGATGAGCAAGAGTTGAATTCTGCACTAAAATCTAAGGATCAGGACGACAGGCCACTTGTCTTGGAAGAAAGGCATTCGCTTTCTATGTAAATTTGCAAAATGCACAATTTGACAATTAAAGTTCACAAGTTGTGGAGCTAACAATTCCTATACATTTTTTTTAGAGCCGAAACAAAAAAGCGCCGTGCCAGAGTGCACTCCATTGATCAACTGTTTATACCCAAGGATTTGGCTCGCACTAAAATAAATAGGCGTAGGGATTCTTTAACTGTGAACACTCTGGATGGAATTAGCAGGAACAGCGACTACTGTATTCGAATGCTTAAGTTTCCAGTTGGAGAGGGTCGGGCGCGTCACGTTGCAGAGCAAATGAAAAGGAAAAAGTCCAGCAAATCACAGCAGTTACAATTGGAGGAAGAAAGAGAAGCAAACGCTAAGATGGTGTGCATTAAAAAGGAACTAAATGCCCAGTCGTCGCTAGAATTGAATGCTGCTGGTGAACAATTGGATGAAATACTGCCACCTAGTACGCCCATTGCGGAGTCAGAGAATCCGCATCTAAATCGACTGGAAAACGATAACGAGTGTGTCATTACGCTCGAGGAAACCGATGATGAGTCTTCGCTAGAAACTGAGACTGAAGAGAATGGTACGGAAGAGCCGATTGAGTGCGTATCCAAGAACCAATTGAAGAGAGATGCGCGTTTGCAGTTGCAGTGAGAAAAATATTTACAGACATTATTGTACAGAAACTAATAACGATTATTTGCAGCCATCTAAAGGACAATCAGCAGCAGGAGCAACTACTTTATCAACACTTTCGTTGGCATAATCCCAGCTGCAGTGATACGGAGACTAAAATGGGCTTATTGCAAGATTTGGAGAGTATCAGTTCGTCGGAAAATTTTGAAATTGAAGCGGTAGAAACGGCAAATAATGAGGAGCATCAGCATAAACCACAACAATTAACAGAAATATGTGAATCATTAGACGAGCCTGCAATTAATTTGCATGAATTCCTGCCTGAAGTGACAGTAACAACTCAAAGTGAGGAACAGTTGCAACTGCAAGAGAACATATCAAATGAATTATCAGACGATTCTGAATATAAATTAAACAATTTCCTGCCAAATGTTACAGTACCAACTGAACAACAAGAAGATGAACAGCAGCAGCAACAGCAACAGCAACATCAACTCATTGCTGATGTGTCGCCAACAACTATCAACAACTACCATACATTAGAGACGCAAGCTGAAGACCTGACAATGCGATCGCTTTTAATGCAACCCCATTATTTGCAACACATACACACAAGCGACATGTTGCAGCCACACAGCGCTAACAACGATGCTGGCAACAATGTTATCAACGAGAACTTTCAACAACCTTTTGAGGAGCCATTCGATTCAATGCAGCAATGGAGGATGCAGCAATACGAAATAATTGAGCCACCTGCAACACAGCAACAATTGTCACTGGCACTACAGCAGCAGCAAACGGTTTATCAAAAGCATCAATGGAACGAAGGTCAAGAGGAACTGAAAAAGCTCAAGGAAAAGTGTAAGACATTAAAAAGCATGGAAGTTCAGCGGCTGGAGGGCTTCAGCAAATCACTCGAGGAGCTCTACGACAGTCGACAACAAACAAAGCGTCGACATGATGATTATCAGAGAACGTTCCTGCAAAAAATGGAGCTCAGTAAAAAGAAAGAAGAAAATCTTCATATGCAAAAGAATAAGCTTAAATTGCAAGTACAGGCGGAACTGAGCAGCTTACAACAGCGTATTATGGACAAATATCGTCAATTGCAAGAGTGGACATGGCAATGGCAACGACAACAACAACATCAACAGCAGCAGCAACAGAAAATCGCTTTCAGACAACCCCAACAGTATCAGTATCAACAGCAGCATCATCAACATTTTCTTGGGCATCTGCAGCCGCCGACTTACCAACCACAATTGCAGTACTTTCAGGACAACACTGTCCAGTGCCAAATACCATCAAGTGTGGAGCACAAGCCACTGCTCCTACCACCACCCCCAATGACACCGATACCAGTTTATCATGGCATTCAACCACCAGCGGCACAAAGCTATAACGAACGCGTTATACGACCTCAGCGCCTCATTGATTATAGATCAAAAAATATTGCACAGCGTAGCTATTCGACACATCAGCCATTTCAGCAATCCGGAGCGAACGTTGCCATAAATCCAAGTAGGGGTTACTATGATCATTTGAGAGTCAGGAGCGATATTCCGCCAGTCGCGAGCGGCACGACTCAAGTGAATCGAGCGATTGAACAAACAGCGAGTCCGTCCCTTCTAAACAATTATGTCACCAATTTTTTAAATGATACGGAAACAACAAATTGATAGATCAGTCTATAAAAAAAATTCTGATTACTTAAAATATTAATAGGAATTTTTTTTTGTAATATTTTTTAAAAATTACTGTGAGACATAATAGTTCCTTATGTTTATTAAATATTTTTCAAATATTTCAGATTTTTGTCTGCTTAAGTAAATTACATTTTATTTTAATAAATCTAAACAAATTGCATACGCTGTATATAATTTTAGGCAAAATTGAAAATGTTCTCTTTATTTCAAAACATGCACTTTATTGGTTTTTTTCTATTTGATAACAAATAAAAAAAGATAATCTAGATTCTGTGATTTCTGCACCCATACGCACACCTGAATGCATAAAGCACAGACAATGACATCCATTGCCATATCAATCCCATGCCATTTGCATTAATGTTCCCATTAACATTATTATTCCCATTGAAGATCACATATGGATTCGCGTGGAATGGTTCCCTCGACAGCATTGGCAAACTGTTAGAAAGATCTCTTTGAAATGCTGGACAATTGAGAGAAACTGTTGGTCATAGAAGTGGTGTATTTTTAGATGATAATTGAGGATACACATTCTTGCTTGGTGTCGCCGCTGATGTTTTCGATTGCTGATTGCTGAATGGGCGTCGCACTGCCCGAAGTAGATGCTGTTGAAGAGGACATGCCTTGAACAATGTTTTGCGCTTTTAGGCATTTGGTTCGAATAAAGCTGAAAGTGTTGACTGAAGTGCAGTAACGGAAGTGTTTGATAATCATGTGTACAAAATAGTTGTTGTTGTTGCTGTCGTTGTTGATGCTGTCGTTGTTGATGCTGTTGTTGAAGCTGTTGTTGCTGCTGTAGTTGCTGTTGGTGCTGCTGCTTGTGATGCACTTCTGGCGATAACTGCATTGGCAATATGCCAATAGCTTGATGCTGACATAAAGGTGGCGGAACTTGATTTAGATATTAACTTCCTGAAGTTGTTGCTATGCGGATATTAATATTAATACTGCTTCGCAGTACTGATAGGGTGTTCTCATAGAAGGCCAAGCTCATTACCAGTTCAACTGTTACTTTGACTCTGTACGGTTGTGTTGGCGATATCCAATGGAAGTGATTCTCTGTCACAATCTCTACACGTTTGCTTACAGGACTCGGCATGTGCGTGATCCCTGATTTGTTGTATATTTACTGCGCCACAAACCTTGTTTAGTTGCATTTGCACATGTGATATTTGTACCTATGCCTGATTCACCTGGGCTTGTAGTTGCTGGGCAAGTTGTTCGGCAAATTATAAAGGAAGAACTCTGATTGGGTGAATTGATTAAATGTTGCTGTGACTTAAAAGTCGGCCTCTGTAATGGTCGGTGCTCTGAAGCTGAGATGAGGTTTACATCGCAGACTTTGGGTGCGATGTAAAAGTAGATCTAGGGTAGGCAATGATTTTTTTTCGTCGTGCACGAAGGGAAAATCGTTGCATACTTTTGGCAACTATCAAAACGCTGTGGGAAGCAAGCCCTGCTCAAGGTGAAAGCTTTACTGCGGATAAGCGCTGGATAGTTCCTGAAGGCAAGAGCTTACCCCCACAGACGTATATAAGCCCAGATCCGCTCTGAGAAGGTCTCTTTTTCTATTGTTTCGGGTCTCAAGGCACGTCGAAGATCAAAGTACACATCGCCGGTGTAAAAATGATCGAAAACCACGTGATTCGGCTGGTGAAAATTTTAAATAAATTATAAGCCCGAATGAGGGACTTCCATTAAAAACCCGCGACGTTTTTCTGCAACAAAATTATACCTTTGTGAAACTATCCCAGAAAAATTGGAATGAGAAAATTGACTACCACATGTAACCGCAAAGAAAAAAAAAACCCTCCGCCACGAAAACCGATCTAACCTCAAAAAAAAAAACTGTTCGCCATAAAAATACAACAATAAAAACGTGAAACCATAAATCCAAGAACGATTGGAATCATACGAAAGACAAGAATCTTTAAGATCATCAGTACGTGGCCACTGGAGCACCATCATCATCCCCCCCCTTCCTACACCTCATCTACAAGAACTTGCAGTTCCGAGATGTCGCAGTATAACCTAAGTTAAATTTTTTTTTGTTCTATGTATAAGTGGTTTGTACCCTAACAAATTGTTTTTATGTTTCAATTTATATATATTGAGCCAAGGTTAACAAAAGGGCAAGTGTGGTAAAGTGAAGTAAAAAATTAAAAAAAAAAAATAAAAATAATAAGAAATGGAAAAAATATAAGAAAATAATTTTTAAAGAACATTTGATGTGGGTACCATATCAAGGTGTATGAAGAAAGAAAAATTGTTTTTTCGTAAAAAGTTCTTAAAATAAATTACCCCTTTTTTTTCGTTATTTTTGTTAATTTTTTTCTTGTTAAATTTAAATTTGAACAATTTAGTGCTATGAGTTTTTTTCTGTTGGCCATGCATAATATCGAGAATTTAAATGAATTGTCCAATAGAAAAAAATAAAATGTGTGCAAGACTCCCTCGACGTCGAAAGGCCTTTCTTCGCTGGATGCCCACGTAAGTGATAGTTTATTGATTTTCTTTAATTATGCAAAAGGCAAAGATCCACAACAAGCTTAAAAAAAAAAAAAGATATAGTAATAAAGAAAAAAAAATGAATGAATAAAAGTTACCTTCAGTAACATTCTAATGTAAATATTTGAAGTTTTAAATTTTTTTTCTCTTCATACATGTTGATCACCTTGTAAACCTCTCACAAAAAGATAATTTAAAAATATATATGAATTTCTATAAAAGAATTAACGAATATATCGAAGTTAATGAACTTTACCCACTTGCATCTGTTAGTTAATTTAATTAGAATATAATTAAATGCTGCCTATAAGTATGCAAGAAAAAAAATATATAAAATAATAATCATTAGTTAAGTAGGGACACCAGTACTACTACGTTTACCACTTGTATGAAGCATTAACCTACGAAAAATTGTATTGCATACTTAAGTACTAGATTAAGACATTTGAAAAAAAAAATGAAGCATTAACATACGAAACATTGTAAAAAAATTCCACAAGTCTAATGATAAAAATTGTTACGAAAGTAAAATAGACAACTTTCTTGTAGTATTAATACAGTATTTTTTATATAACTAGCTTGTTAAGATGAATGTACAGCAAACTGAAATTTTTGAATAATTAGTATCATTAAGAAAAATGGATACGTAATTTGAGTTATTATTTCCTACTGGCTGAAATGTTAGCTTAGGTGAACAAAGGATTTGCTTTTGGGGACTTTCCGATTTCACTCGGTAGCGCAGGAAGTCCAATTGGTTGGGAGGGTATAGAGCGCTTAATCGGGGCAAACAACAGCTAGCATCCCGATACCCCTAACCAACACCAACGAAGCTGTCGCGCTTCTCGCATCTTTAGTAAGATTTAGTATGATCAAAAATTGCTTGTTTCGGAGTTAAACTCCAATAAAAGGGACTCTAAATAAATAAAATTATGATCAGAAGGAATATCAGGATGGTAGCAACAACCCACCCCAACCTCCCGGCATGAGCTACCACCAGTAAGGTCCCAACCCGCTACAAATCCTGGTTTCCGCTCGCACAGTGAATTGACCATAGTTTTGGTTTTAATTGTGCGAGTTATTAGTTACAGATTTCTTTGGCCTACAATATCTGGCTCCTATCTGTATCTGGTTTCAATGGCTACATAATTTTTGGCGCCCAACGTGGGGCCATTTTTTATGAGATTTCCTTATTTATGAACCACTAACGAGTGGCTTATATTTAAGGAGTTTTCTGATTAATGAACCACTTATGTGAATATACTGGCTGAAGAGCTTACGTAAAACATGGACCACAAAAGTGGGCGCACTTTTAGAAACGGAAATTGTGTTGTAGTAAGGCTCACAGTTAGTTGTCTCACATATATAAGTTGATAGAGTATCAGTGCAATTTAATAAAATTGTTGATTCACTGAGTGGATCAGTAACTATCTATACGAGCTCATACTTTCGTGAATCTTGCGCATTCGGCTCAGCAGAATGCCCTGCCGGAAGTCACTGAGGTTGCTTTAGTGGAAAGAATCCTTGATGGAGGATAGCTCATCAACGTTTTGCTCAATGTTGTTTCGTATCGCAAGTTGTTTTATTTTTGATTTGGTTTGATGATTTTAAAATACTGTTGTATACTTCTGTGAATCTTGCGCATTTGGCCCAGTCGGATGCCCTGCCGGAAAGTCACTACAGCATAGTTTTTGAAGTTATCTTTTCGGATCTGAAATGGAATATTTGCCGTGCAATTGGAACGGACAAGTTATTTTATCTTGAGTTTGGCTTGAGGATTTTAAAATATTGATGTATACTTCTGTGAATCTTGCGCATTTGGCACAGTCGAATGTCCTGCCGGAAAGTCACTACATCATATTTTTTAATTTTTGTTATCGGAATCGAAGTAAGGTACTTGTCATACCAATGGAACAGACAGCGGAGATAAATTCGGCGCGAAGTTCTTTTAGCTTTTTGAATATAGAGGACGCTGCAAGTGCGTATCTATACAAGAGCTGTTAAGCTTGGCGACGAGTCACTCACTCTGTATGCTGTCTGTTCACAGTTTAATTGTAATAGCCCAAAAAAAAAAAAAAAAAAAAAAAAAAAAAATAAAATCTCCCTTTACTTCGTTGGTTAAAATTTGTTGGTTAGTATTAGTTTTTCACTTAAGTTAATTATTTTGGCCATATAGTAGGAAATTTTGTTTTATAATAATGCCTGTAAACCGCAGCCCTAACAATCCATCGCAGACTGAAGCGAGGAACGACACATGTATAGTGTGTACTTGTGAAATGGCCAATACTCAACCATGTCTGATGACAAGTTGTAGCCATATATTTCACCAGAGATGCTTGGAAAGTTGGTTCGAAGCGAATGCCCAATGTCCTCGGTGCAATACTGCGTGCACAATTGGAACATGCAAGTTAGTAGTTGGAAACTGTTCACCTACTTTGGATCGTACAGCCGCTAGTGCAAGGCCAGCTGGTGTTGTCCATCGTCCTGTCACTAGGAAGCTAGCAAGAACCATGGACCCAGCTGTCGAATTGGAAGCTAGTGCCCCACCTACAACGGGGTTGGATGGAAGCAATACATCGAATCCCTTAAGTACAGCTGCTGCGCCGAGAGGGACACGCTCGAGGCGAGGTCGACCAACCCGAGTAAACACAAATCGTCATAACCCAGCAACGGACTATAATGTAATTCAATCCATGATTGAACAAACGGTGACAAGAATTTTATCATCGTTACATGTTAGCCCGCCGACTAGCACGGTTCCGGCAGAAGAAATTCCTAGAGCCGTTTCTTCTCCCAGCTATCCGTCTGTGCACCACAGTCGAGTGGCGGATACCATGCAGAAATGGAACTTAAACTTTAATGGATCTGAAGATAGTCTGAGTGTTGAAGAATTCATCTATAGAGTCAAAACATTGACGGACGAAACTTTAGATAGTGACTTTCGTGGCCTATGCAAGCATATGCACGTTTTGTTTGTTGGTAAAGCCAGAGACTGGTACTGGCGCTATCATAAGGAAGTGTCTTCCATAGTATGGAAAGACTTTTGCGCCGCTCTTCGCCAACAGTTCAAAGAGTATCGATCTGATTTTATGATCAAAGAACGAGTGCGTTCCCGTAAGCAGAAGCCTGGAGAATCGTTCACCATTTTTTATGATGCGATCTCGTCCTTAATGGATCGGGCCACCGTAAAGATTGGTGAGGAAGAACTCTTGGAGATTCTAAAGAACAATCTTCTACCGGTTCATCGTCACAAGCTATTGTTCGAAGAAGTTGAATCTGTCGGCCATCTCCGAAGGTTGGTACAGATGAACGAACATTTAATAAATGAGTTGCGTACCACGCACTCAGAAATACCAAAGCCGAAACTACCGGGTAACCGACAGCAGCACGTATATGCCATGGAGGAAGTAGTACCCGAGGAGGAATCTAGCTCGGAAAATGACCCAGTTGCTGAAGTAGCCGCTCTACGTCAAGCAGGTCCAAAGGTCAAGTGTTGGAACTGCGAGGGAATGGGACATTTCTGGGAAGACTGCTTGGCCGAACGAAGAGTATTCTGCTATGGATGTGGAGCTCCGAATGTGTATAAGCCACAGTGCCCAACGTGTATACGCCGCCTTTCGGAAAACCACCAGAAGGGGGCAACCAAAAACAACCGGTTGTCCCTGTTATAAAAACCTACCCATTATTAAAAGCTGCACCTTTGGCGTCACAGACCGTCAGCATCTTAGGCCGTGCAAAGGAAGAGTTTTATCATAACACAAGACAAACTAATTTAGATGATAGATATAAGGAAAAATTAGAGAACTATTTAGCCATTAGAGACCGTATTTTTAGTGATGTCCCGGCTAAGTCTAAACCAAGTTCCGAACGGATCCGGAAATTCTACAGAAAGGTTAGAAAATCTCGGCAGTTGTTAGTGTCAACTATTTTCAGTAGTGCAAAAGATATGCGAAGCTATGCTACAGTGTCGTTTTTAAATCGAGTAGAACATGGCTTATTAGACACTGGTGCAAATGTCTCGTGTATAGGTGACAGTTTTGAAGGTCGAGATCTGATTACTATGCCAGAATTTAAGAAAATAAAATCGCATGTACAGACAGCGGACGGCAAGAGTCAGGACGTGATAGGTATTCTTAACGTTGTTATGACCTATAAGGACCAACAACGGCCTATGAAGCTGTTTGTTATTCCATCTATTAAGCAGAAGCTGATCCTGGGCATAGATTTTTGGAAAACATTCGCACTAGCACCAAATATAATCTCTGCTATAGAAATAGAGCCAGGTTCCGGGTCAATCAATTCTAATCTATTTCCCTAACAAGATTACAGCAATCGCAATTAGATGTTGTCAAGAAATTATTTCCTTGCTGTGAAAATGGTCTTGGCCGAACAAAACTTATACAACATCATATTGAAATTGCAGAAGCCAGACCTGTGAAACAAAGATTTTATCCGGTCAGTCCTGCAGTGGAAAAACTTGCCTTCGCTGAAATAGATCGCATGTTGGAATTAGGAGTCATCGAGCCTTCAACGAGCGCTTGGAGTTCACCTATGAGGATGGTCGTTAAACCAAATAAAGTTCGTCTTTGTCTAGATGCAAGAAAACTTAATGACGTCACCAAAAAAGATGCCTATCCCTTACCCAGCATTGATGGAATCTTTTCGCGACTGCCCCGTGCGAATTTAATTACCAAGCTTGATTTAAAAGATGCTTATTGGCAAATTGAGTTGAGCGAGGAATCAAAGCCCCTTACCGCGTTCACTGTCCCTGGAAGACCTTTATATCAATTTAAGGTAATGCCGTTCGGACTGTGTAATGCTCCGTCCACTATGTGTAGACTTATGGACAGTCTGATTCCGCCAGATCTTCGCAATTGCGTGTTCGGTTATTTGGATGATCTTTGCGTAGTGTCCGAGGACTTTGAATCTCATCTAACGGTCCTTGTACGACTCGCTGAACAGTTTAAACGTGCAAACTTGACGTTGAACCTAGAGAAAAGTCACTTTTGTGTAACTAGCATTAATTACCTAGGTTACATAATTGGAAATCAAGGCATATGTACTGATCCCGATAAGATCGCATGTATTCGAAACTGGCCTCCGCCTAGAAATTTGAAGCAAGTGCGAGGTTTCTTAGGTGTTTGTGGTTGGTACCGACGTTTCATTCAAAATTTTTCCGATCTCACTTGCCCCATCACAGAAACTTTATCAACCAAGAAAAAGTTTGTATGGACGGAGAATGCTCAAGAAGCTATGGAAAAACTTAAAGTGATCCTGACATCGGCTCCAGTATTACAGAATCCCGATTTTGAGAAGAAATTCTTTTTGCATTGTGATGCCAGTAACTTTGGTGTCGGAGCTGTGCTCGTTCAACTTTCGGAGGAAGGTGATGAAAAGCCAATTGCATTTATGTCAAGAAAATTATCCCGATCTCAGCGTAACTACAGTGTTACCGAGAGAGAATGTTTAGCAGTAATACTGGCAATCGAAAAGTTCCGTTGTTACCTTGAAATGCAAGAATTTGAAGTAGTTACAGACCATTCGAGCCTCTTATGGCTAAAACGGCAACAAAATGTATCTGGTCGTTTAGCTCGTTGGATTTTTCGCTTGCAGCAATATAAGTTTTCGTTTTCTCACCGAAAAGGTAAGGATCATTGTGTTCCTGATGCGTTATCTCGTCTCTCAGAAGAGGAAATTGCAGAGATAGAAATTGGACCTGTTATTGACTTTGAAGATGAGGCCTTTAACGCTTCAGAGTATGTAAAACTAATTGCTGATTTTGAACAAAATCAAAGGTCTTTTCCAGACATACAAATAGTCAACAAGCGTCTGTATAAACGCGTCGAGCACGCTTCAGGTGATCCCGAACACGAAAAACGGTCCTGGAAATTATGGGTGCCCGTTCAATTGCGCCCTAGTGTACTCAGCCAAGCTCATGATAGCCTTGTGTCTTCACATGGGGGCATTCAGAAGACGTTAGAGAGGATCCGTCGAAATTTATTTTGGCCTGGTCTTGCAGCTGACGTACGCGATTACGTTCGTAATTGTGATGTCTGTAAAGCAACAAAAGCTCCTAACTACACTCTTCGCCCTCCTATGGGAGATCATTGTCCTTCAGTTCGACCCTTTCAACGGTTGTTCATCGATTTGTTAGGTCCGTATCCGCGTAGCAAACAAGGACACATTGGCTTATTGATGGTCCTCGATCACTTTAGCAAATTCCATTGGGTGTGCCCTCTTAAGAAATTCACCACAGTAAAAATACTGGAATTTCTTAGTGATCACATTTTCAATTGCTATGGTGTCCCAGAAACGATTATCAGTGATAATGGTTCGCAATTTAAGGCAAGTGCTTTCAATGCATTTCTAACCAAACTGGGTATCAAACACGTATATACCGCTCTTTATTCACCACAGAGCAATGCAGCCGAGCGAGTGAATCGATCATTGCTAGCGGCCGTGCGGTCCTATATTAAGCAGGATCATCGCGAATGGGATATGCATTTGTCCGGAGTATCATGTGCATTGAGATCTGGCCTTCACCAGTCTTTAGGGTGCTCACCTTATAAGGTATTGTTTGGGTTAGACATGATAACACATGGTCAAGACTATAAGCTGTTAAGGAAGTTAGAGATACTCGGAGAACCAAGGACTACTGTCCATCGCTCGGATAACTTGGCCATACTGCGGCATGATATAAAAAGGAACATACGAAAAGCATACGATCGTAATGCTGTCCAATATAATCTTCGTTCGAAGCCAGTCTCGTTCCGGGAAAACCAGGAAGTGTTTCGCCGAAACTTTACGTTAAGCAACTTTGCGAAGAACTTCAACGCAAAATTAGCCCCGAAATTTGTAAAGTGTCGGGTAAAAAAGAAACTGGGAAATTGCTTCTATTTATTAGAAGATTTACAGGGACATGAAGTAGGCACCTTCCATGCTAAGGATATTAAAGCCTGATTCCCGCTAATCATTACGTCTATTGGTGTAAGATTATCGGGTGGTGTAATGGTCGGTGCTCTGAAGCTGAGATGAGGTTTACATCGCAGACTTTTGGGTGCGATGTAAAAGTAGATCTAGGGTAGGCAATGATTTTTTTTCGTCGTGCACGAAGGGAAAATCGTTGCATACTTTTGGCAACTATCAAAACGCTGTGGGAAGCAAGCCCTGCTCAAGGTGAAAGCTTTACTGCGGATAAGCGCTGGATAGTTCCTGAAGGCAAGAGCTTACCCCCACAGACGTATATAAGCCCAGATCCGCTCTGAGAAGGTCTCTTTTTCTATTGTTTCGGGTCTCAAGGCACGTCGAAGATCAAAGTACACATCGCCGGTGTAAAAATGATCGAAAACCACGTGATTCGGCTGGTGAAAATTTTAAATAAATTATAAGCCCGAATGAGGGACTTCCATTAAAAACCCGCGACGTTTTTCTGCAACAAAATTATACCTTTGTGAAACTATCCCAGAAAAATTGGAATGAGAAAATTGACTACCACATGTAACCGCAAAGAAAAAAAAAACCCTCCGCCACGAAAACCGATCTAACCTCAAAAAAAAAAACTGTTCGCCATAAAAATACAACAATAAAAACGTGAAACCATAAATCCAAGAACGATTGGAATCATACGAAAGACAAGAATCTTTAAGATCATCAGTACGTGGCCACTGGAGCACCATCATCATCCCCCCCCTTCCTACACCTCATCTACAAGAACTTGCAGTTCCGAGATGTCGCAGTATAACCTAAGTTAAATTTTTTTTTTGTTCTATGTATAAGTGGTTTGTACCCTAACAAATTGTTTTTATGTTTCAATTTATATATATTGAGCCAAGGTTAACAAAAGGGCAAGTGTGGTAAAGTGAAGTAAAAAATTAAAAAAAAAAAATAAAAATAATAAGAAATGGAAAAAATATAAGAAAATAATTTTTAAAGAACATTTGATGTGGGTACCATATCAAGGTGTATGAAGAAAGAAAAATTGTTTTTTCGTAAAAAGTTCTTAAAATAAATTACCCCTTTTTTTTCGTTATTTTTGTTAATTTTTTTCTTGTTAAATTTAAATTTGAACAATTTAGTGCTATGAGTTTTTTTCTGTTGGCCATGCATAATATCGAGAATTTAAATGAATTGTCCAATAGAAAAAAATAAAATGTGTGCAAGACTCCCTCGACGTCGAAAGGCCTTTCTTCGCTGGATGCCCACGTAAGTGATAGTTTATTGATTTTCTTTAATTATGCAAAAGGCAAAGATCCACAACAAGCTTAAAAAAAAAAAAGATATAGTAATAAAGAAAAAAAAAATGAATGAATAAAAGTTACCTTCAGTAACATTCTAATGTAAATATTTGAAGTTTTAAATTTTTTTTCTCTTCATACATGTTGATCACCTTGTAAACCTCTCACAAAAAGATAATTTAAAAATATATATGAATTTCTATAAAAGAATTAACGAATATATCGAAGTTAATGAACTTTACCCACTTGCATCTGTTAGTTAATTTAATTAGAATATAATTAAATGCTGCCTATAAGTATGCAAGAAAAAAAATATATAAAATAATAATCATTAGTTAAGTAGGGACACCAGTATACTACGTTTACCACTTGTATGAAGCATTAACCTACGAAAAATTGTATTGCATACTTAAGTACTAGATTAAGACATTTGAAAAAAAAAATGAAGCATTAACATACGAAACATTGTAAAAAAATTCCACAAGTCTAATGATAAAAATTGTTACGAAAGTAAAATAGACAACTTTCTTGTAGTATTAATACAGTATTTTTTATATAACTAGCTTGTTAAGATGAATGTACAGCAAACTGAAATTTTTGAATAATTAGTATCATTAAGAAAAATGGATACGTAATTTGAGTTATTATTTCCTACTGGCTGAAATGTTAGCTTAGGTGAACAAAGGATTTGCTTTTGGGGACTTTCCGATTTCACTCGGTAGCGCAGGAAGTCCAATTGGTTGGGAGGGTATAGAGCGCTTAATCGGGGCAAACAACAGCTAGCATCCCGATACCCCTAACCAACACCAACGAAGCTGTCGCGCTTCTCGCATCTTTAGTAAGATTTAGTATGATCAAAAATTGCTTGTTTCGGAGTTAAACTCCAATAAAAGGGACTCTAAATAAATAAAATTATGATCAGAAGGAATATCCGGATGGTAGCAACAACCCCCCCCACCTCCCGGCATGAGCTACCACCAGTAGGGTCCCAACCCGCTACAAATCCCGGTTTCCACTCGCACAGTGAATTGACCATAGTTTTGGTTTTAATTGTGCGAGTTATTAGTTACAGATTTCTTTGGCCTACAATATCTGGCCCCTATCTGTATCTGGTTTCAATGGCTACACCTCTTCTAGACACATACATGATTGTTAACAGAATGCCTTGGGGACAACAAGTACAACAATCCATGGCACAATTACTGTCTTGTCCATGTTGGTAATCAGGTAAGGAAAACTGTTGTGTTGCATTCCAATGCCTGTCCCGATTTGCTTGCATTTCCAGCAGACTGCCGTTTATTTAAATCTCCTCATCACAGTCGAAGCTAATAGGAAAAAAGAAACTTAGTCATCGAAAATAACAATTAGTGGTACATTAAATAAAATTACCTTATAAAATGTTGCTCGGTTATCTCACAGGCAGCAACCACATCCTCTTCATTGAACAGGGAGCGATTCGTCGCTAGATATTCACAATGATAACGTTGAACTCCTGAGGTTTTGCAGTTAAATTCATCAAAATTCGATTTTGTTTTTTCAATTACGTTTTGTTTTGTGGTATATTTTGCTATAGGTTATATTGCGCTTACAGCAGCTCATTCAGCATGGTTTTGTTTTTCAGCAGGATCATCTTCAGCTGTTATCCCCTGCGACCCAAACATTCTTTGGCTTTCATTCGATATTTTCTTGATGTTTGGGGATACACAAGGGGAACTGTACTTTGAATTTGGTTGCACCGTGATAAGCGGCATCTTATTGGATTGCAATAAAATTGCTGAGCCTTTAATCAAAAACTTTTTGGCTTGTTGATTCTTTTCAATGGTGTAGAAGTTTCATTGGCTTCATTGGATTGTGTGTAAGTTTCGAATCTGTCATGGATGGAGCTTTCTTCACTTTTGTTACAAAGTTATTGCGATTGTACCACGGCTCTCTTAATTATGCACCCCATCAGGCGATGTAGAAGAAGTGGCTGATGGGTTTCTCGCCCTCGTTGACAAGTACTCATTTCTCATTGTCAAACTACGTGGACGACACCATCAAGACGCGCTGCTCCTGTTGATACCCTCAACGTCTCACAATCGTTAACCATGTCCGACATAGTTTTCGTTCCACAAAAAATGTGCTTCCATTTGACTACTGTAAATATAAAATATTGATTAAAAAACAATTTAATTAAATAGGATATTGAATTAGCTGTTGATTTTGATTTATGAGACATTCTTTAGCATTTTATCTTCAGCTATCAAATGTTTTTGTAAAAGTTTTTACCAAGCACATAAAAATCACGGACAATGCATATTTTTATAATAACAAAGCTATTAAATTATTTGAAAGCAGTTGGGGGAACCGAAAGCAAACAACTTTGATATAAACATCAAATGTTTGCTTTAAATTTTGAGTAAATTTCACGTTAATGATTTTATGATGGAAATCTAAATGGACGAAGAGATATTAAAATGTGTGAGCCTGGTACGGAGAAGTGAGTCCTTTAAAATTAGTAAAACGTGATTTACATTTTTAACATAGTTTTTATTATTCAGTTTTTTAAACTGTGATAATTATTGTAACTGCTGCAATGGAAGGTAATTCAATATTCTTTTAATTGTTATAACAATGACTAAATCTTTCGCTTCACATAATTTTAGTTGTCGAAATAATTGTAACGGATTGTGCCGCTCTGGCCTCCAGCGTGAAGAGAAATTCTCAAATATAATAATTCCAAATTTTCTATACGATCGTACAAAATCTAGAGGGAAGCCGGGACCATCTAATAAAAACAAAAAAAAAGTTACCAACGAGAATGGAAGAAAAATATGTGCCAATGATAATAGAAAAAATGTGAATTGCCAAACCCCTGTAGCCTATGCCATATGTCAAGAACCAACTTCGAGGTATAATGAAACTCAAATAAATTCAAATAATGCCAACTGTAATGAAAAAGGATTTAATAATGACAAATCCAAGGAAATATGTGTCAATGATAATACAAATATGGTGGGTGAACAAACAGTAGCTAATCCAATATGCCAAGGCACAGCTTTACCCAATATTGGAACAAATGAAAATTGCACTGCTAACCCGACACCCACTGTATTCCAAGCACCCCATGGATCCGCTATAAGAATGGAAAGTGTACCGCCATGCGCTGTTTATCCTGGAGTCATTAATCCAAGCAACCAGTTGTCTGGCATGAATATGGAATATGGTGCTGCAAATCAATTCCAACCCCGGTTGCGCGATGTTCCAGCGGCTGGACTCCCTAGCAAACAATCTGCCATGTTTGATCCCTGTACGGGCAGAGAATTACAGCAATTACATCCGCAGCCAGGACAGCTAGGACAATATCTTCCGTGTGCTGTGCCAGCTGGCCATGGCTATTATCCCTTTTTTTATCCCAATTTACAGTGTTGCCCGCCACCGGGAGAAGCGATCAACAATGCTGTTAAGGTTCCATTTCAAAATCATCCGAAACAAGCGACTTTCCCTGCTGCCAGTGATCCATCTCAACAATATCCGCAAACATCTGGCAGTTCTGCCAGTGCTCCTCCATCTCTGAAGTGTGTAGGAGGAGCCAGTACCAAGGAGAAGAACAGAGTCGACAAGCCCAATACAAACCCTCAAGAAACTCCCATTGTTAACTGCTGCAATGCCACTCCGGATCTTATCGAGCGGTGAGTTCTATGGCATATCGATTATCTTAATAGAACAAGACAATGCAAATACATATATAATTAGCCAATATCCGAAGACTTATTGCTCATGTAGATTTTTTAATTGACAGTATTTGCACGTCGTTACAAGTTCCTCGTCCACCGCATAGCTGTTACCTTTTACTGCCAATTAACATATCTCCAAAGTCCGATAAGTTGGCGGAATCAGCATCCAAAATCAAGCGGCCGCCGAAGACGTCGAGCAAAGACCTGATCAACACTTCTGACCAGAATGCCAACAATAAGGAGAACTCAATTAAGCTGACTCGAAGTTGTGGCTGTAATACATTAATCAGTGGAAAGTAAGTAGTCATTGTGTACAGTAGCCAACGCTTAACCCAAACCAACTTAATTCGCAGTATTGAGGACAAGTCGCAAACATCACAACCAAAAACGGACGAGGCGAACTGCTGTGCATCTAGCTGCAACTCCGGATACAATTCCGGCTGCTGTTGCTGGCCACGTTACTCCCACTATTATAATCCCTATACTGGCTGTTGGTGTTGGTACAAGAATCGTTGCTGCTGTGGTGAAAACGCTTGCTGCAATAGCTCTTGCAATTACTGCTGCTCCAACTCCTGTCCTATCCCCACACAATCTTCGAATGCTAACTTAGAACCGAACGTCAGCACACCAAATAAGCAGCTCAACTCATCAGCGACAAGTAGATCCGCCTTAGAGAATGATAAGAGGAACGCTGGAGGAGCAACAAACTCATTCCAGCTGGAAAAGCAAGACCTCTATGATAAAATGATGGAATTTAATGAGCATGCTTTAAATACCAGCCAATTTTCAACGACAACTCCTAAAGATTCTGTTGCCTTTTACAACCAACTGTCTCAGTTGCCGCAGCACGATGGTAGCAACTACGAAACGACGTCACCAATGCAAAATACGCCGCAACAAAAACATGCAACGGACTTTTATTGGGTGCCACTTTAGTAGTTGTTTTTTGATTATGTTAAAATTATCAATAATTTCGAGAGTGAAAGGGATTAGTATAGAACATAAAATAAATTAACTAGAGCTAAAAAAAAACTATTGATTGTTTCGATTGATTAAGATATGAGATATTAATCAAGTTTTATGAAAAACTTTACAGCAGAAGGTAATATGTATTAAATCCTTTCAAAAATTGATTGGAAGTCATCAGCAATCTGTATAAGTGGGCTTAATCGATATCAAAGGTATGATTTTAAGTGTTCACCATTTATCAAAATAATCAGTTGGGTTATTTGTATTTCATGGTATTTTTATTAGTTTTGAAATTTTCATTCTTTTTTTTTATTTTTTTTTTTGTTTGTATATCATACATATTATCTTATTAAATTTGTGGGCTTTGTAAAAAAACTTAAGTTTCTTTAAAATATGCTTGACATAAATTAATATTATTTGTTTTAATGTTTGTGTTGATTGTTTGAGGGAAAACCTAACTAAAAACTATGAACATAGCACATTATAGATTGTTTGTGTAGTGCAGCCATAAATACGCGTATTTTATGCATAAAGATATATCAAAATGATAATTTGTTAAATGGAAAATTTAGATTTTGTAATAATAATTGATATATAAACTATGCGAACAAACCTATTGAAAGTTGCCTGCACCTATATGCAATTTCGTAACATAATTTAAACTGAGTTTGGCTTGCATTCTGCCCATAAACATTGCTGATTATCATTTGTTTCGTGTATGTAATTAATAAGTCGAAACTTGCCTATATGCATTTATATATATATTTTGCGTGTGTTTATATATATATATATATATATATAAATATATATATATATATGTATATGTTTACATTATTCATAACTTATAGACTATATGAGCGTCGAGCGCAGGCGCATTTATAAGCTTTAACAAAAATTATATTAAAAAAGAAACAAAAACTACGCACGTACTCGCATATCAAAATATTTACATTTGAAAATTATCAGTTTGGTTGTCAGTTTAAAATTTGCTTAAGTCTCGACTAAGATCTTCCATATAAGGCGATCTGTCGTTATTGTTTTTATATTACTTGTTGCTATGTGTGTAGATCTGTGTGTGTGTATTGAGTACTGGTAGCTTTTCTTTAATCACATTTTGTACGCTCAACTTAAATGGGGCAAATAACTTAAGGAATTGTCGACAATGGATGTGTGGATTGCTCTCTCTCTCGCTCTTTCTAGGCATTCTCATCGGTTACATAGATGTATCCATGCTGCTGCAATATGCTCAAGCGTTTCTCGACAGCATCGCGATCTGTAAAGGCAAGAATAAGATTAGTTGTAGGCCATCCAACCACGAGGAGTAAAAACTACTTAGTTACTGATATTAATTTACGTACATTTATTCAATAGCAATTTGTCCTGTGGATGATTGCACTTTTGCACCAAAGAGTGCAGCAAAATGTGTGCAGTATTGTAGCGTTCGAAGCAGTTCTTCGTATTCTTAAGAAGCTCATCCAAAGCAGCCGCCTGACACTGTAAGGCCAAAGTCAAACACAATTTAAATATATAAGATGTGTTGGTTTTTATCCCTCTTGGGATTCCTGCTCCACTTACCATATCCAGTGCATAGTCGTAGAGAATTTTATCAGCAGTTATGTTAAATGCATTTGCCTTCTGCAGGAGGCCGCTTCCATTGAGACGCTTCGACTCGGACAATATGCTGCGATATTTGGCATTCATGGTGAGCAGCGCTGCGAGAAAATCCAATTGTGAATTAAATTACTCTTACTCTCAATGGGGATTCAAGATTTACCGTTCTTCACGTTCGACGATGGCTTCAGCTGACCGTTGCGCAGCTGCTGCGAGGCCAGGTTTAGGCCGGACGATAGCAGCTGGAGTGCGCGAACAAGGAGCACCAGACGCTCCGCACGCTTGCAGTGCTCCGGAGCGTGAGGTGGAATATGATAGTGCTCGGCAGCGTTCTGGCTGCCGGCGACCATCAGCGTAGAGAGCGGCGCACAACGCGAGTCGGCAACCTCCTGGATACAGTCCGTGAGCGCCAACACGAAGTTGAGCTTGGAAAGTGTTTCGTTGTGCTCGCGATCCATCAGCGTCTCCTCAGACAGCTCCGGTGCCAGGAATGCATGCGGCTCTGCTCCAGGAGCAGTGTCCAGCAGGCTATGCAGGCCCCCAGTGGCACCCAACTCGGGCAGAGTAAAGGCACGTGGTCCCAGCATGTGGTGATGGTGATTATTATTCTCCGATCCGCTGCCTGCGGATCCAATCGAGCCCAGGGACCCGGGTGCCACTAGCAGCGTGGGACTGCCAAGTGTTGGGAGTTTGGTCAACGCGGCGGACGGAAGCACCGGCGAGCTGTTGCCGCTCCTTCGCAGCGGCGACTGCGAGTGTCCCGGAGACACTTGCCATGTGCTAGGGGCATGCGCCGGCGGTGTCTCCGACAGCGAGCCACCAGACGCGGAACGCATCCGGGTCGGCGGGGTGCCAATTGCAAATTGCACGGCTGGCGGCGAAATAGAGTTAATATCACTGCTGACGCTGCTCTTGCGCTGATCCGGACGCGGCTGCTTAACACTGATTGGCTGCGATCGTGGTATTTGTTGACCAGCAGCCGCCAGGGTGGCCACGGTGAGCGGCATGCCACTCTGCCGACTCGGCGAGCCGACGGCAACGCCAGCGCCCACATTTGCAAGCTGACGACGAGCCGGTGCAGGCACTGGCTTGGGCTCCGAGATGGGCAAACTGCTGGGACGAGGTGGACTGGATTGGTTCTGTATGGGCTGCTGCTGCTGTTGCGGCTGACGAGCCTGGCCGGCCGCTGTGTGGCCTTGTCGCTGATCCTCGGGCAGATTCTTGGGGACCAGCACAAAGTCATCCGAGTCCTCGTGAGAGCTGCAGGAGGCACTGTTGTTCTCGCTGTCGCACAGCACACCCACCGGGGTAATAGTGGCACAAATAGCCGGATTACGCACAACAGAGACTGCAATTACAATGATAAATATTAGTTAGTCAGGCTTTCGCTATTGGAAAGTTCAAGAGCAGTTTCAGTTAACTTACTGGCATTCTCATCCTCCATCGCTGCCTCCTGCTCTTCGCGTTCCTTCTGCTGCTGTTCGGCCAGTTTGACCAGCTGCAGTTCCTGCTCCAGCTGCTGTTGCAGCGGACTCTTTGACTTGACGGGCGGAGTGCCGCTTGACATTGATGGCATATCAACTATTCACATAATCAGATGGTTAGTTTAGTTTTTACCACAAAGTTGAAATCTTACCTGGCGAGACAACTGCCTTCTTGCCCTGCAGAAAGCGATGCACAAAGAAGCTCTCATAGGATATGCGATCCTTCGAATTACGTCGCAGCAGACAAAGCAACAAATCACGTAAATCCGGCGACACGCCATGCGGTATTCTACAAAGGATACACAGAGGGTAGAGTTAGATCTCGCTATATTATACAATTCCCAGGAATATCTTACTTGGGAGCCAGATTCGCATTCTGCTCGTAGTAGAATTTAAGCTCGTTGGGCGTTTGTGCATAGAATGGCGCCTTGCCCGTCAGACATTGATAGACAATCGTGCCCAGCGACCAGAGATCGGCTTTTGCATCATATTGCAGCGACATAATCACTTCCGGTGCCTGTCAAGATTTGTGTTTTACAGTTAGAAAGGGAAGGCATCAATTTAATTTAAGGCAACAACTTACCATATACATGGGAGAGCCGCACAGGGTGGCTGCCATGACGCCCTCGTTGAGAAAACGCGCGAAGCCAAAATCAGCTGTAATTATAAAATGAAAATAAAATAAGTATTTTAATTTGTACTCTTATATTATAAATAAATATGTGTCGAACTTTGAGCTATTAGTTTAAAAAAATCAAATAAAACAGTTTAATTAGTGCTTTTGGAAAGCTCATAAAATTGGTGCATAACAATAGTTCTAAAACATAATAAAATGTTTTTATATTTTTTACATAAATTCTTCATTTAATATATCATACACCTATAAAAATAGGGACCACTATTATAAGCAAAATTTATAGACTAGTTTCTAGTGGTCTTACTTTAAATCTTTAAAGGAAGATCCGATTCAGAGAACCGAATATTAATACTAATTAATTAGAGTACAGATTGTAATAATACATAAATTTTTTTAGTTACACTCACTAAGCGATTTATTCTGATTTAAGGTTGCTTACCAATTTTTAGCGTTATTTTCGATGGTGCTGGCAGAGTTTTGCCATAGTTGTGCGACAGTAAAATGTTTTGTGGTTTGAGATCACGATGCACAATTCCTTTGGTATATAGTGCTTTCATGGCACCAGCTACGAAAAAATGAACAAAAACAAAATTGATGATTAATTTGTCTCAAATATGAATAAGTAAATAAATCACTTACCTAGTTGTATGAGAAATAGTCTGACTGTATCCTCGCTCAAGGTGCCTTTAACGCTCAGATAATCCGCCAGATCACCGCCATTGCAGTACTATAAAACATACAAAATAGGAGATAAATTAGCGTAATTTTATATTTGATTATAATATAATTCAAACATATCAACTGGAATTCTATGAGCATGATTAACTATGGTAAATTTATCTTACTCTAAAAATGTAGAGATTTTCATATCTTTACTACATTTTCCCTCCCACTCTTTATTTTTCCTTTTAAACATACTTTACTTTCCTTATATACTATATAATTTGATTGGATTTTTTCTAGGGTTACCCAATTCTTGCAATATATTTTGGACAATTGTGCATATTTATATCCCAAAATTATTATAATTATATTTCTTATTTTTTTTTTATTTATTAATTATTTTAATTAAATGAAAAAAAAATAAACTCATCCACATAAATAAATAATAATTAATTTTAATAAATATTCATAAATAATTTAAAAAAAAAAGTAATAAATAAAAATGGCAAGTTAAATAAGATGTTAACACTATTTAATATTATTTAGAACTTTAATGTTTATTAGATCTATAATATGTGTTTAATTGCATCTCAATATGATTCTTTTTTATTTTCGTGCATTCTTAAGTAAACAGAAACAGAAACATTTAACTGGCGATTGTCTTGTTCTCGCTGTTAATCTGGATGACATCCAAAAGAAACTAATAAAAATTAGTGTAGGTCGTTTTGAGCCAAGTTGCTCGGCGTTTGATTTAACTGCACAGCTGGCAAAATACAAAAAAGAGATTTGGCGGCACGCAAGCCTGTAAGCCAAATTCAATTAGCCAACTGCTGCTGTGGCGCACAGGTATAAAAGACGTTGGGCAGACTAAAAGCAAAGTGCAGTGTGAAGCAGTGTGTAGGCGAGCAGTGAAGAAATGGGGGATCCCATGGGGTCGCTGTGCAATGCCAGCGAGAGTCCTGTGCTGAGACCAGAGGCTCGTGTATCGGGCAACGGTGATCTGCAGTTTCTGGGATGGAATGTGCCGCCGGATCAGATACAGTATATACCGGAGCACTGGCTGACCCAGATGGAGCCGCCCGCATCGATGCACTACATGCTCGGGGTATTCTACATCTTTCTGTTCTGCGCCTCGACTGTTGGCAATGGGATGGTCATCTGGATTTTTAGCACATCGAAATCACTGCGTACACCATCGAATATGTTTGTGCTAAATCTGGCCGTGCTCGATTTCATCATGTGCGCCAAGGCACCCATGTTCATCTATAATAGTTTCCATCGGGGTTTCGCACTGGGCAACACTGGCTGCCAACTGTTTGCGGCCATCGGTTCGTATTCGGGTCTGGGTGCTGGGATGACCAATGCGGCAATTGGCTACGATCGATTCAATGTCATAACGAAGCCGATGAATCGCAACATGACCTTCACCAAGGCCATCATAATGAACATTGTCATCTGGCTTTATTGTACTCCATGGGTTGTCTTGCCGTTAACCCAGTTCTGGGATCGTTTTGTGCCGGAGGGTTATCTGACCTCCTGCAGCTTTGACTACCTGTCGGATAACTTTGACACACGCCTATTTGTGGGCACCATATTCTTTTTTGGCTTCGTGTGCCCCACAATGATGATTCTCTACTACTACAGCCAGATAGTGCAACATGTCTTCAGGCACGAGCAGGCATTGCGCGACCAGGCTAAGAAGATGAACGTGGAATCACTTCGGTCCAATGTGGACAAGAGCAAGGACACGGCTGAGATACGGATTGCCAAAGCAGCCATTACCATATGCTTTCTATTCTTCGTCTCCTGGACACCATACGGAGTGATGTCGCTAATCGGCGCATTCGGTGATAAGTCACTGCTGACCCCGGGTGCCACAATGATACCGGCATGCACCTGTAAACTGGTGGCCTGCATAGATCCCTTTGTGTATGCCATCAGTCACCCCAGGTATCGCCTGGAATTACAAAAGC
Source organism: Drosophila fungiperda (assembly GCA_035042345.1). Lineage (NCBI taxonomy): Eukaryota > Metazoa > Arthropoda > Insecta > Diptera > Drosophilidae > Drosophila > Drosophila fungiperda. The sequence continues at coordinate 2,964,870 of JAWNLM010000021.1, forward strand.
GTTGTCCCTGGCTGGCCATCGAGGAGAAGGCGCCAGAGTCCAGCTCGACGGTATCCGCAACGACATCGACACAGGAGCAGACAACGGCGGCCTAAGCAGTTAAATAACGACTACGGATTGAAATATGTCAATGTTAAACCTTTTCAACTAACCGGAAATTGATCTCTGCCCGATACTTGATCTCGTCTGAACTTTTCTCAACTCGTAATACGATGCAAGCGATTTATAATAACAAAATCGAATATTAACCATTATTCGTATGATTTGTAGTGCACTATATAAGTTAAACTAAGGGTAGCAAACTAAATGCAATGTTGAAAAAGTAAAAAAAAAATGAGAAGAATGTGAATAAAATGTTCTGCTTGAAGCATGGCAAATAAATTGCGTACTATGCGAATGAATTCAGCTCAATCAAGAGAGCCCACATGCCATTATTGCATGTGAATTATTCATGACATGTGCTTTTCTTCAGATTCAACGAGATCTTTTGTCCGACCGACAAACAATAATAGTAAAATATAATGTGTACACATGTCTTGACTGCGGCGAAGCTGTCACAAGGTCAAAGTGAAATGATTTACGACAATTTCTTAATCAGAAAAATAAAGGAGCTCCCGCTCAGCATGAGTAAGGGGTTAGTGGAACAGCTGTTTTTAAAGCTGACTTATGCAAAGTAGTTCCTTAGGGTTTTATATAAAATTTCAGTGGCTTCTTCAAAATTCAGTTGCCTTTTTAAGCAACTTAGGAATTATTTCCCATTTTTAAATTTTTGTTTACCCTTATTCGTTGCTGCCTTTGTGAGAGTTGAAAAAGGGTCTTAAATTTTGTATTGCAGATTCAAATGACATTTGAATTGCGAATAAAGTTTAAAAAAAATGAAGAAAACACTATTTTTTTGGAAATTGTATGCACAATGAGTAACAATATTTTTTTTATACATATGCCAAAATGTGTGGACCACTTATGCGCACTGTACTGTAATGAGTGAACAATGAGCTCTAATAAAAATTACAACAACAATATTGGGCAATTAAAAAATAACAAAAGACTTGGACTGGTGAACAGTCAACGCAAAAAAACGAAAAATAAAAAGCAATCAGAATAAAACAAAAGTCAATGACATGTAAAACGCACAGCAAAAACAAGCAACAAATAAAAGACAACTGCAACTGGGAGATAGAGATAGATAGATTGAGAGAGAGCGCACGTTATTTCATGTGCACTTTGAGTTATATTTTGATAATATTTAGAATATAATAAAAACGATGCGCATTATCATAAAATACACTTTTCAAAATAATGTAAAAACGCAGAGTAACGCATGTAAAGAGAAAAGCTTGGCCTGAGAGAGCGTGACGCTCTCTCTCTCTGAGTTTAAGCGCTGCCATCGATGCCACAATCGCTGCCCTGCTCAGTTTGTCAGGGACACTCGCGCCATTCGCATGGCTCGCGCGAACTGTGTATAAGTGAGCCGAACATATACGTTATTAAACGTTGAATAATATGCTTAAAGCTCTCGTCAATGTAGACTTCAAACATTAAGTGAGTCGTATAAAAACATTTTATACTACAAGACGACACCAATCACAAAAAAACTACTCGAAGCCGTCAGCGACTAAAGTTCAAAAATTCTTTAGAATGAGGCGATAAAAAAGCAAGCTGCATTTCAATTTGTACACATTTCTATGAAATACTAATCAGCATTGTTCAGACTGTTTTAATGATTAATTTAAATATTTATTTAATGCTTAATTATGCGTAATTTTCGGTGTTGCATCCTGGAAAAAATAATTAACACACAAAACTAATAAGGAAATATTACCATATAAACAGTTGACAACAACATACATTTTTAAAACTGAAACAACATAGTCCGCAATGAGCTGGGTGTTTAATAACACAACAATTTGAGATAAGATTAGCGATTAGACAAAGCAAAGCGTTAAATAATTGCTCAGGCAATCAAGTAAAAGTAAAACGTGTAGTGCACAAAGAGAGCGGCAGAGATAGAAAGAGAGTAACATTTTAATAAGGCAGACGAGAGTTGTGATGAGCAAAGTGGGGCGCAGCTGTAAGAGGCTTACCTCCATTAAAAGACAACAAAAAATGCTCAGCATAAAACAAAAACATTTGCAAAAGTTTGCTCACTGCATTTGCCAAAGTCTTGCGGCTTTCCCTCAGCTTTTATATCGATATATCTCAGTCGCAGGTTGGCAGTGAGCGTGTTCGGTTTGTTTCGCGTTTCGGCGAGTGTGCGTCTTGTGACGAATGTTTTAAAATTGTTTTTGCTTTTAGCATTACTTTTGTTTGTGAGCAAATTCAAATATATACTTATGCACGATATTCGTATATATGAACACATTCAGACATATATATGCGTGTATAGCAACAATTTGGCACAGCCTTCAAGCTAAACGGAAGTTATTAAAGTGAATCCGAAATTTGATGTGACTAACTAATAATTAAACAGGATTATCGACATATATAACTGAACACATACATATATTTGTCTTACAAGAATACATACACATATCTATTATATATTATTATTACATGTGCGTATTTCATTCTTCAAATAAAAATGCTCATTTGTACATCAAGTGTTGAAATTTCCCTTTCCTATTTCTTGCTCAACAGCCGAGATAACAAGATATCATAAAAACATAAGTAGTGTGCAACTTAATTTCAGTGTATAACTGCCTTATTTTATAATTCAATTTCTTCAACTTTATTCAACAGTAGTGAAAAGTGAAACAACAATGATGAATTATTAACGTGCATAATAAAAGAAAAACCAAAAAAAAACACTAAAGCCGCAAAGCACATTTAACTAAAAACAACAAAATTTTTACAAAAGAAAAATGCACGTTTATTACAAATTTGGATTACTTTTAATATTTTTGCTGAGTGTCAGGTATACAACAACAACAAACTTACATATAATAAGAAACTGTTTAATTTGTATTCTGCGAGTTGTTTAGTCAATAAATAATTGGAATTTATAGCTTACTTTTGGTCTTTTTAATTTATCAAGAACAACTTTAACAAGAATTGTAAATTGATTATATGAAACACAATCGTCATGACACATTCATAGATAAACCTTTCGCACTTGAAAGCAAAGTACAAAGTACAACAAGCCGCAAGTGAATTTCAAAGAAAACCAGTTGAAATAACTCGGGTACACTTACTTAAACGAACCTTGAACTGACATTAAATCAAACTGACGTTGTTTTATGACCAGCGAAAATAGTAACTAAATTACATAAGTACTCAACACAATTATTGTATTATTATAATTTATAGGTAGGTATATGTACGAGTTTTATATGCGGTTAGTTTAATCAACAAGTTGATAAGAGAAACGGTTGCATTTTGCAGATAACGTTCACTTTTCAACAACTGTTTATTCAATGCGGCAAACATTCAAAGAGGTTAGAACAAACATACCGAACCGTTTTATAACTCAGCAACGTCTATTTACAACTGGACAACTGGAGCCATGAAGGGTATTCATTATTGATTAATACCACACTCGAAGTTCTTGTCCTACAAGTGTCCTCTTGACATTTTACTAATGACCATAGTTGGCAACACTTATCAGAATATAAAGCAAGCCAAAAGTAAATTGTTTGAGGATAATAGATAACAAATTAAAATTGTTTATATTGATTTAGCTCATTAAGTTAAAATCAGCATTAGCTTAATCTTAAACGCATTATCACTGGAAGCTACATGAGTGTGTTTTAAAAACACTTATCGACTTATAAAGCTAGTAATATCTATACTAAATCCCACTAGAAGTACCTTTAACTAAATAGTCAGGAGCTCTGACATCTCCGTCTATTACATGCACATACTTACGTTCTAGTTTGGCCTTTATATATGTATTCTCGAGAGTCAACAGTCACGCAATTTAAAACAAGTTGCAAGTGGTGATTATGGGAAGCACTTGAAGCACTGTCCGCCCGTATAGTCAGACAGTCAGTCAGTCAGTCACCTCGTAACATTTTAAACACGCACAGGCACACATATACTAAATGGAATGCTCGACTGCCTAAATCCCGTTCAATCTGGCGACGCGCCTAATGAAGGTTTCAGAATTTGCCAAGCGACATGATTTGGCCAAAATCTCGGCAAGCCCACAACAAAAGTGAGAGTGTGAGTGAGCGCCAGAATCAAAAAAGCAATGAAAAAGAGAATGCGAACAGTAGGGGGAAAAACCGGCCAAGTTGTCGATGCAGCCATGACGTAAACTGGTTTCCCGCCCTATTTTCATTCATGCTGATCCGCATAGGCAACAACAAAACCGCAATAACAAACAAAAGCGAATAATGATAAAGAGTGGCGGATAGGCGACTTTGTGTGCAAACTTAAAAACAACAACATAAAATATAAGACGCTTGACTAAAATATACGCTGTATTTAATTTACATGTAACATGTGAAAGCAGTTAAATCTAATGTAAATAAGAAACTAACATAATGTTTTATTATTTTATTTAGTTAATTGAATTAAAAGCAGGCCACAATTTAGACAAAAAAAGTTTAAACAAATAAAACTGGAAATTACGATGGTCAGACTTCAAAATGTTATACCCCTCTTAGCGCTCTTAATATAGGATATTGCGAGTGGCGTGTTTAAATAGGTTAGGAACAGTTGCTGTACAAATTGCTGGGTGTGCCAGATGTAATCTCAGTCACAGTCAATTTAGAGTTTTTGGCTAAACAACTCGGTTATCAAAAAAAAAAAAAACAGTTTCTAATTAAAGAACTTAACTTGGCAAATTTCCCAATAAGCATAAGTATAACAAGGTTGCATTTTGCTATTTGGCTTTACAGTATTAGCTCGACAGCGCCAGCGGACAAGAATGACAGTATCGGCTATAATGATTATGATGACTATTCTGATGAAGATCAACTCAACGAATCACCAGAGATGGCGGAAAATCGACAAATCCAGTTAACATCAACGACTACAACTACATTTAGGCCCATTTTTAGTAAGTTTGCAACTATTTTAAAATCACATTTAATATTGTATCAGGTTTTAATTGAATTAATTTATAAAATGTTTTTCGATATGATATTTCTTTTCGTATATTTTCTAATAAAGTCTATATTCAATGTTCTCATTCCCTATTCCCTACAGGCATTCCACGTCGCAGCAGCCATGTGCTGGAACCGAGCTGTCCCCGCAGTTGCCACTGCCTCGAGGATTTCAAGTATGTGCAATGCATCAATGCACATTTGACACAGGTGCCACTGGATTTGCCTAAAAGGGCGGCAATTATTGATTTGAGCCACAATGAGATTGCCGAGTTGCGTGCCGAGGATTTTGCCAATTTATCCAAACTGGTCGAAATCAATTTAAGTCACAATTTGTTGAGGCGTGTGGACAAGGAGGTAATCCATCATAAAATCACATTTTTAATATTTTATAACATTTCATATTTTTCTCATTTTTCATTTAGGCATTCAATGGCTTGGAACGCTTGAGTCGCCTGCGCTTGGCAAACAATCAATTGACTAAAATCGAGCCAGACACTTTTGCAAGCGCTACAGATTTGGCGCTGTTGGATCTAAGCAACAATAGCATTTTACAACGCAAAGACGGCTCCTTTCTGAATCAGCCCAGTTTAAATGATTTTAGCTGCTCGAACTGCAGCTGGACCGAGCTACCGGAGCAGATTTTCATGAATATGAGCGGACTGACCGCTCTGCGCTTGGATCACAACGAATTCAAACACGTAAGTTGCGCGCCAACCCAAACAAATATTTATCGATAAGTGTTGACCGTAGACAAGTTGGCAGCACTAAAATATGCATATGTATCACATATTGTTATCTCGCTCCAACCAGTCGCATGCGCACTTGTGCTCATATCTATTCTGTTGATGCTGATGCTTCTTCTTTCATTTTTGTCAGCAAATCAATACAAGAGCTTTTACACCGCTAAAAGACCTAATTAAACTAAAGCTGCCCGAACTCGATCAGGCCAACATTGAGGAGCTGTGCAATCTGCTAAAAACTATTGACAACATCAGCTTCAAACACTTTGATCTTAGCTGCTTTGAGCTCGTTCTGGGCACGTCGTTCAACGAGAGCGTCATCCAGGCTACAGATCCCCCATTTAGGCGTATGACGTCGCTGCCAACCACACCAAAAGCAGCGACGCCCCGCACTGGTAAATGAAATAAACCAAATGTCAACTTTACATATATACTGATGAATGGGTTAATCTGTTTCAGCAGCCAATCGAAATCGAAACAACAACGGCATGTCCAACGAAACGGTCAGCAATGTGGCCAAGGCGGGCATCATGACTGAAAACGACGGCAGCCAAATCCCTGCCAAGGAGGAACCATATAAGGTGCCCATCTCCCAGGAGGCCATCAACACACTGCTCATATGTAAGACTTGATGATTATTGATGATAATGAACATTATAAAAAATTTTAATATTAATTGCAGGCATTATGCTCTTAGCGGTTGTGGGCATTGTGGTGGGCTTGCTATGCCGCAAGGATGTTGGTGGCATTAAAACGAAATGCTGTCGCACCAGCAAACCAGAGCCAAAGGATCAGGTGCATCCCACCGAGGAAATACCGTTAAATAAGCTAGCCTAAGACGCACATTCGCCCTTCTTCTGCCTCACATACACAATACACATAATTCCAACGATTCCATGTTACATGAACAAAAATTGCGTTTCGAGACAAGGCGAAACTTTATAAACTCGGTTCGCATTGTAGTTTTACAGTAGCACAAAAATGTATTTTCTAAATAGTAGCGGGAATTTTAGATTTAGTCTTTAGTTAGATTTAATTTCGCCTAGTCCCTTAGTCTTTTGTTGTGTGACTATTTCGCATTAGTAGCAACAACAATTTATACATTATATATATATATATATATATAATATATATTTTGAAGTTACTTTTGGAGAGTGCACATACAAAAATAACCCATCAAATCATATCGATAATAAAAACTGTTAGATCTTAGTCATTTCCTACTCTTAATTATAGACATTTTGCCAATTACACAATAAAATTAATTATTGTAAATAGTCTACAAATAAAAGCTAATTTCGCTTATGTTCAATTGATTACCACAGATGAATTACTCGCGGAATAATAATTAGTATAAGCAATTAAATAATAGAGGATTTTTGAATAAATTACCGACGACGCCTGACTATAAACATAAGTATAAACAGAATTTTTACCGTTTGCATCTGAAAATATATAGATTAGTCAAAGGAAATGTTTAACATATGAGTACCCATTGTACCTATATTATTCAACAATTTAAAGGAGAAATCTGAGGCATCCTCTGTATATATATATAGCCCTGTATTACTAGTCGAGTCAATATAGTCATATCCGATAAATTGTTTTGCAAGCTAATTGTAAATTATACTAAAAATTCAATAATGATATATAATTTGTTTTAATCTTTTGCTATAGCTACCAACTTGTGATATAAGTTTGATATCTGTAAGGGGATCTAATCTTCGTCGTGCCTCCTTTTTATTTGAATAACTCTTTACATAAAGCTTTTATCACGTCATTTAGTCGACGGAATGAATATAATTATAGCGCAAAGTTCGCTATATATGTATTTGTTAAGTGAACAAAATTATACTGATTACAATACGAATTAGAGCACAAGGAAGGGCATGAGGAGAAGTCAAGGTAGACACAGATGAAATCAGAATGAGGTCAAAGTCAATCAAAGCAAACGCATATTTTTATGTGCAGTTTAACACAAAAAAAAGAAGATAATCAATAAATAATCAATACTAAAAATATACCAAAGAGTAAGAGAATTTACACTACGCACATCCGACAAATCTCTTTCATAAGTGATTGGAATATCTTTATGAAATAAACAATGTGCTGGCAACAAAAACGACGCCATTTAATCTTATCACGTTAACAACTAATGCTTTGCACAGGAATCTGACCCATTTTCGATATCATAAAATCGCTCAACACTGCGCACTTAAAATATGCGCACGTTGGATAGTGGGTGTAAACAGAAGTAAGCAGAAATCAAGCTAGAATCGAAATATCAGGAAGTAAATTAACAGACAGTTAAATTCAACAAATAAGTCAATAAACTTTAGTCCAGACTAAATTGACAAAGTCAAGTCAACAACCAGTTCACAAATATTTAATCAAAAAAGCATAACTTTGATACTATAGATATAGCAGATTAGCTATTATAACTAAACGCAGCACAAAGGTGAATTTAGAAATCTTGTTAATCACAAGACATATAATTAAAAACTAATCAATCATAATAACTTTTATAGTCAACGAGGAATGATGCTTTCCATATTACTAATGCCTAATTGTTACGTAAGAGTTATATTAACTCAATGTGAGTAGTTTGAGTTACAGGGTATGCCATAGTTGATAACTTAAATGCTACGTTGTGTGTATTTATTTGGTTGTCGTATAGAATTCGCAACTTCCGCAATTAATTGCGTAGTGTTTTAGCTGAAAGCCCCTACGGACGAAAGGGAGATGCATGGCATGTTGGGGGGTGACATGAAATGTGGCTACGTGCAGTTCGATGTGCACTCTGTGGCGACGACATCAACAAAAAGAAACCAAACTGAGTCATACGATATCATTGAGGTTTACACTTAGTGTTCAATTCGATTGTTAGTCGTACAACTCATTCAAAGTTCTACAACAGAATTCTATAAACAATGACGTAGCACATTTGATAAAGCAAAAAAATAAAACAAATTCAACTCACCTCCATGACCAGATTGACACAATCCTGGGACTCCTTGCAATCCAACAGTGCCACAACGTTCTCATGATGTAGCTCCGTTAGTTCCTTAAGAATTTTGATCTCCTTGCCGAGTAAATTCTGCGTCTTGATAAGCCCCTTTTTGGTAATGCATTTAATAGCCACTGGCATGTGTTTCTGGAATCACACAAACCAATGTTAATCATCATTTACTAGTATATATATAAATGCAAGTGAAATTCCCTTAGACTTAACGTGACCAGAATCGTTAACGGCAGTTTACAAAGGTAAAAATTAATGTGGGCTCAGTGTATGATTTTAATGATTTACGTGTTAATTAGCACAAATTTGATTGGTAAAAGCGAACAATCACACGAAATTAAACACAGCTGTTACAGAACATTATATGACAGTGAATTGCACTATATAATCATATTTACGACGTACATTAAAGTTTATTGCCATAAAAAAATGGACACTCAATTACATGAGACCTAATCAAGAAAATAATGAGGTGTTGATATGGTTTCCATTATTACCTTAAACTAAGTGCATTCATAATTCATTCAAAAAATATTTTTTAAATTTTCTTGATTCTATTTATGTAATCTGGCAAAACTGAGTATATTTATACACAATAGGAAGTTATTTCTATAAAATTGTAGATTCTAACAAATCAACAAATTGCTTCAACATAACTTATTAAATTCATGGTAGATATTTTAAAAATTTAATATTATTGTATCAGAGTATTCTCCAATCATTATTCATTTGTACATGGATCATTTTGTCTATAGTATAATTTTCAAACCTGTTCGCATTTTATATAATATTAAAGATAAATAAGTACAGATAATTGGTTGAATTACGTAGTCGACAGTAATTAAAATACTAAGAAAACTTTTTCTTTAAAAATTTATATTTCAAACGTATGTAAATAATTTCAAAAGCTTTCAATGGTTATTAATTAAACAAAAATCGCCCAAAGTAAGAAAGTGAGTGAAAGAGAGCCGACTATAGCAATCAGATGCCGACTTCTGCACAATTTTAGCCGCATTTGGTGCAATACCTAAAAAAAAAAACAACCTCAGCCAGCACACAATTATAACTGCAACTGTGGCCATAAATTATGCATTCTATATCCGTGTTTGTATATAGGAATATTTATGTAAAAGTGATACTTGCAGAACGTGTCCCGGGTCTCTCTAACCCCGTTGCGTTTTAGTATTTTATTATATATAGTATCTTAATATCTTATTATATATACTTATACATTGAATTGCGTTGTTGTTTCTAAAGCGTTTGCTGACTGACTCTCTGCCTGTCCAGGGCCAAGTTCCACACTTTACCGTTGACTAGTGACTTAACGATAAGCGGCAAGTTCCGCCCGTTTCTCTCGTCCAGCAATTTATTTGCCCCACACTTAACAAGTGACAATTACTGGTTGTCTGTGTTTACCCGTTGGCCTTCTTTCCATCTTGCCTTCTTTTCCCCTCCGCAACCAAAGTGGTAAGTGTTAATTTGTGTAAATACCTTTCATTTTAAACATATATCAAATATAAGACGAGATGCGATATAAAATTCGTCTAGTGATTTAGCACAAGGTCCCTTTTAATTCTAGCAGTGAGTAATTCTGTTTATTCCCCAACTATATAAGTTAATTATCTTTTACTTTCAACTTATTAGCTAATACTTTGACATCACTTTTGAGATACAAAATGTATGAATATTTTTAAAACAATTGCATTTTCTGTTATTATTGACAATCAAGCAATTCTCGCAGCTTGACCGATAACACTTAGCTCGGCTCTACAAAGAATCTAAAAATAGCAAAGAATGGCTTTGTTGTCACACGGCTTTTTGATTAAAAAAATTTTTTCAATGATGGTTGTACATAGATCAGCGCTCAGAAACGAAAGAATATTTATAGAATTGAGAAATCATATAAAATAAAAGATTACATTTGCTCCAAAGCACCTTCCAGGGCAGAAGCATAAGAGATAGAGTGAGTGAGTTTGTAGAAAGTCACAATGATGTCTGACTTTGTAAGCCTCTTATAATTCAGAAACGCTCTAATTTCATCCAACTGCTTTAAAATCCTTCCATTAAAACTTAAATTAAAAACATAGAAAGTGTGGCAACAAATCAAAACTAATACAATTTATAATCGCATAGACGGAAGTCAGAAAAAGTTCATTAATATTGATATATAATCAAAGAACAAAATGTTGATGGAAACAACGTAAAACAAGTATAAATGAGCTCGTCAACAGAGCTCAACGAGCAAAATTAGAATTTAAATATTTATAATTCTTGAGAAAGTATAACAATTAGAGAAATGGTTGATGACCGAAACAAAATAAGGCATTAATTTGATATTAACAGCCGTGTTAATTATATTTAAATTAACGATATTGTTGCTGTATGAATTACGAATGGTCAGTTGTGTCTACATAAGTGGGTTGACATATAAAATAATATTTAAGGTAACTAAGTTACCTATCCAAAAACAATCGAATTGTTTTACGAGGTATCATGTAGATATAAATAAATACCCCCAGAAATCACTAACATCAGAAAAATGGTTTACGTACGAATAAATAGTGGAATTTGATTGTAAGCTAATTTATTTCCACATTATTTACAGTTTGTGTTATTGTATATAAATTATTATATTATTATTTTTTTAATATTATTTTATATCTTCAAAATTGTAGTTTTCCTTGCTATCGATACGTCCCAATTATTACCGAAGAAATCATTTATCATACGAAAAACACTCATTTCATATTTGAAGACTCTTCCCCCTCATAGTCTCTGAGATACAGACACACAAACATAACTTGTTTATATATACTTTATGGCATCGGAGTTGATATCTTCTGCCTGTAACATGCTCTATCAGAACTTCGATATACCTCTTCTAAGCACTTTTAATTAGCTCTGTGCACAACTCATTTATAGTCAGACCATCGAGTGACGACATTTCAAAAGCCGACACGTGTAGACGAAATACATATATTTATATATGCGCATAAAAAGCTTCTTATTGAATCAGATTCCCACATAGAACGTATTGCGACCACAACATTCATATCTGAATTTGCATACGAACTGGTTTATAAAGCATTTTGAGCATTTGTGACTAGTTCTACATCGCTCTACTACACATATTTATTACCACGCCATTTTCTACATAATATTGAGTAAACAATACCCGGTAGAGTTTTGGCGATACCTTTGAGACAAACATATGGGGCAAGGCATATCAGTTTTAGTATGAAAAAAGTGCCCATTTTTCTGTCATTTAACGCAAACGTTTGGAAACCAAGTTTCTTAAGTCTGTTACAAACAGAGCGCCAAATGTAGCGCACAATACAGGGTATTTCATGGTCATGCACATTTGATTGACGCATTCCTCGCAGCTCTTTTCATATTAAGTCAATCACGCGTTGCGCGAAATTCAAAACCTACGACGTAGTATTTGCCAAAAGAGATTTCTGTCGGGCGTTTCGGGTTGCTTTTCCACCAGGCTACAATTTCACTAGGCATAAACCAGTTGAATCAAATATATGTGTGTGCGTCTGTGTGTATATCTGCCAGATACTTTTGTGAGCTGCTGCAGATTTGTTTTGTTTCTCCCATTTTCCGCGCAATTATTTTTATTTATCCAAAAATTTGTTTTTCTCCTTAAGTTGGGGCCATTGCACTTTGGGCTGAAATTTTTCATTCGCTTTTTACGCTTTTTTTGTGGTCTGCTTTGTTAGCCTTATCACACGAAGGTGCATTGATCCTTAGTCAACCCAAATTTGCTATTCGTTATTTGCAAACTAATTTCGACAGTCGGACAAATAACATTTTTTTTTCTTACTACTCGATGAGTGTTTCGGAGAGGGGTCGTCATGGAGTCAGCTTCCTTTTGGAGAGTTGTTAACTTTCACATTCGTTGCGAAATTATTTTGGTTTGCATTTTTTGCTGTACTCGGGCTTTGAGCATATATTGTATATATTTGCTTTTTTATGCATTCGTTTAGGTGATTAGGTCAAGAACTTTTTGTGAGTAAATAGAGTTTACTTTTATGGCATTAAAACCAATGAAATTGAGTTTTGAGTGTCGTTTAGGTGAAGTTAGGTTATTAGTCTGATTGAGTTTTTCTGTGTTTCCATATTCCTTACAATGTCGGACCATTTTAAAGATTTAATATCTACTTTATGTTTACTTTTTTCAAATTCTAAATTTCTATTTAATTTCAGATCATTTAACATTTAACTTTAATTTTAACTATTGAACTACTTTCACACCTCATAACATAATAAAATAGGTAACTTTACAGCCGTTAAATAATAATACTAAAAATTTGTAATATGTTTGCAAACATGAACTTGACAATTTCTATAATTGACAGTTCATAATTACTATTTTACAATTGTCCATTGATTAAAAACTACACATAGAAACCAGCCTGGCCGGACTATTAATTTGTCAATACGCAAAAGCGACAACAATCATAAAATGCAACAGCTGGAATAAAACAAAAGCAAACAGGCGACAAAATTTAAATGTAAAATGCAATTGCACAATTACAATTTGAAAAGTAGACATGCACAATAACAACAAGAAACACAAACAAAAAAAAAACAACGTCGAGAATTGAGACGCGTGCAGTCAAAACGCCAGACAGATAGGAAAGTAGTTAAATGATAAGGGGAGGGGAGCAGAGTCAGGGTGCATTACGAAACCTTGCCATAATATTTTATAAAACATGAAGTGCAGTGCGAGGGCTGTCTAAACATTTAGTAAAAGAGCGAGAGGAACAAAAGCAAATCAATCTTGGGTTTGCACTCAAGTTTGTGAATGAAGCTGTTCAGCAAAGACACTTAAGTGGATATTTGCATATGATGCATATTACATGAATGTGTTTAGCATATTTCTATTTGGCATATTTCTATTTGGCATATTCTGGCACATTATTTCATTGAATCAAATCAATTGGCATATTGAACCCATATCTTTACTTTTTGCACAACTACATAGACAAATAATTCTTGCTTATTTTTAAGTTTATAAATTAAGATATGATAGCACATATTAATACAAAAGTGTAAAACTAAAGAAGCCCTGCATAATCAGTGCTAATTAATCGTTATCTACTGATATAACTATGTTATTTATATTGATTTATAAATAGTAATAATAATTGCTATCTGCAGCTGCTTTGCATCAGCTGCCCTCGTCTATGCACATATTATCAGAATGTTGCGACTTTAATAGCTTTTTTGCATGATTCTTGCTGAATGTGGGATTCCAAATTATGCAATGACACGATCGTAAACAGAAGCGTAAAATAAGGACAGTGATAAAAACAAAACCAGCAACATAAACTGAAGAAACTCATTAAACGATATTGAAACACGTATCGAAAGATAACGATTTTTACATAAATTGGCGAATATGTATTGTGTGTATTCATAAAGATTCATTCATATCTTAATTCATTAATGCATTCCTACAGTTTTGTTTTAGTTTTATCCGTGTAAATTTGTATTTATTTTGAGTAAAAATCGTATTTGCCTCATGTCTCTATGTGGTTTGTTTGTTTGACTGCTGGCTGCAGGCTGCAGCAGCATCTTTTGTCTGCTGCTGTCTGCACATTTTCAATGTGGTCAACTATTTATAGACTGCAACCAAACGAAGCACGTGCAACATCTGCCTGCCAACGCTGTTGAAATGTCACAGATTAAATAGTATTTCGTTGGCTTTGGTTAAGCTAGTTTATTTCCAGCAAATCTGAAATGTGTTGCATTTAAGAGCCAAACAATTAAACAAAAACTTGTCAGCCAAGAAGTACTTAAGTTCTCAACAGATTGAACGAATTCAATATGTGTATTGCTATATATATTTAGTAAAAAAAAGTTCCGTCACAATCGTATATTTAAAATAAATAATATGCCATCAGTACAAAGTAAAATTTTCGAAAGCAAGCATCAAAACACAGACAAAGTAAACCTTCCAAAGAGAAAACATTTGCGGCAACAGCTGCTCGTTATTGCATCAGCTGATCTTTGTATCTATAAGATACGCACCTTCGCATACATATTTAATGGCCCAGAGCAGCAAACAAATTTTTGAGGCGGTCAGTTTTATTTGTTTACAAAAAACAACAAAAAATAAAACCCAACTGAGAGCAACATATATAAAAAATGGCAGTGCTTATCAACTAGAGCAAATAAAAGCTGACGCATTCAAATTGTTGATGGCTTTTGGTAGTTTTTATTTTATTTTTTTTTTTTTTGTTTTTCAAGTTACTCTAGTTTGTCTCGCCTTTAGTAAGTGTTGTATTAATTACAAATGCAGTAATCTATTTCACACGTACCCAACTGTAATTTGTCTTTCTTATGTTCGCTCTCCCTTTCTGCCTTCTTTTTCCATATTTCAATTTGGCTTCCCGTCGATTGGTAAATGAGTTTTTCTTGACAAGCATTTTTACAAAAGAGGTGCAACTTTTGATTTCTTTTGTTTGTGCAACACACAAGCACGAACACACACACACATCTGTAATCAGTTTTGGGAACCTGTTATTGTTAATGTTGTCAACTTCCATTATTCCATGGCATAATTTATAATTTGTACATTTTAGAAAACCTTGGATAACAGCTGCAGCTAAAATTTGCACTACTTATGAAACAAAGAGATATGAAATCCAAGAAGAAACTTTGCGAAATATACCAAAATATATATAAATAAATTAGTAAAATAATTATGGAGAACCGGTTAAACTATTAAATACAATTTTACGATCATAGTTATCATTCGTTGTTTGACCAATTAACTTACAACAAAAAATGATAAGGAAGTCTCCCAAAAATAAAATTAATGGGTTTCTGTGATATATATATATATATATATATATAAATATAATATTTATATATAATATATTGCTGTCCGCCTTTGTCCCAAAAAAGCTCCGCCATAAAACATAAATAAACTGATTGAAGTACATCTACAAATTTTGTGTATTTGTTGACCCTGAACTAGTTCAAAACACTCTTCAAATCACAAACAAATACACACATGTGCGTGTGCATGTATATATTGAAAGGCCTCACATAGCGTCGCAAAAGAAAAACAGAGAATAAGACAAACTGAGAAACGCACGTGTCTACTCAGCAGATTGTAAAACTAAGTTCTCTTTAAATAATTCAAAATAAATCCAATGAGATAAGCAAACAATATGCGAATATGCGTAACTAAACAAGAGTAGCAGAGCCCTTAGCAAAAATGAGTGGCAGTAAGCATGATATTAGAGAAATTTGCTACATTAAAAATTATATACAAAACAAAGGGTTACGCCGCGTCAGCAGTCGTCACTTTCTTCAGGCTGCTGGTTCTGCCTTTGACATTTTGCAAGAGCAAGAACAAGACAAAAGAAGGAGTTAATATTTGTATGTGTGGGCACACTTTTTAATTGCGTTTTATGCTAAATTCGCTCGTGTTTGCGGCTTGTTGCTTGACAATGGCGTATTGAGAATAACATTGTTGTTGTTATTGTTATTATTATTTTTACAAATGAGAGACAAGCCCACACGCTCCAATCAACAATAACAAAATGCAAAAACATTTGCACACACACACTAACATACATATTCAGTCACATCCGCAAATATATTTTGGTTCATTACTTGACGATTTGCTTACCTTGCGATGACGTCCTTTGTAGACCACAGCGAAGGCGCCATGGCCAAGCATATCCTTGGAGCTGTATTCATATTCCCCGACAATATTCATTGCATGCGCCGGCAGCAGGGCGCGTTTAATTTCCTAGTTGCCTTTTATATCACTTGCTGCTGTTGCAGTCAGCCCGCAAACACACTCGCACACACACACACTCTCTAGCACACAGAAACGCACAGTTGATTGGGGGTGTTGGGTGAGGTTTTTACTTTTTCAGCTGGCTTCTGCAACTGTAATCGTTGTGGAAAATCAATTTTTTCGCATAACTCACACAGATAGCGTTTGGTTTTTTTTTGTGTGTGAACTTTGATTTATTCTCTCTCTGTAACCAGCTGTTTCTTCAAACATGCACTTGCTATAAACAATTATCGAGCATACACACACAGACACACCTGCTTTTTGGGTTTTGGGGCTTGTAATTAAATTAAACTCTCGTGTATTCTTGTGTGACTAGTTCTGCTGTGTGTGTAATTTATTAAGTTTTCTCACACACACACTCACACTAAACCACACACACACAAGAAAAATTGTTAGCTCACTCGCGGTATTATTTGTTTAATCTGTATTCACTAGTTTCTACAAAATTGTGCTTTCTGCAATTAAGTTCAGTGTGTATGTCTTTTTCGACTTCGCGATTGGAAATGTTATGCTGAACAGCTTGTCTTCTTCTTTTAGGAATGCCTAACATTTTATTTCTTTCCAGCAGTTAGTCATTATGTTAACGTGCTGTTATACTCAAAGTGCACTGATACACTGTTACATTGGCGAGGGCTGTCAACGAAATTTGTGTTTTCCAATGCAATTAATCGATAATCGAGCAACAGCTGTTCTATGATATTATGCCTACATTTGGTGCTAGCCATTTAATTTAGTTTTATTCATCACCAATAGTGTTTTTTCATTATTCTTATGAGCTGTATTGTCTTCTCACTCGACCATTAATTATGTTGTTATTATTGATATCAAGTAGTAAATTGAGCGCGCTGTTAATAACATTTTCGTCTCTGATATCCAACAGCTGCTGTGCTGTTAACTGTTTGTGGTATTGTTGCCCACTTTAGAAAGAAGAAGCAATACTGAAATTGTAAAAATAAACAGGAGCGTGGAAAAAATTGTAGTCTTGTTAATTGTACAGTGTACAACAAAAAAAAGGCAAGGTAAATAATTTAATAAATTTTAAGCATTTGTGTTTATATAGTGTGGATGCATGCACAAATATAAATATATATATGCAGACGTGTAAATATGTATTAAAGTGTGCGTTTGTATGCATGTGTAAATACGTATACACCGTGCATTGATAAGAAAAACGCATCGCGAATAGGTGTAAAGTATTAATTTGCTATTTCTCTGCATTTCAAGCAGTATTTTTCTCAATAAATTTACTGCGTTCTTGGATAGCATGAGCGCGTCGAGTGAGGGCGGTGCGGTGGGTGGCGGCGCTGGAGGTACAGCAACCACAACGACGCCAGGTATGTATTTGAAAAATATTATGCACTATATATAGAGGTTTTTGTGTGTGTATATAACGTTATCTACATGGAGAAGGTAGAAAATAATGTATTCATGTATTTTGTGTGTATACATAACATTTTCGCTTTGCAATGTTGCACGTGTATGCGTGTGTCAGTGTCTGTTTGTGTGTATGTGGTTTCTTGTTAGTTCCCTTTTGTGGTCGCATACGCGCGCAGTGTTTGTTACACTTCGCTTCTGTCTTACATTCGCAGTAGCATATGGCTGTTTCAATGTGGGCATTTGAGCAAGTGTGTGTGTTGTGTATTGTGTTTTGTTGTCGCTGTGAATTCGTTTCGTAATGCTGCCAGTAAGTCGTAGAATTCATGGCGTTGCCAATAAGCACAATATGCAAAAAGTGTTGTTCCATCAAAAAAAAACCAAATTTATTTCTCATTCCAAAATGCAGCCACTTTAAAAGCCGTTAAAATACGCAATCAGCTACATCAAAATACAAAGCACTTGACAGCAACCACAACACCAACAAAACCAAATACGCACATTCAACAAACGCGTGGGTTGATAAATAGATACTCATTACCCCATTTGCCACCCGCAGCACATTCCACAGTTGCCGCCAAAATCACGCACGTGAAATCGGACGGCAGCGGCATTTCTATTACGGGTACACCCATCATTAGCGGCGGCACCATCAAAGTCGCCACAGCCAGCAACACGCTACAAGCTGGCTCGCTCAGCGGCACACCAATTTCTCTGAACGCTGGACAGACCACAACCGCCGCCTCAATTCGGGCCATTGGCAGCGGCGGCCAATCGACGCAGGTGCGCGTTGTGATGCCGATGATTAAGCAGCTGGAGAATGTCACCGCCACCGGACGCACACAAATTACAGCCATCCCGGCGACGCCAACACGCAACGTTTCCAATGCCTCCATTACGGTCACTCGGCCCGTAACACAGGCCACCTATTTGCCGCGTGCCAGCGTCACCGCCACTCAAATGAGTGGCGTCAATGTGACCGGTGCGCAACGACTGGTGACTCCCTTGCGTGCTACAGCAACGACGTCCGTTGGAGTCAGTGCGTCGCCCGCCGGCCTCAGTAGCACTGGCAATTTTGTCCGCACCTCGCAGCCATCGACGGTGATTTCCTCTGCGAACAGCGCAACTGCGGCGACTGCCTGGATGCAGAGTCCCACCGGCCAGGTGCAGCTCATACGTGCCATTCATCAGCCCAGGCAGCGTATAATCACTACATCGGCGGGGGTTAGCAGTGCCAGCGTTTCAAGCACAGCAACACCAGTTCAGGCGCCCACAGGTAAGACTGTCTATACCAGATTTATTATATCTATATCTATAGTTATATTAATCTATTGCCCAATTTTGGCAGCGCTCACCGTTTCAGCGGCACAGCCGATGCCGTCGCAGTCATCCGGTGCATCGGGTGTGCCACAAGCTTATGTGGCAACGGTGCTGCCACCGCGACAACACCAGGCGACGCTTGTCTACTCCTCTAATGTGTCTGCAGGCGGCGGGCCAAACACCAATCCTAATATGGCGCAGCAGTTCAATCCACGCTTTGCCGTTGCCACGCCACTGGGCGGCACGAGTGGCACTGTGGGTGGCGGTGCCACCACACCATTGGGCACCACAGTTACGCCGCGCCAGGTGCGTCCCATACCACTGAGCAAGAACTTTCCGGGCACCAAGCTGAACACAACCAGCATCAGTATACGTGCGCCAAGCATACCCCAGCTCAGCTCCAACGTTGTGCCGCCCACGCCGGTCAGCGTCTCCGGCGGCGTCACAGTTGGCGGCCGTGGACCGGCTGGTGGCGGCGTTGCACCCGTTTCATTAACTGCTGCCAATCTGCCCACCACTCGGATCATTCAGCTGCAGCAGCAGTCAGCGGGCGGTGCCCAGCAAATCATTGGCTCAACCGCCCGCCTCGGTGGCAATGTCATGTTGCAGCCCTTCCTCATGAGCACCAGCGCTGCAGCCAAAATCGGTAGGTGCATCCAACTGCATATAGTATATATAAAAGTTTACTTGATATGTGGTAAACGATTTGTGGAGGAAACCGCATTTAGAAGTCAGTATTTAATTGCAACGTAAATTGCTAAACTAAATTGAAAGCACTTCTATTTAATATTATTGTTAGTCTTTGCACTGCCAACATTTGAATCTATTGGATCTCTCCCTTGAAAATAAGTTATATTTATTGATCCAGTCCAACCATGTGCATGCAATGGCCAAAAAAGCTGAGTTAGTTTCTGACTTAAACCGTTTTTTCCTAATTCGGGCATTAGATTGTTAATCAATATGTTTTTGCAATTACCATATTTAAGACAACCATTGACGCTCTGATGGTGGCTAAACTTTTTCAAAAGTTTGCGATATCTTTTTTGATGTACATTTCAAGATTGAAGAGAACCCAAATTTCCGTCTATAATTATCTTTCTAACACTGGTTTTAATAATTTGTAATATAAATATGTATTATAGTTCAGGTAAATTTGTATTCTAAGTGACTCATTATCAGTTTTGTGATGATTGAAGTTACAAATTTAATATCTGACTCAAATCGCAATATATCAGAGAATAAAAAATAACTCATTAAGTTTCATATTTATAGAATTACCTGCTAAATATATATAAAGTTATAAAAATCATTTACATTATATAAAAATTCCATAAATTACAGAAACAGACAGACATCATATATATTTTTATTCTTTTGAAATTTGTTCAAAATATTTAAGCTTATATACTCATTTCATTTAGGGATTTGATATTTTGTCCATATAGAAAACCATTTCTTTATCATTTTGAAATTTTGACAATATGTTTCATTGAGTTTTATTTGAGAAAGTATATTAAATTTTCTCTAAAGCTGTCTAAAATCGTCCAAGCTTCTAATATATAAAGAATAATTAAATTTGAGTTTTTTGTATATGATGTATAAAAAATATATATTAAATTTCCTTAATTATTCGATAGATTAATCGATCGATTTCCAAATACGATTAGTTAGCTATTTAAGAATTAATGCCTCATTTAAATCTGAGAACAATCCTATTGAATTGCAATCAATTGGCAACAAGTGAAGAGAATTGAATCTGTTATTTTCGTTGCAGGTATTCGACCACCTGTGACAAAGGTGCAGCCTTCGCTGACCATCACCCAGCTGAATCCCATTGGCAAGGTGTCGACAACGAGCGGAGCGGGCGGTGCGACAATGACGCCACAGGGCGTGGCAAGCATACAGGCGGTGCATGGTGTATCGGCCACAGTTACGGCCACCTCCGTGACAGCTGGCAGCTCGGTGGCAGCGGCAGCAGCAGCATCTGTTGCTGCCGGCGGGGCAACAATGCAATCGCTGACAATTGGCGGACGTGGTGGACCCACCAGCAACATCTTGACGGGCACACTGACACCCATCAAGAATGCCAGTGGCATAACAGTGGGCAAAATGATGATGACCCAGTCGGCTGGCATCGATGCGGCTGGTGGCGCCACTGGCCTGCAGTCCGGCGGCACACCGACCAACGTATTCATCCAGCAGCGCAGCGGCGCAGGCACTGGTGGTGTCACTGTCTCAACAACGGCCACATCTGTGGCCACATCGTCGACGGGTACATCGTCCTTTTTGCCGGCAGGCAGCTCGGCCATCTACTATGAGTCGATGCCGGCGTCGACGGGCGTCCTATCGCTGACGACGACGACGGTGACGCAGAGCACACATACGCTCGCCCAGACCCAGGCCCAGGCACAATTGGTGAGCAGCGGTGGTGGCGGCAGCAGTCTCTCCGTTTCCTCGCTGCCCTTTGGCAGCCACGCGCAGCAGGTGCAGACAGCCGGTGGCACTGGCTCAACGGCCACATTCACTGTGCTGCCCTCGTCGGCGACAGCTGTTGGCGGCGTCGGTAGTCGCACCATTGGACATCAGCAACTGATCATACCCGCTGGCTCTGCACCGCCACAGCACATGGTCATACCGTTGCACACATCCGTCAAGGTGACGACCGGCGGCGTGCCCACAACGACGGGCGGAGGCGCCACAGTCAGTGCGCTACCCATGCAAGTGCCGGTGGCAGCCAACACGCTCGTCTCCAGTTTCATGCGCAAGCGGGAAGCCGAAGGTTCGCCGATTCGTGGCGTCAAGAACCTGGCACCCACTCTACTTTCAATGAGCAGCAATAGCAATACCTCGGTGGCGTCTGTGGTCAACCTAGCGTCGGCTACTGCCTCCTCCTTCAATCTGCAGCCGGTCTCAGTGCAACCTGTGGTGCAACAACCGCCACCGACTAAAACAACGGTGAGCAGCTCGGCCCTAACTGTGGAGGCACTTGCCAAAAAGGAGAGGGAGCGTGTCAGCTCGTCCATGGCAGTAGCAGCCGTCGTTGGCGGCACATCCTCTGTGTCCACAGCGTCAGCGTCGACCACCGCTGGCAGCATTGTGGGCACAAGGAATGTGCGCGCCGAGTCGCCTGCCTCATCCGATGGCTCCACCACAGTCTCAGCCAACTCATCGCCCGGCGTCGATCAGCAGTTGCAGGATAGCAATCTGGCCATTAATCGCATTAGCGATGAGCCAACATCCACTGCTGCAGCAGCCACACACTTTAATCCCATAAGCGAGGTGAGTCTTGATAAACATGTATATTCTCGATCAGCAGCCAACTCTAAAATATTTATTTGTATGCCTTGCAGTTGTATGCAGCACATCAGTCGCAGACGCTGCCGCCGAGCGTGACACTTGCCGCATTGGGTTCACGTGGCAGCGCCTTTGTCGATGTGCCGCAGCAACAGCAGCAGGCGGCACACTATGTGTCCTTGCAGACAGCCACACTAACGGCCAGCCAGTTGCAACAGGTGCGCATGAATGGCACAGGCGGCGCTGGTTACGATGGCCTGGCGCGCAAGAAACCGCGACGATCCACGTAAGTTGTGTTTTCTTTTTTTTTTTCAATATACATTATTTATTTTGTTTATTGTGCCCACAATAGAAACGATAGCCAGCACTCAAATCAAAGTCAGGCATCGCTGTCACTATCACTGCCACCGCCAAGCAGTCACGGTAGCAGCTCTACACAAGAGGCCACCTCCACGTTCATGCAACAGCAGCAGCAACAACTACAGCAGCAGCAGCAACAACAGCAGCACAATCAGGTACCGCATCAGGCACTCAACAATGGCGGCCTGCTGCTAGCGGCAACTGGCAGTGCCACGCCCAACGCCAGCCTGGGCGATGTCAACAACCATCGACCCGCTGTTGCCGGCAACAAGGAGAACGCAAATCCCGTCGACTTTGTGCTGCGACGTCCGCGCAACTGTGCGCTACTAAATGTGAGTTGTCATTAAAAAAACGGAAGCTCAACTATATGCATCTATATCTATAAATATATTTATATACTTATCATGTAGACATACAAGCCGACAAACAAGCTGGCCAACAATCATTTCCATCGTTACACGGATGTAAAGCCACGCGATGAGCGACGTGCCACAGTCATTGATCTTGCCAATCAACCCAACGTTCAGGGCAAGATCAGCGGCTGGAAGCTCTATCATTTGCGCTCGCAAATGGAGGATTTGGTAATGAACTCAACCAACAATTATAGCTAAAACTAGACTTAAAAAAATATTTAATTTTGCAGAACGACTCGGAAATGGTTAGTTTAGCTCAATTGGAGACCATGTTGAAGGTGCTGGAAAAGGACAAAGACAACCATGGCGAAATTGAGCGAGTCAGTGAACTTTTAAAGGTAACTTCTGAAATCAGCATTCTTAAAGTTTTCTATATCTAACGAATTATATTTTTGCTGCACAGGGCAACATACAGCGGAGTAAGATTATCACTGATGGCATCAACGAGGCGCAGAATCAATTGATGAAGATCTTTGACCACAAACCACACGTTTCGGACATAATCAATCGTTTGCAATCAAAGCGCAATTTTAAGAAACGCGAAAAGTTATAGAGACAAGTGGGGAAAATGTACAAGAAATTCGACAACGAGTTGCTTGAATAACTTTTTACATGTTTATAGCTTTGTAAATTGCTTTAAATTAACTAAGTAATTGTCAGTAATTTTAAATTAGCATTACACACATATATACATACGTATATATAAATATAAATATGTAGGATACCACAAAAAGCACACAAAAACTACAACTACACAATAATTAAATGCAATATTTTTTCAAGTTTCTTAAGGAGAAAGTCCAATAAAACTGGTATTTATGATCTGTAAATGTGAATATAGTTTTCATATAAATGATCAAATTGTGGATGCGTAAAGATTTGTCAGGATATTCAATTTTAATTAAGTAGCTGCGGATGTACAACACGCTTTCCAAAGCTCTGCATCCGAAAACGTCATCCGTAGAAATACGCACAACAAAAAAACTTGTATTAAAAGAATTTATTTTATTTTGTTACTAGTAGGAGATGGATGATTACATGGGTGGTGGTGGCGGCACACCATTAAACATGTGATGCATGGCCGGACGCGGCGGTCCTGGCATCGGAAAACCGGCTGGTGGCCCCATATTGCGATGCAAATTCGGCGGTGGTGGTGGCATTATTTTTGGCTCGAATTTGAACGCGAACTGTAAAAAGAACTGTTTGGTGTCCCGATTCCAGTGAGTCCAGAATTTGCCCTCCATCTTCTCCACCTCGCGCGACGGCACTTTAAAGCCAATTGTCTCGTATGGCTCCGCCGCGAAGAGCAGATATTGCCACTTGCGATCTGGTGGCTCGATTTTTTGCTCGTAGGCGGACATGAAGCGATGGCGCGGCACAATGCCATCGCTGATCTCGGGATAGTCGATCTGAAAGAGCAGCGACTGCTGGTTGTTGGAGGGTTCGCGCTGTTTCGTCACTCGATAGCCAGGACGACCGATTTTTACGAACTTTTTGGGCTCGACGCGAGGCTTTTCCGGCGCCAGCAGGGATGATGGTGATTCCTTCGCTTCTTTGGCCGCACGTCGGGCTAAATTCTCCTGATGTTTTTTGCCCTGCGTGTGCGCCAAGTAGCTGCCTTCGTTGTTGTGGAGAGTTAGGCACAGTTTGCATTCGTATGAGCCTAGATGGTTTTTCATGAAGTACGGATCCTTGTTCAGATCGATGGTTTCGAGCGCCAGCTGCCGCAGGCGTTCCTTGCGCTCGCGATTGGTCTCCGACCAGGAGGCGACGCCACCGCTACCGGTTTTGCCACCGGCGCGATTTTGGAAATCCATGTTTTTTTAATTAAATACACAAAACGTTTTACAAGAAAAATAAACGCCGGATTTCTGCTATATAACGCAGGGTTGTCGAGTTGTAAATTTTCATGTCAATTGCAATATATGTCGATGTTTTGACAAAATAAATTAAATGAACTGTAACGTAAATAATAAATATAAAGTTAACTTTTTTTTTATAAAGTGGAGTTGAGTGAAAGGTTTTGAAGTAAAGTAGTTTATTAATTATTAATTGTTGAATGTATAAATCAAAAAACGATGTTACGATACATCGATACCTCTTAACAAAACTATTAAACATCTAAATGAAATATTGATACTTACAGAATACGGTCACTCTGATCTGTACTAAAAGTTGCACATGTTTCGAGTTTTTTGCATTTTAAGAATTTCAATTATTATTAAATGCAGCCAATTAAAGACACGAAATAAGTGAGTGTAAACTGTTAATGTTACACCAAGTGAAATACTTAACTCGGTTTTAATTTTGTTTGTGGCTAAAGTAAGGAATGTGCCACTAATTTCAATTGCTAATGTTAGCTTTGAGTGATTTACAACAATTCGCTGCGTAATTGGTGGGAGAATAAAATGCATTAATTGCAATGGATAAAGAAGCGGACAAGCATTGTTTTAAGACGCCATCGAACATGGCCAGTGCTCGGCAGGAGGGTTTTGACAATAAAAGGGACGGGAACAAGATTTCGATGCCGCCGCAGTCGGCAGAGAAATTGGGAACACCGCCCAAGCGGATTATCAATAAAATACCATTGGACTTGAACAAACTGAAGCAGTCCGGCTTGCATCGAACGCTGGCAGAGGCCCTGAGCCAACACAATTTGCATGCAGCCAAAAATATTTCATCAGTTGCAACAGTGGGTCAAGTCTACGCCTCTGCCGCATCTGCAACACAAGCCCAACAACAAATGCAACAACTTCAAACCGGTAATTTCTTTCATCTATTATATGTAAACTAAACAATAAAAGAATATCAAGTTTATTGGGAAGTTTTTATGCTTGGTTGTTTTACACCAATATGTTTTAGCTGTGTAAGCCCACAATTCCAATAATTCTTAAGTGGCGCTGCTCGCTGAGAGCTCTTGTAATATTTTATTGCTTTTGGGGGTTCGGGTTCGAAATAACGTTATTATAAAAACAACTTTTTCAAAATTAATTTCGATTTGAAATATTTAGACATCATTAAGAAATACGATTGGTTTATTAGATATTCTAGAAATACTATATTTTGTGGCTTTCTTAAAAGATCTATTATTACTCGAAGTGCCAATAGAAAATTTTTAAAATAGTAAGGAAAATTATTATGAGCAAGACCCCAATTATATAAAACAAATTACAACTTTTTTAAGTAGTCTTAATTACCAATTGAATAAATAGTCTAACTGAAATTCGTTTAAAGTTGGTGCTAATAACAGCTCTCTTTAATAGGCGTCAATTTACTAGAAGCGATTTACTCTAATATTGAGTAACTATAATTTTTTTTTGAACCTCAACATTGTAAAATTCATTGAAATACCACCCTTGACATCAAAATTTGACGTCTCTCGATGGTGTTGCATGATAAATGTACGTGGTAGGATGCTTAGTTTTTCAAGACATGGCCGTTGGGCAGGGTTCAACTCACAGCGCGCTTTGTGCTATTCCTATGTTAAAATGGAGCGATTGTGTTTTGTTGCACACATTTTGGAAATTATTATTTTTGAACACGTTTCGAGTTTCTTAAAAACTAATTATAGTTTTGATACTCATCTTCCGGGTAGGTAAAAGAGAATGTTGATTTTGTTTTAAAGATTTTTTTTCGACACTCTTGATATTGATTGACTATTAATTTTGATATTTATATATATATATGTATTAGATATATTAGATATATTAGATATATATATATATTAGATATATATATATATATATTTATATTAGATATATATATATATATATATATTTGTTGAAGCTTTAACCAAGAGTTAAAAGTCAGATACACCGCCCAAAACTAAATTTAGGGCTAAAGCTATAAAACTTGGAAGCAATCTCCTCTTAACCTTAAGATTAAGGTAAAGATAATAAAAAATATCTTGTACAAGTAGATTTTCAAAATGTTGGGAGATTATGATATGTAGAGTTACCAAATTTGAATTTTGAATTTTCCTTGCCTTTCTCCTCACCCATGTCAATATTTTTTTTGTCTATGTATACTAAATATATTGATTATATTTAACCGGAATTGTTTTTTTTATTTTTATAAATTCTAACCTACTTGCAGCTCCATTGTCGGCTCTGAGTAATAAGCTCGTGAATTTTGCAACCGCCGGGGAGCAATCGTTGCACATAAAAGCATTGATCAAAAACAAAATATTGAACAAAGCTAGAAATTCGCCAGTAAGGCAACAGCCAACAGCCACAGTAACAACATCAACAGTAACCAGAGTGGGTTCTGGTCAATCGGATGGTTTTACAGTGCCTCGAGCTAAAGCCGATTTGATGGTGCCATCGAAGCCGCCGCTTTTGCTTAACCTAGTTAATCAGTTGCCCAAGCATCGTGCTATGTGTGGAGACAGCAGAGCAGCACAGCCAAGGCGGCAACAGGAGAAATCAACACTACCACCACCCCCACCACAGGCAACTATCACACCACCCGCACGAACCATGTTGGTATCATCGCCGCCACTGATTGTGCTGGAGCACAAAGTTTTGGCGCCGGATGAGAAGATCGATTTGAGAGCCTTGCGTCTGCCAAACGGTCAACCAGCCGCAGATAACAGCAATGCGGACAAGCCAAAAATGTTAGGCCCAGGTAAGCCCAAGGAGATGCCCAAAACGACACTCGGCAAGCTGCAAGCGTCCTCTGCCAAGAAGATTATACTAAATGCCAATAAGCTGAAGCTGCCGCGTGAGCAGCTTGCCCAGTTGGCTAAGGAGGTGCGCAAACAGGCGATGCAGCAACAACTGCAGCAGCCCAGCCCCAATACGCAGCCAGTGCTAATTTCCAGCAATGCGGCACAAACAACAAAGCTTCGCACTGAAACAAGCGCCAGTTCTGTGATAGCCTGCAGCAGTCGCCTGTCGCTAATAAATTCAATAACCGCCATCGTCCCGCCCACAAATATTCACACATCACTGATAACGCCATGCGTTGAAACTGCCGACAGTCCAGAGACAAAAGTAACAGCGCCCATCAGCAGCGATGAGCCAACGGTTGGAAAAACCGAACTCTCCGCCGTGGATTTCATAGCACAGTTGACTGCAAAACGTCCCATCGATCCAACTAACTATACGGAACTGTCCGAGGAGGAGCTCAGCATGAATGCCAAATTTGGTTGCAGTCAAATGTCTGTGCCACGTCCAGTCTCTGTCAAAGTGGAGGAAGACCTACCCATTGGCAAGATATTGCAAATGCAGGACATGGACATATTGCATGCCACACTGAATGTGAACGGCAATGAGCCGAATGTCTTGTCCATTAGTCCAAATGCCATCAAATTGCAGAGCAGTTTGCAGTCCGAGGAAGTTAACTGTCCGCTTACTGATAATACGAACAAAGACACCAATAATGCTGCATCGACGGATGAATCATTGAAAGTAACCGCATCGAAACATGTTTATTGCAATGCTAAAAAAATTAGTGTTTTGTCAAAGCCACCAACTTTGGTTGTAACCGTGCCCACTGAGGCGGTAGCTAAGAACGATGAGCAAGCAGTTAAAGTGCCTACGCCCAAGCTGGAGGAAGATAAACATAACGCCAAAGTGGTGCCATTTAGACCAAAAAAGGGGAAAGTCAATTTAGTGCAGCGCAACAAGAGATCAAGTATACGCACAGCGAATGAGCCAGGAGCTGAAAAGAAATCTGAAGAAACCCACCGCGCACCACCAGAAATGAAAACCGAATCTGAACAAGTTGAAACGTCTGAAACTGCTACTGAAAAGCCAACAGGCAAACTAACTGATGAGTCAGAAACTGAACAATCAGCAATGATATCAGTAAATATAGACAATGAAGACTTAGCTCCAACTGTGCATAATGACGTGAACAAAGCAAATTTGGTTCAGAAAACGGCAGGTGAAATTGCAGTCTCGAACCACACAGGACCTGTGATAACTGAAGAAGTTGCAGAGAGAAATCAATCAGTGGAGATTCAATCCATCATAGAAAGGGACCTTACTCAACTATATCATCCACCCAAAATGTCAAAGCAGAAGCTACTAAGTCAAAGTGACAACAACAATGAGGTGATTAGTAAAGAAGAACTGCCAGATGCAGCACCATTAGCCGTATCCCTGTTGGAGGTGCTGTCACAGAAGCCGCCCCCAGCGCAGGGTGAAGCTCAATTACCATTTCGTAGCAGCGGACAAGCAGCAGTAACCGAGGAAGCAAATTCACTAGATGAAAATTCTAGTGAAGGTTTGGGTATTAAAAATCTGTTAGAGCACTTGGCAGCTGGGAATGTGGTGGTGCCGCCGATCAAAGAGCCTGTTAAGTCAGCGCCCCGAAAGAAACTGGTGAAAACACGACCTGTGCTCAGCGCCAAGAGGCCAACAAAAGCACTAGAACCCAAGATGAAAAGTGCAGCAGCAGCAGAAACAGCTCCAAAGCAACTGGAGGCAGTGCATCCTCGAAAAAGAGCGCTGCTAGCGGAAACCAAAACAAATGGTTCACATCGTGAGCTGACCTCAAGCACCAGTGATGACGATAGCGTCATGTTTCGTGGTTTCGAAAATGAGTCTTTGCCAAAGACGCATTTAAGGAGTAACGAAACAGATATTAGCGATGATGCCACTCCTGATTATGATGAAACTGAAGAGGAGCCACAGTTAAACACAGTATTGTCGCCGCCCAAGAATATAAAGACTGAATCTGCTGCTCATAACAATCAGACTGAAACTAGCCCAAAACAGTTGGATTTGGTGACTGTTACGGAGAATACAGAAAGTATTGAAATCATAAAGTTAGTGCCGGATCCTGTAGAGAAATCATTAAACACAAACTGTAAAATGCAGGACTCCAAATTAGAAGACAAGCGCAAGCTTGACTTAGAAGAAGAAATAAAAAAGAATGATTTGAAAACTACGGCGCTTTCTCCGCCGGAAGATGAGCAGCAAGCAAATACAAATCTATCTACAGAAATGTCAAAACAACTCGAAGATATTGTGATAACGAATTTGCCTAAGAAAAAGACGGCCAGAAAAAGCACTCAAGTTCTGGAATCCGAAGTGCAAAGCAAGCGAAAACGTTCGTGTCACAGTACTCTGAAAGCAAAACTCGAGGAGAATGTCTCAGAATCTTCAATATCGAAATACCCGGCGCAAACAGAAAGGCCGAAAAACGAGAAAGATTCGAATGAAATTCGCGCGGACAATTTTGTGACGAAGGATGCGCCTGAATTACAAAACAAGCGAATGCGTTCCCGTCACAGCAATGTAAAGGAGAAAGACGGAATGTCTGAGTTGGAATCGACAGAATCCGTAAAAAATAAAACACCAGCAAAAGCAAAAGACGATAAAAATGAGTCAGCGTCTTTAATAATTGAAAATCAGACGCAATCTAATCTGTCTACGGAAAATACTGAAAAATGTGAAGTAGTTTCAAGTGTAGTTGAGCCGATCAATGTTGAGGAGAAGGATGCGCCTGAATCAGATAACAAGCGAAAGCGTTCCCGTCACAGTAATGTAAAAGAGAAAGACGGAATGTCTGAGTTGGAATCGACAGAATCCGTTAAAAAGAAAATCCCAGAAAATGCAAAAGACAAAAAAAAGGAGTCAGAATCTTCAATAACGGAGAACACAGCACAAACGAGTCTACCAATGCAAACTACTGAGAAGGACAAGGTAGTTTCGACTGTAGTTGGGCCGAACAATATTGAGAAGGACAATTCGGAACAACAAAAGAAGCGAAAACGTCTACGTCACAATAAAGGGCAAAAAAATGACATAATAATTGAGTCGGAATCGGTAGAAACCGCAAAAGGGAAAAGTCCAGCGAAAGCGAATACACATCCAGCGACAGAGAGTTTAAAACCCATCGTTCCGAAAAGGCGAGGAAGACCCCCAAAATCAGGCGCAAGAGCTGCACCATTAGACACCACAACCAAATCAGATGCATCCGATTTGATTGATCCATCTGATTCAGCCCCTGGAGTAGACACCCCCAAACGAGGTCGAAGAAGCATTAGAGCACAACCGGCTGCTTCCTCCACACTGGATCCAGTGATGCCAACAGCGCAGAAGCGACGTGGCGCCAAGGAACAACCGACGCAGTTCCTGACCCCGGATCAACTAACCAACTGCAGTGAGATGATCAGCGACTTTAATTCACGTTTGCTACTCATACGCAAACGGGAGCAATTAAACAGCGACGAAGAGTTGCGACAAGATGGCTGTGGCAAGGGCAACAAACAATGTGGCCTGTGCCTCGTGCGCATGGACAACTGGCAGCTGCACCTGGGCGAGCATTACGGCGTCGGGTGGCTTGTGGGAGAGCCTCAGCCGGTGAGTAGCAGCACTTTATGTTCGTGAATCTATATATATATATTATATATATGCCATGCTTTATGCAGGTGTTGATGCGCAAAGTCGTCTTTAAAATGATGAAAGCATATATCGAAGCGGGCAACAAGCGTTTGAGCTGTCGTCTCTGCGATCGGAGTCTGACCTCCGGTCTGGGCATGCTGCTGCATCTGGAGAGCTGTGGAGTCAAGGAGCGCATTGTGTGCCCAAACTGCGCAGGCCGATACACAAAACTATCCTTTCCATCACATTGTCGCACCTGCCCCAAGCGGCAGTGTGCGCCCAGCGAGGAGAAGGTCGAAGCCGAGATGGTATCGGGTGAGATACCAGTTTACAGCAATGCGGGACGCTTTAAGCGCAAGTCCACATTAAAGTGAGTAAGTCTTAGTTGATTGTAACAATTTTTGTTAAACATTTCATTCATTTATAGAGCCGAATCGAAACTGGTGAAAATTGCAGCCCAGATGAAAATACATGCCTTGGATGAACCGGAAAGCCGCAAGAAAACCGATGGCAATGTATCTGATTATGATATCGGCGCTGATAAAGAATCGTCTGACGAATACGAGTCGGAAGGTGTTGATTCCAATGAAGACGACACATCTGTGAACTCATCCCTAGTCAGGCCAACGCACATCACGAACAAATCGAGAATAAGCCAAAAGACTCGTGAGTAATCAGATTATGCAAATGGATACAAATTAAACTAAAATCCCAACTCACTTTTATTTTGCAGTTTTCGGACGTGTAAACGTGGAAAAGGTGGCAGAGGATCGCTGGAAGCATTTGTATGTGAAATTACATCTATAAATATAAAATTTCTTAACGTTTCCTTTCTTTAATATTAACAGTGCTTCTAAAAATTATGCCACAGGCGTTTTATATCCACATCTGTTGCCACGCTACGAGAAGTTACTGCCTGACGATGCCAGTTGTCTGCTGCCCTCTAAGGAAACTACATCCATGCGCCTAGCCTATGGCAATGTGGATGACAACGCTTGGATGCAGCTGGCGCCGTTTGAGGGATTTAGTAAACAGGGTATGTTTATTAATTGATATGTTGTTATTTAATCATCTAACTAATAATTTCGAGCAGATGAATACACATGTTATGTGGGTGGCGCTGTCAAGGAACTAGCATGGGTTCCTCTGCCTCCGACGGTAGATACGCAGTACTTGTTGTGTTCCCAGCGCAACAGGTTGAACAGCTTTGTGCGACATTCTAAAGATAAACAGGAAGACGCCCTGCTGTTGCTCTTTGAGTGCAAAATGTCGCCAGCTGGTGCCGACAATGCCTGGCCGCTACAGATGCGCCTTCATTATGGCATATCAGTGGCCCAGGATTCAGTGCACAGCATAGCACTTATCCCCAGCGGTGGTTACGATGAGTCCACCAATCGATTAGGCCTGTTGGCCGTCGCCAGCTCATCGGAAGCTGTAATTTACGCTTTGCCATTGCATCTGAAAGAGGAAGACTGTGAAAAAGCCGGTAAAACAAAGCCTGATGTTGTTATTGTATTGGAGCCGGTGCTTACACTTAGCTTGGACATAGAAAATCCTGTAAAGGATCCGTGCACTAAAATATGCTGGTCTGAGGTGAGTACTTTAAATGTTGTGAGGTCGATTAGCTTAATGTTTGATTGCATGCAAACAATTTAAGTCTTTAGTTTTATATAACTTATTTATTTTCATTGCAGAGTTCTGGTCACAATTTGCTAGTGAGTGGCTATAGCAGCGGTAATGTTGCTTTTTGGGACATTTCTGACGAGCAGGGACTCAACTGCATTGAGCAGAATAATCGGCGTCATTTCATTCCCTCAAACATATTTTACTTTGGCGAGCGAAATATAAATTGTAAGTAATGTTGAATTCCAACTAGCCTATAGAATACAACATCAATTACTTTTTTTTTGAAGATTTGGAGCTGCATTATGACACAAACGGAGCACGTTGGCTGGCCGTCGGTGGGTTGGTGCGTAAACTATGGATCTATGACATATCTAACTGGTCGCATCCATTACCAATTGTTGGTGATACCATACAAAACTTATTTTTGGGTGGTGTCAACTGGCCGCCTCTGTGGGATTCGTTGGTCGTTGGTGCCACCGAGCTGTACAAGATTGGTAAGTTTTACATTTTTCCGCTTACGAGTTTTTCGTTTTAATTATGAACGTTTTTCGTATTTTATATATATTACAGAATATCCACGCTTGATAATACTAAATCCTTCGGGTGTTAACTTTGATCACGGGCCGCTGGATGCGCTGTTTAGCAGTCCACGGGCAGTGCATTTTAATTGGGATCAAGTGGCACTTGTAACAGTAACCGATAACGGTGATATCACATTTATACAATCTAATCAACTAAATATGGAATCTCAGTTACAAAAACGAACCACAAAGTGCCGCACTGTATGCGCAACAGAAGCATGTTATTTGAACGGCACATCGGAGCCAGATTTCGTGACCCCGGATGTTTTTATGCGAGACTATGGCCTGTTGCTCAAGCCGCTAATAAATGCCCCCCACGCAAAGAACCCAACTTATCGAAACTCCAGGAGACAAAACGGTTTTGAATTGTTAAGTTTCACGCGCCTCAATTGTGTGCGCTGGAACTGGAACCAATGCGCTCGTAACTGGATAGCCGTGGGTGCTGAGCACGGCCTATTACGTCTGGTCAACTTTGATCGAACTAAACACTTTACGATAGTTTAAGAATAATATTACTAAAATGTTTGCTTTCTAAAAAGTTACCGTTACTGAATTTTTTCGCTTTAGCATATCCTTTGAATAATTTGTAATAATTTATTGATAGCTGTTATAGTGATTGACAAAAAAAATGTATATAAAAATATAGATGTATCTATTTAATATTATATCGCTTATATATTGCAATACTGCAAGTACGTAATATATTACAAAAAATATTTATATATTTATCTATAAAAGTGCAAATATAAAACATAAATATTGAAATGTGCTGGCAATGAATTAACACTAAACATTTAAGATCTATTTGTATAAAGTTAATCAATGGATTTTATAAACAGCTTAAGCTCTTTGGGTCAAAATGGGAATAAATAACCAAAAAAATAATTATATATATATACCTTCAGATTTACCCAAAATTAACAAAATACGTTTAACAGGGATCCATCTCATTCAGGGATGGAAGTAAGAAAACCGATTTAGGTGCCGGGCTACGCTCTCTGGAGAGTTATCAACGAAGAGTGAACCATTTGATGAAGCAAAATGATGTGCCTGGAAAAATGTTGGACTCGCTTCCATTAATGCAAAAGGATAAGGAAACTCTAAACGAGAATACTAAAGAAAACCTACAGCCTGAAGAAGATATAGAAGATATTTAATTATAGAAGAAAGAAACGTGCAGATTTATTAGAATTAAAAAGGCTGTTTAAAATTTATTTACATATATTTGATATATTTCTCACTACCATCTGCATATTGTGTGGTTGTCGTATATGTATGTATATATATATATATATATAAATTACATCAATATTTTCAAATGGATGCAAATCTTTTAACAATGATATAACGCTGTAATTTTGAGCTATTGTAAGCATCAATATCGATATAGTATTTGAATTGTACTCATCGCAATTAGAAATGTTTGCAATTAAAAATTCTTAAATCTTATTGATAAATACATACATATAGTTGAAAAATTCTTTTAGTAAATAAATAGGTTGGCAAAATGCATTGCTTACAAACTAAACAGGCTAAAATGCTTACATAAATTAAAACTGAATGTTCCGAATTACACACAGACAGCTATCGATACACAAATGTGCACACAACATTTTCAATTTTCCCTCAAGACTACCAAACATACATACAAAAGGTTAAAAAAAATATGAGTAATATTTATTGAATCTATATATCTTCGTGTGGGAGTGTTTGTGTATACAAATGCAGTGTATTTACTGCTGATATCTATTGTCTTTTCTATGGCCGCTTGAAGGTAGCAGAAAACACAATTCGCGACAATTTTATGAATGTGTGCTTGAGATAGTAGATTAACAGGGCCCTAACATATCTGGCTATTATGCACTTGACTTTCAGTCTTCATTCTTAGTACAAACTCCTTTACCCTTCTTTGTTTCCTGCGCTCGCTTTCATTATTGTGCTGTGCAAATTAAACTGTATTCGGAAAATAAATTCTACTAGCCAAATCATCAATTGAAAATGGAACTCGCGTTGCACTTAACACGTAAACGTATGGTTTCAATTAAAAATAAATTTCGTGGCTGAGCTTTTACTTCTCGCTTCGTATACCATTTGATGGATCCAAATCGGAGGCATTGCGTTTGCCAGCCAATTCCTGCTGAATCTCGTTGAGGCTCTTACCCTTCGTCTCAGGCACAACAAAGAACACGAAGATGACACCAACAACAGTGAGCCCAGAGAATAACCAGAAGGTGCCACCAGTGCCCAATCCGTTATTCAGATTATCGAATGTCTTTGTCACAACAAAGGCTAGCACCCAGTTTGTGGTGCCCGCAATAGAG
Organism: Drosophila fungiperda; assembly: GCA_035042345.1. Classification (NCBI taxonomy): domain Eukaryota; kingdom Metazoa; phylum Arthropoda; class Insecta; order Diptera; family Drosophilidae; genus Drosophila; species Drosophila fungiperda. The sequence goes on from JAWNLM010000021.1 coordinate 3,001,133, forward strand.
CCGGCAAATCCCTTAATGTCGGTGGCAAATAGTTCGCCCATCATCATCCACGGCACCGGTCCGTAGCCAATTGAGAACATAACCATGAATAAGCATAAGCTGGCAAGGGGCAGCCATCCCAGATTTTCCACGCTTTCCTCATTCTGGTCCTTCATATAGAAATAAACACCAATAATGGTTGTCGACAGCGCCATAACAATTCCCGAGGCGAGCAACAGAACACGGCGTCCCAGCTTGTCCACAATCAGAACGGATACAAAGGTTGCCACCACCTGCATCACACCAATCAGAATTGTTGACAAGTCCGGACTGATTCCAGCATGTGCGTCCTGCAAGGCAACCAATTTGTTATGACTAACCAGAATAATTTGCGAATCGACTTACTTCAAAAATGGACGTTGAGTTGAAAATTAATGCATTAATGCCGCTCATTTGCTGGAAGAACATGAGACCCAAGCTGATGGTCAACGCCTTAATGGTAACGGGACGGGCCAGCGCTTCCATGATATTCACTTTGTTTTCACGAATTTCGCGATTTGTCTTTTGTAGTTCCTCCAATTCGGGTGCATAATCGTAATCCTTGCCACGCAACCATTGAATCGAATTCACAGCGGCCTGCGTCCGGTCCTTTGAAACCTGTTAATGCGGTTCAAAACCATTAGACAAATATTTTGGAAAAATCTTCAGTTCAATATATTTTTGAAATTGTGGCTTCACTTGCATATCGGTAATTGATTATCGATGAATTAAAAATATTATAATATGCGAAAACTAATATTGAAATTTGTAAATCATTACCTCTTATAGTCTTATACATTGATTGTATTGCAAAATATATATATACGTAGTTTTTCCTATCTAGATTTCGTTTAGTTTATAACTTACCAAATATGTAGGTGTTTCCGGCATGAAGAAGAAGATGACACCAAAAACGATTGGCACAAGACCGCACACGATGCTCATCCAAAAGACATCGAGACCGGCACCAATGCCGTAGACGAACAGAATACCAACGGTGATCATGAGCTGAAAGAAGCTACCCAGAGAGCCGCGAATATCCTTATGGGCAATCTCGCCCGTGTACATGGGCGCAGTCACACAGAAGGCACCGCCAGCGATACCCAGAATAAAACGTGAGACAAACATCATGACCACATTCTGTGACCAGATCAAGAGAGCCCAGCCAAGCACAAATGGCAATACGAGGAATAGCATTGTCCACTTGCGTCCGATCATATTGATGAGGAATCCAATCGGGATGCACACACAGGCAGCACCCAATGTCATAAACGAGCTGACCCACGAGAACTGCTCGGCGCTCACATCAAAATCGTAGGCGGTGCCATCGATGATTGGCGTTTTTGCCGGTGCTGTCCAGCCAAGCAATGTACCTGTTGCGAATGCACCAAAAGCTGCTGCCAACCCGGCAACAATCTGCGGCAAGATCTTCGACCTGTTCTCGGTCGACGTGTGCACCATTTGGCCGAGTAGATTCTGCTGATCCTGTAAAACACCAGACGAGACGACAGACGTTTAGTATTATGTAAAGCTTTCAACTGCTTCGCGAAGTTGGTCGATCAACCAACTAAATAGAACTGCCACCCAAACCGTATAATCGAATGATATGTATCGCAATCCGTATTAAATTCCCACACACCACCCACCAGCAGAGATTACGAGCTTGATGACGTGTCGATAATATGTCAAAGACTCGGACATTTCATCGTTACCTGGCCAAAATTGACCATGTTGACCGAGTTGACCGTGAAACTAAAGCTTAATCACAAAAAACTCATGCTAATTGATAAGAAGAAATGCATATATGTAAAGCGATTGATTAAGATATTTTCCGTTTGACTATTTAATGGAATTTCAGAATTTCTGATAGAAATGTTCGACTGATAACGAGAAGTGTTGACATCCTGCATAGCGGGTGCGATATAATACATAATAGACCTCTATGAATTTTATGACTAGCAAGTCAAATATATTTTATGAGCTTTGGCGTCATTGATATGTTATACAACAACCTGCAATGTGGCAATTAAAGATTGTTGATTTTGTGTACCAAATAACTTCATAAGTACATTTCTTATTATAAAATTACTTATTTAATATGAAGTTAAAAGTTGTAAGCTGAATTAACTAAATAATGTTCAACGAAAAAAAAGAAAAATAATTTATGTATATATATATAAATATTTTTTATTTTTTAAAATATTTTTTATTTTTTAAAATATATATTTATATATATATATATAATTAAAAAATTATTAAAAATATATATTTATACATATACTTAAATCGCAATATATTTAATATGATTTTTAAAGTACTTTGAAATGATAATAGGCTCATGAGCCACTGAAGCGGCGCCAATTAAACATTTTTACAGCCTTGGCCATGGTAATAAATTATTAAATTATTGGTATGAGCATATGTACTAATTTTCATTTAATCAATAGGTTAAATATCTATATGGGTTCTACTACGTAACACAAAAATGCCTTGGTCATAATTCTGCCAATTAATAACTGATAATTTCGACAAAAAGTTATTTTCCGTAGTGCCTTTTCAAATTTAAGAACACAAATCAGTAAGTGGTAGCACTTAAGAGATATTAATCTACAAATATATGTAAACAGCAAATAAATAAAATTAAGGTCATCCATTTCGTTGTTCCTTTATCTTAATGTTCAGCGATAGCTGTACTCAATATTTTCCTTAAACTTCGTATGGTATAAATCTATAATTCTACGAATTGATTAATTGAATTTATAAAGTATAAAGATTACAAATATGTCTCTAAAAATACAAATATGTAAGACTAAAACTATCTAAAAATCCTAAAAATAAAATAAAAATTAAGTAAGCGATACTTAAAAATTGATCAAATATACTATTTTTAAAATAGTAAAATATACGAGACAGTAGAAATAAATCTAATAAAAATCAAATTAGTAAATATAAAGAAAATATATCTAAATAGCTCAATCTTGAAAAAAAATACAAGATTTAATAAATACTTAAAAATGTAATTAAAAGTTGTAAAATGTTGTGGCTTATGTTTTTTTTTTTTTAATTTACATATTCTTTCTGTATACCTCAAACCTATGAATTATTAACTTTCATATTTTACACGAACAGAAAATGCATTCGCATTTGTATGTGAATGTTTTTTTTTTTTGAGAGTTTCTTTGTTTATAGCTGCGTTTTCTTTTTGCAATTTGCTTTATCCCATTTGACACCCACTCACATAAAGTGCCTCAAATCACTATTTGCAATCCCATACATCGTGGTAAGCATATCCAATCAAAGCCCACATCGGAGCAGCACAATATTCACTTCCGCACATGGCAAATGCTGGCCGAGAGTTGCATTATCCAACTGGTAACCGAGAAGAGGCGCCCACGTACACAGACTGCTCCGACTGCTACTTAGACTGCTGTTGTTGTGGTCGGGACACACCTTCATGTTGGCAGTAAGTCTGCGCTGAAATCGATATTCTCTTCGCAGTGCTGTGCTGTGCTGTGTTGTTGTGGTCACTGGGACTGCTGCCAGCTGCACTCATCTATATTTATATTTAGATTTACGTTGGCAGTTAACCAAGTCAATAACTTGTTGGGCACCCACGGCCCAATGGTCTCTACTCTGCTTTTCTCTGCGTCGGGATGGGTCAGGATGAACTCAGCACCGAATGTCACTGTCGTTGTTAGCCCTACTTCAAGTTCATTTCAATGTCATTTTAACTATGTACTACGCATCCACAAAAGAAATATTTATGTAGATGCATTTGGACTTGCCGATTTACATAAAAATGTGAAAAAGCTAAGCCGGAAACTGGTTTAATTCAACATGCCAAAGAGACTCTATTAAGAAATCATTATAAACACCGCCAGCCTCTATATAACCTATATTTAATAATAACCATTAAATTTAACAAGATTAGGTGCAACAACAGGTTTATGTGTAGGTTCATTAAAATTCCATCTTTATATTCTGGATATTTTTAAACCAATGGGAATGCAATTACTAAGCAAATTTTGCATAGAGTGTTTTGTTAACATGAACAACAAAATTGGAATACCAAATAGTAAGCATTAGCATAAAAAGAAATCTATTTTTTTATGATTAGATAATATGAGACGTGTATAATTATGTGTGTAATTTAAAATTTTTACTTTAGGGATTTAGTGCTATAGGCAAAATAAATTGACTAACGCAATCAGTCGACAGCAAATGAATCTGTTTTCAAAAGCCTAATATGATAAGGGTTTATCGAATTATTTTTTTAAGGGGCGTCGAAATCAATTGTGAATTAACATTATATCACGCTCGTCGTAGTGCTTTTGGCTAACAACATGTTGTTTGATTTCTTGTTTCTGGGGTATGAAACAATTGAAGACGTAGTTGAGAATCTATCTAATCTAAATTAATCTAAAATCCATACTATCTTTGATTAATATTATAATTTCACAAAATCTATGAGTAACGTTTTAGTAATTGAATGTTTTCTAATGTCTTCTGTATTTCTCTTTTTCAAATTCCAGTTGGATGACTTATAAAATTCTCCAATTTATGTATGCTATCAGTTTGGTAGCAGACTTTTTGGTAAAGTAAATATTAAAGTTTGCTCTGAGAAAACAAATGAAACGAGGGCTCGCCGATGTGCTTATTTTTCCTACATTGTCAAGGTCAAAGATATTCGCTTCATAGATACAGATACGGTGGTAAAGTTAAACGGGGTCTAGAGTGAAACGAGAGTAACTTAAACTAGTTTTTATTAGTTTTAATGCCAGCACCAGTTAAAAAATTTGTGTATAATATTTGCCTACTTGGGGACTGGCATTGGCATTGTCATTGACATTGGCTTTGATGATTTTTACCGCTTGCCGGGAACCATATTTGGCACCGTTCTCATTGGCTTCCAGCAGGTGGGAGCTCTCCTCGTTGCTGGCATCGGGCTTTTTGTTGGGCTCATCGCCGCTGGAGTTACTTGATGATACCGTCGACATGTTACTGATTTTTACTTCCAATTGCGATTTATTTCGTTTTTGATTTTTTTTCTTTCGTTGGGTTACTAATTTTTTAAACAAATGCACAGCTTTTACTCGCTTGATGTGTATGTTATGTCACTTTTGGATATGTTTTATAAATTTAATACGTTGTTTTATTTGCTTTAGTTGAAAACACTTTTCTTCGTTTTTTTCATATACTTTTGTGTGTGTTTTTTTTTAAACGTCAAATATGTTGAATAATGCTCTCGCGCTTTTCAATGAACTTTTGGTTGTGCCCGACCGATGTCCTTTAACACATCTTCCACCCGCATACATAGATTATGGAGTTCTGTTAGGCACATGCGCAGTGTGCAGCAAACAAGTTGCTGGCCAAAAAGTGCATTAGGTTAGCCAATGTAAGCACCCAGCACAACACACACAATAATCAGACAGACGGCTTGTAAGGCGTTAAACTATCTCCTAATGTATCTCTCTTAACCGTACGCAACGACTGCTGGATAGCAAATGACGCGCCAAGCAACATCAGCAACGCCGGGCTCTGTACTGGATATGGATTCTCTCTCTCCCTCTCTCACACTCGCAGTCTTCCTCGCTCTCTCTCCCCTCTCTCTGTGCGAGCTTGTGTGTATGTGTGTATGTGTTTCTCTCAACTGGTCTGGCGAAGACGTTCTCCCGGCGTCGTTGCCTGCCGCCAATGGGGTGGCCACTGACGCTGTCGAGGCTATTGACTTGCACCAGCAACAGAAACTGGAAATTGGAAGCGCCTTTGATTTGATTCTCCTTCGCTTTGTGCTCTACTCAAGATTTCTTCTTTATACGTTCTGCATCGCTAGCAGCAACAACAACAACAACAGCTATCGAGTCAAGAGCAGATTGCAGTCCACGTTTAAGTGCATTAAAGTTTACATGGCTTCCCAGGCTTAAGTACCCACTTCATGGTTGTGGAAACGATCCTCTGATCGTCTGTCTGAGTTCGTTAATTGTGACCTTAATTGACGGACATACTTAATACATACGACTTACAGAAATGTTGTCATTTACAAAAATGAATTATTAAAAAAAATGTATCTGCCCATTGCTACATAAATTTACAACAATTCGAAAATGGGCCATATTAAAAATAATTTACTGCAAAGGAAAAGTTTTTATGCAAATGCATATATCTTTAATTACATTTCTTTTTTTATACAAGGTCATAATTTAAATATACTCTGTTATAGCAACGTACAGGGTATTCAAAGCACAATGTGAATTGTAAGGTTAACAAACTATTTTACATGGCATCTTTTGTTCCATCGCAATTATTTCTTAGTAAGTACAGTTAGACATTTCCATCAATTATCCAATTGCAATCTGTATATTTATTTAAGCAATTTACCAAAACAGGGCAATCTGATTGCATATTTTGGAACAGACGAAATTATCGCTCGACAAAATTGAAAATTTAAATTTACTTTTCACGTAGTCCACACGATAGCCAGTAGTATGTATAGTATAGTATAGATACATATGTATATTATAGCCAGTGTAAATATTCTCGCTCATGCATTTCCATATGTACACATTTCCAAATAGCTACATATGCCTATTGCTTAAGTAGCGATACGTAAATGCATATGATAATTTTCCTATATAATTTATGTTTATATATGTATACTCTTCTTTCTTGTCCGGGTTCTGTTTTGGAAAGCAATCCAGCTTTTTACGCATTAATGCATTTATTGAATAGATCATGTTTGTCTTTCCACATCTTTGGAGTTCCACAATGAATATGCGCTTTTGAAATAGTGAGTGCAACCAGATGTGTCTGTATGTCTGTGTATCTTTGCATCTTTGTGTACAAACATTTGAATATAAACACACAGTTGCATCAATTATCAACATTTAACCTTTAGTTTTGTTATCATTATGCACTAAAACAATTTGGAAATTTACTTCATACACAAAATTAATTAATCTTATTATACAATGAGTTATTAATTAATATGAATCTATATCGGGATCGATAATCTGATTACAAACACAATATATATATACCCAATTGATTAATTTGTAGGGCATAAATACCAATGAATAAACATGCTGGAAATGACAGCTTTGAGTGTATGAGATGAGAGATGAGCACATTTACGCATGTCACATTAATAGAAAAAAACAACAGCAAAATAAAAACCAACGTGGCATAGAGAATGAAAGTTTTTTTTTGTTGTGAGAATTCGTATGGTTTATTTTTAACTTTTTCCCAATGTTTGGTGTTATATATACATAAATATATATTTATATAATTATTTATTTGTATAATGTAGACTAAATAAAATCCACAAATATACTGTATAGTAATTTTCCTAGTGTGGATGAATTTTTCTTATTGCGTTGCCATTTATTATTATTGACTTGCCATATTATAATGTATGTGTAAATTTTTATTAGTGAGTACCCCTAGTTTCTCGTACCCACATCTGGTTAACACAGCCAAGTTGCGTGGCAAGCTGGGACTGAAATACAACCAAACATTTGGCACGCTTCTAGTTGGGGCCAGGCGCACAGAGCGCCTAAAAGCATGCTCACCTGCATCTACACTCTTGTGTAGTTCCAGATTGTTTGTGTGTGTGTGTGTGTATCTGTGTGTCTGTTGGTATACCTTTGGGGGGCCATTCCATGACCAAAGCACGCAATCTGCCACAATGTGTGTGTATACTAATTACGGAGCTCAGCCGAGCCAAACGCATTGCCAAAGCACAGCAAAAGCGAAATTCGAGAACCCCAATGACCTCTAACTACTGTTATGTAAAAGCTCATTACGGCGACGAGCCCGCTGACGTTGACGATTCGAATGTGCGAGTGGCGACGGATGATGGGTGAGTGGGGAAAAGCGTCCGCAGTACGTCAGTGGCAGCGACGTCATACGATTGTATCTCACACACATAGTTACATGTTTACACATATTTGGGTAGAGAAGCGCATGACGTCACAAGAGCCAAGCCCCAAAACATTTGGCCAATGGGAAAACGTGAACGTGCCCCTCAACACACAAGCACACAATATACTAAGCAAAAATTATTCATTTCAAGATTTGAGCTAAAATATCAGTGAAGCTTTTTTAGTTGCTGTTTGCCCACGCAAATCACGCGATTTGCGGCAGTTCAAGAGCAGCTGTGAGCAATGCGCTGTACTAGCACAATTTCTTTGGGTATGACCTACATTTGAACTTGTGATGAAACACGCGTCACAATTCGATTATTTTTGTCTTTATTTTCGCCACTAGGGCCAGTTAAAAATCAATAGGGCGCCCTCGCCTGCCTGAAGGTGAATGTATCCACTATATGCTGTGCAATTAATACCTCAAGTGTCCTTGAATATAAGAAATACTCAGTTCGAAATGAAGACAAATACAAGACATTTATTTGTCTGCCAAAAATTATTTTAATGACCTCATTTGAATATATAATTAGGTAAAGGGACTCATACAATTTTCATCTGAATTTTATTTGCTTGACACATTTTCTCAACATGTTAAGAAAATATAGATTTATTTGTATAGACGATATTTATATTTTATATTTACCTGTGGTCAGATATTCAGTTAATACTTCTTCTTTGAAAGAAATTGCTCCTGCAAATAAAAAATATGATGGAAATAAATTATAATATTGTATATAATATATATATATATATATATAATAATAATATGTTACGTTAAACACTTGTTAGTTTGTAACAAACAAAACAAGCAGTACTAAAGCTCCTATTGAAAGCTTTCAGTGCGAGCGTAGTGCTTGATAGTAATTCTATTCAAACTGTTGATCAAACGTAATGGTATTCAAACTGTTATTGGGGCCTGCCATTGTGGTAATAAAAGGGTTAAATAAATAGCTCGAAACTTTTGTAAAATGTGGATTTGAAACTATTACTTAAAGTAAACAGTACAAATTGCGAAAGCAAGACCAATTTTCTTAAAAGAATGCTTAAAAAAATAAGCAAACAACGAAAACAAAAGCAAATGAAATATAATAAAATAAGAGCAGCTCTTGTCTCAGCTTATCAGTTTAAAAAAACAAACCAAGCTATATTGTAGCAAATCATTATAAATAATAAAAATGAGCTCAATGTGTATTTATGCCAGTGAACATGTACGATATGATAAGTTACTTATCGCCTGTTTGGTGTAATATTGTATGAGCAGCATAATCGCTTTATGGCCCTACCGATATCAGTCATTCAATTTATGAATTTTTTTTATTTCAAGACGACCTGAATACGAAAACCGAATTCGAAGTGCATTGTTGATGAGTTTTCGAGTGGCCTGTCACTAAAAAAAGAAGGCTCATATTTTACTGATAGCGCGCACAATTTATCCATTGACTAAAGCGCATCCAATAAAAAACTCGCCCACATATGGAACTGATAAAGATACGCTAACAAGTAATTTCCTTATTAAATGCGTACTAAAACAAGAATTTAATTTTTGTACGAAACCACACAATGGAAGAGAAAATACATATCTGACAATTTTTTAGTAGCAATTGAGCGCATTTTTGTCTTACACTCAGTAATCTTTGTGATATTTGCCCAAAGATATAAAAGTGGCAAAAAAGATTGTAGCACTTGAGATACCAGGGACAGCATAAAAAAATAAATAACTTTATATTTGCATGACACAAAAAAAAAAAACAATTTGGATGAAAAACGATAATACTTTTTTTTAAATTCCATTAAATGCAACTGTACCTAAAAGCTAAACTTTTAATATCGGGGTTATTTTGATTTTTATTAATAAATTGGTTTGTGGTTTGCGTTGTATAAGGGCATTGGACCTTAATCGGGGCTCTGTTCTTGAACCGAACCATGCTATGTTCGTTGCGTTAGTCAATTGTGAGCATTCAAGTTCAAAGACTTTGTGTCGTGGGGTAAAAATTTCCGTAAGGCGTACGTGATTAGCAAACCTATGATCAGCTTATCTTGATCATTTTTGCCAAGAGCCGATCCATTAAATGCATATAAAAAATACTTATTTAAAAATTGACGCAAGCACTTAAATTGAATTGTTTCAAGTTTTAACGAACCCAGATAGATGAACAGAATCAGTGATTAGACTCAATCTAAAAAGCATAGATATGCATTTGTATATATACGTATGAACGCGTGTGCTATGTATGTCCATCTCAGGAGGTTGGTGCGGGAGTAATCTCCATACCACATGTCATTGGGCACCATTGACAACAATAATAACTGACAACGACAAAATCAACGACAACAAAAGATCAAAGGGGGGTTATCAATGCTCAGCGAGAGGCCCGTCTCTGGAATCTCAATTAAATTAAGTACTTGGCCGGGTTTTTGCCATTTCCATTTGCTTGAAAACAGAGCTGTTCAAATACATGAAAAAGGTGGAAAGGTCGACAGATCGTGCTGAACTCAATGTACTCTGAGGATAAGCTCTGAACAAAGTCGACTGCTGATTAGAGCAGAAGGTTTTTTTAATAATATATTGTAGCTATATGGTATTATGCTATTTTAATGAAGAAAATATTAAAAGTCCAATCGAAAGAATTTGAGTATTTCTTAACAATTGAAGTGTGTAATTTTCCTGGATGTTTTTTCACTTAACGCTAAGCCACACTTCTGGCTAACTAGAAACCGATTCCACCTATTAAATGTTACTAATAAGAAATTTTAATTATTACATTATTTATTAATTTTAATTACAAGATAATTTAAAAATATGTTATTTAATTTTGTAGTTTAAAGAAAATATACTTAAAATTATTGGTATTTATTTGTTGAGCAATAAACCTCCTAAATCGCATAATCACGTTATGATTTTGTCAGTACATAATACTGAGAAAGTAAATTCTGAAAACATTCGATTGTTATCAAAAAAATAAAAATAAAATAAGAAGCTTTAAAACATTATATGAATGGAAAAAAATTGAATTCTTAGAACCAGTTGCGGCTGTTTTTCCTAACGTTTGTAATCGAATTAGTGTTTTGACGTATTTATTATTGCTTTAATTATCACTTGTTTTATTGCTCGTTGATACGGAGCTATAATAAAAATGATTATTTTTATTTTTCTTTACACTAAACTGAGAATTAATATGATTGCTTACTGCACGCCTGGGCAGGTCCCAGGTCATGACTAATATTGTACTTATGATTTTAATTTATTTTATTCATTGCACGTGCTCTTACTTAGCCTAATTTTGGTTCAGTCTTACATCAATCCTACTAATAAGCTGTGATTTATAAAAAAAAAAATGTACGCATTAAATTTGTTTTCAGAATTTACTTCCTCTATATTATTTACTTAACAAGTGCTAACAAAAAAATATGTACGTTTAGCAACAATAACTGAAATTAGAAAAAAATATTTTAAACAAAAAAACTCAAACCGAAAAGAAAAGAAATATAAAACGAAAATTGATTTTACAACAGTAAAATTTGAGTCAAGACGTTATACAATTTTGACCTGACGGTAAACGTCTCAGAAAATGAAACAGCTGTAAAAATAAACCTCATTAAGTATTTGTTTCTTTATTTGCATACGTTTGTTTATGAAAGGTATACCATTTTGTTTTCAATATTAAAATACAAAATAACATGAAGGTGTCGTAAGGTATTTTACAATTAAGCTATAAACATATAAAAGCCTTTTCAATGCATCTAATCATTTTATCATTTGCTGTGGAATATTATTAAACAAAACTACAAAGCAGACAAAATAATGCGTATTGACAAAATTCCATAATATCAGATTGATTTAATTGCTTTGAGTTTGAAAATTGCCAATAATAATAAAGGGTAATTATCGATTGCCGTTTAAATGTCACATAAATATGTAAGTGGAATTTGTAAGTTTAAATGTACAAGTCACTTTTTACGAGAACGTTTTTTTATTTAATGAGCTGAGACTTTTTTCAAAATAAAAGTTACTCGTATTGTTTGGGTTAAAATAATGTTTTGGCAACGTTATATAAAATTTCCGGTTGATTATATCGTTAGGTTCAATGCTGGTTATATGTAAATAAAGCAGTTAAATATATTATTCACAGTTTTTGTTTTTGTTTACTTCGACAAACAATTGTTTTGATTTTTAATGGATATTTTACTTTCCCAGTGCTAAAAGCCATATCTTAATATTTAATACACTAGTCACTAATGAATAATCAGACTTTATACAAATAAAAATAATTTAAATTAATCGCATATAAACAGTTAACATCATTACTCAATATGAGATATGTTAAATTTTATAGTAGTTTAATTTTTCCTACTTCAATAATTTTTAAAATCATATTGAAAATCCATGGTATTTTTACTATTATGAAATAAACCAAATTTTTTTATTTATCAATATAGTTTTCGTTTAATTTGTCATTTTAATATTTCATGATGTTATTATTAATATAATATTTATATATTAATATTATTAAAACAAAAAAGGTTGTTTACTGACATATGATTTTATTTTTTATTTAGATCAGATAAACAAGACTTTTTCATTTTTCATTCAGTCCAATATGAAGAAATAATCTTGCACTGATATGTTATTCAACTGTTGACATATTTTGTCGGGATTTTTTGTACGTATACGAATATGTAGTATATAGTTTATTTTAAATCAAGTGTTTTGCATATTCAAAACGTGGGTGCTGTTGACGATGTTCCTCCAAATTTTCGTCCAATACGTCATTGAAATACTTTTGATTAATTCATTGTGCGGATACGGATACTTGGATAGATTGTATGAGCAGTATATATATATATCTATATATCTATATATCTATATATCTATATATCTATATATCTATATATCTATATATCTATATATCTATATATCTATATATATATATACACTAAAGCCAAACTGACTCACTTTCCATTGCAATTAGTTTAACCATATTATTTTATATATATAAATATACTCGTCATAGTATAGTATATATACTCATCACTGTGGATGCAATCGTGGTTAAGCTAATTCCAATGGAAAGTGAGTCAGTTTGGCTTTAGTGTATATATAAGTGAAATTGTATTTGTGCTCTTGCCATATCAAGTTGTTTTCAAATCGTTTATGAAAAGAAAAAACAATTTGCTGACGTCAGTTGGGTACAACGGAATAGCTACGGCCATGCCCTGTAAAGCCTACTCACCTACACCCAACTGTCATTTGTAAATACGTTTAAAGTGTGAATTTTACATGATTTAACATTTTTCCCCTCAGATATCCCGCAATTTAAAATTTGTCACTAATGCAAATTACCTCTCAAATGAAAATAGCCCACACCTATAGAAAATTCCACATGCTTCCTACATTATAAATTACAGTTATTTATCTATTTTGCACGTCGTGGATTTTTAAATTAAAAGCAACCTGACTATCTTGCAAGCGTCACATTTAAAACCAATTGTATTCATTCAGTTCATCATCGAGCCTTTATTTATCTTACTGTGGGTGTGCAAAAAACAATACGAGTACAAACCAAATTGCACGTAATTATTACCATTTTCAAGTACAATCAGAGCTACCAATTGACTCTCAGCAAACTCAAGTTTATTAAGACATTTTGATTTTACAAATATTTCATCAAGCGATAATTGAACAGAATTCAAATTTCAAAAAATTGTATGGCATACACACAAAAAACGTGATTGTTTTTCGATATATAAGGGTATATGTTTAAAAATAAGAAACACAATAAGAGTAATTTCGAATAAAGATTAACACGCAAATACTTGATGTAAATGCAATAAATATATATTGATAATTATAATCCGGGGGTTTTTTTTTTCTCGATTGCGTTCATTGTTGACGGTAATTTCAATGTGGAGGTTTAACAAATTAGCTGTCGCTAGTGGGAAATATATGCGCAGTGGTTTTTCGAATGAAAGCCTCTCCGGCAATTTGTCAAGAAATGCGTTAAACAGGTAATTTGTAAATGCATGTTAGTATGTAAATCATGTAGTTATGAATCAATATATTTTGCATAATGCTGATAACTGGCACGTTCCACTGTCTCGCAAATTAAACGCTTAGTTCGCAACGATTTCAACTTGGAAATTATTGTAACACAACTTTGATTACCACTCACAAGCAAGAAGTATAGTTCTAAAATGGATGTTAACCAAATATAGCTTCAGTGTCCGTGATAATAGTTAAACAGTATTTTTTTTTATTAATTCCGCATCTAAAGTAAAAGATCTCATCTCTAATTATCTAATAAAGTGTTTTATCGATTAAAGTAAAAACTGCTTGTATATATATAAATATATGTTATTTCCAGAAAAATAGATTTATAATTTCTACGATAAAAGCTAGAGAACTGCTTGTATATATATAAATATATGTTATTTCCAGAAAAATAGATTTATAATTTCTGCGATAAAAGCTATAGAATTATAAAAAAAAGGTATTATAATTGTTTTTCTAAAAATGAGTATATATATTTTATTTTTATGGATTTCATTCATATGTTCATAATAATTATTACTTTGCACATTTGCTATCCTCTGTATTTAGTACTTGTAAAAGCTAATATTTATCTCCTTCGTTGTAACGGAAAGTGGTAAATTAGAACAGTTACTGTCAAACTGTCAAAAGACCGGCGAATACTTACCGAAAAACAACAATGGCAATCACGTGTTTCCTTCAAAAGGCTTTCGCAGCTTCCAGCAGGTTTGAACTTGAATTGTCCTTTCTGTTATTCTGGTCTCGATGCAGAGAAAGCGCTCGCAATTATATTAAAATATACAGAAGTACAAAAACACAACAATGCAAACTAAATTACAGTTCTTTGTTTTACGAAAAAACTGTTGACTTGGATAAAAAAAGAGAGAGCACAAACACACACAGCCCTATAATATGAACATGGATAACGAAAACGGAACGGTTATTGCTGTTGTTCAATCAGATCGCCGTTCTAGTGACCGGGCGCAACGAATTCACTAAAACAACTGATATCGTTGATATGACAGGCCTTCGTTGTTGAGTAAGAAGCTCAACAGAATTTCATGTCGAAGCGACTGCGCACAGTGATACGAGCACCAATTTCTTTTTAAATGATACAAGTGTGAAATATTATTTCCAACCATTTGGTGCATTGGCATTATACATTTATTAAGAAAAGTAGTCAGAACAACAATGTAATGTTATACCCGATACATAGTTACAAATAATTAAATTTTGTATATTACTTCGAACCGAAATAACATTTACTAATAATCTATGTCATATTATGCGATTATTCTGTTTGAATATTATTTTGCTATAGTTACGGACCACTGTGCGTGACTGCGACGCACACAAAGCCACATAAGCAGAGATGCTGTTTGTGCCCTGCGTAAAAGTGGGAAATTGACTTTAATATTCGCTTATCGTTGCTGTTATTTAATCACAGTGCTTGGCCTTCACTAATCGAATAAGCGATTGAGGCTGAAAATAACGTTTGACTTGATATTTTGATTCAGAACAGAGTTTTTAGCTGCATGAATTTTGTAACGCTATTGTCACTGATGTGTATATGTGTATATGTTACGATTCTGTCTGTATAAATATATAAGCTTATATATGTATGCATAGGTATATGTGTGCGGAGGAATGCTGTGCACAACGTTTAACTTTGGCATCGAAATTGGCATTGTCCTTGGCAAAGGACGCAACAATTTGCATTTCGTTAGAGCTTACGCAAGAAGCATATGATTTACACGTAATTGTTTAGCAGAGAGCAAAGAATTCACGAATTTTCTAATTGAATTAACTTAAAGGGAAGTTGCGTATTAAAGAAGGGTTATAATGTATAATAAAAAAATTGCATCATTGCAAATAATACCCTTGAAAAGATAATTCCTGATCGTTCCTGACTGCAACATCGTTCCTGCCCAGTTCCCTTTATATCTCTTCTGTCATATCTCGTGAATCACATTCACTTTTATTAGACCTAAACTAATTCATAATAATTATTTTTTTGATCAGATTTGTTTTTCTCCTGGGTTTTCGCCAATAAATGCTACAAATTTGTACCCATTTTGCAATTAAATACCCCCAAAAATTTAAAAAAAAATATTTTTGATTTATATATAATTTTAAATTTAATTCAATTTGATTCTTTTTTGTATTTTTTATGGCGATTTATTTTATTTATAAAATTTAATTGAACATATAATTATCATTAATATTTACTGGCAAAACTTGAATTGAAACAAATACGCAATACATGTCGAAATTATATTATAGCCGAATTAAATTCAGATAATTCATTGGTAGCCAAATTGATGCCAATATGGGTGCCTCAAAAGAAGCTAAAAGACAAAATAAAATTGAATTCAACAAACAAAGTTTATTTACAGAAAATGAAGCAGTTTGAATTTAGTCGACAGAGCGCGACTATGAGATGATCTGAGCCCACCTGCTAAGTATTTTAATTCGTTTAAAAGCATGTTGGTATATTTTTCCCCATGTTTTCCCCTTAAAAGAAGCTAAGGGACAAAATAAAATTGAATTTAACAAACAAAGTTTATTTACAGAAAATGAAGCAGTTTGAATTTAGTCGACAGAGCGCGACTATGAGATGATCTGAGCCCACCTGCTAAGTATTTTAATTCGTTTAAAAGCATGTTGGTATATTTTTCCCCATCCCCTAAGGGGATTGGTAATGCTCATCATGAAAAAAAAAAAATATATATATATATACTTTATGGTGTCGCACAAGCGAAAGATACGAAAATAAAGAGGTATGTTTAGTATTAAATTTATTGGTTCGTACTATTTCATTAAAAGCAGTTTTAGCAACATTTGTTTGGTGTCTTTTCATAATATGCATTAATAATGTATTCAATATATTTGTGTACATATTTAATTTGCTTACATATACATTTTAATTGTTTAAATAATTGAAACAGTAGTTCATTTTTGTTGTCATAATTGTTTCTGTTTGTGTGTGTGTGTTGTATAGATTTATATCTTGATAGCTTAAATTAACTGCAAATGTATGCGCTTAGAAAACTGGTCTCATTTATGTGATTGCATCAAACATATTTTTGGTTAAAATGTCACTTTGCGCTTCTCCCTTACCACTAGTCACTACAATAGTCGTAACTTAATTAAAGCATTAAATTGTTCTTGTTGCTGTTAACGCTCTGTTTGCATTTGTATCCAAAGGCTCGTCGGTAAAACCACAGAAACTCCACTTGGACTGCTCAGACTTGAAGAGATTGGTGTATTTTGTGAGTACGTTTGTGAGTTCATCGTTGCTTCTTAGCTCCAGCGATTTAAGTAGCATGCCCCGCAAATAGCTAGCAATGCTTGCAATGTCCACGCCATGTGGATGCAATACGAGAAAAGCGGCGGTCAACGCTATTATTTTAGCCTCAACCAAAGCCAGCGACATCACGTTGCTCTGCAAGCGAGTGTAGGAAAATAAGTAAAATGTATAATAAATATATAAAATAACAATTGTTGTATTTACCGTTTGTTTCGGAACGGGTGCAACTATTTCCACAACTGGCTCCACAACATCGGACTTAGAACTATGCTCGGATATGGACAATTGATTAGCTTCATCGTCAATTGATTTGTTTGGTTGTGGTGTTGCCTCGTGCTTCTCATCGTCCTCGATCTCATGAATTTCGACCACGCCGCTCTGATGCTCTATAATGCGTACATCGTCATCCACTTTATCAATATCGATTATTTCCAGATCCAGCGCAACAGATGAAAACTCCTTTTTTCCTGTCGGTCGCATATCTTCCGCATTTCGGCTACACGAGTCACCGCTGCTGTATTCAGCATTCGATAAGTTCGAGACCTGTGATTCTCTGTCTTTTAGCTTATCCGCAGTCTCCTTGATTTTTGTCTTAAGCAGCAGCTGCTTGACGCCCGCCTCCTTGAGATTACGTTCGAGATGCTCGATGGTCTTGGAGTCCTTTTGTTCGCGCAGCTTTGTTTGCAACAGCTGCGTCTGCATGTTGCGTATAGTCTCTTGCAACACTTTGATTTGCTTCTCACGCTGCTGGCAATCGCTGCGCTCCACAGACATCTCATTGCGCATGGCCTCTAATTGACAGCGTAGCGAGTCATTTTCGTCCTAAAAACGAAATTAAATCATGTTTAAATTCTAATTTTAATAAATACGAGTTGATTTCCAATCCGCTCACCTTGAGTCCATCGCTGTCGTAACGGGTGCGCTTGGGGCGCTTCTCATAGTCGCGCTCATCGTCCGAGATTTCCATTTCATCGTCGTCGATTTGGACCGTTCGAAGTTCCTGCATGGCATTCCAAAAGGTAGGTTTTTGTCGTTAAATAATTGTTGTATTAATTGTAAATAGCTCTTGTTGCATAACCACTTCTTACAATGATAATTTCTATAGCCTATACCGAAAATTCGTCATATAAAACTTATTTGGCTCTTTGTACTGTTTTCGGTCCGCTTACTTACCTCGCCACATTTCAAAAAGTTCTATTAATTTGTGTTCATATATTTTCCATTTATACTTATGTTAAATGTCACACAAGGAGTTTATCATTTTACTCTTAGGTTTTATTGTTTACCAACGCAAATCGAACAGCCAATCGAACGCGGTGAGTGCCTTAGAAACTTTGCAAGTGTTTTGCTATTTATGATTTTTTTTTGTTTTTTTTTTAATTGTTTGCCAGTTGAATAAATAGTACAAGTTATTTGGCATTCGTCAAAAGTTAATTAGTTATAATAAATAGAAATGGACAGCTTATAGGAAATGCTTAGTTATTTTTCTTAAAACCACATAGCAGAAGCAATTTACTACCAATTATGCTAACTTTAAAGTATTATTAAGCCGATTCTTAAATATGAAAGCAGATTATAGTTTTTTCTAAACCTGAAATGAGTTAGGAAACTGTTCCAAATAAGAAAGTGCTATGCAAATTTTTAACTCTTATTCGTGTGAAATGTTAGAACCACTATAGAGTATTTTAGTTTAAACATATTATACAAAATATCTTTTGGAACAGATTCCTTTGGTCAATAATATACAATGATACTGAAAGATTCTTAATGCTATTTTCAAGCTAAGGAGATATTAAAAATTAAAACTCATGTTAAACAGATATTAATTTTGATTACTATAACATGTTATTGAGGTGTTAAAATAAAAACAAAACAAAAATAAGTGAAATTTAAGTGTGATGTGATAATTACTTAGGAACAATTCAGTTAACATGCTGAAGTGGACATGCAGGTAGATATGCAGGTAGGTATCTGGTGATAATATACTAATTACACGTTTATTTTAAACATTACTAATAGAATGTCAATAGGAACAAGCACGATAATCATAATGAAATAGTAGACAGTTAGTTAGTATTTATTACGATTACTTCATCAGTCGAACTTGTCGTAATTCATTCTCTGAACATTTTTGTACGTACCGTGGCTAATTTCTTCCATTGGTCGATGTTTTTTCTTTGGGCTTTGGTGAAATGGTCCCAAACCTTCTTGTGACTAGCGGCATTGAACACTTTTTCAATCTGAGTGACTGAACAATAATGCAATAATATATAATAATATTTAGGGAGGACAAAGGGATTTTTGTTTTGTTTTTTAAGTTGTGACCATTTAACTAGTAATGGAAAATAAAAAGTAGATAAGACTACTTGAGAGATCCTCGCAAAACATAATATTTTAAATAGATCTTATATGGTAAAGTCTAGGAGTATTATACAACATCTTGTTACCTACACTACACATACATACATTTGCATGTATAGAATTAAGGACTTCAATTGCAGTTAGTTGTTAGTTGCTTTCTACAGACAGCCTGAGAGGCGGTTGGTGTCTGGTCCGAGGTCTACGTTGACTTTATATTGTGGTTATATCTCTGCTTGGTTTACAAACCTTTGGTCTGGACTTACAATTTTGTGGTACAATGTCCTCAGACATGGCGTGGTCAGTCAGACACAGTGAAACGAGTCACTGCACAGTGGCACTAAACACGACATCGCGATCAAAATGTGAAAGATTGGAATCTATTTAAAAATAGTGTATTTCATTCATATCATATCCATACCATTCTCTAAGCTATACTTGATTTAAAAATGGCAATGATTTTATGCCTGCTCTGCAAATAAATTGTGAGAAACGTTGCAAGTAAAGTGAGGCGGATAATATGTTTGTCTGTTAGTCAGTTGTGTCCACTAAATTTGATCGCTTTCTAATCGAGTTTTTGGCCACCGTGCAGCACTGAATGTTGTGGCTGGACTTTTACCTGCGGCTGTTGCTCGTTTTGCTCCATCGACTTGGATTTTGTCTTGTACTTTAAGAGCAAATTTTAGACAGTGAGATCATTTATGTTGTGGATTTGGTTTTTGGCCTTTGATAGCACGATGATTAAATTGCTAGATAGTGTCTGTGTGTAAGCATGTGTATGTGTGTGTGTGTGTTGTTTTTTGTGTATGTATGTGTAAATTTTGGATATATTGTTCATGGTACAGACGCTAGACGCTAACCGGAGCGCAAACAAAAGCAGAAAAGTTGACAAAAGGAGCGCTCCTAAACCCCATCTAAGGACTACAAACGACAGAATCTTAAATGGTTGCCACTTACATTGCGTGGACATGGTGCCCATTTGCTTGCGATAGCATTCACGTGCCTTGCGCAGATCCTCCTCCAGTTGCTGCTTATCAGTGTGCAGGCGCCGCACATGCGCGTGTGTGCTCTGTATCATCGAGTAGAAGACATTGGCATTGCGCTTGGTGCAGTCGCCACGCTCCAGCCATGTGGTAATTGTCTGTATTGCCTTCACAAATGTCTCGTTGTTGCGCAGATGCTCCGCCACCGCGGTGGCCTCATGATCTGTATAGTGTGGGATCGGTGGCGGCGATTGCGAACGCATGCGATCCAATGACATCCGTTCGCGATGACGCTGCTCCCGTTGCAGTTGGCGCTGCTTGCACTCGTAGTCATATTGATCATCCCGCGCCTGCGCATAGTCCACGTGCAGCCGCCCAAAGTTTGGTGCCTCATTTATACTGGAGATGCGCAGTCGGTAGCCGGATAGGTAAATGGCACGATCGATGGCCGTCTCATGGCGATAGCGTATGTGGCAAAAGTTCTTCTTCGACATACGTAGTGTGGTTATCTCGCCACAAGACTCGAATATCTCGCGTATCACCTCCTCCGTAATGTTTTCGGGCAGGCCGCCCACAAACACCGTGCGACAGCCCGGCGGACGTTCGCGTATGGTCGGTGGCGGCGCATTTGGATTGGGTGGGAACAAAATGCAGTTCTTTGTGTTAATCACCTCCTTCAGTCCAGCTGTGGAGCCGTCTGCAAGCGAATTCCAGTTCGAATTTTAATTAACTTTGAGCAATTATGTAAGAATACTTACCCGCTGCTAGAGTGCCATCCAATCCCGCTCCGCTAGCATCGGTGGGCATGCCAGCTGCTGTCGCTGCAGCCACGTAGCCCGCTGCGGCATAATTATGCTGCATTTGTTGCATGGCAGCCGCCATCATTGCCGAGGGATCCATCAGCATTTGGGCATTCGAATTACTTGCATTGGCCGAAGCAGTTGTGGAGCCACTGGGTGTGCCTGCCACAACAGCCGCTGCCGCCGCGTGCGCATTCTGTGCGCTCGGAAAGTACAAGTAGCCGGGTGGCGTGTGCATCAGACCATTCAAATATAGTTGCTGGGCGGCATCGGGCAGTGTCAGAGCTGTGCCCGGTGGTAGCTTATCGCCGGCCTTAACGGGGCCAATCACATCGGAGTCATCGATTTCGTTTTCATTCTCCAAATCCATAGGGGCACTACCCTGAGCGCTGTGCAGCTTCATCTTGCTGCTGGCTGTTGTTGTCTTGTTTGGTGCTGCAGCGGTTGTTTGTGCTGTTCCGCTGCTGCTATTTGTTGATGTGGGCGTGACAACGCCCACCGTGGCGGTTGTAATGGCAGCCGCCAATTGATTGATAAAATTCGGATGATTTTGCAAGCTGACGCCGTTTGGCATGCTCCCAAAAACTGGCACTACAAAAATTACAAAAAAAAAATATCAAAAGACATGGAAAGAAAGAGAAAAGAAAACAAATAAAAGTCAGCTGTTTATCAAAGACGAAACAAACAGCAAAGCGTAAATGACAATATTTGAGCGCATAAAAGGTAATATGATAGCTGCTTTTTGGTATTTTTTTCATTCACATATTTGCTCAACGTATTGGGGTCTTTTACACGCCACTTACCGTAATAACTAGACAACTTGCAACTGTATGCTGACAAATTATGCGCATTGGTTAAGTTCATGTCATAATTAGATCATTACTTACACATATTATCAGCCAAATTCCCAAAATTGAACGCCATTTGGAAACTTTATCCAATGAACTACACGAAAAATACCATCTCCGGTATTGGGCAGCCAGTTGGTTATGCGGCGTTAAAGCTGCTCACATTTTCCACTCGATGTATGAGTTAATAGCAAACGCATTGCTTTTACACTCATTTTATACTATTTTTGTTGAATTACTCTATATTCAAGAACTTTGAAATCTATTTTACTATGTCTAAGCTGTGTGGAGTCAGAAGTTTTTTTTTTTGGGTTTTGGTTTTCAGGGCTGATGTAAATATTGCAAAATAAATAATAAGGTATTTTTTAGGCATTCCATCGAATTACATGTGTGTAGACACTGTTCATGATTCATCAGCTGTCGTCAAAGCGTGAAAGCTTAGATTAAAAACAAGGCGAAAACAACGTAATTTACTCTAAATCGAGGAAATTGTTTAACAAATTTAACTATACGGCATGTCGGTGAATACGGCACATGCCAATAATGGTGTTCTCATCCATGCGGGCGAGTAGTAAGTACCAATGCACAAAGACATTAAATTTAAACTGCAAAAGTATTTGTTGTGGCTGGCTAAAAAAAATCTGACGTCATAAAAATATTATGTTTAAAATTGCGATTCCCTTTGATACGAAAACAGAATTAAAGTTTAAAAGTATGCATAGTTATTCATAAATAATAATCTGCAACAGACTTTAATATTTTATTTTTATGCCCATGGGAAATGCAACAGCTGTCGACCGCAGCAAAACCTTTTTGATTAGAAATCTGCTTAGTAACGATTCCGTTTTTTATTGACAGCATTCTGCTGCACAGCGATAGCATTTCAATTGAGTTTTCTGGCCAGGATGGTCATCTGTTTAAGGGCTCCAAGCAGGGTCGCATCTATTTGACATCGCATCGCATGATATTCAACAGCAAAAAGCCCAATGATGTGATGCAATCCTTCAGCGCACCCTTTGTTGCATTATCGGATGTGAGTACATAATTAAATCATGATTAATACATAATTATATATTATTATTATATATACGTTATTATATATTATCATTATCTCTCTTTTAGGTGGAAATCGAACAGCCTGTGTTTGGGGCCAATTACATTAAGGGCAAGGTGCGCGCTCAGCCCAATGGCAACTATGTTGGCGAGGTGAAGTTCAAGCTGTACTTCAAGGCTGGCGGCGCCATTGAATATGGGCAGGCGCTGTTGCGCGCTGCGAAGACCGCTCAGGGCAACTTCCATCGCGGCGGTCTTGCTGGCGATGATCCGCCACCATATGCGCCCGCTGGTGCTTGGCATGAGGCACCACCTCCGGCTTATCAGCCACCGCCCGGCTACTACGGCTGGTTGCCGCAGCACGATGCGTTTAGTGGTCCGGCTCCGAACACTGTGTTTATCAGTGACAATCCGCCGCCATATCCTGGCATCAGTAAGTAACTCATTTTTAATTGCTTTGTCCCACACTCGGCTTTTGTTTCTGCACAGCTGTTGAGCTGATTTTAAGTGAAATTGGCAACAAAAAAAAAAAACAAATTCAGCATGCCTAACCGCTTTTTCTAACTCAAACGCACCGTTCCACAAACCACTTTCTTCTGTATCTTTCTTAGCACCAATCAACAATCAACCAGCACCACAACCGCAGCCGCATTCGCAGTCCACTGACCCAAATTGGTATGGTTTTTCAGCACCACCTGACCAGCAGCCCCAACAGCAGCCCGGCTATGGTCAAGGATGGGCCGGTGGCTATGCACAACCGCCGTCCTACGCATCCTTGGGCCCAGGCGCTCAACCGCCTTATGGCGGACAGCCGGCTCAAGGAGGACAGCCGGCTCAAGGCTATGGCGCGCCCGCTGCGCCCTATGGCGGCTATAATCCGAATGTGCCCGGTGGATTTATGCAGCCAGGTTTTATGCCGCCGCAACAGCCCAATGGGTATCCAGGCTCTTATCCTCCACAGCAACCGGGTGGTTACCCGGGCTCAGCACCACCGCAGCAACCGGCTGGTTATCCGGGCTCTGCACCACCGCAGCAACCGGGTGGTTATCCGGGCTCAGCACCATCGCAGCAACAGGGTGGTTATCCGGGCTCAACGCAACCACAGCAACCAGGTGGTTATCCGGGTGCAAATCCCCCAGCTGCTGGTGCCGCTGGCAGTGCGGCCTCCGTAAACTTTATGGGCTTCAGCTTGCCACCAGGAAGTGAGTATTCGACATAAATGCATACAACTCCTTATTTTTTTATTCCATCATTCATTTTATTTGTTGTCCAGACTAATTGATCACAACATTAATGTCAAATTAAGCAAAATAACCGTATCTTATATCAGCAAGAGCTTATCCTTCAAGAATAAATTGGTTTGTTATAATTTTTCGTTCGCTTTTTTTCTTGTTTAAAAAGGTAGTTTAATAAGTAGAAATTGCAATTTTGTATGTAAATTTGTTATCACTAGCTAGGATCTGAATTTATATTTAATTCGAGTACATCTTATTGTAGTGCCTAATTTATTCGTTGAAACCTAACAAGTTACAATACTAACACAATCCTTACCAATTTGGCATCTGAAACAATATTGTTTTTTTTTGTTTATTTTTACCTTTTTCACAGTGTAAACTGCAAATTATAACCAAAACTACTATACAGCAGGACAAGTAAGATTATATAATGCTTTTAACTAAATAATATTGATAAAAAAAATTCCCAAACAAAAGCCGAGCGTACAATGTTGCAAATTTGATTTTTAACTAGTAACTTAAGTAACGATTTGTTCATTTCTTTCATTTTCCAATGCAAACTTTGCAGGAACCAGCAGCACGCAATATTATTATTACCCCAATTGTTATCCAGTTGCAAGAACTTTGTGTTTTATACCAATACCTGTTATTTTACCATAAAAAGGACTGTAAGACATTATTAATGTTGTAGTAAAATGTAGTCCTCAAGTCTTGATATTGTAATCCACGACCAATATTAATACTTGCCATTATTTCACACAGATTCCAAAGAAGCCGAGGCCGCAGCAAGTGCTTATAATACACCCTATAACCAAGGTGGACCCAGTGCTCCAGGATCCAGCGATCTGCCGCCTTCATATAATGTGAGTAGCCAAAATATAACTATCGAGAATATTGCTAATTTTTAAAATTTGCTTAATTTTTACAGAACATGCCACCAAGCTATGACGATGCATCGAAAAAGCAGCAATAAAACAGCGCTTGTCAAAATTTAACGAATTTTACATAACTGAGCAAAAAAAAACATTCCGGTTATTATAAAACACACTCGAAACAATTTTAGTTTTCTTCACACATCGATTATTTGATTATTTGCTTCACTTTTTAAACTTGCAAGAATCTAATTCTGTTAAATCGATCTGTGCTTGGCTAATCAAGAAATGCTTCACCAACTTGTGCTTATTTGATATTGGAAAATCTTTTATTACACTATTTAAACAAATTGATATCAGTCTTAACCAGTCCTTGCTACAAATATAAGCACTGACATTTTGGTTGTTTCTGTTGATATTTTTTCATGCAGCTTATGCTTGGTCTATTATGAGTCACAAGATATTTTTAATCATTTTATTATTTGATGTTATTAATTTGTGAAATATAATCATAAATATGTATTTAAAAGAAAATAAAACTATTATTGTTATATCCTATCCCATTAACATGAATATAAATATTTTAAATACGCTGATCATAAATTAGGTATAAATATATATTTATATATATTTGGCTTATCCCACTTCTCCAGCCTCCATGTCTCTTACAGTCCTACAATTGGAAGGTAAGCTCAGTGTGGACCCGTTTAAGTTGCAAAATCTTTTTAGTTATGCGATAGTAATTAATTAGGCGTTACGTCTGAGTTAACAATTTCGGATTCAGATTCTTAAAACATAAGAGTTTCCAGAATTCCGCAACATAAGTGCTTATTTTCACGATAGCCAGCGCTGTTGCGGGATATCGTTCAAGTTGTTAAAATCTGATAAATGGTTTAACAAATATTATATTTTTATGTATATTGTACTCAAGGAGGCACAGATCTTATTTTTAACAGGACTCGGTCATGGCTGTAAGCAGTGTAAAATAGCACCAGGTGGACTCAGGATTTCTTAGTATTAAAGGAATGACAATAACGAATCCTATTCTTTAATTACAGCACATTTGTATGTATCTGTCAATCAATTTTCAGAACAGATTTAAATTTAATTAAAAATTAATGCATTTTTTTAGATGTTCTACCTTTGAATTTTTTGTCGTAATTTTATTATTATTTACTTAAATCACCTGTTACATTTTCTACGTGTTATTTGAAACCAAATGGAACAAATGCATTTAGTAGCCTTTTTGTAGATTCAATTTAAAATATAAAAAAAAATATTATTAGGTGTATATTTTTGTTAATCGAATAAATAATAATAATAATAGACCAAATTACTATTTAAAAATGTTCTTTATTACACAAAACACAGTGTTGCAGAATTTATTGAGAGGTTATGAGGAGTATTGTTGACCATTCAGCGCAAGAGCTAAAGGATAAATGATTGACTGTCTAAGTCTGATGGGGCAAGAAAAATCCATTTTACGCGACATGCGCAGTGTCTTTTAGTCATGTGGTGAGAAAAGGACTGTAAAGACACCCGCTGGCAAAGGATGTAAATTTAGTGGTGTGGACGTTCGGTATGTTTAAGCAAATGTTGTCAATAAATACAAGCACGGTGCAAAAGAAATGCAAATAATTAAATAAAAAAGTGTTCCGATTGAATAAGCAGTATATAAATGCTAGTACACAGTTTTAAAAACATTTAAGTTGCCATTCGATTACCACGACGTTGAATGAAATTTATTGGAGCAACAACTTGCGTCTGTTGTTTATCGATTTGTGTGCCACAAATTTCTTTTTGTTGCAGCAAGTGACAACACCCTGTAAGAGTGCGTATGACGAAAATTGAAAGTTAGATTGTTCCCTTCGCTGCAGGCGTGTCGCTTTTAACGCATAAATTATGCAAAAGTCAATTGCATTGCACTAAAAAAAAATCAACATCAAAATATCAACAGAAGCCACCAATTATAAAGAAGAAGAACTACAATCAAAACAGTTAAAATGGACGTGGGCGCACAGGAAACCACATACGAACCGTTAGAGGGGCGCAGCGGTCGGGGCTTGCCCAGTGGCATGAGGCATCCGACCAGCATTGATAGTCCCGAATACGATACACGCGCCCCCAAGGACCAAAGACACGCCGTCTATTTGGCCCTCCTGGCGGCGGGAATCGGATTCGTTTTGCCCTACAATAGGTGAGTGCGAATGTGAATGTGAATATGAATTCCAACTGGAATGGGAATCAGTGCATATGGGCATTGTGAATAGTATTCAGAATGGGAATGATTGATTACGAGTGCCCGAGTGGCGTGAATAACATGGGTTGCATGAAACCTAGTTTATTGCCTGTAACAAGACCTGAAAACTTAAATACGATATGCTTGGGCAAATTGGAGATCTTTATTCACTTTATGTAAACTTAAGGCAGGACACGGGAATTTTTAAAAGGATTTTATTACATAAGAATTTAATTTAAAATATGTTTAAGAATAAATGAATTAATATAATAAATGGGAATTATAAAATAATAAATATTTTATTGTATGGATTGCGTAGACCTCAGCTTATTGGTAAAGAAGGTACAGAACGTTAAAAAGCAGAGAGAGAAATAAAGAGTGAGACATGAAATTAAGAAAATAAAGAAAATTAAAATTTAATTTATTACTCTTTTAATTAGATGATATACAAATAAAATAAAATAAATATAATTTTAAAATTCATGAAAAAATAAGTAAGATGATTCAACATTTATTGCAAAGGTTGGGGAAAGCCACAAAAAAATCAAGTGAACGAAACTTTTTGATCGGGAATAGTAAATATGCCAAAACCGATTTCGCAATACTAAAGAATTATTCAAATTTGTAATATTCTTTAGCACAGCATTCCAATTAAGCGAATAACAGCTTTACGTAGAAAATACAATTTTCCCAAACAAAAATTTCTTTCTTATCTGGATATAAAAAATCAATACGAATTTTGTATTATTATTATATTATTATTATAAAATAATTAATGGGCGAAGATTTTATATGGTCATCTTGCGATCGATTGTTCGTTCGGCAGGGAAAATAATAATACCTTCGACAATGGTGAATTTTAAGAGTCCCTCAAAATTACTCTATTATTTCATTGCTCAAATAAATACTGAAAAGTAAATAATTGCAGATTGGTTATAGGATTTCTTTTCTGTTTTTCTTAGATTTAGGTATAAGCTGAATTTTTTTGTCTTGATTGAAAGACAATATCAATTTATAAACATAATATAATTTATAGAAATTTTTTTGTATTTGTATTTAGTTTTATTATCGCAGCGGATTATTGGCAAGGACGCTTTCCCGGTCGTCCTGTGGCTTTGGACATGTCCATGACGTACATCTTCGTGGCCTTCTGCACGGTGTTGTTTAACAACATTGTCCTCTCACTGGCGCCATTCCAGACGCGCGTGCTCTTCGGCTACATGATGTCCTTCACCACCCTGATCTTCGTTGCCGTCTGCGAGGTGGCCTGGCACATGTTCGCCACCAATACCGCCTATGTGGTAAATATGTCGGCTGTGGCTCTGACAGCGATCGGCTGCACTGTGCAACAGTCTAGCTTCTATGGATTCGCCTCGATGCTGCCTAAGCAATATACACAGGCGGTGATGGCCGGCGAGAGCATTGCCGGATTTCTAGTGTCTTCCAATCGGGTGGTTACCAAACTGCTCATCAACAATGATCGCGTCTCGACGGTCATCTTCTTTCTGACATCTACGCTATACATACTGTTCAGCTACCTTCTTCATTTGGCCACCATCAATTCGCCATTTGTCCGTTTCCATGTGGAGGCCTGTTCCAAGATTGTTCTGCGACCCGATGAGGTAAGTTAGTTCAATCATATTTTTGCTCATGGCATTATAGGAAAGTTAGGAATGCCAAGCACTGAAAAGTAAAGATTAAGTGCATAAATGAAAGGATATATTAAACAGGACTTTAAGATTTAAGATAGATTAAGGAATAGCAGTTTTGATGGGCAAAGCTATATAGAAAATATAGATATAGATATAGATATAGATATAGATATAGATATAGATATAGATATAGATATAGATATAGATATAGATATAGATATAGATATAGATATAGATATAGATATAGATATAGATACAGATATAGATATAGATATAGATACAGATATAGATATAGATATAGATATATATATAGATATATATATAGATATAGATATAGATATGGATATAGATATATATATAGATATAGATATAGATATAGATATAGATATAGATATAGATATAGATATAGATATAGATATAGATATAGATATAGATATAGATATAGATATGGATATAGATATATATATAGATATAAATATAAATATATATATGTATATATAGTTATATATTTATTTAATGCCAACTAAAGTCAAAGCAAATAACAAAAAATATTTAAAAAGTACCTAAATTATAATTTAAAAATAAGAAGTATTTATAAGATATAAATAAATTTACAGATATATGTAGATACTGATACAGAAATATATGTATATATATTTATTTAATTATTTAATGTCAAATGGAATCAAATGTTATATATATATACAAATAATGATACATAGAAGTTTATTTCTTCTTAAATTTCTATCGATAAATTGAAAATAATACTTAAAAACAATTTTTATTTATAAAATCTGAAATACTTACGAGATATAAATATATACACAGATTCAGATATATATTCAGAAATATAATCCACATTTGATTCACATTTATGGCTATTCACAGAATCTGAAATCTCATTAATTATTTTGTACTTTCACAGCAAGAGATTGATGGTGCAACCAGTAGCACCAAATACGGCGTACTCTCGATGGATGGCACCACGACAACAACAACAGCTGGTCCGCATCATTCGAGTGGCAGTGCGACGAATACGCTCAGCTTCAGCAATCCCGTTTATGAGCTGTCCAATCCGACGGCAGGCGAGAGCATCATTGAGGGCCTTGGCCAGATGCCCGAACTACCGGCGACGCCGCATGAGCCGACCACGCCCACAACGGTGGCCTTTAAGGTGGAGCATGTGATTACGCCGCGTCGTTGCCGGCCGAGCAAGCTGGGCGACATACGTGAGGGGTTCGTGATGCGATGGCGTGTCGCCCAGGTCATCTACCCGTATATGGTGTGCATTGCCCTGGCTTACTGTGTCACCCTCTCCCTCTATCCGGGCATTGAGGTGGAGGTCAACTCGTGTGCGCTACGCTCCTGGATGCCCGTCCTGCTGATGTTCTGCTTCAACACGTCGGATGTGGTGGGCAAAATACTGGCAGCCAGTCCATATCCCTGGTCGCGTCGTCAGCTGATCCTCTTGTCGGGATTGCGCATTGTGCTGGTCCCCATGTTTCTGCTGTGCTGTGCGCCCCGTCATCGTCCCGTCATCTCTGGCGAAACGGCACCTTTCCTCTTCACCATTGCGCTGGGCGTGAGCAATGGCTTGGCGGGCAGTCTGCCCATGATGCTGGCACCGGCCAAGGTGCCCGGCACTCTCAAAGAAGTGACCGGCAACATAATGACACTCTCGTACAACATTGGACTCTCTGCGGGTTCGCTGATTGGCTACGTGTTTGAGAGCATGCTGGGACCGCAGCTGGAGAATCCCTGTCCCATGTATCCGTATGTGCCCGCCTCAATAATGGATCATTATCACGGCCACATACCACCACTGTTGCCACCCACCACCAGCAGCACATTCAGCGCGAATACAACACTGGCGCCGCTGCTGCTCAACAGCACCATCGCCAGCTGGACCAGCACCAGCACAGAGAGCAGTGCCTCGACAAGTGGTGTGCCGATGCCGGCACTGGCCACAGTCATTACCACCACGGCACTGGCGCTGTACAGCACCGTGGCGGGCAGCAGTGCGGAACTGGTGAATGCCACAGTGAGCACAATGCTCTCGGCGGTCTCCTCATCCGTGGGGGACATCAGTGGCGAGCTTGGAGGCAGCACAACAGATCCCCAAACACCCGAGGCACTGCTGCAGGAGATCTAAATTATCTGGCAGTCCAACTCCAACTCAGAGGAACTTTCCACATGCAGAGAGAACACTTATCCACTGATCCAGTCTTGGCAAGAGACATAAACCCATCTTTCCCTTGTTGTAGGTGGACAACTCTCTCACTCTCTCTCTCTCTCTTTCTGCCGCTCTCTCTCCCTCTCTCTCCCTCACTCTCTCTGGGAACGTATTTGCAAGTTGGTTTGCCAACACATATTTATAAACTTAAAAAAACACTTATAATCTATACTATGTACTACAATTAAGTGCTATAATACTCAAGTTTGGATCTGTTCATTTCGGGTTATGTATAGAAACGAAAAGTAGGTAAGTAAATTCTCTGTGTGTATGTGTTACTAATTGCATAAGTGTGCGTGTAATAAAACTATAAATGTTTATGGATAAATGCAGGCTGATCAAGCAAATTGTTGGCTAACAAAATCGGATGAGGAATATTTTTATAAAAGCGCTGAACCCAATTGTTTGTGAGCTAATTAGTAAAATTATTGATTTCAATTATGAAATAGCTTGCCACAAATTCTGTTAAGTTTCTTATTGAGTGGCAAATAGAAAATTAAGCTTTAATCAAACTTTTAAACAAATAATTTTTAATACTTATAGAAAACTCCGATCCAAAATAGTGTGAAGCATTTTAAAATATTTCTATATATCATTTATGAGGTGTACATAAGTGTATCGGAAATTTCTCAATTCTTCTGATATGCATTATTATTTATAATATATATATATTGTTAGCATGATTGCATTTGTTTGGACTACGAAATGATTGAAATGTGTTTTAAATGCGAATACCTCTAAGAATTGTAATAATTGCGTATGCCAACCGTAAATTGTGAAAGATGTTGTCAGCATAGAAGTAATAAAATTAATATTTAATAGCTAAATATAATGTTGAGTTTCTCAATAACATACATTGTTTATATGCCCGCGAAACAGAAATATTACAAATATTATTATTAAATAACTAGATGGTACTAATCCGGCATTGCCCGGCACAAATGTATTTCTTTTATTTCCTGTGATTTTTATACTCTCAATTTGAATTTGGATTTATCCTCAATATATTCCTCATCAGAATCAACAGACAAGTCCCATAATCCAATCGGAGCTGAAGACTTGAGTCTCAATTGACACCTGATGTTTCAACTTAATAGCAAATAGTTTAAATACAAAGTTCATTATAAGTCGTATTTCTAGACTCCTAACATAAATCAATCATCTAGAGTTGGATTAAGATGGGATTAAGATCCCAATATAATATCTTTCTTCCCAGTTTTAAGACGAATTTGCATCTTTTGTCTTAATTATAAGCTTGATATTGACTTAGGGGACTGGTCATTGCATTAAAGCACTTAGCAGACAATATTGTTCTAATGACTTTAATCATTTGGATAGGATACACTGTTTAAGGATATTTAGACAAATCTGCAAATTAGATTTCAGTATACGGTGTCGCCATCTAGTGAATAAAAAGATGAGTTCAAAAAATTTTTGCTCTGTTCAAGTCCTTTTGTTTAAAAGGATTTTTTTTATTGCTCGACAGAGTAACTTAGCTGACTTTAAAACATTGAAACACGCCATCTATTGACCGTTTTTTAGTTTGACACTAGATGGCGCTGTAGTAACTCGATAACTAAATACAGCTGGCAATCAAATATTTAGAGTCGCTATCTATTGACCATTTTATTTGACGATAGATGGCACTTACATATTGAGAAGTTGGAAATTGTAGTTAATAATGGGATATTAATAAATGAATGAAACTTCCCTTATAGGATATAACTTACAATTTTTCTGTATAAGATGTAAACGAATATAGCTTTTATTTTTTAGCATGCAAGAGTGGATAATTTAACACAACACTGGGAAATTGGCCGATGAATAAAAGTTACTTTGAGGGTATTCAAATAAGGACTATTTAATATAAGATAAAGCTTATTTAGGGAACAAGTTGTTTTTTTTTTCAATTTGTTTTATATTCATACCTTACATTATGTTTTAACAACTTACAACAACAATAATTAGAATATATAACTAGTCCTGGGAAAAATCCTCTTTATTAGCTAAAAAATATTATGAAAAATATTTAAATGAAATTAAATGTGAAAAGTAAATATATATTTAAAATTTTAATTGACGTCTATACTTAATTATTTACTGTGATTGTAATGATTAACCTTTCAAAAATTATGCTCTTGGTGTTATTAATATGTAAATTTGAATTACCACCGATTTGTGGTACGATTTTATTCTTAAAAACATAGCTCAAGCATTGTATTTTTAGAAAATTTGTGAATTGTTTTTCTTTTTTTTTTTTGTTTACTCGACTTACAAAATATTTATGAGCAATTACAATTTTGATTTTATTAAAATTCTATTGATGCTTTTCACGTACGCCAAATGCCAAGTGCCTGAATAAATTGGGCGCCTGTCGGGTTTCCAAATGAATATAAATTAAATAAATTAGGCAGCATCCACCTTAAAGCTAAGTCAAAGCGGATGCCAAAAATAAAAAAAAAAACACCAAGTTGTATACAAATAATTTTTATAATACCCTGAACAAATGCTCGATGTATGGAAGTATCTGGCCAAGATTATTACCAGTTTTCGGTTATCAGTTCTATTCAGCTGAGGAAACAAAATAAATATTTCTTTTAAATCTTTTAAAATAATAAAATTTAATAATAATAAATTCCGTATAGATATTTGTGAGTTTAAATTAGAAAATTGCTTCATATTTTGAAGGGTATTTGTTTTTTCGACCCCAAAGAGCAAACTGGTTTTCCGCTTACATTTTTTTTTTGGCCTGTTGGAAAAGCTGATTTGATGAATTTCTATTTCAATTTGTTTTTGTTGTGAATTTGGAATTTTTAATCGTGAGCGGAAACATATGCAAAAGCGCCATAAAATCTGTGCAGAAATCTGGTTAAGTCCGCAGATATTTTCGCAACACAGAATATGCAATTAAATTTTATTTTGGATGCACAGCAATGCAAATTTGGCAACATTTGAGGGGAAGGTGGGATGGGCAGCTTCGGAGGGAGTACTGTGGAGTAGCTGTCTGCCCACAATCTGCACACGACCGGGCAGGCTAACAAGCTAACTAGGCGGCAACTTTGACAGAAGGGTCTACGAAGGCGGTTGCAAGTTGTATATGGAGTAACTTTTATCGATTGGAAAAATTCGCTTGCTGCACACTTAATACAACACTAGGGCAACACCCCCTCACAACCCCTTTCTCCAAAAGATGATATGGACAGCCATTTGAAAGTTGTTCTATTTGTAGGCTGTTGGTGTCAATGCCCCAACACAAAGGTGCGCGAATTTGACTTCCACATTCGTCACGCAATTTGGAATATTTAAAAAAATTACTTGAAGACGCTTTCTATTGTTATTGTATAAAAAACTGTTCCATTTTTAGCTAATATTGATTGAATAGAAATTATCCTTTAAATTAAATTCGCAAAAAAATGGTCTGTGTAATTTTTATTGAAATTGTTTTTGCAAAGTAGTTGCAAATCTTATGCGAATTTGTGTGTTCTGTTAGCAGTTTCGCTGCCTATTATTTTGTGTGTCTACATTAAATTATTCAACATTTTTTTTCTTTGGATTTTATTAGGTTTATAATCACAACTATTGCTATCTCGTTTTTAATTGTTTTGGGGTAATCTTTCTGCCCATGTTTTGTCAAAGCAAGTAAAAATTATGTAGTCGAGTGAGTTCGACAACGATATACCCAGCTCCTAAAAATTCAAATTTCTCTAGCCTCTAGAGTCTAAAATCCACTGCATCGGACGGACGGACAGCCGGACAGACGGACATGGCAATATCAACTAGGCTGTTGATTCAGATCAAGAATTTATATACATTATGTGATCGGAGATGCTTCCTTCCTGCCAGTATATAATAACAATGATTGATTGCCTCAAATATTTAATCCAGACATTTTAACAGAGTTGAGCTTGAGATAATTCTGATGTCTAAAGTAAACATGAACTAATTAAAATACTAAACTCCATTAGATAAATCATCTTCATCACTGACGATAAGATCCAGATCATCCAAGAGTACTGATCCGGTCGAGGTGGTACCAGCAGCAGCTTCGCCAGCTGGCTGGTCTTCTGCCTTTTGCAGTTTTGGAGAATCGCTAAGAGTCGTCTTTGGGGACAATGTACTGGATTTATCCATTATCAACAGATCCATGTTAATGTGCCCTTGATTTAGGGCCTGCTCTTTACCTAAATCAACGTCATTTAGCTCTGGTGGATTTGGAGAAGACATTTTTTGGGGTGAGTTAAGCAGAGGCATTTCTTTTAACTGATATTTCTCGTTTTCGTCTTGGTTTGTAGCCTGTCCACTTTTGTCAATGTCTTCCTTCTCCGGCAGATTTTGGGAAGCGCTGTTGTCTATCTCTGGTAGCGAGTATACTTCAGGCAAAGTTTTCAACTCATTCATATTCTCCTTTCTGTCTAGTTCTGGGGATGGCTTTTCTTCAGTTTCCTCATCCGACGAGTCACTTGAACTTAGATTGGGTGAGTTGCCATTTTGTGCGTCCTCAACGGGTAGATCGTTCGCCATCTGATTTTCGTCATTTTCATCATCCGACGAGTCACTTGACGTATTTGAACTTAGATTGGGTGAGTTGCCATCTTGTGCGTCCTCAACGGGTAGATCGTTCGCCATCTGATTTTCTTCATTTTCATCATCCGACGAGTCACTTGACGTATTTGAACTTAGATTGGGTGAGTTGCCATCCTCATCGGGCAGATCGTTCTCCATTTGATTCTTATACTTTTCTCGCTTGCGATCGTTATCGAGTCCCTGCGACAGTTTTTGCTTTATCTGATTGGCTGCAGCATCGAAGACATCTATCAGGCTATTGGCGCGCTTTTCAGCCTCAATGGAAAACTCCTTCTGGCAATGTTCGACGCTGCTCTCAGCCATTTGCAGCTTGCAGAGCACATCGTTTATATCCTGCTTAGTCAGCTTAGTGTCCGTTTCAGTCGGTTCGACGGGCTCTTTCCAATTGGACGCATATTTGTT
Organism: Drosophila fungiperda; assembly: GCA_035042345.1. Taxonomy (NCBI): domain Eukaryota; kingdom Metazoa; phylum Arthropoda; class Insecta; order Diptera; family Drosophilidae; genus Drosophila; species Drosophila fungiperda. The sequence goes on from JAWNLM010000021.1 coordinate 3,037,670, forward strand.
GCGCAACTCCTCCACAATATTGGCGAACTCCTTGAAGATGCTCGCGACTTCGTTGTGAAACTCCTCGAGGCTTCTGTAAAACTGGCCGTCCACTTTCTGAGACAAGGTATCGCACTTGGCGTTGAAATAATTGGCCAAGCTCTTGTCCTTGCACTTTGCGACAGTCGCATAAAGGTTGCTCAAATGCTCGCGGCACTGGCGTTGCACGATTGCTTTGAGATAGAGTCTGCCCGACAACAGGGGATTCTTCGAGCTGGGTTTCTCCTCGCCTGTTGGCATTTTCTCGAGCACCCGATAGAAGAAACTCTCAAGTTTCTGACAGTTGCGGTAGACATCATCGCCCTTATTATTATACCGGAAACAGTTGCCAATCACCAAATTAACGTCGAAGATCAGGTCAGCGGCTTTGTGATAGTAATAGTTCTGCACCCGCTGGATGATCGTGCCCACGTCCATTGGCCACTTGATAGCGTCATAGTAGTCGGGCACATTCAGCGCCTTCGGGTCCACGGGCTCCATAAAGTCAGCACAGAACTTCTTTGTGACCAACTCATCCAACAGATACTTCCGCAAGTAGTGGATCTTGTTGGTGTAAACGCCCACATTGCCCGCACTTGGCATCACCTCGGGCTGCACCGGTTTATCCTGCATTATAAATCAATTAATAAATAAATTAATTATTAAATACACCAATTTACCATAGTTAATAGATTTTTCCGTTTTTCACAAAATTAGACGAAGCTCACAAGTCAAGTAGTAATTTTATACTGACTTTGGCATTTCCGATATATTTTGAGAGTGGCAAATAAATCGAATTATTGTATTGTTAAACAACTTATTGATACATTTATTACTGCCATCCGATAGTTTTAGATATTAAATTAATCGAAATCGCCTATCGTTTGATTTAGAGTAAATGACAAATAAATCTAAAACTAAAAACCAACATTAATAAAACGCTTTTTATTTCATTCATAACGATTCAGCAATATATTTGTAAAGTCTGCCGATAATACATTCATATTTTCTGTAGCTACATATTATTTTTCGATATATTTAACCCTTGTCATGTAATCTTCAGTTTTCATCAATTAACTACAATTTCTTAATAATGTTTGGAATTTGCTTTCCAAGTTGTGCATTGTCATTATAAAATCGCTTGGCGGCTGAGTCTTATTCACATCGTCAATATACAAATGGATTTGATAGAATGTGTATATGCTATATAATGTAGAGGATTACAATTGCAAATTATTCAAAGTAATCGTATTATGTAACATTGCATCCACCTATTCTTGACGCGTAAATTATAAGTATTATGTAAGAAATTGAAAATAAATGCCTAGAAATAATTATATTCTTTACAAAACCCTTCGTCATTAGACTTCTGACAGCATCCATCCGAACATTTGGATTCACATCCATCCACAATAACTTTTAAATTTTATATTTATGTATATATTGTATATATCATTTTTGTATCTATAACTTCTTTACATGTGAACCGGCATGCCAAATATAGCAATCGTTATTTCTGGCAATATCCTATAAACATACAGTTGAGATAATAAATAAAATTTGTAACCTGTTTAATAATGTTGTTGAAATATATAATATGAACACAATTAAAGCGCTGCTATTGAATATTATTTTTCGTGTATCATATGTGCTGTTGCCCTCATTAGAGACCGAAATTGGAAAAGATAGAACTTGATATAAGGGCTACTTGTAAAATTGGCTAATAACAAACTTAACAGCTTAAATGAATGCCAGTAACTTCATTTACAACAATCAGTGCGCTGACTCTAGGCTACGGTTGCTTGTGTCGCTGTTTAATTACATGACAGCAACGATAGCAATAGCGATAAGAACAACAACAACAACAGCAGCAACAACTGCAGCAGCAGAAACAACAACAACAATAGCCAGAGAAACAGCATTACAAATTACGATAATAATTTCCATTTCTAATTTCCTCACAACGCTAAAGGACTTTGCTGCTGCTGCTGCTTTTACTGCCACCGCCCGCCTGCGCCGCCTCCTACTCCATGCATCCGGTAACAACAGCAATAAGCAATAAACCCAGAAACAACAACGACAAAAAACAACAACAATAACAGCAGAAGCAGCAGCAGCAGCAACAGCAAAGGACGCGCCAGACTTTGGCATAATTCCAGTATTGCAGAAATCTAACAAAATGCAAATGCAATCATTGATTTTTCAGCTTACAACGTCATAGACATCGCGTCGTGTGTTTTAGTTGAGTGTGCAGGACATTGCCCCAATTTTGCCCCGTTCTTATGAACTCAAAATCGACCGGTGGCTGCACATCGATACGATTATTCAACTACTTTTGACAACTTAAAACAAGTGTCATGCCCGAAAGTGATCTGTTGACTTTGAGCATTTGAATTGTTGCAAGGTTAGTTATTAGTTTAAAAGATATACTTACGGAGTATTATTTATTATTTATGTTAGCACAGTGATTTGTTTCCATTTCAAAAAAATAGATGCACATTTTTATAATATATTAAATTGTTTTAAATAAGTTTAGCTGGCTGTCAATCACTGATGACTATCCCAACGGTATTTTATAAAAAAACAAAAGAATTGGAAGCAGCAAAATATATTTGAAATATATAAAGAGTTTACCAAACAATAAGCTATATTAATTTAAAAATTGTATAGTTATATATTTGTAATTTTTAAATTCTATCTTTTTTTTTTAGCCAAATTAAACCGAACTGGGCTTTTGCGAATTTTATAAAATTATGAAGCCTTTTCGCTATTAGCATGATTTTCCAGTTAACATTGACAAGAAAGTTAAAATCAAGTCACCAAATATGCAATCGTCTGTCATTTTTATAACTTATAATTAACTTCGTAAAATTTAGGGGCAGCATTTTGACTTTGCATATATTTTTAAACCTCTCATAAATTTAAAACCAGCAATTGTTTCTTCTCAATATAAATTTTTTGATTTATCTTAAGTTATTTTTACGTAAGTATATTAACAGTTGCTTGTTTACTTAGCTGCTCAACTGCCAAAAAATGTTGGCAGAAAATTTTGCCAGCAATCTGGTTTTGACGAGAAAGATATCCCTCGTAATCGGCAACATATGTGCATAAATATTTAAATGTATATATATTATTAGTATATATAGTTGTTGAAATCTTCAGGAAATAATAAATAAATTAAGGCAAAAAATTGAGTTGCATTTTGCTGCTTGAATTTAGATTTCTTTTAATGTTTGTTGGTTTTGTTTGATCTCCGCGTTCCCAAAACAATGTTTGACGCTTTGCTTCTGCAGTTACTTTTGGCAGGGGGAGAGGTACAGCTGCCAAATGAGGTGTGTGCTTAGTTGTGCTGTGTGTGTTTTTCAATCGCATTTCAAGTTGGTTCTTGTGAGTAAAAGATAACCGCAGGACTCTTCTCGCTGACTGGTAACAAAATTCTCTTTTATGCTGCCTCTTGAGGCTGCACATCATTTTGCAACGCCCACGTGCTTACATTGCTACTACTACTATTGCTGTAGCTGCTGTTGTTGTTCTTGTTGTTTTTGTAATTTGATAATGCATTTGATTAAGGAAATGAAATTTTTATTAAGGCTGTTTGCTTATTCGCTCAATGGCAGCCCGTGTCGCTTTTATGTTTATCCTGAGTGCAAGTGTGTGTGTGTGCTAGTGTGTGTAAGTGTGCCTATGTGTGTGAGAGCATGTCCGTGTGTATTGCCATTTTGTTGCTTGTTTCGTTTTGTTTGCCATATTCCACAGTTTTCTCTCCCTTGCTCAATCCACCCTCCTCCACAACCAGTTCAAGCTTTGCATTTTTGTTTTCGCATAATTTCTTTGAGTGCGGTTGGATCTCGGCGATTTTACGATGCGAGCAAGCGAGCGAGCTATAGCCAAAGGTGGGTAAGCCTCCATTCCCTTTTGCATGCTGCCCGCAACGGTTAAAGCAACAGCAGCAGCAACAGCACAGCAGCTTCGTCAGCAGCAGAAGCAGAATATTGTGTGTTGTGTGCGTTACAGTTACTTGATTTTGCCCCGTTTTACTATTGTATTTTTTAGGTAGTTTTGTTTTTCTATATGCTACACTCAAAAAACAAATCGCTCTAAGACGAAATATTAAACTGTTTTATTTTTTTTTTAGAAATAACTTCTTAAAATAACGAAATAAAAACACTTTTAAGCTTAGGAAGGCTTGCTTGAAATCGACAATTTAAAATAAATGAGAATTTTTGCTATTTTAGCACAAATGCAAACCCTAATATTAACGAAACATCCTTTTTTAAAACTTAAAAGCAAGCTATGAAATTATCTGTATCGGTTTCGATTTTAGAGATGTCGTATTTATAGAAATATTAACCATGCAATTTAGAAATGCATCTTTTAGTTTTATATAGTCACTAACAAAATGTAGGCGATTTTCTTCTGAGTGTACTGGCGTTGCGCGCGTTTTTTGTTTTTTTTATATACCATTTTTTTTTGCGCTTTTTTGGCTGATCAAATTTGCATTAAGTCAATAAATAATTTAATGTTTCTCACAGCTACAACATGCAAAGTGAGATTTAACATGAAAAAACTTGATAAATAAAATCGATTTATAAAATGCATAAGTGAATGCGAGGGGCAAAAAAGTTTAATTTAAATTACATATGCGACATATTCCAGTGCAAATTGCATTTACATGCCTAATTTATGCATTGCCTATTTTCTGCTCTCGTTTCGCTCATTGCTCATTTGCCATTTGCCATTTGCCATTCACTTGTCAACGCGCCTACGAATAACGGAGTTATTCCAGTCAACACCAGGCAGAAGTCCATTTGCCAGCAGGCTAACAACAACATCTAAAACAAAACACGAAAAACCATAACCCTTCGTGCACTAACTAAGTGCGCTCATCTCCAACTCGAACTCCGAAAAACAAACTTTTCCTATTGTTATTAAATTTTTTCATCTTCATCATTTTTTTTTTTGTGAAGCGTTGCCGGTCATTGACTTTCTCTCAACTTTCTGCTTGACATTTAACGAGCAGAACAACAACAAGCAGCAAAACAGCAACAAAATCAACAGCAACAACAAAAGAAGGGGTAAAAAATGTGTAATAACAGCAGCGAATGTAATTTTAACATGTTAAGTGTTAGAATGAAGCCTACTTGGAGCACTAGTCCACATCGCAACCCGCTGCAACTCTCGCAACCCTCGCACAGCTCATGCAAGCCAATGTTGCTCACCATCAACTCATACCACACACAGCTTTCACTGTTCGTTGTTATCGCACCATTGTTGTTGCTGTTGGTGCTGGTGTTGCTGTTGTGCCTCAGCCTCAGCCTCAGACATTGTCCACGGACAACAAAAGCGGTGTTGATGTTGATGTCGTGCTTGCCAAGCTTACCCAGACCCAGACCCAAAAACCTTCTCCTTACTCCGCTTTCAGCGCATCAAAACATTCTCGTTGGCAGCTGAAACATCTGTGTTTTTAGCAAATTCATTGCTAATCGGCCCTACAAACAGATACATATGAATTACTTTTATATATAGGCAAATAAATATATACATAATAAATACATAATAATGAAAATAAATTAGCAAAATTACTGTTATAAATATATTAAATTAACCGTCATTGTCATCAAACATAGCTTTAATTTGAAATGAAAATCTCCCCTACAAATATAACATTTTTTTATGACTTAGAAATATATAATATAGAAAAATATAAATATATATTATACTACGTTATTATTTTTTAAAGTTTTAAAAATATTTTTATTTTTAAGATAAACATTTCTAAGAAGTTAAATTTAATGTACAAGAATTGTATAAGATGATAAATAATAATATAAGCAGCAAACAAATGAAAAAAAAAACAACTTATCAATGTGAAACACATTCGAGAAAAACACAATATAAATTATTTTTTTATTATTATTATTATTATTATATCTCGCTATTTAGTACAATTTTTATGAATGAGAAATCTAGATAAATTTTAATCCAAACTGACAAATGCAACAGGGTTGAAAATAAAATACTTTAATTTCCCAGCAGCGAATTAAATGAATGACTTCTGTATGCAAATAATATAATTCATTATCTAATATCTTAAATTTAATATTTTATATCAAACTTTTGTAATGGAGTCTTTTCGTTGCCAGGTCTACGATATGCAAACCGTTACTTTAAAGCATCGAACTTGTTGCATCATGGCAAAAAGGCACGTGCGTCACAGCTGACCCAAGATTTGCGCCAAATTGTGATTCAATATATGCTTATAATTACAACAGTTTGCTACAGGATAATAAAAAAACCTAGTATTATTTTTGTATTACAAACTAGGACATATTCTTATACATCGAACATGCTTAGTCGCTGTTCGAGTTTGTTGCTTTGTCCAACATGTTATCCATGTTTTCCCTCTCTCTCTCTCTCAAACATGTTATCCACACTCTCTCTCTCAAACATGTTGCTTACTTTCTCTCAAACATGTGAGTTATCCGAACTCTCTCAAACATGCTGCTTACTACTCTCAAACATGTGAGTTATCCGAACTCTCTCTCAAACATGTATGCCCAAAATCCTTAACCAAATATTGCCGACGGTAAAACATTAAAGCTTGCATAAAATTCTAAACTCGTCACATACAAAAATAGGATTGACTCTGGAAACCTACCGCAAATTTTCGGCATTGACAATAGGCCGCAATTATAAAACGCTGCTGGTAAAATGTTGCGTTATTTATAAGTGTGTGTGTGTGTGTGTGTGTGCCTGTGTGTGTGTGTGTTTGACTGCAAATAGCGCCAGATTAAAATTGTCTGATTTTGTTTATAGGGGGAGGAGGGTTGGATATGTGTGACTTTTGGATCATTGTTGTTGCGGTTGGCACCACAGCCTGGACAACGGAAGCCGGAAGTGGCGCTGCATGCAGCGGATATTGCAAATTATTAACCCTTTGCAACAATTTCGGCTGCGAACTTGCAGCCCTAACATTGCCGGATGTTTGTTTGTTGTATGCCGCAGCCCTCGTAAAGCTTTCTAGCATGTTTTTTTTTTTTTTTTGCAGCCGACAGCACTGCAGATGTAATATTTAGGCCATTGGCAGCACCTGGTCGAAATCGGCTGAGTACCGCCAGCCAAAGACAAAACGATTTATTAACGTTTTGGACAAAAACTTGACTTCAGCACAACAATTTGGGCTTTGCTTTGCGGCTTCCAGTTTTCAGTTTTCAATTTTCAGTTGCCAGTTTTCAACTCCCAGTTTTCATCACCAAACCGCAAAAGTTTTGTGGTGTTAAGTGAATTTATTTTTTGTTTGTTTGTTGTTTTTGTTGCTTTTTAAGGTTAAATATTTGCTAATGAGTTTTGTTCACCATTTCCATTCGACAGCTTCAAAATTTGTGGCCCTTTTCAAAATACATATTATTACATATATTCATATATATATATATATATATGCAAATGTCCATTTAAACGTATTTTTCTTGGCTAAATGCATATGGAAGCTGGCTGAAAAGTTTCCCCTATACTTTAATGTAAATTTGATGACATCTTAACATTTTGTGCTTAGTAAAGGAATTATAGAGGAATGGCCAAAGAGAATATATTTTAAATTTTTAAAGAGCAAATACAAACATAATAAATATATGTTGTAACACATTAGTTTTAAAATTTGAAATTATTATATATATATTTTTATTTATTTTCTTTGTGTGTGAATAATGACTTATTAATTCGCTGAATAAAAGCAAATAATTTTACAACATTAAATATAATATCAAAATTAAGCTGTCAAAAGCAGCTGTTTAACAATTGAAATTGTATAATAAAATACGTTTGACTAATTATTTTGTCTATCATTAAAAGGCATTGATATTGACATCATTTTATTTTAAAAACAAAAAATTATAATATTTATAGCAGGACTGTTCATAACATCGAAAACTCAAAAAGATATTATTAAGCTTTGACTGTAACAAACTGCAACAATTTCTAAATTAATTAGTGAATTATATAATTGTGTTGCTAATCAGACAGGCGCTTTTGTTTTAAATTAATTATACAACTAACTACCTAGAGGCGTTTAATTTAAATCCTTATTTAAATGTGTATTATATTATACTAATTTATATATGTAAAAATGTTGTTTCCGTTGGCCGGAAATTGTTGGCCACAAGCCGCGGTGCAACGCACTGGTCGAACCACAAACAGGCCAAAAGACGAAAGACAAATTTCCATCCTATCTCATACCCCACACCCAACCCCCACTTACTGCATACCCCGTCCCCCGCCCATTTCCACCAATCGTAAACGATGGAATGCGAGCTTGCGGCAATGTGGCGGACACCATGGCGTATGAACAATACAAATTGAATTCCAATGACGAGCTATCATTGATGCGTGGCTGAAATTTGCAATCCGTGTTTGTTGCTCAAGCGGAAATAATTGCAAAGCACACACACAAAAAATTAAATAAAAAACAGCAGACAGACAGGCAGACAGGCAGACAGACAAACAGGCAGACAGACATCAGGACGGACATTAACAATACAATGGCAATTTGAGAGCTTGCTTGTGCCCCAAAGTGAGGCACTTACACTGCTTATCCGCATATCCCAGTGCGATGTTGCAGCATTAAGTCAGAAATGAACAAGCAAATAACAATTATCAATAAAATTTAATGCGAAGGTAAGCGATATAAAAAGTTACAACACTTTTAAATGCTTACACTTAGATGAAAAAAATGGCACTGAAATTTAGAAATAATAAAAAAATTATATAAATGATAAAAATAATTTTTAAAAAAACACAGTAATTCAAAATCAAGTTTACATTCGAGCAATATTTAGAAAACAAATTTATATATTCATTGTTATATACGAACACAACATTTTTTACATATTGCAATTTTTAGGAAATATATTATTGGAATATAGAAAATATTGTGTCTTATTTTAGCAATTGTGTTTTTTTTATTATTTATTTATCTAGTTCTTAGAGCAATTTTCATTACAAAAAAGATTTTTCAACAAAAAAAACATTTTATTTATTTGAGTGTATAGAAATGCAGACAATCAGGTTATATTTATTGAATAATTCCTTATATTATAATGGAATAAGCTCAATGTAACATATGATTCGACAATAAGCCGTTTAATATTAAATATAAAAATAAGTTTTATTTTATTACCTATTAGGCCGAAATGTCGGCGTAAAATTGGGGCAAATAATTGTTGATATTTAAGGCATTTATCAATTTAACAACTTTTGGCGCATAATAAAGTTAAAGCAAATGAAATCATTATTTTTAAATGCTTCTCAATTGACGCATTTAACTTGAATTCGTTGTATTTATTGACTAATTCCAATTTAGATTGCAGACTTTGCCTCTCTGAATGGGGCTTGGAACTCGAATTGAAAAAGCCTTTGATGCCAAATTTGGTTCTTTGCTCGAGCAGGCAAAATGAATATTTACACTCTGGATAAAAATGGTTTGGTAATTTAGAAAAACACCCTGAAAACAAGAAGGATTTTTGTATTGCTAAATATATGAAAACCATTTCTATAAATTAGAAAGTCATTTTAATTTTTTTTATTTATACAAATAATTTTCATTAAATATTACAATTAAATAATACTGAATATTAATTCAGAAACTTGAAAAAGGATTCTCCATTTTTAAAACAGTTTTTTTTATTTTTATTTTTTATACATTTTAAGTGAAAGTTACAATTTATATTATATAAAAATAAATGGGAGAAATTAACGACAAGATTTAAATAATAATATATTTAAATTTTATGTACAATTATGTAAATGTTTAATATCAATATAATTGACGAAAACGTAATACTAGAGCTCTGATAGGTACAATAACAAGTACAATTGTTTTTGGAAATATATTAAAAAGAAGTAATAAAATGTTTAAATTAGAAATAATGCTTAAAACATCAATCAAAAATATGATATTCTACGGACGATTTTTTTCTGAGTATGCCAATGCCCAATTTAACATATAATAAAAATAAAACTAATAATAATCGCAAAAGAAAATGTATATATTCCAGCATATGTAAATGTATTTATGTATATTTATGTATGTGACTGGGATAAACGCCTGTTCCCTTTTTTTTTTTGTGGCTTACACACGCTTTTGGCTTGGCTTTTGTTTTTATTGTTTTGTTTTATTTGTTGTGTTCCAGAAGGATTTATCGCACTTGGACTGCGGACGCTTTGTTTGTGGCGCTGCCTGGTTTTCGACTGACATGAAAATCCAAGCGATGGCAACGTCTAAAAATTGCAGTCACATCCGTCTGTACGCCAGAACTCTAAATTCTATGGGTTGGCTAAGGGCAATGGCTACAACTGGGGACAGCTGAAAACTGGGCACTGCGGTTTCTAATGCCGGCCAACAGAGCTTCGCCATCGTCTGCGAATGTTTGGCGCCACTTTGTGAGTCCTTTTAGCTCTGTCCCGTTTTGTCAACCCTGTCGAGCATAGATTGCGGCTTCCACTTTACCCCCCCCCATCTCTGCCACCAAAAAGAAAAGGCATCGGACAGAGGTGTTGGGTTTAATTGCATTTTTGTTGTGTCAGAAAATTGCATGTCATTTGTCAGGAGGCGTCGCAAAGCCCATTTGCATTTGCCTAAGCCATATTAATGAGCGGGTACCCAGTGCTGAGTGGGTGATTTGGGGGATCAGTTCAAGACTGTCCTTCTGCCAACTGGAGTAGCATGTGGTTGTTGAGTCCGAAGTGATTAGTTATCCTTTGTGCAACTACTACTATAAACATTATTAATACGTCTGCAGACACTTTTTCAATTTGAATTCGGCGTAAATAATTCAATATTTATAGATTTCTGCTGAGTTTTTTTTTCGACGAGCAGTTTAATGGCCTTAAAGCCGTTTGAATAAAAAATACAAAGTTGCATGTCACAGTGGCATTTTTTTTAGCAACTCGTCTTTGTTCTCAATAGCACCATAAAAAAAATACTACTCTGTCCGTTTTTTAACTTTGCTCCCATGCACGATTTTATTAAGTTTTTATGCGCTTGCAGTGGGTATTCTGATTTTGTCGTCAAGTGTGTGATAAAGTTGCCATAAAGAGACGTTATATGTATTCTCCATCAGCACAAATAAAGAGCTTGTCTCGCTGACCTGATTGGATCTATATTGTTTTTAGATGTTATTCGAAAGAAGTGTCGTTTTCTAAAATAAATTTCTGCTTATCCCAATAAAATTCACTAGTTACGAGTGTTATTAAACTCGCGAAAAAACTACCTGAATTTTAGAACAACGACAAAATGAAGAATATCCTGTGTGTTTTCCAATTTTCAAAATATATTTCTCAATAACTGTACAAAAAATAACTTCTGAAATTCAGAATATATCGAAAAAAGTTTCTATTCTTAAATTGTGTTAATTTTTATAAAAATCTAAAAAAATACTAATGGTAAATATTAATATAAGTAATAAAAAAAACCTGGAAATTCGACATATTTTTTTAAGCTTTAGAAAAATGTTCCATGTATTCCAGAAAATAAAAAACTCTGGTTTATAAAAACTTAAAACCTTTCATTATACTTACCTATACTTTATACACTTTCTGTGTAATAATGAGAGTTATTTTGTATAATGGAAATATAAATATAATTTCTATTAGCACAAATAACGAATATAATTGAATCTTAGAATATTTGCCACATGAACAGTGGAACAAAAAATGAATAATTTGTTGTAGCATGTGAATATAACCCTATCAAATTCACTAATAATGAATGTTTTTATGTTCTTAACTTTAATTAAAAATTGCACCAAAAAAAAAATTATAACTTCGCTTATAAAATAGATTTTGATTTTTTTAATATATTTAACGTTTTGGATGTTGGTGAAATGCAATGTTTTGAGTGCATCTGTCAAGGGTTCATTCTATTATATTATACATTGTATTTTATCAGTATTTATCTCATTAAAAACCCATTTATTTTTCTTTTCTCTTCTGCGGGCTTCAAGCACCAACAATACAATTATAAACACTTAACTGAAATACACTTGTAAATTTTGTAATTTATTTAAATAAAGTTTAGCTCTTGCTGGTTATTAGATTTACATGAGTTTTAAAGCCAGCCAGATTGTGGGCGCACAGTGTTTTAAGTTTCGTTTAACTTTCAGCCATTCATCAGGAGCAAAGGACGCGATGACAGTCGTAGGACAACATTTTAATTTGCTATGCTAAGCGACGCTGGCAGGACATTGTTGGCTTCACTGGCTGGATGACTGGGTGGTTGCCTGGGTGGTTGCCTGGGTGGTTGGCGGCTGGCTGGTCTCGTTGTCCGCAACAATCAGTGACAGGACCAGCAGCCAGGAGCCAGAAACCAGGAGTCTAGAAAAGAGAGAGGGAGCTGAGGGACGAGTGCCAGCGCTCTTTGGTCTTTGGCCTTGTGTCTTGTGGCACAAGTCGCACACAATGCGTTGCGCCACAAAAGGCTTGCGATGGAGACGGGTTGCTGGTCGTCAAGGGCCAATTAATCAGCTTGTTCAATTGGTTGGCACTTCAAAGCATAACCAGAAAAACAAAGAAAAAAAAAAACACCCAACTTGAAACGCTAGAAATTTGTTTGTTTTTCATATTTTGCTCCCTGCGGGCCAATTTATAAAATTTCGATTTTTATGGAGCGTCCATAGTCTAAGTTCTCATAGTTTATTGCGGTAATTTGTTTGGCCACATAGCTTAATGCTACCAGTAAAATGTATAAACTAATTTCGGCCCATAAATATAAAGCAAGAAGATTGACCTAATTGGTGTACCACATGCTGCACAGGAAAATCATCGAGGCTTACAAGCAAATTTTTCTAGCATGTTCAATGCTGGACGATTTATAAAAGCCATCAAAATGCCTCCTGCTGCAATTTGTACAGAGCAGTCAAGCCCAGCATGAGAAATAATACCGGCAAAATGATTGCCAGATCTAAAATATGCGCAAATAGATAAGGCTAAATCAGCCGAGTCTCGGAGCAAAGCTCAGGTTCAGGTGTACAAACAGAGTACGCTTCACCTGTCAAAGAGATTTCTTGGAACTGAGCAAAACCATGCATTATTCTCACTGCAATCTTCATATGCATTAAATATATATATTATATGTTGCCCTTTGTAAATTAGGTTAACTGTTACATAAATAAACCAGATTTAGTTACAGTGTATAAGCCAACTAAAATGTTTGTGTGTGTGTGAAATTGAAGGTTTACTAATGCTAAATAATAAATATTAAACACAAAAAAGAGATTGGAAATGAAATTCCAAATACATATGAAAAATATATGGTAGGTGAGTATTTTCATTTAAAATCAGCTAAACGCCATAAAGTTAACAACTAGTTTAAGTAATTAAGAAAGATAGAATGAATTTATTCACCCAGCATTTACTTTAGTAAACAAAATTTCATTTAAGTTTAAAGCATGAGGTTATTATAATAATTTTGTACTTAATGCAAACTTAAACATCTTTCCATTTCTACAGATATGAGTTTAGAATTAGTTTCTTAAAAAAACATTCTCTCACACGGACAATTGTATTATTGACTTGTGAGCTTGGTCAACTGTGGTAGACACTTGGCCAAGTTTTGTGCCAACAATGACAATTAATAAATGAATATTGACAGGGGTGGCCAGTCAGTTTGATGGGGTCAGTTTGACAGCCAGTCAGCCTATCGACATCAAAACTTGGCTAATCGCACAGTTATCGACTTAATGGCTTTTCTTTTCTTGACAAAAAAAAGAAAATAATAATAAATATAAAGAACGGAAAAAAAAGAAAACAATGGAGTATTTCTTATTGAAAGGCACTTTGACATGCACGATACACACACTCACACACACACTCACTCGCACTCTCACTCACTCGCACACACACGCCACTTGACAGGCCAACGCAAACAAACATTTTGCCGCTGCTGACCTCCAACCAGGATTGGAATCGGTCTCCGACTCGGACTCGAACTCGGAATCGGACTGAGTCCACTTCAGTCTCCGTCTGAGTCTCATTTGTGCCTTTGAACTGCAAGTCAAATGAAAAACGCACCAATGGAAACTCAATGGAAACAGAAATGGCGAATGTTATTTTTGTTGTTGTTGTTTTACCTTCGGGGTTGGAGTTGCGCCGGGGGCCAAAACCTGGGCATGTCGCATTTGGGGCGTGGATAGACTATAAATAAAAGGTTGCCCTCTATTGATTTTATAGCATGCAACAGAAGTTGGGAAAAAGGAAAACCCGTGAGTGTTTATCTTTAGATTGTTTGACTTTTGCTTTCCACTTTCTCACAGTTATCCTGCGTCTTTGTTGCCCTTTGTGGCCGTGTCCTTGCCGCCTTGCCCGCTTGTCCCCCTTGCGCCTACAAATCTCTGCCTTTGACCTCCGGCTAATGGAGAGAAATTGCGCTTTAATGAGTCGACAGCTTTATCATAATGGCATTCTATAGATATTATTTTTCGCTGTCTTTGTAATACTTATACATTTTTATATATATATTTGTATTTGTATATAAATTTCCATGTATTTTGCTTTGATTTTTTGATTATGTGTCAATTATGCAACAAAATTTGCATGTACAAGCCTACAATTTATTCTTTTTGAGCTACTTTAATTTGATTTATTTGCAAATAATTGCGAATATTAGACAGGCAGTAAAGTTTCAAAATTGACGAATTGATAAATCGACAAATTGACAGACAGACGACGATAACAGGCACAACTCAATATGCCAAGCAATTCCACATGAATTGGCCCCGCGACACCCAAATTATGGAACCCCATTGACACATTCTAAATTATGGCTTATTCACGAGTCGGCAACATTCTAAAAGCCATTTTTTTCTTGTGTACTTTGTATACACATTGATGATTCTGCTGATTCTCCGACTCTACAATATGTATATGTTCTTGTTCAGAATTAAAAGCCGAGTAGATATAGCCGTGTATCAATAACTGCCTCGTTTTCGCAAAAATCGATACATATCAGTTTTCGATACCAATAAACACTAGAATATGAAAGGCAGATCACTGACATTGATCAACTATACAAGTTTAATCGTAGCCATTTTATAGTCAGTTGCAAGGATTTCAGCAATATAAATAAAATATTACATTTTATAGCTGATATAGCTTGGTATTTTGTAGTAGAGCTCACTCGACTATGACATTTTGGTTTGTCTTTTATTTTGAGTTATTTAATATAAAATTGCGTAAATATTTTATTTATTGAAAACAATGTTGGCTGTAAATGAAATTAAGCACGCCCGCATTGCCATACAAGTGGGACTACTATGAATAGCATTTGGCATGGCATTTCTGCATACCTTGGATATCACCTCGGCAACCATGGCATATCTGGGTGTATTCGTGAACCCATATTTGCCAACTCGATGCGCTATGCTATTTCTTGCATTGTTTGCTGCTGGGCGCGCATTTCGCATTTTGCATCCTACTCGTAAATATGCGTTGCATATGCATGCGGAATATCAACAACAACAACAACAACAACAACAAGAGCAACAACAACAACAGGAACAAAAACAGCAATAGCAACGTCAAGATGCGGCTAACATACTGTGCTGAGAGACAAACGGTTGACTACGGGTAAGTGTACGTACGGTGGGTTGGATACGGGTTTCGGTGAACAGTTCGTTTGCTTTACGACTTCATTTGTGCGCCTAGCATTTCCATTTTGCCACCCGCTTTTTTTCCGGCCACGTTTCACGACAAATGCAGCATTTGCTTCATGTTGTTGTGCCCCACTTCAATTTGTTTTACGCTCCTTGCCACTTTTGAGCGATTTATGGGAGCAGCTGGCGCAAAAAATGTCTATCAATTGATAAAACACTGTCCTGGCCCATTCCAACAAATTGATTTTGTTGTTTTACCAATACTCTACTTCCGTTATATTGAGCTTAATAGTTCCCTTTTTTTCGATGTGGAATTCTGAAGGTATTTTTTTTGTTGTATTTATGTTTTTATTTCTTTCTTTTTTTAGTACTTGTCTAATATTTGCTTCATGCTTCCATCTGCTCTTTTAACGTTTGACTTTTATTATTTAATCACATATTCTTCATTTCAGGCTGATTCTCTCTAAGTGTAGTACCACTAAGAGGACAATACATATTGTACTGATAGGCGGCTTATATTTCCAGCTGATCTGTCAACTATTGTACACTGTCATTTTATTACATTTGAGAACATTTCTTAAGAATCTCTTGTTATGATGATTTCGCCAATCTGTAGCAGACGAGTAAGCAGGAAATGGATATTTCAATCAATATTGAAATCGTTAAGAGTGTTATGCTAATGGATAAGATTCAAATACTTGTGATGCTGAGCTCGATTATCTTGGCACAGATATGCGGCGCACAAATCTCTGGATCAAAGCAACTCAATGTGCGTTGAAAGTTCATTAGTATGCCATAAAGTAGACTATAAATATATGCATATAGAGCATATGTGCAGCACACTCAAACACACACACACACAAACACACACACAAACACACCCATACACACAGAACCGCAAACACAGACTGAATGGCTCATTATCAACACCCACGCAGCTGGTAGCGAAACAACATAAAGAATAACAAAGGCAAAGGAGGATGTGGCCACATGGGCGTTTCACAGCCACCAGTTCAAGTGGTTTTCCTTTAGTTTAGCCCCGCTAAGAGCTCTGCTCGTGCTCGTGTTTGTATGTGTGTGTGCGTGTGTGTGTGTGTCTGTGTATAGTATCTTTAGGCGCCATCCAACCGCATATCTACATTTAAATTATGCAAGTTGTTGTCTAGGCCGCGTCGTCTATTCCTCACATTCGGCTGGGCTGTTTGGTCGACTGTTTGTCTGTCTGTTTGTTTGTTGCCAAGCCGCCCGCCGCCCATGTCTTTGACCCAGAAGCCCACATTTTGGCGCTACACCGCATATATACATACACATATAGATATATATATATATATATATGTATAATTGTATGTATCTATCTATGTAGCATGTGTATTTTGGTTGGAAAGTTTTGGGCCAGGTTTCACGGTTTGTGTATTTGCCCACGTTTTACAGCCTGCAGCAATTTGGATCTACATACAAATAAACACACATATATATATATATATATATATATATATATATATTCAACGCTTTTTATTTGTGACTGCTGCTGTTTATTTGTTTAAATTTAACGCATATCTCGCCCTCCATTTCCCCTCTCATCAAATGCTGCTGCTTGTTGTTCTGTTATTTTTTTTTTGCGGTGCTTCTATTTCTATTTCTAATTTCATCTATTTCTTTTTTTTTTTTTTATTCTTTTTTGGCTTTACACAAAGTCAGCTTTATTTTGGGGGCGTCATTCCAAATTATGCTTACAAATTTTTACATCATTTCATTTGGGTTTTAAAAACGCTACGAAATGCGTGCGTTTACGGTCTGTGTATTATTTTATGTTGTTCTTCGCGGTTAATTGATCAAATTAGTATTCCAGGAATTCCTTTTGGGTATACCAATATTTATTAATATTTAATTTATTAATGTAGACTCCATAATTGTTGTCATGATTGTTTTAATGACCCCGTTTAGCAATATTCAATTTGTGAATTTTCCGATTACTGTTTAAGGTCATTATTCATTTAATTTGCATTACTAGGTGAGCAAACAATTTAATTTTTTTTTATATTTATTTTTTTTTCTTTCGGTTCATTTGTTTTTGGCATCCCAGAAATCATTTAGCACGGTCATCGTTTCGTTTTCACGTTGCAAACATTTCTTTTCTTTTATTTGTATTTCGCTTGCAGCGCGCTACGTTTTCAATTTTCATTCTATGCCTCTTTTTTGTGTTCCTTGCCATCATCAAATACGTTGGCCAAGTTATTCCGGCTTTTTATGTATATATATATATATTTTTTTTTTAATTTTTTCATCTTGGAACGGACGTTGTCTAACTGGTGGGCTGCGTTGCGTGAAATCGCATCAGTTGTGGAAACTTTAGGAGCGTTATTTAATTTGCCATTGAAGCAGTCCGCTCCATTTATTTAGTTCACGTCCACATTCATGCTTAGGTCCATGACGATGTCCAGTTGGCCAGTGAAATGAAAAGGTCCGGTCAACATTTGGCTATTGTAGGCGGCAAAAGTTTTTGCATGGCAAGAACTTTGGCATTGGCAAATATTTAGGCTTGATCAAAATTTAATTACAGCAACGCAACGCTCAAAGTAAAATTACTTGGACAATTAGTTCGTTGGCGGCGGCAAATCAATGTGCTTTTCGACCTTGGCAAACTTAAGTCAATCAGTGTACCGTGTGCAGCCCCTAAGCATCTCGAGTCATTGAACATGACCCAGTTCGATACTTTCTAAATAATTGATCAGTTGCTTAGCTTATTTCTAAACTGGAGGATGTCAGCAAAAAACAGCGTAATTGACCCAACACCCACTAGCCCCAAACCTTAAGGCATTTCCTTATTTTGTCTTTATTCTCCTAAATACGATAGTCTAAAGGAGCTGAAGCAGAAACAGCTCAAGTTCCTTAAGGTATTCTTATCCGTCTCTAATTTGCTGACTTTTGTCAGCTTTTGTTGTAACTCGAGGCCGAATTTGCGTTCGACAATTTTTGTTGATTAAAATTTGCCTCTGGTACTCCAACGAAATGGTGCGAAATGCCAGGTAAATTAAACACTCGTGCTGTAAATGGGAAATAACTAAATAAGCCCTTTAATAAATTTGGATTTAGATATGGAATTAATACACAAAAACTTTTCAAGTTGTGTACGAAACTATAGCTTGACCCTTGAACATTTATGGGCTTTATTAATAGGTTGAATTATGCACTCGAAATAAATACAACTTTTGGCCGCACTTCAGAGCACTTGGCCAATCCCAACATAATTTAGTTTACAAATTAAAATTTATATACAGACATATACATGAATATATATGTGTATATGAGTTTATTAAAGTTATTTATTCCAATGGCCTCCAACAGCTACAAATTTAATGACATTTAAATTTGTTTGCCAAAAAGAAAGAGAAGAAGATACACATGAACTTTTCACATTTAGCAAAGAAAATTGACTTGTTTAGTTATTATATGCCTCAGCATACACTTAGCATGTATGCACATATACTTGTATTTGGGCCAGACAAAGACGAACTTTAAGCGGATCATAAGTGTCGTAAATGTGGCTCAAATATTTAACGAGCATAAACTGCGGCCTTATTAGGGGAATTCTTACACTCCTCGCTCAAATATTCCACATAAGGCGTGTTGTCAATTTAAGTTATGCCCCCTCCCCCTCCCCCTCCCAATCCTTTTCCAACCAATAAAAGGCATACAGCTGACTGGGCGCACATTCAATCTGATTCATAATTACACACTTATTTCCGTTTAATGGGCACATCACAGTTAATGTTTTTGAGGTCGTATTGTGAACGAGTTTTGTCATTGCCATTGCTTTTGCTTTTGCCTTTGCTTTGATTTGGCATTTCCATTTGTATTTACTTTCCAGTAAGTTTTACTTTTAACTTGCTTGTCAAAATTGTGAACGAGATTTGTCATTGCCATTGCTTATGCTTTTGCTTTCGCTTTTGCTTTGCTTTTGCTTTGGGATTTGCATTTGCTTTTACTTTGCAGTAAGTTTTACTTTTAACTTGCTTGTCAAAATTGTGAACGAGATTTGTCATTGCCATTGCTTATGCTTTTGCTTTGCTTTTGCTTTGGCATTTGCATTTGCTTTTACTTTGCAGTAAGTTTTACTTTTAACTTGCTTGTCAAAATTAAAGCTCTTCTGAACCGCATTTCATTTACAAAAGTTAAATCAGCTTATGAAAAACTATTAAAAGATTCGTTCAATGTGAGCTAATTTGATTATTGGCTAGTGATTAAATATATTTTTTATTGCTGCACACACAAATTTTATGAAATAAAGTTTTTCTGTTACAACTGTGAAAACCATCTTTAGGATTAACTAACTTTTTTTGGATTTCACACTAAATTAATACTACCCCAAGCTTTAATCTCTTGCCGTGGGAAACTTATTGCCGCACTGTTTTGCTGGTGTCAGTTGACAATTATCTAGTTATGGATATACCGGAAACCCGACGGTGTTTAACCCAAATCAACTTAGAAACTTATTTCGATATACATGAATTACTTATGCTTTAACATGTTCAACTAAAAGTTTTGCGATGCTATTTAGCAGTTAGAACCTCTTGGAATTTGGCTCATAAATTATGCCAATGTTGCCAAATTGTTATCGCAGCATTTGACACATGTGAAACTAACCGAACCTCGTACATAATTAATGCCGAAGTCTAGAAATTGCCAAAGTTCAAGGTTCGCCCGATATGCGAATAAGAACGTCAATAAACTAAATTTAGATTTAGGCTAAGCGTGATGAGCAACATTGCCTCAAGATACAAAATTTGTGCAAAGCCCAAAAATGAGTTGTAGAGTTTAACATATGCTGATTCAAACTGAAAAGAGGGGACAATTTTAGTGTGCGAGCAAAATATGATGAGTGAAAGAAGAGGTCTCTTATTTATACATCTTCACACACACACACGCACATCTGGCTCAAACACAATGACAATGGCAAACGAGCAGCGAAAGAAGCAAGAAACAACTTTTGTATAACATACTTTTTAGCGAAATTATTTACATACAAATGCTGATGATGTTGATGAAAGTGGAAAGTGGAAAGACGACGACGACGACGACGAAAACGACAACGCACAGAGGCAATGCTAACTGGCAAGGATACAGCGGAAAGGCAACCCAGAGACAGACTCACAGACAAACAGACAGACAGACAGACATACAGACAGACAGACGCGCACTAACAAGGACGTCGTCACGCCGTCGGGCTTGCTAAGGATACACACGCGGGGCACTTGAAACTATTGCGAGGGCGGCCAAAAAGCTGCCTTTGCTGCTAGTTTTGTGTTGCAAATACTTTTTCGTCATCATGCCGTTGCCGTTGCCGTTGCCATTGCCGTAAGGAACCTGGGTAGCGGCGCAGCTTTCTATCTGCCTTTCTGTGTCTCTTTCTCTCTGTCTGTCTGTCCACCAGTCCGTCTCTTTGTCAGCCTCGCCCTGCGTGTGTGTAATGAACAAATTTTTGAGCGCGCAAATTTTCACTTGTTACAATTTGATTAAGTGAAGTGCGTGTGCCAAGCGATCCACACACAAACAAATGCGCTGGCATAAAACTTTTCTGCTTTTTCTTTTTTTTTGTTTTGCAAACAATTTAAATTAAATTACTAGCAAAGCAATTTTCTATAGAGTTGTGTCGCTTTGACTAACTGAAGTGAGACTCTCTCTCTCGGTATTCAAAACATGAAGATGACAACTTGTATGCTTTTCAGTAGATTTTGCTTTTGCTTTGCACATCTAGACATCGTATTGGCATCTACATTCAAACTCAAGCTTTCGGTCTTTATTTTAACAATTACTAAATTGACCAGATATTTGCCCACTGACGCATAGCATTCTGCTGCAGGGGCTTTCCGTTGCAGCTCCATAAAGAACAAGTTTCTGACGTTCGCCCGGGTCAAACGTGTCAGGCCGAATGAGTCGAATAGCCTGGAGCTGGCCTTCGACTTGGACACTAATGCACAAAAGATCAATCTTTCGTAATGGGGATGGTACGCCACATGTTTTTCAGGCCCAACTTTGAGTTGCCAATGAATACAAGTTTAGCCATGAGCCGCAGCCAATCCTTGGCAATCCGGAGCTTATGCGAACAGTCAACGTTCTGGTCTTGAATAAAGCAGCACCTGCTCTAACACAACATTGCATAAGTTTTTAAATGACACTTTTTGTTTTCTTATATAAAATATAGATGTATGTATATAGAAAAAGTTATGTTATTACTAAACTTGCGGTGTGAAGTTCGTCTTAAGTCTGCCGGCAAAAAGTGCAACAGTAGAAAAACGGAAGCGATTTTATTTCTCGACATTCAGTTAAAAAATATTTTAAAATTAGGAATATACATTTAATATTCATATTGTTTTAGTATTAGTTTAGTGTAAATAGAAAGAATTCGTTATTATTCGAACTTTAGTTATTTTATATTAGACATAGGTATCAACGGAACATTAAATTTAAAGTTTTTATTCATTTACCAATTTAAATGGAGCAGTAAAAATTTTAAAGTTAATTTAAAATCAAAGTCGCAAATAAACTCAAAGCTTACATTAGATTAAAGGTGAATAATTAAAATAAAATATAAAATAAAAAATTAATAAAAGAGATTTTATTATAAACCTATTGATATATAAAATAATTAAAATTTTTTGCAAATACTTTGTTTATTCTCTTTTATAATTCCATTATTTATATAACATGAGTATATAATAAATCTGTTAAGTCTGTTCAAAATGTAAAATGGAGCAACATTATTTTAAAGGATTGGGATTAATATTCAATAAATAATGAATAATTTATTGATTTCATTTGAATTTATTTATATTTAAAATGCGACTAATTAAGACATTTAAGATATCAATTGTTTGCACAAATAATAAAAAAAACGTATCATGTAGGTAGCAAAAAAAAAAACGTATAAGCCAAGTTTATGCAACCATCAAGAAAGTATACTGGGAAATATAAACTTATATACATTTTTATCTCTTTTATGTTTTTTTTCTGACCATGTCTTTTTTTGTGTTTATAGTACTGACAGCAATGACCGTTATTCAACAAATTCAAACGTTCTTTCCGTGACGTCTCCTAGTTGTTGGCTCTCATTATGTTTCCTTTGTGTATTTGGTTGGGCTTGGTGTGCAGACAGATTCCAGCATTGATGCACTGCAACTGACAGCAGAATTTGTGCGCCAAAAGATGAGCTGCTCTATTTGCTTGCCGGCGCGTCCTAGCTGTGAGCTATACGAACGTGTTTCCAGGAGTACCGGCTTTACCTGTCACACCTATCAGTAGTGCAGCGAGAACAAGGGTGAGCTGAATATCTGTGGACTGGTCGCCGACTTAATGAGTGCACCGGAGGGCAGCGTTTTGCTGCTGGATGGGTGCACACAAAATCCGTCCAGTTTGGATGCCAGCATCGATGAGTGGCAACTGATTGCCCACATTATTAAGTGCAAGAAACTGTTTCCGCACTCTCATTTGGAGTCGCTTGGACTCGCCAGCGGCGATACGACCCTGTATAGTTGGCCAGTGCGTTTCTTTATGGACAGTGGCTATGATTTGCTCTGTGAACAGTCGTTTTCAAGAATTTAGTAAGTGAAATGTGTGGCCAACTGTGTTGCATCAGATATTAACTGGAAACATTTGCATTCAGATGAGACCCAGTCAGCTATTGGTCGTCCTCAGGAATTCCATTCAGCTGAGTACTCTGCGGAAACAGTTTTAGGATATGTTGCGTGGTGTGTTTTGGCTAAGATATTCAGCAGTGCGTCGCTCTCATATGATTGATAAACATTAAGATTATATATATATATATATTTCTGTTTTGAGTAGGAATACAGTGATAAATTAATTAAATGTGCAAATAGAGCAAATACACTTCACTATATTAGATAAATTGCCTCAAATGCCTAGCAGCTGGAATCACCGGACGTATCATCATTCATTTATATTATATATGTGAAATTTTATTAAAAATAATAGTTTTTATCTTTTTATTAATAAATAATTGTTAGTATTGTTTAAAATATATATTAACGAGTTATATGAAGTATCTAATTAGTATATATTATATATATATATATAGTCCCCATCTTTAATACTTGCGATTAATCGCTGTCCAATCGTTTAGAGTTAAATTCAGATTGGTAAATGGTTAAAGAATACCTCCTAAATTCATAGAATATTTTCGCAACTTTACACACAACTAGTTATTTCTACGAACACATAATCATAATGCAGCTTAGTTGAATTATAGTAATAAAGCACAAAAAGTTCACATTTTAAACAAAAAAGTTGTACAAGGACAAAGGAGTAAATAAAAATATAATGGAATAAAATGCTACAAAATTCAAGCGAATGAAACTCTCGCATTCCTCGTCAACGAATGATGATGAAAAATGCACTTTATAATGCTCGTCATAGTCGCACATCTCGTCGCACAGCACTTATGAACGTCACATTAGAGTCAGTTGGTACTGCAGGAGACATACATGATGCTCTGGGTAAGACAGGAGGGTGGAGATAGAGGTGGTTGGAGGGGTTGGTGGTGGTCGTTTGGCAACTGCTTGTTAAACTACAGTTTAAAGGTTCTGACGTTGAGTGTATTTATACGCACAAGTGTGTGTATGTCCGACACACACAGTACGTGTATATAAATTTATTTTTTTTTGGTCCGGCAAACAGTAGTTGACATACATTGACTGACATACATACATACTTATGATTATACATATATATAAAAGTAGGTTCTCTGCACAATAGCTGCAACATTAGCCATGTGGAATTAACATTAATTGTTTAATGGCAGTAAGCATATAATTATAAAAAAATTAAATCAATTTGCTTGTTGTTTATATGCTAAGAAAGATACTCAAAATAAGCAAATGCAATATTGATTTACCGAAATGAATAAATGATGGGCTTCTTAAACTAACAGATTCAGTTCAGTAGGGTGGCCAAGGGAATCACTATTGAAATGTTTGCCCACATCATATATATATGTACATAAGAAGTTAAGGACTTGACACACTCAACTGTTGCGCCCCAAAATTTATTTACCTACATCGAACCCTTTTCAATCGTATAGTATACCCGCATTGCCCGATGGCGTACTTAACCGCAGAGACCATAAATCTCCAACTTGAGCAGTTCAGACCAGTGGTAAATAGAGTGAAATACATTTTTTATACCAATTCGCGTATTTGTTACAGCGTTTTGGCAGCGAATTCCTTGAACTCTCGAAGGAGTCGATCGAGCTGGCCTGCAATTTGTCAGCCAGTCATTGTCAGGGTTAACCCGGTGCCTTAAAGCCTTCTAATGAAAGCCATTGACGAGCTCAACTGCCCTTTGCAAATCCAAAGCGATTGGCACACAAAAATTTCCCAATTCCATTTCAGCGCTTTTCAATTCAATTCAATCGCTTTGACAGTATCAAAAGCAATAAAACTAGTGTATGGGCCAATGCTTAAAAATAAAGTATATATTCCACATACGTACACATTTATGTAGTTGTATGTTTCACACATACCACTAAGAGCATTTGACTTTTTCCTTTTTTTTTTTCTTTTTTTTTATATGTGGTTTTACCATTGATTGAACATGTTTAGACGCCTCGAAGACATCAAATTTTCACTTGAAGTGTGTCTCAAGAGACAAGTGACCCAGTTCAGGACACGGAAAATGGGTGTGTTTTCACTGCTAGAGCTCTGCTAACTTTTGAGCTCAATTCTCTCAAGTGTAAATTGAATTTAATTCGTGTGGTTTTACGAGCAAAATAACAGCTTCTCCTCTGACTGCAATGAATGGAAACTTAATGAAGAGCAATTATTAAAACTACAATTTTACCACTTTGTTGATTTTATTTGACAGCTTAAGGCATAAACAATTTTGATTTGAAATTATTACAATTGTGTTAAATTACAGTTTATATTAAAAGCACATCAATTATTTGTGGAATAATTTGACTTAAGAACATCTTTTACTTTACCAGATTTTGTTTACTTTTATTATGTACAGCAAAATACTTAGATTTATTTCCATTCTTGGCACATAGCCACTCCATCAATCCTTTCTATGACTTCGGAGTTTTAGACAAGTTTCCCTAGGATACTGCATCTTCTTCTGGCCAAGGCAACGCAATATTCCATGATGTGCAATACGTTATTTGGTTTGTCTGAGACCTGTTGCTTTTGCCCAGGTCGATTGCTGCAGCTTTTTCTTTGTTTCTCAGTTGTTGTCCTTTTGACCACAATACGCTTTTACCGGTTTAATCCGTTTATTTGTCAAGCCTTCGTTTCGATTTAAAATCAAAACTTCCATTTCAGAAAAACTTGGCATACTATTGATCAACGGAAGAAATTTTATGAAACTTAGCTATTGACCAAGATTTCGCATTTTCATATTGACCATGCCACTGGCAGCAAAAGAAAACTTTTTGTGTTCGATAAGAATTTGATTAATTATTTGGAATTAATATCTTTTATTTGGACTATTTGAACTCAAACACTAATTTCAAATGAAATTGTGCAAGTGATTTTGATATACGAGGCGAATTTTCAGATATCGCAAATAAAACGCATGTTTCCACTTTTCCTTAGCTCGTGGCATATTCTCTGCAATTTTTATGCAATTCCGCTTACCTTTTGCTACACGTTCCGTGACTGTGGGTGTCCTGTGTGCGAATGTATGTTGCACGTTTGTATATCACAGCACAGAGTTTCGGTAATCGTTTTACCGCATTTTTGTGGTTTCACATGCAGTTCTCAGCACCCACCCGCTCGTATCCCCAACTATACGACCGCAACGACATGCCAATTGTGGCAAATGTTGGGGATTTGCGGAGTTCGCCCTGGGAACGTGGAGAGCAGCAGCATGAAAAGCGCAGCACAGATTACCTTATGAATAAGTGGTAGCTAGATCCGGTGGGCTGGGAAATGTTGCACCAAGAAGTCTATTTAGTCGTCTACAAAATGAGTCTCATATTCACAAAACCTAATAAAAAGAAAAGCATATATGTATATATGAATACATTTTCACCCATATCACTGAGGGGGAGCTGAAAATATATGTTTACCCATTTAGAGTATTTTGTTATTGTTCTGCGACATGTTTTCATCCTTTATCAACGGCAGCATGTCAAACTGTGGCTCATCCTCATTGAGATTCTCACAATTTACGATTCTCTAGACTTACTTCTCATGACTCGCTTGATTACCTGTCATATTTTATATTCTCGCTTTATTTTTCCGCTTTTATTTTATTTTTATTTTTTTTTTATAAAATTTATGTCGTATTTTTCATGCAACATAATTTGTCACTGGGCGCTGCTTTTATTCGAGTAGTTACGGCGTATTCAGCGCTAGTTTTAGTGCCAATTCAATTTAAAAGTTGTAAATGTTTTTTTTAGAATTTACACCTGCTTTCATAGACTGATGAATAGGTTGTAAATCTGGCTATTAACTTTTATGCAGGAATGCTTATAATAGGTTGGCAATATTTTAGATTGAAGTTTATAAATTTACTCTTGTCCATTTTTGGTACTCAAGCTTTGCCTTACTATGTGAGATAAGAAGATGAGAAAATCATAAATTTAAAACAAATCTGTATTGATTTAATTTATACTTTTGGTATTACAAGCTTTGGTTAATTTGCCTAAAGCACTAACTAATACACAACATGATTTGGAATTTAAAATAAAACCATACACATTTTGCACTAAGAGCCGCATTAAAGTCGAATCATTTTAAGGGATGCCCCTTTTTTTAAGGGCACTTCACTTCACCTGTGTGTAATTTGAAACAGGAAACAGGATGGGGGAATAAATTGGGTTCTGTCGCATGAGGCCATTACTTGGCATCCAGCACAAAGGGCGGCTCTGTAGGTATGAATTTTAATATGTGTGAATATTTATATATGCGTAATGTATTTTATAAGCCGTATAAAAGCAAGGACGACAACAACAAACATATTGCTATCGGGACGGGGCTAAGATCAAAGGCTCTTTGCCATTGCCACTGACTGGACTAAAAATATATTTTGACTTGTGATTTAAAAAAAAAACACGCTGAGTTGGCAAACTCTTTTGGGTCTGTGATTAGAGCAACGTCAGACACATTAATATGGCAATAGTCAGAGTTGAATTTGTTAAAAAGTTTACTTGGCCTTCACCTTGATGATACCACATTTTTCAACGTATAAAATTTATTTAAATCGATCTCAAAACAAAAGATGTGCCATTAAATCGGTTGGATGAGACGTCATGTTTAAACAAAATGCAGAACTTAATGTTCGCTTGACATGCTGCTACACATTTTCTACAGATTTCGGTTTTAAGTTGCACTTTCAACCCATGTCACTTGGCTATTATGGTCACGTAACAAAGAAAACTTGTGCAACTTCAGTTGAAGCAGCACTCTTGCGTGAAGTTTTGCAATGTTCAAAGCCGTCAAGACATACATACCTACATAGATGTAAGCCCATTAACGAAACACCTATTGAGGTGATTGTGCACTTTGAACTCTCTGACAGAGCCACAACCCAGTTAGTAGTTAAGTTTCACAACGACCACGGACTCATTAGGAACATTGGTAGTCCGTTTTGGGCCACACGTAGTTGCAGACAGCTCGGGTGCAATGCGGTCAATTTTCAAGTTAGCAGCCGGCTGCTAAATACTTGAATCAAGTTAAGGACTTTGTTAGCCATAAATTCGCTTAGCTAACAATAAGGATATTAGATGTCACTGTCGTCATGTCTAGCTTGTAGTTACACAAACACACACACACACACACACACCCACACACATACACACATGCATCCAAGCATAAAGTTCAGCAATGCAATTTCCATGCATTGCTATGCATTTTGCCATTTCAATGCTGAATGCAAACAAGTAAAATGAAACGCCAATTTCTTGCCCATTTTCATATTGTAGTCCTTGCTGTCTAAGCGTGTGTGTGCCTATGTGTGTGTGTGTGCGTGTGCGTGTATGTGTTTATTCATTGTTCATTGTACGCACGTACTTTGTTCATCTCTTAACGTTTTTGTTATCTGCTCAGTTCTATTCTACTATAGAATTCCTCGAATTGAATTAAATTCAAGCTATGTGAAATTAACAAAGTTGTTGTTAACTGCAGTTGGTGTTAAGTCGACTTGAACTCGTAGACTGATAGACAACAAAACCCATATCCAATCACACATTGCATATCGATTTAAGAAATGATTTCGGTTATGTATAAAAACCAGGCTAACGAGTACCTCTGTTTTTCCAATATAAATCATGCCGCTTGCATGCGTGCTTCCTGCCTGTCTTTCGACGGTGTCCCCGATCCCAATACCAATCCCAATCATGGCCGCCTCTGGGAGTGCCCATTCTCGTTACACATGTAAATAACCCGTAAGGAGCAACGTCGTTCACATACCTAGCACATATATATATATTCATATATAGTTATATACATGGGTTTGTTTACTTTTTGTCTTTTGGGAAACCTACGCACAGTTAACAAAATATTTCAACTTGACTACCTTTTGCATGCAATGCGTCTGACTTGGCCCAAATGTGCTGCCAGTTTGGTTGGATTGGGATCAGTGTGGTGTAGTGTGAATTCGAGTGTTGGTAGTTGCATGGCTGTTCGAACGGAAGGAAACAAGGCGTACAGAGCCGGTTACAGGAAATTACTTATATTATTTGTATGCTTCCAATTTTTTATATATTTATATGTTTGTCTGCTGAGATTAAATATACATTTTAATCGAGATAAAAAAAAAGCAAAAAACAAAAAATCGGGGTTACCGAAAAGTGGAAATATATATTAAAAAGTATATGGAGATGAAGTTGCGCTAACAATGTCGCGCACCGAATACAAAATATAAATAATAATTTCCGTTGGCGACCGCACAACTCGACATATCCTCCTTTAACACACAGCAATGACAACAACAACAACAACAACAATGTCCTTGACAACAGCTGCGTGAAGTGCGTTCAATTACATTTTTTTCTGCTCTCTTTTTCTTGATTTCCTTTGGTCGTTTTATTATTATTTTTTTTTTTTTTTGGATTGTTGCTCCTCTTGCCTCCCAAGCCGCTAAACTTTTATCTAGTTTATAAGTCTGTGTTGAAAAACAACAGCAGAAATATATGTTGTTTTACAAAGAATTTTAAGTGAATCGTTATTGCCACAAAAATGAAAGTCCACATAGTAGACAGTTCAAAAATAAATGAAATGAACCTGAAAACAAAACCCAAAAGCGCAGAAAACAATTTCTTCAATGTTTCAAATTGTTTCACAGACGCAACTTTGTTTTGTATTCAATTCAACGAGCTTACAAAATGATAATCTCGTGACGGAAGTTTCCCACCCAAATAACAAAAAAAAAAAAAATAAATAAATAAATGGAAAAGCCGCAAAAACTTGAACTGAATCAATTATATAACAATTTGCAATATGTATAAAATACATTTTAATTTTCTTTAAAATGGTATTTCACATAAACTGCTGTTAATGTGGTCGGACAATCATATCATTATTTCTTGACTTTGCTCCAAACACACATCTCCCTACTTCCTTCCCCTATCGGATTTCGCATTATTAACGCTCGTGTGAGTCTGACACCATCAAATTGGGTCGTCGGTTGTGGTCGAAAACTAGGCTCCCGCCATAATGCCTTGTTAGCTTGAAGAAATGAAATAGGTCTATATTACCTTCATGCAGAAACCCCACATAACGCAATTTGTTCCGCAACATTGATTTAATCCTTTTTCTGCTTTACACACACACACACACACACAAGCATATACACACACACACACACACATTCAATGGGAGCGTCTGGCACAATTTCTTAAATTTTCCGTTGCTTTTGTTGCCGTTTTCCGGAATTTTGCGTCCTTGAATTTTTCCGCCCTTTTCTTGCGCATTAGCATAAATTTTCTTTTCTTACGACATCGGTCCCATTTGAGCTTTCAATACATTTATATATTTGCATTTACTGATTTGAAAACGCTGAAACGTACTTCCAACGGCTTTCCGCACGTTTAAATTCCTGGCTTTCGCCCCGATCCGGTATGTTTAGAGCCGGCAGTTTTTTCAACATGAGAATTATATTTTGTATGTTGACGGTAAATGTATATGTGCGTAAGTAATCTGTATTGACTTAAGCAACCAAAAATATTTTATTATTGCTTTTTTAATTGCATTTTTGAGAAAATAACAACAAAGAGAAAAATATTATTGTGTTTTTTATCTGACTTTACATACACACAACTAACACAAGTACTAATAATACTTTTAAATACTTGGAATTTGTAATCTTTTTCAACTTGACTTATTAACAACTTTGAACTCTTTCAATTACGTTTTGCACATTAACCTCATTCACTCCTAAGATGCTTGGTAATACATAAATTCTTTGCAGACCTCCTTCTCATTATTTATTTATATTTTCAATCTTGACGTATCTTTGACAAAAGCCGGATTGTGATTGACTGGAATTTATCTTGTTCCACAGTTTTAGGGACTTGAATCATTTTTTCTCTCTCTATTTTAAATGTATTACTTTCTTAAATATTGTTGTTTAAATTGAGTATTATTAAAATCTTTTAATAATTAGTCCATAATTAGCCCACATTAATCTCGCCTAGAAGCTCGTGAACTTCTTGCAACTGAGGTGGCAGATGGCCCACTGCTAACGCCAAGTCAGCCACTCTGCATGCATACACATAGCCATTTTTGGGATCCTCATGCTGCAGCCAGCGCATCGAGTGCACAAGGGGCACCTCCACCGGGTCACAAATCACATATGCCTTCCGGATCTCTTCTAGCGAGGCATACGGATTGTTGACACCGACAAAAGCCAAGCCGCGCCACGGTTTGTCATTGTCGATGAGCACGCGGTAGAAGAGACGTGGCACGGGTAGCACTCCATTGTTAGCATCGTTGGCATCCGTGGCAAGATGAAAGTTGGTTTGTTCAGCAATTGGTAGCGGCATCACGCTATGAACGCCCGTATAGACGCTCACCGAGAGTTTGGAGTTGGCGACAAAGCGTCGCGTTACCTTCTCCACAATGCCCCAATGGCCACCATTGAAGCTCTGCCACTGCGGCGCCACATTCACATAGTTGAAGCTGCTGCGCTGCTGGCTGGCATAAATCAGGTCTGCCTTGGCTGCCAGGTGTCCGCGTGTCAAAAAGCGGCCCGCCGTCTTATTAAATATGCTTTCGTCACCGACCTGAGCATTGGCTTGGAGCAAAAGTTGTGCTACCCGCTTCTGCTGATTTGCAGTGGAGTAGAGATAGGCCATGTTGTAGCCAGGAAAATGGCCGGCGGCACTGAACTGAACACGCTTCACTTTGTGCTGAATGTGTTCGTTTGCCGGCTGCAACTGATAAAGAGCGTAGTGTGTACGCAGCTCCTTCGCATCGTGACACAGCTCCAGGGTGCGCACAAATCTCCCATCGCCAATGCTGTAGCCCACACGATAAATGCGCGCCACTGAGGCAACATCAGCATCTCCGCATGGCTGCTCCTCCATACGCTCCACAGTGTAGAGTAGTGGATGGGCGCAAATTAAATGACGCAGCTCTGTTTTGCCGCCCGCCCAATCAAAGATTCTGTCTTGCAGGCAGCGTGCGCTTATGGAAGTGGGCGGAGCATGCCCATTGCTGTCGACATTCGCAAAGGAACGGCTGCAAAAGAGTTCGATGCTGGCGCCACGTGGTACCTGCAGTTGACCATCTGCATTGGGCAGCCAGTAGGTGTCCGTATGGGGCTGCAGGTACAGCGGTTGCAAATTGGAGACGGGCAAATCCTTATTAATGTCCAGTGTGCAAGGAGCACCTGCAATATGGTACAGTAGCAGTTATAATACATATAATAATACAAAAATTATCGACTAGAATTAATGTAAGACAAATCAGCGTATTCAAATATCAATTAA
This sequence comes from Drosophila fungiperda, assembly GCA_035042345.1. Lineage (NCBI taxonomy): Eukaryota > Metazoa > Arthropoda > Insecta > Diptera > Drosophilidae > Drosophila > Drosophila fungiperda. Next base: position 3,070,274 of record JAWNLM010000021.1, read on the forward strand.
TAAGTTATGTATCATTATTAAATATTGTAAGCTTGTAAAGATTTCAAGAAGACCACTAGCCAAGTCGATATAGCCATAACAGTCTGTCAGATTCAAATCTTTTCGATGAAGGTAGTACCTAGTTCGGAGATGGCTGGATCGGGCCACCATAGAATCTATAAGCTTCAGAGAAATATATCTATCGATATTTAGGTCTCTTAAGTGTGAAGATAGGCGTAGTCATATCCATTTCTCTGCTTTTTTTTTTAAGCAATTGTGGAATATTGCGTTGACAGGCATATCTGAAGCAATTGTCATAAGAAAATTATTTCTTAAAAACAAACGAAATACTTATTGAACATATAAAATTAAAGAAAACACACAAAAAATATAAATAAAACACAATTTTCGAGTTAAAAATAACTTATCTAGAAGGGAATGCTATCGTCAGCGTGCATATAATTATCGTTCTTTTTTGTTTTAAAATTATTTTAGATTTTATGCTGATTGTGTCGGAGGTGTAAATTGTTTTTTTTTTATCTATTTAATCAATAATCATTATTTATCACATAGCTTAATAAATAATATTTAGACCAGATGCAACGAATTTTCTCACTTGTTTTGATAAAGTATACAAATAAATAATGATAAAACCTACCTTGACGAATTTCCTCTTCCACATGCACTTTCTCAATATCTCTGATTATTTGACCCACTTCTGGTTCTGGCTTAACTGATTCGCGCGCTTTTATCACAATCGCCGCAGCGATCACCAAGACAGGTATCCAAAATATATGCATTGCACTCAGAGATCTGGTATCGCAATGTTCTCTGTTCCGTGTCAGATCCCTTAATAAACAATCTGTGTTAGTTGCAGGTGTTTATATGTTGATACTTCTCCATCTCTGCCTCTCTCTTATCCGCTCCCTCAACTTATACAAAACCTGTTTTGGGCAGCGACGTGAGATAGTTTTTTGGAGAGCATTCTGTGTTGTAAGAATTCGGCAATTTATTGTTGGTTTGAAAAGCTTTCAAGCACTTCCGAATAATGTTTGTTTATTGTATTTAAACAAAACGTAAATTTTAATGGAGCTGAATTTCTTTAACCTTTGCTTCTTTCTTTTTTTTTACGTGATAGTGAAGTTCAATTAGTTTTAAAGATCTTCATGAGTTTAATTGTATTATTTAATATTCTTAATAATAAGCGTTGCTTGTACTGCCATTAATAAACATTTATTATATAACAAAACCAAAACCAATTAAAGCATTCAACATATAACAATGAGTCACATATTCTACTTTATTTCAAAAGAATGCTGATTCGCTAGTTATTGTTGCTTTGCCTGGTCTTGACCCATTTTCTTCTATTGAACTGCCGACGGAGACTTTCCCTTCCAAATTGATCCCTGTCCATGTATCCAGTCGGCTTGCATTGTGTACGGTTGACCATTGATCGAGTATGAAGAGTATTGACTTCCCATTCCAACGCGCCCACTCATTTGACCCATTCCATTACTGCCAATTCCATATCGGCCCATTCCATTACCGCCCATTTCATTTCCGCCCATTCCATTACCGCCCATTCCGTTACCGCCCATTCCATTCCGACCCATTCCATTACCGCCCATTCCATTTCGTCCATTTCCATTTTATCTCATTCCATATTGTCCGATTCCATTTTGTCCAATTGCATTTTGTCCCATTGCATTGGGTCCCATGCCCATAACTCCTTGCCGCCCCAATTGATATCCGTTGCCCATGCCATTTCCACACATTACACCGCCAATGCCAGCTCTTCCCCTTATACCATTGCCACCCATCTTTTCCCACCCATTCCATTGCCACCCAATCCATTGCCGCCCATTCCATTACCCTGCTGTCCAGCCCTCCGATTTTTGTTAAATCCATTTATGCGCCGTTTTTGACGATTTATAACATTCCTATTTCTATTCCCGTTCATTCCATATTGATATCTATTCCCATTCATTCCATTTCGGTTTATACTCTCATTATTTAAACCTACTCCATTACCTCCACCTCCACCCATTTGAGCGCCCATTCTATATCCACACATTCCATTCCTTGGACCCATTCCCATTTTACCACGATCCACTCCATTGCCATTCGCTCCAATGTCTGTTCCATTGCTACTCATTTCGTTATCGACCACATTTTGGTCTGATCCGAAAATAGATCGCTTAATTTTGTCTAACAAAATACCTGAAATCAATAATTTAATTATAAAAGATATATGATTTTTCAAGTAAAAATTATGAAAAAAGTATTTGGTTGACATTTTATTAAATGAACTTCGCAAATAAGAAATTTTTGCCTTTTATTTTTTATTATTGTTGTTGTAATTGTTATAAATATTGTTGTTGTTGTAGTAAACATGGTTCGGTCCCTGAGTGGTGAATTGTGGTGCATTATAAGTGGGATACGCTCCGCTTGGCCCATAATATTGGTTGGTATTGTAGCCCACGCCAGCATAACTCTCCATGCCAATTGGCAGAATGACAATCAGAGGTGGAGGCATAGGTATTGGCAGTGGACTACGCCTAGGAAGATCGGGTACTGACACTGGCATAGGTCCCGGCATAGGTACTTGTCGTGTGACTACATTATGAAGTGCGTTTGATGATTCTGAGTCCATGTCAATAAAGTCTGGAGAATCTGGGAAGATGGGAAGGTTGTCAAGAGAAATATATCAGAAGTATTATGTCGTAGCAGTTCCCGCAAATGGCAGATACACATTGATGATAAAAGCCTGCATTGCGCGAGGAGTACACAGGCTGTGCCTGATGACCCTTTGCCATAGTACAAGATAAGTGGGCTAAGCCAAGATGAAGGATAAATATGGAATCAACTGCGGCTGTGCTCGTCGTGGCTGTACTTGGCGTGACTGAACTTGAGGTGTACGAACCTGACATGGCTGTAATTGGGGTGGGAGTGGTGCTGGAATTGCACCAGGTGGTAAAATTGGGAGCGAGGCTGGTGGATAGAACACTTGAAACGAACGACGAGATCGCATTCTAGATGCCAAGTCCGGTGAGTAAAAGAACCACTTTTAGCCACTCAACGTTTATATAAAACAAATATTTGCTAAATAATGAGCTTGGATGAGCGGGCCCGGCATGAGCGTTGCCATAAGCTGGCACAGACCTCAAGGCGGGTATGCAGGCAAAAGGATAATAAGGACGAACAATGCAGGACTGTCGCCAAGGCTGTCTATTATAATTTAAATTCGGATTACGATTGGGATTGTTGCTAATGAGTTCAATGCCACTGTCCGTGTCCATGCAGTCGTCCGATTTAGTGTCCAGTTGGATCGTGCTGGTGCTGGGACTAGAGATGGGTGCGCTGATGATACTGCGAATGTTGGCTGTGCTGGATGTGGTGTCTATCGATTAATTTGCTGATCTGAAAACAGACAGGTAAGATGATTGCCATGGTGCTACTGATGCAATACGAAACGGAATCTCTACGCACCTGCGCTCATCGAACGCTCCACACATTTGGGGTACAGGCCGCAGCGCTCGCCATTTTGCTGATCCTTTTCGCAGGCAACGTGGGATTGAATCTCTCAGCGGGTGCACAGTCAAAATCGCGACAATCCTGTCCACACCCTGACAAGAGGATGGCTGATAAGCAAATTGTCGGTGGTTCAAATACACATCAACTCACTCCTGTTCTCATTGACATGAGCTGTTGTATCCATAAGCATGGCCAACAACCAGCAGGCCTTGAAACCTAACTGCCCTTTTATTAACATGATTCGAATATTTCACGTAGTTTTAACAAAAGTTATCCAAGTTTGCTACTAAATATTAATGCCAAAATGAGTTTAGATTTATATTCTTTTTATGATCTGCTTGAATTGTTTTGTGCATTTGAATATTATCAGTAAATCACTAGTTAGCTAAATAATCAAATTATTCAAGCCACAAAAAAAAATATTAATGTTTTTAATTGAAAATAACTGAATAGTTAAAATATGACAGATAGTTACGCATTATTTAACAATATTTTCTACAACAATTATTTAATTATTCTGCTAAAAAAAAATTTAAAAAAAAACCAAAACACTTTTTTGGCTTACATATTAGTTCCGTTTCGTACTTTATTAATGGATGCCCCATATAGTAAATAAACTTCAGACCGTGATTTTTAGATAAGATAATCATTAAAGCTTGATTGGAATGTGCTGGTAAGTAATGTCAAGTTCAGGGGCGACACGTGCGCTCGATCTGGAAATGACCACAGTTTATGTTATCAACTTAAAAATAAATAATGCTTATCATTGGCAACTTATAAATTCTACATTATTTATTTTATAATCTTTTCGATTATTTCATGGTATTATCTTATGTACTAACATTGATTCCGATTATAGAATAGAGTTGGAAATACCCAAGACTCCGTTCGTGTGCAGATCGTCCAGTGGCAAATCTTTGACAACTTCTGTAAAGTTTTCCACAGTGCAGGCATACGAATATCCCTTCTTCAGATCCTCTTTAGTCCAACTAATCCAGTTGATCTGACCTCCAATATCGGGGCAGATAATGTATTCGTCACGAATTTGCTGTAGACTGGCATGCGGATTGTTAACGCCAATCAGTACAATGCCCTTACGGCTATCCCGGTCAATAATCACACGGAAATACAACATGGGTACCGGTATCAGTCCGTTTTTGTTCTCATCAAAGTCCAGGTACAGTTCTTGGGGCACACCGTTCACATCAGGCAGCGTGGATACGCCCCACGTGCCTGTGTAACAATCAACCGTTATTTTCTCATCGGCAACAAACTTTCTCACGCTGTCCTCGATACGCTCCCAGTTGCCAGCATTGAAGGTCTGCCACTGAGGAGCAGCATTCACAAAGTAGAAGGTCGCCTGCTGTGCAGCTCCAAAGATAAAATCGGTCTTTGCGGACAGATGTCCACGGGCCAGATACACATTTGCCTTGATATCGAAATACGGCGAAGCATCCATGCCAAGAATTTCACTAATTGTGATATTCTGTTGGACCTGCGTGTACTTGCCATTCACATCCTTGCCTCCGTAGAAGTCACCAGTGATGAAGCTGGGCCTGCTCACAGAGCGCTGATATTGTGCACTGCTCGGGTTGAGCACATGGTGCACATAGCGTGTAACCTCGGTCAGCTCATTGTGGCACACATCGTAGGTCTGTAGGAAATCATCGTGCTCATTCTCGTTAGCCAACTGGAAACCCACCTCGAGCAGATTGGTGCCGCCATTGCATGTGCGATCTGTGCGTCTAGCCGTATAGCTTGGCCAGGATTTGCACACGAAATCTTGGAGCTGATATACACTGCCAAGCACCAGGAAGCTTTGCTCTTTCCAGCAGCTAGCATTTAGCATAGCAGTGTCCGCAAAGTGGCCTGTAAACGCGCTCTTTGAGCCGCTGCAGTGCATCTCAATAGTCTCGCCATGTTTTATCTCAACCACACCCTGCGTGTTCGGCTGCAGATACTCCGCCTTGCCCTCCGCATTACGTAGCACAAAAAGTGGTGCAGGATCTTTCAGATCGCCATTAACACGAAAGCTGCATACCGAATCCTCGTCGACTTCAGATACACCCAGCAGTCCAGTGGTATGCAAGTCATCTAGTGGTAAATCTTTGACAACGGCAGTAAAATCATTCACATCGCAGGCATAGGCATAACCCTTCATCGGGTCAGTTTTCTCCCAGTCTAGCCAATTTAATTTTGCACTCACATCGTCACAGATGACATAGTTCTGCAGTGTCTCGGCCAAATCGGCATGTGGATTGTTGACCACCACCAGGGCGATGCCCTTGCGTGTCAGTTGATCGATCACAATGCGATAAACCAGACGCGGCACAGGCAACTGTTTCTCAGTCCTGTCCAGATAGATTTCCGTCTGTTCTCCGAGGGCGTTTGGCAATGTGGAAACACCCCAGCTGCCCGCATGGACGCTTACATTGAGTGCTTCGTTGGCCACAAATTGACGCAGGCTGCGCTCCACAGCCAGCCAGTTGCCGATGGTAGTACTCCTCCATTGCGGCACTGCATTCACATAGAAGTGGGTGGCCCGCTGCGCCGAACCGTGCACGAAATCGTGACGCGCAGCGAGCTGACCGCGTGTCAAATATAAGTCGAGACTGTTGTCGAGATACTGGCTGGCATCCACACCCAGAGTTTCGCTCAAAACCTCATGCTGATGGGCTTGATCGTAAAACAGATTAACTTCCTTGTTCGCATAGAAACCGGCACGTAGATAACCTGGCTGTGCCACATTGCGCTGATAGGCTACATTCGCTGGAGTCAACTCATATCGTACATAGCGTGAGATCTGCGTCTGCTCATCATAGCAAATCTCCATCTGTGGCAACATACCTGCCGCCACATTAAAGCCTATCTGGAGGAGCTCCGTGCCGCCTGCACAGGGATCTCCAGTGCGTACGGCTTCATAGGTCGGCCACGTTTGGCAGCTAAATGACCGTACGTTTACCTCAAGACCCTCCGCCTCGTAAATCTGATTGCCGAGGCAGCGTGCCGTTAGTGCGGTGTATCGATTGAAGGGTGCAATCATTGCTGCCGTGCAGTGCAAATCAATACTTGTTCCATCATCTACTGTAAATACTCCCGACACATTGGGCAGCAGCCAACTTAAATAGCCCTCTGGTGTAAGCAGTGGTGCTGGATCCCTCAGATTGGTAGTGAGACTAAAGTGGCATTGTTTGCCAATTGGAGCTAATGTTGGGGTGACGGGTGTATCAGTTGTTGCCGTTGAACTCCAAGATGTTGTTGTCGGTATGGCCGTTGTCGAAGGTACAGAAGTGGTGCTTGGCCCCTGTGTGGTACTAATAGGAGGTGTTGTAGAGGGTACTGCAGTAGTGCTAGGCTCCTGTGTGGTACTAACAGAAGGTGTTGTAGAGGGTACTACAGTAGTGCTTGGCTCCTGTGTGGTACTAATAGGAGGTGTTGTAGAGGGTACTGCAGTAGTGCTAGGCTCCTGTGTGGTACTAACAGAAGGTGTTGTAGTGGGTACTGCAGTAGTGCTTGGCTCCTGTGTGGTACTAATAGGAGGTGTGGTCCAGGGTACTGCAGTGGTGCTTGGATCCTGTGTGGTACTATAAGGAGGTGCTACCGTAGTAATATCATCTAAACCTAACACACCATTTGTTTGCAGATCCTCCAGGGGCAAGTCTTTAACCACTTCGGTGAAATCTTCGACTGTACAGGCATATGCATATCCCTCAATCAGGTCCTCCTTAAGCCAGGAAATCCAACTCAGCCGATGGCCAATATCCTCGCACAAAATGTAATCGCTTTGTATTTGCTCCAGAGTGGCATATGGATTGTTTACACCCACCAAAACGATTCCCTCGCGGCTATCGCGATCTATGATTACACGGAAGTACAATTTGGGCACTGGTATCAGTCCATTGTTGTTCACATCAAAGTCGAGATAAAGTTCGTGCTCGATGCCATTAGCATCGGGCAGGGTCGTGACACCCCAGGTGCCTGTATAGCAGTCAACCGTAAGATTCCGAATAGCTGCATATTTGCGAACACTTGTTTCAATTTTCTCCCAGTTGCCACCATTGAAGGTTTGCCACTGTGGAGCCACATTTATGAACACAAATGTGGACATCTGCGCGGCTCCAAAGATCTGATCCGTTTTTGCGACCATGTGGCCGCGAGCTAAAAAGCGATTTTCGTTGAAGTTGAAGTAGGGAGAAGCATCCATGCCCAAAATATCGCTAATGGTGATATTTTGTTCTCTTTGCGTGTACTTTTTATTCACATCTCGGCCACCATAGAAGTCTAGCTCCACAAAACTTGGCCGTGCCACGCCATGCTGGTAGTCATAGCTGGAGGGATACAGCACATGGTGAACGTAGCGTGTGACCTCGGCCAGCTCATCGTGACAGACATCGTAAGTATGCAGGAAGCCATCGTTTTCCAGTTGGAAGCCAACCTTCACCAGATCAGTGCCACCATTACATTCTCGCCCAGTGCGGAGGGCCGAAAAGGTAGGCCAGTCTGCGCAGCTAAAGTTCGCAAAGGGGTAGATCAGTTGGTCGACCAAGAAGTACTTTTGCTGCAAACATTGCACAGTTAGCTGGGTTCGCTTTTCAAAGGGTGCCGCAAAGCCCGCGCCCGGGCAAAACATATCGAACAGTTCGCCATTAGTCAGACGCACTGTGTCCGTGGGATCCGGCACTATGAGTTCGAAAAAGTTGTGTCGCGCAAAGAGTGGCGCCGGATCATTGAGATCACCGTTCACATGAAACTCGCAATCACCATGCACGGAAACACCTGGATTTGTGTCAACTTGGGGCAACACACGCGCTAAACGCTTACCGGCCAAACTGACGCTGACCAGCAGCTTCAGGATTAGGAACACAGTCACGTAGCACTGCATAGCACGGCGTATGAGTGCGTTCTGGCAAATCTTTCGGTAGTTTTGACCATTCTTATAAGTCACACGACTTTAGCAATAAAATCACTATCAAAATTTGTTATACATCGCATTTCGGTATAACATTTGGTTGCTGATAATTACCTGGTTCTAGCAGATACGCATTTTCTGACCTTGATCGAAAACATGTCCGATGAAAAATCAACTTTTCAATATTTATTCGAGTCATTCCACAATGACTGCAGTTTATGCTATCAGTAAGTTATCATATCGAATTTTGGTATGATCTGATCGATAGTAAGAATGAGCTAAACCTCCAATTTCATACATATAAACAATATAAGCTGATTTCTAAATTTGTTGTTGTTATAAATTCCTATCAGGAAAAAGCCTTATAAAATTTTACTGCTATACAATGTCGCATTTTAGAACGGCTGTATGTATGGTATATTTTTGGAAATTAAACAAGCGATCTGCCATTAACTCTAATCAATTATATACTTAATTTTTCGGGATGTACCTGAAGCTTATCTGAGGAAATAAACATAACAACTTTTGAGTTGGTCGTTTATACTAGAAGTTATATAGACTAATTAAACAATAAAATTTCAGCATGTTAGTAACTAAAATTGATTAAATTTAGTGAAGGAAAAAAGCATAACAACTGTCATATACTAATTGATTGCTAATGTCGACATCTATAAGTAACAAAACATTTATGTTCATATAAAACCAACATTTACGAGAGTCCAAATGCCATAGAAATGAATTCCATCAAAATCAACGACAGGCGGAGACATTCATGCGAATATTCGGACTACAGTAAATTCACTAATTTGCATTACGCAATACGTGCGTGTAAATTTGGGCAATTTACTGACCGAGCTTATGGGGGGTACTGTGTGTCGCAAAAAATAAGTCAGTAATGTTTCAGGTTGATATAACCATCTGCGTAATACTCTGTAACCAGTCATAAACCAGTTGATAACTGGTGGCAGAGAAACTGCTTCGGTATCAGACTATAATATTATTTGGGAAGACTCGAGTGATCGACATTAAGATACCCTGCACTCAAACCTCAATCGTTTAAAGCGTAAATGTTTTAAATATACCTAAATACAAATAAGGAACACTTTAGGAGTATTTTTGCACAGGGTACAAAAGGGAAAAAATGTTCCTATGTGTAAAAACAAATCATTTGGTAATTGACTTTGGTAAAATACAATTTATTCGCTTTTGTTCCTGACAGCTGCTACTCACAGAAAGCCAGTCAATAAAATGCTGAAAATAAATGTGTACTACTCCTGGCACGTCAATTGCCTTGAGAATGAATATTTATTACTAGCATGGTTCTAATCAACATACAAACGTCAATTATAAATGTGGGTAATCGTAATTTATAGGATTGTAAAAAAATTGTAGTTGAAGTGGTATTACACTTAAGTGCAAACATTGCTATCAGGTTGTGCTATTTATTTATTTATATATTTTAATTTAAACGATAAATAAATGTCGTAGTATATATTTAGAACTGGCATGTTTATTATCTGATAGCCTGTTCAACTGTCAAACTCAGATATTACTGGACTAATACACACCAAATTTTCAATTATTATTTTGATAACACTCTTAAATTAAAAACTCGACACGATATGGTTATGAACTTATGTCTATATATGAGTACGCGATATCCATGTTTGGCAAAATAATTGCTTGCTTTAAATAATTATAAAACTTGATTCGAATTTATAATTGTTGTCCACAACTGTGGACAACAGTTTTAGCAAATTCGCATTAATCAACTCAGTTTCAGGCCAGGTGGGAGTTGGGCGCATGAACATGACAACTCGCGCATTAATTTTGATTTTCAATAATTTATGTTAACTTATCGTAACACATGGCGTATACACAATTTGCATGTCATTGGCTATTAATTAGATGCCTAAATCGATACTGGGGGATTGCATCAAGAGAAACAGAAACAGCAACAGAAACAGCAACAGTAACAGCATCTGGCTGTTTGCTCTTGCTAATGGCAAGCTTAATTATAATTTTTCATTTTCACTTCTCTCAATTTGCTCCCCTTCGCCGTTCGCAATTCACCCTTCGCCATCATCCTTGACAGATGGCTGCTCAGGCTGCTTGCAGGTCGCTGCTCAATTAAAAGTGCATTAAGATATCGCACGGCAGGTCAAATTGTTAAGAAGGCACCAGATGCTGCCAGATAATTTCTTGGCTGATTGCAGTTACTTAATGAAAGTGCTTAATTCGAGGGGTACGGATGAGGCGAATGGCAATTAATGTTACTTCGAATGGTTAAAGTGCACAAATGCGTTATTAAATATTATAGAATAGCTGTGCATGTTTAAAATATGTTCAAAATTTAAAATAAAAATATATATAATTTAATTTGATCGATTAGTAAAATTAAATCAATTCTCAATTCATTCTAAAAGTCGAGTTGAATATTTTTGACAGCTTACGAAGCAAAGCTATTGGCTGTGAGAATGAAGAAGACTATGAAAACGTATACGTATAGCTATCTTAATGGTCTTATGCAATTCAGCAAGACTATTTTGTTTATCCTTTTGTATGAAGTGAGCTGAAAAGCTCTTGTTGTATATAGCCGTATAAGCCTCCTCGAATAACGCTGATACGCCGTGTGGCCGACACTGTTGATGGCAACATTGCGGCATTGAATAAATGAACAAGAACAAGAAAAAGAACAAATGTAGATGGCGTTGGCGTTGTCGTTGTCGTTGGGAATGGAGAATGCATTGGCGTTGGCCAACGCCAAGCAGGCCACTGCCACTGGCAGTGATAACCAACGAGGAGGCTTTCAAGTGCAGCTGGAAAACGCGGCAACTGCAAAAGACAGCGCCAAACAGGACCGCGAAAAATCAGCGCTGTTATTTTTATTTTTTTCAACTTTTTTTTTCCATTTTATTGTTTTGTTTTTCTTTTTTTAAAGGGATGTAGCTGTGATTTTTTATTTTTCCTTTTTTTTGTGCATTGCCAGGCGTAAGCAAATTTTTGCAGCCATCCTTCCATCTCTCTTAAGCGAAACATTTTAATTTAAATGTTAAAACGTGACAATAGCGCAGTCACTGGGGGGATTGGGATAAGAGACTGCCTTATGTGCCCAGGACGTCAGTCAGTCAACGACATACGCAGTTACCCAAAATATACCCTACACTAAAGGTAAACAAAAAGTAAAGAGTTCGATTTGCATGCATTTAATATTGGCTAGTTCCAAAGAACCAAAGAATATTATCAAGAGCTGGTTTGAACAGCTATTGAGCTCATATGTATTTCAACGTATTCGTTCAAGTCTTCTGCTTTTGTCTTGTTGTATACTCGATGTATACCCATGTTTATGTGAAGGGTATTATCTGGTTACTGCTACTCAGCCGTCATGTTTGTCAATCTTGTTGCTGTCATTGTCAGCTTTGTTTGGATGATGTTTTTGTTGTTGCTTGTTATTTGTGTGGACTTCCAACGGCCAATGTCCGATGGGACTAAGGAGCCTCTGGACAACAGTTGTTAAATTATGCCTGCTCAAAATTTTGAATGACGGCGCGTTTTGGATGAGCCCGTGAATCCTGTCGACCGCTGGCCACCACAACGCGAGTCCCAATTAATAAGTTTTACTTTCGGCATGCATTCAAAAACCACAGGAGAAACGACATCAATAAAAGGGAGCCCCTTTGGTCAGAAAACCCCTTGCCTTGACGTAACGTTTGATTTGTGTGTGTGTGTTGTTGCTCATGTTCAGCACTTGGTCAGTGCTGTGTGCATGAATTATTCAAAGAAAAGGATATTAAATGCAAATATATACACACACACACAGCCACTCACACTGAAATTTTTGTACATAAATACGTGCATGTAAGCATACATTTTTATGTGATGATGTTGTTGTTGTTGTTCTTCTTGTTGTTGCTGCTGCTGCTGCTGTTCCTGTTGAAGGACTCGCTTGAGTAATTGGAAGTTTTTACTGCCGCCTCGTTTGCCTGAATTTCGAGCACTCTTTTGCTGGCAAAGTTGTTGTTATTGCTGCTCTTGTTCTTGAAGCAAATTTTAATTAATAATGTGCGGCTTCACACATTGCCGTAAAATATTCATGTTGGCATCGCCGCTGCTTTAGGCCGTCGTCAGCTTTATTGACAAAATTAAAGTACAGGCAACTTTAAAGACAGCAAATGTCATCCAAGTTAACCGTTAACGTGCACAGTGTCGTTTACGATAAACTAGGTCAAATAGCAAAAAGCATGACTTAATTTTAGCTTTTTGTTTTGGACGCAGCACTTTTCGTTTTCTTCCTTTTTTGAAATACCTCGTTCATTCTTTAGATAAGCAGTTATACGTTGTTAGTTCCTTTAGCTGGTCGCTTTCGCAATATTATTACGATTGTATTATATTTTTGTGGTTGCTGTGGAAATTAGAAAAAAAAAACATTTTCAATTTGGCTCCTCTATTCTAACTTGTGAATACAAGAAGAACAAAGTCTGCATATAGCAAAATGAATTTAAAAACCCCATGTGGGAAGCCAGTTTCATATGAATCCCGAAATAATAAAGTCCACCTTTAAGTTCCCATTTTTTCTAAATTTTAATATTTTAAAAATCCATTCGTATAAATTTTTTATGTTCTCTATTGGGTATCGAGTCTGATGTAGTACAATTGTAAATGACAAAGCCGATTTTCTCAAGGAGCATATTTGGGCATGTTTCTGTTGTAATCCATTGCATTTCAATTAACTTTTTACTGTCAAAAGAATGAATCCGAATGCAAATCTCGAATGCTGATGTGTAATACATAATGATATCAGGGTTGTCTTAAGTGCATTGTTGCCATTCTTGTGCTTTACTGGATGCCTGTTGCTGTTATCCTTTCCCTTCAGAAGGAGCTCGTCTCTTTCCGGCTTTTGCTTTCCCTCTGCATTTGCCATTTACACAAAAGGAAATTTTCAGCAACAATGTCTGTTGATTTTAACTTTGCCATCCTACTGCAGTTGTTGTTGTTGTTTGTGTTATTCTTATTATTGTTGCTGTTGGTGTTGGTGTGTTCGGTATTGTTGCTATCTGTGATGTTTCTGTTGTGCTCGCTGCAACGTTTAATTCAATATAAACGTGTTAAAGCGTGCCCAGCATGCGAAAGAACAGAAAAACTGTTTTAAATCGAAACAAATAAGCAATGGTTGCTGCTCAACTGACTGATGGCCCTTCTTGCCAACGATTGATCCGCCATTCTTCCTCCGACTGACAAACACCAGCAGCTACAGCATCATCACTATACACAATCACTTACACATACATTTTCATTTTACACGCAGGAGATTTCATCATCGACAATGGGAATGTAAAATTTACTCGTTTAATTTGATTTTAATTTCGCTGGTTGCATGGTGGATACAGAATGTGGTTAATAAAATTGATTCCCGGTTACAAATGAGTCAATTAAGTCAATGTTATTATTTGTAGTACTACCTCTGATCGGGTATCATAATGCCTGAATAAAAACACAACTTATATAAAATTATACCAAAAAAATAGTTTATTATTCTTTTAATTTTACTTATTTTAGTCCATTTTTATTTTCATACTCTATATCGCCTTATATTAGGCGACATTCAATATATAAATAAATTAGTAAGTGTTGAAAATTATGTTATTTTACATTAAATGCAAATACTTTTGTTAAGTCTCTCATTAATCGATACTTATAGTGTTAACATAAGACAGTCCTGAATAAACTTTGATTGAGTACACAACTATCACGGTTGTTAAGCTAAACATGAATAGTATTCCCAGGAAGAAGACTCAATTGACAAACAGCTTAAAACTTTAGTTTGTGGCGATAAATTCTAATAATAAAAATCATATGAATACTTTTGTGAGTTTTTAGAAATATTTAGTCTCTTACCTCAATTAATTTCGCATAGCTGGTTACAGGAAGTTCCAAATGGAGTAATCTTTGTGGCGCATTAGATCTTTGGTCGAGCAACAATTTTGAGACATTATCAATAAAATCTGGTTTCAGATATCCCGACGCAATGCAAAGAAACTGCAGCTGCTTACACTGGTCGATAACCTTAAGAAGGGCATCAGAAATGTCGCATCCGCTGGACATCCAGATGCTGAGCTTCTGCAGCTGTATTAGCTGCGCCAGCATCTCCACACACTCAGCCGTCGAGCAGAAGCACTTCAGCTGCTTTAGTCCGGGCTGTCGAACAATTTGCAATGTTTCCTGTGGAGTTAAGGAGCCTCCATCGATGTGTAACAGATCCAACTGCGGTCGCACAGCAAGGTCCTTCAGCATCAGAGTAAATGAGTTGCTCGCTCGCACGCCTGTGTGGCATAGCTGCCTCAGCTTTGGCAGCCTGGCTAGCTGCTGGTAAGCAGAATCCCCTCCATACATGCCAAACACAAGTGTTTCCAGGTTGGCACAATAGCGCACAGTATCGCCGAGATTACCTACCACACAGGTATAGCCCAGTTTCAACCGACTAAGATTGGGATTCGACCTGCAGCATGCAACCAGGACTTGTATATCTATTTTTTGTACTTGCAACTGCAGCTTCTCTAGATGATGCAGCTGCCATAATGTGGCAAATGTCCATTCTGCATGAGAAGACAAGAAAACGTAATTAGGTTTGCAGTATAAATCAATATTGCATTTATATTTATTTTTGAATTTTTTTTTAATTAATGTCAACTAAAGTCAGTCGACTTAAAAACACATAAAGCATATCATAAATTAAATTAAAAATAACCTTTTTAACTTATAAAAATTAAAAATAAGAAATAGATTTCTGGGAGACATGTTTGATTAAGAAATTAATATGCTCAAAAAAGGAGGGAACTTTATATAGATTCGGTACAATACGGTACAATACGGAGAGAAAAATAACAAAAACAAGAACCGCGCAGCAAAATGAAATAGAAACCAACATAACCAAGCTTTTGCGCTGCACGAATAACTACAAAAATAGGAAAAAACGTTTAACAGCTAAACAACACGTTCAAACAGTTGCGAGAGAACAGCAAAGTAAAGAGAACGCGAGCGAGCCGCACACAAACAACAACAATAAAACACCGCTCAACGGAAACAGTGAGAAAGAGAGCACAAAGCGCACCCAAAAACAAAACACAGCTGTTAACTACACACTGTATATTTTTAAAAACAACGTCTTTTATGATTTCCTAATCGCAACAATTACTGGCAGAAAACCCAAATAACAATAACAATAATCACTGAAAATCACAGATAGATATTATATTAATACTACACCAATTTTTATTTAAGAAGCTACGTATTTGAAACCTTCTAATGTAGAGGAATGTAAGGTTTCGAAAAAGTTTATAATATTAGCATAGAATTATTAATTTGAGTTATTTGGCATTACATACCACCTTTCGCTTGCACTTCTAAGACTTTTAGGGTACTTAAATCCTTAGCAGCATCAAAGATTTTCTCAAATGGTTTTTCAATTGGAATAAGTATATAATTTAGCTGCTTTACTATCAGACGCTTCAAGTTGACCATGCCACTTAAGGCGTAGCAAAGTACATTGAAACAATTAATTGGATCTTTGCAACCATTGGTCCTATATACGAGAGCAGCGTCAAAGTGATCCAAATCGATGGTGAGAGTCTCGATTAACTCACGGCAGATGCATAAACCGATCAGCGACTGCCTTGTGCTCTCAGCATTAATTTCAAATTCGCGATAATCTTTTACGCTTCGAGCGATGAACACCTCCCGAAATCGCTTGCAAGTTTCGGCAAAGTGAAACTTTGCTTCGGGTGTCAGATAATTTAGTAACACATCCAGACAATCATAGTTTAAATCGAAAATGCTTATCGAACTCATTTTTGAGATCCAACTCGTTCGGTTTTGTATGCAAGACTGATTTCAATTGGAAGCAAACAATCTACGGACACGTATTTTTGTAAACCCCATGACTAATCGCTATTTATACAGAAAAAAAACAAAGCGGTTCGTTGTTGTTTGCACGCGTTCGTTGCAAGGCATGTATTTCACAGAAGTAATACTATATATATATTAATTGGTTTTCTTGTTCTGTTCTAAGTAGTAATTCATAAAAAGTGTTGTTATTAACAACATACAGTACGCGGTTAGCAGCTGTGTTTTGTTTTTGTGTGCGCTTTGTGCTCTCTTTCTTACGGTTACAGTTGAGATGAGTATTATTCTTCTGGTTTTACTTATTTTATCTGTGCTGGGTCGAATCTATATAAAGTTCCCTTCTTTTTTGAGCATATTAATTTCTTAATTAAACATGTGTACTTAACAAAATGCAGTATCCGTGTTGACCCAAGGGTCGATTTTCTGTTGGTGGTTGTGTGACAACGTGGTACGCGAAAATGTACTGGTTTCAAGCAACAGGTAAAGGATATAAATTAAATTTAATATCTTAAATTATGTACAGTACATTTCAGGCATACATTTGTCTATAAGGCGTTTCTTTGGCGCTATCCATATATATATATATATTTATATATATATATAAATATATATATATTTATATATATAAGTACTGCTGTCGCAGCTTCAGTTACTGGTGTCCAGCTCTTACATTCGAGCCAAGCACATTGCAAAGTTTACAGAAAAGCTACTTCAAAATAAAATGCTATTCGAAAGGTTGTATAGACACCTTTGGTAAAAAATTAGTTCCATGATTGTCGCAGTATTTTGTTAGTTAACAAGTTCTTCAAATCGATCTTCTCAACTGTTTTAAATTTTAAATGAAAGTATTTCAAATTTTTTCTGGTTACAATAAATTTACTACTTATACTAAAGTTTAACAGTAATAATTTTAGTTAACTTACTATATCTTTCAAACTAATTGATATATATGTATGTATATATATATATCGGTTGTGGAAGGCAAAGTAGGCATGGACACTCGATATTTCAACGGAACTACCAGTTATATACTTTTTATCTTTGGTAACTATGTCTAGATGTCTAGTTCCGAAGATTCATGAGGCGTAGGGTCAATACCCTCCTGGATCTGAAAATTTTTTTGCCGATATTTCAAAGAGGTGCCCCGCAATCTAACTTCTAACTAAAGTATCTTTGAATTACTAATCAGAACAGAACAAGAAAATCTAATAATATATATATATTTTTCGTGACACGTCAAATGTTAGAGTTGTGCTAGGTCAGTTGTCACGCACTGAACAAAAACGGTCACCCGCGTGCAAACAACAACGAGCCGCTTTGTTTTTTTTTCTGTATAAATAGCGATTAGTCATGGGGTTTACAAAAATACGTGTCCGTAGATTGTTTGCTTCCAATTGAAATCAGTCTTGCATACAAAACCGCACGAGTTGGATCGCAAAAATGAGCTCGATAAGCATTTTCGATTTAAACTATGATTGTCTGGATGTGTTACTAAATTATCTGACACCCGAAGCAAAGTTTCACTTTGCCGAAACGATTTCGTGAGGTGTTCATCGCTCGAAGTGTAAAAGATTATCGCGAATTCGAAATTAATGCTGAGAGCACAAGGCAGTCGCTGATCGGCTTATGCATCTGCCGTGAGTTAATCGAGACTCTCACCATCGATGTGGATCACTTTGACACTGCTCTCGTATATAGGACCAATGGTTGCAAAGATCCAATTAATTGTTTCAATGTACTTTGCTACGTCTTAAGTGGCATGGTCAACTTGAAGCGTCTGATAGTAAATCAGCTAAATTATATAATTATTCCAATTGAAAAACCATTTGAGAAAATCTTTGATGCTGCTAAGGATTTAAGTACCCTAAAAGTCTTAGAAGTGCAAGCGAAAGGTGGTATGTAATGCCAAATAACTCAAATTAATAATTCTATGCTAATATTATAAACTTTTTCGAACATTTTATAAACATTCCTCTACATTTGAAGGTTTCAAATACGTAGCTTCTTAAATAAAAATTGGTGTAGTATTAATATAATATCTATCTGTGATTTTCAGTGATTATTGTTATTGTTATTTGGGTTTTCTGCCAGTAATTGTTCTGATTAGGAAATCATAAAAGACGTTGTTTTTAAAAATATACAGCTGTGTTTTGTTTTTGGGTGCGCATTGTGCTCTCTTTCTCACTGTTTCCGTTGAGCGGTGTTTTATTGTTGTTGTTTGTGTGCGCTTCGCTCGCGTTCTCTTTACTTTGCTGTTCTCTCGCAACTGTTTGAACGTGTTGTTTAATTGTTAATAGTTTTTTCCTATTTTTGTATTTATTCGTGCAGCGCAACAGCTTGGTGTTGTTGGTTTCTATTTCATTTTGCTGTGCGGTTCTTGTTTTTGTTATTTGTCTCTCCGTATTGTACCGAATCTATATAAAGTTCCCTCCTTTTTTGAGCATATTAATTTCTTACTCAAACATGTCTCCCAGAAATCAATTTCTTATTTTTAATTTTTATATAGTTAAAAAGGTTATTTTTAATTTAATTTATGATATGCTTTATGTGTTTTTAAGTCGACTGACTTTAGTTGACATTAATTAAAAAAAAAAATACAAAAATAAATATAAATGCAATATTGATTTCAACTGCAAACCTAATTACGATTTCTTGTCTTCTCATGCAGAATGGACATTTGCCACAATGTGGCAGATGCATCATCAGAGGAGTTGCAGTTGCAAGTACAAAAAATAGATGTACAAGTCCTGGTTGCTGCAAGTCGAATCCCAATCTTAGTCGGTTGAAACTGGGCTATGGCTGTGTGGTAGGTAATCTCGGCGATACTGTGCGCTATTGTGCCAACCTGGAAACGCTTGAGTTTGGCATGATTGCAGGGGTTTCTACTTACCAGCAGCTAGCCAGACTGCTAAAGAGAAACTCCTTTACTCAGATGCTGAAATACCTTGCTGTGGGACCGCAGTTGGACCTGATACACGTCGATGGAGGCTCCTTAACTCCACAGGAAACATTGCAAATTGTTCGACAGCCCAGACTAAAGCATCTGAAGTGCTTCTTTGCGACGGCTGAGTGTGTGGAGATGCTGGCGCAGCTAATACAGCTGCAAAAGCTCAGCTTCTGGATATCCAGCGAATACGACATTTCTGATGCCCTTCTTAAGGTTATCGACCAGTGTAAGCAGCTGCAGCTTCTTTGCATTGCGTCGCGATATCTGAAACCAGATTTTATTGATAATGTCTCAAAATTGTTGCCAGCTATGCGAAATTAATTGAGGTAAGAGACTAAATATTTCTAAAAAAAATTCACAAAAGTTTTCATACGTCTTTTTATTATTAGAATTTATCGCCACAAACTAAAGTTTTAAGCTGTTCGTCATTTGATTCTTTTTCCTTCTTTTAAAAATGTGCCTACAAAATGTTTCGTTATTACTTTTAATAAAGGTTAGCTAATTTACTATATTTAATTTACTATATTCACTTACTGTTGGAGTGAAAGACTTTCCACGCGTCAGGGAATGCCTGGATAAGAAAATATAACTGAGTCCCACCAGCGTTGTGTGCTCAATCAAAGTTTATTCAGGACTGTCTTAAAGTTAACTTTATAAGTATCGATTAATGAGAGACTTAACAAAAGTATTTGCATTTAATGTAAAATAACATAATTTTCAACACTTACTAAATTATTTATATATTGAATGTCGCCTAATATAAGGCGATATAGAGTATGAAAATAAAAATGGACTAAAATAAGTAAAATTAAAATAATAATAAACTATTTATTTGGTATAATTTTATATAAGTTATGTTTTTATTCAGGCATTATGATACCCGATCAGAGGTAGTACTACAAATAATAACATTGACTTAATTGACTCATTTGTAACCGGGAATCAATTTTATTAACCACATTCTGTATCCACAATGCAACCAGCGAAATTAAAATCAAATTAAACGAGTAAATTTTACATTCCCATTGTCGATGATGAAATCTCCTGCGTGTAAAATGAAAATGTATGTGTAAGTGATTGTGTATAGTGATGATGCTGTAGCTGCTGGTGTTTGTCAGTCGGAGGAAGAATGGCGGATCAATCGTTGGCAAGAAGGGCCATCAGTCAGTTGAGCAGCAACCATTGCTTATTTGTTTCGATTTAAAACAGTTTTTCTGTTCTTTCGCATGCTGGGCACGCTTTAACACGTTTATATTGAATTAAACGTTGAATTGAGGAACATATAGCACATTTTTGATCTTTGTCCACACCTCACATAAAATTAACAGTTAGTTAGATGAAATTCGAATTAAGGCTTTGTTAAGACGAAGATTTCTAAGACTGTTGTTTAGGAGAATTGCCTAAATAATACAAACCAACATTCAGCATTAAACTTTGTTTTAATAATGATTAGAATAAATGGAATTTTAGCACAGCATTATAAAATTATTGATGGGAAAAATGATTTTTCATAAATATCTTTTTCCATTTCGTGCTGCAATAATCATGCAAATTGACCTTGACAACATTCATTTAATATCGCCTCCAAAAGCAAAAAAAAATATTAATGATTCCAATTCGCGTTACTTTCCCACAAAAGCAGGCAATAAAGTAAACCAGAAACCAACTAGCTACCACGTTTGGCTATCAACGTTGTACCAGAATCCAATACTAAGCATTTTTCCTAATTGTATCAAGGAGCAGGCGAATTTATAGCACCAACTATTAAATGTCCGAGTTTTGGCCGTGCGCCGGCAGTGTTTTATGTGGCAGTGTGTAAATGGAGATGGAGGCCAGCACCTTTGATAGCTAAAAAAAACCGTCGACCAATTTCAGCTGGGCTGAACAGAGTTGTTTCACTTCGATGGCTGGTTGCCCAGCTCAGCGAATTATAAAAAATTCAATTATAAGGTTTTATAATGGCTCGGGTGCGGTTACACCTGGCTCCTATTTTATTTCATCCCTTTCACCAGAACAAGATAATGCACTTTATATACTACAGCCAACCAGAGTTGGAGAGTAGATGTTCGTTTAGTTATATCTGTAGCTAAAACCGATTTTGGGCTTAAATAATTGAGTTGACAGCTTTCTTCAACTGATTAGGATACTTCATCGTGTTATAGTAACGCATAAATGGACACTTAGGAGATGCCCTGTAATTGTAATATTTGTATATATAATATTTAACATTATTGTAATATAAGCACTTAAGGGTTTGTTAATTTATAAATACATTAAAAGCTATTTACATTCCTGTAATGGTTTTATTTTCTTTTTTTTTTTTCATATTTTTAGTTTTGACTTTTAAGCAGAACTGTCAACATTGGAGCCAGCCACGAAGACTAGTCTTTTGTTTTATTTAGTAACATATTCACTTGAAGAAAATTCCACAAATAGATTTCTTGTGTTTGACATGCATTTGATTTGTGTTTTCCTTTAGGAAATGACGTTAACTTGCGCGTCTTTCCATAGTACAGGGCCATGATATTTCAACGCTTGTCATTTGGAAAAGTAATTTAATCTGACAAGAACCAAAAATAAAGTAGGCTTAATGTGTGAAGAAGTTGACAGCAACGTGTTCGAAATGCTCCCATCGGCAGTTCCCAGCTGCCCCAACGTTATATATTGTATATTTGTTTGGTTTCCCTCATATTGCCTCAAAAACATGAGAATAAGCATGAAATTTGCATAAGAAAGTGTGAAACTCTCTTTTTGTTGGTGAGTGTATATCTGCGTTTGTATTTGTGTATTTGTGAACGTATGGGCGAGTTGTTGGTGTCCGTAAGCCGTTTTTTCAGTTTTTGACAAATGACTTAAAGCCTTTAGGGTACACGGCTTTGAGAAGGGTTAAAGTAATTTGTTGAGACTGTTAAATATTGAATGTGCACCGAGCACAACGATACAAAAACAAATACGTAATAAAAATGATATATTTTTGGGAATAACACACGAAGCAAGAAATACGATATGAAGAGCAGATAAATGGACCCATATACATATATATACCTTATTTAGCTCAAAATTGTTTAAGTGAAAAAATATGAATATAAATTATATCTTCGCACTTAGAATATTCATTGTTGTCTTGAAAGTGGCAATACATTTTTTTTAAGCCATTTAACTTCTGCGTCTCATTTTCAATTCTCACATTACTGCTTAGCGCACAATAAAACAAATATTAATATATTTAGGACGCATGTGTCTAATGACAAGACACTAATGGTTCTTTATAATTTTCGTATAACTACTTTAATTATTATTTTTTAATTCTTACAAGAAAGGGTTTTGACAATGGCCAGTTACCCTTTAGAAATTAAAGATGATTGGCTAAGTAAAATATACAAACTAGACCACATAAGCTAATATTTGAAAAGAAACATATACTAAAATGTCTTTATAATTTGCTAAAAATGAACTTAATAAACATTAAAACAAATTACTTGCATAGGTCACAATGCATAAATCTGAAAAGAAAGAAATGAAACAGCTTGTTATAAAGTTCAAACTTAAAGCACTATTTAAACAAATATTTCGTTATAAATTTAATGGGATAATATAGAATTAAGAGGGATTTTGTCGATTACTTATAAAATATGTCAACGGTTTGATTGTCGGAAGAAAATCTTATTGTGCATGTGACTTATGCCTTTGATGGATGCTCATGAGATGGCAATTTCGCTTCGAGAATCACACACTCTCGTATCAGACGGAGTGACATACTTTTCATACTTAGGGGAGAGGGAGAAGGCAAGGCAGGAGTTCCATGCACAGTTTCAGTTTGGTTTTATTGCGCCAACTTGGCCTGATGACAATGGCGGTCGAGGTGTGCGTTTAATCCGGAAACTTATTTATGTATGTACATAAGTATGTATGCGTGTGATTGTATATATATATATATATATATTGTATGTGTATTGTATGTGCATCTTCCAGTCTTTTGGTTTACGCATTTTGCGTATGTGTGTAATCGGACAGAGGGATGAACTGAACCTTCAGACGGACAGTTTCTTATGACACAACAGCGCACACTTTCACTTTACATAAGCTCTTTGTAGTGCTTACTGTTTGACACTGCTCAGAGTGTGTGTGTGTGAGTGTGTGTTGACAAACACTTGATAATTCCTTTCATACACGCACTTTGCCTTGAATATGCGCTCGTAGTATGTATAATAAGTAAGTAAGCACGAGTATCTCAAAGATAATCCAACGTATCCTGTGAGCTTGCAGGGCCATCTGCCAGTTGCTTGTTTGTGGCTGCCCGCAAGGGTCTCTTGAATTATTTTAAATTGTTTCTGCCATGCATTTTGATCGAGCTTTTATGTATTCATATGCGTGCATATCTATAAGATGAAATAAAATAAAAATAAAATAATGGACGCCGATTTGCATATACAAAGGGCCATAAACTGTGATTTAGCGTTTTCGACTCCGATTTCTATCAGAATTTAATCTTGCGGATGGTTAGGCAGCCAATTTAATGGGTTGTAGGTCGATTGTTGGAGTTTGTTTTTCTGAGAAAATTTCTTTTTGCTGTGATTTTTATTTCCGTTAGATAAGTTAAATTATACCCAAATAAGCTACAAAAAGAGTAATAATGTGTTGGCAAATTTATCAACTTTTCAGTTCATTCTAAAGTTCTAAATTCTACATTTATTTTAGTTGGTCAGGTTAGCTGCTTTGTGGAGGCCGATGAGCACTTTTTCTACTAATTTAATTTGTGTGCAAATTTCTAAACTTACATTTAAAAAAGTTTTTCTGTGTGTCCATCTTGGTGGGGGGCAGGCAGAGAAGCTGTTGGGACGAGCCATAGATCAAAGCTGCTCTCGTGCTGTGCACCGTGTCTCGGGTTGCGTATGTGGGTCCTCTCTGCAGGTGTATGTGACATCGTGGTATGCGTGTGTAGGTATGCACTATGGAAGTCTGTGTACTCGTATGGGACCAGGAGCTTGCTGCAGTTTGGTAAAGTAGGTCAGCACAGTTACTGTTGTATGATGCCAATAAAAGTTAATGCGTCCGTGTGTGAATGGCGCGTGGAATGCGGGTATTTGCTCTAGCTTGTTGATATTTTTTAATATTTATGGAATTTTTAAATGACACATTTAAGTGGAACTGCGCCACATTAAAATCATTTTATTTATTTGAAAATGTGAAATAACAATGGAAAATTCGAGTCTATGACATAAGTCATCTCATACTTGATTCATCATCGTCACATCGCCACATCGCCACATCGTCACATATGGAGGAACATAAATTATCCATGGGTTTTGCTATGCATTTGCTGACAAACTGAATAACTGAGATGTTTGTTAATCTCCGTTGTCTTTCGATTATAAATATAACAATTTATTTGGTTTAGGTTTCTGATAAGCTAAAAGCAAACATTGGGTTTAAAATCGTGGAACAATTTACTTTATGTTATTACTTTTAATATACCTATCGGTGAGTAGTTTTTATGGTATATGTCTTTGATAATTGGTAATTTGCATATTTGGTGCCTGTTGCATAGATTATAAGCTAAAATTGTTCTGTGTTGCTTTTAAATTGTAAACAAACAGAGCACCAATGCCATCTTTACAAAAATTGCTCGATAATTGGAAAATATAATCAAAATACAAAATTTTGTTGTCCTTATGCAAATCTAAGAGTCGTATAAAAATGTGATTGCAGCATAATGTTTATTATTGACTTAGAATGATTTCTGCAAATTTGACACACGTACAAGTTAAGTTAATTTGCTTCTCAAAAGAAATACAGATTTATTCATGTCTGTGTTTGCAGAATGACAACAAACAGCTCTGCGACCTATTTAACTGGAGATGCTATGCTTAGACGAGCAAATTATTTCCACAGACAGACTCACAAAATGCCAGTCATTTGACGAGTAGAATGGCCATTCAATTCTGAAAGACAGTCTGCACCATTAACTACACAAGCTTCAAAGCAAATCCTTGTATAAGATATATACAGAGTTGCAATTTATAACTCATATAATGCAAATGACAAAAAATTGTTGCTGTTTATTTTGAACTTTAAATATTTTGTGAATAATCGGACAGAATACATTAATATATCTTTATAAGTTATATCACTAAAATTCAACTTTTAAACAAATAGACAATCCGAATTTGAATATGACAGACAGTTTTGATTAAATTAAAATAAATTTATATTTGTTTTTTTTTTAAGTACACACATTTATTATTTCATGAACTTAATAAAAAAAAAAATGAGCACTGTGGTATACAATTGTCAAACATCAAATACATTTGTACAACAACAAGAAACGCACAAATGATAAGTTACAAAGTTTTCAGGAAATAAATTTGTCTTTCTTTAAGTGAAAGCCAAGTGAAAAGTCACAACAAAATTAATTTAAACATAACATTAAACAAAACTGGCAAACTGTTGCATTCCTTATTTATTATAACCTGCTTTGCTTAGGTTGCAAATTACGTTAATTAAAAAATGATGAACATTTATTTTTTTTTTATATTGTCCCCCAAAGACAAAGCATTAAAATTTACTTTTGGCTGCTCAAAAGAAGAAACTTCAAAGAGAAAATTATATAAATATAACACAATAAAAAAAATTTTCAATTACGGTAAGCTTCGAACTGTTAATTAAGAACGTCAGAAACAATTAAGCAAAATCCTAACTTAAAAGCAACCAACAATTTATAATTAGAAACAAGAAAAAAGTAAATGAAATAAATAAAATTATTTGCCTGACAAACGAGCATTATCATAACAAGCGACAACACACAAGCAAAATATAAAACAAAGTTCGACTAGGAGAATTCCATTGCTTATTTTACCTAACAAGTTGGCTACTGGATAAAACTGATATACGCTTTTCATATATATATTTTGTAGGGTATTAACAATTCAAGTGCAAACAATGCGATTGCGTTCCAAGGGACTGACAAATGAAATGTCTACACAACAAAATAGCAACTGTCCTAGTCGGAAATACGTCAACTGTAAACGCAACTGTGAGGAGAGCCTTCGATGAGATGAGTGCTGAGTGGATGAAGTGGATGGCCGGACAGTGGGCATGGGTGGACAGGAAACGGCCTGGCAACAGCTTCCTCAAGGCTACCATTGTGTGTGGACTGGAGCGTTGACAATAACGGAAATTATTGTTTCTATTCTTGTTTTCTAATATTGTGTGCAATGTCACCTCTATCCAGACAGCATTTCAGTCAACATTAAGGCAAACACTGTGAAGCTCCGGACATTTTGCATATTGCAAGATTTTAAGCTGTGATATAAAACACTTTGCCTGCACATAAATCAGGCTTAGATACTCGAGCATTAAGACAGTGTCCTTTGCAAGATCTTTCAACTGGCAGATCTCCATATAAAAAATATATTGTTTTTTACTATCTGAAAAAGTTTTTATAGATTTGATTGATACTGAATAATGTGTTCACTTAATGGAACGTTGTTTGCCTCTTTAGCACTGAGCGATTCCATATTAAAAACTTTATGATTTCTTTTAAGTTCGTCATTAAAGTTTAAACATTGTTTATTGGATCATATCTGGCCAATATTTTCATATCTATTATTATAGAGAATAAAAACTATCCATTCGTTTGGTACTAAAACTGTGTACGTTATTGAAAAACTTTTCGTTTTTTTTATGTTAAAACTAAAAGTCAAACTTAAATATAATAATCTAGTATGCTGTGTGCTAAGCAAAAAGGCTTTGTCAGCATTTTCCATTCATTAATTTACTTGCAGTGGCCTGAAATAGAAAGACAAATTGCTCATGTTGCGGTTGCTCTTGTTGTTGTCGTTTCTGTTGTTTAAGATTTTCTTGGAAATTGCATTGTTTGACAAAGACCCAACTATGACCTTTTGACAGTTTAATTTCTTAACTTATGTATGCTGGCCCACGGACAGGATGAGGCGTAGGGCATGCATGTTGACTTCCTAACTTACTTGACAAACTGCAGCACTTCTTCGGGAAGACCAAAGCCCAAGGATATTTAAAAATATTTGGAATTTTGTCCAAATTTCTTTGCCGTTGCATGCGAAGTGGTTGAAGTGTTTCAATTAAAAGTTCAAAACTTGTTGACATTAATTGAACACTGAGCCACTGAGGGTAATGTCGTCCGTCCAGCCGGATGTAAAGTACACAAACAGATGCCACCACACAAGTTGACTCAACTCAATAATAAACGTTGACGGTTCTACTTTATGTCCAAATGATGATGACGGCACAGGATGTCTGTTAGCATATTCGAGCATATTTGCTACGATTCGCCATTTGGTTGACTACATTCAATAACAAAATCAAACACTTTTACACACACACTTTAATTAAATTAGTCAAGTCATTTCTAGTTCCTTAAAAATATTTCTGGCAATATTTAAATATTCGTGTGTGTGTGTTATATGCAAATTAAGTTTGTTTTTATTTAGGATGCACTTTTTAATGTGTATGGCAATTTTCCTGATTTTATAAACAATGTTAGGCATTCATAATGTTTACGCCATTAAATTCATTTGCACTTAAATTGAGAGTGTGTGCACCCTGAATTTATAAAATATAGTGACGGTAATATTTAATTTTATGGCATCTAGTCGAATGTTGCCGACTAAAATGTTGAACTAGTTTAATGATGTTGTTTAACCCATATCTATAAATTTCAATAGGCTTGTTGGCTATGCCATAGGCAAGGAAACGCATTAATTTCTCGAGAGATGACTTTTTGTTAGACATTCGAAACGAAAACAGTTTTGTTCCGCTTAAGCTCGACATATATAATCCAATTAATGCACAAGGACAACGCTCTTTTGAGACTTAATTGGTTTACGGCAAAGTAAAGGCAAAGTAAAGGTATCGCCAACCCAGTCAGAGTGCCGCTGGTGCCCGGTTTGAAGTTTCAGCTTGTGGCACCCACTCACGGCTGGGTATATAAAACGGCTAATTGGTTTTGCAGAAAGGTAACATAATTGGCATGTGGCTAACGGCCAATCAGACATTCTAATTGAATGTGCGCCAAAGGGTTTTAATGTCTCCTAAACACTTGTAATCTTGTTGGAGCTGGAGCGGTGGATAGGATCAATAAATAGATGCTACTTTTAACATTTTAATGCGGCGATTGGTAATGACTATATCCTATTATATCGTGTTACATTTAGCATTCATCTAATTAGTCTGCATGTATACTAAAAATGATTAAATAATTTAAATGAGACGTTTTTTTATATAAAAATAAAATAATACAAATGGGATGAATATGCAAATTATTTAATAAAACTTAATCATACGCCTCGTTACATTATTAATATGTGTAACATGGTAAAAAGTAAATGAATAAAGTTACTTTCTGTGAGTTTCATGAACCACCCTACCGTCAATTAAAAGTTAATCATTTTTTTTACAAACTGCAGAAGTATGTATTTTTTTTTTTAAGCGTAATTCAATATTGGCATTTAATACATAATTAGTATTGCAGTTGGCCTGGAGAATATGAATATATGAGCGTATGTGTAACGAGCAAATACACTGATGTACACATACATAAGGTAATGTAATAAACTATCTGCATATATTTACAGACAACGAGTCTTTTTGGATTTTAATGTGCTTGTGTGTTCCTGACCTCGACTTGGTTTAAAATTTATGTGTCATGCTTTATTTTTTTTATAGCAGAATTAAAATACAGGCCAGAAAAAATGTGCACTTCAATGCGCAAATGTATAGGAAATGTGTTTACATAAATGTGTGTGTTAATGATTTTTTAAATAAAATATACTGTTAATATTTTGTATACTTTTTTTTTGTATGTTATATTTTTAATTTATTTAGATTAAATTCTTAAAGAATTTAAAAATCCTGAGACAAGTCAGCATCGTTAATTTATATGCAAACAAAGATACCAAGCAGCCAACAAACGGTCAACAACTTCCTTAGGAGCCCAGAGACAACAGACCAAAATTAAGAAATTGTGCTGAAATTGTCTGATTGCCAATTGCAGTTGGACAGACCACAAAACAAAGTGCAATACATTTACTTGACTAGTTCTTTGCGACTGTTGATGCGATGGTTGGATTAGATTTGTTCAGGTCCATTCCGAGGAGGGAGGTGATTGTGTTGGGCTATTGATTTAGCTTGGTTTTGATTCAATTGCTATTTGTTTAGCACTCAATGACGAGCACTTTGACTATTTATTTTGCACGTTGGCATATTTAAATGGCTGGCATGAGTCTCGACAGCTGACAAATTATGCCAATGTGGGCCACACGCTAATGCACTGCGCCTAAATAATTGATTAGGCATTGTGTCTGAGTTTGCAGTGTGTGAATGAGACACAAGTGTATATGTATTTGCATGGTTTGCACTTTTGTTGTCAAGCTGCGTATACGCAATTTGCATAAAACGCATCCGGACCGAGGTGCTTTCAACGCATTCACAGAGCTAGGCAGCAACCTGATGCCTTTTGTTTATTATATGCAACTTTCAATTTGCAACTGGTGAAAAAGTGCATTTATTGCACAGTTGCGAGAGTCGCTTTTAAAGTTCATTTCGTGAATTGAAAACATGATTTTAAATTTCACAGGAGGTTGACATATTTGACAATATTTTGTATATATATATTTGACTGGTTAGTGCATTTAGTATAATGTTATCGATAAGGTTTAATTTTATCAATATTTCAGCTCATCTGTGTGTTTACTACAAAGATAGTTAATTTATCAATCCATTTTAGTAATAACTTATTTGAGTTTGAATTTAAATTCCAAACAGCCAATTAAACTCTGCTCCTCGTTTTTTACCACATAAATGATAATTCATCTACAAAAGACGTGATTAATCTCTTAATTTAACTAATTTAATGTAAGCGAAAATTTTATTTTCACTTGAACCATTTAATTTCAGTCATGCCTTAAAACATCACTTTCTAACCATGCGTTACATATTTAATAATTACTCAAACCGCAGGACAGCTGACAAAATGTCTTGTCGGGCAATTCCACTCAATTGAACTTCGGAAAATAAACACTTGTCTTGATTAAGAATTCCCACCCACTTGAGAACACACAGCTGAATTTCATATGCCATATGGCAGGCTGCTGTGGATTTTGTCGGTTTTGATTTAAATTCTATGTAAATATATAATAAATAAATAAATGCGTTTACAACGCTTTAAGGAAATATTATGCTAAAAACACATTAGTAAGCAAATCCTTATTCGATTTCGGTTTATGCAATGTGGCATATTTTAATTACAGCAATCCCAAACGATATTTTACATGAAAATTGGCATCATTTTGAGTGTTTGGTTGAATTTGATTTGTGTCCAGGTGCAAAACGATTGCTCTAAAATGGAATATTGGTGTTTTCAACTCTTGCAAGTTGTGCTTTTATTTATGGCCATTTTGATTTATTGCTACAATATTTAAAATTTCGCCTTTAAGAACTCATTGTGATAATTAATTGCAATTAAATATAATAAAATATTTAGCTCAAATACCTTTTTATATACTCAAAACATAAATCAAAATAATTACTAAAAATAATTGGCCTAAGCTCTTGCTAAAATTGTAGTGTTTCTTATGAAAATAAATTAAATAATAATACTCATTTAATATAGAGTTTGCCATCGTTGCAGCATCTGCCATAAAGTACTTGATAAATATTTAATCACATGCATGCATAAAATTTGTATTAGCATATAATTATTTGTGCTTCGCAGGCCTATAAATAAAATGAAAACAGCAAATATCATCAGTGTGGACGTCTTCCCATACTCATTCCGAACAACAATTTTCACACAAAATTGAACACATCCCACCGTGTGCCCGGCACCTCACCTGGAGGCAATAACTCTTGCGCTCACCTGAACAGCTGCCGGGCGTTGAATTGAAAACATGAAGCAATTCGAGAATGGAGAATGGAGGCTGCTGCATCTACCGATGGTGATTAACTGTGGACTGCCGGTCGGCATAATTAAGTCCAGGCTTAAGCTATATCAGGCCACAACTCATGGATTTATGCAAACCATGGCTTTTTATGGAAAACTTAAAGCGAGGTAAAAGTTTGTTAAAGTAGTTGGCAAGCCAAAGTGACGCTGGCAGCTGCACTTAATTTGCAGGCAGCTCATTTGTGCTCCGAGGCAGGATGCTTCTTGTTCTCTTCATTTTTCTTGTTTTCTTTATATTTATTTATCTGCTGTGTGGTTTTATAAGGAATATGCAAAAACTTTGCATGGCGCCTACTTATTGTTGGCCCACCTTTCTTTCTGTTTACCTCTCTACTCATTCCCATCCCCCCCTTAGCCATACCGCGCTATATGCGTGTAATCTACTCAGAGCAAATAAATTTTTAATGTTGACTAATGTAGAAAATGTGGGCAGAAATTTACCTGGTCGTTCTTACCATCGTTACCAAGTAAGCCAAAGGCACAGAACAAGCCCGAACAAACGAGGAAGTTACTGTAAGCTAGCGTAAATTGCAACAGGCTCAGAATGCAGCTGTAGGCGATGCTACAAATTGAAAATGGGATCCACGACCAACTTTCTAAGTCATACAAATCAGCAGACATACTGCAAACAAGCAAGCTAGCTGCTAACTCATCAAAATTGAGAAATTTTCTGCTTGTGCAGGTATTTTTAGGTCATAAAAAGTCAAATGAAAAAACCATTAAAAAACAAGAAAATAGATTCAGCAAACCAATTAAACGTAAGCTTATGTAAAAAAGAAAATTAATGACAATTGCAGCAAGTAATTAAGAATGATTTCAAGCAAACAACATAAGAACAATTCGTGTATAAGTAAGATGAATACTTCCAAAACTTAAAGAAAAAAAGAAGACACCTAAAGAAATGGCAGAACTGAAATGGTCCAAATGGCTGACTGTGACAATGTGATGTCGCAATCATCTAAATACGCTTAAGGGATGCTGGTCTCCTATTTTGTAAATGAAAACAAGGCCAGGGAAGAAAGCAACTAAAAACTGGCCAAACATTAACGAGCATCAGCGAAAAACTTGCAACTTGCAGTTGCAACGACGAACTGTTAACTGGCAAACTGGCACCGTGGGGCAGAGTGAGGCAGGGGCAAAATTGTTTCTTTGGTAGGAGTGGCAATGGGTTTGTTTGCGCTCTTTGCATTGCTCCAAGTAAATTATGCAGAATTGCAGCTGCAAAAGTTAGGCGCACAACGAAATGGAATTCTACACTGGGTTTCCACTTTTCTAGTGATGTCTTTGTAGCTGCTGTTGTTTTTAATAAACTTAATAACTTTGCAATTTGTTGCTGCAATCAGCGAAGGACAGCAGTGGCCACCAGTAATGCTGCCACTCTGTGTGCTCCACTGACATGCAAATGGGCAGCTTGGCTTCAAGTTCCGCAGTGGCAACACATGGCGTATACTTAATGATGATACAAATTATGCAGGCGACATGCGATAAAACTAATTTAAAAGGAACATTGGCAAAACTTTTATAAAATTTGGAACAACCTTAAAGAACTTGAATATGGATTTTTTAATTGCCAATTCTCGGACAATATGCAAACAAATAGCGATTTATTAAATTTGATAAATATTGTTAACTTAAGCAAAATTAAATATGTTCCTTTTTACCTACATAAAACTGAAACATCCAAGCACACATCTTATTTACATTTTTGCTCCGATCTTGTTAATCTTTGTTTAATAAACTGTCCAAACCACATAAATGCGTAATAAGGTCCGCAACTTTGGATTTGTCCAGCTCAGCTTAGGAGTTCAGACAGTTGGTTAAAAATGGGAGTCTAGACTCAAATAAAAAAACCATATTAAAGCATTTTACATGTTGAACATTAACAAAGAACAGCTCCAGCTAGAGTGCTGATTGTTGACCATTGGCCTAAATAAACAAGCATATGTGGTAACTGAGGCCAGTGAACAAATTGAACTTGCGCACAGAGCCAAACAGCATAACAAATTGACGATACGCATACGACATGTGCGACGGGGACATAGCAAAGCACAGAATACACATTGGCAACTAAGATAGTGGACATGGACATAAAAAAAGGAGAGACCGAAAATCACTCACTCAATATGGACTGCAGTTGGGCAACCGGGCAGTTAGTCAGTCAGCTAGTCATCTACCTAGCCAGGCAGTTGGTTATCCGTGACGGTTACATATTTGGCATGCGTGATGCTTGCACGGTCAGGGGCTGGGTTTCAGATGTTGTTAACCCAATCCGGAGGACACACAACAACATTTTGGTCAAGGCGCCGCCGACTGGCTGATGTCGCCACAGATGACAGTTAACAGTTAGCAGCGTGCCAGGTAGATAAATCAAATAAAAAAGGCTGCTTTGTCTACGTGACCAGCCAAGTGTCAGCCAGTCATAGATTCGACGTCACTTGGCTAAAATACACTGAGCTGTTTGACTGATTATCCGGCGGCTGCTTATGACACACACACACACACACACACAAAGCAACTGGGTCTGGGATGTCAGGATGTCAAGGTGGGAGGCATGCGGAGCAGCTGCAGTGACAAATGGCTGACTTTAAGATGTCTCAGATCAATAACAATCGATGACATCGTTTTCACTTGAACAATAGAAACAGTTAACTTGTTAACTGCTGTTGACACATTCAATAAGGAAGGAAGAACCAACACTGAGACTTTAACCATTGTAGCCACTCAGCTAAAGTCTAGTTAGGGGGTATCATTATTAATAATCCTTATGCACTATGCTAAGCACCAACGGACAACCTTAATTTATGAAAACTTAATTATAGGGTGCCATTAATTTTGCCAGCAACATGCAATGGAAATTTAAGATTGCTGCACTATGGCGTTTGACCTCGACTGACCTCGTAACTGGTAACTGGCTGAGCCAGCTGACCCAGGCAAAAACCCAACCCAGCCCAGGACACTGATATACCGTGCATGTGCATGCGAATCAATTCGAGTGCTGCTGGCTCCAGTCCTTAGTGTGTATGCATATATTATGCTATATATATATATATATATATATGTATGTATGTGTGTATGTATTTAGCGCCACTTCTCTTTCTGGGCGCCCGTTGGACTTCCAAATCCATTGCCGCCAATGGGTCGCTTCTCGACCTCGTTGTTACAGTTGTTTGCCTTGCGGTGATCACTCAATTTGAATTAATTCGCAGCTGTCATCTAACCCAAAATTAGTTTGTGCAGATTTACATAAAGTTAAATTTAAGTTGGGCAACAGTTTTGAAACCTGTGTATGTTTTGCATTGTATTGCGGTTAAACTTTGGTAACTTTTTGGTTACCAGGTAATAATAATAAACCCAACAGACAAAATATAATTATTAACCAATTAACATTCTAAAATCTATAATAAACAAGAAAGAACATTTTTAGGCAAGCCGAAAATTACCCTTGTAGTACCCTTGTAGACCGGGGTTAAGCTGACGACAAAGTTTTCGTATAAGATACACATCTCTGTAATAGATTAAGTTAATATCATAAAATTGTTATATTATAGAGTTCCAGTTGTCTGATTCAATGAGCAATTCTTCTCAATATTTCGTTGACAAAAAACCGAAACAGTTACCGTCAATTGTTGCCTCAAAATACTAATACTTTTCAGCAATATTTTCTTTTTTTCCTAAACCTCCATCATTCTCTATACGAAAAAAGGGATTGTAATGTCAACAACTTGATAAGTTAGTAGGAGTTGAGTCAAAGCCTTGGCCGTTTGAAGTTTTGTGGTTTTTGTGGTAGTTCGCAGATGGGAAGAAAAAAATATTTTGGCACTTTGCTTTGGCCTTTTGTCGACTAATTCCGTTTTTGTTTATTTCTACACAGACACTTTCGCAGCTGGTAGTTTTTATGCAACATCGTCTCCTGTGGCAGACGTTGTTCAGAACAAACTGCAATTCGGTCGCTTTAGAAATGCCACATAGCAGCTGTGTCTCCCAATGCATATGCATGCATGCTTCCTATTTTGAATATATACTGCAGAGGATTAACGTGCCACAAAACCAAGAAGTGCGGACTTTTAGTAGCTGGCAGAAAATAGCTTTAAATCTTGACTCTTGTGTCTCCGGTTGGAATTTTGTTAAGCTGAATACTTAAAATATGAATAAGAAATAACCGTTAGTTAGTAAATGACCAAATTTGCCACTCAATTAATTTTAATTCAGTACATTCAAAAAGTATTCTTTCAACATTTTTGTAAAACATATTAATGAAGCAGAATATACAAAATTTATTATTGCACCTGCAAGGAAAATGGATAAGAGAAGTATCAGAATGAAGTGGAGCTCTGGGACGTCATTCAACAATTGTCCCGACTGCCAGCTAACTGTCCTCTGGGGAATTGCTCTCATATCGTATTTCCATCCAATCTGATGAAGCACATGCTTCACAGACACGCAACTGCCGGGCACACCATGAATGCAGAGATATATGAGCATCGACCGCTAACGATGTACTTCAATCCGACGGGCTATGAGCACGAGGAGAATTACTGTGTGGCCACATTTGTGTATGGTGGGCAGATTGATAATCCGAGAACGCAGCCAGGAATCAGCTATCTGAGCCATCCCAATATGGACTTATTCCACGACTATTTCAAGTATGACCTGCCCATTAGGATGATGGTCTGCCACTGAACCTGTTTTGCCCAAATCGGGGATAAACGCTTGGAAAGAGAAATGTGCGCCAAGAATGCCGGCACATCTGGCATCTCTGTGCTCTGGCTTACCTCACCCCCTACAAATAGCACACAATACTACACACTAACCATCTACGACCGATCCTACTTTAAGTCATACATAGTTATTTAAGTTGTGCGGGATTACGATAGCCAACAGAATCGATTTTTTACCAAACGATCTCCGAGCTAATGAACATTGGCAAATCGAACTCACCCACGATAGGCAAACAGCAAAAGTCCGCCATACCCATGGAGCTGATAATCTACGAAACGCCAATGAAGTCAACGGTGCACTGCATCAGCCGGATGAAGCTGCAGGCGATGCTTTCGTTGGTACAGCATCTATATGCTAAACAATCAATGGCTCGCCCCAAACTGTAGTAAAACGCGGCATCTTTGCCAAGAAGTCTATCACCAGAAAGCGACTCTCCAACTCATCTGCCCTGATCTCCAATTCGGTGTTTTTTAATAAGATAAGTTTTATTTTTAAAAGAAAATATTGAAAAAACAAAACATGTCCATGTGATTGCTTTAAATTAAATAAAATACATTAACAGAAAATAGGTCTTTTCACTATTTCCGACACAATCAAGTAGAGATAAATATTTGAACAGATATCCACATCAGCCTGAAAGCCCGAGTTTCAGTTATACTGATAGAACTAGTTCTCAATTTTATTATTTATAAATGTTTACTAGTAGAGTGAAATCAATAAAACAGAATTTTAAACATTACTTGCTGAGATGACGAGGCCAGATCAGGAATTGAGCAGAATTACAATTAAACTTATAGCTCTGTTTGGCAAGTGGCCAGCTTTAGTTCAATGTGGCCTCTCAGCGCATCATTATTTTATTAGCTGACAGCTGATTGAAAATCAAGTGCACATAAATCGCCAACAATGTGCTATATATATATATATATTCGAAACACACCCCATATAGGCCATAGAGCTTGTGCAGACTAAGCTGCTTTACTCATACCCACACACACACACACACAAACATACATACACACACATGGTTACACAAAATACGCACACGAAGACACTCTGGGAGCAAACCGCACAGCAAATGCAAATGACGCTAATTGTATTACAATTTGCTTGAATGCCTAAGAGCGGGTAATGGCAAATCAGAAACCGCTCAGTTCGGATATTATATGGGCATTCAGCTGGGTTTGGGCAATTGTTGCGCATAAGTTTGGTGGGAAACGCAGCACCCGCACCACAAACACACCACTCGCACTACCACCACCACACTCGCACAACAAGTGCCACACATGCAATTTTAATCATGGGAAATTTGGGCTGCAACTGCAGCATTGCAGTTGCGATGATGAAGTTTTGCCGTTTAATGGTTTGGCTAAGTGGTGTAAGTGTGGTAAACAGCCAGAACCCACTTGAGTTATGCTTTTCATTTCAGTTATTCACTGTTATCGGTGGCTGGTTAAGAATGCTGCCACTGCCGAAGCCACAAATCTAAGCTATTGCGATGGCAACTGCCAAGTGGTTTTGTGTTTGTGCACTTCCATCTCAATGTTTAACTCCATGTCACTAATTCAAATGCTTTTGTGTGTGCATAGATTAATGCACAAATTGAAACGACGAATCTACGCATATTCCAAAGTTAAATTTGGTTATGAATAATAACTCCAACGACCACTAAATGCATTTAGCACATCTGAGAGAATTAAATTACCTTATTGTTACTGACTTTCTGCCCAGATGAACTACTATGTAAAATACTCCTACTATTAAATTAGTTAAATTAATTAGTTATCTATATGATACTATAGAAAATATAATAAATAAAATTGACTATCCGTAAATAATCAACTTCGAATGGCTCTCTACTTAATTACGAGATGCATATGTCGGTTGTTGGACTCTTGCCTGCAATGCTATTTTTATGAGACTTTCAACGAGCCAATTCTCAGACAATCTGTCGGATCCAAGGCTAATATAAAATGAGTTAACGGATATGAAATCAGGTGTCGAACCTCAAAAACGCAGCAAGTGTTTCTTCAGTTTTTACTGCATTGATTAGATGCTATGAAATGCATGTCGTTGGCAAAGCATGCGAAATTTATGAATCGAAAAAGGTAAAATTCAGTTTCATGTGTGTTGACAAAGAAGTCGTCTGATATTGCTATTTGCACACTTTGCCGCCGCTGCACCGCGCAACAGAAATGTCGGAAACTGATGTTTTTTTGCTTATAAAAGTTGAAAGAAAATTGCAGCTAACAAATGGGAATGCCAGGCAAACGATTCTAGTGCAAGTGCTCGACGAATGTACAGAAATATAACCACCCATTCACATTCAGTTGTTCCACCTACCAAGACGCTTTATCACAGTCTCGGCAGTTTGCCTTGCCATATTCTTACATACTCGTAGATATATTGTTTACTGCCTGCTTGCAGTTTTTTGTTGCCACAACCTTCACGCAGTGTGGCACTAAGTCCGTGTGCTCTTGTGATATACGATTTACTATCCAAACTGTCATCTTTGGGTTGCCGGCAATGTGACAATGTGAGCACCATGGCATACAAAACCAAAAAAATATATATATATATATTTATATATATATGCCAAGAGGCTGCAGCTTCAGCTGCAAGAGCAGCACTCGAAGTCTGCGGCATGGGAAAGTATCAACCCACTTGGATCGCTTTGGGATTAGTAAAATGTTTTACAGATATGGCACAAAATGACACAGAAAACATGCACAGGAAATGCTGAAGCTTAAGTGATGCGGCCATTTTGCCAGAAGCAATAATAATTTCAATTTTCTATGCCGGAAAAGTTATTAAACATGTTAGTTCATGCATACTCAGCTGCATACTCGATACGCACATCTCCACATCTCCATGGATACAGTTTGTGTAATTTCATTTTTAATTTCAGCATCCCATCGATACTCTGAAAATCACCCTATAGTTATATTCGCAATTAAAATGATTTTCTGGAAATTTTATGTGTGTAGTAAAGTTGTGTAATCTAAATTGCTTAGTGCTCAAAATCTCAGCTCCAAACCTATTATTTGTAATTTTAATCAGAGATATTTCGGTGCATTTCTCTTTATGGAATCTGTAATTATTTCTAATTACGTGCACTTTATGGAAAACATGACAAAACAAGGTCACAATTTCATCACTTGATTTATCAGTTATGTAGGTGAACGTAATAAGTTTTGATCGGGTTTTGGCCAACGTCAAGCAAAACCTTCCTACTTTGTTTATGTTTACTGTACAAAATCATCAACACATTGCCACTAATGATAAATAGCCGATGAAGTGGCGTCAACAATAACTGTGTAAGACCAGTAACCCAACACCGATAAGGACAACAAGAATATAAGATTATTAATAGCCAAGTGCACAATGAGCGTCCCCCAGGAGTTGATAGTTTACTTGGTAAGCAGGGCTGGTTGCCACGTTACTTGCAAGTTGTTGCAAGTTAACCAGTATTTTCTTCACTTAGGTTTATATTTACAGGTTCTGTATTTTAGTTGTGCCGTTGTCGGATTGCTGAATGGCGACATTATAGCCATTTAATATTATACCAGCTCAACCATTAGGAACTATTAGGGCTGAAATCTATATTTCAACCAGTTGCCCTATTTATGACCGATTAAATTGAATATGAATTTCGTATAAAATCGATTTAATTAATTTGAATTTGCTTTGTTAAATAGTATATTTTGTACGATTTCTCTCACATCTGATTTATAAGCCCACATTGTTAAAATTTTTGATAGATGATAATAGTTTTATTCACTGCACAGAAACAGTTCCACAAATGAAACGCTAAGTATTGCCAAAATATATATTGCTATTCGTTGCAGTCTAAATGAAGGTATTTAAAGCATTGTTTCAACTTGATATTGTACATTTGTTCAGAACACTTTATGAGTGGCTTGTTTTTATCACTTAAATGGAAAATTAGAATTATTGTCATGGCTTTTATTACGGTCATAAATTGAGCAGAGCCAATGCAAGTGAATTTACAGTGTTGCATTGAATATGAGTTATTGGCCAGATGGTGTTAAAGTGTGGCTTTAATTTTAATTAGTTTGCTCTGCTGATGGCGCTTTACTCTCTAGCCACATTGTTGTTGTTTGCTTATCATGTGGCACGTGCACCTCTGGGATGGCAAAAACAATGCACAACATAATAAAACATAAACTAAGGCTCCAATTGTTGAGGCTGTCTGAATTGTTTGCGCATCGAACACTCGTTTCTATGCATAGCAAAAAAATGTTTTGCTCCTGTTAACGTTGTTTCGAGTGTGTTTGCTGGTGTGTTGCCTTGTTTTAATGCTTTGAAAATTTGCATAGGCAAGCATTTCTGTCAAGGGATTGCAACAGAGTTTGCATATTGCCCCAGGCTGGCAATAAAGCGGCTTACAACTGAATATTGAGTAGTCGGGGGTATTTGTATACCATGTCGATAGTAAATCAAAAAGATCCACATTTTTTGTGGTTTGTCTCAAAAAATGTATAAAACGTTTAGAAGGTATATTCATATTCATTATTTTTTTAGCCTTTCAGTAATACTTTTTTTAAATTGAAATTCGCACACTCAATGTATTTATTGTTGGTACTCTGGTTTTACACATTTACGTCGAAATGCATTTGCTCTACTTTGCACAGCCTTTTTGAATGTTTTGGTTTAAATTCCAATGAAATTTCTTTTCGTTTGCAGCTAACCCGTTTGCAATGCAGGCAAACCAATTAAACGGATAGAGATTCAAGCAATGCAAAATTACCAAATTATTGCTGGCTTTACCAGAAAAATCCATTAAAGCCTACGTTGTCAGTTGGTGGCCTAATGGAAAACGTGTGCCACACACCCACACACACAAAACAGTGTCGTATGAGGTCGATTCATGCGCACTTCAAATGGCCTAAAAAAAGGTAAGGAGCGCGCCCAAAAGCACCTCAATTTATAGAGACACACACGCACACACAAAGTCAAATGAACGAGGTACATTCAGACGTGCGAAAATGTTACAATTTACAAAGGGTTAAGCCAAAAAAAAAGAATAAAAAAAACACTAACACACGGACAGACAGACAGACCCGGACGGACACATATGACGGTACATAAATTTTGTTGCAAAGGTGAGCAACATTAGGACATTTGTATAGTCGTCGAGTTTTTAAGAGAATGCGAGCAACGAACCAAATCTGAAGGAAAAGAGATTTTATGATTTATGATCCCATGTTCGCATAAGGGTGAAACGAACCAAAATCATCCTTAATAGAGTTGAGCTTTAAGAAAGTATTGCCATATCAACAAAATAGCAACTTTAAAATCACGAACACCACTGTTTGCCAAAATGTACAGTTTGTTGCCAGCTGTTGTTGTATCTTCTTTCTCAGTTTGTGTATTTTGTTTTTATTTTTCGCTTTTTTTGTGTGTGTGTGTGTGTGTTTGTTTTGTGTGCAAATGTTTGAACTGTCTGCACGAGTGACAGAGCAAAGTTGAACAACAACAGCAACAACAACAACAACAACAACAAAGAGGGTCAGTAGTTTGCAGAAACAACACGAACACAAGGACAGAGCTCACACGGTCACAAACACGCCACAAAAACACACACACACACACATACACACACGTTGCATTAATATGCAAATATTTGAGAGGACATTTTTGTCACAGTTTGCCACACCGCATGACCTGCATACCTCTTAAATTGGCCCTTTATTTCAAATTTTGCTAAAATTCTGTATGCACCTGGCTCTGGCTGATTTCCAATTAGCAGAAAATGCTTATTATTACTAAGGCTATCTATGAAAACTGTAATATTTGGGGCAGCTTAACTTTTGATGTACTGCACTACAAATTGTGTACAGTTAATATTATGTTATATATTTATATATTCACATAGCTGAGCTCGTCTAATCACTTGTGAAATATTATAGCTCACT
Source organism: Drosophila fungiperda (assembly GCA_035042345.1). NCBI lineage: Eukaryota > Metazoa > Arthropoda > Insecta > Diptera > Drosophilidae > Drosophila > Drosophila fungiperda. The sequence goes on from JAWNLM010000021.1 coordinate 3,112,174, forward strand.
CACAACCGGATTGCGTGTCGTATGCGCAATATATGCTGAGCAACCGCATATATGCACAGGCGACTCCTTGAGTTATCTTACCCATCGCTCAGGCAAGTATCTGTGTCACGGAGCTCGTGGCATGCCATCTAACGCTCATCGGCATCCATGCTTGAGCCGTGGTCAAGCTGAGGCAATGTTGAAAGTGAAGTCATCAGCCACATTGGAGCAGCAGGTGCAACACACAAAACAAACAACCGCACAACAACCTGTTTGCGTGATAATGTGAAATCGATCAGTTAAGTGGTCTGACAAAGGAATCCTGCCTCTGACGACTAGCTCCTCACTCCTGACCCTCTGACTCTTGGCCCATGAATTTTAGTTTTTCGCTTTTCAATGTTCCTTTAGAGTTCCCATTTGATTCACTTATTTCTAAGAATTTTTTTATTTTATGTGTTTTGTTACTGTTGTTGGTCTGGCTGTCTTTTGGCGTTAACTGAACATTAAATAAATTGATTGCAGGATCTCTAATCAAGTGAATTTCCCTCCACATGCTGTTGCCCCAAATTACATTCTTTTTAGTTGCCTTTTATATTCGATTCATTTGGTTTTTGGTTAGGTTTTAGTGCTCTCCGCTTTTCTCTTTGGCCGTTCTTCATTCTTGTCACAATGGCTTTTGAAAGGGTAAATGAAATTATCCAAGAGAAAAAACATGGCCTGTTTGGTTAGGTTAACTCTTTCTAACAATTGATTGGAATGTACTTTGTATATTCCAAATTGCAAGTAAACAAAGTCGATTGCAGGAAGAATATTAAGTTAGATGTGCCCGGAAATTTGATTATCAACAGTCGTTCTTTATATATTCAATTAAATTTGTAATATGTATTCATTGAAGAATAGACAAATTAAGCACAGAGCCTGCACCTTAGATGGATTAAGTTAATCCGGTATTCAAATAAGTTTCCTTGTACAACTTGGGGGCAAAGTGATTACCCGAATTTTAATTCCGTCCCATTGAAACTTCTGCAAGTCTGTTTTCCTTTGGACAGCTATGCAGTTATCTCATCATTGTCCCGGTTCGTGTCCATTAATGCTGGCCCCGAGTTTTGCTCAAGTTTCACAATGAATAACTCTACTCGTCTGCGTGTTGCATACCAAATAGACGTCAAGAAGTATATCTTTCTCGGCCGGAAACCACACACCAAATGCTCCTCCCGGCAGCGGCTCCTGCGGAAGTCGCATTCGCACACTTGTCTTTCATAACTTCAACTTGAAGTTAGTTGGCGCTTTGTTCAGGTAAAAAGCAGATGAAGACAAAACCAAAATGAAAAAATAGAAAATAGAAATAGAAAGCACTTCGCACTTGCTGCACTTTTTGGTTTGGCAGAAATGTAATTTAAACGATGCATTTTTTCGTATGCAGCACAGAAAATGGCAAGAAAATGTGCTGAAAGGAGGACAGCAGAAAAAAGCGGAACCGCATTTGAGCCTTTTTTATCGAGCAGCTATACAGACTGGGCGTCGGAGCACAGTTGAGCAAATTTATACTATGGTCATATGAAGAGGCGAAGGCACTGCTATATATAGAGAATGAAGTCTTGGCTTATGCTAGAACTGGAGCTGAAGCTGGTGGCGTTCCTTTTTTTTCGACTGTCGTTGCTGTTGTACAAAGTGGAAAATGTGGTTAAAAACCGCAATACGAAATAAATTACTTTTTCTGCTTTGAGCTGCAGTTCGAGGCTGTTCGTGGCTCCTTTTTTGTTGCAGCTTGAAATTGAAAGCTTCCGTTTCTGCCGCCCAATGCCAGCCATTTACCCAACCCCCAACCACCCAGCATCCACCATCCACCACCCACCACCTTTCACCGAACATTAGGCAGCGCTGTCCATTGCTCGCTTCCGTTTCCGTCGGCACTGCCGCAATCGCTGTTGCAAGCACTGCCATTGTCTCAGGCGAACTGCGACCCAATTTTGTCCACATTAAAGCACGCTTTAAGGCGATTTCTCGCCGGCCTATTTGTCAGATGGCCATCGCCTTTCCAGCGACGTTTCGTTGACGGCCTAATTTGAATTATGGCCATCAAAAAGTGGCTAAACTTGTTATAGCAACTGGCGCCAAGCCAGCGGCATGTGACAACTTCTTGGCAGGCACATACGGTTTTTAAAATCGTGTAGCTTAGTAAAACCTTGGCACTTGTCTTAAATAGCTTTATCATTTGATCATATCTTCCATCTGCCGATTAGCGCTGTGCATTGAAATACTGTGAATAAAGAATACAAGTTGTAATTCAAAAAAATTCGTAATAATCAGCTTTAAAAATTTAAGATTGACGTTAACAAGTATATATTTATTTGATTTGGATTTGATTGATGTTCTACACTGACAGGTAAACAAGACGAACTTCAACTTATTTTAGGACAATATTTTCATTCCTAGCCACAAGGTTGGTCTTGTTGTGAATATTTTAAAAGCGGTCCCAAACATGACAAATACTATATTACATATAATATTTATTTTAGATATACTATATAATACTTATATATTCCCAGAACGCAATTAAAATAATATTTTACAAATTAATTTTAATTTTATAAATAATGTTTTGCTTTTTTTTAAATAACCACTAATATATATACTGGTTACACTTTTGAAATGTATTTTAATATAGAGATTTAGAAAACAGAAATGAACCTTAATATTTTAAACGGATTGCCTCAATAAATTATAAAGCTCCCACGTCATATTGAAAGCAATCCTGCCAATCCGCTGACAAGATAAGAACGACGAACAAAACAGAACGAGACGAGAGCAATGAGCTTAAAGTTGAGCTGATTCCTAAATGGGGACACACGGCAAAGGTTACCTACAAAATCCACAGTAATTTATATTTATGCCAAGCTCATTTCATTGGAAACATTTGACTCATAAGTAAAATTCATTTCGAGATTTACATTTGCATCAAGTACTCTTAGTACTTTGGTCCTCAATTGACAAGCATTTCTTGCGAATGAAAATAGTTTTGAAAACATTTACTCAACACAAAAACACAATGGCATCTGAAAATTGCAAAGAAAGTCGCATTAAAGTAAAATAGCGCTAAGTGCGCAGCTAAAATTGCAATTACAGACCGCGACCCGTTCTGGCCCTGGCCCTGGTCTTGTCACCCCAACTCCACTCTTCCCTCTCTCTCTATCTCTCTCTTTCTCTGTCTATGTCTCTCTCTCTCTGTCAATGTATCCTTCTCTATATATATATATCTATACGTATCCATGGCAAGTGGACTCAAGTCGACTGTTTTCTATGACAATTGTTGCTGGGTGGTCAGACCCATTGTTGTCGCCTGTCCGGCAGTGTCCTGTTGTGTGCTGTGTTCTTTTTGCCTGGGCCAGAGCTGCCATTTATTTGCCGTTTGCATTCAACGGGCTGATGAATGGCCATTAGAAGTAAGCACGACGCTCTACGAGATTACCTTAAGTATGCGGCAATTGCACAAGGAGGTTTCTGATGCCGCCTCGGCTGTTGCTGACGCTGACGCTGACGCTGATAAAATAAAGTGCCCCGCACGCACCCTTGCCAATAATTTATGCGCGATTTGCACAACTGACAGCATGGTGAGCACCACATTGTTGTCACCAGGAGCAAATTTATGGCCTACAAACAAAAGATGGCTGCCAGTCTCCGTTCCTAAGAAAACTACTTCATACTTGCATACAAAACATGACAACGCCCAAATGGCTACTAAATAAACGGAAATTGATGACGCGTAAAAAGCGATGTTGACAATTTTAAAAACTTGTATTGGCATTCGCTATGATGGTGTAACATTTATTCGGTGTAACAGATGAGTGCGACAGGGTTCTTATAATTTGATTTTACTCCAATCTGTTCCAATTTCTCAGCTCTGACAGCGCATTGTGCTTTTTAAAATGTTACAAGTTCTGTGGTTATAAGTTGTTTGTTTACCTGCAAAATTATTCATATGAGTAAATATCGATTGTTCGATTTCTAAAAATAGGTTAATTGTGATAGTTAATGAGATACGATTGCAACTGAAAATAAACTTCGATTGGATTAGGATATTCAGCACTCAATCGTTACAGACCAGGTGCAGAGCAGCTGCTAGTCGTACATGCCACAGACTTGGTGTTCGCATTTTGTTTTAGTTGTATGTCGCACTTACAAACATTTATCATAATCGAAGCTTGGTGTGGACCACAAGGCAGTGCAGTGGCAGTGGAAGAAACGATGACGCCGACGACGACGAAGACTACGATGGCGACGGCTGCCATTTGTTTCCATTTTGTGTTAACGTCAGCAGGCTGAGCGCGCTGGAACAAAAAGTTGAGGCGCAGGCAAAGTTGGGTGACGGCTCTGCCGACGCACGAAAGTAGGCAACGGAAGTGCAAGTGGCGCTGCATTGACATTTCCGCTTCGCAGCGCTTTTGGGCACATGGGCTCATGGAAAATGGCACATGGCACATGGCAGATGGCTGGGACAGGAGCCACGACGAAAGGAGTACGAACAAGTTGCACAACTTTCAGTCAGTTGACTGTAGCCCAGAGCTTATTTAGCAATTGCTGGCTGAAAGTATTAAAAACACGATGGGGATCGTGTTAGTTTAATGTTTTGCAGAGCTTTCACTGCAGCAGGAACGGATGTAGTCGATACTCGTACAGGAAATCAGTAGATATATCATAATGCTATTCTCATACCACATTGTGTTAAGCACTGACTAGTTTGCATCTGTACCAAATTGCGTTTATATTTCTCTCCATGTTCATGTATTTAATGTAGCAGTCAAATCTCAGCAAAAATCTTATTTCTCAAATTCTCTTATGCGCTGAGCTTACTTTTTTCTGCTGACTGCTGCCATTTTTTTTTTGACACTCTTATGCTCATTTGCTTCTAGCTGTTGCCTTTAAAAACGCTTAATGTGCAAAAAAAAAAGAAAAGCATTGCAAAAAAGAAATATATATATTTTGTGTGCGGTTCTCGTTTTTGTTCAGTTTATTTTCTTTTTACCACACAAGTGAAAACTCTGACAAAGTTCGTCCTACAGACATAGTTCGCGCCGGAACACATGAGCTGTGGTGCAATATAAAATTAAGTATCGAGATATATTTATGGTATATATATGAGACATATATTTGAATTATCACCAAGTGTTAGATATTTTGTAATGGGAAACATCTATTTTAGAGTATGCTGTCATTTTGTAATTTATTATTTGTAATTAAATCTCTTTTAATTATGCTTAGGCATTCTGGGAAATAAGACTACGCACATAAAGTGCAACAATAAATCCAACCTATAGAGAGAGACATATATAGATCAAAGGAATGAGAACACAAACCGAGTGCAACAAGTAGCCAGGCGAGGCTATAAAAATGTTACGCAAAATTAAACAACTTATAGCCATTTTGCCTCTAAGTATTTTTCTGGTCTGCCATTGCTGACACTGCGCACTTTAATTTATGCAAATTTTATGCTACGCGTGGCACTGTTACCAGTAGCAGGAGCATCAGCAGGAATAACAGCAGGAGCGCCACCACCATCGCCCACCCGCTGCCAGAGCTTTGACTCAATTTTCCACCACTCAACATGTGGCAGTGGCGGGCACAGCAAAAGTCAAGCGCAACTGAACAATGGCTATGTCGAAAGCTGCTCAAGTGCCAAATGTCTTGAAGTTAAACGTTGCTTTCTCATAAGGGCGTTTTGGGCCCCACTCGGCTTTTACTTCTAATTTGTTGCAATTCCAAGTTGCTTTATATTGAAATTAGTTGAAAAATTTAATTTTATATTTGTGGCACTCCGTGTTTTCTTTGCGCTCCATTTTGTGTTGTGCCCTTTTGTGTGTGCAGGCTTTAGCAAACACACGAGAAAGTTTATAAGTTGAAATTATGCAAAATTCTCAGCGTTCTGTTTGAAATATTATTACGCATACAACATGAGGGCGCATTCGACGCACAGAGCTCGCATGTTGCACGTATACCTTGCATACCTGCAGGCGCCGCATGACTCAAAAACTTTGAATGCAAAAATGTGGTTGTACTATGGAGCAGTAACTTATATTAAATTTGCGTACACATTCTTCATAATGCTTAGTAGAACAAATAACAAAAAAAGCAAACGCAAAATAAAATAACTGGGCAAACTTTGCTCCTACTTAAGATTCAATTTAAGCTTGCAAATTGAATTTGGTAACACGGCAATCTCGTGTGCTCATTAGCCAATCAATTTAAGAGTTTCACTCTTCATAAACATAATCTAAATATTTATGAAGTATTTTATGGGCCAATATTTAGTTTAATTACGTAACTACGTAATTAATAAGAAATACTTATTTTAATTTACTCAATACCTTTTTGTTAAAAGTCAGGAAGTATCATCTATATATTCTTAATCATATCTTGATCTGTTCGTCTTCCATTTGTATGAAAAAGCCAATCGCACACACTATAAGAGCTAAAGATTTAAAATATTGTAATAAAATCATTCCAGACCATAATCACGTTAATTTTATTTGATTTCAAAAATAACTGCCTGCGGTTCTCCAAAATCCTATACCGATTGCAATTAATGAAACCATGAAACGATGAATTGAACCGAAAATAAATGATTATTTTGTTGAGCCCACATCTTTTAGAGCCTAATATTTAAAAGCAGAGTATTTCCTAATCCTAATCATTAATTTGGAGTGTGGTGTTTTTGTTAAAAAAAATCAGATTATGACATGTTCAGAAATCTCACTATTCACTCTACTTACCTTTTCACACTTTTGCCCAACATTTAATTGATTTTACGATTATTACATTTTTTGCATTTTTTATTTGATTTTTTACAGTTTTACAATTCAATGTTTATTATTGATAATACTGAAAATATCATACAATAATTAAGTATTTATAAGCAAACCATCAGAAAACTTTTTATTACATTTTTCTTCAAAAGTAAAAACGTAAAAAGTGGATTTCTTAGCAATCTTCTTTAAAAATTCGCTGCCGAATAAATCCACCTCATCCTGGAACTTGTGATTTTCATTTTAATGCAACCAATTGAGCAATTTTGTGTTTCAAAAGAATCTCTTTTATTTTACTGCCTGAGGAGGCTAATGTCAATTAATTGTTAATTTTTATGCCCCGAAAATGCAAACAAGCAACTTTCGGCTTGATATTTATCTTTTTTGTTGTGTTGGTTTGCATTGTAATAATAACTTTTTGGCCTGGCTAAGTCTTGTTCAGCACTTTATACATAGACTAAGTTGAAGAGATTCAAAGATATCAAGTTAAGTGCTAAAATTTAGCTGTATAACATTTTAATAGCCATGTACTGGCTGGTGCGTTGCCATTGGAGGCCGTGCTCCAAGTTTTAAAATGTCATAAAATTTTCAACAAGTACTTTAACTTGTTAGCGACAGGAGTGAGACTGGGCAAGTAAAGTTGCATTTGGGTTGAAATTTTTGAAAACTGCGCTGTCTACGATAAGCTCCTAGCACTTAAAATGCTTTATTTTCATTTTTAGCTACAAAGCAATTTTATTAGCTTTAGAAAATTACAACAAAGTCACAAGTCGATGGCAGCTGCAACAAGAGTTATGATGACTTTTTAATTAAGCAACCAAAAGACAACAAAACAGTCCAACAACAACAAAAAAAAACACTACAACAACCAAATTTGGCGCCAAGTGAAAAGCAAAATTATACAGACCTCTCCCATTATTCCTTCCTTCACAGATGATAATGACGGCAACGACGACGATGATGATGATGATGATGATGATGATTATGATGATGATAACGATATCGTGCAGGCCCAGACAGTTGCCATTTGTTGTTTCACTAGTGCCACATGATGCGCAAATTCACAAAACGACAAAATGTGAGCTAACCAAGCAGGCCAAGAGCAGAGACAACACCCAGTCGACCGAGCGTTCTTCATAAGGCAAACAATTGAGCAACTGTAGATGCATATTCTATGACAGATATAGCTATACAGTTATAGATACAGAGACAGGCAGTGAAACATCCAAAGCAACGAGCAGCTGCACGCCTGGGTAACAAACACCAAAGATAATGCTCCCTGCCTCCATTGTCCTGTGCAGCTGCAAAATCCCAGATATTTTCGTACAGTTAGCATCGGCCAGCTCAAACAACAATTGCTGTAAATGTGAATAGAAACGTCAGCGCAGTCGCGAGTTAAACAATAAAAGCCAAAGCCACAACGCTGCCAGCATCATTGGAATCCCTTCTATTCTATTTTTCGCCGACATTTTGTAGTCTGTTAATGTGGTTCAAAGTCTCCCGCTGTCACTCATTAATTTTAGCTGAATTTTCAGTAGTCTAAGCCACGACAAAAAGTGGTCAACAGACACCCGACAAATGTCAACTGCTGCAGCTCGTTTCAATTTCAAAATTTGGGTTTATTCGCAATTTGTATGTCCTGTAACTGTTTCTGGTAAAATATATTATTTTCAAATATGTTGTTAATGCCTGTTAAAAATTGTTTGTTTGATAACTTATATTAAATTAAATACTTGGTTTGGTTGGTTGGTTTTTTTAGATACCTGTAGATATAATAAATTTGTAGCAGCGTATTCAAAGTCGATGTATTTTTATATCGTTTTATTTATTTCTTTTTTTGCTGTTTGCGCTTACATTTTGTTGAGCTAAATACGCTTGAGGATTTATTATCACGTTGATATTCATAATTTTCAGTCTTGTAATCCAACGAGCCTAAGCCAAATACAAAGGCAATTTATTTTGGTTTTCCATTCTCTGTTTGCTTACCAAAGCTACTTAAAATTGGGTTGGAATATAGTTGGCATACCATAATGCATCGCTGAAGACGTTCCAAATCAAGTGTTTAAAGTATACATTTTATTATAAGGGCCTGATATTGTTAAGAGGCATTTGGGTTCTGTTTGCAACGTGTCTTCATTTATAGTAATGAATATTCAACTCACGCGAAATACTGTTGTTTACAGTTGATAATAGCTCACCGGTCGTATACGCAATTTTAATTAAAATTCAGAAGCATTCTAATGCCTATCCAAATGCATTTTTATTATGCGCTGTTCAACGTGCGGAAAATTATATTTGAAATTTGTCAACGAGCCGTACAAAATACAAAACCCCCCAAAACTGGACCAAGGATAAAAGAACCTGCGTAGCGTTGATAATAAACTGTGCACAATTTTGCATATCAAAAGCAAAAGCAAAAGCAGCAATTAAAATAAGCGTTGATACGAACACAAGTGGAAATGACACGCTGGGTGGGTACAACATGCACAACAATGTTTGATAGATGATTACCATATAAGAATAATTGTATGCATGCAGTAATACTGTGTTCGCAAATCTACTTCAACGCAATTTCCTTCCATTTTGCACATGTTTAACCTGCATTACGTAAAACACAAATATGACACACTCTGTTAATTTTCATGGAATTAAATTCAAACATTTTGAGGGGCTGTCTATTAAGTTTGGAAGGCTTAGAAACACACATGAATAACAAAGTACATTTCCAAAGCTGGTTATAAATATATGCTATTGAAATAATTATTGAAATAAAAATTTTTGCGTATTACGATTTAAAGAGAAAACTTTTGGTATTTGCTAGGGAACTGCTTTTCATTAACTTTAAGTTTGCTCCTCGGATTTGGTTGCGTACTTTCTGTTTATATATTCCGCACATTTCCACATATGAAATAATTATAATTTGCTGGGGGCTTTGATTTTGCGCCTCTTCACAATTTTGCGTAGCATTTCCAGTAAGCATAAAATTTAGTAGTGCCTAATTGTTTTCTACTTTTTGTTTTTTACTTATGCGACATGGAAATATGTTCACAACGTTTTCACCAGCCGTCGCGGAATATGATCTACCAAAGCAACATTATAATAAAGGTAATAAAAATACAACACAGTCAGTGTTTAATTGCCGTTATTTCTTTAACAAAGTTAAGCCATAAATAAATTAAAATTATACACATAATAGAATTAGAAAAGCAAAATAAATGGAATGTTCTCTTAAAATCCCAAAAGATTTACAATTGTAGAATTATTATGTCGTGATTTAATTTACATATATAGGCCACTTTTTGGCAATGACTATTTAGTTATTTAACTTCATATAGAGAGAATATAACTTTTTGAAATAGAAAAATCATTAGCAGAGACACATTTCAAGTGTACTTACAAATTTTCTCTGGGTGTTGACCACATTAATTATGTGTATTTTAGGTAACTTAATATATTGCAAACTCCCAAAAGTATTTCAATAACTACATAGGCAAATGTTTGCCCGTACTTTAACCACAACTTTCCAGCAGTGCAGAGCGGAGCTGAGCAGAGCAGTGCAGAGCAGAGCGGAGCGGAGCAGAGCAGTTCGCAAAAGTCCACACATAGAATGAGTAAACTTTTTGATATGCTGCTGACGCCTCTGACTCTGCTGGGTGGTAGACAATATTTTAAAATTAGTTTGCAGGTAATTAATGCAAGTTGAACTTGCTTAGAGTTCTCATTAAATTTTTTTCTTTTCATGCCCCGCTTCTCACCTGAGCACTTTGTCTACTTTAGAATTCATGTATTTTCTATCTTTCGATGGTGTGGGTTTAGGTGTATTTGTTCGTGCGTGTGCCTGTTTTTTAATGTAATTGCGTAGCTAACACATTAAAATTTCATTTTCTTTCAAATCCAATTAAATTTCTAATTAGTGTGCGTCGCATATGTGCATAAGGAAGTGTATAAAGTACAATAGCAACAGATGCTTTGACACACACACCCCCAAACACACACACAAAACACCAACCGACATGTTGCGAGGCAAAATTTGTATATCTCACAAGAAAATCTGCCGTTAGCCTAGGGAATAGATCATGTTAGAATTTTAATATAGTTTCTGTTGTCAGCGTTTTGTGCATGAGGTGACCTGTGCTACTTTCAATTTACGCAAATTTCAACTGGTTGACAACTGAGCACTTGACCTTTAGTTGTGGCCATAAGTGTATTTCTGCTGCTCACCACACCCATGTCCTTTTTGCGGAATTTTCATTAAAAACTGCTTATTAAAAAATGAGGCAATTAAGAGGAGCCCCTTCTCTTGCAACTTGTTGACATAAAAATTACGCGTATGAATGTTCACATGGAAAATAAATGATATAAACCACACAAGCGATGAGAATTTAGATATATGTATGAGTGGGTTGCTAAATTAAATAAGAAACTTGAGGCAATGCTTTTGAGTGAATTTTAAATACACATTTATATATATTTTAATATCTCATCTTAAATTATTGGGGCTTAACAAAAGATTGAATAAAATATGCCATAATTTATAATCAGTAATAACTCAAAGGACTAAGAGTTGCCAATATTCTGCTGTTTGTTTTCACACACAGCTAATTCATAAGCATAAAATTTCGTCTTGCTCGAGGCGATTGTGGAAAATAGAATAAACATTTTGCAATTGAATCCGTTTATTTAATGATTTAATAGGCGGTATAAACATACCAAAAGCTTAACTCAATAATAAGAGTATTTCGAGCAGCACTAATGATAAATTTTCAATAAATGAAGGCACTTATACATTTCCTAATGTTATCAGCCGGCAGTTACATAAACATAATTAATTAAAAACATAAATCATAATCAGTTTCGACTGTAATAAATTGTACAATTCAACCGATTTATATGTGTTAGTACTGAGTCGATTCAAAGTAAGCCACTGCAAATAGGCCAACGACTGTCAGCCACAGAAAATGGTCGTTTAATTGGACAATTGAACTGTAAGCAAAAGCCTATTAGCCCGCTTTTCATATACGCACGGATATCGCACAGGTGTACATTTATTTTGATAAGGTGGAAAATATAGTGGATACACCATATTAACCCCACTTGAAAAAAAAACTCGACATTTTCTATTTTTATCATTTGCATTCATATCCTCAATATGCTGGTAAACAGGAAAAATGTATGAAACACGTTGGTTGTGTTGTCGCTAAGCTCTTAAGCGCCTTTTTATTTATATAATATATTTTATTTTTGATATTGCTTCCATTAAAAAACCACATATAAGTCTAACCATGTAATCGTTAAATACATAAATTCACGTTATTTTGTAAATATTTTAAGCTGATTTCCGCATGGAAATGAATCAATTCATTCGTTTTCTTTTTTTAAGTTACCAAACGAACTAGGAACATAGTTATCATGTTTTTAAATTATACAATATCAATTGTGGGATTTATGCATTGGCCACAAAATGGTTCTCAATTCATTGGTTGTTCTTTTGACGGGCTTAAAAACGGTTTTATATATAGTATACGAAGTAAAAAAAAATTGACAGCAATTTAAATAATTTCAAAATGTTACAGTCGCCCATATCAGGATAAAATTCTGTAACCTAAAAGGGAAACTCTTAACCCACATATAAATAAATTGGGACAATTAATGCATACATAAATCAATTTGACGCTATTATAAAAATACATCAAAACTGTAATAAAAACAGGTAACAGCTATAGGAAAACAGTATTTGACTAAATTTATACCCTGTAATTTGCCATCAAAACTTGCATTTAGCCGAATTTATTTAGTTTATGTGATATCTGATAAAATGAACAGGTAGTCTACTGGATATTTGTGTGCTGCATCATTGAACAAATTGTACAAATATAAAATACTCATTTCAATGCACACGTGAATACCATGAAAAATGATGAAACTAATTGATAAAATCAAGCGGTCCACCATTTGCCAGTTGTCAGGTCATAGAGCATAAAAAAAAGTGCCACATGTGAATATTACCTATAAAAATAAATGTAAAAACGAGAATGCCAAAATATTATATGCTATGCATATGCCCAAGTTTTTTGTTCGTTAGCTGAAAAAAATGTTTCCTACAATTCAGGACAATTCAGGCAGGCAGGCAAAAATTGTCGAATAAAAACTAAAAATAAATCATTGGATATTTTTGGGAGCAGTCTCATGCCTCATGTGGCACTTGTATTTGACTTTTGTGTAAAATATCTTTGCTGGTAAAAATATAAATATATTTAAATGTTAAATATATAGGTCTCCATGTATGTATTTGTGATGGCCCTATATTAATGGACGCGCTTTTGATTTGATGATTGTGTCAGTTTGGAATGGTGTAAAAAATATTTGTTCGATTTTATTGATTGTCATCTGCAGAAGTATTTATACTGCGGTCAAGGGAACTTTTTTTGGGCCACAAAACTCATCAAAACAATCATTGGATATTTATTGATTGATTGTAAGATTCGTGTGACACATGAGCAGAACAGAGTGGAAACAATATATTAACTAAATTACAAAAAGTTATAGGAATATTATAAAGTTGAAATAAGATTTTTAGAAGCATATCTTGTATTGGATATCAAATTACAACAATAAACAACAATAAAAGTTTCTAAGGCTCATAAAATGGATATTAAACTTGTCTAACTACATTATTTGAATGAGCAAAATTTGCATAAATTGATTTTCCTCGTATCGTATTAAAATTGCTTTTAATTTTGATAAATAGCTAAAATAGAAATATTTGCTTCAATAAATATCAATAATTTATTGGTATTAGCATCAATTGAAATTAATATGAAGCTTTGTATAACACATTTCGGCCCCATAGCAGTCAAACTAAAAACTTCATCTTTAATTAAATTAAAATCAATGAGTTCGATTTCAAATAACATTTCCAGTAAACATAAGATGGCACTTCCGCTTCCGTTCGTTTGAAACGCATTTCCGAATGCATATGAGCTATGACAAGTAAATATGTTGAATTCGAACATAGCCGACAGCTAAATACTCTAATATATAAAAGTCGACCTTTGGTGTCTCTAGGTCTAACATTGTGGGAGATATAGGATTTTGAAATTGTGTGGAGCGGAGCCAGGAGCTGACCGTGGCCATGATCCGGACTTTTCGTTGCTCAGAAAATGTGACTAATATGGCACAAAATGTTATATGTAGCTTGTTGAACAAAAAATATTTCAAGTCTGGTGAACTTAGCTTTAAAATAGTTAATCATATGTAGCCATATAGGGAACATAGGTTCAGACCATTCATTGACAGTTTCAAGCCTCAAAAGTATCGTTCATACAGAAAGACAGAGACGGGCGAATTTTATGACGGACGTTTTACATAACCAATGTACTCGTAAGTGTTTGGTATCAGGTTATAAAAAGATGAGAGCCAACAAACCAGAAATCATCTGAAATGCATATTGGGTCAGCTGAACTTTTGGACTACAATTGATAGTTAGATGCGCTGTCTGCTGCCATGCCATAGGAAAATTGTAAATTAGTATATGAAATTGCAGTTTCAGCGCAGCAAAATAGTTTGCCCTTTGGCAAACCAAACCGGAAACGAAAGCCGGTCAGACAGCTGGGCTGTAACTGGATCTGGAACTGGAGCTGAGAGTGGGAGTGGTGGATGGGCACGGTCTGTTTGGATAGCAGCTGCAGATACATGACAATGGTCAGAGCGAAATCGACCGCAACACAACCAAAAAACCAAAAGCAAAACGCAAACTCCAATTGCAACTAATTTCTATTTTATGGCCTTGCTGTACACTCAAATTGGCCAAAAAAACCAAAAACTTTTGTTTGCGCTGTTTGCCACATTGACCGCGTAGCTGAGTTCCTGATACGCTTTCAATTTCCTTGCGAGGTCAACACACAAAAGCCATAACGGAAAAAAATATGTATACCGAACGGATTTGTTGTGTATAAATGTGTGTTTCTCATGTTCAACATTAATATTATTCTGAACATTGTATTGAACCGCAGGATATTGTCATATTTTAAAGCTAACTCTGTTTACATCAAAAATAAGCTTGTTATTGTAGTTCTGACTGCAGAAGAATACATGAAGGAAATCTCGAAACCACACGCCCATTCCGACGTTTATAAATCCGGACTTTCATATTCATCCCAAACACGTCCATATTTCTTCTTTAATTTAATAATTAGGTATGCCATGTTCTTAGAAAGTCCAATCATATTCACCATATGGGACTACATCACCTTTAGATGTCGTCAAAAAATGCACTGTCTCAGGTAGCAGTCGAAGTGATAGAATTAATTATAGGAATATAATTTCAATTTGAGTGGCAAATGTAATTTCAAACTAATCAAGAAGTGGAAATGAAAAGAATTGGTTTTCGAGTCAATTTAATTAAATTATAAGTGAAAATTGTCAATTTAAGTCAATTAGGAGTGAAAGTTGTCAATTCAAGACAATTCAAACTTTTAATATAATAAGCTTCGTCAACTGTAGACTTGAAACAAATAAGCCGACAATAAGAAAAATAGCTTTCCTCAAAACAGCCATTTATCAAATGGGTATCAAATCTACTTAATTGAAGATATATTTATGTTACAACTTACTGTTTACAATTGCTTGTGTTTGAACTTCACTTTATTATATTTAATTATTCTGCACTTTTCTAATGACAGTTCTTAAGTCATGTTTAAAATGCCCATGTAAACATAAATAAGCCAATTAATTAAAAACAAGCAAATAATCTCCAACCATTCATTAAACATTTTCTAATGAATGAAAATTCTTTTATTTGTTATTAAATAAAGCAAAGCTATAAACATGCTGTGTGGAAGAGCAAGGTATGAGCTGGGCCATCTTAATAATGAAAACAGTTTGCTCACAAAATAACTTACTGACTGACCCATTGATGGGTGACCATCGCCCAGCCTAAAATCTGAAGTTTTTAAACTTCGTCACGCACGTGAAGCAAAAATGGGCAAAAGTTTAGATAGAAGCCACTAAATGCAATGCTTGCCCTGCTTCTTTCCCAATCCTCGGGCAGCAGATGTATCAGTTTATCTTTATAGGCATCGGATTTAAAAATCAAAAGACGTGCGTTGAATCTTCATTTCAGTCTGCAGCAGGCAAGAAAAATAAGGTATTTCAAATAAATGTGTAGAAGTTGTAATATATTTTTGAATAAATTAAATTCATAACATTAAAATGTATGCAATCTTTGTCAATTAATAATATGATATAATTGATTTCAAAACTGCATTCCGATTTTTTGCCAATAATTGATCGAAATACTACAAATTTAAAAATTTAAAACTTAAAATGTACTGATATTAATTTACTAAGTGTACTTATATGTTCATTATTCTACTATAAATAATTCAATCAGAAATAAATCATATAAATCCTTATAAAAAACCATTAGCTCTCTCTGGTGCGCATCTAACAAGCTTAATGGAGTCCCATCTTCATTAATTAGACACTGAAGTGAGTTGAAAGTGTGGTCGAACATATTTTTCCACTTTCTGTCTGCATTTCTTAGCTCCATCTCTATCTGCCCGTGTGTAGTGGTGGGCAGTAAATGAGGCGCTTAAGTGGATGACGCAAAGCTGTTACTGCAACACTCGTCGTATAATTAATTTTAAATGCGACTGGCCATGTGACTAAATATACACACACACACTCACCTACACCTACACTGGTGTCTCGCTTCCGTAACTTATTCAGTTATTGTTCAGTTGTTGTTGCTTGCAGTCCTGTGTGCATTTTCTGTTATAGTCATTTCTGTGCGCTGACAGTTTTGTCAGTTTCCTTTTATTTGTTAATATTTAACATGGACATTTATATTGTTTAATTACAGTGACAACTTTGAAATAAATGTATAAAAAAAACCTTCAGCATTAATTATATATTTCGAACTGAGTAATTAACTGCATATGTTATAATTAGCAATTATTGATCAATTCATTTCGTTTATCAATTAGTAAATATCCTTTTATCTGACAATATACAGTTAAAGTAATTTACTATGTACATTGTGCTAATGAAATCTGACTGTTTAATTGAAAGTAGCACTGCAGCAAAATACGAACTTTATTAAAAGACATATCATCTCTAATAACTTAAGATATATAATATTTTGTGTAAAGGCACAACTTATATTTACCTTAAGTAGTAATTGTATACAATATATTATTTGATTCAGAAAGTAGTCCAATAAAACACACACAATAAAATTGTATACATATTTAATACCAGCTGCAGTAATATAAATGATATGAAAAATACTTAAGTACTTTTGTGTGAAAGGGAAAGTTGATAGGGAAAATGTTTTATGCCCGTTCCACACGCAATGGAAATTGCAAGTCAGGCAAAATGTAACAAAAATGCTGCCCACCGACGACAAAACTTGACAAGATGCCAAAAACAGCGAGCAATGTTGTGGCCACAACTAGAAGGCCCCCTACGAGGGGCGTAATAGTAGGTGTGGCAACTGTTGCCGAGGGTGGATTGTGCGGTGTTGTTTAGATAAACTGACATGATTTAAATAGCAGAAAAACTTTCCGAACACTGACAAGCAACCTGACGCAAATGCAAAAAGATAAAAAAAAAATAAAAATAAAATGGAAGCAACAACAAGAACAAAATATCACACTCATATGTGTAGTTGTGGTATTTATCAACATGGCAACTGTCATCTTGCGTCTGTCATGTGCTCCTGCATTGTGACATTGCTGTGCCAACTCTGTTCCTATTCCACTCTTATCAAGTTGCTGTTGTTGATTGAATAAACAGGGCCCAAACTGTGCCTGTACGGCACAGAGTGAGTGTGTGTTGCTCTTTGTTTGTTTTCGTTTATTTTTGTTCGAGTGCGAGTGTGAGTGTGTAAGTGTGTGAGTGTGTGAGTGTGTTTGTGTCTGTTCCTGGGCCTGTGCCAGTAGAGTGAAAACTTTTTGACATGGCATCGGAGAAGGGACCAGTCAGACCATCATGCCACGTTTTGTGCGTACCACATGGGTTCGAGTAGAAAAATAATATTTACATGCTAACCAAAATTGCCAGCAAGCCTTTCCCTTGGCCAAGTCATGCAGGTTGAGAGCCAAAACAAATGAAATATGGCCGAAATTGTTGAAAATCTCAATGGAGTCTGTTAATAAATCATGGAAAAGTGTCCTTACAGACAGTAATATGTCAGCGAAATCATCAGAAAGAACCAAAAATTATTCAGCAAATTCAATTTTAACGTGAGAAACCTTTTAATTTAATTGAATAATTCAGCCCTGACTTAAAAATGATTTCATATTAAATGTTTGCATAACCATCAACTTCGAAATAAAATATGCTCGTGTGGAGCTTTTATTTAAATTTTTTCAATTTATGCTTACAAGTTAAAATATCGATTCACTCTTTAATTTGCTCCATCTCAATATCTCTATTAATTTGAATTAAAGATCAAAGTTTTCGGTGATTTATAGTTTGGGGACCTTTCGATTTTTTCAGGTTACGTGTTTATCCTTTCCATATTATTCATTCCAGTACCGTACACACTTCGCTACCCTTGTAAAGAACCCTGCTAAAACAAGGAATGCCCAAACCAGATTCGTGTTCAGTCACCTTCGAGCAACCATTTCATTATCCAGGTTAGCTTTTATGGCACTTTTTCTTAGGCCGGGGACTAATGATGACAAATGTATTAAAAGCAAAAATAGCAAATGGCCATTTTGTTGCGAGACCTGTGCCGAGTTCAAAGGTCAGACGGTCAAAATAGTCGCATATGTTGTGACGCCGTCCAGCTTGTACGGCTCTGCTCGTCCTTTGGTCCACGTTGTGAGCATTTGTGTGCTTTGCTCATTGTGTCTGCATGCAAATGACTTTATTTGAATTTTAAATGTGTAAATTGCGTTCGTGTTGCTTGATTTCTCCGACTCGTTTTCTCGGTTTACGACCTGGCCGTTTGTCACTGATAACGGCACAGGTAGAGGCCGACGCGTCGCCCAGACACAGCCAAATGAAAATTGCACTGGCATGGCAATGGAACAATGGCCCGCAATGACAACAACGTGGCCAACAATGGCAACCCTCCACATCTACATATACCATCCACCATCCACCAACCACTATTCACATTCACATTCACATTCACATCCACGTCCACCGTCACCTGGCAAGGAGATATAATCATTTCCGTTGCCGGCCCACGTACATTCGTCTTTTATCTCTTTCAAATTTTTGTTATTGTTATGTGTTCTAAAAGGTTTTCTTGATAAAGGAGCTGCGAAATATGAAAGACGAAAGGAAAAAAAAATAAACTGTTGACTCACCTGGTAATTTCCGGCGACTGCCTTTTTTCGCCATCAATTCCGCACAATGCGTATACGTAACGCGTGTAATTTGTTATAGCTTCAACTTCCATCTTCATCTCCAGCCGTCACCTTAGAGCTCTCCGCCTCCCCCTATCTGCATTTGACAGCATTTTAATTAATTTCAAATAAGTTAAGCACGCTCAACGCAAATTTCAACTATTCGCGTGGAGCTTTTTTGTAATGGATTTCCTTTTGGCCAAATCCATTAACACTCTTCCACACATAATTCTTGGCAACACGCAAGCTAAAGCTGAACGCACAATTTTGTCAAATTTGTCGGTCATTTCAATGAACTCTTACTTGGCTATGAAATAATATATTCCCATTGAAATTCAAAAAATCAATTCAAAATCACCTGTAAGAGACATTTTAATTGAGGCTACAATAAAGTTTTTTCATCTCAATTCCCCTCATTTCCCTTGAATTTGTATTATTACTCGTTTCTGAATCTAATCCTTGGAAATGAATCCCACGTTATTCTTATACAAATATTACCTTTCTGGTTTTAAAATCAATAATATTTATTTTATTTATCGGAATAGGAATCATAACTCTCTAGATTAACCCGAAACTTTCAAGTTTTTACAATATTTGCATATGGCGAGAAGAATCAGTTGCACATTGAACTTGCTTTCAAAGTTTTGACAATTGCAATATTTAGTTCAATGAAAGTTGGCTATCTTCACTGGAGACTGAAAAGTTTTGCCAACTATTAGCCAAATCGCTTCAGCAAAGCGGCAATAAGCCGAATAACTTGTAGCTGCTGTTGCTGTCGCTGCTTCCGCCCACTTAGAGGAGGGCTCGGTGAAGAATTACGACACATTGCTGGATTTATGATCCATCGAACGGACTGAGGCGGAAGGATATCCGCAAGTTCTCGAAGGGAGTACGGAAGGAAGTCTAAAACCGCTCAGGCGCTGAAATTGTGTGCGTGTAAGCATATTGGCTGCCTCCATGGATATTTACGGCTCTGCCGCCGCTCGCTGGTGTGTCATTGATGCACGGCTGCCTTATGCGAAAGGTAACCGTAGGAGCGGGTGAGAAAGGACTGTGCGTTGTTCCGATGCTTAATGTCGTGGCAGGCAGACATGAAAAATGGCAAATTAAATGAAATTAATGGCGGGCCATGTGCAAATTTATTAAAATTGATACGCTGAGCCAGGCGGGCCAGCTTACCAACTTCATTTATGGGGATTTACGCGAATTCTCTAATCAAATAACCAACCTGACAACGCGTGTGCCCTTTGGTGGCCAGTTCAGTTCACATAATAACTTCTGTATCAATCAAAAGTCAAATCGATACGACTTAGCTGAACTCAAGAAGCAGCCACAATTCAACAGCTGATTGAGTTCGTCCAGCTTATGTATATTATGCAGCTTATGTTATCAAAAGTTAATGCCCAACTTCGACTGCTCCACTGCCCCATCATCCACCTCCGCCCCCTTAGTCACATTGATCGGGCGTTGAAGTTCCGTCTCAGCGCTGCCCGGCCGCATTTTATTTATTTATGTCTTCAATTTGCTTGTAAGTAATTAAGCCGAGTTTGTCTGGATTAGTAGCGAACACTGCCCGTCAAAACGGTTGAGTTGACAGCTTTAAGTGTGGTCAAAATTTATGGTCTTAACTTGTACTGTGTACCAAGAATATAATCTAAAGAAAAGACGTTTTAAATCAATTTTGTTTAGTTTTTTATTTTGCGAATGGCAAATGTGCAGTGGACTAGTTATTAATTCTTCATCATTTTCCAGACCATTTTGCAATTTGGCCAAGTTCTTAAAAAATATCTTTGTAATTACTAAAGAACACTGCTTATTGTTACTTATGCTTTTGGCCATTTAATTGAACTGCCTCGATGAACACGGTGAATTTGAAAAACGGGAATGGCAATGACTCAAAAAAGAGCGCATAATGCAAAAAAAATAAGTAGATAATAAAAATACAACCAATTTAAAACTCGGCTAAAACTGACAGCAGTAAATGCACATCTATTTGAAACACTCCTTTTAGATCGGTGCATGTGGCTTCTGATGTTTCAGAACTGTGTCGGAACTGGCAAATGGCACCGATCACGCTCTGCGCATTGGTCCCGTTGAAGTCGCGCTGCACTTGCCTTGGATTGAACACGCTTTACGTGCATTTGTTTGATGTTCCTTGGTCAAGCGGTAGTTCTGCCAATCGTCTGAAATGCGAAAGAGTATTTCAACGCCATGCACCAAAAACGGTTTGCCTGTTCGCTGCTGGAAGGCGTGAACCAATTCATCAAGTTGTTTCTCAATCTTGGGGAGTTTTTTGGATATGCAGTTCCGCTCCCGCTCCTCACGCAGCAATGCACCGCCTCGATTGTTATAGCGATCTCGATCTTTTGACTGATCCTTTAGTGTCGTCATGTGCGTAAATAGTTCGACATGCTTGGCATACAGTTGCAAGATTTCTTTGTTGGTGTTGTAGTAGTCCTTGAGATCTGCCAGTTTCTGTTCCAGCTGAACCAACAGCTCGGCGCTGCTGCAATTATTTTCAGAATCTCGTGCAGGTCGATCATGTTGCGTCATATCGCAGTATTCACCTATTTTTGAACGCACGTGATTGATGAGGACCAAGAGATTCACAGTACGCAGTTCCTCACACCGGCTGAGAGTTTGATTCAAGAGCTCGTAGTTGCGCTGTGAATAGTCCTGCAGCTTGCTCAATTCCTTCATGGTTGACAGGTCTACAAGTCCCACCTCCGACAGGCTCTGCGACATGCTGATAATTTTGGCTCGTATCTGGTCAATGGTCTTTTTCCATTCGTTTTTTGCAATGTCCTTGTCATTCAGCCGCTGCAGCTCCACAGTTAGGTGGATTATTAGCTGATCAAGTTTTAATTGTTCCTCTGCCCGTTCCGAATCACCGAACTCATAAGTCGCCACGCAGAAGTGCCTGTCAAGTTTTTTGCTCTGTTTCAGCAGTTCCTGAATATCGTCTCTAAATCTATTCTGCTTCTGCTCCCATTTTGTACACAGGGTATTTAAGTTTGCCTCATTTAACTCATCCATATTAATTCACGCGGAATATGTTTTTTTTAACTTGAAAAAAATGGGAAAATATTTCTTTCTGTTGTGTGAATACTCGAAAATTTTAATAGAATAAAACAAAAACGTATAAAAAGTTAAAAATAAAAAGTCACGGCCGCTTCAGTTGAGCAATCGAACCAAAATAACTAAAATAGTTCATTGACTAAAAATCATTTAATCCTGGTTTTATATAATTTTTATATTTTAATTACTTATGCATGCACGTATAGTGTTATCTGACTGAATTCATATGCACAAATTTTTTCATACACCTGAATTGACTTTAAGTTTAGTGTACAACAAAACTATAACCAAGTGAAAATAAATAATTCGCAGTCTGAAAAAAAACAGCTATGGAAAGTGGCACAAAATCAAACGTGAGTTTTATGTTAAGGTAATACAAATAAAATTTAGATATTGTGTGTAAAATGATCAAGTGACAAAAGAATAACTGCAAAAATAATCAAAAGGGAAAGCATATAAAATGCACACACACAAATTATTTAATTCAATTGATGCAACAATTGAAACCGCTGTATTTGGCAGCCGAGTGGATTACTATCCGCAGGAGCTGCTTTTTCAACAGTTTCTGTGTGGTCTACCAGCCCAATAGTGACGTCTATGATGGACGCACATCAAACTCCCCTCAGAGTTGTGCCACCAGCTTGTGGCAGTGATTTAAACGTGCACGGTGAAAAAAGAAATCAACCGCAGGCAGAAAAAATTCAATCGAATCACAACCACGAGCGTAATTAATGTTGAATAAAGTTCCGTTGAATCCTTTTATCAGTGTTGCAAGAGCTGAAAGCGGGCAGGAGTCTTGTTAAAATACTTTTGTGTGTGCGCGCTGTGGGAAAAATTAAACATGCTCACTTGAAATATTCTATTTTAATCAAATTGGTTTTTCAAATTATTCGATTTAAATAAAGTCCCAGAAACAGAAATATCGAATGTGCAGACATCATACAGAAAAATCTGAAAATATCTACCAAAAGCATAGTCTTTTTCCAAAATATATATCATTCTACACATTTCAAGTTATTTGACATAGTTCAGTCAATGGGAGGTACGGTATTTTTTTCGAAAATTTGCAAATGCCACAAAGCTTTGACTTTCATATTATCACGTAATACGTTCGAATAGAAGTGAAGAGAAGTAAATGGAGGCGGAGCAGTCTAAATTAACCGGAAGCTTTGCACTCCGTATTCAATTTTCGTGTAATGTTTGGGAAAATTATCATTATTGCATTATTTTTGGACAACAAACGCATCTTACTAAGAACTATCCTTTTTGCAGGGCTTGCAAACATAAGGAAAAAGGAAAACCAATTGTTACATTATGCATGTTGCTTTTGCTCGTTTTTTTTGTGGTTTCAAAGAGTTTCCCTCTTTTATCGAGTCGCACACACTGTTGAGTTGTTGCTGTTGCTTGTTGCTTGTCCCTGCACTCCAATCTCCACTACGTTGCGCATTTAGCGTTAATGAACTTCCTCTGTCAAACGAAATGCTTACCATGCAAATCGTGGCATATCGAATAACTGAAGCTAAAAAAAACCCCAGCTCCAATGTTATCAACATTATCATTTCCATTTTGTACTTCCAATGTCAGACGCTCTTCTTCTTTTTCTCTCTTATTTTGCTTGTGCGCTTGTTGCTGTTCAAATTTCGCCTCGGAATCGCACATGTTTCACATCCGTTAACGCTATTTTCCTTGCTTTCGCCCCAAAGTAGGCAACAGTTTTTTTTGCCCACGCTCAGAGCAAATTGCGCACATTTAAATGCAAAATCCGTCGACAGTTGCGTTTATAGGCATCTAGGTGTCCATGATTGCTATGCCAGGCAGATGGCACTCTCCCCTCCCCCCTTTAGGTTATTTACAGTTGCGCGTGAGTTTTCATTTTCTGTCTTCCGCGTATGTTGGTGGCATCTCCGTTTTTTTGTTTTTTATTACTCGCTGGATTTATTTGCCCAAGATTTATGTCGCATGCAGGCAGAGTAGCACACACAGCCATCTGTACACCTATGCGAGGGTGTATATGTTTGTAGCTGTGTGTTATGAATATGCATGTGTTCATTATGCTGGATTATAGTTATATCAGCGGAAATGGTGCACAGCTTTGACTGTGCCATGAATACCATTTGAATATTCGCAATTTATTTAGGAGCACACTGTGTCGACGACAACTCCGTACACAACCACTCTGAACTTTGAAGAGCCTCTTGTCGCAGTGCCAGTACTTAGAAATTAAGTTACATCATAAATAAAAAAAGAAGTAAGCTAAAACTAAAGCAAGCAGTTGTTTTATTTCAATTGTTAGTTATTTTATTTATTTTTTATATTAAATTATTTGTTATGTTTTTGTGCCATTTAATTCAGTTAAATTATAATGGTATGCATAAGTGAATATTTATTATTTACCACAATAAAATCATTCACTTGTTTAAATTAAAGAGCCCAGAATCAATTCCCATTAACTTCATTTAGATATCATATTTTTGCATTCCCTAAATATCTTTTAAAATTCCATTTTTACCATTTTTCCCATTGTGATTATGTTCATACGCATATGTTTAGACATCAAGATGTTGAATTAAAAACAAAATGCGGGCATTTTCAATTAAAATAGCACATCATAAAAATGATAATAATCTCACACTATATATTTGCAGCTTTATGAAAAAACTATGAAAATGTGTGGAAAACTTTTGCAATATATTGCATGCACAATCAGTACATTGTGAAAAATGTGGAAATTCAAATAATTTCAAATGTGCAGTACTGTTAAAAAATGTTTGGCATGTTTGCTCGTAGATTTAAACGAATTGTAAATTTACGGCAAACTGCATTCACAGTAATGCAATCATTGATGCGATGCACTGGGGCCTGTGCGCCAGGGTTCATTTGGCAGCTTAGTACAGTTTTTGCATTTCCGCTTTGTCCGCTTTTGACCATCGATTTAATCTGTGCGTGGCCAACACAACATTGCCATCGCAGCAACAATTATGCCGTGCGTACAAATTCCCGGCGAATTGCTCATTCAAAAGCCCGAGGCCAGTGCAACCACAAATGCTCAATTGCAGCCATGGATGCAGAGATTCCGAATGCATTTGCTGCGTTTACTTGGCACAATAAAAGTGCCGCTCGGGTGACATCCATTGCCAATTGTGTGGCCTTTCCCAAGTCCACTTCCACATTCCCATTACGGATTCGCAATCGCTAAGAGCAACCGCGTCGATGACTATGATGACGACAACAATACGACAATTGCCGCTGTGATTAACTGCATCGCCGTTGCCCGTTTTGGGTTTTTAGCTTTTAATTTGTTAGAGTTCCTGTTGAGGTCGAAACTCAGGCAAGATAACAAATGAATGGGGAATTACTTAAGCGAGTTCCCAAATGGAAACAGAGTGAACAACACGCTTGCGTTATTCATTGGAATTACACTCTGGCATTTGATTTGTTAATTTTCTAATTGCCTGCACAACATGCATTGAATACACATTATACTCAGCATCAAATCCAATGAAGTGTCTAAGCAAGATCTGCTTCGATTGACAACCCAAGTTCCAATAGATGCACACCAGCTGGCACTAAGTGTAAGCAAATATTCAGAGACATCATCTGAGCAGCAAGCACTCACACGCATTTAATCAACGGGGCAGGGCTCAATGAAGGTAAACAGTCTCTGTTTATGGAACTCTCCTCAGCCATCCTCCATCTTGCACGATGTCAGGACTCTGTTTACTGTGTATTTATTATGCGAGCATTCGGGTGTGAATATCCTGCAGGTGTCTCTGCTCAGCAGGGCAATCACAAATTAATATGCCAGCCACACTACAGAGTCCATTCTCTTATACACACAGAGTTCATGTATATCTCTGCAGCTGTCTGTTATAATCATAAAACTAGCCTCAATAGTCCACACATACATCATGTAAGTCGTAAAGGCGTTCCTAACACAGTAAGTTTCATAACTCGGGTATGTATCTCATTTACCGCTTTATATCTTTTAATAACCCACTCCAGAGACTTATAATTTAGTTATAACCTAGGAGACATTCAATTCGTATTTTTTTTTTTAATCCTATCAGGTATATGTAATATATATTTTTAATTAAAATAAGGGAAATTCGTTATAAACATTCTTACAATTACTCTTAAATTTCCATGCATTTGTTAATACACTAAATTGATTTGTCACAAATACTAATGAACTTTTTTTGGCTTACCAATTAACTGTAACTTATTTTAACTTTGTTAAATAAACTACAAATGATAGGGGAAAAAAAGAAGCATGTAATTATCGCTCTAAAACAGAACGGAACTAATTACAAATGAAAACTTTCTCACAATGCTTATAAAATGTTATATACGAAAGACGGACGGAAACTGCAATATGCCGTTGTTGTTTGCAAAAATTTGTTTTGTTTTGTTTTGTTAACTAACAACAACGGAAGAGTTGAAAAAACTTTGCTAAATCAAGCACCAGCAAACAAAATAAACAAACAAAATCATTGAATATTTATATGGGGGAAATCAAGGTAATAGTTAAATTGAGACTGCGGTTTATTAAATTAGAAGAGTTGTGAGATTTAAGCGAATGTGTATTGGATAAAGAAATGAATACGGAAGAAATATATTGAATTCAAATATTTAAACCTAGTGAAAAATGGACAAAATATTATTAATTTTAAAATCTTGGATTATCTTTCATTAATTTCTATTTTAAGAATTAATTAAAAGCAAGATAAATAATTTTCTTTCATAGTAGCTTTAAATTCGGAATAATTGATAAGATCCAAACAATGAGCTTAAGCTGAAAGTGTAAACGTGCAAAAATAATAGTTTTTCTTAACAAAAAAGCAGCTTCCCTTATCCAAAGTTGATTGTCTGCCCACAAAAGCTACAAGCCAATAACTGGCAACAGTTTATATGAGTTGAAATCCAAGTAAAATAAATAAAGTACAAACAAGTAAACTATAAAACCACTTAAAAAGCAAGCAGCATGCAAGACGGACTCCAGGCACCCACGCAGTAGTAAGTAAAAAAAAACTAACACGCCGTACAGAAAAACAGCAACAATCAGCTACAAATAGCAACAAACAGCAACACAAGCAACAAACAACAACATGCTGGATGTGTGTCTGTTCGTCTCACTGTTATATAAAAAGCAAAATAATTGGCGTGTCAGACATTTTGTTACGCCCAATTTAAGTGCTTCCGCCTTTGCATGGCATGGTGGAGCAGCTCTTTACCCATCAGCTGCAGCGGAAGACAAGTGCCAAGTGCACTCCATAGACAAGACGAAACGAGATCCGGGGTCGAAAGTCACACCAAATTTGTAAGGGGAATTGAATTTAAGCGAGATGTATTTAAATGCAGCGTTGAATGCATACAAAAAATGTGTAGCAGAAGTTAAAAAAATGTTACAGTGTGTCAATTAAATTAAATATAACGATGCTGCAGTAATTTGATATATGGTAAATGTATATTAGTAGTAAATCAATTTGCATCACTCATCTAAAATGTCACCAAGCTTATGGAAAAGCTACACTTATAATTGAAAATTAATTAATGTGCGACTTGTTGATGTTTTAATTGGAATATGCTGATTAAATATTCCAATGATGCTGCGTTTTTTATTTGCAAGTCATTCATTATTCAAAAGTATGTGTGTGTTTTTTTATTAATCAAGTGCGTGGGCATATTGATATTGTATCCGCTATATATATATATTTTGGTCCACACTAAATTAATATTCACCCGTCCGATTAAAGGCGATATAATTAATTTCCATAACAAAATTGGCACTAATTAAACGCCGAAATGGCGCAATGAATGAACATTTAAATGTTAATTATTAATGCAACCATTATGCATTTACTCGAAACAATAAATGCAATTAAAATTAATTAAATTTAATTTCAGAATAATTTTATGATATATCTGGTGACCATTTACGTGATTTTCATGAATACTTATTTAAAATCTATAATATCTGTTTTATATTATCAAGAAATTTAAGTAGTTTTAAGCTTAAAATAGCAGGATGTTATCGAAAATAGGATTATAATATACAAACAACATACAATTAATCAAAACCCTTAAATAATTAAATTGTACAGTTATTTAACTGCCTCTTATTCATTTAATAAAAAAAAAATAGAATTTGCTATATAGTTATAAAAACTATACTTTATGAAATGCACATTTCTTTAAAATATGTAATCTAAATTCTCATACACAGTTATTTTACGATTTTAATGTACCAACCAGCATATAAAAAGGAATTTGAAATTCCAGCACCATTTTTGGTGTTCGGACAACAAACCGTTTGCAAGATTGCATGTAACGCCAACATTTAGCAGTCAAGCCGTATAATTACCAATACACACATGTGTATACACAATTATATATATATATAATATATATATATATATGTATACTAATATGTGTACCATAAGTTACATACACAAACGTTGCTACAACTCTGCACACTTCCGCTTAAAACCTTTGACTTCCGCTTTGTAGAGCCGTTTAAATATATGCAACCAGCAAAAGAAATCGTCGGGAAAAAAATATTCAAAATATTGCCATCGCATGTGACACGCATATGCAAATTTCGTGTACATTTTCATTTCATATTGTTGCTTTAAAAAAAAAAAAAAAAAATGGGAAGAAAGAAAGAGGATGTTGATATGTGAGCATTTAAAAGTATACCACCAATATTGAATTTGCTTTTTACGTATCGCATTATCGCCCGCGAGGTATGGCGATAAAAAGCAATCAATTTTTAATTTAAGCTTAATAAAGAGTGCAGCAGATGCAATTTATGTGGTGATCCATATAGTGGAGAAAACGAGGCAGCGAGCCAGCAAGCTATGCCCGCCCATGTCAATAATGTATTGCAGCAATGTGGAAAGTTAGCCTGCTCTTAAATGACAGCAACCGAAATCTGGTTATGTTGCAATCAATCATGGCTGGTGCCAGTGTCAGTGCCAGGCTCTCACACCAATCCAGCCGGGGATGCATCGTCAGCGGTAATTGGAAATAGGTGGTGTTGCGATTGTGTGGTCAGCGCCAGCTCGTGCCACACCGCTCTATTGTGGTTGCAAGCTGCAAACTGCAAAAGTTTCGCATGACATGCTGCGTTGATCTCTCATTTATGTTGATGACTTTATTAGCGTATGAATTGTATGTGAATAATGAGCATTCACCAAATAGCCAATGACCGTTTGACACCTCAACGATAATAAATATTGGCCATAAATAATAGTTGTGTATACAAATAATTAAATGATATATAAATACTAAAAGCTTATATCTTCTCAATTTAGAAATTTCTATTTTTGTGTCGCTGGCAATAAAGTTACCTGTTGCAAGGGATAAACTGTGGCAGTGTTGGTTGGTTTCTATAATCCTGTCACAGCTTTAGCAAATTATGCCCCATAAATTATTTGGCTTCGGCTGAGTAGGTCATTGAAAAATTCCATTACCGTTAATGCCAACGCGCCTGTCGCCGAGAATGTCACAAACATGAAATTTAATAATTCTAATTTGTTAAATTTATGAACTTTATTACTTGTTTAATAGACATAAATGCTGTGCGGGCTGATACCAGTGGTTCCCATTGTTCTGAATCCAGCGTTCCAGAACCAAGAACTACCCTGCACCACAACACCACAATCCTCTAGCAACAGCAGGCGACCAAATAGGTACATCTGTGCAACAGTTAAGATTTAAAAAACGCCATTTTTGTGCACTTACATTAATTTATACCAAACAATCTTCCCATAACAATCAAATTTTATTTAAATTTTATGGAAAACAATATAAATAATTATATTTATTAGGTTACAGCAAGGTAGTCTCAATTTTAATGTATGGATGCAATAAGACAAAACTTCTATCTCTATTTCTATATTTAGTTAACAATGAATTATTTAAACAATGTTCAAATTAATCAAATAATAAATAAACAATCAAAAAAAATAAAAGAAATAATTTTACTTTTCACTAGCGAAAGAGTATTTGAACTCCGGCTTTAAAATTGTAAGTACATTTTTTCACATATTTTTTTTGGGTCGCATTTCATGACGTTCTCCGCAGTGGGGATATATATAAATATATATATACACTTTTTGCTTGCTAACTTTGCGGCGCAATTGGAGCTTGGGAAAGTCCGTAGTTGACTACGTGCGGAAATGTCTCTAAATTGTGTGTAAAAATTTTAGCTCCTCGTTATTTGTTTTGTTTTCTCTTTGTGCGCTGCTGACACCATATGGCCCCTGCAGATAAGGCTAAGTAATTGATGGACACTGTGAGAGTCAAATGCAAGCCCAAATGGTATTCTGTTTCATAATACATAAATAAATACATATGATTGCAATATTAAAGATAGGATAAGGTAAACTTAGTCAACTGACTTTAAGACAGATGTTGCCACAAATTTCAACCCAATAGTTAATATAAGCTGCAAATGAGGTTTGTGTTAGCTTTATTCGGTTGTAGTTTCGCTCAGAGTTTGGCTATGAAATTGAGACATGTTCCTTGACTACATTTTGCGGTTTACTCAAACGGTTCAGTTTTGATGATGAAACAGGGGCGAGGATGCCTCGTGCCTCGTGCCTGGTCAAGTCCTCAGATTCATGTACTGTAACATGCCGACTTTGTTTGCTTAAAACTTATCAAGGCCATTGCTAGAGAATGGCCCAAAGGGGCCGCTGCCCACAGCAAACAGAGCAGTGAAACGCTTGAAGCTGCATTTATCTGGCTCATCTCAGTGTATATGGTCAACTTTTATAGCATCTGTCGATTTTGTGTGCTCTCTGCACACAGTTCAGACCCAAATGCATTCTCTGCATATGTGTAAATGTGTGTGTTCTTATAGGATGAGGTTTTGTTGGTCATTTCACTTGATTGGGCAATTTGCAACTGGGCATTGTCTAAGCGCCTACAAGCTGATAGCTAAATTAACTGGCAAACATCGCATTTCGTGTTTTTGGTTTTGGCTTCTGCACCAGCCCAATACTCATAAGAAATCAGCAAAGTGAAGCTGAAAACACTATTTGAAGGTTGGGCTGCACCATTCGGGCTTTTGTGTGTTTTCGATAGATGTCAAAGTTGTTGGAGCAACATGCACTCGTAAGCCCCTATGCCAAATATTATCTGATAATTCAAAAATGTATAATTGAAAGGTAACAACATATATTCTTTTAAGGCAGACGAGACAAGTTAGAGACCAAAAAATTTGTATTATATATAGGCTATTATATACAATACGTGGATAAAGAGTTTTGACCATGTTTCTTTAAATCAACGTTGTTTTTTTGAATCGTTGTATTGTATAAATTTTATAATTGTAAAGGCCCTTTTATAATTAGATTTGTTGCCCATCTGATCACAGCTTGGCAAATGATTAATCAGCTCAATGAATCAGATTATTTTATAAATGAAATGTACTTCTATATATTTAATATTAAAGCCACGAGAGTTTTTGCCAAAACCATAAATTCCAACTGGGTTATATAAGTGCTCATAGTAAATGGAATCTACGTATATAAGGACTATCCATGGTTTTGCCCAGGCTCAACTAAAAGCTGTCAACAAGGGCAAAATACAATAAATATACGCCGCTTATGATTAATGATTTACGCAAACAAGTAAAAAAAAAAAGGTGCAGGAGAAAAAAAAACGTACCTAAACTGTGAGAGCAGCTTGTGCGCCTAAAAGCAGGCAACATTCAACGTCAACAGCCAAGGGCTATGGGGCTGCGGCTTTCAGTTTGTTTGGCTTTACAGGCAGCGTAGCGTGTATTAAGGGAATTAAAATGTTATTATATAAAATAAAAGTAAGGGCCAGAACAAGAGAGCGGCGACGAGTTGCCAGAGTGTTTTGCTGGGGTGCCAAGTGGCTAGCATTGGGGCTAGCCACTGATCCTGGATAACGGTGCTATAATCACACCCAGCACCTGGCTTAACAGTCAAAATACCCACTATATGACTGACAGACAGACGTTAGTTGGACAGAGAGACAGACTGGCAGGTGACTTGTACATAATTCTCAATTTTTACTTCTCTCGTCCTTTGCGATTAACTTAATTTTACGCTTTTGCATTCTCTGTTAACGCATATAACCAGGACTCACAGTGGCAACGACGTCCCCCATCCGACAGAACCAAATGTAATTTGAGAAATTTACTTTTTAAATGGAAAGCCACCCAACAACTTTTGGAGCTGATCCAATTTTAATAAGTTGGCCTGCTGCTTGGCAGCCACTCAAAGCATTATAGCGTAGAGTCCGTAAAGGTACTCAATTTAAATATAATACGCAAACATTCAATATGAGTACAACATTGATCGATTGTGAATACAATCATGTAAATTGGGTCCCAGCATAAGGTCAAGTCAATTTATGCTATTTGTTGTAGAAATTTAGATGAAAAACTGACCATTACTCAGCAAATATAGCTGATACAAGACGGATGCGAAAATAAACACACATCCTAAATAAAAAAGAAACAATACTATGGTAGAGTGAGCTCGACTACGATATACCCTATCTGTTGATTGTATTCTAGTTTTATTGCCAAAATTCACATTACACGTTTTTCCGGAGAATTGCTCTCATTTTTTATAATGTGTTATGCATGTTATTTCTTAATTTTGCATAACACAATTCTTTGGCTATTGACTTTGAAGACTGCGCCTTAAGTACACCCTTATAAATGAATTAGCTCTTGTACTCTGATAGGCAAAATAATATCACAGATCTAGGTAATTATGTGAGTAAAGATTTTAGTTTATTTAATAATATTTAACTTCAACTAATTTCCTAATAATGTCTAAGTGCTATTAGTAATATATTTTAAATTAAATTTTTTTAATAATTAGTAATTTCTTTAGTTAATGTTTTTGCAATATCCACTAAGCCATGGTGCGCAGAAACATAAAGAGCTGATAAGAAAACTTTAAGATCTGTGGAAAAACAAATATAAATTAATATTGAAATTTTGCCAACTCTACCCCTACATACCCCCATATAAGTAATCATAGAAACAGGCATGAATTTGTAGGCACGCAGTTCTTGGGTCTCACCAGAGCGCATGATGAAGAAGAGAATCATCTTTCTATAGTTCAAATCGCCCTCGTACCAATTGCTGTAGAAGGCAGCCGGCTGCAATTCGTTGCTCTGCAATACCCGATGTTTTATTTGTCAACGATTTCAATTTAAGTAGAACTTACCGCAGAAGTTAACTGGTCGCCGTTGTAGCAGATGAAGAATGTTACGATTAAAAAGGCTACCAGCCCCACAGAGTATTTACAGGTATTGAACACACTGAACATGACCATGGAATATGCCATCACGCAGATGGCAACCGTGGATGTTGCAAAATTGATCAGGATCACAGAATTAAATGTGCGATTAATTTTTTTGGTAATGCTCAACAATCGGTTGTGATACGCAATCATCGACTTAAGCTGATTATTCGCTCCTGGTTGACTAGCATCCAAGGAAGCAAGTCCTCTGGCAAGGGCATCAAAATGAAGCTGCATTTGTGTAACGAAAACACAAAGTAAGAACTGACTGATCGTCATGAAAACGACTGCCATGATTGAGGACACAGCCTGGCACAAATACGCTGCAACAAAGCTAATAAGTGAATCCGGATTGGTCAGCAATTGCCAGGGATACCAGGTATCACTCTGGAACTTGTATCTGAAGTGCTCTGACTCCGACAGTAGCTCGATCGTTAATTCTATAAAAGGCAGTGCATTGTAATAGCTACAAGCGAAAGTGAAGTAAATGGCCATATATCGCATTAGGCGAATCGACTTCTCATAGTAGTAATCAATGCGATATTGTCGCGTCTGTCTTGGGTAGAGTTGCTGCAGCTCGGCCAGTATGGATTCTATGTCACTGCGATTTTGCAGCACCGTCCACATGTTAGAGATACCAAATATAATAATACCCATCACACTGAAGGTTTCCGATATCTGTCCCACGATGCCACCTGGCTGCTCCTCCCACGAGTCGATTAGGAACAGATAGATGACCATGCCCAGAAATTGATAGATCATATTCAGTGCGCTGAAGAGAAACCATAGACGCTGCAGCGGAGTCTGCTTGTCACGTGACCCCTTTCTTCCCGTCCACTCGTAACACTGCATCCTGACTATTCGGCAGCCAACTTCCGTTAAATGCATAAAGCTCTCCAGTTGCATATTGCTCCACTTTGAATGATGAGCACTTAACATGGGACTGGCTTTTATAGAAGTGAGGAACGGCGGCGTTTGTGACTAATCAAAGGGCTCGTTGAACAATTTTCTTCGTGCCATTTGGTCGAGCTCCCAAGTTATATAAATGACTTTATTTAATAAGCTCCTGGGAATATGCATCTGATCAACTAGATTTAGTATTCAAAGCCATTATATTAAACTTAATAAAAGGCTTTGTGCAACCACAGCTGCCTGCCGTAAACAGTTCGCACAAAATACACATTTTTGTTTTGTTATCAGTTTTCTTCTTTTTTTTTTGCAACTTGTCCCATTTTCGTGAACTTTTAGTCAAGGCTGCAAGCACTTTAAATATTAATATAAAAAGCCGAATCCGAAGTACTTTTAAATATTTAATATTTGTTGTTGCTCTTTGGTAAGTGTTCAAGTTTCGTCTCTCTAAAAAATTACTAAAGTTCTAAGAGCTCTGCGCAGATTTATCACCGCTTTTTGCTTTTTGCGGTGCCTAAGGTTCGGCATTTGGCATAATAGGAATGTAACTGGTCGTCATCATTTTGGCCTGGAAAAAGGTGTGCACATTTTGTGAGTCCCTTAAGTGGGTCTGCACTTGTGCGACATTTACCACTAAACAAGTGCCGAATTTAACCTTTTTCAAAATTAGTAAAAGCTACTTAAAACCATCAGCAAAAAAAATATAATCGACCAGAAATCGATTTAAAATCATATTCTTTAAATCATTGAAACCAAGTTCGAGCTTACTGACCAACTTAAGTTAACTAATTGAATCTAGCACTTGGCATTGATGATTTAACTAAGTAGCTATATTAATAAATTTTATTGCTTAGCTTTCCTTATGCCTTTACGTACTCAATTTAAATTTAACACGAAAAATTCAACTTAAGTACAACATTGATCGATTGTGAATACAATCATGGGACTTGGAACCCAGCATAAGGTCAAGTCAATTTATGCCATTTGCTGTAGAAATTTAGATGAAAAACTGACCATTATTCAGTAAATATAGCTGATTCGAGACGGAAGCGAAAATCAATGCATATCTGTTGAAAATTATGTTATTTTACATTCAATGCAACCGTGCATCAATACATATGTTAAGTCTCTCATTAATCGATACTTATAATGTTACCTATGAGTCAGTCTTGAATAAACCTTGATTGAGTACACAACGCTGGTGGGACCTAGGTATATATTCTTATCCAAGCATTGCCAGACGCGAGGAAAGGCTTTTGCTCCAAAATAAAAAAGTAACAATGCTGTAGTAGAGTGAGCTCGTCTACGATATACCCTATGCCTAGCTGTTAAATTAATTTTAGTTGTATTGCCAAAATTCCCAATATAATTATTTTTGCGGAGAATTGCTCTCATTTTTTATTATTATAACTTGGTTGTTTCCTATTCGATCTTGACGAGGTTTGTGCAGTTGATTTATTATGGTTTAAAAATATGTTTTGCATTTCTTCATTTTGCATAACATTGGAAATTGGCTTTGAAGACTACGCTTTAAGTACACCCTTATAAATGAATTAGCTCTTGTACTCTGATAGGCAAAATAATATCACAGATTTAGGTAATTATGTGAGTAAAGATTTTAGTTTATTTAATAATATTTAACTTCAACTAATTTGCTAATAATGTCTAAGTGCTATTAGTAATATATTTAAAATTAAATTTTTTGAATAATTAGTAATTTCTTTAGTTAATGTTTTTGCAATATCCACTAAGCCATGGTGCGCAGAAACATAAAGAGCTGATAAGAAAACTTTAAGATCTGTGGAAAAACAAATATAAATTAATATTGAAATTTTGCCAACTCTACCCCTACATACCCCCATATAAGTAATCATAGAAACAGGCATGAATTTGTAGGCACGCAGTTCTTGGGTCTCACCAGAGCGCATGATGAAGAAGAGAATCATCTTTCTATAGTTCAAATCGCCCTCGTACCAATTGCTGTAGAAGGCAGCCGGCTGCAATTCGTTGCTCTGCAATACCAGATGTTTTATTTGTCAACGATTTAAATTTAAGTAGAACTTACCGCAGAAGTTAACTGGTCGCCGTTGTAGCAGATGAAGAATGTTACGATTAAAAAGGCTACCAGCCCCACAGAGTATTTACAGGTATTGAACACACTGAACATGACCATGGAATATGCCATCACGCAGATGGCAACCGCGGATGTTGCAAAATTGATCAGGATCACAGAATTAAATGTGCGATTAATTTTTTTGGAAATGCTCAACAATCGGATGTGATACGCAATCATCGACTTAAGCTGATTATTCGCTCCTGGTTGACTAGCATCCAAGGAAGCAAGTCCTCTGGCAAGGGCATCAAAATGAAGCTGCATTTGTGTAACGAAAACACAAAGTAAGAACTGACTGATCGTCATGAAAACGACAGCCATGATTATGGACACAACCTGGAAGAAATACGCTGCAACAAAGCTCATAAGTGAATGCGGATTGGTAAGCATTTGCCAGGGATACCAGGTATCACTCTGGTACTTGTAGTTGAAGTGTTCCGACTCCGACAGTAGCTCCATCGCTAACTTTACAAAAGGCAGTGCATTGTAATAGCTACAAGCGAAAGTGAAGTAAAAGGCCACATATCGCATTAGGCGAATCGACTTCTCATAGTAGTAATCAATGCGATATTGTCGCGTCTGTCTTGGGTAGAGTTGCTGCAGCTCGGCCAGTATGGATTCTATGTCACTGCGATTTTGCAGCAGCGTCCACATGTTAGAGATACCAAATATAATAATACCCATCACACTGAAGGTTTCCGATATCTGTCCCACGATGCCACCTGGCTGCTCCTCCCACGAGTCGATTAGGACCAGATAGATGACCATGCCCAGAAATTGATAGATCATATTCAGTGCGCTGAAGAGAAACCATAGACGCTGCAGCGGAGTCTGCTTGTCACGTGACCCCTTTCTTCCCGTCCACTCGTAACACTGCATCCTGACTATTCGGCAGCCAACTTCCGTTAAATGCATAAAGCTCTCCAGTTGCATATTGCTCCACTTTGAATGATGAGCACTTAACATGGGACTGGCTTTTATAGAAGTGAGGAACAGCGGCGTTTGTGACTTATAAAAAGGCTCGTTGAACAATTTTCTTCGTGCCATTTGGTCAAGCTCCCAAGTTATATAAATTATTTTATTAAATAAGCTCCTGGGAATATGCATCTGATCAACCACAGCTGCCTGCCGTAAACAGTTCTCACAAAATACCCATTTTTTGTTTTGTTATTAGTTTTCTTCTTTTTTAATTACTTGTCACTTTTTCGTAAACTTTTAGCCAAAGCGGAAAACATTTTAAATATTAACATAAAAAGCCGAAACCGAAATACTTTTAATAAAATTTAATATTTATATTAGCTTTTTCATAAGTTTTCAAGTTGCGTCTCTAGGGATGAAGTGAAACCCGAATATATATTCGAGCGAAATTTCAAAGTTCAAGCCAGTAGCAAAAAGGAATGGACAACACTAAATGAAATCCATCCTATAAAACCGCACACCATAAAACGGTATACCGATGGATCACTCACCAAACAGGGAACAGGCCTAAGAGTGGTGGGCCTTCGGATATCCTACCATGAATCTCTGGGGATGCCACTATCGGAATGCGGATATATCTATCCTATCCCATAGTATAGCAGCAATAAATACTATAAATGGGTCAAAGTTAACATCAAAAGTACTCCATGAAGTACGATCCAAGCTTGACCAACTCGGGGCTCCAAACAGTCACACCCTAAGATGGGTCCCGGGACACAGGGAAATAGCAGGGAACGAAGCGGCGAATGAGCAGGCTAGAATGGGTGCAGAGATGCCCAGAACCGTTTTATGGCATGGGAAAGCACACAATATGGCTGCAACTCAGAAATGAAGAAAGACAAAGAAGATTACGGAGCTATGAAGAGACACCAGGACTCCGACAGCCCAAATGTCTTTTGGGTGGCTATAATCATAAACGATTTAAGCAAGTAATACACATGGGTAGAAATAGGCTAAGGATAATTGTCGGTATACTGACAGGACATTGTAGACTAAAGAGCCACCTGTCCAAAATGGGTATCTATAGTAACAATCAGTGTAGGTTTTGTGAAGTCGAGGAGGAGTCCTCAACTCACATCCCAACAGAATGTATCGCCCTATACAGGAAAAGATGCAGCATCCTAGGGATGCATGTTATGAATGTCAATGACATAGAAGCCCTCGACCCACCAAAGATTCTGGCATTCGTTCAGGAACTGGAGTTGATGGAGAAGCTATAAGCTCAGAAGGGGGCACAATAGATCTAATAGGTCGCAGTGCAGAAGCCCCAATTTATTAAATAATTATTAGCTTTTTCATAAGTTTACAAGTTGCATCTCTCAAAAAAAAGAGCTCTGCTCAGATTAATCACCGCTTTTTGCTTTTTGCGATGCTTAAGGTTCGGCATTTGGCACCTGTTCGTCATAATTTTGGACTGCAAAAAGAAGTGTACATTTTGTCCCTTAACTGGGTCTGCACTTGTGCGACATTTACCACTAAACAAGTGCCGAGTTTAACCTTTTTCAAAATTAGTAAAAGCTACGTAAAAGCGTCAGCAAATAAAAAAGACAGAATCGGCAAGAAAACCCTGTTAGATAAAATTGAATATAGTACTTAGCATTGATAATTTAATTAAGCAGCTATTTTAATGTGACTTATGGTTTTGCTCTACGGATGTGAAAATGTGCCGTGTGAGAGCCAAATTTAGCTCTGTTTCTATTCAAATGATAAGGTGTGTGTGTCAAAATATGTTTTGCGTTTGTGTAATTTCTTTCCGGGACTAGAAGCACTAAGGAGCTTGTGACAAGCAAATAACGAAGACAGTCGTTTGCTTATTTCTTTTATATTTGTGACAACCTCATAATGTGATGCCTTTAAGCCGGTTATCAGTCTTTTATATTTAGCTCGCTCCTGTTGCTAGCAGCGCTGTCTGGAATCATTGTACGTCTATTTCTTTGAATGTGCATATGTGTGTGTGCGTGTGTGTGTGTGTGTGTGTGTGTGTGTGTGCGTGTATTTGTGTGCACTCCATTTCCGCCGGAAGCTTTGTGGCAAAAAGAGAGTTTCAGCGCGTACTCGTGTATGTATCGTACTTACAGCTTGATGCCTTGTTTATTCCTTTGTTTATGGCCATTCTGGTTTTTATGGTCGCCTTCTTTCTTGGTCGTCCCACCGCAACTTTCTGATTGTCGCTTTTATATTTATGTGGTTTGTACGGTCGCGCCTCATATGGCAAGTCTATGTATACATATACTCAATTGAAGAAGGGGGGCAGGAGGGTCATGTCTATGAATGCCCCCCCCCCCCCCCGCCTCGCCCTTTCTTTATGGCTCGGTTATTGTGCTTCTCTATCCTTGTGAATTCGTTAGCGTTTATTGTTTTTTTTTTAACGTCACCTTTTGTCGCTGGTTGTGGTAATTAAACTTTGATTGCTTTCAAATTGTTTTTATTGATTGGCAGATTTTACTTCGATTTCAGCAGAGCTCGCCCTTTTCCTCAGGCAAAAGTCTGATCGACATTTTCGCAGGAAACTCATTTGGATTATTTTAGTTGCAAACATTTGTTGCTGTCATTTAAACTGATAACTAAGCTACCAAGTTATGTCAAAACTGCAACATTTTTAATTTAATAAATATATTTTGATGCATTCTAAATTGGGTTATTGCGTCGAAAATAAACCAGAATCCCAAACATAATTTCAAAGCACTTGATTAAATATATTAAACTATTGTTACCTATAAAATTGCACTGATGTGATACAAAAACTAAATGCATTAAATGTAATTTAATCATTTGGAATGTTTATTCTTTTCATAAATAAATTCTACACACTTATAATAATTTGCACGTTGTTTGAAGTTATATGTAAAGCAATTATTATAGAAGTACTTCCGGGCCGACAGCTCTTAGTAAATATATTCAATTGACTTTTGTGGCAGCTGCAATTTTCGCATTATCTGCAAATGAAACGATGCTTTCAGCTACTTTGAACGCCATTTGGCCAACAGTTTTGGGCTCAGCGTGTGCATGTTCAAGTCCAAGACAAACAAAGCACCGAAAACTTGGCAACGGCCACAATGTTATCCTGGCAGCCAAATAGACTTGCCCCACAGATAGATGTTGAATGCGGCACGTACACAGCGCCAATTGTCAGAACTCAAGTTAAACTCAAACTCAAATCGAGCGGCAGCTGCGCGAAATAGACAATCTGAATTATAACCAAGTAAAGGCAGCCGGCATAATGGCGATTGAAGGCGGCGGGAGTGTGAGTAATAGTTTTGGCTGGCAGCGTGTCCGCCTGGAATTTATGGACACAGTTTGGCCAAGTGGCCCAGCGCTGGTACTCACTTTGAATACTTGGCAGCTGGATACAGCGGTACCAACATCCATCTTGGCCACTGACAACTGTAAAGAAGTGGGTCCTACTGTTGGATTTATCGATCCGGGCCTTTTAAACTAATTAGGCTTTCGGCAACATCCAAGCACGCCCACGGATAACATATGCTGCTAATTTACGGAAAATTTCAAGAATTAACGTGCTTGTTTTGCCGGCCGCAGCATAAATAAAGCCAAAATACTTAGATTGGGGTACATTGAGATGGCCGGCCAGAAAACTTATGACCCGTCCCAGACCTGGGTCAGCAGCTATAAATTCAATCCAAACTAAATTTCAAACGGCAACTTTTGTTCGCGTTGTTTACAACATTTTGCTCTTGTTCGCCAGCAGTCTCTGCAGCCCTATCTCTTTTCCTCAATATACACAAGTAGTCGGCTGGGAAAATTTATGTGCATCGCCAATGAAAATTAAACGTTTCACCAGTTTTTACGAGAAGCACAGCTGCTTCTACATCCAACTTGAACTGCATTTACGAAAATAGTGTGAAAAATAGTTTTTGCTGATGCTTGAGCAAAATTAAATTAAGATTAATTCACCTATTATGCTGTGGAATTTATTTGTTTTGTTAGATACTATTTGCATTAGGGTAACATTTTAGTCGAATCACAGACACTTGTTTTTAACTGGACCCATTTACTAATTTTTAAGAAGCAGACAGAGATATTCCCATTAAAGTTTTACAGATTTTAAGTATTAAAATGACGAATCAATAAATAGTTAGTCAATCCATCAATTTAAGGACTACTCAAAAATACTTCTGATGCTGGCGAATTGGAAAATGCAAAGCAAAAATTGTTCATGCAGTCAAGATATAGGCACTTTTTATGGCAAGCAAATTGTGCCGAGTAACAACGAATGATGCGTTTTTCGTTTCAACGAAAACTTTCCGCGCCGATGATTTCGAAATGGTTCCATAATGCTTGAATGCCATTCTTCACAAGCGCAAACCATAAGACTTTGAGATATCCGTAATGCTTAAATGACGGCGGCTTTAACCAACAAAAAAATCCAAATATATTTATACGTGAATAGTTTTGTCATCGCTGAATGGGCTGCAATAAAATTTAGAACCAAAGGCATTGTTTTAGAATTGTTATGCATTGAGTTTTGCAATATAATTTTGAGCAATTCTGACATTTATTTTAAAGTCCAAAAGTATGTATATGTATGTAGAATTTTTATATAAATTACTCTCTGTTAATAGGAAGATAAGAGCCAAACTTCTGCTGGAAAATATGTTAAACAAGCAAAACAAAGAGACCAAATGATCAAATTATAGTCAACCTAGGAAGCAGATGACAAATCAGATTACTAAATGGAGCAATCTCAAAAAATAATAAAGATTCTTTTAACATCATCATTCTGAAAGACAGAATTTTAGTTTCACTCTTTCTGTCCTATGATTCACAAGCAATCTATTTTCTAGATAGAAAACTACTTCAGGGAACTTTAGACTTGTGCTGAGAGTTCCAGCTGTTGAGCACATCTAATGAGCATTAAAAAGGTAATAAAGAAATAAATAAATATTTATTTATATACATAAATAATTATTAATATATCAAATTTTTTCTGTGTCTTTGGTCCTATTTCAACAGAATGTTTAATTATGGAATAACGTGTGTTTTGGGTGCCAGCTTAGAGTTATTATCGAACTTTTGTAATTATATTAACAGATTATCTTGATGATTTTCTAGTGTCATATCAGTGTGGCATATTCGAAAATAAAATCTTCTCATATTTAATACAATACAAGAAATCTAAAAGTGCTGGCAATAACATCAGATTATAGGCTAGAAGACATTTTCAAATACCTGTTACGGTAGACTTTGCTAGTTTAGATGTGATTCACGAAAAGACAGAAATTGTGTTCAAATTAAGTGGAAATGGTAAATTGAAGCGTTTCTTGTGTTCTTTCAAACCGACAAATTTTAACTTAATTTTTTCAATATTATTTTGACATAAATGCCTGAATAAATCTAATTACATGATTAGCCTTTGAACATTTGCAAAGCTTTCAGGAGCAAAAATGGAACTGTCGCCATGAACATTTCACCTCTCCACACAAAGGACCTCAATTCTAAATAAAGCAATTCTCCAGTTTTTTGGTGCTTTGTGCGAAATGAATTCAATTAAACTAATTCAACAGATAAAAAGAGCTGAAAAACAATCGGCGCAGGCAAAAGCAAAAGCCCAAGCCAACATTTTTGACATGGAGAGGGGAGAGAGGAAGACGACCAAAACTAATTTGCGCACCTTTGGAATCGATGGTAATAAATTTAAGGCTCATTAGGTAATGAAAGTCTGTAACTGATGGCGCTTCTAATGCTCTGAGGCTGTCTGTACTTAAAATTTAGACGTCATCGTTGTAAATAAATTTTTATGCAGATCAAAAGGAATAAATGTACTTGTAGTCTATATACCCTTTGCCAACATCTGAAATCTAACGAGCATGTAAATCACGCTCCAGCACACTGTCAAAAAGGCCCACACACACACACACATGCACACACATACAAAAAGATGTACACACACACGTCACAGCACAGAATATATATGTATATACAAGAGTCGAGTCTGAGGCATAAATCACAATTTCTTAGCCATTAAGACGAAACCGCAAAGATTTGCGGCACTTCTAAAGTTGATGATGAAGCGAAACCGTCAAGACTTTA
Source organism: Drosophila fungiperda (assembly GCA_035042345.1). Lineage (NCBI taxonomy): Eukaryota > Metazoa > Arthropoda > Insecta > Diptera > Drosophilidae > Drosophila > Drosophila fungiperda. Next base: position 3,155,735 of record JAWNLM010000021.1, read on the forward strand.
GGCCCCAACCACCAGGGGCCTTGGATTGGAATATGCTGGGGTAGGAGTATGACTGTGGCAACGAGGCCAAAGAATGCAAAATCCAAAGCACTGCCACAAACTGAACATTAAAGTTTCACCTTAAACAATATTAAACGTTAATACAACAATGAACTAATACTAAACAAATAATACAACATGTTTTACAGACATTAAAACCAAATATTTTAACTGAGTATCTCAAACATAAATAAATATTTGTATATAATTACTAAGTAAATGTTGGCCACTAACTTGTTCAAGAATCCGCTAAATATGCCAAGCTCACAATCTCATTTATCTTAAATATAAGATTATCTTCGTATTTGCGGGGAAGCCTTAAATTGTTTGCAGTGTAAAGTGCAAAGACATGGCTCAACAACTTCTTGCTTGTTGCTAACAGGACAAGAGCCGTCACGACATTTTGAAGAAGCCAAACACAATTTTTGGCACTCGCGGCCTTAGATACATTTGTATAAGCGACCGCATTTGAGGGGTATAATAAAGCTCCGGGTGGTGCTTTTCGTGTGAGTATATATATGTAAAAATATATATACATATATATATATATGTATATGTGTTTGATTATATTTGTGCATTAGTAGTACATATGTAGCAATCTCGTCATGGTATGGGTGCCATGGTTAGTTGGTAATGTGCGGCAAATGTTTCAAATCAAATACCGAATTAGCTACTTTACGAGCCACTGAACTTTTTGGCAGCATATCCGTTGTATCTTAAAGTATGGCTTGGCATTTTCTTAGTATGTGGCAGCTTTAATTTCCTTTCACTTTACCAAATAGCCGCAAATAAATTCCGGCTACATTCTTTGGCAGCGTGTGGCAAGAGCAACCAGTAAATTACATTTGCTCGACGCTCTTCCGACCCGCTAACAAATTGCTTGTGTTGGTCTAGTATCTGAGTTGGTGGCCTAAAAGTAGGCAGTAGCAGTTGCTCGTAGGCGCCAGCTACCTGCTATTTTCTTCACTTTATTTCACACTTGGCCCCAAACCGAACACATAAGGTGTGTCCATTTTATCTCGTTGCCCCCAAAAACTGTAACATCAAGTGAAAAACTTTCCTCAGCTGCTTGTGTTTTTGCTTTTGCTTTTAGTTTGCCTACTTAGTCACTTACCAGCGACCCAGTTACACTTTCTAGCACTTTATGCCACCTGGACATGTTTGTGTGTGTGTGTGTGTGTGTGCGTATGTGTGTGTGGGTGTATCTAAAGTAATCCAACTATGTATTACGGCTGCATTTGTAGCTGCCAGGCTGACAACAAGATAAATTAGACAAAAGTAGTTTGAACAACTAGGCGGCTGCATTAGGTGGACCCAAAAACTATGCATTTCTCTAAGACAAAAAATATATTGTTACTGCAATAGAACTAAAATGACACAGTTTTTCTCGTCGCAGCTGTCGTCCAATTTTTTATTTGAGTTAACAATTTGAAATATCTTGAAACAACTCAAACTTACCTTCTGCATATCCACATACAATTTCAACGTTTTTTAAATAAAACTTTTTATATTAACTTTTCAATAATTGAAAAGAGATTCGACTTAAATATTCATTACACGAATTATGTGTCAAAATACATTTTTTAGTTGCATATTTGATGAGGATTCAATTCATATTCAACTTTAAAATATGTACACACTTATAGTTTTCACAAAGCCACAAAATTATAACCAAATGCTGGCAGAATACTTTGGCCAACTTTGCTGGCCATAACTTTTTACTTGTGGCCAAGTGTTTACTCACGCATTCAAAATGGCTTCCGGAGCAATTTAATTTTATTTGTAGAGATTTTACCTTGACTCTTGTTGCTGGTTCACGTTTGTGAATTGGCTCAAAAGGTTTTACTGCATTTGAATAAAATTATACTTTTTTCATATTGTTTTCGTATTGATTTTTACTCGCTCACTATTTGAGTTGCAAAGTTCTTGCTTGTATTTGTTCAACATCGATGAGGGTTTTATAATTTGGTCGTCCAGTGCCTTGAAGAAGAAATCTTTGACCTCATAAAGTAAATGCTTTATGGAATATTTAAAGTTGCCTCTTCTTGTTACATAAAGGAGCTTAAGGTCAAGTAACGCACTTGACTACGAGATTGTAATATTTAAGTTTTTTTTAACAAATATTTCAACTTCCTGCAAGAGTATTTAAACTTCGACCAGCCGAAAACAATTATTTCTCTAGTTTCTTATTACCGCTCAATTTGTGTTCAATTACACAAATTAAGTAAACACTTTAAGACTATTATTTTCGTATACTTACATTTAGTTAACAGCTACATCTTCAAATGGCTTTTATGTAATGAATTATTTATTTAGATATTCGAAATGTGAGAAAATTCAGACATAGTCAAAACTGCAAAGCATATTGTCCAAATTCAGTTGACTCTTGCAACTGCAGCTCCCAGCTTATTATCCATGTAATAATAGCACAGTTTGCTGATATTTGCTGTGCCACTTTGTTGCGCAGGTAGAAATAATTTTCTGAAATTATATATGACCACTTAAGTTGTCATTATCGTTAACGACCTGGGAAAAAAAAAATAAAAAATAAAAAGAAAGGAGAAAAGAGCCACAAGAAAACTAGGCATGTTGAGGGCATTATGAAATGCTTAACAGCCTGGCTAAGTGGCCAGCCAGCCAGCCAGCTTGTGAATTTTTCGGCGGCCTCCAGTTGGCGGATTTGGTAGTGCTTGAAGTGCCTGGGTAATCCAAAATTAATGGCCTGTCAGTCATGGCAACCACGCCACAGCCAACAGCCAACAGCCACGTGTTTGCCCTTTTGGCGCCTGTGTTGGCCTGGCTGCAATTTCGCCTCATTTCGGTTGCAGCTTGGCCACTTACAACTGCAAGTTCTGCTACATCCTGTCTTTGTATAAATTTCCTTCCTTTTGAAAAGTGTTCGCTGGCTGCCAGAATCCAACCAGTCCGCGACCCATCGCCGCTTAATCGAAAACGTATGAATGTAACACGGGCCGAGGACCTGGCCAAACGAGCATTCCATTCCAAATGTTGAGATGGAGTCGAGCCGCTAGCTCCCGCCAAAGCCGCAGCACTCCCTGCACTTAAGCCCTTTTCATATTGCTCTTTCTTGAACAAGAGTTCGGCAACCGGGCGCGGAATTAAAGTGGGGCAGCCGCCGTCAAGTTATTACAAGCACAAAAAAAAATATTTTCACTCAAGTAGCTGCCAATATTTTGCTCAATTTATTTCAACATGGAGAACTTTTTAATTTCGCACACAATTTCGGTGCAATATTTTTGGAATGTGTGGTCTCTTTGGTGCTCTTTTCAATTTTACTCCTCAAATAAAGCCCTTCCGAGCAGCAAAAATATTTACAGAACCAACAAATTATTTTCTTCGTGTTCTCGTCTTTAATTAAAAACCGCTTTGATATCTTATCTTTGCTAAATAGAATTTTTAATTAAATTGAATTCCAATTTGATAAGATATATAAAATATAATTTATATATATATATATATATAACGAAAAAAAATTTCTATTTGATTTCGAAAATTAATTATGTAATAAAAATGTTAAGTGTTGCGTATAGTGCAATACTTTTACAGACAGCATTTGTCCATATTTCATATGACATATAAATTGCAAATAATTTTCATTGAATCTGTAATTGATTATCCATAGATAAATTGCATACGTGTTACAGTTATAGTTTTAAAATCATTTATTTTTGAAATAGCAGTTGTCAAACTGCTACGCGCAGCCAAGTCGTCCAAGGTACGCCGGCTGGGAATGAGGTCATAAAATTAAAAAAAAAAAATTATATTTTTCAATGGATCATCTTATTGGCAATGCATAGTAAGACATTAAAAAATTTCATGCACCATTTTCGATTCATATTATAAATTACTCCAATTCGCCCATTACTGGGTATATTATTTTCGAGCAAGGCATACATCTAAATTCAATTTTGTAAAAAAATCGATTGCTTCAATATGTTTGGTCAAAAAAAAAGCAATCGTGTGCATTTTGGCATTTAACAATAAATGAAACCGCATTCATGTGACTAAATTCGATTAGACTGTGTATAAAACTTTTTTAATATTTCTGTAAAATATTAAATCCATCTCTATTTCTGATGACTGTAGAGAAAAATATAAAATTTATTGCAATGCTGAACATATAACTCCAATAATCATCGCAAAATGAGCTCTTGAATAGGCATATTTTGTGTTACAACTTTATGTTATTTATAATGAAAGTAAATGTATTGCACATTATTTTATTTATTCTAGTGTTTATAGATTATGTGTAGTTAAACGAAGATAACAGTTGAGGTAACTTGGCTCGTCCAATAATATTTATTGATAAGTGGTAATAAGAACATTTGTCTATATGGCATATTTGGATAAATGAGATCACATAAGTTTATATAAATATAACTTTTTATATAACTTAAAAATAAACCAAATAAATGGTAATTTTCACATAATCATGAATATGAATATTTAACAATACAATAAACACGTATAGAAATTAATGAAATATAAAATCAATCAATTAAGTCCAAGCGCACAGAAAATAATGTGCAAAACTATTAAGAACTAAACAAGTTTATGTTGCTAGCTAGTCATAATTAATTTCTGACTTATCACTCATAAATCTTAGTGGTGAACAAAGAACTCGAATAAAAGGTAACCGTCTCCGTCTCCTTCGCTTAAGTGCCATTAAGTAGCAGCAAGTGGAAAAGCGTTGAAGAAGGTGTTTATCATATTTCGTTAGCTTTACACTTTGCTCATCCTCAAATCAAATGTAATGAGATACACAAAACAGTTACAAGCTGAATTTTACGGCCTTCATTGTTGCCTGGAGAATTAAGTTTTTGAAAGCTTGGGGCGTGGTCGAATGAAATTATGAGACGTTTGCGAAAAGAGTGACCCATAAAATATCACGTATACGCAGCGCAGAAGGCAGCACAGCGCACACACACAGGAACACACGTAACTGGAGCTTATACTAGATGCGTTTTTATGATTTGTGGCGTAATGCCAGCCAGCCAAGCAGCATCTGATTGTAAATCTATGCGGGTAGCCCAGCCCCATCTCTAGGCCCGTTGCCTGCGGTTATTGCCGCTGCAGGGTCAGCCCTTGTGGCTTAGCAGCCAGCAACCAGCAGCTAGGAGCAGCAGTAGCAGCAGCTGTCACTTTCATCTTTAAACTTTAATGGCTAAAGCAAAAGTTTTTTGTGCCGGTTTTTGGTCAGAGATTTCCGGGCAGATGGTCAGCACGTCTTGGTGACTGTGTGTTGGGTGCTGCTGTTGCTGCTTTCGCTGCTTTTCCTGCTGTTGTTCCTCCAGCTAATCCCCAGTACGTGTCCTGCTAGCGAAACGTTTTCGTAAATATTTATTTATTATTTACTCCGATTCCTCACCTTGTTATCCTACAAAAACAAATGTACTTCACAGTGCTGGCAGCATTGGACTTTTTGGGCTCACTTATGCTACGTGTCATTCCTTTTTGGTACACAAATAAAATCTGTTAAACACGCCGTATACTTAATATTAATTATATGTACAACACCAACTAAGCCCTGCAAGCGCAGTTGCCACTTACTAATCTTCTTCGGTCACACAAAATTTAGCAAACTTTCGAGAACAGATACCTCACGACAGGTCCTGTTTCTATTTGTGGGTGATAAAGATCTTTAGAATTGTCCTATTCTGCACTGAAAACATTTTCTGCGATGCTCGCTCTATGCAATTGCCCAACTACAATCGGTTGCCTTAATTATATTATTAAGTCATTAACTAAATTACTTTAAGCGGACTCGCTTGAGTAATGCTCTAATCGCCTTACGTACGAACAATACGTAAAAATATGAGGAAGTGAGTCGGAGTTCGGGTGATTGATGGTTGATGTTTAGGCTACACATGAGAAACTAATATTAAAGCCACTCAAACTATAATGCTAGACAGCTACTCGAAATATTTTGAACTAAACAAATATATACGATTACGTTACACATTTACAAATACAAATATTCAATTACTCTTATGTAATTAAAAAATAAACTTGGTCGAATTAATTAGTCTTCAAACTAAAGTTCATACAGTGTTTCTAACAGTGCAAAACACTTTTACTTGTAGTCACCTACGCAACACAAGCGTATGGAACACCCATCCACTTGCAATTAACACTAAAATTAATTCATATTAATTAAGGTTCATGCCCTCCTCTCTTCGGTACAAATGAGAACACACTTAATGCTTGGGGCTGTTGGCCGCCATGCCGTTGAAATTGGGAAGGCGCGACTAGAATGGGCGGACAAGCCAAAAGTAAACGCATTTAACCTCAACGCAATCAACATGGCAAAGCGGCCAAATACTTGTATAATAAATAACAACAACAACAAATGGCCAAAGTCCTGGCCAGACAGAACGGCACTCATTAATAAAGAGCCACAACGAAAATTGTGGCACAGCAGGATACGAGTGCCACAACCATTACAACACAACAACAACAACAACAACAAAAGACGCCAGTGGAAAAAAAAAGCCCACACGATGAAATGATGAAAATATTAATCACGTTTCATATGTTGTAGAAATTAGCAACATCTCTTTGGGTCATGCTTACGAGTTGCGGTCAGTTTCGCTCCAATTTGCTAATAATTATGAGTTCTTATTATATAAAGGCATTTCGACTGGCTTTTATATGTTCAGAATACATTAGCTTTGAATACTTTGGATAATAAATGGGCGTGAACAATAAAATAACATTCAGCTGGGAGCTACAAAATAAATGACCAACAATTATGCATGATATAAATAGCAAACGACTTTCATTATAAAACAAAACATTTTAGTGTAAAAGTTGAGGAAAAACTTTTTTTCAAATTTATAACCAATGTGACGGTAATAAGCGTATAATAAACTCCGCTATCAGTTTTATCATTTAACTTTTTTAACTTTTTACCCCAAATAGATAAAAGTTACTTGTTTTTTGTTATGTATACAAATAGTTTTCAGTGTTAGATCAATTAAATTTAAAAAAGGAGAATAATGGTATTGTGCACATATACGTAACTCGCAAAAATAATCATTTCCGACCCCATAACGTATACATATTCTTTATCAGGATCACAGGCGAGTCGAGAGAGCTATGTTTGTCCGACTGTCCGTCCGTCTGTATAAACACGAGGATCTCAAAGACATGAAATTTCAAATTTGAAAAATAAGATCTGTTGTACCACAGGCAGAAATAGTTGGCTTCATTTTCTCGATAACGAGGCTTCTCGAGGCTTCTAACTAATACATATTATGCATATCCATATGATTCAACTGGGCAACCATATTGAATAAGGAACAATTATAGTCGAAAACAAATTCGGTTAATAATAATATTTCCATCAGCCATTTACAAAAAACGCGATTTCAGTTCCGGCTTGTGAGTAAATTTATGCGATCCATTTGATTTTCTTTACTATTCAGTACCTGTGCCCGCCATAAAATATGAGAGCTCCCTCACTTTAAGTGTACAAAAGTTTTGAAATTTAACAATTGGGATATATCAGTAGACGGATATGATCAACAATATATATACTATATGTGGCAACAGATGTTTCCCTCTGCCTGTTACAGACTTTCCCACATCTTTATTATACACTTTTTTCAATTTTCCATTGGCTAAGGAGTATCACAAAAAGTATATGCATTCAGCAGCATTGGTAGGCGCCCAAAAGCAATTACATTTTGCTCGTATAATAAAGTTTTTGTATTTGCAGCTGCTGTCATCAAATAGTTGAGACTGATATCAAGTTGACGTTAAGTTCCATCTAAAGTCAAAGCGGAAAATGCGTCTTGTCGTCAAGTGAACACAACATTTTTGAGACAGGTGAGAATAGCAAAGCAAATATACTCAGCCAAAACGAAAAACAAACTTCAAATGCGAAAAAAAAAGTTTACAAAAGTTAAAAAGAAAACTGTTTGCATATTGCACACTTTTTGGCTGATCAGACAAATGACTCTAAGTCATGCAAAGTTTTCTACGATTCGTGGCAGAATACTTATTATGCTTCATATCTCATACCAACGACAATAAATATTTATTTTAATATGAGTCAAAGCACATCATTGCAGATTGTGGCACCTTAGCCAGGAAAAGATGTTGTATCGCAGGGAAATATGTTTGAAGCTTAGTGCGCAGGGAAACCCTCAACCCGACAAAGATTCTCACATTTGTGTCGGAATTAGGGTTGATATTTTGATAGCAAATATTGGCCTGAGCCTCAGGCTTTTTTAATAAAATTATATGAACTCAACGCATCAATTTCTGAGCGATTTTTAATAAAGGCATATCCTCATTACACCTGACTAAATTTGCGGTCGACTTTGAGCCAGTTACTTAACTCACTTTATAAAAGACGTCGCTCACTTGTCTAAAATCATTTTTGAAAAGCTTTAATGGGCCAACTCGCAATCTTTCGAAATTCATTGACACGCCCCCTAAAAACAGAATCCGAAAAACTTGAAGGCGTAAATTTCAATCAGACCGCATAATGCGTGCCACTTTACCGCAACAACGCCCACAAACCAATTGGCTGTGAAATGCCGTGAGATACAAAACCACTCAACCACTCTTTCTCTCTCCTCTCTCTCTCTTTCTCTCTCTGTCTGTATCTCTCTGTGTCTCTGCCAGTTTAACTCCTCAGTTTTTGGCAACTGTACAACTCTTGATTGCGCGTATTTATGCAATCTTTAGCGCATATGCTAAAATGACATTAATATTAATATTTAGCTTGCGGCAGCAAGTGACATCAATATACTAGTTAGTTCCCAGAGATAATCAAATATTCCACAACTAGAAGGCGATGTTTGGTAAGTGTAACAAACTAAAATGTATAATTTAAGACCAAACAACAAAATAAGGTACTCATATTAATAATAAGTTAGTTGATTGCTGCTGAGAGTCTCTACTAAGTTACGGCATTCTAATAACTTTAAATAGTTTAAATAAAAAAAGGAAAGGAAAGGTATTCGATCAAAATCATACACTTAAATTATATTTGAAAGCACAACAAATAAAAAAAAATATGAATGCATCTCTTATTTTCTTTCTTTACTTACTGACCGAAACTATAAATATAAATAGAAACAAATATCTTATTGCATTTTCATAATAAATTTGAAATAACTGCACAGTTTTGATAAAGGCCATTTATAAGCAAAGAGTGCTAACAGAGGCAACCTTTTTCGGTCTGCACTCGTTGCCAGTTGAAATAATTTTACGCACAAGAGCGCACTTACAAGCCCCTCTTCCTTCCATTAGTGTGCCATTCAGAGCCGAGAAATGTTTGGGCCAAACAGCAACGTCATGAATCAAAAGCCTTTCAACCCGCAGTGGTAAGGAATTTTTGAAGACGATGGCACAACAGACCCAAAATCACATTGCTGCTAAGAAAAACATTGTGGGAAGTGAAAGCAAATGGCAACGGAAAGGAACTGAACCACAAGGGGGTAAACGATGAAGGCGGAGTGCACCAACAGCGACGCTAAGAAAAGTCGACGTTGTGCTGTAAAAAATTACTTATCTGCGCTCAAAATGATTTATTGGCCCAAATGGCAAGCAAATAGCATTAAATGTGTGGTCGGAGACTGGTCCAAAAGGTTACCGCATAAATAACCCCAAAAACGAGACGCTTGAAAATTCGAATATAAAAAGGTACAGGCATCCGATGTTGGATACGCCCCAACTGCTTGTGCACATCTCCTAAAGGTAAACTATGCAAACACTCAGCCAACTCTTTTTCGTCCATCTAAGAGCTAAATTGAATGTCTCGCTGAGGGCGGAAACGGGAACAGAACAAATAGAAAACATGCCAGTAACAAAAAAAACAAAAGCAACCATTATTTTTTCTTAATTTCTCAAACTAGCGGAAATAAGAAAAAACAATTATATATATAATAAATTGTCATCGAATCGAGTTATTAATTTCGATATAAAAACAAGTAAAAATTCTGTAGACCACAAAACCGATAAGAATACGACCCTGAACACATCCTTTAAATATATTCTTGTTTTATTGCTAAATTTTCATTTAGACACCCAAATGTGAGCAGGTGTGCAATTGCAATCTATTCTGGAAGCCAGAACAGGCACTAAAAATTTAAATTAAAATTAAGGCAGCTTAGATGTTTCTTATCCTTGTTGATAATATTACATATACACATAAATATATCAGTTTATATAATAAATAATGTTTAATTTTATATCGGTAAGAAACGCGGTTGTTAACGATAATAGAAAATCATACATTATATAATATTTAAAAGAAGTGCCTATAAATAAATGCAGTATGTTTGTCTAATTAAAAAAAAATATCTTTGTGTTGCAGAACTATTATTATTGATAAATCCCAAAACCTAAAGCATCACTTGGCCTGCCAGTTTAAACCATGTTTAATATAAATAAAGTTTGACTACTGTATAGATTCAAAACCTTAAGAGTTGAGCTCAAAGCGCACATCTCTAGAGATTAAGTTTAGAGAATACAATTAATTCATTATAAATAGCACAAACGCATATAGTGTAAATATAAAATTCATCTGACTTATCTGTTTGAAGACTACTTACATATAAGAAGTTGTGTTTACGCGTATATGCCACGTTTGGAAATATTTAATCTAATTTAGTGCTTCTCAGCTGTGCAAAGCTGAACATATTCAGCGTTTTTAGAGCTTGTAATAAAAGTCTGTTTAACATAGCTTTCCCAATAGCGAATTTGTAAGCGTGCCCTTGTAATTTATACATTTCAATAGAACTTTCGATAAATAGTATAATCATTTTTAAATCAATTTTACGTACTTGTTATAAAACATTACAAATGACTCATTTTTTTCACTGTTTTTAATTGCATGGATTGACTCTAAATAAAGCATGTAACAATATTACAATATCTAGCAACTTAACATTATGGGTAATTCACCAGTTAATACAAACAAAAAAAAACAAGCCGGAATTATGCCATTCTTTTCATAAAACAATTCGAACTATTAACGCTCACACAGCATTGCCTCAATAAAATTGATGCCACACTTTGAAATATTGGCGTTTTGTGCATAATCGAGTTTTTGTTTGTTTTTTAGATGAAACCTAATATTTAGAGTTATCCGCAATACACACGCAGCTTTATTGAATGGGATCTCGAAATCCATTCATATAGTAAATAAATATATTTTTCACATTTTGCATTTGTCAGTTGTCAGTTTTACGCTTTGATTGTTTTCAATCAACCGAATTCGTCGAATCGTTAAATAATAATAGAGTTCAATAGCAAACTAAAAATAAAGTGTGGTTGACTTTGAAATACCTGTATCAAAACTATTTTGGTTCACATAATATTACAACAAAATATCAATGGATAAAGCATTTAGAATTATTTATATTTTGACTTATGTAGTATTGTGCATAATTTGACATATTGAAATATTATTGAAATCACAAAGATAACAGCAATACAACAAAAAAGAATAAAATTAAATACTAAATTCTAAATTTTCACGACGATTTGTAGGTGAATAAAAAAGGCTTAATAAAATCAGTTTCGATATAACGCTGAAACATATGATAATAAAATCAAATGGACAGAATTGCACATCGAGATAGCTTGGGTCGAATGGTCCAAATGATTTTATAAAAATAAAAATACAAAAGTTATAATCATAGATTTAGCGTTACTAAACGAAAAAAATATTTGGTGTCGAGATACTAAATATACTTAAACATTAATGCGGCAAATTGGAAGTTATTTTAAACTTAAGTTGTTTTAAATTTTAATAGATTTGCAAATTAAATTAAAACAACCTAATAACCTCAACTGCATATTCCATATGAATTGTATACATCAAAAACGCAAATGCATTTTCAGTAGTCATAAAAATGTTCACACACAGGTTACGCTGCATAAAAATTAATTAAATGAAAAGTAATTTGTTATTTAAAGAGAAGAAGTTGTTATTGGCAATATGAAACAGTTCAAAAATCATAGCAATAACTGACAACCAAATAAAATATTATATGAAAATTACTCAAGTCAAGACTAAGAGATGCCCTGTATCCAATAAAGAAAATATTTTCTTGTGTACATTCAAGGCTTATTATACTAAAATTGTTGCAATATTGAGTGTGCTTTGCATACTGATTTAATGTATATATTTTTTTTTAGGATTACCTGTATTTTCTACTGTCTGAATAGGTGCAGGGTATTAGAAGCATATAAAACGAATGTAACCAGCTTCACTTTAAATGTATATTTGCAATTTTAATGAAATGAAATGCATGTGGGCTCAGGCTCAACGGTGTAAATGTAAATGCGCCGCCAGACACGCACGACCAGCTCTCCCCAGCAGCCCCAAAGTCCCACAACCCCCAACCCGGTCAGCTCTGAAAGCCTCTAAGGGTTCTTTCAGCTTACCTGCCGTTTGTGCTACAAATATATACTTACATATATATGTAAGTGAGTGGGTGTGTGTTTAAATGCAAATTACATTTCATTTCATTATGGCATGCGGCATTTTCGCGTTCGGCATGAAATAAGAATGCAAAAACTGCTGCATGCAAAACGAGTTTAAAATGGCGGCAGTTACCGTTACCAAGCACTGCGAATGACGCCTCGAGGTACGCATTAGACTCATCCACAGTTAAAGCCCGAGTTAAAACCAAAGTCACAGTCGTAGTCGGAGTCGGAGTAGCCATCGTTGTGGCTGCCAGTTGAACTCACTCACACACACACCTGCACCCACACACACACACACATTACTGCAGGGAACAACAGCTATGAACATTCGCGCTAATGCGCTCTGAATGCTCGAGCATTTCACATACCCTTAAAATGCATAGCGCCAATGGGTATATCAAACTTGGTCAGAACTTTACTAATGAGATAACTCGCGAGACCTGAAGCTAAATATAAATATTTGGTCTATAAATTCTGGCTTAAACTACTTTTCGTATTTGATCAATTTGTTGTGTATAAATTTCCAGTGAACTGAGTTCGATTACAATTTGTTTAATATCCCAAAAAACTGAACATCGAAAGAATTGTGTAGTAAATCAGGAGATATGGCAGCATTTTTGCTTGATTTGCAGAAACTTATTTGCACATATATGTATATAAATAACGGTAAACAAGTGTTGCGCATCGCATTGGATGAGGATGAAAGGGAGCTGTCCTTACTGCTAATATGCACCCCACTGTCTGTCTGCGTCTGGCTTCTATCCCTTTTCCATGTCACCGCTTCCCGCCTCCCGTCTCCCAAAGACAGGCGTGGCTCCACCTCAGCAAAATACACAGGTGCGTTGCATTTATTTTGCTTTTTTCTACCCTTGGATGTTGCTTTGCATTGGAAATTAAATTACGTTTAAGATTTAAAGTGCACTGCACAAAATTTCCATTTACCGTGTTCTACTAAATATAATGGACAATAATCTAATTTGCTACGAAGAAGTAGATGAAACTGTGCCAACTTTCTTCTATGGGAAGTGACTTCTCCAAATTAAGTTGGGAAAAGTAAACGGAAGTTTCGTTTGGCTAAATATCACATATTTTAAACGTTTATCCTTAAGTTAAATTCTTGAAATTCATATAGAATCTGAAATCAACAATTTACTAAGCCTGCAACAACAATATATAATGGCTTAAGTTAGCAAAAGAAATAGCTCCAAAATTATTTTAACTTTAAACTTTTCCAAAAACGGACAATATATTTGACTAAAAACATTTATAGCTATACTACACTGACCCAAATTGCCATGCATACCAATAAAAAAAAAAGCAGTTCTAAACAATATAGTTTCATTCTGTTAAATTACGTATACGCACAGTGTCCTATGGCATGCAAGAGTGGATGTTGTTGCTTTGTTAGCTAATTTAGTATTGCATGCAGTGGACGCCGCGTCCCCGCGTCCATATTCGACATTCCGGTGCCAATCCCTCTTAAAAGTATGGCCCATAAAGTTTTGCAGAAACTGCTAACCAAACAGCATGCAGTGCATATTTCGTTAGGAAATCCTTGTAAGCCACAAAGACTTGAAAATTTGTGCGGAGCCACAAATTTCATGGGAATAAAATTGCAACGAAATAAAGTTACACACACGCGCGCACACACACAGGCAACTGTGCAGTACAAAAAAAAAAACAAAAACAAAAACAAAAATAACAAGGAAAATAAACAACTTCAGGAACAAGAAACAACATCAAAAGAACACCAAAAATGCAATCGAAGTAAAAAGCACTCGAAAAATCATCGGCAAAAACCAAAAAAGCGACCGGGCACTCAATAATAGACTTTGCCAGCCATTGGGATTGAATGAATAGAGGATGGAAGCTCGGCAAGGGATTGGGGGAAGGAGGAGGAGGCCTGTTTGCAGAACTGCAGAAAATGCAACCAATCGATTTGCCATTGCGTACTAGTTTCCAATTAAAAGTTTACTAATTATTTCTAAACTTTTGTGCAGCGATCAATGAGCATTGAGCATGCAAGCCGACAACCAACCGAGCCCAGAACTCCAACGAGGACAGCCGGAAAATCCTGCCGCAAATTGGTTACGATTGCACAAGTGTGCGTAGCTGCGTACTTTACGATAAGTGTGTGTCGACCAACGAAGGGCTCAGAGCCAGGCACAGTCAGTCAGCCATTTGGCTGATGAGACGCCATGTCTACGACATGGTCAACAACATCGCCTGTCCGTAATTGACTATGCGTTGACTTTTGTTAATTTCGGTGCGTTATGGCCCGAGGCATGTGCTTGCCAGTGCCGCCATTTTGTTGGCACACCCACACACGCACACACGCACGCACATACGCACACATGGACATGAACATGCACATGGCCACACAAACAAATCAAATCGCTTGCATTTCGTTGAGTCAATCAGGGCACAAATCGATTGCCGTGTCATCCCAATTGGGACCATGACTGCGTTACAATTGTACTGTGTGTACTGGTTTATTGGCATTAACAGCAATTGCATTCCTTCCATGACCATGTTGATTGTAATCATTGACGTTGACCGACCGAATGCCGGCAACATGCAGATAACTTCTCCCGTCTAATGAGTTTGCCGGAATCCTTCCGCCAACTGATTGACACCAATATCGAAACAAGCTGATGTGCAGCCTTCAATTTGGACGTTGCATAGAAATGCGAATTAAACTATATTCATTTAATCGATATACTATGTAATTCAGTTAATCGATCACATTCAGCTTGATGGTAGTGCACACACACATCATTTTCAATTGCATTGTTAAGTAATGCTGAAGCACTTCGGAAAGCATTTCACTGGCAAAATAAACAGCACGAGAGTCACATGACAAATAGCTCGAAGGCAAATAATGCAAGGACAGCGGCAAGTATCTGATAGATATCAACAAAAACCCCATATCGCAACGCAATTGAAAATCCGCCAGCACTTTACCAGCGACCAATATTTGTTATTACAGTTACCAAAAAGGGGTGGTGGTGGGCAAGTGGGTAGCTGGGTAGTTGGGCGGTTGGGTAGGTGTAATGGAAGGCTGCATAACTGGCGGCACATTTGTCGTCGATTTGCTGGCGTCATTATGCCACGACATCTGTGGTGGCATGGTGTTAAGCTGAAGGTGGGGATTTGGATCGGGGGGCGGATAAGGTTCATGTGCCCCATGTTGACGCACTTAACATTTGCAATTTGCAAGCGGTGCTTTACTTTCTGTCGCAATACACGTTGTATACGCAATGTGAGCCAAACAATGTCCAACTAGCATATTTGCACAACTCCCCTCCATACCCTGTCCGCAAGTCCGCCGCGCTCTCTGGAATTGTTTATTGTCTGGGATTGTTTGCGTTTACGATGGTCTCTTAATTATTTTTAGCACATTTTTGGAAATGTTGGAAAACATTCAATTGCGATTCGTTAATAATATTGATTAGGCGTTGCGCAATCAATTTTCATATTTGCAATTATTTTAAGGCACATAAATAAACTGAACAAAACTTATTTGACTTCCACAAATGAATTGGCAAAATTACAAGCATTTCATTAAATATATCAATATTTGTCAATAAATTGTTGTACTTGCAATAAGCCAAAAGCATTTACAGTTTATAAATTTTCGTAGGTTACGACACAATTAATACTTTACTAATTATTTGCTACCGATTATATAACAAAAGATTAGCTATAAGCGATTAAAAAGTAGTTAAGAGCATTAAATTTATGTATAGAGAGAGAAATATAATCTGAACTCGTTAAAAAAATTAGTAAGAAGGGCTTAAAAAGTTGCAATTTAAAATGTAGAAAAAAGTTCACGGATTATTTTATTTTACATTATTGATAAGTGCCTAGCTAGTAAATAGCAATATAAAATAACGCTGTAAAAAAATTGACTATAAATATATTTGACCATATGTAGTAGTATTATAAAAATGCAGACTTGGTGAACCAAAGCGTGTTTTCAAATTGAACACGTTACTTACACACACCTGCCTAGTTGTGTGTGATTATCGAAGCGAACTGAAATATTTGTAGATGCATTCTGTGTATGCTGCAACTCATCGAAATCTACACCAGAAGCTGTGCTTTAATATGTGTTTATATGGAGCAGCTGTGGCCAGGGTATTTCCCAGTCGAGCTCTCTTAACCATTCCAATTTTATATGTTATTCGTTGTTTTTTTTTTGAATTCGCTGACCAACAGTCGTGACAATACAGAATTTCAAATTTTGTTTTTATTAGTTTTTTTTTCAGCTATGTAGTTATATTTACTTTACATCGCAAGTGCAGTTTTCAATTTGACAATTTGTGCACCATCTATACCTGTTCTACTCTTCTTTCCATAGGCTATATTTATTTGATATATAATAAATAAATAAAAATAAATTAATAATAACTATTACAGTTATCTAATTATTGACTTACGTTCTATAATAAAACTTAAATGTTAGCAAAAATAAACAAGTATTTCTTTAAGCTGTGGTAAAGGTATTTTAAATTCTAGCATTTGGCAACACAATTTGTTCTTTTTTTCGTTTGCCATTGAACTGCAAATTATTATATTTTAACGAACTACCGAATTCGGTTGATTGAACACAAGCAAAGCGTAAAACTGACCATTGACAAAGGCAACATGTAAAAAATGTTTTTATTTACTATCTAAGCAGAGCTACGTGCACATTGCGGATAACTCCAAATATTTGAGTCCCATCTAAAAAACACAGACAAAAACTCGAAAAACGTAAAAAACCAATGTTGATTTTTGTCATTTTTTGTGCATCAATGGAACGCAAATTGGACGGTGTAAATATTTGATAAGTCTAAATATTACTTTCGATTCATTGAATTACGCAACATGGTATGGAATTTAACATTTTTATATTTTTTTTTTTACCAAATAGTGTTATTATTTGTCAAAATTCATTCATTTTTTCAGATTCTTTGCAAGTTAACACCTCCAAAAATTGTATACATTTTATGTTTAAATTATTTTTACTTTTTCCATTTTTTTGTGCAGATTGTTATTATAATTAGATATATATAAAGACGAAAGGGGACGAAAGGGGCAGTCGTCTATTCATATTTAACCATGTCTATGTACTCCGAATAAAATTTAGATGTCACCAGGTTATTTCATCCTAACCGGGTTTTATTCTTTTGTACCGATTAAGAAATTAAAAAAAAAAACAACAAGCCAACTACGGGGTATTTTCCGTTCATCATTTTCAAAGAATTATTTCAAAGAAATCAGTATTAGTTCCATTGGTGTTTTCCTGTCAGATTCTATTTGCCTTAGACAATTTTGAAACTGAAGCGCACTGCGTGCGCCGAATAAAGGGATTGGGCAATGTCAGCCCCCAAAAGTTTGTAGCACGTGATTGCCGGGGCTATAAACAATAACAATAGCAAACATGCACACAGCAGACTGGCTCTCAAATGTGTTCATTCACGTTCACGCTTTATGACTTTTTATTGGCAGCATTTTATTTGAAACGCGTGAGTCGCAAGAAATGGATTTTTCTTTTGTTTTCTTATTTTTTAGGTCTCTGTGCTTTGCGTTTATTATGCATAGTATGAAAAAGCAAGCATGGAGATTGATGAGTAAGTCATAGAATAATAAAGCATAGAATACGTGCATTAGTTTATTGAGCAATTCATTTCGATTTAAGTTTGCTGAGCAAATTTCCAAAGCTTAATATGTAAACATTCAATTCCGGAATAGCTCACATTTATTTCAGTGAAAAATAATGTATGCTTTAAGGTCAGCATTTAAATTCGAGTGCAGCCTTTTTTGAAGCATGTCGAAAAGTTTGCTGCCTGCTCTTGTTGTTGTGTGGCTGTGTAAACAAACGACAATGCAACACGTCAACACGACTGAAAGTTGCAGTTTGCGCCTGTGCACTAAACAAATTTTATTTGCTCACACATTGAGTAAAAGTTTTCACATTGCCAGTGGCTATGGGCGCCATTGGGGCAATGGAAAAGCAGCTGCAGCAGCAGCAGCATGTTTGCGATTTTCATCTTGTACAAGTTTATTCAGCGCCCCCTATCCCCGCTATGCCCACAGCCCAAGCTCCTGCTGTTCGCTTGCCAGCTCCAGTTTGCAACGTCATTTTGCACCGTAGTCGAATCGAACAACAAAAAATATCAAGCTCTTATTTCTTTCCTTCTATTTCTACTACTACTACTAAAACTGTCTGAAGGCATTGGAGCTCGCCCAAGTCAAATAGTCAAACTGTCAAACTGCATGTCGATATATTCTTTAGCGTCTAGTTTGCTGCCTTACTATAATGATTTCAGTTGTCAGATGTTGTTGCCCGCTTGACGCGGCGAATGCGCAATTTTCCAGCCTGATTGAAATAAATCGTATATGTGCTTGTTTGCCTGCAAGGGCTTCTGTTTATATTTATGTTTATGTTTGTGCTCATGTTTGTATTCATCGTTCTATTTTTGTTTGTGTACGTGGGTGTCTGCCTCGGTCACATTTGGCATGACCCGCTTTTTATTTATATATGCAATTTTGCTGCTTTTTTCACAGGTGAACTAATCGACAGTTTTGCGCATTTATTGCACAATTGTTATGCTCTATTGCTTAAGGAGAGCTCCTAAAAGGGTGGGTTGTCAATTCTATTCGATTATCATTTGTGTCATCGATTCATATATATTTAAATTTACGCTTGTATTTATACCGAAAGTATATGAACCAAACAAATTATTTAATTTATATTTAATAAACTCCTATTAGATAAACTGTCAATTAACCTCCCTTTATATCAATAAACTCTTTTATATAAAATGCTTTTGATTCCCATTTTAATTACAACTTTTCTACTTTGTAATTTAATTTGTGTATATATTTTTAATTAAATTTCTTTTATTTTTTTTAGTAAGTCTTGTATGTGAACTTAATTTAGTCAGCTTTAAACAAATAAATAGACGAGTGTTACAAAAACATGAATATAAAATGGATAGCAAAAAAAGGTATCTGCCAAATCAAACATTCACCATAAGCGGACAAGCTTGTCACTCAAAGTAATCAATCAGGTCGCAAGTTGGCACTTTGATCCTTGTTCCCTATATTGCTGCCTTAAACTTTTGGCGGTTGACTTTTTAACAATTTTCTTCTTTCGGTTTTTGTTGTTGTTTTCTTGCTGTCTGCGTGGTCCTTGACCATTACGCATAAGAGGAGATCCGTCGCAAGCCGGTGTAAGTGTCTTTGAGCTGCAACTTTATTCTTCTGCTGTGCAAATCTCAGAACTGATTAATTGCCGCCTCTTAAGGCCGTGGCTTAACACTCAAGGGTCGTTGGCTGAGAGTCTTTACTCACTTCACTCACAACGAGAACAGCAGGAGCAACACCAGCAACAACAGCAGCCTCATCCCCTGGCATTGCTTGCAATTCCCCTCTAGCCAAAAGGTCGAATTAATAACGAGTTTTACTTTCTGCTTCCCTCGACACAGTTTTTCAGCCAGGGTCAACGTTGCTCTGCGTTTGGTAATTCTCAGCACATACAACATGCATTGAGTTGCATTTTTAATTAATTGAAATAAAGCAGACGCACTCGGCCCCCGGCTGCCCTTTTGAAGGCTAACGGCACTTTGAATTAAGGTTAAAGCATTTTATGGGCCAATTTCATGTTGTTGATTTATTAAAAATGCTCGGCTTGTTCTCAATTTCAGCAAAGTTTTTAGTTAAAAAAAATACATGACACTCACATAGAATTTATTCTGTTTTAAAAATAGTTCTAATTTAATTTTTTTTTAATTTCGTAGTGAGAATATTCACCTCTGCGTTTATATATATTCATGATAAAAATAAATAAATAAATCTGAATCTATTGACGCTAACTGGTTAAATTATACAAATTTTACTATCCAATATAAATTTGCAGAATAATAATTTCTCAGCGCAAGAAATAAAAAAAAGTTATGTTTCGATTTAAAATTTGGTATTCCATTTTCAATATTATTCCACTTTCACTTTCGACACAATAATTTCCTTCTAATTGTTTTCCACAAAAATCTCCTTCTTCTTTACAACCATCACGACATTCGAAGTTCTATTGTTTTTGCTTTGTTGCTCCTGATTATTTTTGGCACATTCAAAATTTCCACAATTTTGTTAAATACTTAAAGCAGTTGCATAAATTAAGTCATTAAAATCTTTTCACTGTGCTGTGGAGAACTAATTGTGTAATGAGTCGCACTTACAAACAATGCTTAAGCTATTTTCTTATTTTCGAAGGTTAAACTGTTCTAAGCACATTTACTTCAATTAGAAAATGGGCTTTAAAATGATGCACGAGTGGTGGCAACATGGCCAAAATGCTACAAAGTACATGATATAGATACAATTATGTTTGTTTTTGCTTGTGTTTGTTGTGTAATTACACAAATGCATTTATGTTGCACAGAGACCGAAACACATTCACGCACACTCACACACACACTCACACTCACAAACACACTTACACACACATGCATAAAGTTGCAGACGTTTTGTATTTGTGCAGCCATTCAGAACAGAACAAAACAGAACAAAGCAAGAACACACAGCACATACAAAAATAAGAGTACATACAGCAGAGAGTAAACAAATATGTATGTATGTCAACATTTTAGATACACTCGGGCAAACACACACACACACACACACACACACTCCATACGCACACGCTTATATGTATATAATCAGTGGCATTTTCATTTGGCTGCATCAGCACAAAAGCGAACCGGCTCAGACTTAATTAAAATTTCATTGTATGTGGTTCACCTTTTACTTTTTTCCCATTCGCATCCTGATTTTACCCTTCGTCAGTTTAGCAATTGTTTTTGTGTTAATGCGTTTGGCCCTTGTCATATTGTTTGCCTCGACCCTCGAGACACAGACAATGGCCACTTGTTAGCCTTGTGTTTTTTGCCACGACTCTCTTTCCCAGTTTCACCATTAGCAATTGCTTTTTCTCCTCGTAATTAGCGTCAACTGCACAAAAGTATGCTACGAAAATGCACACAGCTCCACACAAACCCACATTTAAATGGAAAGACACACCCTTTCTAGATAATTGGCGCTTTTTGGGCCACAGAAATAGTACGTTGCTACTAATTTGCAAAAATTGCTGAAATAATTGGCCAACATGATGTATTCCATTTTAAATTAAATGTTCTGCACCCGCCAACAGGCCAAAAAGCCGCACTGCCACAGCACCACAGCTCGACTGCAATTGGCTGCACTTTTAGTCACGAGTTTTGCACAGTTTTCCCCAACTGATCGAAATCATGCCGCATAATACATTTAATTTGCTCGTGTTTGGAATAAAGTTTTTAGCTAGTTAATTTTGTAATTTTTTTTTTAATTTATTCATGAATTTGGTAATTTATTTTAAACATTTTTTATAATATTTATATCTATATATAGTCCTCTGAAGAGCAATTCGAATTCGTTTCAATTATTTTCTGCCTATAGTCACTTTTTTGTCTGACTTTCAGCTGTATATACAATTTATTGACTGCACATCATTTGGCTAATTAGGTACATTTACATATGTGGTGCAAATCATTTGTATACCATATTAAGTATACGTATGGTAGAATGCTTTAAGGCAACGCGTTACTTTAATCAAAGGAAGCCAAAGCACACATACATTTTCCGTCATAAAATCAATAATAAATACAACAAAGCATAAAATAATATTAATGATGTTGAAACTAAAGCCTGCGTTGAATATGATTCGGCTGTTATGAGTTTTTTGCCTAGGGTCATCACGACCAGGCGACGACGTCGAGAAGATATAGACATACATATCAAGGGAAGGCATATTTATAGGTCAGCTGATTTGTGCGTATTTTTGTATTCTCTTTTGCATTAACAGCAGCTCTGTCATCATTTATCATCGTTTGCCAGCATATGCTGGCCTTCAAGTGGATATAAAGCACACCAGATACGGATACGTGTCTGTGCTTAACGATGGAGTGGATATCTTCATGATGGAGCATATGAGCTTGAATCAATTTCAATATTTTCTTTTGACAATTAAAGAGACATATATTTCCATAAGCATAATTTATTGGATATATTGATTTTCATATTTGTCATGGATATATTTCATACTTATATTAATTACCAAAATGTGCGCGTTCTTAAGAGTATGCAAAATATTATGTAAATATGCATATTGAAAATAAATAGTATAAAGTAAAGTAAAGTAAACTATTCCATTGTCTAACATTTGAATAACAACTCTAGTCACATTTTGTACTCATTATTTAATATTTCATTAATAGAATATATACGTTTATTTGTTATAAATATGTATTATTAAATAATTTCAGTCTACAAAATATGTTATATGAAACCTAATGGCAACGGGAGTCAGATTTGCAGCTTGTATTCATTAATGCCAAAATCTAAATTAAGCACTATTGAATATTTTTATTAAACAGTACGATTGCAATTATCTAATCCTTTGACATATAAGCTCGATTTCAGCTCATTTTAATCTATTCAATGAATTTTACAAACCATTGCTCGATATTGTGCCACTAAGTGGGTTTTCAAAATCAACTTCAAATTGGCAACCGACATGCGAATGTGTTTGTTTGCCAACAACTTCAGTTTGCAGAGCCGCATCTATTTACAAATTAAGTGTAGTCTGTAGTAGAGAGTGTGTGTCTGGGGGTGTGTGTGTGTGCGTGTATTAGTGTGTATGTTTATGTTTGAAGTTGTGCTTGTGTTTCTACTGCGAGCAGTGTTTGTGCTCGAGTTTGTATTTGTTTTGCCGCCAGTGTATGTAAATGGGAGAAATGCACTGGCAACTACTGCTCGCATAATGCCAGCATATTCACCGCATAACTATATGATTTATTTGGCTAATGGTGCAGCGTTTTAGCCCGGTCCATACTTCTAAACAGGTTTCCATAGCATTATTGCGCTTTTCAAATATACACTCATTGGTTTGTCAGTATTCAGCGTTATTTGTTATTGCGCCAAATGAACATGTCTATCACTATTTTTGCTGACTGAAACCATTGTCACATTGCCACATGTATAACGCTTCACTGTCACTTGCAACATTTGATAAATGTACGATTAAAATTCGGTTTGTTTGGTGCATGACATAAATGATATCTGATCGCACACGAATTGAACAAATCGATGTCCAAATGACAACTAAATTTGATTACTAATTGGAGACCATTCACATTTGCATTTGAGCCATTATCAGCTTAATGGCTTGCACTATTTACTGTCAAATATATCAGTATAATTTTATATATTTATCACTTTCATTAAAATAGCCCATCACGAAGATATAGATTAGACATTAAGATTTTTTAGATATTTAAATAAAACACTAACAAAGTCACTCTGAAGACATCTAGACTTAGATAGATAAGTCGAAAAATGTCCAACTGATTAGTTAGTTTAGTTCACATAGCTTGTTAAACCAAAAAGCACTCATCTTTCTATCATATATTCCTAAATGATGTAGTAATCCATATGTGATGAGTTTTCGATATATGTTATTCAAGATAGGCACAAATTCGAATGGGCATGGCTATATCAACTCAGTCTAAAATTTATATACTTTGTGGAGTCTCTGCGGTTTCCCAAAATAGTATTGTAATACCATCTGCATTGTATAAATTTTATTAACACTAGATAGTTATATAAAAGAAAAATATAAAACTACAATATGAATCAAACAAATCTTATTATAAATACAGTTATAAAATATATACTCGTTTAATAAATAAATGCGTTTTAAATATTAATTGTTAAGAAAAATGTATCCAAAGCAATTACGAATATATTGCACTCAACTAATAAGTGCTTCACACCTTTAAATAGCAAAAAATTTGATACTGATTTCAATCAAAACGTGTTCTTGATATTTGAATTAGTTTGTAGTATTCTGACAAGTCTTTAAGCAATTTTTTCTTGCTAAGTATTTGGCATCAATATGCAAATTTTCATCTAAAAAATTTCTAAAATACTTCACCTGGTATTTGTGCATACTTCACTGGTCCCAAATTGCCTGTTCAGCTTTGGCATTTTTTCAAACAACGTATACTCGTATCCGTATCCGTATCCGCTTCCGTTTCTTTTTCATTTGTTCGACTGTGGCTCTTGAGTGTGCATCCCAAAAGTGGGAAGTCTCCATTTTACGGCCGGCGTCTCGTAACTGTCAAAGATAGAGACCCAGTCCCAAACTTGACACGCACCTTTTGCACTCACATCGAAGTGTCGATAAGGTTGGCGGCGGCACAAACCATAATAAAAAGAAACGAAAAAAAACTATTGACAACTGTGCACTTGGTGTATGAGCTAAGGAATATTTTTTGGAATGAAATTGTTTCGCTAGCTTGGGAGCTAAGCGAATTGGACCTATTTTTTTGAAAAGGGAGCCAAGGACCCTTTTGCAGATCATGGCATTAAAGTGCTGGCTTTTGTGGTCAAATAAAGATATAGGTGGCATATACCCTTATCAAAATCGGACATGTGCTGGCCAAGTGGGATACAGACAATACATTTCCCGACATTATTTAGTTGGCTTATATTATATAATAGATTGTATATATGTACTACACAAATAAAATTGTGTATATAATTGTCCCGTTAGCCTTGAATTGCTAATCAAATGCGATTAGTGAAGTAATTAATTAACTCTTTATAATGCCAGCGACCCTTTTGTTGGGTAGCCAATCCCTGCGCCTTGCTACATAATTTAAAACAACAACAAAACAATTGGCATTTTCCCCTAATTCTAAGCACAATCTCCATAGTATCTGGCCTCCAAAAAATCCTGCGGGTGGCCAAAAGTTTAAATTGAAGTGCCCAGCATTCTGTCCGTTTGGCGAGTATGAGCAAACTTTTCGAATTACCCGCGCACTTCTCTAAATGGTTTGAGTGCCTAACCATTTTTTCTTTTTGTTTTCGCAGACCAATCCAATTTTCATTTCAGTCATGACAAAGTTGACTCTAAGAAAAATGAAATGTACAACCTCAAATAACAAAGCGTCGAAATCCGAGCTTCTTGAACAGAAACCAGAGCTTGATCATTGCTGGTCACTTGTTGGTTTTTTTTTGTGGCCTGTTGGAAACAGATTTTGAATGGCAAAATATTTTTGGTGTACGTTTAACGAATTTTCGTTTTCAATATTTTGAACAGCTTTTGCAAATGCTCACAATGATTCCAAAAAAATAGTGTGTAACCAACTTTGTTAAAAGTTCAAGTGTTAAATAAAACCAGGGATAGTCTTTTCTTAATTCCAAGATATATTTTTCTAAAATATACAGTTGTTTTTTAAATCACATTATCAATTCAACTTTGTTGAAAAATTCTCCATTATTAAGAAAGGTAATTATGAAAAATATAATCATGATTTCGAATATTTAGAACTTATTACAATATTCAGAGAATACATTTTTCGGAATGTACGATGTACTCGAAAGCTTTTATACAAAATAAATTAAATTTACCACGGATTAGTGGGTATTCTGTCTGCATAATATATTTGCCATGTGAACAAAATGAAACTTAAAAAGAAGAACAAAAAATGAAAAGACAAATATTGCCTGACAATTTTCACCTATTGAAGCTTTCACTCTGGCAATAAGTTTAATAATATTATATTATATATATATATATATCTTTAACCAAATACGTTGTTTATACAAAGTAATTCCTCTTCATTTCATCAAACAGACCACATTTTATACTTCAGTTGAATAAATATTTCCATTTCTATTTTTCCCATACCGAATTCTAATCGAAATAATAATAGATCATTTCTGTGTTTAAAAGATATGCTTATCAATTATCAATTAAATTCCAGACGATAATGTGCCTAGAGGTATATCAAAACATAAGCAGCAGCTTATCGAATTGGAAATTAATATGGAAAAGACGTTGCATGAAGCAAACAACAACGAACAGAAAAAAATAAGCTCCAAGCAGCTCTGCATCGATTGTCCCGTGTACCCGGTAAATGTCCAGTTGGCAGATGCAAAGATGTAGTTTTCCCATCCAACATGATGATGCACGTGCTTTACAAGCATTCGGTGGGCATGCCAGCTATCAGAATCCAAGCGATTTTATGCCCATGGAGCAGAACTATCTGTTGTTGCGTGACTCTGAAGTTAATGAACTCATGTTTGGTCCAAATCCAAAGGAGAAGCAGCTTAGACTCGGCATACCTATGGAACTCATTATCTATGAGAATCCGACGGAGACGCCTATGCAGCGTATCTGCAAAAAGAAGCTTCAAGAGGCACTAGAGCAGCTGCCAGAGGATTACATAAGAAAACATGTTCCCATATCACGGGACTGGTAAAAGATCGGTGAAAATTGACTATCTGTTGTTAGCCAGTCCCAATTAAATTTTGTACTTCAAAATCAAACAGTAAATTAAATTGAATGAAGTGTTTAAATATATATTGTGTACGTCAAAATTCGATATCTTAGTAAAATTTAATTAATTAAATTTAGTAAATTTGGGATCAAATCAAGAACTACCCAAATTTATATAAGAACGAGAACAAAACAAAAATATATTAGACAAATTAAAAAAAAAATAGGCTCAGTATTATGTGTAGAATATTCTTAATATAAGCTATAGTAAACGATCTCTTAAATTTGGCAATTACTTTATAAATTGATATAATTAAAAAAAAAATTCTGAAGCGGAAAATTCTGTTTATCTAAAACCATGATTTATTTTCCTAGTTCCAAGATGAGATATTCTTTCTATCTATTTGTACACAGAATTTGAAAATCTCATTTTACTAATATTATATTATATCTTCTTTTTTTTTGTTGTAAGCTAAATACTTTAATTAAATGAAACTGCAATATGTCATTTGGTTCTCAATTATATCTATACAAATGCTTAATTGTATAAACATTAATCTAATAGATATGGTTAGCTATAATTAATTACAGTCATTAGCTGACTTGGTAAAATTATCACCTTTTCCCCGGCGAACATCAATAATCGCATATGTAATGCCGGAGGCTAATCGTTATAAAAGTTAATGAACGAATCCACGAGGCATGCAACAGGCTTTACAGCAACTAGTAACAAATGCTACCGTTTCGGTCATTTATTTGACTCTTATTTAATTTTCATTACAAATTTGAGGCCGCACGTGATGTGCATGCCACACCAATTTCATTTTCACTTCCATTTCCATTCGCGTAGATGAGGCTCAGATAATGTCACGCCCTGCCCCCCATCATCCCCGCCCACTTAACGCATTTGTATGCGCCATTAACACACGGAATACAATACAAAAAATTAGTTCAAGCTCTGACAGCATAGACCGCGGGGTTGTGGAGATAGAGAGAGAACGAGAGAGAAAGAGAGAGAGAGAGAGAGTAAAACACAATCAGGATATTAAATTGCCTTCAGCTGGCTGCTTTGTGGCTACTGCTGCTGTTGTCTGCTATTTTCCTGGTCGCCATTTAATTAAGCGCTTAATTATTTAATGCGCTGATTGTGCAATATTTCAAACGTATCCTTTGCTCCTCCTCGACTTAATGACAACTCATCCAATTGCATTGGCTTATCGCCCTATGTCTGCATATGTGTGTGTGTGTATGTGTGTGTGTGTATGTGTGCGTCGAGTGTGTGCTGAGGTGTCATAATTACCACATGCAGGTGGAATTTAATCAACCAACCGCAACGTTGAACACTTCTCAAGTCAAATTCAGCTGGGCATTAGTAATTAATGGGGATTTTCCACTAGGTTGCATTTAGTCGTATTATCATGGCATTTGCATTAGCATTGACAGTTGATTAGCGAAAACCATGTTATCTCAAAGGGCCCATTAAGCCAACCTATATTGACTTCCTTCTGTTTCAATTTAAATTAATTTTGCTTGATACTAATTAAAATTGCAGGATTAGTAGTATTTCTGCAATGTTTTCAGTTAACTTTCAACTTCCCGTTCCAAACCCATTTTTAAAATACATATATGTGTAAGGCATTCACCGCACATGTTGCCACGCCTCTATTGCCAACTTCTCAACTGTTTTAATATAATTTTACTATGGCTAGTAATTTTTCAAGACTGTTGGCTTTCATTACCATATGGTGGCAATAATAAAACTTAATGAAATTGCCAACATTTGTTGGCATCACTATTAAGCACTTCTATTATTCCTCAACTTGAAGCTAACGGGTTGGATGTCATTGGTAGAAATCTTTTGTTTGCCTCTGTCAAGTTCGAGAGTCGTCCGAAAAGTCTGTGACCAGTTAGGAATTTCTTATGTAATACTTTAACTTACAAAATTTGATATTTGTCGACCCAAACGGCTTTTTTCATAATGGTTTGACCTCATTCAAAGTAAAAAAAAACGTAATTTTAAATCGCAATGTTCACATTCCTCTTATGTAACAGAGAATTTGCTCTATTATTACTTGCATTCAAACTGCATTCAACCAACCACCCTTCGCCTATTCTACCAGGCAGCACTTGAAACAACACATTCGCCTTTGGCATTGTCAGCTAACAATGGCAACAAACGCGATGGCCGGACGAAGTGCGGGGAAGTCGAGTTGGTTGGCAATGATGCGTATGAGCATTTTTATCTGAGCCCCATTGAGTATCTATATTTAAAAAGGCTCAAGCGGCACTTAACTTTAGTTCAGCCCATTTCCCACATTGCAGCACAGTGGGTAAAATCAAAGAAAAAGCTAGGCTTATTTTTGTAGTCTTGCAAAAAGTATTGCAATTGTATTATGAACTGTATAATGCACTTATAAGCGACATATCCGACCCCATAACATAAATATACTCTTGATCAGTATTTATCACTCACCAATCATAATCTATGATGTTATCTGTTTCCTTAAGAACTCTCAGCCATATGATTTCAATAAAGATCATTTTAATATTTCCGTGCACTTCTTAAAATCGAGCAGATCTAACTAATGTAATGGTAACCATATAAAGACCTTTGTAAGACAAAGTTCTGGCAGTCAAACTGAATTACATTTCTTTGAAAACTCGACTTTACTTTACACACACCGGTTAACATCAGCTTCTTCTTCATGTTAGTGATCAATCAATTTATATTGATCGGTATCGATATCAATGTTATATATATATGTTATTTTACACTCTTATTATACGTCACTAGTAGTCTGTTAATTACATTACAAGTGGCCTGCTACAAAGTTTGATCGATATCGATTTCATGTTATGTACAGATGTTATTTTACAGTCTTGTTACTGTTACGAGTGGCCGATACAAATTTTTCTACAGAATCGCATTTAAATTAATTTTTCATATTTCATTAAGCCAGGCCCATTGTTAAAGTAGGTCGCATTTATGTAACACACTTCTCTGCGTCGTTATTGGTTGACAGAGTTTATACGCATTTATTCATAATCGCATAAATATAGTTTACGGCTATTAAGCATAACATGAACATCGCTCATGGAGATCTGGCACATTCTAATCAAGGATTTTCAGTATTTTACATAAACTCTTGGCCTGGCTTTAAATAATTTCATTATATATTCTTGAAGAGTTCTCAGTAGTTCTTTAACATCTTTACTTTACTAACTTTACTAAGACAAGACTATAAATACACTTTAAAGAGTAATAACGAAAGTGGTAAGTATCAATATTTTAGGTCCTTATTAATATTTATTTTATAAGTAAGCCACACATAACTACAGCACCAATATTAAATCAAGCATACAAATACATATATGTATATGAAAGCTCATCAAAATTTAAGAGAAAATCATTTGAAGATAGAATTAATGTCAGTGTCTTTCCTTCATTCCGAATAATTTATATTTGAAATTAGAAAATAAAACAGAACTGAGTATTGGTTGCAGATGCTGAATACATTGAAACAGAATTTTGGAAGACAACCTGCTTTTAATTTGCCAGAGCGACTCAAGTTTATTTAAGTCGCGTGTGTTCTATGATACAAGCATAGAGAGACGTGAGGAAGGTGTGAAGAGGTGTGACAGGTTGAAGGTCTAAAACGCGTTATTCGGCGTTGGGCTGATGTCAATTATCTCTGCATATATTGCTCCTCTGTTGAAACGTAGCGATGTGGAAAACTGTGACGGTGCGTCATTGGCAAACAACAAGAAAATCCCTTTTGCCAACAAGCGCCGCACACTGTAATTAAATGACACTCAGCAGAACTGCGCTCAATTGGGATGGACCCACTCACTCCAAAGCAGTCTGTGGCCAATGGAAATGCGCAAACAATGATGGGCAAACTCGATGCGCCCTCAAAGCTGACCCAATTAGCAGACTGCTGGGAGAAAAGCCTCCGCTGTTTCCTTTAGCTTTTGCTTTGGCATCGCAGCATCGATGGTGATGATGGCGCTTAGCGCTAGATGGGTTGCCACGTTTGGCAGACACGTTAATTAAATTATCACGTGTCAATTAATGCAGCTCCCAGGGCAACTGGCAACAGGAACTGACGCTAGTCACTTTTTCCCAGCTCATGGTGCGTATGAGTGATTCTAATATTTCTACTTACGAGACTGTTGCTGCTTTTTCTGTTGCTATTCCTCCACTGTCTGCCAACTATCAACTGTCATAATTTTTCGCTGCCTTCCTGCCAGCGAAATTGTTGGCTCTTGATAACTTTGTCTTTCGAATTTATTTTTCCCGCCAGCGACCAAAAACTGTCACTCAAAAATTCTCGTTTGACTCTGCGTCAAAGTTGCCGCTTGTGGCATTGTTATATTTTGCCCAAACCCCTCAGCACCCTCGCAACCAACTAAAAAGTGTCGTTTATATTCTCTAGGGACAACGCCCGCTTAAAGTTTTTCAATTAAACGTTTAAATTTTGTGCTGCTCAGGTTTAATTAAACTCAGCTCGCGGCCAAGAAGCGCTAACTGACAGCCAACCTAGAATTTTGTTTAGATTTATGCTCAATTTGATTGGCAAAATGCCAGCGGCGTACACGAAATCATTTTGTGTGCTTAGGTTAATGAAGGCGATCCAGGAAACCCGCCGTAAAGGTCTCACCACCTACAGCATTAAGCCACAAAGAAAATGTGGCCCTTAAGTGTAAAAGCAAATAATCGCACAACTTATTTACATGATACTTGAAGCTGGTTAAAGTTAATACCGCTTTCCAGAAACAATTTAAAGTATTATTTGTTTCAATTTGGTAAGAACTTTAAAATAATCTGTAGTATTTTTATCAAGATATATTTATTTATATCGACACATGCGCATTTATATCATCACAGATTTAAATCGATATCTGACGAATTTTAAAAGGGGAGTTATCTTAAATGAAATCCTATTTAAACCAATTTAACGTCACTTCAAAATATATCAAAATATCAGCAGAACCTAGGTCATTCTTGGTTTTCAGACAGATTTATTTACAATAAAATCAAGATATGCCTTAAGCTCGTCGTATCTCCGGCGGTAAAATGAGCAAATAAAATCCAAAAAAGACTTTGTCTCTTAGTAAAAAAAATGGTCCAATTGCTTTTTGAACATATGAAAGTCAATTCAATTATTTTGCTTCAATCTGTCCGCCCCGTCAAGCTCAGATCCTCTAAATAAAAGAATCCTATTAATCGCATCGATAGGCAAAGCTTTGAACGCTGTGTAAATTTTGTTTATTAAATACCCAATAAAATTTTGCTAAAAACATATTTCAAGCCTAACAAAAAGCTTAAAAACCGAAAAGCAGCTAACTGTTTTTTGTTGTTGCCACCTTAAAAGGATAACCACAAAACCGCAAAATTTGTGTTGCATTTGCCAGCTTGGCAACATTACAAACCTTCAGCTTATGTCTGAAAACATACGTATTTGTGTATGTGTAAGTGTATGTATATATATATATATATATATATATATATTTATAGAGCAGTCGATTTTAATGGCACACTTTTGGGCGATGCGCCAACCACCTGTTCTGGCTGTGAAGGTTGCTACCGTTGGATGAAGCAGAATTGTGCGCAAATTCACATTCTCGAAAATGTGTCTCAGGTGTGAAACATCAACGGCACGTTATTGTCGCCATTGCAGTTGTTCATAATGGTCTGGCGTGAGCCCCAGCAAAATGGTCAGGAACACGGGGCGCCACAATTATCCTGCTACGTTTTGGCCGCGGCATGCATATACATTAAAAGGCCGTGTTTATCGCATCGCAGCATGCGGCGATTGCAATTTTTATTTTTATATATACGTATATACATAAATTTATTTAATTTTTATTTTTTGGTTACATGCTAGGTTCGTTTTTATTTTCACTTAAGCATTTACATGCGGTCTCGTTATGCGGCGCGTAATTACGTGCACCGGAAATGTTTAGAGCCGCAAGAAACATATGCAGCAATAACTTTAACGGGCCGCCAGGCACTTAAAATACATTGAAATAAAAGTGGGCATGGCAAAAAAATGCCAACACACAATACACGCGCTGATCCTTTAAGTAACCAATGCGTATACTCGATTTTTATTGTTTGTCATTTGTTTTGGTTTTTCTGCACTCATTTCTTTGTGCGATTGCTTGTTGGTTTGTTTGTTTTGAAGTTACAGTTACAGGCTTCTGCGGCGCTCCCCAGCTGGCAGTAAAATTCAGGCAACAAATATGAAAAAGAAAAGCTGAGCATTGCGTACAGGCTGCTGTGGGATTACTTCGCCAATTGGGCTGACATTGCAGCACGAAGTCTCAGCATTTTTTATCCACTTAGACGAAATTAGCTTCGCTTGCTGCGACGGAGCTCTGCTTCCTGTCTGACTGTCTGACTGTCTGACTGTCTGTCTGTCTGTCTGTCTGTCTGTCTGTCTGTCTGTCTGTCTTTCTTTTTAGCTGCCTGATTTTCTGTCTGGCGTTTATTTTGTCTGAATGTCTTTCGATTGAGGCAAAACTTTCATAGCATTTTTTATATATTTAAGCAGAGACTGGTAAGTTCAATTAAATCCTTGTTTTACGACCAATGAAGTATTGAGATTGTATTCTGTGAACCTAAGTCTAGTCTAAAATTATTTATAGATAAATTCAGTCAAAGACTATTGAGATACAAAATGAAAGAGTTATGTTTAACAAACAACATTATGGAGATATAACTCCGATTAAACACAAATTCAAGATACCATCTGCATCACTTTTTAATGGAATTAATTATCCCAAAAGTCAGTAAATATTCAACAACCATTATATACTTTATAAAATATTCAATTATTAAATATTACATTCAAATTACTATTTAACGTTTAAGTAACCACCTAAGAGATTAATTCCAGTACAGAAATTGTATATAATATTGTAAACGCTTAGCCAAGTTTAATACAGAACTGCCAAAAACATATATAAATAACACAATTAACTTTATTTTTATATTCTTTTAGATTCACAACTCAAAGTTGGCGTTCAACTATTCCTATTAATTTTGCCATTTTACATATGTTTTGTGGATTTGTTTTCCCTTAAATTTGTTTTCTTTTAGTTATACAATAAATTAAAATTATTTTATAAAAGTTTGTCTACTAAAAAATAGCTAACAATTCTGAAAAACAGAATATTAAAATAATAATATAAAAAGTAGGGTATAGATACAGATTACAAAACGTTGAATTAAAGATCCCTAATACCTTAAAAGCAATTTTGAAGAAAGTTCTCATTGCTCTTTGGGGTAAGCTTTGCTTTTAAAATGTGGCATTTGCATTTGTATTTTGTGGCCAAGTGCAATTTTGTCGTTAATGGATGCTTTAAAAATGCATAGCTCAACTCTGCACACATCACATGTGTTTCACATTTTGCAAACACACATTTTGTGTGGGCTTGACAGGAATTGCCAGAGAAACTCCACTCCAAGGCCGAAATTTAATAAACGGAAACCATAAATGCTACAAAACTAGATGGCGAACTAAGAGAACAACACAAATAGGAAAACATCCCAAACTCTCCGCTAGGGAGATCCACTCCATTCATTTGGGAGCATTTGGCTTTTCTATTCTGTGGAATGCTTAAAAGCTCAAATCATGAGATACAAAAATTGAATCCAATTGCAGAAACATTTGCTGTCCACCAGTGTATTTCGAATCATAGCTGGAGTGGTCGTCTAATCAAATGGACGACAAATGGAAACTTATTCATTGTCTGTTGGCAGTTGGCATTTTCAAAGCCGTTAAGCTCTCAAGTGCCATCACAATAGTCACTTCGGCGCCCTCGCTCAATGAGCCCGGCCATCAATGAACTTCAGCAATTGACTTTTGTTCTTTGTCTGGCAATTTAATATTCATAATTTATTTGGCCTTGTGCCTTATTTAAGCGTATTGTTTTTGGTCATCGAGTGCTCGGATTGGAACCATCCGCAGCGAAGTGTAATAACATTTTAAATACATTTAATGCTCGTAAATATTCCACCTGACTTTCCTCGCTGTGTCGTTATTTTATTTGCTGTCAACGTTACCTACAGAATTTATCATTAATCATTTTCGCGGCCAGGATATGACCCGGCCAATGCTGCGAGCTTTCCCGATTTTTTCTTGTCGGCTTGACACAATTCCTCCGACTTTTTTTTGCCACGCTTGTCTGTTGTTTTTTAATGCATTTTAAATCACGAACATTGACCAATTGTCAAGATGTGAATTAATGAGTATCTTCTTGATTTATGAATACTGCCGCCGCGCTACAGATTTTCACTTTTCATTTCTATCTTCTTACACCGCCTTTTTGAAATCGTTTAATTGAACTAGCAGTACATCAATCAATCCTGCGTGGACAACACAAAAATTGGCAAGCTGTTTAGGAACTGTAAAATGCAGCAATATAAATCTAAACCTATAGATATGGGTACTGTTATGATTAATGTACTTTCAAATTGTAAGCCCAGAAAGCATCAAAGTAGTTATACATATTTGTAGCTTCTCATTTTATTAATTCATAAATTTCAAAACAAGTTGTATACAAATCTTAAACCGCTTTTTATACTTACACATTTAAAAAAAATAAAATTCAATCAATATGTTGGTTGGACGTTTGCAGATTTAGTTGCTGTTTATATAAATAAAACACAAGCTTTAATATCAAACAACTGGGATCAGGGTATCTCCGAGTCGATCTTTCTCTTACTTGTTAATGTTCTGTGTACCTTGTCTTTGCATTTTGGAACTACCTTCTAATCAATCTCTGTGGTGCAAGTTCTATCAATCAACGTGCAGTTTTATAGCTATTGTATATATATATAAGTCCCAGACCCGAGGACACAAAAACTAATTAACACAACGTATGAATGCTCATAGCCATAATCAATTGTTGGGGAGACTACAGCATCCTTTGGCGCCTGAGGCTCTGCTAATTCTTGTCTAATTTGCGATACACCTGTCCACATACAAATTACAAGGGCTTGGGTGAGGAAATAGCCATGTATGCAATTAAAAATCCTTTTGCCAACATAAAAATACCATTAAATCTTGGCCGATTATCCTATCGGTGTGGGCAATTGTGGGCTTGTAATCTATGTGTGCATGTGTGTATGTGTGTGTGTGTATATTATGCCTCTGCTGTGTATGCTAAAATATCCCAAGAATGGTGCTCCAATGTGAGTACACAGATGTTTGGAATAATACTGTGGCTCGGGGAATAGGTCTAATACACCCAAAGTGCTTGGCCAAGGATATGGACATTTATCAGTTTTGTCCATTTTATTGCTGTTTTTGTTATTGTTGTTATTTTCATTGCCGTTCCAGTTTTTACATAGCTTTGTGGTTGTATCTAAACAGACGTCGCCTCCTTATAGCCATAATGATTATTATGTGGATTATTTCTTTGGTACTTTTCTCAGTATGTGCTTTGCTTATGTTTATTGGCATTGTTAATATTTGTGTTGTTGGCTTGAGATTGTTTTACTTCGCCTCTCTCTCACACACACACACACACACACACACACACACATACTCAAACATACACACTCATTTAGTTTTATTAGGCTGGTTCGCATTGCTGCATTAAAGTTGTGCGTTTGAGCCCAAAAAAAAACTTAAAGACGTGCTTTGTGGCTTCTTGTGTAGCAGATGTTCGCTTTATATTTAAGCCGCAAACATTTTCCTAAAGCGTCGAAAAGTAAAATATTGCCAGTTCATTAAAATTGCTTCCCCTTTTGCCTCTTTAAAAATAGGCTGACTTTATGAGACACAAATCATTAACTTGTCTTGTGTATATTTGATTTCCAAGAAAAAGTAACTACGGTATTCACAAGTCAAGCACACTCAAAAACAAAATTATCAATTTGACTTGACTTTATGGAATACAAATATCAAATGAATAACAAATTCTTGGAAGCTATACACAATCTTTGCAATAAAATGTACAAATTTCAGAGATTAAAATCAGAATAATTTCAATATTTTAATGAAGGGAAATGTACTTTCATCTTTTAACAGATATGAGAGAAAAATCTTAATTAATTAAGGCAAAAGGAAAGCGAAACGAATTTTAGATGTATTTAATTTATATTTATTTATTCATTTTGAACATGAACCATTATTCAGAAAATGTTGACGGTAGTTGCAAGTTTAGTTTTACTTTCTGTTAATAGATTAAATTTCATGCTGTCAAAGAACAAACAACATTTTATTCAATTTATTAATCTTATATATTCACAGCTTTTTAAATGGTTAAAAAAAAAGTGAATAATGTTTAAAATTAAAGTTACGGTGTTCTACGAACGAAACAAATACAAATTAAATGAGAGAGCTTGAATTAAAATATAAAATAAAAGAAACAAAAATATGAAAATTATATAATAAATAAATCTGGGGTATTGACATGTAAAACTATCCGATTTTAAATACGTCTGTGGCTGATTACAATTGTATTTTACATTTTTTTTTCTACAACGATACATTTGAAATGCCGAAGATAAAAATAATATACTGCAGTTAGTTAAAGACATTTAAATTATAAAAAGCGATCAAACAAATATCTTATCACATAAGCCACATGTTAATTAAATCCATGAAAACATACATTAACACTACAAGATCGCCTATAAAAAAAAAATTATTTTTCTAGCTTGGCTGTACTCTTTATGGTTACGCGGGCATTACCAATCCGATGGTGGTCATCTAAAATGTGGCATGCTGCTTAGCATTCATAGCAATTGCTGTATAATTACAATTTTAGTTCGCTTTGCAGCAGTGCCATTTTATTTTGCTACGGCAACAGCCACAATTTTCCTTGCTATTTCATTAAACTGCCCTTTGGTTTGCCGCATAGACATACATACACACATATATGTTCATCAGAATGTAAGTTATATAACTCCGCATACAGTTACATATATAAGCCACATTCTGTTGCAGCTGCAGACAGCAAACTATTAAAGGCCACTTCAGAGCAAAGCCGCAAGCCGGCTCAGCCCCCCCAAACTATTGTCTGTCTTTCAGGCTGACTGGTTCTCTCTCACTCCGTCTGTCTGCATGTTTACTCCCCCCTCTCCTATTCGTCTGATTACTTAAAATTTCTGGTACGTGCGCGGTCGACGTGTGTGCCACACCTGTCCCAGTTGCCAGAATCAGGCTAGTATCGCAGAGGGAAACAATGGCCAACTGGCGAACTACGTAATTTAATGTTTTATTTCTGCACAGTTGGCCGCGCTAGCGTATACGTAATAACAGTCGGCACACGTCGAGCACGCGATGCCAACGTGCTGCGGCCTTCCAACCTGATGACGTTAATGGCAACGCCAACATAACAACAACAAAATCTGGCGAACAGCGCTGAGCACGTGATTTACATCGTGATGCAAACTGCATTTAAAATGGTTCAAACAGACAGCAAAACAATCGAATAACCAGCAAATTTACAAGAGCAATACCCAATGCCCATAAATAGTCCAACAACAAATGTAAGTTAACAAACTATCTATTTAAAATTGGTGACCTTTCAACTTGATAAGCTGTTAGTTTGTTACACATACGATTTGATTTGATTAAGAAAACTATGCGGCTGTCACGCAACCATCTCGGACAGTGTAGGAAAAGTTTTCGGCAGAAGACAAAAGTCAAAGTCCAAATTGGAGTTTTGTCGTCATAGCTTCTCGAAGTGTTTCTACACCTCCCGTGAACAATTAGTGTAATTAGTGTTACGTTCTTGTTGTTGCCATTGTTATTGTTGTTGTTGTCGCAGCTAGAAGTGGTTGCCCTTGCTTTTGTTGCTATTCTCCACATACACATAACATGCAAAGCCCTTTTCATGTTTCACATGCACAAGTAACAAACCACCGACGCAATCAGTTGTTCATTTAAATTATAACACCCTGTAAAAGATCAATTTGTTAAATATGCTAAAATTTTAAGTATTATATAAAGTATATATTGTACAAAATAAGAACTTCACACTTTTCATTTAATTTTCTTCTTTTCAAAAAGAAAACTTTGACATAAAGTTGAATAATTTCAAATTTATAAATATTATTATATAATTAGTTACGAAACATATAAATAATAATATTTCTGAATTTTAGATTAATTTATGAATATATATTTTTAATTATATTATATTTATATAAATATTATCAAATATTTAAGTAATAATAATCGTCAGTTCAAGATTTTGTTAGATTAAGTATATGTTGCACTAAATATAGGATATCACAATGCGAGCCCACTCAAATTGCGCACTCTTGACTTAATTTTTTTATTGTCGCGTGTTGTCATCATTAATGTTGTTGTTCTTGTTGTTCTGTTGCTGTTTTCGCTTGTTATTGTTGATTTAACTTGTGCCATCGAATCACAGCCATACCACGAAAATTGCCCTGGATTTGACCCTGGTACGGGTTTTGGGTTAAGTTATGCATTAAATTTGCAAAAATCAAATATGTAGCTTGTCGCACAATCGGAATACTTAATTACATCGTCCATTTATTTCGTGATTTCGTCAGACAGTTTATTTGCATTTAGCCACGAGACGGAAGAATTTTCCCACTTCGCCACTCATTTCGTTGACACCATCGAAATTATTATGCTGATGGGATTAACGTTTAATAGACCGTAAGGCTATGGTAGGGTTCTATTCAAATTTTTAACATAATACTTACTACTTTCTATAAAAGTTTTTGGAGCCAATCAACACACTTGACTTGTCTTAAAAGTACAACAAAAAAGACAGAAATTGGCAGATGGATTGACATTTTCTGCTTTGGAATTTCAATGAAAGCCAGAGAAACTAAAAACAAATCCAAATGATTCGCACACTTAATTTACTTACTGAGCGCATTTAGCGAAATTCTTCTTTTGAACGGCACTATTTTCTATGCTGGCTAAAACAAGAAAGCGACGAGGACGAACTGCATCCGCTGGATCTAATTAGAAGCACAAAAGCGGCTTCTGCAATGGCAATGGCAATGAGGCGCTGTGATGAGCCTGGCCCGCATCTAAGCGCATTAAGTATGCGCCTCGTGCGCCAATTAAGTTGAGTCTGCATCAGCGTTGCCTGCCGCGTGGTTAGCTTCACATTTTTTCATTAGGCCACCTTACAAAGCAATTAACCTTTTCGCCTCGGAGCTAGCTAAGCGTTTGTAAATCTCTTAATCAGTGTGGATCTGAGGTGTGGAACGAAATTGCACGTAAAGAGCAACGAGGAGAAAAACTAAAGTGAAATCAGAATTGATTATAATATTACATTATATACTTAATTTTATTTTTTTCTGTAATCTGACATTATTTTTCCAATAAATGAAATCTAAAAAAACCGAGTATTTAAGCCGCAGATAACTACTCATTTTAGCAGCAAGAATGTTAGTTCGTTATGCCCGATTCGGAAATTACCTGTACAACTAGCATGCAACAAAAGGAGAAGTCAAAACCATTACAAAAATAGTGCATTAAAAATATCTTTGCGATTTTACACTAATTATGCCATGAACCTATTAAGGCAAGAAGGTTATATTGAAGTTGAGTAATAGGAGAAAGATGATTTCTCTGACCACATAAATAATAAGTATTTTTTATGGAAATTAACAACTGTTCGTACGACTGGCCGTCGGAGCATTCTTATTGTAGAGATTTTAAAAGATAGAACAATATACAATTTTTATATAAGTTATTTTTTATTATTCAATCGATGACTATGTCGGTTTCACCAATATCAATAGATAGCAATAAGAGCCACAATTTGTATAGCAGAGGCTTCCTAATTATATATAAAGTACATTGACATATTATTGAACAAGACCGACTAAGGAACACACAATTCCAACTACCTTAACCTTATATGTATATAAATATGCTCGCTTGTGTCGCAAGCCGGTGGTTTCAATACAACCTTTTTAAACACTTCAAGACATACTACATTTAATAGAATAATATATTTGACAGCTGGGTCGTATGTGAGCTCTTTCGAGTAATGCTTTTTTACTTATTTTGCTTAAAGTCTTGATAGAGCGCATAGACGAGGCAAAAGACTTAAAGTGTCAATTGACCTGCCTCAATTATTATTTAACTATTTATTTATTAAACAAATTCGGAAAATGTACACTTAATTTTGTATGGCATGCTCTAAGAGAATTTATTAACTTAATCCAAATTTAATTAATATTTAAAACAAAAAATATATTCCTGAATACCATAGATTAATATAACGTGACATTAATACTCATGACATTTAAAGTTGCCACAATATACATTTTTGGTGAATGCAATTATGTCAATTGCATATTCGAGGCAATCTGTCGAACATGTTGCCATCCAAAAATTCGTAACTTAAAATGCGGTCAAATGAAATCGGCATCAAAAGCCTAGCAACACAAATGGTCTTTTGATTTATGTTGCAATTCATTTAAGCCTGTTTTTGGCAGGCGATTGTCCCCGATTACTGTCTGGATGCCATGACAGTAGTATTATCCCAGATGATAACTTGATAGACGGGTGGGAGAAATGCATTGTTGGTTCTGTCAAAGACAAAGTCAATTCCAATTAGAACAATCAAAAACGAAAACAATTTACTAAATGCCAGAAGCCCTTGGCCTGGATTGAGAAAGTAATTTTACCTTAGCACCGAGAGGCCATTTAACAAATTGGCCAAAATTTAGTCACAGCACCTGTAAAACAAAAATATTTGTGTATGAATATAGTGCCATACGTATCCGAACTTATGCTCATTTCAAAAGATTTCATTTTTAAATAGTAACTAATTTCCATTCCGATTCAAATTCAAATTCATATATATTTATGTGCATACAAATGTTGTGTATTTTATGCACATATGTATGTAATTACTTACAAAATTGTAGCGTGTTTTATGCACATACATATATATTTTCTTGGATTGAGAATATCTCTCTATTCCCTTTAAACTAAAATGTTTGTGTGTAAAAATATTTTAAAAGTCAGCTCTAAAATATATCCAGTTTTCAGTAAATTTAATGGTTGCACATGCTAACATTAACATTAACATTAACATCTAATATAGCAGACACCGGTCTCTGTGATGTCATAATCTTTGGGTTATCTCTTCACTAATTGTATATTCCTTATTATCCATTATTATTCCCCTTATTTCTTTTTACGCTTTAACCATTCGCAACAATTTAATAGTGCACATTCATTGGTCTGCTTGATCACTGCACGAAAGCGGAAGTAATCGGATTTCACTTTTTTTACATTCGTATGAATATTATATATCGAAATTGGAAGCTGAAGAATACGTGCGCAAAGCAAAACAAACTACTTTTCTCCTCTTTACTCCTTTTCGATCAGTGCATGCATTCGTTCGCTCTTTAGCCGCTGATTGTCGGTGTTGCCACCTAATTTTATTTGAAGTGTTTCACGCGGACGCCGCTTGCACAAAATCAAATAAAAACCAAATAGTGTAACTGTTACAAGGTGGTCCAAATTGTGGCACTCGTCGCTCAGCTGTTGTGGAATTTTTTATCTGTAAAGTTAATTATCGTGAATGGTATGGAAAAAGGAAAATCTTTTAACTATTTCATTTTATGTTTTTTTTTTATATTGGTTCTTAGCACATAAAATTACATAGCGTGCAATCCCTTCAGCACTTATTTAAAAGTAAGAAATGAGCGGTAATTACTTTGAGGATGACAGTGAAAGTGAAAAGTCTTGCGCTTCAGCAACTGAACGGGCAAGAGAGCCAATAAGAAGTTCCCCCCTTCTGCCCCATGTATTGTCGTCGCTGGACCAGAAACTTCAGCGTATAATAGTTATTCAGCAAACGGACCAAGCCTATCATAGGGCTCTGAGCGACATATGCGACCAGACGATCATTTCGGTGCTGATCGAGCCCTTTTTTTATGGGCGGCATTGTAATGCTTCTGTCATTGTTATTGCCACGGCAAATAACACATATATATTTGATCTAAAAGCATTGGGTGCGATTTTTCGAGAGCTGGCCAAGTTGATGGAGGCAGAGTGTCCTCGAAAGATAATGCACTACAGCCATCGGATATGCGATTTGCTGTTGCATCAGCATAATCTAAAAATCAATGGTATTTCTGACACTTTTGTGGCTTGGTGCGTGGCTCGACAGGATCGAAGTCATTGCACGCTGCAGGAGGCCATATCGCTTACATTTGACATACACCCGTCCGAGCTGACCTGTGATGAGATTAAAAGTGTAAGACTTACATTACATTCAAAATGTTAAGCTTATTATTTTATATTATTATTTCAGGTCAGCGAATCGCTGCGCAATTTTACGGCACGTCCCTTGTCCTGGAGTCAGTTGCAGTACCTGGGAAAGATTGCCATTTTACAGCATAAATTGCATGACAGGCTAATCTATGAAAATATTTGTGGCGATTTGCAACAGATGTCTGTGGAATTCAGTTGCGAGTTTAGCAAACAAAAAAAATCCGATGAAGTGGCCATCAAAATGGCACCCACTAGCAAAGCTGGCTTCGACTGCATCGATACATCTTACAAAATAGTGGCTACAATTAACTAGTCACTATTTCACAGCAAAAATACATTGGCTGTGCGTAATACTAGAAAAATAATTGAAAATTATTGAATTACAAAAACATAATTACAAATTAAGCTGTGAGAAGATGAAATGCGGTCTGCAAGGGTATGCAGTTTTCGGAGTTCCTAAGTAAACCGTTTGTTTGGTTACGCATGTAGCCGCGCCAAACAACAACTAGAGCAGCTTCGCTCTTAAGATTAACCTCTCAATAAGTTATGCTCTGCGCAGCATAAGAGCAGGTTAATGTAACTGTTATCTTGCATATGAGCGATAAGACTCTCCTCGTTGGTTTTAGTGGTTGCTCTCCGTCTGGGAGCAACAGCAATTAGAAGCTGCATTTCGGCAGCTAAGGAGTTGGTTTTGATCTATCGAGAGATCAAGTTGTCGCGCGGTATTTGACCTCGCTAAACAAAATATAATTGTGTAAGTGCTCACATCGGAGCTTACAATTAACAACAACAGCTGCAATTCGGCAGCTAATTGATAACATATAAATTGTTAAGTGCTCAATTTGGAGCTTTAAAATTAACAATTAAGAACTATAAGTTTGGCCACGAAGGCAAAATAAACCAAATATATATTAATGCAAATTTCGGTGCATTTTTATTTATTTAATTGAACATTCAATAGCTATTGAAAAAGCTCAATAGCTCAACATTTGGTGACCCCGACGTGATGTGTTTCGTTTAAATAAATAAAAATTATTTAAACGTATAGACTTAATAAACCTCGCGCCCGCGCTCTTGCATCGTTTCGTTTTGTGCTCACTTTCGGTTCAGGTGTTTGACCTGCATTGGCGCCTGCGCAGTCGATTCCCTTATCGCGTTTGCTTAAACAGTTGCAGCAGCCGTTTCTGCATTGTTATTGCTTTTCCCGTTTCGTTTTGCTGGCGCTTGTGAACAAAGTTCATTGCCCTCAAATTGACATTGCATCGGTTGAACTTGTGTGTGAAAGCATTTTTAGAAAAATTGAGTGACTCCTACAGCAATATTCAAAAATGCATAATTCTGCTGCCGTTCAGTCTCCTGGTGCCACGTTTTACAAAGCCAAGGCAAAGGCTATTGATGAGCAAGTAAAACGGATGGCCAAAGCAATTGCTCCGGATCAAATTGG
Source organism: Drosophila fungiperda (assembly GCA_035042345.1). Classification (NCBI taxonomy): domain Eukaryota; kingdom Metazoa; phylum Arthropoda; class Insecta; order Diptera; family Drosophilidae; genus Drosophila; species Drosophila fungiperda. The sequence continues at coordinate 3,200,310 of JAWNLM010000021.1, forward strand.
GCATCTCAGCGAACAAGAGTTGGTTGTTCGGCTTAAGGCGTTGGAAACTTCTCAGCAGGCATTTTACAGAATGCATGACGCATTGGAGGAGCTGGACTATGATGAAATCGGGAGTGAGCTGCGGGCATGTTTTGATGACTTCTCAATATTAGTTGAAACCGGCTTGCGACGCGAAATGGACAAGCGAAAGTTATCATCGCCGTTGTGTTCGACTATGAGGCAGGATACATATGGTGACAATCGCACATTGTCTCAAGGCAGAATCCGGTTGCCTGAAATCAAGCTGCCCGAGTTTAGTGGAGGGTATACAAAGTTTGCAGAGTTCATGGCGATGTTCTCTTCAATCATTGATACGGACTCAGGACTTTCGGATGTGGAGAAGTTTCAGCACTTGCGATCGTGTTTGAAAGGATCAGCCTTGGATAGTGTTGCTTCGTTGGAAATCAGCAGCGCTAACTATCCAGTTGCATTGGAGCTCCTTAAAAAACGATTTAACAACAAACGTCTCATGTTCCAAGCACATGTCACGGAGATTTTGGGTTTAGACTGCATCGAGTCGTCGTCAGCAGTAAAACTTCGAACCCTTTCGGATACGGTTAACGCCAACATTCGCGCTCTACAAAGCCTGGGCAACGTTGAGCAGATTGCGGGTTTCATTATCGTGCACAGTTTGCTGCAGAAAGTGGACAAGGCAACGCAGACCAGTTGGGAGGAGACAGCACCGATGGATACTATTCCGACCTGTGAGCAGTTCATGGCATTTCTGGATCGACGATGCCAAAGGTTGGAAAATGTGGAACACGCTATGGCAACGTATACGCCTAGCTCTAAGATGGGAAAACATAGTAAAATCGTTAACACCAGTAGAAGGGCCTTTGTTGCTACTAACTCCAACACAAATAAATGTGTGTTTTGTGAGACCTCTGGCCACTTAATTTACAACTGTTCCCGTTTTGGAAATCTGTCTCCGCAACTGCGTCTACGAGAGGTAAGGAAGCTCAACCTTTGCATCAATTGCCTGTGTAAGGGTCATCGGTCAAAGGAGTGCAGCTCCACTACCTGCAAGCGTTGCAAGGCCAAGCATCATACGCTTCTGCATTTTGAGAATCAGATTGACGGCTCTCAAGTTAACTTTGCTCCGCATCCGCCTGCTACAAACCCTTCTGCAACACTTCTAGCCCAAAATCCTAGTCAAGACATGGTGCTCTTGGCAACTGCTGTAATCAACGTTAGAAGTCGGACTGGAGTTTTAGTCCCTTGCCGAGCGCTACTTGATTCTGGTTCGCAAGTGCACATTATTACGTCTCGTCTAGCTCAGCACCTCCAGCTGCGAAGGCATCGCTCACCTACTTTGATTTCAGGATTGGGAGAGTCTACTGTTGCCTCAGAAGGCTATTCGGCCGATATAAGTTTTCAATCGCGAGCATCTGCGTACTCTGCCAACATCTCAGTTCTCGTAGCTCCGTCTATAACTGGAAATCAGCCTAGCTGCGATATTAGCACTGAGCACTGGAATATACCCTCAAATATTCGCTTGGCTGATCCAGAGTTTTTTAAGGCGAACAAAATTGATTTGTTAATTGGAGCTGGCCTGTTTTTTGAATTGTTGAGTGTCGGTCAAATAAAAATCGCTCCTGGTTTGCCCATTCTTCAAAACACTCAATTGGGCTGGATAGTGACAGGAGGAACTTCTTCAGCGAGCCCTACCTCATTGATAGTCACTAGCTCGGTTCTGATGCCAAATCCTAGCCCAGATCACACGCTTGATAAAATCGTTCGTCGGTCTTGGGAGGTAGAATCGTGTTCTCGTTTAGTCAACGAATCTACCAAGGAGGAACTTGATTGTGAAGCGCAACTTAAACAAACTTATGCTCGTTTGGACACTGGCGAATATTCGGTTCGCCTTCCAGTCAAGCACACTGTGGATCTACTTGGAGATTCATATCAGCAGGCATATCGTCGTTGTTGCAACCTCGAGCGCAAATTAGAGCGTCATACTGCTTTGAAGCCACACATCAGGCATCCCAGTCTAACAGTAGATTGGATACACAAGGGCACTCAACTACTCTTGCGGAGCATCCAGAAGGCGAATCTGAGTGATGAGTATAGAGCTCTTGCTCTTGCCTCGCTTAACCCATTCATCGATGAGTTTGGACTTCTTCGTGTTGGTGGCCGTCTAAAGCACTCGAGCCTGGATTCCGATGATCAGCATCCGATTATACTTCCGAGTCCTCATCGTGTCACACGCGCCATCATCATGCATTTTCACAGGCGTCAGCTGCATGCCGGACCTCGTTCTCTGCTTGCTCATATACGGCTCCACTATTGGCCTATTGGGGGGCGTAAGACGGTCTCCAGCGTAACAACAAAATGCATTATGTGTTTTCGAGCTAAACCGGTCCTGGCTGAGACAATCATGGCTGATCTGCCTCGCGATCGTGTTAGTGGCTCGCATCCTTTCGCTGTCACTGGAGTGGACTATTGTGGACCGTTTTACTATAAGAGCGAGATTCGTAACAAAGGACCAGTAAAATGCTTCATCTCGGTCTTTATTTGCTTCGCAACCAAGGCAGTGCATCTCGAACTGGTTCCGGATTTGTCAACAGCAGCCTTTCTTAATGCGTTGAAGCGGTTTATTCTTACCAGATGTAAACCTGTTCGCATATGGTCGGACAATGCTACAAATTTTGTCGGAGCCAAGAATGAGCTAGCTGAACTCAAGCGACTCTTCCTCAGCGAGAAGCACATCGACTCTGTCCGAGAGTTTTGTGTCTCTGACGACATCGAATGGAAATTCATCCCACCTCGCTCCCCACACTTTGGTGGACTTTGGGAGGCAGCGGTGAAGACAGCAAAATACAATTTTTATCGGTCGGTCGGACCCTCAGTTTTGCCCCTGGATGATCTGCGCACACTCGTCTGCCACATTGGGGCAATAATAAACTCTCGACCTCTTTTCCACTTTCAGAGCACCCTGCAGATCTGGATGTGTTAACTCCTGCGCACTTCCTTGGCACTGCGCCACTCGCGATTTTTCCGGAGCCGGACGTCACCAAGCTAAACGTTAGCCGCCTAGATCGCTGGCAGCGTATAGCTTATTATCAGCAAATTTTCTGGAGTCGTTGGCGTGACGAATATTTAACGCTTCTTCAGCAACGGTCCAAATGGAGAACATCCTACCCGGGCGTTCACATTAATGATGTGGTCCTTGTAAAGGATGAAAACTTGCCACCCCTTAAATGGCCACTGGCTCGTGTGGTCGAGCTTGTTGCTGGTGCTGACGGCGTTTCCCGAGTAGCTGTTCTCAAGACGTCAACTGGAACAACAAAGTTGCGCAAGTTGTGTGCGCGTCCGAAGGAGGATTCTGTTGAAAGCCCGAGTCTTTCAACGGGGGGAGAATGTTTGGTTACGCATGTAGCCGCGCCAAACAACAACTAGAGCAGCTTCGCTCTTAAGATTAACCTCTCAATAAGTTATGCTCTGCGCAGCATAAGAGCAGGTTAATGTAACTGTTATCTTGCATATGAGCGATAAGACTCTCCTCGTTGGTTTTAGTGGTTGCTCTCCGTCTGGGAGCAACAGCAATTAGAAGCTGCATTTCGGCAGCTAAGGAGTTGGTTTTGATCTATCGAGAGATCAAGTTGTCGCGCGGTATTTGACCTCGCTAAACAAAATATAATTGTGTAAGTGCTCACATCGGAGCTTACAATTAACAACAACAGCTGCAATTCGGCAGCTAATTGATAACATATAAATTGTTAAGTGCTCAATTTGGAGCTTTAAAATTAACAATTAAGAACTATAAGTTTGGCCACGAAGGCAAAATAAACCAAATATATATTAATGCAAATTTCGGTGCATTTTTATTTATTTAATTGAACATTCAATAGCTATTGAAAAAGCTCAATAGCTCAACACCGTTCTTCCTTGTTTACTGTAACACTACCCGCTAAACAAACACTTAGAGAGTTCATTTCGCCTTTAACTTGGTTTAATAAAGTATATTAGAATCCACGATCTCTAGGTTGCTTAGGGATACAAAATTTGTGAAGCTATATTGTATCATCAAGTGTGACATGTATACCAATTTTGATCGAAAGATGACCTATTTTTTATTGCAGCCTATTTTTTAAATATTTTTAAGTTATGCTTAATTTCCTTGATTATTTGATTCAATGTGATTTTTTACGAAACTCACAAATTTTTAAATATGCCATACATTATTTAAACATTTTTGGCAAGTTTTCTAATAAATCAGCTGGGATAATGCAAATAAAAGGAAACTGCTGAATTTAAAGTGAATTTGCGAGTAAATTGTTTTTACCGATAGTGCGATATATCGATAGCAAAACGCATCGAAGCAGGTAATTGCATCACTATTACGAACAACTGCGACCGGTCCGCACGTGTAGTGAATCTTCACTTTCAATTACCAATTAAGTTTTAGCTTATAAAGACGCCCCAGTTTGCATTTAAAAATATATAGAAATGGTAAGTGCATTCAAAGTTAAAACATATTCTAAAAAGAAACATAAACATAAGCTGCATAAAATATATTAACATAGCCTTCTCGAAGTTTCGCTATAAACTGATAACTGTTGTGTAACTCTGCCCCGTAGCATTGCTTGTGTCGGGGGCACAATTACCTCTGATTGCATGTTAATCATGTTTTAACGCTTTAATCTATAATTATGTGCAGGCTGCTGCTATTAAAAGGATCATCCCCATGCTGGATCGCATTCTGGTGCAACGCGCTGAAGCACTTACCAAAACGAAAGGCGGCATTGTCTTGCCGGAAAAGTCGGTGGGCAAAGTTCTGGAGGGCACTGTTCTTGCAGTTGGACCCGGCACCCGCAATGTCGTAAGTATTTCATTATTATGACCGATGATTGCAACATCTTATATTATATATATTTCCTTAGACCACCGGCAATCATATTCCAATTGGCGTTAAGGAGGGCGATCGCGTTCTGCTGCCTGAATTCGGTGGCACCAAGGTCCAATTGGACAGTGATGATAAGAAGGAGATTTTTCTTTTCCGCGAGTCGGATATCTTGGCCAAATTGGAATAATCGGTTAACAAGCAATTCTATGAATTTTCTGTTTGCTATTTAGTATGTTAAGTCCATTCAATAAAAGTTCAATGCAATGTTATTGTTTGCATGACCAACAAATAAAACTGGCATAACTGGTTAATATATAAAACTATATATATATGAAGGTATATTGAATAAAAAAACACTTAATCTAATCCAGCCTTAGATTACTCAGTCCGTACACCTGATTAAAGGCCGATCTTCGTTTGATGTCCGGCAATCCCTCGACTGCTGCACGTTCCCTGGAAATATTCACCAAGGCCTCAAACGAGCGTGGCTCCCAAATGGCCAAATCAGAGAGCATTTTTCTACAACACGCAAGTTCTTCAATTAATTGAACAGTAAATAGAGAGCACAACTAACTTGTTCAGCTGGATATCGGAGCGGGCGAGACCCTCTTTGAATGTGTCTAGGGACACTCCATATTGCTGGCAACCGGCTTCGACCCGTGTCGACCACAGCTGTGCCATGTCCAGTTTCTTGAGCTTACGACCCTTGGTGGCATATGCGAGCGCACGATGCACGCTGCGTATGGCAAAGGAGTAAACATTGCGGGTGCGACTGCGATAATGCTACGATATACAAAAATCACACAGGTTAGAAATAAAAAACAACGCATTGCCTTGTGTGCACTTACCGCAGCGAGTTTGAAAATGCGTCGCTTGCGCCAGAATTCATCTGGGCCGCGAGCGCGTACCAACAGTGGTATGTTTAAAAATACCATGATAAGCTCTACTCAACAATATTGATAGTAATTCTTACAATTTTAATTGACAATTTAGCAATTTACATAACCTGCAGAAAACACAGCTTATCGAAATTGTTGTTATGTACGCGCAGCTGACTATCGGCTTTTGTACATCGCACACGTAATTATCGATATATAAATTGGTGATGATGAAGGTAACGTTTTAAACACCTAAATAAAGTCATATATGCCCATATTTATTAGTTTTTCAGTTAAGGGTAGTGACTTAGATAATGAATTATGCATATTTCACAAATATTGCTATTTTTTTAAAGGTTGTATAAACAAAAATGCCAGTTTTAGTGAAATATATATGAGTGGTGAATATATTGGGACGTAGACCTTATATAGTGAATGTTTCTAAACGTAATCTTGTAAATGTATATACTTGTGGAATCTATGTACACAGCGCGTGCAGCCGGTTTTATAGTATTTTTATTTACGCCTCTGCAAATGCTGTAAAAAAGGAACATTTCTGTGTGTTTTCTGCCACAACGCGCACATAAAGGTGCGTGATTTTTCAACAATGTGCTTACACAATTCGAGGCCAGCAACATCATCAGCAGCACCCGGCGCCCAAGCAAAACTCTGCTCCGAGGGACGCGTCAGTTTGTATTGTTTCCTGACCACGGCGAGTCTGGTGCTGTTGCCATCAGTTCCACAGATCTATTATGGAATTGTGCCAAATGTTTGGGGTGCTATCCTGTGGGGCCCAGTGCTCTATTATGCATTAATCAACATGATCATACGCTTTGTGCTCAGGAACAGCAATTATCAGGTTGCGAATGACTCATTTTATTATCAATTTCTTGTTTAACTGTTTGTTTGTTTTATCTACAAGGTTGCCATACGCGCCTCGTTTCTGGGCTTTACGATGGCGGTGAGCGTTCTAGTCATTTGTTTTGCGCCCACACCATGGCAGCAGTTTGGCGTTTACGGCTGCTTTATGTCAATCTTTCATTACTCGGAGTTTCTAGTCATTGCGTGGGCAAATCCACGCAGCCTATCCCTGGACTCCTTCATGCTAAATCATTCGGTGCACTATGGCCTGGCCGCGGCAGCCAGTTGGACAGAATTTGTCCTAGAGCTCTACTTTCTGCCCGATTTCAAACGATACGGCTACATTTGGCTACTGGGCGTGCTACTGTGCGCCGGTGGCGAAGTGGTGCGCAAGGTGGCAATTGTTACGGCGGGTCGCAGCTTTACGCATTTGGTGCGTACACACTTCAACAGTAAAATTAGTGTAAAGACAATAACTGGCTGATTTTCATAATTTCTCAGAATGTTGTGCCATTGATTTTTACACTCCAGATCCGTGCCAGTCCTAATGAACCAATGTGAAGTTTATCTCCTCCATCTTAGTATTTGCTATTTTAACTAAAGGAACTTTACTGGACATCCTACTAACTAATTTGGTATTCACTTATCGCCGTCGAGCAGTTGGATTACTTTTAGCAATACTGCTGATAAATTGCCTTGAATGCCTTTTAGTTTTTTTCTGACCTAAGAGCGTTTGTAATGAAGTTCTGAGGCCTCCAAATTGGAGTAGGAATTATTTATTTTTTCCTTAATATTCAAGCTTAAGCTCTGCCTTCTATCCTCAGCCCTGTAGCGATTTCCCTGTCACATTTCATATTTTTTTATAACACAGATAAGACTATTATAATCAATGAATTTAAATCTCAGCATTTTAAAACCAAAACCATTAGAGCTATTAAAGTATTCTTAATGTTATGCGTAACAGTCAAGCCCAATAAACAAAGAAATGTGCAAAACAATTTGACTGTTCGCTATCTTCAGCCAGACATTCATTAGGAAACAATGTCGCCATACTGATTAATTGAAATAAGTTATTGTCGTCACACCCATTTTACTGCCCTGGTATATATATGAATATTTACTGAATCATATGCTTATTGTTAATTAATTTGAATAGGTGCAGGATGTAAAGCACTCGGACCACAAGCTAATTACAAGTGGCATATACGCTTACAGTCGCCATCCGTCGTATGTGGGATGGTTCTACTGGTCCATTGGCACACAGCTGGTGCTGATGAATCCGCTGTGCATCTGCATTTACACGCTAGTCAGCTGGCTATTCTTTCACGATCGCATATACGTTGAGGAGTGCTCTCTGCTGAATTTTTTTCAGTCCGACTATGTGCGCTATCAGAAGCGAGTGCCAACGGGGCTGCCCTTCATCAAAGGCTATCTGATTGAGTAGCTGTCAGGTCGGGATCACAAATGTCATCCACACAAATGCTAATGAAAGCAAACAAATAAATGTAGCTTTAGGTTTCCAATCTTTTTTACTTTTGTAAGTCCAACCATTAAATTTTTTTTATATTTTAACTCAAAACAACATTTTCAATATTTTTGAAATCATTAAATGATTTAAAGTATTACGTAAAAACCAAATAAACTAACTTGCTTCATATTTGATTTTGTTTTTAATTTTGTTAAAAAGTGAATAACATTTGTTGTAAATGATGAACAACTTAACAGATTATAAAAAAAAAACCAGCTTATTGTTGCCTGAGTGTTATCTAAGCAAATATGTTTTGTCATAAAAAATACGACACAATTGAATCATCAGGTGGTGCAATGTGAAATGCAAATGTATATATAATATATATATATAAATATATGTATTAAAAACATTTCATTCAGCTAATCTAATTTGCTGACTTAACAAAATAACTTTTCCAAATGAAGTCTAACATCTTGTCATAAATATAAATATTTGCGATTGTGAGATTTGTTGTCAATTTAATTTCGAAAGAACCTATCGAAGGAAAAAAAGAAGACAACTTTCTAGGTTGTGAATGCTTGTGAGTTATATTTTTGCTCATTTTGTATTTTTATATTTTATTATCAATTTAAATTCGAATATTGCTCTAACTTTGTATATATATATATATATATATATATATATATATGTATGTAAGCCACAAGGCCGTGCTTAACTCACATGTTCGTCATAAACTGTGTGTGTGTATAGTATGTGTGTATAGTGTGTGTGTATAGTGTGTGTGTATAGTGTGTGTGCAAATGTGTGTATGTACAAATAATTATTTATTAGTGTTAACAAAATGTCTAAGTCACTCTTTGAACTTATTTGCAGTAGCTGCAAATGCTTATTGCCTCTTACAGGTTTCTGTGTGTTGTGTGTTTGTAGTGTAAGTATGCATATGTGTGTGTGTATGTGTCTCCATCCTTGATGATTACTGATCAACAAACTGCGGATCACCGCTGTACGTGCAACCTGGATTCTTGATGATATGACCGGCCGCATAGTTGCCACAGCGTATGCAAACATCTATTGACTTGCCCTGCACAAACTGCGACAGGAAACCGCCAACGAAAGCATCCCCAGCGCCATTGGTATCTACAATTTCATGCTCCGCCAAACGTGTGACTGGGAACTCCTGGACCGGAACATTGTGCTGGATGAGCAGCACGGGATCACAGCCCTGCGTGAGTATCGCAATGCGTGGTCGCGCTGAATTCAATTTGTCCATTGCAACCAGACGCCTGCCAATCTCACGCAGATCCTCATCGGCGGACCAGCCTTGCGCAGTGGCAAAAGCCTTCGCCTCTGCCTCATTGCCGAATATGATATCCACATAGGGCATCACATCCAGTAGCGGTTGCATGAAAAATTGCGATATAAATGGTGCGCTGAGGTTCATTAGGAACGGTCGCTGCTTGGCAAGGGCGGTGGCGGCCACTAGCATTATGCTGGGCGGATTAACGGTCAAGAAGAAGCCCTGCATGCAAAGATCAAAAAACAATTATTTCATTTTCATAGAGAACTCTCTTTTTCTCATTTTCTCTCGATATCATCTTACTCTCTCGACCAAAAATTCTAGACACATCCGTAGATTCTACTCACCGATATATAGTAGTAGAGAGCGCTGTCGATCAGCGACTTATTGGCCGGCTGCTCCAGATGATCGATGGTAAATCTGTTGGCTGCCGCCAAATTGGCGCACAGTGAACGATGAGTGCCAGTGATAAGGACCGCACAGGTGCCAGTGGGCGTCTCTTCACTGACCTGATAATGCGCATTGACGCCGGCCTCGCGTGCCTTTTGCCTCAAGATATCTGCATATCTATCCTGGCCGACGCAGCCAAAAAAGACGGCCACATTCGGCTGTCGCAATATCCATTGGGCGATACGCAACGAATTCTGCACGGAGCCACCAGCCAAAAATTCCGCATTGTAGCCTTCGACGAGCTCATTATAGATGGGCATGTGTCGATCCTCGGCTAGAATGGCATCGTCCTCATTCATGCCATAGCGCTGCAGAAATTCCATAGGCACCGTAGCCGATATATCCAACAGTGGATTACCGCATCCCACCAGGATTCCCTCTCTGCAATCAAAGCAAGAATCAAAACGATTAGCACGGAGAATCTGGCATCTACTGACTCCCTTCTACACACAAACTGGCATTGCTCGATTTGCTCTGGCTGTCGCACATCTTCTCCGTTCAAGGTTCCGTCGCCCAAATAACAAATCATAAACGCGACCAACATCGTCGAAATGCTTATCATTATCGGTTGCTGATGAACCCCAGCGATAGCTCTCAAGCTCAAAAATACCAAAACAGAGCAAACAGCGCTGGCAATAATTATATGCACATACTGCTACAGATGCTGACTACTATAAATATATACAAATTATAACAATTATTTAACATAACAATAAGTACATTTACATGGCAATAAATAACATTACTAATACTTGATATGTGGTAAATTAATCTAAGTGCTGATAGCAACTATTGATAGCATCGCCAGCTAGGAAACAATTTTGTTGGCCCCTTTTAAGCAAGCCTGCTTACGCTGTAGGTTAACAAGAATGTCTTATCAGCACTAAACATTCCAATAGCAACAATAAAATTGGGAAGTTCATTCATGCCGCTACCCAATCAAGTGGATCAAAAGTACAAAAGACAAACACACACACTCGCACACACTCAGCAAGCACACTATTGTTAAATTGAGCAATTATATTCACAACGCAAGAGGAGCACGTGTATTTTAATGAACGAGAAGATGTTTGTTGGTTGCTTCGTTGACATTCACTCAACTTACTGTAGTTTGGTTGTCATCGTTGTTGTTACTGCTGTTGTTGTCTTGAATGTTTGGTGTCTGCTTATGTAAACATAAACACTTTGTGTGTGCGACGAAAGCGGAAGTATATGAATTGACTTGGTGTTGCTGTTTAACCTATGACTTAGTTTGATTACACCTATTACGAGCTATTTTTGGCTTTGTTTTGTGAGTTGCAGGTGCTGCTTGGCTCCAAAAGATTTTGGGCGCAAAATGACATAAAAATCGGACAAAAAATACACTAAAATACACCATATTATGTGGTTGTCGATAGTTTCATATTGCAACGTTTCCACGGTACGTTAAAAATATTTCGACTATTAATACATTCAGATTATTTTTAATTAAATATTTAAATAAAATTTAAATCTCATTTATAATAATAAATAAATAAAATTATAATTATAATAAAAAAAAACTGTTTTTTTTTTTAATAATTTATGTGTGGTCTTATAACAATTAGCTTTTCTATGTCAATGCTGATATACAACTGATATCGAAATATCGAAAAACTTAGACATGAAGTTGGCCGCAACGCAACACGGCTCTCTTTCTTTCCGGTTGTCAAAAAGGTACGAAAGCATATTAATTTGGTGCTGAAGCCGCTTCGACGAATTTAATACAGAATTATGAGCGACATCATAGCTAATAAAAGTTTTTTTATTATCGTTTGCAGTGCAGTGCAGCCTCAACCTAACAGATATGGCAGACGTTGATGTGTAAGTGCTATAACATCCATTCAACAATTTTAAAACAAAACATAGTTTTTTCGTTGATGATATTAATTGGTCCGTGTTTATGAATTTTACATTGATTAAAATCCTTCCAATTACTGAGTAACTAGTGTTCAATGCAATACAATTTAGCAACTCTGTCATTTTATGTACGAAATTCTTAAAAAAAATAATTTATTTAAACTTTTTCCCGCCTTGTAGAGATGTGCCCTCCGCATTGCCCGTCCTCGGCGGCGCCATGGACATAAACACCGCGCTGCAGGAAGTGCTGAAGAAGTCGTTGATCGCCGATGGACTCGTCCATGGCATCCACCAGGCCTGCAAGGCTCTGGACAAGTAAGCAAACAATGCAAATAAATGATATAAATTAGTTTTACGCTGATGAAATTAATTGGTCCGTGTTTATGAATTTACATTGATTAGAATCCTTCCAATTACTGAGTTTTCGCTTCTTGTCAATTTCATATGATTTGCGACAAAGAAATACCTTTCTAATTGCATTTCTTTTGCTTTAGGCGTCAAGCTGTCCTCTGCATTCTGGCCGAATCCTTTGATGAGCCAAACTACAAGAAACTGATCACTGCCCTGTGCAATGAGCATCAGATTCCATTGATTCGCGTCGATTCGCACAAGAAATTGGGTGAATGGTCGGGTCTGTGCAAGATCGACAAAGAGGGCAAACCCCGCAAGGTGTGCGGCTGCTCTGTGGTCGTCATCAAGGACTTCGGTGAGGAGACGCCCGCGTTGGATGTAGTTAAGGACCATCTCAGACAGAACAGTTAAACATTTTGTTGCCGTTCCTCCCCGTCTGCTGAATGAGAGACTACCTGGCATATTTTTTATTGCTAAATAAAAAAAAACGAAAATCTAAGAAAAAAAACTCAATGCGTTTGCCAATTTTTTGAAATGTTCTTTATTGCTATAAATGAGCTGCTATAAAATCAGAATTCCATTTAGACAACCTTGGTATCATCGCAGCTGTCCTTGTGCCTGGGCCAATCCGTCAGTTGGCACTCACTGCAAACGCAAATTGTGAAATTTATTATAAATGTGAATTTGTTGTTTTAACGCCAAACAAAATATTACCGTGAGCAATAATACATGTGCTTGCAGTTGCCGCATCTCTTTTTGGCCACCTTGTAGCAATGCCCGCATTGGTAGATCTTTTCCTCCTTCTGACCTTTGGCATCGACATCCGTACTTTCGTTTTCTGGTTTTTTGTTTTCTGGTATCGGCACATCCAAATCGGCCATGACTTGCTCCAGTTCACACAAGATATCCGTGCCATAGGCGCTGCTCAGTTTGGTGGCCAGCGCGCAAATCTCTTCACGGTTGTTGTTTAGGAAGATGGCATCCTGGCTCTGTGCCACATTGTAGAATCCGCCCTCGCGTTCCACCTCCTTGATGAGCTGATCCTTTATCTGGGGTAAATCCTCCAAGATTAGATTCTGAGTCTTGCTGTTGCCAGCATTTCCACCGATTGTCATTTGACTGATGAACTGCTTCAGCTCAATCATCACCGGCAACTGGTCCAACAATGTCTCGTGCAGCATTCCCAACAACTGTGATAAAAAAGTACAGATAAATAATCCTCAAATCTCGGATAAGGTATTACCTTGGATAATTGCTTGCAGCGCGCCTCGTTAAGGGGATAGTTTTCGAGTGTCTGCTGATTTAGGAGCAACTGGCGCACACAGAACCAGGCTTGAGCTTCTGTTTTTAAGATCTTTGCCGCATCGTCGACGCTCGTCCATTTTTCATCGATGAATTTCTGCAATCCTTTGCTGGTATTGCGCTGCCAGGGCCGAAAACAAAGCACATCAACCATCAGCCAGGGTATGTCGTGGGTGACCACCATGCGACGAGCGGCACCCAAGTGGAACAAGGACACATTGTCGGCCAGGTAGCTCAGTATAGAGACACAGCGCAGTCCAATCTTATAGATGAGATCACGCTTCTGGCGCTCTAGTTCAGTGAGCACAGCCTCGTCCACATCGACCTTCGTCTCGTTCTCATGATAGCCCATGCCAACCAATCCAATCACCTGGGCAACAGACTGGGCACAGTAGTCAATCAAATCCAGCACCGAGTCCTGCATCGATTCACAGCCACTGGGATGGTAAAGGCATAGATCCAACAGCGCCACCGCAGCCGCCTCATGGTACATCACTGTGTAAATGAGAAAGGTGGCCTGCGGATTCGGATCAATCTCAAGCAGATGGGGCAGCACACCTGATTTCCACAGATTCACACATAGCGCCTCACTTACGAGCACGGAGAGCTTGTCCCGGGAAATGAGAAACTCCTTCACCTCCTCCTCACGATGCTCGGCCACCTCGAGTGCCGCCTGCTGGCTCAGCTTGATAACCATCTCGTGCACCTCCAGCCACTTGCTGTTGCCCACCTCGCGCACTTGGAAACTGCGAATGCTCTCCACGAACAAATACAGCTCCTCGGGATACACAAAGTTTACCATTATATTTAATGATTTTCCCTTTTTATTTTTTGCGTATTTAAAGTAAAATTCCTAGCAGCTTGCAAGTTGAAACTGTTATCTGAATAAACTTTGAGTTGCTATGGAAATATTCAGGTTACTAGGTTCCTGCTTGAAAGGGTGGCAATAATTGGATTGCTAAGATTTATTTTTAAATTGGTTTTTACTTTAAATTAAATTAGAATTGAATTGCATCGGCGATTTTAGCAGGTACTCAAAGAGTTTTACTTTGAGTGTTATTTACAACAATAATTTATTTAAATTGTTTACAAACATATTCTTATAACTGTACAATTATACATATTAAAAATGTATTGACATATAACAGATAATAAATTTACAAATTCACCATCAATTTCAACATTGTTCACTTGTCGGACAGATTGTTCCGAGGAGAATTTATGATACAGGCATGATGAGAAACCAAAACAATGCCGTTGACCAAACGATCGGTTTATCATCAATCATTTAGGAATTCGACCAATTCTTACAACCAGATGAAAATGTCCGGCGATATAATCACACGTTCTAATTAGATTGGAAATGTAGTATCTACTCCACATCTCTCTTCTTTCACATGCAGTCAGTTTAACGATATAACCTTACTTGCTGCTTCAAGTCGTTCTCGCTGATACGCTCCTTGAGATTTAATTCGTCCTCCTGTCGCCGCAGTAGATCAAATATGGCCGTCAACTGTTCCCGTTCGATGCGCCGCTCCTCCTCTATTTGGCTGGGCGACAAGTTCTTTTCGAGCTTGTGCTGATAGCGCTTGGCCTTGAATTTCCCCATCAGGTTGCTATAGTTGAGTGTCCTTGCTACGCCCGGTTCCGTATCGCTTCCGTCGCTTATCGGGTCCTGCTCCTCCTCATAGGCCTCATCATCATCGATTTCGCGTTGCAGTCGCGCCTGCATCTGTGCCTTAAGCTCGGGATCGTCTTCCAAGCGCACCTCGTCAGCGCCCAGACCTTCGTCCTCCTGCTCCTGCATTGCATTCAAGTAGAATTAGTCTGGGTGGAATTATTTTCAATTCCCTACTCACCACATCGTCTTTCAGAAAGTTAGCAAAATAGAGCGTAATTAAAATGCATAGCAGCAGCGTAGACAGCGCTATCACGTAGTAGCCGGATGGATCAAACCACATGCCAATCATCAGATGACTTAACCCAATGACTGAGTATATGTGAATATATCACCCTTGTTTTTGCAAGTATATTCCGATTTTTGTTTTGATGGCCTCAAACGCAAACTACGCGGAATGTGACCAGCTTTGAGAAGTCAAGAACAAAAATCAAAAAATAAATATACCGCTAAGGAAAGGCTGGTACGCAGCTCGAAAAAATGCGCTCGCAAATTAAAAACACCATCCAAACCTTCTAATAGAATTCAATGATTAACTTTAACTTTACCAATGAGTCAAACAATTCAGAGTCCTCCATTTCTATTCCATAATTCTTGTGACAGAAATACTTTGTGGTACTTAACTTATTTAATTGAATTATTTTTCTAATTGGCAAATGTTAAACCAATATTGCAATTTTAATTTTATTTAATACACTTTCATTTTAGTTTTATTTTTTTTTTTGTATCAACTTTAAATAAATAAATTCTCAAAAACTTCTCTAAATTGTTGACAGCGAAATTTTTATGGTACCCTGTATGGTAACCTGTATGGATTCCTGTTTGTGTTTGCAAAATAAATAGTTCGACGTGGAGCGAAAACATGGAAATGTATATTGTCACATTTTGTTATTATTGAATAAAATTAAAGCACATATTTTTGTGTAATGTATTTTCTGCATTTTATTTGTTTTTCCAAAATATAACAATTTTGCTAGTGTAAGCATAATTTTAAAATACTAAATGCGGTATGTTTGACATTTTCTATGTAGTTTTCGGAATAACGGCATTTATATATCGACGGCGCGCTATCGTAACGTCTCAAAAAAAAGAAGATTCAATTGTCACTTTGCATTCTGACTTTTGGTGACGCAAAGAATAAATATAAAAATATATAAATTTCTAGCAGCTAAATCTCACGTAAGTCTGCGTGTCATTTGTGGAAAAAATTCTCTTTCCCTGTATAAACCGAATAGAAGGTAACAGGTTAACTAATAAATTTACTGGTCGAGACTTTTTAACTTGTACTTTTCTTTTATTAAAATCTGAAGGATGCGCTGTATCGTTCAAGCCCCAGTAAGGTGTCGATGTTGATAAGCTGGATACGTAAGTGGATAGTGCAATTCTGGCTTATGGTGAAGCGGTTGCCATCTTTTGAAGTGCTGCTCCGACAGGAAGTGACGCGAACAGCAGCAGTGCATCATGGATAGAAGATGCTGCCACATTGCAAGCGCTAATCGATTTTTAATTATATAAATTAACTTTTCCACATTACATCGATGTGTAGAATTTCCGGCCAACGCGTCAGATTCGACAGACATGTATATATAAAATATAAAAATATGTATATATGTCGAGGATAGGTCTGAGATTTATTATCTAATCGGAACATACATACAGATGCAATATGGATGACGTTTCCAAGGGCGAGAATTTTGTTTTTGACAATAATTAGATCGCATTCCAGCAGCGGTCCGCTAGCTATAAATTGAATTTAAAAAGTCTTCTGAATTTATCCCTAAATTTGAATATTAATTTATTAGAATTGAGTTTATTTAGCCGCCCCTATGTCAATGTGAAGTTGGCTTACGACCTTGATCATTGTATTGAAGGCCGAGGAGCCGCGCATTTGCTCATTCGTGAGCTGATTAGCCTGATGAACCAGATCACCGCAGCCAGCGAGTCGGACATTGTTAATAATACATTCATTGGAGGCACTACCACTGTTTTTAAAAGTTCGTATTTTTGACTGGTTTGCCTTTAAAAACTGACCTAAACAAAAGGTAAATGAATTGTTGTTTTGTTAAAGGGAATAAGAATTAAATTTAAATGATCTCTTCACTTAAAAAAAAAGTTTTAAGCACATTTAAAGAGTATGACATTTATTAAGATTGTAGGCTAACAAAAAAAATAAAAAACGAAAATCGTTCATTTGTAAACATTACCAATGTTTGCATTACAAAATAAATTGCGAACTTTTACAATAAAATAATTTGGGTAACTGAAGTAAGTCGTATATGTACATAAGAAAAATGTTAATATGAAATTACAATAAATATCTATATGCATTGAATTATTTTAGCTCAGCTATAGTTGATAAGATTAATTTATTGGCTCGGCGGGGCGCTTTAAATATTGTTCAGGATTATGGATAAAGGCTTCCAGAAAGGCAATACCCTTTGGTAAAAATTGAATGTTCTCATCGAACTGATAGACCGGCGGCTCCAAAATGTCCTTGAACGATATCTCCCGAACATTACCGATTTCAATGCGAAAATGTGTTTTCTCCACTCGCATATATGCCTCATCCTCCCTATTGATTGACCTTCGCACAGTTTTTTTAACGACAGTGCGATTTGGTTCCCTAGTAAATAAAAAAAACAGAAAAAAATTTAGATGAGGAAGGAAAATGAAACCATCATATATATATATACTTTATAAGACGCGCTTGTGCCGTGCTCAGTATTGTGTGCATCCTATTGCATATCCCTTCTATTTCCATACATACACTGTCTATGTGCTGCAGAAATAATACAAACGCTTCAACACTATTGCCATCTAACAAGTTATCCAGGTTTAATGGCAGCCTAAGCCTCAGCTGGGAATCGATCAAATGTTCATAGGTACTCCATAGCGCTGCAAATTAAAAAATTGCAGTTTTAAGTGACAGTTTTTATGTCATTTAAATGGTAGACATACCTTTAGGAATAAGGGTCGCAGGCTCTAATTGAATGCTGCCAACACTTATGTCCGTCTCCAATGAATCAAGCGGCTTGTAGTTAACAACGATGCAAAAAGTGGTTATTTTGCGATGTGAAAACATATATTTGTGCTGGCATTGAAGCTTATAATCAAATATCCAGTTGGGCAACTGGGCACGCATGGAGGCGTCCAGGCGTTTAACAAACGCTTCCACTTGGCTTGGCTTGACCTTTACACTTTTCTTGTACCTGAATCAGAATAGAGAAAGAATATCGTTTTAATAAAATATATATGCTTCTTTCGGCCTGCCAGCTTATGTCTTCTACTCACTCTTGCCACTTGGTGTTGAACATCTCCAGCATTTGTGGCAGATTTAAGCGATTTCTTGTCCCACTTATGTCATTACATGTTTCATTCACATGATTTGCCGATTCATCTTGAAAGCTTGAGTAACGTTCGAGATTCTTGAGCTCCCAATAGCGATGGACATCGGAAAGACGCTGCCGTTTACGCAAACGCTCCAACCGCTCAAATTTCACGTCCAGCTCACGCCAATCGGGCAATTCAAATGAGTCGCCTGAACTGTTGCGCCCCACATCGACAGAGCGCCTGCAATGCTTACACTTCTTGCATGCGTCCACAGCTCCGGCGACAGCTCTCGGGTTCAGTTGCTCAAGGCAAACTTCGGCTTCGGCGTCAACTTCGACATCAGATTCCAATTCAAGGCTCTTGCTATGGTCAGCCCCATCTTCATCGTCATTCTCCTCGTCCAGCAAGGTGGAGACCAAACTGAGTTGCGTCTTCTCAATCTCACAACCATTCGGCTCCCCATATTCCGGCAATGCGGCAGCGGCAAAGATGACAGTATCGCCACTCAGGTTTATGAACTCTCTGTGCGCTGTGGCATAGCTCTTAAAGTTGTGCTCATTTGAGTTGCGACTATCGCCGTAGGCATTAATGGGCTGCTCAAGAGAACGTTTGTTCAGTTCCCGCTGTGCCATAAAATGATTGGACACATCGGATATGGTAATGGGATTATCCTCATAGCAAACTGCTTGCTTGTTATCAGCCTGATGGTGAGTGATGCCCGCTTCGAAATGGTCGCGAGCCTGTCGCGTCATCTGTGCCCTAACCATCTGCACGGTGCCGTCGAGTTGCTCCGGTTCACGCAATGGCGAGTTCATGAAGATTGGAATGCGTGATTTTTTTCTAGCAGCGGGCGTCGATTGTTCATCATTTTGTCTGGTTGATTTGTCCAGTCTCAATTGTGTTCTTATCCAGGAAGAAAATTATGAATTTAAATTAAAATAGTTTGCCAATTTAAAATATTGAATACACTTACTTATTTTCATCTTCTATTTGCATCGATTGTGTGTTGCGTTTCTTGGATTGCGGCAAATTTGGTGTCAAGTGTATCGGCAAACGTTTGATATTGAATGAAGTAGTTTTCTTGGAAGCAACAATGGGTGTGCCATAGTTTGAAGTATCCATGTCGAGCTCCATATCGACAACTGGATAAGTGGACCGGGCTGCAGCAACCGCAGTTGGAGGAGATGTTTGAGTGCGGCTATCAGATTTGCATTCCTCCTCCAAGTCCTCGTACTCGATCATTGAGCGGCCCGGTGTGATGGGGAAATAGCTGTGTTGTTTTTTATTAATTTTGGGCGTTTCCATCATTGATTTGCTGGGTTTTGTCTTAAGCACATTTTCCTTGCCTTCAATTGGAGCCGCAGACTTGTCCTTGGTTAGCGTTGAACGCGCTTTATTGCGCATCTGAGACAACCATTCGTTTGAATCCGATGGACTTTCAGTAGAAACTTTGTCAACGTCTTCGCCTGAGCTCTGGCTTAGCAGCTGCATCTGTATTGACTCCGAGAGTAGTTGTGTGACTCTCGGCCTGCTGCTGCGTTGAGCTGTTGGCATTTCCTCAACAATTGGTTCTACTCTGTGTACGGTGTGTGATGATGCACAATTGATGTCTTCCTCCATAGATTCTTTCATCTGAAGTGGGTCGAATTGATCAGTAGGAGCTTCTAGTCTGAGCGAATCAGCCGCATCACAAGTGATCACCTCCATGGACTCGGCTCCATGTAATGTTTGTCTAGACTTTAACCGGTGCTTTGATTTCAAATCGCTGTTCTTATTGCTGCAAATTATGTCTTCCGACATGAGCAAAGTTTGTCTCTGTCTGCTGATTGGCTTCTCAGCTGGCATAGCTGCATTTTGGGATTGCAATTGCATTCGAGTTTTTTTTGGAGCAATTAGCGCCCTCAAATTATTCTGTACACAAAACGAGTCCTCCTCAATGGGATCTGCTAGATGCAAAGTTTGCCGACGAACTGCTGACTTGGACTGTAATTCGTGTTGTGGTGTTATGACATCTTTATCAACTGATTCATCTGCTATGTGCAATGTTTGTCGACGCATGTTGTACTGCTGTTCTACTGTAGGAACTGCAGACTTGGAATTTAATTCTTGTGGTGGTTTTAAGACATCTTCATCAACTGATTCATCCATTTGCAATTTATAATTGACAGTCTTCGACATAGAGCTGACTTCTTTTTGTGTACAAAACGAGTCCTCCTCAATTGGATCCGCTATGTGAAGAGTTTCTCGACGCTTGTTGTACTGATGTTCTACTGTAGGAACTACTGACTTGGACTGTTGTGATTTGAAGACATCTTCATCAACTGATTCATACAATTGGTATTTTTGATTTTCAGTTCTCGGCTTTGATTTGACTTCTTTTTGGGCACAAAACGAGTCCGCCTCAATGGGATCCTCTAAATGCAGAGTTTGTCGAAGCTTGTTGTACCGCTGTTCTACTGTAGGAACTGCTGACTTGAACTGTTGTGGTTTGAAGACATCTTCATCAACTGATTCATCCATTTGGTATTTTTGATTGGCAGTTTGCGGCTTTGAGTTGATTTCTTTTTGGGCACAAAACGAGTCCGCCTCAATGGGATCCGCCAAGTGCAGAGTTTGTCGACGCTTGTTGTACCGCTGTTCTACTGTATTAACTGCTGATTTGGACTGTTGTGGTTTGAAGACATCTTCATCAACTGATTCATCCATTTGGTATTTTTGATTGGCAGTTTTCGGCTTTGAGTTGATTTCTTTTTGGGCACAAAACGAGTCCGCCTCAATTGGATCCGCCAAGTGCAGAGTTTGTCGACGCTTGTTGTACTGATGTTCTACTGTAGGAACTACTGACTTGGACTGTTGTGGTTTGAAGACATCTTCATCAACTGATTCATCCATTTGGTATTTTTGATTGGCAGTTTTCGGCTTTGAGTTGACTTCTTTTTGGGCACAAAACGAGTCCGCCTCAATGGGATCCGCCAAGTGCAGAGTTTGTCGACGCTTGTTGTACTGCTGTTCTACTGTATTAACTGCTGATTTGGACTGTTGTGGTTTGAAGACATCTTCATCAACTGATTCATCCATTTGGTATTTTTGATTGGCAGTTTTCGGCTTTGAGTTGATTTCTTTTTGGGCACAAAACGAGTCCTCCTCAATTGGATCCGCCAAGTGCAGAGTTTGTCGACGTTTGTTGTACTGCTGTTCTACTGTATTAACTGCTGACTTGAACTGTTGTGGTTTGAAGACATCTTCATCAACTAATTCATCCATTTGGTAATTTTGATTGGCAGTTTTCGGCTTTGAGTTGACTTCTTTTTGGGCACAAAACGAGTCCGCCTCAATGGGATCCGCCAAGTGCAGAGTTTGTCGACGCTTGTTGTACTGCTGTTCTACTGTATTAATTGCTGACTTGAACTGTTGTGGTTTGAAGACATCTTCATCAACTGATTCATCCATTTGGTATTTTTGATTGGCAGTTTTCGGCTTTGAGTTGACTTCTTTTTGGGCACAAAACGAGTCCGCCTCAATGGGATCCTCTAAATGCTGAGTTTGTCGAAGTTTGTTGTCTTGTGGTGGTTTTAATACATTAACATCAACTGAGCTGACCTCTTTCTGTGCACAAAATAAGTCTTCTTCAATGGGATCAGACAGGTAAAGAGTTTGTCGCCGTTTTGTAGCAGCTACAGTCTGAAATTTCAACTCTGTATGTTGTTTGCCAATATCTTCGTCAATGCGCTCAGCGAAGCGAAGTGTTTGTCTATGCTTCGTTTTCTGCTGAGACTTTGCTGAAGTGTGTTGTTGTGGAATGATGGCATCCTCCTCAATTGTCTCAGCCATGTGCATTGTTTGTTTTCGCTTGCTTGTATGCGATTCTATGTAATTCATATGTCTGCAGGAGATGTCATCTTTAATGGGATCGGACAGCAGTAAGGTCTGTCTACGCCTAGGGTATTGTAGCAGTGGTTTCAGCTCATGCTGTGGTCTAATAATGTTCTCCTCCTCAATCAGTTCTGCCAGGTGCATTGTTTGCCTGTGTTCATTGCGATTAGATTTATTCGAAGCAGTAGCAGCAGCAGCATCTCTTGACAAAATGTTATCCGCACAAAGAGATTCTTCCATGGCTTCCACCCTGTGCAAGGTTTGTCTTCGTCTGCTGCACTGATACTCCACTGAAGCAGTCACCGATTTTAATGGATATTCCTGATCAGGCTCTACTATGTCTTTGTCCATTGCATCCACCAAGTGTATAGTTCCTCGACGTGCCTTGCTGTTCTGCTGCGGTGCAGGAATTGCCTGTTGTACCTTGGATTTAATTTGTGGTTTTATAATATCCTCTGTGATGGGCTCAGCCATGTGCATCGTTGTCCGTTGCTTGTTGTACTGCAGCTGTTTACGAGCAGCAGTTGTCTTTGACTTGAAGGAAATTTCCTTAATGGGCTCCACCATTGGCAATGTTTGCTTTTGTAATTCTTTTGAGGCAACAGCCGGTACTGCCTCCATTTCTTCGTGCCAGCCAAAGGAAATCTCTTCAATGGGTTCTACCATGTGCAATGTTTGCCTTGATCTGCTGCGCTGTCCAGCATCTTGCCCAATCATAATATTATTGGGACTCAATTTTTGATCGGATTGTGTATCTACTGCATCCTTGCAAGGGCTTAACAAGTCGTCTTCCTCCATTGCATCCAAACAATGCATTGACATCCTGCGTGTGACTGTTTCCATTGCTGCTGCAACAGCTGCTTCATGTTTTTCCAGATCATCTAATTCCATGGCAGTATTATTGTATGTCGTCTCACGTCGCGAGGAGCATTTGGAGCTACTTTGCGACTGCGTTTCATCGCCCATTTTGGCATGGACCAGAAAGTTGGTATTGTCCAGCATAAGCTCGTCCGCTTGCGAGAATCGATAATTTCGTTTAACTGGCTGATCGGTTTGATCTGTCTGAGCCGTCGGCTTTGATTCGTTCTTCTGCGGAACAGGCGAGACGATCATACTATCAACAAAGTTAAGGGTGGCACGAGGCCTAATTGATTCTCTCCTTGGAACATCCTTTTCTATTGGATACTGCTCAGGGTCGTGCCAAAATGACCGCTGCTTTGCAGTGCGATCTGTGGCTGGAGTTCTCGGCCCATTGGGATACACTTTTATCCGACCAGAGTTCAATGCATCGTTCAGTTCGCGAAAATTTAGCTTCTTGCTAAGGCCATTCTCTGTTAAGATTTCCATTGATATTAACGGCGAGGACAGAGTCGAATCATCTGTCAAATAGTTGAAATAATCTCTATCTTTCACATCAAGCGAATTATTTATCTCTTGCGTTGGCTTAATCGACACAACTGCAGCTGGCTCTGAAAACAAAGCGAATTGAATAGCTTATTAAGTACAGCTACGAAATTAATTATCTTACCAATATCTTCAAAATCACACGTTATATCGTTGCTATCAAACATCACAGTTTTTTGCTTGACCTCATTTTCCTTTACAGTCACACAACTAATGTTTGTTGACATAACATTTTTTTTTGAAACAGTTTCCAATTCCAGTTGCTTTGGCATCAACTGCAATTATTTAAAAAGAAACATATGTAAATAAAAAAAAAATTGGCTGTTATTTATCATTCGTAAACTACCTCAGCAAATACCATTTTTGGTTGCAAGAGATCGATAGTTTTCTCAAGCACTCTTTTGTTGTACATGCTGTTCTCGCGCAGCTTATCCCGCTCCACTTCATTAAGCGACAAACTGTCGCTGGACGTAAAATCCATTAAAGCAGTCGATGATTCAGTGCGCTTACGATTTCCTTGCAACTCATCCGGCAACAGCGTCACATTGATGCTCGTCTGTAATTTGAGTGTGAAATCGTTCATAGAATGCTGATCGTACAGTGAGCCACTCGCGTCATCGGACGCAATGGCAAGCGGTGCATTTTCCTTGTTCATCTCATTACTGGCCAACGAAATGTGCGCTGTACTTTGCAGCAAGGACGGCGCCACCGTGCAATGAGTTTGGCCAGAGCTGTCGGAGCCATTGGTATTATCTGATATTTCATATGAATGGTCATAGTCTCTCGCCTTCTCTGTTGTAACGAATTCTCTGAAAAAATAACAGAGCTGAAGTTCAATTCATATCAAAAGAATAGGATTAAGATTTTACCTAATAAATTTCTTGCCACTGAAACTGATGCGACGCTTAATTGATAGCACAGGATTTGTCTCTTCCTCCGACTGTGTGGACACTTTTTTTAACTGTGAGAATGCCATTAATATAGTTAACGCTTATGAGAAATTATTCGTTTACTTACCGAACTTCTTGATTTCCTATTCATCTTATTTTTTCTTTTCTTTTAGTAAACAAATTTTCTTACTTTCTGATTTAAACATAGACGCCACTAATGTGGCTGCCAACTTGTCAAAATATGGTGTCGTATTTCCATGCGAATGCCATTATTGATACAGATATATCGATAAGACACATAAGACTGTTATTTTTAAATGGGCTTGATTACGAAAATGATTGTTTGTCGTCTTTAGAAGAACATGAATGCAAAATTAAATCAATAAAAAAAAACAATAGCATACGTCTAAAACGAGGTATATTCTTATATACAATAGAATAATTTTAACATTCAAAAATGTATTTATCAGCCGTCGGCATGCTATCGATATGTTTTCTATTGTTTTGAAGAACTTCTGAATCTATCGAATTCGACAGTATACCTTCCACATCACTACCGCCAAGCACATTTTTCTGAGGGCCAACAATTTGAGCTTCGTTAAAAATCTAAAAGTGAAATGTACGAGTTGAAAACTTTGTTGCCACAATTCGACATTAAACTGCCCTCCTGCATGTACGAATTAAGGAATATCAGCCTCTCCGCCGGCGCTGCGCCAGGCCCAGCAGTAAGTGTGTTGTTTCCCAGCTGCCGTGACCCATATTAGAGATGAGCGTTAACAAAAAAAATAACAGTGACTGTTCCCAAAATGTCGACTGCCTATCTGTGCTCAATTATAATTTGGATAGCTAGCTTATGTGAAAAATAAACAAATTCATGGAAACAATCATATAATTCTCATTCTCATTCACTGTATATCGAAAAAGGGCCATAGAATTCGATGCAGTCACGCAACGGAGAATGAGAGCAACATTTCAAAATCAGTCGATTGTGCACTTGATTTGGACATTTTAGGCCGACAAATACAACATTTGCTAAAGGTTAAATACATATTTCTATCCTAAAAACAAACTTATAAATCTATTTTTTAATACAAACTAACTAACAAAAGCACATAACACGCACGATATACTTTCCATGTTTGTGTTGTTTTGAATATTGTTCGCATTAAAAATGGGCATATGATCTTTCATGCAGTTGTTATATATATTGTTATTACTATTTGTATTGAGTGTTGTCCAGTCCAGTGAATACTTCTATTTATTATATACATATAAATCATTGTGGCAAATGCTAATTTATATACCTAATGGTTTTGGATATATTAATGTAATAGTATAAATATTAATATTTTGACGCGGGCCCATCTCTAGTGACTTAAATGTGCTTGTGATTAATAATGTAAAATTCTTGTTGTTTGCAGCACGAAGACACAAACGCTGTAGTGGTGCGCCAAGAGAAGGTGCTAAAGCAGCTGGAGGAGCTCAAGGCCCAGTTGGGTAAAATGCGCAGAAGTTTGGGTATCCGTGTCTGCGGCAAGACCATTCAGCATACGACAGCTTATCAGAATGGCGGACTCAAAGAGGTGAGTTTAAATTTATATCTAAATATATATATATTTATATAATTGCTTATCTATCTGATTCACCAGGTGCCACTGCAGGATGTTGTCGTTAATGGTCATCCCAACTTCATACCCTATGCACTGTTGGCTTTGAAAAACGCCTGGCGCGATTTGTACACCATCGATGTGAAGACATTCACCCACTCAACAATGGCGGACATTGGGCCAGCGGCGCGTGACTTTGAGGCCAAATTGGCCAAGGTGCCCGTCAATGCCGCGTTGCCCAAGATCAATGTGACGATCATATGGAAGAACTGTAAGCAATACCACTTTAATATATCTATGCGTTTATCACTAATTTAACTTTACTGCTTTACAGGCGAACACACTGAAATGATCAGCTCACCCACAATGTATGTGCCCATTTATGGTGAGGTGAATATCATAAGGTACTTGGTCCGTGTCGGTCCAACCGAATATCGCTATGAGAGCTCGCCGCTCTGCAACGAAATCGATGCTGTGCTGGACATTTGCTATCAACTGTTGCGCTGTAGCACACACAAGAGCCAGGTGGCTATGGTGCGTCTGCTAGACAAGCGGCTGCAGCAGCAACAATATTTTGGTGGCAACCAAATGTCCGTTGCGGACATTGGTGTCTATAGCTCCCTGATACGCATGCCTGCCATTACGGATAAGGATCTTACACCGGCGCTGCTTGCATGGCGCAAGCGCGCCAAGCTCATAACCCAAATCTAATAGATATCGAATGGAAGAGCAAATAAATCGTTAACAATATACTCCCAGCAAATGGCAAATATTTCGAATGATTATTATAATTATAGAATTTCTGCAGTTGATAATTAGATTGGTTCAAAAACGATATTTAAGAAATATTCAGAGCTACGCGTTACATATTGGGTTAAACGCCAGTATCTGAACGATACGAAGGATAAATATAGGAGTTACTCTATTTGAAAATATTTGAAATAGATATTATGATCGGAAGAACGTAATCAGTTTTGTTTAATTAAAAGAAGTCAATGGAGGGTTTTATGTAATTTTATTTGGCTTAATTATCTTTGCAATTTATTAATATACAACGCGGTTTTCCTTTTCAATATTGCTGTTGGTGTTTTTTTGCATTTACAAATGGCTTAATTGCTACGTTTCATAATTTGTCATATATACTTGAAATCCGTTGATTGTAACTTTATATAATTGTTTGTTTTTTATTTTGTTTCGTTTGTTTAGTATAGCTTTTGTTAGGATGTCTCTTGCGTTTAGGAGGTTAGATTTCATTAAAAATGTTCATGTGTTGCGGTCCCCGTTTGAATGAACTGCATGTAGATACAAGTACATATGCATGCGTATTATTGTATATGTATATATATTTTAAAATAATAATTTATAGCTAATTCATATGTATATTGTATATATCTTGTATAATCATTATCAGTTTTGAGTGTTGTTGTTGATTTTGTTCTTATTTAGTTGCATTTAAAAGGAATCGCAAGCTCCTGAACTGGTTGAAAATATTTTTAGCCAGCCAGTCAAATCTCTAGACTACATCTGAGGATTAGAAGCGGGGCTAGTTGGGGAAGTGATTCGCGTTTCAGTTTTACAATTGTACATAATTAAAGATAAAAAGAGAAGAAATCATAATTGTGTTGAGAGAAATGTCAAGCCAGCGAATGACCTTAGGGGGCGTCTATCCTAGCTCTCTTTATTCTTTCCACATGTGTTACATCAATTAAATGCTACGCAGACGCCTTGGGCAGGGGGAGCAATGTTTGCAGTTGGAGCGGTCTTAACTGCAATATGTTGTCTCGCCTTTTCCGCTGTCATCAGCGGACTCGGCATCATCTGTGGCAGTCGATTTTGACGACATCAGACCATTGTTGTTCGTGCACTTCTTGTTATTCACATTATTTTTGCTATTCGCTGCACTGTCGCCAGCGCCCTCCTTTGCATCCCCATCGTCATCACCAGCAGCATCAGCATCATCATCATCAGCGTCTTCGTCATCATCATCATCGTCGTCATCATCATCATCGTCCTCATCCGAATCAGTGGGCAAGTCTTCGGTCTCCAAATCGAAATCATCATCATAAAAATTTGTATCAAGACCGGACCCGGCACTCTGCTTAACCGTCGGTTTCAGACAATAGTCCTCCAGTGTCATTGGCACCACAATACCTTCCCGCTTGGCGTCCGCATAGGCGGCCAGTGCTTGCTTTCGGATTATATTCGGATACTCGTTGTCCTTTCCCTGTATCCAGTATGCAATTAATATTATGAATGAATCTTGAATTGATTTGCAAATAAATTGCTTACCTGTGAGTCCCGCCATCGGCGATACATCACCGAGGCATCCACGTTGGCCGGCGAGTATGTATTGGGCTCGTTGAGGAGCGATATAACCGAGAGTAGAATGGTGCGCACATTCTGTGTGGGGTTCCAGCGTTCGCAGGGCAGCTCACCGCTTTGCGGATCATCTACCGGTGGATGCAGTATCGATATGCATAGATCTCCATTTTCGTACACATTCGGATGCCACACCTTGGTGAGGAAGCGTATTGATGGCGGCGAGTATGGATAGTCGTGTGGAAATTTCATGTGCGCCTTGAAATAGCCACCCTGATATAGTGTTTCTGGCGGACCGAAGATGGCCACCTCCCATTCAAAGAGATTATCATCGTTCATTAGCTTGACGCGAAATCCCTCGACGGGCTCCTCCTGCAGCGACTTGTATTCCATGGCCAAAGCACGCACCGCCGAACTGCTTGGTGTCGTTGTCGTCGTCGACCCAGTGCCGCTGCTGCCGCCGCCTCCTACGGCTCCGACAGCGCCCATCAATGTTGATGGCGCACTTTGTGATGTCGAGGCAGCGGTGGTCATTTGTTCACCTAACAATTGAAAAGTGTTTCTATGCAGCAGCAACGTTTGTATGTATCGAACGAAGTGTGAGTGTACTTTAAATATGTATCAAGCGTACACGGTCAATATCTGATATGCTGACGCTTTCGGAGGGGAAAACAACAACACCAACAACAACAACAGCAGCAGCAGCAGTGACGACGTCGACGATGGATTCAAGGTGAGCAGCGGCACTCACACACATATAAATTGTTTTTGCAAAAGGAACTTGAAAATTTTGGATAAGCGATTGGGACAAAATGCGTTGCGTTTGCCAAATGTCGCCTTTAATTTTTTGTGCAAAAAGAAGAGAAAACGATTAGTATTATTGTTGGTGGTGTTATTGTTCTGAAGTAGACAACAAAATAATTCAGACAAACAAAAATAAGATAAATGAATATGTATGGTTTGTCAGCACCGCTTAAAGTGTGTTAGCAGCCTACTGTATTATATACGTACTTATTCTGGCCAAACAAATATTTATTATTTATTTAGTTGCGGCTTGCTAGAGCGTTATATTATTATTATTATTTCGTTTGCAACAATTTCACTTTACACATATTCGCCATAATTAGAGATTCGATACTACTCAGTGCATGCAGGGAAACGTTTTGTGCATCGGAATCGATACGGCTTGTTAGGTATCGCCGATGCAAATCGATATTTCATTTTCCAGTGTTATCGAAAAATGTGATAAATTGTGCACATCGCTGTTAGAAAAAAGTATCACATCGCTAGTGTATACACAAGTGCTGGAGCTGCAAGTCGTGCGTGTAGAGGTGCAAAACTTACGTTAAGAGCCACGAAAACTAACCAATTAATTTAATAAAAAAACCACCAACAAGCAGACGCGCTGTTAAATTTAACGTGCATGTGGATGATTGATATATTCTCCGCTCAATATGCTACAATGCGACGCGCTACCGACGATTCAACTGTGAAAAGACGGTAACAGTGAAAAAGAGCAAGAGAAGCAGCGAAGCAAAAGCAAAAAAAGTGCATACAGGAGTGGCTGCTGTGTCTGAGCGAGTATAAAACGAAAAATATTGAAATTGCCAAATCAAACCTGGCACACACATAAACATTCTTGTCAAATTCAATTAACACTTGAGAAAACCTAACGAAAAAAAATAATTTCTACGTACGAAGAAATTAAAACAACGCCCCAAATCAAACACACAACAAAAATTAACTACGAGGAGAACAACAACATAGACAGTTTAATGCATACAGATACAACAAGAACAACAATAACGCAGTTACATTCCAGTGGAAAGTAGAAGAAGAAGAGGAATATGTTTTTTACCAGCATAAAATAGCATCAAATTCTGAGCGAGCACATTTTTCTGTGAAAAACGAAGGCCCAAAAGAAAAGTGTTGCCCACACGCACACATACACGCACGCATACGCATACAAGCAAATAAACACTCACACATACATACAAACATACACATAATGTCCAGCTGGGCTGAACGCGTTCATCGACGTGCCGCCGATTTGGGCAACGTTGTCACATCTTGCGGCCATCCAGCAACAGCGCCCGCCTACCCCTACCGCCTCGAGAAGGTGAAATTTGGCGTTCCTCTCGAGGAAGTCTGCAAACACAACAACATTCCGGGACCGTTGCTTGTGCTGATCCTGAAGCTGAACAAGGAGTCGCCGAATAAACGCGATGTTTTCCGTGCACCCGGGCATCAAGGGGCCATGAAAAAACTCATCCATTTTCTGCAGACGGGCAGATTAGTCAATGTGGACAACTATTCGGTGTTCACCATTGCCAGCGTTCTGAAGAAATTCTTGCGCAAAATACCCAACGGCATCTTTGGACGCATGGGCGAAATGGAACTCTTTGCCATCAACGAACTGCAGAACGAAGCCGAGCAAACGGACCGTTTACACGGGTGAGTCAAGTCAATTATCAAATATATATATATATATATATATGCATATGTGTAAACTTATACATAGAATAGATCTGTGTGGCGTGACACGCTAGAATTTTTATTAATCGAAAAATGTTTTCATCTTAGCTTGTTTTTCAATTTGCGGCCTTTTTTTGTTTTGATTTTATATTAATGCAAAATAAAAAATATAACATGTTAAATTAAGCCTGCGAAAAAAATAGTAAATTATATCAAGCTCTAGCACGTGCACATCTCTAGTATCGTCTTTGTACTCATCTCGTGTGTATTTGTGTGTGTGTTTGTATTGTAACTAGCTTGCGGTAAACTTGCTGAACCGGATCTAGATTTGGTTGCAGCACAAGAATCTTCGCTATACACACACTCGCACGCAAACAAAATGTACATATGTATGTATGCATTTATACATCCACATCAGTTGTTGAGCGGGTGGAGGGGGAGCAGCTGAGCCCGGTTAAGAGGTCTGCGAATTTAGTTGAAATTAAGTGAAAAGCGTTGACTGTTGTTGTGAACTGTTGTTGTTTTTGCTGTCTTCGCACTTGTTGACACATTTGCTATATTTTCACCAATTTTCACTTATACGCCAAGCAGCGTTAAGCGACAAAAATGACCAGGCAGTTAGAAAAGGGGCTTGTTGTAAGTACTTCGTTTGCGGCTGAATGAAAATTGAATGTTTTGTTGGCTTGTTTGCTTTGCGTTGTGATTCGCTTTGCTTTGTTTTTGTTTTAGTTTTGTTGCTGCAATCGATTTCTAACCGAACTGAATTGGAGCATAAAGCGTGGGCAAACAGACACAGACAGAGAGACCCACGCATACTCAATTAAAATAAAACGAAATTATTGCACTTTTATACAATTTACAATTGTTTTTGAAATTGCAACAACAACAAGAACAACAACAAAAACAGCCGCAACCGGCAGCATTGTGGGTGAGAGAAGGTAAAGTTGGTTGTGCGTGAAGTGTAGTAAAGTGGAATGAAGTGAGCGGCGCCTGCAATTAACCATTCACAATCGCAATCGATATTATCTTGCGTCTTGCGCTGCAGTGGCCTTGCCAAATTAATTGTTGCTGGTAAATTGGCATTTGACAGCAGTTTGATTTCAGTCGCTTTATATTTGTGTAAAAGTTCAGCGCTGACTGCAAGAAATCTCATTTTGTTGTTAATAAACTCTTTTTCTGGGCACACTATGCTGGATTTGGATTTGGATGTGGATGCGGCAACTGCGTCAGCAGCAGCAATACTGTTACATTGATGCTAATGTGCGTGTAAACAAATAACGTCAGCAATAAAACATACATCTCAAATTGGCCAGAGATACATGCGTAAGTTTCGACCGCCAAAATTTTCCGTATCCAACCCAGCAGCCAAGCAGTCAATTCAAACGTAAATCTCAATTTGCCTACTGTAAACTTAGCGCCCGTAGCCAGCAATACAATTATATACAATTATATTTATTGTTGTAATTGTTGGTGCTGTGGCTGCTCTGCTACCTTTCTTTTGTTTATTTACATTTTAGGGCAGGCGCTAGCAACAACAACAACCACAACTTCTACAAGAACACACATTAAGCAATCGTATTCAGATTTAAACAAATGCGCGAAAATAGCTGCAGAATCTTTTATAAATAGATGCAGAGATGCGCGTTTGAATCTTTGTATCAATTAACGCAAACGTAACCTAAAGCAAAAGAGCAGCCGAACAGGTCTCCTTTCCCCTGCCCTCCAACAACAACTACTTTTGCCACCCACTTCCATCAGTTGGCACATCACTTGTTGTTCTTGTAGCTGCTGTTAAGCATTATTATTATTATTGCGGCAGACGATGGACGACGTCATTGTTGCACGTTTTTGCAATAGACCAAAAAATAAAACGCTATTTATACATGAGTGCTTACCACATATATATATATATACATATATATATATATATCCGCCATAGACAACCATGTGTTTGTATTATTTGTATAGTTTTTCTTGCAAAATTACATGCTAGAAAAACACAACTCTGACGTCGTCGTTACCTGTTAAAGTGTGAATGCAGGTGTTTGTTTGTTTTTTTTTGGTTGTAGGTTCCTTTGTTTGTGTGTATGTGCGCATGTCTAATATATTTATGGGAATGAGCTTATTCTCCATTTTCTCTAAATTCTGTGGCGTTTCCTGTGGTTCCAACTTGTTGCCTGGTCAAAGC
Organism: Drosophila fungiperda; assembly: GCA_035042345.1. Lineage (NCBI taxonomy): Eukaryota > Metazoa > Arthropoda > Insecta > Diptera > Drosophilidae > Drosophila > Drosophila fungiperda. The sequence continues at coordinate 3,233,447 of JAWNLM010000021.1, forward strand.
TTTTTTGGCCTGCCACTCTAAGCTTTTTGCTTTTTTGTCGGACGCCTGTTGCTTTGTTGAGGGCAGAAGAGCTTATTTAGTTTGTTAGGCGATTTGCCTTGAAGAGCTCAATAAATGTTTTTGTTAGATATAACATATAATAAACATGTTATTACAATATTTGTTTGTGAGATTTAAATTAGCTAATTGCGGCGCAAGGCTAATTTTATATATTTTATATATATTGTCAATTGTCTCGCTTATTAAGATTTGGTTGTTTTAAAGATATATATTTATATATGTCCTTTCGGGCTCAGACCTTTTTACATGCCAGCTGCCAGCATGTCACATTCCGTGTACATTTGCCAAGTTAATAGCATATTTACACAATTGCCTGGACTGCTCTGACGACTGAATGGGACAATAGGCATAGCTGGCAGAGAGACGACGATGTCGCCTACCGCCTGTGAATATCAATAAGTGCAGAAAGAAATGAAAAAATTGCCCGCTTTTGTTGTTGTAGTTGTCTAGACAGGCGAAATGGCAACTAAATAGGCGGACAGAGACGGCTGCCAGAAGTAGTAGTAAGTAAAAGGGGCAGGCAGGGACGCAGATAGGGAAACAGTTTATAACAAAAGCCGCATTGTCCAATGCATTACCAAGAGACGACATCGACTTGGCTTGGATGTTTTTCTGTCTGTATGTCTGTCTGTAAGTCTGTCTGTCTGTCTGTCTGTTTGGGTCTATTGCAATATCGGCTGATGTTCACTTCCTGATTATTACATTATATAGTCCGTGACTGACTGCAGAGAGAATCATTGTGTTTTGTTCGATTCGATTTTGTTGTTGTTTCACACACACAGAACGTGTGTGCTGAAATCGTTGTCATGGTTGTTTTCTTAAAGGGCTTCGCAAAACGTAGCTACAAATTGCTGAAAAGAAATTAAATAAAATTAAAATATAAAACCAAAAACAAAAAGAAAGAGAAAAATTGCTATCTCAGAGTTTTTACTGGCCACGATGCATAAATAAACTTAAACTGCCTCCATAGTCAGTCAGTCAGTCACACACAATATAAACAACATACAATGCCCAAACCAAACCAATAAAAGTAAAATAAGCGAGTTCACAATATAAATATACATTCATATATAATGCATATAAACACACCACAGTGTGTGCCACAGTACAAAATGTGCGTCAGTAGATCTTCAACGGGTGAGTCTTGTCCATGCTTCTGTTTCTGCTGCTGATTCTGCAACTTATTCATATTCTTCTTCGTACACTTACATTCATATTCATATCTATTATCTCTCTCTTTCTTCGTCTCTGTTCATGCCTCCATTTCCCTATCGCCGTTTCTCTTTCACACGGTGTCTGGGACGACGACGCTTACATTGATTGCCCTGAATGGTGAACTTCTGGCATAGTCAGTCAGTCGTCGCAGTCATAACTAAACCACATGCCGGATGAGCACTGTACAACAAAAATATAAACCTTTTGACCCTGCATTTAGGCACAGTTCATCAAGATCACATTGTCTAAAAATAGATACACTTCAAAATAAAACTATTATGCTTTTTCTAAGTGCAGAAAAATGTGATTAATGTTTATTTAAAATTCCTTATTGTTAAGTGAATAATGCTTATTAAGTTTGTAAGGCATACTTATACTTTGTTGCATAGTGTCAACTTGACAATATCTTTTTCTATACCCTGCACGTAGAAGTGTTTTTTTTTAGTTTTATGTTTATCTTATTATTTTAAACAATTGAAAGCAAGCAATTTAATTATTTGATTTTATTGATAATATAAAGTTATATAAAGTCAAGATACTAATAGTTTCAGCTGGATTCAAGCAATTGACCTGTAGTAAAAGGTATCTGCTAGTCAAGCAGTGTTCGACAGCAAGCTTTTTTTTTTTCTTATGGCTGGATCATGCTAGTATCGAGATGTCTTCACTTAATATCTAAGTACATATAAACATACTTTTTTTTTTGCATATGTTGTGTGTATGTATTTATGTCTTTATATGTTGAAACTGCTTTTTATTAGCGTTGCGTTTGCTGTTTCACTTGGCTCATTATTATGACGTATTGTCTTCTTACTATATACATATATATTTTTTTTTGTTTGGTGTGCCGTCAACAACAACAACAACAACAAAAGAAACAGCTCAAAAGCAACTTAGGCTGTGGCTGACTCGTAGTTTGCGTTTCGCATCTGTTTGAACATCTCATTTTTGCTAAAATAACAAAGACTTTTGGGGCGTGGAGCTGCGAAGCCGCAATGATAAATATTGATGCAGCTGCAGCTGTGGCACTGATGCACACTCTAAAGATATACATGAAAGATATGGCCACATATTTATAGTGACCACCGCTTAGTAGGCACAAAGTGTGTCGCAATATAAGAAACCACCAAGATTTATTATTATCCTATTACAATCAATATCATTATCAATATAAGAAACCACCAAGTTTTCTTATTATTCTATTATTATCAAAATAAGAAACCACCAAGTTTTATTGTTCTCCTATTATTAAGAAACCACCAAGTTTTATTATTATCCTATTATTAAGAAACCACCAAGTTTTATTATGATCCTATTATTATATCATATATAGTCGTCAATACCCAAGTCATGGTTTCGCCTCTCTTTGTTCTATTCATGTGCATTAGCTGTCAATCAACTGATTTCCCTATAATAATTACAAAGTCATGTCAAGAAGTTTCAAGAATATGCAAGAATGTGCATTACAACTTTATGTTTCTCAGTGAATTATGTTTGATAATGTGTATGGCTTATGACATGCATTAATTTAGTATTTAAAATTGTGATTAAACCACTTGAATGGTTCAGATTTCAACAATCTGTCATTTGAAATATACTTTTCTTACGCTTTCTGCTTTCCACACTTGTAACACTTATCAGTCAGCAAGCTCGCATCTGAAATCTTTCAAGTGGCACAAGAGTTGTGGGAATATAAAAACTGGTTTCTCTGTAGGGCACAAAATACGTAACAATGCATATATAATACAAACAAACCTCATCTGTGATAAATACAGAGAAAGAAAAAAAAAGATAGTTACAACAACATTAAAAAAGGCAAATCAAATGCCGCACTTTAAAAGACAGGCGAGAGAGAAAGAGATTGGGGGAGAGATGAAAAAACATTGTAGTCAACTGCTTCGGCCGACACATTTAATTTTTATGAATGAAAAAGGCAAACACAATAAAAATAATAATAAATGATTCATCTATAATGTGTGTGACGCAGCGTCAAGACGGCCTTAACAGTAGCGAAAGAAATAAATACACACGTACAACAAATACGCATAGATACACATTAAAAATGCGTACATCTATTTAGCATCCGATTCACAGAAATGCCTTTTAATATAGCCGGTTTCTTGAGTATTATGTAAATATCAAACTCAGTCTGGCAACACGGCGCATGCGTAACGCGTCTCGCCGGACGATTATGTAAGGAGATGCAGCTGTTGTGCGGTGCCGTGTGTTGTGGTGTGCTTTGCGCTCAAATGCTGGTCGGGTCTCTAATGTATCCCATTATTAGTACACATAAAATCATGTGAGCATAAAATCCAGCTTTAAAACAAAAAAAATTAACCATAAAGTCGAAGTTTGAATACTCTGTAAAAAAAGTTGAATTAAACATTTTGAAATATTACAAAAAATATACCGAGACGAATTTGGAATACTCTCTAGAAAAATTGAAGATACAATTCGCACATAATATAGCTGCTAATAATAGCAATTATTCGAAACATTCAAATAATCTGTGGATAAATAATAATGCTGATGATAATAATTTGCGTAATCTGTAAAGTTAACGCAAACATTTTTTCGTAATATAGCTTCTGATAATAACAATCATTTGAAATAGGTCTTCACTTTTAATTAAATTATTTGCTAGACCAAAATAATTACACAGCTGTTTAGTAGATAATCATTTAACTGCAGTTTTACTGTTTTTTTTTATTGACGTTCACGCATCTGCGTATCAAGTGGAACTAGTAAAACTATTACGTATTTAGGATAAGTCATTTCTGTTCCATTTTAAACTATTACGTAGTAGAATCACTTTGTGGTGGCTTAAATACTTTCCCTTTCGATATATATATATATATATATATAAACTATCACGTAGTAGAATAGGTTTGAATAACTATGTTAGGATACTTCATTAAATAATCTTAGCTAGCCGAATTAATCATCCATTAGGGTTTCACACGAAACATAAAACTTTTGCGACGTTTTGCTTATCGCTTATCGTGATATCAGTAGACGTAAACGCTTGTTTCGGTGTAGCAATCGTATTTATTTTTTGTTATTATTGGTTTCTCGCAATTAATGCAATTAGTAAATGATTTGTATACAATCCATTTTATGGCTGTCACTATGAAACAAAACAACAATAAATAAATAATAAACAAAATAAAGGCGATACACTACAACTTATTAATCATTGTTAAGCGCCGCTATCAGCTTTATTTAGATTATATATTGTTTTGTTTTTCAATGGGTTCGATTTCGAGTTCGAGGCATATTCATTATCAAAGTGCTATCCACCCGCAAAGAAGTTTGCGTAAACTACAGAAGACAAGACCTCATAATTATGATAAGATTAGACCATATATAAATTCATATTACAGGGGAACATTTTTTTTTTTTGGGGTTATTGATATATTTGGGGGCCAGAACTGAAAAGTTTAACCCATAGGCTAGGCGGGCATTGCTCGGGGTGCACTGTTTATTTTTCTATATGTACTTGGTTTCGGGTTTGCACATATATATATATATATATATATATTATATATATATATTATATATATATATTATATATATATATTATATATATATATTATATATATATATTATATATATATATTATATATATATATTATATATATATATTATATATATATATTATATATATATATTATATATATATATTATATATATATATATTATATATATATATTAGGAAACAGATGAACACGCTGATAGTTGAGATGAAGTAACTTAATAAAGCCTTGACACAACGCTTCTTAAAAACATTATTTAATCGTCGATAAAAACTGTGCGATACAATTTTAAAAAAATTTCTGCTAAGGTAAATAAAAACTGTAAACTAATTTTGGTCAAGCTTAAGAAATAATTCAAATAGAAAACACATTTTATTTTTTTACTAATATGATCTGCTTTATTTTAATGCTGACAAATATATACAACGCACTAAGCTTTGATTAAGAAAAAACATAAATATATAAAAAAAAAACATAATTATTAAAATCACTTTTATTATCAACAGAGGTAAATGTCTAGTCTAGACTAGACTTCATATATATATTTACCTTTTTAAATAAATATATAATTTGCTTAGCTTGGAGCGAATTGTGTAGAAATACCAATGAAATATAAATTTGTGTTATCCCATGAAATAATAAACTTTTAAACTTTAAATACATTTTTCACTTAGTCTACTTCTTTTTTCAGTAGATGATAAATATTGATATTGATTCACACTTATGAATAATAAGTTTTACAAAAGTAATTGTACTTGTCTAATATAGTATTTGTGGTCGTATTCGAAACTTGAATGGCGTGACTCAAATAAGATCTGGTAACATTATCCTTTAAATAACAACAATATTGCTTGCAAACAACAATGCTCCTGAATTTAATAATATATATACATTTAATATTGGAGTTAGTTTCAATGTTTGTTTGTCTTAAACATAGTTAACAATAATATATTTAAGACTTAAAGAACTAGCTGCAGAAAAGTCATTGACTCAAATTATATACGTGTAGATAAAATCCTGATTTTGTATATGTTATGATTTAATATAATTTTTTTCTTTTATCGTTTATCTACTTTTGGTTTACTTTTAAATCGTGTGTCACTATCAACAATTGATTCGATTTTTTTTTTGTTATCACCAGCGAGATTGTATTTTTTTTTTAACTATCATTTGAAACTGCATTTGAGGCACGCTGTTATAATTATTATTATCAATGCATTTAATATTTTAACAGGTGTTGTGCTGCTTTGTGTTCGTCTTTTCTTTGCGTATCTCTTTGTGCGCTCTCTGCCACAATTTACAGCAACAGTTTAATAGAGGGGCAGACTCTATTCCGACTTTTATACAATGTATATTGTAGTATAATTCATTGTCAAGCGACGCTTATGGCCAGAGTGTGTGGTTGTCGTTGCTGTTGTTGTTTGAATCTTCAAGTTTTCACTTTTAATTTTATGGGAGCTGCAGATGCGAAGAGCAAAGAGCATTAATTGATTGGCTAGCTGTGATAGTTGCTTAGTTCGCTTCGCTGGTCGCTAGTCTCGAGTCTCCAGTCGTGTTGTGTAACGCGAAAATATAGAGAGAGGGAGAGACAGACAGACAGACAGACAGACTGCCTGCCTGAAAGAAAGACCAGTTTAGAGTTTTGTTAGTTTGCCAGGTTTTCCAAGCAGCGCATGCCAAAATGAAAGTGTGAACAATTCAAGCAGCTGCCTCTTGCCGCTTGCCCCTTGCTCTGGCTCTTCCTCCCTCTGTTGCTCTTGCCACAGCACTATCTATAGCTGCCCCTGGCTTTCTTTGATGGCCCTGGCAAGACAATGAGTCAGTGCACTTTGCAATAAATATATATATATATATATAAGCACATGAGTAACAATTATTGTGCACACAACCCTTACTTTTCACATAGATAACACATGATCTTTACACGGCTGGCTACTGTCTTGACTAATGTGTGCCTCTTTCTCGTTGCCTCTCCCTTGCAGATTGTTTGCATCACTGCCCAAGTATACGCAACACCTATTAGTTTTACTCTTTGGCACATTCCGCGTTATCGCCAGCAATGCGGCCCACGCATTAACGGGCATGACCAGCGAGGCTCTGGGCGTCTCTGTAGCGCCCAGTTTCTTTCAATCTTGCGTTAGCGATGGCAAAACAGCTCGCATGGAGGATGTGCTCAAGTTTAAGGTGAGTCCTTTGCACAACCTATAATTGCTATCTGGATATTAAGAATCTCTTTCTCTCGATTGCAGGTGTCCACTAAGATCATGCAGCACATAATCGATAAGTTTGCCACACACGACATCTTTGGACGCGACAATTATGAATACTATGCGCGCGTCACGGGACGCATCCTCAAGGTGCAGGATGAATGGATTTGCAGTTTTCAATATCCTCCGCCGCCACGTGACAAGTTGGCGCAGCAAAAATATGCATGTGAGTCCGGAAGGCAGATATGGGATGAATGAATCATGAATTATTTCGCAAAAACCGTTGCTTGATTATAAATATCTTTTTAATACAACTTTTGCTTGCCCAGGAATAGTGAAGTTCCAAGAATTGATAAGAATCACATGACTACGGTTATTCACGTACGCATGTTTTAGAGCTCTTAAAATATTTGGGGAGAATATATGTTAAATATAAAGGAAACTAAAAGTAATCTTTTTAAACTCGATCAAGAACATATTAGATTGTTGAATTAGTATGTGGAAACATTTCAGCAGAATATGCATTAAAGCGCATCAATTGAATGTAGAAACAAATTAAAAGAAATAAACTTTGAATTCCGCTCCATAATTTAAATGAGGCAATTAAAAATGTACAATATATATCAAGTTATCTTACATGAGTAAGGCATATAAATAATGTTTACAGATATTCGAATAATTTATACTTAATATGGATTGTATGTCGATAGACCTGTTTTTGGCACGCAGCTAACAATTATCAACACATACAACAACTATTCATTTATCATAGACTTCAAATTCAATTAAAGCATAATTGAATATTTACAATGATACAAAAAATGTTTTGCTTTATATCAGAAGTAATTACAACAATGCGATAGATAGATAGAAATTCCAGAAATTGAAATTGCCTAGGATTTATTTTTTTCTTGTCACATAAAACTGAGAAAGGAAAGAAGTGGAAGGAAAGAAACCACTTGCAAAGTTGAATCTTATTTATTTAATTTTATATATAGTGTGCAGATATTAATCACTATACATTTGTATATAAAAAAAGAAAAATAAAATGAGGAATTAAACTTTTTTTTGCAGTGCAACATTCTTTGGAGGCCGAAAAGACTTGGTTGCAGTGCCAATGCGAGCGATGGGGGTTACGTGAGTACCGAAATAGTCTTTACTTGCTCTTAAGACTATATATTTATAAGCTACATTTTTTATGTATGTGGGGTAAGGTTTATGTGCCTAGTTGATAAGTTCATTGCTTTAGCAATATATTTGGGTTTCTATGCTTTTGGGCTACTTCTACATGCTTTCGCTTCTCTCTGTCTTTATATCTCTCTAACTTTGCACTCTGCCTTAGCCATTTTGGCGCTTTGACTCAAATCAAAAACAAAAAATATCTCTGTCCACATTTTTATGTATATTTCATTACTCATATAAAACTCACTCCTAAAACATAAACGTCGTCGTGTTGTTGAATGCAGTGGCTCAGGAAGAATCTCGCTCGACGCCCGCTTTGCTGACCAGCTCCAGTTCGGCGCTGGAGAATAGCGTGCTCTCGCTGGGCGTATCACCGGAGCACTCCTTCATCGAGAGCTGTGCCCGTCTCTCTGTTTCGCTGGAGGGACCCGGCATCTTTGCCATGACCAGCTCACCGCTGCCGGCCAAGCGCAATGGCAGTGGCAATGGCAATGGCAATGGGAATGGTACCGACTATGACTACGATGACTATGCGGACGATGATGAGGATAATGCTGAGCTGACTCATGACTTTGCCGCCGATCTGGAGCTGAGCAGCATTGCGCCAGCACAACAGCAGCAACAGCAGCAGCTGCAACAATTACGTGGCTTGCAGCGCTACAGGCACCGACATCAGCAGCAGCAGCAGCAGTTCCCGGGCACAACACACAACTCACAGGAGGACGACGAGGACGAGGACGATGATGAGGATGATGAGCTGACCACCGTTAAGCGTCGCTATCGCCAAAACAAAAAGAAGCCACTGTCGAGCGGTCATCATCAGCGACGTCTGCGCGCCGGCACCAAAAGTCTCGATGGCGGCGGCGAGCAGCGACGTAGCAGCGATGCAACAGCTACAGTTGCAGCCGACACAGTTGCAACAACTGCATCAGCAGCACCAACTGCAGCAACAGGCAGCAGTAATGGCGGCAAGCTGAAGCAGCAACATCGCACCTGCAGTCGTTGCAATCGCGGCATACGCCACAGCAGCTCGTGCAGCTCGAATTCTGGCGGTGCCGTTGGCTCCAATGGGGGCGGCGTTGGCAGTGGCAACAATGGAGCTAACTCGGGCGGCATGACCATGGAGGAGCTGCGGGCCGTCAATCGCTATGCGGAGAGCACCAAGAGTCTCTCGTATTTGCCACAGGTGAGGCTTAAGTTCTGGCCTGGCTCTAGAATATCCGTTTAAAAACGCAGAGAACGTCCACCCGTCCTCAAAAACCCCATCCCTAACCCTACCCCTCAATATTCCACAAAACCTCCTTTTGACCAAGTCTCCATAATTTAACCAACTTACTCGACTTTTAAGTTCTGTATTCTTTTTGCAGGTTTGAGCAAGCAAACTGCAAATAATTGCGAATTATTTAATAGTTTTTAAGATTTTTCTTGATTAGATGAATTTTATACTTTTGATTTGTATTATTATTATTATGATTATTAATATTTTCTCTGTAACTTTTAACATTTAACGCTGTGCATTTGTTCTTTATTTTCTGATTTGTTCAATTACATTCTTTTTCGTTTATGTATTTTTTGTATTTAAATTAATTATAAAATCTCCTCTTGGACAGCAGCCCCTCCCCCCTCACACTCTCTCACTATCTTACTCACTTAATGACTGAATTATTTATTTATTTTTCTTGGTCTTATCTAAAACGAACTTTTCTTTGATTTATAAAATTGTTAAAAGTTTGCGCCTCCTTTTCTAGTTTTGTAACTTGTTCTATACTATTTACATCTATATATATGAATATATCTAACTAAAGCTGCGCCTGCAACAACAACAACAACAACTTACACCCACATAAAACACACACATAAAACAACAACATATACAATTAAGCGTAATTCTAAGCATATCTGGCACTACAACTCCCAGACTAAAACTCAAAAAAGTACAAAACACAACACACACACAACTGTACAAAATATGAACATACACACGCAACAAAAACAACAAAAAACACATGCGTTTGTTTATTTTTCACTCATAAATAATTTTAGTTTCGTTTTTTGTATGTAATAACTTTAAATGTATATCTTAACATTTATTGATACTTTAAGTGGAAAGAAAAACATAAAAATCAACAAAAATGCATTCCATTCAAAATACATAAGCAAAATTGTACACAATTTTGTTTTACTTTCATACTTAATAAAAAAAATATAATAAACACAAGTGTTCTAAAACAAACAAATTACGTTTATAATTTATTACTTAAAAAAAACACCATTTCAAATGTGAGAAATTGTAAATATATTTTTTTAAGTTGAGTATAAACAAGGAAACAGAATGTTGCATTTATCATTATTCAACAATTCGCATTAAGCACAAAAAATTAAAACTTAATTACGGCAAACAATTGCAAATTTGCACTTTTTTTAATTTAATATGTTTTCTTTGTATAACTTTTTTTATTTATCATTTAAAAGTACAAAAAAAAAAAATACAAACACACAAACTGCACAAATCAATTTGTTTTAGTCATTTAGTTAATAGCTTAAGCTATGTTTAAGCCACGATATTGTTGTATTCCCATTGTTCATTGTTTATTGTTAGTTGATAATTTGTAGTTTTGTTTGTTGTCTTGTCGTAGCCTGAATTAACGCCAACTCTTTTTTTGTAGCTTGTGCTCGTCTCTGTCTTGTATTTGATTTTGTAGTTTGCAATACCCATAACTCGACAATAATACTTAAGTTCACACACACCCTACACACCTACAAACACACACACCCACACACACACACCCACACTCACACTCACATTCACACTCACGGCGAAGCGTCACAATTTCATTGTTTTCTTTATGTGTTTTATGTTTTATAAAATACTTATGCTAAAGAATTACCAAACGCTTTTCGAAAATTGCAATTATGCTTGGCAATTTCTCTGCGCTTACATTTTAATTTGTTTATAACACTTGAAGTATTCACAGTTAGATAATCATACAAATTACATGACGCAATGTTCAGGTTATTTTCATTACATTGACTTGGCACTATTATCAATTAGCTAGTCAATATAAGAAATATTAAAATTTCTTTTCTCATTTAATTCTTTTCCAATTGACTAAAGCTTCAAGTTTTTATGTGTTTTAACAGTGAATACCATTTCTTTTTGTTATATTTATCGATTCACCTTTTTTCTATACTTTTTCCGCTTCGCTAAGTCTTGAAATATATGTAAATAATTTTATCTAAATAATTTCTGTTAACAAGTTTTTTTTTCTTTTTTAATTATTTCAATTTTCGTTTGTCATGTATAATTTTGAAATATTTATTTATTAAATTAATCTGGAAATGTCTTGAAAAATTTTTAAATTAAGCAAAAGAAAATTGAGCTTAGAAAATTACCGAAAACCAAAACTGTAAAATGTCAAATCTCTAATGCAAAATTTTTGAATCCCCCTTTTCCAAAAAAAAAAAACCAAAAAAAAACTACACATCACAACAACAAAACAATGACGACTAATGACAACAACAACAATACAAAAATCCATGCAAATATAAATCACACGAATGTGTTAGGTCCATGAACGCCAAACAGCCCGCATGCGCACCCGCTCCGAGTGGTTCCTGGGCCCACGAGACGCGGTCGTCTCGCTGCAGCTGCCGGCGGACACGTGCAGCAACTGCTGCTTGGCAGCGGCCGCTGCTGCCGCCGCTGGCTACTTGGGTGGCGGCAGCACGCGCGACATGCGGCAGACTGTTGCCAGTGTCGGTGAAGCTGTTGAAATCGATGCGGAGCGCAGCCAGGCGCTGCTCTATCACTTCTATCGCCGACAGCAGCGGGAACGTGAACTGGAGCGGGAACAGCAGCTGGACGACATGATGGACACCGAGGACAGTTACAGCTCTAGTCGTCTGGAGCAACAGCAACAGCATCAACAACAGCAACAAAAGCAACACATACATTCCAAGGGACTGCTGAGGCCGCCGCTGCAACATCAACAACGTCGCCTGCTGCTGGACTCCAATTCGGGTAGTTATAAAGCGGAAGCAGCACTAACCAACAATCACCAACAACAACAACAGAAACAACAACAGCAACATAAACAACACACCGCACATGCTGACGCGCTAAATCCTTACAAAAGACGCGACAAACGCGGCAGCAGCAACATGCTGCAGCCGCAACAGCTGCAGCATGCACAAAGCTTCTATCTGAACGAAACGCTCAATAATTCATGCTACTATTCCACACAAAATCTGCCTACAGCTGCAGTTGCTGCTTCTGCTGCTACTGCTACTGCTGTTGGTGTTAGTGTTGTTGTTGAGCGTGTTGGCAACAGCAGCAGCAACACCAACATTATTGACTCTCACAGCGAGTGCGCGTCGATTGATGGCTGCGTGTTGCACACGTTGCAGGCACACGAGCTGCAGCAGCACGTGCAGCCGGCTTCTGTGTTACTGCGCCATTCTACGCCACTCATGCAGCATCGACAGCAGCAGCAGCTTCGTCCTCGTCTGGACAGCGATGCATCTAGTGCATCGTTTTTCCATTCGTTTGGGACTCAGCGCGGCAACAGAAATAACAACAACATCCACAACAACAATAACAACAATAATAGCTATAACATTAGCAGAAACAGTAACAACAACAATAACAACCACCTTGTCACGATCATTTTTAATGTGTTGGACTTTCTGTTTTAAAATTCATTTAATGTTTTATCGTTTATTAAATCTTAACATAACTCAAAGAAACATAACCAACAAAAAACCAAACAAGTGGCATGTCCTGTGCTGTAGCTTCCACCAACCGTTAACATCATTTGCAACCCTGTTGCAAGCAATATTAATATTAAGATATTGAGATGTGTTCAGTGACCTCTGAACTTTGTGCCAATGTTCGTTGTTCCCCGTTTTTGCCTCATCATCAACATGAATTTTATTAAATTTTTATAATTTTCACTCTGCTTATCATGCATCAGTTAATTGTATAATAATTTTAACATTAATTAATATCATTTACCAAATCGTCTGTTTTGTGTTTATTTAATAATTTCTTTCTAATTTATATTGCAAATGACAATTATACTTTTAATCGTTTAATTATTATAATTAAATATTTAACAGCAGAGACAGATAATCAAAGAACATAATTTCTTGTAACAAGAATAATTTATGATATACGAATTTTGAAAACCGTCTAATCTAAGTGTTTTCTAAGCTATTCCCTTAATTCTAACTTATCAGAGGTGTCAAATATTAATAGTAAAAATTTTGGAAATAATCCAACTTCAATTAAATCAACAAAATCTTGAATCTATCAAAAAACGATCAAAGAATCCAATTATTTTTTCTTTATATCTTAAATAACTTAAGCGTTTGCCAACACTCGAAATTTTAATTACTATTTTTAGTTACATAAACATTATTGGTGTATTTATTTATTATAATTATTTTATATGTTTATGTTTTTATGTGTGTACAGCAATCGTGCGCTAAAGCCAAAAAAAAAACAAAAAAAATATTTTAACATTTATTTTATAATTATTTAATTGCTTTTTATGTGTAAACAATTTTATTTGGATTGTATTCAATAAATACTACGCATTTAATTTGTCAAATTTGTGTTCATACAAATATAAGATCTTTTGTTTGTTTCTTATTTTTGTATATAACATTTGAAAACTTACATCAACACACACACTTTACACACTCACACACACACTCGCAGACACATTTTTGTTTTATATATTTCTTGTTAATTGTTGTTGTTTTATCTTATGTGTACTAATCCAAAAAAAGAAATCCACTCACTGTGATTTAATGTGTAACTTTCTGTTGTTTTAACCTATTTGTTTTTGAGTTGTTTTTGTCTGCAAGCAAAAAGCCAAACACGCCCACAACAGCAACTACAACATGAACAACCTCAGCAGAACCAACAACCAAACCAAACCATCACCAAACTACAAACATAAATGTTGCAGTAGAGTCCCTCCCTTTTAAACTCAAAAACAAATTATATTTTTTTTCGTTTCTCTTTCTCTCTCTCTCCCCACGCTTCCATCCGATGTGTGTACATATATATATATATATATATATATATATATAATCGAATTAGTTGGCAACATCCGTTTAAGTAACAGCGCCGAGTCCATACAATATGCTGCACGTCGCCCCAACATTATCAGCAATCCCAACACCAGCAGCAATCCAAACAGCAGCAACAACAACTCACGCCGCCTGCTCATCAATGTGCCACGCCAGTATCCGCTGCGCTCCTCGCTGCGTCGCCATAAGGAGAAACAGATCGGCGGCAGTCAGAGCAATAGCAGCAACAGCATCAGCAACGAGCAGTTGACCAGCAATTCGGCAACTGCAACAACAGTTCCTGCTGTTGGCGCCACACCGCTGAGCAAGCCGCTGTTGCTGGTTGGTCTGTTGCCGGGCGCGGAGCAGCCACCATCAATTCGCAATTCCATAGCGGATTGTGGAAGTCTTGAATATGACAACATGGACACCATGGAGCACCAGCTGAGCGTGGAATGCAGCACATCGTTGAGCTTCAAGGCGCCGCGGCTGTAACAGCAGCAGCAGCAAGAGGCAAGCGACGCAGGCTCAGGCAACATTTCAACAACAGATATACATACATAATTAAGTAATTATTAAATTGACTAGAGTTTAAATGAATTTTTACCAGCGGGCTCTAAATACCTTTATAAGCCCCTAACACATACACAAAACCAACACACACTTACACACATCTATATATGTATTTCTATTTATGTGTATAGCAAGAAAAGGCTGATTTTCTTTAGTTAATAACGATACAAATTAACGGATATTGCAACAAATTGCCAAATTTTATTTGAGTAAACTAAAGAAAACACAAAACGCAAAAAAAAAATTTCTTTTTAAATGAAATTTAATGCATTACTTTTTTGTAAACTTGTTAGAATTTTCGTTTTCAATTTTTAGTAATGAATCTCTTTTATAGTTAAACAACCAAAAAACAAAAAGAAAATTAACTAAAATTCAAAGCACTTTTAAACATTGTCAACAGAAATTTTAGGCTATATGCATTTCTTTGTGAAACTTTTGACCTGAGCATTAACTGAAACTAAATGTAAACAAAACAAACACAACGACACAGATCAAACTAAACAAATACTATATGTATATTCACAGATTTCCAAGTTGTCCAGCTACTTAAAAAAAAGCAAAGACTCGCCCTGCAATTAAAATGACAGGATATAATCACAAGTCAAACTCAATATTTTTACTACACATAAATAAAAAGTACAAAAACAATGTCGAAAATATATATAAAAAAAAAAATTGAATATACAAAATTCAAATTTACACAATACTTATAAAAACCCATGTATATAGAATTATATAGCATTTAAGTAATAGTTTCTTGTTTCAAGAAACTTCAAGAAAAGTTGTAATACATTTATAGCTAATGTCTGTGTGTCCAAAAGATATATGTTATATATATATATATATATGTAATATATTTGTAAATGTGAGTCTAGATTCTGACGTTTCTAAAATGAGCAAAAGTTTAGTGTCAAGTTTAAGATAATATTTTGTTTAATTTGTTGTTAAATATGTTTTGATGTCTATTGCTTTACGTTTTGCTTCAATCTTAAAATACTACAATTGTCTAGTAGTTTTGTTCATACTACTGATAGGTTGTTTCTTATTTATATATTATATATAATGTTAACAGATCTAGATATAGTTGACACTGAAAGAATAGTTGATCACAAATATATTTTTTTAAGTCGTGGCGTATTTTGGCATTTGTTTCGAGTTCCGCTTGACGCTGCCTATGCTGTCGTAACATTCTCTCCGAATGATACGATTTGGTAGGTGATTTAAATTTAAACCGGGTCAAATCCATCGAGATGAGAAAAATTATCCTTTGATTTTAAAATAACATATTTCCTTTCTCGCGATTGCCGTTTAGCCTAGAAACATGGTTGTAATCGAAAAGATTTTATCAGATTGATAGAAGTATTTTTAAAAATGTATTTTCAAAGAACCAAGTATTCAGTAGATATAAAAACATATTTCACAAAAACTATAAATGAAATATCTTAAACGCCGGATTAGGCTATTGCTCATTTTAGAAACGCTAGAAGTTAGATAGTCACATCCATATTTAATAACTATAACTAGTGCTAGCACAGCTCGAGCAATACGATCGAGGCTAGGCAAAAATACAACCCACAGTAAAGGTGCAGAAGTGAAAACAATTTAATTAGATTAACGAGTACATTAAATTTACATAATTAAGAACCATTCCCAGACTTAAGAACTTGCCCAGTTAATGCCAATTTACTTAACCCTAACTGAACAACATGTCATATATCTGTGTATATATATATATATATACATATGCATATATATATTAACACCAAACTCTTTCACTGCCCCGCTCACTATCTCCACATTGCCGAATCTGTACCATTTCCTAGCCTTAACTTTCCTCTAATTTGATGACTTTTCGTGGAATTGTGCGAAAAATCCATCCAAGTTAAATTTCTCTCGCTGTGCTACCATTTTTGTGTTTTGTTGTTCGAAAAACAGAAACACAAAGCAAAGCAAAACAAAACAAACTTGAATTTATGCATACATATATGTAATTAGGCTTATTTAAGATATATAAAAACCATTTTCAATTGGCCATTTCATACATAGTATGAAGCCCAATCTGAAAGAGCTCTTTAAACAAAAACAAACTTAAAAGTGAAGAGAGATAAATCAAGCAACACCAATTTGTTGATTAGCAAAAGTTTTATTATCAACATAATTTTTATATTGCCCGTTTATGCTAGGCTATAAGCTATATAAATATATAGATATATATTGTATATGTATAAATCTTACACAGTACGATTTGGAGTGAAGAACATTCATTAGCCCATAAAAATATTATATAAACCTTATGTTAATTGTATTGTATATGATTGATGATGAAAAACAAAAAAACAAAAAAGGAATTACCGTATCAACTGTGCAGGGTCTGCTTCATATGGATGTAATACATCCATATATATTTTTTTTGTGTAAATCTGCCTCGAATGCATTTCGAATACATTTTTCAAATATTTTACTTATTCAATTGGACTCTTTTGTACATGTATATATTTAAAAGAAAAATAAAATAAATTTGTCATTCTGATTATTTTTTCGTTACGAAGAAGTTGCGCATAAAACAGTATACAAAATTTTGATGAATCATAATTGTAACTTATTATTACGAAAAATAAATATCTAAATTCAAAATATTTGAGACTTATTGCGATCTACTTAAATGCGACGTTCGAACACATCATTTGGTCAGCTCCTTTTTATATAATTATAGTAAGTACATATTTCTAGTTGTACAAGGCCTTATCGACTATGATGCCGTGCTCGATGAGGAAACTTTCGACATCGGAGGCGAAAAAGTCATCGCTCAAATCATCAGTTAGCCGTACAAAGTTGCCAATCAGCGACTGGGCCTTGTATACCAAAAGAGCGGGCAAACCTTTGGTGCGAAAGTCACGGCTCATGCCCGCCACGGAACTGCAGATCTTGGCAAATTTGATGGACGGATATTCGGTGGCCAGCGTGTCCAGGCATTTGTTTAGCGTGCCGCAAGCGGTTTGGCTCCGCTCATAGATGTGTATAATGATAGTCGTGTGCTTATTCTCCTGCTCCACACATGCCAGAAACTCCTCGTGCGTGCCCAGTTGCAGCACCTTGCCGAACTGCTGATGGTGGCCCGTCTGGCGGAGCATTTCGGCCATGCGCTGCTTTTGATACTGCTGCAGAAAGTCTTCGCTCATCAGCTCCGCAAATTCAGCGTCCAGCTCCTCCTGACGTTTGCGTTCCTCATCCTCGGCGGATGTCGCTGTGGTCATCGTCAGTTTTTTAATCATATCCAAGCGCTGGCGCTCCGTTTCCTCGCGACGCTCCGCCTCCAGTTGCTTGAAACGCTGCCAGTCCTGCACAACGCCCTTTGGCCCTGTATTTGTTGAGCCCTGCTGCTGCCGATAGCCGCCAGGTGGCATGGCATTGGGATCTGTGTTAATACTCAAACCGGATTTAGCTGCGGCTCCTTTGCCAGAGCCCCGAGCGCCTTCCTCGGAGTCGCCATCGCCATCGTCGGCATTGTCTTCGCCTTCGCTGCTGCTGCAGTAGTACTCCAATTTCTCGCCCAGTAATTTATCTTCTAGCGTAGCCATAATTAAGTTCTATCACTTTTATTAATTTAATTATAGAAAATTTAGCAAAAGCAAACAAACTAATGATGTGGGCTTGAGAAGAATCGATACTTTTTGCAGCAACAGCTGATTGTGGCAACGCATTTTGTGAATGGCAAGCAATAAAAGTTATCGTTCGCTGCTATCGTTTAAATATTTGTGGTTACTGTTTAAAATTTATTTAATATTTTAATTTGTGTGTAATGCGAATAATTTTGAATATTTGGAGTACATTTTCAGGCACTTCAAACTGATCAATTATCTGCTCCATGCTATTGAAGTCGGCCTTCTCCAGCTCATCGCAGGAGTCCTCATCACTACACGCGGGATTCGATAGCGCCAAGCGCTCGGCAAACGAGACAATGCCGCACCAGGCGCGAAAATCCAAAGTTTCACTGCCGTCCGACTGGTAGCTCAAAGTGGTAAGGGTATTTCTCACATTTTGCTCGGTGCCATGAAACTCCAGCACATCCTCCAGAGCCTGTGGCAGACTGCGCCACAGCATTGTACGCTCCTTGTACTCTACGAGAGGTGTCTCCTCGGGTCCCAAGGCCAGTTCAGTTTCCGGCTCTTCGCAACGGCTCAGATGCTTGAGGAAGACGCGCTTGTATAATTGCTTGCGCTGCTGCGAAACCCACACATATTTGCTCAGATAGGTCCAAGGTGTCATGGCTGCAAGGGTAAACATTTAATTTCAGCTACACCTCCAAAAATTCATATACACACTCTTGAGCATGGACAGATCCATGGGCACATCAAATCGCGTCGCCGATTTGGAGAACTTTCGCGGCATCTTGTTGCTCGAGGTAACCGTTGTCTTATCCACCTCCTCAGTCGGCTTGTGCACTGTCTTCGGCATGTACTTGATGGCCTCACGCAGTGCACGATTGAGCTGAAGGAAGTTTAAAAAATGGTATTTTAAAGAATTTAACTCTTTCTTTCTCAAAGAACTGTAAAATAACTCCGAAGACAGGATAGTATAAAATTATTGCTAGTGCTTGACGAAGATAGGAAAATATGTCCACATCCGAAGAAATCAAGTTAAATAAATTTCCTTTTCAAATACCAATTAATATAAAGTATAAATGTTAAAATAACCGCTTAAAAACAAAAAATATATATGACATAAAAATAAATATGCATCTTAAAAAAACTAAAATTTTCATTTAATTTTGCAAAAATAAATAAGTGTATAAATGTTGTGTATTATTGAAAAAATACGGCATGAGTCCATTTTTATTTGGATTGACCCAGCCAGCTGTACCCACATATCTGCCAAATGTGTTTTCAATTAAATCAACTGTTAGATCCGTTTTGAGCGTCTGAAAGGCCTCGTCGGTTAGGAAGCTGCCCTTGAGCAATATGGGCTCCCGGTCACTCTCGCGCTTATCCTTGGGCAACAGGCTAACCGAATTTGGGATCAGACTGGGTCTGGTGCTGGCATTCAGGGAATCGGGCCCCAAGGTGGCAACCTGAGTCTCTGGATCCTCGCTCAAGTGAAATGTAGTGGTGGCTGAAATATTTCAATTATATGTTAAATATATATTAAAAAAGAGATCCTAAATTTGAATCAAATCTTTCTTTATATTTTTGGACTATGCCATACTTCTTCTTTGAATTGTATTCCTTACGTACCCTGTGTGGGTTTAAGTCTCTTGCGCTTTTTGCCCCGCCTCGCATCCTCGTCGCTTATCTCGTGCTCATTGATACAGGTCTTCGGCGGCTTAGGCTCCAGGTCGGTGTGCTGATCACCGCCAGTTGTCAGACTGGCTGTGGCCAGCGAGGATTTGGGTCGCTGCTCACCGGACGGCTGGCGCCGGGGCTTCTTATCCTCGTTCGCCCCGGCGCTCTTGGGTTTCTTGCCCTCCTCGATGCCGCTTTGGGTTAGCTCCGAGCTGGGCTTCCAGTAGAGAGTCTCCTGTGAGTGTGAACGCCGCAGATCTAATATAATCTTCTTGCGCTGAATGTTCTCATGTTTGCCCCACTCCGGCGTAATGCAGCGCCTATAAAATGAACCCGCACTGTTCCGAGTATGGATACTCGTTATCGTTGGTGTCGGCGTCATGGGCCGGGAATCGGTTTCCGCGTAACGTCTAAACAGATCTTCTGGTATGTTGTCGGCCTCATGTGGCTGCAGTTGCTCCTCAACTGACTTCTCCTTCGATGCCTGCAAGGGACCTTTGCCCTCAATGGCTAGCGATGTTTTTAGCTGGTTTATGACATCCTTTACAGCCGACGGCGCCGGATGGTTGCACAGCACCGAGCAACCCTTGGCAAACGGATTGAACAGCCCACCAAAAGGACGGAGCGACAGGGGCATCGGCATGGCCTCAAATTTCAACGGCATACGCGAGTCATCCGCATGGAGGTTCTTTCGCTGCGGGGCAGCCACGGGTATTAGTTAAACTTCTGCCAGAAAAATACTATTTTCCGTTTACCTTCTTGACATATTTGATATGCCTCTTCGGTGTGGGCACCAATCCGCTCCGTGTTGTGCCGCTCATCGCAGCTCACGAGTAACTATGGCGAAAACTCAGAAAAGCCAATAAACAACGCAACGCAGCAAAACTCGTCGTCATGGCAAATGCCAACCCAAAGTTTGGTCTTGTTGTCTGCTCAAATTGCGTTTATTTTGACAAATAAATATATTTTGTAGGGCCAATTTGGTGAAACTAAATAAACAAAACTAACAAATTCAATTTGTGGTAAGCCGAGATCGAATTTCAGCTTATTATAATTGTAAAATATTTCCATAAAGTATGAATACATCTATAAACATTATTGGATTGGACGACTAGACGACTAGTGTCTGTCTGCTCCTATTCCTATATATTTTTACTCTTGGAGAAAGGCTAGAATAATTTTGTCATAATGTTTGTACCGCATTTAAGGAGACGTCTCAGCAGTAACGCAAAATGAATAAAACACGACCCAAACAAGTGGTTGAAATAAGGGCTTATAGAAAAAAATACTTACTCATTAAAGCTGCTTAGAATGTTTGTCTATATGGCATATTTGGAAATAGATATAATTATTCATACAATTAATACAACATTTCTGCCTTCAAGTCTAGGTAACAATTTGATAGCATATCGAATTTGGTTAGTGAATCTTAAGAAAGGTAGTTAGGATTGATAGAACACCTTATAAGTGCGTCAACTCCAGCTATTATTAGTTTAATTATTTTATTATTTTTTACTTGTGCACACTTCCATGTTTAAATTATTATTATTATAATTCTTTGGTGCTATGGCTGTTTATATTTTCTTAGTTTGGGAAAGTTTTCACACTATTTGTTTTGAGAAACCCACTTTTGATTTCTAAATGTTATTATCAGTTTTACCTATAACTCCATAATATGACAGGTTTTCTAAGCTTTATTTTTTTTATTAAATATTCAAAGACTTTTGATGTTCCCAGTTCTACCCCAGCAAATGTTTTTCTTCAAACGAAATTTCAATTTTGCAATTTTAAGACACTTAAGAATTTTGATTTTGAGCATTTTTAAATGCATTTTATTAATTAGATAAATCAGTTTGTTTTGTTGTCGCTTAAAAATAATTGTTAAGTAATTGAAAGTTGAGGACAGAGGACAGCAGTTGCAATCGCTACTCGGGCTCCTCCTCAGTACAAGGAGCCGCGATGATGCAAATGTCTCAAGCGTTGATCCAGCAACTGGCGCTCAGTGGACAGCGATACCGTTGACGAGGATCGATGTATGGGCGGCATGACACGCCCAGTTGCTGCAGGTGCGGTGACTACCGAGGCGGCGGCCAATGTAGTCTCTATGGAACCCAGTACAGCGCTGTTCCCCACGGCGCGTGAGCGCAGCAAATGATTGCGCATATTGGTGCGGGACCGGCACCGCAGGGAGTTATTGAATGAGATCTGCAGCGAGAGATGCTTCTGGGAGAGCGAGGCCAGATGTTCCGGCGACAACTCGATCACTTGCGAGCTGCGCGGATTACCAGCTGCTGCATTGGCAGTCAAAATCGGCGCTCCTGTGGCGGCACTGTAACTTGGAAGCGTCCCATTCGTCGAGGAGCCACCACAATTGCAGTGGACGGACGTGAGGGAAACACCATCCGCATTTGCATCGCTGGCGGTACTGGACGAGGTCTCCACCAGGCTATAAGCGACAGAGGGCTCCTTGACGCCACCTGCATCATTGTTGCTGTTCTCAAAAATCTTGATGACGGGCACTATGGCAGGACGAAGTATGATGCCCGCCTTGCGGAACTCCTCGAGTGCATCATCATAGGTGGGCAGGCCGGAGACAATCGTATAGGAAGGCAGAGATTCAACCTCATATTCAGGCGGGCAGTGGCGGCAGATTTCGATGTTGCCATCGCTATGATTGGCACGATCTGAAAGCAGACAAAACAGACATTTGTAAGTAATGTAAACGATTTCAACCAATTAACCAATGAACCCAGCAGCAATTCCCTGATTTCAACTCTCAACATCCGCTCAGCCAGTAAAAACAAAAAGTAGTAAAAAACATGAGAGAAAATTGTCGGGCATCGAAATCAAAATACCCTCGCAGATATGTAGTATAATAATAGTCAAGATAAATCTCAAATTTTTATTAGTTTTTTGTATAAATATCTGAAAAGACAAGTAAAGTTTCAATGCAAAACTTAATTCTCATTGTGGAAATTTTATTATTTATTAACCCAATGTTAATCTTAGTTTTTAATAGCAAGTTCAGTCAAGTTAATCAAAAATAATAGTTTTTTTTACTGTTTGGAGAACCCGTCTTTTATATACTCAGAAATATCTCGAATCTAATAGGGATTCTTTCGCGGGGCTGTAGAAAAATTACAGAATAATTAACATTTTATATTTTTAAATATTCACACAAGAATTCAATTGAATTACATTTATTTTGATGCATTTTTTATTGCCACATATTGTCAATTAGATCAGAACAGCATCGCTAGTTTGGCCTGCTAAGGGGCAGACACATGTGCCCAGCTGTAACATTCGATGGCGGCAAGGGCATCCAAGAGCAATCCAAATTACCAAATCAATTCTGTAGTACCTTTGGGACGATCCAACTCCCCACACTTTACGCAGCCACTGCAAGCTTTAGTTTCCAGTTTTCTTTTACAATGGGGGTTGTGCTGTGCATTAATGAAATTTTTATGTACAAATGTACAAAGCTACTAAAAGCGCCGCTGGAGGAAATGTGCAAGCTGCGTCCAACCCTTAAAAGTAGGCAACAACATTTTTTATTGCAATTGTCCTGTTGTTTCGGGGTTACATACCCAATGTCCTGCCCCCATACTCCGCCCCGCCCCCCTCTCCCGCTTGAGGTGAGTCAGCCCCCACTACCGAGTCAGATAGAAACTGTTGATGCGGCAAGCGTTTAGAGACGTGCTACACGATTTTGAAGATTAGCCGCATGCTGCGTGGCTTTAAAAAACACACGAAAATGACGCACGCTTCGTTTCACACCCTTGCATGTGTGTGTGTGCGTGTGTGTGGGCAACGGGTGGAAATTTAAAAGCAGGCGCTGGCGGCGGTAACCGGGAGCGTTTTCACACCCACATGAATGGACGCTCATTTTTTATGCAACGCTTTGTAAGCTCACAAAATTAAATTGATGATCCAACACAGGACACCGAAGCAGCCGACAAAATGGAAACTCATTGTCATTTGTGCATGTTATGGGGATGCGCTGGAATGGGATGGGATGCGATGGGGTGTCCATGATAAGAGATGGAGAGGGTTGTTTAACCATATGAAGTGCCCATTCAGACTTGGTTAAGCTGTTCTGTTGTGGCAACAGCTCAGCAGAGCTCAAGCCTTTTTGTGTAATTTTCAATTGACTTTTGTTAATTGCGCTGAAAGGACTTGACTTTTACCTTGATTTAGTGACGTGTGCCGTATTTTATTTTTGCAAACATTTTCTTTTTTACACTTTAAATATTGATTGACAATAGCTGCCATTTGTTTAAGACATTGTTTCAAAGTATCCACACAAAGTATACAATTGGAGAATTTCTACTTTGGTTGATTTAGTTTATTTCAGCAAAAAGTGTTCTATTATATTTTTTTAAGCTTATTTATGATTTTATTTGTATATATGTATATTTGAGGCACCTCTTATCAAAATTAAATTAAAATAATAAAAACTGAAGTTTTTAAAAGCGAAAAATATAACTTTTGTACAATTAAATATATTTCAGACATATCCATGAAATATTTTGAATTATTTAATTAATTTTTCATTTTCATAAAATAAATAAAATGCCATATAAATTGTGGCCGAGTGGCCAATGTGGCCAACATTAAAGCTTTATCGAATATCCAGTTATGAGCTGTGTGGCACGTCACTTAGGAGCTTCATTTGATGAACTGTCTGTCGCCATAAGCCCCAAGGATGTACGCATTTCAATCCCCCAAGCGCAGCTTAGCACCACAATAAAATGAAGTGCAGCAGTAAAAAGAATGAAACGCGCTATATAAAAAAAGGAAATACAAGAAATGAGAGAAATGCGAGAGATGCGAGAGTTGAGAGAAAAGGCACAAAGTGTAAGTGCGTTGTGCATAAAGTATGCGCCGCAAGTTATAAGCCAAAAAGCAAAATGGACACCGAATAACCTCACTAGTCAATATGCTAAAGGTCATGGAGATGCGATCCCCAAAAAAACCTAAAGTCAACAACGACAACAAGCAGCAGGGAGCAGGGAGCAGGGAGCTAACATCCAGTAGCAAAAAGCATAACCTAAGGCAGGCCAAAGATATTTGGGCGTTCACGAAAAAGTTAAACACACTTTATGTTCGGTGGGGCTAAGCGTTAGTTGTAGTAGCTCTTGCCTCTTGCCTCTTGCGCCAAAACCACCGCAAAACCGAACCAAAAAAGAAAACAAACGACGCAGCTCAAAAAAAAAATAAAAATAAAAAAAAAAAACAAACAAAGAAAATGATGTGCCCAGGACAACATGGCCATGTAGTATATATGCCGATGGCAGGCGAGTAAGCAAGAATAACAACAGCCACATTGAGGGGGTATATATGGGGAAGCCTCCCTCTCTTGTTCCCTGGCGATGCTTGCCAGGCACGTAAGCAGTTGATGGCCCGTTCCCAAGTAAAAACTGTAGAAGCCACAGAGTTTAGGATGCTGCTGCTCTCGTTGCTTGTCCTTTGTCCTTGGGGTTGGTAAACACGGCACCAAATTGCCGTTTAAATTTCTCCCCAATGTGCGCGCCCGACTGGGGCCAAGGCGGCCTTGAAGCATTATTGTGACTAGTGCTAGTTGCCCACCAGAGCAGCTACTTCGAGAATACCTTGATCTTCGCCTTACCTATCCTCTGCTCGAACTTTGTATATTTGAAGTTGTGGCTGGCGAGACATCGTCTGGAGGATTATCCGGTAGGCGTTAACTGCAACCTATACCTCCCCGTGGAGTCTGAACCATGTCAAACTTGAAGCCCCAAGCTTTATGCGTCTGCCATGGTTTGTTTTGCCACGTGGCAAAGGGGGGTGGTGGTGGCGGTGGGCGGGGCAGTTCTCTCTTAACTAATTAAACTTGTTCAAGGTACATGTGTACATGCAAATATTTTTTGCCAAAACTTTCAACAACCTTTCAAACAAACTGGTCTGCTTCTAAACATATGCTGTGAGAAAATTGCAATGTTTTTCTTTTGCTTCTGCGGCATTGTGGAAACAAGAAAAATGATTATGAACATGTTGGCTTGGCCAACCAGACATGCGAAAGGATGGTTTCATTTTTCCATTATTTTGGTTCAATTGCTGGGCCTTTTGTATGCGCTGCCAAGAAATCTAAATGTAACGCACTGAAAACCACATAATTCGCTTGAATAAATATGATTTATACCATGCATAATAATTATTATGAAATTCGGATGCGCTATTTTTATTTTTCAAACAACAAAATAATGATGTAAAACTATAATTATATAAATGCTTAAAATAAAAAAGAAACCAACAAATTTTCTTGAATAAGAATTCAAGATAAAAAGCTATTCCAAACCAACAAGAACTTTAACTTAATTTTCGAGTTTTTAAAATAGCAACTAACTAAATAAAATGAAATATTAAATTGTACATAAAAATGTAAATTTGTAAACTTTTAACGAGCTCAAGGTCTTGACAGCCATTGCTCTTCAATATAATTTATAATATTTAATATTTAATTTATAATTTATAATTCAATTTAGCTTAAGGTTTTAGACCATAAGTTAGAGCTATATAAAAAATAATTAAAAGATAACAGATACAGAGCCAAAATTGGGAAAGGGATAAAGATTAAAATAATTTTGTATTACATTTTTTAGTGTCTTGCTTGAGTTTTCATTTTGCTTCCTTTCTAGACTCGCCCATTTGGCCAGACTAGTTGTGTGGCGACATTCGCGTTAGTTTGCGTAGCTCATTTTAACTAACTGCTAAACTATTAGGAAAGTAACCCATCAATCTCAGAGATGTTGGGGCACGCCAACGACGCATGGGGCATGGGAGAAGGGGAAATGAAGAAAAATTGCTGTACGTCAGTTAAAGGCACAACAACAATAAAAAGGACAAGAATAGACAGACAACATGAAGACATTGCCCCAGCAGCAGCGAACACGCGCCAAAAGCATTCAACAACAACATTAACAAAGGGGACAGGAAGCAGCAATAGGAGCAGCAGCAGCAGCAGCAGCAGCAGCAGCAGCAGCAGCAGCCAGGATGAAAATGTAATAAGTGTGTCTATTTGTTCGCAAATATTTCATTTCCCGTGCCTTTATTTCACTTTTGGCCAGAAGCTGCCGCCTGTTCGACGCCCGCACAATGCGCTTGTAGTCACTAGAAAAATGAGCAAATCATGAAATGGCCAAAAAACATAACCGAAAAACTTAATTCAACTTTACGATAACAGTGACCAAATATTTAGCTTTATATTTTCTGTCTGCCAACTTCAGGTACAGGTAACTTTGAAATATTACGGTTGACATTGCTGATGATATCTCAGCTAATTAGGTATTTATATCTGCTTTTATAACAACAAATTGTGAAATTATTCTTCTCTAACTAATATTTTTATTATTAATTGAAAAACAATATTTGTTAATCTTAATCTTACTTTAACTTATTTTATTTATTTTGAACACGAAAATATTCGACTAAATTTTTTAAAATTTAAAGCCGTATAATTTATGCTACAAATATGCAATGTCATTTTGATTTCTGACACGAATTCCCAGAACTATTGGGATATTTATTGATTATCTGTTGTACGTAGTTTATTTTAGTTTTTCATTTACCATTATTTGAGTCAAATGCCGCATAGGCAGTTAGAGTAATTTATGCAGTGCACAGCACACATGTTGCCACAGCGTTAAATGTTATTAAAAACAATATAAACAACTTGCCCATGCGGGTGCGAGAGGGACATCGTTGGTTAGGGGGGGGCTGAATGTTGTTTATGTGCGTGCGGCGGCGTCGATGGCGGCTGCGGCAGCGCAATGAAAAGTGGACCGCAAAGTACCAGAGTTGCCAGGCAGCTCCAACAGCAACAGACTGTTTAGTATTGTGTTGGGTATGTGAGAAGTGGAAGAGGGGGCAGGCACTCCTGCGGCTGGCATTGCCGCAATTTTCAAATTGACTTTTGCACATGCTGCCCGGCGTAACGAAATGTGGCCAAGAAATGTACATACAAAGAGTGCTTTATAAAAAAAAAGGAAAACGGAAACAAAAAACCAAACAAAACACAATAGGCTGGGCTAATATTTATGTATGTGTGTGGGTTTGTTCTGTTTGGGGGCATAACGGTTAACCACGAAGCAGGGTAAAAAGTACAGGAAGTAGCAAGCAGTGCGCATAAAAACAAGAAGAAACATAACGGCTGAAGATGCACTGGCGGCAAACACTTAAAACGTGCCAATTGTGCGCGTGAGTCGCATAAGTAAAATGTTTTTGGCCTGGTTGCCAAATTTTCTTGGCCAAAAGTCAAATATCTATCAAAACGGCATTAGCAGCAGCTGCAACAGCGCCCTGGAATATGTTTACATTTACGTTAGATTATCGCCAAACACTTTGAGTCATAAACTTCTTGCAATATAAAAATCCATAGTTTTATAAAACTGCCCAGCTTAAAAGTGCTGCGCAGTCGATCAGTGCACTTAACAGCGCATCAGTTTTAATAAAGTTACGGTGCTGCCACATAGTCTGAATAATCAGTCTGGCAATAATGATCACATTTGTTATTTATTATCTGGCAGCACGATTCAGTGAACCAAGTTCACACGAACGTCATAATGTGCGCTCAAAGAACATAAGAGATACAGAGAGCGACAGAGCGTGAGAGCTAGAGCGCGAGAGAGAAAATGAGGTAGCAAGAGCGTTTAACAAAAATATCTGCCAGCGGCGTCAGTGGATTTAGTTTTGTTGTAGTGGCTTCAGTGGTGCGCGTTTTGCTCTGCTCTTGAAGCACCAATAATTATAAATTTATTTAAAAGAACAAAAACACAAAACAATTAATATTAAAAAAGTAGAATTGTTAAGAAAAAAAGACAAACAAAATAATTGTTCGTATTATTGACATGCTTAAAATGACAAATGTGCCCTTGCCGAAAATGCTTAAATTCAGCAGCAGCAGCAAGAACAGCGCAGCAGCAGCGAAAAAGACTCGGCATAATGGATTATCAGCCGTCGCAGCTGCGTCGCTGCGCTGCGCAGTAGACGACACGGACGAATCCGACGAGGATTCTGAATCGGAACTGGATATTGAAGAGGTTCACGATGCCGATGTTAATAATGATGATGATGATGACGATGAGGTTGTGTTGCAGATCGACAGCGAGGACGAGGCTGAGCTGGAGGCGCAACGCATACGCTTGGATGATATAAAAGCAGCAGCGGCTGCCGCTGCCGCCGCTGCAGAAACGCAGGTCAGTAACGGTAATGTGACGACGGCGTCGCGCAAGCCGCGTGGGCGTCCGCCGGGTAGCACAAACAAGAACAACAACACAAACAACAACAAGAATCAGAACCAGAACCAGCGAAACAAAAACAAACGTAAATACTCAAAGAGCAGCTGCGCAAGCGTCGGTGCGACTGCTGCCCCCGCTCCACTCTTGGCCTCCGCTCCCGCATCGATTGTTGCTGCCAAAATACACGCGGATGAGAAAACGCATCGTCTGATTTACAGTTGCGTTGAGTGCTCCCAGATCTATGGCGATGCTCAAGCGCTCGCCCAACACTGGCACACTGAGCACCAGTCACGGAAAAGGCAAACGTCAGTTAAGTTGGAGCCGCCTATCGAGCTGAGCGAGGGCCTCCAATTGAGCGACTTGAAATTCTGTGCGCAACTTTTGTTGCTAAGACGCAGTACTGATGAGGACAAAGATTTGGGAGAGGGGGAACAGCAGCAGCTGCTGTGCTCCGCCTGCGAGTCACTTTTTGAGGAAGACAAACAGCTACAGGCGCATCTCAGCGAGCAGCATGGCATCTGCAAGCTGCTGGTGCCCAAGCGGGAGCCCAGCGAACCCATGGTTAGCATACCAAGTGATGTGGCCAGCAGCAAGTCAGCGCCGGCACTGGAACTGCCAGAGACGCCGCCGCCGGAGAAGGAGACGGCGGAAAAAGATGATCTCGCAATGATTAGTGCTATGGTGGCGGAAATAACAGCCGAGCGTAGTCCCAAGGTCAAGAAGATGGTTATCAAGCTACCCGTGGGTAAGCGGGGCGGACGAAAGCGCAAGAGCAACGAGCAGAAACCAAAGCAGAAACGGGAGCAGGAGGTGGAGCAGGCAAAGCAAGACCAGCTGGCGAGCCAAAATAGCAAACGCAAGCGAGTACGCAAAGCACAAAAGCCAGTCGAAGAGGAGGATAAGAAGGAGGAGGGTAAGAAAGAGAAGCAAGAGGAGGAGCAGCAAAAGGAGCAGCATGATAAGTTGGAGGATAAGCAGGAAATCAAGGAGGAAACAGAGCCGAGACGAGTGCGCAAAGCACGCCACTTCGTGGACTACGTGGTAGATGTGAAAGATGAGGAGGATGACGATGATGACGACGACGAGGATAAGGACACGGATGCAGAGTGCACAACGCCACACAACAGCTCCACAGATGACAGCCTTGCGGCTACCTCCTCCATCAAACGTGAATCCTCCGAGGAATCGCAGCGCAATGGCAATGGCAACGGGAACGGCAACGGCACCAGCAGCAGCCAGCACACGTGCAACTTTTGCAGCAAGCCCTTTCAGCGTTTCTCCCGGCTGCAGGATCATCTGCGCCTGCATACCGGCGAGAAGCCGCATGTGTGTGGCCAGTGCGGGCGGGCGTTCCGGCTGAAGATGCGCATGGTAGAGCATCAGATGCGCCATCGCACCGAGAAGGCATTCAAGTGCGAGCAGTGCGGTCTGCCGCTGGCCACCAAACAGGACATGACGCTGCACATGCGGCATCACAAGAACGATCGCCGCTACAAGTGCGATCGGTGTGGCAAGGGGTTCGTGCGCAGGTCCGATCTGGCCATACACGTGCGCGTCCATACCGGCGAGAAGCCGTACAGCTGTGATCTGTGCGGCAAGGCGTTCCGTGCCCGCCAGAATCTCATCGTGCATCGGCGCACGCATCTCGGCGACAAGCCCATTCAGTGCGAGATGTGCGACAAGCGTTTCTCCCGCAAAATCGATATGCGTGTCCACATGCGTCGTCACACGGGTGAGTCAATCTCTAGCTAAATCTTAAATAAACCTGGTCATTGACTTGCGAATCTATTTTAGGTGAGAAGCCGTATATCTGCACTAC
The DNA here is from genome assembly GCA_035042345.1 of Drosophila fungiperda. Classification (NCBI taxonomy): domain Eukaryota; kingdom Metazoa; phylum Arthropoda; class Insecta; order Diptera; family Drosophilidae; genus Drosophila; species Drosophila fungiperda. The sequence continues at coordinate 3,264,650 of JAWNLM010000021.1, forward strand.
ATGTCAGCGTGGCTACTCCTCCCGTGTCAACTTGCAACGGCATCAACAGCGCGAACATGGCGGCGATTTAACCGTGGTGCCGCAATCGGAACAGTCAGCACCAGCGAAGCCTGTAACACGTCGTCCGCGTCGCCAGAAGCTGCAGGAGAAGATTGCTGCGCAGGAGAAGCTGCTAAATGAGCTGAAGCGTAGCCTCAGCACGCTTACTGACATCGCCGAGGAGTCAACGCCAGCAGCTGTCGAGAAGAAGGAGCACAACATAACGGAACTGGCCGCAGCGGATGCAGGTGCTGGCACTGTGGCGCAGGTGTCGGTTACCGTGTCAATGCACGTGGAGCCGGCGAAGGAGCACGACGATGAGGAGATCACGCCCGAGAAGGAGAATGCGCTGACGAGCGGCTCGGCAGCGGATGTCATGCCCGGGAATGGCAAGACGAAGGCAAATCGCAAGATAACAAGCTACTTCACCGTTGTTGGCCAGAAGGCGGAAATCTAAAGACTTATAAGCATCCAATCCAATCCACAACTCTTACTCATTAGCATTAAGATGCAAACTGTACTTGAAAACTTTCTAGTTTAGTTTGGACACCTCGCGGAGACTTTGAGACGATTTCACTTTCTCTATAAGCTTTTCAATTTTGCAGGGATTAAGTATTCTCCGTATGTATACAAAACTTATTTTTACGATGAATGAACACTTTAAGAAGCGAGAGGAGAAGATGAAAAAGATGATCTAAGAGAAAATACTTTTCGCATTTAATTTAACATTTAACGAACAGAAAAGACTACGTTTTAAAAGCACTAATTGTATGAAAGAAACAAAAAACAAAACAAAACAAAAGAGAATAAAACATGAGACTGCAAACAGTTTATATTTATACACTTAATATGGACACAGAGTCAATTGCTAAATGAAATATTGTGAATAATTTTAAGTACGATATGAATTGTAAAATGCTTGAATTGAAATGCTCAAAAACAAAAAACTATTCATCTTGAATTGCTGTGAATTTTTCTAAATATTTCCTGGCAAAATTCATGACAAATCGACTTGAATTAAAAAAAAATGAAAAAAAAAAACAATTGAATGTTTCCGTATTCGCACATTTATACAAAAAAAAAAAAAAAATCAATTTATAGTAATTATATATATGCAAAGAATATTTTGTAATTTGATGAATAATAATGTAAAGCAAATGAATTGCCAGTCATGAATAATGCAATATATTTATGTGTAAACTCCTTTAAAATTACGCATACTCCAATTCCAAATTAAAGTTAGTTACACACCAGCATTTATCCATATACATATAATTTATAAGAACATGATGCATACCTAAATCATATGAACACTGCTTACTATATATACTATATACACATTTTAGGCTTAGAGTTCTTTTTTTTTTTTAAAGATCTATATATATTTTTTATAATGATGAATTCTCTCGAATCTTAAGTTAAGGGAAAAGATAACCCACACATAAAGTCATCGAACTTTGAACAAAAGTATAATTTGTAATTTAAGACAACGAGCATTTATACACATATAAATATTACTTACAACATATACAGACAGTCCAATGCAACCCACACTGATTATTATTCTTAACAATTTATGCAAGCAATTGCCAATTGTTGCTGTCAACCAATCAACCCTTGCCACAACTGTGCGAATTTGGGGTGTGTTTCTTAGTGTCTCGTACCTCTTTAGGCCTTTAGTATTATTGTGGTCGTCCAAGCAGCAGCTGCTGTGGCTGTTGCTTTAGTTGCTGCTGCTGCCAGTCCCTTTGCAAATTCATCGGTTGCTTGCTTCGATTCTGGGATCAGCAAAAGGGGGTGGGTGTGCATATTGCGAGAGAGCAAAACTCAAGGTAATTTGTCATATCCTAAATGGGGTAGTCTCCGGTCCTTTGTACTGTCGAATATGTGCGATTAAAAGGGGTGGCACAGACACAGAGAGAGAGAGAGAGAGAAAAGGATCTGGTTCGGAATCAGCAAACGAATTGGAATCAGAGTCAATCTCTGTTCAAAAGTCTTATTAAAAGGTGAAATTATATTTTGTTTTCTTCTATTGCTCAGTTAACAATTCAAGTAACTTTTATTTATAAATTAAGCTGATCATAAATAATTTTTTGATGCACTTATCCTAAATATTTATCATTTAATTAATAACAAACAAATTGCAAAAAATTAATTACTCAATTTGTTAAAAATAATTCATATATGATTGGTTTTATGGAATATTTATGCAGTTCCAAATAGTTTAATCTGTATTCAATTTGAGTGTTTATTTATTGACATGTGTGCTTTTATTCGAAATGTTTGTCTTATCATCAAAGCTTCGAAATGACAATTTATTTTGCAACATTTTTATATATAACTGTATACATATATATTTGTACATGCATACATAAATATATATTTTATATATATATATTTTTTGTACAGCATATCGTTTGTAAACAAAAGCGAGCGAAAGACAAAAGCATGAAATCTACTCTTATTGTATTAAAAAATCAGCGAAAACTAAAAAAACCTAGCTAAGCAGAAAGAGCAAGAAGAACAAAAAGAAAATGGGCCAACACCAGAACAAAAACAGCAATTTTTGGTTGCTTCATGCGCTGGCAATGCAATATTACGCATACGACGTGGTGCTGCCACAACAAATGTCTCCCCTATGTGTGTGTGTATGTGAGGCACAATAGCCAAAAAGATAGTAAACGTGACAGCTAACAGGCAGACAAGAGCACACACACACACAGTGGCAAACAGACAGCGATTTTTGTTATACAAAAATATGCAAATTAAGTGTGGCGAGTTTTACTGCCATTGTTGTTGTTGCTGCTATTGCTGTTGGTGTAGAAAGCGTAAAATGCGCGCAGCAAAACCCAAACACAATAACAACAAATATGATTTAAAAAAAATTTACCAACGTATACACATTATTTGGCTGACGGCTGTAGAAAGCACGCAAGCCGAAAAAAAACGAGTATACGCCCCGTTGTACAGTCAACAAAGGCAACGCCAGCAGCACTGCTGCTGCCCTATATGTGTGTGTGTGTGTATGTGCTTGTGGCTGTGCTGATCGCTGCTCAAAGCCACAGTCTCAGCCACAACCTCAGCCACAGCCGCAGCCCTTTTTTTTGGACTGTGTCAGCATTTTCACACTTTTATGCTGTTCCCTTTTAATTGAATTTCGTTTCAGTCTGCGACTTTGTCTGCCTCTTCGTTTTTTATTTTTTTTTTTGCTTTTGCAGCTGTGGTTAATTTTAAACTAGCCATAAAAGCCACACGCAGCGGCGACGACGGCTACAGTGACTGAGACGGAGACGTCGACAACAGCGGCGCTTGGCTTTTGTCGCCAACACAATTCACTAGCAAGCAAGTTCTTTCGCTTACTCTTTCTCTGTGTGCTTCTTTGTGATAATGCGCTCTATTTCTGTTATGCTCTCTTGTGCTCTCTCTCTGCCTGATGGCTTGTTTGCTTGCCAAGTCGCGTTGCTCTTATGCGCGCTCTGCTCGATGTTCTGCCTGCTGCGTGCTGCGAGCTGTCTGCTGCTGCATTCTTTGTGCGGTCGTTAACATGCGGCGTCGTCATACTGTGGAACATGTTTGCTTATTGTTGTTGCTGTTGTTGTCTGGTAGCGTCTGCTATTAGTTCTGTGTGCGTGCGAGTGTGTGAGTGTTAATTGCGCGTCGCATTTTGTTTTGTTTTGTTTGCGCTCTCACCAAGTTCGCAATGTGAGTCGCTTGAGCAGCTGTCTAAAAGAGAGCATCAACTGTGTGTCGCTTTACAGCACTATTGTGCCCGCGCAATATGTTTTGAAAATATTTAAATGGTAACGGTGCGTATGAATCATCTAAAAAATATCAGTCAAAAATAATTGATGCCCATTTTTGAAGAATTTGATTAATTATTGAGTAAGTGAATTAAATCTCGTACAAGTTGCAGATAGTTTGATAGTATCGATCAATAAAATAAATACAAATTTCATTTAACTTGCAGCATGTTAAAATTACCTATGTTATGCTTTAATTTTAGCTTTTTTTTGGTTAAAGAAAATGCTATTTAAAACCACTTCTGACAGCTCATTCGCGAACTAAGTAGCATTGCAATTATTACACAATAAATCATAAAATGATTAATAAATAAAAATCGCAGTTCATTTCCGTCGACAGCGAAAAGTCAAACAAATAAACAGGCAAATAAACTAAAAAACAGGCTGATAAAAAATATAAATACATAAATAAATCATAACTGAAAGACCATCATGTCAGTCCAACTGTCTGTTTAACAAACATAAATTATGAAAAAGTAAACTCCAAATTCAGTGGAGAGTCAACAAAAATAAAACGAAAAAAAAACAACAGCAATTGCAAAAGCAAGTACATAACAAAAAAAAAAAAAAAAACAGCGAAGCTTGCAACTAACCGCTGCATGTGCATAATTTATAAAGCTAATTAAACGTGCATTTAACTAATTAAAAATATAGCGCGCTTCAATTATTGAAATATGCTGTAACTGCTGCTCGACCAATTATGATAATGTGGGCTGGGCTGGGCTGGGCTGGTCTACAGCAAATCATGCCGATTTACAAATTTGCAATTAAAATGGAACAGTTTTTTCACCATGCAATTTATATATCCAATGCGCATCGTGGCGGATGCGTAATGCTAATCAAACTCTATATTACGTATACGACAGCGTTATATTTGCATAGTGGTGGGGTGTGGCACGGTGTGTATGTGTGTGTCATGAAAGCAACTAATTTTGGGTATTGTCGATTTTTTGGCTTTTAGCGGACAAATACTAATTGACATTTTGCTATGAACGGCACAACGGGGGCGGAGTGCGCAAAAGCCCTGTGGTAGCGCCGTGTGGATGTTGGTGGGAGGTTGTGGAGTGGTTAGCTAACAGTAAATGCAATGGAAAAACAGTTTCAATTAAGCAATTAGCACCATTGAAACAAATCCAACACGTTTTGTGGCTTATAAGCTGAAGCATCATGTCGACTTCGGTTAGCCGATCTGACTGTTTTGTGTGTGCCACGTTTGCTGTTTAGTTATAGGGCCTGTTACGGGGTATTACCAAAAGCAAACTCAATTTTAGTTACTGTTGCTAATTTGGCATTTACTAAGCGCTCTTATGTAGTGTGTGTTGCCACAGTTGCCGCTGCCACGTTTATTTTTTTGCGCAGCTGTAGCATTTCTGTTGAATTTTTATTCATTTAGCATATTTTTGCGATTTTGCGTTTGATTCAATAAAGCAACAAATGCGGGGAAATAACATACATACACACATGAATACATATGTTTGTATATTGGTATATATATAGTATATATTAATGTACATACACATTTATGTACATATATATAAGCCGCTTAAAAGTGTTGCAAGCTGTGAAAAGCGTTTTATTTATATAGAAAAAAATAAATAAATCGACGTCAAAGTAGCTTAGAGTTGCTAACAGCTCAAGGAGGGAGGGGGTTGAGGGCAAGTTAAAGTCACATTTAATACCCATATGACAATGATAATGATGATGTAGTTGACTTTTGTTGTTGCCTGTGATGATGAATGATAATGTTGCATTGCCATTGCAATTGACGCCTTATTAATAATGTGCAAATTTAATCAATGTCTAATTTAATTAACAATTCGCCGTTTTATTTGCCGAATACTCGCGCTTAATTGAAGTGCGGGAGGATAAATAACGCAAAAGTTTATCGACTGATTTTTGAGGGGATTCATTTTGCACATGTGCCACATGAAAGTGTTCAAAAAACAATTTCACCAAGTGATTTAAGTCCCAATATCGCATTTTAAACAGGAACACATAATATTCAGGTATTGTGGTAATTATGAAAAAAATATCTCTGTAAATATTATATAGAATAATGGAAGGCTTTGTTTGTTTAACATATTTATTAATAAAACAAAACATATAAAATATAAAAATTATTGAATTTATTTCTTTTCAGTGGTGAATGTTTGCTTCGACTTTACAGTTAAAATTTTATTAAATATTTATTCTCCAGCGACTGTTCGAACAGTTAAGTTTAAAAATAACAAATAAAACTATCAGAAATAAAAACGAAACCAAATCAGTTGGAAAAATAAAAATAAACAACGATGCGACGCCAGCAACATACAAAAAACAGCAGCAACAACAACTGCCACAAAGATAAACAACTCATTAAAATGAAATTAAACAGCCGTGAACCGAAAAATGTCACTCATACGCACTGTAACACGGTACAACGTTGCGTATAAGTGACGGGGCTATATCCGATATATATGACGTATAAATATATATATATACTCTGTTAGAGGTTAAGGTAATTTCGTCACGATTCTGCCCACAAAATACTATACTGAAAATAATTTCACGGTTTTAAGGTAATTTTGAATTTTAATGAAATTACTGTGCAGCTGATGATTGTTTGTAACCTACTTGCTGATAATGTTAACATTGTTAAATTTACTACTACACTTTATTTTTATATATTATATTAAGATAATTTTATTAATGTATGCATAATTTATTAAATAGCATCAGCTCCATTAAACAATCTCGTGGAGATAGCATATTAAAGCCTCAAAATTGCTGTTATAAAATTTAGTTAGGGTATTTAACTATTTTATAAACAAAGATTATTTTGGGGTAAAGGAAAACAAAAGGTGATTTATGTGTGTGTAAGAGTATTAATTGTGTGGCATATATAAGTGAATTTTCTTAAAGTGCTGATAACACTTAATTAACAGCAGGAATCAACAAAATATTAAATATTTGCACAACAATATCAACAAAGGCCGAATTGCAATTGGTTCAATGACTAGATTCTAAAGCAATGTAATATCTATAAATACAGCTTGAAAAAAAATAAGATTTAGGATCGGCCAATATCAGAGAAGTGCTAAGTGGGCTTCTTGCTATTTAACAGCTTGTGAATTTTATCGCGGCCAACTCAAAAATAAATTGTTTATTTTATCTGGTCTTTTTGGCAAGTCCAACCATGTTTGAATCTTTTACGTTGTCCAAAAGAATTAAGATGATCTATATATGTATTGCCGAAGCGTTTTTCGTAAAAACTACCACTATTTACTATTTTAATTATATACTTAAAAACCACATTTTTTTTTAATAAAGAGCTTTAATTGTTAGCTTACTCTTATTGTGTGATTTTATTTCACAGTTGATTGAAAACGTTTTATGCCACACATTTTTTTCATTTAATAATTAAACACCGATTCAAAGTAAGTAGAGTATAGAATATATATATAGATATCACCACATTTTTTACTTTTCGAACATGTTTTTAATTCGAATTCTTAATACATATTATTATGACTGGTATGCTAATTGTTATGTTGATTTTGCTACAAATCTTGCTTGATTTTTTCGAGTTTCCATTAAAACAATGCCTTTTTAGTGTTTCATATTATTAGTAGTAGTTTTGATAAATCTTGTTTACTATCTTGCAAAATATTGTTTAGTACCGTTATTTTGCCCATTCAAAGTTTATATCGTTCATTTACCACATTCAAACCCTTGATATGCCCCCTTTTGAGGCACTTGAACTTTGGAGTATTGCCTGCATTTGATGCCCTTGTCATGCGTTGCATCTGGATCAAGGCCCAAATGAAATGCTGGCTAATCAAAACGAAAGTCAGCCATTGACTTGACCCTTGGCCATAAGCAAATAAACAAACGAACAATTGAGCTCTCGGTTGAATACGATTCTTTTGTCGGTAGTAGAACAAAGCAATTTTAATTAATTAACACAAGTCTGCAGTATAATCGAGCCTCGAACTGGGTAAACATCAATCGAGTTTTGGAGTCTTGGTCTTGTCTTGTTGGTATCTTGTTACTGAAAATGAGCCACTTGACTGAAGCTTTAATTAAGTGGAAATGTTATGTTTGCATTTGGATGGCAAACAAAAGGCTATCCCAAATGGTCGACTCTGCCAACAGAAACAGATGGGAGCCAAATGCATTTGCTTATCTGCTCCATCTCTGAGGAAGTGTGTGTGGGTTAGTGTGTCTGTGTGTATGGGTTTAATCATTGCAGTTTGAAATTTATTAGCTAATTGCCTTATAATTAATAATTAGAACAGAGCTAGAGACAAATTATGATGGTAGGCTGAGTGTCTGGTGACAACTGCTGTTTCTGTTTTAAATGTCCAAAATTATTTGGCAATTGGCAAGACAAATAAAACGACAGAAAGTAAATTTGTTTATTTATCAAGCTGTGAAATATTTCTGAAATTCTATTCTATCTTTTCGCTTTAATATGTATTCAAGTCACAAGGCTCGATTCTCACTGCGTGCGGTTCTCAGAGAAAATAAATAGCGCTAAAATTTTAAATTATTTGAATTAGTTTTGCGGCCGTGCCCAATTCAGAGACATTATTCGGCACTCATCATCATCATCAGCTTCATCCCCATGATCATCTTCGTCAGTCAATTTGGTTGTTGCTTTCTGTTTTAGTGGAATTTGGCTCCTAACTTTTAGCCAGCAGAATTTGCTCAGACTTTGTATTTATTTGTTTGAATGTGCTTTTCTGTTGTTGTTCAAAAACCCTGCTCTTTCTATAAAAACTGACTGACACACACCATTTCGAAATGTATTCGGCTTTTAAGCCGAATCCATCATGAGCTATTATTAAACTCAACTAAGTACACAGTTAAAGCTTAAAAATAGTACAATCAAATGTAAAAGTGATTGTTCTTTTTATGAGTCAGATGGTACAGTAGCAACTCGGTTAAAATACTTGCAAGCCAAAAATGATTTCGTGCGTATCGATAAACTGCAGTTAATAAATTTATTTACGACTTTCTATTTTATACTTATTGAATTGTGTTCTTACAATACGAGTTTTTGGGGGTAGATGGAAATTTATTTATGGTCGAATGAAGCCAAAATCGAGCTAACTTTGACTTGAAATCATTATGTGCATATCAATTAACAGCTCTCAATGAATTCATTCATGTCTCACTAGTTAAAGACAATAAATTGCATATTAATATTCAAATGTTGCCAGCTTTGGCAAATCGATAAAGCATAAATTAAGAATGCAAAATTTGGAATGCAAGTGAAAAGTGCAACATGCCAGAGCATGTTAAATTTGCTCATTTGAAAACAAAGCGCATTAGGAAAAATCTTCAATCACATAAGAGTTGCACCCACATTGCGTATACGCAATGTTGCTGAATAGAATAATCAAGTATACGCTGAGGCACTCACATGAATTCTTCCACTGTTGAAACTTGTGATACAGGAAACAGGCGCATATGAAGAATATCACAAAGACGATAAGCAGCGTGAGAATGACCCCAATCCAAATATCGCTGACCACATGGAAATCATCATCGTCGCCGGTGTAAATGCGCGAGCCGTGCGCTATATGGGGTGGTGGGGCACGCGCAGCGGGGAGGACATCGCTGAAGAGCAGATCGTCGGCCACATCGGCGACATCGGTGGCTGAGGCGCCGCCACTCAAATTGATCTCGACCTCCTGGCGATCGATGGTGAAGTTGCCCAGCGCCGAGTCCAGGCCCAGAGCCAGCTGCTCCAGCTTGTTGATCAATATAGAATAGTTTCCGGGTAAATCAAAGCCGTCCATTTGAATTTTCTCGGCACTGCTGGTCGCATTGGCCAACGAAACATTCATGGCCGTGGCATTGATGCTAGGCTCCGTAACAATTGGGGCACTCTCGAGACTTTTCTCTTCTAGACCCGCCAGAAGGTTGCTCGTCAAATTGAGAGCCTTGAGTAATTCGACCATTTTGTAGGCACTCGAAACGATTAAGGTCACTTGTTGTATGTTTATTTATTTTCCTATTTTAATAGTTTGTGTCGTTGTTGATTATAGTTTTGCATATAGTTTGTGGCACACGCGTTCTGTGGTTCAGCTCGGAGGCTGTTGCTTCATTTCTCGACTGCAAACCGCCGTCGAGTGTAAAGTTGCAAATTTGTTGTGTCGCTTTTTGTCGATAGCCTCGCTGCGTATTTTTTTATTTTTTTATTATTTAGTTAACAGTGTTTTATTTTTGTTTTTTTGCGGATTCGTTTCGTATTTTCTGTGTTTGAGATTTTTCACTTTTCAACTAATTGTGTTAACGCGTTTGTGTTAATTCGACATACGCATCTGGCGCTGCTGTTGTGGCTGCGATTGCGGTTGTATCTTATAGATACAATTTACTCGCACTCCGGCTAGCATTGTGCCTTTTGGCTGCTCTCGTTGCTTATTTGTTGTACAAATATTGATAGTGGCTATTAAACTCCTTGGTGGATTTATCTTAGCAATAAACGTTTCTAAATAAAGTATTGGACTCGGTCTTCGGTCTTCGTATCTCCAGCTCGTATCATCTCTCTGTAGCCGAACCACACACACACATTCATAAAGCATCAATCACAATCTACAAAACACACAAACAAATGTGACTTTATTGATTTGCAATGTTGATTTTTCAACGCTATAAAAAACGTGTAGAATCGTGTTACTTAGTTTAGGTTGTGCTGGTGCTTTGCTCTGTTTCATTTGCAGTTCTCTCCCATAAAAAACTCTCCTGTTTGACTTTACAATTGGCAGCTACATGTCAACACTCACTGAGGACACACGTGCATTGCCAAGTTGGAGCCAGTTGAGGCAACCAATTTTTTTTTATTTAAAAAGTAAGCTAAACACATTGTTTATATGACGTGACGAACTTTTAATTTGATTTTTAATAAGCTGCTTAACGTTTAATATGACATTTTAAGGTGTGTAGTAAATAACAAAATTATATTCAATAATTAAAAGGCGTTTAAAGTATAAACACACATTACAATAGGTGTTCGCTTAATTCGTGTTATTTTTTTTTTATAAAAGTGTTTCTATATTTTCTACAAACCTGTCGTCAACCAGTCTAACAGATCTTTTGCAAATTAGCTTGAATTGCAGCTCATAAAAAATGAATGAGTTGCCACTCATCAAGATACTTGCAATTATTCTGATTGCCGGTCTCAGTCTTCCCTACTAAATGTAGTTATAATTTGTTTTTATAATACAGGCCATAAAGGGTGTATTTAATGGTGCGTAAATAATCTAGTGGAAAATTTTAAGACGCTTGATTTGCAAACTAAATAACTAAAACAGAATAATTTGAAATGCAGGCCTCAGAAAAACACCCTCCTAATTTACAATGCAAACATTTCACGTGTTTGATGATCACAGTTCAGATGAAGTCAATATTACAGTAAATTAAAGTGTACCTCAAATAAAAATATATAAATAAATTAGCTTATGCAAATTGCTAATCGTAAAATGATGTAGTTTTTCACTGCTTCAACATAAATTTGTATTTATCATTTAAATTTCTTTTCTCAATTTGCTTGCCGTTCGATAGAATCAATTTAATATATAATATTTATTTATATATAAAATAAATATTTCTGCAAGCAAATTGAATCTCAAAATTGTTGCCCCATCTCTAAACTTTATAAATGCAACAGCTTATGCAAAGTTCACTCAATTTTCACTTAAAATCATTTCGCTTAACTTGCTTTCCATTTGATAAAATCTATTTTAGATATTGCACCTGTAACTTGTTTGATAACATTTCTTATTTTTGAAATTATATAAAAACATGAGTAATTAAATTTCAATCAGTCGGGCTGTGTTCTTGGATCGTATTCTCAGCATTGTTAAAGCACAAAAACAGTTTTTTATTAGACATTATTTATAAAGAAATAAATAATACAAAACAAATGAATGGAAAACGGAGCAAAGAAACAGCACGCGAAGTGGGAAAGCAGGAAATAATTGAACACTATTGATTTATATAATATATTTATATTTATATTATATCTATAAGTATTTTATAACTTTATGATTTGATGTTGAATTTGCTTACATATTGCTTTAATACAGTGTTTTCCACACATAAAATAAACAAATTCGGTAGACTTTCAGTAGTTTTGCCGGCAACAATTAATTTGCATTTGTGATTTTAATTTAGCAGCAATTGAAATTTCACGACCATAACATGACCCCTATTAACAAATTTGTTTACGAATATGAACAACTCGCGGCGAACTCATTATTTTATTTATTATTGTGTTTATTTTTTAGGTTCTCAAATTGTTTTTTTTTTTATTATTTTACTGTTTGAACCGAACGCGCGCGCTTGTTAACAACAATTAAAAACTGTTCCGTAGCGCGCAGTAATTACAGCCAAGTTAAATGCAAAAAGTTGTTGTTAACGTTAATGTTAACTTGCTGCCGACTGCTCTGCCAGCGACGCAGCTGCAGCGCCTACCTGCTGCGGTCTAAGTAGAAGTATCTGTATCTGTAACTGTATCTGTTCAGTATCTGGACAGGGACAGGTAGCAGAAGGCAGCGCCAAGCAAAGAGCTCGAATACAGCTGACTACCGACTACTGACTGAGAGCACAGTCTGTCTGTGGGTGAAAGTATGTTTGTGTTTGTGTTTACTGTATCTGTATCTGATGTGAAGACGCCGCAAAAAATTAAATAAACTTAAACGACGCAACGGGGCCGTCCAGAGATATACCCTAGACACATGGAGCACATCAGTGTTTTCACTATCGGAAATGAATTAGAAACAATAACAACAACAGCAAAAGAAAAGCTGCTATCCGAAGAATAAATACGCTTCTTGACATGCCAATTTCAGTTGTTTATTGTGATCTTGAGCAAATGAAGTCAACCACTCAACTAAATTAAGATTTATGAACGTGAAAGAACAATTTATCTACGCAGCTTGCAGCTCTGATCAAGAAGCTATATATATATATACATTATGTTGCAAACGCTGTGAAGAAGGCATCATGCCTGCTGTGGGAGCAACTTTTGCACCTTTTGTTTTTGCAACTTCGTATTTTTGTAAAGTTCTTTTAATGACATTTCATATTGACTGAAGTATTTTTTTAAACTTTATTTGTAATAATTGCCTTGCAGGTGATTTTTATTACAAATATTATCAGTAAATGGGCTGCACGAGCTTCTACATTTTCTTGTATATGTTCATTTTAGATGATGCACTTAAAATTCTCTAGGGCAAAATCAGAATTATGCATATTATAATTATTGTAATTATTAATTTTAAGTAGCCAATTTCACGCTCAATTTTCGATGCTTAAATTTTATTGAACACTCAACTGAGCATGAATAACTTATTAAATTAATATTCTGTAATGATTTGGATGGCAAGTTCAGTTGTTATATTTTTATTATTGATTACGTATCTAAAATTATATTTTATTAACCTTAAACGACAAATAAGTTATTATTATTTATATTATTATTGTAAATCTTTATTTTAATTTTTATATTATTATTAAATTCTTCATTTTGTAATTAATTAATATGTTAAATAATAAAATAATAAAAAGTAATACCAACAATTCAGTAGCATATATAAAGATATATATTCTAAATGATAATTTACATTCTGTATAAAGTATTTATAGTCATGCAATTCTGCGGCTAGGTAGATTTTAATAAACCTACATTTGTACATTTAATTATTTTGTAAAAATTCATAGCCGAAACATCATTTTATTGTTTGCTCTGCACTTGTGGCTGCTACATTAAAATGCATGTAATGCGCCACATTGCGTTGCAGTTGTTGCATTTAAATTGTGGAATCGTTTTAATTCAATAACATAATGACTTCAAAGGCGTGGTCATAATGATAATAAAACATACAATCACAATCAGAGTCACAATCATAACATTCATACTCAATGCTCGTAATTACACTCGTTTTATATTCAGCAAGCTCATTTTATGAATTCGCATTGTTTGCGTAAGCTTGTAAATGATTATTATTTGAACTTTTTGCCAGCGAGTTAAATGTTTGTAATTTTAATATTTGCCTGCATAAATTTGCAATTGACTCGACTCAGTTAGTTGGCTATAAATTTAGTACTTAGTATACCCTCTGGTTATGTGCCAGAACGTGATTAAAAGGTATGTTTTCTTATGAACGGCAAAATATAAACAGAGGGGGAAAAAAGAACAATTAAAATCTGTATTATATTAAAAGAAAACCAGTTAATTATTAAATATTTTATAAATATTATAAAATAAATATGATATGCTTACTTATATCATCATATTTATATCACTTTATATTTGAACTATATTAAAAGAATACCTGTTAATTATTATATATTTATGATATGCTTACTTATAAATATATTCATTTATAAATGGGTACAAGATATCACCTAGTCGTTCACTCCACACGATGAAATTCTAATGCTGCTCGTATTTGTGTTTTATCCCAAAATCAATTTACATTCTAAACAGCTTAGTAGAACATTATTTGTTTTTATCAGGTTGTCGCTCGATCGATTAAAGTACGTAAAATTAAACATTATTTGCACGTGGAATATATACATATATAATCGATTGATGCGCATCCTCGTGGCAATCCCGTGTTAAAAGATCACAGATTGGAATTTAACCAGTTTCTCAACTTGACTGCTTTCATGATAATATCATAATAACAGTAAATATAAATTAAATTTTTTTAATTACGCATAAAAAAACCAACTTGTAATTCATTAATATGCTTTCAATATTAAAAAATAATAGTAACTTATTAATTTAATTCATTTGTAAAGCTATATTATAAATTGTTCGCATAAAAATGAACACTGTAATACACATCAATAGTTACAAACAATAAAATCATGTGTAATTTAATACTCAATTACATTGCCATACAATAATATAGGAATTAATGGAGAGTGTAGGTAAATAATAATAACAATGACTAACTTCAATACGCTCGATCCAACAAATAATACTGATTATTGCTAATGAAAAAATGGCTAAAAATAATCGATTGCTGATATTAAAGGAGTTTAAAATAACCAATTACTTAACTTATTAAGTAAAAACCCACTCAGGTATTAATTATCTTCTTAAATTGTTTACTTTGTTTGTCTATGGAGATATATGTTAGGCATTTATATAGTATATTTTATTCTTAACCCACATATCTATACATATATACCTAGCCTTAAGCACACAGATAAGACATCTCATTCTGTGAGGAATTGACTTGATTTATAATTGTTCTGCATTCTATGGCGATGTATGCTTATCTAAAGTGCTGTTTATTATTTTAACAAGTTAAATGCCTGGCTGCCATTTGGCGTACATCAAATGGAGCAAAGTGTATTATTTATTGCGCGCATTCCGACATTGATTGGATTTTGTTTACAAACATTTGACTTTTGCAATTGTGTAAATAATATTAACTGAAATGTGCAAATGTGAGAATTAAGTGTTGCAACTAAACCGCAAAATTGCCGTAAATATTAACAAATTTGAGTTACAACTGGTTTTAACTGAAAACAACAGAAAATAACTACATATTATTAGGGTACTAATTGCAAGATAAAAGGTTCCCATAAAATGTACTAATTACAAATATATTATTATTTAGACTCAAACTTGCTATAAACCGTACTGAGTTTCAGTTGTGAGCACGAGGACTTTAATGGTTTGTGTCCACATTAAAATACAGGAGATCGTCACTTTCTGTCCCATAATATAAATCGACTAAACACATAATATTTTTGGTTTGTGTCTGCGATAAACAAAACATATTTCCAATTAGAATCTGTTCAGAAGTATTTTTCGGTTTGAGATAAGTTGCAACAACAACCGGTAGAAACTGTTTTTCTGCAAGTCATGGCCATAACAAAAAAAAGGGGGCCAATGCACATTAAAAACATTTTTAAAATTGTTCTTTGTTATTGTTATATACAGGTTATTAGAGTGACCAGTTGCAAACTGGTTATTGAAATTGGTTGCGCATGCCCGAAACAATCGGACATAAAAATAAACACAAACTGATCTTAGTCATGAGATTCATGCAGCTCAGATGATATCTCTCCGTGTTCCCAGATACAGGACAACCCTTTGGTCAATTTTAAGTCAACGCCAGCGCCAGCAAGTCTAGCGTTTTTTTTTTGTTGCGACAATTCGCAGTGATAAGAAAAATGCATATGTCATTATTTGGATAGTATACATTGTAAATCTATCAGTGAACTAGCGCAGTGCTGTTTAACTGGCCTATCTGAGGAATTCTCACAAAGTCAACGTATATTTTTATCTGAGTCACGATTAAAATTAGTTGCTTGTGACTTTTGAACTTTTGAGAGTTATTTTGCGAGCAAGCCAAGTTGTTTACACATAATACAAAGAAAATAAACTGTAAAATATACATTCAATATCTAACTATTTCTATATATACTGTTTTAAAGTAGATATATATATATTTGAAATAAATTTAAGAATATATGCATTAACACAAAGTTATTGATTCCTCCTTAATGATTATCTTGTTTAGATATTTTGTATTTGTAGATTCCATTTCTAATGGTTTTAGATAAGGGTATAAAATAGCTGAGTGCTTGAGTGTTGTATTCCTACCTCCTTAAAGAATTTATTTATAGATCATGAACAAGTTTCGGGCTTAAGTTTGTTTGGGTTCTTAAAAGCTGCAATGCGGAAACTCAGACATTTTTGTGCAATGAGTGGTAAGATAAGAGATTGTAGTCATCGTTCAAATTATGTCCGAACACCTACTAAATAAATGTATATATTAGTTAATAAAAAAATAAAAATTATTTAAAAAATAAAATTGATTTATATATATATATATATTAATGTATGTATATTTTTGTGGTCTTTCTATGCACAAATAAAAGTTTAATTAGATTGATTAGCGTTCGGCAAATAGTTTAAAGAAATATGATTAACACAAATTGAGCATATAGGTTTGTATTTTCTTTATAAAGTAGGCAACCAAAATCGAGACTCCAAAAATTTATATTTCTATTGGGGCTTTAAGCTTGGTTGTTGAATTTAACCTTAGAACCTTTCTCATAACATAACCCTCCCAGCGTGCGTTTTCTGAAGCAGAACCTCAGAGGTTATGTTTTTGTCTACCCGTAATAAAGTAAAATATATGGCCTGCTGTTGTTTACGATGGCACTAATACGATTTGTATGTTAAAATCCTTTGGAACATTTAAATTTATTCGCTACTGAACGGAAATGATCAAACGCCTCATTACTCGTTTCAGTTTCAGTTTCAGTTTAAGTTTCCTTTATTAATAAAAATACAAAGTAGATTTGTCTGGGCTCTGTTGTGGACATTGTTGACAAACAGCTCGTAAATTACACGCACATTTTTTAGGCATTTAATGAGAGGAGGAGTGGAGAGTAGGGGAGGATTTTCACGGTTCGATTTTGTTTGGTCTGCTGGTCAATTCATTTCTGTTTGCTTGAGTGCGCCGCAACGGAAGTCGCCTTCTGTTGTTCAATGAGGCCAGATCAAAATTGAGTTAAACTTGGTGACAATCTGCTCAATGAGATCGATAATTGAATAGCCTTTGCATAACTCCCAAAAGTCATTTGAAGAGCTCACTGTCCTCTGCTGCTGCTGCTCAGGCCCCGTTTTCAATTTCCTGTTCTCACACACAGGGAATAGCCAAAAGGCAAACAAATCAATATGATTAAACCACGCCAAGATGAAAAGAAGCGCAAACGACTGCAGTCTGTAGAAATATATATCTACGCATACCTGTGTTCCCAGCCCAGAGGTGCAAAGGTAGTCACCACAAAAAAAAACAACAACAACAACATAAAACAAAATGTAAAGAATAAAATGGAAAATAAAACAACTGAGTCGCAATTGTGGCAAAAGGATGCGCGTAGCGAGCCGTGCAATGAGTGCCTTTTGCGAGGGGTGCCTAACCGTTTCCGTTTAGCAAAGAAAACAATAACAATGAGAGATTTTTCCGTTGATACTGAACACATCGACATAGACCGGAAAAGCGCATTTAACGCGATTTGATGGTTTACAAATTGGCTTAAACAGCTATCTCCGGCAGCAGCATCGGCATCGAAACAACAACTGACGGCATTTATCTGTTGTAGCCCTTTCCTTTGTTGTTAGTTGTTTTTTTTTTTTGATTCAGCGACATGTGCTGGGCTTAAGGATGTGCTGGAGATGCGGCATGTTCGGCTTGTTAAGATTGTAGCTGCTTGATGTAAATAAGACAAAAGGCAGCAGCCTTCAAATAGCTAAAAATATGTTTGATCAATTCGCTGGGCTCTGCCAGCTGTTTGGGCTTTGGTTACGGAACCAGTTGAGCTATGAACTCCTGGGATTTGGTTTAAATAAAATAAAATTTGGTTTACATGAAATACATTTTATTTTATTGAATTGTCTCTAAATTACAGGAAAATACAAACTTTATCTAGTTGAAAAGGTAAATGGAATTGCAAATTGCAAAATATGTAAACTATTCTTTGATAATCCCTTGAGATATACATATTCCTAATTTGGCATGTTGTCTTAAAGTAAATTGAATAAATGTTAATAAATTTTATCAGTCCACTATTGGTTCTTTTGTTAACTGCAATAGGTATTTTAGAATTTATATTTCGTTTCATAAATTGCTGAGTTTCAAGAGTATTCGCAACAAAAACTATCTTTTCAAATTAGTTGCAGCTACCAATTTCAAACTGCCAGCAAACGAATCTCAGTTTTCGATCTTGAAACAAGTCTAGAGAAGTTTTCCCGTGTCCGCTAAGAGACACCTTCCGTGCCGGCAATCTCTAGTGCCAGTGAGGAACAATCAATCATAATTGTTTTTCAGTTTGTCAACAGACATGCCACGTGAAGAGCTTCACTTGTTGGAGTTTCCATACAGCAATTTTATCGCAATGCAACCAGACGGTCGAAAACGCCCCCCAACACCCCCCTGTGCTTGCATCTGCGCGCAGCAGGCGTTGTAAGTCCTAACAAAAGCCGTTGACTTTGCCACTGTTAGAAGTGGCACGTTGCACGTTGCGAGTTGCGAGCTGCTCGTTGCTCGTTTGACGTTGCATAAACTTGCACAAAAAGTGCGCCAAGGGAGCCGCTAACAACGAACGCGCAGCGACAACTGATAAGCACTGCAACGGAAGTAGCAAACACACATACACAAACAAATACACACACCCACACACACGCACATTGAAACCTGTCTGTGTATTGACAACATAGCGGCATCAATCGAGTGGCAAATAAAAACGCAGCCGGGAGACTGTTGAGAATTGGGGGTGGGGCAGTGATGGCATTAGGAGTTGTGGCAAGCGCAACAGTTTGTTGTGGTAGGGGGAAGTTGTTGTTGTTGGGTGGAAGGGGGGTGCACATTGATGGACAGAGCTGAGGACTGAGTTGCTATCAAAGCTGCTGCTGTTCTACCCCCGAGGGAGTTCCTCACTGGCTCTGAAAACCGATTACGTTAGCTGGCGACTAAAGGCTGATGATATGCAAGGACCTGATACACCTACACACACACACACACACACACACACACACACCCTCAATGCATGTGTGAACGTGTGTGTGTTTGTTTTCTTGTATATCTGTGCAAACACAGAAGGCGTCCGGACGCGTTAACATATGATTGTCGTGTGTCTCCTCGTCTTTGTCGTCGTCCTCGTCCTCCTCCTGTGTGCTGCGCATAAAAAGGATAAGGGATAACGAAGCGCAAATTTCAAATAATCATGAATATTACATGAGCTGCAAAGTAGACAAACGTTACACACACACGCACAGAAACACACATACACATTGCCATTGAGTGACACAGTAACGACTTTTGGACGGGGATTTATAAGAAAATCATTCACACAATCCAAATTATTTATTAATGTTCAATGCAAAATGTTCCGCTAAGCTGAATAGCTCGATATTCTTAACCAGTCCGACACTTTGACAGTTTTTTTTTTGGTAGGGTTTTGGCTTTTGAGTTAACACCGAGAAGATGAAAAGCCCTTGAATTGGGAAATCGATTTCGAATTTGTTTGCTTGGCTGCTTCAAATGGGTTTTGTGCAAAGCTTCATATAAATAGATTACAAGATTAATCAAAAATATTCTATTTAAAACAGATTAAATTTAATTCTTCTTAAAGAATTTATTGTATTATGATCTTAAGGCTTTATGCCGCAAGAAAAATGTTTTTATATTTGTCACATAGACAACCAAATCTTTAAAATTAATAAATATATTAAATATACTATAAATTTATTTATTATTACTACATGCAGAAGAAAAAAATAAATTTGACTTTAAAATGTACCATTAATCTTTATTTAAATGTATTTATTAATTTTTAATGTATAAAAACAAAATAAAATAAATTTTCTTTCATTATATTTTATTTAAAAGATATTTTCTCTCCTTGTTATTTGACTTATTTTAACTTCTCCATCTATACATTTTTTTACATACAGATTAAAATAAACCCTAACCATTTTTAGCATATTATTCATTTGTAATTTATATAATATTATTTGTTTCTCATTAGCAACAAAATTCTCTTTAAATTTGTGCATTTTAAAATATGTGCACATTAAAATAATCAGCATTTTGATAGATACTTGTTGTAAAGTTAAATCAGCTTTATCAATGATATGCAAACCGAAATTGTGCACTTCAGTGCACATTATAAATGCATCAGGGTCGCTCCATAGTGACGTCACAAAGGAGAAGCCAAAATCAACTTGAATTATGGCAACGGCGCAGAAAAAATGAACCAAAAGAAAAGTTGGCAATGAGCTTGCAATAATGTGATAAGCACAACGGAAATGAAAACAAGCACAAGTTAGCGTTGACGTTGGATGGATGGGTATGACAACAGACAACAGACATAAGCAACAACAACACCAACATCAGCAACAACATTACCATCAACAGCAGAACAACAACAACAATGGAGGCAACAAGCAGCGCCCACAACAAAGAGTCAGCACTTAAAAGGCAGCAGTATCGTCAAGCGGTGGGCAATAAAAGTGGAATTGCCATTGGAGTCTTATTGGAGCCTCAATGGAGTCGAACTACCCTGCCACGTGGCTCGCCCCATCTCCATCGCACCCACTTCGTCCTTCTCTCATGTGTGGCGCATTTTGCTTCAATTATTTTTATTGGCACGGCGCAAAAAATTTATGTTGCATACTTTGCAGCGCTGCTGGCGTGGCGTTAATTCCGTTATGGCAAAATGCAACGACTTGACGTGTGTGTGCGAGAGTGTGTGTGTGTGTGTATGATTGCATGTCAAAGAGCGAGATGAGAGAGAATTGTGTGGGGGGTTCAAGGAAAATTGGCGCCAATGCGCCGACATTGCATACAGCTCCGCTGAATATTGAAAAGTTTCGAGTATCTTAATTAAAGGTTAAGTGTGCGCCTTTTGAAAGCGTGAATTATGGTAATTTACGTTGAAAGGCTGCTAAGTGGCACTCTCCGGTGGTGGCCGGGGGGTGGGTGGGGGCATGTAAATAAGTGAGTAAAAGTGTGAGTAAAAGCACTTTATGGCATCAAATACATTTGTTGATAGTTTTATGCAGCTAATGAAACTGCCATAACTTTTTAAACAGGCTTCAAAGCTAGTTCAAAGATCGAAAACTATCGGAACTATTATGTGAAAATGGCTTAACTTTGTGGTTTAGTATAACATTATTATTTAAAATAAGAAAAATTAGCTAATTATGATAGTCTACAACACAAGCTCTAAATTGAGCCTGAGCTATGCTTGTTATTATATCCTGTACGCAATACATTTATACAGATGATAAATAATATGCAAAGATTAAGCAACTCTAAGAATTTCATCAATATCAATTAAGAAACATTAAAGTTATAAAGAAAGTCGGTTATTTAAGACAAAAGGCACAGAGTATCTGTTAGTCTGGCTTCTCAAATAAAAGTTAAAAAAAATTTTGTTAAAACATATACACTATATATATATTTTTGTGTTGGCATGTTTTCTGAAATATTTTAAGAAACTGGTTCTAGTTGAAATATTTATAAAAATGTATAATTTAAGCACGTTTTAGGTTATTTTTGCTTATGACTTGAAAACTATTGCAGATATAAAATAAAATTTTAGAGTGTGCATTAAAATTCATCGTTTTTAGTGTTATAGTGCACAATAGTAAAATGGGTAAGTAGATTATTCAAAACTTTTGGAAATATTCATAAATAAAACTCTCTTATTTTAATAGAGTCCCACAGCTCATTTTGCATAAATTCACTTGAAAAATTGGCGATTGTAAATTGCGTGAATTAAATTAAAGCAACGGAGACCAAAATTGAATATAATTAATTTCAAACACCGCAATTCATACGAATCCAAAAGAAAATCATCAACATGTACATTTAACATTATTAATTAATACAAGTGACACAACAAAACCAAAGCAATTTGCATTTATTTATAATTGTACGACAAAAGCAATTAAATGCAACTTAATCAAATTGCATAATGTCAACTCCAAATGCAAATCTGACCAACTGACCAGCAGTCAGCAGCCAGCAGACAGCAGTTGCCCCGATTTTAACCGTTTCAGCCACATCCGCACACAACCAATTGACCTCAATACAAATACCAATGCAACTACAACTAACTGCACACATTCACATATATACATATATATATGTAGCGGCGTGTTACTGTCATGTTCACAGATGCGAACAATCAATAAAAATTACCAGCAATCAGCAGGCGAACCTGTGAAGAGTTGGGGATTGGCGCCAATGGGGCATTGATATGGCCATCGAGCCATCTTCAGAGTGGACAGCGCTAATAAAAAATGTAAATTTTATGCACAATTTGAGAAAAAATGTTGCATAATAAATACAAATTAGAGAAAATGTCAGAGCACAAATTGACTTGAATTTCACATACACACAAACTATATAAATATATATCTACGCTGGATTAGAGTGAACCAAAATGCACAATGTGGCATATAGAAATGTGTTGATATATTGGGCAGGCTAGAAGAGCCCTTGATATATAATATATACATTTTATTAAAAAAAAAATAAGAAAATAATTTAATAAATATCTCGAAAATAATTTTAAATTTACATATGTAATTTTTAAGAATGTATTTTATTTAATATTAATGTTACGATTAAGTGGCTTAAAATAATTAAGAAAGATAGATAGAAATTGTAAATGAACTGTTTATTGAACTTAATTTACTTATTTATTCTGTGTTGATTTTAATCAATTTTAAATAAATGAATAAAAAATGAAATCTTAGTTGTTGATTTTATTTTATTTATTTGCGTTGCCTTCATTTAGACGCAATTGGTCCAACTCAAAAGTAGAATATTAGATTTCAGAATACAAAGTTCAACTAAAGAGCCAGCAAATCCAATATTCTACAAGAACAAACTCCGTTTCCTTCTCTGTCTCCGTCTCTGTCTCCGTCTCCGTCTCTATCTCTGTCCATGTCACAGTCTCCGCCTCCTAGTGCTCGGCGTGGGACAAGTTGCAAACTCACGTAGAGCTGCTGTCGGATAGCTGTGAGCGATATTTTCAATGCGCTGTCGGTAAAAATTACGCACATTTAGTTAGTGCCTTGGACCGATGATGTTTTCAGCGAATTGCCTGGCCAACGATGCCAGCGGCAGGACATGAATATTTTAAAAATTCGCAATGCTCTCATCGCACTGCTCTACGTGGGCAGCTGTAGCCGGCGTAGCGGCTTGAGCCGAAGATTGAAGATGCTGCAGGCGCCGAAGAGGGGCTTGCGGCACGCACAATGAATAATTTAAAAGTGGCAGCAGGAGAAGATACGAGGCCGTCCTGGCGTCATCAAATAAATGCCAAATGAGCAATCAAAGTGCCATGAAGGACTAACTAAGCAGCAGCTACCCCAGCTACAATCCACCACTGCCCCGGCTCACCCCGCTGATTCATGGCTGTAAAAAATGATGTACACGAATAAACAAGAAGTGGGAAGAGTCAAAATCCAATGGAGCGCGTAAACAGCAAATAAAGCGCTGACAATTTCTACATCATCTCATAAATAAATGAAAACCTAAATTTTAAAGTGTCTACGAATCGAAGAGGAATACTGAATTATGAATAAAACTGAAGTCGCTCAAGCACCAAACTTGGCAAGCCTCGCACAATTGTCTATGTGCGAAATTCTTAAAGACAAAAAACTTATTATACGCCAAAGTGGCATCAGCTGTGCTCCAAAGGAGGCATCGAGTTAAGGGTTGGGTAGTGGGGCGTTGCTCACAGTTATTGTCTCAGCTATATTGTCGATATATAAGTAATTGGTATGTACAACTGCGCCTGCTGCTAGGTTTGCCAGGAGCGGAGTGAAATGCGGTTATGAATTTCTGAACAGAAGAACCCAATGCGACTAGCTGACACTCCTTATGTGGAGCAGCGGGGTGCGGAGTGCGGCGAGAGGCATGCGGAAGTATTGCAATTGCAGCATACAACTTTTAATAAAAACTTGTGCAGCAACGAGCCGTTGCACGGGGCGCTGATATAATATAAAAGGCTAAATAAAATGAGAAACTTTCATAAAACATTTGTGACTTTCGCAATGTTTTATGGCTGCAACTTTAAGTTCTCTCTCTCATTTACTCTCTGTCTCTCGCTCTCTCTCTCTCTCTCTTTCTATCTCTCTCTTTTTCTGATACACTTTGTATGTATTAAATTTGTGCACGTTTATGGACAGGCTTGGCAAGTGCAAGAATTTATCGCCTGACCCACTAAGACGGGTTTTATGTAGTTATCAAAATGGGCCAATGCGCGCAAGTATATATATATTTATATCAAAATTGAATAGGGACCATCAAATCGATTACTTACGAGCTTCATTCAACATTGTGTGTTTTGCTGCTTTCAGCTTAATGGTTTATATCGCTAACGGAATGTGTCCGCATCAAAATTACGTACCGTGATTTTAATACGCTCAACACATTAAAAATTTCTTATAAGGGGTATCATAGACTTGGGCAAAAGTATGTAATAGCCAAAAGAAAACCGTTCTGAGTAAAGTGCTAATATTATTGATCAGGATCAAAAGCAGGAAAGATATAGCCATGTCTAGCCACCAGAGACATACAATTTTGAAAATTACCTCTTTCTTATACTGTATAGATCAAACTTAATTCGATATCTGCTATCGTTTCACACATATGCATTCATTTCCTCTGTCGATAGTAATAAAGTTAATTATGAATCCAGATGCTTATTATTGATATAACATATGCATTGAAATATTATTTTGATTAGAAATACACCAGTAATAATTATTATTCCCATTACATTTCTCAATAAATATACAGCTCCAGGGTACATCGTAGTCGAGATCACTCGACTACTGCATTCTATGATTAAAAAAGTTGATTGATGTAATATGTGTGCATATTATCGACAAAGTTCTGTTCGATTATTGTTGTAAACACAACTCCATTTTGGCAAGTTATCAACCTTTTCACATTTAAACACTTGTTCAACATAATATTTATTGAGCTATAAATAAATTGAACTGCATTTGGCTTGCAGACATAATTGATTTATTGGTTATCACATTTTTGTTTAATAAAATTTTATGGACTTACTTATATCAGTTAAAATATAGTGACAGTTTCATATGTTGCTAATATTTTATATATTTTTCTATCAGCTTGAAATGTATTTGGCTTAAGAGCTTCATAAGTATTTGTCTGCCTAACTTGCTACAAATTTACATTCTTATAGAAAATGTATCGATTTATTTGAACAAGACAACAAGCCGGCATCTGCAACATTGAACCGAAGAATGCGGCAACTGAAAGCCACTTAAGGCCTAAAACCACAATCCAGAAATGCCAGTAGCCAAAATCCCATACTAGTTATGGGCCAAATAAATATGCAAACCAATTTTGTGTTATCGATACGAACGTCTAATGACCCATTGACTGTTGGTGCTGGCCAACAAGTATGGCTATCATACATATACACGAGTATTGGGCTAATGAAACCCAAAATCTTTCAGAATTTAGGGGGCATTGTACAATGCACAAGTTGCAACCCATAACTGGCGGGGGCGTGTGTGTGTGGTGTGTTGCACATAAACTTAAAATGATGCCAGAAATATGGGCAATTCGTGTCTGTAGTCAAACGTGCATAGCTGGCTGCCCGTTTACTTGGCCAAAAGCCAATTTCAGCCAAAACGCATGCCAAATTTGCCAATAACAAAACGAAACGAGATACGAAAAATAGCTAAATATTTTATGATATCGATGAGTCTGACGCCGCACACCCCTCTCAGCCATACGATGTGGGTTGCCACAGCACCAACAAAAAACTGCAGCCACTGCACAATTCCAAATGCACAATTCTCAGAGCTCAAAATACAATACACATTTGCATGCTGCTCCAGCACTGCAGGAGCCGTGTAGTTATGGTTGTTGCTCCCGCTCCTCTCTTTTTGGAAGTAGTTCACCAGTGGCAGTTGAGCGCATTGACAGCCCATACAATGCATTTTTATACTCTAACCCCGAGAGAAATTCACTTTATTTAGCACTCGAATACGCGCAGCGTTTCCCAATGCTGCACAAACTCCATTTCATTCAATGCAAACTGATTACAGTTAAGGTAAAACTTTCACCAAACTATGCTATACAGATAACTTATGGGATGTCTTAGTTACAATGGCAAATATTCTACAAAAATATTTTTTAGTTAGTAATTAAATCTCTTATTCATATTTGAATTTAATTTGAATGTTATTCAATTCATGTAATATTTTGCTTTTAACTAGATTAAGTGAAATAGTTCAAATATGATTTTCAGATCAGAGAACCTCTTTTGAGGTTCGTAATAATTCTTATATATACTCAAATAATACATTTTTCAATTTTAGCATAGGTTACTAAAAAGAATTCTATTCTTAGTAATTCAGAATATTTTAAATTTATCATCATTTTTTTTATAGTTTCAACTTATTTTGAAATAACAGTTATTGCAAGAGCATAGAAAATTCCTCGTTCCCCGGTTGCTCAGCCATTTTTCGGTAACTGTTGTTATTTTGAAATTTTGAGCTATGACGCTCAGGGAATGTGGGTGGATGGTAAAAGTGGCTTGTGCCAATGCACCGAAAGTAAGGAAAAGTTTCATTGTCGATGTTGCTGTCACTGTTCGTGGTGCCATTTCTCAAAAGCACCCAAAAGTATGCCGTTGTTTTGCCTTGTGTCCCATGAAAGCTCTCGGTAAGAAAAAAAAACAAAGTAAACTCACCTGCATGAAGCTCGTTGGCACTGGAAATTATTGCAGCAGCAGCAGTCCCGCTCTCAACGCCTCTCATCGAAATGCAGGCTCGTTTCTTACCCCGCCAGACGCTGACACTAAAGCATTCGGCACAACAGCAAAAGACAAAGCCCAATATCAGCAATATCCAGGCGACGACCATTAACACAATGGTCGATGTAGAACGGTAACTGTAATTCTCTTGCTCATAGAGTACCAAAATGTCGTTGTTGTTGCTGGCAAAGTTCTCATTGTTATTATTGTTATTGCTGTTGTGCAAGCTTTGCAAGTCTGGTGAGTAGACGGCAGCAGCAGCATCATCGGCAGCATTCGCCAGCGCTGCATAACTGCTGCCCACCATATGGAAAAGTGGTTGCGATTTGGTCAGATGCCCGAATGTGATGTTTGACATGTTCGTGGCAGCATTGGCAACAGATGTTGCTGTTTGCTCACTCATTCACTCACTCAAATCACTTAATCAATCAGTCAAACAGTTATTCAATATTGCAGTATGCAAATATATCTGATTTATTGTACTACTTTTTTAACCTTTTTCTTATTACTTTTTCTTGTTATTATTTTTTTTTTACGTTGCTCACGCGAGACTCACTACAACTGTTAACTGGGCTGTCACTCGTCGTACAACTGGCTTATTATCTAGAGCTACGTCAAAACTCTGGCTCCCAAATTCTTTAAGTGTGTATGAGAAAAATTAACAATAACGACCATAACAACAATAACGACAACAAGAGAAAAAGTAGATGACAACGATTAACGGCGCACAATAATTTTGTTTTCGGTTCGCAATCTTTATTATCACCATGTATACCTAACCAGATAGATCAGCGGGCAAATATACAGGTAGAAAGACAGACAGATAGACACACGGACACACACTCTGGTAGTTATCTGCTCCCGCATCTGATCTCCTCTCTGCATCGCATTAAGTTTTGTTTACATGCGAGAGCATTGCTTGCTCTGTTGTGTAAGTAGAGAAAGAGAGAGAGTGTGGTGAGAGAAGATCACAGAGAGAGTAGAGCTTCGGATAAGGCATTCGTCTGATAAGCAACTCGTAATCTGTGATAATTTGTACCGTTTTAAACGTATGCAAATATATAAAACTGCGGTGAGTTTCGCCAGCTATTGGCAGAGATCTATTTGTGTGTGGGGACTTGGCTAATAGGCATTAGTTTTAAATGTGGCAAACGTGCACGTGGACTGATGAATTACAGAATCAAGTTATTGTCATTTCAGTCAATTCCATCCTGTTCTATGTTCAGCAATGAACCAAGCAAATCGAAGCTTAAACATGTTTTTCGCTTAAGCTGTGTACACTAGATAAAACAGTGTTTGCTTAGTTTATTTTGATATATTAAATAATTTTCTTCAAAATATTAATATCTTTTTATCTCTTTCAAATTTGTTTTTTAATGTATAATGGTACCTTGGGTAAGTTATGCTCTGCGAAATCTGGCCACATTGGTACAATCCAATGCTAGACACCTGTTCAGTGATACTGAAAACAATGTATATATAAATATTTAAATGTTATGAATATCTGGCAATTAGATATATGCAGAGCTCACATTCGCAGGCGACATGTTCCAGCTGACAACGTGTAATGTTCTTCCAATTTCCTAGCTGTCGACGGCAGTTGTTATTAATGTAGTTTGTGAGATCGTCTGTGGTTCCCGTTTGGCGCTGATGCTTCAAGCACTGCTTTAACAAGATGTCACAGGTATTGCGATTCGCCTGAACTTGCAACAGACACAAACAGCAGATGGCTAGTTTGATGGAGGGATCTATGTTCAGGATAATCTCTGATGGATTAAAGTAGCCAGCTTACCCAACAGCACTAATTTCGACATCTTTGCTTAGTGATCGCACTTGAGTGGTACTCTAGCTAAGCTTTGCTAAAACACCAGCTATATATAGTGGAAAGCCACGTTGAGGAAGTGATTTTAGGCAATTGTTATCGACCTAATTTTGCACAAAAATTAATTACAATGAGCTATAAATAGAACTACCTTTTGTAATAGTTCAATTCAACAATTTTGTTTATGTTTCTGATTGACTAACTGAGATGGCGTGTTTTTCGCCTATATAAGCTCGATTTTAACTCGACTTGGATATCAGTTATCCACTTTTATCCCAACAAAATGCATATTCAGAGCATTCTCGCCCTTCTCCTGGTGGTCTGCTGCGTTTACATCAGTGCCAATAGGCCTGATTGTCGCAGCATCCATAAGGCTTGTCTGAGATGTCCAATGAAAATCCCCAAATTAGTTACTTTTAATGACGTGTGCCGCCCGAAGACAAAAGCTCGCTGGATTTGGAGGGATCTATCACCTTGTGATCTTCAGCTCATCTCCTGTCAGAGTAAGTCTACTCAAAAGTATCTTAAATACTGCCTGTAACTGAATTCCTTTATAATCCTGTATAGATCCCTCCCATAAGCTTGACTGTCACGTACTGGCCAAGCTTGCTAAAATGCAACCCAGACCTCTGATCTTACCACGTGTCTAATTATAATATTATATTTCAACACTTAGGGTCATAACATTAAATTCGAAGAGAATTATGTAACAACGAGCACCATTCCACTGCTGTTGATAAACAAACAAAATAAACAGTGCAATACATTTCAATATGCTTTTAATACATTTGTGTGAAGTGCTTTTTAAATACTTGTAGCTGTTTAAGCTTTTACAGAGGAGACCCACAGGCAGGCCAACAGTCAAGCCCAAACCCAAACCCAAACCCAAATCCACTTCAACTCACGTCATGAACATGATTATGTACTTTATGAATGTGCAACGGGATAAGTGGAAGAGTGGAAAGGAAGTGAAATATGTCTGATGAGAATAACATAATTTTGATGCTCTTTCGTTTTTGAATCAATTCAAAAAATGCAATTCAGCTGTAATTTAAATTTTTCATTTCAATAATGTATTTTGGTATATATTAATTTAATTAATGATTTAATTCGAAACCCTTAAGCTAAAAGTCTAAAATACCCACGAAATTTACTTCAAATTTGAATTGGCTGGTTTCTGATTTGATTTGAACTGTGTATTAAATATTTCAAAAACTTTAGTGAATAATACGAATGCTTAAATGCTTTATGTTTTTTTATTTGTATACACTTTCGAATAAGAAAGAAATCAATTTATTAATTCCATTAACTTTTTTACTAAAATAAATAACGAACCTTTAAGATATTGCTTTAAATATTTTATCAAAGCCAAAACTGATTAAAGTTAGCACTATTTAAAGGAATATAATAATTGCAATTGCTTTTCCCAGTTTTTTTCTCAGTTAAAAAATTGATTTTACTATATGCATCAATTTAACATTATGACACACATTATATCAATTTGATTAAAGTCTATTTTTGACGCTTTATTTTTATACTCTCCCGTACAGAAAAATATTATTTACATTAATTAAAGTTACATGAAAAGTTTTGAACTAAATTTAACTGAGAATATTTAAGCTAGAAGTTCAAAAGTAGCACAGAGCCAAAAGTTGGTAATTTAGAAGAGAATAATCCACCCATTTGGCATTTATAATCGCATGCAATGTGCTGGTACATTGCCAACTTGATGACGTAATTATTATGCCCCATTGTGAAGAGCATAATGAAATGGCTTAAAGCCAGGCAGGGAGGTGGGGAATTGGATTTCACATGCTGCGACTGCCTGCCAGCTGTTTATATAATACAAGCAAGCATTTGAAATTGAAAATCTTTTGGCGCTGCACTTGAAAAATGCTTAGGACCAGGCCATGGATGATGAACTTTATAAAACTCTTGACCACATTTGCCACAGAGACCCCTTAACACCGCCCTCCCAGCTTGCATGAGGACTGCAACACTTTTAGCCATGTCTGACCAGCTGACGGCTTCAGCTGCAGGGTGTTAAGGAGAGAATGGGTATAATAATAATAGAAGGGTGGGAGGAGGGAGGAGGGAGGAGGAGGAGGAGCATTGCACTTGACTTTAGCGCCACTTGTAAGTGTAAATTTTATTTGAGCCAACCAAAGTGTTATTGATGTAGATACACGGATGCACACATAAATGCATACATAAATATATATATATATATATATATATATATATATACATATATATATATTCCCTTTGTAAAGTGGTTTTGCTGGTTATTGGCACTGCTCTCGGGCTCTTTGGTGTTGGGCAGTTGAGATCTCTCTGTATTTGGCGTCGTGTCGTTGACAGCTAAGTGGTGATAATCGCTTTTGAATTGAATTTGGAGCAAGTAAATTTTCGACGCAGACAAAGTTGAAATTCAAAAGTGCAACACACTCCAATTTCCACGTCCAACTCCAAACTCACATCCAAATCTCTACCTCCCGCTGGACACTCAACAAAAGGATAGAGCTCCCTTTCCACACACATCGACCCCCAAATAGCTGTCATTTTAGCAGTGGGCGTTTTGTGTTTTTTCTTTCATTTGGGGCTTTTGGATGGGGTTTTTGTGGCTTGGCAGAGGCGAAAACTGATTTTGCAGCAGCTGTTGTTTTTGTTGCTGCTGTGGTTTGTCTTGTTGTTGGCTTTGTGGTTTCCAATTTGTAAACTAGATTTGGGGCTTGGTTTAGCACCCAGTCCGGCTTGTAAGTCATTTAATCAAAGCTTCTTAAATTCACATATTTTGTGTACATTGCAAAATCTGGCATTTGCTCCCCCAACAGCCGCCAATTAGGAATTTTGGTAGATTTAAGTTTGATTCAAGAGGCTTTTAAGTTGAACAAGTAACTAAAATTGGTTTTATTTATTATAAAATATATTTGACCTGCTTTATTATTTTATTTTATTTGTTTCTTTCATGCAAACGGACTCTAATTTGATTTTTGTTGTAAATAAATACTTTAAGTACTTTGTTAAAAAATCAAGTGCTTACATAAAACTATTTTTTTTTGTGATTTTTTTGTAAATGCTTTAACATTATGTAATTTAGTTGAATGCATTCTAGGAATTAAATGAGTGATTATTTAGTTTCAGTTTGAAGTGATTTATATGTGATTTAATCTTAGCTATCAATAATATTACATTAATATTATATTGTTTACTTCTTAATGTACATTTTTTTAGATTATTGTATTTTTTTTAGAAAAAACATTCTGTTTAACAAAAATTTAATTAAGCTCCTATTGAGAACCATTTCACTGTCATATCTTAAAAGCCTGGGGAGAATATGAAAGCCTATTTAGCTATGTAATTTATATGTACTTTTATGTTTCTTTTATGTTTACCACAATTCGGTTGCAATTGAGAAGCTCAGTCAGAGTTTTATTTGTGGGTTAATGTACTTAAAAATAAATTGCACTAAATTTTCCAACATATCCATACTATTGACTTCTAGGATGACTTCCCCTTTAATTCAGAAAGTATATTTTTGAAAGGGAAGATGGTTAATTGTAATACAAGTGATTTTCTTTTATTTATTTTTAGATATTTTTTCGCAAATTTAAAAAAATTAATTCTTAAAACCAGAATATACGTTTATAAATTTCAGTGTATTTTTATAAGTAGAAGAGCGCATTGTGCGTGGCAATGAACAAGTGTCTTCGACTTATTTCGATAAATCTTGTCTGGCTCACAAGTTTCAGTTTCCCCAACAACCCAATCTGGTTGCCAGCCATTCCAGGAATCAGCAGGCTAGTTTGGTGCATCGTTCACGTACTTGGCATTACCATAAAACCCAGACGCCAAAGCGGACTCAGACACAAATTCAGCAGCTTCGTCATCGTCAGTCAGTCAGCCAGCCAGCACGCAGAGCATCAGTATCCACTTCAGCATGGCCACATTATCGTCATGCTTGTCGTCCACTTGATGCATCCTCAGACTCCCACTAAGAATTCCTTAAAGTTGTAGACATGCGCCAGCCCCAACTCTAAGCTGTGTGTGTGTTTGTGTAATACCTTTTCCAAAAACAAAAAACAAAAACATAATTTTTCACATGAAATTGGTTTGATTTTTCTTGACACCATAAAAAATTTGTATTTTTTTCGTTGAGGTTGAGCTGGAGAAAAGAGAATCAAAACGGACACTTAATGACTTATTTTTAATAGTTTATTATTATTATTATTAATACATTATATATTATTAAATAATACAATTAAAAACAATCAGTGCATCAGATTGCGAAATACTTTGATACCCTTTTAATATTAGATGATAATTATCGATATTTCGATTTTCTAGCAACATTAAATTAAAGATTAAAGGAATATTTAAGAAAAACAACATTATCTTTTACCTTCGGTATTTGAGCATAAAATGGAATCTTGTCCTATGTTTAAATCTTAAGAACAACTTGATAAGCATACAACTGAAACTTTAAATATTTACATGTTGTTCAAGTCAACCCCTAGGTGAAACCAAATATGCCTTGGGTCCTGTTGTGAGTCATTCGACTGCGCGGAAATGTTTATGAGGTAATCATTTTTAATTATTGCACAATTCGCTGCTCAAAAATAATTACAAGTCAGCCGCGGGGCTGCAAGTTGAATAACAACATAACTAAAATCTAAATCAATTTATGCCATTTCCTCTGCCCCCGGCTACCACCTACACGTAGCAACTGGCAACTGCCAACTGCCACGTGCCACGTGCCAAGCAGCAACAATAACAATGTTGAACTTGCCCTGCATACATTTATAGCACTCGAAGCCAAAAAATTTCATTATTAGACTGCAGGGGGCGGGGAAGGAGCGCGGCTGGGATGAAGTGGAGGTCTGCCCCTTGGCGGTGAGTCAATTACAGAAAGGAAGCTGATTTGGCGCTCCCCAAACAAACAACCGATGACGTCGTTCCACATGGGCAAGGGGAATGGGGCAAGGGGGAAGCTGTTATATAGTTGTTTAATATTTATCTAGCGTCGGTAATCAGCAAACACAGCGCTGACATGTGTCGTGGATCTTGATAAGGAGCCAACCCCAAGTCGGAATCCAAACCGAGATCCAAAATCCGAATTCAAATCTGGCCCAGTTCAGATGGGTTTTTAATAAACTGTCAGTTAATAATAAAATTTTCAGTGAATTAGATAACGGCTGTCCCTGCCGAAGTGGAGTGTATTTTTAGGCTTAGCAATAGTTCGATTCCTATCAAGAATTCTCAATATCTCTGACACATTTCAAGCGCCACGCGTTGAAAGTTTTAGCTGAGCACCTCTATTGAATTTTCCCGCCGCATGGTCGAGTGTTAAATTTGGCAGCTTGTTACAAACGAGCAGCCAAAGGGACTACTAGGTGACGGGAGGGGTGGGGGGTCTGGTAGGGTGTAGGACCGCGCGACCCCAATCATGTAGCAGCTTGTAAAATGTGAGCGTGAAAAGAAAATTGAAAAGTTGCTCTTGGCTGAGTTTTGAAAGGCTGTTGATTTGAGAATTCTTTAAAAGTTGAGCCAACTTGTTAAGAATTAGGGTTTGACTAGGCTAAGTTTCCAGCGCTTCAAATTGGTAAAGCGTAAAGGGCAAAGTGTTGGGCTAATATGAGTAACAGTTTACAAGCAAAAAAAAAATGTAAACTTAAAGAATAGTTGAGAAAACAAAATAAATTTAACAAAATGTATACAATTTTAATAAAGAAATAAACATAGTTTTCAATAATTATGTTGATTTGCTACAACTTTTTAAACAAGATATGCAAAACTGAATTTCTGAATTTTTAGTATATTCTCTATTTTTATATTTAATCAAAGAGCAAAATGCTTGTAGTTTCAATTATCAAAAAAAATGCTTTTTTTTATATTTTTTTTATTTATTTTCAGAAAGCAAATATCAAAGAAAGCTTTAATTTGTAGTTTACAAATGTGATTTCAAATTAAACCTTTTTGAACGGCTATTTTAAAGTCATTATGATATTGATTTTCTGATTTTCACATGCTTAATTAAGTAGCAATTTTAATCATGTATTTTTTAAATATTGCTTTTACTTACTTTTAGTCAAGTCCAATATTTCTATTTCAAGTTAATTTCGTAACCCTTCACTGAGTTATGGGGACACAATGGAACACTTGCCTTGAATCCATCCATTACTCCACCCAATCGCCCGCATGCAAGCCACCCTCTTTGGATGCCACCCAAAAGTGCTCCCCTGGTTATAACGATGGCACGTTTTGTTGCAATCCCAATGAGGAAATGCTAATCCGCATGTAATATTCGAAAATGATATGAAAATGCCAAACCAAACAACCACCCAACGCCAACGCCAACTGAACTTGTGAGCCCGTTGTCGGGGTTCAGTGGGTGGGCCCAATGCCAACATTACTCAATGTCAACATCAAAATTGCTTTGGAATTCATGCATTCAGCTATTCGTTCATTCCCTCATTCCTTGGCCTCTAAAAAAACTAACGCAAATCCCGCAGCATAGAAATTTTCATTTTGTATTTCACTGAATTTTAATGCCGCTGCAGAAAGTGCCAAAGTGCCAGGGGAATCCAGGCGAGGTTTGTTCCTGCTCTGGTCCCTTAAATAGCTGCGCAGGGCGCTGATTAAAAGTGGCAACGGTTTGGCCAGTTTTGGGGTTGAGTTCCACTTTTTGGTCTTGTATTGCAACCTTTACATTTGCGGTACGCGAAGGGTCTACAACGGGTCGAAATGGGGGTTGACATCGGCAAAACTGCTGCACTTGTTCGCTGCGACCGGGAAATTTCGTCACAGACGTTGGCGTGAAATTTCGTAACGAATTCTCTAAACAACAACAACAACAGTAACAACAACAATAACAAAAAGACAGCAAAATACAAAAGAAAAAACACATGACACTCGTAGCGAATGTGTCTCATTGTAATTTTTGTAATGTTCCAGAATTTGCAGCATGGCCATGGCAAAACGGAAGGAAGTTTGTTTTTGTTTAAAAATTATTAGAATTCAGTTGGTTGTTGTGATGCTGAAGAGGTGGGGAGGAGGTGGTGGTTGTACAACAGCTGGTGCCCCGAATGTGACCGGCATTTGCCCGC
Organism: Drosophila fungiperda; assembly: GCA_035042345.1. Classification (NCBI taxonomy): domain Eukaryota; kingdom Metazoa; phylum Arthropoda; class Insecta; order Diptera; family Drosophilidae; genus Drosophila; species Drosophila fungiperda. The sequence continues at coordinate 3,300,763 of JAWNLM010000021.1, forward strand.
AATGTGGTCGATGTTAAAGGACTTGTCTACGGAGCACTTCTACATAAAGGGAGGAGGAGCAGGAGGAGGAGGCCAGTGCAACTGTGTTTGCTGAATCATGTGCTTGGTTTTTTAATATTTTTCCAAGGGGTCACACAGTGCAAATGCTAAGCGATTTGTTCGTGAAATCAAATACTCCGATTGAGGGGTAGAGGGTGTGTTTTTGTTGTTTTATTCAACGATTTGGGGAATTTTTTTTGGAAAGAAAGCCAGTATTGATTGTTGACTTAGATTGCTAATTTATAATATTTTTGTGAATTTAATAGTTTGTTTTATTGAGCTGCTTATTTTTTGGCAACTTAACATTTAACTTATAAATTGTTGTTTAAATTTTATTTTTATATTTAAAAATTCTACATTTTTATCGACTGCTAAATACTAATTTAACTCTATAAGGATAGTTTTAAAATATAATTTTAAAATAACTACAATTAATTTAAGTAATAAGTAATAAAACTGTATTTCAATAAATAAATTCCAAAAAAATTAAATTGCGAATATTGGCAGAAATATTATTTCCTCAAATCATTTCTAATGGTTTGAACTTATATTTACCTTAAAGCAGAAGTGTTGAACAATGAAACAATTTGACTTTATGTGAGTAACAATCATTAAGCATCCGCAAAGCTGAAGTTTTTCTTTACATGGACTTAAACAAAACCCAAAACAATACATTTGGTTGTTTGTAAAAATCAAACAAAAGTTAAGCTTTTCGGATACTTAAACAATCCAATGGTCTGCAGTTGCCTGGCCACAGGACCTGCCTTTTCCCCCTCTTGAAAACCAAAAACCCGTTCAGCAAGCATTTGTTGTCCATAAGCTGCAAATGCAAGCTGAAATATTTATAATGCTGTCCAACACTTGGCTGACCACAACAACGGCAACGACAACAACAACAACAACAATAACAACAACAATAGACAGAACATTGACCGCAGCACAAAAACAATAAATTGATTTTGTATCTTTGCGAACAAGTGCAGAACAGGACTCACTAGGAGCAGATACAAAAGGAGTAGCGGGAGCTGAAGTGGTCTGACATTGTATGCAGAATGTTGCAGTTGCAATACACGCCCCGATAATTATGAAATTTGAAGCAAAAAGTGAAGCACAAACCCAATAAGCGAACCCCGAGAATTCCAAAGAAAGCAAAGCAATTTATGGAAGAGAACGCCCCGAAAACTTTAGAAACGCAAACGCCCAGCAAAAACCTAACGAAATGAAATATGAAATAAATACAAAAAAAAAAGGTGTGGGCGTGGCAGTCGGGCAGGCAGTCAGCAGACGCTTGAGAATCGAGGATATATACGTATTTAGCAAAAAGGACAACAACATATGCGAAAGGGATAATAATTCACAGCAAACAATGGACCTGACCATATAATAATAATTCAGGCGAGCCAGATGAACCAAAACTGACCGCATTTTGGGCACAGTTTTTTCATCGGGCATTAGTCGTTCACATAGGGGGAGCACATTGCACTTGTCCTACCAAAAAAAGGACTCCGGATTCAGGACTCGCTAACGATGCGACACGCGCGCAGCAGGAGAGCGTTTGATGTGCGGCGACACGACTCGACAATATCCTCTGCAAGCCAAAAATTGACATTTAATGAGGCCGAGACTGTCCGAGAGCTGCAGTTCAGGTTATTTCTACACTTAAAAAAAATGGACCTAAATCATTGAAATTCGCCATACTTACCTTACTATTTGAATTTGGAAAAATGTGTGCAGAGAATTTGCTTTTCATTATTTCTTCTATTATTAAATATTAATAATTAATTATTTTTAAATTTCACATATGCAAACTTTATTAAGAGAAAAATTGAATTTCTTATACTAAAAAGGTTGTTTTTTTTTATATAATTTTACGTATTTTTATTATTAAGTATTAAATATATTTCGTACAAGTAATAAAATTAATTTTCGTATATTAAAAAAATTAATTTAATATAATTAAATTCTGTGACTTTCAAAAATTCTCTTACATTTTTTCTAAGTGTATGTGTATGCGTATTTGAGTGTGTGAGTGTGCTTTGTATCTGGTTTATGTAATCGCATAAATCGTGTGGCCAGCAGGAGATGCATGCCGTTCGCCTTCCAGGTTTGTGCAACACCTTTTGTTATCATTCAAAGCACTTGTTTTCCCTCTGGGCAGGTAACGAGCCAGTGCCACATCTCTGTCCCCCACCCCACCCTCTGCGCATCACTCTTTGATGCTGTTCAGCCATTTGGCAAATATTACAGAGTTACCTGCATTGTATACCTTATTTGTGTGTGTGTGAGTGTGTGTGTATTGGTGTGTCTCTGAGTTTTCGATTAGCTCACATATCAAAATGGTACGTTAATTGTTTTCAAGTTCGTGGCATGTCAACAGCACACGTAGCCAAAGCACCGATTTCCGACTCAATTTATCTGTCTAGCCGGCGATTTAATGGGTTTGTTTTGGGCTCATCTCTGATGGAGACAGATATGAGAGTGTAACAAAGACAGTCTACAATGTAACAGCTCATATAGATTTTAACTTTAGATTGAACAATAATAAATTTGATAGATGTAAATTGCTTTGGAATATATTATGATTTATTTTTTATTTTTTTGTTATCAACTATTTGTTGAAAGAAAGCATTTACAGCTTGAATCCAATGTAAGCAATTATCTCAGAAATTGTTGAAAATATTTAGCTTTAAACCATTCTTTACTTTATAACTTACTAATTTTCTATGAGAAAAATTCATTTATATTTAAAATGTTTACTTGTAAATTATATGCACAAAAATTATATTTGGTTTTGATTGCGATAAACTACCTTTTCCAACCAACTCTAAATTGTTTTATTTCTATCTGTTCTCAAAATAATCTATATATATTGACATAATTAATTCAAACTTAGCTTAAAACCTTGTATTTGAAAGTGTAACTTTTTACTGTTTATTGAAACAGGACACCTAATAAACATTACAACACAAACGCAACTAATGCAACATCTAAAGCTCTTCGTGCTGTCATCAGATGCAATTAGCTTGAGGATCTTTTAATAATTTGTAATGTGCAAGTAATTCAAAAGCAACTTCTAGCTTAATAACTTTTCAAGCATGTCGCCTTATTGTGTTAGCCAAACTTTGGGCCAATAAAATTACATGTTTGCCAGTTACTAATTGCAGGCGATAACTTAGAGCTAACCCAGTACAAAGATTCGATGCCAGGCCCGAAACATAGATAAGTGTGGATAAGGGGGGATGGGAGGGAGGGGCTTGTCAAAAACTTTAGATTGCATTAAACTGCGACTCGCAGTAGGCGCAACTACAATGTTAGGAAATAGCTGGACAGGATATTTAGTATGCGGCATGCAACTATGCAGGACATGTAGGATATCCTAGACAAAGCTGCAAAATATTAATTATGACAGATCTGTATGAGTGTGTATGCGTGTGTGTGTGTGCTATAGTCATAGTCAAGGAAGAGTCAGGGCGAATGCCGTTGGCCAAATTTGCATTTATATTAAAAACAAACAACAAAACGAGCCGCAGCAGCAGCAACAGCAACAGCTACGAGGCTGAGGCTGAGGCTGTGGAATCCAGTACGATGACAGGCGCCAACGACTTGCGGCGTAATCAAAGACACGTCACCAACAGGCTATGACCAATTTGCAGCCACTGTCCCCGTCCAGCTAACCCCCTCTGAACACAGCCTTAACTACATGTACATATAAAGCCCAAACTGATTTGCGAATATTTGGACTGCGGTCTGCGCTTTAATTATGTCTCATATATCAGTTTGCTCTCCAGTTCGTTTTTGACGGGGGGTAAGCATAAAAATAATTTCGTTTTGATTGCAATTATCATCCCCAGCACCAATCATCCACCCCTCCCCCCCACCATCGATAAAGGGGGCGCTGTGGCAAGTGCACTTGAGGGTTGCTCTTGCCTCTTGTTTGGTTTTGCTTTGGTTTTTCCTCGTCTGAGTCACAAGTGTTGCCAATTGTTTGTAACTGTTTTGTCAGCCCAGCAAACGACAAGCAACCCCAAGTTAAACACTGACGTAGCTCAGCAAACTACACCCCCACCAATACCCCTCCCCCTCTATCCCCTCCATCATTCAACCGCCAGCCGTGGAAAATTATTAGATTTTATTGCACGCAACATTTCGAAATGAGAATGAAAAATTTTGTGATGCGATTTATTGTCAGTATTCGTCTCGTGGCATTCAGTGTGTGGCTCGCTTTTTAATATAACCAAGTGGCTTTTGTGGCCAAATTGGTGACTGGCATTCGCCATGGACCAGCTGGTACGCCGGGACAGAACCCTCAAAAGGGTTTTCCCAAATGCTACACAGCAAATGCAACTAGGCGTAAATGTTTTCAAAAACAAAATTAGTTTTGGGATTTGCATTTGAATATAGTTCAGCTACATACATACATACATACATACAAATATAGAAAGTTGTCAAATAAAAGTTGATGGGTTGCCTGTCAGCAAGCAGTTAGGGATTGAAATCTGTTTGCCATTTGCATATATAATAAGTAAAAGGACTCACTCAACTGTCTGGACAACTGATGGATATGATAATCAGGCTCTTATGACAACCATAGTACGATAAAAGCACTGCCCCAAATAATAATAAATATGCAGTATTAGCCAAGTTGATATTACTGATTTATGCAATGATTTAAATTGTCTGTTTGTCGCAATTGAATGAAGCCAAGTAAAAAACACCAGAAAATAACATTGATTTTTTATTTCCTTTTTTTTACTATATAAATAGTAGCTATTTTTTACCTTAACATACTTTGTTAAAGTATATAATAATATGAAAGAATTTATTAAACAATATTGTACTGTAAATATAATTTTGTATTTACTTTATAAGCTAAAGTTAGATCCAGATTTAATTGGATTATCTGTAAGGATTTGCATACATATAAATCAATTAATATGTATAAAACTTTTTGTGTATTTAATACTATTGATTAACTAGAGAATATTTAAATTAATCTTCAATTCTCTTTGTTTGTATTGTTATTTGATAAAAATAATTTATTGCCCGTTAAAAATTCTCATATTATATATATAATATAAACCATTTTATAAAAGCTTAAAAAATAATATTTTAAAGAGATAATAGCTAAATTAAACAGTATTTACAGGCTGCCTGTCTATAACTTAAAAATTACCAAATAGCTGTGTGTTCAATGTTCGTATCTTGATCACATTTCAGGCAACTCGAGATCATATCTGGAGTCCTTCAGTGAATTCCATTGCTGTGTGGTCACTTGAAGTATTTAGCTCAGTTTCCACTGAGCCAAGGGCAAGTGATGCTACCTATACGCATTCTTTGTTGGCTCTTAGCAGGAATTCCGAGCATTTAAGGCAGCTACTTTAAAAAGCATTCAACACGCGCCTTGTTAGCATAAAGGGAACACACCTAGCAATGCTCTCAAATGGACTACAATTTCCACACAGAACAAGGGGCACAGTTGGCTAGGGCATTGGGTTACATAGCTCAGACAGATGGCGAAGCATTGCTTTGGACGCTGCTCGGCTTATTGTCCAGGGCATCTGGTTTGGGGATGGGGCATTTAGCGCATCCTAACAACTGCTACATGACACCATATTATTAAATTAAATGCGGACACGCGTAGCACAGACTGGCCACCTAAATCGAACGTTTGTGCAACGTCTGTGCCAACAGATGGAGGCAGGCGTTAGGTGCAAGCTGAAGCCGAAGCCGAACCAAAGCCCGTTGACCATTAATTTTTCAGCTAAATGGTGGTTAGCTCCTTGTTCATGTTCTTGGACTCTTCTCATTGCTTAGCTTGTTAAACTAACAAGCCAAATGTTCTGTTTCTGGAAAGGCAATCAATAGATTTGAAATGGCCGATAAGGCGAAATGCCAGCAAATTAATGAGTTTTAATTATACGGCTGAAGGTTGTCTTCTTTCATCCTGATTAAGATCAGTCTCCATATCATCTAACAGTAGGGGAGCCAACAAAAATCTGTTTACAATCATATCGTATATATTGTTTAACTCTCGCATAATTTCATAATTCAAATGGCCACTCAAAAGTCACCTGCTCTTTGTTAATAACAAAAATTCAACTGTGCCACAATTCAACAGTTGCTGTTGGCCCTCGGGGCACATGGATCATTGGATGTGCCTTCTGCTACCTGCCTGACGCTGCCTCATTTAGTGATTTCTTGACCAACAGCTGCGACTTTTTTGGTTTTTCGTTTTTTTTATTTTTGGGTTTTTGCCTTTTGCCAGAACGATCAACAAAATTGATGACGACAGGTTGCAACGATCGGAGGCTCATCCGAATACTTAAAACCCAAACCAGAACCCAAACCCGAACGTAGCCTGTTGTCTGGGTTTGCTGACGTTAATCGACTAAATTGTGGCAGCTGAACTGTCAGTTTTGTTAAGTGGGCTGTGCCTCAAGTCTGCGTCTCGGACACATGCATATATATAAATAATTTAACTTTGATGTATTGAATTGGCCAAATATTTGATGACCAGCTTGCGATAATATCCCGAAACGCCTCGAATCTTGGCATGAAACTATGTTTCTGAGCCAGTTTTCATAGTCGTGCGGCTCATTTAAGCCTTGATTAATGTCAGAGATAGCCATTTAGGGTACATTGTCGCGTCTTTGGCCAACACACATTTTGTTTCAATGTTTCGTTTTATTTTAGTCAACTCCTCGCCTCGCATATTGTTACCCTCATTGGCTGCACTTGTTTTTGCTTGTTTGGGTAATTAGTCTCGTTTGTTGTCATAAATTTTCGCCAAATTTTGCTGAAAAGTCGCATTTAATTGCACTGATTTACAGCTGTGGAGTTTGCAGCTTGCCCTTTAGGTATTTTTTTGTGTGTCTCCCCTAATTACGTGCCAAATTAATGAGGTTTTTGTGGCTATGAGTACCACTCGTTTGCAGCTGAAGACACAAAATTCAGCTTTAATTTGTGGCAGTTTCTGGGTTTTTATGTCCTTTCACGAAGATCCTTAGCAACTAATGAATTCCACAGGTGCAATTTAAACCTGAGAGTTGCGTGTAGAACCAAAAAAATAATTATCATTGAGAGCTGAAGGCCCAGGTGAAATTATTTGGATGTTATGTATAAAAGCAGCCCTTTAGCATGCAAGCCAAATTTGTGTATAAAGATGGCAAATTCAATAGATGATAATTTGATAGATAGTTTTTCTATCAATTTAAAAACAAACCGATTGTTCCGACTGGAGCCATGAATAGTCAGATTTCACTGATTTTTTTGTTGAATAGTTTGGAAAATAATGACATACAGAACTGGCGAGTTTGGTTGGAATAAGAAATACAAGTTTCGTGCAAGGCCTTTCGATGTATTTTTCATAAAGCTAGTTTTTTAAATTAAGGAACCAGCTTAAATAGATAATTATATCTTTAATTCTTAAGCAGAATTATTTACTTATCACATTCGATGATTTTTCCTTGACAAATTATTTATTTAGCGCACAAAAGTCTGTAAGTAAGAAAAAAGTTTTTTGTTTAACTTGTCGAATTAATTTTAAGACTCGCTTGCAATTTACTTAGTTCTTTTGATATCAGTTTAAGGTAATTTCACAACTGAATAGTTTACTCCATTTCCACTGATTTCTATCACTAAACGAGCTGAGCAAATAAAACTTCAACTACACTTGAATTCTTTTGCTAACAGCTCATCAATGAACTTGCCTCCCCACAAAAAAAAAAAAAAATAATTGAAACTCATCAAGTTTTATTCCGATGTATTTCGAAAAAGGTGGCGGCTGAGCCATCATTAATGCCCTTATCACGTATTTCAATGCGACAAAGGCAACACCCCCAGTACCCCCCAGCCACACCTCAGTCATATATGGCTCACAGGATTTGTCTTAGAATTGCCACCCTTAATTACTTGTAAGCTGGAAACCCCCCGTGTCTAAGAATCGACTCATGGATCAGGCAGTTTGACTTTGCAATTTCGCAGCGCATTGAGTGACGCATCCACATCTCCAACCGAAACTTACCCCCAGATGGGCCAAGACGCCCCAGCCGGACTGCACTGTTGATTAAATTGATGATGTTTGATGACTTCTGCAGCTGATTTGGCCGTAGATTTATTTTGGGCGAGCAGCGGTCAAGTAGCAGGAGTGGACCACATATGGCGTACATGTGCCGCCACCCCCCGCTCATTACGATGCATTGGACATGCATCAAAGCGCCCGTTCCCCCTACTCCCCATGCGGAAGAAGGAAGCCAACACGGCCTGGCATTAGTTGGCATGACTAAGCCGCTCTGCTACTGCTGGGCCGACTCTCAAGGCGGCAGTCTTTTAGAAGTGAACTCGGGAGTGACCTTAATTAATCTTTACTTTGCAGCTTGTTGCTTGCGCCTACAAGTGCAACTTGCACTGTGGCCAATGTTGATTAATGCGGTGTGCAACCCACGCCTCAACTTGCCGCGTGACTGGGCGTCTTTTTTCAGTTACACAGAGAGGGAGACATGGGAAATGAGTTGCAAGGTTGCAAGGCTGGGCGTGCTATCAGCTAATTGCGCGGCATTGTTTAGATGTTCCTACATGATATGCTTTGGAATGCAGCTCGATCTGCTGCTCTTCCTGCTGCACCTTCCAAGTGAACCTGCTCATCTCAAAAGTTTTAAAACTCATTTCAATGCAAATATATCACTTGCTGCTGCCTGGACTTTGATTCCAACTCTGGCAGGCAGTGACAAACGCCTCCAGGGTACAATATATATATATATATATACATACATTTATATATATATATACACATGTAGTAAATGTGTGCTTGCTTAGCCACATGTAATGAAAGTGTGAATGAAATTTTCATCTTTTTGTGCTGCAACTGCAGTCAGAGGAGAGTAGAAAGTTCAAATAGAATTTAACCCCAAGCGCATATTTATTACACGATTCCCCCCTCGTCGCTTTTCCTGCTAAAAGCTTACGTAAAACAAATACTCACATAACCCGTGCCCCAGTGTGTGTGTGTGTGTGTGTTTGTTTGGGTGCCCCCTCTATTGCTGAAAATGACCTAAGGTAAAAAGAGATTTGCTGTTGCTTCCCGGGAGACGACATGCAGCAGGAGTTGCTCCACAGGAGCTGCTCTAGTTGCTTTCTGTTGAAGGTTGTTGGCCCTTGGGCAGATTGGAACTAATATATATAGTCCTGCCACTTTGTTTTTTAATATTGCTTAAAAAACTGAGTGCAAATCAAACCGATCATTTTCACGAGCAAAAATATTTAAATAGAGCTTATTTATACCCTTGAGTTTTAAATTAAATTAAAATAAATTATTCTTTTTAATTAAAATTTAAAATTCTAGCTTATTCTGTCATATATTTATATATATATATATATATATATATATAAAAAAAACGTATTTAAATTTTTAACAGTATAAGTATATTTTTATTTAAATATTTTTTCTATTTTATTTTTGAACTTTGTTGGTTTTTGTATTATTATTATTTACATTTTGACAAATCATGAATCTCCAAGATTTATTATTCAAACGGTATTTAACATTGAAATAATGGTGAATAATTTGGTTTCATTTGTGTCTTAGATATTTCCTGTAACCAAAAAAGCAACCCTTAACTCGTCTGGATTGCACATTTCATTACACTTTCGTTGAGATTGTACCTCAAAGCTACTTGGCTAACCGAAGCGAGTTATTTCCACCCTTTAGTTGACATCTCGGAAAACCACTTCAACCGTAGCCGCTGTCAACTCAACTCGAACTCAAACTCATGAAACTATAACAATAAAGACCGGAAATTAAAGTGTGAAAACCGGCAGGAAGTTGACTTGATTACAAGAGTGAGAGTGACACAGACAGTGCATGTGTTATATATATATATATATATATATATATATATATATATTAGAGTAGGTAACAAAACTGACAAATAGAAAACTTTACAATGCATTTCATTTGCTCAACTGTCAGCGGTTAGCCTGATGCTAACTGTGGCACACTCAGGAGACAGGACACAGCCACAGGCCACAAAAGGCGGCGTCTGTGATTGAATGTTAAACATTTAATTTAAACTTGCAACACACATACACACACACATTTCCATTTCAAACTCATAGCTGAGATTCGACATAATTTATGCACGCACATCAATTCAGATGCATCTAATTTGGTAAACAGGCAGCTACTCATCGTCACACCTGCCTGCCACACCACCAGACCAAACTGGAGATCCATGCTCTCGACTCCTTGTTGCCATGTTGCAGTGGCTTAAAATAGTTTTCATTTGTTTGCGTTGTACTTAGTTGGTTGCTGCAACATGTGGCATTGGCATTGTCACTAAGTAGCCTGTCTGCATCAGCATCTGCGATTGCGACTGCCTCTGCCTCTGCAACTGCCCCTGCAACTGCCTCAGTTCGTTGCGCTTCGCTTGCGTACATGCAGCTCATTTAGTTGACATTTATAAACGTCACATTGCGCGCAATGTTTGACAATTAATTAGGCGCAGATATGCCAGACGATGTCTACACACACAGTTTACACACAGATATTCCCCAGAAATCACTTATTACGCTTCTCTCCAATTTGGATGGAATCTAAGCATATTTATTAGTGCCATAATTTCACTTTAATGCCACATCTTGTCACATCACTGAGTAATTAAATATGCAGTAGATTTTGAGAATTTATGAAGTTTACTTGCGATTTTTTATTTAGCTTCCTTTTTTAATCAAGTCTAGATATTATTATTATTTATTTATATTATATTGCTGAAAGTTCGAAATCGTATTGTGAATATTTCATGTTGATATTTAAAACTCTGAAAACATTTAATTTTCAATGAAAAAATTATTTGAATCTGATATGTGTTCGTTTATTTATTAATTGTTTTGGCAAAAGTGTAAAATTTTTTTCTTTTTGCAATTAAATTACTTAATTTTTCCTTTTATACAACCACTAATCAATTGATGCTATATCCAAATATCTATTAAGATTGCTATTATTCCATTTCGATTTATAAGTTTAATATCTTAATTGAATCCAAACTATTTTCTATTAGTCTGCCTTAAACTTAATCTGAAATATCCAATACAAAACAGCCTCAAAACCTATAGTAATTTTAATCTGCTAATTCAACAATCATTCAATTTCAAATTCCCACTTTAGATACGCCACTCAAATTCAGTTTTTTTGTTTGTGCTTTAGGGCTTACCATGAGCTGCCAAAAAATGCAAAAAGTTCTGACCGAATCACAGCCATTTTCAAAGTAAACATTTTTCTCCCTCACACTCGATGTGGGTTCGTTTGTTTTTTTTTGGGTGTAAGTGTGTGAGGGACTATCAAGCAAAAAGCGCCTGGGTTTTTATTTATAAAACACTTGAAAAGAAACAGAACAGGACGCAGAGCTTGGAGTCCTTTTTTTTTGTTTTGAGCATATTGACGCAAGGATTTCGCCCCAGAAAAAACACAGTGGCAAATGTGCAATGAGCACCGAGCAGAGATCAAACAGTAGAACCACGAGGCAGGCGGTCCTCCTGACGAATCTTGTTGCCAAAGTCCTTTGAGGCTTTCTGGGTTTGAGTCGCTTGAATGAAAGTTTGTTTTGCCTTTGCAAATGTCACATGAAAAATGCGTTCGCTCTGCGAATGCCAGCACTTTGCATGGGCTAGTGGGAACGGGGTTTGGGGGTGTGGTGGCCAACCCCCTCTTGGAATCATGGTTCTGGTCGCCTTGGACGAAATTTCCATTTAATGTGTTTGCGCAAAGTATTAAAAGGCAACGACGATTGAGTATCGGAAAGAAGTAAAGCAAACCCAGAAAGCATCCAGATAGCCAGAATGTGTGGGTGGTGCCTGATACTGGGGTATGTCCATTCCATGGGTCCATAACGAGCGCAGGAGTTCCCTGCTGCCTGCAGCTTGCACCCAGCAGTCGCCAGAGGGCGCTAGCTGCTGAGTGATTGCCATGATAAGTGGCCCATTATGATGCCAGTTTGCACAGCGAGATTGCGCTGCGCTCCATTGGAGTCCGTCAGTTCTACAGTTCTTCAGTTTGTCAGCTCTTCAGTTGTTCAGCTCGTCAGTTCGTCAGTTGCTTCGCCTGTTTGCCAATTCTTTTTTAATGCATATCAAAGTGGGCAAAGTTCTGTCCCCAAAAAGTGCGTCATTGTTGTAGAACTGGACTCCACTGGCCTCCACTGGCATCCACTGGTTGGTACTGGCTCGCTCTCGTTCGACAAATCTTAGTTTTTTTTTTTTGTTACCATCAGCATCTTTAGTGGAACGGCTGTTGACAAAAGACATTTAATTTTCCCTTAGTTTGCTTTGGCCAGCTTCTAGTATCTCTGCCATAAAGTTTGTCCTTCGTTCCGCTTTCCTCCTCTTTTTTTTCTGCCTGATTTTTGGTCTGTGCCAGCGAAAACTTTGATAAGTGAAATTTATTGTGGGCGCTTTGAGTTGTCTACTCTGCATGGGGACATTGTACAGCAAAATGCTCAACTGATGGCTCTGATGTCGTCTGCCCCCTTACCTCCACTACCCCGATATCATGTCCTCTTAATGTTTTATGGCACCCATAGTGCAGTTTTAAACAGAAATCGCGGTTTTGTTGCTTTGACGAATATAACTCAGATTTGTCATTTATCGAAAGCATAATAATAAAGCTGCTGACTTGCATTCTTGAGATATTATCTGAACGTTTGCTATATTTATTTTTTAAGGGGTTCTAAACATTTTTAACACCTAACAGATTACACTGGTGCACTGATTGACTCAAATATTCGAATTTTAAAATTAAACGTGATTAACCCTGTTAAGGTTAAAAAAATACTACTTATAGTAGGAGTGCTGTATCTTCTTATATAATATTATATTATATTATTTAAAAATTGATACAATATTAATAATTTAATGCAAAATTAAAAAGACGTAAATATTTAAATATGTAATTAAAACATTTAAATATAAACGTATATCTATATAATTTAATTTATATTTTTTTGAAATCCATTTCATAAGTGCACACAACTTTAACTTGAGATAGTGTTCAACAACTAATAAATGTCTTGCCACTCAATCCCCTCTTTGATGGCACAACCCCGCCCTAAGCACCTGCCACATAGGAACGTGCGCATTATGCATCGATCATTACTCATGCTATAAAAGAAATCCACTTAATCTCGCAACGAAACATTCAAACATTTATTAAAGACATGACAGACCCTTTTGGGTTTGTGGGGTTTTTTTTTTGGCAGCCCCGTACCTGACTTCGGGCCAAAAATGCAACAAAAGGTACAATTTATAGTTCGACACCCTTGGAGTGTAATGCCATGTTATCCAGGGGGCGATTTGGGGAGGTCACACGCACACGCACAGCCCGCTCCAGTCCCAAGGACATTGGTTGGGTGGCAAAATGTAATTGCTGCCGCCCCAAAATTTGGCATAGACCTTGAAAAAAAATATTACGTCGAATAACATAAAAAGCCCCGTCTAGTGAATGGAGGACTATGAGGTGGGGTGCGGTGCGGTGCGGTGCGGTGAGGTGAGTGATAGAACTTAAAGCTCAAACGCCTGTGCGTATGCAATGAATATTTACGAGCATTCGCCGTTGGGTCCTCAGAGGATTATTGGGCTTTATGCAATTGCGCGCAAGTAAAAATCTAATTTATCCGCCTGCCACCCTTCGTTTTGTTTGACAATTGCCTCAAATTATGCAGTGCATTGGTATGGGACTCTGTCTGCCGGCACGTACCCAGCCCCAACGGGCAATGCTTTAAGGGAATTTCCTATAAAACTGGCTGAAAAAATTGCTTTGCTATTGGCTGCTGCTACCCTTTTGTCTGTTAAAGACCAAGCTTAAGAATTTTGGGGTGGCTTCAAAACGGCCTGTGATGGGTGGTGTGTTGTTGGGTGGTTGTGCGCTGATGGGTCTCCAGCCTCATCATAACACCACATGTTCTGAAATTGCTGCCGGCGTCGCCACGTCGCCATCTCTTTCGTGTACTCCATGTAGATTTCTATCTATTCTATTGTCTGACTTTTACTCGTGGTAGATTTCAGCATTCATTTCGTTTGATGAGGCGCAAAGTTGTGGAATTTATTGCTTTGGTTTGGGCACCGACAAAAAGTTAAGTGGATTTTACGTAAATTAATGAGTCCACTCCTTCCCAGCCTTGAGGGGTTGCTACTGATTATTTAAGTGTTCCAACAAATGCAAATTCAGTTGCAGCTTTGGGGTAACCCTGATAAGTTTCGGCATGCATCTGATGCGTAACCGAAACCATAGATATTTTCCAAATAAAAAGTACAAAGCTATTTTTAAATAATGTGCCGAATAAACCTTCTGTTTTTCTTATATACACACAAGATTAAACGAGATCTATTATTCGGCTCAACATTTATTTGAGTTTGGTCAACAATTTAAGCATTTTAAATCTCTTTTTGTTTTATGTACTATATTTTGTAACAGATTTTATTTTTATATATTATTTGAAGTATATTTTAAACAAAAGATATATTACTTATCATGTTTTTCATCCATTACGATTGTTTAATCTAATCTCTTCTCTTCAAAAATATATTTAGCTGTTAAAATGCCTTTTAAACAGATGCACCCAATGCAGTTGAATCTGAAAATTAACAATCCAAAGTCATGTACGAGAGTGAATGCCTTAAAACGTTATCCACGATTCCCCTGATACGGATTCGCTGCAAGGGTGAACTAGATGGGTCCTGGCTTCCACTGAAGCAGGATTGGAGCACACGTTGGTGCACATTGCCAAAATTGTACAAGGAGATGTGCGCCCACCGAATCCATAACTTTGAGACTCGTGAAAGCGATGTGTTTGTGGTGACCTTTTTGAAAAGCGGCACCACTTGGATGCAGGAGCTGGCCTGGTTGCTACTTAATCAGCTGGACTTTAAGCGTGCCAAGAGTTGCTATTTGCCGAAGCGTAGTCGATTTATAGAGTGAGAAAATAAAATTGAAGACAAATGTATTCTCCATTTAAGAAACCATACTTAATGCGTATGTTTTAGGAATCTAGCTATGAAAACGCCATTTATAGATACAGTTGCTGCCTGTGAGAGGATGGTCAGTCCACGTCTTATAAAATCCCATCTGCCAGCTCAACTACTGCCCCGAGAGATTTGGCCGCAAGGTCGTAAGATAATCTATATAGCCAGAAATCCGAAAGATGTTGTTGTATCTAGCTATCATTTCTTGAATGGAACTACACTCTGGAAGGGAGATTTGGATACATATGTTGATGAGTTTGTGAAGGATCAGATTGCATACACCTCCTACTGGTCACATATCATCGACTTTTGGCGAATGCGCCATGAGCCCAACATTTTCTTTGTTACCTATGAGGAAATGAGACGAGATCTCAGAGATGTAATTGAGAGATTGTCCAAGTTTTTGGCAGTTTCAATTGTAGAAGAAGAGGTTATGGAGCAACTGTTGCATCACTTATCTTTCGAGACCATGAAAGGTGGTTAACTGTTTTACTTATTAATATATTAATTTAATATCCACCCCTTTTCCTCTTTTCAGAAAGCAATTACAACAACCTGACAGGACGATTGAAGCAAAAGTTAACTACGACTCAAGATTTTGAGTTAGTTTTTAATACAATCTGCAATTAGGCTTTTCTAACTCTATTCTCGATTTCCAGATTTATGCGACGTGGGATTATAGGTTCTTATAAGGATGAGCTAAGTACAGTTCATAAAGAAAAATTGGATAAATGGACAAACAAGTTTTTGAAGGAACATGGTATAATTGAGTCCGATATATTTGGTGATATATAGAATTACTTAGTAAAAATGGAATGCACCTTGAGAAGCATTTAATTTGATTCTGCATCCTATTTTTAAGTATTTATAAATATAAATATCACTTTAACTTTAACTTTAAATAAAGTTATAGTTTTTTATTTTTTATTAGAAATCAATAATCGCCTTCGCAGATTAAGTTTTTTTTATGAATTCAAAGAATTTTCTTAGACCCCTCGAAGTTTTATATTCTTGATCAGCATTTTGTTAGCCGAGTCGAAATATAATTTGTGTTGTAAATTGTGGGATTGAGGCGTATATATAATATTTGACTTTATAAATGTATAATATAGTGAAGCAGGAATCATATAAATTAAATTTTGTTTAAACATATAATATCATATAGAATCTCGTAGTCCGGATCTTAATGATATACCTTATCTTCTGCGAGAATAAAATTGCCGTTGTTTACCTATGAATTATATTCATCATTTTATGTTTCGTTAACCTTTGTTGTAGCTCTGTTTAATTTTTTCTGTTATTTTCACAACGTATAAGTTTAATTAAATGGCGTAAAAGTTATAACCGTTTCTCATAAACTAAGTTAAGCTGCACAGTCATAAAGAATTATGATGGTTGTCAGTGAGATGTAATCGGGTGTAATAATACAAAACATAAATGTTAAATAAATTAAAGATCATAATTTAATAAATAACACGTTGGTGAGAAATTACACAATAATGCGGTCGTTAAACTTTCTACTCAATATAATTCTCTTACTAGGTATCTTGATATTGACCCTTTTTACGGATCAGGATTTTATGATGATGATATTTAAAAGGTTTATTCGTGGCATTTCCCATAGTATCACCTTCCAGACAAGTTGCTATGAATCTTCCTCTGATTCCTCTTTTCCTCGCCCACCGAATCCATAACTTTGAGACTCGTGAAAACGATGTGTTTGTGGTGACCTTTATAAGAAGCGGCACCACTTGGATGCAGGAGATGACCTGGTTGCTACTCAATCAACTGGATTTCAACGGTGCAAAGAGTAGCCATTTAGTGAAACGTAGTCCATATATAGAGTAAGAAAGCTAATAATTGAAAACAAAAATATTGAAAAACATGTACAACTTTATTTTAGACACCAAGCGTTTAATCCTTCGACCGGGGATATAATAACTGAATGTGAGAAGATGGGTAGTCCACGCCTAATCAAATCACATCTGCCAGCACAACTGTTGCCCCGTGAGATTTGGTCACATGGTCGTAAGATAATCTATATAGCCCGAAATCCCAAAGATGTTGTTGTATCCAGCTATCATTTTTTGAATAGACTTAATAGTTGGAAGGGAGATTTGGATACATATGTCGATGAGTTTGTGAAGGATCAGATTGAATACGCCTCCTACTGGTCACATATCATCGACTTTTGGCGAATGCGCCGAGAACCCAACATTTTTTTTGTTACTTACGAAGAAATGAAACGGGACCTAAGAGATGTAATTGAGAGATTGTCCAAGTTTTTGGCAGTTCCAATTGTAGAAGAAGAGGTTATGGAGAAACTGCTGCATCACTTATCTTTTGATACCTTGAAAGGTTGTTGTGGAGAAATCAACAAGGATGTGAAACATGCATATAATGGAGTTGTTGGTTCGTATAGAGGTGAGCTAAGTGATGTTCATAAAGAAAAATTGGATAAATGGACAAGCGAGTTTTTGAAGGAACATAATATCACTGAATCCGATAGATATATTTGGTGAAATATAATCTACTGTGGTTCGCAAAAAAGAACAAAGTGGTAGCGCACCTTGGGAGGCATTTGCAAATATACTTCACCCAGCACGCAATTATATAAAAGATTTATTTTCTATATAATTCTATATAATAATTTACAGAGAATAAATGTTTTACTTAAAGTATGGATATAAAATATAAATTTGAAATTTTAAAAAGCATTTTTTTTAAGGGTAAATATAATGTATATATATATATATATATATATATAAATAAATGAAAAAATTAATATTAACTTATATTATTTAAACTTAGTATTTTAATTGCTTGAAAATCTATAAAAAAAACCATAATCGTTTTAATATCAATCTACAAAATAATTTTTATGTTTTTATTATTTTAATGTTTTTTATCTAATGTTATTTGATATCAAAGTCTTATTTTTATACGGCTTAATCTTGTGTCTTAAATCCGACAGATTCAAAACTTTCACAATGTATAAGATCAAATGAATGGCGTATAAGACTTAAGAGTTGCTCTTAGACTTAGTTAACCTGCTCAGTCTTGGTCGAAACGTGAGCGGCTTAAGCCGCCAAAGTCTCGATGCTTTACGATGATGGGTCGTGAGATGTTATTAAGGCATAAGAAAATCATTTTATTTCTAATGATACTCATTGCAATTTGCAATGTAGTCGTTTACCTCTACGTAATGGAATCGAACAATGACGAAACAATAACAAACGGGGTGATTTCATCGACAACCAAAGATGCAAGTGGACAGCATGAGATCAGTCAGCTGGCTGGCAGGCGAGAGAATCTGGTAATGGCCGAACTGGGCGCGCTGGGCAGACCGGCGAAGAGCAACTGGAGCGCTGCTCAGCTCTTGGCCATGGAGCGCAGCCAGCTGAAAACTGGTTATAATGCTTGGCTCTCAGAGCGCATATCGCCGGAGCGGACGCTCTTCGACATGCGGCACCGCAGGTGAGTAACAGCTGTATAAGAGTTGATAAGCTTCAGATAACTGTTAAATTCGAACTGTTAACAGCTGCAAAAAGCTAAAGTATCCGCTGCAAAAGCTGCCGGCAATCAGTGTCGTCATCACTTACCACAATGAGCAGCGGAGCGTTCTTTTGAGAACGCTGAGCAGTCTGAGGAGTAGAACTCCGGCCAGATTACTGCGTGAGATCATATTGGTGGATGATGGCAGCGATCTTGGAATGCTTGGCAATTTCACTGGTTATGTGGAGGACAAGTTCATGGGACTGGTGCATCATCAGCGCCAGGAGAAGCAGCTGGGTGTGATGCAGGCACGTCTGGCGGGTGCACAGAGGGCTCTGGCAGATGTACTTATCTTTCTGGATGCACATGTAGAGGTTACTCATGGTTGGCTGCCGCCTCTACTCCTTCCGCTACTAGAGAACAACAAGACCTGCACCACGCCAGTGGTGGACACTATAGACTACGAGAACTTTGCGTACAGACGTGGAAAGCCATCCCGTGGCTTCTTTAACTGGGACTTTAACTATGTGCAGTTGCCACTGCGCAAAGAGGATGAGCTGGCATTGCCGGCACCTCACGAGAATCCCATTATGAATGGCGGCCTCTTTGCCATTTATCGCAGTTGGTTCTTTGACCTGGGTGGCTATGATGAAGGTCTGCGCATTTGGGGCGCCGAACAGTTTGAGCTGAGCCTCAAGATTTGGCTATGTGGCGGGCGACTATTGGAAGTGCCTTGTTCCAGAGTGGGACACCTATACAGGAATGGCAGCTTCAAAATGCAGTACACAAAATCGGATAGCCAGGCTTTAGCTAGGGTGAGAGTTGATTAACTGAACCAATCTCTTCTAATGATCCTTCTCTGCAGAATTACAGGCGAGTGGCAGAGGTCTGGTTGGATGGGTACAGGGACAAGCTGTATGCGAATCTGCCGCACTTGACCCACATCAAGGTGGGTTCGCTGAAGAAGCAGAAGGGGCTGCGTCAACGTTTGCAGTGCAAACCATTTAAATGGTTTTTGGATCACCTGGCCAGAGATTTTCTCGAGCTGTATCCTGTGGACGAGCCAGAGGATTATGCCTTTGGAGTTGTGCAAAACATGGCGAAGCCCAAGCTCTGTCTGGAGAGGTCAGAGGCTGGAAAGCATCCGCAACTCATGCCTTGCGATGAGGATCACATGTATCCCAAGTTGGAGCAAAAATGGTCCTTGAGCCACTTTCGAGATCTGCACTCGAGTTTCCATTGCTTAGAGTTGCAACAGCGACAGCCCAATGCTGAGATTTGGCTCTGGCAATGCCATCATCAAGCTGGCAATCAATTTTGGTCCTACGACACCAACACCAATCAAATCGTCAATGGTCAGCACAAAGATCAGCAACGTTGCCTGGAAGCTCGAGTGGAACAGCGCAAAGTCGTCGCCAATCCTTGTGATGTCCAAAATCTGCAGCAGCAATGGAAGTTTGGATATGTTCACGAAAAGCTCCTCGAAGACTTTTGGAAGAATGTACCCAAATAATTCGGGAACTAAAATAAAGTAACAATTGAAAGCTGGCAATCCTGAGTACAAAACTTACACATCTAAATGTACTATCACAAAAGATGATACTCGTAAAATATATCATTTTAAATTATATCTTATTATCTCTTATTATTATCTAATATTATAAGTGAATATTCCGCGAAGCTTTCATATCATTCATCTCTATTGGGGCAATTCATAATTCATGAAATGCACTGAAGCTGGAACGTTGAGTTGAAATTGAACTTTGATTACAAATATATATATATATATATATATATATATCATCCGGAAGATGTGATTTTTTTGTGGACAACTGATTATAAATAAATATATATTTGTATATATATATTGAATTTGAATTGACCGATAAAGTTTCTGTGGCTTTCAAACGGTTCCTTCAGCGGTTTTGATTGATGATATTGATGAAATTGGTGATAACCCAAGTGATCTCGATTATCATCAGCCAGAACATTGACATTGCTCGGAAAACGAACTTGGATCGAAGCTGCAAAGGGTCTCATTGGGCATGGCTAGCAGCACAATTTGCTGGAGAGTGGCCTAATTAACAATAATTAAGTTAAATGAATTAAAATTTAAGATAGGCTAACTACCTAATTATCGGCAGTAGATGTAGATGAGTTCGATCGGATTATCGGCTTGTAGCATAAAGCTCAGCATATCCACAACAAAAAAGCTAATGAAGAGTTGGAAAATGTTATTGATGGAAAAGGTGGAAGAACTTTTACTCGTACTTGTCATGGAAACCAATCGCTATCGTCTTCTGCTGCCATTTGTCATACAGATTGATAAGACTCCTCCGAATTATCGTAGGGATTATCACTGACAAAAAGAAAGTGATTGCTGTGCTTGGACCAGGTGCGTTTGATGCGAACCACTGTGGAATCAATAGTCGAAGTTGAAGATCATTAAAAAAATGATGTGCCTCAACTGGTGCGCCTAACTCCGCATCCAGCAGCAGCAGTCAGAGCAGATCGAGAAAAGAGCAGATTTTGGTTTGACAGCTGCTACATGGATTGAAAATGTTAATTTTATATTTGCAGCTCAGAAAGAGGCGTCGCGTGCTAAGCAATCATCAAATACATTTTAAAAAAGTAACACTGAAATCTCAGCAGCATTGACGATGGGCTTGCGGTCTGTGCCCGGTCTACAATTTAATTATGTTGAGTGCTTTTGTCTGTCGAAGTCTGCCTCGGCTGCCCCATCGGCTTCCCCTTGCTGCCTCTCGATTGGCTCGCCGCACACAAATTGCCTTTTTCAATTAGAAATATTAGCTTACCTCTCTGGGTGGTAACTCAGCGATGCCTTGCGAGGCACTCAACCTGTAGTTGAAGTTGAAGCTGTTGCAATTTCAAGTCGAGCATTGAGGAGTGCAGTTTAATATGAATACGTTGAGTGCTAAACAGCCAATGGCGAAACACTAGCAAATTTCAGGGTGTGTACCTAAAGTGTAAGTTTGATATGTGCGGAGTTCTCAAATGTTGAATTTGTAATAGAGTTGACGGAGGTGTTGAAGTAACTGGCATTTTAGAAACAAGGATTGGGTTTAAGCTTTGCGTTCAAATCGTGAAACTTTAACTAATACACTTAGCTGCACTTTAAGCAAATAAAATATTTTAAAACCCATTTTATTTGAATATTTGATTAAGTTTTTCTCTTTTGTGGTCAATTGCTGCAGGCATAAACCAAAAAAAAAATTTAAAAACAACACGTTGTCAGATTTGCATACATATCTATACAATAGACAAAAAAAAAAACAAATATCTGTCATATAAGATAAACATGTCAGCTATTGTTGTTGACTAGAAAAGGTGTTTTGCAAAAACAGAAAAACAGAAAAACAAACGCTAGAAACACTTATATAATATTGTGTGAGTTTACGTGAAACTGTCAAAAAAAAATAGAAAATAGAGAAGAAAAGATTAAAGACAACTAAAGGTAAATGATATTTGTCCATATGGGGCATTAATGTCTCAGTTTACGTGCTCAAATTACCAGATGAGTTTTCATTGTTGGCTAACAGGTTGGTAGTAAACAAAAGGCCTACGCAGACATAGGTAAAGTGAGGTAGGAGACAGGAAGCAGCAGCAGAAAAAAGCGCAATATTGCATTCAATTGCCTTTCGCCCTTTTGCCAGGGGATTCCAATAGCAAATGTCGAATGCGGAGTCCTGAAGCAACTGCCAACTGCCAGACATGCTGCAACAATGACACTTTGCAGTTGCAACAAAACGGAAGTAATTTTGCACAGACAAAAGGCCCGGGAAAACTGAGACCTGGAGCAACAGAGGGGATGGGCAGACGTACTTTCCATTGATGAACACGTATCTCAATGTGGGCTGAAGTTGGCTGAGATTATGTACCCGTATGTGGCATGAGTTATGTGAGAAACTGTTGGGCTAAGTAGATAGATGATAGATGATATGTGGGTTACACGGAAGTAACCGTAAGCGTAAATGTAGCCCAAGGTGTGGCCCCTCTGCACGTAATTGAAACATTTGAAACACGGAAACACTTTGGCAGCTGCGACAATTTTGTGGTATCTTTATTAGGTATATAATTAACAGATCCATGGGATTATGCACAGGTTTGTCAAAAAAATGTACCTGATATTCGTATATCTTAAAGGGAAAGTTATAGACAGTCTGGTGACCAAATTCATTCCAAGTGTTAACAGTTGTCAGACCCTCTTTAATTAATCATTAAATCAGCTCTAATTAAAAAAATTATTTATAAAAAGTACATTTTCTAGTTTTTAAAACTATTTTATTTTCATGCCATTTCAGTTTGTAGTCAAATCAGTTTAATTGTTTAATAATGTTCAACAATGTCCGGCAAATTTTCCATTATGTACAAATCTTTATGTACAATGAAAAAATTAATAAAATGTCATGCTTAATAAGTTCATAACCATTATTAAAGTCTTTATATAACGATATTTTTAATAAGTAATTATGCTTTACTAATTCAACAGCTAATTTTATATAATTAAAGTCATTAAAGTTTTGAGATAAGTTATCTAATTATATACAATATTTTAGATCATTTTTAAAACATTTTGAAATTATTTCTGACAATTTATTTCGCCAGAACGGACAGTCAAAAACGATGTTGTGCAAATCTAAAGAATAAACTCTCCAAGTACATTCAATCCGCCAAATCAGGCATATTAATAAAGCAACCACTGATCTGTTGTTATTACAAAAAAAAAACCCAGAGACACGAAAATTTAATTGCACGCAAACAATTCTTATTTGTCAATAAGATTCGGCAAGTAAAGATCCGAAGATCGGTTTCTCAATGAATGGCGACCCAAAGCAAACAATGCCAAGTTCAAGCCGCAAATGTGCGCAGTAAACAAACAAAAAAATTTAAAAAAAAAAAAAATAAATAAATATAAAACTAAAATAATACAAAAATAGAAAAACAAGTAAGCCAACACTCAACACGAGTACAAATAAACAAATACTGTATACACAGGTCGGTGTGTATGTGTGTGTGAAGTTGTTGATTTATTTGCCAAACAAACGGCCAAAATAATTGTAGATAATGACGATAAGGTAAGGTGTTATACAAATGATGTTAGTTGGATATTATTTTCTGCCATGAGCAAAATAAAACCGGTTCGCTGGAGGCTTAAGTGATTTCAATATGCTGTCTGCCAGCTGTCTGTGCTTAGTTTAAGCTCAATAAAAAGCGCTTTGGTTTTGGTTATAAATAATTTAAGAAAAGAACTGAATACATTTTAATTTCATGTCGATAAGCTAAGCGAGTTGTCTCATTTTAAGGTCCATTAAAGCTGAATTTAATTCCTCTATATTTCATATCTCTCCATCGATTGCAAGGCGATGGTGTTGACATCATTTGTAATAAATTTCCAATTATGTATGTCGGCATAAATTACATCAAACTTCCATTGACAGCTCGCTTATACTTAATTGACCCTTTAACACTAAGTTTTAATGCATTGAAATAAATAAAATCCACAACAAAAATAGTAGCGATAAGCGTAGATTTTATATGCTCAAATTTTAATGGGCAATTCAAAGTGCGCAATTCACAATAAAAACATTATCAAATTTTGATAAGTTAATTTGGTAATAAATATAATTTTATATTAGGTTCACATTGCAAAAAACAAATGGATTTTTTAGTAATTCCTTTGAAATACTTTATTAAAATATTGATTAAACATTAAGTATATATGTATATAGCTTTGAGTTGTTAATATGTGTACTACAAGCAAAGCTTTACCGTCATTAGAATTAATTTAGCAATTAAACTAGTCAGAATTATTATTATATTTATTGGGCATCATTAGAATTAATGTTCCTACTATGGAATTCTTCGCCAGTTTCTTACTTGTGCTAAACAGCATAATCTACTTCTTAAGTCTTTTCAGACTAAATACCGACCACAAATTTCATTTGAGTGCCTGGGTCTGAGAAAATGTTCAGTTTCAATTTCAAAGAGCTAATGAAATTTGTACCAATTATGAAAGAAAAAACTCCCCGGAGTGCAATCAGCTGAACGCATATGCATATTGTAGTTGTAGCTATTGTTGTTGTTCCTATTGTTGTTGTTGTAGTTGTTGCTGTTCCCGCTTGACGATGACGACAAAAGGCAGAGTCAGATAAAAGTGCTCTCAGTAGATACTTCCTCGTTGGGAACTGCCGTGACGCAGTTGATAAAGGAAACGCTGTTTGAGTCAAACCACAAAGCGGCAAAGGAAGTAAAAGAAAATGCAAAGAAAAGCAAAGAAAACGAAAGAAAGATACGAAAAGAATGGAACTGAACGGAACGGAACGGAACGAAAGTGAGCTGTAGTGTCACATAAACCCATAGCCGGAGGCTGATAACTTTATCAATGAAAAGTCAAGTGTTGGAGAGGGGGGGTAAGGCGAGCAGTCGACCACATAAAGAAGTTAAACGAATGTTTTGAATGTCATAACAATATGCAAGCGATAAAAATGATGACAAAGACTGAGAGCCGGCAATTTATGGAGGCCACCATTTAAATTAAGTTATGGATTTTTGATCTTTGTGTTGTAGTATTTGTAGTAATGTAGATACGGAATGCAGCACAAGTATCCAATTGCCCAGAGTTCCAGTCCAATTAATAATACCTATTCCAGGTGTGCCTCTCGTGCATTGTGTGAAATATTGAATCTGCTATTATGAAAGCTATGACAATTGATCCCCTATGTACCACTCTCAATGGGGATCTCCAAATTCGAAAGTGACTATAAAGAAGAAGTTGACTTTCACCTATAGCTAATTTAATTGTGCTTTGATGAAAGTGCATTAACAATTGCATCAAAATAACATTTTTTTGTCTCTTCAGGTTTGCATTTGAGCATCAAAGCTAAGCTGTTAAATTGCATTTACTAAATTGTTTTTAAGTAATAGTCAATTAAGAGATTTGCTCAAGTGCTAATCCAAATTGAGTGATGCATAGTTCATTTTTTGATACATCCTCCATTTATATGGTCTTCATCATGTTATTTCTAGTTGTTCCAATATTGTAACAACAAAAACACAACTTAAGCCGCACAAATAGCCTTAATTAAAGATTTAATAGTTAGGGCCATAAAATGCAAATCCCTGACCAGACTTCAACTATGCACAGCATTTTGTGCTTAGTGTATTTCTCTGGAAAAGCTAGCCAGCAACAAAGGCAACAACCTGCTGCTCCGAACCAAACTAATCCGATCCAAGCCAATTCAATTCAAGACAAGCCAAGCTAAACAAACATTAAGTTACAAAATAAAATCTTTGGGCCATAAAATTAAAACAGAGCAAAATACGCAGAAGAGATGAGAAAACCCCATCTGAAAAAATGAGATAGAAACAGAGCAACATAAAGTGTGCGAGTGAGCGAGACAGCATCATGTTAATCTTGCGACGAGAACCTTATCAGCAAAACAAACCTGCAGGCAACCTACATTATATGTGAAGG
This sequence comes from Drosophila fungiperda, assembly GCA_035042345.1. Taxonomy (NCBI): domain Eukaryota; kingdom Metazoa; phylum Arthropoda; class Insecta; order Diptera; family Drosophilidae; genus Drosophila; species Drosophila fungiperda. The sequence goes on from JAWNLM010000021.1 coordinate 3,326,801, forward strand.
TATCTCAATCTGTGGCTGCAACTGTAACTGTTGCTGCTGTGGCTGCTCCCAGTTTAGAAAAACCCTTTCGCCCCTTATCCAATGGCTGCGCTTTGATGTCTTCTGATGCAAGCGCCCAGATAGGAACAGTTATCAGTTAGTAAAGCAGTTCATCCTCTCCTCTCTCCCTACCTTTGACCATCTCTCAGTAACTCCAATTTTTATGAGTTGGTTTCACGTTAAAGTTAAACGAGCATCTTGCTGCATGGCCATAACTTTGACTATCGTAGAACTCTTGGTTTCTCAGAACTTTTATTTTCCTGCCAATGGCAACTAACTTTATTTTCCGACTAACACAAAACAGATTCTAAAAATGGCTAAGTACGCATATTCTAACAGGTTATTAACATGTCGAACTTGACCTTATTTAAAACGATAATTGTGCGAGTGAACCAAACCTAAGCCAGCTGCATTGCAAAAAACACTATGCACAATGTCAAGATTGTTGTAAAGCGTGTTTTTTTTTCAGCGTTGAAAGCATTTGTCAGTTATGCGTTTAAAATCGACACAGTTGAAGCCTTAAATATTGAGCAAAGTGCAAGCGAAAAGAGACATTTGTCGAGTAAATCTATAAATTTTATTAAATAAAAAAATAACTCACAGTTTACTGAATTGTGTTCTGATAGGTATTTTAGTTTGTTTGACATTAAATGTATAAATTACTCATTAACTAACAAGCTCATAATAATACTAAGCCAATAAATCTGTCATTCAAATTGTAAAACAGATTTATATGTGTCATATGAATAATGGTTATTAATGATACTTAGTATTAAAGCCATTTGCATTTCATTCATATTGACAAACAGGTTCACTTTTCCATCAAGAAGTGGAAATTTACACAATTTACGAAAAGTTCTCTAAAGCTTTTAGTACAATAAATAATTATTTTTAAATATTTATTTTGGCAAAACATTCGCCTCGAAATGTTAGATTAGCAAACAAATTAAGTCAAATGGCAAAGATTTGTTTTTTCTTATTTGTTTGTGTTTTTGTATTTGTTTTTAACTAAACGTTTCCTTTAATTTTTTAGGTTATAAAAATACGTGTAAGTTAAATAAATGCCATGTGAATTCAGCAGCGTCAAGTTTATTTTAAAAAATATTTTCTCAGCTTGAAAGGGAAGAGAAAAACATTTTTATGCCAAATATTTTAGCGCAATTAACTCATAAAATAAAAAAAAATCACTGTGCATGTTGAAAACATTTTGTAAGTTTGTAATGCGAATGCACAGAAAATTGTTTAATAATTTTAGTTTTCTGTAAATTGCACAATATTGTTGATTTATTTTTAAATTTAAATATTTATGACGTGTGTTTCAGTTACTTTATAATTGACTTTAATTTGAATCATTAAATACCTTACTTAACTCAACCTTTTAGATATTTATTTGTCTGGATCTTGCTCAAGCATATTTCTTATATAACTTGCGAATTTTACCCATTTTATTTAACAGTAAACAATATATATTTACAGTAGTATAAACATTTCTACATATAATTTTTATTAATAAATAAATATGCAAATATGCTATATACAAATGAATGCAGTAAGTTTTATTTTTTAAAAACTGGCTTGCCAATTTCATTCGAATACATATATATATATATATATATTTTGCACCACCTACAAAAAAGTGGGTCAAATATTGCGTATGACGTCGTCCAATTCGGATTCGGTTTCGAATACGTCGCTCGACCGGTTTTCACTTTCAAAACTTGGCGGCGAGGCGTCTGCAGCTTTGATTCCAGAGTTGCGGCCAACAAATTTTGGCGCTTAATTGAAAATTCATTCAACTAAATGCTGCTGCCGTAGGACGGGCTCAAGCCAAGTTTAGTGTTTGGCCTAAGACGTGGGTTAATGTGCATTTTATTAATAAATTGTTCGTTTCATTAGCCTGGCCAACAGACTCCACAGGGCAACTTTCTCTCCATCTGCATCTGCATCTCGTGTATTGCTTTTTAATAAATTATTTGCCCTTTGGTTGCGCTTTCTTTCATTCGCCTGCTCATCAACTGCATTTGTATTTGAATTTGTTCATTTTATTTGAATTGTAAGCTAATTATGTTGTTTATGTTGTATAATATTTTGATATGCTGTCCGAACAACACATGTTTTGTTGCTCTTGCAGTAATCTCCGAGGCGCGCCACTTCAAATGCAAATGAGAACTCTTCAGACGATATTAAGATACGAGTAGATTTCACAGTCAGCCTCAAAGCGTGATTTAGGTATTAATAATTCAAGCTATAACGCTGAAATACCAAGTAGCTCTTACATCAACTATTACGCTACAAATCCATTAGTTGAGCAATTATTTTGTGTAAACAAAATCACATTACCAACAGTCTAAACTAGGCAGTTCACATGTGCGCTCATTGATTATTATTGAACAAAGGTCTAAAAGAGGAGTTACATAGGGGCTATAGAATATCGTATTCCCAGTTATTAATACACTGCGATTATTGGTTAAATTTATGCCAATACTTTGTTAGCAAGTAGAAAATATCAAAGGTATGCTGTAAAAGTTAGTGCAGCCCTTTAAGTGTTCGTATTTCAAATTCAGTTTATTCTTAAAAAAAAAAAAATTAAGATTTAAAAATGTAAAGTTGAAATTACTTGATACGAAATCAATTCAACTGTCTAGTTAAATACTAAGCATTTCTTATACTCACATTTAATTCCAATGTAATTTTCCGTTGACAAGTTTATTGGTTAATTTAAATAAATCAGGTAATCAGCTGAATTTTATTTGTGTTGAATAACAAAGCAATTAATTAATAAAAATTACAGGTTAAACCACTATTCTGCAAATTCTATATAACCAGATAGTATTCAAATATTTATGATTAATTATTTCCCCATAAGAATATTAAGTAGAATTGCTCTCATTTCTTGTCACAGCCACAGGTACTGAAGATAAAAAAAATACTTTTACAAACATTTCCACAAAACCATTATACCCTTCTTACACAAGTTTATTCACTAAAAAACTAATCACAACTAAAAGCAAATTATAGTTAATAATAAAAAATAAGTGACATACAATCGAAATAGATTTTAAATAATTGTGATATATTAGTTAAGGAACACATTAAATTGTGATATGTTGGTTACAAGCTGAAGTAAAATCCAAACTGTCGTTTGTCATTTGTTCAGATTAACCTTTGTCAGATTGAAAACAAAAAATTTAAAAAATGTATGTTTTATTATATTAATGATTATTTATTTTTATTTTTATATTTTTCTTACCCTATTCGGATACACTTATATTTCACTGCTCTTATCTATAATAAAAGTTTGAAAACTTTTGGAATACCTAAAGATTTCAACTTAACCACCTCAAGCTTCAATAATTTTTAAATAATTCATTTAGTAAAAGCATAAAATACGGCGCACTTCCAATCTTTTTTTACTTCCTGGTAGTAGATTCCACAAATGTTATTCAGAACATGATAATTTATGTTGAATTTGCATTAGATATTTTGTTCTAGCCGAGAATATTATTAAACAATCAATATAAGAGAGAACACAGCTGTTCGTATTAGTTTGAGAACGCAAAACACAAATACTTTTGGAACGTAAATTGAGGCTACGTGAGTGGATTTCTTATATGTTCCTATGTCTATATATATAGAGTTTATACTGGGAACTCAGTCTGTGCACGCTTTGATTTGGCACGCGCATGCGCAACATTTTTGGAATGTGTTTTGCGCTGCTTGATTCCGAAGTGTCTGTTAATGAAATAGTTTGCACACAAAGCGAATGCAACTTTTTGTTGGTTTTAATTATTTTTTGGTCAGCAATGTGTTCTGCGAAATCAGAAAACTAACGCAAGTCGCATTTTGTGGTGAGTCATTGATTCACTGAGACCCCAACTCAGGAGGCCACTTAGAATGCATTGTAAATATCATAAAGTGTCAAATAAAGTTGCGACCGTCATAAATTGCAATATCAATTAAAATATATTATTTGCACGACTGCAAAATGGTCAACAATATGCAAATTGCAGTTAACACCTTTACGCGCGTGCATATCAAGTGGATCCCCTCTCTATTTGAATGATTAATGTTGAGTTAAATAATTTTTATTATCCACTTTATAGTTGTGGAAAGTAATTGGCTTTATGTTCACCTGACCTGCCCCATAGGTTTAGTTGGCAACGCGTTTATATAAATATTTCTCTTTTTGTAAATATTTTTTATATGTTGGCAATAAACAGATAACAAATCGCAATTGGCCAACTAAAGTTGCGAAAAAGGGAAAATATAAATAGACAGACAAATGCAAACTGCAATCGATTGCGCTGTGCAATCGAATACAATTTGCATACTCAGTGGCAATGACATTCTTGATAGAGATAAGAAATCTTAGTAACTGTCACACTCAGAAACTGGAAAATAATTTCTAACTGTACGAAACAAATTTCTTAAAATTTTAGTGTTTAGTTTATATTATAGAATTTTATTTTAATCATTGAAACTATATTTTTGAAAAGATATATTAATACTTTATTTTTAGAAAATGTTTTTCTCAAATTCTGCTAATCCTAATGAAAGCGTTTCATTTTCTGTGGAAGTCCATTAACTGATGAACAATGGATTGGGTTCAAACTGACTAAAATTAAATAAATGAATTTAATTTAATTTAAATCTTTGCATGCACCTGATTTAAAAAAAAAACATGCAAATACTATAGATATATATATATACAGGTATCTGTATAGTCTTTGATACAACCATCCGCCAATATATGAATAATTTCTGTCAAATTAATAAGATTTTTTCTGAGTGTTGATATATACATATGCTCCATATGTAATACACGGTTAATTGATGTAATTTGCAAACTCAATATTTTAATTTATAATAATGTTAAACTGGTTCGCGAATTTAATTGGATATGAGTCTAGACGTATTTAAAATAGAAAAACACATTTTATATCTCTTTGCTGAGCTTTATGAGATACTTAGCAGTATTTTTGTATTTACGAGTATTTCATTTCAACGTCTCTATTTATGTGCAGCTTCAGTTTAGCAGATCACAACTAATCAGATTTACAGATTTACGTAGCTGAACCGAGCTCAGCGGATTTAGCAATACAAATGACTGGAAAAAAGGCAAAGCAAGTTTATTTTCAAACAATTCCACAATATTTGTCTATGCAGCTACTCACGTTGCACGTAGTTCTGCTCAATGTCAAAGTCAAACTGTCTCCATCTGTCTGTCTACTGAAAGTATCTCAATCTAGTTGTGCACATCTGCTCCATTTATAAAGCTCAAGAATAGAAAGGTTGGGAAAGCCTTTCATGGCATCCAATGCAGAGCGGGATTCGTTTCATGCTAGAAATACTTGTTGGCGTCAATCACATCAGTTTCATCTGTGTCAAAATCTCTGAACATATAATATAAATGCGAATGCAAATCAGCCACTTAAATCAGCAAGTTGTAGTTTTAAGCGTATTTAATCAGACTTAATATGGTTTAGTTTAATATTTGTTTTCTTTTTTTTTAATTTATTACTTTGTTGTCTACTTAGAAACTAATAACAATTATGCATTAAGCGAATCGAATTTATATCGATCTTTTAAGTATTTTTTAAGTACAGGTAATGGTATATATAATTTTTGCGGGTTGTCTTTTGTTTAATATTTTTTTTTTTCCTATAATCACAGCGCTTAGTTGAATCTAAGTACAAAAGTATCATTTTGTTAGGGAAACTAGGCAGCCCAACAGCAGCAATTATCACAGAGCACATTTTGGTTGGTTTTATCGGCCGAGAGCTCAAACTGAGAGCTGACTTCAGATCTCGCTCCCTGGAGAGCCATTTCTTAACATTTATCGCCATGGTCTTTTGTCTGGTTTTGGAGTTGGCTTTGGCTTTGGCATCTCGAAGATTTCTTCTTTTCGTCGATGGTCTTAAAGCAAAATACCTCAGCATAACTGGGCACAAAATTGGGCTTAATGGTTTCGCATGTGGGTGTGGATATTGCTGCTGCTGCTGCTGTTGATGTTGTTGTGGTTGTTGTTGTTGTTGCTGTTGCTGTTGTTGGCAACAGTGGAGTTGATGCCTCACACAAAGACAACGTCTGTGGCAGAGTTGTTGTCGCAGATTCCACAACGTCTGTTGTCGCCGTTGTCGCAGTTGTAGCTGTTGTTGCTGTTGCTGTTGTTGTTGTTGTTGTTGTTGCTGGTGTGTTGGGTCTCTCATGCTTATTGAACACATTAAACACGCTTGGATAGACAATCAAGCACGACGATTGCGGCTTTTTGTGCAACAACTCCAAGGCAGCCTCATAGCTGGGCAGGCCGGAGACGAGTGTGTATTCCGGAACCGGATCCTCCGAGTCGGGCTTCAATTTCAATGCCTCAACATCAATAATTGTGCACTGCGACGAGCTGTTGGCATTGTTATGATCTGCACAAGAAAATAAAAAAAGAAAATTTGTTGATTAGTGTTTAGTTTAATTTCTCTAAGCTTAAGCATTTCTGTGATTTGTCTTTATTTCCAGCTGTTTTCATTAGTGTTTTTTTTCTTCTCTCATATAAAGTTTATTCACTTGTTGCTTGCGTTGCAAAACACAACAATTAAAGAAAATTGTGAAAGCAAAAAGAAACCAAGGCAATGTTCTTGTGTTAGTTCTTTTGAAGGTTGTAACAGTTTTAAAAAAGTAGAACAACACGTAGAGTCTTGAATATCAGATACAATAAAAAAAGAAGTTTAATTAAACTCTCAGTCAGGTCTACAACTAGCAATTATTTAGATTAAATTAAGAGAAATTCGCTTTAGAATTACTGGTGTAAATTAATTGCAAAAAATATAAATAGAGTATTTACTAATCTTAATCTTAGGCTGATAACTAGCATAACAATAATAAAGATAATGCTCATTCATGATTGTGTCACAATTAAAAACCATTTATGTGATTCATTCATAACAAATGATAGGCGATTGGGCCACTTTAGTTGGTACTGGTAAAGAATTTAGCACGTAGGCCTTATTCGAAACACTAATCACTAAATATGCGAAATTAAATGCCGGAAAACCACACTGAAATGTTTTACTTACAATTGCGTTTCCAGGTGCGAAACTGATGGTAGAGGAAGCAGGAGCAGATGCAAAAGACCATCGAGATCAAAATTAGCGTGAAGACAATGCCAATCCACACCTCGTTCATGAACTTGTCGTACTCCAGCTGCTGCTGCAGTTGGTCCACACTGCTGCTGTCCAGCACCACACGATTGGCGGCGAAATCGAAGTCCATGGTCACTTCACTGGAATTCCGTCCGTAGTTGGCTTCGTTTAGTTTGTGATGCTGTAGTTGTATCGAGTTGAAAATGGTCTGTCCAATCTTTTGCAGGAAATCACTATTGGTCAGAACATCCACTGTGCTGATCGTTGGCGTTGAGGCTTCGGCGGCTTGTGCGGCAACGTACTTGCCGTTATCCAAAATCTGTTGTGCGGCGCCTCCAAAATGATCGAAATGCAAATCGTGCGACAGCTCGTAGTTTAATGCTCGTGGCAACTCCTCCATTGCTTCTTATGTATTTGTCGTTCTCAGATTAAATTACGAGTATTACACAGTATTGCGTATCTTTTGTTGTGCGGCTCACTTTCACTTTATCCGTATCTGTATCTTTTTCTCTATCTGTTTTCGTATCTTTAACTGTATTCTCTATTTACTTTGTTCTCAGAGCTGCACATACGTCCGGCGCTGGCGACGTCTGCAAACAAACTGATTAGCGCTCAGCACGTAAAACAGCCGATGGCAACTCAGCTCGATCGTCAAGCGCGTTGTCAACTCCACTCAAGAGACAGAGTGAGAGAGAGAGCTCGAGAGCGTAACGCATCACGAGAGAGCGCGCTACCTGGCTAAAGATGCGCTCAATTGTGCTCAATGTGCTCTGCTCAGTCAGCAAGCGGCTTTTGCTCATTTGCCGCTTCGTTACGCACCGCTAAGACCAGAAACTGTGTGTATGTGTGTGAGATTGGGAAATGATCTTCTTCTTCCTCATCTTCTTTGGGTTTCGTGTAATGCTCGCTCTCAGTTCGTCTTTTGTGCGCCAGACAACAATGCCTTCAAATTATGGGCCCATAATTGGCGTTACAAAGCGGCGCACATGTTGCCTACCCATGGCCGACAGCCAGCTCGACTGCATGCTTGCCTGCCCAGTCCCAGTTCCAGTTCCAGTTCTTGTCCCAGTCGAACTGTTATGGAGCATCGATCTTCATTTCGGTTCTGCTCTGCTCTGTTCAGTTCTGTGTTTAGCTGTGTTCTTCGATTTCGCTTTGCCTGGCAAATGACATATCTCTACATTTGTATTGTTCCCGCTGCCCGCCTGCCTGAGAAAAGAAATTATTGCTGTGTAGGATAATGCTATGTGTGTGTGTTTGTTTGTAGGTGTGTGTTGCTTTTACGGGGCATGAGACCATTTCTCGTTTTGTTGCTGCTTTTATTTTTTTTGTAGTTCTTCTTTTTTTTTATATTTTTTGGTGGGGTTTTAAATTACAGCTACGTGCAGATATCTTATTTCGGGACTCGAGAGCAATTTGTGGGCGCACAGCGGAATCTTTACTTATTATGCATTCACCTGGTGGAAGATGAAGATGAGTTGGATGTTGGCGTCAGGTAGGAGACTGAAATTGGTACAGCACACCAAGTTGCAAGAGTTGCTCAATTGGTATTGGTTGCATTTTTTTGTTTTTGTAATTTTATGAAGATGAGTTAAGTGAATACGTGAAAATTTCCCTTTTCGATAGTAGTAAATAATTACATTGTATACATATTTGGTATGGTAAATTAATAACTTTTTTTTATTTAAAAGCCGTCTTAACCAAATTATTATGGTTAAACATTATTGCAAAGAGTAATTAATAAACATAAACAACAACAAACCAAGTTATAGTTTTTTCATCTTGAGATACTTTTATAAACTAGAATTTCAACTATAAATGCTGTCCATAAATCAACAGTGATCTTTTGCCCATTAGGCGGATCTCTCAGTTGCCATTTTTCATTAAGATTGCGATAAGAAATCACATTCATAGTTATGCAGGCATCACAGGCACTCAAAACAAAGCTGGATAAGATCAGACTCTATTTGGCCAAAGACATCGATATTATGGAGAAGCACACTGCAAGTAATGAAATTGCTTTTCAACGAGGTTCGTCTATGATAAATTCCAATGCAATTTATAAAGGGTTGTTCCCTTGATGAGCTCATCGAGTGCATAAAAGAACATTCTTATCATGATCGGCTAATCTCTCTTCGGAACAAGCGAAATGAATCAGCACAAGAGACGGGGATGAGGATAAGGCTGAGGATGATGTTGATGATGCGACTCTTTTGGCTAGACTCAGATCATCTATTAAGAGGGGAAGATTAGCAGATCTTGTTGGTTGGGTTGCATCTTCTGTCACAGACGATGACGTTTTTTTTCAGTTTGTTTAATTGTGGAATTTGCGGCAGTTGCGGGTAACCGAATAAATATGGCCAGGTACCGGTCGGCTGTATGTAGTTCCCTAGACCTTTTGCAATAATTTCTGCCCAACTGTCACACACAGTAAGACAATGGCCATCTAATTAGGTGAACCAAGTTGCCTCTTCCCCGCCCGGTAGCTGGTGGCAATCCGTGTCTTGGAAGCCGCTTCTGCCGCTGCTTTCTTTTGGCTTCTCGCTGACCCTTTGGGGCCTGGTTGACCGAGTTGCGTTTGCTGGGTAGCCTACAAGTAGCCTTAATTTAAGACCCTAATGAGCCATTTAGGCATTCTGCATTCTGGCTTTGTATTCAATGCCGACTACTGTGCTGAGCCCCACAAAAATTAATGAGTCCACGGCCAGCTCGACACCGAATCCGCTGCCTTTGGCTCTGTCTTTGGCTTTGGCTTCTTCTGGCTTTGCATGCGGGTGATGGCACTGATAAAGCCGCTTAATTTTTCACTGGCTATGGGGTCCAAGTCCGAGTCCAATTCCAAGTCGATGCGCTGCTTTGCATAATGCACCAAACGATCCAAAAACTTAACATAGTTTATTAATTTGATTTTTGTTGTTGTTGTTTTGCTTACTTTGTTTATTTTTTTTTTAGATATATTTTTTGTTTTCCATTTGCATTGGTCATTTACTTATTGGCTGGGGGCTTGTCAAGCGCTTCTGACATTCATAAATCGGCTTAAATTTGATCTTGAACAACGTATTTCATTTCTAAACCTCTCAGCTGCACTGATGGTCTGTTGACCTTATATGTAATGTATATATGTGTGTGTATTTAGATGCATGTGTAAATATGTATGTGTTTTACTCTGCTCTAAATCAGTAGTCCACTTAAAAGCTACTTTTCTAGTTATCACAAAAATGCTGCTGTAATATATGTAAAAAAGTAACTTTTATTATTGATTTGAAACAATATTTTATTAAGATACTTTAAATGCATTTAAAAATAATTTAATTGCATTTAAATCAACTGCTAGTATTCAAATAACAATATGCATGGCTTTGATCAAAGTTTTTTTTATTGTCTTTATCAATTACCTTGACGACTGGTTTAATAACAAGAAAATTATAGAAACATTTGCTTGAGAAAATATTTTTGTATTGGCAAGTTATTTATTTACTTAATGTAAACAATAAAAATATTATGATTTTAGGTAATAAATTCAATAATTAATCTGAAGGAATTAAAATAATAAACGGTTTGTTTAACAGGTTTATCGGCTCCAAATATATAAGTTTAAAGGCTTTATTTTTGCATATTTTAGTTAAATTTTGTTACTTTTAGATGCAACTTTGGGTTCCATTGCAGTTGCACAGCTGCACATCACTTTTGAGCTCAGCATGAATTCAATTTCATTTAGCATATGTAATTTAGGAATTGAGTCGTCAATCGAATTGTTTTGCACATGTGAAAATCTTCCCAAAATTTCCGTATAATTACTGGCAACCAAAGTGCATTTCTCACACCCTAATTGAGCAATCAGCTGCAGTTCGATATAGCCCGGAAAAAAAGAGAGCGATGGAGAGGGGTAGGTGCTGGAAAAAGTAGAACTAGGTACACTTGGCACAGCCAGCATCGCAATAACTCCTGTGGTGGACTATGCGCCATAAAGTCAGATAGAGACCGATTACCCCAAACGTCTCTCGACATCCTGCCAGGCCCTGTTAACTGGAAGCACTTGTTCCCTGACCCCGACAAAGTCAACCAACGAGGCACAGCTCGGCGGCGCAGCAAGACGCAGCAAGACGCAGCAGACGACCAACTGAGCTGTGACGCCGGGAGGCATCTAAAGAATAACAATAATCATAATAACAGCAACAACAACAACACCAAAAACAACAACAACAACTGACTAGGCAGGTAATTGTTGCAGTCGAAACGCACTGATGTGAAACATTTGTCATAGGCCGGGAACTTCCCTGGGAAAGTAGTCGTTGTCAGCGTCTTCGGAGTCGTGCTGCATGGCCTAGCCTGGCCTGGCCTATGTCTCACTAAGCTGTGATATAGGTCATGCAACCCTCAAGGTTCCGCGTAGTACAGCATGCGCCCCCCTCTTACCGCATGCAACATGCCGCATGCCGTTGCATTGTCTTTGGCTTTTGAATTCGTAGAAATTACGCGCAAGCATGCAGCACTCAACTGCCACAGAAAGTAGCCGTGTCTCTGCTTGTCCTGTGACTAGTCATAGTCTCCCATTATGTTGCTGCATGCTGATTGCCACTGTGTCTCTATGTATCTGTGTGCAACTAACAAGTGCATTTTGAGTGCCGCTTTCATTGCATGCACAATTAAAAACGCAGTTGCTCAACAGCAAAAAAAAAACAAAACAGAATCCCCAACCCGAGCCATATAACTACCCCAACTGTCAACCCATTCAATGTCAATGAACCGCGGCTGTCAACTCACACACACACACACACACATACGCTCCGTTGCAGTCAGTTGTCAGTCGGATTGAATTTTATTCCTTATTTGTTTATGGTTTTACCCGCCTCAGATAATCTTGGGGCGCGTTAGCTTCAAGTTCGTTGCGCTTGGCCAGTTAACTCCTATAGCCCATACACGTAAGTATATATATATATATATATATATATGTGTTTATATCTGTATCGGTATATAGCTATTGCCATGCATTACTTACGACGTTGTTTTCATTTATTGTTGTCGTGTTTTTTTTTGTTTCTTTCGCCGTCTTCTCTCATAGTTTATAACAAATATGTTTTGATTCTCTTCTTTATCGCTTCAAAGGTTCTGCTATAAAACAACAACTCATTGAATATTATTAGCACTCAAGCATGAATTAAATTCGATATTATAGTCAGCCAAGTGGCTTTATATGGCTCTTGATTTGTGTGTGTTTCTTTTCCTCTTTTTTTTATGGGTGCAGCTAAGTTTACCCCTTTCTTATTGAGGGGGGCAAGGGCTACAACATAGGTCGAAAAAAAAAACAGTTGAGATATTGATTACTTGGGCAATTTATTTAATTTGTTTTGTGGCATAGGTGAAAATGTCGTAATGCTACATTAAGCACTGCGCATATTCAAGTTTCTTCTGAATCTTATCAAATTTAAACATTTATTTCAGTTAGCACTTATCGGTAACAGCTGTGCAATCTAACAATTTGATATTGAACTTAATCTCAAAATAAAAAATATTTTACAATTATTGTTTATTCATTTCGTTGATTTGTCCGATAATATTGTATTACTCAAACTTAAATTTTGAGTGAGATCATTTTACTTTGGTGCACAATAAACGATATTTGCAGAATTATTAATAACTAGGAAAGTTCTCAATTTTGCTATTTTACTGTTGAACGCTTAAAATAAATTTTAATTACTTGTTATCTGTTTAACTACTACTGTAATTAAAGTAAATTATTTGCTTTTTAATAACATTTATTTCTTGCGTTGACTAAACTAAACATTTTTTACTGTGCTTTAATGCTAATAAATAATAATAAAACACGTGAGAATATTGCAGTCAGCTTTGACTGACTGCAAAATACTCTATTACCATAGTTAATACCATCTCATAAAAGTATAATTGGTTGAAATGCCAAGTAATCAGATTTCGATTATCGATTTTTATTAGCAAGTTACAAGTCTCTATGAATGTACAAAACTAATAAAATATGATGCCTTCGGGATCAGAGTATAAAAAAATACATAAAAAAAATCTGAATACTGGATAAGCAAGACTATATTTGTTAATAACAATAGGTTCAAGTTTAGATCAAAGATTAATTCGTTATTTGAACTGCGCGACACTTCAAATGAATTGAGAATGTAAATCATCGTATGCAAAAAGATAAATGGGAAAGAAAATACTACAAGATCTATTTTTACATATATCTCAACAATTGATGAATAATTGAACGATGACATTTGCATACATAAGCCCTAGCTATTGGAATTGATAATTAATATCGGATAAGCGTATTTAAGATATGAACGAATACTGAAATAACAATACATATTATATTCAGTTTTAGAGCTATGCAAATGGCAACACGATTAATTACAAATGATAAATGCGGTCGTGCTATAAATCAAAACGATAAGTTATTGTTTTGTTATTGTTTGAGCTATTGTTCATAGGAAATAAGATGTAAATTGTTTTTTTTACTTCATATTTGATCGCCCATCTGCAAATGTTTTTAACTATTTTTCCAGCCAACTTAAATGTTAAATATATTTTTAGACCACTTGTCAGTTTTGCAAGTCATTCAACTTCATCGAGCGAAACAAGTTTCTCAAAAAGATACTTAAAAGACGATCCCCAGCTGTCCATTAGAACCTCATTGTGCAATCGGAGTGTTTATAATTTGTACAGCTAGTTTCTAGTTTTCTAGTAGACGTATATATTTACTGGATATATGTGTTGAAAATATCTCAATTAACCCTAATTTCGCACTTGGCGCCAAGCCCCACAGACCGATTGACTAACTGCTCGGACGACCTCAATTAATGTCTTGGGATTTTACTGTTTCACTGTACAGTAAAAAAGAAAGAAGAAAAAAACAAACTTTGTGACTGAGCCCATCAATAAATGCATTTTATGATTGATTCCAGCCCTGGGCTTGAATTGGGAAATCAGACAGAAAGTGGCTTATCGGCACCGCTCTTATCGCTGTGAGGAGGTACCGTAAAATGATATGCAAGGTGCTTGGTCTTGGCTATCTGGCTATCCGGCTGGAAAGTTGGGCAATTCATCAAAATCCATCAGCTATAAACTTTCAATTTCAAGAACTACCCGACGCCCTGTCGGGCTTGTCATTATTGACATTACAAATGTTATTGATTGCACTCAGAAGTGTGTAATATATTGTGGAGGTCGTTGGTTGGAGGGGAGTAGACATGGAGGAGGTACTGCACACAAGTGTGTAGTTGTGGCTCCATTTCGTTTTACTTTTCGACGGGCTTCTTTTCCTATTGTTACTTTTCCATTTCTTTGGGTCTGCTTGTCTCAAGTCACGAAATCGAAAGTACATGTTAATTATTTCCCCATACAAGCAACAATCACCTGCATTCATTGTGGAGACCCGATCAATTTTTACTGATAAGCGCATTAGTTTTCGAGTGTTACCTTATACAAAAATAATTTCTCCGCTTGGTGTACATCTTGGTGTCAATCAATTCTCATTGGAGTCCCGGTCTGAGTTTTCAACTTCTTTGTTGACATTTCTTTCTGCCTCGTCAACGTTGCATGCAAACAATGAAATAGGTTTTTCTTTTTCTCCTTTTATTTTATTTATTTATTTTTTTTTTTTGGAGCACAAGGTAGCGGGGCAACATCATCAGACTGGCGACAGTAGCATTACAAGGCGTTTGCTTTTGGCTTTGTGGGTTAGCAATTCTTGGTAAGTGACACAGACGTACTTTGGAATACTGCAAGTAATTTAACAATGGTTATATCAAAAATAGAATATCAGGGAAAGTAATGTGACTAATGTTATTCGAATCAGTTTCTTATGTTTAGATCAAGTTCTACAAGAACAATGTTTAGTTTTAGTTTAATAATACAGTAAACTTCAACTGTGTTTTTGAAAAAATGAACGAAGTTGCTGCAAAATATTTGACTCTTCATTCGCATATAATTTGCATTTCTAATGAAGTTACCAGCCTTCAGCTACTTCTAACACTTGGAATATAACCACTAATGCTCCTAATTACATGACGTGGTTGCCTTTCGGGCTTGCAATGAAAGCTTACACCAAACATAAGCACATTTAGCAATAGGTTCACCCATCCAACCAACATCCATTCATCCATTTCTCCATCTGTCCATTACAGTTGCTGTACAATTAATTGCATGCCAAATTGTTGATGCTACCTTATGAAAATTGCTCCAGGCACAGAATAGGAGTAGTAGTAAGAACCAGCAGTTTCTGGTGTCTTCGAATTGAGGCAGTCGCGTATTTAAAGTCCAATCTGCAACAATTCAATTAAGCCAATAACAAAACCAATTTGTAATTCGCTGAAGCTTTTTAGCTACTGCCACAGAAAGTGCCAAAAGGCGATGATGATGAAGGCAACAAAACCATCGACCGACTAGGGACAGTAAGAGGAAGAGAGAGGGAAGGGAAATGGCAAAGCTAATGCCATAGAGAAAGACAAAAGCCACGCGTCAGTGGGGCAAATCCAATTAAAGCGGTGACAACGATGTTGCAGCTACTAAAAAAGGGGAACGCTCTGAGGTGGAGGGTGGAGGAGGTGCTGGTGCTCATAAAAATTGAATAAAGCTCAATTTGAAATGGCTCTGCGGACCAGGAAACAAGGAGCACGGACCGCGGTCCACAGATCTCGTACGTAAAGACCATGGAGCAATGCCACCTGCTGTTGGTTTACATTTGCCAAAGTCGACTTCAAAGCAATTGCGACATAATTAAGTTGACAACAACAGCAACAACAGCAACAGCAGCAACAATAACAACAACTATAACCAGCACAACAGCAGTTAACGATTGACACCAGTGACCCAGTTAAACGGGCCGGATAAAACTGGACGTGGCTCTGGCTTCGCCTCGACTCTGTCTGTGTCTGCGACTCTGACTCCAACTCTGTCCCTGGCTCCTTCTGTGACTGGCACAGAGTAAGAGGCGAACCGTGTGACGTCGCCGTCATCGTCGTCATCGTCGTTGTTGATGTCGTTCGTCGCTCTTAAAATTGAAAATTAAAATTGTTAGACAGCCTGTCGCGCTGTCGCCTGTCACCAACATTTGTCCAACATATTACGTATACATATACATACATATATATATATATATATATATATACATATACGCTGCTCTGGACTTTGGAAATTGCCTTGAGTCACTATAAACCTAATTCAATGTGCAACGAAATGTGCAAAGTTAGTTAACTTCACAGTTGGACGCCATTTCCCAAATAACCATTAAATAGAATTTCTAACAAATTTTTGTTAAAGGAACCAAAATAAATTAGTAAACTCCAAATATCTTCTTGCTATTCTTTCATTTAACATTTAAATTTAAGGCATTTACTAAATTTAAAGTTTTGAGTGTAATTCGAATATTATCTATTTCGATTTTCATTTTATGTAAATAAAATTCGTAAATAAACTGGAATCTTTAACTAGTTTTCTTTTAACCACAAAAATAGTTCAGTTTACCCCTTATATTGAACTTATTCATATTTTGAATATATTAAATCATTAAGCATTTAATTCAAATTTGTATTTTAAATTTTATTAAAAAATGTAAAATCCTCTTTGAAACATTAAATAAATAAACAGCATTACATTACGTAAATAAATTTAAAAAAAAACACAAGGTATTTTTATATTTAATCATGGATATGTAAATTGTATTTAAATTGTATTTAATTTTTTGTATATTTCTACA
The DNA here is from genome assembly GCA_035042345.1 of Drosophila fungiperda. Lineage (NCBI taxonomy): Eukaryota > Metazoa > Arthropoda > Insecta > Diptera > Drosophilidae > Drosophila > Drosophila fungiperda. The sequence goes on from JAWNLM010000021.1 coordinate 3,343,697, forward strand.
TGCTTAAAAAAAATAGCAAAAAATAAAAATAAAATAAATGTTATTTTTCAAACTATTGCTGGGTATTTTGCAGTTCATGTGGCTAATCTTTCCACAAGTTGCACATTTTTTGGGTGCTATTTTAACGGGTTTTTTCAGCTGCCTGGCTATCTGGCAGTCTGAATGTCTGACAGTCTGACTGTCTGGCAGTCTGACTGTCTGGTTGGTTTTTGGTTGGTGACTGCTTTTTAACTTCACACCAACACCGCCAACTGGCGAATGCTTCTGCGGCGCTTTTAATGCTTTTTAGTGCTTGCAGCTATGACGACAAAATCAAATTAAAGAAATTATATTTACACAAACATAAGTGTAAGAAACCTGGTCACATTTGCGGCAAATTGTTATTAAAACCATTACAAAACAACTGTCAGCAGGGGCAGAGGGGCAGAGGGAGGCCGGGCATAGCACTTAAAACGTTAACGCCTCAACCGCTGGTAAGTATATTTTTTTCCAGGCAAGTGGTTTGCCAAGGATCTGTGATTGTTTTCAGAGGATGTGCTGCTAAAAGCAGGAATAACATGCGGCCACATAAATCCACATCCACACATGCTTATCTTAAGAGATTCTTAACAAATTGTGTAGTGTAATTCCTACGAAAACACACACACACACAGCATCGACAAATAGTTTTCCAGAGTATGAGGCACAAGTTACAAGATACAAGATACAAGATACTATTCACTGGCCACTGGACTCATATTGTATAAGGAAGAATGTTGCCAGCTCAGAGCAATTTATAAAAACAAATTGCTCAAATTACAAGAGGCTCTCCATTTTCCCCATCTCTTTTATACTTTTTACTATATACTTGAATGTACTTGTAGGTTTCTGACACAGGTCTGTGGGATGAGAAGAGCTGCTTAAGTGCATTATGGTATGGATTACGAATGAGCCTGAACCAAAGGACAATTGCATGCAGCACGAGGAATTTCTATTAAATGTTTTTTTTTTCTTGCAAGCAAAATAAAATTTTACTTTATACATTTTAAATATTTAATACATCACATTTATTTTGCTTGCTTTCTCCAGCTGTGTGAGAATTCAGCCCAAACTAAGATAACTTTATCTCGATATGATTCATATTACATATTTAGGTGATATAAAAAATGAAGTAAAGAAGTGATTCATATTATCTAAATAATACTCAGATAAGGATTACGAAATGCACGTCATCTGCAGACGCATTTGGATGAGTAATGTAAGATTACCGAAATTATTATTTACAAATGTGAAATACATCAAATAAATATAACATATAACAATCATATCATACATTATATGCAAATAGCGGACATAAATATATTATACCTCAATTATATTCATTTAAATAATTTGTAAATTCTATTCTCGTTTGAGCTTTGTAATTGCTATGAATATTCCGCACATCAATTGTATCTCCAATTACCATTTACTGACCCCAGCCAAAGTCAGAGAGCTATTTGATTTTTACCGACTTCAAATCAGCACCCTCATAACGCCATAAAATTTAAAATCTCTAAAATCGCATAAATCTAATTTGGCTCTTTGGGTCTTTTATGATGCCCATGCAGCAGATCATTTGAAAAACAGAATTGCCAAATGCCGCTCATTTTAATGCTGATGAAGTTGTTGTTGATGATGATGATAATGACTATGAGCCACCTAAGCGCCCAAAACGGAATACTCCAAATCCATTTACACACCTGCGAGTAAAATAACAAGCAAAAAAGGAAACAATTTAACAATGGTCAGCTATAAAATACCCTGCAAATAGCTCAAATATAATTGCAGCAATAGCATTATTTGGTTTTATTTTACCTACGAAATTCTAAGAAAAATATAATTATGCGAATAAAAAACAAATATGATACTTATGCCATTTAAAAGTATAAATCTTCTGATGCTGTTCAATATTACAATTGTGAAAAAGCCAGAGAAATAGAATTGAAAAAAGATGCATGGGTCTAAATTAAATATTAAAAATAAGTTAACATGAATTAAGCCTAAAAGCTAGCGTATTTCCACGATTAGGTAGAACATTGCATATACACTTTAAGGCGTGGAGTTGGCAGAGTATTAGCTGAAAGTTAAAAGCCATTCAACCTTAGCCGCAATAAAACGGCAAATGCGAACGCGCAAAATTTTCAACGCGCACACGAAAATTATTTTATGATGCTTTTAAACTAATTTTCTGGAAAAAACAACGTGCGAAGGCACTCGAAATGTGCAGAGAAAACAAAAAGAGAAATGAACTGTTGACGGGACGCGTGGCACGTACGAATTGTATTTACCTGCAACCAAATTGCTGGGCCAGGCGAGCGTGGCAGCCGCGAGTTGAAGAGTCGTCGTGGCAAGCCAATTTAATGTCCACATGCGGCGGGCGTAACAGGTTAGCATATGGACTCGACTCGACTCTCTGGTTGTTCTAGTACCGTTATTTTTGCCACAGCTAGTACGCTTTTAAGCCTCTCGTAGTTGCAGTCACGAACTAGCCATAAAATTAGCAAAAAGGTTCAGTTACTTGAAGGACGGTGCAAATTTACTCGCCTATTTTCAACACTTTCGCTTGCCCATCTGAAGGGCCATCAATCTAATTTACACTGCGAGGCACTGAATTTGAGACGATATCAAAATTTGTAAGGCGCTTTTAGCTTTAACTTTGCAGCATGAATAAAAATATTTTTATGCCTTGACATTAAGACGACAAATTGATTTATCTGTGCTGAGTTCGTTTGATAGATCTGTGATAGGAAGTGAGCAGTTGCAACATATTGGCTCAGCAAGAATCCAACAAAAATTGACATGTTCTGCAGCATAATGAAGCGATCAGTGGCAGGCACTGGCAAAAGACACAACAGGCCACATCCTGAGCCAAAGAGCTCAACCTACACCTATTCATAAATTCGGAATTCGCCTGCTGATTTGTCAGCACCAGGAATAGCCAGGCATTGACATTGACATTGTCCTCAGATGAGTCGGAGTACTGGAATAACCAAGGACAACCGAGTTGTGGGACTCAGGTAGCAACTAACTCGAATTCTACCTATTCATCTTGCTCCATCCCATCCCAAGTCTGGGCTTTTGTTTGCGTGTGTCTTGTGTTTGTTTGCCTTTGCAATTGACAGCCAGCCAGTAAATTGCAAGCGTGAGCATAATTATCTCTTCAATCTATTCCAGGAATTTTTCAGCAACTCAACTCAACTCCCACACACTGTGCGGAATATTAGGGTTTTATGTTTTAGTTACTAGGAAACTTTCCTACTGCTCTGCAAAGTTGATGTCATAAATCTGATCTGAAGTCTCTCTCAAGTCGATATTGCTGCTGCTCCCGCGGCGAAGAAAATCAGTCCTTGAGGTGTTTTGGCTATCAATGGACAGCAGTTGAAACCTTGAAATTGCCTATCATAATTTTACTCACTCTCACTTTCACTACCTTTTATAACTATGAATATATGGCTCAGTTTTTATATATATTATTTACCCAACAGTAGCTTGTCAATGACATATCATATCTCAGGTTTGATTTTTACGACTCATGCCAACGAATTTCCTTAGCAAACAAGATTGTAATTTCCTTTATTATTTATTTACTTTTAAATACTAGTTCGATATATAAACATAATATTCCCGGACTGCTCCTTGAAAAGTGGCTCATCATGCTGTAGAAAATGTCCTGACAACAAACTCATTCATAAATCAAGGGAGCAGCAATTGTTAATTTTCGATATATTCCTGCCATGTTTTTAATTTTTTTTAGGGAAAACCTCTCAAGTGTTGCTTGGTAAAAAAGAAACTGCTTCCTCATGGTTATTTCAGTATTGATGTATTGGAAATATGATAGCACATTACTTCGATCCACAGGCAGCTGACGAACAACTGGGAACTCATAGTGCTTCCTGTAGTTGGCATTTTTATGGCATTGCAGTCGTTGCAGTATCTTAGGAAAACATTCAATATTTAATTGTTGTTAGGTAAATGCAGTTTCCTATAGACTTTTTTAGTTTGTCATTTCTTACATTCTGTTCAACTATAAAATACAAATAAAACGCCCATCCGCATTTTCTATTGACTGTCAAATCTTAAGTTTATGCAAGAATAAACTGCTAATAAAAGTTAAAATTGAAAACGTTGTCTTCAAAAATTTCAAGAGAAAAGTTTTGAAAACGTGGTGCAGCAATAAATATCAATTAAATAAGATAATAAAGAGACCGAACCGAGACATGGTCAACGATTCAAATATGGGAAAGCAGGCTAATTGCAGTTAGCCGGTGGTCCGGAGTTGGGAAGAGAATGCATCGAGTGCTCCAAGCGCCGGAGGGCCAGCCGAAGGAAGTCGTAAAATTGATAAGGACAAAGCATGAAAATGGTCTGCAGGAAAAACTAAGTGATTATGGAATGCCAGCAAAGTGCCAGGTCACGTTCCATTTTTGACCGAGGCTGAGATGACTCACACAGCTCAGTTTTCACAGGTCTCTGCCTTATCAGCTGACACAGAGAATGCCGCCGTGTTGCCTCCGACTCCCGTTGATAAGCAGCAACAAATTTGATGACGCAAGCGGCGACAACATCCACGTCGTATCTAGCCTAATCCCAGAGCATTTCTTGGTAGTCGCTGCCTCTAATTTGTTGCTCACTTTGCTTGATGATGTGACGACGCTGTCATCGTCGGCTCTTTGAACTCGCCCAGCGGCATTTTATCTCCTCTCTTCTCTACTAGACGTGGCCCAGCCTGGCCGCTGTGGTCCTTATCTGAGCATCGTGTGCCTGACTCGGAAATGGGCTCTACTCATATTTGCATTTGACTTAGTCAAACAACTAGTTGGCATGACTTGTTTCAACATTTGTCCAAAACTGTGACTAAGACAACACTGGTGTTTATCTAGCAGCAACCTGACCCTGACCTAAGGCACGTTTTCCTCAGAGTTTAGATATGCGATGTCTCCGTGAAATCTAATATAAATATAAATCACACTTGCCTCTTATCTAATTAGATCATTGTCTTAATGAATTATTTAATCAAATTGCTTAAGGGATACATTCTAAAATTTCCTAGCTAAATAACGAATTATTTGAATAAAGATAAAAATTATTTTAGATCTTTCTTATTGTTTGTAATATTTAGCTTAAAATATAAAATATAAAAACAACTATATTTTCATAACAAAACTTAAAATTTGTAAAGTTAACAAGTACAAGTCATTCAAAAATAAATCAATTTATTTAAGAGCTTTTATTAAATATAGAGTATTATGAATATGTTGTTGTAATGTAAAGAACTAAAAAAGTTCGGGTATAAATAGATTTTCATTTTATACATTCTTCTATAAGTTGAAGAATATTTCTTTAGAGTTGCTTTTTAGAGTTGTTCCATTTAATGTCTGAGCTATATTCCATACAATTTATACTTCATCCATATACTTTATATAGATATACTTTATAGATTGCATAAGAGATTTACTTATCAAATGCTTGTTGCAGGAGCAATCTCGACTTTACGGCCAAATCATAAACACAGAGCATGGCTGATTAAAATTTCATTTCGCACTTTCGACTGGGTCGCTGTGATTGTGAATTTGGTTGTTTGGGGCAAAGTGCACCCTTTTGTTGTGGCAGAGCGGGCAGCCCAGTGGTGCAGCAGTCGCAAAAGTAAAAAGCTCGTAAAAAGTGCAGCAAAGAACCGCAACACTGCAATGCAGCACCAAAAATGTCAGCGCTGCTTCAAGTTTTATGGCCTTCTGCCGCAAACGGCTGCGAGAATGTATCTAAACTGAGGCCTGGCTCTGGCTATGGCTCTGGGTCTGAGCCATGGTCCGAGACCGCGACTCTGTCACTCTGCCTCTAAATTCGGTTAGGGCTAAAACGTAAAAGTTTTATGGCTGGCGCAGCGCGCTTTGAAGAAGCCCAGCAAAGGCAACGACATCAACAGAAACAACGACAAATCCTACATCAACGTCAGCATCGTAAATACATTTTGCTTGTAATTAATTTTGCATGCAAGTCAGATAGAAACAGCGAGACGGATACTGAATCGCTAGAGACTACATATATAGTATAGTATGTAAAGTATACAAACTAAAAAAAAGCTCTGAAATTATGAGTAGTATCTTAATGATAATTAGATAATTTTACTTTTGATAATGTAAGTATGTTTAATAAAATGAATTATTTTGCAAAAAGTAGAAATGTCAATACATTTCGAATCGCTGTCAAGCCGTATTTTTTAAAAAAGACTTTCTTAACTCTAAATTATATATTCATATAATGTTTTTAGAGATTTAAGTCCAAAATTCTAAACCCTTATTAATATTATAAGTAACTTAAAGGGCAATGTAAAGATCTGATGTATAAAAACACTTAGAAATGAAAAAGCTATTTTTTTGTACTTTGAAGAAAAATTTGCTACATAAATAAGAAATGAAAAAACCTTATTTGTTATAGATATATTTACTGAATAATAAACTGAAGTTTATGAACATTTTTTATAAAAATGAGCGTGATTTTTCTAAGTGTATGTATAGGTATTTAGTGCGTAGTCAGTTGGCTGTATTTCAGTTTTGGCAGTTAATAAACGACACACACGGCACAGCTGATTTTGAATGCCACATGACGTTTAATGATGGACCCGGCCATCCAATTTTGTTATGCCAAATGTGTCGCTAAATGTATCTTTTTGTTGTCTGTTGACTGCCTGAACGGCGACAACACCTCCAACCACTCTCTGTTCCCCGCACGGTTTGTCCGCCTGTCTACATGTCTATCTGCGTTGCGCATACGTCCCGTGTGACAACGCAGCTTTCGACTGGCATTAGCTTTTGACTTGGCTTCGTTTCGGTTTTTGTATGCAAATTGGGTTTCAATAAGGAAGGGGGTGGTGCTACTGGTGGTGGTGGAATTCAGCTTGACTTGTTTGCATACGCCTCATGCAAAACTTTGGCTCTGACAGATCGAGAGCTGTGAGCGAGGTTCAAGTTTTGAGTTTGCATTGCATTTGCCAGGCAGCTCATTAGTGTGTTTGTTTGTTGTTGTTGTTATTGTTGTTGTTATCGTTGTTGCTGTCGCTGTTGCTCTAGCATTATTTATTTGACATTTTTAACACTTGGCCCTGACAGTTGTGCCGTGTTCTGTGCCTTCACTTTAGTCACATTATGTTCTCAAATTTGCCAACAAGCGTAAATCAGTTTGCAGCATTGAGCTTAACTTGTTGTTGTTGTTGTTATTATTTTTGTTTGCTTTGTATCTGCAGTTAATTTTTGTTGACTTTTCGTGTTAGCTGCTTGCCTGCTTGCTTGTCTCTCTGTCGTTTTGTTTGTCAACGGTTCAGTTGCATATTCGAGTAAATTCTCGCAGCTGTGCCTTAAGAGCTGACGTACTTCATAAATGGCTTAGATCAGCAGGTGCACCTAGGTTAAGGTTAATGGAACTTGTTGAAAGCAGCTGTAAAATTATATACATTTTCGAAAATATATATATAAAACATCAACTCCATTAACGACTGATTGATTATAATTATATAGGTAATGTATAGACTGAATTTATAGTTATTATTTTAATTTATTTAAAGAATATATTATAAAGGATTTTCTCCAATAATTTGCTTATTGAGTTATATTTTACAGGTTATTTATCTAAAACAAAGAACTGTTGAGTTTTATAATTGAGTTTGTTTTCAGTCCAATGTCAGAAATTTAATAAACAAATTGTGTTAAATTTGCTGTTGATTGTGAATTATTTGCCAAATTCGCAGTAAGTTAGTTTCTGTCCGATAAATAGTACATCATGGAATCCACTTACGAAAGTTATCTCCGGTACAAGAATGCCCGAAATACATTTGCTCTCAAAACCTATGCAATATTGTTTTTCTGGCTAATATTAGCTCTGATACAGTGGTCTGTCATATGCTTCGTGTAAGTCTCCAAATAAAATACTTATAAGTACTTAATCATGGAAGAATTATTTTTACTTTCAGCGAAGATGCCAGGAATATATTCCAGAAACACTATTATATCAGCTTTGTGACTTTCTTTCTAGCAGTTCTGCTTTTTGGAGTCTTCATATTCTTTGAGACTCTGCGTAACATACAAATTTTAAACGTTCTTATCTGCTTTATAATTGTGAGTTACTGACTATATATATCTTATACATCTTATATATCTGTCTATTCTTGTATTTTCTTAAGGTTGAGCTGCAAATTATTTCAGTGTTCGCTGTTGTAGTTTATTGTCATTGGAACGAAGTACTTGCTTTCTATGGAATGTGCTTCGCCCTTCTCTGGTTGTTCATTTTGATTGGAACATTTCTTCCACAAAAGGTAAGATTTATTTAAGTTGTAATTATTTTTTATTTGCTTCTTGTTTTGAAAATGTCTTTCAGATTGACTTCACCTCGGATGTGGCTATACTTTTTATATTGGCTTTTATTTTCCTGATTATCGCCGTCTACTTTCTCATGGTTAGATTCGTGTTAGTCTCCGCTGAGATATATCCATATATTATTATTGAGAACGCCATTAGCATTATTATACTAAGTGTAAGTTTGAAATAATAACCGAAAGTAAATTATTTGAATTTCTTCCTTCCTTCCATCCCCTCAGTTTGTCATGTACCATGCTCAAACCATCATCGGCAGCCGATTTGCAGAGATGCGTCTAAATGATGCCCTTCTAGGATCTTTAATTATATTCCACCACTTTCTTATCCTATATTGGCTGACTTTCTATTGGCAAATCTTGGAGCGATCCTTCACTCCAAATTCTTGGATAATGACATCGACATCAACGGAGGGTAAGATGGCAGCAAAATACCCTAATATAGAACACCTGGAATATCAAGATGATGAAGAATATGAAACTAAAGATCCTGATCCACTTGACTCAGAAGTAACACACGTAGAAACACAACCATCCAGAGGCAGAACAAGCAATGCAGCTGAATACCCCACAAAAGTACCAGAGGAAAGTGCAGAAACTGAAGCAAGAGCTGACCAGAGTAGAAGGGGATTTGATAGACAAACCGATAGCTTCGGGGAAAGCGCTCATAGAAGAGTAAATTCCAGGCTGAGGCCTGAAGTTTCGAGACCAGATGATGCAAGAGTTTTATCGAGCGGAGGCAATAGTGGAGACTCAAATCGATATAACGGTGCTACTAGATATGCTGAGAAAGTTCCCGTACGCCATGAAGGAATTCAGAATGTTCGACCTGTAGGAGGAGAAAAATCAGGCGGGAAAGTTCCGAAAGAAATCCTGAAAGAAGTCCCTGGCGGAGTCAAGAAAAACATAGTTAATAAGGAAGTTCGATGAAGTGCCGTTTCCACTAGAAGCTTCTCCACCAAAAAGTATTTGTTTTGATGATGTTATGCGAGATGTGTCCGATTTAGTCAACCAGATTATCTGTTCACAAGCTCTGCGCATGTACATCGGAGCTTGTGAGCAGTTACTCAGGGTTGTTCGCCCATAATTGTCAATATAATCAGTTAATAGCACTCACGTTGACAATTTGGCTGTCATTTAACTAACAGGTGACATACAAATGGTTGCTTAAAGATTTATCACTCTAAGTCAAATCACAACAACCTGTTCAATGAACCCCAGCCGAAAAAACAAAAGAAAACCGTTTTCTCAATTACGACCAGAACACGTGCAGACCCCATAAAAAAGTACTCGTACTACACAGATATATATGTTCAGACATACACATGTATTTGTATATATATATATATATATATATATATATGTCAATATATACCGTAACACATACTTAAACGTGATTACGCCATCGCCTATTGCTTATCTTTGGGCACACTGAAATATCGTCAGCTGTTCAAAGTTTATCACCCGAAAAAAGTTATAAAAGTGTTATGAATATGATGATAAAATAATAATTTCTCATGATCTTTCGTCCATTTCTAGCCAGACAAAATTCAATTAATTTCGCAAATAACAAGTTTTAAAATCAAGTTTATATTAAAGATTTTATTTAAATTGTAATATTTAAACACTAACTCGTTAAAGGGAAATTTAAAAAAATTTATTTAATTATTAAATTACTATTTAATATTTATTCTAAACATGAAAAATCTGTTTGTAAAGGACAAAAGCCAAAGCTGTGCACAAAACTGAACTGTAATTTTATATTTTAAAGTGACATTTTCCCATTTTCTCTAAGCAAAGTAAACTGCAGTTGTTGGCATGCAAGTTGTTTGGTCTTATGACAGAGTAGCTAACTTAATTTTAATTAAAGAAACCACATTTCATTTTATAAGGGTATTCAGTTGTCGACTAGTATAAAATTGTTTGCTTTCTTTCTGGTTTTTGTTGAGCATTAAAGCAAATCATGAACAAGAACGCAAAACACGACCGCGACACAAACCCAACGATGACTGCAACTGCTGCTGGTGTTGATGCCAGTGCCAGGTCCCAGACCCTTTCAGCCAAACCGCCCTCCTCCTCCAGCCTTTCAGCCAGTTTAGCTGGCAGTCACTCATGAATGTGACCTGAACCAGATACACGATGCACGATAATATAATTTATGGCCCTGTTTTTGGTGTTTGTTGCCTCCGATGCGTTATGCTATGTTTGATGTGGCGTGTTACGACGTCCGGACCGTCAGTCAGTCAGTCATTCAGTCAGTCCGACTGTCAGTTAGTCAGTTAGTCCGACTGTCTCTCGTCGACTCATCACCAAATCGTACATTTGAATACAAATTGCAGCATTACGAGGCTGAGGCGCAAAAGCTTTAACAAAAGTGTCAAATTTGACATGAAATTATTTATGCTCACACGAGAAGTTTACCTGGTTATATATTCCATTTGTTGCCGTTGCACGTGCCCCACACAACAAGTCAACCAAATAACAGTTAGACGAGATTTCTTTTGGTTTTCGTATTTGATTTTTTTTTATATATATTTGCATACATATTTAAGTTGCTTGCATTTCTGTTTACCATAGTTGACAATATTTATTTTATTTAGTTTATTTATTTATTTTGTTTTGGATTTCGAGTTTCTCCCAGTGTATATGTACTATGTAATTAGTTTCGGTAATTGATTTTTCACTACTTATGCATGTAGTTGTAGTAACTGCAACATTTTATAAACTAACTGTGCTTAATCAAGAGGTGCCACTGAATTGAAACCAAATTACAACAATCTTATTGCATTTCCCAAAAATAAAGAAATAAATAAAATTTGACAAAAATATAATTTTAAGTGCCGTTGGAAATATTTAAAATGTTAAATTCAATATGAAATGTTTGAAGTATGATTTTTATCCTGAACAGTTTTCCTAATAAAAACATTTAAGGTAAGCAAAGTTATAAAGAAAAAAGTTTGGGCCAAAACCGTTGGGAAATGACAAGAAAACAAATTATTATGTTGCTTACTGAATATTTGTTTGTTTGTTGATGTGATAGCAATATTCTATGCAAATATGCATATCAATCTCACAAATCTAGAATATATTGACCAACTTATGTAAGAAAAAGAAGCATGTTTTTTGAGCCGCACACGTGTTGTGGGTTTTAGCCAAATGGCACGTACGCAATTTGGCCGAAAACAACAATCAAACGAAATGCAAATATTCCAGTTATTATGGAGAACCTTGGCAGCTGGTGCTGAAAAACTAAAAATGAAAAAATAAAACCAAAAACGTGTAATTTATATGATGATTGCTAGAATGGTTTTTCTAGCATAGTTTTTAATATTTTTTTCGTTATTTAATTTAGTTTTGTAACATTTAGGCTTAATCGATAGGCAATTTGTTTAAATTACTTTAAAGATACAATAAATAATACTCAGTCTTGCATAATACACGATATTATATAACAAATAACTAAAACGAAATCAAATCATTTACAAGGGAGCATCTAAATAGGATCTGTTGTTGCTCTGTAGGACTCTGACTCTACACAGATAAACCCAAATAGCTGGGCAGCTGGATGGATGTGGCTATTTACAAGTGACTAAGCAAGTGACCATGATCTCAGCCCGTCTACCCCTCCCCTTCCTTTCCCCCTCCCCCTATACCCATGCCCCTGCAGCACACCCACATCCAATTTAGTTGGTGGGCAATCACGCGGCAACAACAACAACCAATGAGGCGCAATCGTCGTCAGCTGCCGCAGCCGGCAGCAAAGTTTGTGTCGCATCTGTCGACGCGCCAGTGGATGCCACATTTCGAGGCTGCCTCTCATTCTGCAGCTCCTGCTCAGCCGGCATGTTAATGCAAATGGCTGGCAAGGCTTTGTCCTCCAACTGCAACTGCGTCCTCGCCTGCTCTTCTGTTGCTGACAGTTTGCACTTTTGCAGCTTATTTGAACGTTGTTGCTGTTGTTGTTGTTGTTGTTGCTGCTGCACTGCGTCCTTCTCCCAACTTGTGATGCACGCACGCTGATTGCTGTGATGATGATGATGATGATGATGCACCGCTGCCAGGCTGGGATACACAAACTTCATGCCGTAGGCAAAATGACGCGGCTGATGATGCAATGCCTCATCGTAGCTGGGCAACCCGGTGGCAATTGTATAACAGGGCGGCGATTCAATTTGATAGAAGCCTGCCTCACTGCCCTCGGCAGCTGTCGCTGCTGTCGCTGCTGCTGCTGCAGCATTGTTGCTGCCACTGCCACCGGCAGGCAGCTGCTGTAGCAATCGACTGGCATCGCAGCTGATCAGGTGATGACTGGCCCCATGCGAGGAGTAGGAGTCATTGGCCGCATGGATCTGAGCGCGTATATCCTTGTCTGCAAATAGAAGAAGAGAAAAAAAAGTTGCTTAGTTTGTTTTCAGTTTGTATTTCTTTTCATTTTTTGTTTTTGTATTGTTGGTCAGCGCTCAAACTTTGACTTTGACTTTGACAGACGTCTCATTAGTTTGTTTGCTGGCCCTCACACAAAGCACACTTGTTGTATCGGAATGGTGGGTGGCAGGCGTGGCAGAGTTGGGCATTAAATTCAATTTAGCGTAAAGGCGCAAACGCTTGAACTTTGTGAATGGGAGGACATGAGCAGGAACCTCAGGATCTTTTATTGAGAAGACACAAAAAATGGGGGAAAAAAAACAAAAAAAAAACAATAAAACGAAACTAAAAAAACTTTTTTTTGCGCCAACCGGAAATGCCTGCGAGTTTGACCGGACAGGAAAAGTTTTCCATTCGCAACAAGCTTCCGACTGAATGGCTGGCTGCCTGACTGTCGGACTGACTGACAGACAAAAGCAACACCAACAGCAACAACAACAACAACAAGTAGGCAATCACATGACGGAAGTGCGCCTGTGGCAGAAACGAAACGAAATACCAAAAAAAGGGGGAGAAATAAATATTGTAGAAGATGCAGCAATACAGAGGGACAAGGCTCCAAAAAGTATGCAACAATAAATGTCTCATTTTTATATAATATTCACATGTATTGTATTTTAAAGCCATTTAAGGCGAGCACTCAAATTTTTAAGCCTATAGAATCGGATAGGAAATCTTTTAAGCTGGCTCAAAATCTAAATAAAACGAAATAAGCCATTTAATATATATATAAGGATTACAGAGGTTCTATCCAAAAGTATGTCATAGACAGAAACAAGCATCTCCGATAATAAAGTATATTTATTCCAGATCGGACTCGATAGCTTTACTTAGTGCCTGTGAAATAAGTGCACTTTCAGGTATGCCTACAATTAAGTGTGCAAAACTATTAAGGGCAATTTCAGCAGTAGAGCTCACCCGACTACAACATTCTTGCTGATTTAGTTATATTGACCACATTGACCATATTGACTGTGCTTAATTTTTTTTGTTGTTGTCTATACCAATTTACTGTAATTTTTATTGGCAACAAATTGTTGGTTTTTTATTAAATGCGATTTAAGCTGCATTTTTTGAATAAAAGCCGCCGTTTTGCTTTGTGCAATTGAATATTGCGATTTAAAAACTCTCAACAACATTTTTAATTGTCAGCGCAACAATTCGAATATTTCTCTTTTTTATGTTATGAGTTTTAATTGCTTTTTTTTAATATGTGTATTTTGTGTTTTCCATTATGTTGCTGTTATGCTAGAATTTCGTATGTGTAAATATTTTGGCCAAATGGTTTTCCATTAAAGCGAATTGGGCTTTTGCTGTGCGGGTGGGCGGATGTTTTTTTTGTTTTTACTTTTGGGAGGCGTGGCGTGTTGTTGTACAAAAGCAAAAAAGGAAAAAATTGTGCGCATTACAATATTAAAACACAACCAAAGCGTCACACAGCCGGAGTATCCGCACTGGTACACATACTGGCAGCAGTCAGTGTGCTGCTGGCAGCAGTTGTTGATTTATTGTTATAACTGTGGCACCAGCAGTTCGCATATATTCTTTGGGTGCTGCTGGACGAGACCCATTTGACTTTTGTTTCATTTTTTGATAGACAGACGGCAAACACGGCGGCGACAGTGGGCGGGGCATACACACACACACACAAACACACTACAGTGGGCTTCATATTTTATGCAAGTGCTGGGGCATGCCCTGGCAGCATGCAACAACAGCAGAGTAGTGCTCAGTATCCCTTGGGTTCGCTGAGGGGAGGTGGGAAAGCAGATGGCAGCTGCAGTAGCTGGGTTAAAAAAAATTAGCACGCCATTTGTTTTTGGCTTTTGTTACAGTTGGCAGTTTGACGGCGCCTTTTTTACTTTTTTTTTTGTTTTACTGGCTGATGCGCCCAAATGTATGCAACAATTTAAATTCATTGCAATGAGCTGACGAACGCTGAAGCACCAACAATTGAGCTCAACTGGCTGCCGCAACTTTGAATTTATATATATATATAAATATATATGTGTGTGTGTGAATTGTTTTTCATAAATGTCCGTTAATTTTTTAACACGTTGTTGGGTGGGGGGAGGAGGGGCTGCCTTTTTGAGGATTGGCTCTGAATTTTTATTACATTTAATCGCTCTCGCAGGTGATATCAATGCAAACCGTGTGTTGAATGCGGCTCAAATTAAATTTATGCGGCTTGGCTCGCAATTAATCAGCACTTAAACGGCATTAAACACATAAGCCAAATTCAAGCTGCAACTGCAGGAAAACCTGCTCAAATATTAGCAAGCAAAACACTTTTCAGCTGGAACTAAACTCTGCTTGGCAACAAAACAATTTGCTTAATTAGAGCACTCAATTTGGCGTTGGCTAACTGAAAACCAAAAGGCAAACAACACACACAAAAAAGTGTACAAATACGCATACACAAACACACACACATATTCATATATATATATATAGTTAGCAGTTGCTAGTTTTGGTGGCAGCCACAAAAGCTATTAAAAATTGAAAGGACTGCTGCAAGCTGAGGGGGCAAGAAGTTATGCGCCAGACCAGGGGAAAATTTGTGTGCTATGCTTAATTACATTTTTAACGCAACTGAATTATGCACAACCTATACAACATAATAAACAGTGGCAGTGGCAGGTTCTGCGTCGTCCTGTTTCGTCCTTTGCCCTAATTTACAAGTGCCAACGAGCAACGCTGCCTGTTGTCCTGTTAATAAATTCAGTTGTGTGTGCCGCTCTAATTGATAACAAGCCAAAACTTGCTACCGTCTCACTCAGTGTGTGTGTGTGTGTGTATATCCTTGCTTAATAAATAAACTGTAAGACCCGGCAGAGGCTGTTCAGCATCTCAGGCTCGTTAAGTATTTATAAGGTAAGCACACTATGTGTGTGTGTGTGTGTGCGTGAGTGGCAGCAACAAAGGCAACAGTGTGGGAGGTGGTGGGGGGGAAGTAGTGAGGCAGCACACGTAGCCAGCATTAAACGCAGAAAAGCGTGCTACGAAAATCGAGCAGACTTAAGCCAAAGTTGCTTAATTATAAATGACACACGTGTGTGTTTGTGTGTGTATGTGTGTTTATGTGTATTTTAGTTGCAACGTTACCGCATCTAACACTACATCTATGTGTATTTATATCTAGTCCCCGTCTATCTATCTATATAGGCCAGTCTAGCACGTAACACAAAAAAGAAAAAAAAAAGAAAAAAAAAACCAAGCTAAAAGTAAAACCAACACGACACTAACGAAACTAATTAGACGCATAGACGCCTAAAAGCTGTAAATGCACACACACACACACACACGCATCGCTTAAATTGATATTTTACGTAGTGACCCCTCGACTCCTCCCCCCCCGCATCAATCTCCTTTCTTCCTCGTTATTGTGGGGCGCAAAGTTTTTAAGGCTCGTTAGCACGAAATTGACAGTTTGACAGTTGAGTTGGCCATACTTTAATGCCACGGCCTTTGCCACCTCCTCTCCTCTTTAACGTATCCCTCTTCTTCACTTGCCTCTCTCTCAAGTTTAGTGCTAGTAACTCTCATCTGGGTTGCTGTCGCTGGCCTAAATAAATCATTTGGCTAAATTGGTCTGCAAAAAGTTTGACACTTGAGTTGAGACTTGTTTAGTTTCGTACTTCTATAGTTGCCCCAGGTTGTGCGAGTATGTCTGTGAGTGTGTGTGTGCACGTATGTGTGTGTGCACAGCTCGTTTACTTCCAATTATGTGTAAAGTGCCTAAGCATATGATTTACTTTTCGGTATTTGCTTACATCACTTAAGCAACAGGTTTTCTTTTTTGGCCAAGAACTGGATATTAATTATTTTTGCTCCTCGTAATTTATGACTAAATTTATTATAGATTTTCATAAATACCAAAAATTAACATTTATATAACATGCTTGAATACATTTGTCATTTACTACACTTTATCTTTTCTAGCGAACGATTAATTTTTTTATATTTTTATGCTGTTCTGAAAAATTGTATATTTAAAACTATAATGTTATGTGTATTTGTTGAATATTTTTTAAATATTTATAAAATTTATTATATGTAGAACTTGCCGAAAATACATTTGACATATTTGACGCTGATCCTATGTTGATTTATTTTATTTTTCTTGGATTTATTTGATTTCGATAAGATTGGCTAATACTCAAATAATTAGCTCTTCACTTTAATTTTATAATTTATTTCTTTAAGAATTGCCGATAACTCTATTTTATCGTAATTTAATTCTTAATCAAACTTTATATTTTTGTACTAGCTAAACCTTTTTTAAGAAAAAATCTCCAACAAAGCTCTTTACTCGCATTTCTCTTAGTCTTAGTTTTGTGGCATTAATATTTTCGTAGCTGTTGCTGCAGCAGAGATAAGTCATAATACCCGTTTACTATTACTCATCTGACTGTTTATCAGTGTCCACTCCACGGCAACGACACACAACAATTTCACGCCTTTCTCGCCCAGTCAAAGACACAAAAAACAACAATAAATTGTAAAACTGGCAGCAAAAACAAATTTCGCACAGCTTCAACATAATCAAGCTCGTTAATGTGCAAGAAGGGGGAGAGGGGGTATGGCGCTGGGTCAATTTAATATTATAAATATGCTGCACATATATTTTGTGGCATCATAAACTTGTGTTGTATCTAAAATTACGAAGAGCCACAGCAAACCAGGGGAATGCAAAGAACGCCTGACAATTTCGAAGCGCGCCAAAATTTATGAGACTGTCGGCCATAACCAGTGGGTGGAGTGATAAGTGGGGGAGGAGGTCGGTGGGGATGGTGCGATGTATTCTGCATTTTATATTGTTTAGCCTGGCAGGCAAAACAGCTGAATAAATGGCCCGCTGATAAGGACGAACCCAAATAATAACATTTTGATTACAGCAGCCACAAAGTCAAAGGGCACATAAAAAAAGGCGAATTTAAAAGGGGCGTGGTTAATGGAGGGGGTGTGGAGGAGATACTTACTGCACTTTTTCCATGTGCGAAACTTGCGATAGAAGTAGCAGCTGAAGAGTATAAAGATGAGGGAGAGCACCACCAGCGAGGTGACGACACCGATCCACAAATAGTTGACAATTGCATGCATGTCGGCATCGCCAAAGACCTGTTCCCACCACGACCACGAGGAGCCGAGGGCATCCTCGGCATCGCTGTGCTCTCGCAGATCGGCCAGATCGAGCACCACCGAATTGGACAGCTGCTCGGTGCTGATGCTGCCGGCCGGTGGCAGCGAATCGTAGCCAATGCGTTGCAGCAGCGTGTTGAACGAATGCAGTGCATCGATGTGGCGTAGATCGTGCGCCGTGGGTATCTCGAATGTGATTTGATTCTGTTGCATGTGCTCCGCAATGGCAGCGGGACTCATGCTGCTTGCCGGTGCCGAAATGAATTCCGCATACAACTCCGACCCGCTACCAGTTGTTAAAGTGGTTTCCGTTGTTGTCTCCGTTAGCGAATAATCCATTGTTGTTGTTATTGGAGACATCTTTGCTGAATTTGCTCTCTTTTCTTTCTTTTTAGTTTATCACTGATTTCGCTGTTGTTTTTATTTTTTTGTTGCTGTTATTTAGTTTAGTTATTGCCACACACACGCGTCACGACACGTAAACAAAGCGCAGTCTATAAATAGTCATTGGTCGATTTTGAATAGTTCGTTTGCTCGAAACACGTAGCTTGGCGTGCGCACTACGTCCGTTCGCTGGAGCGGCTCGTTGCTGACTGAATTGGTCTCTCGGGCGGCGAGC
The DNA here is from genome assembly GCA_035042345.1 of Drosophila fungiperda. NCBI lineage: Eukaryota > Metazoa > Arthropoda > Insecta > Diptera > Drosophilidae > Drosophila > Drosophila fungiperda. The sequence goes on from JAWNLM010000021.1 coordinate 3,362,266, forward strand.
GTAAGGTAAATGTTGCCACATTGCAAATGCACTCGTTGAGTGTGGCGGCTGCACTCAGTGCGCTCTCTCTCTCTCTCTCGCTGTTTCGGGGGACATTTTGTGACTCACTCAATTGGCGACTCACTCACAATGTTGAGTGAAAGTCGCGAGTCCTTGTCTTTAAGAAGTGGTTTTTGTAATTTGGCCGCATGCTTTTTTTTGTATAAAATGTTTAGTTGACCCAGTTTGAAGCGGTCCACAAAAGCAAAAGTCGTCACCGCCGCTTTGGTTAAAGAAAACTTCCCTCCGGTCACGTTCGTGGCAGCTTTTGGGGCGTTTAAAGTTCTCAAGTTTTTTCAAGCAAATAGCAAAAAACTTCTCCGGCGTTTATAATAAGACAAGACTCCATGGGCAAAGGGAAAGCGGCAAGGGGAGCGTTGAAGGAGTTTTTGCTAAGCTGAAGCTTGGTCTAGGATTTATGAGCCAGGATCTCGTTTACAAAGTTTGAAGCTGTTCATCAGTGGCAAAAAACACACATAAATTTAAGGAGCTCATTTTTGATAAGAACATAAATCTGAAGATTTCCGACTTGCTCTGTGGAAGCAGTGTGAAAAGATAGCAATGCTTAAATTTCTCATTTTTTTAGAATTACTTTCTTTCTCAGTTCTGACTAATATCAAACTTTATTGAAATTATTTTAAATTAATTGAACTAAGTAAATAAAAATAAAACATACAAAATAATTAAAAAAAAAAAATTTAAGCTTTTAATTAAAGAAATTTTAGACTTACCTTGTGCCAATGACTCAGCTCTAATACCAATTTATATTAAGTTAATTTAAATAAAGCTACATTTGTTCTCGCTATTGAATTTCTGTATTAATTAATAATTCATTAAAAAATTACAATTCACCATTTCCTTAATTTAAAACACAATGATCTTTTATCATTTCATATGAATTTAACTGTTCATATTGTTTATTAGAAGTAGCTAACAACTACGAAATTAAGTTAATAATCATAGTTTCTAATTAAGAATCCGACCCTCCCCATCCATCAAATAAACTCAGATTTAATATTTTATTGAAAATGAATATATTTATTTTGCTTGCAACACTTTGCAGTTGGACTTCTATCATTATTAGATATCAGTATTAGTTATTTACAAAACTCGATTAATTATTATAAGTGTTCAAGGACTTAAAAGAATTCACTTTATTTAAGAAGCAGCCAGGCGCAAACGAACTTTAAATGGCCCAAAATAAAAAAAAAAAACTTTATTGTTGAATGGAGTTGAAATCTCGGCCATTATGTGTCCCTTGGGCGAAGGGTTGCCGCATTGCTTTCTGGCCCAAAGTTGTTTTGCCTGGTGGCCGTTGCAATCAGGACGTGAAAAGTCCTGCAACTCAAACTCAAACTGACCAAAAGCCGCATTCAGCCCAGACTCAATGCACAAAGGCTTCTTCGTGATATGTTGGCCCAAAAAAATACGTGCTCAGAAAGTGGAACAAATGCTGGCTGGCACACCTCCCACCCCTTTGTCAGACTGTGCTCACACTATCTCACTCAATTCCAACTGTAACTCAACAGTTTGAGTGTCACTCGAAAACCGGTTTGGCCTAGCGCATTTGCGCACTAGCTGAGAGTAATTTCAGAGAATTGAGTAATATTTCCCTCGACTCGCATGCTCACGCAAAGAGCGAGACACAGAGTCAAATTGTCTGCATTCGCCTTTGAACTGCGCCCGGCTAAAGGTCAGACCGTGTGGGCGCTGTGCTAACACGCACGTAAAAAAAAAGTACGTAAAACTTACAATCAGCAACTGGTTTTTGGGCAATTTTGGTCAGGAAAGGGGCACTGAATGGAGTGCGGTGTTGTAAAAGCTTGTAATTGCTGCAGGAAATTGAAATAGATGCCCGATAATATGCACTTAGCTGCTGCTGCTGCTGGCAATTTCATTCGATAAATGCATTAAAACTTTTCGACTGCTGCAGCAAAACTTGAGCCTGCATCTGTGTGTGTTGCTGCTGCAGCCTTAGGCAACAGCCAAACGCTTATCGTTAATTAGCTTTCGACTAATTTTCGAACTTAAACATAAGTTGAGCGGCAAACGACTTTACGTAGATTGCCGCTGAGATTTATGTCCCCACGATAAGGGAAATTGCCAGCGCGAAAGAGACACACAGAGAGAGAGAGAGACAGAAGCCTTAAATTTGAAATCACTGCAAAATTAACTTGTTTTTTGTTAAGCCTAAGTTCGTTATATAAGATCTTTCGATCTTTTATACATTTATTATTTTAATAGCATATGAATATTTAATGTAATTTCTTCATATTATTTACGGCTCTAATAAGTAGTTGAAACCTATGAAATAATTAATTGCTTTTATGATAAGAAAAAATATGATTTTATTATCGATTTACATTTTTATAATAAAATGAATAAGGAAACTTTTATAGTTTGTTTTATAAATAAATTTGCCAAAATGGTTGTCATATTATTCATTGGAAGTAAATAAAAATGAAATAATCAACAACAGCCTTGTGATAAGAAAAAATACTATTTTATTTGAATTCAATTTACTTATTCTGCTTTCAACACTTTGCCGATATATTTTTTTTATTCCCTTTGTTTCAATCTAATTCCAAGCGAAAGGGAATTAAATTCACAGCACTTGACTTGTCGCATTCAATTTGCAAATTTGCTGCCTACACGCCTGCATCAGCCCCCTCAGTCCCCTCAGTAGACCAAGCCATGACTGTCACTTAAGCACACACAGATACAGATACACACACACATATAACAATAGATGCTCCGTCATGTCCTGTCCTGTGCATCGTTGTTAGTCTGGTGTTCGTGGCTAGTGAGGCGCAAGAAGTTAACTTTTATAAACAAATTTACACCTTTCATTTTGTGCACGTTTTTAATATATATATTTTCTAAAGAAATATGCAAGCTGTCAGTGCTTATGAAGCTAAGGCAGCATTCATGCCATGTATTCCATGCATGCAGATGCAGATGCTCTGTGACACCGAACTAAAAGTAAATTCATTAAAAATTCCATCATAAAGAATACCTATACACACACACACACAAGCAGACATAAAAAGATGATGAGAACGAGCGAGAGAGAGAGAGAGACAGAGCGAAAAAGTTATGTGTATATTTTTTGCTAACTAACTAAAAAGTAAACCATAAAAGCTGTCAAGTCAAAGACGAGAGAAATGGCAGCCTTCTAACTGTGTCTATCTCTCACTTTCCGGAGCACTCCCCCAGGCACTTGGCAAAATGTTAGAGTACTTAAATATAAGCAAAACCCCGCAAATTCTAAAAAAAAAACTAAATTCTCAATTTAACAACTTAAGTAAAATTCTTTTTTTGTTTTTAAATGGATCTGTAAAATCTAAATCTAATAATAATCTAAAGTTTTATCTTATATTCAGCGAATAAAAAAAAATGAAAATTAAGCTCTTGAATTAAAAACTTTAAAAGTTTAAGCTAAAGCTTCAAGAAAGTTTTACATTTAATTTAAAAATATACAGTTTTAAAATAGTTGCTTGGACTTATTTAAGAATTTCTTGTACTTGTTTATTTATGTTAATTAGACGCCTCTTAATTTAATTGAAACTTTTTTCTTAGTTTATGAGTAGGCAAGATCGAACGAAGAAGTTCTTAAAGAAAATAAATTGTAATAAAAGGCCTGCTTTATTGTAATGTAGTACTTAGATTTTCTCTGAGTGTACTCTATGGTTTTGCAACAGCAAGCTTCCATCACACTTCACTTACAGGCTCTTTAGCATGTCAACATGCAACAAAAGCTCGCCGACTGTCTTTCTTGCCACCCACTCACTACTCAGTCACCCACCCACTTACCCAATCAATCTCTGGCTGCTTTACAGAGACTCGAAGTGACTACTAGCTGTGTGGTGACACAGTGACATAATAAAATGTTACTTTACTCGAGTTTATACACATGATATATGCAGAGTTTAAGCAAATTTTGAGGCTGTTCTTAACTAAAAACAAAGTTGGGTTAGCCTGGGGCAGGCAAGGCAAAGCCAGCATTCATAATCACATTAATGCAATATGTAATTGGCATGCCTTTAACTTTTGTGTGAATTTGCATAATTGCCAGAGGCTTAAGGATTAACATGAATCAATCAAAGGGAAACCCAAAGAACTTCAGCAACTCTCAGAAAAAAAGCGAATTGTGTGTGAAATTGTGCAGAAGGAAAGAAATGCAAAGAATGCAGCACAAAGGATGCAAGCAGCTCGGCCTGAGGCAGCAGAGTTTGCTGCCTGGCTAAACAAATACAATTGCATAAGTCCTTTGTCCTGCCCTTTGTCTGCAGACATGTAGACTCTTACATAAATACGGAGATGTGTGTTTATCATATGTGCGCTTGATTAACGCTGACAACATATGCAGGCTGGCAGCTAGGCAGGAAACTGGCCAGGCCACAAAAAGGACTGCACAGGACAAACTGTTGACAAACAAACAAGTGCTCATTTTTGTGTTATGTTCTTTTTCCCCATCTCTGCTTTTTTATCCCGAGTTGCATATTTTCTTAGGGATACTGGCACAACAAATATGGCTGTGGTCCTTGTTTGTCCTTGTTGCTGCTTGTGGCATGTTGCATCAGGACAAAACAAAAGCCAAACTGCATCAGAGCAGTTTAAAAGGATTTGTTGCCTGATCTATGTATGTGGAACACATTGCCTAAGATACTCACTACAAACCAATTTCTTTGCACATTATGCAAATAGAAAAGACGCCTGTGAAAAGCACAATTACGAAATAGTACAAAAGAAGTTGTGCAATCCAAAAAATGGAAGGCTAAGAGTTTAAATTATGAAGCAAAACAAATAATTTAAGTACATTTATTTATAAATTTAAATGGAAATTTACATTTTTATTAAAAGGATAATTTGACATTTTGTATTGAGAGAATAACTCCCGTATGTTGAATTGAATTTATTAAATTATATTCATTTCCCACTTGTATTTATTCTAACTAATTTTATATATATTAAATATTATAAAAATATTATAATATAAATATTAAACACCACATTATTAAATCCAAATACATATATACTTGACTGATTTTATTTTTCCATTGCCTTGAAAGTTATAACAAATTTTCATTACTTGGAGTCGAATGAGTTTAGCTGTGAGGAGCTTATGCTACCATTTTGGACAACATGTCAGTCAAAAATATCATATGCAAAATAAATAGCTTCAGCTGGCCCAAAAGGCAGATCTATGGCAGCTGCAGGGGGGAGCGGAGTGGGCGGTAAGGGAAGACCCAACCATCTTTGTAGACCCAAGTGAAACTACTTGTAATTAATCTATTTCAGTTTCAGTCGCATGCTTTGCCATTTCGACCTACATTAATTTTGTATTCATTGCTAGCTGGCTGGCTTGCAGCATCAGCTGTTCTGCACAACACCCCACCCCACACCGCCTTCCCTCTCCCTCTTCCTCACCCATCCCCCCGCACTATTAAGCCTCCTCTTGCCAATCGCGTGCCATTCGCGCATATTTTGCGCACTTGAAAAGTTTCTTTTCCGTTGCTTATTAAGAGGCAGCGAGAAGAACAAGAAACAAACCGACAACAAACTGAAAGGCAAAAGGAATTTGCAGCCATAATTCAAGTGCGACTCACAAATACCAAAACAAATACAAATACAAATAGGAATAGGAATATCCAAAGCCGTGACATGGCCGTTGCTGTCTCCGGTGCGGTGGGGGTGGGGGGAATTTTGCTGTGCCTTTTGCTAACCGGAAACTGGCTGCATGCTTCCGTTTTGTGCCTTAAAATTAATGAGCTGACAGGGACACCGGGGGCAGCGGAGCAGCGCCAGAGTTGCCACTTTTTTCGCAACTAATTCCGAGCAAGTTGTTACAGGCGAGCAAAACTTTTGCCACGACCGGAGGCAGGACGACCTTCGTGCCAGTTCCTGCCGGCGCATCACACCGCACGTATCCGCATCCGTATCTCTTTCCCCATCCAACCAACAAGAACAGCAACAAAAAAAATGTAGAAAGCCAACATTATTTGCGCAAAATTTTCGCTTAAAAGTTTGCTTATTGTTTACGTGCGTTGCTTCATTAAGAACTGACGCACACGCTACGAGCGGGGAGCGAGGAGCGAGAAGCAAGAGAAGAGCCTGCCTCACCGCTGCAGGGGCGTCACTTTTTGCCGCGAGGGTTACTTCACTACAGTTACACATTGCTACAGACTTGAATTGGGTCAGACAGTCGACCAAATGAGTGTTGCAGTTGTCGTTGCTGCTACTTGTGAGCTCTTCTCGCTCTTTTCGAGGTGTCGAGGGGGAAACGAGGGAGTGTACAGTGGCAAGTATAGGGTTGCTCAAGAGGCGCGTGTTTATTTGCTTTTGATATAGATTGGATTGTTTAATAAGTGTGCAGGCAGATTATTTGAGGCTAAAGTTATGAACTGTGTTCCAAGTTTGATCGAAAACTCTCATATTGAGCGAAAGAAGTTTTCGCTTCTGAGTGAAATTTGAAAATTGAAGTAGACAAACCTACAGTAATTACAATCAGAGGAGAATCTATAATTTCACTAATTTATTATTTATATATACACAGTTTGTATCTCTTTGTATATTTTTGATATGTTTTTGATATGTTTTTAAAGTGCTGCTATCTGATTAATTATTCGCATTAAAAAACAAAACCTTGTCTTCCGACTTTTAGCTCGTATTTATATGGCAAATAAATAGTTATGACATATAAATAACCGATTTATTTAAATATTAATCTATAACATCTAGCACGAATGTGTTTACATTAAATCAAAAGGATATATAAAATAAAATATTTCGAAATCAGCTCTTTAAATTTGTTAATACTTTAGTGCTTTGGTTAGTAACCAAATCAAATTCAATCTGAAATGAACATAAAATACACTCTACTTTACATCAGGTCTTAAAGATCTGTTAGTATTGAAGTCAATTTACTTTCAACTAGCAATCGTTTCAATATTGATCGGTCAAAACTAATTTCGAGGCTTTTAAATGCCAATAAAAGAATCTCCCAAACTCAATGCCATTAAAATGAAAAAGCCAATCGAAAGGAATCGTTGCGCTGAAAAAAAAAAACAAAAAAAAACACAAAATCAAGAGGCGGAAATTGAATAAACAACTGAAGCAAAAATAAAAAATATAAAAGCAAAAGCGTTCAAAGAAAAGCATTAAATAAAAGCTAAGTGCGAGAAATGTGCAAATGGGTGAATTGGGGAGGGGAAGGGCAAAAACTGACGCCTGCCATTCAAAACAAAATCATTCAAATCAGTGAAGCTCGGAATCAACAGAAATCAGTAGAAATTAGCGCAACGGCAGTCAAAAGTCCAGAAATTAACATTTCCGCCAGAGTAAACAAACAGAAGCGAGGCCAAAACACCCAAAAACAAAAAACTCCAAAATCTTAATGGAACAGATAAAAAACTGCTTTTGCAAAATTGGCTTGTGGACTGAGGACTGAATTTTGGGGAGGGTGAGGAGGTAAATGATCAGCTCACAAGATACGCAGAGAAAGCGAACTTCTCTAACAAAATACGAGTATTAAACAAATTTATTCGATATAATTAGAAAACTTGGCGACTTCCGAAGTAATTCGCTTAATTACTTCAAGTGCGCAAACGAAGACGACGACGACGAAGTGACTCAGTAACCAGGGGCCGGTTCCAGCTTCAGCATCAGCATCAGTTCAGCCAGCAGCTGGTGCCTGGTGCCTGGTGACAACACAAAAGGCGCCACAAGCCAATTAAAGTTGCTCCAACTAAATCGCAAAATTTGCTCTCAAGTGCTGAGTTTGACGTGAATTATGTGCAGCACGAACAATTCTGAAAGCAGTGTAAAATTAATTGAGGCCTGGAAGCTTAGTGGCAATCGTATTATAAACTGGGCAACCATCGCGATAAAGTCTGCTACACAACTAAAGCCTAATATTTGATTGAATGTTGTTGAATGAATGTCATGGTTTGATTTTTAACAAAAAATTTTAAATTTTTTATTGATTGGCGTGCAAAAGGTGTTTACAAATGTAGAGCACATAATTAATAGTGCTAAGATACATTAACTCCATATTTCGGTATTTTCTTGTCACACACAATAAGTAAATTTAAATAGGTTTATTATATTTCTATACTCCCCATTACGTATATATATTCGGCTCCTGATTCGACTTCAAGAAGAAATTAAATTAAAATATGTTCTGGTTAAATATACCTAAAAATAAGTGCACAAATGTGCCTTAGTTTTATTTCAGTGTATTACAGCCGAATAAAAGTAGATTTTTTTCGTCTTGCCAAAACTTAGGGTAACATATCCATAGGTGGTCCCACTCTTTCAATCTTAAATATATTTGGATAGAAGCATCTAGTATCATTATAATTACAATTATATGGACAGAAGGACGAACATAAAAACAACTCAAACTGTTTTTCTCACTCAGAATACAAATAAATTCAGTAATAATCTGGACATTAATTCCATACGTCAGAGCTGGGCAATAAAATATCAATTATGGCTAAGCCAACCCAAATCAAGAACCAAACCATGCTGAATCCTGACCTTTCGCAATGATAAAACCAAAACACAACTGAACCGTAACCTAGTCATGATGATATTAACAACCGAAGTCGGAAAGCGCGAGTGTTCCGGTACAAACTTGAAAGCATAATCCCACATCCGGTAGCCACAATTTCCGGCAATACGAAAAAGCCACAACAAGTGTAACAACAACTACAACAACAAAAACAACAACAACAATGATAAGCACAAAAACAAAGCTCTCTGCCACGTTGGGAGCTGGCAAAAACCATGTCCTTTGGCTGGGCCGGACTTGAGCAGAAATTTGTGTAAATTTGATGGCAGGATTTGCGTGGACAGGCGGCAGGAAAGCGCGTCTCTAATAAAGCTGAACGAGCAGAAATGAAGATGCGATGGCAATAAGGATAAGAAGGCAAAGGATAAGACGCCAGCTACTTATGTCCCTGGTATACATTTGGTAAATGATTGAGGCTGCATTAGGCATGCGGCCAGCTAAGCCACCAAACGACGGCAATGAAATGGCTAAAAGCAAAGGCGTTAAAAGCCAACAGACGGCAGACAGGACAGCACAGCACAGCACAGCATAGACTCTGTCAGGATACGCTGACTCCTGTCCTGGAGAGGGACGCCGGATAATGATGTTATTAACATAAAAATACACATTATAAGCCACAGGCAGAAAATATTAAGCTGGAACGGGAAATTGGGTGGGGGGCTGCGAATGCAGCTTAATAAAAATTAATGTTTATTTCGCGCTTTTGGTTTTAATTAAAAACTGTGTCGCAAGCAAATTGAAAATTAAATTTTTTGCATTCCACAGTTGACCCAAAAAATGTGTCACGATTTTCGTCGAAAAGTTTTTGCGATCATATTTCGCTTTCATAACTGAAACAGCTTCTTGACTGGTGTCGTCCTCATGGCTTCAAGTGTTTTTTGGCCATAATGCAAAGCTTTTAGCATTAGCTTTGCTTTGCTGTGGATACCACAACCACCTACTCTACTCTGGAACCACCACTCATTCCCTGCAATGTTTCTTTGTCTAGCACTGTCGCAAATGGCGAAAGTTTCAGCTTTAAATAATTGGCGAGCAGGGGAGGCATGAGGAGGCAGAGGGGGCAGTAGAGTCCAGGCGTTAGTTTTAAATATTGTTGCTAATTTGCCACATTGTGCGTGAACAGCAGGCGGCAACTGGGGAACTTTGGGCAGCGGAGCATTGGGGGCTCAGAGCTGGATTAAAATTATGAGCTTGCCATATTTTTGAAGTGTGCGCGACATAAACGCCTGACGGCAATGATGGAAGGCTGACAGGGACGAAGTGCGGGCGACAAGTGCGGAGCCATGGTAAAAGTTTTCTTCTTTGAAGCAGAGGCTGCCAAGTAAAATTACTATAACTGCCTTTTGTCTCTTTGTCTCACTTTACAAAATTAACTTGAGAGATAACTTATTGTCGCATTGGAGTTGTTGAGAGGCTAAAATATACTTTACAATCAATTAAAAATACAGAAATAAACCCATTAATTTTACAATGTATTTAATTATCTATGATAATTACTTAAATCCAGTTTGTAAGTAATTTTTTTAATATTTATATTAGAGAGGAAAAAATAATTGCAAATTTAGATATGTCCCACATTTATTATTATTTTAATTTATGTATATTTTTTAATTTCTTTTACGTATATAGAATCTAAATAATAATAACTAAATAAATAATTATTTCATCAATAACTCAAGTTCCAGGAAAGCAAATTAAATAGCCTTTATAAATATCAATTTATATTTAACAGTTATTTGAAAAATATGAGGATATCGCAAAAAGTTACAAATATGTTAATTTGTATAATTTATTATTTTAGTAACATATTATAAAATGTTTAAGAGGCATAAAATGGAAATTAAATTTTAAAATTGTTGTTACAGATTAAATCATTTAAAATTGAGAATTATTAATTCAACAAAAATTTAAAATTGAACGAAATACTACAATATTATATAAAGCATAACAAATAAAGGGTTGAAGAATAAATGTATTAAAATATAAATAAACTTGCTTATTTATTTTTGCTGGTGCAGTTGTTAACCGTTAATAACCAACATACACCATTCGCCTTCAGTTTACGAGGTATTAAAAACTCATTTACTGAGAACTGCGCAAGTTAAATTACTTGAAATGCTCACGTTTAAATGTGAAAGTAATAAAACATAAAAAAAAACTACATTATTAGTAAATGTTTACAATTATAAGCAAAATTATAAGCAAAATGTGTACACTCAGACCTCAATTTCAGAAATTCTCCATAGTTCTAATGCTAAGAAGCAGTTTTATTTAGAAAGTAGCTAAACTCTACAATAACAAACAATCACAAATTTCATTCCTATTTTGTGCACTTCAGAAAGGGTTTTTTATTATTAAAAAAATTAAATTTAATTAAATACCATTAAAAATATTGTTTGCATATTTAGAATCTATTTCTGAAAACCAAAACAATTTGCTAGTGATTGACTTTATACATAACTGTAGATAAATAAGATATTTATATTTAAATATTTTTGTTTAAAATATATATGTATATATTATCTGCAAGTGCAATAAAGCAATCCTTAAACACGTACTCCATTTGGCTACTGAGGTCTGCAGGAGTAAGTAGCCAATCTGGTAATGCAACTTGACCACATTGCAGTGCTGTGGGTTCATACTCGAGTACCTCAATGGAGCTGTCCAGAAGCTCAACTCATACGTTTTTCGGCCGACATCCTGTTAATCCATTGTTTACACAGCCTGCTGTTATCCTGTGGCCTGGGGCTGCTAACTGTTGGCCAGGCCCAAACCGCACAACTGTTTTGGCATCTTATTATGGCCAGTTGACAGGTGCATGACATTTTGTGGCTGCACGCACCGAACGCACAGCTCCGACAGCTGGCGACGCATGCCATCCACTTCCTTCCTTACCCCTCCCCCCCCCCCCTTTGAACTGCTCTGATTCTGCATATCTGTGTGAGTGTGTGGCCTGGTCAGAGGCGTCAACGCGCAAAAAACACCCCAACCACAATGAGCAGGGACAACACGTATTCTCCTGGTCGTGTTGACTATGATATCAATTGCCTTCGGCTGGCATCAAATAATATTATGGCACTGTAAATACCAGTGCTGAATTTAATTTGTATATTTGCATATACATAAATTTATATATTTTTTTAAACATATATACATAAGTTTTTTTAAACATAAAATATATATATTTTTTCTACCAAAAACGATTATTAAAATTGGCAAACACTTTGTCAGCTCCTCACCTGTCAAATTCTTTTTTTTTTTGGCTGAGCGCCATTTCGCGAATTGTTGACAGCTGTCATGGGAAAGGGAAAAAACGAGGAAGCCCTCGGCATGTGAAGCATGCCTGGACTCCACTTTACGTACAGTGTAAAGCGCTTTAGTTCTATGGAAAACTACATTTCAATGTGGCGTCTGAAAACGTGGCGTGAAAATAAATTAAACTCCGAATTTAAGTTTGATGTGTGGCCGACTGCAAAATTACCTGTACCTTAATTAATATAGGTAAGGAAACACAATGATTCGCTTACTACTTCGTAGCAGCAAGAGAAATATAATTATTGCCCTGTTATTAAATATTGCATAGCAATTGCAAAAAACTGATATGAATGCTCTTTTTCTCTGCTCTGTCATTTAAAATAGCAATAGAGCAACAACACAATATAAATTGTTTATCAAGACTCAGAATCCAAGCTGAACTTTAAATATTCTTCATTATTGGCATAAAATATTTTGCATTTGATTTTGTGGGTTTTCAAGCATATGCGTGTAATCTACTTTAACATAGATTTATGGATAACTTTAAGGGGCTTATAGCCAAGACTGTTCCATAGTTACCCTTAAAAGTAACGCAACCACTTTTTTTTCATATTGCAGAGCACAATTTGTGCTGTCGTGCAAATAATTTCAAGTTCAAAATTCAGACTGTCATTTGGCTGACAGCCCTTCAGCTCTGCCATCCTGGCAGTCTGTCGTCCTTATTTGATTTCTCACCACTGCCAAAAAGTTCGTACACAACCGGTTCCAAGACCAAAACCCAAACCCCAACCTTTGGGCTGTTGTCTAGAGTCTGTCGTCTGACGTCTGCACTGTCTATCTTCATTTGAGTTGAGTCGCTTTTCTGGCAAAAACGCGACCGCTACGTCGTATTGACATAAGTCAACGGATTTCATATTGGTCACGTAGTGCACCATCTGCCTCAGCCACGTCTGCAGCGAGTCTCGTCGGAGCTGACTTTGCCACGTTTGCCATCCACACAAATGTGTTGTGTTGTGCTGTGTATGTTTTGGCATATATTAATTTGAAATTTTTGTAAAAACATAGGCTCTTTTGGTATGTGTGTGCAACACCCAATTAAAAAGTTTTTTATCACCTCATGCATATATGACAGTTGCTGGCTGCCCACAGTATTTGGGGCCTGGCAATGATCGCCTATAAACACATCAGCTCACAACTCAACGCATAAATATGCAAATTTTATGGGTTTTTAAATAATTTTCTTGTTTCGAGGCGTTTTTCCGGTCGCCTCATTGGCATCCCACGCCACGATAGCAGCGTTTTGATTTCTAATTTTGGACTCGATTCTAAACGGGTTAAAAGTTTAATGTGATCATCGATCAGCTTAAACATATTTTCTGGTTGGTATTTAGAAGAAAGTTTTGTGTGTGTTTTTCGAAAGTTTTTCAAAATGTGTGCGCTGCTCTTATGGCATTTAGATTGGGCGTTTATGTGTTCATGATTTAATAAATGTTTATGATACGATTGCGATAAACAAATCTAATCAACAAAACATGATTCAAATCGCTTACATTTCTCGTAAGTTTTATGACATTTTAAATGCTAAGATATATTTATATATGCACCGAATGGATATTTAAAAAATAAATAAACTAATAAAACAGCCAGATAAAAGAGTCATCATAGCTATAAACAGATACAAAATGTGAGTAATTTTAAATTTACAGTTGAAACACATAAACTAAAAAAGAAATTTACCGTTCGCTAAGCTCGTAATATCCTTAGAACCTTCAAGCCGCAAATGGCGATTTTACGAGTATTATTTTATTTTTATAACAAAACACTAAAATGAATTACATCCGCATGTAAATGTTCCTTTTGTGGCTCTTTCATGTGCGGAAGGGGTATGCATTAAATTAATTTTATTTTTATGATGACGCCACCACAATGGGCAAAGTTTTTGCCAACAGCCAAAACCAAACCCTTTTTTTTCGTCGAGTTCTTCCTTTAATCAGGCAGCTGGAACCAACGGAACGCATTCAAAGTGCGTACTTTCTGGCAACACATAATTAAGCTTAATAAATTTCTAATTATCAGATGGCCGAGTATTGGGTGGCTAAGTGAATAAAAAAGGGTCTAAGGACTCACTCAGCAAACAGGAGTAGGGACAGGAAAATTGTGGTAGCACATGGTCGGTCCTCTTGCAAATTAACCCTTTTCTTTTTATTCCTTAGTAGGTTGTGCGGGTCTTTGGACAATTAAAAGTACGCTCATAAAATACCAGTTTTATGTTCGTTCGCAGACTGCAGTTGAAGTTTGAATAAATTGTACAAAACTGCGACGAGGAGGCGCTACTGCTGGACGAAATGCTTCCCACGTCCACCTTTTTACGACCTGACCAGAAATTAAAAGTTTATCTTGATTTCCCGTTAAACATTTTGATGAACAAAGGCAAAGGCGTTGACGAGTCAAAACGGGACGAGACGAAACAAAACGAGACAAAAAATATGAACAGGGGGAGGGGAGTCTAGCTGTATAATTAGACACCCGTTGTGCTCATCGAATGTCCCAACTCCAACATCGAACATGTCCAGCTATATATGCAAATAGATCTTTCTCTTTCTCTTTCCATCTCTTCCTCTCTCTCTTTCTCTCTTTCACTCTGGCTGTCCCACAATTGTTCACGCTTAGTTGACCACCTGTGAGCAGCCTGAGACAACTTTGATAGCTTTGCTCGTTACGGTAAAAAAAAGAAGAAAAAACAGCAAAATAAAATACAAAAAATAAATACTGAGATATGGCGATTGTCGTCGACTTTATCGCGTTAAGGAAATTAACATAATTGAATTAAGCATTGATAAGTTCGTCTCTCGTCGCTCTTCTCTCCTCGCTCTGCAGCTCGCTCTGATATCATTAGCTGCTGTTTCTGCTGCTGCTGTTGGTGTCCCCAGAGTGGGAAACACACACGCAGTGGCAGGTTGTGTCACTCGATGCTCATGTTTTAACTTCATTAATTTAACATTTGATAAGCCCAAAAACGACAACTACCATTTGGCAGCCGTCTAGTGTCAACATGCTCGTGGATTGTGGTTGGGGTGTCGAAGTGGAGGGGGAGAGGTTTTATGCAAGTGGCGCCGTAATTGCCAAAATGTCAATAAACGTTTTACATTTTTGAGCCCTTTCAGTGTGACTGGCACATCAAAAGCACCGCAAAGAATTGATTAACCAGGGTTGTCAACCGGCTTTCAGCGGGGTGTGGCTAATAATAAAAAATTATGGAAGCAACATAAAAAGCCCTTTTATTCGTTTTATTATTAATGCATCATAATGATATTTTACACCGTTCAAATTTTTATTAATATTATTATTAAGTGAAGATAATATTTGTTTTGTTCTTTAAGAGTGTTAAAGGTTAGTTGTACTCATATTTATTGTGATCGTTAAATTATATAATTTGGTTTTAATCTTAATTAAGAACCGAAAGAGTAACAAAACTATGGGCATGTATTCCATATATGTAATTTTGATCAAGGATTCATTCTAAGGAAATTAAAGTTAAACATCATTCATTGCATCAGCAGACCACTTCACCTCGATTCATCTGCTATCAGAGGACTAAACAAATACACCTGGCAACCCTACAGTGCCAATTCAAATGATTAGTACACACCCAGCTCAAATAGAACAAACCAGTTGGCTTACAAGTGCACAGCCCTGTCTCAAGTCAAACTGACAGACAAACAGACAGACAGATGGACAGCCAGTCAAATATTTGATATTTAATCTTATGATATAAGAAAACAAACTGAGCAAAGAAGACCCATGGCAGGAAGCGGGGCTGAAGGGATGACAACGGTGTCTGCACGAATTAAACAGTCAGCGCATAAAATTGTAATTAATTAAATTTAAAGTCGACTCTTGCAGGCATTGTGGGCGGGGGTGGCGGTGTGAGGTGGGCGTGCGGCGGTACAAGCAAAAGGATTAACAAATTCGAAAACAATGGGCAACCATTTGACGCTTAAACTGTTCCCGAAACCGAAGACAAAATGCAAACAAAAACAAAAACAGAAACAGCAGACAGCAAAACATGTATGTGCCGGGGAAGGGGTGGTTGTATGTGGTAAGGGGCGTGGCTGGGGCCCAAAAGTGCTTTTAACCTACTTTCTGTTTACACGACGACTCAAAGCACACAGACACAAACACAAATACACACACACACACACACACATATATCTATATATGCATAAATAAACTTAACCTCCTTCGCCTACCTGCCTCAAACCTCCCACGAGCACTTTGAATATCTGTGGAAAAAAAGTGTGGACCGCACTTTGTTGCCGCCGCTCGCATGCTTTCAACAGAATTTAATCTCATTTACACACCAACACACACACATACACACACTGGCACAACACACACACACACACACAACACTCTTTGGTACGTAATCCTTTAAATGAGTTTAGCGTCACGTTCGCACTTATGCATTTAACACGTGTTTTTGCCCGGCATTATCCTTTCCAAGCATACAGCACACACTACACTCACACACACACACACTCCTTTGCTCACACCCCGTGCGTTATGCAACGGTTTTTTGCACTCTACTACTGCACAATTCAAAATGTCAATTGAGGCATGCGGCCATGTGGCAGTCCAACAGCCCTTGAGTGCCACAAGAGCACAGCCCCAAACCCAACAGCCCTGCTCCCTTATGTACCCCGTGATGTTGGACCAGACCCTGATGATGCAAATGCAGCACGTCAAACATCCAACGACAAGCACCGCGAGCCGACTTCAGTTTAGTCCACGTCGTTGCACCTACAACAACTGCCGTGTGTGGGAGAGGGGGGCGTGGCCGTGTAGCACACTCAGTGCGCCTCGTTGGCTCATTAAAGTGGCATATTTCACACATAGCCCGAGTAACAACAACAGCCAAACCCCAAAACAACTACATTTACATTCTGCATAGAGCAATTTATATACCCTGTTCTACTCAGACTTGCCAGTTATCGGACTAATAACATATATACCTATATACCTATATATATATATGTAAGCAAAAAATAAAATATGTTTAAGATTGAGCCTTATCTTTCGGCAATTTTATAGGCCTAATAACAAATATTAATTATTAGTTAAGACAATTGTTTTTATTTTTTCGCCTACTTTTCTAAATTATAAAATCAAGGATTACTTTATGGACACACTATCTAGGCTAGAGGAGATCTATTATATCTACCCAAGAGTATCCCGACTTTTAGCAGCTGCTGTTGACATCAACCATCTAGGCCAGGCAGCTGGTTAGCCATGTTCTCAGCCAAGTTCTGGGCTGAAAGTACAGTTGGACACTGTCAGCGTTAAGTGCTGGCAATTTGAGCCTTTTGTAAAAACTTTTTAGCTGTTGCTGCTGCCACTGCTACTGCCTCTTATTGTACATACAACATTGCGTCGGGGGACGAGGACAGTATGTGGCAAATTATTTTAATTGTTTGGCAAGTGCTTAGAATGCCGTCAACTTAATGGAGTTTTTGAGGCAAGCGCGCGCTCAATGGGAGAGAAGGGTAAGGGGCTGTGAGGGGATTTGTTGGTCTGGGTGCGCTCGCTGAGGAGTAAATTAATATCAAGGGAGTTACACTTTTGGGTTAGATTAATACCCTTTGTTTAGTTAATTTTCGAAAGAGGTTTTAAGGGCGTCGCTCATACTGCGGTTGGGTCTAATTTAATTGGCTAGGCACCTGAAAAGCCAGTGTTGGAAATTAATTTAATGGCATAATCAGTCAACAGGCACTTAGCCACTACGATCGATTATATTTTATGCTTGCTAAAATCTATTGATTAAAATAAAATCCTAATTGAGCACAACGAAATTAGTTTTACCTTTTATTGCTATTCATACAGAATACATACAAAAATCCATTTTAAATTTACAGAAAATTAATTCCGCGATGAAAAATATTAAATGCCTAAATGAATATAGTAAAGATTGGGAGACATGCAGCATAATAAATAACGCGACAGCGAGGCGAAATCAATATTAAGCGCGTTGAAGCGTGTCATTACTGAATGTGGGCGTTCCACCAGGGGCGTGGCAGCAACGAAATAACCGCATGACGTCAATGCTACAAGTCCGTTAGTGGCTGTGCGTGTGTGTGTGTGTGTTTGTGTGGGTGGCCAATGCACAATATAACATACAACGAGGCATATCAACAACTTGCCACAGTGTTGGTTAACACTTCAATAATTCGATAAACGCATCAAACAGAAAAGCTGCTGCATAATTATCGACGCACAGGCGGCACTTTAATTAAATTGCTGGCGTATCTGTATTAGTGAATAAGCGACTGCATTCCCCCCCCCCCCCCCACCACACACTTTCTCTCGCTCGCTCCCCGCCAGGCATTAATCATAAAAGTTGCAATCAATTGGCAAAAATTGAAATGGCAGCCGGTTGACTCACATTTCACATGATTTATAGTTTATTTGTATTGGCTATTTTAACTATAAGTAACAGTTTGTATCTTAACTTTAATGAATAAATTAGTTGCGTTTTTAAACTGATCTCACTGATCTAAAGTTATCTTTTTAGAAACCGCTATTATAACCTCTAACTTCAATGTTCGAACTGATATTCCCATCATCGTCGTAATAATCCTATTCACAAATTTACTAAGAAATATCACATTTTATTATAACAAAATTAGTCAAATAAATAAATTAGTAAGTGAAATTAATTCTGCTTGATATATTGAAGAATGAAAACCAAAATATGTTTACATCCAAGCCCATTAAGAACATTTAAATGTCGTCATACTTAGCTTACATGTTTGCCATTCCAAATGAATGGGCAAATCAGTCAACGTTGATGTGGTTGGTGACGACGACGACGATGATGATGCAGTTGGATAAGGAATACCGCAGTCAGGTAAACTGTACAGCCAAATGAAAATGAAGTTGGCAAAGCGTTCAACTGCAAAGAACGCCCCCTACACACACACACACACACACACACACACACTCTTACACACAGACTGTTAACTGAAGTTGCTGCACGTGACCGACAAACGTTCGCCTCGTGCTTGTGCCAGTTCCAATCGCAATCCGAATCCCCAACGCAATCCCAATCCGAGGCAGCAATTGTAGCTGCCACGTGTAGTCATCGTCAGCGCCAGCGTTGGAGAACTTGTCAGCACATGTCGAACGGCTTCGAGTGCCACTGCAACTGCAAGTGGCACAGTAACTGCCGTTGCCGTTGCTGCTGCAACTATACGATGGCTTTTATGGGGCAACCAGTGTGAGTCATTAAAAAGATAGCGTACAACTAAGCCAGCTAACGGTGCATTCCGTAATTATACCAGCTGCCAGCTGTGCTTTCATTAGTTGTCCTCGCTGCTCTTAATATCATTTGCAAGTTTCCCTTTTCCCTCATTCCTCTTCTTTTTTCTATCTTCTTCTGTACTCATTTTTTGCCTGCAAATTTTGTTTATCACTCTGTTTGTTTGTTTGTATGTTTGTTTGTTTGTTTGCTTGTTGTTGGTGGGTGGTTAGATTATTTAATGCTGTTAAATGCATTGCCATTTTTATCTGTTTTGAAGTTTTTCCCTCAGCTACGTGATGTTGGCGCTTTGCATTTGAAGCCGGACTTGCATATCCGGGCGCATATCCTGAATGCCAACCATCCTAGCTCCTGCTCCTGTCCCATTCCGTTATCTGCTGGTTTTTTATATCAAGCTGAGAATTTTCTCATTAATTTCAACGTTTTTGCTCTGTGCCAGTGCCACTGCCGTTGATGTGTTTTGTGGTTGTGGACAGTTGTCGGTCTCTGTGGCAACGTCCTGTGCCACAAGCCTCGTAAATGAGTGTACGTTGTGGCACAGACAAAACTATTCACATTTAATGATATGTAAGTCCAGCCACCAGATATGTTAGACAAGAATTTCGCTCCATTTAGAATGGAATTGAAAATAGTTGACATCGAAGGAGTCTGGGGATATCTAGCAATTATATCTGACAGTCTCCTGTGCTAACACAATTATTGTATACGATCGGAAACATTTTACAACAACCACAAATACTATATTTGAGGAACACTTTGTGATAAACTATGCTACCGACCAAAGTTTTAACCGTATTTAACCTACTTTATATCAATATTTAGGAAGTAAGTTGCACCCATCAGAAATGTAGAAAGTACTTGAAGAATGTATTTTAATAATTCTCACGCCACGTTTCTAATGAGGGATATCAATAGGAAAATATTTCCTACAAGTCTAGGAAGTTCACACAAATTAGTGCAGAGGTCAACAGTGGAAGATCTTGGAAAGAAGAGCTCGAGAATAAGTGCAAGACAAACACCAATTAAATGCACATAATGATAATGTTGTGCCGAAAAGTCATTTGGAGCTAACGAAATTACAACTTCCACTTTACATTACATGGTACGACAGCGGAACCTCAAACCCGACCCCGACCCCGCACCCGGCACCGGTTCCGACTTCAGTACCAACTTCAACCTCAGACACAACTGCAAGCAACGACCTCGACCTCGCCCAAGAGCTCGCGCATCGTTGTGTGGAACGGAACTGGAAATCCACACAAATTAAAAGTCTGCGGCAGTTGCAAGTAAGAACAGATGGCTACTGTAACCTAATGAAAACAAACACTTCCACAGCAACAACAACAACAAGAACTTAAAAGAAAACTCGTGTCTAAACTGTAGCTGAAGCCATTTCCAAGTTGGTTTTTCGACTTGGCTGACTGGCCGAAGTTCAATGCAGAAGTTCATGAACTTGGAACTTGCAAAGGGTTTACGGCTCGCTCCGCTGACTGCTGACAGAGCAGTTTATAATTAGAAAGGTGGCAAGGAGCAGAAGCAGAAGCAGAATGGAACAGAACAGAACACAGCTCAAAGACCGACAGTTTGACTTGCTCAAGTATCTGACAAAAAGTCAAGTGGATTTCGCCGGCTAAACTTGCATCGCCTTCGACGCTCAAGTGTCTCATCAGCTCTCTCTCTCTCTCTTTCTCCCCCTAACCCTATCAATCTATACATCTATGCCTCACGCTCCCACTCTCTGGGTTACGTAAGCCAACGTGCGTGGGATTCTCTGTTTACCCAAGGCACACTCCCAGACCGTAGTTGATGATGATGATGATGACGACAAGTGCGCAGTGCTCCTGCGATATTGACAGAAAACAAAAGCAAACAAATTGTCGGTTTGTAGTTGCATATGTAAATAAAAGACAAGAAACCAACTCTAAGAAAAGAAAATTGTGCTGAAGTACGGCTATGAAATACCCTTTTCATTCGCACTGCTTAAATAAACAAAAATTAAAAGACAATTTTTATAAAATGATTTTATAAACAAATGTCGTTTTAGCTTATTTCATCTCAATATTTTTAATTTTAAAATATTTGTATTCAATTTGAATATTTTATTTAAATGTATAATTATATTTTCAATTATTTAATTTTATGTTACGTGTGTAAAATAAATATTTGGAATAAATACCAAAGAAATCTCTAAGAACCTTTAATTTACAAATGGTTGTTTGGAATGTTTGAAAATCGAATCTTTTTGTTACTTCAAAAAAGTAAATAGTTACTATTTGGTTTTAACAGTCATCAAATTACAAAAAATTAAAAAGAAAGTAAGAACTTTTTTTTTTGTGTAATTTTAGCTTTGGTTCTTCAATATACTTCATGCAATTATAGTGTATAAGGAAGTAGTATTCAGTACTTTGAATTTATCAACGCTGAAATTAAAATATGTTTATAATTACAAAACCCAAAAAAAGGAGACTATTTTCCATTATAACAAAGGTGAGCGCCTTTTGTTATTGTGTTCAGCAGCTTAAGCAATGTTTAATATTTAACAAAAATAAAGCCGAAACAACAGAGCAGAGCCAACAATAACAATAACAATAGCAAAGAGAACATTTAAATTTCAACAGTATTGTACAGTATGTGTGTAGATAGCGACGTGTATGTGTACTTATGTGAAGCACTGTGGACTGAAACTGAACCTTATTTCGTTTGCCGTGTGCCGTGCGCTTTTGGTTAATCTTTTAAGTGTGCCGAGCTCCTACACTCCGCACCCCTCCCTCTCCCAACCAGTGTCTTCTTCCAGCCACACTCTGTGCGATTGTGTTGCACATGTTTATATTTCGATTTAAAATTCTGTGTGCGCGTGCTGCATTATATTTTCTATATATATATTGAAATTGTGATACTCAACGGCCTGTCGTCAGTTTGTTTGCATTTTCATACATGTATGCAAATAAAGACAAAATATAACGATTATCATATAAAACAACAATGCTTTTAAAAATAAGTACAGTGCAAATAGCCCCACATTTCATACCACTCCCCCCCTCTCCAGAACCATGTCGGTTTCCAATGATAAGCAGAGCGATCCGAAAACTGCCTCTGGCAAAATAAATTGCAATAAATTAAAGGAAATGCATTAAAGAAATGTTTTTTTTTTGTCATAAGCTGTCATTTTTGGCATTTAACTGTCAAATAAATGCTACAAAAAGGAAAACTTCAAATTATGCATAAAAAATTGAAAATTATTGGGATTGACGTTAAATGCAGGGTTAAAACAAAGGGAATGATTTGTGTTATCTTTTTTTCCTACTTACTGAATTATAATATTATTAACTTTGCTTCTACAAATACCTATATTAAAACTACCATTTTGAGGAAAATTACTGAATTATTATATTTGAATTACTTATGTCAATTATATAGTTAAAGTTTAACTTATCATATATTAAAAGAGATTTTTATAATGAAAATGGATTACGAGTGTATCTCACAAAATTTGTACAATTAAATTATTAACCTGTCTTACTGTAGAATGGACTTATATTTCAGCACTGCACTGTTTTTTCAAAAATCAAAATAAAGTTTATATATGGTCAAATGCAACAATGATGTGAAGAACGGACAATTGTAAGCTCCTCTTTGTTCGACTTTCAAACTGTTGTGAACATTCTGGCCATAATGCATGCTAATATTTCTATCCTAAGTGTCGACTTGGACTATTACCAAGACAAACATCGGGGTTATAAATCCTTCGAAGCGGCTATCTGCATAATGCATTTCTACGCAGACCAAAAACAAGACCAACCAGAGCTTCATTTATCACATTTATCGCTGCAGGCAGCTCTACACAGCTCTACCAAATGCAATGCAAAAATTCTATTACAAACCAACAGACCGAGTGCTGCCCAAACCCCCACACCCCACCTACCACCTCGCATCCTCCATGCTGCAGGCAGGAGGCAGGAGGCATGACCTGCAGGAAGCAACGCCGGCAGACCATTAAAAATTACAATGGCAACAGAGACAGTAGAGAATCTGGCATATCATGTGAGACTTGCGACATATGCGATAAATTTCCCGAAGAAAAAGAAAACTGCCGAGCAAAAAGGCACTGCATCATTTTCCATTGTGCACAAATCAAAAGGAAATATAAAAACTAAGGAAAAAAATCCGATTATATTGCACATGTCGAGAGAGTTTCTTGAGATTCAAAGATTTTCTCCATTCGCTGCACTTTGTTACAATTTATCAATGTCCTGGAATTGCATTTAAGCCGCGCTCATAAGGATCAATAAGGATAATACGAATATATGTCTTCATGTCGTGTAGGTAAACGCCGATTGTAATTATCGTTTATGCCGCAACGTGGCACGTTTCGGATATGGCTGGGATTTAAGATTGAAATTGGATTTGGAATTGGAATTGGGTTTGCGATTGGGCTTAGAAATGTTGCAAGTATTTATGTTGGGGGAGTTGTCATTAATTTGTCATGCCTTTCAGCTACATATGTGTGTGGAGTGTGTGTTGCAAGAGTGTTTTGTATTTGTGTTTGCGATGTGATAAGCACATGTTATGGTTTTTCACACTCACACACATGCTAAGAGGGGGAGTCGATTGGGGGAATCGGATTTACGTGCTATCGATTTTGCCTTTTCGAATTTCTGTTGCCATTGCGGTCGTGTTGCAACATGTTTTGTGCTATCAGAATTATGATTAATTGATTGCCTAGCATTTTACCATTTCAGCAGCTATCGGGCCAAGCAGGGAAAGGTGGTGCTGGAGGTTACGCCCCTGCAATTTGGGGCGGTTCACTAGTTGCGGTCAACGCACTCCATCCCCATTTCCCACCCTCCCGCTGGCATACGGAAAATGGGAGCATTTCCAGTGAAAAGCATTTAAAAGAATTCTGACACTTGCCACAGCCTCCGCCTCAGCCTCGATGACAAACAGCTGGAGTCTGCTGACGTTGCATCAACAACAGTCAACAGCAAATGTGCAACCAAATTGACAGCAATAACCAAACATAAGCAACTTTTAATTGGCACTTGAAAGCCGAACAATAAATGAGCACAAATTAGACGAAGCCTGAATACACTTTAATTATTAAAAGAATATGAAGAAAATATACACTCTAAAAAAACAAACAATATTATTAAAATAAGAAAGAGTTTTAATCAGAATGTTAAAAATGATTTAAACATATACAAAATATAATTAAAAAAATAAATACAGAGTTTTAACCAGAAAATTATATATAAGTGGAAAATTATTTCAAATATATTTTAATATATTATAATCCAATAAGTGCTTAAGAGAAATTATAATTTTACACGATTAACGATTTTTGTAAGTGAATTATTTAACTTAATTAAATGTTAAAATATTATGTACAAATTTTAATAAAATATAGACCAAAGTCTTAAGGTTGTTTATGGTTTTTAATAAAATGAAGAATATTTTTAGTCCAAATTTTCTTGAAAAATAAGTTTTGATATTTATTTATGTTTATAAAATATCACAAATATTATTTTTTACTGCTATGAAGCCAAACAACTTCAATAAGAAATATATTCAGGCAGTTGGAGGCTGGGGAGACTTGGGGTCTTGAGTCTGCGGTTGTGGCTGCCACAAGAGCGCAGGGCAATCATTTAAATAGTTATTGCACTTTTCTTCCAGAGCACACACACACACTTAAACACTCACACACACGTCAATGCAATTAGTTTAAAAGGCCAAAAAGAGAGCGGCGAAAAGGGAGGAGGAAATAACGGAGAACGGAGAATCTTGACAGCCTGACAGCACAACAAACATGCCAGCAGGAAAAACGAGAGCTACGCGCTACATGGAAAAATGTCAAAGCAGAAATAAAGCCATTAAATGAACGACAAAAGTTGCCACCCAAAAAAAAAAGAAAAGAAAGAAAAAGAAAAATGACGAACAGAAGCAGCAAAAGGAGGCAAATGCATCCAGTGCCGGTGGCAATACATTTCACACCCGCAGAACCGTTGCCAGTTTGGCGGGTGCCAGGAGAGGACCCACAATCTTTGACTGGTTCAAACGTCATCGTCATCGCAGCAGTCCACAGTCCGCATCATCATCTTCCTCGTCATCATCAGAATCGGAGCTGTAGTTGGCGTCGGAGATGGAAATGGAGGCGGTGCCGGTACCGGTGGCGGTGGCTCGTCTGCGTCGTAAACGTCAACATCTTTCACGTGTGTACGGAGAATGTGAATGTTCGCCCCCTCTCGATGTTGATGGCAAGAGTGCGGAAAAGATGTTGGTCCAGGAATAGTAAGTACGACAAGCTAAAATAGGGTTGAGGTTGCGTCGAAATTTTAATGGGCTACTGCAATTTGTGGTCAGCGCATTAAGTTCAGGCGGCAATCTTTAAAGTGGGCGCGGTTATAGCTGGCTGCTAATGCAAGTGGTAATAACCTAATGACGTAAGAAGCTGAAGAAAGCAGCTTGAAATTAAAAAATTGCTTAATCGAAAAAATTTGTAATTGAATTTTTTAATCTGAGTATTCTAAGCACGAGTTCAGTATTAAAATTAAAAATATATTCTACTATTTTTCTAAGCAAAATAAAAAAAGTATCAACTATCATCAGTTAACAAAGAGGAAATTTATGCCTTGCCAACAACTGTTCTTGATTCTCCTGATTCATTGAACTTTCATTTGTGCAATGAGTGTTTCCAATCAGCAATATCCAATGTCTAACAATCTAACAATATGCTTGGCTGCTAGCATGCAAGTGGAGCACCTGTTTGTCAGGTAATTAGCTTCGGCAATTAATTAACAGGCAGCTGCAGACAGCCGTTTACTACATAAAGCCCAAAATTAACAATAAGTAGGTTATGCTATCAAATTCCATATTCCATATTGCAAACGCTTGTTTTTCGGAGGGGGAAGCGCAACGAAAACTTTGCCAAACAGCAGCACACAAACAAGACAAACTACTTGTGGGTAGACGGGGTGGTTGGGCGGGGGGAGGACGGGTAGGTGGCTCTGAATCTGTAAAGGCTGCGGGCGCAGAGAACACGTGAGGTTCTGAAACATTTTTGCAAAGTAATTGCTCATTTTGACAGCTCGTGCAACGCCCTTGTTTGCAGTTGCAGGGCTTTTGCCAAGCATCGGCTTGTTGCCTCCTGCCACTAGCAGAAGCAGTTGCAGCAGCAGCAGCAGTGGCTGAAACCCGCAGCAACCTGCAGCCTCAACTTCGCGTAGTTCTTTACATGCGAGAAAGCAATAAAATCTTACAGTTTGTTTTTTTTTTTCTGTGCCACTGCTGGTGCACATGTGGCAATCCAACACCAACAACAATAGCAACAACAGCAACGCATAACGGTGGCAACAACGACAATGACGACACTGACTACTGACTGTGCCCTGTCAGTGACAGACTGTCAGTTGACAGCGACGAGAGCGAGTCCGAGGTGTCCCCCACTTGTTGTCAACTCTAAGGTTCCTCTGCTCCATTGCTTTCCATACCCTGCATTCTAATGTAAGCACCAGGGATAAGCACATGGAATGCATGGAAAGGTACGGCATCTCAAAAACATTAATTAATACAGATTGCAAATTATCTGAAAAATCTAAAAATTTAGAATTTTTATCTAATCACACCAATGTAATTTTAAATACTAATTAAACACATTTATATGTCAAGGATAATCACTAAATTATATTTATTTAACTATGAACGTAAAATGTGACAACATCAAATTTTCAATTTACATTTTTAATTATAAATCTAATTTAAAGTATTAATGAGCGGTTTTTAGTCCATATTAAAATAAAATATGAACAAAAATTATGCGCTCTAATATCTAAAATTATTATAATTATATTTAATATATTCATTATGACTTAGCTGTCGATGCTCTTATAGATAATTATTATACATATTGAATGAGAGATAACCAATTAATAACCATAAAATAAAGTGAATGCAATAAATTATCGTGCAATAAATTTAGAGAGCTGATTTTATGCTAATGTTTACTAACTCTTTTTTTGTATAAGCCATGAAACATCTGTAATTTATGTATTTTTTTTTTTATTCTATATTTTAATATAAAACGCATATTTTAAATTGATTTATAAAATTTATTTATTTATTTATATTTTTCCTTGTTGTCTGATATTAGTCGACATTGAATAAATAAATAATCGAAGCCTGACTCACCAGTAAATTTCAAATTTAGTTATTAGTTTAAACTACAAAAAAGTGCAATTTCGTAGGGTATTTGTTAGTCGCCTTCTTTGGAAATGGCGTTTAGTCAATGGATGCTATTGTTGTTTTGTTGCTTGCATTGTTGCAACGCTTAAGTGCAACTATTAAATGCGTTTCACAATAGTTGTCGATGGATTTGTTATTGTTAGCAATAAAATTAATATGCGTGCTGGGACAACAGTTTTGATGACAGTCCGAACTGCGAAACATCAGAAAACATGCAACGACACATTGCGACATCTGTTTTGCATATTATCAGCAGCGCAATCGAATGAATGGTGGCAGCAACATCAGTAGTCGCAGCAGCAGCAGCAGCAGCAGCTTTTTTGCGTCTTTCATGGTGCAATAGCTGCTAGATTTGCGCTATGTAAACAGAATGTATTACTTTTTGTTTGGAAGACATTGTCTAGCAGAGGATGCGGCCAGACAGCAGCACTCGTTGACGGGACGTTCAATTTTTTTCTCTCAATTTAAACGCATGACACAACACAAAAGTGTCAGTCAGGCGAAGATGCAGCGAATTGAACGGGAAAGGCGGAGAGTGTTGAGGGGGCTGAGAACTTCATAGCAATCTGTCACAATCAATTAATTGCCATAGAAATATCAACAGAGCACATCAAACAGAAACTGAAGGCAAGGTAAAAACGGCATGCGGCACGGTGCAGATGCCTATCCGTCAGATACAGATACAAGATACTCACACAAGATACAAGATACGAAGCGACTGTGACTGCCTTTGGCTTTTATCAGCACGCACGATCACTTCAAAGGAGGCAAACAGAACCAGTGAAACGGAAGTGATTGCATTCACACCACAGCCACACAGCTGGCCCAAGTGGGGCAAACCACAGAGCACCACCAACCAAACCACTCTTACCACTCGTAGATCTGACGGCACTTCATTTGATCAACAGTCGATCGCATTTGGCAGATACTTTCCAGGGAACATGTCAGACCGATAATTTGATCATGTGTGTCAGCTTTATGCCCAGGTATTTACACATATACATATACATATATATATATATATATATATTTCGAAATGTCATGTTGAGGTTAACTGGAATTCCCCCCCGGCGACACGCTTTGCGGTTTGTGCTCTGAGGCGTATTCGATATGTGATTCTACTAATTGATATCAACATATTTTTGGGTACTACAGCAATAAATTCGAGTGATCTAGAAATTAACAGAGTGTAAATATAAAGCTTGAGAAAAGAGGTTTCTTTAAAAAAGGGTAATAATGCAGAGTTATGACACGAGAATATACAAACAATTTCAGAGTATTAAATTATTTAAAAATAAAATTATGTCAAAGAGAAATTGAAGTTTTCAATGGTTGCTCTGAGCAAGCAAACAAAAAATTGCACATGAAATTATCTATGGTTGAAGCAATAGAATAACTTTTGCTGTTTCTTGACAGTTGTTTGTATGAACTACTCTCGAGTTAAGTTTTCCCCTTGTCTCTGAGAAACTATAATATTCGTTTGCTCTGAAAGATAGCGTCTTAAATTGGGTAATGGAAGCGAAGCTTGCCATTCGTTTCGGTAGCTCTCCAAATTTTGTTGTCATAAATTATTCTCAAGTTGCAGTACTTTGGGTTCGTGGAAAAATGCTTTCATATATGGCGGGCATATGAGATAAAAGTTTGGTAATGAATTTACTTTTTCATTTCATATCAAGTTGTTTGCTTAAAATAAAGTAAAAATTTCAGTGAACGTTGAAGTTTCAAGTGTTTTTGCAGAAAACAGCAAAAAGACTGCTGTTTTTTAACTTATTTGCAGTGGCAGGAATGAACAGAGCCACATTTTCCAAATTTGTCTTTTGGGAATTAATGCATACAAATCAATAGCTAAAAATCCAAAAGTGCAACTAAAATGAATTTTCGCTCATAAATAATGCGTTGACAGTTTGTAATTTTCGAAGGTAATCAAGCATAGCTAATTAATAACAGTGGATTCAACTCGCAAAAGGTGAACACTTCAAATAGGGGCGTGACAAGCAACTAACGATGCGCCCAATGATGAGAAATGGAAAACTGAGTAGGAAGTAGGGAAGTAGGGCGATCCCAACGAGAATATATATAGAGAAAGTCCAAAGACTGAAGCCAGCAGCGAGCACTAATGAGAAAAATATGACACAATTGTAATTATCTTTGCAGTAAGGTTGACGTTAGCTGCTCTCAACATTTAATACCAATATGACAGACCCAGGGCCAGAGAGTGCCAGTGGCACTGACAGTGGCAGTGGCAGAGGCAGTGGCAGTGGCAGTGGCAGTTGCAGTATGTGTAAGATGAATGAGCATGAATTATAAACACATAAAAAACAACAAGAGCAACAACAACAATGCGAACAACTCGATGTTGGCCAGTGTAAATAGTTGTTGTTATTGCTGTTGTTGGAACTGCAGCTGACATTTCAGTTAATTTTGATGTATGTGCCTTGGCTCGAAGGGGGAGGGGCGTTGCCAACACACACATGGAATAGTAGAATATAGGATGTAACTGTGGCCATGTGTGGGTTCCCTACAACAGAGCAACGAGTAACGAGCAACTAGCAACTAGCAACAATGATGCCTGAAGCTGTTGTTAAACCAAACGGATTTCCCCTTGCTGCTTGGATGAGGGGGAGGCTGAAGCGAACGCTTGAAATAGCAATAACAACAATGAACAGGAATGATATGTGGGCTCGTAAATGTTCACATACACGCAGCAGCTACACCTGCCGCTTAATTGCAAACAGATAAGAGAGGCGCCTGGCCAACACACAAAGCCTGCTAACTCTAAAGTAGCCGCCATAAAGTTTCATTAAGCGTGACGTGTTTTATAATTTGTGTAATCCAAACCGCCCCCCTTAGAACCAACTATCAAAGAGCCGTAACTGATTAACTAAATGCACATAAACATGAGAAACAACATGAAAGCGAAAGGGAAACATAAACGTGAAAGGGAAAGGGAAAGGGAGAGTGCACAGGACAAAACAAGCCACGTAGGACATGCCACGCACGAGTAGCAGCATCCCAGCAGTGGCAACCCCTATTAAAAATGATCTATTGCTGGTTTTCAAATTGTGAAAAATATGAGCACATTTTTGGCTTGTTTTCATGGGAAAATTGTTTTTCGAGGCGAAAGCTATGCGGTGGTCCCTCTCCAACTGACAATCTGTGGGTGGTACTATCCTGTTAGTATTACTTGCTATTTTTGGAGGGTTTTGTGCATTCAACAAATTGTTGTGTCATTGCCGAGGCAGTCGAGCGTTGGCTGTGAGATCTATCGGGATCATTTAGCTGGATGAGAATGCAACAAAGCAACAAACTACTGTTCGTAGCTTGAGTCATGAGAAACAATTCACGGATGAGATCTTTATCAGTGAACTGTGACCAATACTCATTGTCGTTGCCCTAAGGAATTATTTGAGCCCAGTTCACAGTTCACAGTTTTGTTACAAAATCGAATGCAAAAACTAAAAGTAAAATTATCTTAATATTTTTGATTGAATGAGAAGCAAACAAACTATAATTTGTTTGACCCAAATATCAGGAATATGTGTTTATAAATTGAACGCAAAAAAATAATGTGTGCACAACATTCTGTTGCCTAACAAATTTCGCAGACACATTTATGAATGTAAATCTGGAATTGAATCAGAAACAGCAACAGAAACAGAAACAGAATCTGTGATGTGTTTACACAAGAGACGTAGACGAAAATCAAAATCGAAATTCAGAGGGAAAATTCAAAATACGAGGCAGCCCTCCAACGATTTCTCACACTGTTTATCATAAAAAAATCATATTCGAAAGGAGAGCCAAAAATCAGTGAGAAAACTGAGCAAATGTTTACACAAATTACATTTGCCTGATCCGCCTCACCTGCCCCTCACTGCTCCTCTCCTTAGGCGCTTGACTGTTGGCATATTTGAGCGGCTACCGTATTGAAAAATAAACCAATTGGCTTGTGCATCTGATAGATACAGATATGCACAGATACATACAAATAAATGCACAGACAGGACGTGGGAAACGCGCAAACATGCCAAGGCTGACAAACATATTTTTACAACACTGCCAGTTATATAACACAAACACACATATGTACTTGAATATATTCAAATGAATCTACGAGAATGCTCGTATCTATGTATCAAATGTATCTATTGGTACGTACTAGAGCAAGGGCAAAGCGGATTGAAGGTGTTAAATGGGCATGAAACAGCTGCATTGCGACGAGGACGAAAGGACAATCACCAAATAAACATGCACACAACGTTAGCATACAGACAAGTCCTGGTGTCCTTTCGTCCATTCGTCCTGCCTGCCTGCCTGGCTGCTTAACTATGGAAAGCTCAAAGGACATGTACAAAATTTCCCAATTGGTAATGCAGGCGGGGCCCATTGATCGGTGCTGTAACGACAACGGGCAACGGGACATATGTAAATACCAATTTACGCTACGAAACGTCAACAACTACGATTACAACAACAACAACAACAACAACGAGTGTTGTAACTAGACCCTGGGGCCATCTTAACCCTTCACGTCTATGCACACAGTGAGTAGGCAGCTCGTCCAATA
Organism: Drosophila fungiperda; assembly: GCA_035042345.1. Taxonomy (NCBI): domain Eukaryota; kingdom Metazoa; phylum Arthropoda; class Insecta; order Diptera; family Drosophilidae; genus Drosophila; species Drosophila fungiperda. The sequence continues at coordinate 3,394,252 of JAWNLM010000021.1, forward strand.
TTTAAATTTAATTTTGTTTTTCTCCACTGTTTGTGCATATTAATTTCCATATCGATCAGCAGCAACTGCCCGAAAATACCTGATTCACACATACAAATAAATTGCTTTTTTTTTGGACCGTCGGCCACACCCGTCCACACCCTCTTTGACCCAAATGCAACTAATTGAGCATGTCGTAATTAGTCATCTTTTGAAAAGTATTCGCAGGGTTGTTGCTGATGTTGCTTTGCCTTATTATGAAATGGCCATGGGAAAATTTATTTAACTTATGGGAAATGAAAATGCATTCAAATAGCCAACCACAAACTGCGAAAACATGATGGAAAACCTCAGTGCAACGCTGGCTTTTCAATTTGAAATGCCTTCGGGGCAATAATTTGCACAAAATGATTTTTGCATGCTCTTTTACTAATTACTAATTGTGGAAATATTAAAGTGATAAATTATATGTCTAATGTTGAAACAGCTATCAAATTGGTGTTAGCAAATTTGACGGCGGAAATAAACATTTGCAAAATCGGAAATGTTGACATGCACTTCAAGTAAAATTCAAAACAAATAAAGTTAATAAATAATCATTTAATTTTAAATTTATTCAACATTTAAACATATTAAATAATGCGTATTAGCAACAAAAAGCACATTAAGAATTTAATTAATGAATTTGGAATGTGAATTAAGCTGCAATTGGATTAAATACATTAAAAATCACATATGTTTGTTTATTGTGCTATGAAATTAGAAAACCAAATATAAAAATTGTAAACAATTTATAAGTAAAATTAATTTCAGCTCAACTTTGGACCTCATCATTCTGACTGATTCTCTCCCAATGCCGCTGGCAGCTGTTGCTTATTAAATGCAGAGCTGAGCTAACCAGAGAAAACTCATTTGTTACGGACAACAAGCAGCTATAAATCTTTTAAACCGAAAAGCAACACCCACAACAGAAAAACGAACCACAAAAAAAAAAAGTGGCAAAAAACGACACAGCTGAAGCCAAGGAAAACCCTATTACCAAAATGAATTTATGCACATTTCAAAAAGAGCAAACAAACAACCAGCTCAGCTCAGAGCTGTGAGCTATGAGCTATGAGGAGCTGTGTGCTGAGAACTGAGGTAGTATGACCAAGACCAGGATGACGACGTTGCGGATGTGCTGTAGATGATGATGTTGATGGGTGGCTGCTACTGCAAAACTGCAAAGATAAAATACTGCAGAAATGTATAAACAGTGGTGCATGCTGTGAGCTGTATTTCTGTGAGTCTCCGAATCTCTGTTTGTTTTTGCTCTTGTCGGGAGTTGAATAACAAATTGTCGGAGAAAACTAACTAGACCAAATATTTATTTTTTAACACGTTAATCTCTCAAATCCCACTGAAGTGCAGCAAAAACAACAACAACCACAACAAACCGCACACACAGTTGTCTGTGTAAACAATGTGACACCAGATACGCACCACAGCCGCAATGAGTTAGAGTTTTTTTTTAAAACTTTTTGTACAGATTTGTAAATCATCGTCGTCGTCGAGCATAGATTTTGACTGGACGCAGGAGTCTAAACAAACAGTAGCCCAGGCCCAAGCACTGCCTCCAAGTGCTGGCCATAATCAGCCGCAGGCCCTAACAGAACCAGACCTGTCACCACTTGAGTTCCCCAGACTCCAGTACCATCCCATCCCGTCCCGGTCTGTCCTGTCCCGTCCCGTCGCCAACTCAGACTGCACATTTTCTCATGAAATGTGACGCAGGCGTCGCGGCCTGCTGACAAAAGTGTTGCGACTATAGAAAAAAGAAAGAGAAGATTTCAGTATTTTGCTTTGCTCACCACGAAGATGGAATACCTTTGAAACGCCATGCTGCGATATACATATATGATTTATGTGACCCTCTTTAGAGTTAGAGCTCATCTATCAATTTCGCCGTTCTCCAAGATATTTAAATTAAAATATGGAATACTTTAAGCTCATAGCAAATAATAATAAAAAATCAAATATTTAAAAAATGTTTACAAGTTGTAGACTTAATGAGTAGTCGAAAACATTATATATCTTGTAAGGGAATAGTCTGAATTATTACTGTAAATTTAATTTTGTATGAAAAGGCAAGACAAAATATAAATTTCTCCTTTTTTTTATCCACTCGACGTAGTCGCCTCTTCGGGCCTGTCCAACTCAACTGTCAGGCGACGTCGTTGAATTTTTTCTATGTGTGTGTGTGTATGTGTGTGTGGTCCGTTCTTGACGCGGTTCAAGTGCCCTGAGCCTCATTGTGTTTACTGTGCGGCCCCAAAAGGCAACAACGGAAGCAACTCAATGGGTGGGCCTCACTGAGATTTGTGGGGGCGGGAATCTCTCTATCCAATTGTGTGTTGGCAGCTGGTCAATGCGAGAGCTTGTTAATTATGATAACCGGGCGGCAGTGGAGCGGTTAGGTCAACACACAGAGGCCAACTCGATGTAAATGCATAACAGTTGCCTAATTAGTTGGCCACTAAAAGCCTGCTCCTAATTTACAAGCTCTTAAGATCTCCAACGGCGACTCGGACACATTGCTTCATTAGCGCCCATTAGCGAAAACTAAATTTCCGTTTGCTGATGAAGATGAAACACATGCCAAAAACAAAAGAATAAAAAAAGTATCCACAAAAATGAGCAATACAAGCGGAACCCCAACGAATCGCCGCAGGTGATTTAAGTTTCATTACAAAGAACAACAAAGACCAAACCCACCCGGCAAAAAGAAAAAACAAAAAACAAAAAACAGCAAAATGAAAACAACAGAAAACGTCCAACAAAATACGTAGCAATATAATTAAGAGCCTCAAGTGTATTTAAATCAACCAAAAAATAAAGAAACGAACAAAATCTTTAAGACGCGTCATAAAGGAATTGTGTCTGGGTCTGGAATGATTCGATTTGCAGGCAGCTGTTGCTTTGGGTTCGCCGGAAAAAAAATCCCATGGACCCCGAGATCCACACGAAACTAAGAAGGAAGCGAATCTCTGAAGTTTCGGCAAGCTGCAAGACTTTGAATGCGCTGCAGAAAAAATAAAAGGCATTTATATAAAACTCAACATTCTTTGTAAAATACAATTCAGAATAGATTTCTTTTTTTTAAGTTATGCACATTTTTTAAGTAAATGTTTTTCGAAAATAAATGCATATTTAAAAGTATATTATTTTTTCTGCTTTCAATTACAAATAAAATCTATTTTTTTACTTTCAAATAAACATATAATTAATGAAGCATAGGTATAGCTAAATTTGGTATAGCTAAATTTATGGCTTATTTAAAATATTGATAAATGTCATTATAATACAAATGATTCATTCACAATTTCTTTCAAAATTGTAAAATATATCAAAAGAAGTGCCCACATAACGATGATAGTCCACAATTTGTAGCGCCTCGGGTTATGTTGAGGGGCGACTTTAGCTGTAAATATCGAAGAAAAATGATGGCACAAAGTTTGCGCAGCGGGAACTGTTGTGGTTTGGGGACTGGCAGCGAGATTCTGCTGTGGGGCACACCTACCCAGACCAGAGTACACAGTGTTACACCCCAGCCAATATGGAAATATGCCAGATACGCACACGCGAATAACTCGCATTCACATTGTCCATATCTCCTCACACCGCACCAGCCATAACACCAAGCCCCAATCCCCAAATCCCGGTTGGGGCCGTACGTTGCGTGTGATGTGCGTGAAATGCAACTAAATCATGCCGCGAAATATTTCAGGGATTTCAGAAATGCATACAAAAGAAATGAGGCAAGAGCTGAAAACCGAAGGGCATACATTGAGCATACACACAAGAAGAACGCACCCCGCCAGGCGGCAGATGGCCAGAGAATGGATGGAATGGACTCATGTTGCTGTTGCTGTTGTTGTTGTTGATAACTTAAATGCCACATTTAGATACAAAATTTCAGTAAAAGCGGCGCATAAATCAAGCGGCAAGATCACCAGAGGCTGCCCCCAGACTCAAAGCTCAGCGGAAGCGAGAGGGCGTTGCTGGAGACGAAGGCGAAGACAAAGACGAAGACGAAGTCGAAGAAGACGTCGATGATGAGCATGGAAACTGGAAATGGTGATGGGACTGCAAATGCAACTGCAATATGATCGCCAAGACGGAAGTGGACAAAGGGAGAGGAGACCGCTGAGGAAAGAACTGCCATTTGAATGTGTCCCGTGCGTTTAATTATTGTCATTTTTTTTGGTCTCTTTAAAGGGGGGGCGCAAAGGGGTTCTTAGTCACAGCTCTTTATCATCATTCGTCGCCCTCGTCGACGTCATTTGACACTTTCCTGACATTTTTATCATTTAAGTCGCATTTCAGCATTTGTTTATTCTCAATCAGACAAACAAAGAACCGACACAGAGCACCCTCCATTTAGCTGGCTTATGACAGCATTTCAGTGCCCCCCAACTTTTACAAATAAAGATATTTTATTGTTGCCCAATTCAGTTTTATATTTTGTATTTGGTATTTTGTATTTTGTATTTGGTATCTATGCCTTAATGAAAGTGTTGAGTTTTAGTTTTCATTTCGCTTTTTTAATTGTTTGTTTATAGTCAACGCGTTCGCTGCTCGCTCGTTAATAGCCCCCATGATAAATTGCCAGACGTGAAATGAAAAGCCATTCAAAATAAGGCATAAAAAATTGTTGTAAAATCTTTTACTTTGCGACTGTGTGCACTACTCAAATTGATTTAAGTTGCCAGCTTTTTGTCGAAACACGAAAATCTATAAAAACGTACAGTTACCTTAAACAACTCTATTAAAATGTTCAAGGGGAATGGGAATGAAAATGAAAATGAAAATTGAAATGGAAATACTCTTAGAGTACGCACATCAAACATTTCAAAACACATTTCCTTAATGAGTTCTTATTTGGGATTACAGTCTTGACTATGATGCATGAAAAGAGCCAAGCAAAGAGAGAAATATAAAAGATTTTCACTTCAGTTAAATAAATAAAATAGTTAAATATATATATTGGCAAACCATGCTTTAAATAGAGGTAACCTGAGGCACTTCCATTCTTAGGCTAACATAAAATTACAAGCAGCTCAAACTGATATTTAACATTTATTACATTTATCCAAAGCTTCTGTTTAGTATATATTTATTTATATAAGTAAGTGCAGTTAGTTGGAAATAAAGTGAATGCATCTAAATTGATTCCAACTTAATGGTTCCTAGGAAGCCACCACCAGCGCAAACTGCAACCAATTATGCGTTCTTATAAATCAAATAGTCTAACAACATGGCCACTATAATTATGGGAAATTTATAAAAAATTACATAATATTTACAAGATGTTATCGGGGCTAAGTATAGGCCAGCCAGATAGTGCCAGACAGGGCCAGACAGCTGCAGCCAGAGTTAGCCGAGTTAATTTGTCTATTAAGCGCCCTTGGGTCGGGCATTTCTCCAAGAGAGAGTCTCCGGGACTGCCTCTCTCCCGTTTAGCCAGTTTATCGGTCAGTAGTAAAACGGCAGCCAAACACAGTCAGACAAAAAATTTGTAAATGAGTCTAATCAGTCAGGCAAAAGGGTAAGCCTATAATTTGGTAATTACGATCACTGCGAGGAGCAAAAAAAAAAGAAGGAATCAACATCGGGACGACGAGTAATGAAGGCAATAAGTCAAAAGTGGTTGCATGTAATGCATAATTTTTGGTATTAATATGATCTGCAGCATATTCCCAAGCAGCTCAGCCTGCAGATATAATTAGCAGTTCCAAATGATGCCTGCTGTTCAGAGTCAACATTTTGGTGGTTGTTTACCTGAGGTTTTGAGTTAAGATTAGGTTGCATTTCCCCGCCAAACAGTAGCCAGTTTCCGTTCCAGTTCTGCAAGAGATGCAACCTTTATAGAGACATCAACAGCTGTGGCACTTTTGACATTTTGATTTGTGGTCTGATGATGATGAACATGTTTATGATTGCGCCATGTGGCTGACTCCATTAAAAACTCAGCTAAAATCCTAAAGACAGCTAAAAAAAAAGAAATTAAAAATTGCTTAGAAATATTCCAGAGACCACAAAATGCAATTGTTAAACAAATGACTGACCGCAAAAATCATTTTACTCATATATGTATTTAATCGAGAGGTAAGCTTGGACATGCCAATGTCCAGTAGCACTTCCCAGGGGACACACTTGACCAACAGAAACATGTCCTCCTTTTCTCATTTTTTACTGTTTTTTGTTTTTTTAAATAGCTCACGTGCCAATGTTTTGTCGAGGGACATATTTACGCACCAATTTTGTAAGCCATTTTTAAAAATACAAGCCCCCGCACCAACCAGCGAGGAGCACTTCCCTCCCTCTTCCCCACAACTCCCCACATATGCTGTTGTCGTCTATGTCAAATTACTGTTTAACTTTTATGGAGTTTTTGTCGTATTGTGTCGCAAAGCTATTTATATACATATATTTCGATTTTTTTCCTATTTTTTGTAGCTTTTGCAGCTTATTTCTTTGGCATTTTTCGGCTGTTCGGCATGTGACGCAAATGTGACATCAAATTTTAGGGTAAAACATCCCTCATTCCACCCAAAACAATATGGCGCTTCTCTTGACAAAGTTTTTGTTGTTGCTGTTGTTGTTGTTGTTGCATGGCTTGTTGCGTAATTGCTGCAATCTGTGGACCTCTCATTGGAGGTGGTATGTGTGGTGTAGCTGAGAAATTGGGGCCTTGGCACATGTTGTCGCAACAGCTTTTAAATTGTTATTGATTGGCAAAGCGGAGTCAAATAAGCCAGTGAATGAGTGAGTGTGCGACATGTTTTGGGCCACATAAGTGGTGGCAACGAAAGCGAAAACAAACAAATTAATATGTACAGCATATATGTTCTTATTGGAAATTGGGTTACTATAATAAGTGCCTATGTATCTAAGGGATATACAACACTCGGTATATTTATCTACCACTGGATTTTGGAGAGTTAGAAAATTAAATTATGTACACACAAAAATGTATTTCCTGTATTTGTTCTAATTTAACTTGTAAATTAACTGAGGTTATTTTTAAGGAGACAATTTGCATGCAAAGACATTTATATATAAGTAGATGAATCAAATGCGTCGATTTTTGTAACAAAATAAAAAAAACCACACAAAAAAGACAATTTGGCAAAGGCCTTGGAGTACGAAGTAGAACAAATTTGTAGAGACTGTATAAAGAAAATAAAAATAGTTAAAAGAAATAAAGAGAGCATTTTATTTAAGGCACTAATGAATATTCCGCTATATCAAAGATAAATATTGACAATTCCAATTTCATGCTTAGCTTCAAACATTTTTCTACGCTATTCATAATATTGAATATTTTGTAGGTATTAGGTGAAATAAAAATCTACAATAAATAAAGTAATAAACAAGATTATGTAAAACTAAAGTGAAGTAATCAAATTATAAGATTAAAATAAAATATAAAAAAGTAAGTTACGTAATAAATAATAAAAAAAAAAACACGAATGATGATGAATATCTTTATAGGCCAATTATATATTCATTTAGTTTAAATTAATGTTCCTGCTTAAGTAGAGTTTAAAAATGTAACTTAAAATAGTTTTTAAATTTTAAGGAATCCCATTTTTTGTTAAGTATTTCAAACAGCAAAATATTACAATATTAAAGTTTACAGAGCTGTGCTCATTTTAAAGATTATAATGGTTACTTGCATCACAATAATTAATACACACATGAGGCAATTTTTCGTATTCGATTATTAAACAAATAATGGCAATTTTCGCTATCGGGCAGCTGCAGTGCATATTACACATGTCATATTATACGTGTCTGATGCAAAGAAGAAAAATGAACTGAGGCCAGGAGAGAGGACAGAAGTGCTCAAAGCGCTCAAAGCGCCGGAACATGGCCACTGCAATGCACTTTTCTTATCTAATTGCATTTAAAGTCAATAAATTAATAAATAGCAAGCAATAAATTTAGTAAAAACAAGCCATTAATAACACTTTGGTTGACACAACCAACTCCACTCGTTGGTAATGTTGGTGGCTTTGCCACTGGCTGTGGCTGTGACCGGGACAGTTTGGGTCAGGTCAGCCAGGCGGAGCCAATAAGTCGCCGAAAGGTCGCAACGTGTCCGACAGTGCTGAAAAGTTGAAAAATTAAGCGCACAGTGTTTTTGTCACCAGCGGAAATTCCAAGAAATATGGTCAAATGCGAGTAGTCAGCAAATTCGTTGCACTTCGTTGAGTTGAGCCACATTTAGTAATTTAACAACAAATAGATTTGGTATATAGGTGTGGGCGATTTGTGTCTGTGACAATGTGTGGCAATTACATTTTAAAGCTATTTAAATCTGCGCCGTTAACAATTGAAATTTGTATTGTGAATTAAATTTGATGGGCCAGCACAGCCCGCATTCCGGTATCAATGCTCAAAGCCAAAAATGCCGGAGCTGAACGCGTGCCACTTCCCATTTTGAAAACCAAACACAACGCCAACTGTTTCGGATAATTTGTTTAATTGAAAAATCGTAAAATGCCATTTTATTTAATACATTTTCAAATGCCTTTTTATGACACACGCAATTGACAATTACGGATATAACGGAAATTTACGATGCACTCGTGTTAAGCCTTTTATTATTTTATTTTGTGGAAGGGAAAAGTACTTAAGCATTGCCACAAGCTGAAGTTTCGAAATAATGTGTGAAATTTCATGTATATACATAATTCATGTGAGCTACTTGGGTAAAGTCAAAATCTAAGGTCATCCAGCTTACCCAGCAGAGCCAATTAAATCAGCGGTTCTCCCAGCCGTTTACTGTTTACTCCCACTTCAGGTTAGGGCTATAAGCCAACGGCACGTAGCACATTTTACTAGACTGAGTTAGGGTCTCAGCTTCCAAGCATTTTGGCCAGAGTGCGTAGGCAGTCGACATCCTACACTGTGTAGGATAACTTGGGAGACCACCGGCAAACCACAAAAACGCACGCAACATCAAATTGTATGTTGTGTATGTGTGTGTGTGTGTGTATGGGAAATGGCATAAAAAGTAGGAAAAGTGGTGAAATGCTGACTGAAACGTGTGCGTCTATCTAACTTGCTGACTGACATGCCGACTGTCCAACCGACTGACGGAGAGACAGACAGACGGACTGTCAAACTAACGACCAACGAAGTGCGCTTAGAGACAACAAATAGCATTTGGACACGCAATGGGAAATTTATGTTGGATAATGCTCGACTGCCTCGTGCTGGTGTCTCTCTCCGATCTAGAGATAAAGTTTGAAATTAGTTTTGTGGCTGGTAATTAAATTTAATTTTTATATTAAGGCCAACCAGAAAGAACAATGGGATCAGACGGAACATTTCGATTTATAAGCTTAAAATAAAAGTTGCGCTTGAAATTCGGAATAAAATAAAATCTAAATAACAAAATATAAATATTTGTAGTTTTAGTCAGTTAGTCCGACATAAAGAGACATCAGTCTAGCTAGTTTCAAACTAATAAAATATTTTTAAAAATAAACAAAACATAAAATACAATAATTCAAAATATTCAATGATATTCGAAGTTGAAGTAACGAAATTTAAAAGACTAAACTAATAGAAACATATATAGAACCATTTATGATAAAACATGCTGAGATGCTGTGCATATGTTAATAACAACGCTTTTTACTTAAGTATTTTAATCACAATTTTCACAATCACAAGTTTATTTTGAATTCACGTTTTCAATTCAACTTATTTGCATACCCTAAAAGCTTTTGGCTGTAGTTGGCAGCTGGCAGACGCCTCAATTTGATTACCATTTGATTCGTGAGCTTGCAACTTGGATGTCAGTTTGGTTGACTTGATGACTCGTATCGACTGATAGATTGATTGATGACTTAAGGATGTGTAGGCAGCGGAACTGCCGGCTGCCATTCTCGAGTCAACTTTAAGCAGTGCTCCTAAAGAGGGGTTTAAAGGTTGAATGCTGGCAGCCTCCCGAAAACTTTAGTAAGGGCAACCTGTTAACCCAGAAATCTTGCTGCCAAGGAGTCTGCTAAGTAAAAAGTACTTTTGTATTATTGTAACTGAAATTTGTGACAGCAACACGAAAAACTTCCATCGAGGTAAACACGTAAACAATCCAAGCGGGTAAAACAATATCCGAAAGGTGAAAACGAAAAATAAGTAACGAAAAAATGTGCAGCTGGGGCCGAGAGTGAATAAGGGCACCAAATAAAGTAGAAAACAAATTGGAGCACATACATATCAGAGAGACGAGACATAATCCAAGAGGAGGAGGGCCTGGGTGCCTCTGTGCCTCGGCTGCTTATGATAAAGTGCGAGAAATTCCTGAGGTTGTCTCCTTAAGGAAAGTGCCGCCAGTAATTGAAATAAGCGTGGAAATTTTTAAGGCTAAAATAAGTTGGTGGAAAAGCTTTTTACCTTGTTGTTTATTTTCTTGTTATTTTTGTTCATTCCTTCTCTGAAATGTATGCGTGTCTATTAATTATGATTTTGGGTCAGGATTGGAAGCCAAACTGAGCACCCACCTGTGCTGGAGGCCTGGATAATAAATTCAATTTAAATGAAGCGTAAAATTCAATCAGGTCGTGGTCGAGGTTCAGGTCGAGATTGGAGTTTGAATTTGAGTTTGAGTTCAAGTTTGTGGTTGAGGTTTGAGGATTGAGGGTTGAGGTTGAGGCTACTGCGGCTGCGTCTGTGGCTTCTTAGGTGGTAAATTGTTTTGGTCGAGCCAGAGGAGCCCTCGACAAATTCTGCGAAATTAAGGGCAACCGAACGCATCGCAACAATGAAAAAGTCAATTTATATAAATTTTCCACTCGCCAGGTCTCAAGACTCGGCATCGCAATGCGGTCTGCAGTTGAAATGCAATTTACGAACTGCCCTACTATTTTTTCTATTTTTTTTCTTTTTTTTTTCTTTTCCTTAAGTCATGTTCTGTGTGTGTGTGTTTTCAAGTGGCTTTTCTTTTGTTTGGCTGTCTGTTTTTCTTACATTTCCTTTTGTGTAATATAATTTAAAATTGGGTAGCATATGTTTTGCGGTCCAGAACCCAGAGTGCAGAGGGAGAGGACCGCAACCGGGACAGTATTCAATCAAAATGATGTTGTTTTAATTTCAAAACGGATTTGCGTAGAGAATTTTTAATAAATGCTTTTTTATGGGTCTTTGAGCGCTTGAGCTACCATAAAGAATTGCCTGTGGTTGCCAGCCAGCCAGCCTTGCCTCTATTCTATTAAATTCCATATTGTTCTGTTCTGTAATGTTCAGTAATGTTCTGTACTGTTATGTCCTGTGCTCTAATTTTATTGATGGCGTTTCATGTGCAGTGAATTGTACGGACATTTGTTAACTGTAATTGCAGTTGGGTTCCGCACTCAGTGTGCCAGACTTTGGACAAGACGCAGATGTAGTTGAATACTATAAGTGCATATGTTTTGCAGGCTCGACTAACTTTGGCACAAGGCACCCAAGCAAGAGGAAGAGCTGAGCAGCTGGGCAGCGGGGCAGACAGAGCGGGAGGGGAGTGCGAGCGAATGGGTTAGGCGAACAACTGCCATGGGAAATGTGTTGAAAGCTGACTGGGATTAGATAAATTGAACTAGGTCTTAACTCCAACTGTGCCAAGAAATGAACTTTGAGATGAATGGGCTCAACGTGCCATTTCGATTGCTGCATAACTTAAACTAAGCTTGAATATTCTAATAAAAGACGGTAAATTAAATATTGAGTTTGAGCATGTGATTAAGTAGTTATGCGACTAGTTACTATATAGCTCTGCTAGCCAGCTTTATAAGCCCCATACTTGAGAACAGTATTGGCCACCGGCTTAACACAAAGGCACAACAATCTAATGGCTACAAAACATAATCTTCAATTTGATAAACTTAAATCCAACAAAAGGAAACTCTGTTACCATTTTCTGGTAGCGAACCCTACAATGGGGAGCCGTTGGCGACCGACAGGTGAAGCAATAGAAATGCGAAATCAAAAAGATATCCCTAAGAAAAAATAAACACACACAAAAACACACACATGAATACACCTTTGTATGTTATATAATGTGTGCTTTGGCTCGCATTGATTTGAACATTTTGTTTGTTTACTTAATCCCTGTGGGTGGACGGATTGTCGTTTAGGGGTGGCTTTTGACTAGGAGAATCCGCAACTATTTAGAAATTGAGACACCTAAGGCTAGAGCAGCCGCCAAGTCTATTAGAACGCTGTGTTTAGAAGCTGTAAAACAAAATATTTACACGCGTTTCAACATAAAAGCAGCGAAGCACGCAAAGGCAGCTGGGACACGGAATAAGCACCGCAGCCAGAGCCAGAGCCAGAGCCAGTGCCGGAACCAGGACACCCACAGGACATGCGAACGAGACATTAAAGCTAAAGGCTCCCAACAAAACACTTGCCACGGCATAGGAGCAGAAGAACAGGAGAGCTGAGAACAATTTTTCGCCTCGAACGCTAAACATTAAACTGACAGGCGGGGCATGTACCGCGCCCGCTGTCCCACTCTCCCCTCAGTTCCTCGAACTCAGCCATGTCACGTCTGCTCGACGCTTTTAGTCTAAATAAAGGCATTTAAAAGATTTAGAGCAAATGAACCTAACCTCAAACATTCGCCGTCTGCCATTTCTCGTCAAGCTTAATGTTTTGGAGGGAGATGTGGGGGGGGGGCGTGGCACATAAAAACAAAAGACACGCATGTCCTTGTGCCTCTCAAACCTCTCTTCGCTCCGTGTGTGACACTTTTATGGCAAATTGAAGACACGCAACTTCTTCGCTCCATATATATATATATATATAAATAGATATATATATTCCTTCTTCTTTTTTTTTTGGTTTGTAATTTGTCAGATGTCGCTTTAATTTCTTGGCGTTTCTGTGTCAGTTTGTTGTGTGACAAAACGACTCAAATAAAATGCTTCTGTGCATTTCCTGATGCCTTCTTGACGTCTGAGTTTATCCAGTGTATCCTTCGTGCATGTAATTGCTTAATTTTTAATGTCTCTCTTGCGATATTATTTTTATTTATTTCGCTCTTTCGACGCACTTTTATTGGATTGCGCTTCTGATTTGCAGTTCATTTTTGCTCTTGATTTTTATCTGTGCGCCGCCGAAGTTAATTAAGTTATTAAGAGTCCCTTGAGCAGTTCCCTTCGCGCAGTATATTATTATACATATATATATGGCTTATACATATACATTTTTATGGCACCTAGATCAAGTTGAAAGATATTAAGCCCCATTGAATATTGAAGACTATCAGCTGCCAAGGCTTTTTAGCTAATTAAATGCAGTTCATATGTATAATTAAATAATTTTTTGCATCTGATATATTTTTATAATGTGCTCATAAATTTTGTATACAGTTTTTGCATAGTTTGTGGCATGTTAAAAGCAAAAATTATGTTTAGCTTTTGTTTAATAACATCGGAATATAGAAATCATTTTAGTGGCCACTCTTGGTATTATAAAAGCTGTTCAAATTAAAGCAGCACTTTCGCATAATTTTAGATCTATTTCCAAATTTTAATCAGTCCCAAATATCAACATGCTTTTCCTGAAAGTATATAGTAAAGATATACTAGTAAAGATAAGTGGAAATCGTTTATTTCTTCATGACAATCTTTGCTTAATATAGTTAAAAATACTATTGCCTACCTTGAAAGTCTTTGCCTAATATTGAACCAGTTTTCCGGAAAACTAAATATGTATATTTACTATATTTGAAGTGCAAGACAAGTTTCATAAGCCAAGTCTTAGTATAGTTTTCATATTGTAAACCCAACGCCTACACAACTTTTAGCCACAACTTGTGATGCAAATGAACATTAGCATTTTATATGCTGTCTTCCTAGACAATGGTATAACATTAAGATGCTCTGAGAGCTCTTCGCCATTGTTATGCATGAAACTCCATCGTAGCCAAGACGCTATGCATAATTCAGAATGGTCGTCTAGTTGTCATAAGATGCAAGAGGGGCAAAGGAACTGAGCAAAAATTAGCTACCCAAAAAGCGAGCAGCCAAAATTTGGCTTAAAAAGAATTGAGAGAACTTGGCCAACTCTAACGACATGCAAGAAAATGAGGAAACAGCTAAAAAGCTGACTGACTGACTGACTAACTGACTGACTGACTGACTGACTGACTGACTGACTGACTGACTAACTGATTGGCTGACTGCCCGTGCCACTCAGCTACTCACTCAACATTCAACTTATTGCAAATGTAAATATTTTGTTTTAATTTCCGAAATGATAAAAACAACTTTCATGCTGGTCTCCGTTCTCCGTTGAGCAGACACAGACAGCAGCTAAATATGAAACAATTTGAGAGTTTCAAATATTTTTGAGAAGTGACAGTAACATGAGAGCTATCTAAAGCAGTGATATAAAATTATGAACTCTAATTATAGGGGTTGCACATACATGCATGTATGTGTCTACTACATATGTGTCGGGTTGGTTAGAGATGTGCATGAGGTGTATATATTTTGTACGGTAGCTCTGACTATCCATCTGTGTGCCGTGGCACGCAAACGTTCAAGATAATTAACCACTTATGTTTAAACAAATTTTAAGTGGTACGCCAGCCCAGAGGCAACCCGGAACCAACGTGGGAATAATCGCAAGAGAAACAATAAACTCGATGTGCAATTTTGTCAACGAATATCAAATACCCCAGCAAAAAAGCAATTGCATAGTGTGAACAGAAAAATTTCATCTTTTCTCTGCAACTACTAAAAATTAAATAAATTAAAATAAAGAAAAAGACGAGAATATTTTAACTGGTTCTATGGTATTATAAAAATTATAGCAATAACATATTTTAGGTTCAGTCTGAATAAAATATGAATCTTCTGCCATGTAGCATAGCAATTTTTGTAAGCTCTCAAATATGAAGAGTGTATTATAAGCAGGCAAAGGCAGTGCAGGACTCTGAGCTGACTGCAGCAATGCGGCGAAGTTTAAGTGAAAAACTTTTTGTTTTTGCCGCAAAAGTTTTGCAGCATAGCGCAGCAAATTGCAGCGGCTGCTATTACAGCAACAGGGAACTGGGAAAATCGCAGTAGAAAACTGGAGAGAAGGTTAAAGTATAGTAGGAAACGGAACCAAGGAATGTTAACCAAAAACAAACAGCAAACAACGCAGTGACATTGATTTTCACATTTCCCCACCCCCCTGAACCAGGCCACCAAGGAGCAGAAAAGGGGACCTGGATCAGGCCACAAATGGCAGTTCAAGTAATCATTAACACGCAAAAACCTTTGAGCCATGCCCACTTGGAGCCAAATTTAAGCAGCTTAACGCAGTTGCATGCAAACGGAAGCAAATTGTAGCTGCAGGACTTTAAAAGGACATTACACC
Organism: Drosophila fungiperda; assembly: GCA_035042345.1. Classification (NCBI taxonomy): domain Eukaryota; kingdom Metazoa; phylum Arthropoda; class Insecta; order Diptera; family Drosophilidae; genus Drosophila; species Drosophila fungiperda. The sequence continues at coordinate 3,409,639 of JAWNLM010000021.1, forward strand.
CAGGACACATCAGCAACGGGCCAAGAACTACAATGTGTTCAGACACGCAGACTTTCAGACAGTTGAACAGTTAAATAGTTGAATAGTTGGATAGTTGGATAGTTGCAATTAAAACCAAAGTAGTTTTGTCTTTTTAAATAGTTTCCTTTTTGGCAATAGCCTTACGAATCTAAGAGCCTCTTTGCCCAACTCCCTATTCCGCCTTCGCTCCTTTCTCAATTCCTGCCATCTTCTTTGGCTTTGGTCCTCTTCAGGGCAAAGGCTAACGCAAGTGCCAGAAATGTAGCAATTACTTTAATTATTGGCGGCAGAAAACGGGTTGACAGACAGAACAGCAACAGAGCTGCAGATGCATGCAAAGGTTGAGGAGGGAGACGAGGGAGAAAGAGGAGCAGTCTTAGCACAGATAGCGAGAACAATAAGTAAACGGCGAGGGCTGTTTGAAGACTTGAAGCAATATATGAATTGGGATTACTTATATCTTCTCAAGGACTAAGCTACAAATTATAGTTTTAAATTAAAATTAAGAAACCAAATCAAAATTTAAAACATAAGTTGAAAAATTTGGAAACTAAATATAACTGTAGGAAATATTGTAGCTTGTTAAGTATTATTAAATGTTATTTTTTTCTTTTTAGTGCCTTATTAATTAAATTTAAATACTTATACTAAATTCCGATATCTGCCTATATATTTTGTATTCGCTCTCTCACTCGCTTCTTAACGTTTTACTTTCGATATTACTACATATAGTCTGATAGAAATCTATCTTAATTTCTAAATTCCTTTCCATCAAGGCATAATAAAATAAATTAAAAATAAATATTTATTTCATATAAGTTTTTACAAATTGTTTACTGTTTTTTCCAAATATAATCATTCCAATTCTGATATCGAAATGCACAGACTTCATACATATTCCTTACTATGTCTTACTGTACCTAGCCTTTTACACCTGGGTTCTCTCGATCAAATTTTGTTAGTGCTGATCGCAATAATTATACTGATCAAACAATATTTTTCTGATTTTATTAAGCTTTTCGCTTAAGAGACGATGTTATTATGCAACCCTAGTCTTACTTCTGCTTGATATTCTTGCAATTTGCACGTTTGGCAACCACCCACCGCCCTGGCTTTTAGTTGCAGGGGCAAATAGGAAGATAATATGGAAGCGGGGTGGGAGGGGGTCAATCTGGCATTCGCATTCGCAAAAGCAACTACTACGAAAAAGCATTTCTTTGATTTTTGTCTGGCATTACATACTTTTTGGCGCCTTGGCTCTGATTTTCGCGATTTCTCTGTGGAGTTTTTTTTCTTATTTCTATCCCAGCTGATGTAAGCGTCACGTAAAAAATTAGTGACCACCCGTTGTTTGTTCTCTTTTTCTGATTTCTTTTTTATTCATTATTTTTTTTGCTGATACCACCCAAGGTGTCTGTTCAATGTGCGTTGTTGGCACGCCCTGAAATGGAATTCCTTTCATTGGATCACACTTCTGCTATTCTTGGGCAAATTGTTTGCACACGTTCTATGCAAACTTTAATCATGATAAATGAATGTGCATGATTCTGTTCTACTCACTACTGATTTTGTTGCAGTTGTTGTTGTTGCCGCTGTCAGGCAATTAACTTCGCCTTTTCACTGAAATTTTTTATTGAAATGCATTTTGCAACCACCGCGCACGCGACTCACACGGAACCCAACCCAACTGAACCGATCCTGAACTCCGAAAAATCTCATAAATAAAGCAGTCAACGATGGTAGGGATCCGTTAGGTAGCTGATAAATAAGCATGCCCGCATCCCTCAAAAACTGGACGCAGTAGCTGCATTTTTGATTTTTTTTTATTTTTGTTGACAGCTTCCACAAAAAACTGAAAAAATTGAGTCATAATCGATAGTTGGATATGACAGCACCTAGAAACTAACGCATATTATGGGTATTATTTGAGTTTTTTGTTTCTTTCGCTGACAGGCACCACCATAAATTGTCAATCAAAGTCGTAATTCTTTATAATTTCCAAACATACACCAAACATACGTACATAAGTCAAAGCCCGGTTAAATCCAATCAATGGCTTTGACGTTTGCATTGTCTTCTTTACTATTTCGGAGCCAAGACCGAGTTCTGCAGCCAATTTGTCGGGATTTTGGGTACCAGATAAGCGGCTTACTTCGATTATAAATGGAAATTGCAGCCAAGGCGCGTTCCTATTTATATAAGAAGATGATGACGATGACGATGATGCCAAACATTGTTCGTCGTCTTGATGACTTTGCATGCAAGCGATTTGAAAAAGCAGATTAATAACTTCGATTGCACTCGGTTGCAAGACGAAAAAAAAAAATAAGTAAAAAGTGAACCCAGACTCAGAGGAAAATAGTCGAAGAATAAGACAAGTGTCGACAAAAGCAAAGCGGGTCTCAAATATTTTCTCTACCACTCTGCCCGATAATTGGCTCACGTTTCAGGTAAAATACTCAGAGCATATGCGTTACAGAGGATTGGGGTTTGTTGCACTTTTGCTTTGTGCCCCTCTGTGCCCCTAGTGTGTTTGTGGATTTTAATTAAAATCTTTCACTGCACTTTTGCTACTTGATTTGCACAAGACCAAAAGTGCAAATAGAGTATCAAGAGGTAATCGATTACTTATGTTTAATATGATAGGAAATCGACAAAGATTGCAAAAAATAAAAATGTAAAAAAAAATCAGTATAAATAAAAAAAAATAGAAAAAACCGAATGCGAAATACTTTGATAGCATAAGTAATACCAGCGAATAACAAGTAAAAAAAAACTGTCCAATTTTGCCTTTAAATTTTCTGTAGATTTAGCTACGGATTTTGTAACCTTTCTTCTAAGTTTTGTAACTGTAGCTCTTAAATCATAGGAGATATTGGATTTGCAAAGTTTAGAAATATTGCATTGGTAATTGTAGCTTTTAAATTGCGGACGATAAAGACTTTTGGAATTCAATGCAATTTTATTTTGGTTGGACGAAACAATAAGTGAATTTTAGCTAACTTATGATTAACATAAAATGTATTGTTATCAAACAAAAATTTAGGTAAATAATCATATTAAACTCAACATTTATTTTAACATTATATATTGCTAGTTTATGTAAAACAGTTTAATATGTATTGTAGGTGCATGCATTTATATGTATGTATGTCTTTATATATATATATATATATGTCTGCTATACATATTGCTTTCATATGCGGTGTTAACAAAACAAACAATTTCCGTAATTAAACATTATCTAAACTAATCCAATTTGGCTGCTTATCCATCACAGCTGCCCACTGAAATAAATAGAAACGCTGTCCATTTCATTTCAATAAAATTAAAGTTTTATCACCAACTTGGGAACCGGCACACACACATACACTCGCTGAAAAAGCAAATGAATGAGCACCAGCATTGATCCAAGCCTTACACACTGAAAAACCCAATGACCAATGACCAGATAAAGAGACTCGGCTAAATTAAGAAATTAGTACCAAATAGAAAACAAATTAGGAAAGGGTCCACTCCACTCCACAGACCAGTGGCCAGCGTCTAGTGCCAAGTTGACTCCAGACCAGACACAGCTATAAATGGCAGACACGCACGAAGCCGGGCACCATGAAATGAAAATCAAAGTGATGGTCAGTTTATGATGGTCCAGCGATGGTGATGGTCCCTTGGCTGCTGCAGCCCGCACGTAATGGGACTGATAAGACAGCAAGCCCAATCCTCGATATTCGATACTCAATACTCGATACAGCTGCCATAAAAACTGACCACTGTCCGTGGCGTGCAGGAAATAAAGAGAATTTGCTGCTTGATTGCTAAACCGTCGCGTCGCCTGTAAAACTTCAACCCCCGCCGAATCCACCGCCCAACTGTCAATTGTCAATCATGATGATTTCTTTCGGGCGTTAATTTAACTATAGATTTCGTTCTGCTCTATATATATATATACATATATACTCATATCGATAATGAAGCGTTCATGTGTCGTGTAGTTTTTCAAGTTTCTGGCTGGCGAGGCAAAAAATCAAATGTGCTTTGCTGATTGCTTGGGGATCTCGATTGTGGGGTGTGTACTCATGTGGTTGTGGTAGGTAGGTGTGTGTGTGTGGCAATGACTAAGCCAAAATTTGTGCTGATGCTGCATGTAATTTTATTGATTAACTTTCTATGCTGGTATTCTGCATAATTTCGTGTGCGACAAGTTGTCAAAAATTGGGTTAGGCATGCGTTCAAATTCCTGGAGGACTAACAAAAAGGTAAAAGAGCTTTATGAAACTAGCATTTTATTTAACATAAAACATAAAAGAGATTTTACAAGAAGTTGACTCACTGAAATTCAATACCAAAATAGAACTTTGGGTTATTCTTCAATCAATATGCTATATGAACCTTAAACGAACGTTAAATGCTTAAATCATATTCGAGTTATTTAACTTTATGATTCCTAATAAAGTCATAATTATGCCATAAAATATTCCGAGCTATAACACAGTGCCTTAAGAAATATTCAACCCCAGTTTGTGAACTTAACGGGCATTGATTTGATTAGCTGTATTAATATCCAGCATAAAGGGAAACTTTGTTCATATTCATATATGTGAACGAAACTTGAGGCTGATGATTAATTTCGACGACAAAAGAAATGTCATAATAAATCTTTATCAAATGCCAGGAAAAATATGACAAATTATGAGCCAAGTCCAAGGCATAATAAATCATCAAATCAAATGTGCGGCTGAGCCCATGAGAAATTTGCCTGACAGCAATTAGAAATCATTTAATTGCAGCAACAAAGTCATAAAAAAGAATTCGATTACAGCAGAAGGGGAGAGTGGAAAGAGGGAAGGGAGCAATAGTTAATCAATAACAATCATCAAGTTTGATGTTTAGTCAAATTTACATAATTTGGCCATAAATTAATGGTGAAACCATTTGCATAGGGGCAGGGCAATCACATTAATTGGGGCGTAAATTTGAAATTTGAATTTGATTGCTTAAAGTTAAAGTGTCGAAAACTTAAAGAACTTAAATGCTGTGAAAGGCTAAAAATCAATAAACAACAGAAGCTGCACAGTATCAAAATGCAATTTGCTAAACCAACACCTTTCCACCTCTTTCTTCTTCTCCCTCTCTCTGTCTATAGTTGATTTTGAACAAAATTTCGTTGCTTTTGGAAAGCCATATTTCATTTGCTGCCAGTCAAATCAGACAAGTTAACCGACAGATGGACAAACAGTCAGAGCTGGCCATCAGCGCCATCCGAAATTGTGGGAATAACTTCCAATGAAACAACAAAGATAACAACGCACACTGCATACCCGTATAGATACGAGTATTCATACACTCCCACACACACACACACTCGCACCCCACCCCCAACTCGCCCATCCAAAAGTAATTTAACTCCACTTCAAAACTCCAATGAGACTCCAAGTACGTGGCAGGCAGCGGCGCTTGGCTGCTGTCACTGATTTTCCGCTTCATATTTATATAATATATATCTACCATATATAAATGTATATACATTTATATACATATGGCATACAAGAGTACATATTCGATGCCTCTAGAGAGACAAAAACAGTCGTGAGCTGAGCTGAGCAAAAAGTCGAGAAAAGTGTGTTTATTTTTGTATATGCGAGATATAATATAAAGCCGGCAGCCAGGGACAGATTTTGTTGAATACTCCACATGTATGTAAAATTATTTATTTTTCATCTTTTTTCCGATGCCACTGCCGCCGCTACTGCTGCAACCAAATGAGGCAAGGCTGGGAATTTTCTTTTTCCTTTGGATGGCCTGTGTCTGCTTTATGTTATCTGCGTGCGGGATTTGTAGTTGACGTGAAAATTGTCAAAGGGCGCTTAAAGTATTTGGCTTGCCTTTTATTCTTGTTCAAATTAAAGAAAATGTTATTTTTAGGCTTGACAACCAAAGGATTGAAGTTGAGATTTGCTCTTGATGGCACCTCAGTGCGAGGGGAGCTGGCTGTGAATTTGACATGCTAATGCTTTGTTGGGGTTGCCACGGAAAATGCATCGAAAACGCCCTCGTCTGCAGTTACGCCGTAGTTGGTTCTCACGCCTGACAGATGATTTGCCGGGCCAAGCAAAAGTTGAATAATGATTTTATAAAACGTCCAGAGGGAGTTTAACATGAGACAAATTGTGATATATTAAATATGTGAAATGTGTTCAGTTACCTATGTTAAGTTAACGAATTGAATTCAAATTTTATATTAAGTTATATAGCAGAATATATTTGTACAGCAATATCATCACATATTTTATACAAAATTTAAGTTCTTACGAAGAATACATTAAAATTCCATAGAGATTGTATAGAGGATAGCTGAGTTATGATTAGATTTTCTGGTCCTACCAGGCAAAATAATAACATATATGTTGTGTGTGTGTTTGTGTGTTTCTGTTAGTATTCACAGCACATTCAGATTTCGCTGATTCCGATGTCTTGCTTTTATGAGTACTCTCAACATTCCACACACCCCGCACCAACACGCACTTGTTTTATCGTTTGTATTATCACATTCCTTACTTTCATAACAATGGCCAAGTCTGGGCAGTCCAACACATTTGGGTGATTTACATTGATAAAGCTAATGGAATGGAATGCGTGTGTGCTTGCTGACTCGACTTCAATTCCGATTCACAACTCCGGCGACGGCTTCAACCACGACCACGACTACGACTACAAGTGGAGCATGTGCAGAAATTTGCATTTCTTGCCAGAGTCACACGCCAAACGGAAGTTGTATACAAAGAGTTGCACTTAAAAGCTACCCAGAAAATGTTCCCATTCATGGCCAGAGCTCGCTTCTTATATGAACACATGCAATTTTTATGGCTTGTACGCCGGCTGCCATTTCAGCCATCGAAAATGGCCGTGTTAAAAGCTGCCCCATTACTAACCACCCCAACCAAACCAGATGATATGGCCAAAAGTGTTGTATTTTTGCCGTGCCTTATTTTTTCTTATTTTTTTTTCGGTTACTGTAGAGCGGAAATGAAATGTGCCTAATCTAACAAATTTTCGTGCCAATTTGGGTCAAATGCGGATTTGCATAAATTTGCCGGTTACCGTTGCTGATGACTGTTGCCACCTTATCAGAGTCCATTAGAGTCGGCTCGACATAATTTGTTGTTGGATCAACAACAACAACAAAAATTATTCTCTCGGCATTTAAGTCATACTGACACATGACAAATTTCGTATGAAAATGCCGCCACTCTCCAAACAGGTTCACCCATCGCGTGGGTGCCGATGCCAGCAGTCATTAGCCAAAACACCAAGCACTTTTGCCAAAAAAAAGCTGTGGGAGGGGATCGCCAAATGGAATTTTGTCATAAATGTTGCTGTTTATCTTATTGTTGTTTTTGCTGACTTTACTGACACCATTTTAGGCAAAAAGTTAGCGGATATGAATATTTATATTAAATGATTATATATATGAAAAATTGATATTTAGGGCAGAAAACCCCTAAAACTACACTATTTATTAATGTATTTCATGTAAACTAAATAGCTTTTAATTTATAAAATATATAATTTTTAAAATTAAATAAAAATTATAAGTACTTAAATAAATAAATAAAGAATACATTTTATGGTATTCCAATATTTTTTCCAAGTTTTAAGGAAATCTAAAAAAAAAACCATGTAGACGATTTATTAATCTAAAATTTTCATTTTTTTTCAAAAATTGATATACATATGAATTGGTCAACAATTTAATGAACATAAGACATAAGTATAAGACAAGAAAGAAATAAAGAAATTTACAACTTTTCAACTAATTAATGTAAATAAATAAAATAAAATTAAATAATATTTTGACATTGATTAAAAATTACTTACAGTTGTAACTAGTATATAAAAGATGTCAATTTGAATTACATATATAATATTTGGGATTTGAATATGCATTTCGCTGTATTAAGTAGTTTTTTTTATGCTTTTTTTACACATCGGGTATTCCAAATACAAATAAAAATAATTGTACATAATAATAATAAATTGTATTGTTTAGGAATAAAACAATAAAACATGTATGTATTTCGATACAATTACTTCATTTCATTTTTTATTTCTATTTCAGATACACTTATATATACCCAATTCCAGGGTATTGGGTCAATTTTCGTTGAGTGCTGAGTGTGCTTTGCAATCAGTGTGGCTTTCGCATGAAATGAGTTCACAAAACAAGAACCCATATTAAATATTACCCTAGGATAGTAAACACGAATCCAAATCCCTTAACAGCTGATAACGTTGGCTTTTAATCGATTTATTTTTGCACTTTGCACTTTACAGCTGTCCAGAGCGCACATCAATCAAATGTCATAGAGCATTTAAAGCAAGTATTTTCCTAGGTTATTATTTGACTCGAATATTTTTGGGGCGTGTCCCTGCCACGCTCCCCAACCGATGCAGCATGTGCTACTTGTAGACGTAAGTGGAGAGTTGCGTGCCAGGCGTGCAGTACACACGCCTTGTTCAGTGCCAAAGCCTCGCCTCGCCTCAAAGGTGTAAAAGGGGGCGTGGCCATTGGCACGAGACCCGACTTTGACACGATGGGGCGTCCAGTCGGCAATTTGGTTTAAATTGTTGCCATTTGTTTGGCATGGCGCTAAGCACAACACAAAGTTGCATAATAATTCTTTTGTTTAAACTGCTTTCATGTATTGTACAAATTATGGAAATTGTTGGTGGACAAGTTTGAGTTGATGCGGATATAATTATTGCTATATTTATATGCATTTTAATGACAGAAGCACGAACACGAAAGAGTCGTTATAAAATTAACAGCGCAGTGATTCCAATTTGTTTATATTTTATATAAATAAATTGATAAACAAAAATTATTATTTTTATTTCCCAATAATTCTCAGTAATTACATTCAGCGGTTTTTTGAATGTCTATCATAAAGCCTTTCAGAGAATCAAAGTATATTTAATATTATGCTCGCGTATGTGCTATTTTTAATGGTTATATTTTTATTTATCAATAACTTTTCGTTGAGTACGGCGAATGTTTCATTTAAGCCACGCTTTTATCAACAGTTGAATGCACCCATTTATGGGAGGTTAACCTGGACTGACCTGACTGCCGGTTTGGCTATGGTTTTTGAGTACTATTTGTGACCTACTGCAGAGAGCTCAAATGCAATTTCCTTTCTCAATATTTTATATGCACATTAAGCGTCTTTTTACATTTCAATTTTCAGGGCAAAGGCAAACCAAGCGCAGGTGGCACGCTGTAAGCATATAAAAATTAATATTTTACAAGTAGCCCAAAAATGCCGGGCTAAAGAATCCAAGTGCAGCCGAGATGAGGTCGCTGGCTTTGTTATGATGTTGGGGCTAAAGAAGCTCGGGGAGCTCGAGGAGCTGGTGAAACTGAAAGAGCACTCAGTGCAAATCCAAATGTGTGCTTAAAAATGCATGAGAATTCAGTGAGCTGGAAAACTGGGTGAAAGCGACCCCAAAAATGCTCTAGAAAAAACGAGTTTATTTTAATTTAAGTTTTGCATTATATAAGACCCTTTTAGTTTTGCTTTATTTTCATGTGGCATCTACTGGCGCCAGTCACAACAGCCCGCCCACTGTGCCCCTGTCATTGCCCTAGCCACATTTTTGCAATTGTCTCGAAAGAAGCCACAAACAGAAATTACTTTGTGCCAGCCACAATAAACAAAGCAAAAAAAAAAACATATCAAAAAAGAACAAAGTGAAAATCACATAAATTGAGTCGAGAAAATTTCTCACGCATCGCATATAGATTTCCCGATTTATATGCACATACACCTGTGGTTAGACTCACGTCTCCGCAATGATCTAACAATAGGAGCTGCCCCTAAAACGTGGGCCACACTCGCACAACAATAGGCAGCAGACTCTGAGACGTCTCGCGGTGCAGCTTCAGCTGCACACAATAGGAAAAACAAACGATAAAAAACAAGCAAAGAATGGTATAAAAAAATAATAATATCTCGTTTTCCATTTCTATTCTTCTATAACTACAAGTTGTACGCTTCTTGCTTTGTTTGGTTTGTTGCCACTTCTGCTTAAAATGGGTTTGACAATATCTTTGGCCTAAAGTGTTGGGCCACATGGCCACAAAAGAACCACGCAACTCACAAAACTATCGCGTTAAACGCACGTCGATCTTTTGTAAGGATCGTTCTCTAAAATTGATTACACGCACATGTCGAAGACAAAGAACCAGCTATATATATATATACAATTTATTATATGATTTCTATGAATATCAAAACAATCCAAACATGCTCGACTTAAACGTAGTAACTGTGCTGCAAGTTGAACTAGAAATTTCCCATTTCCTTCTGGAAAAGTGCATTTGTGCTAAGAGGCTATTGTAGATTGACACATAAACTGAAAATTGCTTTAAACATTAGTTAAAGTGCGTTGCACAACTGTTGCAAATTACACGCCCAGCCTCCCCTTTTAGAACAACAACAATAACCACACCTTCCCGATTGTACAACTGCAGTTTCACAAAATGTGAAATGTTTCAAAATATGTATTCTCGCTGTGTCTGCTTAGCAATTAATCGACAATTTTCCAGCACAAAATGTTAAACGGTGGGTGGAGAGAGAGGGGAGAAATGCTAGTTGGTTGTGTGTGACTATAGCCATGGCAGGTTGTTAACTCGGACAACACATTTGGACAAATCCGTTTTGCGTCTGAGGACAACAAACAAACAACTTGCGTAGTAGAACATGCTGAACAAGTCCAGAGCCGGCTCAACATCGAAAACACATGCTACGAAAAATGCTCCGAAAATGAGGTCAGTTCCAAAAGGGCCAGTACAGCATAGTCCCAAATGCATCAGTTGTAATCGTTAGAAAATTCGAACATATTTGACAGAGCGCAAAAGTAAACAGGATTTTTGGCAGGCAGACAGGCTGGCAGGCTAGCAGGCTGGGCAGGAGGGGGAAGGAAGGAGGGGGTTGATTGGTCCTCTACACTGTAGTCTGTCAGCAGGCGTCGAGTGAGAAATGAGCAGAGCAGATCCCAAACGGGCAACACATCCAACAGCTTGTTGAGCGATAAAGCAATTAGAAACAAAATGGGATTTTGCATTTGAAATGCTGCTACAAAAGCAACTCAGGGGGGGATGGGAAGAGGCAGAGGGGCGTCATGTGTGTGTGTTTATGTGTGTTTTATGCTTGTGTAACTGCACAACGTTGTTTACACAAAAAGGATTTCAGCGCGCTCTTTAAGTTCAAACAATGACAGACAAGATGAGGCGAGACTCCCTTAACTGACCTACTTCAGCAGCTTTGGCTTTTGTGTTGTGCAGGATGCAGAATGCTGGATTGTTGGCTTGCTGGTTTGCTGGCTGGTTTGGATTGAGGTTTCGTCAAGGAGCTGCATTTCTCATGCATTTGGCGCAGCTTGAAGTGTTAAGCCGCATCCTGAGGACAATATGTGATATATACCCCGAGATTTGAAGATGTGAGATTGCCTTGCATAAAAATTGAAATATTCGCTTCGTTGCCGCTGAAAGTTTTCATATTTGTTTGCCTCGTCGAACTCTGAGATTTTCTGCTTGTCTGCGACAGCCAATTTCTGGTATAGACGAGAGTGTGATAAGCCATAAAAAGAAATGAGACTCTTCTGGCTTAATGCTTCAGCTAAGAGAGAACAACATCAAAGGCGAAACACGTTTGCGATAAGGGAGCTGAAATTATAAACTTGAAACTCGAGTGTAGAAAAATACATATATCAGATAAGAAAAGCTAGTTTGGTTAAGATGTGCACGAATTGCGTTAGTCAAACTTCGTCGATGGTTGTCAAACTCCTGCGACACTTTCGCTTCAATTCTGAACTCCAATAAGCTGAGTTGAGATTGTGGACATAGTCTTAGGAACAGTTCAATATATTAAGTTAGCCTGAGGAGCGAAAATTTGATATCCTTGTGTTGCTTAGAAGTTTTATATAGTTGCATTAAAAGTTACCAACTGTCTAGCTTACACGTAAAATGAAACAACTAGCAAATAACATTAGAAGTCTGGAAGTAGTCTGGATCTAAGCTACTGTAAAACTTATAATACAGTTAAGTATTAAAAACCAATAATTTTGGCTGTTAAATGAATGTTCCACTTTACCACTTATTACCACTTATTTCTATGGTAGCTATAATATGGTGGTTTGCCAACTTAAATGAAAAACTTAAATATTATTTCATGTAAATTAAATTTATTTAAATATCTCACACAACTGAAAGAACTTTAATATAACAATTTAGGAAATGAGTTAAGAACTGTTTAAGCCTCAGCAGTGATTTATAATATTTACTTTTCTTACTTACTAACACAACTAAAAGTGCTCTCCACAAGACACCAAACAACTTACCACAGTTTCAAACTGTTGGTTTTGTTTTTTTTTTTTTTGGGGAATGCTGGCTGGCAGTCCAGTTCTTGCTCGTCAACATGCAGATGTACTTGGGGTCAAGTCATGGCTAATTCATATAACCCACTGCCAGGTCTCAACTGCAGCCACTCAACAACTGTAATTTTTACTTGGCTCCAACTAACAAGAAAAACAACAGTCAGCCAACCAAACAACCAGTCATCCAGTCAGCCAGCCAGCCAGCCAGCCAGACAACCAACTAACAAAGATCTCTAATCTCGAGTAAATCCAGCATCGGGTTCAGAGGCTGCTGCAGACATTGTTGTTGGATGCTAAATTATTCGCACATATGCAAAGTTGGCAAAAAGTGCGGACGGCGAGTGCTGGCCAAAGACATGGAAAGCAGTAAGAGCAGCAAATGGCAAATGAAAGGATATACACAGACACAGAATACAGCCGAGATCTGCAGGAGGGTGGGTCCGACAATGACTGTGCAAATTTGGTGCAGATAAGCAGAGTCCGAGAACTGCCAGCAGGCCAAAACTAATGCGCGTTGACATGCAAAAAAAGGGTAAATGACTGACAGAACACAGGAGCAGGCCCGTTTCCCGAGTATTGTGCAGAATCCCTGCCAAACAACAAAGAGCTAGCCATTTCATTCACACACACGCTCTCTCTCTCTCCCTCTCACTCGATGTCTGGCTTTATTTGGTTCAGTCTCTTGCACTCTGCTCGTGTTAAATGCTTTGACAATTGCTATAATTGTCAACTGTCAAATGGCATTAACAATTTTTTGTCTGTTGCTTTTTGCACTTGCCCGCTGCTCGCTCAATTGTGTGCGTAGGTGTGGAAATTTGTAAATGGCAGTGCACAATGCAAGCGTGGATAACGGAAAGAGGGGCAAACAAAGGGGAACGAGCAAGCAGGGGTTGGAGGGCTTAGGTCCAGCTGGTTAGACATTTGCCGTTTTGATTTTGTCAATGAGATTAAAGAACAGCCTTAAATTAGCAAACAACGCGCTCCGCTCTCCTCTCATCCGCACTCTTTGTCCTTTATATCCTGCGTTTCTGGTATAAATGCATACTAAGCAGGCCAACGTTTTTTGATGGAGTTTATGTATAGTATATAAATACTATGTAAACTCACAATTTATATAATTTTTACTGTCAATCAATCAACAAATTATAGAAAATGTAATAATTCTTAAATACGAAAAAAAATATTTTTTTTGTTTATCTTTTGTAATTACATAAGAAAAAAATTCAATAAAAATACTTAATTTATACCTATATAATTCAAAGCATAAAACTTATTCAAAGCTCTAATGGTTAACATAACTTCGGATATTATAAGTAAAAAAATTAATAACACAATTAATAATTTATTTTAGTTTTATCAGTTAACAAATGTTTTAGTAATTAATAATATTATTTAAAAATATGTTTGTTGCATTGATATTTATTTATCTATTTTTTTGGTTTTGTCAATGAGATTAAAGAACAGCCTTAAATTAGCAAACAACGCGCTCTCCTCTCCTCCGCACTCTTTGTCCTTTATATCCTGCGTGTCTAAGCAGGCCAACGATATTTGAATCGTATATGGTGTTTATGTACAGTATATAAATACTATGTAAACTATAAATAGTGTTGGTAAATTTAGTTTGAAAATAAAATTCTAAGAATAATTGAGATTCCTTAGTCTTGCTCCGCAAGTTCTGAAATTTGCCCATCTCTTCTTTATTTTCTATCTTTTTTGGGTTTCCTCAATCCTTGCAATAAATCGCAAATCAAACTCCAGTTATGGTATATACTTTATTGAATTCTTTTTTTATTTTCAAACCTTCTGCGTCGAAACCTACTCTAACTAAATAACGCTGCTAGTCAGTCTTTACTACAAGTACTATGTTCTATTTTAATAAAAAAAATCTCTACACAAACTATGCAGCTTATAGTTGAACTTTTATGTAATTCCAAACCGAGCAATCATCGTCAAGTTCCCAGCGCGTGATGACAGTTTTTGCCAGCCACTAAATGTCAAAACTTTGTGACATGTTTGAGCAAAAGAGAGCAGCAGCAGCAACTACAACAGCATACCACAAAATCTGTGTGTGTGTATATATATATATATACATATAGATAGACGTATATAGCTACTGACATATCTCGACTCATATGTGACATTCAAGTGTCATCAAAAAGTGAGCGAGCTGGTTTGCATTTTTATGAGAATGACAAAGAGAAGCTCTGCAATGACTTGAGTGATTTTTTGGGGGCAAAAAAAAAAAGTAAATCGAAAGCGTTGGGAAAGATTTTGCATAATTAAATTTGGTATTGGCATTGGAGGGAAACAGGAAAAGTTGTTTTTAGCAAAAGCTTCTACCAGATACACGAATGCACAGATACAAAAGATCTGCGACGCCGACAAATCAGCATAAAATAATTGAAAATGTGTGCGCTGGGATCTATTTGAATAAACGCAATTTGAATGCAAAAGCACGAAGTGCAAACAAGTCGAATGAGAGACGGGAGAGCAGGACACGGCACAGAGGATTCAGAGCACACAGAGCACAGGACATAATGAATGCTTCCGATGGATGGAATGAGACTGAGTGAGATTAGGAAGGCGCTAATGTAGAGGATGCCAAAAGGGTTGCACTTAAAGGTGTCAACGGAAGAACTAATTCAACTATTTAAAGAAATATGTTAAACTCAGATGGAATAGACATTTGTGTCACGATTACCATTCCGATTTTTGGTTATTTGCTAAATCCATTAGGCACCCACATATGTCAACTCTCCACAAGCCAAAACATGAGGCCAATAATTGAAATGTCAAATCCGTGCTAATGACAAATGTAAAAGCACAAAACAGTCGAAACAATAACCAAACTAAAATTAATAAATGACACAGATTTTAGCACTTTAGTTTGAGGGAAAAAAGGGAGAAAAAAACAAAGGGGCACTCAAGAGACAAAATTGTTATAAAAACACAAGTGACAAGTGTGGCAGACACATGTGAATGCAGAGTGGCAAAGGGAGTAAATTTGGAATGGGATTCCCATACGTTATATGCATATATGGAACACAACCCGCACAAGCCGCCGCAGACATACAAATCTCAGACGTGGTAGGCAGACGGGAATCAACCACACACTGGAATTTTGACACATTTGACAGGCGAGAAGCGAGAGGCACTTGGTAAGCAGCCATTTGATAGCCTCATTAGTGACGAGCCACTGCAGCAGCAGGAAGCGTATGAAGAGCGATGAATAAGCAAAAGAGTAGCTGTCAAAGTGCTTAAGAGGCTGTTTGGGTTTCTTGGGTTCCTCATCTTGGGCAGCTTGCGTAACTGAAAACCGAAGGATATCGACCGTAACGCCTGAGAATTTGACACTTGCTCCGCACGGCGAAGGGCCTCCCGCACATGTCCACAAAAATTCCTATAAATACACATGGCAGGTCACAAAAAATTAAATATTAATATATATCTACATATATGTATATGTATATCTGTGTATATAAGAGGCGTTCCCCAAACATCGAAACACGCTCTGTGTTAGTGCCACAAACTGGGCAGGTCCCAGAACCAACTTGGCTCTGCCCTGAAGCGTTCAGTCATATTGAAACATTAAAAAAGTCAACACCCACATCGCAAAACTAACAAAAACTTGACCGTATGTATATATATATATATATATATATTTATATATATATTCTATTCAACCAAGCATAATAAACTAGTCAAGGGGGTCGTCAGAAACAGAGGCAAACAAATGATAGACAACCAAATTGGGCAAAAATTCCTAAAATGTTATGGACTAATCGAATTTTTTAATACCCTACTGAATACATATTCAATATTATATGGAACTAGATAGATAATATTAATATTATACAGATATAATTAAAAGTAATATATTAAAAAGTTAAAGCCATCATTATAAAATAAAATATGATAATTTGTATCAAAATATAATAGAAATACTTAATTTATACCTATATAATTAAAAGCATAAAACTTATTCAAAGCTCTAATGGTGAATATAACTTCGGATATTATAAGTAAAAAAAATATAACCACAATTAACAATTTATTTTAGTTTTATCAGTTAACAAATGTTTTAGTAATAAATAATTATATTTAAAAATATGTTTGTTGCATTAATAAATATTTATCTCTCTGATATGCAAAGATAACATTACAGACATGTAACTCTGTAGACCAAGTTGTCGTAATACGATCGTTGTTATCAATACTTTGAATATTCTTGTATCTTGCTTTGTTCCTTCTTGAATCCTTTACAATCTGCGGAATGCATCAAATTTCTAAACTGCTCCCGCTAGCGTGCGTAGCGCACCAATGCCCCAAAGCAACCATAAAAATGTCAAAAAATTTCTATGTATTCATAAATACATGTGAGTCGAGTCGTCGAGTTGAAGACCCAGGCGGACCAAAGACAGAAACCCAAACACGCCACCGCAATGTAACCACAAAGTCAATGCTTCTCCTCCCTCTGCTCCTTTGGACTCCCCACTGCTCACACATCATATTTTCAGTCTGTCTGTATGAGTTGTGGACATAGTTTATATGGGCAGTACATAACTTAAGCATCGCAAGCCCAAGTAGTATCCTCGCATATGTCCATATGTGCATTTAACATGCAAACTACGAGCCAAGAAAGGACCCTGATGGCCTGTAAACGCTTATGTGTACGACAGAGGGGGTGTGAGAATCGGAGTAGCGTTCAAATTTCCGGTCAAGCGAGTGAATCCTTATAAAGCAAACGACGAATGCTTTATATTTTTTGGTTTCTTTTGCTTAACGCCCACAAAATTTCTGCTAAATTAAATTATAAATACGGCAAAAAGTCGCTGGGAACAGAGCAACACAAATAAAGTGCCCAAAGACGGTGTGGGACTGAACGGGAACGGGAACGGGAAGAAGGGGGAATGTTTCGTCTGAAAGGACGATACCATTATGATTCATGACAACGTCTGGACGCACCCCTCCACTCGTATTCCCCCCGAATTATGCTCATTGGTGTTGTTAGTTAAAGCCGGACAACTTTCTGTCTGTGCCTTAGTTTGGGTATCTGCTTACAAAATGCGTGTCAAATTCAAAAGAGAGTTATTCAATCCTTTTATATAGTGCATAGTTTTCGTTGTCAGTGGGCGTTGGGCATTGGGCTGTGATATCCTTAATATCCTGTTGTTCGAGCATATTTTATTGTTAGTATATTTGAACATTTTGGACAGATTTCGGTTTGTGATAGGCGCGTCATGTGCTTAGAAAAAAATCAGATGTTTTGAAATGCTTTTGATTGATGAGGGTTCCAGTTTGTTGGGCCAACTTTCAAATATTTAATAAGCGAATTCAGAGAATGTGTGTAATCCGTAATCCTAATCAATTTCCAAAACGAATTCACAGCTCAAAAATATTGCTTATAAGCTATTTTATTAATTTATTTAAAGCATATGGCTTAATAAATAATAATTAATACTTAAATAACTTTAAATAAATGAAAACCAAACATTTAATTAAGAAATTTGTATGTAAATGGGTGTCTAGAATATTACATTTATAATACAACATTAGAAAAAAAGATATCTCGACTAATTCTGGAAACCTCATCATATAATATAATATCTGCAAGTATTGATATTTATATTTATTTTAAATAAATTAAGAACGACAAAAGAACAACTAACAAATTATGTAGGTATTGATTTTTAAATTGAAAATTAGAATAATACATCTATATAATTAATTATTAAGTCCTACACGTGCTGCAAGGGTCAATTCAAACAAATATATACATTTGCTGTCAATGACCTTTCAAAAGTATTGTTTATGGTAAAGTGACCCCATCGTTTGATCCTTACTCAAAACCCAAGTAATGATTCAACATGTTGAGACCATTCGCAATCGATTGTAGCCAAGGTCACATCGCAGTTATGTCCTGCCTCACGTAGCTGTGTGAAATGACCAGCGGCAAACCAATAAACGCAGAAATAACAAAAACCAAATCCAAATCCTTAACTGTGGTTAACATCTACGAAATCCATTAAGTGGCACACTTGGAGCGTGAAAAGAAAGCCAAAGCGAAATATAATAAAAGAAAACAGAGCAACTCGAGCGCAGGCGAAGAGCCAAGGAGCCAAGGAACCGATGAGCTGAGCAGGGGCTGAGCTAGCGGACCACATCATTTCATAACACTTCCAGTTCATATAATCTATTTAACCCAAATTTAAACGTGCCGTGCGTTAGTTCAGTGTTTAATCAGTTGTAAAGCAATTTTCGCAATGTTTTTTCTTTAAACGACAGCAACGAGCAGCGGTTCAAACAAGGAATGGGATGGAGTTGGGATTCTTCCTGCAACTCCTACGTATAGTCGAATATCCTTGTTCGGTGAATTTTTTTTGTTTTGCTTTTCGCTTGCCTTGGTGCCCATCTATCTAACGACTTCTGCACCATTACAATGGCAACTGTTTCACAGCTGATAAAAATTGGCAGCGAAGCAACTGAAAGTGGCAGAGGAGCTCACGGGCGAGGCGGGGGTGTCTGCATGTAGGTACTGGATTTTAGCGGTGTGCCTAATCGTCCGGGTAATTGTCCTGCGCGCTGTGCGTGAGTCTTGATCCTGTTTCTGATCCCAATGCATGCTTGCATTCATTGAGTGCACTCACTCCGCCAAAGAGCATTCCAAACATTTTTTTGCAGCTGCAGGACACCAGACAACCGCCCCTCCCTCATCTTCACAAAATGTACAACCGCAAAATTTTCAATTAACTCTGTTAAAGGTTAACCTTTCGGTGTGCCTCAATGTCCTTGTTTAATTTGATTAATTGCCTCGAAAATTGGTCGTGTGGATGAAAAACTGATGCGAATGTGGTATTTCTAGGTGACATTTAAATTTTGATATTGTTGAAGGATTATGGCCTAGAGGTGGGCATGTGGTAAGCCTCTTTGTCAAAACAAATCTTTATGAATGCAGAACGAAATTGTTGATTGGATGAAATCAATAAGAGCATCGAAATTCTCATATATAAAATAAAAAGAATTAAATTTTATATATTCCATTTAATGCTCTTAAAATGTACACATATACAAATTTGAAATAAAATGACAATCAACTATAAATTGAAGCGTTTATAAATCCAAGTGTGACTCTTAAAATAATTAAATTTACTAATATTTTGTGACTTTAAATATGTGAAGGTAATACAGAATTTATTAAATTAAATATAACTTATTAATTGTGATAGTTTTCAATACAATTTTTATTTATTGGCGATTTTATAAAATTTTCGATCTTTTTTTGCTGAGTAAGAAAACAAAAAAAATGTTCAAGTAGTGACTTTGTTTATTATTTTAGGTATGGTTTCCAGTGAAAACTCTGCAAATGAAAAGTTAATTTTGGAAATTTTTGCCTCAAGCTTACATTGTAATAAACTAAACTATTGTGCTTGGGAGATTATAAAAAAAAAACATATGAAAGTGTTTTTATTTTAGAAATGTTGGTTATCTTTTCATTCTGCACAGCTTCCTTAAATGGAATCATAAGTCTTCTGCCAATTGCTTTACCTTCGAGACTATCAAAAATGAATGGGACGGCTCAGATTGAAATGGACTAGGACAAATGTGTTCACTTTTGACTTCTTGGGTTCTGGTTAGCGCACAAAGGCGAATGCCTAATTGAATTGTAGCAAAAGTGGAAATAGACGCAAAAATTGGAAGCAAGAGCGGACACTTAAAACCTTTTGAGGAGGGGACAGGGGAACTGACTGGACTCGGGACAATGGCGCTTTGTGCGAGCCACAAACGGATGTTATATTCAGTCTAAATGAAAAGGAAGCAATAAAATAATTTTTTACAACTGCAAGCAGACAATTTGTAGCGCTTCCGGGGCCAAAAGGAAGCTGCTGCAACCGGCTAAAATAAATGCCTGTCTCGGAGACAGTTTTCCCATCTTCAGTTACTACGCCAACGCTAACTTCACCCGCAGCTATTACGTCCTGCATCCTGCGTCCTGCGCGGCCAACAACAACAGGCCACATTAAGACAAACTATAAAATGCAATCGATCTAAACGATATAAACCGGAAAGAGAAATGTGGCATTATACTATAATGGAAATGGGTTTTTCTATTTTCTTTCTTGTTTGTCTTTTTAATGTTTTGTTTTTCTTTTTTTGCAGACTTTGTCTTGCGGATGAAAATTGCACATTAAAAAATAAATAGTGCAGGAAATAAAAGAAAATAATACGTTTAAAAGACGACGAGGAATAAAATGAAAAACTGTGAAATTGATAAATGTGATATTAATGGGAAAACGTTGAGGGATTTTAAAAGTTTTG
The DNA here is from genome assembly GCA_035042345.1 of Drosophila fungiperda. Taxonomy (NCBI): domain Eukaryota; kingdom Metazoa; phylum Arthropoda; class Insecta; order Diptera; family Drosophilidae; genus Drosophila; species Drosophila fungiperda. The sequence goes on from JAWNLM010000021.1 coordinate 3,430,411, forward strand.
GCTTCACTTTTGTTGGTTTAACGCGAAAAAATGAGCTCGGTTTACGCTCGATTTACATCATCATTAATCTTATGAGTACAGATTGAATTGGATTTTATGAAAAGCGGAAACGTATAGCAAATGTTGCTCAGAATGTTACATCCGATTTCGAAATAGATAAAGCTTCGTATATAAGATTTAAATTTAAAATTTTTACAAACTCTATTTATCAAATTAAAGCTGAAAATATATGGATTACGTATTTGGTGTAGTTTGTATGTTTTGCAAAATCATAATTTGCGCGCAAAAAAAAAAGTATGAATGTTTGCAAATCTTTATCTACTTATTAGATTTTATCTTGCTCTACATTATTATTAAAAAGGAGAGAAAAACTCTACTCTTTTCTAATTATAACATTTTTTAATCAGCGAGGTGCTTGTTAAATGTATTGAGAGTAAATAAAAATAATCTCTTTTCTTCGGTTTAAGGCAATGACTAAATGGTATACATATTAAAAATATGAAAATGTATTGAGAAGGTAGGTAAAGAATGCTTAGGAATAATTGGGCTGAATTGTGGACATGAATTTTATACTTAACATATTTAAAATGTGTAAAATTTGTAACTTTCTTTAATACAGAGTTTACTCACTTAAAAAATATGTCCATATGGTATCTGCTCTGGCATGCCTATTTTTATTGATAAAGTGAACCTTAACTTTTAGTTTGACCAAAAAGTAATTTTCCACCAGGCAATCTCTGACTTTTCCTTTTAGGATTACGCCCAAAAAGATGGCAGCAAAAAGATAACAACTTTCATGCCTCAACTTTCAGTTTTGTTATCGTTGGCATTACTCAAACCACCATTCAGCCAAACGTCCTTTACCATTGCCATCATATTTTGTCATATCTGTTAAGGGCATTAAATAAGCAAATCTCTTTGACATTGCTCGTATGTTTCACAAACTTAACTACCCAAACACTAAACGCTCCACAGAAAAAGATGGTAGAAAGGGAGAAAAAACGCCAACTAAGTAAATCTCGGCGCTTGCTAACAATAATCTGACATAATGTTTCAATTATGCGTCGTTTAGCTTTATGGATGTTATGTGAATGGACCCACATCCGAACAAAACCACAGAAGGAACAGGGCCAGCAGTCATGTTTGGGAGATCACCGCTCAGAGCTCAACAGCGCCCACCGCCCACATTAGGCGCAAAAGAGAGACAACATTTGGAGAGCTAAGCAAATCTTACTAAAATAAACATTTTTGCATTAAATTTACATAAGACGCGACAATGAGCGAACGCAGGGGGCCACTAGGCATGAGGATGGGGATGAGCATAGCAGAACCATCTACTCACGACGCTTTTCCATAAACAGCAACAGTCGACTTCATATAAATATGAGTAGTATACCAACTCAAACTCCAACTCCAACTGCGACACTTGATGTGCTCTTTCGTATTTGCATAAACATTAGCAAAACAAATTTGCACATTTACCCACACCCAACTCCAACGTCAGCCTCCAATTCCGCTCCCAACATATGCAAACAAACCACAATAACATAACCCTAAGGAAGAAAGCAACCGCACTAAAAGATACCCTGTAATGATAAAAAAGATATCTTGTTTCAGGCTTAAAATCGATTTGGGTTTTTTTCTAAATCGGAAAGTTTAAGATTTCACATATACAAACATTTTAAATAGTTTATAGTTTCTACTTTTTGGAAATATTTGCCTGAAAAATATAAATTAAAACTTTCTAATATATTGGTTTATTTTTTTATATAGAATTTACAAACTTGGAACATTTATTTGAGTTGTCAGAGCGATTTTCATTTTATGGAAATATTTTCTGAACATATGAAGAAAGTTACAATTATACTTTGAAGATTCACATAATGTGTGAATATATCCCTAGCTGAGCAATCCAATAGTAGGTATTTCGCAACTGTCAAGTTGAAGGCGCATAAAAAAAATAGATAATAATGAAGTTAGAGCACCACTGGAAGCGGAAGTCTTTAGGCCAACGTCAAACCAAAGAGGCGGAAGCGGAAGTGCGTGCCAATCAGAGAGAAAGAGCTCGAAAATTGTACGAGCTAAAAATATGCTAAATCAGCCAAAAATGCTTATAATCATTTCTAGATAATAAATATGATGATGGTGATGATGATGATGATGTTGACGACGCTGGCAATGATGTTGGGAGTTGGTAAATGGGATATAAAAACATTTCAACTTGTCTGCTTTGCCGTCTGTTTTTTGTCTGTGTTTTCTTAGCAACTTTAGCGCCATTTTCGACGCTTTTCCTGCTAACTCCAGCAGAATTTTGTGGCACTTTGGCGCCCAAAACTTGGAACAAATGGAAGCAAATATGCGTTTTATTGAATTTTATGTGCTAGACGCGCTGCCTTGGCAAGCTTCTATCTCTATGCAAGTTAATACTTGGCCAACATCTTGGCAATGGCAGTACAAATTCTTGCCCCAACGGCAAAGTGAGCGTGAAATATGCCAACAACTAGTTGTTGGCTTAACATTTGAGCCTTGAAGCTCATTGAAACAACATTTGTTTGGCATTAAACTTGACAATGTCAGTGCACAGAAATAAAATATGTATCTGACCTAAAAAAAACTAGTTGTGCATATTTTAAAACAATTGACTAAATAGATCTGTCTAGCTCAAATTTGTTGTGTCAATAATATAACAATTAATAGGTTTTATTAAATAACACTTCAATTAATTTGCATTTAATGATTCCAGCAATATTATAAAATCATTCAATTGCCTTGAAGCTTAAATAACTCAACTTATCTCATATCTAATGAAACCGCAAAATCTAATTAGTAGAGAAGAAAATCCAAATGTGTTGGCAATATGTGAATACCACTGCATATATATGAAATCAATTAATCAAAGCCTATGAGAGCCCAAAGGACCAAAATAATTTGGAATCCTTACGACAGCTGACCGCACAGTGCAAATGCCGCAGAGCCGAAACCAACGGCCACAACAACAACAATAACAAAATAATAATAACAACAACAACAAACTATAAGGAAATGCATAAAATTTCAATTTTCTCTAGCGTAAACAAACAAAATGTCGAGGGAAGTACCCGGGGCAAGGGAGCAATGAAATCAAATCAAAGCCTTAGGCGAAATTTAATTGCGTTTAACCTAAAATCAAATTTTCAAAAGTCTGGCAAAAAGGATGCTGGCCTTAAGATTCAATCAACGTTCAGGCTACTTGAGGCCAACAGCAGCAGCACAAACAACAACAAATCAAAAGGCTCATGTTTATCTTAATATAAAATTTCTTTCCCACACATTCGGCAAAAGGATAATAAAATTGTGTTGCTAGGCATCCCCCAGTGGCAACTAAGTAAACAACAACATGCCCGACTGGCTGCATCCTTGAGAGATAGATAGTTCGGGTCGAATCGAATAAAGGCTTAGACAAGTTTTGTGTTGCAATGTTTTTTGATTGTGGCATTGATTTCAGATTTACCCAGCTGCCTGTCAGCAACGCTCGAATCGTTTAACACAATCAGGCACAGGCCTGTACCTTTTATTATTTACTTTTATTTTGATTACTTTTTGGCCATCCGCAAAGTTCTTTGGCACTGCTCGGAGATTCACACTTCATCGGCATGAAAACGGCCCCAAGGGACAAGACTCCCAACAATATGGCGCCCGACGCCTCATAACATTATTGGCTGTGTTTTGTATGACTTTTGAACCCTTTTGGCTAACTAAATCATCGACTAATTTGCTAGAAACACAAATACACACCGAAATAATTTTTGGTTTTGTGGATGTGTTTTTTTTTTATGGGCACACAAAAAATTAGCCGCCTTATCAACAGGTGTGGACCCGGCCCAAACAGCTGTAAGCCAAACTCAAACCCAAAGTGAAAACTTTTTTTGTCATATTTTTTTGTTGCAGGTAAAACATATACATAAAAATTGAATTCCATGTATTTTTGTTATTACTACCCTTTATGGAGCCGATGCTTATCAGATTGAGTTCTTTCCTAGATGTGCCCTTTCAAGCATTTTAAGGAATATAATAAAATTTTATTAATAAACGCGAGACTGTCAAAATCTAATGGATTTTTTGGTATGCTACGATAGAAATCTGTGAACTGACAATTTGTGGGTAGTTTATGGAGGGTTGCTGCGTATCCAAACTATGACTCAAAATGAGTCACAATGCAAAGCAGCTGGAGAATGTGCAGGTGACGGACATTGAAACAAAGCTTCATAGTTTGTAATTAGGGAGAGATCAATCTTCCATTTAGCTGTAAATGCACCACAAATTAAAATGCAGGCACACAAATCAAATGCACACAATTCTAAGATTCCCTACTCTGATCAAAGCTAGGAGAATCAATTAAAATTAATTTTATTCAATTGAAACCAAATCCCAGTTGGGACTTCACTTATTCTTTTGTGCTTTGTGACGTCGTCTCGCTTAAGGAGCGATTATTTAATTTCAGCTATTAATGCTGCGACTCCCCAGTTGACTGTCAGAGGAGCAGTTGCCAGGTTCCTTGCTCACAGCATTCCAGTTAGTCAATGCTTACTGATGTTTAGTTGCTGTTGTCGTTGTTATTGTTGTTGTTTTTGTTGTTGTCGATGTTCTTGTTGAGCTCCGTGCAGCTCTGCGGCATTATTTCACTTGCGTTTCCGCTTTTAGCTTTGTTTACTTTTACGCTTCCCACACAAAAGCCCCAAAAGCCCCAGAACCATAAGCAAACCCCAGCCACAGACAGACGTACCACAGAACCCACATACCATCGAACAACCCGAACTATGTTTTGGTATTTGTATTTGGACTTTATACCCTATACTCTGTTGTCAAAGGGTAAATAAAACGACAGGAAATCGAAATCGTTTGCTTAACTTGTTATTAATATTATTTTAGTAGACATAAAATACCACCAAGTTTTTAGCTAATATTAAGATTCAAAATAAGTACCTTATATTATATACAATTAATGATGATGATGATTAAAGGTATTGGATCAGAAGAAAGTATTGATATTTACTGACTAAACAGTTGTTGTCAGTAATGTATACCAATTTGGAGAGTTGATATACAAATTTTAAAACGATAAATTAAAGTTATATAAAATAAATAAAAATAATAAGAGGATTGGAGAATCAAAAGTATCTGGAATAACTATAACTATCCATTATGATAACTTTGTCCAAACCAAATAATTGATGCAAATTTGTATATTCTTAAGAATCGCACTTCCAAATCTATTAAAATTAATCTGGCCGAAATTTGAAACGTAGAACAAACTTATAAAATAATTGTGGCTATGCCATAGCAGTTTACAGGGTATTTTACCATTGATTGCTATTAATGATGACTCCCCAGCTTGTTTGGTATTTGTATTTGGTGTTTTTCTTATGGCTTTTACTTTTCTTTCATTTTTTTTTTCTGCTTCTGCTCTACTGCGAATCCCTTGACAATGCAATAAATTGCGCAAAAATTGGAAAAATAGAATTTTAGCCGCACCAACGCAGCGCTAGTAACGACAACAAAAACAACAACAACAATATCAGCAAATAACAACAGCAACGAGTCCTTTGGCTTTTTTGGGTGGCGCACGCAATCCGCCCAGCTTGCTGCCTCCAACTGCCTCCACTAACTGCCTTGCCCCATCGGCGGTATCCCGAAAATAACAACACAACGGAAATCAAGTGCTAAGCTTCCCACAACGCAATCAATTGATTTCTATTGTTTTGTTAAAATGTCGTGCCTGGTCCCCAACCAATATAGCCTCCATTCGCCCATCCAATATTTGGTTCTATTTGACGTCTGTTGTCGTTGTTTTCCTTCCCTCCCCACATTGCCCCCCCCCCCTCCCCTACGCTTTCGACCCGTTCTGTGTGGCATTTTATATAAATTGCTTTGTTGTGGTCTTTATTGAAATTTTTGAGGTTACTTTTGTGATTGTTGCTTTTGGCCAGCTTCTAGCCCCCATTCAACAAAGCCACAAAAAAAAAAGAAGTGACCAACATAAAAACCTGCTGCTAAATAAAACTGTGCATTATTTTTGTTTATTTGTTGTTGTTTTTCTTTTTTTTTTTTTGAAGATCGACGGTTGTCGCACATTTTGCATTTTATTTTTATGGGCTTTAGTTTTTTTTTTGGATTTTGCTGAAATATTCATGAGTTACGTTTTCAGTAAATGAAAAACATTTATTGGGGATTTATTCAACAGTTTCTCATCGGACCCATGAATGCCAGATAATTTATAGTTTAACTCTTCCGGAATATTTGTGTCTGCCAACATTTAATGATATAAATGGCAAGGAAGCTTTAAGCACGATTTAATATATTTAAGTTATACATATTATATATAAATATATCAAAAATAAATAAATTAATGCAAATTAATACTTTAGCCTTTGACATAACACAACAGAGAGTTTATTTTTTGGAGTTTACGATCATAATTTAAATGTATTCAATATATTATTATGTATTTGTATAAATTACTATTTAAATAAAACAAGAAAAATAACGAAAGTAATCTTAGGTATTTGAATTGTCCTAAAATAGACATCAAACTTAGACATATAAGAAACGATAGTTTCTTTTTTGGGATAACGATAAACAATGAATAAGATACACAAAATATACTCATCCTTTTATACTCGTATTCCCATTCTCTGATTGTTCAGATATGTTTAGCTAACTCGCATAAAGACGCAACATTACAACGATTATGTTATAAAAAAGATGTCTGAAACTGTTCAGAAGAAACCAGCGAAACAAAATGATCAACGGACAATGCAAAGAGTGCCTACAAAAACGTCATGATTATGGCAAATTTTCGGATCCTTTTGTGGGTAGTTAGGATTGCGCTTTTCACGACCTGTACAACAAGCAATGGACAATGGACAAAAGAAGTCCCTATAGAATTGAGAGACAATGTCCAGCATTCGAAATCATCGACTGCAAAATCTCAAATGTCACGGCAAGTAGGAGGATGCCCCTTTGTGATTGTCCTCGGTCTCAGGGATGTGCCAGCGACTGCCCGTCGCTTTCTAAACTGTAGGCAAGTATCAGCAAATTAGAGGCTGCCTGGCATGAACCAAAACTGGCAGTGTTCGCCAGGGGCGGTCCCAGGTTTTGGGTCCAACGTGCGTTTTATCTGGCTGGCTAGTTTTATGGTTGACGCGAGCATCTTGCGTCTTTGACTTACCCGGATTGCTCTGACGGCAGCTGCGTTTGATATTTGTCCTGCGACTTTGTCCTGCCGCCTGATGTCTTACTCTTGTTTCCCAATCGCATTCGGAGTGACAGCTTCCCTGGTAGCATTTCTGTTGAAATCAACGAGGAGGACGAAAACCTTTTTTGCGCAATGTTTGTTTGTCTAATGCTGCTACGTGTCTTTGCTGTAGGTGGTTACTAATTGGGTTATTGTCAATATTTGATAAGATTAGTTTGTCCCAATTTGCAGCTGCCTCTGCTACCGACAACACACCCAGGCACCTACTTAGTAGTTTAATGCCTCCTTCCAATATGCTTTGCCACAAACTCAAACTCGAATTGATAATTTATAGTTCCACGGAAGCGCCATAGCGCTTGTTATCCTTCCTGTGCCCAAACATTATTTAAATCGTTAAGCAGACACACACAAAATCCCAACTCCAATCGCAATGCACAAGGGCCACCAACAGGTCTGGCGCCAGGAAGCCAGGCACCAAGTTGCGTCGAGCCGAGCTCCTCCTTGTCATAATTTAAATCGCGGCCACGAGTTAACCCAGGCAAAAATATGGAAAACTATGCCCGGGCAATTTGTGGACGCTTTGCCTGCCAGCCATAATTTTCCAGGGAAAACGCATGAAAATAAACATTAGACAAAAAGGGTTTCCATCCATTTTAACGATTATGCCATGTGCCAGCTCCGGTGCCCCCACCATTGCTGCTCCCTCGAACGCATACCAAATCGGCTTTTTACCTGTTGATGCTATGGAGCAGAGAGGGGAACCTGGGGCTGCCGGAAGGTTGTGACAATGTTATACACTAATTGAGCACAAAAACATTTTTGCCCTCAGCGCGTTTATCGGTTTTATGGAAATGTTATTTCACCGAGCAACACAATACATGAATACGAATTGTACCAAATACAGAAAAGTTGCAATTCAATGAATAAATAATATTAAGAAGTCTGTTCAAAAGAGAAAATATAATTTGCGCAGAAGCAAATTTGAGAGAACTTGCTACGGTTCCATATGGATGAATGAAATAAATGAATAAATATCAAAGTAACAATCGTAGACTAATATGCACCACTCATAATAAAACAGATACTTTGAAGTGAATTCCTACAATTTTATATGTCATTCATTTTATGACTCTAAAAACCATGTAGCATAGTGTATTGCTCCAGTACACTGCATATGCATTGTTCCTTGGCACACGTGCCGCTGCCACGAATATAAAATGATAAACTTTTTAAATATTTTTTATACCAACTAGTTTAGCTCCTCACATTTTCACTGCCTTATAAAAGTCTATAGGCCTTCGCCATGCTAGTTTTGTTTAAATGCCAGCAACAAAGAAATTATAATTATGCATAATTTAATTTTATTATTATATGCATTTTCCAAATAGCATTTTCCACTCTCAAAATTCTTGGAAGGTGCTCCGCACGAGCAAGCGGAAGCCGCTGGCGACAGACGTCCCAATCCCCAAACTCTACAGACTGCATCTGTGTATGTTGTGGTGTGTGTGTGCGCGAGTGTGTGTATGGTTGTCACTTAACAAAAATTTATGCATTCTTCTTTTTTAGTGGTAATTTGATTTTGATTTGGGAATTTTAATTAATAACCATGTTTTGGGCGCCGCGTCGTATTGCATTCTTGATGAAATATTGTTATGAGTGGAAGTGAAGTTCGAGCTGGAGCTGTACACAGAGCTGTATCAAGGGGCAGTGGGGCACCGGGGGCAGCACGACATGGACATTGAATATAAAATCCGAATCAGCACACACAAACAAATATTCCACATAATAATTTTATGGTATTTAAAACAACTAATTGGCCAGAAAGAACCACAATTTTTATGCTTGTACGAAAAGCTTTTTCGAATATTTGCGTTTGCCTGGTGAGGGGAGTGGCAGAGATCCCTCAGGTGTGGCCTGTTTATGAGACCCTGAGTATTGTTAATGACCTGTGTTATGATGTGGGTTATATGGAGCCTATAATTGACATGTAACTGTTTAGATTTTTATTGACCAAATGTGGCAACCACTATAAAAAAAATTGTTGCTCAAATATTATCAGCTATAAAATTTAACTTATATATTTTCTACAATTAAAATTTTTGTTATAGAAATATTGATAAACGCCATACAAAATAATTCGGCAGAGAAACGAAAAATAATAATGGCTATTTCTAATTAATAAGTTTTTTTTTAAATAATTCTATTAAATATTCTTTTTTTACTCTAGGCAGATATTCCAGAACGGAACTCTCGTCTTGTGTTACAGTAACTTCATCTGCAGACATGGAAAACTCAATTAGGAATACACATAAAGGAAGACAGAATCCTGCTACTGCAGGAATTTTGCAAAACAGAAAAAAAGATCAGTTTTCTGCGAAGGGACACACTTTAACAGGATAAGATGCATTTAAGCAAATGAACACACAAAGAAGCAAAATGTAGCAAAAAGGAGCAACGAATGCAGTCAGCGCATGTCGGCAGCACATTGAAGTAGTCCAAACAAAAGCCAAGCGGGCACTTGGCCAACGGCAAATGGTCAACTGGCCAAATGAACCACAAAAGGCAAGCGGCCAACAGCAGCTGGCGAAAAGAAACAAAAAAAAAGATTCTGGGCAAGAGATTAATAAAAGTGATGGGCTCAAATGGGCAACAAAGCAGGCTGCGATTAATGCAATGCGGAAGACGGAGAGCGGAGAGCGGAAGCAGCGTCTTAGGCAGCTCGTTCAACTAGCCTGATGAAATTTTAAGCCCATTTAGCGAATAATTTCAAATCGATGGTATTTCTGTTTTTTATTCAAAGCGTTGCGAATGCAATAAACGTGCAACACAGCTGCAAGCTAAAATGTATATCCTGTTGTGAGAAGTCCTGGCTGCCTGCCGCATGCTGCCACTTTCAACTTTTTGGCAAAAGTATATTATAGTCAGCCATTTCAGGGCAGGCACAAAATGTTCACAGCACCGTTTTTCGCTTTGCCAGTCGCCGACTGTTGACATTTTCAGCTGTCCTGTGAAACACCACCCGCTGCCCTGTGATGTCCTGGTGCTAATATGTTAAGCAGCAGGTTGCCTGAAAGTCATGCTGCTTATTGAGCTGTCTGTCATCAGAGTTCTCTGAGTTTTATTTTACAGTTTTTCAGTCCTACAACGCTTAACCAGAAAAACTCGGTATTCGGCGGCATCAAACACAACTGTGAGAATGTCTCTGAGCAGTGATCCTTAAGTCCTGCATCCTCATCGTTGAAACGCAAACACTTGACCCATATATCCAACGATATAAACACCAATCTAAATTCCCTGCCTTCCAATTGAATTGCGCAGCCTGTAATTGATACTTTGACGGGATCAGTTGAGGATCCCTCGCAACGGACAAACCATTTTATGCTACATTGAATTCTATAAAAAGCGAAACCCAAACTCAAATAAAAGCATTAGATAATAACCATCTGCCAAGACTCTCAGCAGATGTGGGCACAATCAATTGAGTTTGCTTGTGGTTTCAATATCAAGAATCTTTTTTGAATAAGCTACCTTGAATGCATTTGCTTACCAAGAAAAATATAATGGAAATATTTAGTATGAATGTATATCTTAGGAACCTGCCGATTTATAGATTTCATAATAATTATTGAAAAATTGGTTGGAAAATTTTGATAAACAGTACAGTTTTTAATTCAAAAACTTAACTTTCAACTGATCGTTCCCGTGGCAACTATATGAAATATAGTATTTATTTTTGTACAAATATAATAAATGCAATTTACAAGATCATTGCTTAATCACAATATGACATAATTGAAGGGAATTGTCTCTCTGTTCAGCCCATCTGAATTATAAAGTTTATCGAGTGAGCATTTGCTAAAGGACAAAATACATAAGAGTTTAACAACTATTTTTTATCGTTATCCACATCTTTGTTTAATCATTTAATATTGGATTTTAATTTTGCCATTATAATAAAGCTACGTTTACCATATTTTAAGCAACAAGTAATTGGTTTTGAATCTTTGATCTGGCTTAGCCTTCAAAGTAGTTTAAAACTTTGGACAAATCTATTCTCTATTTTCCAAATGCTCCTCGAAAGTATGTAATGTTGCGGTGGTTGGATTTTTAGTTGTAATAGTTTCTGCCTCCTCCTAAAAGTATGCTTTAAATTAGAAATATTCGGTATAGATACCAGAGTTTCATCCTTTGATCTGGCTTTTAGATCTATCTCAAAAAAATATTATTACTGCTATTATTATGCTGTCTTAGAAGAAATATATTCCTTTCCCTTACAAGATTGGCTCTAAGATAGTATGAAATTTTTGTACTAAATGGTCTAACAAAGACCAATAGAATAAAAAATTACTTTCTAGTCTAGCAAGAGAATGTAATTAAGGGAAAGCTATGGGAAAAAGCTTAAAGAAGGAAGACTGAAAGTTGTGCAAACACAACATAAATGGCGACACTGCAGAACACCTTCAGAAAGATTGTTCGGCAATGATCAAATTGAGTGTGCCCAAGCTAGAATTCTAACTAGCATCCTGCACACCATAGGACTGGGATAAGAATAATTTACCACCAAGGGGTAGAAGAACCCCAAGTAGTAGAACCCAGTGCCCGCAGAGCAACGACTCAATCAACAATAGTGAGAAACATTTAAAGGCCGATAGGCATTGTGATTTACAAATTCTGTGGAAATCAAAATCGTACATAATTTTTTTTCGACACCTTCAGAACTTCAAACATTGAGGGAACTCATTGTCAACCTAATTTAATGACATCAATTTTATATTAGGACACCTGACTAATAATCCAATATTAAGTGCTTTGGCACAATTTTTAAATAATGCTATTTGCACAGTTGTTGCAAAGCAAATTCTATTTTATTTGTGCGCAATATAACTTGCCAAAATTTGAGTATAAAAGAGGCAGCCAATACTTCAGTCAGCATCAAAATCTTTTAACAAGCACGTCAAACAATATGCTATCAAACAAGTTTATTATTATGAGCTTTGGTAAGTTGGTAAACTTCAAGGAGGCGATTCCATTTTGTAATGTTAATTCTCAAATTGTAGCTCTCTTTGCTGTAATTATTGCGGTGTCTGCCGAGGGCAGCGAGGAGAAAATAAGCGATCGCCGATTCCGTTGGCCAGGCTCCGAGGAGCAGGTGGAGGAGGATCATATTGAGGACAACGATGCTGATGAAAAGAACGATGAGAAAGACGAGGTAGATAAGGCAGAAGGGGATGAGGTTGAGGAGGACGATGTTGACGATAAAGATGATCCTAAAGAATCCGACAAGGAAACCAAACCGAAGAACGCCTAAATAATTCTCTATTTAAGTTGTTAAATATTTTTCCGTTAAATGTTTTCTTAAATTTCTAATTTTGCCAGAAAAAATTCTGAAGTATTTATAAATTTTGTTAACACTTAAGTAACAATAAACATTTAAAAAAACATATTTAATGTTTGTATAATTAATTTTATTTAACATAATTTAAAGAATGTATGATTCAATTTCAATATGGATTACATACATTTAATTATTCATATTGATATTTATTTGTATTATGCATTTAAATATATTTTATGTATATTTAAACTATGACTAAATATAAATTTCACACAATTATGCCATCGCTCAATAATTTAATTTAATTATGGTCAAAAATATTTATATTTTCACTAAATTTGAATTAAGTATTTTGCATAAGCTTTGAAAGCAAAATTGGAATTGGAATGATACACAGGCAAAACAAACAGAAATATAAACAGAAAATGCCAAAATAAAAAAAACGTAACACAAAGACTATTTTCAATTACTAGACGGTATATTTAAGTAGGTTCCTTGAGGTCTCCACCAGCAGCTCACTTTACATTGTAAACATTGTCATCAACTCTACACCGAGAGAGATCCTTTCATGCTTGGCGATCCGGTTGGAAGTCTATCGCCAACAGGAAATTGCACACGTTAATTAGATTATTGCCTGTTGCTGTTCTTTGATAGTAGTTGTTTTTGCAGTTTGCCCATAATGCTTGGCGTTTTGAGTCTTGTTTTCTCACGGCTCACCCCACCAGCCACGATCCCAGCGCTCCACCTTCCGACGTCATCACACATTGCTGTCCGTTCCAACAGCGCCAGTGAAGGAGAACGGTTGGGCATTGTTAACAATGCCCGCCCGATCGTTGGTGGTAGACGTTGTCGCATTTACGCCGTATCCCGTTTGCTGTGCTGCGGTTCGCATATCCTCAATGGGGGCTCTGAGACGAGTTAAGAAATCGACAATTTAGATACGTGCATATAAATAAATAAATAAATAAATACTAGTGGCAAACAGGCCAAATAAATAGAGACGCTAATTAGATTGTGAGTTGAACTAAGGACTAGTGCATTGCTTACTTATGCTTATTCTAATAGTTATAGGCATGATAACTTTTGTGTTATCAATTCATTTAAATAAGTGAAATCGCAAAAATACATAGCAGCAAATAAAACAAAATACATTCATGCTACGAAAATGTTGAACAGCATTAGCCAAAAGCAAAAATATTTTCACAACTTAGAAATCTACATCTTGAAATAATATTCACATTGCGTTTTTGCCATTTTTTGTTCACAATCAAATGCCCAAATCTTTAGTTACAATAATACATAATTGTACATTTTATATTTCAAAATGATATGTAGAGTTAAATGGAAAAGCAAGCAAACTACTGCGAGAATCATAACGGACCGAATAAATAAATATGTACAAATTTTCAAATGCAATACAGTGCAATTGAAAGGAATAATAGTCCAATATAAAAGTGACGAGATGATTGACAAAACTACATTTGAACTACTTGATATGACGTTAACGTACTTTTTGCTGCTGCTGTTGCTGTTGTGGTAGTTCTTTAGTTGGTTTGCTGCAGGCTGCAAATTGGCATTAACTGATCTGTTCTGGGGCAGTTTGACATGTACATTTGTTTTGGATAGTATACATACACATATACAATTTTAGTTAAGTTATAAACATAATACTTTACTTGAATTATTATTAGTGTTGCGTTCGTAAAACATATTCAATTTATTTGCTAATTTTAACAAGATGTTGGGTATTTTAAGCTAGGACTCTGCTCAGACTGATTGCGAGAAAGTATTATGTAACAAGTAATCATAGAGTATGTTTATATAGAGAAAGCCACATTGGATGCCAATATGGATCCATTAGGATGCTTTTTCATATATATATATATGCTAATGTTTGCGAGTATTATTTGTGTGAGCTACTAGTTATATTTCGCAAACAATTATTAATTATAAACCATTAATCAATCTAAGTATAAACTTAAAGCAATAATTTAGATAATTAAGCGAATGTTATTTGTAAACAGAAGTATGGATATACTTTAGTAATAATAAATTGATCTCTGATAACAATTTGGAAAAAAAAATCAATAAATAAATAACCAATAATATAAGGAAATGTTATTCTTGACAGTAATTTTGCTCATAGCCGAAAATAATATCAAATCAAATTCACGACAAGCATAAATCATTTCAAATTAATCACATATTTTTCATAGTGAAATATTTCGAAAACTGAATTATGAAGCACATAATTCGCCTTAATCTTTTGTATTATATGTAGTATTTTACATTTAATTATCGCTTGCAACCTTTGTTTAATAAATTATGAACAATTCTGGTATTATGTGGTATATATGATATTTGTTACTATATCTTGCGACGAAGAAAAAACAAAACAAAAGCTTTTACTTATCTCAATCAACCTTTAACATTGCAATTAGATTTTTTGTTTTTTGTGTCTGAGTTGTACATATTGCTCTATGATTCTTGAATTGATTTCCTTATGTTGCAGGTAGTTTGTGTACTTAGCCGTGTGGAAGCTGTCGCTTAATAGTTTTTATCTTAGCCATTTGTAGCTAGCGTGTTTTGTAATTCATATATATTTTCTCACTAAAAATAAATTTTATATAATATATATATATATATATATATATATTTAAATATATATTTATATGTATATGTATTTTTTAAAAACACCTCGTTCTACAACGGACATTTAATAATGCGAAAATGCAACTACATGCAAAGGACGACAAATGACCAAAAATATTGAAAATGCATTTGCGCAACAATTTGTCAACATTATTTTGTTAGTAACAATTATGAAAAGTTTCTTTGTTTTTCAATTGGTGGGGTGTTTTTTTTCTGTATTTCTGTTATTCTGTTTCTGGCTACTCTTTATGATCTCTGCGCGGCCCTACAAGTTTTTTTCTTTTTCTTTTGTTATTATTTATATTACTTTCAATTGGAACGAACACTAAAAACTATGCGCCGTAAAATATGTGTTGCTCAATATTTCATGATGATATTTTTCCTTGTCTAATTGTTTATGTGTAAGTGTGTGTATAATGTGTGTTTGTGTGTATTCCAGTGTTGTGTTTTATGCTGTTTTTGGCAGTTTATGCTTTTAGTTAGCACATTTATGTTGGACGCCAAACATCGGGATCTTCCATGAGCGTAATATGTTGGTCGCCGCCCATCTGCATTTGGCCACCCGCCTGGCCGCCTGCCATTTGTGTGGGCGATGTGGCCGCAGCGGCCATGTCCTCACGCGATGCTCTGTGTATTTTTTGTTGTTATTTTTATTGATTATTGGGATAAATAACATTGGTTAAAGCGGGTTTCGATGTTTATTTTTTGTTCATGTTAAATAACATTGGATTTAATTGTAAGCGTGATCACATCGCAAGCATTTCAAGGAATAGAGAGAACATTGTTTCGATTAGCATTTTATGCCTTCAGTATTTGATTCTCCGCTCCGCAAACAGACTAATAGTTAACTATCAAAACTTAACTGGATATATAAGAGCCATAACAGCCATAACTTCCAGTCAATACTCACTTTTTGCCTAACGCCATCATGCCGTAGGCAGCGCCAGTGGCAAAGATCAATCCACTGCCAAAGAGACTCGCCAGGTCGAAGCACATCAAAATGGGAGGCACCGCCATGCTAAAAGATGAAAAACAAAAATAATTATAATAATGATTCTTTGTTTTTTTTTTTGTATATTTTTGGATACTGTATTTTATTTTTAGCACTTACGCGCAGTAGAGACCCGCTCGGAAATACATCGGCTTGGCATCCACCTTATCGGCCACTGCACCGACATGTTCGATGCACACAAAGCAACAAGGTGCCTCCAGTGCCATCACCACAAATCCTGCTAACATCTGTATAATACCAGCGACGAAGCATGAGACGCCCAAGGTAACGATTGAGAGAAGATTCCACAGGCTAAAGAGTATGGCAACTGAAAAGGATAGGGAATAAGTAAAGGCTTCAATAGGAATTCGGTTATGACAATTTTAGTCTGTGTTTGTACCATAATTCAAATGTTAACAATAATGTTATATGGTGAAGACAAGTTTGATAGTTAAACAAAATGCAGTTTATAGTTGCCTAAATGAAGGGCGTTTGGAAAACAAAAGCATTAACCTTATCTAGCTAAAGTTGTTTTAGTCCGCCTCTAACCGAAATATCATTTATTGCATCAACCAACGCCTCCAACATTTGGCCCCATTATCACACTCGCTATACAAAATATATCTATATCTATATATCGTTGGAGCATTTCAAGCGTAATCTAATCAAAAGACCTAACTCATCCAACTGCTAAATTGGCGATAAGGTTTCTTTGTATTAAGTATAAAACACATAAAACTAAAATAAAGCGCCACATACATACTGACAGTGGGAGAGAGAGAAATGCAGAGAGAGCACAGAAGCGTGACAATACAATAAAAAAAAACAGTTGTTGAAATTGAAAAATTTCTGGAAACTGGTAAATGAATGTTGAATAGACCGATGCTGTGTGGGCTCCATAAACTGATGCTATACATAGAAACGAAACTATAAATGCATGCATTAAGTGTGAGTAAAGAATTTAAATAAAGATAACTAAACTGAATTTCAAGGCATTTATTTTCCAAAAAAAATTATTATTTAAGACGCTCGTGATGAGTGTCTGTGGAGCAGGTAAACAAGTGTTTAAATGTGTCAATGAGCCAAGCCAGTCTCAGCTGAATACACAAATGGTTTCTAGTTAAGCTTAAAACGAGTGCTGATGAAATTTGCGCAAAACTAAATAGGCAACCAGTATTTTTTCTGTAACCTGATCTCAATTTTGAGGTCAGTGCGGTATAGGCTTAAATGAACTCTCAGGTACATAATAGTAGTAATAATAAACATAAATTGTGAGTATTAATTAAAAGCGCTTTGTTTTTTTTAGTTTTAGTTTTTTTTTAAACCTGTTAATGGAAGCCGCACGAGTGAATTTTCATTTATTAAAATAACCGTACGAGTTGATCATCAGTCACATTTATGGCTTACAGGTTGTTAAGCAGAAGAAAAATTAGCAAATATATTTTTTTACCAAAGATTAAAGTAATTCTTTGGTTTGTTTTCAAACGAATTTAAACATCTCTCTTATAGCCAGCTTAACATAGACCAATTAAAACTAAGTTCCCTTTGCGTTCGACTAATAGTTTATATAGGCTGCGTATGTCATTGAACCTCACAGTTTTACAGGCTGACGTAAAAGGGAACTTTATAAATATACAACCACGATTGCAAATAAATACTCATCTATGTATACAACCACTATTGCAAATATATACTCATGTATGCATATTTATATATGTTTGGAAAAGTCACGTGAAATTGTGGAACGGAAAGCCATCAAACGGCGAAGAGTTCAATGTCATCGTAAGCACACGGAAACGAAGAACAATGGATATGATGTCTGGTAATTGTTACGCAAAACAACAAACAACGCAATAGAGTAAGAGACACACAGAGAACATATCAATATTACTGAGAATGAAAATATAAAGCATTAAACAATTTTATTGCAATTAAGTGACTGAAAATATTACTCCATGGAAAACATTTTAATGTGAAATGCACTTCAAACGAAATATTGACATAGAAAGCGATACAAAAAAAATACGGGCACACACAAAGGCACACACAGACAAATATTTCTGTATCCTTTATGGCATATTTCCTTGCTGTTGTTGTTGCTTTTGTCTTTATCAATGTCAGGCCACAGAGAAAGAGCAAGAGAGCGTGCGTTCTGTGAGTATTGTGGGTGGGTTAGGCCCACTCACACGCACACAACGAATAGTAGGAGGAGAAGAGACATAGAATAGAGATAAGCAGTATAACAATGAAATTTACATGCCTAACATAAGAATGAAAATCGATGCAAATGTTGGCGATCTTTTGTTGTTGTTGCTGTTATTACTTACAGAATGCGGCAACGATGCCCAGCACTCGAGTGCCATATTTGAGATACCAGGGCGCTTCGGGACCGCCCGCTGGATCCTGGTTTGGACGCGCCAGCAATCCCGTTATCTTTTCCGCAAACGACTGCACATTAAAAATCAATTATATTATTTTATAATCAAATGGTTTTTTATTTGGAAAAATCGATCTACGTTTGCAACGAAATATCAGTCATGCAATTTTTGTGACGCGGCCGCTTTTAAAACATACACATGCACATTCACAAAATTCACGTCACCAAAAACTTATACCGCGTTTAGTTAGTAAAATCAGTTCTTGAATCTTCTGTTAATTTTACGTACCATTTAGATAAGCAAACTCTTTAAGCTTAAGCTGAATTTTTACTGCTCAAATGTAATAATTTTATGCACTTTACACCGACGAAAAAACGCAGAATAGAAAGAAATGCAGAATAAAACCGATAACACTGGCCAATCGATTTTTTGTCTTTGACAGTGGTGCTGCCAGATTGTTTCAATTAACAGAATGTCGAATGCTGTTAACAGAATTTGCTGCCGTTTTAAATTATTATGTGCTTGAATAGTTAAGTCATAATTCGGCATACAATTATAAATGATAATATAAAAATAACAATAATTAAGTGTTGCCAACAATGGTGTGTGAATAATTTTGTTTGCTATCATAGACTTAATCTTGATTAATTACAAGCCGGCAGCGGAGCATATAAAGCAACTGCTTAGTTTCTTCTAAATCAAGATCAGACGTTAAAATTAACCTAGTCGTTAAGAGCAAAATCTAGTGAGTTTCTTTACGCTGAAGTCTGTAAAATTTGATCTAGACTGCAAATGACTCATTAAATTTAAAGTAAAAGTTCGGACATTTAATTAAATTAGAGCACAATGTATTATGATCAGATGTCATATAGCAAAGATAACTTTGCTATCGGTTACCAAAATCAGCGGAAAGTTTCATTCAAGTCGGCGAAAATATATGCTTAAGTAAAACTGAATTATAGAATAGTCTCTTAATGCTAGATGCAAATATTTCTTTGTTTCCACAGATATTGTAGATCATAAATATATCATTTGGGCAACTATACAATGCGCATTTGAAGCCAAAAGCAAATTAGATCCACTGATAATTTTGTATCCAGCACATAGCTAAAAAAAATTCAAAATTTGATTAGTAACAAATAAAACAAGGATTTGCTGTTTCTCGGGAGTTGAAAATAAAATTGTAAATACAGTTTTTATTGCCTGAATTGGTTTTTGAAAATATTGCCATTTTTGGTTGCACATAAAAACGGGGAAGGGCGAGTAATTTGTTTCGTTGTTCTAAATTGATTGATTGATTGAAATGGGTGTTAAATTTACATTATTTTGGTTCGGCTTTTGCTTAAAGTCGACAAATTGCAATTTTTGTAATACAGTTTTGGACGTTTTACATTTGAAAACTATTCAAATGCCATGCACAGGGATCTCAATTTCAGTTTTGTTTCTTACTTGGGCAGTAAGTTCAAAAATAGATTTAAGATCTAGTCTACGGCAAGTGTAGAGTTTTAAGAGTGGCGATTGTTTATTCACGATTTTTAATTGTTGAACTGAATTGTTGTTTGACTCTACACTACGAGTATTGTCGAATGATTATTGCAATCATGCGCCCAAGTATATTTTGGATGGTTTTTCTTAATTATTAACTTAAATGTTGTCGGTCTGTTGTATTGGGATTTGTTTTGTTTTTCATTTTTCTTGGGATTATGTGTTCGTCCAGCAGCCCGTTACTAAAGTTAATTATTTTCTATGTCTATTGATTTGTGAAAGATAAACTATTTGTAAATTATTGGTAGTTATACTCGCAGTATTGTAAAAAGCATTCACTTTTTGTGTAATGTGCAATTACGGAATAAACATAAAATGATCTTCTATTGTACTTGTTCTTTTTGTGTGTTCTGGGTTTGATATATATTTTGGTTTTAAACTTTAGTTGAAAATTGATTCTTTTTCTAAAAACAAATTTGGATTTAATTTAACAATGTTACAGTTGTTATTGTTTTTAATTTGATATTCATTGCAATTTATTGTGTTTGTTTATTTTGAAAAGTTTCTTATTGTTATCTTTTCATCTTCTTTGCTGACTCAAACAAATGCACAATGAAATTTCGAAGATAGAACATTTAAAATAATAAACGAAAAAAAGAAGATTGAATTATTTTTGGCAATTTCGTTGCACATTTGTCTGACGCTTTGAACACTTGCGTTCAATTATTAAATCATATAGAAAATCATACAAAATGATAAAGAAATCAAATTTCAAAGTTAAAAGAAATTCAAGATTTCTTGTACAAAAAATACAAAATTAATATGGCTTTTCAAAAAGCTTTAAAAGTCAATTATAAAAAAGGTAGTGAAAATGTTTGGAAGAATAGTCTTAAAGGCCAGCTTATGGGCAGCATTGCGTTTACAATTTTACACAGTTTGAGTTGTCAGCATTACATTTAAAAACTAATTTGTTTCAGTTCGTTAAACTTATCAGAGATGTCACAAGTTATTGCATTGGATATGCCTGACTGATATTGTCTCTGGCTGCCTCACTCTCTATCTGTCTTATTGTAGTTTTAGGTGTGTTTTATGTGTGGGTTAATGGACAAGTATGACGATTGTAGCATCATTTGAATTATATTAAAATTTCTTATAAAACACTCGGTTCGGTTCATATGGATGTATGTATGTGTATGTGTGTGTGTGTATGTGTGTTTTTGTGTATGTGTATGTAATAGTAGTTGTAGTAGTCGTAGTAGCTAGCCGTTTTGTTAAGATCACAATTGTGCTAAGAAATACTATATCACAATTAATTATTTACACTTGTTATTATTTGTATTTTTTGCTCTTCACATTACATCTTAGGTGGTGGTAGTGGGGCGGGGTCGTTAAATCGACCCAAAAAGTCATGCAAATTACATTTTGCACTTTAGTTGTTCGCCTCTTTGTCACATTTGTTGTTGTTGTTGTATAAAATGCTCATTGCGCTTAATTAAGAAAATTATGGAAAACGAAATATTAAGCAGAATTTTAGGCATTTAAAGCTATGCTTTCTTTTCATTTCATCTCATTTCTATATTAAGTGTTCTATCCTCATATCTTTTCTCATCATTTACTTTTACTTTACTCTTAAAAAATATACGCACACGGCTTGGCTGGAACTCTTATTAGAAGGATATTTGTTTCGCTCACTTTATCGCTTACAAGAAATAAAAACAAATCTAATAAAAATAATTATTAATATAATCGTGTCGTATTGTACATAAAAAGTGTATTGTTTTTGCATTATAATTGCACAACTCTAACTTGCTAGCTTTATTTTATGTATATAAAAATTTTGCCTGGCAATTTTTTTTTTTCTACAAAATGACGTGTGTTGGAGCGGAAGACTCACGTTTTTCATTTATCTTTAAATTTCTTTGCGTTTTTGGTATGAAATATTTTTTTTACGTTAATTACAAAATGATTTGTACAATCTTGCTGCCTATATACAATTAATTGTCGAAAATGTATTTGTTGAAAAATGCATGTGCCCAAAAGTCAAATAAATTATCTTTCTCTTTCCGAAAGATCCATGAGAAACACCTAAAACCTAATGTGTGTAACGCTATTGCTGCCCATAAATTGGCCTTGCGACTTAAAAATGCATAGTGTGAAATTTTTGTAGAAGTAGAAAGGAAGGGGAAAAGTCAAAACAGTTGACTTAGCAAAAGACGTTTGCTATAAAATTTTTGGTGAATGAGAAATTCGTCCACGAATTAAAACTGGGCGTAAAATTTAGTGGCCCTTGTTGCTGCAGATGCTGATGTTGTTCTAGTTGCTGCTGCTGCTGTATCTGCAATTGCATTTGCTGCTGCTGATGATGATGATGTTGAGACAGTGGCTGTTGCGATTGCGCACGCTGTAGAATGCGCAAATTGGTGCCGGATGCCATGCGCTGCAGCTTTTGCAAGGTTTGAGCATCTGCTGTTGTGCTGCTGTTGTTGCTGCTGGAGGCTCCAGCAAAAATGAATGCCGGCGAATTGAGCGATACTGAAGCAGGACGTGGACGCTGTTGTGGTTGTTGTTGTTGCAGTTTTTCCGCTTGTTTTGGTGTATTTTGCGCTGCGGCTGCTGCAGTCAGCATGGCCAGCAAATTCATGCCAGTTGTTGGCGCTGTTTGTTCCTGTTGCTGCGGCTGTTGTTGCTGCTGCGGCTGTTGTTGCTGCTGCGGTTGTTGTTGCTGCTGCTGCGGTTGTTGTTGCTGCTGCTGCTGCGGTTGTTGTTGCTGCTGCTGCTGTTGATGTTGTTGTTGTATATACTTTTTGTTCAAAATGCTTTTGACAACCAGCTGTGGTTGCTGCTGTTGTTGATTGCTTTGCTTATCACTTTGTGATTTTGGGCGAGTGCGTTGTGGCTGCTGTTGCTTTTGAGCCTTGGCAGTCTTCAGTTGCTGCTGCTTTTCCTTGCGTATCAAATCAAACGAGCTGACAATCTGAAATTGCTTCGGTTTAGGTGTGGACGCATTTCTTGCAATCTGATTGCTGCTTACCTTTTCATTGCTTGCCGGCTGTTGGGCGTCATTCTGACTTTGGCTATGAAACAGTTGGCGTTTGCTTGTTGATGTTGCAGTTGTAGTTGGTGTTCCGGCTGCTGCTGCTGCAGTTGCAATTGTTGCTGCCACTGCCTGAATATTTGATGTTGGCGTATTTGTTGTTGATGTTGTTGTTGTTAATGCTGTTGTTGTAATGCTGCCCGCAGCCACATTCAGTTGCTTGTTGTTGTTGTTGCTATTGCTGTTTCGCTTGATATTGCTATTGCAAATATTGCTGGCAGTAAGACCTCCATTACATGCGCCTCCTCCGTTCACCGGCTTCCCATTGAGATTATTTAGCTTAACACCATCCAAATCACCCATTGATTTGTGCCGCTGACGATGCGACGCAGCACGTTGCTGATCCATTTTGCAGCTGCTGTTGTTATTGTTTGTGGGCGATGTTGATGTTGCGCCATTCATGATGGCTTTGGGACTCTGCTGGCCGGAGCATTTGCGACGACGTTGCGTCGAAGATGACTCAATGCCAGATCGACGATCATTAACCCACTTCTTGAGCCGCTTCACGAACGGCATAATCATAAAGAATGATGCTGAA
Organism: Drosophila fungiperda; assembly: GCA_035042345.1. Taxonomy (NCBI): domain Eukaryota; kingdom Metazoa; phylum Arthropoda; class Insecta; order Diptera; family Drosophilidae; genus Drosophila; species Drosophila fungiperda. Next base: position 3,454,118 of record JAWNLM010000021.1, read on the forward strand.
CCTTTGCCCAGTTTTGCCTTCGATGCGGTATCGTTCTTGACCGGCAAATCATCAATGCGAAACCATTCACAACATTTAATCTCCATGCGCGTCCGTGGAGCAAACTGCGTATCCAAGGGTATATTGCGCACAATATACAATCGTATACATTGATAATTGATAAAGGCCTCAATGTAATCATCCTCATCAATGGTGTTTGTTATGTCAAAGCCTGTCTCCTCATAGACCTTTAGTAATAAATATAAAACGCTTAGTAAATTTGCAAATTTAAGTTATGATATTAGCTAAATAGTTTATTTTCTTTAGCTTTTTTGTTTACTTGCCTCCCTGGTGGCACAGTGTGCAGGATCCTCGGTTTCATTGATTTTACCCTTGGGGAATCCCCAAGAGTTTCGAGCAAAAAATGATTGCACCAGCAGACAGTGATTGAGATCCTCCGATACGAGTATGGCGCCACATGTCGGCACTGATAGCTTATAATTTTTCCATTCCAACAATATCTGATCCACAGTGCCAAAATGCTTGTTCAAAAAGGGAATGTGCTGCAAACAAAATATATGTACTAATGTTTAAATAAATGTAATTATTATTCTTGCTCACCTGAAAGAGTTGCATGGCGAACTGTTTAATGCCAACGGGTGGCAGTCGGAGTTGCTGCTGTTTCTGTTCTGGTGTCGTTTGATCCGAGTTATCGCGCGCGCAAAAGAAGTCCAAGTAGAACCAATGCGCCTGCTCAATTTGAAAGCAAATGCGTATTAAATTATTTAACTCCATGTCCGGCACATTGATTATGAAACGACTGGCCAGATCGTCGAGTATATCGGACGGAATTTTCGATTTCTCTGGCAATTTGATGCTGGACGACTTTGTTGTTCCTACTGATGATGATGCGTTGTCTGTTGTCGTTGGATCTTCCGTGGAGGAACAGGAGCTGCCATAGCTATTGGCCGTTAAGGAGTTGCTTGATGTGCTTGAATTGGTCGATGATATGGATGAGTTGAGGCGTTGCTTTTGTGCGCTACTGTTGTGCGCCTGCTGCAATTGCTTCTGCTGCGTCTTACATGCAATGGCAATGGGTGCACTAGTGATGCCTGTCGATGCGACAGCAACAGTTGCCGCTGCGGCCGATGTTGTTGTTGTTGTGAATACCGCGCCCGTTTTTAGCAATTGATTTAATACATCATTCTCAGTTTCGTTATCAGAGTGTCGTCGTGGTTGTTGTTCCTGTCTAATTGCTGCTGTTTGTTTAGTAACTTCCGACAATTGTTGATAAGACGCGACATTGTTGTTGTTAATGTTGTTAATGTTAAGCACCTTTTGCAACGTCATCGATGCGAGCAGCGCCAAGTTATTGACTTGAAACAAAGACATAAATTCCAGTAAAAAACTAATTTCATTGCTTAATTAATATTTCGATTTCGCAATCTATGTGCATAATAAGTTATGATAACAATATTTTAAAATATTTTACTCTTGTGGATTTGGTTTGTTCTTTTAACTAGCTTATCAAACAATATAACCCCTAAGTTTGTTAAAGACATATTTCATCAGATTACTATAAAGTAGTCAAACGGCTATTTTTGTAATGTCATGTGGTCAAAAGTTGTATTACCTTAATAAATAAATAAAGCCAAAGTAATTAATTTGCTTTGACAACAAATCACTGGGCCGTTGCCAATTAATCGACAAAGCGTTGCCACAAAATTGCATATAATTTGTAAATGTGCCAAGTGGCAAACTTGCTATGAAGTTGACACAAATGTCTTGCAACTTACATTTTGATAGCCATGAACTTCATAACTCATCATAGTCTAGTTAAATAAATAAAATAAAAAACTATAGACGACCTTCAAAAGTTACCGTCTGTTTTCAAACAATCAACAAATAGCAAATTGAAAAATTGCTGAATAATCATTATTTTATTATTATTATCATTATTTTATGCTTGTGTATTTGTATATTCACATAATGATCATACAGCTGGGCCATTGATCTACAAATTGCGCAACAACAACAACTACTGTTAGTCACACAATTACCAACACTAAACGTATTTTGGCCTCTAAAAGCGTGTCGCAAGAGAATAGAAGGGTGTGGGGTCTCAGTTCAGTTCAGCGACCTGCCTTCGAGTGTTGCAAGCAACTGCAACTGCGCGCGTGGAAAACTACTGAGTCGGAGAGATAAAAATATTCATAATAAGCATCGAATGTGTGTGCAATGGAGAGAGAGATAGCTATGCCTCTATTTGTATTGCAGAAATTGATGGATTTTATATACACTACTTATTTATTTGCTAGTTTACCGTTATCATTTTGAATATTGTTCAATGGTTTGTCTGCTGTTGTTGTTGTCAAAACTGCTGCTGTTGCTACAGCGGATCGTCTCTGCCACTGCTTGGACTGTGACGTCGGCGTAGATGCGGTGGTGGCAGCGGCGGCAGTTGCGACGACGGCGGCGGTATTAAATATTGGGGCAATTTCCATAATATTTCGTAATATTTTTTAATTATTTTTATGTAATACAATTTGTTTCGAATTTTTGTTTTTGATTTTTATAGTTAAGTTTTTGTTTTGTCATTCACGCTAATTTCATGCTCAGTCTTCTGCTTCCTCTTCTCGAAATTTTTGTCACGTATCTTTGCAATATCGTGGATCGAGTTTTTTCTGATTCTGCCGCTGCTTTTTTTGTAGTTGTGAATATGGCTGCCAGTCGTCGTAAATCGTTATTGTTTTTAGCTGCTGCTTCTGTCGCACAAATTTCAATTTCCAATGCAATCGGTGTAGTTGATAGTTTCGATTGCTGTTATTATTTGCAGTTCTTGCTGCTGTTGTTGTTGCCGTTGTTTTGTTGCAATCAACATTATCTGCATTTGTTTTTGTATTGCTTTCGTTTGTGTTGTAAGCCATCCACAATTAATTGTGTCGCCAAACAGAAACAAAAAGTCTCCGCTACTCTCCACACGACATACGTACGCACACAACCAAACTTGTTTTTCTTCACGTACTTTCTAAAAAAAAATGAGGCTGCTTGTGTGTATGTATGTAGTATTTGCGTCACTCTTATTTGCTGCTTAAGAATGGCTTACTCGCTGATAGTTATATGCATGCGGCTTTATAATTATTTATTGATACGTTGCACTTATATTTATGAAATATTTTGCACTATTGAATAGCTTTTTTAAGTTTTGGAAAATGCTTCCTCGTCGCACATATACATATGAAAGTCGCAATTATATGACCACCTCTGAGCATCAAGAAAATCCCACTAATACAAAATGCCAGCAGCATGCGGTCACACTGCTTGGCCCAGAGTTGACTTATACTCAAAGTTAATGCTAATTATTTATATTGATAAATGTTGAATATAATGTCCAATATCTTAAATGCACTTATGAAATTGTCAAGCATTAACTAATCTTAAAATTATTTTATTTTATTTATAGAATGATAATCGACAAAAACGTTGCTTAAATATATCGATGGCTCTTCTTTTTTTTTTACCATTTTTCATAGGTTCATATCTGCTTATTCTATCGATAAAATGAACGATACTACAATAATCGAAAAACGCTTGCCTCTATCTGTCTCAGCGAGAAGCTTCTCATGAAAATATTGTGAAAATTTGTGTTTGTTGTGCAAAAGAAAAATGTGCAAACGAGTTATTAAATAATGCTATATGTGTTTTCGCAATGCCCAGCACTGGCTGCAATTAGTTAACTGTCAAGCACATTGTATTGAAACGTCAAAAACTCTGTGCTTTTTGATTGTTCGATTTTTCCCCAAACCTTAAGTCTGGCCAAGTGCAAAAACGGGTGATTTGCAAATGCATCTGCAAGTTGAAAACGCGCACACCAATAATTAAGCACAAATGTCGCATTAAGCAAGCACCAAAATTGCATTTTCGAACATTTCCACCTGCACCTGGTTTCCGTGGACGTGCTTTGGATCCGTGGATAACAGAGACGCAAAGGTATTGGGAGAGACTACGAACTATTAAAATTAGAGAAGAGCGCGTGACTTATTTTGCTCACGCCCACAATTAAATAAAATCAAATCACGAATATTGTGTGTATGTCAAATGTTCACTAATAAATGCACCTAACTTAATTTAAGCTTTTTAAAGTTTAAAGTTTGTTATAAGAGGTGCGTAGGGCACATCTCTAATGGACAGATGTATCTGTCTCTATATCTGCGTGGGAAGACAAAGACTGATAATTTAATTATTTTTATTACCCCGTCCTCCCACTGACTTAACTTAATTTTCGGATTTTTTGTTTTTGCCAATTTAGATAGACGCCGTGTGGGGTTGGGCTTCCGCCCCGCTGCGCTTAGCGGCGAACAGAATGGGCGATCCCTTACTGCCGGGCTCCACCGGCCTGGGCAGTGGGTCTGCCACCGCCGCCACCGGTGGCTCTGTCACAGCGGGCAGTGGCCTGGGCAGCGGTGGCACCGGTGGCGCTGAACGTCCGCCATCACCGGCTCGTCTTACTCACACCTCGGAGAAGCATCCCAAGGTTACGCTCACCGAGCTCAACATGCTGCGTCGCCATCGCGAGCTTTGCGACGTCGTCCTCAACGTTGGCGGACGCAAAATCTTTGCTCATCGCGTCATATTAAGCGCGTGCAGCTCATATTTCTGTGCCATGTTTACCGGCGAACTGGAGGAGTCTCGCCAAACCGAGGTCACCATACGCGACATCGATGAGAATGCAATGGAGCTGCTAATTGATTTCTGCTACACTGCGCACATCATTGTGGAAGAGTCGAATGTGCAAACACTGCTTCCAGCAGCCTGCCTGCTGCAGCTGGTCGAAATTCAGGACATATGCTGTGAGTTCCTCAAGCGCCAACTGGATCCAACCAACTGCTTGGGCATACGAGCCTTCGCCGACACGCACTCCTGCCGCGAACTTCTGCGCATCGCCGACAAGTTCACACAGCACAACTTCCAAGAGGTCATGGAGAGTGAGGAGTTTCTGCTGCTGCCCGTCGGCCAGCTGGTGGACATCATTTGCAGCGACGAGCTTAACGTTCGCAGCGAGGAGCAGGTCTTCAATGCAGTCATGTCCTGGCTGAAGTACAATGTCGCCGATCGGCGACAGCATTTGGCACAGGTAAATTGTACATACTCCATGCTCATCAAATCTTCTCCTGACCTTGTTCAATTGCCAATTGTTGCGCAGGTTTTGCAGCATGTGCGTTTGCCGCTACTTTCGCCCAAGTTCCTGGTCGGAACTGTGGGCTCCGATCTCCTGGTTCGCTCGGACGAGGCCTGTCGCGATCTAGTCGATGAGGCCAAAAATTATCTACTGCTTCCGCAGGAGCGTCCACTGATGCAGGGTCCACGCACCCGTCCGCGTAAACCCACGCGTCGTGGCGAGGTGCTGTTCGCCGTAGGCGGCTGGTGCTCGGGCGATGCAATTGCGTCCGTCGAACGTTTTGATCCGCAGACCAACGACTGGAAAATGGTCGCACCAATGAGCAAGCGGCGCTGCGGCGTGGGCGTTGCAGTTCTCAACGATCTGCTCTATGCGGTCGGTGGCCACGATGGCCAAAGCTATTTGAACAGCATTGAGCGCTATGATCCACAGACGAACCAATGGTCCTGCGATGTTGCCCCAACCAGCTCGTGCCGCACAAGTGTTGGCGTCGCCGTTCTGGATGGCTTCCTCTATGCGGTGGGCGGCCAGGACGGTGTACAGTGCTTGAATCATGTCGAACGCTACGATCCCAAGGAGAACAAATGGTCCAAGGTGGCGCCGATGACCACCCGTCGTCTGGGCGTTGCTGTTGCCGTCCTTAGCGGCCATCTCTATGCCATTGGAGGTTCCGATGGCCAATGCCCGCTCAATACTGTCGAACGCTACGATCCTCGGTGAGTTGGACTAAAATTAAATGAATGATTTAAATTAATCCTAACTCAACTCTTTCTTCAATGCAGACAAAATAAATGGGTGGCCGTCAATCCAATGTCCACGCGTCGCAAGCATCTCGGCTGTGCCGTGTTTAATAATTATATTTATGCCGTTGGCGGTCGCGATGATTGCATGGAACTGTCCTCGGCCGAGCGTTACAATCCCCTTACCAACACCTGGAGCCCCATTGTGGCCATGACTTCGCGGCGCAGCGGAGTAAGAGACAGCTCTTAAAATTATTGTAACAGTATAATATATTTTTGATCTCCTTTTTGCTTTTAGGTCGGTCTGGCGGTTGTCAATGGACAGCTGTATGCTGTGGGCGGGTTTGATGGCTCCGCCTACTTGAAGACCATTGAGGTGTACGATCCGGAGACGAATCAATGGCGACTGTGCGGCTGCATGAACTATCGTCGACTGGGCGGCGGCGTTGGCGTTATGCGTGCACCCCAGACTGAGAATTATATGTGGTGCGATAACAGTTTTAGACAGCATAACCTATGAAACGAACCACTTATAAAACACATAATGACATCTTTTCTGTATTCATCTTGTACTTTTAACACTAAAAAAACACACATCAATGCTAACACACAGGATACGCAAGGATTCTGTCGTCTGATGGGAGCCGAAGCCGACGATGTCAGCGCAAACGTTGCCGCCGCCGCACTTCTACTGAATAATAATAACAGGAACAAAAGAAAACAAAATACATACAGAATGACAGAATAACTGCAACCAATCGAAGCCAAATTTTTTCCAACGTTTTAAGGTTGATGAACATGATAAACGTAAAGTGTATAATTAATTGTTAATTGTTTCTTATTTGGTAGCTCGTTAAATCAAAATGTTTGTTGTGTCGCGCGTTTTTAACAAATATGCATAGTGTTAGACACACACACAGATCTACACAATTATATATATATATATGTATAGATTAATATATTTGCATATGCTAATTATGAACGTTCAACTAACCAATCCTAAGTGTTCTTTGTAAAACACAAAACACAGAAACACAGTTGGTTCGAATTTCAAGGAAATTTTAAACCTGCCTTCTCCCCAAAAATTAATCTTTAATTGATGTGAAATTCTCGAAACACAAAAGAAAAGCATTAAAAATCAAATATATATATATTAATTAAATACTACAAATTAACTGATCGTGCTAATTGTAAAATGCTTATCAACTATTAATCGATCGCGTACATAATAATAGCGTCTCTAGGACATATACAACGGATAATCGAATTTGTAAATGATTTATGCATGCTATATGCGTAAGGAATAACATGAGAAGCAAATCTTACCAATACTATTTATTAAAGATCTAAATAAGCGCCAGTAACAGCTTCCTAGCTTAAAAATGGATGAAAAATCCAATGACAATTAGATCTTAAATAGTACATAAACATTTCAATAGAACAATTAACAAGTAAATACATTTTTCTAACTGATAAGCTTAACAAAAATCTATCAAAAATCAATTCGCTTTTTTAAGTTGTGGCAGCTGCGAATTTTGAGGATGGAAATGTTGATAAGAAACTAATTCGAAATAACAAGGAAAACGCTACTATATTTTAAGAGTGGGCGCCCATGCATTTTATTTATTATATATAATTTGTTTTGTTGTTGCCTTTTAAATTCATTTACTCATTTATTCAAAAACTATACATCATTATTTATTAATTATTATTTTGTTCTCATTACTCACTTTATTATTATTATTAAGTTATTCGTATACATATGTTTAGTATTTCAAATGTTGTTAACTTGGCAAACGAATTGAATGTTTGCTTCCAGATAAAGTTTAAGAATAGCATTTAACAGGAAAAGAGAACACTAATTTATAAATTAGATATAAGGAAACAACACTCACACAAAAGCAAAAATTAACAAATAAAATAAAAAATAAATAAATGCACACAAAAAAGAATCATGAAAACGTACTAAATATAAGATAATACAAAACAGTACAATAAATATATCAAACTGCATAGCTAAAATGTTATTTATTTCAACTTAATAGCGGTTTTTAGAAAATTATAGTGTAGGTAATGAGTATAACATCACGAGCATATTATGTATATATATATATATATATACATATATATATTTTATAATATATTTTAACGATAACTACATTTTTCGTGAATATCGATTTAAATCGATTCCCGATAAGAAAACAGTCGTATTTTTAATGGTCATAAAGGGGAGGCAAAATATTCTCTGGTATTTCCAGTTTCCATAACGTATTATTATATTAAACTCATTGATATCTATTATCGTAAACATTGACTGCATATGTGTGTCAAAAGGGGACTGTGTGAAAATCGAGGAACGTGATTATATTGTGTATTCTACAGTACCCCAATATCTGAATACATACAGAGTATATTGCTTGGTACAAATAGCATGTGTCGATGGCGGAAATGATTTTTATTACAATTGTTTTGAAAAATATGGTCATGCATTTCAGTTAAATTTATCGATATTCAGCATTTAAAATGTAAAGTGTTTTGCATTGTTCTTTTTTGCTGTAAGTCATGGAGAAAAAATGCGATTGTCAACGTATTCAACGAACGTGAGAAGTTCGCAGAGGAGCCAAGCTTGGCTGAAACGCTGAAGAATGAGGAATGGGATGAATTGCCGGACGAGACAAAACACGAACAGGGGAAACTAAGCAACCCAAGCAAAAAGATAAATCAGCGCACTTACACCGGAGAACGTGTGTTTAAGTGTCCGCACAGTTCAAAGGTGTTTGCACAAGACCACATCAAAGGTCACTTCCACACCCATTCCCATTAACAAAAGTACCCCCATTGCCCGAAGGCGTTTAGCCAGAACTCGAATTTAAGTGCATATATTCATATACACTTGGACGACAAATTGCATCCGCATTATTACACGAAAACTTTCATTCGGAAAGGTGCGCCTGCGCCTGCACATATAAGTGCAGCCAATACTCGAAAAGATTCACATAAGCATTTATGTAAAGTATTAAATATATATTTTTGTATATATAAAAAAAATATTTATATATATTGTACGCGCATATATTATTTTTAAATGACAATAATTTATGCTTATTTTTTTTAAAAATTCACAGATCTTGCCATCAATTGGTTTATTGATATCCTATATTTCCTAAGTAATTCCATATTGAAATGAAAAAAATCAATAATCAGATTACAATTCCAATATATTATTTTATTAATTACATATGTCTATTATTTTAATTATGTACGTAAATTATTTTGAAATGACAAAGTTTATAGTAAAACTAAAAAAATCAATTGGATATTGAAATCATATCCTCAATCCACAAATCATAATCAAGCACATAATTTCATTTAAAAAATTTAAAAATTCTAGATCATGAATAACATTTGATTGCTTAAAATTAATTAATTTTTTTTTTTGGTTTTTTGGCCTTACTTAATTTACTTTTTGTTGGCTCGTTGCTTCTGATTTGCTCTTTAATCTTGTCCAGTTTTTTTACTTTTGAATCTAAGCTCTCTGCTGGCTTATTATCCTGATTCCTGTTTTTCTTTATCTGTTGTTTTAGTACCTTTTCGGTTTTCACAACTTTTTGCAGTTGGACAAAATTTTTAGGCACTGGCGGCCTTTCTGGACGAATTTTGGTCGATATATCTTCGCGTTCCAGCGGCTTTTTGGCACGCACTCTCGCCTCCGATTTGCGCACCTTCTTCATTTGCAGCATGTACTCCGGCACGTAGCCACCCGAGTTCTTAATTATTTGTGCAATGCTGCGAAATGGAAAATATATTAAGAGTTACAATAATATTACACACACTTACCTTCTCAGATTGGCCGTGTCGTCCTGGGTAAAGAAGGTTATGGCGCGTCCCGGACGCCCAGCACGACCCGTGCGACCAATGCGATGAATGTAGGAGATAGTCGTAGGTGGAAAATCATAGTTGATGACTAGATTGACGCCCTTGAAGTCAATGCCGCGTCCCATCAGCTCTGTACAAATGAGCACCCAAATGTGCCCCTCACGAAAGGCGCGCACGCAATTATCGCGCTGATGCTGCGTACGCTCCGCATGGATGACATCCACGTTGATGCCATCGTAGAGCAGCTCCTCGAACAGCTGTTTGGCACGCTCCTTGCTCTGAACAAAGACCAGCACTGGCGGTTGGAGACCATTACGCACCATCTCACGGACCGCCAGCAGTTTACCGCCCTCGGACCCCACGAAGAGCAGCTCCTGTTGCACTGTATCTGTGGCACTGTTCTGCACTCCGATCGTAATCCGTACCAGATTTTTTAGATGACGCAAGGCCCATTTAGCCACGGGCACCGTGTACGTTGCACTGAAGAACGCGACACGCTTCTGGGCGTGCGTACAGGCCGCATATATGTCGTCCAGCTGCTCCTTGAAGTTGTTTTGGCCCTCCTCCATAAGGCGATCAGCCTCGTCCAGCACAAACCACTCGATACCCTTCAAGTCTAGCAGCGGTGGCTGCTGTTGCAACATGAATCGCACTCGGTTCGGCGTCGATATCAATATATCATACTTTTGCTTGCACTCGGGACCGTGCTGTTGTTTCGCCTCGCTGACCTTGCTGATGAAGTGCGACCGCAATCCAGTCGATCGGGTCAGTTCGCCGCATTCGCGATATATTTGCTGGGCGAGCTCACGCGTGGGCGCCAACACTAGAGCACGCAATCCCGTCGTCTTGTGGCTGCGCAGACCGTTAATAATGGGCGTGAGAAAAGACAACGTCTTGCCAGACCCCGTCGGCGCACAGGCCATCAGTGCTCTATTGGCCAGAAGGACGGGCAACGCCTGCATTTGTATAGCTGTGGGCTTGGCGAAGCCATACGACAATAGATTCTCTTGCAGACGTGGCAGAAGATTGTAGTGAGACGAGCTCAGTTCGTCAAAGTTGCTTATGGGCGCTGGCACATCCTTGCCCAGCACTGTTATGCTATTCTCCTTGCGCAGCGCACTGATCTGCTCCGCTCGCTGCAGCTGCTCCAATTGTTCCGGCGATAATTGCTTCTTTGCCTTCTTGCGCCTGGGCTCAAGTGAGGCAGCGGTGGAGTTGTCCGCTAGTAAACGAAACTCGGTAGTTGCTATGCATTCCTCTGTCTCTTCCTTGACTGGCTTAGAAACTGGTTGTTTCTTCTCCTTTGAGATTTGTTGCGCGCTTGGTTTGGATGGAACCTGCTGAATATTCTCTAAAGTTAGTGTCTCCTCTTCATTTATTAGCTTCTACATACCGTACGCTTTTTGGTGAACTTCACACCAGCTGTTAATTGCCTAAATATATCATGCGTATCCATTATTTTGTGCCAAATAAATAAAATATATTGAAACGAATTTGACGCACGTGCATTTGTTTTGTTTTGCTACAGTGCTGCCAGATGTTTGGCAGATGACCGGCAAACAAATTATCGGTCTAAACAATTGTTATCGATAGTACGGTATTTTTGAATATGAATCAAATGTATTCTTCTTGCTGATTTTTGGGCCGAATTCATGCTTTTACTTATTACTCTTTTTTATTTGAAGTATACACATACATAATTTTATTCTCCGTCATTAGTCTTGACCAAAACATCGAGAAGTTCTATCCGTCGACGAAGTCCTTTGATATCCTTCTCGCTGCTTCGACGTACTGGCAGCTCTCCGCCCCAGTTGAATTTATTCTGGGTACTCATATCCATTCCCAGGTAATTGTCGAGGAAATCCACGCATAGGTTGTGCAACGCACAAATGCTCTCTACAACTAGCCGCACCTCGTTCAAATCCCGCGCCTCCAGCGCATACAAAGTGTGAAAGCGACGCGCCAAAGTGTCGTTAACATTATCGGCCAGTTGGAACGCCGGTTCTAGCAGTCCATTGAAGACGATGTCCTTGCGAAAGCACTCCGCCTCAATGGGTCGCACCAGGTAAGATTTCAGTGGAAAACTGTTGCTGCCAATCAGATAGCTGCCGGCTGGCATTGTCCGCGGATTCAGAGCCAATGTTTGTCCAATGGGCGATTCCTCGAAGCTGTACTCCTGCTCCAGCTCCACATAGCAGTCGATGATCTTGCGCTCAGCATTGCAAATAAGCTGCAGTACTACGGCCACCTCGGCATGTTCACACTCCATGAAAATGTCCAGACGCTTCAGGGATATGATACCGAACAGTTGGTGGAAGCAACTGAGCTGCGGCACTTTCTGAAAGCCTTGCAATGTGCTCTGCTGGGCCTCCAAGGAGTTGGGCCACTTGATAAAGCTCTCGTAGTTGTCCGAGATAATATGCCAGAAGCTACGCACCACCTGCTGGCACAGCGACCAGGGAAACTGAAACTTGCGCGCAATCTCCTCGAAATGTTCGTCCGTTGCCAGTTTCCATAAGGCCAGCGAGAAAGTTGTCTGCGGCGCTGGTGAGCCGGGCACAGCATTCCGCAGCAACATCCCCTCTAGCGTCTGCTGAATCTTCTGCAAGCCCATAATTGAGAAAAGCTTTTTTTTAAAGAAGCATACTCACCAGATAGGTCAGTTTACGCATATGCAAATAGGATTCGAACTGCGCATCCACATAGCGATGCAACAAGTTTAGTTCGGAGTATTTCCACTCCAATTTCGCCACTTTGCTAGGTGCTCCCGATTCCTTTGCAGGCTCTATGGTTTTTGACCGCTTCAGTTTTCCCTTGTGCGATAGCCTTTTTTGCTGTATTAGCGCGAAGATTTCCGCTTCATCATCACTGGCATCGAGCAGTGGAAAACTGGTGGAAAAGAAGCTGGAGTTGCTGCTGGAAGGCTCATCGATGAGCAGATCCTTTGTAATAATTGTGGCTATATTTGCCAGTACAGCTCGTTCTTCCATCTCGGTAACTTTTACTGTCTGTTTTTCTGGCACCCCCACGAAAGGGGATGCAGTTTTGAATCCTTTTCCACCCTTATTGTTATCATAATAGAACAGCTGTTAGTATTGCGCGCCAAAGTTATCGCATTCAAATTTTATTGCAAGTCACAATAAATGAACAGCATTTAATTATGATAATAATATATAATTAAAATCATAACAATCATAATAGCACTGAAACCAGATATTGTATTTAAATTTAAAGATTTGTAACGTCTCCATTATATTCGATAATTATACTCTCTAAGCCGGCGGTCGTTATCGAATCTCAATGAAGTTCCCATTTATATTTCTACTGTATTTATGTACGTTAACAAATTTAAATTACAATAACGACATTTGCGATACAATTGAATTGATAGATCTTCAATGCTGTCATCGATTTGTTATCGACATAAATAGCTAAGCCGCAAGAGAAGCTCAACTTCATAAAAAGCGCTTCAAGGTAGAAGATGCCAAGGAAAAAACAGCTGATTTGACGACGTTTCTCGTCACTGCGGCGGCGCAAATGCAACTTTTGCAACAACTTGCAGCGTTTCTTTTCGGAGGCAGCGTTGTTTGGCTGTTATCGCCACAAGGAATTCCATTTAAATTGCACTCCAGAGGAACTGTAAATAATTATTTTATAAAATAATAATATACTTATTCAAACAGGTATTACTTACCTGAGCCAGGCGCCATAACACCAAAGTTACCCCATGTGCACTCGTGGAAGCTGGGATCAGCATCCCTTTCGCTTGGGCGATTTCCTGGCGCCACTGCTCCAGCACGCAGCTGCTGAACACGCTGCCTCATGGATACCAGGATCTCTGAGTGCTGCTTCGAATAAGCTAGATTATTTTGCTCGCATGGATCGGTGCTGAGATCATACAGACACTCCTCCAATAGAGCATTGCACCCACGTTGCATGTCAGAGCAGGTGACAGCCGCAGAACGGCTAAGTGTATTGATGCGATCTTGTGTAATCTGCTGTATATCGAAGCGTGTAAGCTCCTTTGAGACAACTGAATTACGCACCTCCATCACGTAACTGGAGGATCGCGGATCCAGGCCGTCCAGCTCGCGATAGGTGAGCAATTGATCGTACTGGCCATCATCGGTGGTCCCATTCACATACTTATACTGACCCTGAAGCAGTGATTGCACTCTATTGACATCATCCAACTGGTGAAGAATCTCTCGGGGTACATGGGGAGCACCTTTTGGCCCCGACAACTGCGGCCACAAGTCAATGCCATCGAGATGCAGGGATGACTCCAGCTCAATGCCGGCAGCATGCGCTAGAGTGGGTAGGAAATCACCAACATAGATGGGCTGCGTAAACAGATTGCCACGCGCCTGCAGCAATGGACTCCAAATGGCGCCGGCAACACGGAGGCCACCTTCCCAAGGCGAATTCTTTTGACCTCTGAGTGGCCAATTCGAACCCGTGTTGGCAAAAATTCCCATAGATGGGGCTCCATTGTCCGAGTAGAATATCACAATGCTATTCTCCAGCTGATCTGTGCGTGCCAATGCGGCCACAACGCGGCCCACACTATCATCCAGTTTGGAAACCATGGCTATAAAAATAATATTGTTGTATTAAACAATAAAGAATTTCAGATTAGATTTCATAGATTAGGGTATCTACTATTTTCACGATCGAGTACTATAAAATAATAATCTTAATATACATTAAGAAAAAAATACTCTACCCAAATTATTAATATTAATTACCTAATTTTAATTATTAATAGAAACTTGCTTCTTTCTTGATTCCACAATTTAAAAATATAGCTAATAATTCTGTTAACTAGATGAGAACATACAAATTAAAAAATTAGTAAAAGTAAATAAATAAATCTTTGTGATATGCTTGCAAGAGAGAAGTTGAAAATTATCTGTGTGTCACAAAAAAGAGTATTTAAACGAACAACAATTCCAGATTTATATAGTCCTGAAGTAGATTTCTGCTGTTGTCCTTATGTGCATAAATTTACGATTTTTAATATGAACAGCTATTCAAAAGAATTAAATTCACCTGCATACAATCTCCGATTTGGATCCTTTATGTGGGCAAACTTATGCAGCTCCTCCTCTGGTGCCTGCATCGGATCAATTTCATTGCCCGTGTGGGGCGCCAAATGGCTAAGAATTAGGAATAGGGGCTGCTCTTTTGCTGATTGCTCTTGAATTATACGCTCCGCTTCGTTGGTTAACAAATCCGTGACATAGACGCCGGGATCTGAGCACTCCACCTGCATGTTGCGTCTAAAGTCGTAGCCCATAGAAAAATTTTCATTTGGCATTTGGGAGCGACGCTGATAGTAGTCAATGAAGCCGCCCCAATACCCATAATGATAGTCAAATCCCCGATGCGTGGGGGTATACTCCGGCCGGACGAATCCCAAATGCCATTTTCCAACCAGATTGGTTGAATAGCCTGCATCCCGAAAAATCTCCGGCATAAGTGTAGCATTCAACGCCAAGCCCCAGGGCTCCTCGTTAAGAATCACACTATGCTGTGTGCCTGTTCGATATATCTGTTATAATAATAGTAATAATAATTTGAGAGAACGCTACCTGTATGTATGGGATATTTGCCGCTTAAGAGTGCTCCACGGGATGGGGTACACATGGACGGTGCATAGAGGCGATCTAGGAGGCGTCCATGGTAGGCCAATGCATCAATGTTGGGCGTTAGAAATTCGCGTGCTCCTCGAATGCTTATGTCATCAAAACCCTTATAGATAATGCGATTCATTATTGTTTTCGTTTATTTATTACAATCTTCTTTTGACTCAAAACCTGATTGCGGTTTACTTGACTCACCATGTCATCGGCCATAACAATAATTATGTTGGGCAATTTGCTGGCAGTTCTAGCCTCATTTTTCTCGCTCGCCTTAGCCCAGCAGAGATTGGGCAAAAGTAAAAGGGCTGATAAGATGACGATGTGCATTTTCATCATTGCTGAAACCGCTTCAGACGGCAGCTAAAAAGCGACTGAGACTGTAATTTTGCACAAAAAATTAAAGTTATCTATGGACGCCGATTATAACACCTGAGTCAACATGCAAACTTTTTAACTGCCCTATAAATATAAACTAACAATTAACCCCACAATCATATTGTGGTAAAAAAAGTTGTTGGTATAGGTACTCATCGTTCATAAGATTTCACCATTTACAGATACTTAGTTTATAGTTTAGGAGACATTTGATTACGATTTGATACGAAGCAGCTTCAAATGATACCCCTGGAAGGGTATACAAATCTACCCAGCTCGAATGCTCTACAACAATTAGCACTCAATACTAAAGTTTAGCAACTGTCGAATGTGGGATACAATAACAAAAAGTGCAACAAAACAGGTATCAAATAATTAATTTAAATTGAATGATCTGCCACGCAGCCAGTAAATGTTTCCACATATTCGATAACTAAACTCTCCAATGTATCACTCGTTATCGAGTTATTAACGGCTAACGAATTGCTTTTGAATTAAATGAATTTCATATTTATTATTCTACTGCATTTATATACATATGTACGTGGAAAAGTTGCAACCACAATAAGTCTGATTGCAATAATATAAAATTGAATTAAAATATCTTCATCAAAGCCAGCGATTTTTTTTTATCGAAATGAACGGCCAAGCCTCAAGTGAAGCTCAAGAAAATGAAAAGCGCTCCAAGGTAGATGCAGCTAGAGAGAAAACAGCTGATTTGGCTACTCTTCTCGTCACGGCGGCAGTGTAAATACAACTTTGGCCACAGCTTGCAGCGTTTCTCATCGGAAGCGTTCTTTGTATATTCGGGCCACAAGGAGTTCCATGGAAATCACATTCCAGAGGAACTGCAAGCATGTATTTCAAAATACGAATTTATTAGTAATATTATATTATTTGAATAGGTTATTGTTACTTGCCTGAGCCTGGCGACTTAACACCAAAGTTATCCCATGTGCACTCGTGCAAGCTGGGATCAGCATCCCTTTCGCTTGGACGATTTCTCGGAGCCACCGCTCCAGCACGCAGCTGCTGAACACGCTGCCTCATGGATACCAGGATCTCTGAGTGATGCTTTGAATAAGCTAGGTTATTTTGTTCGCATGGATCGGCGCTGAGATCGTACAGACACTCCTCCAATAGAGCATTGCAACCACGTTGCATTTCAGAGCAGATGACAGCCGCAGCACGGCCAAGTGCATTGATTCGAGCTTGTGTAATTCGCTGCAGATCGTAGCTTGCAAGCGCCCTAGAGGCAGGTGAGTTACGGACTTGCACTACATAGCGGGAGGCGCGCGGATCTAGATCGTCCAGCTCACGGTAGGTGAGCAACTGATCAAATTGGCCCGCCAAGGTTGTGCCGTTCACATACTTATACTGACCCTGGAGCAGCGATTGCACTCTCCACACATCATCCAACTGGTGCAGAATCTCTCGCGAAACATGGGAAGCATCTTTTGGCCCCGATAACTGCGGCCACAAGTCAATGCCATCGAGGTGCAGGGATGAGTCCAGCTCAATGCCGGCAGCATGCGCTAGAGTGGGTAGGAAATCACCAACATAGATGGGCTGCGTAAACAGATTGCCACGCGCCTGCAGCAATGGACTCCAAATGGCGCCAGCAACACGGAGGCCACCTTCCCACGGTGAATTCTTCTGACCTTTGAGTGGCCAATTTGAACCCGTGTTGGAAAACATGCCCACAGATGGAGCTCCATTGTCCGCGTAGAAGATAACAATGCTATTTTCCAGCTGATCTGTGCGTGCCAATGCGGTTATAACACGGCCCACGCTCTCATCCAGTTTGGAAACCATTGCTATAAACATAAACATATAATTTCGGTTGTTGAGTACGAACAAGTTTTTAATTGGGGTTAATGACCGACTAGTAGATAAGATTAGCAACTATATTTACGACTGACTAGTTGGTACCCTGTATTTAAATAAGCATAACCTACATTCGGAAAAATATATATGAACTCAAACAATGTTTATAAATTTCAAGGATGTTTTTCTTGTAAAAATTAACCATTTTCAATTTGCATAACTTCATACCAATATTATTTGGTTTATTTATCGAAATTAATTCCTGGTTATATGTTGATTATTCTTTTACTCTGTAACTGCTTTTATTCAACACTTATGAAGTATATATGCACAAAAAAAAAGTTTCTGCAGAACCTTAATTACAGATTTATACATTTTTTTAAGAATCATAAAAAGAATCAAAGACAATTTGCTTCTGCCTATGACAAAAACATAAATTCCTAATTTAGGTCGTCTTTTAATCATCTCTCAATCAGTTCTCATCTGACAACGCTGATTTAGCTGATGCAATCTTATATGCACTCAATGGGGTCAGAGATGCCTACTCTTGCTTTTATTTTTACAGATAATTAAGAGTATTGCCAAATAAAAACAAAATACTATCAGAACTCACCTGCATATAATCTCCGGTTTGGATCCTTGATGTGGGTAAATTTGCGCAGCTCCTCCTCTGGGGCCTGCAATGGTTTATTAGTATTGCCCGTGTGGGGTGCCAAATGGCTCAGGATTAGAAATAGGGGCTTTTCCTTGGCCGGCTGCTCTCGTATTATGCGCTCCGCTTCGTTGGTCAACAAATCCGTGACATAGATGCCGCGATCTGTGCACTCCACCTCCATGTTGCGTCTAAAATCATATCCCACGGAATAATTTCCGTTTGGTATTTGGGAGCGACGTTGATAGTAGTCGATGTAGGCACCCCAATAGCCATAATGAAAATCAAAGCCCCGATGTGTGGGTGTATACTCCGGTCGTGCGAATCCCAAGTGCCATTTTCCAACCAGATTGGTTGAGTAACCTGCCTCACGGAAAATTTCCGGCATCAGTGTAGTATTCAACGCCAGTCCCCATGGCTCCTCATTTCCGATCACATAATGCTGTGTGCCTGTGCGATATATTTGCTATAATAATAATTCAATAATATGAGATAAACTCACCTGTATGTATAGGATATTTGCCGCTTAAGAGTGCTCCACGGGAAGGGGTGCACATTGCTGGTGCATAGAGGCGATCCATGAGGCGTCCATGGTAGGCCAGTGCATCAATGTTGGGCGTTAGAAATTCGCGAGCTCCTCGAATGCTTATGTCATCAAAACCCTTATATTATGCGATTTATTATTGTTTTCGTTTATTTATTACGAATTGTTGTTGATTAAAAATTGATTAAATTTAGTTTACCCACCATATCATCGGCCATTACAATAATTATATTGGGCGATTTGCTGGCAGTTCTAGCCTCATTTTTCTCGCTCGCCTTAACCCAGCTGAGTTTGTGCAAAAGTAAAAGTGCTGATAAGATGACTACGCGCATTTTTGTAAATATTGAAATATTTGAATGCCGCTCGAATACCGTTCCATGCGGCAGCTACAAGTCGACTGAGAAGCGCATTAGAAAAAAACTTGCCAGTCGCTCGAGCGCTGCTCAGCGATTAGCAGACAACACTACAGTTAGGCGACTGTTACAGTTACGTATAAGTTCGATAATATGGCAAAAGCAACAACAGCTGTTTAAATAAGCAGCCAAAATTGACAATAGCTCATTGACGGCTCTGTTGACAAATACAATCAAATCGCAAATACAATTGGGAATTATGTGGGCCACTTCTAGGGCTAAATGTCGATTTGACGAATACCGAATTAATTAATTTTCTTATAAAAATTGTATTTATAATCTTAGGAATAATAAAATTGTTATTAATTTAATTATTATTTTTATTACTATTATTATCATTATTAATATTGTTATTATTTTATTATTACTATATATTTATTATTGTTTTATATTATTTATTAACTCTGAGGTTAACTAATTCTAGCTTATTTTCGTTTAAACGTGTAGCTTAGGAAAACCTTTGAGCCATTCGCAAAAAAAGTATGAATGATATAATTTATTGGTTTTTGCTAGATAACATAGTATTGTGTTCAATAAAAAGTTACACACCTTAAAACATTAAATATTTTAGTATCTGACTTAATAATATGTCATTATTTCCCCTTCTCTTTACAACCGTCCTTATTTCAACAAGTCGCTATCAGAAAAGGCTGCGATTTCACGTTTTGTAATTTTATATAAATATATTCTTTCTGTCTCAACATTGTTGTCATTTCTGACTTTCTAGACAGACTTTTAAACCTTGTTTAAAAATTTGAACAAATATTTTCGTGATTTTTTATTTACTACTTTTTTGTAAATTCTTGTTGTCTGCTGAACATAATGATGGCAATCGTGATGAATTAATAATACAACAGCAGCGTAAAATAGAAAAACAGGTGAGAGAGAGACTAAAATATTTTTATGGGTAACCTGTAACCATAATTATTTATTTGATATACGCTATAATCATGGTACAGGGTATCTAATTTTTGGGTATATTTATTCCACATTTATTGGTTATAGATCAGTGATTCGACGCCTTTGGTTAGTGAGCAAATGCCATTAACCTATTTGATGGCAGAATATGAAGGTGACGAAGTTTTCACAGCCAAGATTCAAGAGTTAGCTGGAAAATATCAATTTACACGAGGGACACGACCTGATGGCAATTGCTTTTTTAGAGCATTTGCTTACTCATTTTTGGAGTATTTGATCTCGAATAAAGCTGCTTACGATGATTTTCGACTGGTTGCACAGGCCTCCAAAGACAAACTCTTGCAACTTGGTCATCCCAGTTTTACATTGGAGGATTTTCATGAAACTGTAAGTCGAAGAATTTTATTACTAGAATTTTTCGTTTACTTTTTCCAAATAGTTTATGGATGTTATAGATAGAATTTGTCCAGAGACTGTCGGAGGAGCTGCGAAGGCTAAAGAGGAGCTGCATAACATCTTCAACGAACAGGGTTATTCCAATTATGTTATGGTTTATCTGCGTTTAGTGACATCGGCACAACTAAAGAAGGACGCTGAATTCTACCAGCAATTCATAGAAGGTGATCTCACTGTCGAACAGTTCCGCCAACGAGAAGTCGAGCCCATGTTTAAAGAATCCGATCACATACATATCATAGCATTGTGTGCAGCCCTGGGCGCAGCTGTACGTGTTGAATACCTGGACAGGGCTGAAGGTGGCACAGTTAAGGCGCACGATTTCCCTGAGGGCGCCGAGTCCATGGTGTATCTTATCTACAGACCCGGTCATTATGATATATTATATCCAAAATCCCCTTAACTAGGTTCTAATATTGCTTACTGTTCTATTATCAACAAATTACTTATCTCGTTGGCAATTAACAATTATTAAAATGTTGGCTCGTAATCTCGAACTAACTGAAATCAGTATGTGAGTTTACGGTCTGACGGCTGGTTGATAACCTTTATCGCACCATTGTGTCTAAACAATTATTATTTTTGGTTTTAAAGTGTAAATACACATTTGCAGAGTATACTTCATTTGCAGTTAATATTCTTTTAAACTACTTGCTAAGTGACTAAATAATTACCACATAAATTAACCAAAAAGATTGGGCCTCAGTTAGGCACTTACATACATATAGATAATACTAAATGTTAACACACGCACACACACAAACATTAGCTAGTTTAAAGGCTTAATCAATAGCTCATTATGAGCGCATTTTATGTTCCTATCCTGTAATTTCACCAAACAACGCTGCGCACCGGCGCAGGCAATCCACATATCGCATTGTGTATGGGGATGGCCAGGAATCCGGCGAGGGCGATGCCGTAGGAATCCGATTGGACGACCATGGACATGGCGAACTGCTGGCGACCCGGTGGTATTTCCTTGGACATGCGGTAGAAGGTGTTCACATAGGCACCGCCACCCAGCAGACCCTCCCACAGCACGATGACGAACACAATCCAAATGGTGGGCGTGTAGAACCAAATGACTTCCGTGAGGAAGTAGATAACGTTAACGAACTGAAACACGGACATTAGCCAAATCTTGTTCAGTTGGAATAGGTTGACGGAAGAACGCGATATGAAGACGCCAATCTGGTAATCCACATTCAGCCAACGATACTGCGAAGCCATATCCAGGAAGATGTTTTCAAAGTGGACCAGCTCAAACTGCAAAACACAAATACTCCAATTATTTGCATGTAAAATAGTCAAGAATTTGAATAACTGACCAGGCCCTGATTGATGAAATACTCGAAGAAGTAAACCAGACACAACGGCAGCATATATTTGAACAGATGCTTGATGTAGAACATCTTCTCCTTGAAGCCAACCAACGGTTTATCATCACTAATGAGTTCCTCCGTGGATTCCACTGTGGTAACTGGCAACACCTGTGGACGACGCAACACCAGCCAGAAGGCAACGGCTTCTATTGCGGGAAAGATCAGCATGATTAGCATCGTGTCGCGTGGACTTAAGTCCAGGGATCGGAGAGTCGCATAGCTTAGTGAACCAATGACTCCAGCACCGCCTGTGCCCGATGACCACGTCGATATGACATTTCTGTAAGAAAATATGTAGTTTGAATCATTTTTAAAACCTAAAAATTCAACTGAATAATTTACTTGTTAAATTGTGAAGAGTAAGCCAGAAATGTGGCCTCTCCAATGCCGCTGCTTGCTGATGTGATGACCACGCCCAGCAATGCCATCCACTCGGCTTCTGCAAAGCCAACCAGTAGAAATCCAGCTGCCGAGAACAAAATTGCAGTGCCAATGCGTACACTGTACAAAAAATATTTAAGACGTTTAAAAATTGGCTCAAATTGTCATTCTTAAAAACGTATAAGTTAAAATTAAAATATTTATAAAGTAATAAATTATGAATTCATACTAAAATTGTTTTTGATCTTCTTTGTTTTTTTTTCTGGGTTTTCCTCAATTCATGCAAGAAATGTTGATCCATTTTGCATTTAAATAAATCTTCTAAATATTTCTTATTTTTAAATGTATACATAATTGCAAATTGTATTACATTTTTTTGTTTCGTGTATTTTTGAGTTGATTGATAAATAAATAAATATACATAATATAATAATAGTATAGAGTACAGCATGAATGTCTATTAAACAAATTAAAAAACATTGTTTTTCAACTTTACATTAACCATTGTAATAATTTTAATGTACTTGTTATTTTCTTATAACCAATCTATGTTGCGTACAAAGTATCTTGACCAAACTATTAAATAACCGATATCCCCACAAGTACCCCTCCTTCTTGCAAAACATTTCTCATAATTAATTTGTTTTTATCTGAATTCAAGCAATTGCATAATTAGCAATAATAAATAATATATGTATATAAACTTACTTAACCCAAAAGGGTGCGAAGGGCATTAGTATCTTGACAAATAGTGAGGGTAATACATCCGCCAATAAAATGGCACCAGTGGATACCAAATGGCATTGTCGTGCATTGTCAGCAATATCATTGGGATCTTTCTCCGGCTAAAATGGAGAATCAATCAGTTTCTGTATCACAATATTTGTAATGATTTTACCTGGACATTAAACTGATCAATGATATCATGGGCAGCACTCAGCATGACCACGTAGCCATAATTGTTGCACAGACCCAGTATCCAGTAGGCTGTCAAATCTCGCCACAAACTGCGATCATGTCGAATGCTGTGTGTGGCACCTGTCGTAGTGACCACCACCTGAGGATCGTGTTCGCTTTCCTCCGCCTCATGCTGCTTGCTGGGCGACATTTTGGACAGAACCACTGTAATTAAAAACAAAACATGATTCTTTTATTATTTCTGAAGATTTTTGCCTAAAGCTGTGCCTCATTTTGTTCAGCTATCGAATATATTATGAACATGAAACGTTCATTGAATACATTTTTTAGCTCTTAAATATATCAAGTTCAAAGGCTTTGCTTAATTTAGTAACTGACTTTTTTTGTATTACTTAATTTATTAAGCTAAACATGTTTGCCTGCGGTCTTGAAGTTCACAATATTTTTTTCATTAAACAAGTTCCTATATAACGTTTTGTCAATCTACATGGCGAATACGTGAATAAAATGGCAACAACCTAAAACAATACTGCGACTTTTAAGTATCAGTTAAGTGTACTCCAGGAAAGCATTTTTTTGTGGCATAACCCTCAACTTATGTGAGTTTTTGTGAGTAAACAATTATATAATTAAGAACCTCAAGTTTGTCATAACTGAACTGAGGTAAAGATAACAAAAGCAACAGGCTAATTTTAAATGGTTAACAATTAAGTTATTCCAAGCACGTGGTACCTCCTAAAACGTATAGTTCGCTATACAACTCTACTAAAAAATAATTCTCATACTTAGGAAAGTTGTTCAATAATATTTAATATTTAGAAAGTTTATTAAACCTTTTTTTTTAATTGCTGTTTAATTGTATTTTTACCTTAATAAGCCGACATACACAGAAGCCAAGTTTTATTTTGAATGCGTCATTCAGTTTAAATATATATAAATAATTATTTTTTGCTTTAGCACACAAATCGAGCTTGCTGTTGTCATATCCATATATGTAAAATGTTTTGAAAAATGATGGGATTATAAAAAATAAATAACTGGGCTGTACAAAATGTACATTTATATATATAGATATATAATTACTCTTTGGATTTCGCGCTCTAATTTTGTTTGTGTTATTATAACAGAATTTGTTTATCAACAATTGAATGCAAATTAAGGGAAACAAAACTAGGTCCGGATGTGGATGATATCGAAACTATTTATTGGCAAAGCTTTTCGAATGAGAAAAGTGCACAATGTTCGATTTGTTTACAATCTCTAGAACTTGTGATTTGATAGAGAAAGAGAACAATAGATAAGTGAAATAATCAATAGTAAGGAAAGTGCATTTCAATTGACTGGCAGAAAGATTGGGGCAGACAGAGTGGGAAAGCGGGAGAGAAAGAGTGAGAGAGGTTCCGCCTGATCGTTAGTATCCAATCAATTATCTCAACGATTCGCTCAGATGCCACTCCAACAATTTGACCTTGTCAATTCTTTAGATTAGCCACTAAACAGCTAAATAGACGCCTGTGCAACCCACGTGAGAACTGACAAGCGGCAATAATTAAAACAATAACAATTCTCTTTTGTTACATACATAACAACAGGTCAAGTTCTCGATAAGATGCATGTCTATAAATATTTCAAATTCTCGATAACAATATCCACTGACTGACTCATTCAGGTGATTTACACAGCCATGTTGTTGACCCACTTTGTAAGACTATCTCAGCTTAGTCGTCACTTTCGTTTGCCATAGCCGGCAATAAACCTGACACCGATCCCTCAAAATGCATTTCGATTTATAACCGATAATGTAAACTGACCTGCAATTTTGCGCCATTTGCCTTGGGTGCAAAATATTTTGGCTATTCTCA
Organism: Drosophila fungiperda; assembly: GCA_035042345.1. Classification (NCBI taxonomy): domain Eukaryota; kingdom Metazoa; phylum Arthropoda; class Insecta; order Diptera; family Drosophilidae; genus Drosophila; species Drosophila fungiperda. The sequence goes on from JAWNLM010000021.1 coordinate 3,479,265, forward strand.
ATACAAGTTCAAATTATCTATGTAAGTTTCAGCTTTGTAGGTTGTTATATGGATGTATCGGTTCGAGATATATATTCGTTATACTATAGATTTTAGCTTTGATTTTAGAAATAATATTGATGATTGCATTTTATGATTAATAGAGAATATTAATAATGTTATATGCTATTTTCATATCGATGCAAGATTCATATTAATAATATTTTATATAACTATTTACGTTAGTTTAACAAAATGTTTGATGAAAGATTGAATGTTATTAGAATATATGCTTCTTTTGGTTAATATACAATTTGTATGTGTTGAGATAAGCTAAAGAATATTACCGATCGACTTAAGATAAGTTGAGAACAAACACAAACGAAGTTGTCTATCTTAAAAAAAGTTAATTATTAATGCGTAAGCAGACTTTGAGTTGGTTTTATGTCCAACATCAATAAGATCAGTAATCAGTAAACTTAAAAGGTTTAAGCATACACAATGAAATATATGTCATTCGTGTCAAGAACTGTTTTAAAATGTAATGTAAATGATAATTATTATTATTTTCTATTTATAATAACTATTGTATTATAAAAATATAAAATAATATTTTCAATAAGAATATGATTGCTTTATATTATTTATTGTTTTACTATTTGTTTCTTTCAATCTAAGAATAATTTAGCATTAAATATTTTGTAATTTTTTTTTATAACTGTATTATACTATAAAAATAAAAAAATTGATATACATAAGCACCTTTTGTAAATCTTTATCTTTTATGGTCAAAGGTTTTTGATTGTATGTTGCCAAGACTTAGAGAACAGTTTCCGAGAATTTCAGATAACGTCGCCGGCTCGACAATGTTTCGCGCGTTTTAACGTTCCACGACCGACTGAATCTGAATGAACCGCCCACTAAATGGGACCCACAACGTCGCTGACGCTGACAATATAGACGACAGCAGCAACAGCAGCAGCAGCAGCAGCAGCAGCAGCGGCAGCGGCAGCGGCGACGATGAATGTGAAAGACCCCAAGCGCTAAAGGCACGCGAGTTGCGAGCGGTAGCATACAAAAGTCAGAGTAAAAAGCTAGCAAAACAACAACCAAAAGGCAACAAGTGCCAAATTGTCGATCAAGCAGGTAACTACATTAGTATATAGCCGATGTTTCATACAAACATATATATATATATATGAATGGGAAACAAAGTAGCTGCAATGGCAAAAACCTTTGCTTTGGGTGCAATAGTGAGGGGCTTTGGGTGTTAGGTCGGTCAGACGTCACCGAATTGTTTTTATTTTTTAATTTTATTTTTATTTTATATATTTCTGCCTGCACTCTTGTTTCGTCTGCCCTGGCCTCTGCTAATGAAGCGTTTAAATATTTCATTGGATATATATATTTTGTTTTGACAAATTAATTTTGAATGCCAGTCAGTGTTGTTTTTATTGTTATTTGCATTGTTTATTGTTCAGATAATATACCTAACAAAGTACGCTAAACATCATTCAAAATTGCTCGAAAGCAAAGATATGACTTCAGATATGTCTAAAGAATGCTGAATAAAATTCACAATGCACCGTTGCAAATATCTTATAAATTCAACTTTACTTTTAATGATGCAGGCTGGATATGTAAATCATTTTCATCATTATATATTTATAAATAAACTTGACTCGTTGCCTCATTAAAGTTCGTTTTGCTTCAAGAACATTAATTGCACGTGTATTTTATGTCAAACGAAAATATTCGCAGGGACACTTATAGGTAATCAAGTGACTTAACTGCCTGCTTAAATTCGCTTTAGAGCCTTATCGCTTACGCACATTTTTTATGACGCTTCAAGCAGTTGGAAACCGGACGCCTTGTGAATTAACGCGTTCAAACAATGAAAATCAACTAAACGTGCCGAATTCAAGCTAAAATACTTGAAACCTATTGACAATATTATCTTTATCTTTATCGTAGTACAGAGTAATTCACGGGCATAGATTAAAATACATTTGGAAGCAATAATAAACTGATAAGATGTACACACGAACACACATATAAAAAACACCATCAAATCTCAAGATATCAGTTAAGACAGTACAATTGGCTACACTCGCACACCAGCTATAAATATTAAGCTAAACGAATTTCAGTCTCCCATAACCAAATAAATATACTTATATATGTTCGTACAATTAAGAAACAAATTGCCAGATGCGATATAAAAAAAATAATTTCCGAGCTTGTTTAGTATGTACACAAAACCGCTGAAAACAATTTCACACCATAGCCGCAAAATATGCAACCAAAAATGGTTAAGCTTGTGAAATACCCTTTTCAGAATTATATAAATCGTTAAAATTGTTATCTGGCTATCCCCAAATCTTGCAACATATGTTGGGCAATTTTACTGATTTATTTTATTATTAATTAAATTTATTTACTTTTATCTTTTCATTTATATATTTACTTTAATTTAATTTGTCACTCTAATTTTAATTATAAATTTGTTTAATCTATTTTAAACATAATGTTATTTGTTATTTATTTTACATTAAATATTTAAATAAATAATAATAAAAGAAACTACGTTTTTTCCACTGACGCTTAAGCATAACAACTCCATACTCTACATAATAGGGTATTAAAAGTAAAAGTGCACATGTAAATGCAGTGAGTGGTAAGAAAAATATAAGGACGAGAATGAAAAATACAGAAAACTGTTGCTGACAAACTACTGTTTCCAATACGCCAAGCGGCGGCAATTCCAGGAGGTGGACATGGCTACATGGCTGGTTGTGGTTTGGACTCGTTTCTGTGCAGCTCGATAAGGACAAGTAAGTGTAGTGAATAATTTAAAATTGATTGTCAGCTCGTCGCTTAATGTGATGTGTGCAGTGAATAACAGAAATCTTGTATTACAAGAGTGGAAAGAAGTGAAATTGCCTGTTGACAGCTAGATTGAGATGCCAATTTGTCAGCGATATGGCAATTTGTCATAGATGAGAGGCAATCGCCTGAGGTTCTATTTTGTCAGTTAGAACTCAGTCATGTAAAAGCTTCAAATAGAAAAAGGTGGTGCTTAGTTTAAGCAACTAACAACTAAGTAAAATAATTTCTAGTATATGCAAAATTTTAATAAAATATATTTCATTATGTGTGTGCTATAAATAAATATTAAATATTTTTATGAAGTTAAATTAATTTCATACTAGATTTAAATTTAGTTTCTTAAACTACATATTAAATAGAGTATATATTTACTTATTGATTAAATATTTTGACTTATAAGAAAACTTATCCAAATTTACTGTCAACAATGTGACACAATTCACTGATTGTGCAAACACAGCCCGCAGGCCTTCATCATCAGTCGAAGGGTTCATAGTGTCTACATTGGTCATACGGATAAATCCGAACTAAATAAGAAATTGATTGCTTCAGCGGTGATAATACATAACAGAAATGATTGGAAGACCTTTAATATATTATATATTTTAAAGGTTAGTTGCGCCAACATTTACCAACTTCTGTAATTGTTAAATGGGCTTACGCTTATCGCGGCACTGAAAAATCCACACGGAATGCCCGGTTCAGCTGCGGGGCATAAAATGCAAATAGAGACGACGCTGAAATAAAAAATCATAGCCAAAAATACGGCAAACAGGAAAGTTTTTAATGCAAATACGAAAATCGCATGAAAACATGAAAACGTGGTCCACTCAACGATGCGCCCGGCAATTGCACGGCTGCTGCTGACAACAGGAAGCAAAGGGACGACAAAACGGAGCGAGATGGGGAGGGTTGCAGCGTTGCATGCTGCATAATTTTACAGTCATTGAATGTGGCGAAAAGTTAACGTAAAGTGCTTTTTTTTTATTTTATTTTTTTTTGGTTTTGTATTATGTTGCATAACAGTTAAAAGCGTTTGGTGCAGCCAGCTCTAAAAGGTGCAAGATGCAGAAATTTAAGCCAAATTAGAATATCGGTGCCAGGCGATCTCCAACATCAGCAAGAGGAGCACTAGAATGTAGCCAGAGATCAGCATTAAAAAGAGCGGAGCCACATACTCCATGCCAACACTAATGACCAAGTTCTGCGAATAACAATGCAGCTTCAAGCGGGCCCACTGATCGATATGCTTGCGAGAAATCCCGGTTTCCAGCACCCTAAGCAATCTGTGAAAATTAATAAATGTTCTGTGTTTTTGGCGTTGCTTAAGTAAAGTGTATTTCAATTTTGCACCTTAAGCGGATGAGTTCCGTGTAGCTGGAATTGCGTTGCAGCAGCGTGTAACCCGATTGTTCGGGTCGAAACAGTATTTCATTGAGATCACAGATCTCCTGCTGTGTATAGTAGCGCTCCACTTGCGCATAGCCAGACGTTGTCTCAAAAATGAAAACATATCCGGGATCATCACGAACACGCAGAATGCCCTCCTGTGTGGACAACCAGAGATGCTTATTGTTTGCCTGAGTGTCGATTTTGCGTTTAACAAACAGTTTAATATCTGGACGTACCGAGTACTGTGAAAGAATACATTTCAGCTATATTAATAAAAAGATTTTGCTACATTAAAGATTAGAATTCGGTTAAAAAACTAGTCAAAGTTTGTCGTCCTGGCGTAAATTAAATCAGCAAACCAAACAAAATTCTACAATTTTTTCCTTACTTGAATAAATAATATTAATAAAGAAATTTTAATATTTTTAATTTTGTAACTTAAATCTCAATACATATTTTTAAGTTGCAAAATTAAAATTTCTGTGGAATATACCAGCCTATATTTAAAAATTAATTAATATTTTATTATACTAGAAAAATGTTATATTTGTATATTATTAATATTAAATAGTGCACAAACTTTATTGGCCATTTGCGACATTAACTTGACCTCGTCAAATCGGTTTTTAAGTTGGTGGAAATTCTTTTACCAATACTTATCAAAGTTTAAGCTAAGCTATTAAATATGTTGACAACAGTTTTTACTCACGTTTAGATAGCTCTTGGTATAGGTAAGGGGTTCCAAGCCAACTGTCAACGAACTCTCAGCAAGTTGTTGCATGTTTTTGATCGGCGATTTGACTGGCGAACTCAGCAGCGAGGAGACCACAACAGATGTATAATAGTTGTACATCATAAAGGTACTCAAAAGTAGTGTTAAGTAAGCAAGACGTCCTCCCATGGAGCGCGGAGTCAGCGCCGGGCTTTGAATGCAAGCCGCTCCAAAGCAGTATATGCAGGTGGTCAGCAGCGAGGGTACAAAGTGAACACGCCAGCTTTGCCTCATGCGCTTGCACTCCATGTAGAAGGTCAGCCAAAGGAGCATGCCAGCCATCAGCAGAATGCCGGCAAAGAAATACCACACCAGAGCAGTAAATGGTCGAATGAAAACATCGCCACGTACGCCGGCGTTGTGGGGTGTACGAAAGAGGCAAACGGATCGAAAGTAACCCGACTCAATGATTGCCGTCATGTGTGTCTTTACTCGGTCCGGAGTTGACAATCCGGGTGTAGATAAAATGTCGGCAGACCGATTCACCAATGCACCAATAGCACCACCAGTATAATCGGTGTCGCTCCAACTATTGAAGAATGTAAAAGTCATGCTGACAGAACAAAAACGTAGATTTAATAAAAATAAATATAAACAAATTGTTTTTATCTTTAGCACTTACTTGCAATGCAGGAGATCCTTGAGTATTAGGTTCAACCTAAAGCCAAAGCGTGGGATTCCATCGATGAGGGTGTTGTTGTCCTGTTGCAGATAACGGAGCAGGGCCTCAGTCGGCCAGTTGGAGGGTCGCGATAACACCACAGTTGCCACACGAAGCATCACATCCGATAGCTGCTCCCGATTCCCATATGTAGAGCGCAAGTGAAGCAAGCTGAGATAGCGATTCAAATTACAGTTACTTTGATTGCAGCTGACTTCATAGTTGCCGGTTATATTGAGCTGGCCGCCAATGTGTTTGCCATTGTTGTAAACATCGTAGTTTCTATAGAAGATAGCTCCACTATTGTCCGCCACTTGCTGCTCCACATAACTAACGTCAGCATTTATGGATATGTTCATGGGATCGAAGAAGTCATAAAAGTTGAAGATCTCCGAGCTGTCGTGTAGCAGCCAATGATGATGCTGATTAAAGAGTTCCATGCGACTCGCCTGGAAGCAGAGCAATAAACGGGGTATTAACTGAATTTATATTTGAAGCCACTAATATACTATCAATCCCATTTACATCATTAAAATTGCGACATTTATTGTAATCGCAAATCAAATGTAATCTATTCACCAAAAATGGGGAAAGATTTTTCCAATTTATAGTCTCTAACTCTTATAGTATCTAAAATCTGTTTGCTTAAGGATATATGCACTTTACGGGTATCCATCAAAAATTACTCACTTCTGCCAATAAATGTCTGGCATGCATACATTCCAAGTCCACATAAATGGCCAGATTGGGATGTAAATGATCGAAATAACGCTGCTCCAAATGCTCCCAGTTCCGCTGATTCAAGTACACAAATTGATGATAGATGAGTTGATGATGATGATGATTGTAGATTTGTTGGTCAAATTGAAAAGCTGTAAAATAGATACAGTTGCTTAGTAAATTCGAGTAGTTATCAGTATATTTCGAACGCACTTTCATTTTTAGTCCAGCAATGAAACAAAACTATGAAACGAATGTGAGATTTCAGTAAATTGTGCAACAAGAAGTTGGCCAATTGTATTAAGTGCATTTTGTTAAGTCAATAGACTTCAGTTTTGCACAGCTCTTTTATAGACGCTGCAGTAGCAATTTAACTGTCATCTGCCGTTTGTCAACTGTCAATTTGTTTGTTTAAATTGCTCAATTTAGAAAACATGATTGGCGATTAGAATCACTTGCCTTAATGACGTGCAGCGTGTAGCTGACGTCGGTGCCACAATATTTCCAAGCCTAAAACAAATAGGCAAATTGTGTAGGCAAAGATAAGGAGTAGAAACAGTGGTCCTGCGGAGTCCATGCCCACAACAACGGTCCTGTTGCTCTCATAACAATACAGCTTTGCGCGTAACCAATAGTCATATACTTTCGCATTTACTCCCGTTTCCATCATTCGCAGCAAACTGGAAAATAACTCAACATTTGACTTTATTTGATATATATTGATGATATTTGGGACTTACTTAAGTTTTAGTACCTCGGCATAGCTGGAATTTCTTAGTACTATGTTGTCAGCGGCAGTCTCGTGACGCAATCGAATCTCATTTAGTCCACAGATCTCGTGAGGCAGATAATGTTTCCTGACAAACGCATAAGCGCCAACTGCCTCCGTAATGTAAACAGAGCCGGGATTATTCCGCACCAGCAAGACACCCTCCTCCGCAGACAACCAAATTTGCTGTGGGTCTCGCTTGCTGTTCCCAATTTTGTTGAGATACAAACTTCGCACATCGGGATAATCAGTTGTCTTCCATGTAGGCATAAGTTAGATGATTATCGGAAATTTAATTACTAAATACGTATCAATCAAATTATAATAAAAAAAAACATAATTTAAAAAAAGTATATATAAAATTTTGAAACAATTTTAAATTTAAGTTTATAAAAATAAAAATAATATTTAATTTGATCTGTTTTTGTTCTTGACGACGCAAAAATTATAATAATAAAATTTACTAAAAATGTGTTTATAAATTTAAAAAAAAAGGTGTGCTGAGACAGCATTTAAGGACCTACCTCTATAAAGACTTTTGTATACATTGCTGGCTCAACGTACACCTCAAGATTGCTATCTGCGAGTTGTTGGATGGTTCGAATGTCTGATTTGGGCACTCCTTCCAGCAGGGTGGATACCACAACTGATGTGTAATAATTATATATTAGAAAACATAACAGCATAATGGCATAAAAGACCATTCGACCTCCAATGGACTTCGGCAATATCCAGGCGCCTTGAATGCATGCGGCACCAAAGGACAGAAGGCAGCTGGTCAGCAGCGACGGCGTCATGCAGACTTCCCCTAATCTGCCCTCTAGTCGAAATGTCAGCCAGAGCAGAAATCCAGCCAATAGCAGCAGGCTGCAGAAAATTAACCAAACGGTCCAACTGAATGGCATCAGAAACTTTCCGATGTGTAGCTCAATGGCGGACTCTGTGGGATTGAGAAAAATGCAAATGTTGCGAAAAAGACAATGCCAACCGAAGCTTTTAAAGTATTTTCTGCGTGCGGTGGTGAGGATGTAACCGTTAGCAGTTAGATCGACGGTGTTATTGAGCAAATCCCCAATAGTGCCTCCTGTTGTTACAGAATCTGTCCAGCGATCGCGAAAGATGTATTCAAAGCTGTGAAAAACCATAAAAGCTTAGATTACCATTTTTCTTCAAAATAAACATAATTTTATTTGTGTGTTTCTACCTGCAATCAAGCATATCCCTAAGTATTTCATGCTTTTGATAGCCGAACCTGCCATATGTCTCGTTATTCAAATCGTCTTCACGTCTTAAGAACTCCAAAATCTGCGTATCTGGTGTGCTAAGCGGTATGGAGGTGATCTGTTCAAATATTTAAAACAATTAGCTTAACAAATGAAGACTTTAATATTATTGAAAATGAGTCAGTAAATATAATATTTATGAGGCTTTTATAGCTTTTACTTATTTAAAATCTTAATACGATGTGTGGATTTATTACTCCGATTAGTATTTGGTTGCATAACAGTCATTAGAATTAAACAAAATTCACAGTAAATTCATAGAGTCCATACAGTTTCTGCCTATCTCTAGAGAAATCGATGTCTATCGAAACACACTTTTTAACTTCTCACCGCAAACTCTCAATCGAATTGAGATTTGAAGATTTTTCCATGTCTCTGACATAACAGAGGTTACAGGTTAAATGTCTTGCACACAAACTCCTCCTTAAAAAATACAAACACTTACGCACACACTAGTGAACCCACCCTCATAAATGAAATCTTTTTCGGGCACACAACTACGACAGGTGCTCACCGATCTTCCACTTGATTAAAGCCCATAGGTTACAGGTTACATGTCTTGCACACAAACTCCTCCATTTTTTAATCACGTACGCACACACAAGTACTACTGAGTGATCCTCCAGCCAATATCAACCAGCAATATGAAAAGGGTCGCCCATAAATCTATAACTTTCGATCATAAATGTCTCATACGTGATCCACACCCACACATTTTTCTAAAAAAGGGGGCTCCACCCACACATTTTCCTCAAAAAGGTCCCACACCAGTCGCTCCCCCACCTAAAAACACCACATTAAGTGCTATAATGAAGCAATTAAAAAACGAAGCCACTTCCTGTCATAGAATCCCCAATTCCCTACTACTCTGTTTTGTCAGAGAAATGAGAAAATCCTCAAAACTCAACCCGATTGAGAGCTTGCGGTGAAAAGTTAAAAAGTGTGTTTTGATTGACATCTAGAAATAGGCCGAAAATGTATGAACCATATGGATTAACTCTGACTTTTGTAATGGGTAAAAATTATTATAATTTGATCATATCCGAAAGGGGCTATGGACAGCATATTTTAAATTAATTTTTAGTTTTAACTAGTTTTAAGAAAAAGACGTAGAGAATTCCTTGTGTTTCTGATCGGAACAGAACAAGATTAAGTTGGCTCATTAACTCAGAAGAATCATTCTCACCTTTTATAGGTTTATAAAAAAAGATTACACCAAACTAGGTTACTAGGTTATTTGGAAACCCCAGATTAAGTTCCTGAACTAGCAAAGAGTTATTTAGAGAGTCAAAAGCCTATTATTAATAACAAAAGAAGTGCTAAAAAGGTCAACAGATGTTTTTGAGCATGTTCACAGAAAATGTTTGAGATTGTTAACAAACACCAATTTTGGAGAACAAAAAATTTAAAAAAATCAGTGTGTTATATAACTTCAATTTAAAAAATTAAATAGCAAAGATAATTGTTGTTAAATAAATAACTTACCACTGCATTTAATCTTAGCGTAAAGCCAGTAAGAAATTTTCGATGTTGTAGACGACTCCGCTTATGAAGATCACTCAGAAAGCGATAAACTCGACATTTTTGTTCATCGCAGTTTATTTGCTGATCAATTGTAATATTAAGTTTGCCACCCAAATGTTTTGCCTTATTATATAAATCATAGAGTATGAAACTGTTTAATTTTGAATTTGTGGGCTTGGCATAGGTCAGCTCTGTATTCATATAAAGTTCGGCTTCTCTAAACCGATCTTGCATCAAGGTGGAGTTCTCGAATTGATCATAGATAAGCCAGTGAAATCGATCATTGAAAAGACGCTCTTCATTAGCCTGCAAGTAAAATTGAAGTTCAGTGGATACAACACATGTCTCTCTATAGTCGGCTTACTATATTCAAAACTTCATCACTCTGATCACAATTGATGTCCATATAAACGCCGAGCTTGACGACATTATGATTGATCAGTTGATCGCGCAAGTGCTCTAAGAGATTATGTGTTCCATTTAAGTTTAAATATTGCGTGAACCGTGATTCATTGCCTGCGAAATGTGCAAAGCGAAGCAGTGCTGTAAAGAAAGAAAATAAATAATTTAATTAATTAAGATTTCGAAAAATTTCATATAATCTTACAATCTGCTGTCCAGCAATGCAACAAAAGTATATTACTTAATGTTGCAGTATGCACAAAATAGTATACAATAAATTGGTTAAGAAACATTTTGTTAGAGCCAAACAATTAAACTCTAGTTAAAATAATGACTCAATTGCTGAGAAGTCTGTGTTTTTATATGAGTTCAACAAGATGCATTAATAAAATATATACAGCTGAGTTCGTAAGACTAGTACAGAATAGTACAAAATTCTTAAATCAAATTTAAGTGTGAAATTATTGAAAATAATAATTGTTAGTCATTTTTTTTGTGATTATATGTGAGGTTTGAATGCTTTGGCCTGTGGCACTCCTATTTTTTTGGACACAGCTGTAAGTAGACATATATCCATGCATACATTATAAATATCAATCACTTTCTCGTACAACCACAATTGACATATCAATATTGGCAGGTACATATCGATATATTGACAGGTAAGTGAAAACCTGTCAAAAGGCTTTTCAAATTGTGAATTCAACTAATTGAGCAATTATTTTTGTTATTGGAGGTTTAAGAAAGTACTTACCTAATTTAATAATTTATGCTTTTAACTTTATGTTCGTTTTACTGCATAATGTTTGAGTGTTGCCTGCTCAACCGAGCCCAGATTATTTCGAGCAATAAAATTAACAAGGACACGAAATATGCGAAAAGCAGAGCTATAAAAAGGGGCGCGGCATACTCCATGCCCACACTGATGACAAAATTATTGTCGTAACAGTAAAGTTTGCTCTTCGTATAGAAGAGCTTAAACCTCTGCGTAATACCGGTCTCCAAGAGGCGCACCTCGGTCTGTTTCAAAAGCTCCTTGTACGTGGAGTTAAGGTGCACATAGATGTAGAGTGAGTTTTCAGGACGGAAAATGATCTCATTCAGTTCGCATATCTCATGGGGATGATAATATTTCTCCACAAATGTGTAGATATTTGAAGCCTCTGAGACGAAAACGAAACCAGGCTGATCGCGAACTCTGATCGCACCTTCCTCGCCGGTCGGAAAGACGTTAATGGAATTATGACGATCCACTTTGCGCTTAAATAGCTGTCGTACATCGGATCGTGGAGAGTTCTGCAAATAGAAACACAATTTAGGATTGGTGTCTTAGTCGATTTTCATTGAACTCACATTTAAATAAGTTATTATAAAGGAAACATCTTCAAAGCCCACGTCCAAAGAGCTGTCGGCCAGCTGTTGTATGGATTTAATATCGGAACGCACAGGTGAACCCAATAGAGTGGATACCACAATCGATGTGTAATAGTTATTCATGAGAAATGAGGTCAACATGATTGCTATGAAAACTAGTCGTCCTCCCAACGAGCTTGGAACCAGATGAGATCCCTGAATGCAGGCAGCGCCAAAACTCATAAGACAGGTGGTTAGGATCGAGGGTATGTACTGTAGACAGGACAACATCCAGCGACGCTCCAATCGAAACGTTAGCCAAAGCAACAGGCCACTGGTAACAATTAAGGCCGCAAAGACTAGCCACACACTTGCCTCAAAGGGCTCCAGAAACACACCAGGCTTAAACCCACCATTGTGTGGCGTGCGAAAGATGCAAATAGAGCGAAACTGGGTAATCTCCGCCATCGGAGTGATGTATCTTAAACGTTCAGGTGATAGACCAAACGGTGATGCCGTAAACTCGACTCTATGGCTAATCGCATCGCCAATCGCACCGCCTTTGGTATCATTGACGCTCCACTGATTCCGCCAAATGTGAGTCACACTAGAATAAGTTAACAAAGTAAATTCGGTGTTCTTAATTAACGTTTCAACTTACTTGAACTTCAACACATTCTTCAAGAGCAAAGTATTTTGGTAACCTATTCGAGATACCCAATCCAAGTGAACGGATTCTTCACTATTCAAAACGGCCAACAGCTTATCCTCGCCTGCATTTAGTGGCAAAATAGTGACCTACAAATAAAAAACGAGGTTATTGAATTTAACAACATAAAAAAGTTATCAGATCATTTGTTAAAAATGTATAAAATTCTGCCTACATTTAATTTACAATCATTTGATAGGCACGAGTCCAAATGTTTTAGCTCCTTTGAATTCTTCATTGATTAAAAATTAGCAAACATTATTTTATTTTAAATATAGTTTATAGCTTTTTCGAATGTACTGTATTTGAATCAACGATGGTTAAAGACTATTTCCAAAATAAAGCTACATAAGTCTGAATAAAATACACGTATTTTATTTTGAAGCACTCAAATTTCAAGGGCCGAAAACTAACATACATAACATACTAACATATTAAAATAATTTTCAAAGTTCGATATGAAAATTTATTCTTTCATTCAATAACATAAAAAATTTTGCGAAAAATGTCAGACTTCATTTTGGGCCGATTGGCTAATCGTAATTTTGGTCACAAAGAATATTTGGAAAAACACTTGGACATAGAGCATATAAGACTTACCTATAGTTCACACAAAACCAACATCATCGAAGGTAAAAAAAAAAAACAAAATAACTTACCACTGTAGACTGATTAAAGCTAATTCCACTTAAATTGTTGCGATGTTGCAGTTTAGTTCTCTTGTGTAGATCACTCAGATATTGTTGGACCTCACAAAAGGTCTGATTACAATAGATACTTTGATCAATGGTTATGTTAAGTTTGCCACCCAGATGGGTGCCCTTGTTATAGATATCATAAAGTGTAAAGAGACTGCCGGCCTTCGAGCTTTTTTCTGGCTCTCGTTTCACATAGGTAACATCTGTGTTAATGCTAAGATTAGCTCCTTGAAAAAGTTCAACCAATTGATCCATGTTGCCAGTTCCATCGTAGAGAAGCCAGTGAAAGCGATGTGTGTACAGAAGCGATCGGCTTGACTGTCAAAGCGTAGTATTATTATAATTGGTATATGGAATGCAGCCTTCTTCAAAATTTACCTGATTAGCTATAAAGTTGCTCTGATCGCAACTCATGTCTAAAAAGACTCCTAGTTTGGTTAGTTTACCGTCCAAATAATCCTTGTGGAAATTAGCTAAGGATTCATTAGATCGCTTAAGGTTTACGTATTGGGAAAAGACGGAGTTAAGAGAGAAAAGCTCTGTCAATGGCAGAAGATCTGTGAAAAATAATTAAAATTAGTGATTGTGTAGAGCAATCATATTAAATATGGTTATTCTTTTTTTGTAATTTAAAAAAGGGATTGTGGAACAGTGTTGCCAAATAATCGGAATAAGTCTTTAAAAAATTCTATGAAGCCACTAACAAAATATTTTCTTAACAATTAAAAGAATTTTAATGTCTATATGCAATTTCATTTATTTACTTTTGCAAGCCGTACAATATATACCATTTTTAGTGATGTGTAAAAATAATTATATAAAAGTGTCACTCTTATTGCAAAGATCACATTAATATCGCAATACAAAATAAAATGTCACCAAATCAAAGATGAAAAAAAAATACAAAGATGAATCATTGACTTTACAAACATCACAATAGTTAAGTGCAATTATTAAATATAGAAAAAAAAATAATTCTTTTAAGAAAAAAACCAACACCGTTTATTATTTTTTTACTACTGTTACGCATTATTATTCATTTGATTTCTCGCTTTACTTTACCTCTCTGCTGCCAGCAGTGAAAAACAACAACATTTCTTAAATTTATTTGCAACAAATTGTAAACAATAAATTTGTATAATGCTAGATTAGGCATTTTGAACTTAACTGCAGAAAGCATGTAGTTCAAATTCCCTTTTATAGATGAGCGAACCCAAATTTGTATAGCCAAATTATGCAAATGAGTTATTAGGCTAAAATTACAGCTGTCATCAAAATTTGTAATGTGATTGACAGTTTGACTGCTCACAATTTAGCCAAAATTTGTGGCAAAGCAACAGGTTGAAATCTTGGCGCGTCACAACAAAGAGCACATGGCCTGGACAAGGTACGCAATGCGCCTGCGCAGAAGCTCAAACGTAAACAAGCCCAATTCGCATTTATGAATGAAACTGCCACCCATCCCCTCGTCCGGCAGTGTTAATGGATTTCTGTCATGATTTCGCCTGCCATGGCAAAGCGTCACTGATTTTGCGCCTTTTGCATGTCTGCCCAACCACCTCGTTCTGTGAATATGCGTGTATGTGTGTGTATGTGTGTGTGTGTGTGTGTGTGTGGGTGTGGGCTTGTGTGCGTATACTTTATGTTGTCGGCATGTTCCCAACTGCACAATTGAATCTTGGCCAACGGTTTGGACTTAATGTCGTTTCAGTTGGCGTTGCGCGCTTGGCGCGTCTCGACGTATTTCTCGAAATCAATTTTCTAAGCAGACAGCGCATTTAGCACTCGGTTTATTTCCATTTCGATTCCGTTATCTGTTTGCTTGATTTTGTTGCTATTGTTATTATTGTTGCCTGATTTTTTCTGCCGGCGGCAATGGAAAAAATAGCTGTTTGTTGTGTTTGGTTATAAGAAGTGGACTTGTAAAATCGACAACAGCGATTGATTGAGAAAAAATAATTGGAAATACTAAAATGGTTTAAATTGCATATTTACGAATCGAATTCAAGTGTTGAAGTTTAATTGAATTAGGGCTAATCAAATAAAATTAATATATTACACGTAATTGAATCTTGAACAGTTATTTTAATTGTTGCAAGCTGGACATTTTGTGTATATTTAATAAAAAGATAATAACTACTTAAGAAAAACATAAATTCAGCTAAAAATAATAATGATAAAATAATAAATTGATAATTATTATTCACTTTTTAAAATTTGTTTGCAATTAAAATATAAAACTCTGTGCTTATGAAACAGAGCCAAAATTATTATATTTTAATACAATTACATAAATTAGCTCATCAGCAATATAACCATTTTTTGTGTGCCAATTAAACTGTCGAAATCAGCAACCGCATAAGCCTAATGCTAATTTAAAATTAAAGACTCGTCCATCAAATCGGAAAAGTCCAATTAAAATTATTTACGACACTAATAAGCCCAAATGTGTAAAAAAATCAATTGATCTGCGGTTGACCCACACATGAACTAAATAATAAATGCAAATACCACAAAGTGACAAGCATTAAGTAAAGCACAAACAAAATCGAATTATCACAGATTGAATGGCACATTAGAGAATTATAAATCGGATAAAAACAAATCAGAAAATGCGTATGAAATATGCTGCACATAAAACCACCAGCGATTTTGGTCAACCGAGCAAATCATTAACAAAACTATTAACGTTGCCAAAGGGATTTTGGTCAACTGCACTTTAGGGTTAGTTAGGGAAAATAGCTTGTGTTATTTATGAGTGTGATCAAGTTTAAATTTATTTTATTGCAAGGAATAACTCTGAGGGGTCAGACACAAAGTGCGAGTAGTAAATATAAAAATGTTTTAAGTATGAGATTACAAATGTGTCTACTAGTTTAAAATTCCTATTGATTTGCATTTTGACAAACTCTCAGCTTTCATTTCATATATATATATCATGTAAAGTAGATACAATTTAAAATAGATAAAAAAAAAAACAGCTGTGCATTTCACTCTTGAGATTTACATTGTAAAGTGATGCGTTTATTTCTGGCCAAAAAGGGTTCACCCTTCTTACATAACGGCCCAGCAAAAACTGCATCTAAATTAATTGAATTTCCAAATTTTTTTTTGTTGGGTTCGTGGACTGTTTGGTGCCTGCTGCCTCCCATCTTGTGGCTACACGATGTAGTCTATTGCTTTTACTGAATTGGTTTGGGGATTTGGTAGTTGACTCGCAAGCAAAGTCGGAGTCCCATCCGCATCAGGCTTACTTAAGGGTCACCTTCCCAGCAATGCATCTCTTTTTGCATCCTCTTTTGTCCGCAATTGAGTTCATTAAATTTGCACGTAAGCTAAAATGTTTTTGTTTACATTTGGAATGCTGTTCTGCTCTTAGTTGAAGTAAATTGAATATTGCCCAATTATGTATGAAACATTTCATTTCGTGTGGCTATTGTGAACATGTGTTACAATTACAAAAAGTGTGTAGAATGAATTATTTTTATAAACACCCTTAATGGAAACAATTAAGTCAACTTCAAGCAGACTTTCAACACTCCAAAGATTGCTGATATTAATTCAGTTTTTAAAAGAAGTCTAAAACAACCCATTTAAATTTTCTTCTATTTTTTAAAAGTAAAAGCTATATGCACATTTACATAAATAACAGCAATATTATTATTTCTGTAAAGTATTGGTCACAATTAAAAGTTGTCTGTCTAGCTTGTAAATAAATCATAATTAATTCTTAATTAAACAATAATGGTATTTAAAAGTTTTATTTATACCATTGCTTTACACTTTACGGGTATTATATTTTGTTGCAAACCAATCAACCATATATCAATTTCAATTGACAGTTCGTTACAGCATATTTCTCACATTCCCAGTTTAGATGAATGCACTCAGCTCAGATAAAGACATTTGCCATAATTTTTCACTCTAGAAAGTAAGCTTTTTTCGTAAGGTAAGCCTGGTATTGAAGCTAGTTCTAGTTCAAAATAATTACAATTGGAATATTTCATGGCTAAGGCAGATAGTCAACAGATTATTTGTAGTGAAAAAACTGTGGCTTAAACTTAATTAAAATTAAAATTTTAAATGCTACTTAGGTTAACTAGAAAACTTGTGGCATAACTTTTTTAATTGCGTTCTGACTATACAATTTTACACGCAGCATAAAAAACGACACTCTATATATATATATATATATATATATATAACATTTACTTATATAAGTTGCTTGCAATTGAAATGCACAACTCATTTGTAAACGCAGTCACAAAAAGCGTCCAAATAATGCCAGACCCAGGATTGGGTTCGAGTCTAGGTCCGGGTTCATAGAAACCACCTGCTGCACCCACTCAAGCTGGCAAAAGCCCCCAAAGCGACATAATACAAACAAGCTTATATGGAACAGATGGTTAGAGAAACTGGTTAGAAAATATGCACATGTCAGGCCACAGATAAATACCCTATGTGCACTTCGATTAGATCTGAATATCAACTGGAAGAAAACATTTTCAGATTGTATTAAAAACTGATCAAATATAGAAATAACAAGAGCAAAATTATTTGTATATGTTATTAATTTAGTAATTAATTTGCCAGTTTCAATCTTTATTCATTAATTAAATTAAACTAAAGTAATAATTATTTATTTACTCATCGAATTATTTGCTATCTTTATTATTCACGGACATGAAACATCAATTTGAAATAGTTGTTGAGTACTAAAGTAATGTAAATGCCCAGACTATTTATGGAAAAATTGTATTTTTTTAATAACAAAAAACTATATTAAATAACAATCGCAAATATTTGTAATTTTTGTTTCTGGCCTCTTTTAAAAATTTAAAAATGTACTTTAAGATTATTCTATTTTTTTGCGATATATTTTGCATCGCGTCGACTGTGCAGTTTTAACCTCAGTTTTTTGACCAGGAGCCCAAAGAAAACATATTTAAATTATTTGGAGTAGCAGAACTGAATAGTTAGATATGCTTGATAGCGTTAGTATAGATTGAGATACTAACATATATATACCCTGCAAGGGCACATGTGCACTGTACTTGCTGATGGTAACAATGCAGCCGGCATCCCCGAAAAAAGGCGACATATTCCATGGAGCCTCAGCACAGTGGCTGTGACAGAGAAATAATGGAACAAGTAAAGAAAGGAAGCAGCCAGCGATGAGGAGGGCAGCCTTCAAAGATTGAGTGCAATTTAGACGACGTTGATGAGAAAATGCGTTGAACGTGCTCAAGTTGTGCTCAGCGCTTCTGGCCATGCCCACATTTAACCCTTTTGCCAGTTAACAAAGGCAAAAGGCGTTGCGCCGAGACGGCCAAAACAAGAAATTAGAAGCAAAAAGATGATGCCTCGGATGCTGGGCTGCTTGGATGGATAGATTACTGTTTACTGTTTACTGTTTGTTTGACGAAACAGCGAAAATAAATTGTTATTAAAATAAGGAAGTGTGTGGCTCAGATTACGGAATACAATTTATGATCATCTGAAAGCAAAAAAAAGGAAGAAAGTAGAAATGTAGCTAATGCATTATAATTAAAGAAACTCATGTTTCAAGTGTTCAGTTTCTTGAATTACCACAAAAAAAAAAAACATAACAAAATATAATTTTAATTGTGGCTTTTCCAAGGCATTCCATAATTACTACGGGTTTCTTAATTAAGAGATAAAACATGACAGTTAATTTAGAAATTGGCTACAGGCCAAATAAGAATAACAAGAAAACTTTTGAATTATTATATTTATTGACATATGAATGTATAAAATTCTCTTTGAATTAAATTTATTAATTTATTTAATTTTAAATTGAGACCACTAAATTAAAGAAGTTATTGTTTTTTAAATATTTGATTTTAGATTTTGCATTAAGCAAAATATTCTCTCAGCCAGACTTTTAAATATTTGTTAAAATTTAATTTATTCTAATGAACTTCCAAGCACTTAGAAAATGTAATTTTGCATCAAAACTGGTTTTTATATTTTAAACTTCAATTAATTTTATATTTATTAAACATTTTAAAATTCAAAAATAAGACAAGTAACAACTGAACATTATGCATATATCCCAGTTGATTTAAAGACCAAATACGCTGATTTAAGCTGAGCCACATGCCTAATTAGCAAACACAGCGACTAATCAAGTGCCAAGTAGCATTGAGGAACAATGATGAGATGAGATGCCTTGGCTGAGATGCTATCGGATGTCCCGACTTGCAGGCAAGGCAGAGCACCGTAGATGCACCTCACGAAACCCCACTTAGTATTGAAAATAGTTAGAGTCACCCGATGCCACCTCAGACAAATACCCACACACACACACGCACATACACACACAATCGCACACTCACACAATTAGGTTAGTGGGTGAGACGTATAATCAACTTATGGGTCGTATTGTATTTTGCATAATTAGATGGCTTGCCGTCGCCTTGACGGCTTCGAACTGACCAAGTATGAGGACTTATTTAAGGACAGACTTTGTTATGCAATGGCTGCCACCTCGGTTGACTACCTGCCTGCCTCATTCTCTGCCTGATGGCACTTGATTTTTCATTAACGACTTGTGGTCCGGGCTGGTTGGGTTATTCGACTGCATTGCGCTCGTGTTTATTCGATTTAATAACTCGCCATCAATAAGGTGAAGGTTTTGACAAGATTAATACGTAAATATTATTTATAAAAAATATGCTTGGATGTACGTGAACGTGAGCTTTGTGTTCATTAATCTTGCGCGGCTCCCAAATGTGCAGTTTAAAAATGCATATTACGCATACGCCACGTATGTGTGCGAATTATTTGGAGATAAAAACTTAAATTAAATAAAAAAGTGGAAAGATTTTAATAAATCAATTAGGAAGAATGAAAATTGAAGTTAACACTTAAGCAAAAAAACTAGTTTAACTGCCAACAGCTAACTAGTTTCTTGGCTTTGGCTAATTGGCCAATCAAATCAGTTAAGAATTAAACTGCCAACAGCAGTGGCCAGTCACCAGTTTCAACAATTAAAATCATAAAACTCATCCAAAAAGACCGGCAAAACGTACTGAAATACACAAGGACAAAAGTCAAGACACAGAACAAGATAAAAGGAGCTGATGCGACTCAAGAAAGTGGATGAGCTTAAGAAATTAGGAAAAACGCTCGGAATGCAGCCAGCGGCAAGTGCAACTTCCGGTGCATAAACGAAAATAAACAGCACTGGCAAACAAACAAGAAAAACGAGAGCTGTCAGCAGCAGTAGATGGTCAGCCTGTTGTTCACTGGCTGGAGCGACAAATGTTTGGGAAACGGATGTGTAGATTAGGCCAGAAAAGTTGTTCATCAGATGTCTAAACAATGGACTCAACAACAGCAACAAAACGTGCAACAACAATAACAAATCTCTGCAATATGTGCACAAGTAGCAAAGCAACAACAACTGCGACAATAACAACATCGAGCCGTGTGTCAGTTGACCTCATCGACAGGAGCAGCAGAAGCAGCAGGAGTCGTCATCCGTGTTTGCTGGTGCAAGGACAACAGTTAAATGTGCGCATATTTAAACTTCTGATTAGCTGCTGCGCTTTAATGTGCTGCATTTACACAAATGCCTGGCAAGTGTCCATTGGCCAACTTGGTGTGATGGCCGGCAGCATCAAGGGACGTGGCGATACGCATCGCCTGGAAGAGTTTGCTGCCGACTCACTGACTCGCTCCTGGCTAACACAGAGCAATAATCATGCTAATATCTCCGAATTGCTCGACAATTTGCTGCGTGGCTATGACAACAGCATTCGACCCGATTTCGGTGGTAAGTTTGTCAAAAATATATTTTCTAATAAATGGCTAAGATATGCAACAAATTGTGAGCCAACCATTTCCATATGTTCAAATATAAGACGCAGTTATGCAAATTATTCAGAAGTATGTAAAAAGCGTATATAGAAATATTCAAACTACTTTATCTATCTATGAAAAAAAATATATTTAAGGCTGTTCCAAAACTAAAATTATTTTTATGTAGATGAATTTGTACAAAATCTTAAGAATTTCAAAGTCAAGGTTAATTTTTGTTTCTAAATCAATAAATATATATATTTTTGTCAAATAGATTTAAGTGTTCTTATACTTAACAAATTGATTAAGGATTTCGATATGATTATTTTTAGTCCATTATGGCCATTGTTATATAAATATCTACATTAAATTAAGTAGTATACTATATACATACAGTTAATTATTAATACTATTATCCTTACACTTTCTATTCTATAATGTATGAAATTCAAATTAATAATAGATTATTCAGTAATACAATAAATTATATAGTTTTTACTTAATTTTACTTCTTCGATGGATCTTATTTAAATTATAAATAATACATAAGTCAGTAATATTCTAATACTCTATTTTCATTTTTAATATGTTTCCATCCAGTAATGAAATAATAATAAACTTTAAATATGTAAAGAATATGTTTTGCATAGGTCTCGCTCAGTGAATGTTTTGCTGTTGATATCCGGTTCTGTGGTTCGAGTTTTGTTTATACCTTTTTGGCTATTTACCCTTTGCATTTGATTGAATCCTGTAATCAGGATTCAAGTACATGTGCAGATTTGCCCCTTTAGCGGAAGTGTTTAATGAAGCGGAAATCGCTGTAAGGTGAAAATCACGGTTACCAAGCGACAATAATGATGACGGTGTTGATGATGTGACAGCTGCAAATATGTAGTGTCAAAATTGACAAATATTTACAAACAATTCCATTGCGTTATTCCCCGTTTCTCTGTTTATTTGTAGTGTAAGCATTTGGCAAGCACGCCTCCCATCAGCAGCCCCGCTCTGCAAATTGATAAGCTTTTTCAATTTTCCAAATGGCCTGCGCCATAAAAATTTAAATATTTCCGAAATATAAAAGGCTCCGGGCAGGCACTCAATGAAGCTTAACGCACATTTCCCCAAAAATCCTAAAAGTTTGCGTTTACGCAACTTAAGCCCAAATTACATTGTTTTAAACACTTCATTAAAAATGGGCTCGGCCGCTAAGTGCTTCGCGCTGCAATGCGATGAGCGTGCAGGATATAAGGATATGTGGCAGTGGCATGCAGGATGCATAACGCTTGTTTGCAAAGCTCAGCGCCAAAGTCATTAAAAACTGTTCGCATAGGCAAAAAAAGCAAACAAAAGCAACAAAAAAAAACTGCACATTAGCGCAAAATACATGAGCATCAGAGGCTGATAGATTATACGAATTTGCAAGTGTAAGGGCAGTGAAGATAGGTGACGGGAGACGGAAGAGGGGCGAGGTACAACGCACTAAGGGGGTAGTTACTATGGAATGAGACTGTCTGCCAAGCGGCTTAAGTGTCATTGTTCAGAGAGGCAACATTTAAATTCTGTTTCATGTGAAGGACGTCCATGAATAATTCATATGGGGGAATTATGTCAAATATGTTTATATATATAGAAAAATATAAACTCAAGTGGTTTTCTAAGTATTATTACAATTTTAGATCGTATACAGGACGTTTTCAAGTCTATTTCATAATAATAGGAATATATTATATAAATATATTCTGACCACTTTTTATTGGGAATTTTTAAAAATAGTCTGAAAATTAAAATATGATTAATATGATAAATTTGACCTAGTAAAGAAGATAGGATAATACATAAATCGAAGAAAAAATATAAATTATTTATTATTTAACGAATTATTAAAATACAAATAATTACAAATTTAACTATAAGAAATGATTTTAATATTAATTAGTCTTGTTTGCTTTTGAATAAAATTACATGGTAAATTATTAATAAATATGAGCTTTTATTTAGAAAATGTGTAGATTTCTTAAGCCATTTAAATTCATAAATTTTTTCAATCTAAACAAATTTTTTAATAGGTCCACCCGCCACCATTGAGGTGGACATAATGGTGCGCAGCATGGGGCCAATATCAGAAGTGGATATGGTAAGCTATAAGAAACTAACACCAGCAGCCATACATCATACATAATTCATACACACACACACACACACACATATGCATAATAGATTTGCACACACAAAAGTCAAGAGGCATGCCCCGTTTTCCACACATTTCCTTGAGACACACATTCAAAAGGAAACAGCATTCAGCCATCAGCTCGCTTATTATGCCGCTTACAGACCTACTCGATGGACTGTTACTTTCGGCAATCCTGGGTGGATAAACGTCTCGCGTTCGAAGGTGCTCAGGATACGCTGGCATTGTCAGTGTCAATGTTGGCGCGCATTTGGAAGCCGGATACGTATTTTTACAATGGCAAACAGAGCTATTTGCATACGATAACCACCCCGAATAAGTTTGTGCGCATCTATCAAAATGGCCGCGTTCTGTACTCCAGCCGGCTGACAATAAAGGCAGGATGTCCCATGAATCTCGCGGATTTTCCCATGGACATACAGAAATGCCCGCTGAAATTTGGGTCATGTGAGTGTAATAACAACAAATAAATCAAGCTGAACATTGAATATGCTAACGAGATCCCATTGAGTGTCTGTGTGCTGGCATAATTATGCATAATTGGTGCTTAGAGCGCTTTGATGCGATTCGCCTTTTGTCAGCGACATGTATGTTAATGGCTTGTCCGTGGCAACCACTTGTTGCAAGGACAACAAAGCGTGTGACTGCGTTTATGTGTGTAATATTCAAGCTTAGACTTATACTAAACTGAATGTCATGGCAATATATACATGCTGAATGCTTAAGCAAAAGGACTTTGTGTGAAATAAAATCTGCTAGATTTTTACAGTAGTGGAATTATCAAATAACCACTGAGAAAAAGTCTGTCTACAAGTAGATTAAATTCTTTAGGCTTAAATAAGTCAATGCCTTATTTATTATTTTTTTAGAGTGTTACAAACTTTGACCAATCCATTTATATTTCTATGGAAAAAAGGGGATCGTCTGCCTCCTAATATTATTAGCAGGAATACAATTAAGCAAGTGTCGCGACCAGTAAAATCGGTATAAGTATTTTGTTCGTTTTGTCAATGAAAACATGCCTCTTACATAACTGCCTGATTTTTCATTTTAGTGTAAAATGAGAAATATGGCAATTAAACTAGAACCCATTCTTTGGTCAATTTAATAAATTTAAGAGAAGAGTTGAAAGTATTTCCTAGTCAACCTCTATTAACTACTGCATGTTAGTTAGAAAATTAAGATTGGGCAGTTGGAATTCGGCTTGTGTTTTTTTCATTTTGAATATGTTTTATTTCAAATGGATTTTATCACATTTATTTAAAACGTATCTTTATACTATTTTGTGAATCTTTTGGTTATTACAGCGCAGCAGATATGCAGTTGACATTTCAATTATTTCTGTCTGGTGAACCCGTACAAACTCCTGACGCAAATGCATTTTCAACAGAAATGAAAAGCTAACAAGGTCTTTGTTCAACATTTGAATACAATTTCGGAATATATTTAAAGATACATGCTAAGCTATGGCAACAATTTATGAACCCAGCTAACAGCACTTGTGCCTTATCGCAAACCAAAATTAACAGACGACACCTGGTAGAGCTGCTCTGCGTGTGTTATTGCTTCCGATTCG
The DNA here is from genome assembly GCA_035042345.1 of Drosophila fungiperda. NCBI lineage: Eukaryota > Metazoa > Arthropoda > Insecta > Diptera > Drosophilidae > Drosophila > Drosophila fungiperda. Next base: position 3,504,007 of record JAWNLM010000021.1, read on the forward strand.
TTGTAAATAATGTTGCATGCAGTCAAGAATTCAATTACCCCTCGACCGTTCCCGCTCCGTTTGTCGCTGTTATTGCCTGCCACTTAATGTTGACAATTTCCCATTTGATGCGACGCGACGCAACGTCGGTTCATTGAAAATATTGCCAAAATCAGCGAATGGCGCATAGAGAACCCCCAAAAAAAATAGGAATAAGGTAAACCAATCCACATCCATACATGTCGCAATGTTTGGCAATTTGTGCAGCGAGGCAACATCAACACAACAAAATAAAATAAAATATCTGTACGTGTGTTCATAGCAAACATTTGCTGAGCAGAGCTATTGAAGTATTCAGCAAAAATTTGGTAACCGAATAGCGATGAGGAAAATATGATAAACTGTGAATGACCCAGTCACTAATGCTGAGTGTATATTTGGAAACTGGTGATTCTTTGAATTAGCAAATATATTAAAAAGATTGACAAGTAATAAATAAATAAAGTCTTTAAATAAAACAGGTTCATTTTAGGGGTTAATATAGCTTGCAAATAATTTTCTCTATAAACAAAATAATTTTTCTTAATATAGGTTTTTAAAAATATAAAATAGATAATACTAAAACAAATAAATTAAAAATATAAATAAAATATAACCTCATCAAAGTTGTACTTCAAATTAATATTAATATTATTTAAATATTATTACTTATATTAACAACTGTTTATTCTATATCTATTTATATATGCTGTCATCACTGTTTAGATTATCTATTTTAATTGTCAATATTTATAATAAGAAATCTGACACATTGTAATCATTGTTTCCACCTCCAATTTGTGCACAGTTGGCTATACCACGACGGATGTGATTTATCGATGGAACAAAGAGCGTCCTGCAGTTGCCATTGCGGAGGACATGAAGCTGTCACAATTCGATTTGGTCGATTGTCCGGCTGGTAATATAACGGACATTGTTTACAAGGCTGCCGCTCCGATGCCGCAGCAATACAACAACAAGGACACACTGTCACCCAAACTGCCACCGAACAGCAACAACAACAAAGCGATGACAACATTCGCTGGCCCGGGGGCCAAGAATCAACATGTTCGTGGCACTGGCTTAAAGCTGGACAAGGGTGCTTTTGGTTCGGGTCGCGGCATAGCTGGTGGCGGTGGTCTTGTCACGAATCTGGCGGGCAGCATCAGCTTGGAAACGCAGCATCCATGTAAGCGTGTAAGCTCAGTGCTGTGGCTCATCTAATCTGTACTCATCCCCATTGTAGCGGAGTACTCAATGCTGATGGTTAATTTCCATCTGCAGCGTCACATGGGCAACTTTCTGATTCAGGTCTATGGACCCTGCTGCCTGCTGGTGGTTCTCAGCTGGGTCTCTTTCTGGCTGAACCGAGAGGCGACAGCAGATCGCGTTTCTCTGGGCATTACCACAGTGCTGACCATGACTTTCTTGGGATTGGAGGCGCGCACAGATCTGCCCAAGGTGTCGTATCCCACCGCCCTAGACTTCTTTGTGTTCCTCTCGTTTGGCTTCATCTTTGCCACCATTCTGCAATTCGCCGTGGTCCATTACTTTACCAAATATGGCTCCGGGGAGTGTTATTTTATTATCGAGGAGCTTGAATCGGACTCGGGCGAATCTGAGACGGACGTGGATGCCAGCGGGCAATCGGATTTTCGGGGAAGTAGTGAGTCCAAGATCTACGAGGTTATACCGCTATCCATGTGCGCCATAAATATACCATCGTCCGGCCACAGTCGTCTGGGCATGCTCCACTCCAGACGCACCACACGCAATCGTCGTCATGGACTGGCACGCTCCAGTTTCTGGCGCTGCCTGGAATGGTTCAGCTGGCGTCGGCGACGGCATCAGCCCCGGAAATCGACCTGCTCCGATGAGGACGAGGACGATGAACAAACCCAACTCCGCGTAGACGACACACCCTGCACTTCGGCAGCAGCAGCTGCGGCGGCAGCGGCAGTAGCAGCAAAATCTCATCAAAGCTCACCACCCGTTGGGGGACGCAGGCGGATGTCCTTCTACAGGCGAGAGGAGCTGGAGGCGCGTCGCAAAGGGAAACGGACACCACAATACAATTCCGTTTCGAAGATAGATCGAGCCTCAAGGATTGTGTTCCCACTGCTGTTCTTTTTGATCAATGTGTTCTACTGGTATGGATACCTGTCGAGGAGCTCGCGCATTCTGGCCAATGCGCCGTCAAGCACCTGATGTTACCTTTTAGCAATTTAGACACAGTCCTAAAAAGAAATCAAAACGCGTTCCACAAGGGAGAGCAGCGGCAAGGATACACATAAAATCGGTCTGCTTTGGATTAACTATGTAATTCAATTGAATATTTCATCTTCAGTTGTTATTTGCTCTTAACCTGATTTGCTCAAACAGCTAAGAACGCTTTATCGGATTTCTTTTACGCGCTAAATTGCTAAACACTAAATGCGAAACTTACATATCACAGGACTAATAATTGTACATATGTACATACATACATACATTGATGCTCGAGCCTTAACGGTCTTCGTAGTATGTATGTATAACATTTACTTATATATTATTTGTACAGTTAGCCTATAAGTTGCCTCTTCTCTGAGCCTTTAAATGCTAAGTTATAATCAAGACTATAAATGCTAATTTTAATAAGTTCTTATAACAAATAATTTGTTGAGTTTGTCCAAAGATTTGTAATGAAAATGTTAGAAATTTTCCGTGCCGCCATTTGAATATCTCTTAGCAAATTAATTAAACTGGCTGCCATAAGATTCGGTAAACAGTGGGTTACTAGTAAAATAAATTCAATTGAATAAACTATTGAGATTGTTAATGCACAACACACTAACATAGCTATAAGAATAATTAACATACTAATAAATAGTTATCTGTGTATATTTATGTATATGCATAAATACCTGCATTTTTTAACCAGCTCAGTCGCCAAAATAAAAGAAACATTATCCGATATGTAGATTAGAGAGAGATTAGTCCGATCGTAGATAATATATATAATGCTGCGTAGATATTAATAACTTTATTAATATGCGATAAGCTTAAATATATGGCAAAAGATTGCCCAATGAGGGTAGATAAAAGTCTGGCACGGGCAGCTGGGGGTTTTCACGCAAAGTTTCCAGTTGATATCTACCCGTTCCCACCAGCAGCGATTGCAGATTGCAGTTTCTGGCAAAGGTGACGTCAATTTTGCAGCTACAATGTTAGGGAAAAAAAATAGTTGACACAGCTGAGTGACATACAAAGATTGGACATCTGCTTACCAATCCCCAATCATAAGCGTTCGATTCGGCTGAAAAGCACCAGCATCGACCAACGGCTGCAGCACTAATGGATTTGGCTTTCCCATTTCCGTAGCCACGCGCTCTGCACAAGCCTCAATGCCGACAACAAAGGCGCCTGTGCCAGGCATGCAAAAGTCTGGATATTTGTGTACCGAGTCCTTATTCGTAACGAGAAAGGCGCAGTTCAGATTGCTACACAAAATATGACAGGCTCTCGCCATTTTGCAATAGCTGAAATGCTCGTCCCAGCCAACAACAACGGCGCCCACATTGGCAGCAGCAGCTCCGGACTGGCCAAACTCGCGCTGCACAAACTCAGTCCACTTGTCGCCCTTCTCAAGCTGATCCCCTTTTCCAGCGCCAAAGCTCTTGATGCCCGCTTCGTTTAATTCCCTGGCAATGGCCGCATTGCCGACCACATAAACGGTCTGTTTTGTGCTGTCGAATGTCTTGTGCTGCCTCAGATAATCCACAATTGTCTGCGTTGGCGATATGATGTGTGTCGCATTGGGCAACTGGAAGTTTAGGCATTTTGCGCGCTGAAATAACTCTTGACGCGTCTTCAGGCCATTGTTTGAAATTAGATAAACCCTTTTGCCGGCCCTTGTTTGCAATGCATTCAGCACATCAGCGGCGCCTTCAATCGCCGTATCATCATGCCACAGTGTAGCTGGTAGTAATTGATAAGTCCAATTAAGTTTTAAGCAATTGCTAATAGATCGCGGTTTTATCTCAATAAATAGCAATCAGCGATTAATATATATCGATAAGAGCAACTGGGTGGCAGCACTGGGTTCCCTTTCACACACATATACATGCATATATACATGCTTTCCACTTACCGTCACAATCACTGATAATTGTGTCAAAGCTTTGCAGCCAGCTGTTTACCTGCTCCGCTTGAAGATCTAGAATATTAAGGGCGCTTGCTTTAAGCATATTTGTTTGTAATCACGGACTAACTACGGAAATGCTGTCTGGTTTCGCTGTTGTTTGAGCTTCAACTGATCGCTAGTCGAGTAAGCACAACTCATCGTGATTATTAATTGTGTGTTGCTATCTCCCTCCCGCTAATACTGTGCGATACAATCGAAACAAATGGTAGGGCATATCAATAGGAATGGTCAGTTTACAAAATTATTGTTTTATTGTAAATTGTACTATATAGACTTATGGCAATGCATTTTCTTTAAAATAAATTTCCATCTATTGTTAATTTTAATAGCGTCCCTGAGCGGAATACATAAGCCGAATAACATTTAAATTGTGAACTAAAATCAATTATTTTCCCCCACCATTGCGTCCATAATGGCCGGCAGCAGATCGCCCAATTTCGGCAAATAAACATCGGGTATTAATTTCTTGTCCTCGGGATTATCACTTTCCCGCCACTGCTGCACATCGCTCAACTGATGAATGCCCGTGCCGACAAGCAGTGTCTGAAATCCGCAATTGTATCCCAGCAGCACATCGGTATTAGCACGATCCCCAATCATCAAAGTGCGTTCAGGAACTATTTTCTTCTGCTTGATGAGGAACTCACAAATGGCCGGATTTGGTTTGCCAATCACAATGGGTTCACGTTCCGCACACGTTTTGATGGCGGCCACAAAACTGCCGCTGCCAGGCACAACCAGCGAGGGCATCGGAAACCGCTCATCGGTGTTGGTGGCGATGAACAGGCATTTGGGATCGCTCAAATAGGATGCGGCTTTTGTCATTTTGGGAAAACTGAAATGCTCATCGAAGCCGACGACGACGGCGCCAATGTTCTGGTCCAGCTTTAAATGCTTTGACATAAACTCGCCGAGATTGCCCTGCATAACATCCGGTCCTGCGCCGGAATGATCTATGCCAACCGCGTCCAATTCCTGTGTAATACCCTCTGAGCCAATCACATAGACCCGTTTGCTAAATTTACGCCTCTGCAGATAGGCGGCCGTTGCATGGGCAGTCGATATAATGCAGTCCTCGGTGATATTGAAGCCCAGATCCACACCTTTAGCCAGGAGTTCGCCGCGAGTTTTTGTCGAATTGTTTGTGCAAAAATAAATGCTTTTACCCATTTTCTTCAATTGATTCATTGTATTCACCGAGCCGGAAATCGGCTTTCCGTATACCCATAGAACCCCTGCAATTAAATCAAGACATTTTCATTAACAAAAGGAAAAAAGTTGATCGATATTATGGATTTTAAAAAAATGTATAATTTTTTGTAATAAAATTGCGTAAAAATCTGTATATAAATTTAAAATTCATTTAAGCATTTTATAAAAAGAACTAAAACTTAAAAATCAAATGTACGAATATATATTTAAATAAACATTCAGTTTATAATGCATAAAAAGCTTTAAAAGTAAATTTGATTTCACAGTTTTCATTAATTACAGCGGATGCGAAATGTCGAGTTTGCCGCACCCCGTTGATGTTGTACTCTGACATTGACATTTGCGCGGACACACACACACACTCGCCCACACATATGATGCGTGTACACGCAATTGACGCCTGTCACCATTGACTAACATAAAACTTACAATAAGAAATATAAAAAAATTACGTATACTACATACATATATATATTGACGTAGTATCGTTTTTTAAGGTAAGTTCACAAACTCACCATCGCAATCAGATATAACGGAATCGAAACTATTTAGCCAATCGTTGACCTCTGCTCGTGAAAGGTCTAGCAAGTTGGTGCATGTCTGTTTATACATTCTGTAATTTATGAATTGCTATATTCAATGCAGGGTCTTTCGAAATGAGCTACTCCAATGTCAGTTTATTACTGCAGGCTGTCAATTAATTGTAGAATTTTATTCACTCCTAATTTATTTATGTATATCCATTGAGGGATGCCCTTCCGACAGTCTGGCAGCACCGCATCTAAACAGCTGGGTTATGCGGAATCAGGTGGTCACTCTGTTAACTGTCAGTTGTGCGCAATTTGAAAGGTCGTATTTAAAAATAAATTAAATGCTTTTCAATATTACACTTTAATGCCGTTTATTATTGTATTTGGCGCTTACATATACAATTATTTATAGTACAGGTTTTTGTTTTGTTGAATCTCAGCTTTCTTTCATTTCCATTTTATTTTTTTTATTTTTAATTTTTACAAGCATGCTGGAAGAAACAACTCATTGCAAACGAGGTAAAATACTGTAACTACATCAAATAATAATTTGGATGATTAAAGGTGATAAAGGATGATATTGTTGCGGTTCTTGGGATGAAGGGGAACTATTAAACTGGAATCTATCGCGAAAATGTTGTTTTTGCATTTTGTACCATAATTTGCATTTAAAATAAATCTCATTAAACTAGCAAATGTAAAACGAACGAAAAGTTTGCTAATTACAATATAAACTATTTTACAGTAATCATAATTATAAATTAAGAACTAGATACGAAACTTTATCGAGAAATTGCATTTAGTGTGTGCAGTTTTTTTTTTAACACATTTGTGTTTGTGTGTTGGTAATATATCTGAGTGTGTGTGTGTGTGTGTGTGCGGTGAGAGAGGTAATGAGCCAAGTATATTAACTAATGGATTTGGGCTAAAAGTGTGACATTAGCAAGCTGCCTTGGCCGCCACCGCCTGTACTCCCTCCAGCACCACCACCGCCTCCGCTGGTGCCCAGCACCGAACCCAGGAGAGCTCCACTTGGCATTTGTTGCTGCTGATGCTGCATGGGCAGCTGTTGCTGCATCTGCATTGATGTCGGAAAACTGTTTAGGCCCATGCCGCCGGCATTAAGGCCAACCCCGCCAGTGGCCATGGGATTGGGCAGTCCAGCGGTGGCGCCCATAACGGGACCACCCATGCCGGCGGCAACAGCTCCACCTCCTCCTCCTCCGCTGGGCAGGCCAATGGCCAGCGCGGCGCCCGGCTCTGGGCTTTGATTTTTCTTTTTGCGTTTCTTCTCCTTTTTGCGCTTCTTTCGCTCCTTGTCATCCTCATGACGCTTCTGTTTCTTGTGCTTCTTCTCGTACGTCTCCAGGCCAGCCGAATCTGCGGAAGCACATGTTGAAATATGTATATATACGAATCAAAGTAAGGTGCCTTACCCAGCAGCGTTGATTCTGGGCCACCCGTGGTGATGCCGTCTTTGTGTTTGTGCTTTTTGTGCTTGTTCTTGTGTTTACGCGCAGGTGTTGCATATGTGGTGCGATACTGTTCGGGCAGCTGCAAAACAAATCGATATGTTGAGCACGGGCGCATGGCACACATGGACGATCATACTCACCGGTCCCGGATGCAAGCGGAAGCCGGCCAACTGCACGGCAGTCAGCGGTAACAGCTCCTTGCCACCAATCGGAGGCTTCTCGATGACGCTGCGTAACGTACTGTTCTCGACGGGATGCGTGATGAGGTCATTGATGCCGGGTATATTGGGTAGAAATGATGCCAAAGATTCCTTAAATTTTTTCTCCTTGAATTTGGTCAGTGTGTGGTGCAGTCCATACTCGGTCATGAGATCCTTGTCACCTGTCAGCTCCGCCTTTGCCGGTGGCTCCTTCATCGAGTAGAATGGACCCGTGTGTATTATTGTCGGCGTCTTACCAAGCGATATTGTCGTTTTCAGCGTACCCGACGAATCCTGGCGTGCCACAACCGGCGACCGTCCGCCGTGTGGCGAGGATCTGGGTGAATCCATCATTATATTCCCGTAATTGTTCATCATTTTCAGGCAGGTGCAGGTTGGCAGGGGGGACGCGGAACAAACAATCAGTCAGTCAGACCGTCAATCACAAAAACGCACAGCAGCAGCAACAACAATAACAACAAGAAAGCAGCAACAGCTACAACAACAACAACAACAAGGCCAGACGTTGCAGCAACTTTCGCAACTCGCTTGTAGATGCTGCTGCCGCATACACAAAACGCGAGCAATATGCGCTCAGTTTGTTAGTGCGGCCGCTCAAAACACTTTGATGTTGATTTTAGCAATTAATTTGCACGTTTATTGCGTTTTTAATGGTATTCAATTCGCAGACGAGACTCTCGCCATCTTGTTGTGTTCGCGTACAAGTATGCACAGCTAACGACAAACTAAAAAATGTCATGCAATTAATATGGCTACATACCATAAAAATACTGCAGATTACTGGCGCGATTAATCTAGTAATCGATACGCATCGATAAATTGGCCCGTCATCATCAGCAGTTTGCCGTGTTCTAGCCGTAGGCACACCATATAATTTATATTGGAACGTTGAAATTTACGTCAGTCTAGTGTTTTTTTTATTGGCCTTAAAGTGAACATATTTTACCAGTTGACCAGCGATGCAGTCGACATTACGCAGAACAGTGACAGCTGTAGCCAAGGTACAAAGGCAAACTAAATGAAATTCACTTATATTTTTTAGGGGGGGTTATGCAATTCTAACCTAAATAGGTCATAACTTTGCTATTAAATGGTGTGTGTTTGTGGTGTGTGTGTAAATGTCAAGGCCATTGATTGGACCACTTAACAGCTGATGCGGCTGATTAAGGCCAAATCAGCAAGCAAAACTGTTAATTACCAACACCGATTAACATAAACAAATCAGAAAAAAAATATAGCCGAGTGTGACCAAAGTCAACGATATTTTAAATCCTTGTTTTTCTTGCAGTCGCAGCTGCGAAGCAATGCTGCAATTTTGGGTGCATTCAATGCCCGCTGTTATTCAAGCACACACGAAGCGGACATTGTGGTGATTGGCTCCGGACCGGGTGGTTATGTGGCCGCCATTAAAGCGGCCCAAATGGGCATGAAGACCATCAGTGTGGAAAAGGAGGCAACGCTAGGCGGCACCTGTCTCAATGTCGGCTGCATTCCATCGAAGGCGCTGCTCAACAACTCACATTATTATCACATGGCGCACTCCGGGGATTTGGCTGCACGTGGCATCAACTGTGGCAGTGTCTCCCTCGATCTGGAGAAGCTGATGGGACAGAAGACGACAGCGGTTAAGGCGCTGACGGGCGGCATTGCGATGCTCTTCAAGAAGAACAAAGTCACACAGTTGTCGGGCTTCGGCAGCATCGTTGGCCCCAACGAGGTGCAGGTGAAGAAGGACGATGGCACCACCGAAACGATCAACGCCAAGAACATACTGATTGCCACTGGCTCCGAGGTTACCCCCTTCCCAGGCATCACAGTAAGTGAATAGAATCCCTAGCGGAATCAGCAATCAGACTTAATTCCTCTTGCAGATCGATGAGGAGGTCATTGTGAGCAGCACGGGCGCCCTAAAGTTGGCACAAGTGCCCAAGCATATGGTTGTGATTGGCGCTGGTGTCATTGGTTTGGAACTGGGTTCGGTTTGGTCACGCTTGGGCGCCGAGGTGACAGCTGTGGAGTTCATGGACACCATTGGTGGCGTTGGCATCGACAACGAGGTCTCCAAGACCTTCCAGAAGATCCTCACCAAGCAGGGACTTAAATTCAAGCTGGGCACCAAAGTGATGGCTGCGACACGCAACGGCGACAGCGTCACCGTCTCCGTGGAGAATGCCAAATCTGGTGAGAAGGAGGAGCTGCAATGTGATGCACTCTTGGTCAGTGTGGGACGACGCCCGTACACCGAGGGTCTTGGCTTGGAGTCGGTGGGCATTGTGAAGGATGATCGTGGCCGCATTCCGGTTAATGCAACCTTCCAAACGGTTGTGCCGAGTATTTATGCCATTGGCGATTGCATCCATGGACCAATGTTGGCGCACAAGGCTGAAGATGAGGGTCTGATAACCATCGAGGGAATCAACGGCGGCCACGTGCACATTGATTACAATTGTGTGCCTAGCGTGGTCTACACGCATCCCGAGGTCGCGTGGGTGGGCAAAACTGAGGAGGTCCTCAAGCAGGAAGGCGTCGCCTACAAGGTGGGCAAATTCCCCTTTTTGGCCAACTCGCGTGCCAAGACGAACAACGATACGGATGGTTTCGTCAAGGTGCTCGCCGACCAGGCCACGGACCGTGTCCTGGGCACCCACATCATTGGTCCGGCTGCCGGTGAACTCATCAACGAGGCCGTTCTAGGCATGGAATATGGAGCCTCTGCGGAGGATATTGCCCGTGTCTGTCATGCGCATCCGGTAAGCTTCGGATAATTACTCTGCTTCGCACACATGCTAATCTCTTGTGATCTTTTGACCCCTTGCAGACCTGTGCCGAAGCTTTGCGCGAGGCCAATGTGGCGGCCGCATTTGGAAAACCAATCAATTTTTAAAGACGCCTTCAGCAGGACCATTCGATATAATAGCGTCAACACTTTGTTTGAAATTCTCAATGTGCAACTGTAACGAAACATCTCCGATCAATATATAAATTGCAAGATACTGCAATATATTTGATTAACTGTTTAAATAAGATTTAGAAATAAAAAATAATCGCGTTTAGAAAGTTTGGCGCGTTTTATTTCTTGCTATCGATATGTACTCTGCGATAGGCGATAGTCGAGTATAATCGATATATGCTATATGTGTCGTATGCGTATGGTCACACCTAAAAGCATGTGTTTCACTTTTGTTGTCAAAATCAAACATTAACTTGTTTCCTTTTTTTTTTCTGATGTTAATCGTTAGTTTTTTGATTTTTGTATAAAACCCCGTTTCACACGAAAGTACAAAATTAATAGCACTTGCAATGTTTCGCGTTGGCAAATTCACATACAATCGCGGCGAACGCCTGCAGAAAATAACACAACAAATCTTGCTGGCCAACCGTCAGTTTTATGACACTAAGACCAGGGAACTAGCCTCGGCATCGCCGACGGCTCAACTGCAATCGGCTGCTGGCAAGGCACCACAGAAGAAGTCCAATACTAGCGAGCAACAGGATCAGAATTCTGCGGTGAGTGTTGCTTCTTGTGATGTAACAAAATTCAATTGACTTTCCCCGCCTCTCTCTTTATTTATATATATTTCACTCTGCCTTGGTCTCTGTGCAGCACAACCAACGCTGGCCAAGAAAAGTCTTTAGCGGCATTCAGCCAACAGGCTCCTTGCACTTGGGCAATTATTTGGGAGCGGTGCGCAAATGGACGCATCTGCAAAAGTCACGCGATAATGTGACACTCTGTATCGTGGACATGCACTCGATAACCATGCCACACAATCCGCCCGTGTTGCGCGAGAACATCTTTATGATGGCAGCCACGCTGCTCGCCTGTGGAGTTGACCCTGCGCTGAGCACACTCTTCGTGCAGTCGGGTGTGCCGGAGCACGCGGAGCTCAACTGGATACTCAGCTCGCTGACGACGATGCCGCGCCTAGCGCAGTTGCCCCAATTCAAGGAGAAGTCGCGCAGGGTGAAGGACGTGCCACTCGGCTTGTATGTGTATCCAGTGCTGCAGGCTGCCGACATAATGCTGTACAAGTAAGTGCTTCAAATCAGTCCCGCAAAGTGCTAGTGCAAATTGACAATATTAATAATGGGTTGAAACTATGAGTTTTTATATGGTTAGGCAGAGTTATGCGAAGAAAATCATTTTAACATTATTTGCTCAAAATCCTATTTAAATTTATTCATTTACTTATAATTCTAAAGTCTTAAAAACCAATGAAAATTATTCATTTATAATTGGTTAGCCTCAGAAAATTGAATTTTTGAAAATCTGATTTCAAGCTAAAATATAGGGAAACTGTGAAAAAAATATTTTAATTTAGAAAGACTTATTTGCATATTCTCTAATTTACTGGTAGAAAGCTAAAGAAATATTTAAAAAAGTAAAATTTAACATACTTCGACTTTTTATATTAATTTTTATTGTAATATTTATTTATTTTATTTTTTGTATTTGGTTTAACTCTATAAAATTGTAAAGATTTAATTCTTTATTGTATTGTAATTCCTCCTCAACCCTTTACAGAGCCACCCATGTGCCAGTTGGAGCGGATCAGCTGCAGCATATACAATTGGCCCAGCATTTGATTCGAGCATTTAACACACGCTATGGCGAAATGTTCCCGGAGTGCAGTCCCATGATCGAAAAGAACGATGCATCTCGGGTGCTGTCGTTGCGTGAGCCATCAAAGAAGATGTCCAAATCGGAACAGGATCCTCGTGGCACCATCAATCTGAGCGACTCGCCTGATGTTATCAGGGAGAAGATCAAGAAGGCCATCACCGATTTCACCTCGGACATCACATACAGCCCGGACTTACGTCCTGGTGTGAGCAATCTGGTCAACATCCACTCGCACGTCACGGGCGAGAGCATCTCCACTGTGGTGGAAGAGGCAAAGATGCTGGACACTGCCAAATATAAGGAGCGTGTCGCCGATGCTGTCATTGAGCACTTGCGTCCCATACGCGAGAAGATCAACATGCATCTGGCCAACGAGAATGAGCTGTGCTACGTGCTGGAGATGGGTGCGGAGAAGGCACGCAAGTTGGCCCAGCAGACGATGAGCGAAGTAAAACAGCGTCTGGGACTCGGCATCAGTGGTCCGCTGCCAGCTAGCGTCTCTGTCGCTCCTCTGCTGCCAGATCATGCCAAGCTGACGGCGAGCCAACGTATGGCCAAGGGTGTACTCCATCCAAATGTCAATTCACACAGTCTGCCGCACTTTGAGCAGCGCTGTGAACCAGGCCACGGCAAGCTCACGTCGCTCGTTGGCGGCAATGCGGGTGAGTCAGTCACCGGAGGAGTAGATTACTCTTCCAACCAGCCAATGCGGCGAACTATTGTTCCCGTGCAGGCAATGCGCGTGGAGAAGATCAAAAATTTAATCCCGTCGCGGCACATCTTCAAAATGGACCAATTCAATGTACCAACAATGGGATTCCGCGAACCGGGTGGGGTATACGCCAGCAAACGAACCGATCAGCGAGAGCGACGAACTCCAGTCCTTGGTTTCTCAGCTGCGGAATATTTGGCAAAGGAGAACAGCAGCCACTTGGCGGGTGCTTCGTATGGCGGCCATGCAAATCGCAGTGCCTTGGCTACCGTCACCAGCCAAGTGAATGCGGCCGTCAAGCAGCAAGAGAGGTTCAGCTGCCTAGCGAACAGTGCCTACTATAAAGCTGCTGCAAGCTCCTTTAACAGCACCAATCCCAGTGTCGTCAATGTCGCCGCCAGTACCATGCATAACAAAAGCACAAGTGTAAATTCCACCTCCATCTGCTCCTCCACCTCAAGTGAGACCAGCGAACTTAAATCCTCGAATGCTTTGGTCGATGAGGCAGAAAATGAAAGCGAGGAGCCCAAGGAAGATGAAGAGAACTACTCTGAGAATGCGGCCGATAGCAATATAGAGAAATTGAACTAGCTCAATGTGATGAATGTCTGCAATTGTTTTAAGTATAGCCTTATATATATATTATAAAATCGCTTGTTAAACCCATTATAATGAAGCATTTGAATCTGACATGCTTAAATTAAGCGCCAATTGTATTTTCCTTGCCACATATCGATATGTCAAATAAATAACATTGTTTGATGTTTAGTATTTTACAAGTTAATCGATTGTGTCGACTAGATAAGGATTTTGCAGTCTGTCAACTGCGGTCACACTACACAGGCCACTTAATATTATCGTAGTATATTCTGTGCGGTTCGGGTGTACGCGCAGTTTATTCGTCGTTGCGTCTAGTTTTGTTAGCCTATGTTCGCCTAGGTGTGAGTGTCTTGTGTGTGAAACAACAAAAAATAAATCACAAGCTAATAGTATGCATATGCGTTGCCAGCGTTACGCACGCGTACGAATACAAAAGCTGTAAAAGTGTATAAAAAAAAACCGCAAAGTGTAATAAGATATCAACAGAAACGCCCGCGCTCAACGAGTGAAAGTGCAATAAACACAAAAAAAATAATAAAAACTAAAAAATCACCTGAAATTTTTGGCCAACTCACGCAGCTTGTTTTTTTCGGCCTTGTCTACACAATATTTAATCATATCCAGATTTAAACGCGGAAATTATTAAAAAAAAATATATTAAAAATTAATAAACAAAGGTAAACATAATTGCTCAACTACCTGTTCTTCAAAGTTAGTCGGACGCAGCAGCAGCCAAAGCTGCAGCCAAAGCAGCAGCCGCAGCAGCGGATCAAAAAAAGAGGTGCGCAACACAGTAACAAGAAAACTAACTGTTGCGTCTGCCTGTGTGCGTGTGTCTGTGTATAACGATGTATGGGTGTGTGTGTGTGTGTGTGTGTGTGTGCGTAAAGTGCATATTCTGTTCTAAAATACATTTGATTGTGCTCCACTTAACGGTAATTTTGCTTCATAGTTAAATAGTGCGCCCAACGCGTTTTAACAGGTGCACATTTTGTGTCTTGTTTGCGCTTTAACTGTTTTAAACCAGCAGCTGTCGTCTGTTGTTCTATTTAGGCTTGCTAATTGGCTATGTTCTCATTTGTCAGCATTAAGAGTTTGACATGCGTTAAGCTGTAAAGAGTTTAACATGCATCTCAAGCTGTCTGACAGTCCAAAACAGAAACAAATTAAAAAAAGCACTGCTTAAATAATTGTATAATATATATAATATATATTTAAATATACAATATGGCAAGAAAAAGAAATCTATACAAAATTTAAAAAACAACACATCTTTTATTAGTTTATAAAACATATTAAATGTTTCACTATTAACATTAATGATTACAATATTGCAATAAACAGAAATCAAGTAAGCAAATAAAAACAGCTTAAATTAATACATGGTTAATGTTTCACCTTTTATAAATACAATACATTACCAAACATTTATAATTTATTACTTAAAGTTTTGGTTTTTTTTCTCCGTTTATTTGACACGCAATGCGCTAACCGTTATTGATTCTCAAGTTGTAAGTGGTTGGGGATGCATTTGATTTCGTCGTCGTCTTGTTGACTTGTTTTAGTGACTTGACTTGTTTTAGTTTCAGTTGTATCTGAGTTAATTGTAACATTTGCACAAATGCGAAATTCCCAGTTGTCGTTTGTTTTGTGTTTGCCATTTTATTACCGGTATTGTTTTTGCTGTTGTTGTTATTTATGTATGTTGTACCATGTTGTACCAGTTGGCGCGATCGCTCAGTTTTATTTGGTTTAATGTTTTCTTTAGTTTGGTTTGGCATTTTTATATTTTTTGTCGTTTCCCGTATGGTATGCTTTTTACGCCTAGGAAGAAGTTTCGTTTTCCTCGATACCCTGTCTTTTAGAAAAAGCTAACTACACTCTGGTGACAATTCATTTGTCCAATCATTAAAAAATTAACGAAATGAAAACATTAAAAACCAATTTCTTTGGCTTTTAAATGTGAGTTGCTGTTGTGCACAAAACAGCTGTTACCAATAAAAGTATTTGTACTTTGTTTAGCAAATTGACGCAAATTCATAAAAAACTTTTCGTTTGGTATTCATGGATCCAGCCAAATTTGTGAAAATTTTGCAAATTAAGCAAACAAGTATATATTTTATTTTTGATAAAACTGACCAATAAATAACTTTAAAATTCAGTCATTAAATATGAGCTTTTAAAATGGTAGGCAAAACTTTTAGTTGGAAGTTACCAGTTAGTGAGTTTTAAATACAGAGTATCTCTCAGTCGATCAGTTTGATAGCGGGTGAGCAGGTGGCAGAGGGAAAAAGGTGCTTAGAATGGAATCTGCACTGAGAGGAATACTTTCCTTGTTGGCACAAGTACTTCCTGCTTTGTATAGCTGTTTTCTTAAGTATAGTTGTACCCACCTGCTCATCAGCAGGAAGTAGATGTGGCAGACAGGACATTAAGACACTTGAGGATGCGGCTGTTGCAGAGTTTTTTTTTTTTTGGTAATGAGAAACCCACTCGAAAGATGCAGCAGCAGCAGCTGCAACTACACTTATCTATAAATTCTTATTTTTTTCTGCTTAGTTTTCTTTGCATTACGTCACACGTTGCGTTGTTTGTTTCCTCTTCTGCTTCTTCTTTTGCGTTCATTATGCATTGTAACATGATAGTTTTTTTTGTTTTACGTTTCGCTTAAGTCCATTTGGCCCCTATTAACATTGCTTGGCGCTCTAAGATTACAGTTACCACTCCCCAAACTCCCTCACCACTCTCTCACTCTGAATTTACTTGCTGAGTTTTGAGTGTTTAACGGTTCTGCTTTGCAGTGCACTTTGCATATTGTACTGCCCAAAAATGTTCAATGCCTTTTTCATTTGCCAGGCCTTGGCACAGTTATGCGGCTTGACTACTTTTTTGTATTTATGGTTGTTTGTCTTTTCTTCTTTTGTTTTCTGTTAACTTGTTGTTTGTCTTATGACTTATGGCTTTTGGATTGTTGTTCTGCATTTACAGTTTGGCGTTTCTTTAAGCTTGACCTGCCGTCAGTTTCCAGCCCGTTTCAAACTAACCATTTGCAAAGGCAACAAAGCACGTTTAACTATTGCCAGTATCGTATATATAAAAAACCAATACCAACATATGTTTGATATATTTCTTAGTCACACGCTGATGTTTATGTTCGAGATACAGCAGCTATATACACATGTTAGTTGGCAGATCGTTGTTGTTTTAATTTGTATTTTTGAATAACTGAAGAATAATAAGACTAATGTTTAATTTGGCAAACAAAAATATATACTAGTTTTTACATATACCATTCTAGTTTGGTTTTATGGATTACTCAATTTATTAATTTTCAAATCAAATTTATCAAGCCCCACAGTGGATTTAAAACTTTTTCTGGTGTAATATTTTTATTTATAATTTTTTTTAAATATTTCTATTTTATATATATCTATTTTATTTTTATTTAATAAATAAGCTTACTATTGCAATATCGAACAGTCAGTTTTGTAGATAATTAAAAAAAATCACCGTTGTCTAATTAAATACAAATTACCTCTTAACCACCTGATTGTAATCCCTACAAAGTTATCTATATATATTTATAAAAATTCATTGTGTTTTGCTTTTGCAAAAATTTAACAAATGCATTAATTAAATACAAAAACAAAACAAAGAAAAAAAAATTGCAGTTAATATTATAATTACACATTCAGCCGCATTTGAACTTCAAATCGCAGTAATTCAAGGCAAACGAGTCAAAAATACTTTTTTGTTTTGTTGAATTTTTTTCAGATTGTTTATAAACAAGGCAAAGCGTGAACTCATTGTAGTTATTATTGTTACTGTTGTTGCCAAAAATAAAAATAACAACAACAAAAAATGCCGAGAAAAAAGCGTCTCAATAGTAGCAAGAAAAACTGTGCAAGCGTTAAAAGCTCAAAAAGGCCATAAGCAAAAGATAACGAAAGACAAGAGAAGCCAGAAGACTGAAACCAGAAGACAGCATTAGAAGTTGGCCATAAAGAGCATAGACAGACAGACGATGACATCTTCAATTGACTTGTAATTGGCTGGAAATCTACTTTGGAATGGAAAAAAAAATGCAGTCAAAGCCAAAGTGGGTCAAATGCATGCACCACCTGCAAACCACCCGGTTCAATGCAGAATTGGAGTTGCCAATGAATGGTGTTGCACATGTTAGGTAATTAGTCAGTTAATCCCAGGAGAAACCAACAGAAATGAGCATGTCTAATGTCAACTCGGTTATTTCAGATACGCCGCTCGACAATGTCAGTTTTCCGATCTTTTGAAAAAGACACCTAATTAAATAATTACGGTGTTCGCATGGCAGCAAACATAACATAAGAAACATATACTTTTTTAGACACATGGAAGATTAGATACCCTTTGAAATTGTTGTTTTTATTTATTGGAATTTCTAAATATGGAATAAATCTTAATTAGAAACGGATTACTTTTTTTTTTATAGAAATGTATTCTATTAAAAATATATAATTCTCTAAACGAATGAAAACCCTCGTAAACAAGACTTCAAAAAATTGATTAAAAGTTGCTCTCTTAACTGTTTAATATGAGCTGACACCGGTAACTTGTATGTCCATTGCTACTCTGGTACCACAAATACGTATGTGCCTTATGCGGAGACGTCTCCTTCAATGCGTTACAAACTTAAAAACAAAATTGTTATACTCTCTGCAAGGGTATTAAGATCTGTAAGAACTGCAATGACTTTAAACAGGTGTCGACCATTTTTGTATTATTTTTGTCTTTATTATTGTTCTACTCTCTTTTTGTTCTGTCATGTGTTGCGGCTTGTAGTTCTCAATGCATCTCATGGATGCAGTACGTGGCTGATAGCCGCATCCACTTTTGGCCTCGCACATTTTTGTATGCAGACCCAAAGAAATTTTAAGTCTTTCCACTTCACAACTCGCACATAACTCAACCAATATCCACATAAGTTGCCCGAGGGATTAATTCACTTTCTCTATCCTCGAATAATATTTTATTTGAAAATATTAATTGTTTTTCTGTTCTTTGGACTTGGCTGTATATTGCAGCTGGCTGCATCAAATCACTATATATCATATAGGGCCGATAAAAGCGATCTGTCTGGGCAAAAAATACAGTTAATTTACAATATATTCTAGCTAAAAATTTGATAAAAATATTTTTGGATTGAACTAATATACTGAAACGATTTAAAATAAAAATCATGTTTAAAAACTATCGTTTTGTGTAAGAAATATTTATATATAATTTCTTCAACTTCAACTATATTTCACCTTTCGCAACTTTCCAGTTTTTGTTGTCAATATTTTGTTGGGAACTATGATCTGTAATTTAGTAATCTGATCTCAGCATCGCTTCCTCAAGCCAAAAACTAACTTATGCTCATATGGATTGATGCGACATATTGAGCTTGTTTTGCTTATATCCTTCTCGCATTTTGGTTTTCCAATCTTCTGACTTAATAAGCACCTAAATCGCAGTCGCTGTAAAGTGGAATTCTGCCTGCGCCAACAACGCCGCCTGCCTCATTATTCATTCAGGAAAGCAGTCGTTCAAGTTTTTTTTCTTTCTTATGTTTGGTTTCTCTTTGGTTTCCGCTTTGGTCTACGCCCGAAGAATTTTAAACCTGCCAAACGTCTGTGGAGTGGAGGCTACAAATTAGCGGGAACTGCCAGTGTGGCATCCACGATCAGAAATAGAGCGACTCTGCAGACAGTTTGAGGCGCATAAAAATAAAATATGTCAAAGCAACGCAAATGGGACTTTTGTATTTCGATTGTAGAAGGCGGCGAATGTTAACAGCCCAACCAGATGCAGCATTTTAATTAAAATCCAGAAATGCTTTCGTTTATTTTTGTTTCATTTCTATCGCTCCATTAGTCAAACAGTCATCAGATCCATTTTATTCCACAACTCTGTATTTTCATTCAATTTGTCATGCAATTTGTTGGCTGTTCAGAACAATTTTCAACTTTACTTACAACTGATTTTTCAAGTTGCCAAAGCTTTTAGAAATGTGTTTTTTTTTACTAAATTTTACAGTTGTTGCTCTTTGCATTGTCATTCGTTTTGTGCATTTTCCACGCGTTTTCCCAGTGCCCAGTGACCCAATTTTCAATTTTCATTTGATTCTTCACTTCGAGTGTCGCAATTTTTTACATTTCATTCTGTCTTTTTTTGGTCGTTCTCTCTGTGTGTAATTAATCAGTATATTTTTGAATCTTTTGTTTCCCTGATTTGGTTATTTTATTTTTGGGGCGTTTAATTTACTTATTTTGTGTATAAATGCTTGTGTTTGATTTGTGGGCGTATATTTCTGATATCATTTTTGCGAGGCGTTTCTATGACAGCTCTGAAGGTTAATCTAACTCAATCATTGTTTAATATTATTGTTATTTATTTTTTTTGTTATGGCTTATGTTAGACTCTGTGATCATTCAAAAACATTTGGCCTCTCTCGGATAAATACTTTTAAACTTAAATGCTGTGCATGAAGGTAGTAAATAAATAAATTTATATCTGGGGATGTCCACAAACAAGTTTGTACGCCTTGCTAGCAGCTTCGCAAAGTGGCAGGCATTTTTCATGGCAAACAACAAAGTTTGCCTGCAAAGTTTCCCAACGATGCGTTTTGCCTCATTTTGGGGGTAACACATAAGCCAGGTTAAGCTAACGGGGAATAAAGGTTTAATGCGTAAATTAAATGAAATTTGTGTTACTCAACTTCATGTTTAAACTTTGCTCTCTTGTTACTGACGCTTGCACTGTGAACAATTTCCTAGAACTTCTCAAGTGATTTATATATAAATGCAATTAATGAGCACTTTGACATTAAACAGGTAATTTCAATTCTTCAACTTTTTGTATAAATGTATATAAATATTTTCAAAATATGCACGTAGCTAGTTAAAATTGCATTGCAGTTAAATATATGGTTTATGCATTTAAGCGTAAAACACGTTTTGACAGACAGAAAGACAGAGGGGAGAGAGACTTCAACTATTGGGTGGAACATTAGTTTGAGATATTGTGCAAATGTTGCTCAATTTACTGAGAACTGAGCTCTCTGTAAGCGGGAAACTTTAGTTATTAATTTTCATACATACAAATTATTGTTATTATTCAAGACATTATTTTTCATAGTTTTGTATACCAGCTGCTGTCTGCTGAGTAAATCTCATTATCGCTTGCTCAAATCTGGCATCTGTTTGCAATACTTTTCGAGTTTATCTCGAATTCTGTTTCTGCTGGCAGGTAGCAAATTCCACTCTTGTAAAAAGGTTTCTTTCTGAAATCCCTTCATGTTCAACGCCAGACGCCGATTTAATTGAGTATTTCAATAGAATTCTCACTGGTGCAGAATTTATGAGCCGAATTGTTACACTTGAATTATGCACAATATGTTTCACTATGTTCGTTGCTCAAGTGAGCATTTGCTATGAATGCACACTGGGAAAAAGTATGCACAGTAATTCAAAAAGTTTTCATAATTTGGATTTTCCGAAAGTGAATTTCACTTAAGGCAAGGCTTCTAAACGAAAAGGTACAAAGGTTACAAAAGGTAACAGCAAATATGTTAATGTGAATACAACAGTTAATAATTGTTCAGATAAAATGTATTTTACATTTTAGAAATATAGGAAAGATATCAGTTTCAACTTTCCAGAAATTGATATGCTTGTGTAGAATTTGTTTAAGAAATGTTACATAAATTCAGTTTTTTCAAGGTTATATGAATTTCGATTTCTTATTTTATGGGCCTGATTTTTGTTGAGTGTATGCTGACCTAAACCAATACAAGCCGAAATAATGCAAGTTGCATGTGCTGTGGCAAGTTACCTATAGAGATAAGTAGCTGCCACATGTTGTTGCTGCTGTCTTCTTCTTCTTCATCTCCTGGGCCACTTGAGTTACATGCCCAAACTAGTTTTGTTGTTGTTGTTATTATTGTGTTTGTTGTCGGACACAGTTGGAGTTCGTGCGGTTTCATAATGCTGGCGCATTACTCGCATTATGAGAATGGAATGGGCCACCTATGCCATGTGCTTGATCAAAGTATGGTCTCATAGACTCATTAAAATGCCAGACCAACCAGCTGACAGATACTTGAAGACATTGTTTGCCGCGATGGGCTTATTAGGAAGCATGAGAGGGGAGATTAAATAGTTGCGAAATACACAAACTAAGAATTGGCACATACAGAAACAGTTGAGCAAAGCTGAATTACTTTATAAGTTCGATTCGAATATAAACTTAACTTACAATTATTTGGTTTTTTTTTTAAAGAATTAAACACATTTTTCGAGTATATTTGATTTTAATTGAATATTCAGTTTTTAGAATGATTTTAAAATGATGTCTTATTCGCAAGCCATTTTGCTTTCTCAGCGTTTTTCGTCGTTAAACAAAATAAAACTTCCTTTTCTATTTCGGGTTGTCATCAAGTTTTAAAGAGTCGTTGAACATTTTCAGGTTTGTGTACATTTATTGTGCAATCACATTTGTTCTCATTACATTGGAACACATACGTAATCCCCAAATCCCTTCCTGCCTGCTCCCCTCCCCACCTAACTCAAAATCACTCTCAACTAACAGCTGCTTGCACTCTCATCACGAAATTGGAACAATAAGATATCGCTCAGCGGCTGAGTTGATTAGTAAATTGAAACGTTTACCCATCGTCCCATTTGACATCATCCACGCACTCATCCGAACTAGTATTTTAAACATATATCTGGGTATTTATTGTTGCGGTGCAAGTTCAAGTTTATGACTCATGTCAAAGTCAATGATGGCTGGAGGGGAGGCAAGCTGCTTTTACTTTGCTGCTGCTACAAAAAGTTTGGTCTGTGGTCAGTGGTCGCCCACTTGGCTGGCTCCAATAACATCTCGGATAAAATCTACAAAAATACGCAATACACAATGTAGCCGCTTGTGCTATAATTAAACGTATATTAAATTCTGTGGCATGTGTTCTGTGTACTGTAGCACATGGAAAATTATTTACTTGTGGACTGCATACATTATACAATATGTGAATAATACAACAATTTTATTCTTGAGATTGGACGAGATTCAATATTTCATAAATTTGTATTGAAATTTGAGTATATTAATAATGGAACATGGCTAGAAATAAGTCATCCAATACGAATCGCAGTAAATTTTATTTAATGGAGATCAGCGAGATATAAATTCAAATTCGCAAATTTTTATTCAATCAACTTTCTGTGAATAAATTGTAAAAGTGCTGTTATTAAATCACTATGAAGGTTTCATGCAGTTACTAAAAATCACTTAGGCCTTTCTTTTAGATAACGTTGATAATTACCAACAGTTACTTAATTATAGTTTTGGCTTTTGCACACAATATTAATCACGCTATTCTCATAGCTGTTGCCTGTTTCTGTTCTCATTGTATTTTTTTTCCACAAATTTCACACAGTATTTTATGTGTATTGTGCATATCAGGTGCTCTGTTGATGTTGTTTAAGTTTTAGTAGACAATGGAAAAATGTTCATGGGAATCACATTAACAATTATAGAGTCTCTCACTCGACAACATGCATGAAAAAGTGCATTACAAATCACTGAATCGCAGAAGCGCAAACAACAGTAAAAGCAACTACAAGTTTTGATTCTGAGAATCGCTGCGAGGCATCAGAGATAAATCCAGCTATGGAGAGGCGAGGCATATGTACCCTCCCCTCCCCCTTTGCGAAATTCCCTCTGCCTGCCAGCACCTTTGTGTCTAATAACAGTATGAGAAACGGTCGACAGGTTTTTAGTATTTGTAGTTGTTGTAGTTATTACACAAGTTGCAATAACAGCAAATTTGATTTTGCGGCCAAAACCAGCGGCAATAAATTGGTTTTACATTATTATTAGCTGACATACAAAATTGGAATGGGCCAAAATTCAACATCACTTGTTAATACCCTATTGGAAAATAGTTTGCGAAATGTGTATATTGTTATTACTTGCACAAATATGATATATTAATTTTAGTTTTCATTAATTATATTCATTGAATTTATATAACTAATAATAATAATAATACATTTAGTTAAAATTTTCCACAATTGTTTTAATTTCACGCAAATGCTTATTCAAAACCAATTTGATTTTCTGGAAGTATATAATTTTTATTACAAATTCATTTTCCATTTTAATTAAGAAGATTTATTTATTTAATCTTTAAACGTTAATAATAAAACGTGTTTTTGAAAGGAAAGAAATCAGCATAGATGTCCAAAAATAAATACATGTATGGAGTAAAGCATCAGGTTATTCGGGAAAAAACTTAACTTAAACTTATGTAGAGTATTTGTAGCTCCGGTAGAGAAAATTGCACCAAAACAACAAAATGTTTTTGTCAAAAAGTTTTGAAAAGCAACCAATTAGCAAAGCTGATGAGCATGAAAATTAATAAATGAACCCTAACCGTCACATAACAATATGGTTATTGTTGAGGCGAAAACAAATATAGCACTTTATTTAAAAAACTAATTATAATGAAATATAATTGAAAAGTCAAACTAAAATGTGTTTTTATAAATAAATACTATTTTAATGTACATATTGATCCCTAGTTAACAATAACAGCACCCCTTTGGCATTATTAGACTGTGTCATCCGAATCTTTTTTCAGTGTACAGACACATGAATCCTCATAAATCCTACGTGTTTTTCCAGCCATTTCCTTTTTAATGCCTATCTATTTAAGATCTATCCTTTGTGCAGTAGATCCGATGCTGACCAGCAAAGTTTTCTTGAGCAATATTTAGCAATTATTTAGTGTTATGACTATATTTGTCCAATGTGTCCCACGCACCATATAATATTATTATAGACCAACCTGCCAGTTTAGTCGTTTTGATTTGGGCAATCTTACATTTGAGGGAGACTTATCGAACACTTTAATAAAGGAAGTCAAGCTCAGGGAATTAGAACAGCAGACATTTGTTAATCTTTGAATCGGGAATGGTGCTATTTTTTTGGCCGGCACTGTAAAAGGGACAGGTGAGTGCTGAGCTGTCAGTTTGTGGCTGTCGAGCTCAGACGCCCTCATTTCTTTGATTATGCATAGAAAAAGCAATTGCATAAGTGGTTTTTAAACTTGTTTTTTTGCCAACTTTAGTAAGTTTTGTAAATCGATTTTTCACTGCAGTTGTCGTCACGTCGCGACGTCTTTTTTGTGTCGATATTCCAAGGTTCAATGCACCCTAAATGTTGCTCTTTCTTTAACTTTGGCATTTTGCTGTTTGTTTTTTGTTGTTGGTCAAAAGCGTTGGTATAACAATAAATGTTTGCTGTCTTTGACTGTTTGTTTAGTTGGTTGTTGGTTATTGTGTGTATTTATTATTATTTTTATGGTTTCTTGGCATTGGTTCGCTTTCGTTTCGAACTTCTGCCATGTAATAATCATTTGGCATTATTGCGCATTTTTCCAGTTGAAAGCGTTTTGAGTAATTTGCTAGATAATCAATATTTAATCACAGCTATTTATGTTGCCTCATTATGACAAATATAATTGTAATGCAATTGCTTTCATTATTTTCCAGCGTATATATTTAAAGTGAAAATAGCCATGCGGTGAAGTTCAGGTTGAGGTTGAGGTAGTTATTTATGTTGTTTTTATTTTGTTGTTGAGATGTTGAGGGGGTTCCACTTGGATACTGTCAAATAAGAAAGTTAATTTGTAAAGAAGAAATCGTTGCCAAAGACTGAATAAGGAAAGAAACATTTTGTGTACCAAATAATAAAAATTAGTAGCTATAAGTTTTTAATTTGGGGTGAATAATTTCACATATAATAATCAAAATTCCTAAAAAATAACTATTTATTATTGCTTGCTGAACAAGTATTTGAATGCTTAAAGGAAAAACCATAAATATTGTTCCAAATATCCTAATAAATAGCTTTCTTATCGTATACGAATTATGAGGCTGACCTAATTCTTAACCAAAGGCCCTGACATTTCAATCAACTAGTAGCATTGTCATGTTGTCAATAACATTATTTTTTTTATATTTTACTCCAAAGTACATTTTTAGTTTGCTTCTTGCTTGCGACAAAACGAAAACGTGTAACCCAAAAAAGAAACTAGGTAAAGTTATCTCCCTCTCACTGAATGACGGAGAGAATAAGGAACCAACAACAATTATAAAGTAATTAGGCAGGCTTATTTCTGTCTACAAACTGTTCCCTTAGAAATGTCGCCTGACCAGTGACAAACTAATTGCGGGACGGGTGGGGGCATGGCATGCCTGGTTCAAATGTAATAATGGAGTAGGTCCAACGGGAAGCTAGTGGAGACCACAACAAACATCGACCCGTTTGGATTACTTGTTACGCTTTTGTCTGACCACTTCCGGCTAAATGTCTTTTTATGGTCTGCGAGCGTTGCACCTGTTGCAGCTTTGGTTTTTTCTTTTAGCTTAGATTGGAAATTGTCGATTGCACAAAATATTTCGAAAACGATATTCATTATATTTGTAATTTATTTAAACGCTGACATTGGCTTAAAATAATATAATTTTTAAATTAAATTAAATTTGTAAATGTATAATTCTTTTTTTTAATGTTTAGGCTAGTAAAATTATTACTCAAGTCTACTTAAAGTTATGAACTAACAGATCTAAATGATTAATATGTACATATGCCGAAAAGTACAATTGTTTACAAATTTCTAAGTTAGCTTCTCGAAGCCGGTCAAGTTTAGATTGATGATAAGTCATATTATATATAAGATCAGTTACAGTAGCTTACATTGAGTTAATTTAAGCTTAAATTATGACAACAAGCCACATCTGTTCAAACAGGGGACATAAAGGTAGCGAATAGGAAATTCATATTTACTAAAAGGATATCAATTGTTATGCATTTTACATATTTAAATATATTTTTATATATCCACTTAGTTATTAATACTGTAAAAGTTTGGTATCTCATGTTTAAATAGGAAGTCAAAGCATGAGCATTAATAATTCGCAAAGTTTGAACCACAAACGAAAGCCTTTCAGAGAGCAATTGAATGTAGTAAATGAAAACAAAGGAAGCCTTTCATTTCAGATACGCTTTTCTTTTCAGTTTAGAGTTTAAAATGCATTCATCGTGCTGCACTTTTGTGTCTTCGTCGATGGCGTGTTGAAGCACAATTAGCTGCCCTATTGACCTGTTTGCAACTTATTGTTCGGCAATTCGAGTAACTTACTAATTTTTGCATTGATTTTGTTTCTTTTTTTTTAGGCTTAGCGCTTCGGCAGAATGGCGCCCATGCCACGCATTCAGTTGGCCAAAAGCAATGCGGCCATCAAAGCCAGCACTAATAATTTTCTCTATGCCGAAACAATTTCCGGCGACAGCAGCCCAACGCCCAGCAGTCCGCCCTCCAGCACAGGTAAGTTTGTCCAAAAACATATCGCAGACTTCCGCCAAAAACCCCCTTTTTGTCTTCTCTTTTTAATACATAAAGCGGGCGTGGCCAAATCACAGTGCTCCTCGCTGTCTGATGGCGAATCCTTTGAGGGCTACGGTGAGAACGAGTATGGTGCACAACGGAGTCGGGAGACGGTCAGTTCACCTGGCAACAACAACAACAACAACGGCAACAACAGCAATATGAACAACAGCAATAACAATCATAGTGTGAGCAACGGCAATGGCATCAATTCCTCACACGACCACAGTGGACACTCGAATGATGGCAATAACAATTTGAGTGACAGCGCTGGCATTGAACTCGAACTGGCGCCACATGTTGTCTCATCCTCGCCCAAGGAGTATGTGCTTATGTTATTTATATACTCCCTGGACTGCATCTGATTTTTATTAACCTATTGTTTGTCTATTGTGGTTGCAGCGATGAGGAGCTCAGCATTATGCCCCGCGACAACTGGGCCAGACGCAGTCTGAGACGCACGCCTACAAGGTAACTGCAACAAGTGGGCTTATAGTCGAATCAAGTCAATTCAAGTCGAGTCTCAGCCACATACCATATAAGGCCCGACGATGAGCAATTAGATATGGAAAGCGCGACTGCGAATGCAGTAGAAATTTTTGCTGTCTTCATCAATTTGCACACATAATCGCCGTAACTTTGACGTAATGCCCATAAAATGACCAGTTTGTCCGTCCAAGTACGAGTATCAGTAACGCATCTGTTCAACGCCATCAGCCAGCAAAGATGATCGAGCCAACAGTCCGTGTTTTGTCTGTCTGTCTGGCTGTGGTTTTTTAGTTTTGCTTGTACAACAACTATTTGAATAGTTAACCTTTCTCTGTGTGTATGAAATTATGTATGTATGCATTGCATAGTATACAAAATGTACACACAAACACTCACACTGGCTAAAAAAAACCAGTTTTTCTAAGCCCAGTGTTTGCCTGCTTGTTTTGGGCCGTGATTCATGCGTGCCTTGAGCTGAAATCGCAGTTGCGCTCAGAGCGCATTTTTTGTTTCCGCTTGATGCTCAACACAACATGTTAAGAGAGGCAGAGAGAGAGAGAAAGATAAGAAGAGAAAGAGTCGTTTGAATTAAGAGAATTTATGTTCTCTTCAATTTGTTAATAATTTATAAATCAGGGCTACATAAACCTAAATAACACTTTGTTTATTTTTTATGCATTTTTTCTCTCAATTGAAGAAAATAGTTTGAATATCTTAACTGATTACTCTAAAGTGAAAATTGACAATAAAGCTGATCATTTAATGTGGCTATCATTCCCGTTTAAGCTTTAAACAAATTGAATTGGGAGTTTAATTAAAATTGAAGTAGAAAATCACATTTTGTGTAATAACAAATTGAAGAATTTCTTAACCTTTAGTCAGATGGAATTAGTAGAGGATTCCAATATTTGTGTATCTATTAAACTATTATAGAGAGATTTTGATCAATTTTCAAAAGTGCAACATATATTTTTTTAATTGTTTTACAGAAAACGGAAATTATATATTTGACAGGATCCTGATTAAAAGTCGTTTTCTTTATCTGTCAATTTATTTTTGATATATACCTATATAAACAAAGTTACATATACCTATTACCATCATTAAATATGGGTAAAAAAAAAATAATAAAATTGTGTGAATTACGATCCTCTAAGATATTCCTGCTCTTGATTAGCACCAAAAGTCAAATCGGTTAAAGAAATCTCAATCTTCTCAAGTCTTAAAGTACAAAGTATTTATAAAGTTGAAAATTGGAATATATTAAAGAGACTTGTAGCTAAAGCATGCAAATGTTGGTCTTAAGTAAACATTAAAATTAAGCAATAGATCGATTTTTTTTTCAGAATTGATGGTGCAAATTGTTGAAACTTCAAAAACACACAGTAATTTTATTTTATAACTATAACATGGAAAATCAATATGAAATAATTGAAACTCATAAAATATATCATATTCTTTACAGCAATGCCGATAATTTATCCCAGCGTCGTTGGGGCTCCATGAGACAGTAAGCAAATGTTGATTTTATTGGTTTGCTTGCGAAATTACTCTACATTTTGGTTGCTTTGAGTTTCATATTAATCTGATTACTTCATCCAAATTGTTGGCCATTTGGTGATGGTGTCTAATTTGCATTACATTTGTATATTATTAATAGTTAATGAATCTAAGGTTAATATCA
Organism: Drosophila fungiperda; assembly: GCA_035042345.1. Lineage (NCBI taxonomy): Eukaryota > Metazoa > Arthropoda > Insecta > Diptera > Drosophilidae > Drosophila > Drosophila fungiperda. The sequence continues at coordinate 3,533,232 of JAWNLM010000021.1, forward strand.
GCAACGAATTATTTAAGTATATATTACATGCAACATTTCATTTATATGCATTTGCATATTTATTTATTTTATCTTATCACAATAATAGCTGAGTTGTATGTATTTTATTAAGCACAAATCTCTTCCAGTTTATCTTTATTTTGTTGCGCAGCTCTATTCAATTTTTCAAGTAAACTTTCTGGGTAATTTCATAAAATTCACAAATAGAATTTCTGCTTGGGCCTACAAAAATTTATGTTTTTGTTTTGGCTGTCATGCGTAGAAAATTGCCTTTTCTTCCTAGTAGTCTGACTAATAGTCTGGTTCTTGGCAGCAAATTAACTCGGCAGATTAACTGTCAAAGATTTGGGATTAGAGTTGTATAATTTGTAGGATTCTTGTTTAGTTGTGTGGACGGAATTTTCTCTTTGTTGGTACTTGGCTTGGCTTCCTGTTTCTCATGTTGCCTGCATTGCCAGTTAACTGACAAACTTGCTGCTTGTTTTTGTCACAGCCCTCAGACACACGTATGTATATTTGTGTGTGTACTTGTATGTGGCCAAAGTTGTTCATCTGCTTTTGGATGCGGCGCTGGTGCCCTGTTCCAAGTGAAAAGGTTGAAGGTAGCAAGTAGTTGGCAACAACGAGCCTCAACTTGGTCTCTTCCAGTTCGGCTTGACTTGGCCGCAAGTTTGTGCTGTCTTTTATTTTTCTGCATTATTGCTGGGGTTGTCATGCCATTGGAATGCGCACAGCGGGCAACAGAGAGAAACAACTGCGGATCCGCAGAGTAGCTGAGAGAAACGGGTTTTTTGCTTGCGGCAATTCTGTTAACTCTTCGTTTTCATCTCCCCAGAACAGAATTTAGGCCGCAATACATTTTGTCAAGCTTCAATTGACCCAAAAGCTAAGCCAAAAATTGTCAACCGCAGCCACAGTTGTGGCATGGTCAGTGGTATAATTCGTGTTGAAATTAGCAGTGCAAAAACTTTGCAAATTAGATGCACAGCGTCTGCAATCAGTTAATGTTAACCTTCATGCAAATGGCTGGCTACTTTATAACTTTCTGGCCGTTGCATCCAATTATTCCCAGCACTGAGGCAAACTCTTACCCAGCGTTAATTTGTCTGCAAATGCCTTTGTTTTTTCCGGTCTTTGTCTGGGGAAAAAATTAAAAACTAAATTGATGTTCAACATGTATTAAAGAACTATTTTTGTATACAGGCAAAAGTGCATAGAAACGCAGGTAATACAATAATTTTGAATTATTCGTTTAAAAAGAGCTTAGGAACGGAGGTCATTGAACATTAAGCCAAATCAAATCAGATTCGCAACATTTCATTCGCCTTTGTTTTGCGCAATTCAGCTTTTCGATGCTTATTATCTATATACGCCTGAAGTTTTATCGGCGCTTCCAAATGCAACTGACGTGTTAAACATTTTTTGCAAATGTACCGCTTTTTTCTTCCTCTTCCTCCTTTTTCTCCTTTTCCTCATTTTCCTCATCTTCCTCATTTTCCTCATCTTCCTCCTTTTCCTCCTTTTCCTCGCCTTCATCCTCTTCCTCCTCTTCCTCCTTTTCCTCCTCCTTCTCCTTCTCCTCTCCCTCCTTCTCTCTCCTTCTCCTTTCCTCCTCCTTCTCCTCCTCCTCCTCCTCCTCCTCTTTCTCCTCCTCTCTTCCTCCTCCTCCTCCTCCTCCTCCTCCTCCTCCTCCATCTTATCTTCGTGGTCAGACACCATTGTTGTGTGCTGTAAAATTTGAAATGCTCACAACTAAATAAAAACATTTTCTTATCATTATCACTTACCGTAGTCATTACTTTGAGTAAAATAAAATAAAATCATCAGGATTAGCGTGAGACCAGCGACTTTTATCAATAATGTTGAGGAACAGCTCTCCTCTATTTTTTTTATATATATTATACGCTTTGAGCGTTAACCAGCAAGGTACTCGCCACTTGTGGCAGCTGGGTGACATCTTTATGGCTTCCTCCGTGCTGGTTACTTGAGAGTGGTCACCGACCAGCCAAAACAATACGCTCATTTTTTTATTTTTTATAAACAAAAAAGTTACACAAATAGTTTTACAAATTTCAGAACGAGAATGTTCAGAGAATTGTGAAAAAATGTATAAAAAACTTGAACAGTTTCAATGTTTAAAAATCGCTTTCTTTATCTGTCAATTTCATTTAAAGCCTACTTTACCAAAACTGTGTATAACCAATAACCACTAATAAACGGTAAAATGGATAAAACAAAGTTTAGTAAAATATATAAAAAATATTCCTAACTTGGATTTAGAGTACATACAAGTCGCGCTTAACTAGTTTAGGGATGTACATATTTTGCATTTTGCATTTGATTCTCACATATATCAAAGAGCATAGGTAATTGTAGAGATTGTGATTTCTAAGTTCTGCCAATTTGGCGTCAGTTAGTTGATTAATTAAGGCTTAAAGTCAACATTTTGATGTTAATGAAATACTCTTAAATTTATTTATTATTTTTATAAAAACCACTTATATTTAATTTAGTTACTTTAAGAGAGGTATTTTAAAATATTCAAATTAAATATAAACTCGAAGAAACTTAGAACCTTTACCATTTTTACAGCGACAAAACAAAAATTATGCTCAATTGGAATATAAAAAAGACATAAGAATGAATTATGATAATATGCATAGAAAATTATTAAATGTGGACTAAAAGCATTACACAAATTTCAAATGAAGAAAAAATATAGATTAAAACTGAAAATTATCATCTTAGTTCAACTGATAAATAAATAATAAATAACTAAATAACTGATAAATAAATAACTGCAAGAAATCTAGTTGCCAGCCCATTTCGCCGCCATTAAAACTATCTGGCAACGTTCATCTTCGCTCCAAACCAAATGGTTGCTGTCGCTGTTCTCTTTTGCTCTTTTTGACACATGCCGTTGCCCGCTTTTGCAGTCCTCTCGCTCTCTCTCTATCCTTGCTTTAGCTCTCTCCATTTCTGTTTGGTCATTGTTGTTGTTTTGGTTGCGTCGAACCTGTTACTTAGCCGAGTTCAGATCGTCTCTGGGGTATTTTGCGTTGATTTTCAGTTTGAAACCTGCTGCAGGCGCGTGCGGTTCGCATTTTTCAAATATTGTTGGTGCACTTAAAATTTCATCCCTTTTGCGGATTTGACGTTGCGCTGTTGTTTAACATCCGAATAGCATCCGTCCACACACTCGGTTCCGGTGCGGCACTATAAAAATCTACACAAAATTCCGCAGCCACATAGAAAAAAGTATGTGAAAGTCTTGCACCAGACGAGCAGACAGTAGACAACGCGGCGTATGCGAAATATTATATTTTAAAATTTTGTTGGTCATAAATTTCGCTTTCCATTTGTGTAGAAAACGCAGCGCATCTAATATAATAATAATAAAAATAGTGCTATTATTATTTATTTTATTTTGTTGTTTTGTAGTGTTAACTCTACTCTGGCTTATTGTTTTTAAGTAGTTGTTGTAGTTTACACTTTTGTAATTTACGGCGTCACGCCTTAATGACTGCATTAAGCGTCATCAACTGACGAACTGATGAACAGGCCAGCCAAGAGTCTATGTTGCACATGCCCAACACATACACACACATACACATACGTGCAAGTCTGGCATGTCTTGTGTGTCTACACACACACACACACACACACAACCGATGCATTGCCCACGCCCTTTTCTCACAGAATAAGAGACGAAATCAGAATCAAGGCAAACAAATGCGTTTTTACCTTGCTCTTCTATATTATGGCGGTGTTCTTAAAGACAAATAAAAACAAAAAAAAGTTATTACCAGCCAAGGCAGCTGAAAAGAAACTAAGCCAAACAAATATATATATATATAGCTTGCCCACCCTTTTGCAATGATGCGCGATGCATCAATCAAAATCAAATCGTTTTATAGCCTTAATTACACTTAAGCAGCCATAAAAGTCGGTTAACAGTTGGTGCACAATTTCTCATTGCGGGTTGCATTAGTTGGTCAGCAGCGGGTTGCCCGAGGAAGGTGGGAGGGTGGAGGACGCTGAGTGTGGGCTAAGCGCATTTGGATTTTCATTTTCATTTTGATTTCGAATTCGTTTTCGCTTTCCGAGTCGCTATTTAACGACGTTATCAGAGCTAGGAAAAGCTAAAAAGAAAAGCGCGTGTCTGTGAAATATTAACCAGGCAATTGCGATTGCAATTGTTGTTGCTGTTGTCGGTGGTTTTTTGTTTATTGTAATTGTTGTTTCTATTGTTGTGTACGACTTCAAACAATTTGTAATGAAAAGTGTGGCGATAGCCAAATTGCGAAAGTGTGTCCAAATCTGCTTCTCTTCAATCATAAAAAATGTGCACTTTATTTAAAATTAAAATGATGAAAAACAACTCACCTGCAATTCAAATCAAGTTTAAAATAATATATTTTTCACTTATGATTAAAAGAAAACATGTGTTGTGCCGGGTTGTAGCTCTAAAGCAAATATAAACAAAAGTTTTTCAGCAAAGTTACTTTGTGAATAAGCCATAAGCACCTAAAGGCAATAAACGTTTAACCGGTTTTTATCTTATCAAAGCTTAAATAACTCACAGTTGAAGGCCTTTTCAATGAAGCGCAATGCGGCCTACGGCCCAACGATAAGCTAATGAGTTAACGGTAAACCTACTTATCACATATATAAACATAATAAATCTACAAAACAAAACAAACCAAGAACCAATCTTCATATGGATGATGAATACTATGAATATTTTCCCTATGACCGCAGTCATTTGAGAAAAATGTGCGTATATCCAACGATTTTTAATTGCTGTTTGTTGTCGTTTCTTAATTGCTGTTGCACCTAATTGTCATGTATAGCATTATTCAGTGTTTAATGTATTAATTCTTAAGAAAGAAACCCAAAATGGCACACGCCCACAAACAACACCCACATCCACATCCACACACACAACAATAAGCACTTTCGCCTCTGCAACCAATCGGTAAACAATGTGACTCAGCTATATTTATATATATATATATTTATACCTGGTACCTGGAGCCTACATACATAATAATATATACACATATATACATCTGTACATATTTCTTTAGAAATCGCAACATGTCTTGACCTGTTCATTTTGTTGACTCTTATTGCCATTAAATGTTTTCAAATTCAATTGATTTATTACCTATCGTATTAAATGAAGCATGACCCAATCTTGTCAGTCGTGCATAAAACTAAACAATGGATATTTATAGGCAGGGTTAGGGAAGCAGAGAGAATAATAATAAAAAGTAATTTTTATTTTTAAAAGTCGTCTTTGAGTAGATCTTATATAAAATGTACTTCAGTAATTTAATTGTTTAAAATATATCTATATATTATTTAAGATATTTAGCCCCTTGACTTGAAGCTAGTTAAATACATATTCAAAATCAAATTATTTTAACAGTAAATTATAGATTTAATTATACACAAAAGGTCACCAAAACACAGCTCTAAAGTATTTAGCTATTTTCCTGCGGTTTCCTAATGGTTTTTAGTTAATAATTTTCTAATTTTTAATGGGTTATTTGCGCATTATCAATTTTATTATGGTTCAGGCAACACCAAACAGTATATATTATATCCATATAAAATATAAAAAAATTGTCTATATATAATTTTTTCTGATACATAGTCCAATTTACAATATAATCATCAAATAGTTCAATAATAAATATGTTTTTAACTGAAGCCAGCTAAATAATTAAATTATATGAAACGATGTCAACAAACAAACATCTATTTACTGCTAGTCATTTAATTTGTTATCCAAATATTGATCTGATTAGTATTTTTTTTTATTTATAATATTATTTCTTATTTTATTAATATTATTATTTATTATCTATACCTTTATTTGCTTTCTGTTTCGTATTGAATTGCATCCATTGTATTGTGCCACAAAGTTTACCTAAATCATTGTGCCTCATTTTAACAGCCAACTGTTAATTGAAACCTTGTTTCAGTCAGCTGACAAGGGTTCGCGTAACACACAAACCTCTGCCTCTGTTTCCCTGCCCCCTTCCGTGTTGACTTGTTTTTGTATATTATAACCTGTTTGTCGCACTTGTTATTACCTGTTGCCCCGTGCAAATCAAGTAAAAGTTCAAACAGTCAAAATGCGAAAGTTTCAACGATTCAACTAAACAACAAATACTTCTTCTTCAGCCATAAAGTTTATTGAGCGGCGTAGGGAGGAGTAAAAGGTGGGGGAAGAGTCAGCTGTGGACAAACAAAAAAAATTAAATAATAATCCAAAGTGGCAAGTTTCTTGAACTGCGTTGCGGTTGTCTGCTTAAAATTCAAAGCAGACAATGGAACTTTTGAAGAGCTGCCTTCTTGTTATGGCAGATATTTCATTAAATGTCTTATGACGAGTATGAATGAGCTTATATATATATATATATTTGTGTGTCTAACATTCATATTTATCACCTTGACGCTGCTGTTTGGTTACCCATCCCCAAGTCAATCGATCAACTAGCGAATTATGCAAAGCAAGACACCTGACTAACTATCTTATTGTGTGCTTTGAGTGGCTGCCACAACCCGTGGCAGATTGACCCACATTCACTCTAATAACAGCAATAGCCAAATCGGAAGTTTTTATACTCCAATATAGGTGCAAAGTAGTTCGTAATGAAGAAACGCCTCAATGCCTTAAGTGCCACAGTTTCTGTTACTTTTTGGCTGCAATTCGTGTTTGTGCTCGGTTGCAGTAATTGCGATTGCCAAAGGATGGGCAGTCTAACCACACCTTTCAAGTCTTGAGAAGTAGTTCATTAAATGCCTGGGAAACTCGACTACTTTAATGGCATTATGGCATCTTCAATAAAAGTTTTTTTTTTCTTTTTAAATAATAGTATTTCGTTGAGTTGGAAAGCGCATTAAACAGCGCTCATTGTTGTTTTTTTTTTGCATTTGAATTGTTAACTGGAAAAGTCATTTTACATTGAAAGCTTTCACATTTTGAAGGCGACGTTTTCCCTTAGCCCCAACTTTAAATGGACATCTGATGCTAGAAGGAATGTTTATGTAATTAACATGTAATTAATTATGTAATATTAGTCAACTGCGTATTTTTGTATTATTTTCGATTTGGCTTCTCGTCTGAATCTCTCGATCAGTAAATTCTTGAATCTTTATTTATTTTCTTTACTCTCTAAGTTTTGTTACAAAAGCATTTCAAACCAATCGTTTAGCGATATTTAGATACTTTTTTTATTCAGATCTATTTTTTTATGAGCTTGTAGCTTTTTTTTATTTAAGTAACAAAAGATTTCAAACAACAGTTATTTTAGCTTTTATATTTAATAAATTTATTACAATCCTATTCTTTATTTTTCAACAGAGCAATGAACTAACTGCATAATAAAATATTTTATGCATATTTAAATCAACATTTCGTTATGTCATCAAGCCAACAAAACAAGAATTCTATACTTATATAAACCTTATCTGAAAAAATGTTTTAGCCATTTACGAAATAACTGCTTTATGTACATCACATCCATTGCCCTTCGCTCTCTGCCCACCTGTCACCTTTCATATTTAATTCAAACAAAATTCTCAGCTGCAAGCCATGCGGAACACAACGAGGAAAAGCGGAAAATGCGGCGCTATTATCATTATATATATATATATATTATATATATATGTCTATTTTTTGTGTGTATGGGATGAGCAGGTCTGTGGAGAGGGGAAGCAAGCTTCTCATTCAACAGGTGTGTGGCATGTGTTAGAAAATGTGACAGTTTGTCATTATGCTGCCTCCCTGAGTGAACTCTCTTGTGTAATAATTTTTTTGTAATCAGAGAATTCTGTGTAATAATTTGAGCAACAATTTTACCTACTAGTTTGTTCCTCTCAATTTTATATATAGGATATTTTATTAACACTGATAGGTTACTTATAAGTATTAATAATATTATTTTAAAATAATTATGATTGTAGTTAGAAATTAAAATATTCTTTTTCCTAAATATAAATTATAAGCATTTATTCTCATTGTATTTTTCTACAGTCCCCATTAATATTATATCTTGAGCCCCAAACAAAGCATCTGAAATAATTTACAGAATATGTTTTCTATTTTTTGTTCATCTTTAAAGTTGGCATAATCTGTTTGAATATTCTTCTATGTTGCAAGCGCCGACATAGTTTAGTTGTGAGGCTAAATTTGCTTAAAAATTTCGCAACATAAAAAACGCAAACTAGATTTGAGGTGTTCCAAACTTTTTTGTTTTATTGACGAATCAAGGTTACCGAATTAGCTGCACAGCTGCCTCCAAATATTATCGCACATTTTAAATGATTTCGAACCGTACTCAAACAAAATTATGAAAATAGTATAATAATAATAATAATAATAAAAGTAATAAAACACCAAATGCGACCTTAATCATATTTTATTTAAACAGTTTTTTAAGCTTTTCTGCTCTTGTATTTATGTATATTATTTTTTGTTTACGTTGACTACATGTCATTACCTTGATTGCCTTTATAATTAACTGTCAGTTCAGATTTTATTATTTTTTATATAAATTTTGTTTTATATTTTTTTTAATTGCTTTGAAGCGATTTAGATGATTTTGAGTATCAAAATAATGTTAGACATTTTGGCAACACATTTGTTGCAGCTGCTTGAAGTTGCATGTGTTGCAGTAGCCTCATGACAACATGCAACATTCTAATGCCACAAAAACTTTGATTTACACCTGCAGCTGCCACATTTAACTATAATTTCTGTTGCGATTTAATGCCAATTTCAATTTGCATCAATAAAAAAATCCACTAAACCAAAACTCAAAGCCAACCGCACAGCTTTAATGTGTTTCTGATTTTGCTTGAGAGCTCACTGTTGTTTGTTGTATACCCTGCCGTAGCAAATAAGCCATGGTTGAATTGTATAAATTATAAAATAAATATGACTATATTCTAAACTTGTTCTTTCAACGAAATTTCATAAATATCTCATTATCAATCTTAAATTATTTCACACATTTTTAAAACAATGACTTATTCATTTTAAAAGGGTATCTAATTTCCGCATACTTAAAATCCTTTTTCTACACAAGTTTTTTCCCCGCTATTTACACTGAAATTTGCTGTTAAAATTGCGCAACTTTGTAGCATTTTAAAATTGTTGGTTTACCTAAAAACACTTTGGACAATTTTCGACATGCCAATTTTGCGCATACAAATTATGGCTAACACATATTTATATATCTATTTTTTTGCTAGTCATTTTTTTATTGGCAAGCAATTTGAGGAATCTTAATGTAACTGAATCAATGCTGTATTTGTGTGGCTTAGAAGAAACTTTGCCAATTTGCATTGCTAATTATTTGGGCTTGAAGTTGTTGCTGCTTCTGCGTTTTATGACCTCACTTAAAATAGCTCATAAACCAGATGAGACAGTTTTTATTTCTAGCGCAACTGCAAAGTGGGTTAATGAGTTCAGTTTTCTAAGGGGACTAAGGGGGCTGCTGCAGTGCACTTCGAGCAGTCGAGGCTGAGACCAAACCTCATAAAAAGAGATCAACTTAATATGTTTGTCTTATTTTGTGTATTTGCTGTGTATTTTATTTTTAAATATGTTGTTTAAGTTTAGGCACGCAGTTAGCCTTCAATTTCTTACTACTCGTAATTCAATTAGACTGGAAAGCTGGCTAAAAACCGCTTGTGGTTTGCTTATCAACAAATTCACGAGCGTAAAAGCAAAAAGTTTCCAGCAAACCGCAAAACAAATCTATAATTTTTCCAATTCAAAACAGTTTTAGATTCGTTGGTTAGCATAAACTTTTCACGCAGCGCTTGAAAGCAAAAAGATGCTGCATTATCTTTTACATTTATCTTTTTAGAACTGTATTCATTGAATATGTACATTTTCTCAGCATTGTAAAATTTTCTTTCTTCTCAGTTTTCATAAAATATAATAATTCAATTTTATATTAAGGCTTATATTTCAAAATAAATTCAAAGTCTGCTTTTTTGAGCAATTAGCTGCACCCATTTTACACTTGATAAGTTTTTCATTCACACCTGCAAATGCAAAATATTTCCACATTTGACACATTTTCTCTAAATGCACTTTACACATTTTCCATTTTCTATGTTTATTTTGTTGTTGTTTTTCACTTTTACAACTTAATTTTAGTTATTTTCGTCGCAATTATTTTGTCTTTGACGTTTGTTTGTTTCTCTCTTGCTGCTGTTACAGTTTCTTGGCTGCATTTCTTTCCATTGTTTTTTTTTTGTTGTTGCTGTTGTCTTTTTACCTGTTTCTCTCTCTGTTTGACGTTGTAATTTGTTGGTGTCAATCTTTTGTGTGGGTGGCCATTGTTTTCCTACTTTGTTGTTGTTGTTTTTGTTTGGTTTTCCTTTTCTTTATCACGTGTTTGATTTTTTGTTTCTTTTTGGCTATATATTCAATGCCAGACAGTTTATTTGCACATTCTTCAGATCGCAATTAATTTAATCGAATTTCGCTGGTGGGCTTCAACTAAAAGGGCTTTAAGTGCACTTGCTAAATTAAATAAAATAAGATATAATGTTCACTGGTTTGGAATTTATTTAAATCAACTCGATTTTTTTGTTTTAATACTAATTTTCTAAAATGTTTTTAATTTTGTTCCCAGTTCCGGCCGCAGGCAAATAAGTTCCAATGCCTTAGCTAGGTAAGTTTTGATATTAAATATTATATAATAAATATTATTATAATCTACGACTGACGATTAATTTAACTTACGTATAAAAAATATGCATTACGTTTGCTATTAACGTACACAGTTTGAGAGCAACAATATTACAGTCACAGTTTGGCAACTAGAGAGCGAAATGCATTTGTCAGTGTCTTGGCTAAACACAGTTAGGTGCGCATTGCTTTTTACAGTTTTAGATCCGTTGTGTTACGGTGTGTGCCCGCACTAAGCATTGCACAATAAAGCTCCAGTTAAGCGAATTGGATTAGTACAGACACAACCCACATTTATTTCAAACATTCACAATAGCAAAAGCAAGAGTAAAAAATAAAATAAAAACATAGTTCACTATTTTTGAATTTAAATATAAATAAGTTAAATTTAAATGAAAATTGTGACTTACGCATCTCAATTTAATTGCAGCCAACTCTACAGATCATCGAGTTTCAACTCATCAGGTCGTAGCTCCAACTGTGATACAACTGAAGATATGTACAGCGATATAAGCTTGGATAATCGTCATGATTACGATTATAGGGTAAGTCCAAAAATATTTTTTCTGCTACAATAACAAATCAAATATTTGAGTTTTATGGCAAAGGTATTATTGATGTGAAAATATGTTGAATATGTTTAAGTAACTTAGGTATTTATGAAACTTTCGTTTCGTAAATCAACTTTTGAATTCTTTTGCAATTTTGTTGCACAGACCGTTACAAAGAGAGTTAAATCCGTTCCACACAACTCTCAAAATGTGCAACATCACAAATCTCCAACTATCTCTCGCTCTCTCTCTCATGATGTGGCACTATCTTTGGGGGGCTTCGGTGGCCTTTAATGTGTCTTTGAAATCAATCGCTGATCGTTTTGCACAACGAAACCTTTGCTGAGACGCTGATTTTGCACTTCACCAGCGATGACAAAACCGTTGACATATTGGCAACTGTTTTGGCCATTCATTTATGCCATATACCAAATCTGTCGAGGTCTTGTCTTGTCGCATGTTTCAACTCTTTTTCCCAGTTAACGTGTAGCTGGAAAAAAGTGACTTTGTGACTGCCACTTTTCACTTGAATTCGCCCGCTACAAATTCGCAAACGTGTTTTCCCTCGTCTTTGATTATTTTAGCTGCCAGACAGGTGAAATTTTTTGTTTTTTTGTTGCTGCCTTTTGCTGCTTGTTGTTATATAAAGTGCTGCAGCTAAATTGCCCTCGACTGGAAAAGCGATTCATAGTGAGTGCAACGCCGCCTCAAGGTCATTGAAATTAACTCGAAATCGCATTTGGCCATTTTGGGCAACTTTGTACTCGAAGTACTTGCCAATTTGGTCGACCATTGGCCAGTCGTTTGGGCCAATAAGTGCCAATAAGGTCGGCAGCACTTTGCCAACCTTTTCACTTGATTGTACTTCTGACTGCATCGTGTTTTTCTCATCCGGTACTAAAAATCTTATAAATTAGTTACTTATTCATTGAACCATTAATTTTCTTTATTCACGGATTCATTTTTCGTGTTGGGAGCTCTTCTGAGGCCAATCTTTTAATATTATTATGTTGACTATAATCAAAAGATGCTGTTGCAATTTTATTTTATGCAATGAAATGACTTAGATAAACACATTTAAAAAAAATAATTCTGATACGTTTTTTTATTTATTTAGAACCCTTTACATATTGATATGAAGGCTATGGTTAAGTTGTGTAAATACGACCTAATATTAAATTATATAGTGCATATTATATAATTGATTGATCCTCATCTTTATATATGAATAAGCCAATATTTGAGACTTAGAGATAAAATTGCTTATCTGCAAAAAGATTAATTAATCTTGATAAAAAAAGATCAATTCCGTAATCAACAAATAAAACAGAAATATTTTTCTGTGTGCAATTATATGCACTTAATGTTTTCAGAGTGTTTCGTAGTTTTAATTATTATTTCTTTCGTTCTTCACGAAAAATGAGTTATGAGAATTGAAAAACATATATTTATGCCATAAAAATAAATAAAAATAAAAGTTACATTTTGTAGACTGAGGTGCTTTCAGTGCTTAAAATATGTATACAATTAATGAAACCTAAAGAAATAATCAAGTGAACTACCAAAAATAAATATAATTCATCAGAAATTCAATTCAGATATATCCGGTAGTGCCGTTCAATTTTTTGAATGGAGCAAAGAGCAAAAAATATAAATTCTTTTTTTTTTGCAAATTGTTGAACGACAGGTGTAAATTGTAAATTGTTTTTACCTGTCGCTGGGCTGGCGGCTGTTGGCTGCTTCTGTTTCTCGTAATTATTTGTAAATTTACCAAACGAAAATAAACTGAATAAAGACAAAAGCAATAACAACAACAACAACAGAGTGACAATATAACCAGCGACTGTGAAGGGAAAATGAAAGGTGTGCACCACATGAAAAGAAGAAAAATTCCGAACGAGACCTGAAGCTGAAGTGTCTCGAACGCAGGAAAAAACAAAAGCCAAGAGAGAAAATGGCAAAAATTTTGCACAAAAATATCACGTACAAATCATTTGAAGACCTTTGATTGTTCTTTTATGCAACAGGCCAAACGGAAAACGGAAATGCCACAGCAGGCATTCAACAGGAGCCACGGGACGAGGTGGGATGTGAGGTGTGGTGTGGTGTGGAGTCGGGGGAAAACAGCAGATCATTTGCAATGCGAAATGGACGCCATGGAAGAGCGTCGTTGATTGTTGTGTGAAACTTGGCGTTGCATACGAAATGAGCGAAAAGGTATTAATTGATAAAGAAATTCACAACAACGATTGGCAGACAATTGACGGAGGAAACCAGTTGAAATTTAATTGCAAAGAAAACGGGAACAAAGTGTCAGTCACAAGAACTAGGTCGAGACTGAAAACTCTAGAAACTAGATATTCGCAAATTATCTTTAGATTTGCATTAACCTTATCTAGCGAAGACACAAACTACAAACAAGAGAGCAACAAATGAGGGAAACCCTTTTTTGTTGAATTAACTTGTTATTAGCAGCTTATTATGCAAAAAATAATTCAGACAAATCTTCAAACTCACAGAATATATATGCTCATGTTTCGACAGATTCAGTAGAGTCTGTGAATGTAGATGTATTTATTTATTGTGAACTAAAAGAATCATTTCGTCTTAAAATATATCTCAAATAGCACTTATATGCTCTCTTTGAAAGACTTCTGCTTTTTTCAAAAAGCTAATAATTTTACTGATGGGTTTGCTGTAATAAAGTGTTAATTGTCAGTTGTCTGACAGACATGAGAAACTTTTGAAATACATAATTTACTTATCTTATCGACAAATTGTCAATTTAAATTAGATTATTAGTAAATCTGGAATACCTAATAGCTAAAGGCACTTAACTCGATTTGGCTGTGGCAACTTGAAGACGACAAGTGTCGTCATCGCTTGCAACAAGAGGCAAACTCCACTTAAATGCCAAAAAGATCTCTTGACAATTGAACAAATTGCAATTGCCATTGTTTGCTTCTTCTTCATCTTGTGTTTTACATACTCGAATGCCTACAACAGTTATAATTGCATAAGTGCGTCCCCACTCACACACACACACACTCACTCACACACACTCGCTTAGACAGACACAGAAGAGTGTGACATAGATTGCCATCTTGGCGACGGGTCTTTGAAAGAGCTGTGGGAGCAGATCTTGCCAGATACTCGAGACACAGTTGATTTAGGAGCCAGCGGGTAAGCGAGGGGGCCTTATGCAATTGGACATGTTATAAAAGTCACTTGTTTAGCTTCTTCCGCATTTGATAAACAACAGGGGCCCAAAACCATACAGAAACCCAAACAAAAACCCAACTGACCTTAGCTAATTAAACGGTTGTTCCCAACTCACCTTTTTGGTGTGTTTGTTCTGTGTTTGCTTTACTTCTTCTTGTTTTCGTGCTTTGCTTTTCACTTTTCACTTGCTGCGACAGGCCAAACAGAGCATTGACAATTAGCCAGCCCGAGGCGTTAAAGCTAACAATATAACAAAAAAAGGGCTAACAACTGTTGTCCATTCCCATGGAAACCTTTGACCAATTTTTGATCGGGTTGAGTTCGCGGCTTTTGGGCACTGGGCCAAGGTGAAATGTGTGAAAGGTTTTCATTTTAGAGATTCTGTTTAACGGTGTTTTTTATGGACTTTAGAAAAGTTTTATGGTGCGAGTACCGAAAAAGAAAATGGAAAAAATCATTTTAAAAATGGAAAGAACTTACAATTCAATTCGAGGAATTAATTGCCAGTTGGACTAGAAATTGCTTTGCATTGTTTGATTCTTATTAATTGTTATAGTTCAAATAAATGGGCATAGAAAATTGATTAGTAAAACCGAATTTACTTATCGATTCTTAAGATTGATAATCACCTTATAATCTGTGTAAAAAATAGGTTATTTTTGTGACTTATACTTTTAACATTTTTCATATGTCACCATTTCTTAAGTTATCTTCTCTAAAAAATAAATCATACAGCGATATATTTACTGAAAGGTTTTGCTAATATAATAGGACAACAACAAATTGCTTGGTCTTCCATCATATCGATTAAACAATTTTCTGGCACCTGCCCACACAACCCACATAACTCAGACACACTCGCGGCACACTCAAAGTCGGCACAGCATAAAGAGCATAAGGCAAAAACGAGGAACACAAATGTGAGACAGACAAAAAAAATAAAACAGTAAAATTATAAATGAAAATCGATTTTTAACCCAAATTAAACGTTGACCCAAAAAAGCTGAAACACTCAGAAACTGAGAAACCCACGCTATGTAAAACACAACGAATTGAAGCATAAAATTTTGCAATTATTATAATTAATGTAAATGCGATCAGAACAAAAGGCTGTCCTATGCAGTCCACAGAGATATTCACGAAACGTTTAAGTTAAATGCGGAAAATTGTGCAGGGAACGGAAAACAGAAAAATCCATAAATAACTCAAATTGTGTCTTTGGGTTAAGTGATTGTCCATATATATATGTCCAATAATATATATAAATATATACTGAAAGTGGATATGTATTTTATAATTGATTTTTGCGAGTTAAAACATAATTTTTTGTTAAAATGCATCATACTTTAATTATCAAAATTCTTGCACCGTAAGTTATGATTTATAATTTAATTAGTCAACATTTTTGCTTTAAATATATTTTGTTTATCATATTTTTTGATTATCATAAGGCAGATTGTACAAAAAAAAAGGTTATTTACGACAAATATTTCTTAATCAAGTTTAATTACTTGGTATACATTCCATAATTTCATATGTATAGACTTAATTAATAGGTTTCTTTCTCTTCTTATATTGTTAATATGATTTTGAACTTAAGCTAAGTTTGTCGACATACTTTTATATACTACCACAATAAAAAGGGGATTACAAGATATCAATGATATTTTTTTCACATTGCCTCATGAAACATGTAGCATATATTAAATCCTCATCTAATGTCCGCTCTTCTGTTTGAATTTGAGGTAAGCAACACTGCAATCAACATACACTTACAAGTACATATATCAGCCAAGTTTATTATCTAACTTTGCTGCTGGGTAAGTGTCAGACAATGAGCTCAACACCTGCGCTGCGAACCCACAGGCCCAGAGAACAGTGTTTGGCTATCAGAGCCGAAACATCGCAAAAAGAATTGGCCATAAATGTTAACGTTTTCAGGTTGTCGTTGCTGTTGTTGCTTTTGATTTTCCTCACGAGGCGCCTCTGAAGCGAGGGCGTGGCACTCGACTCGTTGGCCAACAATATCAGCAGCAGTAACAACAACAACAACAACAACAATAAAAACAACAACAACAACAAGAGCACTACAAATCCTACGCCTTTTGTCAGTTTGTCCGTCCGTCCGTCCGTTTTGTTGGCTTATTACGTCATACTTGTGTTTGTTGTAGTTGCTTTTAAGCCTCTTTTGGTGTTATTTTTTTTGTATTTTTTTTTGCAAGGTTGTACAAGGCAAACGGGCGTTACAATAATAGTCAACTAGTTTGCGCACTTGCCGCACCAAAAATCGCCAACTTTTCTCATTGTTGTTGTTGTTGTTTCTGTGCAGCAATTTATTATAAATAATGAGACATTTACTATCGGGCAGCCAGGGAGAGTCAGCAATTGCTGCCTACGTGCGAATGAAATTGCGCTGAACTCTTAACATTTACAATTAAAGGAAGTGATCACAAAATATGGAATTTCATTTCTGTCTGCCTACCAATCTTTCTCTTTTAGGCCTTAAAAGAATGTGCCTGTTAAAAATTATTTCATCAATAATGATACTGTGAAAAGGCTTAATACTCGACAGATTTTATTTATTATTGGTTTTTATTATTTATTGTTGCTAAAGATATTTCAGTTTATTATTTAAAATTATACTCAACAAACTAGTTTTCAAATACTTATCTGTAGTTGCAAAAAAATAAGATTTTGTGTCTGTTAAAATTAATTCATTAAATGTTTGAATTTTGTAATATACCTATTTTGAATAATTGTAGGAAAACTAAATATTCTCAAAATTCGATTAATTATTGCCAATGAATATTTATTATTGTTACTAAAAATATCTGTTTTTTTTACCTAATCTTACTCAACAATCTAGTTTACAAATACTTCTCTAAATGCCTTTAAATTTTGTATATTTCTTTATTAAATCATTTTTAAAATTGATTATTAATAATTACTTTAATAAACAACATTCTACCTCAGAAAATATTATTTGCAGATACAAACACTTAAACTCAGATCCGCAACACTTAACCAACTTTTATCATTTCCTTATCTCAGTATTTGTGTTCCAAGTGATTCACACACACATGCATACGTACATGACTACACTCTGTATATATGTGCTTACATATGTACATACTAAGCATAAAACTTCATTTAGCAATACTATGAAATTTTATTCCCTATTTTATCGCCTGCCTATATCGGCATTTTATCCAATGCTTGCTTAGAGTGGTTTACGCTGATTAGTCAAACATTTGTCAACATTGTTTAATAAGCAGCAAACAAATAACGCTGCCTGAACCCAGAAATCGACCTTACCGAAACTCCTCGACTATAAATAGCCAATAAGAAGCAGCCGCAATCCGCAATCCACAACTGCAATCGCATGCGGTCATTTGTTGGTTGAATTTCATTTGTTTTCGTTTTTGTGTATCTGCATTTGTGTACAAATTTAGTTTGTTTGGTTTGTTGCTGTGACTACGCTCAAAGACAGACCAGAGCAGACCAGGCTAGACACTCTGATAGGGTACCAATATGTACTTACCAAGTAGTGCTGGGCAACCAAGAAATTGCAGCACGCAAGGGAGTCTTAGTAACCGGTTTGTTAACTATCGTAGACAAAAACAATGTGTATTCATAGTTATTATTTACATTAATCTGCTGCTAATGCATAAAGATTTTTTCCTGTCTTGAGATTCATATCTGTAGTTTTTACAAAAAGTATATTTTTTTTTATTTAGGCTTCTATCAATAACTTTTTGGTTTACTTTGTCTCAAGTATTTAATTTTTCGTATTTTGTTTAGCTTAACAGGCATTTAACAGATCCAATAACAGGAACGTTTTGCATTTACGCCGCCCACCTCTTTTGTCCGCCCCTACCTTTTTCGTATTCTTATGTCTTTTCCTGTACTTTGCTAGACTTTCCCACTACAAATTTCTATTGCTAAGTCGCATTAGTCGCATTTTCGGCTGTTCGTAGTATAGCAGCGAAGCGACTGCGACGTTAGCGGCGGCACCCCGTCAAGTTAGCTTAGTTAGTGAACGCGCCAGCGTTGCTGCTGCTAGCGTCGACGCCAATGTCTTCTATGATACGCTTCGCCCGCTCAACGTACGCTGTGCGCTCAGATTGCATTTAACTCTTGCCGCGTGCACAACGAAACGGACGAAGCGATAACAACGGAAAAACGGCCGCCTCGCGTTGGCTGGGGAGTTCCGCTCTCTTGCTCTCCCTCTCTTCGTCTCTCTCTCTCTTTGTCGCTGTTAGCGCTCGCGTGTTTAACATTTCGCGTTTTGTTGTTTTATTTTTGGTGGAAAATGCAAAAGACGCCAATTGCAGCTGCAGTTGCTGTTGCCGCATTTTCTTCTCATTTGTGGTGGGTGCTAAATAATTTGCCAGCGATTTTTGTGCAAAATGAAAATGTGCCAGGTGTAAATAAAATAAGCTTCAACTAAAAAGCTGACAATCTCTTATCGATTGCCGAATGCCAAAAGTTAATAACGAGCGTTTATCAGTTATAAACGTTTATCAGGTGCCTTGACTCGGTGCATGTGTATTAATGATCGTCCATATGTGTGTGTGGCGTTGTAAGTTCGGCTCATTAAACGATTATTCAATTTAAAATTTAGGCGCTAATTGCGGTGTCTGATGAAAAAACCTTACGTCTCGGTTCATAAATCGATCAACTCAGCCGGCTAATTGAAAATAACGCTGAAATATTGTTTGGCTGATCTCGAATTGAAGTTCGTGGTTAAATAATAGGGCTGAAAAACTTATTCAACGAATTAATCAAAAAACATATGTGCTTTAAATCATTATTGTTATATCAATATATAATATTGTTGAATAGTAAAAAAGTCATACAAATAATAATAAATTACATACAAAATGTACAACGTAAAATAATAATAGTTAAATTAATGCTTTAGAATGACCCACAAAATATTTTTTACAAGAGTGTGCTAGTTTTTTTTTGTATTAAAATTTTTTTGTAATTAAATTACGTTTTGGTACTTTCTTTAGACCCTTTTTTTAAATAAGAAAACTATAAAAAACGTATAAGTAAATAACCTTCAGATAAATCACGCACAATTTCAAGTTCACTTAAAATAGATTTTCTGTTTATTTTATTATTCTGTTTTTTTATTTGTGTATATTTTTTTATATTCGGTCTGATGTGCCTGCTTGAGCAATTTCCTTACGGTTAATTTTCATTACGCAGTCAGTATTATAACGGAACATGACCGGCATACAGGCACAAAGAACCGGAATTAAAAGCAATAAGGTCTTTAAAGTTTAGGGGGTATCTCTATCTTCTGTTCATGACATCAACACAATGACACGCCCAGTATGGAATGATAGGGGATTTGGGAGGTAGGCCTTCATTTATTCTTTTGACGACGCGTGACCATCGTTGGACCGGCATGCGTGTCCCACTCCCCTCCCAGATGCTTTCTGCTAGCGACCGACTCACTTGGTTCGTGTCCGCGCTTATTCACTTGCGCTTTTATTAGTCGTTGTAGGCGGGGTTTGGGACGTGTGCCCGAAGTTCCTCATAATTATGCGTTGGCAGTCAGTCAGCGAGGGAGGCTCCATAAGTAGTAGCAATTGCCAGCAGATGATGGATGTTACCTAGTATTATTTATCTTTTTTTCTTTAATTTGTTTCTGCAAAGGTTATATTTATTTATATAATTTTTGGAATGTTCCAAATTAGCTGCTCCTACTTTCTTTAATCACCATTATTTGCATTTACTACAACTTAATGAACTGACCTCTTTAAAATATTGTGCCAGATGTGGTGAGTATTTTCATGAGCAGCCCGACAACCCCGATTTGATGGCGCACATATGGCAAATTGTTGATTGAAAAGCCAGTTCACCCCCTCTCAGAAAAACAGAACCAAAGCGCGTGCATAATCGTGGCGACGTTTGTTTCTTTGTTGTTCTATGCATTATTTGCTTGCCTATTTTTGAGATCTGCTCGAATTCCTCTCTTGCTCTCTTACTCGCTCTGGCACTCTTAGTAGCCTTATCTGTGGCTCTCTCAGTTTGAATTTGCTATAATTTATTTTATAAAATGCCCGTGAATCTTTGCGTTCAGTTCGCCTTTCGCGCTTCGCGTGTTTTAGTCGAATTTTTCTGTTATTTCGGGGTTTGTTTATTTGGGTATGGTGGCGTGTATTCGTAATCAAATAATAAATCGTAAATATGTTGTACAAATATTTATTAAATTCGTGATCAGTTGTGCAATTGTTGTCCATCATTGAATTTAATTTAATTTTGTTGCCAGTGTTCAGAGTTTCCACATAATTAATTATATTAAATTTATTTCAAAGTATGCCCTTAAGAGAATTCAATTGGAAATCTTTCAATCTTTGATGATTGATATGAAAATTGCAAAACTTTGTTCAATTTGACGTCTGCTTTTCCTGCGTTCACTTGACATGCAAATTAAAATACCATAGAAATGAAAATGAAAAAATCTGATAAACAACGAAAGAAAAAAAATAAATTGATTTATAAAATATTTGAGGCTCTTTTGTTCAGCACACACAAAATATGCTTTATACAATGCTTGTTGCTGCTGCTGTTGTTGTACAAAAAATTTGCATTTAATGAGCTGCTTGCTGCTTATTTATGTAGTCGCAGTCCCCACCACACCTACACCAACAACCTCGGTCCTCTGCGCTCCTCTGCACTCTGCAAGGGAGGCCAGTTCTCCTACACAACAAGTTCGTATGGGGCAATTGTATGTAAATGTGCTGTGAAAATCATTTTCAAAAGCTAATGATAAATTTTTCGTTTCGTTTTTGCCGCTACTGTTTGCTGTTATCGACTTAAAGATGGGGAGCAAATTATTAAAAAAAAATCTCTTAAATATGCTGACTAAAGAAAGTTTAGTTGGCGATTTAATGAAGTCGTGATTTTATTACGGTATTTTCACATATTTCATTTGTGTGATGAATGCAAAACTAAAAACATTTTTAAACAAATAATTAACGAATATTTCTTTATGTTTGAAGTGGGAATGTAAGTTGTATTCTGGTTTAAAAAACCATTGGCTGCACCATTTTGAATTATTTATTTCAAATCTACATATTTACTTAGCATTAATCCATCTTATACTTCCTCTGCACCAGTCTAGAACCGTAGCATATATTTCCAAATTTTTCTATTAACAGTCCATCCCCAATGAAACAAAATAAAACCAACTTCTAGACCATTATCAATCATTTCCCGGCAGTGTTTGCCCCTTGACACCGTCTAAAACTGACCTTAGATGGCACAAGGGCGTTTTACCTATAATGTCGACCACTGATAAGCTGCTGAAATGTTTGTGAGCGTTGGCTGCTTTGGTTGTAGTTGTTTTTTCTCTCTTTTGGTTTCGAGTAGCTAAGTAGAATCAACAGTGTTGTTTCCATGGTTAGCGATCAGCGGAGCATTGCATTTGGCGTAATTAGAAACTAGTTTGGGATATGCCAAGGCACGAATAGAACAACAAAACAGCTCTGCTGTACATGCAAAATAGTAAAGCTAACTGCTTTCATTACACTCAAAGAAAAAACAAACAGAAAAAACAGCTAGTCGCTTAGAAGTTGACTGGGATATTCTAATTGTCTTTGGCACAAAAATCATTTAACGCTCTACTGACTCTTCCAACATGCTGCTTATATAATGTAAACGAAAGAGGCACAAACAGTAAACTTTAGCCATTGCTGCCACTTCTATGATTACTAAACAGTTAAGAGTTGTTTTAGTTGTTGTTCTCCCTGCAATTGCATTGAGAAATTATGCAAAAGACAAGGTGAGAGATCAGTGTGACAGCGAACAGCTGTTGTCTCTGACTCCCTGACAGCCCTCCCATTCAGAAACGAGGTTAGCCAAATTGTTGTTGCTGTGTCTGACTCTGAGTGTATGTGTTGGCCAAGTTCTGAAAGGGCTCGTCGTGTGGGCGTCGGAAAGGCTTTTGTAATGGACATGGCAAAAATGTGTTCTGCACTCAGACAATGAGGTTAGAAACTGGTGCAAATGCTCCACTAAATTGAATCTGGTTCTTATTGTTTTCTTTGGAATAGTGTTAGTCCTAAACTTGTTAGGCCTTAATTCTATCAAATTGATTTCCTGGAAGAGTTGCTGTTTGAAAGTAGAACAGCAATGGATTATGGCAGCGCCTTCCAATTGGTAACTATCCATTATGTGAAAGCTTTACTCAGCGATTCAATTGGTTTTTATAGCGGACCCAACTGACATTTAAAATTTCAGTGAATGGAAACCATATTTACAAAACATGTGCTGATTAAAATTATTTCATTGATGAGTTTAAATTTGAGTTTCTTTATCGTAAACTTTTAAGTGTATCCAGTAATTTTAAAAGTGATTTAGAAAATTATGTATTTAGTTACAGGCATAGACATTTTACACGTACTGAACTAATAAGAATTTCAATTTTCAATTTTGATTTTAATTTGTATTTATACTCTGAAATGTTCCGAACAGTAGTAAATTATTTTATAAAGAAACTTATTGGTTACTTGTAGTATCTACTATCATTTATGGTCAGGCTTTTTAATATTAATATGCAAGAGACGGAAATATCAATATAATAAACCTTGTAGCAAGGGTCTTCATTACATTAAATACCATGTCTTATTAGACACTGGAATCCCTATAAATCCTATAAAAGGCCTTTATTTAATATGCAACTCCCAACAAAGCGGTCCAAAATATCTGATATCAATTGTGTGGGCAGCAAGCGCGAAAACAATAAAACTCTAAATCACATCATTATTATGATAATTTCGTGTAATACCATTTTCATTTTCTCGACGTGTCGCTGCACGTTGTGTGTAGGTGCGTCATTAACTTAATTTACATTGTCTTAAAACGTGAGCGCACGCAACTTTAGCTGCAACTGCAACACCATCAAAACCAATAATAATAACAAAAACAACAACAGCAACTGCATCTGCATCTGCAACGCGTCAAGTGGCAGTCACAAATCAATATACATGAGAGGATCATAAAAATGTCTGCAGTTCATTTCGAAGAGGCGGTGGAAAATCACGCATACGCCACGGATTTATCGATTATCCCATGTTTTTAAATAGCCAGCCATAAAAGCCGCAACTGAAAATTGCATCCGATGAAAAACAAAGGCCAAACCACGTCTTTTTTTTTTTTACCTATTTTAATACAATTTAATGCGCTTTTCTGAAGAAAAACGTAAAACCAGTGAAATAACTTTGGATAAGAAATGTGCGACAGACTTTAAATTGTTGCTATTGCTGTTGTGGCTGGTCAACACTGGTGAAAGTTGTTGTTGCTGTTGTTGTTGTTGTTTTTGTTGATGATGCCACTGTAATGGTCCATTGACAAAAACTACATAAATCAATGAAATTTGTGGCTTAGTTGCAGTCGATTTGCGGTTGGCAAGTGGGGTCAAAGCACTGTGTTAAATATACAATAATAGATCAAAGTGTTCAACCAGCTGTAAATTACAGATTCGAATTGCAGTTTGATATGAAAATAGTTTATTTTATTTAAGAATTGCATTTACATTACTACTGCAGTAGTTTTTATTTTACTTGGAATGCAGAGTAACTATTTGTGTAAAATGTGCTTTGTATTGTGTTTTCCACACCAGGCATATGCAAAGAACCAAATTCCTAGAATACACTTTTGCGCTTAGCACAATTTATGCATTCTAATTTTGAAATTTTTACAAATTTTGCGCAGAAATTAAATGAATATTTATTATGGTCGCCACTTAAAATCACTTGACGTGCACAATTGTGAGCGATTCTTAATGCCAAAAAGGCTGCGGCATCTGTGAATCATGCGAATTTATTATAAACAATTTAAGTGGCGGCATCAGAAAATTTAAGACTCATGTGTGCTGTGTGCATGACACATTTTCCCCAGTTCTTCGATTGAATCATCGTCGACATAATCATCATTGTTGGGATGTTGGGAAAACAGCTCAGAACGCAAAAATACTCAGGAAGACGACCCCCCTGAATACATACGAAGATTATGCAATGCACAGAATTGCAGCATTGCATGCTCCACTAAACAAGAAGAAGAATATGAAGAAGAAGAAGAAGAAGAAGAAGACGTTGCAAAGAGTCTTCTTTATCTGCACGAAGTTCATCAATTCAAGTCGGAAATTAAACACAAAAGACTCTCCAAACAGAGCAAACTCAGTCGTGTAGAAAGAGGCGTGACCAACAGAAAAGTGCTGGGGCAAGGGGGAAATTGGTTGGGGTAATGCCAGTAGAGAAGAACTTGGATCTTATGAATTTGTGTTTTGTCTGCGCGCTCGCGCATTTCCTGCATGAAATGCTTACAAATAAAAAAAAAAGAGAAAGAAAAATGCATAAAAAACGAGAAAATATTCTCGCAGAAATATTCTCGAATCCATTCGCAGATTTCCTTTGTTTGATCATTTGCCTTCTGCATTATCTTCATATTGCTCACTGCTGGTGTGGGCCCCCGAAGCTGCTCACTGCTTGGAATCATGAACAGTTTTACCTTTCAATTTGCTTAAATGCCCCAAGCCTGATTTTCATCTTGCAAACATCTCTCCATTACCCCTGATATCGTTTTAATCCCATCTGCAGAAGAAATTAAATAAAAATAACTCTGGCAATTGTTGTTCGCACTTTATTTTGATTGCTGTTTGGGTTGAAAGAACTCATTAGGAAAAGATGCGAGCGCATTGCTTAATAATGTTTTAATACACTTGGATTTCTTGAAATTAGTGCTAAAATTTGCGTAGAGGAGTCTAATTGCTGTCAGAGTTAACTTCTCATCTATAGAAAATTATAAAAGATTATTTCTATGGAAAAATTGTGAAAATCCCACATTAAATTTATATATTTTTGTTGTCAGTGACGTATAAATGAGTATAACGAATTAAATAAGTTTCGAAAAAAACTATTTATAAAATTCAGAAAGAAAAAGATAATATCATAATGAACAGTTTCCAAAATTTAATTGCATTAAAAATGTATTTTTTATGTAGTGTTCAACAATGCATAGAAAAGTGCTGAGAAAATTATATAAAATATAAATGACAAAGACTAAATATGAAAATAACTTAAAAATGTGCCTTAACTTTTAAAAAATCAATATATAAAAATAAAAGAACAAGACAAAGTGTCTTCCGCTTGCAACAACAACAACAACAACAGATTAAACCAACACAGCAAGTGTGAATACTCAACACCCAGTGCCACGCCCCCCAAACTAAATACAAAACAAAGCCAAAAAAACAGAATTCGACGGGGGAGTGTAAATAAAATACAAATCATGAGTAGTCAACCTGCCAGCCAGCCCGATAGCATCGACTTAGCCTATGATATGTGGGCGGGTCAATTCGAATTTGTCGGCCCAACAGTGAATGCAGCAACCGGCACGACGGCAATTAATCACAAGAACAACGCGCTCAACAACAACAACAACAATAGCAACAACAACAACCAATGCGTTAAATTTGGTAGTGATCGGAACGCTAGTCAAAGTATTTCCTCGGCGGACAGCTTGGAGGATTTGAATTTGAATTTCAATACCAGTTCCACCCAGAATCCCCTGAGCAACGCCTACAGTATTGGTGTGGGCGTGGCTGGACAATATCCAGGATTTGGCAAGCAGCCCATACTGATCGATCAGGAGACATTTCTGAGCCTCAATCCGGCTGATTTTGAGGATATTGTGCCATCGGACTCGGAGCCCAGTTCGCTTGTCTTTATCGAGAACAAACTTGAAGCGATCAACAACAACAACAGCCTGGAATCGAACAACAACAATAATAATAATAAAGTATACAATTTGGAGACGCTGACAAGTAAATTCAACAATAAAACCAACAATACGAATACCAACGGCTTCAAATTGGAAAATCTTAAGAACTTCAAAAACAAATTGCTGTGCGATTTTGAGGAAAACGGCGGAACAGCGAACGGTACAAACGGCAAAATGAACGGAGCCCTCAGTGCCGAGATATGCGATAATTTCAACGAGCAAGTAAGCAAGCCACAATCCACAATCTACAATCCACAATCCATAACCCACAATTCACAATCTAACCTGAACAGCCTCGTTAATATTACATGATATGGTCGAAGCAATTGCATTAATAGCATTTCTCTTTCTCCCTTCCAATTAATTGGCCAATTTTGTTGTATATGCTTTTTTTTCGTTTTTTTTTTAAGTTCAGGGTTAGCAGGGTTGCATGCCAGATGGCATAATGTTTAGCTAGTAGACCCCCCTTTGTATACTATGTACTCTAGTCTCTAGTCTCTAGTATATCACGACAATAATGTCAATTCACTATATAAAAGCTCAGCTGCCCTAGTTTAATTTAGTCGAACTCTGACCTGTTTCTGGGAACAACAGAATTGTTGTTGGATATTATTCGGAATATATAAATCAACAGAATTTTGTGAAATTATCTACAAATTTAACTGAAATGCTGGAAACAAATGATGTGAGTGTTGATGGGACGCTTAAGTATGATTATAAAATTTCCAGTGCTGGTTAAATATACATTTATTATTTGCATAATAAACATATTAAATCTTTTAGCAAAAGTGCATAAAATGTGAGAAATATTAGTGTTGGTATGGTTTGGCTTATGAATAATATAAATCTTGTTATAAGCATACAGAAAATGTGGTAAATAGTGTTGATAAACGTGCGAAAATAAATATCTGAAAGCAAACTAACATTCAAGAGAAAATATATATATCTTACTTTGTTATCACTTTAACTCTAATGCTTCCCTGACATATTTACCTTTGCAAAAAAGAAAACATAAAAATTAAAAAAAAACAAGTTTTTCAAATTTTGTTTTTAGAATAATTTGAGTAAATGGCAAACATCTGTCGAAAATAAACCGAGAACACATAAATAATCTTGTGAAGCGTTCAAGAAATGCGTCAAATGAGATCAGCTGCCGAAAAATAGAGATATATATTTAAAAAAACATATATATATATATATATATATATATAGATGGGCAGATGAGTAATGAATGAGCGCTGAAATGAATGAATGAGTCCAAATTTAACCATTCGTATGATTAGTGTGTAAAAATGTGTCAACGAAAGTAACAGAGAAATTAGAAATGGGAACAGAAGCGCCTTCTGGGGTCTTAAGTTTCTAAAAGATTAATTTGTCTCAGAGCGAGAGCGCTAATGCGATTGCAACAGTTGGCAATTGGAATTGGATATAATGAGATATGGACTGAGAAACAGACTCTATTTCCACTCTTTCAGCGTACGCTGTGCACCATGGGGGACAACTAGCACTAAAATTCGACGTGCAACTAATTGCATGATGCAATTTTCCAGTTTTATGCATGAGTACTGCACTCACCACCAATAAGTTGGGCCTATTGGGGCCTCCTAATTGGGCGTACAAGTGTGAAGGGGAGCGTGTGATTAAACGGGAGCAAAACTTTTGCTATTCTTTCAATACTCTTTAAAACAGCCAATCGAGTTGGAGGTCACTGGAATCCCGATAAGATGGATGATTCCAAGCCTTCACATTTCCGCTTGTTTACAATACACGTCTTGTGCCTGATATATGAATGTTAATGGGAACGGACTCAAGTTTGATAAATGTAACAAATGGGATCTTTGTGTTGCCAGCTGAAAGTGTTGCGAGTGTTGCAAGTATTGCTTTATTTTATTTTGTTTTGTTTGATGTTGCTTGTGCAATCTTTTGGGGTCAAAGCTAATGTTGATTATAATGGGCTGGGAACGTAAATGTTTCAATTGCATTTGAAATTTATGAGCTGTTAATGTGCCAATATGTGACTTAACTGATGTGGATTCTTCTAAATTTAAATCTATAAAACCTTTATAAAAATGTAAATAAAATTAGACAACAAAACTCAAATTTCGATAATGTTGCTATTCTATTTTTACTGAAGGAACAGAAAACACCTGTAATGCTAATTGTTCTGAAACAGATTGATCTGAGTTCAAATCAATAAAATCTCATTTAATTTGATTGATTTTAAAATGTTATTTAAAAAAAAGCAGTTCTCTATTTTAAAACACGAATTTCGATAAAGATTTATCTTGTATTATTAATGATTCCATGGAAAAAACAGCGTTGAATGTTAAGCAAAACAAAGGCCTGCCAAACGAGCTGTGTTGGTAATCGATTTTTTAGCACAACGCTTTGATTTATCAACAACTTAATATATTTCTTGTCTAATGATTTTTCCTAACACTTGTTGGCCGCATTTGTCTTTCTGCAATCTTTCCTCATTATGTCACCGTCACCTGTCACACAGTCAAAACTTCCCAGTTCCCATTTCCCATTACCCCCTCCTATAACAGCTTGTGGCAAAAGGTAACAAAGCTTCAAAAAGTGTTTCCCGATGTTTACACGCACTTTAATGGATGCGAAGCAGACCGCAATGACCCTGAAACTACTTCAGCTGACATTTTGATGATGGTCTTCAGGCAAAGTGACAAGAAAAGCGAAGCATTAAGAAACTGCTCTCTGCACTTCCCCAACCTATTATTTCCTTTCTCTTAATATCAACGTCTCGCTCGCTCTCTGTCTTACATTTACTCTTTCTCTTTCACACTTTCCTTTCCCGTTTAGTAACGGCAATTGTTACTCAATGTGTCTGCTTGAATTTTAATTATTTTCTTTACGTCTTTCGTCTTTTACAGTTTGTAGTTTTTTTTTCTTATTTTAGCCAACGTTTTTGTTTTGTTTTTTTTTTATATATATATTTTTCCGTTAGAAGTAGATTCTTGTTTTGTGTACGCCATGTACTATAATTTTGTAGTTTTTGGCATGGTTCATTGTGCGCATACCAAAATATGATTACATAGACTTTAATAGAGAGCCCGCCTTTCCATATGGCATATGACACTATAGACTTTGACTTGGCGGGTCTCTCTCGATCTCTCAGCCACGTTTATATATACAACAGTTTACATGTCATTTTCGGGGCCCCATTCCTATTTCTTTTCAGTTGTTGCCGTGCCGTGCCGCGCGTCGCGTTGTTTGTCGACGTTCCTCACACTGTGCTCGATAATATACAAAAATGTATATATTTTTATTATACAGTCGCGATATAGTCGCTCTCTGTCTCTCTCTTTCTATCACTCTCTCTCTCTCTCTCTCGCTCGCTCTCTCGTTCATTTGTTTTGTGTTCAGTTGCTGCTGATTTTATTTTGTTGTTATTTGCATTGTGCACTTATTCACCCTGCCCCTCTCTTGCAAATTGCAGTTAATTAAGCTTAATTGAAGCCTTTGCCTACAGTTTGAGAGGCACTCTACAGTCCAAGCCACCCACAATTTGTAAGGCAAATGCTGCGCATTTCATTCAATTGAGCTTTTCACTTGACATTTCGTAGACGTTTAAGAATAAGGGCAAAAAGCAATTTAGATGCCGACTAATTTAGTTGCTTATGAATCTAATTTTCTAAATGCTTTTCAAATTTAAAAATGAAAGCTTTTATTTTCAATTATAATTCAATTACACAATATATTTTTCTGTTTATTATCACTTCTAAATAATTTAAATTCTTTACACCCTATGAGACAAAGTTGGTTTATCTCTCTTAATAATGTGCAACACTAATTTACTGCTGCTTAACAATGTAAAGGAAGTGCAACTGTAAGCATTTGTCTACTATCAGCTGCAACTTCACTGTATTCCACTTGCAACCCAAGGCGGATCACATCCGCCTGAAAAAATGTCTTATCGGCAGTTGAGCACACAATAGCCGAGTGATTTCATATATGCATTGTATATATAGAAATATATACTTATTTATACACACACATATATGGTGATAATTATACTATGAACAGCAGCTTGAGCAAACTGAAATCACCGCAGTCAACAATTTGGTTTCACATGTCTACCAAAAATAGTTAATGAATGCGATGCCAGCATTTTGTGGGGGCCTATTCCACAGTTGTCTGTGCCATAGCCATGCACATTGGGCGTATACTCAATATTTGTGAAATTTATTTGGGCTTGTCTAATAACACTGTGCAACAGCAATCGATTCGTGTTTGATATTTATGATTCCTAAAACTTTATTAATTTTTTTTCCATTTTCCCAAGGAGAACTTAGAATTATGAAGTCATCTCATCAATAATAAGTTTTGTTGAATAATTAAGGAAATATTTCGTTCCTTTGAATTATGCCTTGAATACTTAATATATAAACGAGATAAGCTTGTTGTCCAGTGTAATTAAGTGTGGCCTGCCCACAGACTGGCGTCGTTTGGCGTCTTCTTTGGATAAAAACAAATGAAACAGACTCCGGCTGCGTTTGCAGTCGTTTGAGGCAAGCAAATTGGCAAAGACGACGATGCCGCACAGAAATTGTTGTTGAATTTTTGATGAACAGAGTGCAGCAGGCAGCAGTAAATCGACATATAGAGACCCAGATCATGCATATAGCAGATATATGCAAATGTATTTAAAAAATCACATGGCTGATGTGCGGTTGGTGAATGAGCTGCTCCACGATTTGCGGCACATGAAAAGCGATTGTGTTAGTAGCCAGAATGCCAGAATAAAACTTGATGAATCCAATGAACGCCCTAAAAAGCAACAACTGACTTTTACTTTCGTTTAATTTTCAGTTGGAGCTGCTGCAGCGCAAGGTGGACGATCTGTCAGATACGCAAAACATAGCCGAGGATCGCACGACTCGCACCAAGACTGAATATGCGGTGCTCCAGGCGCGCTACCACATGCTCGAGGAGCAGTACAGAGAGGTGAGTAGTAACTGCAGTAGTTTGACCAGTCTCAGGAGAAAAATAGTTAAATCTCTTTTACTTTTGTGGTTGTAGTCGGAGTTGCGTGCCGAGGAGCGTTTGGCCGAGGAGCAGAAGCGTCATCGCGAAATCTTGGCACGTGTGGAACGCGAAGCCTCGCTGCAGAATGAGAACTGCCAGATGAAGATCAAAGCCACCGAAATCGAGGCGAATGCACTGCGCGATGAGGCGCAGCGATTGCGTGTCTTGTACGATAAGCAGGCCAACGATTTGCATCGCACCGAGGAGCAGCTGGAGCTGGCACGCGATCAGATTACCGCCCTGCAGCAGGAATACGATGAGCAGCTGCTAACGCTGCGCCAGCACGAAAAGGAAAAGAAATCCACCGAGGAGCTAATGCTCGAGCTGAGCCGCGAATTGCAGCATGCCCGCGAGGAGAACGGGGCACGTGCCATGCCCACCACGTCCCCGGAGAGCATAAGACTGGAGGAGCTGCACCAGGAGCTCGAGGAGATGCGCCAAAAGAATCGCTGTAAGTGGCCATGTTTGAGATTTTCAGTTTCTCCAATTCAGACAAATGGAAACTAATCTCTGTTTACTTTCGTTGTATTTCAGCGCTCGAGGAGCAGAACGAGGAGCTGCAGGCAACAATGCTGACAAATCAGGCCACCATGCTGACCAATGGCGTCGAGCAGGGACGCCATCTGCTGAGTGGCACTCTGAATAATCTGGCCCAGGAACTGGAGGAGATGTCACAGGCTCAGGTGTGTGTTGCATTATCCCTCTTACTCTTATCCACTGTCGTTCCCCCTGCTATGCTTGTATGCTTTTATTTTTGACGCTGCCACGCCCACAAAAAAAATTTGTCAAACACGCCGCCCACGCACAGTAACGCTTTCCACTTGTCGCACAGTTTGAGAGTTTCAGTCGTGCTGCATACAACTCGCCTCGTTTCGCAATTGTCGCCGTTATTGTACCTAAAATATTTATATTATATTTATTGTATTACAGGATTCTGTGGATTCAGCCACATTAGCATCCTTAAGTCAGGTAATGCTTATCCACCAAAAAGAACTCAAAATGAAAGGCAAAAATATCACAAGAGAAGGTTTTGGAGCCACTGTGCATGTGCTGCAGT
Organism: Drosophila fungiperda; assembly: GCA_035042345.1. Taxonomy (NCBI): domain Eukaryota; kingdom Metazoa; phylum Arthropoda; class Insecta; order Diptera; family Drosophilidae; genus Drosophila; species Drosophila fungiperda. The sequence continues at coordinate 3,565,630 of JAWNLM010000021.1, forward strand.
TTTACTGCCACTGGTCATTTGGTTGTGGTTTACGTTAATTTAACACAATTTTACCGGCACTTTCTCACTAAATTATTTAAAATTCTCAAAATTGGGTTTTGGCTACATTGGTTATTTACAAAATATTTCAAGCTCATCAAACACATCATCACATTAACATATAAGTATACAAATAAAGATGACATTCATGCCTTACTTTGTATTAAATGTTCCTTGCTTCTATAGAGTATGCCACTAATCGGTTTCCATACATTTACAGCTGCAACAGGCCTTCCAGGAAAAGGAGGATGAAAATGTGCGTCTAAAGCACTACATTGATACAATCTTATTGAACATCGTGGAGAACTATCCCCAGTTGCTCGAAGTCAAGCCCATTGAGCGCAAGTAAAAGAACAAAGGAACCGTTGAATCAAAAACCCAGACACCTTACAGTCTCTGGACCACCTAACATTAACTCTAAACGGAAAACTAACTAATTAAATACTTTAAAATACATTTTAAGCCATCCCATATATGTTTATGTATACACTTTAAGTAATAATTTATTTTATAAACATTTATTGTAGTTTTTAAACCGAACAACACAAGAGAACAGAACTACAAATTTATGTGAAGTTAGTTGAAATTGTTAATTATATATTTTTCGTCAACCTTTCCTTTTTTAACTAATCGTTTTGTATAAAAGTTTCATTTTTGTAAAATAGGAAAATAATATTGTCAAAAAAAAACCCAGCAAATTGTTTATAGTTATTGTAGTGTTGTTGAGCCCTAAAGATATTATACATAAAAAATATATAGCTCTTAAGATTATACACCTTTTAATACCAACAATATTTATTAATATATACAAGAATTGATAGTTACTATGTAAGTCTATGATGTGTCTATGAGTAGGTGTACAAAGCGGTTGATAAAATTTAATTTTAATTCTTGAATATAATTAAGTAAAGGGCAGCGATTAGGATATTTGTAGGAGTTTTTATAAGTAACTTATAGCAAAAATTATCCCAAACATTAACTTTGTTATGTTTTCTCAAATTTCTACTTTATCTTTCTTCCTTCTTTATTTCATATCTATATTTTCCCTCTTGTTGCTTTATTTGATTGAGTTTCTTTCTTCTAGACTCTTACCTATGCCTTTAGCTGCCTATTTACTGTATACTGATCGAAGAGAAACCTATCAAAAATTTGCGTTTATGGTATGGACAATCCCCAGGATATATAGTTGATGTTTTATTTAGCCTCAATCTATGAAAAGAGAGAAATTGCTTGTCAAGAAAATGTAGACCGAACACAAAAATGAAAATAATACACAAATATGTATGCAAATGTAAAACTAATCTTAATTAACTGAACAACATACTACATATATGTAGTATATATTGTAAACATAGATGATGGACGCAATGTGCAAAGAATTAGGGATCGCTCTTGTGGAGATTGCTGTTTGATTGCGAGCCATGCATCCGAGCCCTAAACTCAATGAAAACTTAACACAGAACTCAAAGTGGTCAACTATTTTACACATATTTATATATATATATATATAAATATAATGATAACTGTCTAAATCAAAACTAAATTTTAAAATTTACTTATCAAAAAGTTTAATGCCTTAAATGATTTTCGAAAGTCTTAAGAAATAATTTTATATGATAGAAGAGTGCTGTAAAAGGCAAAAAATGAAGAGTTTTAAGCTTGTAGATAACACTAAAAAAAAGTCCATTATATTTTAACAAAATGTACATCTATGAATAATAACATAAAATTTTAATGTTTATTTACACAAAGGAAGTGTTCGAAATATTACTAAAAATAATAAAAAGAATTTTATAAAAATCAAAATTTGCTTACTTAATAAAGTTCACAAAGCCCACCCAAAAACAATAATCATAATCATAACGGAGGATTTATTGAGGAAAGCTTTCACGCAACCGGTTCTGGATTATTACGAAATCTGAATAGCTGTTCCCCAGTTGATCTCATAACAGGTTGACGGCGGCGGCTGCGGCGGCGTCTGCTGTTTCAAATCGTATAAAAGTCAATGCCAAGGCCCAGTTCAGGACACAGAAGACCAAGAAGTTGAAGTCACAAGATGGACAAGCTTTTTTTCATTTTGGCCACAGGTGAGCACTTCATATTCATAGCCTCTGCTCTCAGCTCCGACTGATCTTTGAAAACTCCTTGCAGTGCTGCTGTCTTTTGAGTGCAACACAGCGCAGGTGATGCCAAATACAGAAATTGGCCGGGTAACGGTTGTTGTGCCATTGCTGTCTAATGGAAAGCCCGTTGTGTCTAAGGATATGGATCAGCATGAGGTGGCTAATGTGGTGGAGGTAAAGCCTGGAAAGGTGACGACAGAGGAGGTGGTGGTGCCACCCGCAGTTGATCTGCCGCTGCCTAAGGTACGAAATGTGAGGGCTATCCTACAAATGCGTAATCAAGGAATGCCTAATCCTGGAATCCCTACTCCAGGCATGCCCAATCCTGGCATACCCACTCCCGGCATGCCAAATCCTGGAATTGAAAATCGTGGTATGCCCAATCCTGGAATCCCGAATCCTGGCATGCCCAATCCTGGTATGCCCACGCCTGGCATGCCAAATCCTGGAATTGAAAATCGTGGTATGCCCAATCCTGGAATCCCGAATCCTGGCATGCCCAATCCTGGTATGCCCACGCCTGGCATGCCAAATCCTGGAATTGAAAATCGTGGTATGCCCAATCCTGGAATCCCGAATCCTGGCATGCCCAATCCTGGTATGCCCACGCCTGGCATGCCAAATCCTGGAATCGAAAATCGTGGCATGCCCAATCCTGGAATCCCTACCCCTGGCATGCCCAATCCTGGAATCCCTATTCCTGGCATGCCCAATCCTGGCGTGCCGAACTCAGGCCTCTCAAGTGCCAGCTCAGAAGTTCATCCTGTTGTCGCACCACCACCAGAGAGCACAACTAGCTCAACCAATCGCATTGCACCCAAGAACTGTCATCAGTTGCTGATGGCCAGCGTTTCTACCCCGATGCCCATTCCGCCCAAGCCCGTTGAGCAGTGCGAACAGTTATGCACCAAGCTTGAGCTGATGCCCATCTGCGCCTACAATGGCATCTGCATCCATGAGTTTCCCAACCAATGCGTCATGGACGCCTTCAACTGCAAGCATCGCGACTTGGCCTTCCGTGCAGTGGACGAGGACATCTGTCTAATGGGAGTCTGCGCGCATCGCTGCCGAGCGGAGGACCTCAATATGTGAATTAATTAAAAAACACTTGAACTAAATGTATTTGCACTAAATTGTATTAATTTAATAAATACATACATATTCCAGTAGAAAAAAGCATAAAATTCTTTAATTTGCAGTAAAATTCAATGAAAATAATCGGATTAAAGTGAATAGTTTCAACAGAAAATCACGAAAAGCAGAGTTATGAATCCTTGGGTAATCGTCTTCCGGCAACGAGAAGACAATGTGGAACACATCCACCAAAACTTTATTTAGTCGAACACACACAAAATTTGTGCAACAATGCCAAAGTTTAAATTTGTTTTGTGCTTTGAATAAAAAACATTTTGCACAATGCACAGGATAAAATTTGTAAAAATATCAACTTACAAAAACAAATATTTTACAACATTTTTAGCAACACACACAACTATCTAACAAATAACTCCAAAAGTAGTCAGATCTGCGTTAAACACACCCATATTAACCAGACGGAAGCATCTAATGTATAAATTAATTATTGAACATGTATATATATATATATATATATATATAAATATATATACTATGCCCCTATATAACTGTAAATAAAATATGCAAATAACCAATTGAATCGACATCCAAACTGAAATAGCCATTGTTCAATAATTTAAGCTATCTTCAAATTATAACTATAATTTAGCTATTTGTAAATAAATATAATACTTTTAAAACTATATAAATCGCTCCTGTTTCCTATTTCTGTACATTTATGATAAAAAGTATTTTACTTAACAATTTGCTTTTTAGATAGCAATAAAAATATGTCAGCACGGCAATATTCTTTGTTATAAATGTTTAAAGCAAAATATTTTTATTTATTTACTACAAATTTTATTTATTGAATCGGATTGAACTTCTACGACAACTGACTTCCAAGACTTTCTAGATTTGGTGCAAAAGGCTCATTGCGCTTCTGGGGATTCCGGTCATACAGCTCCTACTGGTGAACATCTGCAGGCGCTGGCAATTGTTGGAACAGACCTCAACATCGCGATCACTGCAAAGGTCGCCTGACCTGGTTGATCTTTTTGTCCAGCCGACAGGTGGTTTCGTATTGCAGGAAGCAAAGTGGCACTAACAGCTACAAACGCAAATCAAACTGAAATAAATATAAAATATATATATATTTTTTTAATTGTGAAAATTCTGTATTTGTTGTGCAGGCTTTTAAGCACATTTAATCTGCTTTGGATTCCGCTGCATTATTATAAGCTGAGTTTAATAGGAACACTGGGGAAAATCGTTTACAAAATAGACAAACCACCCAGATAATACAATTTTATATTAACAGTTTAAAATAATTGGCAACACAAATACAAAGTGCTCGCAAAACTTACTTAGGCAGAGACTATTTGGACTTGGTTGTCGATGTTGTGGTTGTTGCAGAAACTGTTAAACTGTTGATTCAGTGAGTTGCAAAAATGTTTTTATAACTGATTTTTTTTTACACATTTTCAGTGAAAAACTTTTGACTGGTGTATATAATAATCCTTTATTTCAGCACCTGCCAAAAAATATGTAAAACTGGATATCATCATCATCTTTGGGCTTGGCATTTATTGTCTGTCTGATACAAATTAAAGCTTTTGTTTGTGGTGCTAAAGCAGGCGTAGTCCCGGAGGGAAATTTGCATATTTTTGTTTCTTTTGTATATGTTGCATAAAACCCGACGTTTAAAATTCAAAGTAAAAAGATGTATAAGAAAATACAAATTAATTCATTCGAGTATTTGTATTTATTTGAATAAAAAATACTGAAAATACTCCGCTCTTGCATTTCATTAGTTAACGAATTCCAGTTAATAAAGCATACAATTAGGCGGAGACTATAAAAATGGTCTTCGGAATATAAAATTAAGCACCTTAATGTATGCTTATTTTATACTTGTTCTTGGGTGAAAACAATGCCTCAGTTATTTTTAAGTTTATATATCGATAAGCATATTAATTATTTTAATTATTTTAATTATTTCCTGTACATTTTTTTTTTATATTCGAAATTTTTCCAGTGCACACGCCCCAATCTAAGGCCGAAAATATACATAAGTTAAAATAAAATATTATTTCATAAGGAAGTGATTAATGCAAATAAATATTATTCCAAATCGGACTGCCTGCAATACTCGCTGAAGCAGATCGAAACCAGTTCCTGGAGAGAGCAAGCCGAGATGCTGAGTACACAGTTTACAATGTCTTATAATAAAATGATTATAAAAATGCTAATGATAATTCTGTTGGTTCAATTTAAACAGCTGACATTTGATCGTGCTTGAAATCGTATAAAACCTGCCATCTCAGACCGAAAGCATCACAGAACTCTGCCGAGCGTCGCCAAGTAAAAGTGAACTGAGTGTGGATCGTTGGTGAATTTTGTGAAACTGAAAAACAAAAACAATATGATAGCTTTGTTGATAATTGGTGAGTTTTGCGAATTGCTGTGGATATATAATTATTATAATTTAAGAATTGCTAAACAAATTACAAGAATACAAATATAACCTTAATCGCCCATTGCAGCTTTTTTGACGCTGTCGCAGGCCGTGGAAATTGAAAAGCCGGAACATCAGAAGGCAACTGAACATGTGGAGCTGCCCGCGCACGTGGTAAACCTGATACAGAATCACATCAATCAAGTGTTGGAGCAGAAGAGACCCGGTCAGACCACAACAATAACTGGTCACGTGCCACAAGTTGCAGTTGCCAATGGAAAAGAGAATGCGATTGAAAATGGAGGAAAAGTTGCCGTGCCGCACTTGGATTTGCTGCCACCACACGTTGGGCAGCCAACGGTGGTGCCGCAGGTGATAAATCATCAGGCCAAAGCCTCATGGCAGCATGCAGCTCCTGCTGCGGGAAACAATGAAGTGCTGCCGCACATTGTGGTCTCAGTGCCCGGCAAGGCGCCGCTAGACATTGGCGACAAGGTCAACAAGATACACCAGAAAGTCGCCTATGTGATGCACCAGGCGCAGACGCACATACCTGTTGCCATCAATCAAGCGATCAAGGAACGCCAGAACCAAAATCAACAACTGCAAAAGCCAAAATACCTCCGCACCAGTTCCCCCGAAGTCACCGATAAGCCAGATCATAGATCCGCCCGCCTCCTGTCATCCAATGAGCCTGTCCCAGTGCTAGCCGAGCGGCAACGCGAGCTGCAGCGGCTGGGCAAGTGCGACTTCCACTGCAAGCAGCCTGCGCTGCCCGTTTGTGCCACCAACGGAAACTGCATTGTCGAGTTCGCTGGGCAATGTGAGCTGAGTGAATGGAACTGCTTCAATACCAAGAATGGTAAGTTATTTGCCTCTCTTCATGTAATCGATTAGTTGTTATTAATTGTCTACTTCTAGTCTTCCGTCAAGCGCAGGATGATGAGTGCAAGACTACCACTAAGTGCTACGATCAGGATATGCTATAGGCATATTAATATAATAATAACCACATTAAGAAAAATATCAACATTAAATTTAAAGTAATATAAACAATCAACAATAATTACAGAGGTGGACACAGTTTATCTCACTTTAATTATTTTCTGAAGACCTATCAAGTATGACTGTTTTAACTCTTAATTCTTATCTGTAATTCAAGAATAGGGAATAAATTCTTAAATCAACATAATGCTGATATTGTTTTAAACTTTTTATTTATTATAATTTGGTAAATATTTGGTATATATATAAGTTTACCTTATCCACCACTGAAAATCAGAAATAAAAGTATATATCGTATATTTTCAAAACTAAAGTAACAAAAAATCAATAAATATAAATTTCTTCTTTTTATTCAGCTGTTTTTGGTTCTTGTTTAATATGAAAAGAGGTTTTTTTGTAGTTACTTCCGCATTCAAGTGTTTTAGCTGTTTTTATAGATTTATTATGGATTTACTGTGCATCTTTAAGATGTATTAAATCTTATGCTAAGTAAATATGGTTTAATGTCTTAGGCGGCAATTGATGACTTGAATGTTACTCATTACTCTTCAGATCAATTGACAATCGGCAACATTATCGTTGTTTGCTGGCAACAGACTTTCCACACATTGCATAAAGACGGCAATCATCCAATTTGTCAAAATGGCTTATTAACGGATTTGGCCAAAGCCCAGAACACAGAGCGCAAAGCCAAGCCAAGTTGGATGCCAATGCCAATGCCAATGCCAATGGGACTTGGCGATGGAATGAGCAATCGACTGCCACAGCTGCTCGATTCAGATGTGGCACCACCTTTTATTTTCTCTGCCACTCGCTTATCATGCAACACATGCAAAGACTTCGATAAATGACAGACGCCTCCTGGTTGGCCGTCTGTCAGCATTCATTCTCATTGGAGTAGACGACGCCATCAGATCCGGGACCTCTTGGTCCCATTGCAAAGCACTTTATGAATATGCGGCATACCACAAAGAAATCATTTTTTCTTTTCGTTTCCCACAGTGCATATATAGATATCTAAAGGGCACCTCAGCTATGACATGCATTTTGTGACTATTTTCCAAGTTTTTCTTTTACCTTGCAAACCTTAAATCAGCTACAAAATAAAAGTTTGAAGACCTCCTTTCATAATTTATATATGACTAATTACTAATTAATTACAAGAACGATAGAAATATATAAATCACAATTAATTTTATTGAAACACGAGCAGATCAGGTTCTATTAAAAATCAATAATTATATTTAAGAGAATTGTGTTAGTGATTTTTATATCGTTTTTATCATAAAAAAGGAATTGAATTTTAATACATTAGTTAAATAGATACAGTTAATTTCATTCATAATTTAATTTTTAATATGAATAAAATTTAATTTTGTCAAATTGCATATAAATCTCACAACGGCTTTTAAGTCGATTGATTTTTTAGTTTTAAATTATAATTTTAATATAATTTTACATTTATTTGTGGAATATTAGAGGAATTTATAGTTAATTAAGCATATTTTTGAAATCAATAAAATATACTTTTTGTGATCTTACTGTTTAGGGTATTTTGAATGTTTATACTTAACTGCTAAATTATATCTTTCATGCGACGTCCACGCGACTTTCGGGACCCATAAATTTCGCATTTGCAGTTAGCCTGGGGAGCTGGATGTCTTTTGCTGTGTTCTACAAATATTTGACTTAGATTCGCTTTATTTCGCTGCCAGCAGAAGACGCTGCTGTCGCTAATGCTGCAACAGCTGCTGCTGCTGCTGCGTGTCTGCCACGCATGCGCCATTATTAACCAGGTCTCCCGGGAGGCGGGCAGCATTGGCAGGCAAAAAAGTGCCGTTAACTCTGCTCGTTGCTTATCTCTGAAATGTGTTAGCCTTGGTTGTCTGCTTTTACTTCTACGGCAGCTTCTTGGCCCAAAACTGACCGGCAACTGCCGGCGGGTAAGGCCAACTGCGTGAGTTGTGGGCCGTGCCGTGTTGTAGTTTAATAGCCAGCTTTGGCAGTGGCGGAAATGCAATTAACACTTTGGGCATAATTGCGTGCCAAATGCATTTGGTTTGGACGGAACGGGTTCTGCTTCTTAGCCTGGAGCCAATCCAACTCACTCCCCACTACTCCCCAGTGGCTGGATTGCGCCTGTTTTGATTTTCTTGGCTCATTTACAAGCAGCGCGCTCATTAATCAAGTTGCAAATACCTCGTTTGCAAAAGTAAGTAACTTTGAAATATTATTAATTACCTAGAAAATTCTTTTCTTCGTGTTGCAATTAGCTCAACTTGGCCAGCACGACAGGTTTCTAAAATATGTTCTATATACTAATTGTGCATATAAGTTCAATTTATTTTAAATATATTTTTTAATGATGCTCTTTAAGCAGAAATTTTCCTGAAATCATTCAACGACATCAGACTGACAACTCATCACAGAACCAATTTAACATAATAAAAACTGAAAGGATAAAAATTGCATGTTTCCATGCATATAATGAAATTCTTTCCATTCGCTATTTTTGTATACAAATATTGACATATAATTAAAATTAATTTAATTTAATTTAATTTAACATATCGTGAAAACAAAAAATTACACATTCAGCCGTGCTCCAACTAGCAAAAACAGCGAAGGTTTTTCGTCTTTTGAAAACGAGGCTTTTTTTTTTAAATCGGAAACTTGTAGTTTTGCGAAAACTGGTAGTTTTGCGAAAATTGGAGCGTGCTTGATTAAATATTTATGTCAAAGTTGGAACGATTATATAGACATGAATGCAGTTACATATTTACCAGTTTAAATAGGTAAATTGGCTACTCAAATTAAACTCGACGTTCTTTTGCAAAACTAATTGGATTTTGTAGTAATAATTGAACTTAACATTAAGTACTTTTTATATATTAGCAGTGTTTTAATCACCATTTTCTTATTACAATGTTCAATTGTTTTATTTTTACACAAGACACTTGCCGACTTGGCGTTGTTCGCTTGCTTAATCTCAATTAAGAATAAATTGCCATTGTCCAACATTTAAATGCAAATGCCAAATTAACGACTATTTGCGAGGTCGGATAACCACCTACCTCCACTGTCTGTATTCTGTCTGTTTTGGTCCTGGCAAATGTTTCTTGTCTCTGTTCTATAAACTTGAATTACGCTTCACAATTGGCCGCCATCAACGGCAACAACAGTTTAGTTTTTTTCTTGTCTGCGCTGTGTTTTTAATTTAACTGAAATTAATTGAGTAATTTGATGAGAAACACAGCAAACGCATCCCAAACAATTCCACGGTGCGACAAATGTGTCCACCTCCGATGGAGGGATGGGGAGAAGGGGGCAAGAGCAGACCGTGGAAATTGTGGCAGATGCAGATTGTATGGCCATTGCTGTCAGGCAACGACAACAAGAACAACAACAACAACAACAGCAACAACAGAAAGTATAACAGACAACAAATTTAATATAAAGCATATTAACTTTGATGGTAAATGGCCGCGGGGCGAAGTCGCAAGCCGTGCACCGATGGAGATTTTGTAGTCATCTGTCAGGCGTTGGAGTAACACGGGACTTTCGAGGGGATGACAGTAGGGGGAGGTGGGCAGAAGCAACATATGTTTGATGATGTGCGCGCTTTGAAGTCAGAATCAGAGAGACGACTCATCATGCAGGCAGTTAGCCAACTTCCAAGTGCTCCAATACCAGTTCAAGTCACTCACATTGCCCGGTAGTCGTGCACTGAGATAAAAAATAACTAATTTATTTATATTCATTTAATCCTGAATATATGTGTCTTTTATTAAACATGCATAAATATTAATAAGTGGCAAAAGTACATTTCATTTAAAATAAATAAAAGATATAAATGAAATATTTACTCTATTTGGAATGATGCCAAGGCATAAATCTTAATAAAAGGGAAAAGTACATTTATTATAAAATAAATAAGTTATAAATGAAATATGTTCTCTATTTGGAATGATGCCAAGGCAGATTGGAAATTATAGTAAAATGAATAACTGTAATTGTTGACAGCAATTTTAATTTAAACAAATCAACTAGAAATATTTAATAAAACTTTTTTAAGGCAATGCAGAGTTTCACACGGCAATTGTTTTCAGTGTAAGTTGTGTTGGAAGCGACTGCGGCAAGACAACCGTTTAAAAAGGTTTTATTTACACCGAAGACAGCGCTACGTAGCCGGATTGGACAGCGTGGCAAAAGGGGCAGAGGGGCAACTGGGTAGCTGTGGTAGCGCTAGTGAGATGCAAGGCAGCTGCCAGCATTGGTCGCGTTGTGCGCAATTAAGTTGCCAACAACTTATTATGCAATTATGGGTATGAGAAATTGCCTGGAAATTACATGAGGGACCTGACGAACCACCACATCCAGAAGAAGGAGAAGCAGTCGAAGCAGACGAAGACAAAGCAAAGACGTTGATATAAGTTCCAAGACCAAGTGCAAAACGATAGTCAGTCTGCTTGATTATTTATTAAAACGAAAGTTTAACAGCGAAAGGAAGTCATTTTTCCATATAAATGCCATCAAAAACCCCCGGGTTTTATGCCTTATGCCTTATGCTGCTGAGGTAGCGCTTTTCTAGGCACAAGTACTACGAGTTGAGAGTATCTATGAGATTACACGAATTGCATATCACAGCTCTGCAGCTCTATGGTTTCAGAGCCTGCCCAAGAGAGCCTGACGCGGAGCACGAAGCGTAATTGCCATGTTTAAAGTGTGATTAATTTGTAATCATCAAAAAGCAAAGCAGCAAGCAACAGTCAACAGGCAACAGGCAACTGGCAACTGGCAATTGGTAACAGTGAACGGAGCCAACTGAGCCAACATCTTTGCCAGAAGCTTCAGTAATGTTTGCATTTTGAGTAGCTGCAAATCTTGTCGGAATAGCTTTGGGGCACTTGAGGGGTTTTTACCGGAATAGATGTGTAGTATATAAGTAATTGAGTTTGCTCTTTCAGCCAGGCATCGCTAGCTAGGATAAGCAGCGCGGATGTGGATTTAAGCGAATAGAATATGAATAATTAGGCGTCGTTATTACTTGTGGTGTTCTAATTAGGCTGCGAAGGAAACATTTACTTGTTTAAGACTTGTTTCCGTGAAAGCTAAGCACAGCATGAACGAATGCTGATGGGATTGGTATTTTTAAGCTCTCGAGTTAAGGCTTCTTTACTTAAATAATTAAAAAGCCAGCTCAACTATACTCATTTAAATTCTAAAATTCAGATTTGAATAGAATAGATAAGAGATTTTTAAAATAAATTGTTTTTTTTTTTTGTTTATTGTTTGAAAAATTTTTAAACATATTTTTAATTATGCTAAAGTTTCTTTCTATGCACAAAATATCAAAAACTTGCACAACTAAATAAAATATTACAGAAATTTTACTGACAGGTATTTTTCTGATCCTTTTCTTTCAAATATAATATCTAATAAGCTGTAGATACTCGAACAAATTGATTACATTGTTAAGAGTAAAAAAAATACTTTGCTTGTGGCTTATGTGTTACATTTTTTATGTTATTGCAAAGCGTACATCAAAGAGAAATATTTTTTATCAGCCCGTTAAGAAATTCTTTGTTTCCGCAGCAATAAAAAATGAGGCTGGCGATGAAAGCCCCCCTCTCTGCTGTTTCTGCCTAGGACTGGGTTTGTCCATTTCAGCGGAAATAAGGTAGGATGTGCTATAACATCATTGAAAGTCTGCTTTTTTAGCCATTTTTACATTTCCATATTATTATCTGAATTCCTCTTAAATTTTAGTCATGTTTGTACAGCGATTGCGTTAGAAATAAACCGTTGTACAAAATTATGGTATTTTTTAAGTATCGTTAAATATCTTATTTTGCAATTTAATTAGCGAACAACATTATTATTAGCAATGAAAGGAGAAGACACTGCCTAGCCAATAAAATACAACGGTTTCGGTGTGTCTGATTGCCTCTTGTGCAATCCAGAGACAAACGGACAAATAGGCAACTGGCCAATAAGTATTTTATTGCCATCAAAGCCAATCAGAATTTCCCAAACATAGCTATTAATTACACCAAAAGTATAAACCTGGCATTGGTCATTCCCAAACCGAAAGACAAACTGAAGAAAGACGACTTCCTCCGGCTGGCTGAAGGCAGGATGGCCAATTCCAAGTCGACGTCACAAAAGAAAAGAAAGAAGAAGAAGAAGAATAAGAGAAGACAAGTCGACCGCCCGGCGCGCATGTGCAGCTCAGTCCCAAATTACAAGCTATAAAAATTTATGAGCTTCAAAGACAGCACTACTCGAACAAAGCAAAAAAGTATTTTTTTTAAGACAGTCTTTTCAGTATCACAGAAGCTGACCCGGCTATGTGGCATTGTTGTTGCCACATTGGCCACAAGCTACCGGTTTCCAACAAATAAAACTGGCGCTTCTGCTTCTTATTGAAACTATTGAGAATTAAGTTGTGGTCCGAGCGCAGTAAATTGGTGATGTTTGGAATGTCTTATCTAAAAGCGTGCTGAATTTCGAATTGGCACAAATAACTGTAAGTTAAGATCTTTAAAACGTTTTCTTATTCAAACCGATTAAAACATCAATTCATTTAAATTTTTAATAGCTAAGATCTTAGATAAGTTTTGAGATTTACTATATACACATTCTATAAAATAATGTGCATTATCATTTTCCATTATTTCCATAATTAATAATATATTTCTTTGAAGCATCCTTTCTTTCTACAGACATATTATAATCTTACCTCAATCTTACCTTAGCTAAGAATCTTAGCTATGTTTTGAGATTTAATATAAGTTAGACATATTCTACAAAAATAATGTATCATTTTCTATTTCTTATAATACTCAGCTTGAATATAATTAATAATAGATTTCTTTGAAGCATCCTTTCTTTCTACAGAATTAATATAATCTTACCTCAATCGCATCTCACACGCAATTATCACTTAACCTGGCTGTTCACCTTCTTCTTTGGCTCGTTTGGCACTCTGTTGACCTCCTTTAGCCATAATTCGCATTCCCCAGATGACTGACTGACCGCTGCTCAGCACACACATACACACGCACACACACACGCACACACACAATATGTATCTAGTTTGTATATGAACTGGAAGCGAATACTCATACCTGAGCCTGATGGCTGCTATGCACATCATGTTTTTCCACTTGATTTACGTCTAACTGTAATCGAATAATATATCAGGCAAAGGCTCGGGCCAGATGGAGGCAGGTAGCCGGTAGCCAACGACCCACAGGCAACAGCAACAGCGACATCCATAGTCGAAAGCTCAGACATAAAATCAATTACATTGACAAATGAGTAGCTGACAAGACACGCAGCGGATCGGGCAGAGGGGAGTCGTCTTGTGGACAGGAGACTGCCAGGGGGGAGGAGGGAGCTTGTGTCAAAGTGACCCTAAAAACGTTTCCCTGCAGCATCGCATCGACGGCGATGACACTGCAGTCTTTTCAATGTCTCGTTACCAGCAGCGGCTGGTGCCTCGGCTACCTCCAAGTCGATGTCCTCCATATCGACATGGCCAGCACATGAATTATGTGACTTATTAAAACGTCATTCGAACTGACAAGTTGCGGTTGCCACCGTCCGCTGCCACTGCCACTGCCACACTGTCCACATAGGTGCACCTAGATCCAGTCCCTGCTTGTCTGCTGGGCAGGAAACATCTAATTGCTGAGTTCTGTGGCACCTGCTCTATATCTATTCTTTATCAAGTGGTTGCCACTGTTTATGCTGTGGCATGTGGGCAATCATTGAGCTGTCCTGATTGCTTGTACTCCACCAATTTGCATAGATAATTTATTAATTGATTGTTCTCCTCGCACTACAAGTATTATTATGGATGTGGAAATGTTTACAATTACAATTATCTATTGTTGGCAATTCTGAAATTGACTAAATCAAAAGAAGCTTAAATGATTAGCTAACTGATTTGTTAAACTTTAATTAAATACAATTAGATTAACCTTAAGTTTTGGTTCATTAAAATCATTTTATTTATTTATTTGCCTAATTATTCGGTTATTTGGGTAAATTGTTAAAATATTATGGGACTCTTTGTTAAGTTTCTTTCCACTCTAGAAATTTGTATTTTCCCTTAGTAACAAAGAAGTTCTTATTAAAATGCTTTATTAATTTTATTAAAATATAAACATTTTGTGTTGTACTTAAAATACCTTCTGGAAACATATTTTTTAAATGAATATTAAATTGTATCTGACTGAATTATGTAACATTTAATATTCACAAACAATTATGAAGAGTAATTTTTGAATAAACTTTATTTGCCTTAATTTAAACCACATTAAAGCATTGTAAATTTCTTTCATTTCAAATACTTTATTATTGCGCAAGGGCAAAAAAAAACTTTACACATGTCCCAATTAGAATTTACCTCACTTTTAAGCAGATAAAAGACAGACGTCATAAAGAGCTTCGGTTTTGCCATTCATCCTGTCATTCTTTACATACATAATCCGCACCCATGTTGGCCAAATTGCTTTTGATGCTGTTGTCGTTGCGAACGCACTAATTAAATTTAATTAAAACGTGGCAACTGAGCTTGTCAAAACAAATTCGCTACACATGCGAAATGTGCCATCGAGAAGCCAAGTACTTCCCTATACTAATACATATACACACACACACACACATATATATATATATATATATATATAGAGAGAAAAGTCAGCGACAAAGGCGGCAAAATGGCTCATTAAAAACTTTTATGCTGATGAGCTGGCGACGCTGTGGAACTCGGCCAAGATGTGGCTAAGGAAATATATTCGTTTAGTTAATTAGAGGCATAATAATGCGCACACACATTCCGGCACACACACATGCACACCTGCGACCCACTAACACACCCAAGTGCATCCATATAGTCAATCTACCCAGGCACATCCTCATCCTCATTCTCATCCTCTCTTTCGGTCACATTCTTATTATTCTGGGGATATTGCGTGACTGGCTCTTTTTTACACGGCAACAGGAGAAGCAGCAACAGCATCTCGGATCTCCTTGTTATGGCGACACCTGCCTAGTAGGGGACACTAATAACAGTGATGAGTGAAACAGTGATTTGCCTTCTTAATATGAACACATATTTTCATTTTATTCTTAAGAGAACTAACTGTGAATGCTACAAATATGTTAAAAGTTTTATCCAATCTTAACTTTTACTCTTAATTAGGCTGCAATTTATTGATGTGCAATCTTTTCTTTTACAACCTTTTTAAAGATTTAAATTATGTTTTCCACAGAGATCCGCATTTATTAAACAACATATTTTAAACGCCATTTCAATTTATATTCGCGGTTTAATTTTCCTTTAACCAGCACCAAAAAGTATGCTGTGATTTAAGGGTAAAATTGAAAATATGTGTTTTTATACTGATGCAATAATATTTTTGTTGAATGATCAAATATGAGTCTGTAGCCCCCAGTAGCATAACAATAATTTATGACGTGTTGCTGCCTCATTAAAGAATATAGTTTTTTGATGCTATAAATAAAAATTAATAAAACCAAAACAAATAATTAATCGTATCTGACACGTTTAAAATGATGTTTAAGCTCTCTAAAACATTTTTAATTGGCGCATCAGTCGAGATTGCAAATTGGTAATTTTCCTATAGCTCCGATTAAGTACATCGTATTCATATTCATATTTTGCACAATATAACCTGGAAAATGTGATGTTTGCTTTTTTCTCGTTACTCGCACAACATCCGGTTGCACACAGGCATCTCTTCTGCTCCTGCAGCATCCACTTTCTACCTTGCCTCCCCGCGCTTCTGCGCTCTTCCCTCTTTCTATCTGCAAACACACCCGCGGGTGTCGTTAATTGAAATTATTATACTTGTCTGTGGTATCATAAATGCGACTCGTTAAATTTGTATGTATGCTCGTGTAAAGCGACACTCTCACACACACAAACATACACATACACATACACATACACATACATATATATACATGTATGTATTTATTTATACTGTATGTGTATGCAAGCTCATATTCTGCCCCCGTCCGACTGCTCTGCTCTGCTCGTTGAGTGTCACTTATTTGCATGAGGCGTGCCCCTAAACGACAAAATGGAAATTTGTTGCCACATTGCTCACAGCGTTGCCATTGGTGTGCCCCCTATTCACACACACACACACACACACACACACTCTCTTTCTCTCTCTTTCTCTCAGTCTTCTGTTTCTCATGTGAGTTCTTGTTGCCGTTTTAATGTGTCAAGTGTTTTATTTGCGCGTGTTACCTACTTTGATTTTATTTGCCCACTCACCAGGCAACAGAAGCAGCAACAACAACAGAAGCAGCAACAACAACAGCAGCAACAACAACAGTGACAAACACACCAGTTTTGTCCCATTCTGCTTTGGTTTTTGAGACGGAGTAAATAGAGGGCACAGGACGCGGGAGGTGTGTGGGTGTGTGTGGCTGATTGGGGGTGGGTGGAATGCGTTCCGCTGGCAACTTGCTTTTATGTTTAATTCATGCGCAAATTGTCGCGGAAATCTGGCGTCAAGTATATTAAACACTGTGCACTGCTTTTGATTTATGGCCCAGTTGGTGCCACTGACAGAATGGTTGCCCCACGGGCACCGCCTATCTCCACTGCCATGGAACTTTATTGGGTTCTGGCCGTCAATTTCAATAGCCAAATGAAATTGTTACCGTCGACTAATTTATGTTAGTGATTGAAATTCGCCACCTAAAAAGCTGATACAATTTCTAAATTTAATACTGACTTCAATTTACAATTTAATTACTTTAATGCAAATAATGAAGACTATTTGACGTTTGCAACATTAATTCAAATTTTAGTTAGAGAGGATTAACCAAATAATAATTTTTGGTTCCAGGAAATTTAAAGTGTTATTGCTTAATTTTAATTTTACTTTAAGCTCAAAAGATAACAACATAACAGGAGGATATTTAAGTTGAATTTCTAGTCAGATATTTTAAAATCATTATTTCGATGCTGACATATTAATTTAATTCGGTGTACAATGGGTTAAGCTCAACGATTAAATGATAAACTTAATTAAAGAGAGAAAATTGTTTATTTACAGATAACGGATAATAAGATTAAGCTTAAATGAACGGAAGTCAAGTTCGATAAGATTTTTCATAAAATCTTCCCTCAATTTCAAGTACAAGATTTCGCATTCCTGTCATCTGTCAAAGCGGGTTTTCAGTCCCGTATATAGCCGATCTAATCATGTGCAGTCATTCAACCCAATCAAATAGCTACTGAGAAGCAGCACTTGGCTAGTAATGGGGAATCATTAGTGGCAGCGAGTGAAAATAGTTGAAAACACTTTAGAAATAGCTTAAAGATAAGAGAAAATCAGCACCTTTTCTGTGAGCTGAGCGAGGCAGCAGAACCTGTCAATAATTTTCATAACTGCCTCTAATTGAGACATTAAATATAATTGGCCATAAGTGAGTGTAATGCAAGCGACAAGAAACAAGGCCCGCTGAGCGTTAAAATGGGCGTCAGGCAACAGCCGCATCCAGTTTGGCCAACAGGTGCGAAAGGTGGAAGGCATTTGTGTTAGCCTAAAGGGAAAACGGCGAAACAAGATTAAAGCTAAGAATATTGTTGAATACTGTGCAAAACATATGACGACCAGTGTCTCCGGGCTGACTGAGCTCAAGGAACAGCTGCCAGTTCACTTGAGCGTGAAATGGACCATTTCCAAATTCAATGGGAGGCAAATTAAAGTGGCCAAATATGTCAATAAATTACGAGGCACACTTCGGCTTGGACTCCCCCCCTCAAGTGTCGGATTGGCTCGGTGCTCAGGTTTGCTTAGCCAACAAGGGGTTAAGGCCGCCTGTTCGGATTTGTCAGCGCACGTGTTGCTCATTTCAACTGCGTAAATAAGCGCGAAATTGGCAAAGCCAAAGCCAAAAAAACAAGAAGCGATTCCTCTGGCCAAAGAGGAGCGGCGAACCATAAAATATACTGCCACATCTGTGGGCGTTTACCAACACCAACGCACACACACACGTACATAATGTGCTACTTCTCATTTGGAATTTTATTTCTAACTTGTGACACACTTGGCGTATGAGTGATTTATTGCTGCTGACTTTTGGCCATTGGTCATCGCTCCAAATCGAATAATAAAGTTGAAATTAGTTGCGGCTCCACGTGGATATTGGAATTCGGTTTAGTTTCATTTATCTACATTTTATTTTATTTTTATTGAAGAAGCTATTGTGGTAAACAGTAAAGTTGATGAATTGGCCAAGCCGTGCAAATTGTGAAATTGTGGTTTCTGGCTAAAAAACTGTCAACAAATTCAGTTTATAAAGCCCGCCAGGAGAGTCTGCAAAACATTTCAACTCTACAGCGAATATAATTGAAAATATTTTGCAGACAGAGTTGGAAAACTATCGATTGAAAATTGTATCAACAAATTTTGATGTTATTTATTGTGCACATTAAAAGCAACAAGTTTTTGTTATTAGATATTGCTTAAAATATCAAAAAGTGGTTGTGAAAAAAACCCAGTAAAATATAAAAACCAGAGCTGATATTTACACTCACGAAAAAAATCTAAAACAATCAAAAAAGAACGTTGTCTTTTCGAACTAAACCGACTGCGAAATTCTCGGATGGGAAATGCCACACAACAGGGCAGTTTTGGCCAAGAAATACCGAACTTTTATGGAGATTCCTAGTAATATTTACCTCAATTTTCCCATTAAAATTGCGGTTGATGAATTTTGCTTCAATTATCAATTTCTTATCGAAGTTTCGAAGAATCGATTTTTACAGACTACCAGAAATATTCCTACTTAATTTGATGGCTCTGATAAATTTGGTTTCAGAGTGTACAAATTGGAAAGAATACATAGTAATTGAAAATATATAAATATAAATAAAATATGCAAAAAATAGGTTATTCATTTTAAACTCTGATACCGATGTAGAATTTGCGATTCTAAATTTGAGCATGGCATTTGGGGCATTTATAACCTAGAGTTTTATACTGAAATTTAATGGGAAAAACGGCGCACTCAATTTAATGTGAAATCGTTAGTCCAAGCGAAATTACAGTTTGCAATCCGGTAATTAGATAATATAATACATTTCGTATCTGTTTTCTTTTGTATGTCTAAACAAGGATTGACTTATGCAGCATTAAATTTGAGATAATTTCCGTTGGCCTTTGGCTATTTACGCTTTCAGCTGATTGAAGCCATCCATCAGAGAAAGATCATAAAAATTTAGCACTTGAGTGAAGTGAACAGCCCCTAAAAAGTAGAAAAGCCAGTTGCTAGTCATCAGTGTGGAGCAGCCCACAGGCAATTCCAGATTTCGCACAGTTCCCCAACTAAATCGAAGGCACTTTAGAGCCACTTGACGACACTCTCAATACTCTCTCCACTCCACTTTTTCTCTGTGCTGAGTGATAAAGAACATGTTAATGGTTTTAATCAATTTGCTTTTTATCATTTTTTACTTTTTTCTTTTTTGTTTTTTTTTTGCTGCGTTGCTTTGCTGTGGCAGATTGTGTAATATGCAATATGTTTATGGTTGTTGGTTGTGATGTCCCATGAAATTGATATTGCTGCTGGTGCGACAAGGTATTTTAATTATAGTTTAATTTGTGGCAATTAAAACGGTAGAAGCAGCTTCAATGTGTCCACTAAAGCGCAACTGTCCACACATGTTACAGTGCCGACTCAGTGATTACGAAATCAGCAGAGAAACAACATCAGAAACAACCAACGAATCCACTTCTTGGTGGCATGCATAATGATCAAGTCTCGGAGCAATATCCGTTGTTCTCTGCCCGGCTCAACTTCAATTGTGCGGGGCCACCTGGGCTTTTCTTGGATGCATCCATCCAACCAGCAATGGCCAGACCAGCCAGAGACAAGCTGGTTATCTGAGCAGCAACTTGATTTGCTGGCGTTGATATGCAGACGAAGCCTTTCCCGTCTGATGGACAAGATCATCAATCTATTAATTAACGGAACTATGTGGCTGGGCGTTGTGGCGAGAGTGGCTTAAACTTTCCAATCAAACAATTAATTTGCCTGTTGATTTTCCGCACGTCTACAAAATTTTTAAACATCAGCAAAATTTTGCTCATGCCACTTTGACTTCTCGCGGCGAAAATCATACAAAACTTTCATTTAAATGTTTGAAAATAATTTTGAACCTGATTAAAAAAATAAAACAAGAAGATGAGAAATATTTTGATACTTATACTTTTCAAATTGCGGTAGATTTAAGCTCGTAACCTTCCCACGAAGATTGGTAAATGTAGCTCTTAAATTACGGAACATATTGGAGTTTTCTTTTTATTTTATGTTATGTTATGTTTTTATATTATGGGAGATATGTGCACTTTTCGATTTTATCGATTTCCAAGCCCCCGATTGACTAGCATATGTTCCAAGTTTCATGTCTTTATCTGTAAGGATATCGGAAAAAGTTGCTATTGTACAGATGGACAGAAACCATGACGGACATTGACCAAAACCTATATACTATGAATCCTTTGGTATCAACGTATAAAAGTGAGAAGTGGCGGATTCTAAAGAAAAACAGTCATTCTTATTGAGGGAATGCACCTAAATTGTTTGCAAATTGTTTTTAAATAGCCAATGCTAGAACTTGGCTCAAGTTTTTTATTATAGTTTATAAGAACCTGCTAAATTTTCCGCTTGATATGTGATTTAAGATGAGTTAAGGCCCTAACGAAAATTAATACATGTTCTAAGAGACCATATGTCTTTAACATTATTTAATTTTTTTTTTTAATAGTTATTCCTTCATTGACATTCGTTTGATTGTTCCATATCAAATTGTTATTTGCATCTAATCTGCATGCTATTTTTTTTATATTAATAAAGTCCGTCTTTGCTCAATCAATCTCGAGGCGAATTCTCAGACGAACAACTTCATTAAAGTGGCACTCAAATTATGTTAACTCATCGTCTTTATGTTCTTGAACAGCTGCCTCACGAGCCTCAGCTTAGTATGCCACAAACAAACATTGCTAGCAACATTTTACAGGTTTGCTGCAACATGTTTAGCGCATGCTTTCCATTTCCCTACCCCTCTCTCTCTCTCTCTCTCTCTCTGTCGATCCAGCTCTTTCAAGACTAATGTAAAAGCCGCTGTGATCTATTCAAATTTCATAACATGTGTCAAAGTCAAAGCAAAAGGCTGTTAAATCTGGTTGCCCAAACAGCTTGCCATCTTCGTGCTGGTTGTCTGGTAATCTCTGCAGTGGTAATAAGATATGCTCATTGCCTTCGCACATGGCCATAACGAAGACGAGTTTGAGGCGCTCTCTTCCTTCTTCCCCTCAGTCTTGGGGCATTGGGATGCCCGCAGTGCAGTGCCGACTACCGTCATTGGTTTTGGCCAGCTCTGCGCCACTTGACACTTGGTCGAAAATGGTGCGCCTTAAATTTTGGTAGCCACCCATTCGGGCCGTGGCTATCTCGATGCTCCGTTATTGTAGCAGCCGCAAAAACCAGTTGGCCCACTCTCGGTCGTTCAATCTTGGGCTTAAGGTGCAATGCGTTGCCGGGGATTGCAACGGGGATTACTTAATTATGAAGCAAACATGCCAGACATGCCACACAGCAGGGACAACGGGAACAGGGGATTATGCAGCAGGAAATTCAGTTGCTGTTCGTTCTGAAAAAAAGTTTATCAAATGCCAGAAAAAAATTTTTACTTTAACATTTTGCATACTGTTCATTTTTAGTGCAATGTTGATATTTGTTAAGAGTTAAAGTAAGAATTTATCATGCTATTATTATAGATTTTTTCATGCAATATTAGTTTATATTTTAAATAGGATAGAACAAATTTGATAGATTAAAAATATTTTTTATATATTTTTTTCAGTTCTTAAATATTATTTACTTTTTCTCCATATGCTCTGTAGCTCATACATCTGATAAAAAAAATGTTTAGGAAGAGTATTAAAACGATTGTTAATTATGAATATTTTATTTTTCACTCTTCTGCATTTGTGCAAATGTTTTAGGTTTATCGCAACATGGCAGGGAGGGAAAAAACTGCTGTAAGCTTCAGAAAAATATGACATTGACAGACACTTAAAGCTGCTTAGTGACAGTTGCGTATAACTGGAAGTTGGTCCTTTGCATTCAACTTAATTTTATTTTTTATATATTCATTCAGTTGCAGCTTGTTTTTAGTTGTATTCACCTTGCTTGCCATATTTTTTTCTCTTTGCTTAAAGCTCGTGTAATCCCCAACTGACGTTTCTCTTTAATTAGATAACTTGCCAGGAGCAGCGAGACGCCTCGCGTTGACTGTTGCCCACTTTATCGGATGGTTACTGCACCTGAGCTTCATTTGCATTTGCAAACATTCCATTATGCAGATATGAAATAATGTCTTGCCACGCCTCATCAGCGCACCACTAACACCAACAGCAAGGGACAATTGTAAAAGCACAGAATAAAAAATGGAAATACAACTAAGCACCAAGAAAAGCATCGGAGCACTTGACTGAAGCGCTTTTCAAGCTGAAAATTTATGGAAAGCGCTTTATAAATTTGTGCCAAGGGAATTGTTGCAACGTTGCACGTCCAGTTCAAAAGTTAAAAATATATAAAAATATTAAACAAAAACTGAAAGGACAATTTCAGATTATTGTAAAGAACATGGAAAATACCTATAATATATATTTTAATTTTATACATCCCCTGTAGTTTTATTATATTTATTAATGATGTGGTTTACTAAATGGTCTGTGAACCAATACATAAATTATATTTATTTATTGGCTCTGATTTATTTATAAATTATTTATTGCGATGGCAGTCATTGCGATATTCTTATCTTACGTATTTTTCATATCATAAATGAGACGTAAATGTTTAGTTTATTTTCTGGAGTTCTTTTTTAAATGAAAATAATAAAGAATACAACAGGTGATAAGTTGATAAATATTATGCAAAACAATGAATTATGTATGAACAGTAAATCACATTTCAATCTAAAACAAAGCTGCCATTGGTAAATTCAATTTAATTCAGTTTTTGCTTCAGCGCCATTGAAATCATAAAAAAAAGTTAAGTAGATGCTTACATTAAATAAATAAAGCAAAACATTTTCAATTTAGCGAAAATGTACAAAATGACAAAATGACAAGCAATGCATTTTAGTGCTTTTCCAGAATTGTGCACTTCTTATTCCAATTTGATTTCGCGCTCTTTTTGCGCCATTTCTTTTCTTTTTGCTGTCCACTCTGACAGTTTTCATACTGTACATTTTTTGCCCTTCTTTGCTGGATTTTTATTTTAGTTGGCCTTAAAACAATTTTATGACACCATAAGTACAAAACAAATAAATTCGCTGGTAACTACGCCGTACCCATCTGCTATTCCCCCATTCACCCGCTCCGAGAACCAGTGCCAGCAGCCAAGCGTTTTCTCTAATGCGCACTGCATTCATCATACGCCCCGTTGCTCATCGCTGGCAGCCGAAACAAAAGCAGCAAGAATATGATAAATAAATGCAACACAATAAACAAAAGAAAAACTGAAAACAACTTAAAAAACCAAAAAACAAAAAGAGTTCGCTACAATGCGAAAGATACGAGCTGAATGCAACAGCAGTTGCTCCCACACTTATTGAATGAAGCATGCAACAAGATGCGACTCTAAACATCCGCACACCGGAACTTAAATACCCTTGCAAAATTGATTGTTTAGTTGTAATTGTAGTATGGCTTAAGTTTCAATTGCAATTTGAATATACCTTAAGTGAACTGAATACTTTTAGATTTGCATATTCGGCTCCCATAAGTTTCCAAACATGTTTTGAAAAGTGTTCAGCTGCACCGAAACTTAAATTGATTGTTTTAACTTATTTTAACAGAATGCAATTATTTTAAATGCATAAGAATTTAATGCAACAAATTAATCCATTGTATATGGTAAATTTATATTTATACTTTATGTTTTTTTTAACAGTCTGCTAACTTTTCCGAAATCATTAAAACATTTACTCATGCAAATTGAAGGTCCAGCAGCGTGTCATACTTTTTTTTTTTAAGTATTCATTAAGATTTGTGAAAATAAGTTACAGTCGAATCTGATAAAAATAAAACAAAGACTTTGCAATCCCCCTTCTTTTTTATAATTTTATCTTTTAACTACCGCAAAATTGATTGCTAGCCATTTATTTTGCCAACTTGATGAATACATTTTAAATTGGATCGTTATAAAACCAGTAAACACTTTCCAGTTCCCCATCAGATAATAATATAATTATATCACATGCATCTTCGGGAGTATTCACTTAAATTACTTGCAAATTGATTTTAAATTAGCAATGCAAGAATCTTGATCAATCTATTCACCAGCAAGTTGTCTGGACAACTATTTCTGTAGTTGATGAACATATTTCCTTCACAAGCAGCAATTAGTCCAACATTCCCTATATTTTGTACAGTAATTTTATACTATCTTCTAACTTTCAAACGGGTTATATAACGTTCTTGTGGCAAGACTCTTCTTCTTTAATGCAACATAGAAATCATTAAGTAAGTTTTCGTGTAGAGAGGTTATTATAATATTGCTAGAATAGTGGATTGAAGGACTCTTAATATTTCTCTGTATTTAGACGAATTAAAAGCCTTAAAAATATTGCTCGAAAGTGTTTAAATTTGCAATAGCACTTATCTGGTATTTAATTTAGATATAAGCTTTTTTCTCTCAAGATATTATTTTAAGTTTCGGTGCAAGTGATCATTTTTTAATCAATTTTTTTTCTTTCCTCACAATATAGCTTCTTGCTCAGCTATAAGTCGCAGAATACACTACAAAATCGCAATTTCAAATTTAAGTTTTTTGTTGTTAGCAAGATAGGAAAGATGCTCTCATTAAAAGAGTATCGAAATACTTCGAGGGGGGTGTACTTTATAGCGAGCATGGTGCGAAGAATAAGTGTATTTGCGCGTGTGTTGATTTATATGGTGTATACGAGTAGTATATATATATATATATATATATATATAGTATAATATAGGGGCTTACATATATAGCAAGTCGCATGAATAAATAGCTATGTGCGGCACTCTGTGGCATATTGGCCGCCATACAGATTTTGGTTGTTGTTGGGGCTGCCTTTTGGGTGTATTTTCATTTTCATTTTCTTGTCGGTTATTCTTGTTTTTTTTTTTTTTGGACTTTGGTCGGCATTTGGCGGAAAAGTTTTATTATTACAATGCCAACGCTCTGCGAAAATGCGTTCAACGATTTTGCTCAGCTTCTGCTCTTGCATTTTGCATTTATTCTCCATTTTTTGGCATTTTTTTTTTTTTAATAAAACACGCAGCAATAAAATTCCAGCTGTGTTTACGTGATTGGAAAACGATTTTCCATGGTGGCGAGCATGAAAAATTGCTGCCCCCGAAACATATATATTTATATATATTTTTTTTTGCCTTAAGGTTCGAATTCAGAATGGTGTGAAAAGCGTAAAAAAATGATTATTTTTTATTGGCCGCGTTGCAGATTAAAAAATATATTTTTCTGCGTATAATTGTCAACATATGGGTAGCTCCTTGAATTCGCAATGCTCCTGTAAATTTTATGAACACCCAAAGTAGTCAATAAATTTTCATTACTTTAATGCATGCCTTATGCATGAAATCCATGCCACGTGAAACCCTCAGCTCAAGTGGCAGCAAAGTCATTCTTCATTTTCTTTGCTTTTCTCTTTTTTGTTTTGCTTCTATGCAACAAAATTCACTACGCTTGGTGCTGGTCAATAGCGGCTTTTCCTAGCTTGCCCCGTACCCCGCTCAAATGTTAAAGCCCCAAATTTATGATGCTGTGGTCAATTTGGAACATATGGCGGCTGCCACTCGATGAGCTCCTCTGCTGCTCGATTCGGTGTCTTACCCCATAAATTGCTTTCGTTAAAATAATGAAAAAAGGGTTGTGAATTGGTTTTTATTTTTGGGTTGTAAGGGACGGTCATTGGTATAGGTGATTGGGTTCTAGAGCAGCTGCTCCTTAATAGTTTCAAGATATAATATCATATATAATAATGATGAATATTGTGTTTGTATTTAAATCTGAAAATAATATATTAAAAATTCCTCGTCGGTGCATTTAATTAATTAATTGATATAATTTGTATTGCAGTGCACTCAACTAACATTAAAGCAGACATAAATTTAGTTCAGAATTGAATATTGTAGCTGAGAAACAAAATTTATGGCCATCGGCTGTTCGGGGAGACAAAATGCAGATCCGGTTGCGATGTCCACTTGGTCGAGGCCCTATCGGTCCGGGTGTTTGTCATTTATCATATTTAATACTTTTGAGTGATTGTATAAAAAGCAAGCTTAACTAATAATGGAGAATCCGCCCCCCTAGCAGGTGTAATAACTCCAACAATATACATTATTTATAACAAGACACTTTCTTATGTGGAATTTGGAGCAAGTCGAGCATATTGGTTAAAGGGAAAAAGCTACATAATTTATGAGCCCACCAGGTAGACGAAGAAAAACTAGGAGAACTGTAAAAGGGCTGTGGACTACGGATATTATTAATGCTCTCAACTACAGCACAATGCATGTCATATTTCTATATATATTTTATACATTTATTTTTTGTGTTTGTCTGTCTGCAGTTGCATCCTTTGCGCATTTAGATACATTGCGCATCATTTCCTCAACAAAATGTGCACAATTTGATACAGTATTATTCAACAACAACAACAGCAACAACAACAACAACAACAACAGCAAAAGCAGACAACTGTAAGCTTATTGAATTATTCGATTTGTGAATCAATTGGCATACTAATGCGAAAATAGATACGAATTGAAATCTGCATGCAAATGCGAAATGAATTCAACTAAAAACTTACCTGCTTCGAAAGTATCTGAAAGCAGTTCTCAAACTTTACGGCAACAACTTGGCAACTCATTCAAATAAATCGATAAATGAAATTTAATCCCTTAGCAGCCCAACTGCAACTGCAACTGCAACTGCAACGGGAACTGCAACTGCAATGGCAACTGCCAGTACAACTATGTTGTGCATCAAGTTTAGTATACATTTTAATGCATCGCCTTATCGAAACAAATTCCTTTCCCCACTCCCCCCCCCACCCACACACTTCCTTGGCAAAGTTTTAGCCATCAATTCGCTAGGGAAAATAATTTCTACATGCCAAAAGTTTTGTTTACCGAAAATGTTCAGCCAGACAAGGAAAACTCAAGGAATTTGTTGCCCTTTTCAAAGAGCATATCTTGAAGTGATGATGAAGAACTCTACAAAATACCACGGAAAACTTTACTTGAGTGCAATGTGCTAATCAGATACTTTGCATAATATCAATGTCAGTGTGAAACTATCGCTATTATCTGAATCAGATAGTAATTTGGTTTTATTCTAAAGACAACAAACTTGTAAGCAAAAATTGTATTCAATGAATTGCAAATTCGATCAACTCGATTCGCTTTAGCCACAGTTAGCAAATAGTAGACTGCAAAAAGCATAAAATAAAGTGAAGTTACCAGTCCGAAATGTTTAGGTAGCAAATGCGGAACGTGACAACTGCAACTGAAAAACTTTTCTCGCATCACGCATACGACATGTGGCCGGGTTAGTTGGGTAGGGGGGTAAGCATTTCCTTTTTGCAGCTGTTTGTTCGTCTATAGAGCAATATATTTTATTTTTTATCGCAAATTGGTTGACTTGTACCAGTTGGTGCGGGGGAGGTGTTTCTTTTTTTTGTGCTCTACGAGGATTAAAGATTTGTTTATTTTTTATGTGCCTTTTGCTTGAGAAGCATCAAACATTTTTATGTGAAATGACAGCTTTATTTATTCATAGGCTATTGACATGAATTAAATGATATAATGTGTTAAGGGGTGGTTGGCAAATATATGAGGATGCCTCGATGCAGATTATAAATAAACAAATTTAATGTGCTGCATCTGTATAAATTTGTACTGCTCCCATTTCAGATATAATCTTAAAAAACTAAAGGAAAGTTGTCCTTAATATCGATTTGCGATGAAATATGTTCATCTTTATTTATTTGATATATTCAACAAGTAGCCTATTTAGAACCCGAATAAATTATAAAAGTGAAATGATAATAATAATAAAATATATGTTTAGGGTTATTTTAATCTCTTGTCAATATATAAGATACTCTGAATTGATGACATAATAAAGTCTATTTAAGTCTCATATCTATCTCGTAGTATTTACTATTGTTTTTCAAATCTAAATCTGTGTGTCAACATTTATTCCATCGATATCAGTTTGATATCTAATCTATATTACCTCTATCAGCATTCCTGTATCGAAATTGTCGGCATTTAGTGTCATTTACAGCAATGTTTCGTAAATTACCTATATATATATATATATATATATATATATATATATCGTGGCACACACAAAAGTATCTCTCATCGCACACACCAACACACATTCATGATTGCATGAGCCACCATTCAAACTGGCATTCGTCCTGACAGACATCTTGCTGCTTGTCCTTGGCAGGACTCACGTCGCATTCGAAGGCCTTTAGGCGACATCCCCTCAACCTATTTGTAGTCGAGCATTTGCCAACACTGGAGGCCATGTCAATGCTAGTTATAGCAATCGCTATCAGAGGCTCTGTTTGTTTGTGTGTGTATGTGTGTGTGTGTGAGTGTGTCTAGTTGTGCTTGCCTCTGTTTATGTGTATAGATTTTTTCCAATTTTGCTGATGGTATTTTAGGTGACACTGACACAGCCAGCGCCAAGGGAGGATGAGAATGAGGAGTAGAAGTATAAGTCGGAGACGGAGCTGGATGAGTGCGTATCTCCATGGAGCTTTGCCTGCTCTTAGCCTTTTTTTACAGCTTCTTTGCGCCTGCTGTCTGATAAAAATCAGCCGAAGAGGCTGCAAAAATTGATGGCACATTAAATTGGAGTCCCGCTACCTGCTCAGCCTGCTCAGGCTGCCCGGACGTGCAATGGGCGAGTCTATCAATGCATATGGAGCACATCGAGTGGCTCCTTGGATGACTATGCCTCAATGGCTCAATATGTGCGTTTTGCCAGGCACTTGAATGGGCTTTTTATTGTCCTGCAATAAAACGCTGAATGCGAGCAACAGCAACAGCAGCAGCAGAAGCAGAAGTGGCAGTGGCAAGAGCAACAGTAACTGGCCAAGTGTCAAGTAGTTGTTGGCCCGCAGTTCCAATTTTCTGCTTCTGCCTCTTGCCCCGCTCCACACCATGTGAAACCCAATTTTCTGGCTCATAAATATTTGTTCAAATCCAATGACAACAAATTTTGATTCATTTTTTCACTGCTGCTGCCTCCTTAAAACAAATTTGCTTTATATCATAAAGTGAACTTTTTTCCTTTGGCTAAACACATATGATTTCTGTTTGATGGTAGAAATTTCGCTTTTTACTCTCCATAAACGGTGCGTTTTTAATTTTTTATTGATTTATAATGTTGGCAAGTGCTTTTGGTGAAAATATTTGCAATATTTACAGATATACGCATATAAATATATATTTTTTTTGTAGCGTTGCCTTTAAGCTTCAGTCCAATTTCAATCGAATTCGCTTGATTGATAGCCTGTGCAATAACATTTCCCCCATTTTCCGTTACATCTTTATTCCAATTTTGGGGATATATTGAAACATTTTGTATACAGTTACTCACTTTATACGTTCTTCTGACTATAAAGTGTTATTTACTTTGCTATCAATGGCATATTAACATTTTAATTTAACAGTAAATAATATAAGGCATTAACTCTTTACATCTGTCTATCGAGTAAAAATGAGCTCAATTTATGCTATTTTATGATCAATGTTATTACAAGCATTTTAGGATTAAAGAACTGTTATATGCCATTGTAGCTTAATAACTGTAATAATATAGTGCAATAAGTTTTTGGCTTTTATAAAAATAATGTTTATCTTTTTATCGAATTTAACAGTATAATAGAATGCGAATTGAAATTCCAAATTAGTGAAAAATGTTTTTAAAATAGCATTTAATTTAATGAAAACAAGTTTAAGAATTTTACAAAGCAAAATGGATTCCACAAAATTAAATTTTTGACAACAACGAGACTATTTATACTAATCAATAGGCAAGAGAAGACGGCTATTTTAGTCAAAGCAAAGTTAAGATGTCCATGAAATCCCAAATCGAACAGTCCAATCTAAAAATCTAAGATAAACTTTTTGTACATACGGTTTTTGGTAAACAGAAAATTCTCTTGAATAACTGGTCCAATTTGGAGAATTCCGGCGACTGGGTTGACTAAACCATGTTTTCTAAGACTAAATGAAAATTTCTTATATTGGAAATTCAAATAAAGCAAAACACACAGGGGTAAGCCAGGCTAAGAGAGAAATAGAAGAATGTTTTATTACTTTAATAACGAGCTTATGATTTTCCTTTGAAAACAAAACAATGTTGTGTGTATTTTATATGTACGACTTTATCATGTTGTTGTAAGTCGACTCCCTCAGCATTTGTTATCCTTCAAAGCAAAGCCAAGCAAAAGTAGAAAATCTCTCTGCACTTTCGTTGACTCATTCACTTCGTTTCAACCAATTATTGACAATTTTCAACAATTTCCACTATATATTTGAAGCGTTTTGTCAGCTACTCCCTTGTTGCAGCTCAGCTCAGCTCAGTTTAGCTCTGCTAAAAGCAACTAATTTAGTTCGGAACAAAATTGCATTGTTTGCTTCGGATTTTCTCGCAAATCCACAATCCTCCAATCCCATACCTATTGGCGATTCCCAACAGGCTGAGCAATTCTTTAGAATTAGTTTTGGGACAACAACAAGAAAAACAAAGTTGCATTTGTTGCTGTTGTTGGCCACTGGCAACTCCAAATTCGCAAAACAAGCCAAAATCATTAGCAACAAAGTTACCTCTCCCCACTGCTTGCCAATGCTCCCCTTCAGCTATAGTCCTTTGCTTCCTCAGGCAGATTTTAATTTAATTTGCTCACAACTTTTGTTGCATTTTTATACTCTGCACCCATTAAAAATTGAAATGGGTATATTAGAGTTGTGCAAAAGTATGCAACAGGCGGAAATATTCATGTCCGACAGCATAAACTTTATATATAATTGATCAGCATCAAAGGACTATAGATTTGGCTATTTATTATTAATTTAAAAGAACAATTGGTCGAATGATTTTTGCCAACATATCCTGTCTAAACTTATAAAATGTGTAAATAGAAATCATCA
The DNA here is from genome assembly GCA_035042345.1 of Drosophila fungiperda. Taxonomy (NCBI): domain Eukaryota; kingdom Metazoa; phylum Arthropoda; class Insecta; order Diptera; family Drosophilidae; genus Drosophila; species Drosophila fungiperda. The sequence continues at coordinate 3,597,636 of JAWNLM010000021.1, forward strand.
TAAAAAAACAAAAGCTCGAAAAGAGAGTTTTGAGTTTTGTGATCGTTATTGGATTGGATAAATATATTGCTGATGTAATATGACTACTCAAATGTTTATAACCTGAATGAAAATATTTGTTGATTTCCTTTTTTAATAAAATAGTTTTTTAACTAAATAAAATACATTAAAAATTTAAATTCATGTCAGGATAATATAATCAGGTCTACAAGAGTATGTAAACATCGGTGTGTCTAATATAAAAGCGTTTTCATGTTTTTTGTTTTACTTTTGTGTTGTGACCAAAACCTCAGGGATTGGAGCTCGTATAGTTGTCTCTCCCTCTCTCTCGCTCTCTCTTTTCTTTTTATGTTTCTCTCTCTGCCTCTGTGCTTTAAGAATTTTACATATTTTTTATCCTTGTATGTTTTTTAGACTTGTGTTTTTTTCGCTTTCCTTGTCAACTTTGCCGTTCTGCCAAATCCTTTTGCCTGTTGTCACAATCAGTAGCAGTAAAAACCAAGCAGATGATGAGAGAAAAAAATAGAAAAAACACGCAGCCATTTTTGCTTTTTTTTTATACGCATTTGACATGCAAATTTATTTAATTTTCTGCTTCAAATCGTGCAGACCGCATAACCCTGCACAGCCCCTCCACCTCCTGCCCCTCTTTGATCAGCTTTCCTGTTGCGCTTTTAATTGCGTAGCAACAACAAAAGAAATCGTTCGCCTGGCTGCCAATTTATGGCGCAACATTCCTAGATAGCCACGTCCTGTGCGCGCTTTAACATGTCCTTTGAGGCATGCACCATGGAATTATTATATACTTGTGTGTGTGTGTGTGTTTGTGTGTTGAGATGTTAAAGACTCACGCGAGACAGCTTTAAGCAAAATCAATAAGTTTTACGACACAACAGCAAAGTCAAAAGGTACTCGCTGCGATCCACCCCTGGCTCATAGCTTCTGTCAAGTTATTTACCTTTCATCCATTCCAGAACACCGGATGCGGACAAACATGTGTGTGTGTGTGTGTGTGGTTGTGTGGTTGTGTGGTCGACGTCATAGTCGGTGGTTTGTCAGCACTCAAAGTTGCCAGACGCCGCGGCCAGACATGAACAACTTTCCAATCTGAAAATGCCGAGCATCGCCTTTTTGTGCTCTTCCCTGAAATAAGTAGACGAAAAAGCATAAAAACATGGCATCAATAGATGTAGATTACTTACTTGATTGTCGAAAGGAGTCAGGAGTGTTTAACATCTGTTTCTGGTGTCTGCCCCTGACTTAGAATACTCTGTCTACATTTCAAAACCTATTCAACATTTTTATCATTATGAAATTGTTAGAATACATTTCGAATACTCTGTCTACTTACAACATTAAACATTTCTATCATTATGAAAATGTTAAAATATATTTCTTATTAACACCAATTAACCCAAAATATGTAATTTAGCCCTTAAGCCAGATAACTTTAACGCATAAGCTAATTAGTTCAAATATGCAGACAAGAAAAATTCATAATATTTGTTTTTAATCGCCATAGTTCGATAATTAGTTATCAATATTAGTTGTAATATATTATAAATACTGTAATTTTTCATTCAATATTTTACAAAATGAATATAATAATAAGGTAAGCAAAAAAAAGGTTGTCACATAAAAAATAAATTAATTTTTTTCACATAAAAAATAAATTAATGTTTTTTCATTATAAATATATTAATGGCATCAATTTAATGAGTTGATTGTATTTAATAATTGGACTGTCCTTAATACTTAATTCCACTTGTTTGGCTCATTTTTAGGTCAGATTTCAACATAATTTGATTTTATTATATATATTATATTACAATTATTTTGCTAATTAGTTCAGTTCCATTAAAAATATTTCTGAACAATTTTAACATGATTTGATTTAAGTTATTAATATAATTATTAAATATTATCTTTAAATTTTATTATTTATTTTAAGAAATATAGTTTTTGAAATACAAAATAATCATTAGTTAATTGTGGCTTATGCTTAATTTTATAAATAACTTAAAATTAATAAATATATATTATGATGTTCACTCGATATCTATTAATATCCATAAATTGTTTAATTATTATCTTGAATGTTCTGCAAGTAAATAGAGACACAAAATAAAATCTTAGACCTAGTCAATAATAGCTGGTTTAGCTAGCTATATATAAATCTGAAGCCCAACGAGTATTTCTCTGCATTATGTAGAGCATTCAGTTGTCGCTAATGCCATATTTGCTTGAAAGGCTGTTTACATTTTGATAAGCGGGATTGTTGGCTATTTAAGTTTTGTTTGGTCAGCCACCCGTCTGATTATGTTGCCGCAGTTCTCGCCATTGCTAGGGCTCGGATCGTTCTTTCATGTTGGTTGGCTTATGTGGCGTATGAGCAACTTATGAAATGGCCAGCTGGCAACCCTTTGGCTGTGTTTCAGCTACCCTTTTTATGCGCCCTTGTTGACCCTTTTGTTTGACTCTTTGTACATGTTTTGGCCATCAAGCGCTAGCGTCGAAAAGGTGGCGTTAATTTTACAGTCTGAGCACGTTTTGACCCTTGCTAAAAGTTTTTGTTTGGTATTTTTTTGTTGCCACTGTTTTTGTTGCTGTGCAGTTTGTTTTGGTCTGCCATTTTTCCAGACGATATGTTGCCGCCATATTTAATTTGTTGCAAGTTTATGTGTGCACACCGGGTGGTCGGCGCTTCCGCATCCGCTTAACAAATTTTTTATCTACCCCGTTGCGGCTGCCCCAAACCGCAGCCCACCCGTCTGCCGCACCTACACCACCCATCGTGGGTCAGTTTCCAAAAGTTTCTCCTAGACACCTATTTAGTAAAATGCATTCATCAAAACGAAATCTCGGCTATAAATTAGTTGAGTTTTGCCTGGTGAATTTTCAGAAACAAAAAAAAAAAACGTTAAAAAACAACTGGGACTTGTCGTGAAAGTGAGTGCGTGCCCGACTAAGAGGTACCCTGTAACCGACAAAATAAAATGAAAAAGCCAAATGAAGAAATGTATTTAATATAATTAATTATTAACATTTACAATCAAAGGTTTCAAGATAAAAAAAATGCATAATATTGTGAAAATTTTGATTTTAGTTTTACTACAGAAATTTCCTCCTAGCTAATTTTAAACAGTTCTTTTGTTGCATTTTATGGTTGCAGGGTATGAACAGATAGAGAAAATAAATAAAAAAAACCAAATAAGTTTAACATAATTGAAGGGGCTCACAAGGGTTAAGCTGAGTGCTCGACTAATGAGAGCGGGTTAACGGTACTGCTAATTGGATAGGGTCGGTTTTTAACAGGGATTGTGTCTGTTAATTGGGCGGATTTTGGTATAATGTTGAACTTTCTCAGTCTGTAGCTGAGAGAGAGAATTATTTGGATTTTACAGAGAAGACAAAAGCACTGTTAAAATAGTTTGGAATAATGGCAACTGAGAATGACAACTGAAATTGTTGTAGGGGATTTTAATAGGATATGTCTTAAGACTAGAAAGAAGTATTATAAAAAAAAATACAAAAAATATTTATTCCACGAAAGGATTTCTGATTGCTTCAAATTTGTTCTTTAACAAACCTTAAAATATATATTCAATAACTCAACTATATTTAATTGGGTTCTATATAATTTTATTATATCTCATTTATAAATTGTATTATTTTCTTTAATAATTATATTAAATTGAGTATTTACTATATTATAATTTTCTGTTCTATTTATTTCTCTTTGATCGTCTACAATATTTAAGCAAATTTATGCAACTAAAAAAAAATCCAAAAAATTGTTGTCGAGTAAACTTTTGTATTCATATTATTGGTATTAAAGTACTTATGTGTTCAGAACTATCCTATTCATAACTCATATCTGGCTGGCTGGCATTGTGTTCAGCACACTACTTGTCCTAAAATTGGCACCCAAAACGCATTTAATTAAATTCAGGAACCGCCAGACAGATTCAACAATTTCCACTAGTTGTCTCTCCCTTTCTCAGTCGCTCTCTCTTTCCCCCCGCAACGGCCAATTAACCAACGTGTCGACAACTTCCGACAGCCTGCCACCGGCCCTCTGGCAACCCTAGACTTCGACAGCAGTTGGGAACTCTGTCGACTTGCATGTAAATCACAACGAGGTTCAAAGTTGAAAATTGGCCGCAACGAGGCAAACAGAAATCATTTGGCTCCCACAAAAGTTGATCAAATCTTTGGCCGTCGGCCACAACAGCACCAACAACAGCGGCAACAATAATGGCAACAAGAACAAGGCCTGCCCCAACCCCTGGCAACTTCATCCGATACTTCAGTTTCATAGTGCGAGCCAAAAGTCGTAAACCAAACAGCATAAATAACGCTTCAGGCTTGGAAGGCGTTGAGGGGTGCGCGTTGTGGGGAATTGCACACATTCCCGCCGAGCTGGAAGGGCGTAGATTGCCACGCCCACGTTAAGCACATTTATCACGCATACACTGCGTATGCCGAACCCCACTGAGAGAGTGAGTGCATTCCCTGCCCAAGTAGCGAATTGTGAATTTCCGCAGCTCGACGCGATTGCAAATGCGAATGCGGTCGAGCATATAGCCAAGGCCTAGACAAGCCGCCCCACCCCGCTCCACCTCCTATGCCCCCACTCACAGCACACCACCTGTATGCAAATTTCAAATGCAATTATTTATAGTCACGCAGATCATAGCATAACTTTGTTATGCACTGCATAAACCTCGAGCATCAAATTAGAGCATTAAGAATTCCCTCAACACTAACACTTAATCTAAGCGATTAAATATATACTTATATCTTTTCACATTTGTATATTTATTTTTTTTAAATCAACTAAAGTCAGTCGTCACAATAAATAATCAAAGCACAAAATTGAATTAATATATATAAATAATAAAATTTAAAATAATTTATCAAATTAAATATACGAAATATCTATAATATAAGATTAGTAAGTACTTAATGATTTACCAGTTAATATCTTATGCAAAGTTCAGCAATTAATTATTATGAACAACTCAATTGAAATTGTTGGGAGTTCATCTAAATTAGACTTAAGCCTAAGATAAACAAGAAACCATCTTTTTTATTTGACTTTGCGAAATGATTAATTATAATATAAGATTGGCTATAATCACTTTTCTACAACAACAACAAATGAGACAAAAATACAAAAATTAAATAAGATTTCATTGTATTTTGCTCTGAGCATTAAATTATAATAAATTATGAAGTCTAAATCAAGTTAATGAAACGACAATTATATTTAAGAGATAAGTAAAATCTTCAAATTGCAAATTAATGTTTCGAAAATGGAAAGCAAACAAAAATAGCTGAAAAAGATGTACATTTTTCGAGATTTATCTAAAATAACACAAAATTACCTAGGGGAAAATTGCTCAAATTTGCAAATTACTTTATGAATTTGAAAGTAGAATATAAATGGGAAAATGTATTTTGCATGCAAAACACATTTTGGAATGGCTAAAAAATCTTCAGCAAGTTTCCTTTTGCTAAAATTTTGAATAGATAATGTTTTAAGTTATTTCAATACTTTTGTGTTTTCAAAAGGGCATCTGACATCGGTTATCATTTAACCATTTTGTTTTGAGTTACATTCAATGCGAATGGCTGCTTGTAACGAGCCTAGTTTGGATGGACATTTTCGGGGCTCAGTTTGATTGATGGCGCCAGTCAAGGCAATGCACTGACAGGTGGCCACCTCCTTCACCATCCCGATCCCTGCATCCTGCTGTGGCAGTTGTGCCTCTCTGGCCAGGTCAGAGTTGTTGGTCATTTTTCAAAAATTTAATTGGGCTTTTTGCCGCTGGCTGTTTTAAGTAAATAATGCATTATTTATGAGTAGCTTCCGCCGATGCCAAAAGCCACGGCCAACTTAATATTGGTGTATTTACTTTTGGTTGGGTGCGTGGGTGCGGGGGTGTATTAGTTTGTGATTGCGCAAATAGCAACAAATGAGCTGTAAAATGGGCCCAGGCACACAGACATAATGTAAACTTTTAATCAAGAGACATGGCAGAGGGCTAACAACAAAGTCTTGCAACCAAAGCACACACAATCCTTGAACAGTCTTGGAGTCGACTCGTAAAAAACAAATGCCCCGCGGTGTGGCAGAAAGACAGCATGCAAAGCTCTAACAACTAATTAGTCTGGCTGCGACTGCGGCTGAAGTTGAGGCTTTCTCCAGTTGACATTTCAAATTGGTTTAGTTTTCGAGTTAGCCCGGTGATTGTGCTGGGGGAGGGTGTGGAAAAAGTTACGGTTGCCACGTGACTTTTTCGCTAGGGCAACGAATTTGGTCATCTAATGTGACCTAAGACGCAAAGCCAGACAGGTTGGGGTTGTTAAGAAATGGATTTACTTACGAGTTGGCCATGGGTTCGAGTTAAATGTAAATACTTGCAGTTTTCTATTGCTCAGGGAAACCCTTTTGGCTTAGGGCCATGTCCCTTTTGCATTAGGCCTCTCCAAAAACCAAGCGCAAACATTTCCCCTTAAAACCTTCCTAATTTGGACGCCATGTTCAGCAGCTTAAATATTTTATTTTTTGTGGAGTAGGTTAAAGAAATAAAATAACAAGCAAACAAAGTAATGTGAATTGATTTTTGTATTTGGTTGTATTTCTGATTATATTTTTTACTAAAACCAGCTTGGGTCACATAATTTATGGATCTAAAGTAAATCGAGTTTTGGGGGACCAGCGTTGATGCAACAAATACAACTATTTCTAAGTAAAAAGGGTGATCAAATCGGTTGTGAGTTCACAGATAAGCAGTGAAAAGCTATGAAAAATCAGAACGGAAAAGAACAGCCATTTATTCATAAAAAAAAAATTGAAAATATAACGTATCCTGTTTATGACATATGGAAATAGCTTTTAAAAAGCCTTTTTTCGTACAAAAAAATTAAATAAAAATATTAACATGGTTTTCCATACATACAAATATAGTAATTTGTTTTTGCTGTTTGTTTTCAAGTTTCTGGAAAATGTTTATTTTCGCGTAAGTTATTGCACTTGTGTGTATTCAAGTTTCTGTAAAACGTATGTATTTGCTAACTAGTATAATAAATTTTGAGTTTAATTTAAAACAAATAACTATCACAAATTATAGAAAATATGTTCTAATTTTATTTATTTTTAAGTAATTTTAAAATATTCACAAACCCGTTACAAAGTAAAAATTTCTCTCTAACATTTAAAAATATTTGGCAGAAATCTATTTAATTTATTTTCTACAAATTATGAAAATATTGACAAATACCGTAAAATACATTCAATCAATTGAATCACTCCAAAATTGTGAAAATAAGGACAAGCAAGTAGATAATTTTAAAATATATGAAATCTCTCAAGTGTTTGATCGAACTTGCGAAAGCATTGACAAATACTCCGAATACTTATACTCGATTATAAAAATCATCTTTAATATTTAAAATTTTTCACATAGCTATATTTAAATTATTTTAGTATTTATCGCTGGCCTTGCCTGAATTTATTTAAAAAATTCCTTTAGTAAATGCATTAGCTTTCAATAAACATGTATAAATATCATTTTATTTGGAAAGTAATTAAGTCTTAGGTATCTAATAACAAAATGTGAGTTTGCATAATACACTTTCATTGTTGTCTTGACGGCATTTCAAGCACTATTAACTATCATCACTTACGCTGCTGCTTATTATGCCGCATTGTAACTGGTAATTTGAGGAGAATTATTCAATTCCACTTTCGCTGTCTGCTTCGTCGTCTTTAATTTCAACACGCTTCTCATATTTATTTTTGAAGTCAGCTCATTTTAATTACATAGAATTACAAACGAAACATATTCTAATAGACATGCGGACAACAACAAACACTTTCTAATAGTACAAGGTGTTTGGAAGCGGGAGGACGGGAAGGGGGAGTGTAAGCAAAAGCTGAAGCTCAGCTGAGCTGCGGCGTCAAAGTTCGTTCACTTGTAAACATAAAATGAGCACCAAACAAAAAGGCAACTGAAAGGCAAAAGGCTGCAGCCGCTGCGCCGTCTACGTCGCCGTCGATGAGCAAAAACAATGAACAAAACAAAAAAGAAAAATCGTTTTTATGCTGCTCAACTTTGGCGCTTTTTATTAAACAAGCCGACGACGATGGCGAAGCATAGGGCAAAGAGGAGAGACCACAGCGGCTGAGAAAGAACGCCGGCTAAACCGGTAACACTTGTTTTCAGCCCACATGACAGATAGAGAGAGAGTGTGAGCAACAGAGATAGTATGAAAGCGAGCCTAACTAAACATAGAGGGGAGAAGGAACAAAAGCATGCTTTCAAAGTGTTTATGTGTGCGTGTGTGTGTGTGCAAGAGCATGGAAAATATGTTAAACTTAGAGGGGCTGCATTCTGTGCAAAAGTATGAAGAGAAAGATGAGAGCGGGTATGCATGTGATGAAGATAAAGCTTCCTCTAATGTCATCATTATTGTCAATATAACAAGTTTATTGGCTGCTGCACCCGTTTCCACTCCACCTCCTAAGGGTCATTAGAGAAACACCTCGATTATGCCAAGTTTGTTTGAGTTCTGATTTTTTTCTTTTCAGCTCACGTTAAGCGTAGATTAAGCGCAGTTAATGACTTCATCAAGTTGAAGAGTAGGCAAAAGAAAGGTAACCGCAAAAAAACTGAATGACTCGAATGAAAAGAGATGGGAATAAATAGAGGGAGATGGAGACACATATATACACAGGCAAATGTGTCACATTAGGCTCTGCTAATTGTCGTGCAAACAAGTCAATGCGTTTAACTGTACAATTAAGAAAGCTCATCAATTTGAGTTTCTGCTCTTGTTCTGTTTGCTCATATTTTTTGCAATGAAAGTAAATGCATGAACATTTATAACTGTTTACTGTGGGAATACGAACCGTTAAAGGAAGCTAATTGAGCATTAATTAAATGAGTTCAATAAAAACGTCTTAAAGGTAAATAAATATAGCAATTCAATGCACAACATCTGCATATTATTTAAATTTTTAATTAATGCTTAACCATTTGTTGATACTTTTGGAGACTTAACTCAATCAACAGGAGCTCAAGCAGCTGCCGCCGCAGCCGCAACCGCAGTCGACGTCGCCGCCGACGCCGCAGCCACAACAGCATCCAAAACATTGCGAATAACAGCCCTGTATAAGTTGGCGCTCTCTGTCGCTCTCACTCTCGGGCCTCAGCTGCATTGAGCGTCAAATTTAAATTCAAGGTCGCCCCATGCAATACTTATTGCTGAAGAGAGAGAGAGAGCTGGCACGGCTGAGAACACGTATTCAGCAACTGAGCACAAGCAATGCTAACAAGTGACGACGCGACGCGACGGCTGCTCGCGTTCGGCTCAACCTCGCTCTCGCTCTCGCCCACCACAACCACCAGCAGCAACGAACCTGTTCTCTCTCCCACCACTGCCCACACATGGTTCCGTCTCATGTGCAATGGTTAGTTTGTCAGCGTCTGCCCTGCCGCTCGGTTGTGCTCTCGGTTGAATATTTGAATTAATACAAAGTGCAATTTAAACGAAAATTTCGCGCGTTTTACGTAGTTTGGATACAAAACGGTACTTTTGCTGTCCGTCGCTCAGCCGGCAAAACAAAAGCCCCAAAAGTGCTCAAGAAGTGATAAATGCAGAGTAAAATTTAAATTGAAATTGCAAATTTGATGAAAAATCTCTGTTAAAAATATATATTTTTGTGCTATGTGAAAAAGCCGACGCGTTTCTTTTGTGAGAGCTGCAATTATTATTTGTGTGTTGTCTCTTGTGTCAATGTGTGCGCGCGTGTATGTGAGAGTGTGTTGTGCCTGTCAAAATGTGTGAACTGTAAACAAGAAAGTCTTAAAAAAAACAAACGGAAATTAAAGCCGGGTTTTCTTCAAACAAAAAATAAATAAAAATAGATACAAATTTATTCCGCTTAACAATCGAAAAATGCTGCAACTGCTGCTGCTTGTTGTACTCGCCACATTGGGGCATGGGGCACAGCAGCGTTACGATCAGACGCCGCTGGACGCCAGCTCGTATTATCGCAGCGAATTGGCGCCAAGTTCCTCCTCGTTGGATGGGTTCCCGCACCACAATCGCTGCGAGCCAATCACCATCTCGATCTGCAAGAATATTCCGTACAACATGACGATTATGCCCAATCTGATTGGCCACACCAAGCAGGAGGAGGCGGGCCTAGAGGTCCATCAGTTTGCTCCTCTGGTCAAGATCGGCTGCAGCGCCGATCTGCAGTTGTTTCTCTGCTCCCTGTACGTCCCCGTCTGCACCATCCTCGAGCGCCCGATTCCCCCCTGCCGCTCCCTCTGCGAATCGGCCCGGGTCTGCGAAACCCTGATGAAAACCTACAATTTCAACTGGCCCGAGAATCTCGAGTGCTCCAAATTTCCCATCCACGGTGGCGAGGATCTTTGCGTCGCTGAGAACACGACCTCCTCTTCGGGGTCCTCCTCCTCGACTCCATCGACGCCCATCCGCCCAGCGCCCAAGGTGACATCGCGGAAGCATCAGATCAGCGTGGATAGTCCTCATCGGAATATAGGATTCGTATGTCCCGTCCAGCTGAAGACGCCCCTCGGCATGGGCTACGAGCTCAAAGTTGGCGGCAAGGTGAGCATATAAAAAAATCTTCATTTTTTAATGTCAACTAAAATCAACAAAGTCAACACTCAAAAAATACTAAATTGAATATATATATTTTTATTATTTAGTTATTTAATGGAAATAAAAGTCAGTCGAAACTGAAAAATACTAGACTTCACATATATTAATAGATAATTTAATTTATTTACATAATTTTTTTTATTTGATGTCGGCTACAATAAGTCAACACAGAATTATACAAAAACATTTAATCTTAAATTTAAACAAACAAATTTATTACATATTTTATTGTGGTCTTTTTTTTTGATGTGGAATAAAATCGGTCAACACTGAAAAATATAATATGATGAGAGATTTAAGTTTTCGATTAATGTTGAAAACTATTCTTTATGTGAACTCCCAAAAAATGTAATTTATATACATTTTTTGAAAACCCAGTTCTAAGATTGTTCAGGATTTTAAAAGTAAAAGTGTATATTTAAAGAAAATTGCAAAATTAAAATCAAAAATGTATATAACATACTTTCTTAATTTATTGTATTAGGAAATCAATGCTATTTTCATTTTAAATAAGTCAGAAAATCTATCTACATTTTCTTTGCTTACAGTACAAATACTAGTTAAGGACTAATTGGAATTTCTGAAAAACTAAATAAAGAAAACATAGAATTTGAACGGTTTCTCATGGTAAAAATAAATTGTATAGTCAATTTCTATTTTTTTGTACTTTACTTTTAATTAATGTGACAAATAGGAACGAACCTTGGTAGTGAACAAAACGTTAGGAATTCGAAGCATGATTATTGCCCTTTAGAAACAAATTTGTTTATTCTAATTTTTAGTTGATTAAGGCACCCCTCGAAAATATAAAATGCAAATATTTTTCATAACATTGCTATTTAATATTAAAAGATTTATGTGATTTATTTTTGCATTAATAATGTTCCGTAGTTTTTTTTAATACTTTTTATATGAATAATGCAGACACTGAAAATTTATTTCATTTGGAGCAGGTCAGTTATATGTGAAAGCCCCAAAATTTTGTCACATATATGCAATTGATAGAAATTAAATTTTAAATAAAACACTATTAATTATCACCATATTAGAATTAGTAAAAAAGTGAAGAAAAATTAGGGAACAGTTCATTAAAAATCCTCAAAAGCAATAAATTTAAAATAAACCATTACAGGATGTTTTGGTACTTTAAATTTTTTGTTATTGCCATTTTTATATTCTTATTTAAGGTTAGTAGCTGTAGCACAATCCGTTACTTGATATTTGGTATTTTTAAGTACTCCATGGAACTCTTCAAATGATCAATTGCTGTTGTTTTTTATGTCTTCATTTGAACTCTATGCACAATTTGGTCTGCTCTTTGGGCAACTAAAAAGAAAAACAAAAGAAGACGGAGAAGCACAGCTACAAGCTGAATATCCTGTTGCGCAGTGGAATTAATTTCAACCACCATTGCAAACAGCAGGGAGTCTCGAGTCTCGGAGTCACCCTGTGTGCGGGTCGCTTGCAGATCTACCTGCCTGCCAGTTGTAGACTTGTTGTGGTTGTATTTGTAGTTTTAGAACAGGTAAAAGAATGATTACTTAGCACTGTCTTTCTTTCTCTCTTTTTCTCTTTCTCCTCTGCACTTTGTCTTTTGTTTGCTTTCGTTCTCGCCTTTCCTTGTTTAAAACCAGTTTCTCAGTTTGATGCAATTTGTAATGCCTGCTTAATGCTTACAATTCCAATAGCCGAAAACGTGAATGCCTTTCCCCACCCCATTCCCCCAACCACCATGAGATAACATGAATTTCAGCGCATTTTCACGTCGAGTAATTAATTTTGTTGCCAGCAGAGTTGGCTCCTCATAATCATCATCATAATCATCTCGATTTTCCACAAGTTATTCTCCCAACTGCTTATTTATTCCGATTCTCTGTTTGTTTTTATGAGTAATGATCGAATGCCTTTAATATTACTGTAGTTGTTATTTTTTTTCTCTCCCCTGCTTGTTGTTGTTTTTGTTGGTTTTTTTTTTTTAAATATTATATGCCTTTCAATTGCTCGCATTTTTGATTGCTTCTGTAAGGTTGATGTTCCTTTTGTCTCCGATTCTATTCGCTTTCCTTGTTTGCCATGTGTAAAGCGCATTAAATACTTTAAGGCAGGATAATTCACACTTACGTTTCCCGTTTCTTACGCATATCTATCTATGTATCTATCTATTTATATATGTGTGTATCTTTGTTTGCTTTTATTCTTCTCTTTCTTATCCCCTTCCGCTTTTGTCTCTTTGAATTTGGTTTTTTCTCGTTTTCGCTCTTTTCCAAGTGTGTCTGTGTGTAAAATTCCTCATCACTGCTGTGAGGAATATATCTTGAAACCCCCGTCTTAAATACCTTTCTAGAGCAGCGTGCGAAATTTAGCAGCTTGTTGGTTACACACCGCTTTCTGAAGATGAGCAGCCAGCGAGGAACGTAAAAAAAGGGAAAGCAATGGGGAATGAGTTACTCCTGCCTCTGTGCTTTCTGTGCGGCAGATTAGCCAGTCTCACTGCTAATGACACTCAAAGTGTCTCACTGGAAAGTGTCTTTCTTATAAATGCACTTCTCCCATATTGGATGAATGAAAAACTCGATGAATATTAAAATATATATATTTAGAATATAATTGAGAAATATTCGTAAAATCATATTTTTATCAGTCAATTCTAATCTGAACTGAAATTATTAAATTGTTTTGAGGCATTCTTATTGAAAAAAATCATAAATGCATTTTTCGCTTGTCAACTGGATTTTCTTCATGATTTTTAGGTGCGAATTCTTTTAAAATTTATTATTTATTAAAAACATGTGTAATTATTTATCTCTATTTATTTTAATACATATATTTCAAAACATATATTTGATTTATTCATTATTTCTGAAGAAGTGGATGTGTTTGACTTAATATAATATTTTTTTAACAGTCAATTTGGATGTGAACTGAATAAATATATTTTTCCAAAAACATTGTCATTAAAAAATACATCAATTCATTTTCCCGTGTCAACACATTTTCTTGATTTATGGTTGTGATTTCTTTAAAAAATATATAGAACTATTTTTATTTTTTGTAAAATTTAAACAATATATATAGATATTTATGTTCATATACTTTTATAACATATAGTTTTTTAAAGTAATATTTCTGAAGAAATGGATGTGTTTTAATTATGCCATTTTAATTCAGTTTACAAATTGTAGTAGTAGTACAAAAAATGTCCGTTTAGCTTAAATTGTTTCATTTTTTTTTTGCTAATTAATATATTTATATATTTTGCGTTTAACTGCTTTAAGATTTAGTCACATATGATGAATAATACAAGGACATCGTTTTAAGAACTCACAACCTTAATTTATTTAAGGGCTTGCAGAATTCAAATTGTTTAATAATAAAAATCTATTAGACCTAATTTATTTAAGTGCTTCCTTACAAACTGTCAGTTAATTTCCGATTTTCTATTAAATTGTACTCGTCCCCATGAAATGAAAACCTCTGAAAATATTGCAGAACATTCAATCGATTGAACCAACAGTTGAACGCAGTCCGCAAACCAATACCACACAAAATTTCTCATCGAGTTTTCAAAGCGTTGCTGTGCTCTTGCCAAAAATTCCATATCGCTTCGGGATACACACACCCCGATCCGCCTTTTTGTCCGCCTCGTCTCTGCTGTAACTCTTTTAGTTGTTCCATTAACCACTCAAGCACATCTCTCGTCAATTTGTTAAAGGCTTGTCTGCTTGCCCTGGACGAGGACAAAGCTGCGAGCATACTAAGCGGATGGTGGGAGAGGGAAGAGCGTTTGTCCGAGTGTGTTTATAAATGTGCGGATTAAGCAAAGCTACACTCAGAAAAAATTTGCCATAAACAGAATAACACAGAAAAATACGAAAATTCCTATAATAAAAGCAGAAATGCACGTAAATTTGATAGAAATAAATAAATGTTTTTTCAAAAATAATAATAATGTCTTAAAATACTTTTGCAAGAAATATAAATTTAACTTTCTGTTAAAATTTTTAAATATTTATTTCTACGATCTCAGAAATAATAAATAATTACAAAACATCTTTACATTTTATTCTTAAATTGTTTACGTTGAGAATATATTACAAATGTAAAATATATAATACTTTTTCTGTTAAGGGAAAGTCGTCGTATGCAAATATCTTCGGAAATATTATTTTTATATTTTTATAAAATATGCATTTTAGCTAAAAAATTGTGGCCTTGAGTTTGAGCTAAAAATTCACTTGCTGGAAATTAAGACGAATTTTCTATGCCGCAATAACAATCGAGTTTTACAAGGGCGTTTCTCTAAGTGTAATGCCAATGACCGATTGATGCTTGTAGTGTGTGTGTGCGTTTCGTCCTGGGTGTTTGCGTGGATAATGCCAATACCAATAAAAATAACAAACTGAAATCCGGATCTCGGCTGCCAAAAATAAATTAATCAAAGGGCGCGAAGACCACTGGCAATGGAAAGAGGTGGAGCTGCACTCCTCTGGCGAACCTATTTAGTTGCTCTTGTTTTTTGTTGTTTTTATATGGAAAATCGTAAACACATTAAAAGCCTCATTTGAAAAGCCTTTGACGCATTTTAGCTGCCTGACGAGTTGTGACGAGACGAGGTAAGTGTCGAGGGGATTCGATTTGTAGGCGACCCGCAGGATAATTCATTAAGTTTAGTCCGGGTCCGTTGAACGTCTGCTATTAAGTATTATTGTGAGCGGTTTGTTAATTGATGGATGGATTTGGAGATGTTTTAGGGACGAAGGGAAGGCTGCGCAGCGAGGCGAATCTGTAATTGATTGTGTACAGTTTTCTGGTACATTTCAACTGCTTGTAATCCCTGTAATCCTTTTTTGAGGGGGCGCATATAAAATTAACCTTTTGTGGCATTGCGGACGAGGACGCCCCGTTGCCTTGGCATAATAAAGTTTGTTGCGGCTAAATGAAAAAGGCGTTGCATATGTCGAATGTCCTACAAGGATATCATGATTATTTCAGCCGCAACCCAGACTAATTTAATAGAAATGCTCTTTTCCCCTCTCAATTGGTCTAGTTTTTGAGCTTTGGAGTAACTTGAGTTTAACTTTTTTTCCAATTGTTAAAATTCAGCTCTGTAAATGTTAATTTATCTAAAAGGATTCAGCAATAGCCCAAAAGGCATTTATCCTAAAAGAGAAATTTACTTCTAATGGCCTTCGAGCCCAACGGCAATTGGCAAATTGGCTGCCAGCTCGAACTGATTGTCAATCGACAAACGTCATTTAAATCTAGCTACATAAATACCGCTAACGCGAGCAGCGTCTAACAATTTTAAATTTTAGTTCTGGCCAATAAGCTAGTGGCTAATAATAAAAGTGGCCAGACTTTTTAGGAAAAATACACTCATTTGGATTGCTTGTAAGAATAAGTAAATTGAAAACTTATATGGCATGTAATAAGAAAATATAAAAGTGTCTTTCGACAATCAATATCTATCTGTCTCTATTAGAGAAATTTTGTTCAGTCATACAGAAAAAAATATAAAAAAGTTACTAAACCGTTATACCAGTAATTGTTGCTTTATTATACATGTTTGGCATTTGTTGTCAAAAATAACTGCATGCCCTTTTGGCAAGTTTTGACCGTTGAATACCATATTTGTATATTCTGGGTTAGATGTATGTCTGCTATGATGACGCATAAAGGTGTTTCTTCTTATTCATTCAATGATCGTTGGAAGAGCCTTAATAAAGACATAACATTATCTTTATATTTATATGACTTTTCCAGCACACACAGAAACGTTAAAGCAAAACTTAGAAAACTGTTATTAATGTTAATAATTCATTGAAACATTGAAACGAAGTTTCTAGTTTCGTAGCCTGCGTCAAATCTTGTAAAATCAATTTAACCGCATTTTCCCTTGAAAAGTCTATTTAGCACATAGCTGTTTTAGATGGGCTTTTCTAGCCTTGAACCGATATGTGGGTCCACCCAATTCACTTAACTGGGCCCGCATTTATTACTATCAGCATTCGCAGGCTTAAATAATTTGGTCGTCAAATGAAGTTGTCTTCTAGTCATTTAGTGGGCAATGCAACCAAAGCTCTTAACTCCCCGTCGCAAGAGGTCAGAGTTCAGCATGAAGGGAAAATCCACTTTGTATTTCGCTCATTATTTTCTTCGTGTATTTGTTGGCCTTCGCCAAATTGTTCGCTCGCTCGCAAATTGTGCAATTTATTGCACAGACAATGTCCCTTTGAACAAATGGCCACAGTTAAGTTGGAGCCCAGTGGCATTAAAACTATAATCCACTTAATATTTTCCGCTCGAAGTGATCAATTTATAACCAATAAATGCTGAGCCGATGATGATTATTTATTTGTTTTTCGAACAACAACAGCAGCAGTGTTTTCAATTCAATTAATTTACAGGCAAAAGAAAAGGCAGACAAATAATCTTCTGGCTGCTTAAGCACACTATTTCTTGCTCATGTGTGTGTGTGTGCGTTGGTTATGTGTGTGCTTACTGTCCTTGCACTAAATCCCTGTAAATCCATAAAAATTACAAGAAGACTCCATTGGCAAACAATTTGTTTTTACTTTGCTATTTTTCCACTCGCTTCTCGCTTTGAGCGAGGACGATAACAGCAACGAAAGCAACAGCAAAGAATAAGTGGCAACATCAACAACAACAACAACAAAAGCGGGAATAACATTTATCAGAACATGTCGCCTTTCACAATGTTGTCATCCACTTTCCTTTTGTCCCCAGGCAACAACTTGAAAGTGAGACTGAACAACATTTTTAACATTGCCCTAAACTTTAAATAGATACACTTGAATAGATACAATTTGAAATATGATATAAATGAAAAATAACTTAAATTTATATCCTCGCTGGAATCTGTATCATACGACACAGATTCAGAGAATTGCCTGTCTCTTCGTTGCTTTCTTTCTCACTACTTATCGCTCTCTTTCTCTCTTTTTTTATTGATGTTTTACTTTCCTTATAATAAAATTCAAGTAATTTAGTATATTATAATCGTCATTTTCTAATTTCCCTTATCTTATTTCTGATCGTTTGTGTATTTTAATTTGATTATTCACTATTAGTTACATATAATTTATTTTTGAACTTAAAATAAATTTCATAAAAGAATTTTATTTTATTTATATATATATATATAAAAAGTCAAAGTAAACCAAAATAAATAATCTAATATTTTTTTTACTTCGTTTTAAAATATCAAATAAATTTTGTTTTTATTTAATAGCTTTTATTTGATGTGAACTAAAAACATTAAATCAATAAATAAACTAATAAATTAATAAACTTTACGTTCAAAGTATGCCATATTTTACACAATGTTGTATGCTATTTAGGGTATAGTTGTCGTCTACCATTACCCATCATCCCACGCAAATGGGCCACTATTGATCGATTGCTTAACTGACTGACAATTTTGTGATTGTCGCGCATTTCAATTTCACAAGTTGTCGCCGGGAAACTGGTGAGTTTGTGTGTGGGTCGTTATTACCAAATGGCATACAGAGCTCGACAAAAACTTTGATATGCTCATAGACTGTTTATTAATGTAGTATTTTCATGGAACGTCTGTTCTCTTAATGCTAGTGCTTGCCTTGCGACTCTAGTCTGACAGTCGACAGTTCAAATATTTAATTACGTCCATTTAATGACAGTCTACGCGCCAATCCGATCAGAACACCACTTAATATGGAAAATTGTAACATTTACTGCGAAAACTGCCCAATCGCTGACCACACCCAGCCAGCACAAAAGCGAACACAAAATTTATTTGACACCTATTTTGTGTCAGATTTGGAAGTAAATAAATTCGAATTGCAACTGAAATGATGTCTGAGAAAAGGGGCAGGCATTAGAAATAGGTAGTTAGTTAATGTTTAATTAAAATAATGCATAATATAATATATATATATATAAACCTATTTTTAATCTATAAGATGTATATATTTATGTAGCTTATATATTTATATATATTTAACAAATAAAATGAAGTAATATGTGCGAGGAATAATTCCGAATTTATATAGTTTGTATTAACAAAGAACATATCAGAACTCTATATTTATAAAATATGATATATATATATATATATATATATATATATGTATATATATATATATGAAAACACACTACTAACCTTAAAATCTGCTTTCGTTTTGTACATTTTAGATAAGTCAAAGGCTTATTTCTAGCTATGCATGACACTTTTTTTTTTTGTATTACAAGAAGTAGACTAGAAACACAAAGAATGTATACGTCATATATATATGTGTATATATATATATACATATATATATATATATACATATATATATATACATATTAAAAGCATACCGTTGCATGTTTAATCATCGTTCCGATTGCATCCGGCCCACTTCACCCCGTCCTGCGTCATCTCTAGCGCTATTTAGATCAGCAAACAATGGGGCAGACCACTATTTTTTTGTGTGCTCTTTGCAAATATGTTGTGAAGTGGCTTTTGATTTTGCACCTACCTACTATGCCGCAGTGCTCCACTTTAGATAAATAGAGATGTGCAACCCCAATCCTAAAAACAGCCGCCCCATGCCTCCCGCAAAATTTGACACAATTAAAAACAAAAGCAACAAGAACCGACACAAAAATAACAGAAGCAACAACATCACAACATCAACAATTCAAACAACAAACAAAACAAATGTCAACCACAAAGCAGACATCCTTTTTCCATACCCTATGCACAAAATATGTTTCAAAATGGGTGTTGTTCTTTGCGGATGATTAAATTGAAATTTTTAACATTGACTTTCATCAATTTTAATCATGTTTATTGACTTTTCTTATTTTATAATAATTCAATACATTTTGGAAGTTAATTATCTGTTACTCCGATAATCATTTCTCTTTTGACTTGAATTCATTTTCAAAATAATCATATATTATTCTTCACAAATTAAATTGGATTTTCTTATATTTTTTTGCCATTAAACACAATTTTCATAATCGAACTCGAGATTTAAGGCTAGTAAATTGTGTTTATTGGATTCTCAGTTATTATTACAGGGTATCTACTCAGTTAGACGGGCATTTTTTTTTCTCTGTTGGGGGCATTTCGACTTGCTTATTGTTTGCATTGTTCGCTAAGCGTTGCGCCATTTTGTGACCAAAGGCATCTCGCAGATACTTTGGGTACTCAGATACTTAGATACACACAGATACATTATGCAGACCGGCTCGCATAGACGTCGTCGTTTCGTAGTTTGCGTGTTTGGATGTCGGAGCGACAGTCTGATGAATTTATAATGCCCATTGTCTGCCGGCCAGACAATTGCAAACATTGGTAACAAAAAGTAAAAAAGCCAAAGAAGAACTTGGCCCATAAATAAGTATGCGCAGATCATTTGCAAAAGCAAAAAGGGTCCAAACAAAATGGCCGCGCCAGACTGCCAAAAAACATTAAAAAAAAATCCAAATACAAACAGAAACAGAAACCCGACGACAAATACAAATTGCGACCGCTTCTAAAATTCACCGACTGACATATTAAGTGGTCCTTGGGCCAATAAACTTGCGGACTTCATGTGACCCGCTCCATAAATAATCTCTGGCCGGCAACAATTGAAATTTGGAATTGTGGAGCACCTCTGGGAACTTGATTGTAACTATTTTTGGGCAAATACAAATTGGAATCGGAGTCGGTTGGGCCGAGTTAACACCTAGTCCAGAGACAGAGAGACTAGTTCGATTCCATTTTCGATTTCGAGTCCACGCAGCTTAATTAAAACACACAGCGCACGACTCGGATCGAAGATCCAGTTTGGATTGTGAAGCTGCTCCAACTCCAAAGTCCACAAATGACTAGCATTGAAACTCGTTTTGGTTTTGTCCCATGTCGAATGAATAACGCGAATCGATGTCGCCCCAGTCCAAGTCCAAGTTTGCAGTCGCTGTCACACAAGGCAGCCCAAAAGGCAAATCATAAATTGTATGCCCAGCTCTTGGCTCTTGGCTCTTGGCTCTTGGCGGGTCAGCAGTCCCAACGGGGGGAAATGCTCTTTAACTATATGTGTATTGGCTGTGAAAGCAGGTTTATAAAGAAGTTGTTAAAGGTTTATAAGCAGGAGCAGGAAACGAGATGCTCGCATCTTCTTTAACCCAACAAATGAAAATGGCAAACAGCTGCTAAGAGTCAATCTTGCTTCATTAGCGCAGAATTGGAGATTAAAGTTTAACAATGGCTAAAAATAAGCACAGTAATAAATAACAAATATGTGAGACTTAAGCTCCATGTGGAATTTAAATGAAGCACCTGCATGATATGTATGGTTAACGAGACGTTTACCTCGTTCACACTTGACGCAAGTTGGACGAAACCGATTGAAAAACACTCCGACATCAAATGAGAGCACAAAGAATTTTGTTGACAAGTTCTATTTGTGGAAATGTAAGAGCTTTCCGATTTAACTTTTGGAAAGGTTCATAATTGAGTTCCCGCTTTCAAAAGTAAGCAAAATACGAAAAAGGAATAGTTTTGCGTAAATTAAAACAAGCTAAAAGCTTTTTTGCGAAACCGGCTTTAAAATTTTAGAATAATTTCGATTTCGATCAGAGTATGAAAACAGATCAAAACAGTCAGAAAAAGGTGCTAATAATAATGACCAGTTAAAACAAGGAGCAAATAAATACCCTGTATTATAATTTTGAGAAATAAAATGCCCATTTGTGGCGCAACTAAAGACATTACAATTAGTGGCGTGCATCCAACTATTCGGGGGATTCATTAGGCAGGACACAATATGCAACACAGTTTACTGGATGCTTTGTGGAAAAATGCTGACAAATGTTATTAATTAAGCGTGGACAAAAACAATGATGAGTGGAACTATAAATGGCCGAGTTGGGAACAGTCAACAAGAGAAGAAGAAAGCATCAAAGAAACATGAAGAAGGCAATTGTAAGCATTTTCAATCATAACATTAAAAAGTTGAGACACGCACACACCCAGCTAGTGCCACAAACAGAGAGAGAGTGCGGGGGGTGTTGCTAGTTGCAAGTTCTTACAAGCAGTCGCAACATTAACTCCATTTGTAGTAAGAGCTGTAAGTGAATGCAATTTAGTCAACATGCACTTGAATGTGTAGTGTGTGGCTGCCCCTAATGAACCAACTTAAAATTGTCATAGCTGTAAATCATGACAGCCTATGGAGCGAGCATTCATACATTGTACACACATTCTCTATATATGTAGAGCAATCAGATACAGGCGGGCAGCGAACGAGTCTGGACATGGAGCATGCCATCATTGGCGTGGGCAGAATGTAAAACAAAACTTAAAGTTGCCAGAAGCTAACAAAACGCACTTAAAATACACTGCTTTAAATACGACTCCCTGGTTAGAATGTTATGAAAATAGTAATGAATATCAAACAAATACTATAATATTTTATTTAAAAAAAAGGGGAAAGTTTCCGAATTTAAAACACTAATAGAGATGAAAAATATGTATTTCTAAAACAACATCTTAGGAATGCGTTTAAAACTTATTTCTTGTGCTAAACACACATTTTTCATTTAAAAGTACCTTTTTAATTTATATAATTTAATTTGAAACTATGAGCTTAATTTTAAATGTAACAAAATAACTACAATATTATATATTTAATTCTTGTAATTTTATATATATATGGACTGTATATATATACACTGAATTTATACACACACACATAAAAAAGACTAAATAAATAAAGAAAAAAGAAGATTGAGAACACAAAATGTTAATTAATTTTCTATACAAATAAATTTGTAAGCGATATTTTGTGGCAAATATGTTGAAAGCAAAGAGACTATTAATAACTTGTACAATCGGTGGTTCCACAATTAGATCAGTTACGAAAGGCAAGGGAAAACAAGTTTGTGGCCCGGCAAAACCGCACTGAAAGGCAAAAGACAACTGGAAGACAACGCCAACTGATATGAGAACTCGAACTTGATGATGGATCGGCATCGGCAACATTTTGATGCTGAGATGTGCATGTCTGGCGCAATTGAAGCTGAAGCGTCCAAAGCTGTTTGACTACAAGGCAGAAGGCCAAACTGTGGGCAGAGTTGGTTGTTCAAGCCAATGCTGATGCTGAAGCTGATGCCGAGACTGAATGCTGAATGTTGAATGCTGATCTGTCAAGAGGGCCCATATGACATGGCTCTGCAATTCGATTACAGCGTTAATTACAATGAGCGTGTCAGGCTAGAAGGGGCAGAGAGGGGGCAGCATATAGGCTGCTTTGCTGCCCCAAATGACAAATCACAACGGTAACATGATTCGTGATTTACGACTTCTGATTTGTGGCATTTTGTTTTCTGCAAAAGTGTAATTGCGGATGACAACTAATATGAACGAGAGGCAAATCGAGCGTGTTGTTTGGCTGCCAGCTGCCAGCTGCAGCTGTAGCTGTGGGAGCTGTGGGTCTTCCGTTCGCAGGGCTGTTACGTCAATCTAGCAAAATGTTGCACAGCGACAAGTGCAAATTGTAGCCTGCTCTTTGGGTTTTTGTTGTTATCTAGATTTGCGTGACGTGGCTATGGAATTTGCCACAGTGCCAAAGTTCAATTCAATGTTTGACGAACTAACATGCCATGCAACCTTTTGGCATTATTTTTTTATGTTGCTCTGGTTTTCCTTTCTTTTTTTTTTATTGTCGAGACTCTCGGTTCTCTGTTGATTTATGCGTGGCAGTGGCGCAAAAGCCAACGGAATTTTCGGCTGATGTAAGTGCGAGCTGTTCACATTACAGTGAGAAATTTGCTGTAATTTGGCGCATGTTTTTAGCTAAACGCTTCTTATCAGGCAAATTGGAGAATATACAACGCCAAATATTTTGGGTCCTTGCATGTTGATGAATTTGTGGCGTGTGCGTTGATTAAATCGTGACCAAATTGTGTTAGCTGATGTGGGTTGGCATGTAGACCAACAACAGCAACAACACTGACATGTCATCTAAAGGGCCAACAGGCACGATAACTTTTTGTGTGCGTTCATTTGAGCGTGTAGGAGTGAAGTAAAGTCAAAAGTTGGAAAGGTTTTTGTGGGTCAATCATTTGAGTTCTGTTATCGAGAATTTGATGAATAAATAGATGAAGAAACATGAGTGATTGTCTGAATAAATTTGGCGGAGCAACTAAAATTTACTGCGTTCACGTTCTTTTTTTTTGCGAGTAAAAATTGTTATGTAAATCGAAAAGAATATATTTATTTTTATGAAATGTTTCATTCTTTATCATGCAGACATTTTGAGTCATATTTGTGGCAAGCAGAGAGAAATTGTCCATTAGCTTTCTGGAGTTCGGACAATCTCAACCAATCAATTAGGCAAACTTCGGTGAGCCTCATAACCATTTTTCGTGCAATTAAAACGCAGACGAGGCGAAAATTTAATTGAATAACAAGATTCAGCAGCGGGAACAACAGCAACAGAGCAAAAGGAGTAAAAACTGTCGTAAAATGCGGAGCCAAAGCCAATTTCGATATCGTTGCTGATGCAGATGCAGATGCAGATGAGGATGCGGATGCGGTTGCGAATGCCACACCAAAGACATACATACATGCGTGATATGAAAGGTGCTTCTTCTGTGTGTACTTATGCCACAGTCCGACATGTGTTCGAAAGTAAATTTTAATTTAATTAAAACCTGTGCAGAGGCCAATGCTGAGGCAGGGCCAGGTACCAGTTTACGAGTTTGCTACCAGTATAGATGATGTATGCATACGGACTGCAGATGATCTATCGCACGCATGCCGAACAGGCAAACACAATCAGAGCAGGGGCCTCCGAGATGGACACGCAGCCAGACATGCCCGAAGAGATGAAATGCAGCGATTCTAGCTACACTCCGAGCAGTCGGCACCAATCTGGGGCTCAAAGAACAAAAGTGCGGTGTGATAAACTGGCCCGCATGGCAAATTTCTTAAGTGCCCCAACTCGGTGTGCATAACAGCTTTACGATCATGTTAGTTGTAGCACTCAACTGAATACTCTGTATTTTCACATAAACAAGGAGTATAATATTTGTATTACTTGAATAAAATTATATCGCTTATTATGCGTCGATAAAATTTGATGATTTTGAGGTATTCTTTATTTTTTAAAGGAACGATTTAGGACCCTTTTTTTTATTTATTTAAGAGTAAATTTAATCTACAATAAATAGGTAAATTTTAAATATATTAAAAGTTAAATTAAATTTCAATAACAAACATGAAAATTATAGAATGTATATATTACAAGGATTGGAGAAACCCCGTAAAAACCCAACCTGACCAAAAAAATGTTAATGATTAAATATACATAATATACTGATAATGAAAGCTTATGGAAGAGATGGAGAGAGAGAAAGGGAGAGAAAAAGACAGAGAGGGAGAGAGAAAGGAAGAGATAGAGAAGTATAAAAGCAGTTCCAGACAAGCTTCCTTCAGTTTTTTTTCTAGAGCTTTCTCATGCATGTCGAAAACTATATTGGAGCGTTTATTTATTTCTCAACACATACGCAATAGTTTACGATGTGTGTGTTTTAAGTAAAAATATATCTTGATAATATGTAACTTAAATCTCGTGCAAAAGTACAGAACTAAAGGGAATTTCAGATGCGGTGTTTATACAAAATAACAGATTTCATGCATTGCTTTTTAAACTGCAGGTGAGAAAACAATCAAGTACCGCAGAAAAAATATAGTTTTTTTTTTGCACAGACAGACATTAAAAGAAGTAGAGGGATTGAAATGGTGAAAAAAGGGGGGAGGGCATTGAGATAAAATATTTGCTTACATCCGTTTTTGCAGAGTATCGACATATTTTGTGGTCGGATTGGGTTACTTGCTGTGCGACTAGTTGCTGTAACTAGGAGCTGCTACCCTATTTAAATACACATTTATATATATACCGTATGTTGGTCAATGCTGTCAATGCGTCGAGTGAAAATTGCTGGCCATGTTGCAGTAGGCAACGAGCTTAAATGGCAACTGGCTGACGTAGCATTGCCTTTAGATATCGTCCATTACACCATTACAGGCCATTATTATAATACTGAGCCATTAATAGTAGTATAGTTTTTTGTAATATTTCTTTTTGCGTTTTTTGTTTTTAAGTGCCAGTTTGCGCACAAATATTTACAATTAAAGTTGGCGATTTAACTGCTGAGATAGCCTTGCACTGATTACAAATATGCTTTGATTATATTATTTATAGAGTGAAAGCCTTCCAGTCCCACTGACTAGCTGGCTGCTGGCTGCTGTTGGCTTATTGGCGACTCTGGCAGATTGCTATCTTGAGCGATAAACATAAATGCGATTTTTAAGCCATAGACGTGCGCAGTGCGTAATTTATGGCCATTTGTGTCTATGGCTTTATCTTGAAAGGAAATTAGCTATGCAAAGGCGCAACAGTCGATAAAAGCAACGATAAATGGTCCTCAGAGTACCACAAATGGGCAACGGACATTCAAGTTTTTTTTTTTTTGCTCCAAATCAATTTACCATGACTAATATGGGTTAAATGAAATCCATTTTGAAATATAAGCTGCAACTCAACACACTTTCGAGCACACCAAAATACCAAGACTGCAATTGATGCAAATGTCTGGCGATTGTACAGGAAGTTGAGTTTATTTAATCACTGCGTTATTTTTTGTGCCAAATGCTACTTTGGCAATTTTATATGCATAAAACATTTGAGATACTAGTTTCTAGCTACACAATTTAGAAATCGTATAGATTTTAGCCACACAATTTATGTTCAATTTAAAACAAAATTGGATGCAGAGATATATTTTAATAAACTAACCCCAATACTTTTCTTAATTTATGGGAATTTTATAATTATCTAATTTGATTTCATCTGCCAACAACTAAATTTATTGAGTAATTGAGTTTTATTGGTTTTTAGACCTCACATAAAATCTTTTATAATTTACACCAATTTCCCATTAGCCCTATAACTCATTGAAGCCATCTAAATTCATTTTCCTTCTATTGGCAATATTTTTTTGCAGTTCATAATGCCCAAAATCGGAATAAAAAAAACAACCAAATAATAATCAAACACACGAAAGTGCCTCAGGACGAATACAGTTTCTGATACAGTTTCAAGCACACAATAACAACCAACTCTTGTTAGCTGCATAACTCTGTGCCACACACACACACATATATATATATATATATATATATATATATATACATATATATACGTATATATACATACATATACAAAGACATACACATAAAAGCTCAGCCAGTTTTGGCCACATATTTCAAAAATATCCTTAGGCGCAAAAAATATGGACAGAAAAGGGGAGAAAAAGAGTTGCGAAACTGCATCAAAGTTAAAACTTTTGACAATTTAACAGAAAATAAAAATTTTAAATAAACAAATTGGTGCATACAAATTGAAAAGTGCATGCGGCGTGGCCTTAAATGCAAATGCGAGAGTTGCAGACTTGTTGCTGCAACATGTGGTAAAAATCTTGAGCGAATTCCAATGCCAATTCCAATGATTAGCCAAGGGAATCGCCTGTTGCCTGTTGCCCGTTGCTTATTCTTCTTCTTCCATTTGGCTGACGGCTATTTTCACAGTTGGCAACCAGTGGGCACAGAAATCCAAGAAAAGAAAACTGCAACTAAATTTGTTTCTACTGTTGTTGCAACTTGGCATCACTCAAACGTCCGTACGACTCTGCAACTGTGGGTGCATTTTTCCCCCTGGCTTGGCTTGTTTTTCTTTCGTTCCTTTTCAATTTTTTATATTTTTTTGTTGTTGCTCTTTTCTTTTCTTTCTACTTGGCAATTTTGTTGGCATAGAAATGCGCGTCTATTGACAGTGGCAATAATTTGTTTGTCTAGCTGCAGTGGCAGACCGAAACTGTAGACGGGTTCAAGGAGCAGAAGGCAGTGAAGAGAAGGGGGTGGGTGGACGTGGAGTCGAGTGGCAATTGCCTGGAAGGCTGCAGCCGTCATTGCAACGTTTGCCTCTCGTCACAGCTGATGGCTTAAATATTGGTTAGTGTTCTGTGGCATGTTCCAGCCACAAAACTGTTGACAGTTATAAATGATGGGGGCTGTGGCAGCATTTAACGGATATATATAAAAGCAGCAAAAAAAATAGTTTAAAGATCAGCTGCAGTAGCTTAAAGTGCCAATTGGCCAGTAACCCAACTCCCCAGCACGTACAGACAATACCAATTTGTTAAGTTGCAATTAGACAACTGTCTAAAATAGCGCTTAAAAAATTTAGGAAATCGCTGCATTTGGCTAGCTTCAGTTCTGCCTTTTCTCAGTATATCTGGGGATATTTCATTGCATTATTTTCACAACATTTATTAGATTTGAAACAAAGTCTTAAAAGAAAGCCAAATTACCAAAGCTCAAATTTTTGTTATTTATTTTTGTATTTTATTAAGCCATTATTATTTATTATTGATGTTTTACTTCTCACGTCATAACAAAATATTCAATGTTTAGACAAAAAAAATAAACCGAATGCTCACATCAAGCTACATATACAGAAACTGTTCTAGCTTGTCGGCAGCTTGTAATAAACACATCCATTGGCTTGGTGTTGATGTTGTTGTGGTTGCTTGGTTTCCTTTCCACACATATCAGATTTCGCCATCCACTGGCTCTGTGGCAATGTGTGGAATGAAGCGAGCATGATATGATATAAAAGGTTTCCGCTGTCCAACCTCATCATCCAGTTACTCCCTATCCCCATGTCCGCAGCTCCCCATCTCCACAGTCACCCAATTGTGTTGATACTGCGGGCGCTATTGTTGTCGCAATGATTACCACCCATAATAAACTAGCTCCAAACTACTCAGCCACGCCCGGTTGCATCTTTGTAATGCAACGTGTCAATTTACATGAGAATGAAAATTAAAATAATAATTCTTTCTCTCTCTCTCTCTCTCTCACTCTTTCTCGCCCGCTTATTAATATGCTGCTGAGTGTTTTTTATGGTAGGGCTAAGGCTTTTTACGGCCACTGCATCCTGTACTGGCAGGAGTTGGGTTGAGATCACAATTTGTCTGCCTGCAGTTGGCGCTGCTTTATTATAAACAACAAATAATAAAAGTGCTTTGCATATCATAAAAAGGATTTTTATGTTTTCCATCATTAAGCATCATAATCTGCTGCTGATGACTGACAGTCCGATAAAATATAAAAAACCCATATAGAGTACATTTCAAATAACATGCAGAGCCCTTTATGCATGGTTCTGACTACTAATTTTTAAGCTGATTAAAAGTCATAAAAACGCAATCAAATATCTGAGTACCAACGAGTCCCTTTTATTGCCTCTCTTTTTCACTTTTGGCAGTGATGAAAAACCCTTGCAAATGTTATTTTTTATGAATCCTAAAGTTCTGAGCACTTGCTACGCAGGTGAAGGCCCAAAGCCATTTAACATTCACT
Organism: Drosophila fungiperda; assembly: GCA_035042345.1. Lineage (NCBI taxonomy): Eukaryota > Metazoa > Arthropoda > Insecta > Diptera > Drosophilidae > Drosophila > Drosophila fungiperda. The sequence goes on from JAWNLM010000021.1 coordinate 3,626,803, forward strand.
TGTGCAAACTAGTTTAGAATAACTAAAAGGTATTTGGCTGAGTATTATAATTTATTTAAATGAGAGGCATAAATCGTGTATATTAAAGTCAGCAGATTATAGGTTTTTTACGACTCTCAGTTAAATCGCGAGTGGAAACCATTCCGACGGATTGAAGTATCGCAAAGATTGGTCACTCTGTTTATCGTATCAATTAACCATTCAAAAGCTATAATTTAAAACTGCATAATAAACAAGTATGAATGCTATGGTCGAGTGATCTCGACTATGATATACCGTGAACCCAGTTGTTAAAAATGTTCTAATTTAGCAAATTTCAATATGAGAATATATTTTTGACCATAACTTGGGTGTTTCTTATCCGATATTGATCAAATGTTTTTAGTTTATAAATATTATGTATATGCATATTCCTTTAAATTTGCTAACGGAAATCGAAATAAATCGATAATCGAGAACGAAGGCAGCTATCAAAAAAAAAAGAGAAAACTTGATCTGCGTCGGGTATAAAAGAACCTATACTTCAAATCCGCTATATCGACTCGTCTGCTGATCGTGATCAAGAATATATATTTATGGGGTCGGAAATGCTTCCTTATGCATGTTACATACATTTGCATAAAAATCATTATACCCTTTTTCAATATTATTGATGGGTTCAGGGTATCAAAACTCTGACAATTTATATTGGTATATAGAGCAAGCTCTGAAGTATGCGCAATTTGGAAATCGCAGCTGCCTCTTCACGCGTAACTCCAAAGGATGCCCCTAGGTGCTCCCTATCTCTATCTCTCTCCCTCTCTCTCTTACATACCTATCTTACTCACTCTCACTAAGAGGGGAACGTAATTAAAAACGTGCTCAGCGTTTTAACGACGACCCGTCACAGTTTGGAGCTATTTGGCCATGACGTCCACTTCGTCCACAATACGATGATGTGCGATTTTGAAGTGCTATGGCACATTCTACGGGGGGCGTAGTCCAGGCAGCAGTGAATAAGCAAACTTCTCGTTGTCCGATTCTTTTTATATTTTTATTCACTTAACTTCACTTTTGTAGAGGTGTCTAGGTGTGTCGTGGACTTTGTAACGCATTGAATAAGGCGCCTCGAACCCCATAAGGTTTATTATATATATTCTTGATCAGCATCCCAAGCTGATTTAGATAAGTCCGTTTTTTATCTGCCTGCGTGCTTCTGTGCAAACTAACTCTTCTGATTTTAAGCTCAACTTCTGAATTTTGGCATATATCTGTTTTTTTGCAGTAGGCGTTATCGGATCATTTTTTCATAAAGCTTCCATAGACTGATCAGTCGAAAAATGGACTATAGAATAATACTACTGCAGCATTTTAATATTAGAAATTATATAAATATATGTTTATTTTTTGCTATTACAAGTAATTCCACATAAAGTCAACAGGAATAACTTTTCTCAAGCTCCTCAAATTGAGACAAAAGATCATTGAGATCGAACTACTTTATAATATAGTTCCCATAGCAACAATCGGTCAACAGAATAAATCATGTATGAAAAACTTTTGTGTCTTAAAAATAATCGCTTTCGTATCAACAATCGATTTGTGTTTTCAAATTTATTTTTAAATTTTAGATGTCGGGGCTTTTACTTCGGTCTATCAGGGTATATAATCGGCGGTGTGCCTAAATAACCCTTTTCCGTTTGACTTTTTATTGTTGGTTTAGTTGCCCATTCGCAACTGCTGCTCCGATTCAAAATATCTGAATAATCAGTTTTATGTTTTTATTTGTGCGCTGAAGTGTTTTCGCTACTGTGATGAGTGGGGCCAAAGAGAATTCTTTGAGTGTGCATGTGTCTTGGCCTGTGTATTTGTGTAAGTGTGTGTGTGTGTGTATGCACACTCTAATGAGATGAGACCCGTTTTTGTGCTGTGTCCAGAGCCAACCCCAGCAGACCCCAGGCAACAGAGCCCAGACCCCAGTTTCATCTGCTGCGCGGCTTTTATTTTTTTAATTACGAAAATTGGATTTTTATGTACGACGGCAACGAAGAAACTTGACATGCATGTGGGGACGGTGATGAGGATTGTTTTTTTTTGTTTCTCCTCTGCCACTTCTAATCTGCTAAAGAGAGAAAGAGAGAGTGAGTTTGGAAATAGACTGGTCTTTTTCTGGTCGGTGCCTGCTTTATTTTTACATTTGTTTTTAATCTCTTTCCACGTCTTGGGGACGCTGCTAAATTGAGTTAACAATTTCAGGTAAAAGTGGCGACTTTCTTGTCTGCCCCCAACCCTCTTCCACCATGCTAAAGCTGATGAAATTAGGTTAAAATGGTAGTAAATGGCCAACGAACAGCTGCCGTTTCATGGCCACCAGGAAATTGCAGTAGTTTGTTCCGTGCCGAAATTGAGAGATTTTATGCAGCCACTTTCCAAATGCATTAAACGCTACTGGAAACTTGCCACAATTTGGAGCCTGGCATCAGGACGATTGCAATGTGGCACTGTGGCATGGTGCCAAAGCCTGCTTTTTCATCTGCCTGAAAGCTGCTTGCACAGACCGTGAACACGGAGAATGCTCGATGCCAAATGAAATTCATGTGGTTCTGCAATGAGCTGTGAAAATTACAGTTTTGCTTTGCACTTGCTGCACATTATCAAATTAGTCGAAGATCCTAAATTCAATAGGAACAGAGCAGCTGATGAGCTATTTATTTCAATTGAGTATGGTTATTGCAATATTTGATCAAAAGACCAGTTGGAAAGGATAAAGTTAGATTATATTGTTAAAGTAGTAATCCAATACTACTGCCCTAAGGTTGATATCATATTTTGCTTAATGGCTTCGTAATAAACTAAAGTATGAAAAATAAATTGGTAATAATAATAGCAAACAATTAACAATTAAAGTCTGAAACTGAATGCACACTTTAGAAAAAATAAACAAATAATACAAATATGAAAATGTAATTAACTTTAGTTAATTATATAAAGTGTAAATTAGAAAAGCGAATGAAACAAATTTTCAATTTAAATTGTGAATGTTTAATAAGAAAATTGAATTTCCTATTAGGGCCTTAAATAATAAGCTTAAGTTTGCTACAACTGAGAAATTATTATAAAATATCAAATTTTTTAATAAATATTAAATTTATCTAGTGATCTACTTGTAAATTTAATGATTATAATTTCAGTTAGTATTATTTACTTTTATTGTTTACTATCTTTAGGACATATTTATGCTGACTGCAAGTTTCATAATTAAACTTTTAGTTCCACAATCAAAGAGCTAACCAAAGTTTTACTTTCTTTTGATTACAGGTACGTTGTGCTTCTAACTAAAATAATATTCATCTATCAGCCGTAAGTCTAGTTAAATAAGTCTCTCTCTTTTGTACTGTCAAAGCTTGTGGGCTGACTTCAAGCTGAATTCAAACTTTTCAGCTTTCACTCGCAAAAGCCAATTGGCAAAGTTTCAGTCTTTTGGGGAACACATACGCACCTTTGGGTCCGGAGTGAAGGGTCAGAACTGCTGCGATAAATACGCAAATAATTCGCTGGCGTATGTCGCACTTTCAGTTGTTTTCTTAAAAAAACTTTTGGTAACCTGTTCAGCACAAGGGGATTCTAATGCTACCCCGTTGTGCCAACACAGCCCCCCGTCTGTCAATGGACCGACAACTTGAAGAAGCATTAAGTCGGCACCGAAAGTTTCCCATTATCTGCAACGCGCCAGTCGCACAAATTTTGCAATTACCGAACCGAATTGTCAAGACCTGGAGACCTGTCAAAGTTGCCAACTTTCTCTGTGGCGTTCATCTAAACCCTTAAATATGGCTAGACTACAGCCCAGGGGTCTTAGGGGATCCAGGGGGGCGTCAGGGTATCCTATGGTTACAAAAACTTTCCGTTCGCTTCGCCAAATTTGACTACTTTGCACCCTGCTGGCCTATACAGCAAATTGCGCTCGAACAAATTTCGAACAAACATTTTGTTAAATCTTTTTTTTTAATTTGTGTTGGAAAGTACAGCTGTGGGCGTGGCATTGTTGCAGGTGCAGCGGCAGTCAGTTTGCAATTTTCCATGTTTTCCTATTGTTCTTTTTTAATTTTTATTTTTTTTTTGCGACAAACGAAAACTAGAATTGTTCTCTTTTTTCAATTTGGGCTGACGGCTTAATTTGCTTTTCATGGTAGCATGCACAAATATAGATGTTCGGCTTGGAGGAACTAAGATATACGCTGCAAAAAGTTGTAAACTTTTAAAGAAAAATAAAAGGTTCAATTGGAATATAAGTTGATCTCGGAAAAGCATAAAGCTTGAGTTGTACAACTTAAAGAATATAATCTTATTTTCCCGCTTTAAAGTTTTTAAACCAAAACGCCCACCAAAAATGCAATGCTCAACTAAAAACTAAAATTTGTTGGTTATTTTAGCCATGCGTGCCATTGAATTTTATTTCACATTTCAACTTGCTACGCAATCGCATTTTGCATACTTCTTGTTGTTTATTCGAATCGGTTGTCGCCGAATGTTTGGCAGGCACTGTTTACGCTCAAGTGAAGCGATGTTGAGTTTGGTCGTTGACTATAAATTTCGCGGGAGGTGCGGGGGAGGGTGCCAGAAATTCGGTTAGTTTCAGTGCGGTATCAGTATTTGCAAGTTTCGACTCTCTGCATCCTCTCCAGTTGTTGTGGCTGCGCTTGACAACGCATTTTAGCCTGGCCATCTGACCACCGCAATTGTCCATGAAGCGCGTGTTGACAAATGGCTTAAAGAGAATGGCTGAATGGGTTTGAAAAGACGGTCAATAGTCTGAGTCAGTTCAAATTCCTTTAATTCGCTCACATCTGAACTCATACTAATGTCAGTTTTGAGTTTATATATTTATCCGTCATTTATTATTTCAACTGAATTGTAGTCATTATCCCAGTTGAAAATGCTTTTCTTTTGAAATTCGCACAGCTTCAATCACTCACCTGAATAGGCATTTATCAAAATCTGCTGATAAATATTGCTTCAAAGCCGCAGACTTACAATCAATATATTGCCGATTGCGCTGAATCACCATTCACTGACGGGCAGCTGCCCTTTCAATGACCTGACCCACACTGACCTGAACCGAAGAGAACAGAACAGAACAGAACAGAACTGAACCAGAACAAAGCCCGACCTCCTCTTTCAAGCCACTTCCTGGCTCAGTGGCTTTCAGTTTTGATGTGATGGTTTATTGAAAGATAGTTTTTTGCCCTTAAAAGCGGCATTTTCCAGCAAATTGAATATCAGCTGAGGCAGGAGCGGACAAGGCATTTAAATGCGTATTAAAATGTTTTTCTTGCCCGTCTCGTCAACATTAATGAGTCTGGCAGGCTTTTGACGCAATTTGATGGCTTTGGCTTTTATAAAAAAAAAAAAAACAAAATCATTTATCAGCAGGCACAAAAGAAACGCTGATCCAAACCAAGCCAAACTCAACTGAACTGAAACCAGCGAAATGAGTCAAAGGCCGCATCCAGTTGGACGCTTGTTGAGTGAGTTCCTCGTTTATCGACAAAAACAGAATTATTGAGATTGTGTAAAATGAATAAATAAAAAACAGATGCAGAAAACAGTTTAAATGTTTGTGGCATTATCAGAATGTTTTTTAGCTTACCAGTTGTCAGCCTGTTTTTTTCATCTCATTTTATCAATTGTTGATGAAAAAAAAACATTTGTGGCACATCTCTGCAATTAAGCTTTCAACTTTCAAAAGCGATTTTAATGGTCAACAAAATAATATGTGAAAGCTATATTTACACATTCAGAATAAATGTTCGCATATTGAGCATATTAACCATTGCGGCTGCCTCTGCGAATCATTGCGTTAATCTATGAATCGTGTTGTGGATATATTCATTAGCCTGTAAATTGGATAAAATTGGAGATGAAATTGTGGAAAAAATATTTGTAAAGCTTACAATTGTGTTCGGAAAATATATATGATAAATTGCTTTTTTGAATTAAATAAATAAATGCGAATTATAATGAATTCTTAAGAGTTGCTGCACATGTTTCTGGAATATTTTTAAAAAGTTTATTTTTTAATTAGTATTCATTGTTAAATTTTTTAGTCACTTATAAGATAATATTTGTGTGTAATTAAAGATATTGCAGCATTTAAATGAGTTAAAAATGTATTATTTAATATTTTTAATTTATTTTTAATGTGGGATTAGAATATGAGAAGCCAAGACTAAAACTAAGCTAACCTAAATTAGTTAAATACTTTATATTTTTAAGGCTAGCAAAGATGATTAATAGGTTTTACAATAAAACGATGGGATAGTCGGCATTAGTAGAGTCATTTTATACAAGGGTGTCTGAAGTCTCAAAGCAAAAACATGAAAATTCGTTGAATAATCGAATGTAGAACAATCTTTTAAATCAATTAGAATGTTAGAGCATTTCTATGTTTTGTATATATTTCTGCCAATATGGAATGCATTGAGACTAATGCATACCAGATTTAGTTTTGGTCGTATCAAAATTAATGCTAATATGGTTGAAATTCGCACTAAATTACAGGGTCATGCTGAAGAGCAGGGCTTGCGAAGGTAAGCAGTAATCAGCTTTGATTAGGAACTAGGGGGGAAGCAGGACAGAATGGCTGACGTCGTTAATACGCTGAGGATTGTGGATCAGGGTAGGGTGGTTGAAGGTACTTGGAACTTGGCTGGTAAAAAATAGGAAATCATTTGTATATTTCAGTTTTGTAGCTTGTGTTTGAAATGCTAAAACATTTATCGTTGTCGCCGCTGGAGCAAAGGTGATGTGAGGTATGGGGAGAAAAAATCGCTAGCGAATGCGGATGCGGACTTGGTACAAATGGCAAATGGGTTGGCAGGAGATGAGCCGATGAGCCGCTGCTGAGCAGCGAACACTTCCCTATGGCACTGGCCGGGGCCAGACAAACAGCGCCGCATCGGAGCGGCCGGCAGTCATTTTTGTTTAGACTGCAAACTGTGAGATAAATTGTGGTGTATACGTATCTGTGCTGCATCTGTGGATGCAACCAGACTCACTCTGGAGCCCGACTTTGTTGATTATAAAGCGCTCGCCACTGTGGCGAAAAATGGAAATGAAAATACAGCCGGGCTCTCGCAATGTTGGCTGCCAGCCTTCCTCCCTGGTGCCCTGTTTACTCTCCTTGCATCTCTAAACGTCCGCGCTTTAAGTGTTAAAATAAGAGCAACACAAGCGAAATAAATAAAAATTGAGCTTTAGATCTGTTTGGCTGCATTTGCTGGTCTGTGTGAAAAATTATGGCAGCCGACTGTGAAAAATTGTTGCAAATAGTTTTCAGTAAATGTATTATTTATGCCACAGCCCCAGTCCAATGTCAAGAGTGGAGGCTTTTAGTTAATGGCCTCTCAGCACAACCCAGAGGCTTTATACCATCAATTGGTTGGGCCATCCTGATGAGAATCCATACATTGTATATACATGTATGTATTGCAGGGAAGTTAATCACACTGGTGTTCAATGGCATGAACAAGCCAAGAATCGGTTATACAATTTGCAGTATTTACGTGACTTGCTAACTCAAAATCTCTCTATTGAAGTGATAGAGTCTTTCGATAAAGGTCAATTTGTGTGATTTCTAGTAATTCTAAGGTTCAAGAACAAATTTTGAATCTATAATATATATATATATATGTATATATTTTTACGAAATTCGTTTTTTGACTAGCATTCTAAGCTGATCTCAAAAGGTTTCGCTCAATATAAATCGTAATAATCGCTGACATATTCACAATTGATTTAATCGCATTAACAGTTCAACACAACCAGTGAAACATCTAAGTGAAACTCTAAACTCTCTTCGACTATTGGCAAACCCCCTTTCCCCTTTCTTTCACAAGTCATTGCACTTTTGACGAGATGGATGCATAAGCATTCCATTCATTCACCCGTCAAAAGCATTCATCCATTTGAAGGCGAACTGTCGATCATCTTTCACTCCGTTCGTTCAACTTGACTGACATTTTTTTCATCTGTCACATCAATTGTGTGGCATGCGTAATTTGATGTGTTATTATTCAAATTATATGTTATTTTTAGCATTATATCACAGCGATGAAGGATCGTTCACGATAGAAATGGTTACACTTGCTAAGGAAATATATATAGAAATTGCACGTTGTTTATATACACTCATAAAACAGAACTAGAAAAAGGATTATTTAAGCAGTAAAAATCGCCTAATATTGTGATTTGGCTATAATTTAAAACTATTTTGTTTTTTATTTTAATTTGTGTTTTATACTGTAAAATACATATAATTAAATACCGATAAATGTTCGACTGTTCGACTTGAACAGCAAAGTTTATCATTTTTCATTTAATTTCTCCTTAGTTAAAATAAAATTAAAATGAACAAGTTACATTTATTAAAATTAGAAGACAGATATTTTATTTAATTAAAAGTACATTTTCATAATATATTAAATTTGTGTAAATAATAAATATATTTAAAAATTATACAAAATTTCTCATTCCATAGAATTCCTGAAATTTTACAAACAATATAATTTTAAAATGCTATTTTATAAATTATTGTTTACGAATTGCAACGAAGTATCTTTTAAAAGTTAAAATTATGCAGATACTTTGGTAAACAGTATTTTGAGAAATGTGCAAACTAAATATGCAAAAAATATGACATTCTTTGCATTTTTTTTTTTGGAGTGCAGCACAGAATTTTATACACTTTTTCATGGCACTTCTGGTCAGGGCAAAGTCAGCGCCTTCAACTTCAACTTCAGCTTCACCGTCTCTGCCACCTGCCATAACTTGTTGTTCTTGTAATTATATTGGAACCGGCTCAAAGCAAAGCAACGCGACTCAACACGAAGTCTGCCTCTGCCTGCAGCCTAACTGTACGCTTTGGTAGAACATTGCAACAATGCTGGCAACCCGCATCGCATCCAAGGCAGCATCGGCAACAGCATCATCGATGTATCTTGGTTCGCCGTTAGTCCTCTCTGTCGGCTCTCGTGGCGTATCTGCATCTTTTGCATTTGCCATCTCGCTTACAACTGGGGCTGCTGCTGCCTACGAAATGGTAACAGTAATCGTAACCCGTAACAGGCATCAGCTCTATGCAAATTGTTGTAATATTTTCTTTTTCGATGTAGTTGTCGCATCTAGAGTGGTACGGGAGGCAGTTGGTCCCACTTAAAAGTGGACCGTTTACTCGATTTACTGGCAAGAAGCGACAGCGACAAGCGACACTACAAGCATGACGCGGAATTACCGTTTCGGCCATGCAGCCAGCCTTATGACCAAGTCTAATGAGTGAAGCGTGACGTATACCTAATGACGGAAATTATTCTGGACTTTTAAGTTGATTATAAAAAGCTCCTTTTTAATCCTTTATGTTTCTGATACCGGCTTGCAGACACGGTAGCAAAAGGATTGCAATCTATCAAACGGTTATGAATTGAAACTGATTCGGTTATTAATCGCCTGTGCATGTTTAATCAGATTATGAATAGCTTATCGAGCTGAGTAACTTGTTCATCTAATATGATTTAATTAGTTGTTAATTGATGGCAATGATTCGATATTAATTCAAATGGTTTATGAATATGCAAAGCATTTTGTGCACATTATCTCTTATACTTTTTCTAATTTATTTCAATAAATAACATGAGTTTAAATTTGAATCTATTTAATCAATAAAACAATTTAGCAAACATACAAATATATATATACATATACATATACATATGATAGTTCCATTAAAAATTATTGTAATAATTTTATAATTATATTATTTATTTAAATCATTACTTTTCGAATATATATAATCTATGAAATATTTAAATTATTTTTAAAATTTTCTTTCCACGATTTATTCAACAACTGAAAACTGTTCAAACTTTTAAATACATTTTATTTTAAAACAATAAATTAAAGTTCATGTTATAAACAATTTTCAACTTCCTAGTTCGCTTATTCTCAAGTCTTAAATTTGTCTTTAAGAGCTATATTTTCTTTACACGACTTAAGCATCATCATTTTCATGCTCCGACAAACACAACTGCAACAGATTGACACGCCCCCTCGGCTTTGCCGCGGATTTAGCTTCAACGTCATTTCCATTTCCATCTTCAGCCTTTTCTTTAGCTGGCATATCAATTTCAAGACCCACCACAAATTTGTGGCCACCGAACACGTTTCTGTCTATTAAATTTCATAAATTTATTAAATTATGCGCCTCTAAGCCGCAGTCAGAATCAAGCGGAGTAAATTTAAGAGAAAAGGAAGGAACCAAAATGAAAGAAATGTCGACGTCAAAATAAATGTCTTGAGCTGAACATGCGCATGAAAGCATTAAAATAGAAACAAGACTAAAGACAACATTCAGAAATCTAAGGAAAGTGCCACCAACAGCGGCGAATGCATAGACAGACGGGGCAGCGCTACATGTGGCAGCAACAGTAACAGTTTAGAAACAGCATGTTTATAATTTGGTCGGAAAGCGGGCGCAGTTGAGGTGAGGTGTGGGTGTGTAATAGTTAGTCTACTTGTGGTGGTTAGCAGGTTTGACATTAGTTGTTGTCATTCTTTGGAAATGCCGGATGACAGATAACTTAAAATTAATATGTCAAACTATGTAAAATACGCTGCGATGCGTGTCCAGAACGGACCCCAAAAAGACGACCTCGTTCCCCTGACACGCTCCTCTTATCCCGCCCTGTGCAAAGCAATTAGAAAAGTAGACAGAGAACTGTCAAAATGTCAAATCGAAAATTGCTGGGCTTGCTTTGCTGCCAGGCCACGTCTTCGCTTTAGATCCCCTTTGCAGCCGCCCCTCTCTGTCGACAATGTCAGCGGCGCAGACATAAAACGTGCCAGAAGCCCGGGTTCAGGTTTGTGCAGTCAGCAGAAGACTCTGCACCTGCATGCCACTACTTTCAAGCTGCCACAATTTTGAAAATTGAGCAGAAATCAATTGGCAGCCAACCAGCCAGCGAAAACCAAGACTGGCAGCGACTTTGGCAACATTGCGTCTGCAACATGTTGCGCCTCTCGTTTACATTTACATATAGCCATATGTATATACACATACAGGAGCTTTATAAATGTTCAAGAATATATCTTTGATTTGCATGCTGTATATATATTTTCCTGATCAATATCAGCTGTCAATAATAAAGCAATTCTGTAATGTTGAATATATCACAAGTATATGGAGTCGATATATTCGTTTAAGTCTAACCTGTCAAAATTAGCTTTAACGATTAAAGCTTGGGTACTAAATTAAAAAAGTATCTACTAGATTCTAGATAGTTTTCTACCTCTAGAGTATTGTATCTTTAATTTAATAAAGCCAAAACCTTTTAGTTTTAAAAAATTTGCAAAGCCAACTAAATTGTAAATATTTAAATTATATCTAGCTGATATTCAGTATCAATAATATTTCAGTTCAGAATATTTATTTTTTTTTTTAATTCATTTTTGTTTATGGTTGATTGTAATAATATAAAAAGAATCAAAAATAGATATCTCAACCGAACTGACTAATTCCATGTTTTATTTGGCTCAAAGTTGTCTAAACTGATTGCTTAACTAAAATGGGACTTGTATATATATTAGAGATATTAATAGGTATACATTTTCGATATCATCCACACAAATGTTTGTTCTTAGTTATAAATTTTTTTGTATTGGTTTTTGTATGCAACAAATTGTTTAATTTGTTTTGGGTTAATGTTCAAATTGAAGCCTGTTTCTGGGTGATTGGTTTATGTGGGTTATCATGTTGCTGCTGCGGCCTCTGCTGTGCGTCAGCTGCGTGACCGCTGGCAACTGGCAACTAGCAACTGGCAAATGGCAGCTGGAAAGTGGCCTGAGTGGCATGAGTGTCAACGTCACGTTGGCTTCTCTTTCCCTGTGTATGCGTCGTTTAGCGCTTCTCCCTCCCCTCTCCTCCAGCTGCGTACGTGCGTCGCATGCTAAGCGATCCGATAAATATTTGCCAGAGTCTTAAGGGGAAGCATTGTTCAACATGGTATATGATACATATATAGATTTATATATATTGTGTATGTATGTATGGTTCTTTAAGACGATTTTAAGTTGGACTTAAGTTGTTTGCATTTAACTGGCATTAGCCGAGATTTGTGTTGCAAGCATTAAGCATGAGCTTTATAGATATTATTAATGCCAATGTGTCACTTAAGTTGACTAAATTTCCAATAGTTAAAGAGAGAAAAATAAATGCCACATACAATTTGTGTGTTAACGTATTATTTGTTTGCATTGCTTATAGAAGATTATGTAAATTAAAAAACAAGATTAATTTATTATATGAAAAAAATTAATGAATAATTATTTAAAAAAAAAATAAAGCGGAATTTTAATTCATAAATGCATATTTATAAACACACTTTTTTTTAATTCCGATTTTCTTTTTTAGCATGCTCAAAGCTCATCAGTGCTAATGGAACTAATTCATATTCAAAAGCATCGTTTTTGTTCATTTCAATAACTAATTGTATAGTCATCAAAACATATGTTGGGGTATTTCAGCTTGTGCTGAATTATGAATAAATTCCATGCGCTTCTTTGCAACACCTTTCCTTTTTTTTAACGACTTGACAACATTCACACAGCCGCTGGGCTCGGCTCGACTCTTGCCCGACCCTTGAATTTACCCATCAACATTAATTTGCGTGCTGTGTCACCTTTGGCTACATACATTTTTAACCGTCACTCATTATAAATTTCCATTAAAATTACACGATATGTGCCTCTTTCCGCTTCGCCGTACCTATCACAATCCCGACCCCGACCCCTATCCCGATCCCGAATACATTTCGTGCAACTGCTTCCCTTATAACCCCAAGCATTTGCATGTGCATGACCAAAAACAGGCTGAGAAACTGACAAACTGCTCTGCCTCCTTTTCATATCTGCCATTCTCTGCGGATTCCTCGTCCAATCTTTTCGCTCCTCATCGCTGTGGGCATAATTTGGCAATGGAAGGGTTAAGCAACACCACAAAGTAGATGGGCTGCCAACTTTGGAGAGCGAGAGCATAAAAACAGAAAATCACAAAATTGCGCGCCAAAGAGTTTTGCCTTGTTCCCCGCTTCCCAGCTCCCCCGCTCCTACCTCCTACTCGGGGTTTTTATGCCGAAAACATATGGACGGGTCGACATTTTATAGCCGCCGGTGGCGGATTTGGGATCAGCTCATTTTGCGGCACCGCAAAAAGCAAATGTTTTTTGATATGCCATCGAACAGAGAATGAACCCATGCCACAGTCCAGAGTGTTCTTAATAAAGTGTCGACATGTGTAATTTGTGCGGCCCCTGACTTTGTCTTTGAGCATTTTGGGCCTGTGGTTTGCTATTTGTTTTTTATTTTTTTATTTTCTTTTTTGGTTTTCTTTTTTGCGGTTAGAGGTTGGCGACCCGTCTGATAATATTAATAAATTATGAGCATTTTTGCAACGCTTTTAGTTTGCATTTTCGCTTATTGCTTGCTATTTTGGTCAACTGTTTGAACTCGTCGCTGTGTCCTGTTCTCGAGTCCTGCATGTTCTTCATTGCCACTTCCTGCACAAAATTAACTTTTAAGACTTGTTGGACGCGTCTTGCGTTTTTGTGCTCGGTTCCGGTTTTGGTTATTGAATTTAAAATTTCTTTTTTTTTTTAAATTTATTCAATGCTTGAATGAATGCTTTGTTGTCAGCACGGCCTGTTTCCTGTTGTCCTTGCCAGTTGTTTCAAGTGCGACGCAGCGGCGCCCCCCAAGCACATGCCAGACAGCAGACATGGCAGCAGATACAGGACACACACACACCGCCTACACCGACTGCATGACTACTGGCGAGACGTCAGGCACATCCTCTCCAGCGCACATCCTGCACACCGAAAAACAACCCTTGGCACAATCGAATTGCTCTTCTTCTGTTCAATGCTGTAGATCTTTTGCCTTTCTGCCTCCGTTCGAATGTTGCCTGTATGTCTGTCTATTTTGACTTTAACATCGTCAGCAACAACACCCCCTCACAAACACACCCACACATAGACACACACATTGTCGGAGCTATCATTAACACTGTCAAGGGTTGTCTATGCCTTTGACTCTCTGCCTCCGGTGGATGATGAATCTTTAGCTCAACTCTGTACGGATGAAGTTTTTACTGGCCTACCACTGTTCCACAAACTAGCGCCGAAACTTGTTGTCAATTTTCCATGTTTCGTGGAATGAAATTTTATGACCACATTGTCTGAAATAAAGATATTTTATCTTAATTGCTTCGAAAAACGTTCGTGCGACTACTAAAACTGTCAGAGCCTGTCCCATTAACACTTTCCACTAACTGTCGCACGTTTCTTTATTGTGCCTCTAATTCGACTATTTTCTATGGAACGAGAGCTGCTTATAAAGTTAATTGGATTGCTTATTCTTTACTTAATATCTCGTTATCAAGAATTTAACACGTGAGAACGTAGATTTTTTGAATATTATTATTATGTAATTTGATTTAGTCTTGTTTGCTTAAATGTTAAATGGGATATACTATAGTTGTATGTGCATAATACAATATAGTTTTTAATATTTTTTCTCATTCATTAGAAATTTTTTAAAATTTTGAAACTCTTAATTTCTTGCTTTAAACAAGAATCTGTCGATGTTTATTTATTCATGGCGTGTTAAATAATGTGTTATCAGATATTAAAATTTTGTGTCTGCATTTCAGAAAAAAAGTTCAATGTTAAATATCAATTTTGTTTTTATTAAAATATATGTAATTTTGTTGCCTTTTTGTATTAGAATTAGATTTTTAAAGTAATTTATCGCATAACAAATACCTGTTTTAATTATAGTTAATTGTGAGAAATCAGTTTTTAATATTGAATATTATTATTTTTTTAATACTGTGTTTCTTTGCGACTTAAATTTATAAACCTTTTTTATATACTCTATTGGTTTTTTGTTTGTTATATGAACTTTTTTGTTAAGAGCAAGTATCTATAGATCAAAATGCCTGCTTTAATTGCAGCGTTATTAATTAATTCTTCTCTGAATATACTCAACATGCATTTAAGGGACTCACTGCATCAGTTTTACATCTCTTATCTGACACATCTCGTTACACTGTGCGTGCGCCCTTTTGCCTGGTTTGAGGTTCAGCGCTGAGTTTCGACTTTGGTCATAATAATTTGCAGGCCCCATCATCAACACGCCCACCGTATTCCAACTAGAAGCGAGTTGCTTACCTGTCTCTCCACCCTGCCCCCATTCTCGCTATCTCGAGGCATACAATTTATTTATAATAAATTAAAAACTCCTTAAATGCTGTTCATACCTGCAGCTTGCTGCCATTTTTTCTTTTTCAGTTTTTTATTCTTTATGTTATTTGTAGCCGGCAGTCAAAAAACTGAAAAATGTTTTGTTGCAGTGGCAGGCGACGCCAGGGCGACCACAGGGCGCAAGGGCATGGGCGTGGCAACGGGCAGCGGGTTCCTGTTTAGGCGCTTGGCATTTTAGTTGTTGTTGCTGCCGTTGTTCGTCCACGCGGCCGGCATGAAAACTTATGTCGGCTGCCTTTGGGCGCAATTATTTATACATGCCTCATAAAAATCGAAAACAATGGCCAGACTAGAAGACTCGCCACAGAGAAAGAGAGACGGAGAGAGACACATACCTCCAGAGAGAGCAAGAGAGTCTGAGGTATGCGGGTTTGAGCCCAGACAGAGGCCTAACAATGCAGAATGCAAGTCCCATGGCTTTTGTTGTGGTCAGTTTGCTAGTTGTAGTTGTTCTTTGTGCAACTCCTTTGGGGCACGTCTTGTCTCTTATGCTTTTGTTCTAACTGTTGCCAAACCAAGCTATGCCACAAGCACTAACGCTTTAATTGGCCATAGAAGAGGCGTCTGTTTGTCTTACAGAGTTAATAATAAAAAAAAAATACATAAAAACTTAGCACAACTTATATATAAAGATTGCTGAGCAACTTCACCATAACTGTGAAGCAACCCTAAATTCATCACACTGACAGCTCTCTGTCTAGGCAATGAATGCAATTTAATGTTATTATGATTCGCATTATTTTGGATGCCTGCCGCGGGGCTACAACCTTGAGACCCACAGACGGATAAACAGACCCTGTAAAACAACCCCGCAAATTGCATTGTGAAGTGCGGCAACGACGCATGTTGTCGAGTCAGTGTGTGCCACAAGAGATTTGAATTTTAGATAGAGCCACACACGCACCAAGAGAGAGATAGAGAGAGGGGGATTTGGAGAGTAGAAACGGCGAGAGGCAAACAAACAGTGCAAAAATTCTTGACTGGCAACTGCGAATACGAAATGTATCTGCATCTGATGCAGATCTCTCGACCCATCTGCAAACACTTGCCTCACGCATCTGCACAACTCGACTCGAACTCATTTCACATGCAACTAAAGCACCACAATACCCGGTGGCAGGGCGGCAGGGGAAAAAGGAGAGTTGGCAGACTCTCCCTGTCTGTATGTTGATGGTCTAACGGGAATGCCAAAAAACAAAAACTAAGCAGTTAATGGGGAGGAGAGGCAACAGCAGCAGCATCACCAGCAGCAGCAGCCATGTCAATGAGCAACCCCAAAATTTAAAGGCTGGGCCAGGGAATTATTTGAAGTTGCCATTAAAAATTTAAAAGGCGCTTCCCGCTGATCCTCCTGGCAATGTGCCTGCTCCGGCTGTCCTCTTCACTGGGAGCAATCATCGTTAGGTTAGCGGCGTAAATTGCGTTCTTTTCGGATTGCAGGAAGGGCAACATCGTCGCCTTAAACGCGTTTTATCTGGCACGATTTGAGGTACAAAATATAAGAAAATATCAACAAAAGCAACAGCAACAGCAACAGCAAAAATGGAAGCGGCAACAAATTTTATATAATGATGTTAATGATAACCAGACAGGCAGCCAGTCACCCAGTCAGTCAGCCAGGCAGCCCGTCAGCCAGTTAGCCAGTTAGCCAGTCGGTGGAAGGAGGCATTTTGAATGAAGGGAGACTTGGCAATATTTACGCATATTTGCGGCACATACAATAACATAAAAAACGGGGCAGAAAACTTGTCAGTCTTGTGAAAATAACATCGGAAATGCCTTGAATTGCCTGCAGTTTCGGGCCAAGTAGCCAAGTACACCAATAAAATTATACACCAAAACGAAATGCAAATTTGAATTTTAATGAGGTAGAACGCACAAAATGGAAATCTGATTGGATTCGGAAGAAGATTTAAGCTGTCCATATATTAAGATGTGGAATAGCCACGGAAAACGTCACTTTAACAAGGTAAGAATGCTTGAAATTAGAAAATAAATCTATAAAATTATAGATTTTGTTGCTATCGGAAATCGATTTATATCGATATTTGTGATCGGTAAAATTAAATACTGGGTACTGGATCTTTAAATAAACGGACAACTTTTCTACTCGGCATTTGATGCTGCTCAACAATTCAATCTGTCGACATTTAAGCGTGTTTATTTCTGCCTGCTTGCACAATTTAATAACATGATTTTTACATCATTTAAATTTTCATTTTGTAATTTAATTGTACTACAAAGTATTTACAGATGGTTAAGTAGATTTGCATATTAGACAAAGACAAAATGCTAAATATTGAAATGTAAATCATTTTTTCGTGTAGGACAATTTAATAAACATTTTCAATGTATTTTCATGGATTATAAATAACAGCAATTTATTGTAATTATTAGCTATTTCGTAAAAATCTATTAAATAATATGTGATCAATTAAGAAGTACCCTGTTTCTTCGAAACTTTTTTAGGAAATGAATAAAAAAGACGAAAATTAATAAAAATTTTAACAGGAATCAAGTGGGAGAGAGAGAGAGAAAAAGAGAAAGTCATACAGAGAGAGAAAGCTTGCTGCTTTTTCATTCTCCAAACAGAATTAAATTTTATAATATTATTTAACTCTCTTTGTTACACCCTTTTCGAAAACCATTTTAAGTGGCATGCAAATCATTCCAATAAATTAAATTGTACAAAACGATAATAAAAAAAAATTAATTACTTTTTAATGGCAATTGCCTTTGCGGCTTACAATGATTAAATAATCATAAAGACCTGTGCTGTGGCATTTAAACAACCAACTCTTTCCTCTATTGGAGTGTTGCAGGAGTGTTCATTACTGCAGCATTTTTTAATTTAAGCCTTATTAATTACGCACCAAAGAAAATTAATTTCCGTTGTGCAGGTTTACGTACTAATTTCCATTCCATTTGGTCTTCTTTACAGGATCTGCATGATTGTGGCGCACCGTGTCACGCCATGTTCTTCCCGGAACGGGAACGAACTGTGCTTCGCTACTGGGTCGGTTCCTGGGCAGCTGTCTGTGTGGCCAGTTGTCTCTTTACGGTAAGTGCAAATCCATTTTTGGTATTATTAATGTGCCACAATGTCAGGCACTCAATTTTCAATTTGATGGCGATAAATCATGAGCGACAGAACTGCAGTCGTCTCCTCACCACCCATCTTCATTCCTGCCCCAATCCCTTAGCCGAACCTTATCCTTGTGTGTGCTTCTGCCAATGTTTTCGAGCTGAATGCTGCCATATTTTCTTTGGCTTGAGAACATGGCTCAAGGGAGAGAACAAACAACTTTATGCCAACGTTTGCATATCAACACACAAGCAAAGCTTCTGTAGCTGCCACACCGGCTGCTGTTGCTGTCGCTCCTCCTCCTCCTCTTCCTTCTGCAGCGAATCTATTATGATGCTGTGGAGGCAACGTTGCCACTTTGGCAAATCCCACACATTGACATATTACCTGTCATCGCATATTTTTCAATAAACTTGGCAAAACATATGCGGAATATGCTTCATGCCAAGCTTCTGTTACAAACTGCCACTGCCACCCGACTCCTGCCCCAACTTCTCTGCGCCCTTTGGCATTGTTTATTTCTGAGGGGGTATGTGGGCTGAATGGCTACTGCCTTCCAGGTGAGCGTTAAATTTGTCTTTGGTTTGCATAAGCCTCAACGTAAGCCACACAAAAACAATTTTAAATATAATGGCTTTAAATGGTTTTTCATGCAGATTGTGCAAAGTTATTAATATTTATGTCTATATATTTTTATTTTATTTTATTTAAATATATTACGAAAATGTCTATAGTTTTTCCAAATATCCATTAATTGTGAAATGCTTTACGCACATTAAGCTCACAGCAGGCCATCAATTGTGCAGATTTTTTACATGTCTTGGAATAAATAAGATACATTCACACACATTGAAGTAGCTCCACCCATAATCGTCTTATTTTAACAATTTCTTTTGTTTTCATTTTTGAAACCTCAACTGTCGACAAATGCCAAATATTTGCTACCTTTTTGAATGCCGAACATCCTTTCTTGAGACACGCACAGACCTTAACACATACATCATCTGGCCTGCAAAACTGAACCCAGGCACAAAAATAAAATTTAAATAAAATTTCAATTTAGCTACGAAAAGCTATAAACTGTGGGAAGGATAAAAAAAAGTAAAATAATGCTATCCCAGGCAGTCTTTTATCGTAATTCGCAACGCACTTGTGCAATCAACGGTTCGGTAGGGAACCGAACCGAACCGAAGGGGCAGGGTTGAAGGGGCAGCAATGAGCACATCTATCAAATATTTTAGTCAGCTGCACAAATTTGTCTGATCTGTGCTTTTGTGGCTGGCTCTGACAGTGGGCAGAGAGGGGATTGAGTTGCAGCTGGAACTGTTGTCCTGATGGGATAGTGCATATCATAAAGTTGAGCTACATCCATCACACAAAAGGTTTGAAAGAGGGGGTGTGTGTGTGGGCGGGCGGGGCTAAGAGGATACATTGTCACTTTCAGTGCGACGAATTTGGCTTCTGCTTGTTTATTCGGGCTCTTTTTATTCGCTTGCCGTTGTGACAAATTTTGCATTGCATGTCATTTGTCGCCCATTGTCAGAGGCAGTGACTGTTTGGGGGCGTGGCATTGCCTATATGTGCACAAATTATGTTTTCGTTGCCTTGTTGCCATGTTGCCATGTTGTCATGTTGCTTATTTTGACTCAGTTCCCCAGCAGCTCCATTTTGCCAGACGCTAGCTATTTTTTTATGATAATGATTATGTTTTGAGTGCTCATTTTGCATTTTGCATTTGGGGAGTGCTCATCTGCGTTGGCTGCTGCTGCTGCTGCTGCTTTCACTTTCTCCCATAGATTTGTTGTTGCTGCTGTGGCAAGTGCAGTGGGTTAAGTGCCTTCTCCGCCTACTTGACATTTTCATTTCCATTCATGTCATTGATGATGAAAATGTTTTTTGTGTGTTGTTATTATTTTGTAAGTATACCATCGAAAAAAACATGCAACTTCTTATGATTATGTTAATTTAAAAATGAAATAATATATTTTCTATCAAAAAGAATAATAACAAATTTTGCCATAATTCTTAGTATTTTCACATTATGTTTTAATTTTGTTGCTTTAGATAAACTGAAAGCACTTTTCTAAAACCACACTATAAAAATATAAATAATTAATGAATAGGAAATAGTATTTAGATAGTCGATTGTAAAATTAATGAACTTTATAAAAATGAAAAATAATAATTATCGTTCTAATAATAAATATAACATTATAAAGTAAAATCAATTCTAAATTGTGTGTGTTTGACATAATTTTAAGCTGATGATAGATATTGTGTACAAAGTGAGTTCTGAATTAATCAGTTGAGTGGTTTTGCGTATAAATTCAAAGTCAGTTTTAATTTAGATTTGACACTCGCTTTTAATCATTCAAATACTCTCAAGTTATTGAAAATTGTCTACTTATAATTTTTAATAACTTGAGTGTATTTGAAGTCTGCTAGTAACCAAGATGCAATTTCAATTATATGTGACATTTGCTCAGGCGTCGGTGTGGCAGCTGAAAGTATCAACTAAAGTATACAAACAAACAAATTTATTTCAGCTTTACACAACGCAACTCAAACTAAAACCAAGCAAATATTTCACCTGTGTCTATTTCTGTGAACTTTGCCGTTGACTTGTGCCATCCGCGGAATTTGAGCTCAACTTATCTCCATGAGACAGCCAGACTGTTGGAGAGACTATGAGAGACAACTGTCAACAATCAACACCTTTTTCATTAAACGCATTAGATGAGAATGGGAAAAGAGATGGCAACGAAATGAGATGGGATGAGATGGGATGAGCTGAGATGAGATGAGAGAAGTTAGACATGACATTTGTTTTACAGTGAAAGCGAAAAGGAAATGACTGGGGCTGTAATGGGCTCTCAATGGGTTGTCAATGGGAATGGTGGGAGCAGCCTGGTGGGATAGTGTGGCACATACGCAAAAGTTGACGGCGAAAGACGTGCGAGGGAGCTCTGATAATGTTGACAACAAATAAGCGTCTGCAGAAGGGGGATTGGGGGAGGAGTCATTTAGTCAGCATGTTGTTGACTTTGATGACTTTTCTTAATTACAAAACCTGAAACAGAAGCTCAGCGAGGCGCATGTTGACTCACTGACAGACAGCCAGCCAGACAGTCGGACAGGATGTGTTTAAATATGCGATGTCATGGTGACAAAAGTAACTGCATCCAGGACCTGAACGATAGTTGAACATTGTTGTACAGCAGACCTCTCATGTAACTTCGAAACTATTTGGATTTACGGTTTAACATATTGTTTGACTTGTGGCTCACCATTTGCATAAATATGAACGACTAATAAATATTTGATAAATATGCACATTTAAATAACAGCATAAACAAATATTTGTATACCCTGAATTATTAAAAATGAGAAAAAAAGGGTATAATGGTTTTGTGCAAATGTATGTAACAGGCAGGAGGAAGCATCTCCGAGCCCATAATATATATATATATATATATCAACAGCCGAGTCGATATGTCCGTCTGTCTGAACACTCGGATATCAGAGACTATAAGGGCTATATAGTTAATAACTTGGTTCTGGGCATATCGTAGTCGAGCTTAATCAACTATTGCTTTCTTACTTGTTGTTGTTCAATTACTTAAATGGCAGCCAAAATACAGAAAATTAAAAACAAAATTCAAATCATAGATAGACCAAAACGTTGCAATGTCGTTAACATTTACCACAATTTATGCCGCAATTATTTTTTCAGCAAATTCTTAAAATAAAAAACCTGTGCAAAGTTTTTATGCTAATCTTAGGCGCTGACATGGCTGACGACGCTTCGCTACAACTCTTAGCCAAAACTGAATCGTTCCACACCCTTTGTGTTCTTGTCTCACTGACTTTATGCAAATGACACCGTTGTTTAGTTTAAATTAAAAATGAAAACTAAAATAACAAAATTTTCGTAAAATTTAATTTAATTTATGCGTAGCTCTAAATCGAGCATCCGCGGAACAAAGCTAAGTTGCCTAAAAAACAGCAAAGGGGGGAGGGGGGGGGAGGAGTGTTCGTTTTAGATTTTGGCCGTTTTTATAATGACTAGTTTTAGAAATTTATGAGGCGCAGCGGCGTTGAAATTGAAATTAAACATTTAACTTTTCCACTTGAGAGTTGTGGCAGGTATTTGTGTGGGTAGCAGATGGTATTTATAAAAACAATGTCTAAGCTAAATTTTTACTTTAATTGATTAAGAATTTAATTTGACAAGAAAACAAAACGATTTTCTAAAAGTAGCTTTGTCACTGAATAATTCATTTTCAATATATTTTTTTTATATGCTGGTATGTTTTTTGTTAATTTAAAATTTAATTGAAAGGGATAGCAAAGGAATATTTAATGAATTAGATGAAACTAATCATTACTCTTAGAAAATCCAATCTACTCTAAATAATGAAATGAGGGAAAATTACGGCATTCGTTGTCTTTGCTTCTCAGCTTACGCTACTTTGAGTGCTTTTCATTTTAGTGGTATAATGTGTAGGTTTTTTTAGCCGCAGTTAAATGCCTGCCGGAAACTGACTAACTACGCCCCGTGTTTATCAAAGAGTTTTGCCCACGCCCCATCACGACGATGAGATGACAACAAGAGGCAAGCAGAAGCTTGCCAGAAACGCATAATTTTTGGCTTTGTTGGAGGCAGAGCCACCGTCAGAGACAGCAATAGCAACAGAAACAGGGGCAGGGGCAGAGGCAGAGAGGCAGAGTTGGAGGAGTTGTGGCTGTGATGACTGTTTCCGACTGTTGTCGGTTTGTTCTGCTTATTTTACTTCATTTGTAGCTACAATTTCAGCAGTCACACCTACAAGCTGCCACGCCTAACGCCCCTGACTACAAATGAAATGAGCAGCAACATGCGTGCCATAACAAATTGCTGCCAAAATGTATGTGTGTGTGAGTGTGTGTGTGTTTGGGGTGGCAGCTGAGTAAGGCATGACGGCAGACGCTGATAACCCTTACCATTTTGTTGAACCTATTCAAAATCCTATGCCACAAGTGCTTGGCATAAATAAACAATACAATTCAATTTGTTTTTCACATTTTGTATATATATATATATATATATATACATACTGATAATTATATATGTATGTTAATATATGTGTAAACCTTGTCTTTGTATGTCAACAAATGCGTTACAAAAACTCCTGCACACACCCAAAAATCTCAGGCATAAATTTGGCATGTAAATGAGCAAATGACGATGAGGCGTAGGCGGGAATTAGACGTAGTCATATGAGAACTATAATTTGAGAGCTAAGCGGGATCAGAATGAGCACTAAGACAAGACATTGAGATACCCTGTATGTTCTTTTCTGGCTCCAAGTCAATTATTTTTTATAATGTGTAAATACGCATATATATTTCCAATTTCAATTCAGTTCAAAATGACTAAAGTGGGAGTAAATCCATAATTATATTTTAAAAAAAATACACAAAAAAAATGTAAAATTAAATTTACATCTTTATTAAAACTTTATGATTGATTAATAGTTTTACTTTCAAGTGTTTAAAAATCGGAAGCTAGGATTATAAGTGAGAGTAGTTTATGCCATATTATTTTTTGCAGTAGTTGTAGTTGTAAATAAATAAAATTGGGTCAAATGCTTTTAAAAGTATAATATAATCAAATGTAGCTTAAGTTTGGAATAACAACATTTATGATGAGATTTACATATATGGCAAGCAAACCCTATCCAAAAGATTACTTACGCCTTGCGACAATTGGGTCGTGCGTTACATCTATGAATAATTCAAATGTTTCCCATTCCTAATAATAATGGCAGCACATAATGGAACACAAAACAACTGTGGCTCCACATTGAAATCGCAGAGCTCCACTGATAGTTTTATAATGATCAATTTAAATGGCTTTACTAAGGCTGCAGGCGGAACTGGCTGGCTGGCTGGCTGGAGGCAAATGTCTCAAGCTTAGTCCAAATGGTAATGAATTTAAATTTAAATGGAGCGTAATTAGCTGGCAAAGTCTCGGGCTATGTTTGCTGGGATTGGAAATTGCAGTTTCAGTTTATGTAGGCTTAAGTGTTGAATTGGTTTTGTGGGGCAGTGTGGGTGGTTTTATGCCACATTGGCTTGCCTTTGCGGCTCGTCAAAGTGGTTAGATTGGTGTCAGTCCTTTTCATGGAAATTGTCTTTAAAGCCTTTGGCTTCAAATGAACAGCTGAATGGGAAATTGGGCCTAATAGCATTATTAAATATATATATATATATAATATAGTGTGTATAGCTGTATCTCAGCTTCCAAGAACTCCATCTCTCTGTGTGGCAGAGGCTATCCCGGTGCTCTCATTAAGGTCGACTCACTTAGTCAGAAACATGCTACAAATGGGCTCAGATTCCAATAAACTGCACAACAATCAGCTAATGTATGGTGCCTAATGACCAAGACCCTCATTCGCCGATCCCGCTTTCCCCCCTCGGCCAACGACTTTAATGTATGATGATGGCAGTGCCCAGTGGAAATCTGCACATCCACATCTTGAGCATGACTACAGAGTTAATTAAATAAATGCTTGAAAATAATTAATGTGATTTTTTTTTTTTTTTTTTATTATTATAT
The DNA here is from genome assembly GCA_035042345.1 of Drosophila fungiperda. NCBI lineage: Eukaryota > Metazoa > Arthropoda > Insecta > Diptera > Drosophilidae > Drosophila > Drosophila fungiperda. The sequence goes on from JAWNLM010000021.1 coordinate 3,651,842, forward strand.
TTTGATGTATGACAGGTGCTCACATTTCTGATAGACTCATCGCGTTTTCGTTATCCGGAGCGTGCGATTGTCTTCCTGGCCGTCTGCTATCTGGTCGTCGGCTGTGCCTATGTGGCCGGACTTGGTGCCGGCGATTCGGTCTCGTGCCGTGAGCCGTTTCCGCCGCCAGTGAAGCTTGGACGCCTGCAGATGATGTCCACCATAACGCAGGTAAGTTCGAGCATGTGAAATGAAATTTCAGTTTTTCATTGTATATATTTACCAACTCTTGTTTATTTTTTGCTTAATCGCACAGGGTCATCGTCAGACGACCGCATGTACCGTATTATTCATGGCATTGTATTTCTGTTGCATGGCCGCCTTTGCGTGGTGGTCGTGCTTGGCTTTTGCCTGGTTCCTGGCTGCCGGACTCAAATGGGGCCACGAGGCAATTGAAAATAAATCGCATTTATTCCATTTGGTTGCCTGGGCGGTGCCCGCATTGCAAACGATATCCGTTTTGGCGCTGGCCAAAGTTGAAGGTAAGTTCCAAATCCGGTTCCTTATTAACATTAACCAGAGAGAGAGGAAGTGAGAACTACCCACAGCAAATGGGAGTGAGATAGAGTGCGACATTGAACTTTAACTTGGAATCCCACTTGGGGCACATTATAAATTACAAGCACTTAATTCTAGACACACAAACTACCAGGCCCAAACGAACTACGTCTTGGCCACACTTTCAGCCGCAGCCGCCGTCAGCTTTCGTCATGTAAGACGAAACCGTCATTAGGCATAATTTTGTGGCATTTACTGTATGTATCCCAAAACAAACCCTATCAACCAAAACATCATTAAAACAATGGTTGCATATGTTAATATTTTGATTAAAATGTGGAACATTTTTAAAGATATTTTTTTGAAAAGAAATTATATATAATCAAGATTTTCTTAAATTCCAAACAATACGGGGACTCTAATATTAGACTTTTTCTAAATCAAAACGGAACAAGAGTGTTTTTAAGATCTATACTTTTGTTTAAATAATGTGTTGCCATTGTGTTGTTGCCCAGTTTTACTTTAGATTGACTATATTATTTTTTGGTTAAGCATTTTAAATTCGAGATACTTTACTAGAGATGAGATGTTGCTTGGTAATTCTCACAACTAACCCTTTATTTTTTTACCCACAATTACTTGTCTTTTGCCCATTGTGTTCATTAAGCTGCCGGTGCGTGCCGCCCGTTTACAGTAATTTTGAGGTTCATTTGAAGCCGGGGCTAGGCCAGTTTGAGCCGTGACTTTGGCCGCGTCAGACCACCAAGTTTAAGTCCGCGATTTCTAAGCACTTTAATGACCTACGTGGTCGAGAGCCGACACGAAATAAATCTTAACTTACTCTTGGAAATGTAAAACAAAATGGTTGCCAAAATGGTCACGTTAAAGCGCCGTAAAAAAGACGAAAAATGTATATATATATATATATATAAATGTAGATCTTACATTTTGGGTACATATTTTTACAAGCAGCAAGAACAAATTCCGAGCAGCTACCGAAGCAAATTTGCTTAGCAGTTCAACTCTGAAGTTACTTTATTTTTTTGCTCTTTATTTCATTTTGGCTTTTTTTCCTTGATAGCCGTTCACATTTTTGGGCTTAATTAGATTGCGGCTTAATGACTCAATTGTGTTTGGCATTATTGGCGCATTAGAATTTCACAAGCTGAGGAGATGCGGATGCTGCTGTTAGTGATGTCCTCTGTTCGACACACGTGCCTCTGCCTTTGCCTCCCTGCCCCGCAGCAACTGGCAACGCGAATACGATACAGGCGGTAATTAAATACAGCACCACATGATTATGGCTTGTTAGGCAAATCCAATGAAAATGTAGAACACTCGACCAGCTTCTGAATGGCCACTTGTGATTTGCCAAATCGAACATTAACTGCCCCTTGTAAATGTGGAATGTAAAGTGAGAGGTTTGGCACAGGATTAACACAGGATTGTAGCAATCGATATCACTGGAATTAGCAAGTGACTAAACTACTCATTAAGCTGGCTTAAAGATGAATTGCCCAATGTCTGTTTAGTTTAAGTTTACTGCATTGAATGGAATTAATCAAATTATCAATACACATCTATACGAATCTCAATAAATGCATAATGTGCAGATATTTTTGTGATTCATATTTCTGTATCGCAATTGAAATTAAATGTTCTATGCAAAATATACAGTATCTCAGATATTTTCCAATTATCTATTGAATTTATTATTGGATTTTTAATGAATCTTATAGTAAGTCACTTATGATTTTATATTTCTATTGACAGATTGATTTTGGTTTATACGTCAATGTACCAAACTTCTTATGTGTGGCATGCAAACACGCTCGGGGCATGACTTGAAATGAGCTCATTGCAATATTGGAAGTGCTATGCAAACACAATCAAATATTTCCACTTAAAAAAGGCCTTTGGTGAAAGCTTCCTTTACCTTGCTGCCATCCCGCAACTCCCCTTTTGCCCCTATTCGGAGCATTGAAGACATTCGCTAATGCATGCAAAATGGCAAAGCCATAAAAAACATATTTCGCACATCGCACGAGGCTATAATAAAAGATGAAAAACATTAACAACGAGCCAAACGATTTATGAAAATCTTTGCCACAGCTTGTCTCAGCCAACCCCTCCCCTCCCCCCATCCACACACACACACATACAAAAAGAAAAGTAAAAATGATGACTTAATGCAGTCTTGGGCACTCCTTAAAAATGAGAGATGGTGATAGGAGGGAGGGTGGTAGAGACGAAGCTTCAAGTTAGTGGCATGCAACGGTAAAAGGCACTGGCAGCCCATTCAGAAACCATTCAGCGACAATTAATGTTAAATTTAAAAATACATTATTTTAATGTGTCGTCAGCTGGTTGAAAGCTGTTGCTGCTGCCGCTGCTGCTATTGTTGTTGTTGTTGCTGTTGCTCTGACTGGGGTCTGAGGCGACGATGATGGCGGCAACGATTCGTAAACATAGCCTGCGTCTGGGTGCCACCAGTTACCAGCTAACAGTTACCATCTTTGAGGTACCAACTCCCAATTTTGCCTAAAGCCTCGCCGCCGTCGGCTACGTGCATTGAATTTGTAATTTGCGCACGTTCGGAACCAAACATTGAATAATGCTCACAGATACCTATACTCTGCCCAGCACTGCTCATGCTCCTGCCCCTGCTCCTGCTCCTCTTTCTCTGCAGCTACAATTCTTGCAAGCACTTTTTGTTAAGTAAATAAACGGACCCAACAAGAGCAGCAGGTATGAAGGAAGTGGGCGAGGGAAGGCTCGGAGGTGTCTACGCAGTATGTCCTGTGGAAACATCAATTTGTATTTACTGTGCGACGCGTTGGCAGCTCATTTGATGGATTTCTGAGCCCTTTCGTGCCCCGCAGTGGCACATGAATCAGCTGCATAAATGTATAAATATATTCTGGCCTCTATGACAGCAATTTCAATGCGAAAGGCTACTATTTAATTTATGCTAAATACATGGTCAGCAAACGGATTGGTTGTGCGAGTGTGTGTGTGTGTGTGTTTGTGTGTGTGGCATTTAAAACAGTAGTGATTGTTCAAGCCGTGGGCGTAGCTGCATCAATTGTGAGATGTTTGCTATTTATGGCGACAAACATAAATATGCCATCAACAAACATGTTGATCCAAATCTTGAGTGGCTGCCTCGCAATAAATTTAGGCTTTGCTGGAATACATATTTCAAAGTGTTTGCAATTGTATAAAATAAATTTCACGATATTCAAGCGCTAAACAAATATTAAATTGGCCTAAGTCCGGCAAACAGTTGGCTTTATTAGTAAAGCATTTATTTGCATTCTATTTATATTTCAACTTTTTCTTTAATGGGGCATTGTACAAAATTATGCAAATTAAGAAAACTGACGCACAAAAGACGAGAGACGAATGCCTGCCAACTGTGGCAATGTCCGCAGAGTGAGGCAGGAAAAAGTTGAAGGAAAAGAAAATTAACAATTTGTTGCGCTTTTGCAATTTATATGGCGCAAGTTGTAAGTCGCGAAAAGAAGTCGTGTTCCATTTTATGTTGTCTTTGGAATACCCTGTCTGTGCAAGGGTGAAATGGGTATATACACTATTTACTCATTTTATAAGTGAGTCTCTGTATGAACACTTCTACGTACAGGGAAATTTGTAGTCCGATTTATGTGCTGCAATTTCTATTTAACTTGTTCTTTTCCTTCATTTGTCAAGCTATTATAAATGAGAAAGAGATAGAGAAAACATAGAGAGACTTCCAGCTATGATATTAACATAATTTATCCATTGCATGGCCAGTTCCAAGACTTGTAAGGCTTGTGGGACTTAGTGGCCGGCATTGCATTAGCTGCTGGCAGTTGGAATCGAGCACAAATAGCCAAGCAGCTCAGCGAACTACCGCGTGGCATAAAAAGAAATGCGTATAAATGATTTATGATGTGGAAAGGGGGCAGCATGGGGGGCACATGGCTACGAGTCCTAAGCCCAGCTGCATAAATGCATTTCTGGTCAGCTGAGTATATTTCGGCATCACTTTATCAATGGCAAATGGGAAATTAAAATGACCCAAACTCAACTCATGCGACTGTTCAGAGAACTGCAATAAAAAGCCAACGAGTAAATATAATTTGAGAAAATTTTCATGAAAAATAAAACTGAATGAATATAGTAAATCGAAAATATCAAGCAAACTTCACAGGATGTGCCCGAGACACATGGCATGCAGGTCACATACATGACTAGTTCCCAGTTCGTTTCCCAGCTGAAAGAATGGCCCAAACAAGTTGCACGGAATTCATGGCTGAAAAATTGTTAAAATGTGTTGAGCAATTGTCTGAGTATTTTATATCTGCAAATTGAATTTTTAATTTCGTTTTCTATTTTTGCTTGCATATTTGTCATAGATAAAATCAATACTTACAAATACAATACAAATTTATCTCTATAAATAAATATAAATATCATTTGAATTTGCTTTTAGTAAAGTTGCATGAAAACACAAAATTATTATGTATCTATAGTTCTCAACTAAAAAATACCCTAGTATGGCTAACAACTTTAGTGTGAATATTTATTTAGTGGATTTCAAAATGATTAAAATGTTTGTAAATATTCATATTATAATTAATATCATAAGATATGTGTTTACAAATTGATATTAATTTAAGTGACCAGTAGTAATGGGATATTCAATTGGAAAACATATATGTAAATATATATATATATATATATATAAATATACATATATATATATATATGCATATAAGCTTATATATATTTTAAATCTCGTGATAACCACAAAGTCGTTTGTAGCATCGTTGATTGAATTTTACTTATACCATGAGAAATATATATTTCTGAACACACAAAAAGCAAATATGTAACTCAAACAAAAGGCACAAGTAACTTTGTTGCCAGTTAGTCAAGAAAAGCAGGCCAACAACTGCAACATCACCCAAAAGCATCAAGCAGCAGCAACACTATGTGTTGTGGCATGCGGCAAAAGTTACGCGCACTTTGACGCGTAAAACCGGTAGCAAAAATGGCTGCCAAACGATCACAACACAAAATGTATATATACTTATATGTTTATATATATATATATATATATATATGTATGTATAACAAAGTTGAACGTGCGTGAGTCTCCAAGCAACGGCAACAGCAACAGCAACATCTGCTGCAGAGAAGATACGCAGTTGCAGATACTGCATTGTTGTAGCTACACTTGACTACATGGGGCATACATGACGGCAACTTGTTATTGTTGTTCCCATGAGTGCCACTGCGTGTCGCCCCATAATGCGGCGTCGTTGACTTTGTTGTTCACCTATCTCTGATTACATTTACATTTAGGCCCTTGTCCAAATCACATGATACATTTAGGAAATGACAGGTTTTAATTTTTCCAACCGAATAAAATGAGTTGCTTAATTTTCTTAATTGGCTAGTGTATCTAAAAGTCTAGGATACTGAAAGATTTAATTATATTTTTTATTTTACACTTATGCGGCTTCCGTTTGTAAATTTTTGCTTTGTTTTATACTGCTCAGATTATTTGTTTGATTAGAGTTTGCTTATATATTGTGGAAGCTCTAAAACTGCACTTCGCGAACGTGGTCCAACTTTAATTTTAAAAGTATTCAGTTTTCAAAGTGACTTCAACTTCAGAACTGAGAATAAACTCTCTTTTTAATTTTTAATTATATTTTATGAAACAGTAAATGAATAACTTTAATTTATTTGATAAGCTATTTTATTTATTTGATAAGCTATTCAGCAGATATTTCTCAAAATTCTCCCCTTAAAAAACAAATTATTGGGTTTCTTGTTAAATATTGTGTTTGCTTTTTCTATTCAATGTCAGGCACACAAAAGTTTAGCGGTTTTGCTTTTGAGCTAACCAAACCCTTGATTGGTCAATGGAAGCTTAAGCGTTACTCATATTTATATATAGAAAATATGGAGATTTCAAGTAGCGGTTGAGATCATTAGGGTCTGAAGATGTCCGCACGGCCGGGTCACTAATTAGTAGCAATTAAATTCATTAATTCAAATTAATATAATTTGAAAAACATCAGACTTAAGCAATTGACAGAAAGGTTTTCGCGTTACGCTTTTTACGCGCCCCAAAGGCAAAAACCCAACTGTATCTTTGACCCGGCCAGGCCAATGACCAGAAAAAAAACACAATGGGCCAAAGTGTGAAAAGCAATGTTAATGATGCGAGATCTGAAAGACTAATGATTGTGGCGCAGAATTGCAAGTTTGTTGTAAGTTAAATAAAATTTAAATTTGTAAGCGAACAATCTCAAACAATAAATGTTTTCTTAAAGCGCGAAAAGGTGCAGAAAAATGCGGTTGTTTAATAATTTTTATAGATGGTGCGCATAAGATTTAAATAATAATTTAATATAAAATTATATATATTGTTGCTCAAACATTTTTTGTTACTTGGCGAGTGATCAAATAGAATCAAACATTAAAGTCAGATAAATGTTTAGGAACAATTTCTTATTCGCAAATTATAGCCACATATATTGGAATTATGTGGCAGGGCAGAGGCTTATCTTGGCTTGGTGCACTTGGTGGCGCCTCCTGCTGTTCTGTTTATTTCTAATATCCTGCCGCCGTTGGCGACAATAAACACGCCCACATTGAATGGTTTTCTGAGCATCACACATAAAGCCCATAAAGCGCAGCGGTTGTTGCTGTCATTAAAATCTCTTTGCCGGCAACTTTCGCTGCCAGGTTTATGCTCGTATCGAGGCCTATCCTTCGATATGGTCCCTGTCAAGGGCAATTCCAGTGCTTCCTGTGGCGCTGCCAGCACCTTGAACCCCTCGGAGGCGTCGACTCAGCCAAACACCACCCCGCATTTATCAGACATTGAAAGGCTTTTGCCCAAAAACTTCTCCCTTTTGTCTAATTTGATAAGAGCACCAGAGGCAGATGAGAACGAACAAGAATCCGAATTTTTGCCATTTATTTTTTCTTTAGTTTTTTTGGTCGTGTAAATTGCCTTTCCCTTGTAAATTGGGGGCGTTACAAGGCTGGTCTGTAAAGTGCTCAACACGCTGGAGGTTTCAAGTTTTCAGTTGGGCTCAAGAACAAAAGAGAAAAATCCCCTCAAATTCAATTGTGCGAGAAAAAAATAAACTTTCTTAATTGCGTGGTTCATAATTTTTTTGGTTAAGTTTTGGTCGTACTTTATGTTGTCGACTGCAGTTGCGTGGGTTTCATTATTAGTTTAAGGCAGGGCTCGAGATCGCTTTGTTTAACCCCACCGAGCCCAAATTTATTGGTACAACTTCAAAAACGAGAAAAAGTTCAGATTTCAGCTAACACCTTTCACATGTTTTTGCCATGAAAAAGCGTTAAAAAGTTTTTCGCCCGGCATTTTTGCATGACGTGTTGAATAGTTGTTCTTGTTGCTGTTTTAGTTACTTTTTGCGTTTTTGTTTTCATCTGCAGCACAAAAGGTAATGGGTTAATTAAGGTTTTTGCTTCGCTCAGACTGCACGAAGAGTTAATTAAGTGGCATGAAATTTCAACATGAAAAAAAATGCAACTAAATTGATTGTGAATTGTAAGCCATCGGATGACGAGGGATCTAAGCCAAGCTAAGACAGGCCATGGTTATGACGTTGACTCTTTTTTTTTAAATAAAGTAGGGGTTAAGTTGATGTTTTAATGGGGCTAAGGTGAGTCGTAATGAAAGTGAAAATACTGCTTAATAAACGCTACAAAAATTGAAACGAAGTTATTTGAAGCGCTTTAAATTGAAATAACCCCGCATGAAATTTCACAATAAGCTTTAATCTTTTATTAAACATACATCTGAAAATAGCTTTCCGTTTGTTAAATTTATTCAGTGCTTTTAGAAAATTGCAGTTAAAAATTGACAAATTCCTTTGTTGACCGGCGCCAAATTATGTAGAACATCCGACAATTGTAGATAGATCCGATAGCATATCATGAATATCATACTTATAAATGTATCAAATGTATGAGAAACTTGGCAGAAAGAGAAGAAAAATCATTGCTTATTGTTAATTTATTTCCTTTTTGGCTTTAGAATCTTTTTATTGACTTGACTTGCACAGCAACGGCGAGCGGCGAACTGACTGTGCCGACTCTACGGATGTGGCACTTCCGGTGCCATGTGCGCCAACCAACACGTGGGGGCATTGACCATAAAGGGCAACAAGAGAACGAAACAGACACTCCGAAATGGGGCAGGCAGGATTGGCAATAACAAAGCCTCGACACATTTAGGGGGGGGGGGGGGACTTTTAAGCGCCTTGGCCGGGGCATGTAATGAACTTTTATTTGCATTGTGCAAAGGGTGCGGCGCGTGTGGGGTGTGTGTGTGTGTGTGTGTGTGTGTGTGTTGCGTGGGGGAAACGGTTATAGACAAGTGTGCCACATTCTTGTTCGGCTCAGCCATAAGTCGATACACTTGCCGCCCCTTTGCAATTCATTCATTTAGCCCATAAAGCGACCGCTGCATGTGTCGTCGTCAGCGACAGTCCAAAGAGGAGTCCTCGACTCGAATGGGAACTGCCGCTACCACCCCCAAATCGATTTATGGGCATTTCCGGGTTGAAATCACTTAAAAGAACTGAAAAGGGAATAGGCCGCTTGTTAGCTTCTCAGACACCGAGGTCCTTTGTCCTCAGGTCTTATATAATTCCCCCTTTTTTGTTGAACATTCATATGAACGTCGATTTCTATTTGCTTTCGCCCTTTCTAACTTTGTGTGTGTAAAAATTTTGGCCAAATTTGTAAGCTTTATAAAGTAAATATTGCTTGGATGAATTTAACTTATCTTGGGGGTTTCATTTCAGCCGCCTTTGAATCACAATCTACTTAGGACACAATGATTTCTGATGCTACTCAAAAGGTCTTTGTGTCTGCGGTTTGTTTCTGGTTGAGTCATCTATAGTTCTTCGTTGATGTTGTTTTTTGCGCTCTGATTGAGTTATTGTTATCAAGCTAATGGAAACTGCACTCCTTGGATAAACATAATATATATATACACTAACTAACCCTCATGGTATGATATGACTTGGGGTTGTCCAAGTGTAAAAGAAGACTCTTCGAGAATGATTTACATTTTTATGTAAAGGAAACCTTTAAATTCAGTCTCAACTTTTATTTCCCGTGTGTCTGAGAACAACAGTGCACACTGAAGTGCTTTCGCCTGCTAAAAACTTATTTTCTAGTGCTACACAAATAACACATAATTCTGCGCATAGTTCCCAAAAAAAAAAAAAAAAAATGAAAAGAGAAAGGATTTTAATAACCACACAGAGGATGCTGTTGCTCCGTTTTGGCTTTATAATTTTGATGACTGTGGTCGGTCGTCGTGTTTACACTTTCAATAAAAAAATCTACTCTGGCATAATGTGCCAGACGGTACACGTGGGGCTGCTGCTCCTAGCATAGACCCGGCCAGAAGTGTTCGGAGCTCTTGCCACAATTATGGCCTTTAACCCTTTTGTCAACAACTTGAGTTTATTTGGACTTTATATGCGCATGCCAGGGTTGTCGCCGTCCGCAATTGCTGTCTGGCTTTTAGCTGATGCCAGCCAAAAAATGCCTTTGAGCATTGTCATAAGCGGGTCTGCTGATCCCCCTCCTAACCGCATCCCGTGCAGCCCGCATAATAATTTGATATGCTTTTTGGCTCCATTTTTGCATAGTCAGGATGGGAAGTTGCCACAAAAGGGCAGCCAGCTTTGAAATTTGTATGCCACGTTTCAGAATTACTTGCCAGAAATGAGTCTGGTTGCACAGAATATTTTCAGTGTTATTTTTGTTTTTTTTTCCATAAAACTCTTTAATTTTGTTCTAATTTAACTAATTAATTGCAGTTTCTATGAAAATTTTATTTGTTTTCGTCGTTAGCAAATATTTTTTGTGGACATTTCATTAAGCGATTGAACTCACCCTGTCGATAAGTACATCTATTGGGGGTTGCAATTTTTCGCAATTTAGCAGCTCACGTAATCAAAATAATAATAATAATAATAATAATATTTTGATTTGAATTTGCCCATGGAATAACTGAATCACAACAACCCCCGACAACCAACTGACGCGTGTTTGTAATTTACGATAATTGCGCTGACTTGTGACATTTTCAATTAATTTTAATCTGGGAGCTGGAGGTGTCGAGTCCTATGCTCATAGTACCGGTTTGTTGAAAGCCAGATAGATTTATCAATTAGCCATATTTATATAAGTAGGGAACTGAGGTTTGTGTGCGCATGGGTTTGATTTAATTTGATTTTGTTTGCCCTTTTCAGTCTGAAGATTTGCTGGGAATGGGGTGCACTTGAAGTGTTTGATTCCCATAATTTATTAGATATATTGAATTGGTTGCTCTTAAATGAATTGAAGAAGGTGCAAATTTGACAGCTATCAAGAGTTCATTAACTGTTTGATTAAAAATAAAATTAAAATAATCAAAAGATTCGCATAGAACTTCAAGAAATAATACTTTATATATAATAAATATGAACTACAAAAAATTATAATCCCTCTCAATGCTAGATAAATCTTTATTTATGTGCGCTTTTTAATATATTTTTTTTATAACAATTGAAATTGGATTTCTTCCACTTTTTGCCAAATAAAAAACCTTAACAATAGCTAAAAAAAAACTTTGTCAAGTAGCTCCATAAAATCTAATTTATGCAGTACCTGCACTCTGTGAACCCCCTTCCCATGTACCGCTGTTATCGCCCCCGGGGAGCGAGGCATCAAATTGATACAGCAAGCAAAAAGTTTACGGGTTTTTTTTTGCAACCCTCTGCATGCTGCTTACGGAGTTGCCAACTCGACACACAAAATTCTAATCGCTTTATAACTTCTAACACAATTTATCTGCACTGCCTTCCGCAGCACCTTCACCACCATTTAAAGTGCTCAGCTGGAAAAGTTATTGTTAAGACTACGAAAACGTCGCTTGCACGCACTAAGCACTTGATATGACATAGTCCTCAATCCTCCCTCTCCATCCCCCAACCCCAACCGGGAAATCTCCAGTAAATCTAAAGTAGTCACTCTTGCCACAAGCTGTGTCTCGTGTCTATCGTGTGCCTTGCTTCCTTGCACTTTATACGCAAGTCTTTCAGTATTTCCAGAATGTCTGCCCGACTGTCGTTTTGTCCAGACTGTGGCATGCTGGCGGAAATTATTGTCGGCGACTTTATGCATTTAGTTTTGTATTTTTTTTTTTAGCTTATTTTGAGATGCCAAAAGTTTTGGACGCAGCCACACAAAAAGTTGCAACACTTTGTGGCATGTTTTCTATTTTTTGTTTCTTTGCGTTTTCTTCTCTACGCTTGCATTTATCATAAGTTTTCCCTCAACCTTTATTCGATTTTCTCGTTTTGCAAAAGGGAGGAAAAAGAGTAAACAGATTTGTTTATTTATTTACCACGATTAGTGTACCTTTTTGCATGTAAATTGTGAATGGATATTTTGTTGCGGGAAGAACCGAAAGCTTAACTGAGTAACTCTCCTGAAGCAATGATTAGTCCAAACCACAACAAGATAACAACTACTCTGCAATCTTTACAACTAAACATGAAAAATGACTCACAAAAATGATTCACAACGTGTGAACTACAACGATAAGATAACTGTCTATCTATATTACCTAAAATGGTTACCTGATAAGCGAAATGGCCAACTAAGAGTATATAATGCCAATTTCTGCAAAACTAAGCACAGTACACTTGTTGTAGTCGGGGAACTAAGATCTAACGCAGAAAGGATTTACAAAAGATTTAAAATTGAATAAAATGCCGCCACCAAATCACGAGGATCGTCTCTTTGGCATCCATCTAGGACTGCACTTGGGACATCATCATCACAACCATGGACACCACGGACATCCGCCGCCGGAACACCACCATCATCACCACGGACCACCACCACCGGTTTACTACGACCACCATCATCACCACCATGGACCACCGGCGCATCACGTTGTACACTATGACCACCACCACCATCATGGTCATCATGGTCATCATGGTCATCATGGTCATCATGTCCATCATGGCCATTTTGATCACTATAATCACCATGATCACTATAATCACCACCACCATCATCACTGCTAAATGTCTGCAATAGTTTCGAAAAGATCTAAAGTTGAACTTATTGATCTATCTGTGAAGTGAAATTATATATTTTTAAAAATATCAAATACAAATTTAATTTATTTACAAAAAAATTAAAATATAAAAATTACAACAAAAAGTGATTTTCATTAGTTTGGGAAGCGAAAAAATTAAGTAATTAAAGTATTTTAATATAATATTGAACATTGTGAAATAAGTACTGATAATAAATAAAAAATGATTATCTTTGAAAAAAAAAAGAATAATATAAAGCTTGTTCCATTGATTTGGTAAGCTTAAACAGAATGGAATCAAATATTGACATATAAATATATAGATAAAATAATCAAATCAATATACCTCATTTAAACCCAAAAAATGAATGCCGAAATTGAGACTGCTAGCGTTTTGTATAAAAAAATCTTTTAAAAGAAAATAATAATAATATTAGCAGAGTTTTTTTGATTTTAAAATATAAAAAATTTAAAAAAAATATCAAAATATTAAAACAATAAAAAATTTTTAAATGAATAACACAATTTAAATTCCCACAATGATTTATAGTTATTAAGTATTGTGAAATGGTTTAATTAAAGTGCGTAGAAACTTTTTGAATGGCGTTTTTAAAATGATAAGAAATATTCCGTATTTCAATTGATATCTTATCATTTAGATAAACGAGCTAAAATTTGGAGTATTTACACACAGTTGCAGAAGCGTTTTTTTAATATATAATTAATCTATATAATGGTTAATAACAATCGGCTTATGCAGACCACGTACGAGTACAAAATGGCCACAGCAGCAATTCAATTAGGTGACATGTGATATAAACGGAGTGAACCAAGCGCATAAATATAAATGAAATTAACTATCAATGGCCCAGACAAATATTGACCAATTACAGGCCATTAGAACTGTTTGTCACAAATCGCTAATTAGCTGCAGCTACAAATGGATAATTACTATTTTTTCCACATTCCTTCTTGGTGAGGAGGGGGCTTGTCATAAAATGCAAAATGTTGCCAAGAGTGTGGGACGTTGATTCGACACCTGGAAATATTGGTAATTAAAATTGGTCAGTTGGCCAGTTGGTTAACTTTGTTGGCCGTCTCACGAGGTTGTCTAATAATGTTGTAAAACATGTTGCCATTAAAAAAGTCGACACATGCAAAAAAGAAAAACGCCCCGAAGGCGCAGCAACAGCAGGCGTTAAGTTGAAAAGACTTTATTGACAGCAAAAATAAAAACAAAATATAAAAATAAATAAATATGAAATGCTGGCTACTCCATGTATGCCCCACTATATACTCCTCGTACATAGGCTTGACGACAGACCTCGCTAATGGAATCGGTAGCATTTCTCAATCTGTCTGTCTGTCTGTCAATTAAATATGAAAATTATTTTTGACCAACCCACGAAAAAACGAGGCAACTCCTTGTCTCTATGCATTTTTCACAATTTCGTGTGGCAGACAGTCATACCTCTAACACACAGATCTCAGGCTAAGCCCATAGACAATTAACGTCTCAATTCATAATTGTCATCATATTTCATCGTAGCTCTTAATTAAAAACTGAAATTATTTCATACGCCCACAAATTCGGTTTGGGTCGGAGCCAATGTAAACGAACTCTTTGCCTTCCTTAATTGTTATTTGATTTTAATTATACGGCACATCAACAGAAACCAGCAAAAATGAAAATAACAACAGTAAATAAAAAAAATTTTATGAAAAGTCAAAGGTTTTTTTTTATTATTTACATTTCTGTGAATGTGAATATGGGTGGAGAAAAGTAATATATAAATATATGTAGGACTGATTTTCTTATTTTATCAGTTATTTTATTAATGCTCCGCATTATATGTATAAAAGTAGATAACTGACTGAAAAAAAAACAAATGAAATGCAATTTTATTAATTAAAGTCTTAAATAATTATAACACACTCTATACATCATGCTTAAAGGTTTTCTATATGTCTAATGACAGTCGTTAATGATAAAATAACGTTATAAAATAGTTAGCAAATGACTGGCAATAATTGATTATATTTTTTTGTAACAGTCCAAGACAATTTTTCATTTTAACTAATTACGGCAATTTTCTTTTCTTTTCAGGTATGTAATTTGTGATAATAACGACATGTGATTATCGATATATATCAGCGAGAACACACAAGTGATTAAATAACCAGAGTCTAAGTATTGCCTTATATAATAAAAATATATCTATCTGTTATTGAACATAGGCATTGTCTATAGGCAATAGCATCATTAGATTAATAATGCAGTCGCCACATTACAATCAAACTCGAGAGCAATTTCAAGAATTCAACTCACATTCTCCATTATGACATTTGACCATCTGCGATTACATAAAACAATTTAATAAACCCATGAAAAATCAAAAATGCGATAAGTGCGCTCCTAACATAGAACCGCAACAAACTCCAACTCATGACTCTCCTATAAACACACACACATGTGCCAATAAAAATTCCTTAAATAAACATGCAAGACCATTGAGCTTGTGGGAGAGGGAGGAAAGCGTGGTGACTGTGACTGGGGCAAATTCGTATCAAGTACGCGTGCTCCCAACTATCTGGCCAATGTAATCGGCCAAGAGCCAAGAGCGAAAGATCCCAGACTGGAAAAGGCCGACCCTAATGTAGCAGCCACCACAGCATAATGTTGCTTGTTAGTACTAATGATGGGTAACTTTCCGACATCTGCTTTCCTTGTTCCTCAATACGCGAGCCGCTGCTAAGACAAATAAAGGAAATTCAAAGTCAACATATATGTGTATGTCACAACGACATTTAGATACTCTTTGAGAATTATTAAATTGAAAGTTACCGAAAAAATTATTAATAAAAAGCCCTGAGGAAAATATATAAATTTATAATTTCAAAAAATTTTCAAATGAAATAACTTTAAAAAGCAAATGAAGGTTGCTATAAAAGAACATATAATTTTTATTTTTATTTAAATTTTTCCTTAAACTCTATAAAACTTGACAACATGTACTTTTTCTATAATATCTATAATCTATAATATAATATCTATAACGAGAAGTCAATTTTACTTATTTCACATAAAGTTAGTTTATAAGCAGAGCTGCCTGCTTACTGCATTGTCTCAGGTAACTAATATTAAAGAACAATAGCAGCTTGGGCTTTCAGCTGGTTGACTCATTGCTTTAATTTAAAAGTTTACTAAATAACATAACAAATACCAAATATAATGGCAAATGTATTTATATACTTTATATAATGGCATTAATATCTGGGAGTAAAAATACATTTCCGTACTTCGTTAACCATTGCAAACAGAAATTTGTGAGCACCTTGTAAGGGCATACAAGTTGAGGCTATTGAATTTGGATTTAAGACAGTTTCATATATTAAACTAAGACAATATTCCACAAGGCAAGTTGCAAAGTAATTGGACTTAATGGAGTGCAGTGCATGCAACGGCAAAATAAATTTGTAAACCTGCGATAGAAGCGGCGCGATATGGCAATGGCAATGGCGTTGGCCATTTCGCATGTACATCATAAATTGCCATAGAAGCGCAGCCGCGAACAACAAGTTTTGGGAATTATGTGGCTGACCGGGTACAGGTCTAGGTCCCAGTCCTGGTGCCCATCTCGGTGCACGTCCAGGCAGTTGGAGCTTAGCAGTAAAAATTAATAGCCAGCATAATATGCGGCATTTTATGACAAGCGTGCACCTTAACGCAGCAGTTAAGGCCACGCCTCGAAGCAAGCAAATCCACCCTGTCCACCTTGGCGCCCAACTCCAGGAGGGGAGCTCATTCGATTTCTCATAGCATCACACGGCAACGGTCATCAGGCTGAGGTGAGGGATCATTTGGATGCGCAGCTTGGCTGTAGTCACTTCAAAATTACGCAAATTGAAAGTTACATCGTTTGGGCTGGCGACGCGAATCACCAAAATGGGCAGCCAGGCAACTAGTTAGCCGGACACCTAATTTTCCGTCTCTCTCCTTCTATCTCATTGCCTCTCGCTTACTCTCTTCGCAGAAGCTATAAGCTTCAAATTGGCGCTACAAGATTTCGCTTTATGATAATTACACGCAAAAACCCCAGTGCCACTTTATTTATATGCATTTCGTTATGTGTGTGGCACACACAGCAGCTTTGGAAGCTTTGGAAAATTGAAAAACTTTGCTGTGTGTGTCTGGCAAATATATGGCCGATTATGTAATAGTTTATGGCAGTGCATATATCGCTATTGGGCGGATTGTTCACATTGTCGTAATGGCTCTAAGAGTGTAATTGAAATGGCCATAAGGATGAGACGGAAGCAAAAAGTCTACATAAATTAAACAAATGGAGATTATTAACATAAATTGCATACTTAGCTAACTTTAAAAAACATATGCAAAATGTTAACGGTATAAGTATATTTTCAGAGTGCGATTTGTCATTTTTGTACTTTATGCTCTTAAATAAATAAAAGAAATGCATTGCCTGTACTTTACTATTCAGATAGTATATTTGTATAACGGCAGATTGTGTTTTTCTAAAAACAAAGTTAACCTTATGGAAAAGTATACGATATAAAAATTTAAGAACCTAACGGTAGATAACTTTGAACTGTGTGTTTTGTAACGTATTTCATGTGACTATAAACCGAAGTTACCCCAAGAATATATTTCGTAGACCTTTCCCATTTGAAATATGTGCAGCACTGAAACTCGAGGTTGTGCTTTGATATACGGAGACGAGTGCCATAAACTCCATATTCATTAATTTTACAAGGCCTACGTTGTAGTAAAATAGACAAAGCAAAGACATAAACTAACTTTTACGATATACTTTAAACAAACGAGCTCAGCAGATAAAAAACTATAAAATCAAATTCGAAACACAAAGTTGAAATTTGAAACCTAAAATAGTGAAGTATTAAATATGATTAAGTGATAACTTCATGTGGACATGTGCTCAAGCAAATGGCCAATAACAATGAGCCACAAATCGATGGATGCTTAACTTGTTTTGGTAGCCGAAGTCGATGCGAACAATGAACTCGTTGTTTATGATGGTAATTATCATTTAACAATGCAACAGGCCAAAATCTATTTGTAAAACTACTTCAACATACTAAAGATAGACAATGAGCTGCCATAAATCATGCACTTAACCATTCGGCATCGGTATCAGCAACGACATCGATGGATGGATCATCCAAATGTGGAGACACTTGTCAAACCATTTTTGACTCGATGGCCATTAAAATTCGAACCTTTATATGCAAATTAGCTACAAATCGAAATAGCCAACTGCCTTATCTGATCCCCACTTTCCTCTTCCTCTTATTCAGATTTTGTGAAAGTCTCTCCTCTCTCTCATAGTTCTATGCAAATGGAATGCATTTTCAAGCAGTGCCCTGCATTTTTATTAGTTGTCAAAATACAGCAAAATTTATGGCAGCCTGGCAATATTTTTAACGCCAAAAGCAGGCAAAAAAATAAAACAAAAAAAAAAATCGAACAAAAATTCAGACGCACATAAATCATTCAAGTGAAGCCGAGTCTCTGACTCTAAGTCCGATTCCGACTCCGACCAAGAATCTGAATCTGAATCTGTCCAAAAGACAAAAGTAAAAGCAAAAAAAATAAACGCAAATAAGGCGCATAAAAGTCATAAAAATGAAATTAGCCATTCAGCAGACGGTCGACGCTGCTGGATCCGAATCTGTTTGTGTTCTGAATGCTTGGAGGGGTTGCATCTGTCGGAGCCAGCCAAAACTTGAGAAGTTTTTAAGTTGATGGCGACATTAAATTTAATATAAATTTAAATTGGGGCACTTACATGGTACATGGGGTTGTCTTATGATTAACACTGTCAAAATAAATAAAGATTCTCAGCACTTTTCGCAAGACATTCTACTTTTACAGTTTTAATAGTATTAAGTATTTGAAAATTTTATAGTTTTTATGTTTAACGAACAAACACATCTGTGGCAATAAAACTGGTCAGTGGCAACAGGTCTCAAACAAGCTAAATATATTTTATTCTACAATAATCATGGGGAAGAATAGACTCCGAATAATAACCAGAAACAGAATTAAGCTCACAAAATATGGAAATTCTCTAAAATTGTTGAATAGGCTAAAAAGGAGATCTAAAATAATAATAATAATAATAATAATAACAACCTTTTTTTATAAAGACCAAATGTTATGCTTTATTTTACAAATTCATCTTAGCTCTAATTTATTGATTATCTAGTTATTTGAAAAAAAAAAAATATCTAAAAATTAAGCGTAAATTTTTGTGCAATATCTTCCCGCATTGCCATTAAACTTGGACCACAACTTTGCCAACAACTTCACGCACAAGAAACTTCAAAGAATTTGGCCAACCACTATCCAAAAAGTTTACCCCTCACATAGCCCCACACACATAATTAAGACTTCTTTGAGCAGCTATTGCCCCACCACTGAATTAGTGGAAATGAGCTAATGAACAAAAGTTGCACAGAGCACTATATCAAAGCTTCAACAGCAACATTCCAATACATTCATACATGTATACATAGAAACATTAATACATATATACATACATCTGCTATTCATCTTCATTTTGTACGGCTGCGATCATTTCAAATGTGTCTATTCCAAATGGGGGCCTGCTTTTTGGTTTCGGTGTATTTCCTCATTGCTTCAAGTGGTGGGGCATCAAAATAAATTCTAGGAAAATCCATCTCGGCGGCATATCAAAAGGCTGACTTTGGACGCTTCATAAAGCAAGGCAACCATTTTAGATCTCATTTGAATATGGCATAAGAATATTTTGCATGGCCCCTGTGACCAGAAAACCAGACGAAAGCATTCAAATTTTCTCTTCACATTTGCCATGTGCCATGTGCTGTACAGTGGTAACTCCGTTGAACCGAAAAGATAAAACAGAATATAATTACTAAACTATATGATACTTGGAATCCTTTGACCATACATCAAACGTTTCATAATGGGAAACTTTCAGCCAAGTCTTACGATTATGTAACCCGACACTTTGGTGCTTAATCAATTGAACTAACGAGGTCAGCTCATATCTGTACATATTTCATTTAATTATATGTGTTATCTTAAACTTTTAATGTTGTGGTCTATTTAAGTGTGCTTCACTTTATCAATGCGTCACTCTTTGATTGACTGAGTGATGAACTGTGCTGTGTTGTGGGTTGTTCGCCTGTCTCTGCTCGGTTGAGTTTTCTTTGATCTATTTAAATGGGAAGTGCCCGGTTTGTTGAGTGAAATTTATGAGCTCTGAAAACTGCAAGTGATTTAAAGCAAAACACTGTGAGGCACACACACACACACAAACCCATATACATACAGAGAGACTGTATGAAATTGAAATATTCGGACAACGACTGGATTTGAGTTGAACACGTAATCCAAAAAAACATTAACACAACAATCCAATTAATTGAAAACAAATTGGCCATTAACTAGCTAAAAACGTAAAGGCGATCGACAGAGATTTACACAAGTGATCATCAACACCAAAAAAACAAAGCGGAAAGCGTAAGCAGCAGCTCGAAAACGGATCGATGAAACGATCAATGGAATGGGCCTCAACATATCTCAGTATCTCAACCTCAGACCGATCGATCGATCGATCGATGGAACGATTGGTTGAATTGAAAGCAAACAGACTGTTAAATATTGTACAGAGAGCGAGAGAGAGAGAGCGAGAGAGCGATATGGAGATAAATATGAGTACGGTACCAGATCGCTTGATCAACATCAAACAAAGCGTACCGCTCAATGGCTTGATTAATGTGCGCCACATCAATCAGACCCCTATCCCACTGCTGGCAATGCATGGGTGAGGGGAGTGGGTTGTTGGTGTGTGTGTTTGTGAGTGTGTGTGTGTCCTCTAGCGGTGATCAGCAAACGTTTGAAGTTGCACAGGCCATGAGCGAGATATATAGATATATAGCCAACGAGAGACTGCAGCACCCACACAATTTGTGATTCGAGTTCAACTCGATGTTGTTTTGGGCGCTGCGCTTGTCAAAACAAATGAGCCAACATAAATCGAGCATTGGCCAGCTCGAAAAATATATACTTATCGCACAGAGCCAGGCCAACATGGGCTACGATCTGCCAGGCAGGCAGCGGCTGCTTCGAAGTGACGACTGATCGAATCAGCATGGCCAAGTATTGGGCGACTGCATTTGGCCACAAATAAACAACAACGGAGTTTGCTTAGTTTAAAGATCACGATCTTTTTCAGCCATGAAGCGTTTGCCAAAATGAGCAACAAACTGCAAACAAAGCAAACCACAACAACAACAACAAGAATAACAACAGCAGCAACAAATCACGTTTGTGATCTTGACTTTAGACATCGAAAAGCAGAAAAAGCCAAAATCAAAAACTCTGCAAAACCGAAACGGCAATAAAGCGAAAGAAAAGTCATTTAAATAGCCGACTTTTGTAGTTGGATTTTAAAGGGAAGCATTTGTTTGAGTGGTTCTCGCGGCAAAAAAACCAGGGACGGAGACCAAAAAGGGGCGGCTAATGAGCGATATATATAATAGAGCGATATAATAATTTTTTAATATGAATATAGTGCAGCAGCTATAATAAATAAATTACATGTATTAGTATTATATGATTTATTTATATTTACTAATTTATAATTGAATTATTCACAATTTTATATCATTTTTAAATTATTTTTTCATGATAATTTTTTTAAAAAACATTTATAAACAATTGTGTGCTTTTTTTAAGAACACACTTAATAAAGAACACCAATTATTGTCAAAATGTAAATTAACTTCAAGTTTTCTATTAAAAATTGCTACTAAAGTCGGATAACTGCAACAGAACTAGAATAAAACAAAGCTGTGCTTCCAACGCACAAATTCGATCAAAAATTTATGATTTAAAATTTTAAAGTGAAATATATATAGAAAAGCGTTTAGCAATTATCGGAACAATTACAATGATTTTTATATATAAAAATTGTAGTTATTTTTTTATAATTGTTGATGCTCTTTAAAATTTAAATGTTTTTCCCAGGCTCCAAGGCAAGTGCCTTTTGTATTTCGATATCGAAGTATATTAAAAAAAAATCGCTTTAAACTCATTTATTTAATTTATATCAAATCAAACTTGATTGCAACACATCGCGAATATGTGCATCGCGAATTTTAAGAATTAGTTTCTCCAATTGAATTTGAGGCGTCTTTTGAATTAAATGTGCATAAAGGCATAGAGGAAAAGATAATTAAGCACAACTAAAATTTATTTTTTATTTAATAGACGCATAAAATCAATTTGTGCTTTCTGATCTGGTCACTTTTTTTAACAGCGCCTCTGGTTTTACTTAGGCCTCGACAAGTTCTACTTGTTTGGTGTTTTTGTGTTGCGAGCTATTTGTGTTGTTCGTGTTGTTACTATTTGTGTGTGTGCCTTGTTCTTTGTTTGTTGTGTGCCACGGCTACACATGCAAAGTGTTGTTTTTGGTGTACATTCGTGTTGTTGCTGTTGCTGTCGTTGTTGTTGCTTTTGTTGTTGCTTGCTGTTGGTCCGATTTGAGTTACATGACAATGAGGCGATATTGGGGTCTTTGCTTGCACAATGGCAAAGAGTTCATCGATTTTTTGTTTTGGTTTTTGTTTTTTTATTTTTGATCTCTCTCTCTCTTTTGGCTTACCTTAAAATTTCTGATTGGAGTTTTGGGGGAATGTGGTTGTTTTCCAAGTTGCTTGAGAGCTGCTCATGTGGAAGTTTCTTTTGTGTGGTTTTGGTTTCTCTTGACTAAGAGCTAACGTAAAATCCTTCGCTTCCGGCTTGACAACTCACTAATTCTTCAATTGTTGTGCACCTTACAAATTCAATTTTGACTGATTACAGAGCATTCAGTTTCTCAGTTATTCAATTGCTCAGTTACATTAGTTACCTCAGTGAGCAGCAGACCAAAGACCTCACGAGGTATTAATAAATCATGTGAATATCTATTTGAAATTCAGTGCACTTCATTTTTTCCTACCCCTCTCTTCCCTTGCTCATCTAATTAAGGTATCCATTGTGAATTCCTTGGGGAGCTGCATCAATTTATTTGTGGCTCTTCCCCTTCCTGCTGAATGCCATACATCATTTTTATAATTTACGTGTAATGCATAACAAAGGCCGAGTAAACAATAGGTGTACAAAAAAACGAAATATAATTTTCATGGAATTTTCCTCAGACTGCGGCAACAGCCTATGCCGACGGCAACTCATCAATTTTCCACGTGTGATTTATTAACTAATTTTCCTACACATTTAAATGCGCATTTCATGCAGCACGTTCCAAGGAGGCCCTCGCAAATAAATACGTGGAAATTCATTAGCAAATATGTTGCTTTCATTTTCCTATGGTTCACATTATTGTTTTTGTGGGTATAAATGTGCCGAGCTCTTGAGAAATATGCACAAAAAATGAGACATGCCAAGCGTTAAGTGTGCAAGCATTAATTATTTTTCGATGTATGAATTGTGGTTTGTGGTTTTTGTTTTTTCTTGGCAAGTGCGTTGAGTATTTATTATATGCTCATCAAACGGAAAAATGGGCTACGACTTAACAATGTTTTTGCCGTTACAATAATCGGCACTGAGCGATGCATCTGCAAAGTTATCGCTCGATTTGAGCCCATTTAAATGCCAAGCTGCCAGCCAGTAATGTCAGGCAACTAACTCTATGTTTACCTTCTACAACGTTCTGGCGACATCTACATGGCCATAACTTGCACATGGCTAGATGTGAGGAACGGAAAAGCAACAGCATCAAAAGCTGCAAAGAGCCAAATTTGCCTGACATTTACAATGGCCAAACTGGCCAACTAGCTACTGCCAACTTGCAACTGGATTGCACGGAATTTACGAGTACATACTGAGAGCCAGAGGTAGCAGAGGCCGGCTGGAGGAGTGGAGAGGTGATGTGCCGGGGTGAAGCGCACTTGTGCCATTTTAAGTGTTTATAGGTATTTATTTTTATTGTTTTTTATGCTTAACGATTTTTTAAGTGGAGTGTGCAGCTGAACTAGCAGAAAGAAGTGCGACTTACACAATAATGGTCGACTTTAACATATTCTCTAAAATAATTAACTTGCACTTTTCAAGTTAACTTTTCCAAGTAATAAAATTAATATTTTTAAATATGGAGATATTGATTCTTGTGTGTCTTATAAGGGTGTGAGGTATATTTAATACTTTAGGAGCAATCTCAGTTACAAAAACTGAACCAGTGCATGAGTAATAATATTAGTTTATACTTTATAATTATTATTTATTCATACTTCCCGGAGACACAAGAATTATCTTATTATTTCAGGCACTAGGTACTAATATATATAAATGAAAAATTATTTTAGTTTCACTTTATTTTGTTTTAATTTGTATATTTTTTTAACATATCCCTGAAGAAGTGATTTTACTTTAATTTGTTGTTGGTTAAAGTAAAATGAAGACAGGCTTTGCATATGAGAAATCCTATTGGATTTATATGTACAAAAGTTAGCTATATATACCTGTTTTATCTAGCGGATACATTGGTATTTAAACGTCAACCCCAATCGACTTGAACTCGTATGCAAAATGCTGACGATACTTGCGAGTTTCGTCTGATTCTTTTTGTGTGTGTCGTTTTCTGTTTTTTTGTTATTTTTTTATTTTTATTTGTGTTTCTTTGGTTTTGTCGGTTTTCAGTTGGTTAACAAGCGATACAAGCAGACGGCATAGTTTAGCAAGTTACGTATTTGCATTGTGTTCTCAAAGGTCGATCCAAGTCAGCGGCAATTTAAATGCCAAGTCGAGCACAAGAAGACCCCAACCTGAGATTAAAAAGTGGGAACTGCAGAGTTGAGTGCTAGCCAAAGAGTGCGCAGAGTTGCGGATTCGCATCCAGCCTGAAGGTACAAGATTTATGTGCCCTTTGTTTGAGAGTTGCCTCCAGGACAACAATGGACTCCAGCATTTTCGCTTTCAATATTGTTTTCCTGTTGGCAATATTTCAATTAATTCTGCGAAATACAAAAAATTTATTAAACGAGACAATTCCGCGTCATTAATGGCCAACAGACACTTACATAAATATCTCTTTATATATAAAAAAAAGCTCTTCATATATAAACTTCTTCTTTTTTGCATTGTCATTTCGATTTGTGTGCAATTTTTTCTTCTTTCATTGACCGGACTCTCATTGCTTTTCAATTTTCCATCGGCTTTGTAGGCTCTGTCTGCCTACATTTTCCCCTTTCCTTGCAGTTTAATTATTCTACGCATTTCACATTTTTTTAAGGCACTTATAATTTATCAGAATTTATGAGCAAATTGTAATTTATGCAGGTGAGAAGCAGTTTCGTTGTGCAACTTTTTTGGCCACCTCTTGGGTAGGGTTTCAGAGCCGTGACATCAGCAGCAAAAGTCACTTAATAAATTATTTAATTATGTAATAAAGTTTCACTTGTCATAGGGCGAGAAAAAAGTTTGTAATTTGACAGCAAAAATTAATTATGACCCCAACGAATTTTTTTCTTTTTATGTTTTTGTCACTTACGCATTTTAAGTGCGAATTGCATAACTTTTGGCAAACATGGGAGCAGCTGGAATGTCATTTGATTTAAATTCCTTAACAATATCCAAATAAGAGGCCAGACTAATCTTCAGGCAGAGACAAGGGTAGACATTTTAAAGGGCAACATGATGACCCATTGTTAACGCTCTAATCTAAGAGAATTTTTGTTGTTTTTTTTTGTTGCATATTTTCAGCTGAGACAAAGGACGAGCTCAACTGAGTGCATGGCATAAAGAATATCCCATGTCAACATTAATTAGGGTCCAGCATAATTCACATCTAATTTGCAGCATAATATCAGGCTCTGTTTTACTGTTTTCTCCTGCCCTGTCTCCAAACAGCATTAACATATGGGATGCCCAGAGACTGCTAATAGACCCCAGGGCCACTTGACATTTATATTTTATTTTTGCGACTTTTTTGAAATGTTAAGCACGTTTCGCAATTAAAATGTCATCTTTCAGCGTGAGAAGAACATCAGGTTTATGTATGAAATGAAATTTAGCGTTAGTTGCTTAACAGCTCGAATAAATTGGGCAAAGAACCCACAGTTAACAGAAATCACTTATGGGCTAGAAAAGCGTTTAGCCTTTTAATTAAATAATTTGTCTATTGTATTTAATCGTTATGAAAATAATTTATTTAGATTGGAATGTTTTTCTTTTGTTTTTAATTCAAACTTTATATCTCTTTTAATTCATCTTGTGTAAATTCTTATGCTCATCTTTTGTTTTTCAATATCTTATTAATATAATTGTTTCTTCTTTAAAATACATCACAAAATATTATTATATAATTATACAAATTAAATTCGGTAAACAATTTTTAATGAAAATTTCTTAAATTTGGTGGCAAGTTATATGCAAATTATGTCAATTTCTTTATGGGGAATTGCTTATTGTTGGCCAGCTTTGTGTTTGCCTCTCCTTCATTTTCTGCGCCTAGGTCCAAATGTAAACATATTAAGAATAATGAGCGAAAAAATGGCGCATACTGCTTATAATTTAAGCCGATTTAAAAACTGGCGCCAGAAAGTGGAATCGGGGCCGTGGGCTGGCCAGATTGTCAGTCTGTTACGACTATTAATTCCACTGCACAACAATAGGCTTCGCAGATGGAGCGACAGTTATCAAGCTGGACAGTTGGCTGCCTCCTTGTCAAAAAAATTGCCTCAACTTATCCGCTTATTTACAATTGAGTGAATTTAACTTAGAAGCCAGAAGCAGCGCCAAAGCTCAAAAATCTGTTGCGATTGCGATGAGTGAAATAAGCAAATTTGATTAGGCGTTGATAAATAGAAGGGGCGACATTCATAGAGGTGGAGATATCGTCTCATATGCATACTGCTGGCGTTTTCCAGTCGGTTCTATTGTAATTCTGTAAAATCATTGCAGAGCAGTTTGTCAAACGGCAGCCGGCGGCGACTAAGTGGCGGGATTGTCGATGATGCTGCAGCTGCCACCGTTCCCAGACACTTTCACACTTTAACCAGCCGCCACAAGTTATGTGAGGAGGGAGGAACGGAGTTAGAGGCAGGAGGAGTTGAATCCGAATCCAAGCCCATCCCGATCAAAATCCCGATGCGATTGCGACATCCCAAGTGTGCATTAGTGCGAATGTGAATGGAGTCGCGAGAGGGTTGGGCGAGGTTTACCAATGTCCATCCATAAATAATGCCCCACTCGGCGAGCAGCTGGAGCCAGACAATAGAGCATGGCCATTACCGTTTGTTGTTCCAACATCCTGAGCCTGAGACTCAGCCTGAGTTTGCTTGCCTTTGGCTTTAGTACAATTTGATATATGGTCAGGCATTGATTTTGCCTGCCTAGCAGAAGCTTACAGCAGCCTCACAGTATGCGAAGAATATGCGATATAATGTCCAATTAAATTCTAAAAAGAGAAAAGTACACACTCACACAAGTAAAAGACGACAGCTAAAGTGCAGGAAGCCCAGCCAGATACCATAAGGAACTGCAAACGGTTCGCCACCAGGCCAAAACCAACCAACAACAATCTGACTTTTGTGAGTGACTAACTCGGCAGCGGGGCATTGGCCTCCCCCATAAATTTATACAATTTCTTATTTATTTTATTGTACTACTATTCTTTACACAAGGCTCGAGAATTGTGCATAAAGTTTTTCGCCAGCTCTTATGGCTTATCGGCCAGGGCTTCTTACCCCATCCCCCATTCTCACCGGCCCCTCCTGCATATTATTCCAT
Source organism: Drosophila fungiperda (assembly GCA_035042345.1). Taxonomy (NCBI): domain Eukaryota; kingdom Metazoa; phylum Arthropoda; class Insecta; order Diptera; family Drosophilidae; genus Drosophila; species Drosophila fungiperda. Next base: position 3,679,348 of record JAWNLM010000021.1, read on the forward strand.
CCTGCAATCTGAGCGGTTGAAAGCATAAATTTTGACTACAGGCGCCATAGATCATCACACAGCGACGACTAAATCGTGTGCCTGGAGGGCTACTTCAGCTACGCTGTGTGGCAGTGGCAGTGGCAGCCCAGCCACGTTCCTTGTGCACTGAATCGGATTATTAAAAATTAAACTTTATGTTCGAGCAGCGCAGTCAGCAGCAACTGGAAAACTTTTCAATGCGAAACGAAGGGCACGGAGAAGTGAATTAAATTAGATAATGATTGGCACACAAAACTGACAAATCTTACAATTTTCTCGTTAGTAAAATTTTATATAAATTTATATAAAATATTGTTATATCATTTGCCTTAATTGTTTTACTAATTATTGTACTAAACTAAACTTATTTGCTCCAAAAAAATACACATCAAAAAAGCTTTCAAAATAGTAATTATGAAAATAAACTAAATATCTTAAGAGTAGCTGGGTAATATTCATAAAACAATAATAATAAAAATATATATATATCATATTTCTTGTTTGTGTCCAACGCATCATGTCGAAGCAACTAATTTGTGGCTAAGTTTTAATGAATTATATAATTAAACTCTTTTACAAAGTGTCATCTCTGCGAATTAACATAAGAAATTTTATGTTAGCTTTTAACAATTTTTGTTTGCATAAATTGAATATCTTTGAGTCAACAAGCTGAATCTTCACTACATGCTAAGTGTGCAAAGGCAGGTGGCAGGTTAGAACATAAATACATCCAACCAATTAAAAAGTTCTGCACAACTTTAATCAACAAACTTCCCATACACTTCCACACACACACACACCTTCTATAAGAAATAACAGTGGGTACTAGGCTTCACCTGAAGTCGAGGTACCGTTGGAGGTCTTTGGAAAAATGTGCGTGCGTGCCCCAAAATGTGTCTGTTCGTAGAGACCTTTTGCAGTTTCTATTCCCAGTTTCAAGTGTCGTCCTCCTCATCGTTTGTGCATTTGGTTTCACACATGAGAAACTGCTGCTACTGCAACTGCAACTATGCAACATGCAAAAGTTGTCCTCACTGTGGCAACAAGCAGCTTAAGGAAGGCAGTGATGAAGTCAGCCAGAGGTTGGTGCACATTTTTAACTATGCAGAAAATTTCCTTCAGTTCAGTTCAGGACACATTGCAATCTGCATGTAACCATGGGTTACTCGGCCTAAATACACAGAGGCAAAAAGCCAGCCCATTTATGGAATTTTTTCATGCTTCAAGTATGTCCAAAGTGAACAGAGCATAAATTGTTAACTATTTTGAAATGAACAAGAAAAAAATTCTTTTGTACATTCACAGTTTCATTTTTGAAAATAAATTCTTAATTTAAGATTGTATTCTTGACTACCAATTTTAATGTAATAAGGCCTAATGTTTTAGTGTAGCTACTTGAAAATTTTAAGTTAACTAGCAAATTAAGTTGAGTTGCCCAGCTAACCGCCTGCTGCCCTCGCGTGCATCCAGTTTTAGCATAATCTTTGCAGCATGTTAGCAAAAAAAAAAAATTGAGAGAAAAATGGGAAAATTAATTTACGTCAGGCGCATGCGCAACTTGACTTGAAAGTTGAATCTTGTGTGTGCAACTTGAATGGATGCCTGCAATGTTGCAAGTTGTTCGTGTTCCATGTTCTGCCACACTCCACAGTGGCACCAGCAGCAAAAGCAGCAACAGCAGCAACACCAACGGCAACAACTTCCTCATTTGCTGTAACATTTTAATTATGCGCCCCGTTAGAGGCATGTTCCTGTTGTTGCTGCTGCTGTTGCAGTTAAATGAAAGCTCGTAAATTGCAGGCGCAAATAAATTTGTTTGAAATATGTTCAAGCAGTGGGCGCTCTTCGCTTGATCTAAATGAGTAACTTAATAGCATGTAACTTTTGCCTAACAGTTAATAAAACACTTAGGGATGCATAAACAACAGTCATAAACCAACAAAAAAATATATTAAATATTTCTTCGAATATTAAACCTTTTCAATTGGATTTTATACACTTTTCACATAGGCTTAGTGCATCAAATCGTTATTGACAAGGATTGCTTAGTTAATCTGATATTTAAAATAAAAATATTATTTTTAGAATCTGTTTATTATCTGATCTTAACACTTTTTAAAAGGCCAAACGGTTTTTTATCTGATTTCGGTATAAGCCGAACTCTTTTGCCGCTTCATTTTGTAAGTGACAAGTAGACATTGACACATGCACATTTTATGGTTGTGGTTCTGCTTAGTTTTTAGTTGCTTATTGAAGCGACTTGAACGGTAATCGCCCAGCCCTGAAAGTGCCAACCGCACAGCTGCACCCGCAACATAGTGGTCAGTTGGCCTGTGGGCAACGAGTTGTCTTGCTGTCTGGCAACTTTGCCATGGGTAAACTAAGTTCCAGGTATTGCTGCCACTCTGATGATGCAAAGCCAGAGTCAGGGCCAGTCTCTGCAACTGGCAAGGCACACTGGGTTTTTAGCCTGGCCAAAGACCGCTTGTCAATCGCTTGGCCAGATTCGAAGTTGCACGTTTTTCCACAACTCGTACACAATCAGCGATACCAGAATTTCTTTATTTTTTCTTCCTTACTTGGCTGTGCATCTCTCTCTCAAGTCTTGCCTCTGCCATTTTCCTGTGCGCTGTTGTCGTCCAGATCGAAGGCTGTCGATAATGTCGCCAGTTCTTCGTAGTTCGCAGCGAATAGTCGCTCGTCGCTGGTTTCATTAAAAATGATTGATTGCCAATTAATTGAAGTTTACCGATATGTTAATTATTAACTGGCAGTTATACGCATTTATCTATCGGTTCCCCAACTTAATTCCCACCATCTGAAATCGCTGTTGTCCCTCATCGCAATACTATTTCCATTTCAATTTCAATTTTATTTTTAATTTTAATTGCTGCGCTTATTTGTTTAATATTGCGCAAAATATTTCGATAATTTATTTGGTCTGTTTGCATTTGGCTTTTAATAAACACAACATGGATTTTTATTTCAAACATTTGCATAATTATTATTGTCAACAAATTTCAATTTGGTTGGTAAATATAACCGTTTATTCATTTCAGAACATTGAGTTAGTAGAAATATTGAGCTTTTGGTTTAATTAGGAAACTTTAAAATTTGTACAAAAAACCCCAAAATGTTCAGGCAACTTTGTTAAGGCCACAGCAGCTGAGAAAATTGGCAACAACTTAAGTGCGACCATTTTGCTAGGCTTGCTCTTATTTCTAGCCAAGTAAAACATAAAACTTAAGCATTTTATGTGATGAAAAGTTTCGGCAACTAAAAGCGCAAAAATATTTTCACACGCATAAACAAAGTGGCCCAAAGCGCCAAAGATTTTGTCTAGAGTCTACATGGGCCCAAGTTGCTTGGGGCCAGGTAACACAAATGCAGAGGCAGAGTTCGGAGTTGGCGGCGGTGCAGACAGTGTCGGAAACTCAGCCAAGCCACAGACAAACATGTCGAAGCGACGACAACAGCAACAACGACAACAACAACAACAACAAACAAGAGAGCTTTGCAAATTGTGTCGTGTCATGTAATAGAGAGTTTTTTTTTTAGTTTCTGTAGCCAAAACAAAAAAGTTTCTTCTTATTTTTGAAGCGCGGCCTTTTTATGTTTTTCACACTTTTCATGGACCGTTGGAAAAAGAGGGGCGGGCAGATGGGGAAAGGAGGCTTAAGCAGAGTACAGAATAGGGCACTTAGAATGCAGAGTAGAAAAACAAAAACATGTAACATGAACACCCAAAGTGCTTGGCTCACCGAGCTACCTAGACTCAAATCTTGGCGGTTACGCAAAGATGTGGCAGAAATTTGCAAGACACTCTGGGAAATTATGTGTGGGGCTTCACTGTGCGACACAGAATCAGTTGAGAATGCCATAGAAAAGCCGAGGCAAGTGGTAAAGAGTTTAGCACTTGTGTGGTTATTAGCAGGTCAAAGGGTTAACTGAAGAACATAATGTATGCAGTTGGCAGTAGTTGAACTACTTATTTGAACCAACATAAAACAATTGAAAAATGTGCACAATAGCGTAACTCTATTATCGAATACACAGACTCAAATTGAAAACTGACAATTTATAAAAATAGTATTAAATATATTATTATTACTCACACATGAACTGATTGTTTAATTTTGCTTTATCATTACAGGTATGTTAACACGTTTCACACCTAAGTAGGGGCATTAACCCAAATGTCAGTTAAGTATTTACACACATATATATAGTTGTATAAATTCATTTTATTGACCTCATCAGCTAATTTGCCACAATTAAGCTGCTTTATTGCTACATCGACCACCAATTTAACATCAGTATGCACTTTGTGCCACTTGAACAAACCGAGTTGAAACACTTGAAATGATTGTAAATAGAGACAATTAATGGCTATGGCTGCTGCCCGCTGATTATCGCAACAACTTTGATGGTTTATGGAAATGAAATAAAATCGCATGTGTAACAAATGGAAATCGTTATATAATCGCCACCCAGTTGCAGTTGCACTGTTTGTCAATTGCTCGGTTGCACTTGGCTGCTTAACTGACCTCTGTAATAATGCCATAAAACCGAATTATATTTTTTATTGATGGCCCGCCGGGAAGGCGCCTGTTCGTATTTTTTCATCTGCATGTTTATATTGCCATACTCTTGCTCAAATGATTTATATTTGATCATGAACGATTTTCGTCCCTTTAATGCAGATATAGTACAATTTCTGTCTTGAGTGTTTTTAATAATATTTGTTTTCAATGATTTCTTGTAGTATCCTAAATAGGAAATGTTATTTGTGTAAGGGTAAGGGTAAGGGTAAGGGTAACGGTATTTTAGCCTATTTATCAGAAACAACATAGTCAGGTTGGAATAAGTCGTTTTCTTTAATGAGTTACATTCTTAACGACAATCTTATAATACCCCTTTTCAGCAAAACCGTTGGTGTATTTATGTATTTATCTTTAAATACCCCTTTTCGAGATAGAGATATTTTACTCTCTTACTTGACAACATTTTTTATTGAGATTTAATGGTTAGTTAATCGTGTAGCGTTTGGAGTGTATTCATTAGTCGGTAACCCGAGTAAATCTGTTCCTTATTGTAGCCCAGTCCAATATAAATGTATTTAATTATGGTTATTGAGGAAAAAGATGACCAGTCCGCCTGCATGCCCCTAGGTAGGCTCACCTAACGAGATATTGTTAATGAAACCGGTTGAAGCTTGTGGCAGCAACCGAAAACCATGGCAGTGTAAATATTTTCCTTTGCCACACATTTTGCCCTGAATGTGGCTTGAGTTGAGAATCGAATCGAATGGACTCTTGCCTCATCTGTGGTTAACATGTGAAGCACGGCGCTTGAAATGCCATCGGAGCGGCATGCTCTGGCTGCTCAACGCACAATTTTTCCATTTTCAAGCTCTCTCTCTAACCGCAGCTTGCCACTTGAGATCATTCTGTGGCACTTGAGACTGGTTTCTCCAAATGCCACTCGAGGCTGCCAGTCAAGTGCCCAGTCCATGGCGCGTCAATACACAACACATCGCAATGACTTGTGCAAAAGATAACAAAAACAATTATATATATATATATATATATATAAAAAAATAAGAAAAATATAAAAAGCGAAATACGAATTCAAATAAGTATAATCAAGTGAAAAAAAGAACAAAATAAAAGAATTGAAAGAAATACTTGAATGCCACACCAAGAAGTCATAATTATTGCCAGTCAACTATTCGACTGGACTTTGAGTGTGATAAATTTGAATAGAGATTAATAAATGGCATATTTTCAAGCTCTCAACTTGTTGTTGTTGTTGTTGTATCTGTGTCTGTAACTGTGGCAAGCTGACTTCCATTAGACATTTAGCTTGTCACCTGGCCATTAAGAGTTTTGAAACGTGCTTTAATTTCAAGTTGCTTATCTGGGCTTCATCAAACAAAAAAGAAACTATATTATCAAAACTTAAAGTTTATACACATGCGGATCATTAAAGTGGGATTAGGTTGTGACAAATTGAGGTTAGTGGACCCATAAATGTCCAAGATTGAGTAGAGTTAAAGACTACCCAAAGTGGTGTTGTTTTGAACTTAGGCCAAGTTACGAGTAAAATAATTTGAGCAGGTTAACAACTCATTTGAGGCCCATAAACAACATTAAAATTATACGTGGAACTTCATGAAAAATGCTAGTTTATTTCGCCTACAAGCAAACTGTGTAGTTTGTGGCAATTGTAAGGCCAATCTACTTTGGTATTAACCACAAATCCGCACAATTCAGCCCAATAAATCATAATTTTTGCATTTTGAAAGTGCGTTTCATATTACTGCAAATGGAGACTGTGGCAGACATATGCGGCATGTGGCAATTCGAGGCGGGGCCAATTAAACCGTGTTTACTTATATCTGGAGTAGGAGAATTGCTGTAAATCAACTTGGGCAGCTTGTGTGTGGCTTTTGTGTGAAAATATCAGCTAAGATACATAGATACCTATAGATACACAAATACACAGATACTTAGTAACATGCGTGGCCGGTGTGGCAAGTTAAGCATACATAAATTAACATTAATAAATAAACTATAAAAACTTATAAATAATTTTTGAAATTGACAACGCACATAAATCATTTTTAATGAATGCCCTCCAGTCGTGCCACAACGAGGGGCAGCTGAGCAAAGGTGTGTAACCCTTTTCAACTTCTACACACATAGATAAGGCAATGCGAAACATCCACTGATGCCCAGCTGGCAACTTGTTTGTACTTGTCATACAAGCTGCCAAAGGACACCAGCCGTAGCAGCCCCAGCAGCAGCAGCAGCAGCAGCAGCAATCTCTGACACACCAGGTTTGAGTTCGAGTTTGGGTTTCGAGTTTGAGTTCGAGTTTGGGTTTCGAGTATATGCAGATGCATCCAACTTAAAAGTTGTCAGAAGTTTTGGGTTGCTTGTTGCTGATTTTCAATTGAGAGAAATTTTTGTTGCCCCGCAAATGCTGATGCTGATGTTGATGCTGATGCTGATGTGGATGCTGATGCAGAGCCGTAAATTCATGAAATGCCAAAAGTTTTTGGCAAATTGTTGACTGCAATATGTTTTTGGCAGCACTTGTGCAACAACAACAACAACAACAATAATAGCATCAACTCCGATACGTAGACTAGTGCGTGCCACGGCATGTTGCAGCTGTGTGTGTGTGTGCGCTTTTCCTGTGTACCGTTAAATGCAACGTTTAGATACAAATGCTCAGATAACAAATTGTTGTACAACTCACGCAGACAGCCGCTGTAAAAGCGTTAAAAGCAAAAACAGAATCGCGTTGCGAACTCGCTTTTCTTTTTCGGTGTGAACAATTTTGCCAAGCCTTCCATTTGGCTTTGGCTTTGGCTTTGGCTTGGCTTGACTTGGCTTGTCTTTTGTTGTTAGCATTCCCCGTCACAATCTGTTACCCCCGTCCACGCCCAGGCATGAATAGGTCTATTCTAGGCACAGTATCTGCACTTGTCCATCATTCTTCGCCGACGCTGACTTTTGTGTAGTTTTTCATTGCTTTTGCCGCGTAACTTTCTTGCAACTTTGGGGCAAGTTGGTGTCTCAATTTTATCATTTTTTCTGTGCAGTTTGTGTTGACTTCAAATATTGATAGAAGTGAGCCGCAATTTTTGATATTTGTGACTGCTCTCTGATTGAGCGACTTATGATTGAATCTTCGCATTGTGATTGAAATATCAAAAGTAACTTAATTACAATAATACCCATTGTTATATTGCTTTAATGGTCCTATTTGTCTAGCATAAATGTTACATTATTTATCACTTATAAAGTTGTATAAACATAAGATAAGTTAACCAATATATACAAATATTTTATTTTAATGATATAACAAGCAATATAAACATAATTTAAAAGTGTATATATATATTTTGTAATATATTGAGCAAGTGCCTTGAAGTATAACAAGATGTTTACAAGAAATTCAAATAATTATGTCCATGAGAAAAGTTTTAATTATAGTTAAGCAGCTTAAATTGTTTACCAATTGTTATATTTCAATTCAAATTCGTTTTGCCAATTTAACTTGATGTTGTTTTGCTAGTTTTGCCAATTAAAAACATCACACTTATTACTGAAACATTACTTTGCCAAATTCAACGAAAATAACAATGTCAAGCTGCGTAATCTATTCATAAGTCTCCAATCCAATCTTAGTTTGGGCGATGACTTATGACTCAGGACATGCATTTTTTTCCCAGCGTGCCTCTCTGGGCAATCATGCAAATTTTGTACTTTGTACTACCTGGCATGCAGAAAATGCACACATCAGCAATGGCAGAGTGGAAGCTCAGTCGGATCAGTCAACAGGAGGCCCTAACCCAAAGACAAAAGCTTGCCCAAAATGTTACGTTTGGCAGGCGGAAGCGAATTCAGGCGGAATACCAGCTATAACTGTGGACTGTACTGAGGCTAAGGCTGACAAGGAGGAGGAGTGGGACACACATGTAAACTACAAGCAGCGACAACATCGAGTCAGGCACCCACATATGCATGGTAAAACCCAATGGCCATGCCAACAATATATGAGGAACAACAACAACAACAACAACAAAAAAGATGGACGACGACGCTGTGAACAGCAGTTGACCATCGCCTGACATTTGAGCCATGTTGTCAACGTTTCGTTGTTGTATATGCATCCATTATGGCTGTGTGCTACACTCGTGCCTTAGCCACGGCTCAGGCCCGACTTTTTGGCTGTAATGCCCAAATATGTGCGAGCTCCTCTACTCAACTTCAACTTCTTCTGGCTGCTGACTCTCCTGGTTCCATTTCAATGGAATTTGTTTTTGGACTCAATGCTATCTGTTTTTCTTACTTTTTTGTCTATCCAGCTATGGCATCTTTCATCTTTTTGCATAAGCTTACATCACTCGAGTGCTGGTCTGGTCTGGTAATGAGCCGCTCATAACTCGGCGACGAGTCGGCGACGAGTTTCCATGGATTTCCCTGACTGTCCATCCGACATGCTCGTGGCTCCCACAGTGGTAGCTGTACATAAATCTGCAGTAGCTCTGCGAATGTTAAGTGTGCGCCTTTTGGCCATGTTTTGTTTTTATCCATCAACAAAAATTAGTTACAACAACAACAACACTGTATCCAGTTGAGCACTCGAAATGTCATCTGTCATTTGCCAGCAGCTGGCTGCTTGTACAGTCGGAGGATAAGTTGTCCCTCACATCCACTCTGACTGGGTTTTATGATCGATAGATGAGCGTCTCGCAAACATATATGGTTATGGCCTAATAGCCGCCTAATGGCAACACCAGCACGAGCAACAAAAACAGCAGTTGGTTAACTGGAAAAATAACGTTTGTCCTTTTCCCATGTGCATCATTGGCCAATTATTATCATTGGCAACGCTAGTTTTATGGCCACACAAATTTTGTGGCCAGTAGTTGGTCATAAAGCACCAATGAACATGAACATTGGCATTAGGATTGAGCTGGGATCCGTTTGTGGGGGCTAACACTGAACGAGTTGTCGACATTTTCTGTCTCCCTCCCTCCGTCAATCGAATAAGCTTTTAGCTGCCTTCTGTTCCCACTTTTTTTTAGCTTTAATTTTTTAATTAATTGCTTGTCACGTTTCGCCAAGCTGATGCGCCGCATTTGCCAGCGAAAACGAAATGGAACGCAGACAGGGGCAGGGGATTGGGGATAGCAGTCAGCAGATGAGGAGTCGGTAGACAGAAGACAACAGATATAAGATTGAAGATAGAAGACTAACCACAAAGTCATTCCACAATCCAGAGTCCAGAGAATAATTGTCGCGCCATTGTTGCACGTTGCTCAAAATAAAAATAATAATAGTTTGTAGCTGCAGTGGTTTTGGTGGTGGCTGTTGCAAGTGGCAGTTGGTCTGCGGTTGCCTGTCATCGTCGTCTAGTGCAAATGAAAACTCATAAAAACTTCAGACAGTCCCATCCTGAAGAAGAAAAGTGACTCCAGACGCAAGTAAAAGCCGCCCCGATAACAATGCGACATGAAGCAGCAGCAGCAAAAGCTCTTTCAATGAATAGAAGAGCGCAGAGAGTGGCGGGGGTATGGGGTTGCGGCATGAGATGGAGGTAAGGGCAGGTTGCAAGCAGTAGCAATAATTGTCATCATCATCTTGTGGTCAGCAGGAGGCTCTGCTGCAACTGCAATAAACCCCAGTGGGCGGCTGTCCAAGTGGACAATCAAAGCCAAAGCAAACTATACTTAAAGCAAGTCAACCAGCGACATTTTTCAGATGCCAAGGCGAACGCGAACACCAGACACAAAGACAAAGATGGCCAAGACACTGGCCAAGACGGAGACAAAGACGGCACAAGCAACTAAACGTGCAGCGACTACTCGCCCGACAGCATGGAAGCAGAATGAGAGGTGGAAAAAGCCTGACCAAACATGGCTCAAAGTGGTTGATAGTGACAGTGAAGTAGTTTCAAAGGGGGCTTACAACTTAAGCGATTGGTAGCAGCAAAACTGAACAGCATTTATGATAACAGTGGTAACTTAAATTGAGTGCCTTATAAAAATTAGTTGTTGCAACATTTATTTTAATATGTGATTTACTTTTGTATCATTACAAAAAAGTTGTAAACTAAATAAAAAATAAGGAACAAAAAAAATAATGTGCTGCAAGATTTATTGTAAGGATTTAAAAAACTTAGAATAAATCGAAAAATTCAAAATATTTATTGATAAGTAAAAAGGAAAGTAAAATATGAAACAGGAGAAAGTGAGAAAGTCGGTTTTAGTCCTATCTATAATTATGTATATATATAGAAATCAAGATGTGATTGAGTTATTTATCAGAGCTACAGGTTCTTTCCGGGCAATCTGCCAGCGATTGACGCCACTGTCGCCTGCACTGGCTGACTTTTCCTCCCGGTTCTCCTGGTCGTCGGAAATACGCCCACCGTTTTTGCTGCTGTAGTTGCTGTCCATTTCTTGGCGGCGTGTTGTGGGCAATCAAAGCAATTGCAGGTTGCCCGGCTGCAAGTGTTTGCTATATATATAGATATACATATATATATTTATACATATATATATAGTTATATATATAGGTATGTAGGGGAGCTAGAAGCAGCTGCATAAAGCGATGGAAACCTGGCACAAAATAATGAGCTGTAACCCTTTTGGATCTGTACCTAGCTGCTGTGCTGGTCTGCTCCACAATGGAGAACTGAGAAATTAATTAAGACCAGGGGGGAAAAAATTGTAAAAGTGATCGCAAGTGCGGAATTGCGAGGCAATTGATTCAAGTGAGGTGTCGTCGGATGAGCTGTTTGATTTCAGCACGACCTTCATGCATACAAAAGTGCTCTTCTGCATATATGCATACAAATGGGCTTGCTCTCCTCCTCCTCCTCTATCTTGGGGCAATAAATCTCAAGTGAATCTCGGCCACGCCTCTCAGCTGCTACTCTAATTTTTATGCATGACAACGTCACTGCAAGACCTGGTCAAAAAGATTCCTTTTGCTCCTTTTTAATGGTCAACAGCTTTTTTGTTCGTTTGCTTAATTTTTTATGCGCTGCGTTGCTGGGCGGCCAAGTTTAAAGTTTGATTAAAAATAAATTATGGGTTATTAAAAGTGATTAGTTTAGCTAGAGTGAAGCGAGCACTCAACTGAAGTAGCCAACAAACATTTACAAAGAAACGGCGCATAATGAAATTGTTAATAGCGCTGTGGCTGGGGGAAAAGCCATGGGAATGCCCCAAGAGGTCGTTTGATATGACAATGCCGAGAGCGAATGAAGATGATGGTCATTTCAAAGTCAATGAACGACAATAACAGCACTTGTAGCTTGAAATATAATCGACCTGAAGTGAAGAAAATCAATCTAAACTTAAATGCTTAATATTATAAAAAGAATATAAGATAAGAAAACAGAAGGACAAAAAGACTAGACTAGAAACTTGATACAGTTTTTGTAAGCAGTTTGTAAATATGTGAAAATAAATTGTTACATTATATATATTTTTTTAATTAAGCAGCAAATATTTATCCATTTTCCAATATGCATAATAATAATAATTGAAAATATTTCTAAATAGTAGAACTACAATAACTAACTAAGAACAGAAAACCTGTAAGTAGGACATATATTTTTAAGTTTTAAAAATAGAACAATAAATTTAAGAAATCAATATCGAGGATTTTAGAAAGACACCGTTTTAGAAATGTACACTCTAAACAAACAAAACTGGGGCAAAAGTATAGAGATTTTCCGAAATTCAGAAAGATTAAAATTTTACAGTAATTCATAATTATTTTACTTTACTATAGATATGTTAAGCTCCACAAATTGTGGAATGCATTTTCAGATCGCCTTTATGTGGATACAGCTTATGTCAACTATATGCTTACCTGCACAATTGTCGTCCATTTATCAGGCAGCACCATATGGCTGTCAGTAGCTGATAGTCTCCCGGTTCCCCAGACACCGCCACACCTTCCCCAGTCACATAAAGCCCTCGTATTTATGTGTTTAAAGTATAAGTCTGAAGCCAGTTGAGGCAACGTGTAGTTGGCTTTATGTCTTGGCATTTTTATGCCTAATACTTGCCCCCGTGCACATATGGGCACTGTTTATTAGTAGTTGCTTACATTCACTTACCACTCCATGGCTGGGGGACTCTCGACTCCCAAAGCGCCCACACAATACCAACAATGAATTCCGTCCCTGTGCCCTGTCCCCTGTCCGCGTTCCAATTGTGGTCTCTGACATTTTTCTTGAGGATTTTTATTATTATTATTTCTGCCGCTTGTCATAATTTTTGTTTATTTAGCTTGTTGTTTGTGCTTCTTGGTAAAATACAGGCAGGGTGCGTAGTCAGCACATGGCTGGCAGCATATGATGCTTCTCAGTGCTTGTTTTCATTTCCATAGCTGCCTAGAACAACACACAGCTGTCGCACTCTCCGTCCCATTCCCATTCTTTACATATTGGCAATGTTTTCTTCTCCGCCAAGTGGGCTTTAATTTACTGAGCTCGAGTTTCCATTCGAACAACTTGTATCCAAGAATTGAAACCTCTTAATAAATGCGACCGATTCTGTTTTATGTATACTATTTAATTTGTCTGAACAATCCACTAGTTTATTGCGCAGTCTGCACCCTCAGTTCTCCATTCACAATCGAAGCCGGCATGCAAATTTTATTGAGGTTCACCACTTAAGAGAACAACACACACACATACACACACGCACACATACAAATACGCACACAAATTGATTAAACTGTCTAGTGACTTTACAACTGACAGCGTTGACATTTTGATTATTAATCATTGCCAATTGGCTGAACGCAGACTATGACAATGACATCTATATACACATATATATATATATATTTATATATATATATACACAAAAACACAAATGCTTATCATTCTACGGAGGGCTGCTCAATAAGTTCGTAGTATGAAGTTCAATAATATTGCTTTTTGTATTTTTCGAAATTTAATTTGTTAATAAATGCAAATAAATATCATATATATCAGATTTGCACCAAATCAAAAATATGCAACAATTAAAAACTGGAATAAATGTTGTCCATTGATTTAGGGTCTTTCAGAAAATCGTTTAATAAAATTAAAGACCATTGTACCATTCGCATAATTGGAAATAATCTAAAACCTCGGTTAAAATTGCGTAATTGATTATGGGTTGCACTAGCACCCAAATTATAATTCTCAGAAAATTGGTTTAATAAAAACCCTAATTCGAACAGAATATCCCAAGACAAAAGAGGTCGAAATAAAGCAGTTAGCACCTTTTTTACCTTCTGCTTAATACACTTTATTTGTGCCAAGATGTATATATAGATATATGTGTGTAGATATTCTGTGCCACAAACTTTGCTGTCTTTCAATATTAGTAAATTTTAAATATGTATCGTGCTGTGGCCTGTTAGGTTGAATATTATTTTGGGGCGTGTGCTCTTTATGAGGTTATCGAATATAACTGATGACTAAAGCATCACGAATATTAAAAAGCAATATTAAAACCAATATAAGAATTAATAATAATGTAAAATCATCAGATTTGATTGATAACTACTGAATGATGAATAATATCGAAACCGTTAAGTGACGATTATAACGCTTCTTTCACTCCTTTTACATTGTATTTTATAATCTTATTGAACTAACCTCTTGTGCGAGATTATCATAATCTGTGGCACATATCAATGCGAGCAGACAGACCCATTGACTGCAATGCGGCCCAGACACACTGCTCGGTGGACTTGAAAGACTTTAAGGGGAAGGGAAGGGAAGTTTGCCACAAAGTGTTAAGTACCAATTGTTGCCTTCACCTGCCAGTTGAGACTTAGTGTCAAAGACTTGTCATTAGATTGCGAATGAACACATTTTCACTAATTGTGACAGAAAAGTTTTCAATCCCCCCTCTCCGGACACAAAAGCAAGCTAACAAATTTCTGAAACTAACTGTATTTATGTTGTCCACTCACCCCACTCTCTTTTCTCCAGCTGCCATTAACTTTTACGCAAATGATCCAAAAAGTTGTCAGACAAAACTATCGACAGCATAGACCAAAGAGCACCTGTTGAGCTGAGGAAGTGGGAATAAGGGAAACGAAAAAGGGAAAGAGGGAAAGGGGAAGAATTGAGTTACTGACTTACTTTTATGGCAGTTATGCGCTGCGAACTTTTGGCTCGCAATTGTGTTAAGTGCGTTTTGATAGGCAATGAATAGGTGGATAGATAAATTGGAGGTTGCAATTGGGTTCAACTAAAAATAGTTTCGACAAGAGATCAAAGACAAACGGAGTTCAAGAAGCAGACTTGTGGCAAAGTTGTAAGTGCAAGCTCAACAAAAGTTAAGCTTTGGGTTCATTTGGGAGGTTAGTTGAGAGAGAAAATCCGGTTAATGAAAAAGTTGTTGCTTATTTATTGTGAAATGGATTAAATTGAAAATAAAATTGGGTTTATTTAAGTTAGATGAGAGAAATTTCGCTCAATGAATAAGCTGTTAGTTAGTTGACATAAATAACAAAAATACAAAATATAAAAACAGATTCAATTATATTAGAAGTTAAACTACAAGTAAAAAATAAAATTATTTTTAAGATTGCTGGGGTATTTAAATACAAAATAGTCGAGCATTTGCCTAATGGGTTGGGAAAATTCAGTCAGACCAATGAAGAGTAAAAGTTTTCGATTCCTAACTCAGATGTAAAGTTTAAGAATTGGCGACTCATTAAACATGCAGGAAAGCGTAAGAAAAAAAAACAAACAAGAAGTAAATACACAAAATGTGCTAAGAATGTTTGCTCGAATGTTGCACTGGCAACAAGACAATGCCAAACAGCCACAGCAACATCAACAAAAGCACTACAAATGCTAATTACATGCAACGAGTGGTGTAAAAGGGTAAAAGGGAAATCCTGCAAAAGCGGCGCCAGTAAAACTCACAAAACCCGAGACTCGACTCGAGACTCGTAATGAGATTGCAACTGCCTTCGAGGTTTGCCACACTTAAGGCTACAAAAAGCATACCTAGCAGCAGAGCGAGAGAGGGACAGAGACAGAAAGAGCAAACCATTTAATGATGCACAGGAAAAAAAATTCACAAAATGCTACGCAAGAAACCCCAAAAACCAAAACCAAAACCGAAACCGATGCGAGGGCTTGCAGCCCGTTAAGTTTTGCCTGCCGTTAGTGGGAGACGACTGATTGACTACGAGTGAGACAGAGACAGACACATAGACAAGGACAATGATAGAGCGGGGAGACGGGGAGGTACTGAGTTGCTTGTTGTTGTTTTGCACTAACTCGTTAGCTGCACATTTTGCCAGCCCTTTTTTCAATGGCATTGTTTTTATGTCGTTGTTGTCTTGCTGCTTCTTTGTCTGTACGAAGTTCTGCTGCTGCCCAAAACGCCACCTGGCGGCCCAACGCGCATTAAAGTCATCAATATTGCTTATTTGCAAACAGTGCTTTTTGCTGTTGCCTCGCTCTCTCTCTCTCCCACTCCTTGATTCTGTCAATCTCCCGCTTTCTCTCTTTTGTTATTGCTTGTTATTGTTGTTTGGCAGTTATTGTAGCCAGTTTCCTTCCGCTCTCTCCTTCTACACTGCTTTCAAAAAATTGCACACATGAAAGCCTCTGTCTGCACAAATTGCGTTTTGTTCTGCTGCCACAGCCGCTGCCGCTGCTTCCGCTTGTACCGCTTTTATTGTTTCTGTATGCGTTGATTTATGTGCACTGCATGTATGTGTGTGTGTGCATGTGTGTGGGCGTGTGTGAGTTTTCGGGCGTGCCCGCAGCTGAAGTCACTGTCGTCATCATCGTCATCGCAGTCTTCGTAAAGTTCCCTAGTGGAGAGTGTAGAGTGGAGAGTTGAGACATTGAGTGCATTACTAAATTTCTAGCTGCTAGCTTTGGCTGTGGCTTCTGCCACGTTTCCTCTTGTTGCACATAGAATACAAATTGGTTTTAGTTATTAATGGTGTGTATAATTAAGCGAGTGCCTTTTGTTGCCAACTTTGTCTGCAGTTTGTTACAATGTTTTCTTAACAACAACTTCTCGCATCGCATCGCTCAAGACAAATAGAGCAATTGAGGGGAGAAGAAGACTTGAAGACACAACTTGATAATTTGCAGAAAGCGTTTGCTAAAGAAATGCAGCGAAATAAACTTTTAATTGATGGCAAACGGAATTAGCATAAACAACAAAAGCAATTGTAAGCTAGCAACATTAACTTTAAATAATAAGTTCATAGGAATTAAGAATTATTTTAGTTGTTATTCTTTGCCCCCCTTTTCAGTTGGCAGTCAATGTTTAACTGTTTATGTTAAGTTTAAGTGAATGACAGTTGCCAGTGTGACCATGCTAAGTTAGTTAGGCCCGTTCGCTGGTTCTTTCTATGGCTTTATATATTATAATAAATTCCCTTTCGAAGTAATCTACTCGAATCTCATTTAGCATTAGATTTGTTGTTTGGGAATACCTTTTTCGCTTGATTAGAGCGTTTGCTTATGTTGTTGTGGCTTTGGTGAGCTTGATTAACTTTTGTCAATACACCAGCCAGATCAAATCACCCGGGGATTCACCAAACAAAAAATCAAGTCAAGTCAGGTCAAGTCTGTCCAGGTCAGGCCTAGTCGAGTCGATTCAATAACTGTCCGCTGGGTTGACCTCTTCAATTAAAAAAGTGCCAGGAACAAGCCTAAAGTAAAACCAAAACCCAAATCGTGTTTGTCTATCAATCAGTCGAATAAATAGACGAAAAAAAAACGAATCCGAAGAAATAAAATAGCACATGGCCCACTGACTTAACAAATTTGTGGAGCACTCGGCAATTGAAACCTTAACCTTTTTTCTCATTACGAATGCACGATGCGAAAAATGCCAATCGCACTGCGTAAAAAAATCAGAAAACCAAAATGCTTGCAATATTTGTTTTTATTTATGTTTTATTTTGGGTTTTATGCTCTTGACGCTTCTAAAATAAACTTTGATTTATCTTACTGCCGTTCTCAAGAAACCAAGCCAAAAGAAAAAAAAAACAACATGTGTATTGCTGCTAAATGCTAAGCAAATGTTGCCTTAGCAACTTTTAATTGAATGTATACAATCGGAAAGAAAGTGAGACAGAGAGATATAGAGAGAGAGAGGGAGATAGCGGATGTAGTCATAAATTTTCTATAGATATTGCAGATGGGGGTTGGGAAAAGTTTGTCAGCACTTGCGGCCATTGGTGGCTCTTAGTCTTATTGCGTACAAAACGTAAACCGCAACTTTTCTAATTTATTTTCCATACATTTTGCGGAATGTGTGCGCATATTTTGCTTTAATACATACTAAATAATACTTAATTTGAATTTTGCTTATCCCCTGAGCCCATTAAAAGTGCCTAAAAGGTGGTTTTATGGTTTATGGGAGACTAAAAGAAATAGGCTTCAAATTTGGAATATGGCTTCTTGTTTATCTCGGACAAATCAAGTTTATTTCATTATAACGATAACTACTACTTTATCGCCAATATCGATACATATCGTTTTCTAGTACCAATAAGAGTAACAATTTAAATCTTATTGATATTTAATATATCTTGACTTATTATTAATAAGATGCAGAAATTTGATGAAAATCGAACTAGAGGATGAAATCAAATTGAATATATTTTACGACTGAGTACAGAGGGTATCTCGTAGTCGAGCTCACTCGCATACAGCATTTTAACATGTTTTATTCGCCACAAAAAGAAATATAAGAAACTAAGAATGGATAAACCAAATTTGATCCTTTTGTTTTAAGCAACTCAGCAACTTGGGACGATGACAAGCCGCCAAGCTAAATATAGGCAAAACTCTGGCCAGCCAAGCTCAACAGAAAAGTTTTTCGTGGTCAGGAGAGGGGAGCAGTTGGGGGAGAGCGTAGAGAGTTTACCCAGTTTGGCTCTGCTGTGCAGTTCCCCAGTTGCTCGCGAGTTGTTCTCCTGTTCTCCTGGGTCTTGACGCCGCCGATGTTGACTGTGGTGGCTTGAGCAGCTTTAAGCGCAGAACTGCCCCCTCTCGTCTCGTCTATTTGCTGATATTTGTACTGCAGAGCACACCAAAACTGCATTTCTGATAAGTTTTCAACTTTACCAATTTTTGGCACTTCAAGTTGAAGATTCGCACTTTAATTAACAGTTTTCTAACCCGGTCCAATGGTGTAAAGCTTATTACCCAATTCGCTGGGTCTAAGAGCTCTAGTTTCCTCTTCGGCGTAATGAAGGAAAATATTTCAGGCAAATCTTATGACCAAATTTCCCTCATTTCACATTTCACAACATTTTCCTAGGCACTTGCAACTGGCCAGTTACATCCCCAGAAACCCCTGCACGTCTATAGAGCAATTCCATTAAATTAAATTTCCTGAAATGAACATTTTTGTAATTTTACAAGGCTATCTCTCTCTCTCTTTCTCTCTCCCTCTCTCTCTCTTTCTCTCTGTCCCTCAACCTGTGAACTTTCACGTTAGATAATTGAGCTTTGAAAACTCAGCACGCGACATTTTTGAATCGGAAGTGAGCAAGGGGATTGGTAGTGAGAGGGAAATGGGGTTGGGAATTGGGGGTTGGTGGTTAAGACGGGTTTAATGGGTCCCACGTAAGATACCGCAGAGATGCGTGTTAAATCGACGCTTCGAAGGGATTTATTGTTTTATTATTGTTTGCTTAGCTGCAGGTAAAAATTAAAACAACAAAAAAAGGACAAGCATGAAAAAGAGAAATTAAAACCAGCAACGTTGTCCCACATTATCCTTTATTGTTTCTTTTTTTTTTGTTAGGATTAAGACTCAACTTGAAGCAGGGACTTCCCTTTTTAATTACACTAATGGCTCACATACCCTATGATTTATGTCTAAGGCAAACTCTCTGAAATTCCCACGGGTGCTGCCAGGCACCGAAAATTTCGTTATTTATAACTCCAACACATGCAAAAAAAAAAGCGAAAAAAACCTTAACCTTAACCACGAACACGTATTATTCCTTGGCAAGGAATCTATTCCTTTGCCAAAACGCAAGTTCCGCAATTTCATAAATTTGAATCCTTTTTTATAGCCAGGTAGGCAGCTCGGAAAAGCGTAGCGACAACGCAAACGGTGTGCGGAAAATGGAAAGTGAAATACACGAAACTCATTTCCGTCGCACTCTCGGTTTGTCTTGTGCCAGTTGGCAACGTTTGGACGAGGGGGAAGCTAGGGCAACGGCTTCACAACGTTTTAAGTATAGCAACTAAACATTTTTTAATCGGCTGATCAAATATCAAATACCTATTAATACTTTATGAAGGTGAAATGATTAATCACAATCTTTATTTTGTAAAATATTTATTTAATATTTTAAGGTTAACTTATAATATTTATTAATGTTACATTTTTTAAATTAGTATTTAACTAATTAATTGTTGGATAGCAAGTCAATTGTGTGTATTGTTTATAATTACTATTAAATTGCTTAAATAAAAAATAAATGTTAAAGAATTATTATAAGAACAAGGTTAGTAAAGCCTTTGATATTTAAGCAAATGCATTGGCTTGTCAGTTGTAATACACTCTCTCTGGCTCTTTAGATCTGAGTAAACAAGGGACGCTTAACCCTTAGCATGCAACATAAAACTAACCGTCGGATGGGAGAAGGAGAAAGAGGAGGTGAAGTGGGTTAAACGTGGGTTGGAGTTGACAATTGTATAAGCACGAGCTACAATATGGGAATGTAAGAGTGCTCAGTGCAGCACTAATTACTTTGGCACCTCACATTATGACTGTGGGGGGGACTGAGGTCAGAGGGCAACGGGCTTGGGAACTGGTTAAAAGGACATTGGGACACAGAGGACGGCACACTTGCTGTCAAGCATACGCTACGCTGAATGCCTGCGGTTAACTGAAAAGCCTAAACACCTCTTTCTCTCTCTCTCTCTCTTTTTCTCTATCTCTCTCTCTCTTTCTCTGTCTATCTGAGGCTCTCTCTTCCTGGCGCGTAATTTAAACAGAAAGTTGAAAATGGACCTGGGGTTCGCTTTTAAATTTGCGCACAACTGTCGAAAAGCAAAAAAACAAATGAAAATTGCGAGAAAAATGACGGGAATGCGTGCGTGTGTATTTACATGTGTGTGTAGGGGGGGAGGTGGGGGAGGGGTGTACATTGCAGGACAGTATGTTAGCATGAGTTGCCTCGCTTCGAATCCAGTCACGCGTAATTTATGCATGTCTAAGCAGCCTTTTTGCCATTGTGAGTGTTGTGAGTGCATTCTGTGAGTGTGTGTGTGAGTGGCAGTGTGAGTGTTTGCCTTTTGATATGACACGAACAGAAATCAAATGTTGTGGTTTCATCACCAAAGTGGAAATGGAGTGCAGAATGACAGTTGTCAAAAGATAACAATTGAATGAATGAATAGCATGAATAGCACTCACTGAAACTCACAAACAATGAACGATTATTTTTGAATTTATTTGTGAGAATCAACCACTAAAGTTCAATGAAATTGCCATTAAAGTAATTTGAGATATCTACAAATTGAAAAAAGTAAGTTTAACAGGAAATCGATAAATACTAAATTAAGCCTTTACATATTGAACATTTTATCAAATATTTTTCAATTCGTTTGTAGCAATTGAAGTTTAATTGAGACTTTAGCAGAGAATCGTAAATAATAAATAAATCGATGTAAAAACATTTTAAATACATAGAACATAATCAGATTAACTAAATTGAAATTCAAATCAAATTTAAAATTTATAAAAGCACTCTACAATTTATTAATAATTCAATACTTTTGGCATATTTGTTGCTATTTATATGCTAAACATATCAGTTGAGCTGAGACAACCTCTGCAACCGCTTGAGTTCAGTGGAAAATTCAGATTTTTACGTAACTTGGCCACTTAATTAAGGCCACTTTTGCATTTGCGTTGCGTTGTCAGTTCTAAAAAGCACTTGGCCCAATCGAAAGTTCAACAAACTGTTGCACAAGTGACAAAAAACAGAAGCAACAAATAAATGAAAAAACCAGAAATTGCGACACGCGACATTAAAAACGTGGCAGGCAATAAAAATTGAGGTCAACAGCAGCCGCAGCAGCAGCAGCAACATCAGCTAATGAATAACAAAGGCAAAGACTGCAACAACTATTGTTGAGTGTTGAAGGGGGAAGGGTGCGGGTGCGGGTGCGGGGCAAAACTGAGGCATGCTTTATCAAGATGCGCAATTAAATATGGAAATGTGCAGAAATGGTAAATGGAGGCAACATCAACATCAACAGAAACAACACAAACAACAACAACATGAAATCTGCACACGCGACAAGTGTCATTAGCATTGACTCTCCCTTGCCCCATTCGCAACACACAGCCCGCACTTCTTGCCACATAAAAAAATAAAACTTTAAAACAATTAAATGTCATTTTGTGGCACATTTTATTTAGTAAAAGTTGGCAATGCGGTCTGGGGGCGTGTCGGTTATAGTATGTGTGTGTGTGTGTGTGTGTGTGAGGATGGAGAGATTGTGGGAGAAGGGACTGAGGGGAGCTGATGCGATTGTGGCAATGCTGTTGACGTTGTTGTGTACTTTAGCTAAGTGTTGTTGTCAACGCATTTGCGATTATTTGCAGCAAATATTTGAAAATTAAACACAAACCCATGAGACATGAATATTGAGGGGGGCTAGGTTCGGGTCGGGGCGGGTCGGGTCGGAAAGAGAGTTGGGCACAGACGTGCCGAAAATTTGTTGAGAATTTATATTACGTGTCGACAGAAACAACAACAATTCGAGTCGCAGCTGTTGGCGAGGTTAGGAACTTGGGGGCAGGCATAGACAATGCAAACAATTTCAATTTGCATGTAGTAACAAGGACACAAGCACACACACATACACACACACACAAAGTGGGAGATTGAGGCACACTCGTAAAATGGCTGCCAAAGTTCAAAATGCAACTATGCCGGGTTGTCCTTGTCAACTGAGAGTGGCGGCTACAAGCATTTGCGGTGCCATGGTAGCATGCAACATATGGCACTGTTGAAAGAACGTGTCGTCAAATAGTGTCGCGTAAGGCTAAGGCCAAAGAAGGTGCCTTGATTATAGGCACTCCAAGCACTCCACCGAGAGTCTTGCAACAAATTAAGCCACGCTTTTATACACAATCTGCAATATGCAAATTTGAGTGAATTTGAGTCCAACTAGACATAAAACCGAAAATTGTATTTGAAAGATGGCTCGATTATACAGAGAATTCATTGGAATAGTTATTGAATACTTATTAAATGTATAATTAACAGAATGGGAATATTTATTGGCTATAATTGTTATTTATTATACATTTATTTAATTATGAAATTTATATATATATATATTATATTGGTTATTCATTTATTTATGATCATATATTTATAAAATTGATCACATTATTAAGTAGTTAATTTAATTGACTTATTTATATGACTTGTCTTTGTTTTGTGGCTTTTTATTAAAAGTAGTTAATTGCTATAGTTGTTAATTGCTATGATTATTAATTGATTGATATATATGATTAAACAATATTGAACATCTTTTATTCATAATAAATTATACAAATATTCATATTCGTAAACAATTCATCTATTAAAAAAGACAATCGAAAATATATGCTACAAGTAGTCGGATTAAAATATATTATATTATATTATATATAATATATATATTAAAAATGACTTTTATATATCCATTAAATAAAAAGTTCGTTAACGGATAACAATATAAATTTTATTCAACTAATGTTCAAATTGTGAAACACAATTAGAATTCAGCTAAATGGAAAGCTGTCGGTTTCTCTTTCTGGAATTCATAGCGAAATGTCGCCCAGTCCAGTGTCAAGTTTATTAACAATTCTCCCGACAGCAGCAGCAGCACATATCCCACATCCTGTATTCCACATCCCACATTCCACATCTCACATCCCGATCCATGGAGCATTTTAATCTGCTTGACAATTTCCAGCAGCTGCTCGAAAGGCAAACCCCGACATGACATTTCACCTGCTGCTCACCTCGGTCTGCATACACATATCTATATCTACAGTATATATATATATATATATAAATATGTATATTTATATAGCAATGTGTGTTCACGTTCAGTCTTCTGCACTCGCCTGATGAAACTGTCAACTGTCATTTAAATTTAATCGCATGTTGTTTCTCTCGCTTTGCTGTTGTCGCCGCGATTATTGTCGCCAGTTGTAGCTGCCTCATGCCACATGCCACTGCACCTCCGTTGTGAACCTCTCTCTCTGTTTCTGTCCCTGGTCCTGTCTCTGTCCCCATACCTCCAATGATTTTAATTACTGTGCCACATATAAAAAAAAACAAAAGTCAACCCGGTTCCCTACACTCAGCCCCCCATTCCTCAATACCCCTTTCTCGTCTCCCCTCCCTCCAGTCTTTAGCTGCTGTCAGTCGCTTATCGCTTTGGCTTTATAAAAATAATATAAAGAGACACTCATTGGGTTGGTTTGTGCCTCTGTCTCTGTCTCTGTCTCTGTCTCTGTCTCTGCCTCTGGCTCTGCCACCATTTGTGTTTCAAGTTTCTGTTTGCTTGGCAGCGCTGCTCCATTTAGATAAGTGACACATAAATTAAGCAATTTTCCTTTTATTTTACTTGCTGTTTCACTATGCTGCTCTCCTCTCACTCTCCCTCGCCCTCTCCCTCTCACTTATCGCTTTGCTCGCTGCCAGCCAGCATAATAGAATAATTATAAAACAATTGTCAAGCTGCTTATGCTGCCATCAACTCCCTTTTGCCACTCTCTTTACAGTTTTTCCGCTTTTCCTCTACACTGCCAAAAAAAAAAACTGCTGGAAAGTGCAAGTAGTAATGATCGCTGGTTTATTAACCCCTTACACATACTTGTTTCCATAACACTCATTCCATCACGCCCCATAAACTTTATTTGCAGTATTATTTTTTATCATATGAAGTACACAGCTCGAGTGTTAGATAAATATTTTTACAGCACTGTCATAAATTATCACTCAGATACCATTGTGATAGCCAAGCGGGGCAAAGTTCAAAAAGAGTTTAAGAACTGCAGTTGTTTTTTAAGAGCAACTTAATTGTACTTGTTAAAAAAGTGAAAAAAGAAAAATAAAAGAATAGCTATTAAAGCAGTTGACAAAGTGCTGCCTGATGACAAAAGCTTGTCGTGTCCTAAATGCAACAGTTATAAAGATAAAAGATATTTCCCCCTAATAATATTCCCCTCTGTCACGCACCGTTTAAATATTAATGGCAAAGACAGAAGAAGAGTTAAGTTCACTGAAAGTTAAATTTTACTACAGGTAATTGTTAAATTCATATTTTTGCTAATTCCTAAATATTAGAAATACTATTTTAACTCGAATAGGTTTAATAAAATTGTTTCGCGAGTCAACAACGAATACAAAAATTGCTTCTAATATGTTTCTGACATGTGGGGTCTAAAATACGGCGGTCGGAAAATATCCGACTAAAAATAGATTTTCTACGAGCTTTTTTAAATTTGTTAAAGTTTTGCCAAAAAAGTCTGCATACTGATTATGGCTTAGTTTTAGGCAATGCAATGTATAAAAATGTAAATTTTTAATTTCTACATATAAATCTTATTAAAAAATTAACGCATTTAGTAATGTATGCTGAGAGAACATCGATCTGAAAATGATTTCATGAACTGAAATAGTTGAAGTTTTAGATTGTGTGAATTTCAGTTAGACAAAGCAAGCATTGTCACTTGTTGAGTGGCAAGTGACACCTCATTTCGAGTCGCACGTCGAAGTCAAGCAGGCTCATCAGCAGAATGCGCTGCTTTGTTCAATTCTGTCGCCCTGAGAGGTGCTTGGTCTCACCTGGCCAAATGCCGAGAGGCCGAGAGCAGCACTCACAGTTGTTATTTGGCCAAGAGATTAACACCCTTGGAGTGGATGTTTCAACACGAAACTCGTTCCCACTGCCAACAGACACGCACTGAAAGAATCATCCGAGTAACTGCCAACTGCCAACTTGCAACCGGCAAGTAGCAACTTGCAACTGGCAGAAAGAGCTTTGTGCTGACAAAACCCTTGCATTTGTTTTTGTTGTTGCTGCTCGTGGCTTAGCTTATAATCAAATGCAATGGCATGACTAAAATGGAATTTTTCTGTCTGCACTTCATCAACATGCGGGGCCCCAAATGACTCAAGGCCTGTCAGACAAGCTGACAGACAGAAAGTCAACGCAACATCCCGAACCCAAAGCCAAAACTAAAGCCAAAGCAAAGCGAAAGCCAAACCCAGGAGCAGGAGCAGGCGCAGACCCAACCCGTTCTCAACACGCATTCCTCATGCCACACAAAACAATTGACATGATTTGTTGTTGTTGCTGCAATGACAGCACTGAATTGTCACAGCAAAAGCAGAAGCAGAAGCAAGAGTTGCAAGCGTCGCTGCCCAGTCTCCTTTATCAGGCTGCCCGACTGCAGAATGCAATTTTGCAAAATGGCCAACAAAAGGTTGGCACTCAGAACGGGTTTGCCCCGAAAGGACTTGTCGGACTTGAACTGGTTGCTTCCTCAATACCGGCAACAGCAAATTGTCTGCTCTTTTATTTATCAATAGTGCGATCCCCAAACCCCCAATTCATGACTCCCGATTGCCCCCATCTGCGATCTGCCAGTTCTTGAGCCGGTTTCAATGCGATTTCATTTCGCCTCAGACTAGCTGACTAACTGACTGCCTCACTGTCTCTCTGTCTGACTATCTGACTGTCTGATATCATTGCTGTTTTTTTGCTCCTCTACCGCAAAATGAAGATCAATATCGAGTCTCAAGCCGGGCGATGGCTGTTCCTGCATCAGCAGGTGGCACTCGTATTCCGTTTGTGGCCACTCTACTCTACTCTCTCATTCTTCTTTCCTCTCCCTCTCTCTCTCTCTCTCTGGATCTGTTCCTCTTTGGATTTCTGTGATTTATTTCGAGTTTCCAGTGGCGGAAATCGCTTAATACGTGGGACGTAAAACGTGGATCGCATTCGGCTTTAGTTTTCAATTCAATTGGCGCGCTTTGATGCTCGACTGGGAAGCCAAGCACCACCACCCATAGCCACTTATCCTCCGTTCCAAGCCAAGTTGCCACCCATTCTTACAGCTGACTCTCCGCTGCGGCATTGCCCCCTACTCGCCCCGGGCAACTTCATGCACCAAAGTTATTTATTGTATTCGGTTATCAGCATTTTCCAGGTGCTTATAAATTTCGTTGCGCTTATTTCGCTAAGAAACTGCAACTCTCATGACTATTGCGGCAAGGCCTTACATTTGCGGCCATTTTTTAACAGCTGCCACACAGCGGCGCCACTAGAATGCTTTAATAATGTTATACAAATTTAAAGTTAATAAATTTGATCAGGTGTATAGATTTAATTGACTGGCTTCATTAGTGAAAATAATACTTAATAGCTGCTTCAATATTGTTAATTATAAAATCAAATAGAAGCCACTTTCAAGTGGGTAAACAGGCCATGCAACTTAATTGAAAGTATCAGCGAGTCAATCAGGCGCAACAAATTTGCGGCAAGCGACTGGAAAACGCAACAAGTTCCGACAGCTGCAAAAAAAAAAAGGCAAAGTGAAAATTGAATTAGCATGTCATAAAAAAGCGGGCCAGAGATACTTACAACAGCTAATCGATAAATTATGAGCAGAAATATGAATAGAGGAGGGGTGGGCTGGGGTGGGCCGCAACATGTTTATAAATAGCGCTAATGAGCAGCGCAAGCAGACAAATCCCAACTGCGACTCGTGGACTGTCAGTCACTCAGTTCACCTCAATTCATTGCGGTGCCAATGGATGTCGACAACAACAACAACAACAACCACATTGACTGCAAGAGGTAAACAGTGTAAAAAGGGGAGGGGGTGGGGGGTTCGGTAGACTGTAAATTGTTTAAACAAGCGTCGGCACATTGACTTTGAACCAATGCATGTACAAGTATTTGATAGCTCCGACGACAACGACGACGACGACGAGGATGAGGAGGAGGAGGAGGAGGAGGACGGGTTGGTTCCACTGTTGCTGTTTAAGCAATCATTGTGTAAATATTTACCAGAAAGGTAAAGTTAAAATTAAGCACTAAGCAGAGAGATAGCTCTTAATAAACTGAAACTGCCTTCATATGTGTCATAATTGACGGCTGTTGCATAAACCGAATATTTGCCACAAATATTTGTGCATTTCTGCTTGATGCAGACATTAAATGTTACATATGTTGCAAGCAGTCGGAAGCGCAGACATCTGCCAACATGCAAATAACATGCAACTCGAATGAATCCACAATATTTATCTAACTTGCCACTGCCTTAAGCTGCCTGCCGCATTGTGGCTTACCTGTCTGTGCAAATCTAACCCAAATGTGCTTCAACCTAACAAGCGAATTTGGCTGTTAATCGTGGAAATTGTGCATAATTTGTGGTTTCAAGTTCTTTAAATAATTCTTAAACACTTTTTATCTTCTATCTCTTTAATTTGCAGTGCTTAAGTTTACTTCTTAGTTTTCCATAACAAGAAGTCAGAAATGTACTTCTCGATTTTCACTTTTTATTAAGTGTCCTCTTTTGTCCTCTTTTTTACAGAGGTCAATATGCTAATGTTAACGCTAATGTTTAAATATATTTCAGATGCAAATAAATATAAAGTTTGTGTACTAAATATATATCAAAATAACTTTTAAATTGGCGACACACTTTTAATGAAACTTCCCTAATACAAAGAAAAAAGTCCAACCAAGTAAATATATATTATATATATATAAATAAAACAAATTTTAAATAATTTGTTTTAATTGCAATTTATTTATTTTATTATAATAACTTTAACTAATAACTTTATTCATAAAATTCTCCTCTTATGTTTGCAGGTGATATTCTCTCTGGTGTGTGCTTTGTGGGTCAACTGGACACACACTCTCTGGGCGGGTTTCTAATACTGCCGCTGTGCATTTATCTGTCGATTGGCGCTCTCTTTCTGCTGGCTGGGTTCATCTCGCTCTTTCGCATACGCACCGTGATGAAGACGGATGGGAAGCGAACGGACAAACTGGAGCGGCTCATGTTGCGCATTGGCTTCTTTTCGGGGCTATTCATACTGCCTGCTTTGGGGCTTCTGGGCTGCCTGTTCTATGAGTATTACAACTTTGATGAGTGGATGATTCAGTGGCATCGCGACATTTGCAAGCCATTCTCCATACCCTGTCCGGCTGCCCGGGCGCCGGGTACGCCCGAGGCGCGTCCCATCTTTCAGATCTATATGGTGAAGTATCTGTGCTCCATGCTCGTTGGAGTGACGTCCAGCGTGTGGCTCTACTCCAGCAAGACAATGGTCAGCTGGCGCAACTTTGTGGAGCGACTCCAGGGCAAGGAGCCCCGCACCCGGGCCCAGGCGTATGTCTAGTATGAGACGGCGGCGGCGGCGGCTGAGGTGGCGGCTAACGAAAGTTACTTAGCGTTTAGCACGTAGAATCCTAGAGTCTCCCCCTCACCACCAACTCCCGCCAAATGCACACTACACCCACACACACACACACATACACATACAGAGACATACACTCAAATATATATGTACTTCAAAACGCAGTCGTAGTTTTAGCTTAGCCTCATACAAGCTTTGTATAAAGTTCATCTCTGTCCCTGATCCCTAATCCCCCCCGAAACAAAATCAAAACTTTACCCTAAGCTATTGTTTAATATTTAGTTACATAAATGAAAGCAAAGCGTTGCTTTCTTGTTGAACCAAAACTATGCGCATAAGTTGAGCATTTAGTTAATAAGTGTATTTTTAGTGGCTCTAGTGTATGTAGTATTATTCGAGTATCCTAATCCTAGTTGTTATTGACTCATCCACTTTTATTGCTCTCGCTTCCGATTCCGATTCCGATTCAGCATCTGCAAATGGTATACGAATTTTACAAGTGCTTTCCTTTTCTTTTAGCTTGTTCACAATTTCACTTTTCAAATGACGCATTCAATTTGAATTAGTTTGCATTTAAGTAGGTTTTTGAACAATTTTATTTGAGAAAGCTTTAAATGTGCCCTACAGTTAATTAGTAAGCATGAATATATAAGTGTGCAAACACTGTTTTTAAGAATTAGAGCTGATGTGAAATTTGACAGCCTCCTTAACACTCAGATTTTCCATACAAATCAACAAAATGATTTTTCACATTAAATTCATATTATTTATTATTGACACCCACAGTTTAAGAACTGAAGGCGCAGTCAAATTTCACATGAAACATTTTTTAAGAAAATATTCGTACTAAATGGGAAAATAATGCAAACAAAAATGAGAAAACTCGTAGATATAAGAAAAAAAATGCTTGAAACTTAATTTAAAGCTAAATGTAAAATAAAAACCATATATACATATAAAAATATATTTAATTATGCATATGTATGAAAAAAAAACCTACTTACTAAAATTAAATATATATGAATGTATTATGTAGCAATAAATGTCCTCCATGTGCTAAACTCACAGCAAAACTTATAATTATTGTATATTTATGTATGTATTTGTTAAACTAAATAATTTTTAAAGCCAAACGCGTTTTTTTATTAAATTTTTAATGACGTTGTAGTCATAACACTTAAGAACGGACCCTCAAATATTCAATTGCAACACTAATCGTTTAAGGGAAAAATTTAATAATTAAAACAAAGAACAACAAATTAAAAACTGCCATTTAAATATGTATATGTTAAAGAGGTTGCCCCTAAAAAACCTACTGTTGACAATTTGTTTTTGCGTACAATTTTAATACTATTTTTGGTTATTCCAAATAATAATTCGCATAGCATTTAAGTGAACAATTGAAGCGTAAGATGCAAATGAAATTCATTTCCATTATGATAATCGCTGTAAAATAGAGAACAAAGTAAAACTACGATTATAATATATATTGAGAACAATTGTAAGTGTGTATACATATTATATAACAAATAACAAATGGCAAAGCAAAACAAAAACCAATATGAACAAATAAAACTTTATTTTATTGTTAAAGACTGAATGGTTAAATGTATTTATTTTTGGGTATGAACTTAATTCACCATCGGATTTAAAAAGTCAACGGATAAAATTTCAATTTCAATTTACATATACAATTATTATATAGTATATAGTAATTATATATATACTATCTAAAATATTGTTTCGTAAATATAGAAAATATTTTTAAAAACATGAACATTTTGTCTAGTTTTCAGTGCAATTTTGTTAAATTGAAGGCAACTTTTTGGTTGAGTGTAGGATGTGCGTAAAAAAAATACCTTTTGCAAAGAGACAAGCAAATAATTTGTCAGCAACACTTTACTGAAAAGGCTGCCCGCTCTCAGCCGTATTAGAAACGTATATACAAAATTAATCGAGCGTCGGACACTTTATTATAGCAGCTATTTGATGGAATTTGTAGTTCTCATCTGCAACTAATTACATTGCAGACAATAAGCACTCATGTTCAATGTTTTCGACCAAAAACTTTTCTCATTACAACAAACTAAAGCTCAGGCTTATCCCTTCCCCCTACACCCACCCACCACACACATAAAACACACACACACTTAAAAAGCTGACCAAAAAGCAGCTTCAAATTCAATCATAACTTACAATGGGAAAACACACGCCCATATAATTTTGATTACACTTGTTTTCTAAATACTCCGAGCATAAAGGAACCGCAGAGAAACACATGTGTGGGCAAATAAAACCAAGGACTACTGCACGTTGGAGAACCAAATGTGCGGTGGGGGTGGGAGGGGCTTGTGGGTTGCAAGGTTTAAGCGCCTTAGCAACAAATTACTGTTAAAAACGACAGCCAGAAATCTGCGTTACTTTGTTGCTGCCCACAATTGCACTCCACTCTCTCTCACTCTCTCTCTCTCTCTCTCGCAAACACGCACGACGCGGCACATGTACATCAGGATATGAAGAATATGGCGCTGTTTTACAAAACACGTGTGCGATTTAACAACAATAAGAATAAAATACAATAAAAGGCACGGCAACAACTACAAATGCAGCCAAAAGCAAGCAAAACTTATTCCCCAAAAAAAAACATAGAAAACGAATTCAATATGGCTGCGAGTTTTGTTTTGCTTTTTTATGTGACCGCCATAAAAAAGTTATTAATGTGTGTGTGTGTGTGTGTGTGTGTAGGCGGGTGTGTATGGGTGGGTGTGTGTGTGCTGCACACGGCACAAAATAGCGCGGGCGTGTGCAAGCGTTAATGTGGCAAAATGCTTTTGCAATGAACTTTCTATGTTGGCGTTGCCAACTTTTTAAATGCCCTAAATTAGTGAGGGGCTTATAGGCTATTCATCAATTATGAAATTAAAATTAAAATTGTATTGCACATATGCATCCCAACCATTTTATTATTTATTTAATTATTTTACCTTTTGCCTGGAAATACTACATTTGTACATATGCAAATTAATATTGTATCAGTATTTACACAGGTCTGTATCCTAATACTTAACGATCCTATCAAACGATTATTCCAATATTATCGAGTGATTTCTATTCTGATAACTGAAGCTATAAGACTGATATATGCAAAGTTTCGACAAGACTGATTTAAAACTGATTATATCGACTCGGCTAAGAATGCTGATACAGAACATATATACCTTATGGGGTCAAAAATCTATAATAGCATTCAAAATTAATTATACAAATTAATAAAACTTGTAACTTGGTACAGCTAATATTATATACATTTTTAAATTACCCAAAAACGTATTATAGCCTTAATAAAATGTAAGATTCAAACTTTCTAGAACTATCACCAACTATTTGTAAATTAAATTAAATAAAAGTTTTGGCTTTTTAGTAACTACAGAAAAAATCGCAGATTGTAGAGTATTTGTACTTCGTTTTGACAATGACAAACATTTTTTATTTCACTTTTATTATTTGTAAAGCATTTTTTTTCCGCGTGGCGGTGTGAAAATCATAAAGAAAACATATGAGTGGATGGAATTTACTAAAAATAAAAGTGCGATCTTCGCTCGAGTAGTAAAAAAGGACAGCTACAAAAATGAATGCACCCAAAGAGAATCCTGTAACCACCAAACACATTCCCCTGTCCCTGTCCCCCATCTAGGACACCAAATGGTCGAAAATCCGGTTTCAGTTAACTCGCAGCATACTTTCTGGCATTTTATGTGAAAAATATTGGGTAAACCAGGTGCTCAGGCAGCCAGGAAACTCATTTCACTACAAACTTTGAGACTGAAACAGTATATTATTTCATCAAATTTCTTACACATATATTCTGATTTTATACTGTAAAAGTATGTCTACCAAATTTTGGATTATTACAGCACTCTTATCAGTGGCCATCGCACAAATCTACGTAAACTCATCTAAATTTGAGGAGACCGCTATCCAAGCAAGATCAAAGCTGTCCAAGTATATGACTGCTATATGGCTTGAGTGTGCTGACAGCTGGATGTATTTTAAGGGGGAGTTGAAATCGAATCTTCAAATGGGCCAGCAGCTGGTGATTGAGGCCCAAAAAAGAATTGCCGAAATTCGGGAAAATCGAGAAATGAGATAAGCGCTTTAATCTGGAAAAGCAAGAATGTAATTTACATTTAACCATTTAAAATTGTATTTGCTTTGTGATAAATATCATGTCGCAGTGTGAAAAGTAAAGAAAAACATTTTAATTTAATTAATTTCAAATACTTTGGCAGACAGCTGCAAAGCAGACCAGAAGCGAAAAACTGCAAAAAGTGGACGTATTTAATTGAAATTTTCAATTAGGAAATGTCCAAACGAACACAGCTGGAAAATGAAAATAGTAATGTTTTGTTGATTTTGTTATTGACTTCGGCTGTTTGACAAAGTCAGAGTACAAAGTATAGTAAATACATTGAACAACAACTAAATATTTTAGGAAAAGCAAATGAATAGTTCTTCTCACAAAAATCTAAACAGCTGCGCTCAGTTGCAGCTCAATGAAATTTCATGACCAGTGTGCCGCCCCAGAAACTAGAGAATAGTTTAGGTCCTAAAGGGAAGGGAGCCACTGGCACAAACAATGGAAAAGTTAATTGCTCGACCAAATTACAACCCCATCGAGAACAACTTGAACATCTTCTCAGCCCCCCAACACAATTCTGACGCTTGCAAATCGCCGCAAATTGCGCAGCAGTCGCCAAGGAATCCTGTCGAGAAGCCAGTCAAAAAATCAGAGCAATCGTGAAGTGCTTGGCTGGGTGTGATGAGGAGGAGGAGCGCAGAAAGAGCATAGGAATTTAGAAGGCGAAAAGGGGAAGAATGGCTAATGGCAATAATGCCAATATTTGTCAGATGCTAACAATTGCAACCACTTTTGTGGGCTGTTAATTTCTCTCGAAGCAGTCAATTAAATTTTCGGCAAGGACTCGACTGACATCTTCAACTTTTCGGGATTAAAACGGTGCCAAATGAATAAATGATGGGACATGAATGTCAATCAGAATTAAGCATCGGAAATGAAGACAAACAATCGCTCCAAAATGAATGGACACAAATTGAAATACGAGTAAATCCCATTGCCAAACCAACGGACAGGGGATGTGGGCTGTCTAGGGGCTGCAGAGGGCATTGCAAACTTCACTAGTGATGAGTCATGTTTGGGGGCACGGGGCACGGGCAATGCCATTAGCGAGCACTGCGGCCTCTGGGGGAGGCATAAATTATTAGCCAAAACCACGCCCACAAATTGATAAAGTTTTGCCTTCGCACACTAACAATACTAATGACAGTTGTCGCAAAAGTTTCCCGGTGCCTCCCCGAAATCGATTTTAATGGCATCGCAAATAACGCAATGAAAATATAGTCTGTAAATTTGGCAAGCCGAGAAAACAGTTGAGTTGTTTATGCAGCAGGCAAACAGCACCCAACCAGGAGGAGGAGTAGGATAGGGCTAAGCAGCGGGTTGGGATAAGCGAAGGAAACTTTCAACTGCAAATGAATTGAGTTCGATACTAAAAATGTTGTTAAATTTTATAGTTATCGCTGGCAATTTAATGTAATGAGTTACTCGATAGGCTCAGCAACTGAAGACCTAAACAAATGCACAAAAAACACAACCCAACTTAAAGATACCCGAACCCGAATGCATGGCTGTCAGCTCCGAATAATGCCAGATGCCTTATAGGCATATTATAATGAAATAAATATATCTGCGATTCACTTTCAATAACTTTTCATATACCCATTTTGAACAGGACGGACGGGTGTGAAAAGTGTCCCAATAACTCTGCCAACTGATTGAGCAGGCTTCAAAAAACTTTGCGAGTTTATGGATAAAGTTGGAGCTTTTAGTGCTGCCGCATAAATTTCTGTTTTTGCCATAGATGTATTCAAATGTGCATCATGTGATGAAACAGTCAACAAATTTTAACGCAAGAGGCCCATAAAAGGCGAACACTGATGAGGCGACATGCTGAGCTCAAAACTGAGCCCAAACATACTAAACCAAATCGCGAATAGCTGCTTAAGGAAACTGCTCTGGCAACGGATGTACTATGTGCTCTGGCCAGTAATCGCTGGTTGGGATTTACTCGTAAAGCATGCAGCAGGTGGCCAAAAGTTGTTTTTGCCACGCTCAGTAATTAAAGCCACTGCCACAAAGGCTGTCAGCGTGTGGTCGCATTCCATTGACCGTGCATGGGGCAGTAGCAGGAGTAGGGGTAGGGGCATGGGCAGGGGCAGTGGGAACCACTGGGTTTAATCTGATTTATGTTGCGGTTACGAATGGCGCGTGCCCAACTTAATTGTCATAATTTCTTTTAACCACGAAAAGCTGTCGAAATGAGTTAGGTAACAAGCTTCTCAGAATGAGGTCCCATCTTAGGATGAGAGTTTGGCTCAAAGCTTAAGGTCTTAAGGGAAATTAAACTTTAAAGTGTTTTCAATTTGCAATTTAGTAAAATGTTCAACCTACGCGCTGACCAAGTCTTAAGAATACATTGAAAAGATGTAAGGAAAATCGTATTATGCTTATTGCAACAACTAACTTAAAAATAACAGAATTAAGAAAGTATTTGCTTCAGGGCGTTATGTAAGTTTTTGTATATTCTTCCATTTATTGATTTACCCACAAAGCTGATAAGTTTGTGAAAACAAACTAATATGCTCGAGTTGACCGAACTCATCTGCGATATACCCTATAAACAAAGATACAAAATAATACAAAAAATTTGCTATTAACAACTCTTAGATAAAGATATATCTGAAAACATATTAAATTCTATTCATGCATTTCAATAACAAAGACTGAAAAAGATATTAAAGCTTTAAAATAATATAATAATATTATTAGAAATTCGACTTCTGCCGCAATTTTGAAGGGTTGGTGTTTTTAGGACTTGGCTAAGTGTTTCCTTTTATAATTGAACAATACAATTGAAAATGTCTGCAGCTTTGTATAACAATTTGGCAATCTTTGCACAAATATTTCATCCTGCAAATAGCTTAGAATATCTCAGTAGTTAATCAAATTTGACATTGGCCCTTTGGCATAATTTATGTGCCATTTGTTTCAAAGTTGGTGCGACCTTTTTTAAATAGAACCATGAAATTTCAAAGTGTCGTCAGTCTCACAGCTAGTTACAGCCACATTTGTATGTACAACATGAACAGTCCACACTTCAGAGTCAGGAGTACGTAGTCCACAGTCCGTAGTCCGTAGTTTGGAGTCGTCCACACACCCCACCTATTGGCAATCTGAACTTCTACGACCGTGGCTAATGAAAAGAAATATTAAATTCTCACGTTCCAAGGCAGGGCAACAGCAACAGCAACAAAAGGAAAGGAACTGAAAACGCTGCGGGCACAATACAAAACCTGAGCAGAACTCAACTTTTGCAGCACACAAAAGGTAAATAAAAATTGCAGCAACGACTCATTGGGAACTTTAAGAGCTGCGAGCTGGGACTTGGTACTATGGTCTGACCTTTGCTGAAGTCACAGTCCCAATCCCAGTCTCAGTCCCAGTCCCAGTCTCAGTCCCAGTCCCAGTCCTGTTCCCAACCCCCGTTCTAGCCGAAGTCAAACTCAGTCTGAGCTATTGAGCCAGACAACATCCAGCAACTCACCGAGGCAGTGAGTCGTTGAGTCGACGATTCGTCGAGTTGCGGAGTTGCGGAGTAGAGCAGCATCCTCAGCCCACGTCGGTGACTGCATCGTTAAAGTCCAAAGGCAAAATAAAACGTGATTCATGTTACTTATCACCCGCGCCGCATCGGCTGGCCCGTTCCCCTCCCACCAGGCCACCAGTCACCACTCTCAATAAGAAGGCAGTCCAACCATTCAGTTTGAGCACAATGGTTTCCCGGTCTGCGTCTGAGTCTGATTCCACCCCCCCTCTCCACATTCTGCACTCTGAGCTGTGTTGTAGCCATAAGTTTCAAGCCAAAACTTGCCCTGTGGCATATGAGGTCGCCGTCGCCATCGCCATCTCCACTCGGTGGATGCTGTTGATGCTGATGCTCATGTTGATGTATTTCATCAATGCCTTTCGCCCGGCTCCTTTTCTTTTGGCCAATTGTTCTCTAGACGCTGGCGACGCTTTAATAACGTCAAAACAATTTTGAAATTTATACTCACGACCTTTACCAAGTGCCCTTTCTGATGAAGTCTCATTCTGACCAATGCCCGACTGCCGACCGTCATGATCATTCTTTCCTCATCTTCTCATTTTCTAGCATCAATCCGCTTGATGATTTTCGCATTATAATTTCGAAGTACGTTGCTTTTATAGCCAACTCAGTTCTTGCAATGGCCAAAAAATAAAACTACAGTTCATTAATGAGCATTGTGCCGGAGATTGATTAAGTTTGACCTTTGTGAGGGATCAGCTAAAATAGAACTGAGTATACCGACCTCACCAATATGATCTCATCATATTACACTCTCAATGGATTGCATGATAAATATTTCATGGAAAGTTTTTGCTATGAAGTGCTGAAATTTAAACAAGGAATTAAAAATTATTCCTCCATGAGAAATATTGAATATGAATCTTTTTCCTTTTTGCTTGTTATTTTTTAGTTACAGAAGAAGTTGAATATATTTATTAATTTAAATATTTTAAAAGCTTGTTCGTTAGTTAAAATAGCTTTAAACTTTAAAGAAATTTAATTGTGCTAGTTAGTTAGAATCGAATCTGGCTTGCAGCGTTCATCTCTGCTGACTTTTTGAACAATTTTCAAAAGTATTTTATTTAAAGTTTGTGCAAGAGTTGATTAGGTTTGTATTGTTTTGCAGCCCACAGGATTCCGCATTCACATTCGCATCACACACACACACACACACACAGGCAACAAAGTTGTGCCCACTAGTTTACTCGTGCACTGTGCCACAATTTCAGACTAAACGCCCTATCGCCTGTCAGTGGCAGCTCTGTGGCATTGTGGCAACTTTTTGGGTTGCAGCATCGCGTCGCGTCGTGACAAGTAGAAGTAGAAGTAGAAGTAGAAGTTGTAGTTAAGCCAACTGTTGGCTAGTCACGTTCGTCTTGATAACTTGTCGCCAGCTGGAAATCTTCAAATCAAGCGACAATGTCGCCAAATCCGCAACCAAGTGTTGCAACATGACTGCATTGTTGCGCACTGCCATGGATGCCAATGATGTTGCCATTGCCATTGCCGTTGCCATTGCCCTGCTGCACAGACGCCTCCAGGCGGACACGGACTCTTCAAAACGTCAACCATCAAATGGAGCTTAGGCGCACTGAGCCATGAAACCACCACAGCCACTGCGGCAGCCACTGCGACGGTGACTTCAACTGCATCCTCATCCTCATCTTCATCCGTATCCTTTGCAGTTCCACGCTTGCAACCAGTCTCATACCAACATTATGGCCACAATTTGCCCGCCGACTTGCGGCTTGATTTTAAAATTATGCAAAATGACTTAACCCAGTAGAAAAACAGAAACATTTATCATATAATTTAACACCAAAGTTCTTATGCACGTTCTCTTATCTTAAATAAGAGAAAATTTAAATCGGTTTGACTGAAAAATATCCAAGCAAAAGGCAACGAGCAGAAACAATAAAAGTGATTGATTGATTGATTTACATGTCCTAGTTTTAATATACTTCAATTATACATTTTTTTATTCGAATTATAAAAATAGTAAATTTACTAAAATATTTGAACTGAATTTTGGAAAATTACCATAATGTTGTATCCATGCTCACATTGTTCATCCCAATTCATTCATAAAAGATAAGGTTGAGTCGGTCTAATATCAGGTTTCTTAATCCTAATGATTAATTTTGCTTAAGTATTTTCTATTGTTATCCATGTTTATCAAGTATTAATATTATCTTTTATTATCATCTTAAAAATAATCATATACGACTGTTTTAAGCACATTTTTAAACTTTAGTTATTGAGTGTTATAATAATTATAATTGATTATTTATTAATTATTTATTTTTAGTCTAATTATAATCTTAAGTCCAAGTAAACTCACATTTATGCTAAGGATTGTTAACTATATCTATGCACTTTTTCATATCCAAACCAGTGTCTCTAACGAGCTGCACACTTTGCAGCGTGCTCCAGCTGAAGTTGATGCCTCTAATGTGGTGCCTCAGAGAGTTGCCTGGCTTGTGTGTACGGGACTTATGTGAGTTCTACTACGAAAATGCATAGTCTGTTGACTGTATGGTCCACCCTATTTGGTCTTGGCTTGGGTGCCACCTCCACCTCGAGCTCGGCCGCGACTTACATGATAATCGTGTCCCGCAGACATTTTGAATGGCATCCATCCAGAGCATTCAACGTGGCTGCCAACTGCTTTTGGCGTAACTAATTTTTCTCTAGTGCTTTCTATTTATGTTTTTTCTTGCATCTCCATTTTTTCACTGCTGTTGCTGGTGCTTTGTTTTTTGAGTTTCAGAACCAAGTTGCCAGTTTGAACCTTCTGTGGCTGCTGTATTATGCATTTTGCTTGGCTCTAAGCGTTGCAAACGTGTTGTTGCCCCGCATTGTTGCAAGCACTAAGCAATGTTTACGCTTACAACATTTATTTTGCATGGCAGATGCCATGCCTTGACACCCCTACCCAGCTTACCCCGCTGCCCCATCATATCTACCCACTTTGCTACGGTAATGCCAATTTGGTGCACTCTACTCCATCCCCATCTCTCTCAATCTCTCTCTCTCTCTCTCTCTGTCTCTCTGTCTCACTCTTTCTCTTGTTGTTGTTGTTGATATTTTAAATGGCTTGCAGGAGTTGGCTTCTTGGCTGCTTTGGTTTTCCTCTACTCCATCTTCCATCCGCCCCCTTCTAGCACCCCCTTATCTATAAGCGAAGTTGAGCGAAGTTCATAATTTTTTTTTTCTATTTTGTGCCTTGAAGCAAATTGAGTGATTATCAGTTTGCGTTACCTCAGTGAAGCTATGAAAGCTGCAAAAAAGTTGCCCCCAACTAGGATTTGGTTATAGCCTCAAA
Organism: Drosophila fungiperda; assembly: GCA_035042345.1. Taxonomy (NCBI): domain Eukaryota; kingdom Metazoa; phylum Arthropoda; class Insecta; order Diptera; family Drosophilidae; genus Drosophila; species Drosophila fungiperda. The sequence goes on from JAWNLM010000021.1 coordinate 3,719,421, forward strand.
GTGCGTTTCACCGTATTCCAGGCTTTAAGTGGCCGACGTTTTCCCTGAGTCTTTTGGAGTCGTTGACTTATTATGCATGCGTGTTCAGTCAATGTGAAGGGCAACTAATTGAAAACCATAACGAGCATGTGGTTAATGCATAGCATTAATTAAATTAGACACAGTCTTTGTTATTTCCACGCAACGTAAGTTTAGTAGGAGTTTTTCTTCGCAAGATTAATGATTTCACAAGAAAATAAATGTGAATTCAGCTAATAAAATATGCAAGCCGTCGTTGAGTGGAGGGGCATAAAATATACTGTAAGAAATGTCTATATTGTGAATAATCGATAGTTGTGCGTCTTAATTTAAAATTAGCATATTTAGATGATTTAGACAGAAAGACGTTTATTTTAATCAAAAGAAATAAATGTTAGAAGCGATTGAAAGGTTTTCTTGAAAGTCAATAAACTTGTTTATACAACTTGCAAGTTGACTCACTACATGACGGATCTTAGAGAAACATTGGCACTTCAAATATTCTATAAAAAAAGTGTCAAATAGTGTCTTTCATAAGTTTCCAATGATCTTCAACAAATACCAAAAGGTAATCTGTGATGAAGCCCAGTTTGTTGGCTGTCAACTTTGAGAAGTTTTAAGATTCATTTAATGAGAGTCACGTTTTGCAGAGCCAAACGTTGCAGGCATTCGAAAGGGGCAGCTACACAATTAGCACGACATCATCTCTGCCTCACTATATAAATCAAGAGAAGCTAAAAGAAAACTATAAAGCTTCTTTTAATTTTCAGTTATTCCAGTCACACAACTGCCACATAGGCCCAGTTCATATATATTTTTTTTTTTTGGTGTGTTGTGCAATTTTAGAGGGCAACTCGTGTGCTCGGCACGTGCCACAAAGCTGCAACTTCATACATCTATCTATACACTCGAATAGCTCTGGCACGAACTTGCCTCATTAGCATGCCTCACCAAAAGCGCAATAAATCACATTTTGCATTTTGCTGCGAGTTGTTGCAAGTTGCAAGCAGCAAGCTTTTGGCCTGCCCACAATTGGCAACCAGCAAAAAATAGCAACAAATGTAGAAAAACATGTGGCGTTTGGGAGTTTTCGACTAACGAATACCCTATTTATGTTGGCGATTATGTCAGCCAGTGATAGAAATCCTTCATCCCATTGCAACATATCCATGTCTACTATGTGGTTTAATATCGTAGCCACAACTTCTGAAGTATTTGAATTCATATAACTTAAATACAAGAAGAGGCTTAGTTCTTCGACATTTCAAAGCTTTAGTCAAACGTTTTAACTTGGACATAAAATCTAGTGTTGCATAACTAAGACATTTGTAGCATTTGAAAGCAAAGTTTATATCAAAGACTATAAGCATTTCTTAGCATCTTATCTTTCTCAAAGTCAAAGGTGAATAAAAGTAAGACTGAGATATGAGACTTATAAATTATTAAGCTAGTCACAAAAGTGTTTATACACATTAATAAAATACAACTAGAAAAGAAGATGGCTTAATACTTAAGTCTAATTAGCCTTTAATTAATTGTTAACCTTATTAAGAAGAAGTTGAAATATTTTATGATCGGAATATTGAGAAAATCGCTTATTTATTTAATATAATTTTATTTTGATTCTATATCTTTAAGAACGAATGAATTTAAATTATTTGCTTGGTCGCTTTATTAATTAATTTAATTTACTGGCAGCTAAATTTAACAACTGAATTATTAAGATGCAAAATTCTGCCTCATTTAAGGATAGATATTTCATTACATACAATTTTTTTAGCAAATACAGAATTCATCTTATTTATTTAGCACATTTGGAAACTAAATTTCTTTTTTCACATGGAAACACGCAAAAACCTGTGATAAAATATATATTTTGGCTTAGACTATTGTTTTTTATGCATGATGGAACTACAATACCCTATTCAAGCTGATGTACAAAAACAGGCTATGAATTTTGATAACTTGCTAAGCTTTTCATATGTTCAACGCTTGGCGGCCCAACGAATCTGTGTCTCAGGCTCCAATTCAGAATCTGATTCAGATTCAGAGTCAGCCTCATTGGCTGGCTTTGTGCTTGTTTGTTTGTTTGTTTGCCATGTGCATGCTTTTATCTATATACACACACACACACACACACACACTTCACCTTTGCCTCTACTTTGCTGCCACTTGTACTCCCACTCCCTAATCTGCATGAGCTGGGCAGGACTTGTGCACGTAGGATATTTGCCCTGCAGGAGCAATTCGGCATTGGCTTCATGCGAAATTGACAAAAAAGCTGATGGCTGCGGTATGAAAACATAAATATAACTTAAGTCAACCCTCAGCTCCTGGCACCTTGAGGCTAACTTGCTAAGTTGTTTACCCAAGCATTGAAAAGGACCAGAACCAGAAACAGCACCACGGATCCACAAACAATTGCCATGGCCATCCTCAGAGTCGACTCCTCATTCTCGTCCAGAATGCAAGCTGTGGGCGAAGTAAAGTTTAATTTCTTTAATGCAAGCTCAACGAGAACATTTTGTTATGGTTTTCATATGCAAATTTTGTCTCACTTAGTTGTTTTTCATTTTCATTTAGTTATTCTCGCTTTTTGTCGCATAGAAATTCATTTGAAGGCATTTCATTTTTGTGATTGCAAAATTGTTATGGTTTTAATTCGTTCTATGCATTTTTCATCTGGTATTCAAAATGTTTTTCCAGGGGATTGACTTCATTTTATTTGCATAATAATTCATTCAATTTCTCTGCAGAAACTAACCAAAATTACTGATAGTCATGCAAAAAGAAAAAGCAATCAGGCCAAAAGAAAGAAAACTGAATTGCTCTGTGGTTGCTCTGGATTTAATTTTAAATGAATTCTGACACTCAGTTATTTGACTTATAGAGTTATTTAGTTTTCGTGCAAAATGTAAAGTCTTATTTCACTTCAATGCTTCCTCTCAAATTACTTTGTTCATCATTTTTTAACAGGTCTTTTTGCTCCAATGTGTTTCAATTTCAATTGCCACACTCCGTTTTCTCTATTTCCAGATATCTCTTTGGTCTTGGCAATCTTTTGGTACTTTCAATCTTATCTCTGACGTATTTTTATCGTTGTGCTCTTTTCGCCTACATGTTGCTGCCTCCTCATACTGCCTGCCGCAGTGGAATAGAAGTTTCCTCTTTAATTGCTCTGTCAGACACAAACCCGGAAAAGTGCCGCTTATCGCATCCATTCGCTTTTCAAGTGCCAAACTTTTGGCCACTTGGCAACTTTAAGCTAAGACCACCACAAACAAAAGGAAGCTTCAGCTGCAGCTGCTGTAAAACGCCCATTTAGCCCCACCCTTAACCCCCGTTAGCCAATTAAATGCAGCAAGCTGCAGCTCATTATGGAATAACTGAAAACAAACACTCAAACACACTTGAGGGATTGCGACTTAGTCCGCCCAGCTTCGTAGTTGCTTTAACCGCCCCTCCACCCTAGGCTGCCCCCACGGCCAGTCCCTCCCCCTCACTTAAGGCTGTCTGTCTTCATTTGGCAACGTCATATCAAACTGACTGACTGACTGCCTGCCTGCCTGCCTGCATTGTCAACGCCCAACGGACAACGTCATCATCAATGTCAGCGACAGTCTCTTCCCATCCTCCCTCTCCTCACTCTCCCACTACATCTCCATCCTAATGGAACCCCTTTCTGGAAATACTCTTGTCACACATCACTCAGCTCCAACTTGAAGTTCGCTTGACGCATTTTATGTTGACAAACTTTTCTCGCGATTATTTTCCATTTCCCAGCGCCCATCTCCAATCTCCCATCTCCCAATGGCAACCACTTGGCCATCAATTTCCGTAATTTCCTATAAAAACGGCATGTTGCACATGACAAGCAAACAACTCGGCCCCCACATGAACAGGCAGCATTAGGGGGCCATTAGGGTGGCCATTAGGGTGGCCAGGCGTTACTTTAATATCATTTGATTTACATTTTATGCGCGTTCGTCATTAAAATTTATGATGGCCGAAATACTTCGACAGCTGCTATCATCCATTGGATATAAACAGATACATATAAAGTTAAGAGCCGTCAACTATTAGTTGCTCTATAAAAACAACAATTTTAATCTAATGTGTAGATATATAAAACACAACAACTTAAAAAGCAGATACCATTAATTTTAATGATATTTTTAAGCTTTTTAAACCAGTTTGATTATGCTTTTAAGAGAAAAAAAAATGACAAATAATTTTCCAAAACATCATTATTTAATTTAAATTCGCTTAAATTTCTTTATTTTAATACAGAGTTTAGCACTTAATATTGATCCCAATTAGCTTAGCATATCCCGAATTAATGTGAATAATAAATTAAAAAATGTATTATTATGTACAAATAAAATTCAAATTATTTAATGCAAAAAATATATGAGAATCACTAAATTATTTTTCTAAAACGTATTTAAATAACAGTTATAAAACTAATTGAAATTTATTTGACATGCTTTGCACTGCAGGCTGCGTATCCACAATAATATTGCTGCACTTTATTATGATTATAATATATTTATTTATGTACCCATCGGAAATTAAACCACTTTTAATTGGGCATCGAATGGCAAAAATTTTGCATTTAAAATGCGCTTTCGATATTAAAATATGCAAATTAGGGTTGCCTACATTTAGGCGCCCAGCTGCCGAGCACGTAATCGAAGTAAATGTGGAAATGGAAAGGCTTTTCGTCCATTCCATTTGGGCTTCAATTATGTTAATAGCGGGGGGTTGGCATTTGGAGGGGGACTCGATGCTCGAAGACTTCGTTTGACTAATTACTTATTATAATTGTATAATATTTTTGTGTGCATTGTAATTGCTTTCTGCTGCGGTTATTGGAGCTGCTGCTGCAAAAGGACTCATCAATCAGTGGACTGCTGAGAGCACCATATCGATGACAGAATTGCGATTAAGTGTGAAACAGAGAGAGAGCGAGAGAAAGAGAATGAGATAGAGAGAGGAGGTGATATAAATGACGTTTGCTGGTGCTGATAAGTAGCCCATTGTTAAGGGCAATCAAGCGAACAGACAACAAAATCGTGGCAGCTAAGCCACACACAATAGGAAACCCTTTACTAGAGACTGACTCCAAACCACTTCTAGCCAGAGTAAAGCAAAGAAAGCAATGCATTGCAGCAATACTTCCTTATTTCTTGACAATTTTCAAGTGACAATTTTCACACATTCCAAACAAAACCAGCCTCGCTCTGTATAGTGCAAATGCTTTGCCATTTGCCCCGACTTTGATATGCGAGATAGCTTTGAGGAGCAAGAAAGATAGAGAAAGACAGAGACAGAGAGATAGGTGCTGACAGAGAGGGAGAGAGAGCAGCAGTTGCACACATTTTTACTTCGTTGTATTCAAGACATCCTTAGACTAGTCGTCTGCTGCTCAAATGAATGTCGACGTAAACAATCCGGGTTGAACATTACTGTGCTTGGAGATGAGCAGCAGGTGATTTTCATTTTTCTAATATTTCGACTATACAAAAGGGAAAAATTAAGCAAGTTTTTAATATAATGTTAATATGAGAGAGACAGAAAGAGATAGAAACCGGATTTAAAGACACGGTTCCCACAGACAGAAATTAAAATAAAAATTACTAAACGAATGAAAGTAAAATTGCCACAATTCGAAAGGAAGTCTCAGCTTTTCTCGTTTGAGGTTTCGCAGTGATTACACTTTTATTTGATCACAGGATGGTTCATCACTAATGTTTTGACAGTTCACATTTGAATCGACTGTTGATAATGCTGATGATGACGCTGACGATGACGATGAGATGTGGATGGCAGTGACGATGATGAATCGCTGGCGTGTCAAGCGCTGCACTTCCCTTTCACAGCAATTCCAATATCACGTCAAATATAAATAACTTTGAATTTCAAGCTTTTACATATCCTCACAGCAGCTGCAGCCCTGTGGCAACTGTGGGGCAAACACAGATATCTTTCTCTTTGGAATGTGTATTACTTTTGATTGAAGAAAATACTGTTTCCTCAGTCGTCTGCTGTTCCTTGTGGCGCTGCCCTGGCTCCTCCAAGTGCGTTAAGCTGAAAGAAGTTCTTTCCTTGATTGTTTGTTGGCAGCTGTTTTCTGGTCCATATCCACATGTTGACTTGGGTTGGTTTTTGATTGATTTTTGTTTGGATTTGGCGTGTGGTGGGTCTCTTTGGTATTTGCCTGAGCAGCTATTGATTGGCTTCCTTATGCGAAAGCTGGCAAGGGGCTCGAAACTGAAGCCACCTGATGGAAATCAAGTTGTTTCTGTATTTTATTTGTTCAGGATTCGATCAGGTGCTTACTCTGAGAACTAAATCACCTTTTGTCCTATTTCACTCTACATGCAACAGCATTATATAATTGCTTTTGTATTTCTCTCTTCACAAACTATATTTAATCTTTTCTTGGTTGTTGCACTTTATTGTTTTTCACTTGCCACATAAATCCATAGAATTTTCCTCCTGCTTGCCTAACCGTCTATCTGACTTATGGGCTATAATTAATGCTATCTACTCGCATGCAGCATTAATTTAGCAAAACCAATGAAAATGCCATACCAAAAAGTTAAATGGGAATTTTAGCACGCTCCATTTCAGCCATTGATGAAAATTTAATGAACTGTCAAAGCTCTGCGCGTGCATCCCTGCGTATGCGTGATTTACGAGAAATATCTGTTGAAACTGCACTAGAACAAAAGACTGTTGAAAATGCAACGAAATGCTTCAAATACTTTAACAATTGATACTGCAGTATTCACAAAGCGATGTACGCATGATGAATAAGTAATCCTATGATTTCCTAGAATAGATGCATTTTGAGGCAGGCTGCATTTGGAACTAGAATTCAGGTATTTAAGCTGCAGATAATAATGATTTACGACTGTGATTGCAATCTGATGCGTTTTCTATTGTGAGCCAAAAACAAATGTCGCAAATTTATCTCTCCCACATTGACTGACCGATCTCGGTGGTGTAGAAGGGGTCTCTATGGATTTCCGCACGGACTGCTTCATGGGTGTAATGCAGTAATAAAGACACGACGAAAGAGCTCAACGAGTGAGGGGTGTGCGGGTGTATGAGGATATGCAACTGCTGCCCCGCAACATGCCGCGGAATTCCTTGGCTGCCAGGCACTTTATCAACTTCCGGCATGTGAGTGACGCGAACAAGGGGTAAGGGGCAACGCAGGGCAGGACAATGGCAGGAAGAACGCAAATCAAGCGAGGCAAGCTATTTGAAAACTTGCGGCGAACTGCGCGATAACAACGAGAAGTGCAGCGTGCAACGTGCAACGTGCCACCCACAAATCCACCTCACCCCCAGGCTGTGCTTGGGGTTCCTTTGCATATTTTAGGAAGTGATTGCGCAAATGCATAATTTAATGGCAGGCGATTGCGTCTGGAGCGACAGCTAAAGACGACAAAGGGGGGAAGAAGAGAAGTTCTCTCTGCTGCAATTTTGATGGCCCGTTATGATAAATACATGAATAAGCGTCACGCAGCACTGGAGACTCACACACACACACACACACACATATCTCCCTCAGCTCTGTACTTAGATAATAAGTTACAGATTATATTGAGCGAATTTAAAGAGAAGATTTTATCTTTATTGAAATAGGCAACAGCTTAAATAAGATAATGATGCAGATAAATAATGTGAGTTGAAAATATTATTATTTGTTTGCCATAATTTCATCATGGCAAATTCGATTTCGCGATTTAAGCCAAACATCATTTTGTTTTTCTGTTCTTCACTTTTTGCAAGCAAACTTGTCTGCGTAACTTTTCTTGGGAATAACTTTTCGTACAACGACTGCCAAAATCAAAGCCAATTTCAACTCTTGGCTTATCAATTTGCGAAGCACATGGCCCAAAACTTATTCAATTTGCGACCATATGTTGCAATATCAATTCTGCTGACTTCCCCCCCGTTGAACACCAGAACACCACAGGCGTAGGCGTTGGCGTCGGCGTTGCAGTTTAATTGAAAACAAACCAAAAAAGTTGCATAACCAACTTGGCAAATGGCCTCCGACTGGGTTACATTTGACTGTCATAATTAAATAAGTTAACAAGCAGCCCAACTAGTTGTGTGTGATATCAGCGGTTAGACGGTTGTGTGTGTGTGTGTGTGTGTGTGCACCGCCAATAAATGTAACTGTAACCGACTCTGTGGTTCACTTGAAATATGCGTAAGGTCATTATAATTAAATATCACTCATACGCACTGGTTAACAATATTACGAGCATCTCTCTACATGTGTATAATAAACAAGGCACTCGCTTGTCCTCGCTAACGCAACAGCACGCACAGACAAATTACGACAACAACAACAACAGCAACAAAAACAGCAACAAGAACAACAACAACAAAAACAACAATTTGCCATTGTGTTTTTGGTCTGCTGTGTCATTTAATTTATAGACTACATTGCCAGCCTGCATCCTGACTCTCTCTCTCTCTCTGCTTCTCTCTCTCTCTCTTTCTCTCTCTGTCTCTCTCCTTTTTCACATACCTCACTTCATCTCTCTCTATTATTATGTTTTGGTTACACTATGCTTCACATTTTCAGACACCACATTCATTGCGCAATATTGCATTGAACATTGTTTCTCTTCTCTTAATTAAAGTATATATTTTTCTAAAAATGTTGGCAACTAATAATTTCTAGTTTCTTATTAGTATGCTAAGCTTCCTGAAATTAAAATATAATTTAATTGATAAATCAAATAATCGCTAATTGAGCGATCGTTCTTTCAGCCTCTTCGGCATAAAACAGCTAAAAATAATAGTCTACAGAGAAAAGTTGATTATTATTCAATAACTGACGTCTTGCATTTCTACTACTTATTAAGAAATATATATTTGACTAAACTAAAATAATGCCTTGCCTAGTTTAAGAAATTATTTTTCATACGTTTAAATATTGTTTCTAAAAACCAGAACGTCTTTTTTATTAATAGTTATTCTGAGCATTTGTTAGACGGTGTCGCAATAAGGCGTCTTAGCCATATGTGAATTGTGTGCATAATTGAGTACTGTGCGTGTGTGGCAGAGCCGCAAGAATAATGCCAGAGTTAGTCAGGAATATTTCATAATTCAATCGAAATTGTTTCATTTGAAGTAAAATATTTGTGCAGCATGTCCAACATTCATTCCCTGGGATGAAATGGGCGAAAGCAACGCCCACATCTCCGAGTATCGATACGTATTTTATTGGAAGAGGGGCTTAAGGGCTGGAGGGACAGTTGCTCATTATCATCATCTAGAATGGCATAGAGAAGGAGCTTAGCTTAAAGCTTAAAAACTTTGCTGGGACAAATCTGAAATCAATTAGCTCACATTTTGTTGCTGTGCTGCAACTTTAGCTGCCTCAGCAGAATGTGTTGCACATTGGCCACGTTACATCTGTGGGTGTGTTTGTGTGTGTGGATGTGGGCCTGTGTTTATGTGTGCGGTTATCTACAGGCGTCAAAGAGTATTGCATTGTTCATGCCATAAGCCATAATCCCGTCTAAGCCCACTCTGACCAACAAAAATAACCATATTAATTGAAGCGCTGCAAAAGAAAGATTAAAAGCTGTCTTTAAAGCATAGATATTTATATATTCTTCAATTTACTGTTTGTAATAATTAATACACTTTCGTTACACTAAATATATACGTTATATATTATAATAGTCGAGGTTATTACAATTCACACACAACTAAGTCTTTATAAATCCAGATACCCTTCAAAATGAGCATTTCTTACAACCTTGTTTTAAATTCGCTAAATCATTTTGTATATTTGTATTTAGATTTAAAAATATTTAAATTATAAGAGTACAATGTAGTTAAGGCAATAGTTGTAAATACGTCTTTAAAATTACATAATTGAAATAGACAACATAAACTTAAATAAAGCACATAAACTTAAACAGAAATTACCAATTCTGTGCATTAGTTCAAAATTAAAACCTTAGCATAAAATCCAACACTTTCCACACACATTAAAAAATCTTTTATTATTTTAATAATAATTCTTTTCATAACTTAAACACTCTACGTTCTGAAACCGAAATCAAAATATAATTCTCTGATAAAAATAGTTAATTTTCAGTAACTGTATTAAAGTGTTAATATTTAACGAGCTAGTCTCATAAATGGCTTACTTCGTATACATCCAGTTATCTGTTTAAGGCCAAATTGTATAGGAAAACTTTTCATCTGGGCAACAAGTGGAAATTAATTGGCAATGAGTTGGCAAAGTTTGAAAAGTATTTTTATTTTATTTTGCAAGTGTCCATTTCAACTTTTTTAGTTCTTAACTGTTTTAAGGCATCGCAGCCAGAATTGTCAGGGATAAAAGTGAAGGCTTTGCAATTGCCAATGCATCAAATATATATGGCTAAATCGATTATGGCCAATTTCCAATTACCAGTTCCTGTCCTGAGCATACTGCGATACCGATTTCACTTTCCCCCCTCTAAGCCAACTACACATTTCAATGACATTTCCACAATGGCCGCCTTGCAGCAATTGCTTATCAGCAATGGCTCCTGCAGCGGCGGGGTGCCAATTTATGACAACATCTGGGACCTAGCCCTTCCACCCTCCCCTCATTGACCTGATATAACACACTTAATGCTCGCATGCTAATTACCAATGGCAAAATTGGCTCGCATACTTTCAGCTCCCAGTGTGGATTCTGAATTGCATTTCGTGTAATTCGGCTGAGATTTTAAGCTTGTGATTATCGGAGGGAGAATTGCGAAATTTGTAATCAGCTGGGATTTAGTAAGCAAATTATGAACGACGTATACTGAAGATGTTGGCACCTTGTCGACACTGTGTATGTTCGGGGATCTGCTGTTTAATCAGCCAGCTGTTGAAGTGCGTTTGTTTTTGCTAGTCCGATTAATCAATTTATCATTCGTTTAAAATTTATATAAATTCCAAGTATGTAAACGGCATTCGATTCAATTCAATTGCAGTTAAAGGGAAATTATTTCGCTGTCAAGGCTGTCCAGGCAGCTCCTTAGCGTCATTGTCAACTCTCCTGTGGTTGTGGGAAGCAATGGCATCTTCTTCGGGACTCTGTCAACGCCGCTGAACCAATTCAAAGCTATTCAAATTGCGTATCCATCTTCATTTATTTCATTTTCCTGTAATTTCCTGACATTTTTGCTGATATTTTGCAGGCCACATTCCCGTAGCAACCAGTCTAGTCCCTCGCATCCTAACTACCCCTACCCTCCACACCCAGCCCCTAGGCCCAAAACTCCCTACTCCCAACCCAGAAAGCAGCAGCACGTCTTGGTGTGGTCCCTGCTCGGAAATGGAAAAGTGCGCCAACTTTTCGCTTGAATTGGCAATGGTTACACCTCATCCTCCTCCACATGCACACCCAAACTCACGTACATTGGCTGCAGTTGCCAGCAACCGCATATCATCTCTCCCCCTACCCATCCCACTCCTTTGTAGACCATTTGTTGTCTGTGGTTTTTTTGTGGCGGTTGCAGCAACGGGACAACCTGTAATCGTTCTTTTGCGCCACATTTAAAATGTCTCCGGGTGTCTTGCTGCACCACCCGCTTCACTTCACTCCAAAGATGGCCTTTACCCATCCTGTCTTCCTTCCCCGTGTCCATTCGTTCATGTCTTGTAAGCGTAAATCAAGCGTAACAAAGCGCCGCACGGCATGCGCACAAGTCAGCGCTGGGGTGGTGGAAAGGAGGCGGGATGGAGTGGCATGGAAATGGCAAGATGAGGCATTAGTCTCTCACTCCTATGCCAGATCCTGCTCATGCTTCCTGGATCTGCAACGCCTTCATCCAAGCTGTCTCAAAAGCTGGCTGGCAAAAAGTCGCCAGCAAATTTATTATGGCGCTCAAACGGAAATGCGCACACTAAACTGCACCACTGGGATCGGAATTTGGATTGGGTTATGGTGCTGATGGGGCCAGCCCGGCTCTGACTTTGCTCACGACTTCCGTGCTGACTGTCCTCTTTGGCAAGCGGACAACGTTGATTAAGCGCATGAAGATTTGCCGCTCCACAAAGGCTTTAGAGTGGCACAAAACTTTAAATTGGCATTGTTCTCCAACTTAAATTGAATGAAATCTGCTAAAAAAATAAAAAAAATTAACAAATATGATTACATTACCCAGAAATGAAACCACTAATAAATTATACTCAAAAATGATTACATTAATCAGAGATAATAAAAGTAATAAATTCCATTTCTTATTGGCTTTAAGTTTTGCTAGTAAGACTAAGACTGATTAAGTTTACTGACCAAATTAAGACCAACTCAATTAACACCTTAATTGCCTTAAACGCTTAAAATTCATAATTACTCGCGAATTAATTTACTCACTTTGAATTCTTATTGGAATTACTTAATGTGCTGGTTGCACTCATCTGTAAAAATATTAAATTTAAATTATAAATTATAAATTTCGCCATTATTTAGTGCATTTTCAGTGAGAAACATTAATGTAGAATTGCCAACTTGACTAATAAAATTAAATCGCGAATTGCGCAACGAAGAGTGCAGAACGCCAGAGTGCACATGAGTGAAGAGTGCTTTGCTGACATATAAATATATATCTATATATATATACATATGTGCATGTGTATATATGTACTACTATATGTGGATCTCGTCAACTGTAAACAAATTAAATGCAAACTTTAGCAATTTGATTGGCACTGCTAATAGCTAATAAGCATCTAATTGAATTTTTTCTGCCAAAATGTTGGTCAACAACGAGAAACTTTTCCACTAGCCACATCAGACTAATGCAATTATAAAGTATTAAAATTATTTGGCAAACAAATGGCTGCTGCTCCTATATTGACGTTGCCAGGATATTGTGGGTGTGCCACACACACACACACACTGGCCCTTGTTGATTATGGCAACGTTGCGCAAAAACCATATATTTATATATATAGATATTTGTCGACGGCTGTTTACAGATTTGGCCATGTTTCAGTTGAATCTCCAGCTTCCAAAGTGGGAGGAGATGGAATTAGTTTATTAAAATGACACCAATTTTAGTGTAATTTTAGCAAGTTTTCATTTCGTTGCGGTTTCGTCTATGCGTTTTACTTCATTTAATGTGAAACTCTACATTATTATTATGATTTTTAAAGAGGGAATGGAATGCACGCAATGCAACTCTTATGGAGTCTCTTGTTAAGAGAGAACATATTTGCAGAGATTATTAGCGTTTATATATGAAAAATATAAAAGCATATTCAAATTAACTAACCTAATCATTATATCGAATTAACTATCATTATTATTAATTATTAACTTTCGACCGATTGCATTACTGATGCCAATCAAATATAAAGTGTCAGACATTCAGTTTGGGTATCTGCACAAGTTAAATATACATAAATTCAAGTAAATACAAGGCAAGCACATTTTTTACACAAATTATGGGCAGTCAATGCATTTAAAAATATATTAAATTAAAATTTATGCGCCAAGGAAACCAAGCAACGTGCATTACATGAAAAATGAAATGAATAATTCTTCCAATAAGCATTTTCGCCAGCAATTCGCAAAATATTATACAAAATTATTGATAAAATCATGTCTAACTATCATTTAAAGGCTATCCTTTCAAAGACATTTTGACCTTTTGATTTTGTGCTATTTGTTTCTTCTTGGACCTTCTAGTTTTGCTCAATCTGTATTTCTAACCATTTTTAAGCATTTTGCAATATATACCTGCAATTTTATACGTTAAAATATTTAACTTTTCTCTACGTTTCTTTTTTTATTTTTATTCTTCAGTTTTTAATATCAAAATTTGAAAACTATTATTTCTGACTAAACTAAGTAAATAGCCTTGTTTAAATTGGCAAGTTAGTGGGGATAAAAATACTTCAACTAACAAATTCAACTTGGTGAATAATAAAAAAAACCAAGAAGGATGGCATTTTGAAACCCAACACTTGTTGTGGCAAGTAGTTAAACTGATAAGGTTAAAGAGTATATAGGTATGTATATATGTATATAGGTATAGTTTTACCAGCAAATAGATGGTAAGTACGTACTTATTTAATGTAATAATGGAGAATAAAAGAAATGTTGCACATTGATGAGAAATTTAATTCGAGAACATCTTTAAAAAGGAAAATAAATATTTAAAAAAAAAAGCTCGAGTCAGCATCACATTAATTTGATTTAAGCATCGTTGCTTTTTGACATTTTTATTGTTATTGTTGTTGCGTTATCAGAAGTTGGCTGTTGATGTTGATGTTCATTGTTCTTTGCATTGCTGTGTCGCTGAAACGGTCTCTTGCATTGTTTTAAACATTTTCAAACACTGTTTTTGTTGTTGCCGCTGTTTGTTTTCTGCTTTTTTTTCGCTTCGGCTGCTCTTTTTTGCAGTTATTTATTTGCTTTTTGTTTTGGGGCCAGAACCATTCGCCATTGTTAAATGGCATTTTCATGCTCAACTGGCGTCAAATATGGCGGCCAATGAGGCGGTCCAACGACCACGCCTCCCAATAAAGGGCCTATCAGTGGCGAGTTAGCGCTGCGAGAATGCAGCCAAGCAATTACAAATAAAGTTCCTGACACGTGCCACTGCCAGCCAGAGAGGGCCCGCAGATACAGAATCAGAGGCAAAAGCAGAGGCAGAGGCAGGTGACAGGTGAGGAGCATAATGTAATGCATAATGGATGGCAGCCATGAGAGCAGAGAGTGGTGGAGGAAAGAGGTCACGTAAATAAATGAAACACTAATTCAAATAGGAAAATAATATTCAACGTGCAGAAAAATATTTTATTAATTATATTAAGTATAGTTGCGTATGAAAATGATTATTGTTTGTTGGCGTTTTGCAATGAGAAACCACAATACGTAAATAGTTTGTAAAATTTATATGCAGTTTATGAATTTATGTTAGGGGCTAATTTCAGAATTTGATCACAGTTAAATGTATGTGGTACTCTCTTTCCTAACGTATAAAGAATGATTTGATCTGGCTCATCTCCACATTTTTGTTGCTGACTCAATAATGACTTATTCATATGATCGTTTTATGTGGCAAAACACTTGAAATTACATGAAACACAACAACCAGCTGCTTTTATGCCTCATCAGCATCATATGCCCCGAAATCTAAAATGTTCTGAGTTGCTCACTTTTTTCGAACCAGATTTATATGCACCGTTTTAGAGGCGACAGTAGAAATTAACGAACTTTTGCCACTGTCACACTTTATGAACAAAACCTTTTATTTTATTGTGTAATGCAGATTTGACCGACTCTCTGACTCGCCTACAAATCCAGTGTTATAACTCGCAAAAAAAGTGCTCGAAATTTGTTGTGCGGGGGGGTGTTCGTGGTCTGACTGACAAAGCGTAAAAAGCAGTGCAAAAAGTTTCTTCGCTCGCTTGCAGATGAGTTCGCAGCGGAACGCAACGAAGCGGGAACGGAACGGAATGGAACAGAGCAGAATTCAACTAAAACGCATAAATCTTCGTAAAGTGTCAGTGCGCATATTTTACTGTTGTTTTTGCATTGCTTTATATATATTGTTGTTGCTGTTGTTGTTGCTGTTTTGTCATTGTCAACGGCAGCTTTGCAATTGTAGTTGTTTATTTTTTATCATTTGTTGTTTGGGTAATTTGTACGCATTTTCCTTTGTTTTATTTCGGTGTCATTTTATTTTTGCATTTTTTGCAATAAACATTCGTACGCTGTCATCAGTTTTTTGTTGCTGCCGTTTGTTTATTATTTTTATATCGTTTGTTTATTTGGCCACTCGTTCGCTGAAAGTGTGTAAATAACGTGATGCAAAACGGAAATTAGTAGCTGCAGGGCGGGGAGGGGGCAGAGCCAAAAAGTTGATAAACATTCATCATTAAACACGAAATGGCCAGGAGCACAAAAAAAAAAATACAACAGTAATGACAATGAATGGGGAAAAAGTGTTGGAAAGTGCTGGAAAGTGTGCTAGAAACTGAAACTGAGCAACTAAAACAATTAGCAACAGGCACAGCAATTATCCAAGAAGAAACAAACACGGGAACAGTGAGAGGATAGTAGAGAATATATATAGAGAGAGACGGTAGACGGGGAGGTGAAGACGAAACAGACAGCAGATAAATGCAAATGAGTTTCGAGTTACGCAACCACTTTCACAGCAGTCAGCTTTCGGAAGAGTAACGGCGATTAGCACGATTTATGTACATCTGTCTGTGCATGTGCATGTGCATCTGCTATGCATGTATGTTGGCCACAAAAGTTTTTCGTCTGGGCACACTAAAAGTTTTCCATTGTGTGGTCAAGCAAGAAGAAGAGCAGAGCAAAGAAGAGAGAGAGAGGGATAGAGAAATTGTAAGAGATAAATGGAGAGTGTCTATGCAAATTATAAAGAAACAACTGTGTCTCGTTTATTAAGTCTTCTTCTTTTTGACATTTAAATACAGCAGTCAACAAGCGATCTGAAAAAACTGACTAAAGTAGCTTAATTTAAGGAGAGAACGCAAAGCTGCCTCAGTCTTGTAGCAGAGTGTAAATGTTGTCTAAGAACAAGGAGGGAGTGCGAGAAGGCGAGAAAGTAAAAGATGATTGCGTTCATTGCTGCAGATTCATTTCCAACACAGACAGAGGGAGGGGAGGAATGGGTTGTATAGCCTGTATTTTAGTTACAAATTTCAAGTATTCGCACAACATTCAGGCAGAAGAAAAAATAGAAGCATCAGCAACAGAAAGTTGAACTAACGTGTTAATGAATGTAGCCAAAAGTGGGTGATGACTGGGCGGCCTGCACTCAACTTGACTCCAAAAGGGATGCCAATGGCAAAGTTTGAACAACTGACAAATTACAACACTAATTATGCGGATTTATTAAATTTGTAGCAGCCCCGAAAACCCGAGAGCAGCCTCAAATGTGCCAGAGAATTGTTATAAATGGAATGGAAAGGCGGGTTAGCCAGCTAATGCTAAAAAATGAGAGACTTAATTTGTTGTTTGCATGGGGAAATCTAAATTTAATGCAAATAAGCGGAAATTGCGTAAGATGTAATATATTTAAATAAGCCCTAAGAAATGAATAGCGCACATTTATACTTAGTACAAGGCTAAAGCGGAACAAATGTGGTAAGAAAGCAACCCATTGAATTAAGAATTATCTCCAAATGTGTTTCAATAATCTTTGTGCGGAAATTAAGTTTCAAAAGAATTAGAATTGAAGTGTCAAGAGAGAAGACAATACTTGCAATGTTTTTTGCAAATGGATTTTGAATCGACTTTCGCTAATGTCAATTCAAATTTAGTGCAATATAAATGAGCCAACTTGCCACCGTATCTTCCAACTGCAGTCTCCACATAAATTTCAGCATTTTCAATACAAACCATAAACTAACTGTAAAATACAATAAATCGCCCACATCTAGCTCGGCGGTGGAGTCGATCTCTGCAACAAATGGATTTAATTATGCGCCACACACTTTGCCAAACGACACTGGCGGGGCATGCAACCAGGGTATCCAGCCAGGCGACAGGAGCCACGAGCCAAGCGCTGTTCAGGTGCATTGGCCTGGACAACGGTGACAATAAATTCCAGTCGGTAGGTGGGATGGGGAGGGGGAGGTAGGTTGTGGGATGGGTTTGAAAAGCGTTAATGCAAGTGCACAAATGTTTTGTAAGCAGACAAAAGTACAAAAACAGACTCATTTATTTATACATATTTACTATAAACTATTTACCATAATAAAAGCGTAGGAATTCTCATTTTGCCAAAGGAATTTTTGCACAGCTCCTCTGAACAAAATTAAAAACAAACAATTTATGAGTGTTTGTGTATGTGTGTGTGTGTGTGTGTGAGTGTGTGTGGGGGAGTGTGGGGGGGATGGGAGAATGAAATGCGAGCAAGTGGCATAAATATGCTGGCTAAACAGCTGCCCGACAGGATGCGGATGTTCTCGACCGGATGTGCCATAAAGAGCACGACTTATATGCAACGAACACGAACAAGCCTCTCCACAGGTGGAGTAAGCAAATGGGGGATGAGGGGCACTTTACTTGGCTTAATTGACTGCACCATGGCAACTTATCACCAATTGGGCCACGAACAAAGTCCAACTTGGTGTGTGTGTGTGTTTGTGTGTGTGTGTTTATGTTTATGTTTGTGTGTGTGAGGTTAATGGCGTTCCACCCACACACAGCAATATTTAAAGGTGTCCAAACGCATTGAATTCCAGCAACATCATCGAGTGTATTTTGTTGCACATGTCTGCCGGTTGCCAAAGTTACCGGTTTGCAAAATGGCCAGCGAGAGGAGTAGGACTATGAATTGCAGTCTACACAATCAGAAAAAAAGTATATTCGATGTTTCCAAATTTCCTCTGAAAGCTAAAAACTTATAAGTCTCACATTTGTTGCACGGCAAACTCCAGAAAAAACAGATCTGAGTAAATCGCACAAAGTAGTTAAGATGCCGAACTACAAATAAATTCGAAATTATTGTTCAGGAAAGAATTAGAAATCATTTCTAAATGTTTGTTAAACAAATTTATAAACTTATTAATATTATTATATTATTAAGTAACAATTAATATAATTTTAGAGCATTGCGTAAACTATATTAACAAACTGAAAAATTCAAAATAGTAATATACTTTCTTAATTTTTGAGTATGCTGATTTTATTAAATATTTCGAGTGTGTAATTCGACCTCTCTCTCACTTTCTCGCATTGTCTCTCTATCTCCTGAGCGCAAACATTTCTGCATGGGTTGGTCCATTCTGCCCCTTGCCCAACATCTGTTGGGCAGTAGCTGCATTTGTTGGCTTGGTAATTGACAGACATCTGTGTGTGTGTGTGTGTATTCATGTTGAAATCCTGGTGTAATTCGTTGGTCGAATGTGTTTTGGGCAGGATAGAAGCAGCAACATTGATAAGTACATGCAAGCAACCCAGTCGATAAACTCAAAAAGAGACATTTTCCATAGCAACATGAACTTTGACAAAAGTATTTCTCACATTGCTCACTTGTAAGCACACACACACATACATATATTTACAAATTAAATTTCTTGTTACATGGTCAGTTTAATTCTGTCATTTATTTATGTTTCTGTGGTTATTTCCAATTACTTAGTCGAAATTAAAGCAGCTCATTTTCTTGTTTATTGTCATTTTGTACACAATCACAGAGCCAAATCTCTAACGCCAGTACAAAGATAAACATGATTAAATAGTAACAATAGGAGTCATCTAATCAAGAGTGTTTGTCCTCTATATTTATTTTAAAGTTGTAATTTCATAATTATTCTTGGAGTTATCATCATTTTGAGTTTGTTGAGCTCTTTTTTTTAATTCAAATAGATTTTTAACTAGCCATTAACGATCTATTTTATTTTTACTCTCCAATATATATAGAATACCTTAAATATTTTCTAATTTGTTTTAAATAAATAATAGCCATGTTTTCTTAGAAAAAAAAGTAGTGCAAACTTTTAGAACATCAGAAAGTATATGTCTTAAAGGTAAGGTTGAGTTTTAAAAGATTCAGGAGTTCTCTTTCCAGGGTACATTTTCAAAAACCTAAGAAAATAATATTTATACCATCCAGGATGTTGTGTTTCTTATATGTATATAAATTACCATTTTAGGTATTTTAAGTTGAACTTTATTTTAACATATCACATACATAAATATTTTAGAAAATTCATAAAATACCTTTGATTATGATTTGAAGGTGATTTTAAATATGTCAGTATCCACTAAGGTAAACATGCGATAAACGAATTATTTTTTTAGTCCTGGATATGCATACAGACAAGCAAAAACAAACAAAACACTTATAAGACAGAAAGCATCTGCTTCTGAGGAGTGTTAAACATACCAACAGGCGACAAAGGAACATTTTACAACCCAGTTTTTATGGCGACAATTGTAAATCAAGGCAAATGACTCAGCCAGAAGCGAATCGAACTCATTTCACTTTCACATCTCGCCTTGGAGTCAAATTTTTATTCCGTGTCAATTTTGTCCACCTTTCACAGCGTGTCAAATAAAATATTTATTGCAATCGAAGCATAAACCAAGCGAAAGCAAAAGAGCACAGAGTCAAGAGATTGAGCAAGCGAGAGAGAGAGAGAGAGAGGGATATAGACAGAGAGAGAGAGAGAGAGGACACATCACGTTTGGTACGATGCCAAATGCTGTAATCGCTAAAGCGTCAAATGTCAAAGCAGCAGCAGCAGCAACTGACGCTTGAACTTTGGCTAGCTCCTCATTCCCCATTCCCCAGTCCCCCTTTTTGTCCATCAAAAGCTGTTCGCTTCGTTCAATGGTTAGCTAATTAAATTTTTTTGCAAGACAAAAATAAAAATACAAAAAATAAGTAAAGTGCACCCACACAAAGATGAACCGAATACACTGTCGTCGCATCGCAGCGAATCTCGTTGTTGTGTCTCGAAAATGCCTAATGCACTGAAATAAAAAAAATATATGAAAAAGAAGACCACAAAAATTAACTTCTCTATGGAAAAATGATTTATTTTTTATGGAAAAACCGTTGTCGTTTCTCGTTTATTGTTTTGTACATATTTTTGCGCAATTTGCGTGTGATTTGAATTTTTTATATTTGTTAATTTATTTCTTTTGCTTTTTTGTTGTGTATAAATAAATTATTGCCGAATGACATTTAAGTTTGTGGTGAGAAATTGATTTATTCACTTAATGTCACATTTTATGCAAACTTCATGACACATAAACATTATTTTCTATGGAATTATATTAATTAATGTTGTCTACATTAGGATATGAATGGAACAATGATAAACGCGATTAGCTTAATTAAAGTTTTTGACAGTTTTTAAATAATCTCATTTTGTAGGTTCAAAACAAAAATAATTTATAGTTTGCATAGTCACAGAGGATCTATGTCATTATGACATATTTAAATTATTTAATCCTTGAAGAACATTTCGAACATTCCACAATATCACGCAGATTATTCCCGTTCGCAGCTTCAAGTTGTGTTTAATCTAAAGCGTAAGAACTACGACATGAATAGCAGTCAAAGCCATAACATTTGTAATCACGCTTACAACATGCCACCATATTGTTTTTCATCCTCCATCAGCTGCCCCATCAGATATTTGCCATAAAATGTATCTTATACAACCAGAGGAAAACCCCGCCAAGTTGAACTCCTCTACAAGATGCAACGATGCTGCAAATATATAAGCAAATGAACATAAAAAGTCAAAATGTGTTTGCTTCTTTCGAGAGCTTCTTCTTTGCACACACATACATACACACACACGCACACATAATTAGTTGGCTGGCGCCCTCTTGCGAGAAGTGGCGACACACGTCTCTTGTATAATTTTAGCGATAAAGTATAAAATGGTTTTGTGTTTCATCCTTAATTGACTTGCAATAACTGAGATAAAATATTATTACAAGACAGATTCTATAAGCTGGAAATATATATACATATATATATATATATATATGTAGATATATAATATACAAGTTCTTGTCTATGCAACTATTTGTCTTTTTTGCGTTCTTTTTTCTTTTGGGTTTGGAGCTGTCAAAACGACATTGCTGTAAATTGACTTTGCAGTCGCTCGTTGCCATTGTTGTTGTTGTTTTTTGTCATTTAAACTAATTGCCTTGGCACTTTGGGCTGTCATACGTCATTTTGGCTTGTCTCTCTACTTAGCCACACACTTCCTGCTACCCCTGCCCAGGCCCCTTCAGCCCCAATAGATTGTCAAAACTTTAGTTGACATTTTACTTTTCTTTGCTCCGCCAAAGAGTTTCAAATTTCGCGCATTACCTGCCACAACTTGATATCGTTGTTGTTGTGCTTGTTGTTTTTCTTAACTTATCTAACAATTTCAAGTTTTTGCAGCCTGCGCTCTCTCGCTCTCTCTCTCTCTCTCTTTCGCCCTGTATGTCTCTCTACATTTGCTAGCGCCATCTGTTGATTGGGGGCGTCACTAATGAATGCTGTAGCTATTCAGCTGCTGTTTTTTGGATTCAGTTTTGTTCGCTGCGCATTTATTTTCTTGTTTTCTGCTGATGTATTTTGTTATCTTAGAGAGGCAGACAAAATCAAGACATTAGATAAGGACAGATGGAAATCTACATTTGGATAACGTTTCGATTCTTTCTCAGTTCTAAACGAAATCATAAACATCGATTGTTTAAAACACTTTCTTCACAGCTGAAAGTGCACAACATTTTGGTTTTTATTTCAAAGCTGTTTATGTTAAAGAATCATAATAAATAATCTTTTAAATAGTTGTAGAAATGCAATAATATAGCAGAAATAAAATTAAACACAATAATAATTAAATTTGTTTGCAAAGAAAAAAAACGTTTTTAAAACAATTGATGTTTAAATCTTAAAATTTGCATTTGACTATGCCAAAATATAATTTTAATCAGGAGAAATATGTACTTACACTGGAACAAAAGCTCGGAATTAATTTTGCTTACTCTCTTCGAATTCATTGTGTGCCGTTAATCTTGCTTTCATAGTTGTTTGCTTTTGTTGTTTGCCCGAAAAGATCCTCGAGCTGTGCGGGCATATTAAAGAACTTTTAACATGCACTTCCCCTTCCACTTTCGCATTCTCATTTATTTCGCTGCTGGCGTCGTCAATGCAGCTTGCTGCCATTCATTCACTTTTCGTATTGTTCAAGTGGGCGATGGGGGTGGAGTTAACTTTTACTGTTATGCATATCAGTTCACTTTTAGCACTGGCGAAGAAATTTCATTTCGTTTCCTTAAAGAAACTTTGCTTTGGCTTCTGCTTCTGCTTCTTCTTCTTCTTCTGCATCTGCATCTGCTTTGCGTTCTGCGTTTCGCTTTTGGCCTTTCGCTTTTGAACTTTCCGTGCAACTTTCATTGCCAGTCAAGAATATAAAGAAGCAAGTAAAACGCCAATAAGTAAATGCAAGCACACACACACACACACACACACACTGACAGCTTGCAGTTATTTGTGGCTATTTTATTCAGAATTTCTGTATTTCTTGTGGCTGCACTTAAGTGGAAACTTTTTTAATAGTTTCTACTTTGTGATATGCCATTCAAGTCAACAAGTATTTTTCAAATTAAATGAAGCCAGTCAAACTTAACCTACGCTTTGGCTAACTGACTTGACTGAATGCGTTACACTTACCCGAAGCTGATGACGCAGTTTGGAGAAGCAGGTGGTGCAGGGGAAAAGATTCACACTTAACATGATTGCAATTTGTTCATAAGTTATAATCTAAACCACATTTTGGCTGGGTAAAGTAGCGAAATATACATTTTAAGTAATTGCTAAATTTTCTAAATAAGTCTAACCAGAGTGTTCGTCAATTCTTTAAACTTTTACGTTATATTCTTAAACCTTTCTCTTGATATGTTTAAATATACAGATAAGGTTTTTCATACAGAAACGAAACCATTGACAGGTTGTCCTCTGTGTGTAAGAATAAGGATCATAAAAATAAGTGTATATGTTGAGTTTACTTAGGATGTATTGATAAACAAATCACATTTCCAAATTATTAAATAACAGCAATTTGCAAGGTTGTACTCAACAAGCGGAATTTTTACATATTTATTAAATGGGTGTCGTTTTTCATTGCTTTCCTATAATTGTGCTATTGTCCATATATAACAGTCTAAGGTAAAAAGTCGTTTCATAAATAAATAATAAAATATAATGTAGGCAAATGAGACATTTTATCAATTTTTGTAAGAAAATTCAATTTGTAAAACATTATATTTTTATTTGTTAATAATCAGTTTAATTATAATTATTTTATCAATATATAACTGATAAAGATGCTGTTTTACACATAAACTATGCATATTTATTTTGATTCGAATTATCGTATATATTTACATACATTGTCCACATCTTGATGAATGGATTCGCATTGAAGTTGAATGGAGGGTTGATCACATTAGCGGTTCTGTCAACTCTTTCAGCACTGTTGACCCCTATGTATGTGTGTGTGTACATTTATGTATATCGCATGCATTCAGTTTAATCAAGCGGCTTTTGTTGCAACGCCAACGCCAACGCTGCGGCACCCCTACCCCTTCGGCCTTCGCAACTATTGGACGTGGCATGGAGTCGGCAATAGTTAACAGCATTGTTACACTTTTAAACGGTATTTTTTTTACGTTTAAATATGCGGCAAAAGGTAGTTGAACCAAACGGATCCGATGGCGACTCCTCCTCGTCTGGTCTAGTTCTGATTATAATTCTGGTTTTTGGTTTGAGGTCTACTCTGGTCTCGTTGGGTCGGCTCCAATGCGGTTCATTAGCGCACCAAATGCGATTTAGTCTATTGTGCTGCGGCCTATCCACAAGTCACCAATACACATGCGCAGCGTGGGCGGGGCTATGTCGCAGGGGAGGAGGAGTCGGAGTCGGTGGCCGGCGGGTTTGAAATCGCGTCGCTTTGGCGGTTGGCTCTGAACTAGAACACATGAGCACGTAATTTAGTAGCCGCTTTAGCGCTTTTGTGTGAAAATCACAACGACAACAAGACACAGCATAGAAAAGAACCCCCCCCCCTCCACCTCCACCTCTTCACTCTCCTCCTTCACCACTATCCATGAGCCCATGCGGTGGCATGTTGTTTATGGTCATGTGCCTCATTGGGATCACGGGCACTTTGTGTGTGGGTCCGGTTTTTGCCGTTAATTCCTTTTTATTAATAGCCAGCAACACAATGGCGAATGCTTAGTGCAAAAAGAGAGAAATCGAGGGAAGAAAAAACTAATTTTGTTTGCTAAACGCAAACTCAACGTCCATGACGAAAAACTAATCAGTTTTCCTCTTTTTTCTTGGTCTTGGTCTGAACCCAAAGTAATGTAATTGCCTTGCAAAGCGGAGGCCAATTTATTATTGGTCGAACAAAAAGTGCGCCGTTAGAGATCAACTCCAAAAGGCAACAGCAAAATGCTGTTGGAGTAGTAAAAGTAAATAGATTAAATCAAAGATAGTAAACTGACTAAAAAAACAAAAAGATAATTCTTATAAATATTTTATTATCTGCTAATAACAAGCAGAAGTGCTGCTTATCATTCAGTTGGTATATAAATATGGGAAATTGGCAATAAATCACATTTGCTGAAAAAACACTCAACATTATCAGCAATGAATTCATCAAGAGATAATGAAAGCCTTAAGAATTTATTAATGCTGCATATAAAAACTTAAAAATACAATACACATACTACATTGTTATAAATTATTAGTGAAGGGAGTGGGAAGCTGGGATGGGATTCAGAAGTGCAGAAGGGATTCATGTGCCCTACTCGGCATCACTGGCGACGGACATGTCCGGAATCAGATCAGCATCAACGTCGACTATATATTTTGGATGTGCATTCGAATTAGAGTATATACTCCCTTTGAAATTATACAATTACTAGTTAGTGGTGCTTACTTGCATCCTGACCATCGGCAGCAATAGACATGTCGGGAACTAGATCAGCGACTGTATTTTTTATTTATAGTTAGAAATACCCCTCAAAAGCATTAGATATTTAATAATTACCTCTATCCTCAGCATCGGCGGCCAAAGACATATCAGGAATTAGATCAGCATTATCGGCGACTATTTTTTGTAGTTTCGAGTTAGGAATAACCTTTACATATACTTTATGCTTAAAAACTAAATTGCTTACACTCATCCTCGGCATCAGCGGCGACAGACATGTCGGGAACTAGATCAGCATTATCGGCGTCTATTTTTCGGTATATCGAGTTAGGAATACCCTTTACATTTAGTTAATATTTAATAATTATATTGCTTACCCTCATCCTTCGCATCGGCGGCAACAGACATATCGGGCTCCAGATCAACGTTGCCATCATCTTGCACCGGTGGGCTCATGAATCGCCAGATCGGCAATTGATGCTTTGCGGGGAAATCATTAGCATCGCTGGCCACAGACATGTCTGGCACCAGATCAGCATCATCCCGGTGGAGCTGTGGCAGCACAGCGCCATAGACGAGGGGCATCAGAAGAGCACAGATCGCTAGGTATTTCATTGTGGGCTGTTTTTTAGTCACTAAACATGAAAGCTGATTGACTGGCGCTTTTTATGGGCAAGCCTTATCGTCTAATATTTAATTTACAAGCTGGCCAGTTTTGCTCTTCAGATAAGCTATCAAAATTACTTTATATAAATAAATACTGTCGCCTGCATAACAGAAACTAAAAGTGGTTTATTGGCGTAGTTGTTGCACCCTAAAAAACCCTGTTTTAAGGGCTCTTGAAGTGGTTCAATTACAATTTTGTCGACACGAACCTTGAGCGATGTTCTTTCCCTTTGCTCAGATATCTTACCTGTTGATCCAGGGGTGTTTGTCTACCTGCAGAAACACCCCTCGTGCTGAGAAACCCCTGTGAACCCACTTGTCCACATCAAAGAACAAAACAAGAAAAATAATTCCTTAACGACTACAAACTTTATTTCAATATTTTTCAGTAATATTTAAAAAAAAAACGAAGTTAACAATTTTTTGCCTTCAATGACTTTTGTTAGGAAATATACGAATCTTTCGCTCTCGTAAAGCCCTTGGTTAATAATAATATGATAATAAGTAATAAATGTTCTTAACTATTCAAAGCGCAAACAGATAGTTTACGGCTTTATGATTTTGAGTAAGTTATTAGGAAATAAAATAAAAATATGAAATTCATTTAATAAATTTTAAATTTTGTTTCTCATTGAAAAATTTTCTTTCGACGTCTACATGCCGAATATGTTGTCCTCGGTGTCATCTCCGATGTCATGCGGCTCGCGCTTTAAGCGACTCATGTCAAAATCATCCGTCGCTATAATGCAAGACATTTCAGAATTCTTACGTTCAGTGCGGGCCGGGTGGGCAGGGGGCACCCAAGGGCGTTGAACCGGCTGCGACGGAGCCCGTAAGTCTCCTAGGAGATTGGCAACGTTGCCGACGACAGATGGCGATGGCAGTTGCTTGGCCGTTTGCGGACGCACCGTTGTCGTTGTCGTTGTCATCGTTGGCTTCTGCGGCATATTGCCCTTCACATTGGCAATCACCAAATTGCGCTTCTGCTGCGCAACCGATGAGTTCTGAAGTGCACCAACACCAACACCACCACCATGGCCAAGAAGTAAACTGGAAACAGAACCCGAACCCGAACCTAAACCAGAGTTGCTATTGCTGCCGCGCAGCAAACCGGGCGAGACAAAGTCCTTGAAGGCGCTGCCCTTAATACTGGCTATCTGTGGCGTCTTCTGCACCACCGTAGCACCACTCGGTGCGTTGGGCGACTTCTGGCGGGGCTGGCCTCCACTGCCGGGAGCGAGGCGCATCAACAAACTTTTGCCTGGCGAAATGGCTGCAATCGATTGTCCAGCAGCGCCAGAAGCGACGGGACTGTGGGAGTAGCGGGGTCGCTGCTGCATTGGTGGCACCATCACCGCCGTCGAGCTAGCCGCCATGCGTCGCTTCAGCATGACGGCATCCATTGACCCGACTGAGTGGGGGGGCAAAGTGGGACTGGGATTAGCAGCACCACTCCCACCAACACCCCCACCAACAGCCCCACCAACACCAACGCCACCGACACCGCAGACCGAATAGCGTCTGCCCATTTGATGCACTAGGATGGGCGCCCTCGATACGGTGACAGTTGAGGTCATCACTTTATGATTGCCACTGGCACTGGTACTCTGTCCAGATAACAAGGATGTTAGGGCTGCCTTCGCCTGCTGTGTGGCCTTGGGACTTCTGACGGGCACCATGAAGGTGCCGATACGAGGGGTGCCACTGATGCTGTTGCTATTAGACTCAATGCTGTCGCGACGCGACGGGACAATGACCTTGTTGTTGTTGTTCCCCTGCATTAAGCGATACATTTTCCTCTCTTCGTCAACCGGTGTCTGTCGGACGATGCGCTGCACGATAGGTGGCTGCTTGAGTGGCGCCTCACGCTGATTGGCAACGGGCTGATCTGGAGTATGCTTGGCAGCACTCACCAAGCTGACCAGCTCCCTAACCAGACGCAACTCCGGATCGGTGATATGATCGAAGCCCGAGGGCGTATTAATATTAAAGTGCTGCACTTCACCGCTATTGGGAAAATCGGTGGCATCGTCGAATGTGTGCATTAGAGCTTCAAAGATCTTCTGCTTGAAATGCATTTTCTGGCGGGGATTCATCTCATTCATCTGAGGCCGCAACATATCCAAGAAGTGATCATCCGAGAAAATGTCCTGGGACTCCGTCTGACTGCCCCGCTCGCAGGCCTTGACCAATGCGACCATTGGCTGTGTTACGCTCACAATGGGCGATGCAGTTATCGAAGCCGTCTGCGTTGAGAAGCTCAAAGTGGAGCTGGAGCCGGTGGTGGAGTTGGAGTTGGAGCTGTTATTGGGGCATTTGGGGGTGGTAATCACCAAAGTGTTACCATTAGAAACGAGACGCTGCTGGGATTGGGTCTTGGGCGTGGGCTGGGATGGGTGCTGAGAATTGGTTTTGGGCAGAGGCTGGAATGGGGATGGGGAGTGGGATTGGGACTGCTGGTAAGACTGCGATGTGGTTGTGACCGTAGCGGGCAGCTTAAAAACACCCGCGGAGCTAACTGGCGGTACAGCACGTGGTCCTGCAGCAGGCGGGTTCAGTCCAAAGGAGAGGGACACCGACGTACCCGCAGGAGCGGGTGCAGGAGGCAAACGTATTGAAGCCTGCTGGCGAGCAGCGGTATCAATGGGACGCAACTGTGCTGCGGCTAGTGGTGCCTGTAATCTCTGGTGGGGCACCGGAGCCCCACCCGGTCGTCGGGCCATAATCAGCTGTTGTTGTTGTAATGATGGTGATGATGGTGTTGGTGGCGGTGGTGGTGGTGATGGTGTAGCAATAACCGCATGTGGTCGTGGAAATATGTCATCGCGACAGCTCACTTGCTGGATGCGCGACCTAGCAGGCGGCGCTTTCGGGGTCTTCGTTACCTTGGGATTGACTGGCAAGCTGCTTCTGGGCAGCGGCGTCATCTTGACTGGAGATGTGGAGCTACGCATACTGTTGGCGGCAGCTACGGTCATGGATCGGCGACGCTGCTGACGTGTCTGGCGCTGCTCGACGACCACCTTGGCCAGCTGCTTGTTGCGAGTGCGACGCAGATTACGACCGCCGCCAACGCTGGCGGTCTCATCGGGACTGTCGTAGTCCATCTGATGTTGGAGTCGTGGAACTATACCTAGGGGCGATGATGCCTGTTTCTTGCCAATGATCAGATTGTTGGATGTGCGATTGCTGCCCTGCTTGATGAAGAACTCTGGCTGTTTGAACTGACTTTTTGGATCACTTCCAGCCGATACCAATGAGGCAGTGGCCTCGTCGACCTGGGATATGTTTGGCTCCCTCTCCTCCTCCTCCTCTGTTTCGGTGACGCTTCGCTTGCGCTTATTGTTCTTCTTTTCTTTTGATTCCACTTTCTTGTCGTTTTTATTGGGATCCTTCTCTCTATCCTTATCCGTATCCTTATCCTTATCTTCGACGATGTCTTCGATATTTACTTGTTCTATTTCTTGTAGAATCGTTGGCTCAACGAGAGTTTCACGACTTAGAGAAGACAGAGGTTGCTCATCTACTGGCTCGTTATTATCCTCGGGGCCGTCTTTATATGTGTCTGCGTAAAGCGTCGGCTCTTTGCTCTTGCTCTTGCTGTCTCGCTCACGGTCTGAAAAGCACCAGTCGCGATCACTCGTATCGGCGATGGCCACGTGCGCCCTTAGGAACTCAAGCGCCTCGCCTAACTGAAAGTTTGGTGCTCGCTTTTGATCGCTTATCCAGCGGCAGTAGTCGTTGCGAATCTGACGCCAGCGTCGTTTACACTTATCCACTATACGCATAAGAAAGAGAGGGAGAGAAAAAGCAACATTCAAATATTTACCATCAGGTAGTTTGATTGGGTGGTTGGGGGATTTCTGTCAATACCTGGACAACAAAAACACCTAACAGATGGTCAATTGAGACTGACAGTCCTAGGTCATAATATTCGTTAGTCTAATCCAAACTCAATAAGCGTCATAAATGAAAACACGTGTGTCTTCAAATTTCCTATTTACATCGTGGTTTATGTATGAGTCTTTCTAAATTCAGCGGTTTTGCGTAACAATATAATATATTCTTTTTTTTATTATTATTCTTATACATTATTTGAATGCTTATGCAACACCAGCACAACTAAAATGTCATCAGAAAACTGGTGGAAAAGACCCTCCTTGCGGAATTGTGCGGGTGATAAATAAACCTATGTCCGAACTCCAAATTGAGGTTTTTAAATGTAGAGGGGTTCTAAGTTGGCGTTACCCGAAAATTGTATACCAAATTCGAAATACGCCCCGTAAATTTGTTAATTCTAGCTCTAAAATTGAGTGACATTACCAGTAAATTTACTTATCTGATCTTAAATGCTGTGAAATATATACGTATTTTTGTTATTTTGAGGCGGGTGGGTGTGGGCGTTGGGGATTGGCGTGGCCAGAAATTTAATCGAAGTCTAACGATGTGCTATAGATTTTCTAGTCCCATAGCGATTCCCAACACTGACGGAGATAATAAAGGAATACACACATAAAGTCGCTAGTTTCAAGGGAGTAGATGAAAGTCTACCTTCGTTGTTACAGTATGATGAGTCCACCGCATTAATCACAACCAGGTAGTCACGACGAAGATTATGTACCCTTCCAGACATGAGTAAACCTGTATTGTTTACGCAAATGTAGCTTGTATGGTTACGTCTATCTTCAACCCCTAACTTATAAATTATATGAGGACCAGATATTTGTAAGGGAACTATTTGATATTGTGGTCCCATTAGATTTGTCAAGGTCAAATGACTGTTCATAATGTAATAAAGATAAGATAAGATATGTAAATCAGTTCTCAGACAGACTAATATGATTATTGCTCTGTTTACTTGAGTGGAACGTGAACATAAGGTGAGGGAGTATAAAAACCATATGAATCAATAAATCACGAAACTAACGGAACATCGCGAAATATTATAATTTTAATCTAGAAGAAGCAGACGTAAACTATGTTCAGCTCAAATTAAGAAATGGAGACGAAAAGATGAAAAACTAACTTTGCAAGCTCCTGCGATTGTTTGTTTCTTTTGTTATTAGGTCAAAATATTATATTAAGAAATAAAACAGATGGCAATGTTTCAGTTGGACGTAGTCGACCCCGTTATATTCTACTACCAGTATAATGCCAGCTGGGGAGGGAGAGTAGCTCGGCTCTCAAAAATAATGCCAGTAATTTAATTTAGTTTATTGAACTACCACTGAATGAGCAGGTTGACTCTGGCTAGAAAATTTAAAGAAATTTTTAGGTTTTATCGATTAACACTTATATTACTCATTATATTTATGTTGTTATGTATATGTGCAAATGTATAGGAAAAATTGCACTATTATAGCATGATTCCACTATACATTTTTCTTACACTCTCAAATTATTATAAAATGTAAAGTTATTTTTTTCATATGGGAAAAATTATATGAAATTAAATCCTTTTCTATTTTTAGAGTTGTTTATTGAAAATTTGGTAGAAAACTGATTAATAACTTATACCATTACATATTATTATTTAAAGCAGCAGTTTTTATTGAAATCAAACAACTTGAATGAATAAATAAATGTAATAATATAATCACCTAATCTTGTATTGTTTGACAATAAATCGCTTATAAGCGATATGTCCCTCAATCGCTCATCTCTAAGTGATCATGCACTAATGATTGCAAGAGAATTTTAAGTGTATTATTGAAAATTTACCTTTTCTGGTCCCGCTTACTATCTGCTAGTTAACACTTAATAGTTTACCGCAATATTATTTCACCAAATTGTGGTTGTAATCGAACATAAACTCTTAAATCTGTTCACAACTTTATAACAAAACACACAAACTAGGTTCATTCTAGAATGAATAAAGAAGAAGACTGCTCACCCAATAATAGTATCGATACTGAAAATAACACCCTTTTAGCACACTGGTCACATAAAGGTAAGTGCTCTATAATTTACCAACACACGATAATATAAAAAATGCTAAAAAAAAAATATTTATTGCATATGATTTAAAATGTAGTGAATTTGAAAAATCATTTGGAAAGAGAATAATTCGCAAAAAAAAATATAAATTTAAACAATCGTTAAAGTCAAATTCAATGAATGTGCTTTCAAAAATTACCAGCACACGACAGTGCTGCCAACTTGTGTGAAGCGCGCTCAACCCAACAACGGACGATATGCGATAACGATAATCTCAAATGCGCACGCCTCATTTTGCAACACTACTTACTCGACTCTCCTACCTCCGACGCCACCAAGTCCCAGCCATTCTCTGTAGGCTGTCTTTTCCTATAATCTTCATGGTTTTTATCGTACAAAATCGGTTGTTTTTGCAATGCGCGGCATAATTTGACATTTATTTTCAGTGGAGCCATGGCTTAACCACTACACACACACTGCCCGGCACTTTGGGTCAATTTTATTTCTTACTTCAACACGAAAACTGGCGAGAAACTTGACCGACACCAACACGCGCCTCTAAAGTAAAACGCAACTGACACAGCTGCGAACACGACACACAGACACACTCACACACAATACAGACATGCCATGAGAGAGCGCGAGAGTGCCAAAGAGAGGCGAATAATATGTTAGTATTGATGTTTGCGATGCAGACTAAATTGACTGTGCAAAGTATAGGGTTGCATTATTGCTGCCGCTGTCGATGTATTTCGATTTCAATTCATACGCCACGACAAAGCTTTTCTTGGCATATATAATGTTTATAATAATAATATAATAATATTCCCAAGCTGTTTCACAACTTTGGACTTTGTCAAATTGAGTTTGCACGTATTACAAATAATATAAAATAATATTAAGCTGCGAAATACCAGGGCTTCATCATAATATAATTTCTTGCATTATGAACAACCGATCCAATATCATTGCCAGCTGTTATTATTAACACACTCGCTATGACAGATAATTTGAAGCTGGCAATGCTGTGTCACTCCTCTTGCGCTCTGGGAGCGAAGTTGTAAATGTGTGCGTGACCAGTGGCGTTGTGCGGTTTTCCAAAATAATAAGGGTTGCTAGTCGAAACGCTTCACAATCCCCGTTGCATTGTTAGACTCGCAGACTGTGCCCATGTGTGTCAAATGAGTGCATTTGGTTTAGCCGGCTGTTTTGCCGACTGTTTTGCCACAACAACAACATGGCGTATATGATTCATTTTTTAATGTTAGTAATCTTTCTGTTTCTGCTCAAAGATCTTTCAGGGCATTTATATGAGTATTCATTTGAACAAATCAATTCGAGTCGTTGTTTTAAATCTCTTATCAATGCTATACTGCTAAGAAAGTGAGAGGCAAAGAGAGAGAGAGAGCGCGAGAGTAAACGTTAACCCAAATAAATTGTATCCGTGTGTGTGTGTGTGTGTGTGTGCGTGTACAAAACTCAACAACAGCAATTTCACCGCGACAGCAGCAGCAGCCAACAGCAGCAGTAGTTGTAGCAACAGCAACAGCAGCAGCAGCAACAAAAGGCAAACGAAATCTTAGTAATTCCAGTGCAAATAGCAATAAACGGATCTAATAAATTGCAGGTAGGTGCAAAAAGGTTGCACATATTTCAATATTACTGTGTGTGTTGCTGTTGCTAGCATAGCACAGAAAACGCGCCAAACAGCTGTTGCGCCCTGCACAGACAACCGACAACAGACAGCAGAAACGTCGCAAACATTTTGCGTACGAGCGTGCAGCAACTGGAATTCGTTTCTCTCGTCACCTGTACGCGCAACGGTTTCTTTGTGTGAGTGTGAGTGTCAGAGTGTGAGTGAGTGTGAACGTCGCAAGCGTCGCTGACAGTTTGTTGCTTGGAAATTGACGCAACCAAGTTGCAGTTTTGCATTTGAGTTTTATGTTGTGTTTTGTTTGCTGCGCAGTTGACGGCTTGAATAATTTGCGTCTGCTTTTGTTTTTGTTATCGTTATTTGATTTGCAGGGGCAACGCCAAGCCAACAGCAGCAGTAACCAAAATGAACACTCGACGCAGCATAAACAACATCAACATTAGCAACAACAATAACAAAAACAGCAGCAGCAGCAAAAAGAGCTTGAACAACAACAGTTTATATGGAGCAGCGCTGACCACAAAGACGATAACACCGGAGCTGCACGCGATCAATGCGAAGATCTGCCGATTGGTGGAACTTCATCCCTGCATGTACGATCGGTCGTGTCCGACGTACATGCGCAAGTCGTATGTAGAGCAGGCCTGGGAGGATATATCACAAAAAATGAACGATACCGGTAAGTGGCACATTTCACAACACTGCCACACAGTCGATAAATAATCCATGCCACACACACAGTTGACAATTGCAAGGAGCGCTTCAGGAATATACGCACGAGTTTTGCTCGGTCCATCAACGTGCAGCGTGGCTCGAATCGCATCAAGCCGTATTATCTCAGCGAGGAGCTAGAGTTTTTAAAGAGACACATTACGCCCGGCGTGCCGGTGCCTGTCAAGGGCAGACGTTCACGAGATGGCAATCGGCGGGGCGACGATAACGACGATTATGACGACAACGAGGATGAGCATCATGCGGGGGCCTTGGTGCATATAAAGCACTCGATGAGCAGCGACGGCAGCACCGACGACAGCTCTGAGTGGGTGCCGGACGAGCATGCGCAGAGCCTATCTAGCCAGACGCTGGACAAACCCGAGTCAGATTTGCGCTCACAAAGCGATGATGCCGACCAGAAGCCGACCATTTTGCAGTTACAGCCGATTGCCACACCGCAAACCTGTCCCTTTCCGCCCAAGAAGCGGCGACGCTTGCCAGCCGACCTCATGGCCAAATCGAACGAAGTAAGCAGAATTAAAAACTAATAACACACAAACTTGACCTACTAAAGTTGACACTACTTCTACTTGCTGCTGCCACAGGTAATTGCAAATAGCCCAGAGGCTAGCCCAGAGGCTGATTCACCAGTGGATAACAAGCCGGCAGTGATGGACTTTGATGATGCCTTTCTGCAGGGTATTCGTCCCGAAATGAATCTCATGAACTTCCACCAGAAGCTTTACTTTAAGCGACGCGTCTACGACCTGCTCGGCGATATATTTGAGAGTGGCGAGATTACCAACGGTCAAACACGCTACAACGGCCAGTCTGAAGCTGCGCCTGCATCGCCAACACCCCTGCAGCATATGAGCCTCCTCGCGCGCTCGGGGACACTGCAGCTGCCAAAGCTGGCTCCCAAACCAACCTCCAAAGAGCTATAAGTAGAATTAATTTGTATACTGTGCCCCCTCCCTAAACAGCAGTGCCCAAAGACGGCCGCAGCTGCAAAACAGAGCTGTGTAATCCATTCGAATTTACGCTGTACAGTTATTGCCCATGTCTATTGTTTTTGGGTATAGCTATCTATAGTTGTAAGACGTTACACATTTTGAGATGTAATATTTACATTCGATACTATGTATTTACACATAATTGTATAATTATAAGCACAGGCATCGCTAAGTTTGCAACAAATAAACTAAGAGTTCCCTTGGTCTGCAAATGTCATCTGGAGTTTTTCTGTTGCTTTCCATGGTCCATGCAGCTTCGTTTGCCGCTCAGCAACCAGGTGAGTTTGTTGGTATTAAAATCACAAATATTCGAAAAATAAAACTTATTTTAAGTCATAATGATATTAGTTGAATTTATTGTTTATTAATTTATCTTTGCATTTATTTTTATGACTTTTCACTCGGCATCTAAACCGAACAGAATTTGTTCACCAGATTTCAGTAGAATATGTTCCTCAAAAAAACTGTTGCATACTTTTAGGCGGCAAATGAAATTGAAATCTGATTTAAGAAACTTGCATTTTTTCCGTTATCCTTGACTCGAAACAAGTTAACTGTGTTCTGCATATTGTGGCTAATACAATTTTCCAGCTAGAAGTTTTCGTTAAAATATTGTATTTTTGTATGTATATTTTTATTTTTTTTTAATATATTTTGTATATTTTTAGCAAATACTTTTGTAAATGTAAACATTGATTTTGTTGTTTAAATAATATAATAATTAATACATTAATATATATATATATATATATATATACATATATATATGTATATACATATATATTTATTTATCGTTCCAGCATAATTTATGGCATAAAATACATAAAAAATTATTGTTTTATTTTCTTGAATTTCATGTTTGTTTTTTTTTTTTTTTGTATAGAAATTGTATACCAATATTATGTATAATAAAATACCGTTGTTGCAAAAATGTTAATTTCTTCGCAGCGATTTTAAGATTTAAATACGTAAATTAGTTAATATAGTTATGTACAATCAATCGTTATATAACGTATCGTATGTATAAGTATATATGTGTTTATGGGACACTAATTAAGGCCACGCCTCATAAAAATTAGAAAATGTTTTAGCAATTGCACTTTAAATTATTTAAATAATATGTTTAAGATAACACGTAAAGATCGTTCTCTAAATGCAGATACAAAACGTCGCAATTCTTCTTCTTTTCTATTTTTTTTTTTTTTTGACTTAAGTCTAACAAATTGTGGCGCATTGTTTATCATCAATTTTTATCATCTCGAGCTGCTTATGCAAAGGAAATCCTGACCGAACCCAGCGGCAGCTGTTTCATGTAGTTCCAGGCATCGACACGCGTCATGCGCGCCGTTGACGCGCCATTGATGCTGAGGATCTCGTCGCCATTGCGCACCTGATTGGTCTTCTTGGCAGCGCCACCTGCGAAGATGGCCAACGAAACACGGATTAAAGTAAGATTGATGAGGTGAGACTGCCAGCGAAACTCACCCATGAAAACCTTCTTGACAATCAGCGGGCGATTGCCCAGCGGCGAGTCAAAGCCACCATCAATGGAGAAACCCAAACCACAGCTATCCTTGATAATCTCAACACAACGCGCACCGCCGCCGGCAGCAGCATCCTCAGCTGTGGGGAAGATATAGAAATTAACACTGGATGTGGATCAATCTCTCACTTGCACTTACCATGCGCTCGAATCTCAGCGGCAATTGCTTGACGTGCTTCGGCTGCTCTTTCGAGCAGTTCGCTGGTGCTCAGCTTGGCGGCATCGCCGCGCGAGAGTTGTCGTCTTGCTCGGATGCCGGCAATGGTGGCCTCCGCATCGTTTCCGTTTGCCTCGTCCAGCAGGCTGGCGGGCTGCTGGGGACTGTTGGTGCCGGTGCTGGGCGTGCTGGGTGTGCTGGGCACTGTGGTGGCACCGCTGCCACTTTCGTTTGACACAATGTCCAGATCGAGGTCGAGGGACCGCGATGCCTTGTGATAGTTGCGCTTACGCTCGTAATCCAACTCGGTGGGCTTCTCATTCAGCGAGCTGAGCGAGCCCAGCGAGGAGCGTTTCTTGTTCAGCGGTTTGATCACCAGCGATTCGGAGCGAGTAACCACTAAGACAACCTCGGGGCGTGGTGTCTACGGATTGGATTGGAGATTAGAGTTGATGATATGCTGACTTATAAATAAGGACTGCAAATAATGTTTAGCTCACCTTTAGCACGCTGATCGACTCGCGATGGGTTAATCCTCGCATGCTCATGCCATTAACGGCCAAGATGCGATCGCCCTTCTTCAGGCGTCCATCCTTGGCAGCAGGCGTGTTTACCAGTATCTTGTGGATCTGTGCACAGAAAAAGGAGAGAGAGAGAGTAGTTTGTAAGAGTTGTTAGAGTGCCATAAGGAATGCCTTACGGTTATCTCCTTGGCCTCGTAGTCGGAGCCACCGGCTAGTGTGATGCCAATGCTGCTCTCTGGCGTGTCCCGCTGCAGTACAATGATGAATGCCTCGGGAGTCTTCAGTGGGGGATCGGCCTCCTCGACGATCTGCTGGACATCCTGTGCGGTGATCAAACTCTGATTGCTGCCCAGCGACGAGAAGCTGCCAAACTCGGTGGCCGTCTCCTGTGTGGTGCTCACATTCTGTGTGGTCGAGCTGACGCCCGACGAACTGGATGCCAGTGAATCCAGCGAGCTGAAGCGTTCGTGATGTGGCTTCGTTGCCACCATTGCAACACTGGCCAAAACTTTGTGCATGGCTGTTGCTGGTGCTGCAGCTGCAGCTGCTGCTGACGATGGTTGCTGCTGTTGTGGTGCAGCAGCAGCAGCACTGCGCTCAAATTTCTCGCGCAGCTCAGCGGTGCTCGTTTGCGACTTGGTCGAATTGATGATGTTGGTCTTGTTGGACTTTGAAGTGGGGATCAGTGCCAGTTCACGTTTTGGTTGGTTTATCGGGCTTGGCACTGGCTTTGCCAGAACCGGGAGCAGCTTGGACTGCTGCGTGGGATCCGCCTTGAAACTGGCCTTGCGCTCCTCGTCAATGAACATGGCACTGATTTTGGCCGGCGTATCCGAGCGGCGACTGCTGTCATCCGTGTCCGATGTCAGCTCCACATAGGCAGCCACATTGATTAGCTTATCCACGACCAGTTGCTGCTTGCCCAGCAACTGTTGCTGTTGCTGTTGTTGCTGCTGTTGCTGTTGCTGCTGCTGCTTGTAACTGGACTTGAGACGACGCCCGTTCAGGACACAAGGCTCGCCATCTGTGCTGTCGTTATCGTTGTCGTTGTTCATGTCCTGGCCGCGACTTTTGGCGCTGCGGCACTTGGCCGACGCCAGGATGCTCTTCCGGTTGCCCAATGCCAGCTCGGAGCTGTTGTTGTTGTTGTTGCTGCTGTTGCTGTTGATGCTGCCGTTGAGCGAACATTTGAGCACGCGCCGGGTCAGATCCACGGTGGGTGTGCTACCCAGGGAGCTGCAGCTGGCCTGTGAGCCGGCCGAGGAGCCCGACGTCAGTGTGGAGGTGTTTGAGCTGGCTATCGATGTGTTCGTCTCCGAGCTGAGCGTACGGGTCAGGGCAAACTTCTCCGGTGGCGTTGGCACGCGAGCCGTCGTGGAGAACACCGAATCCGTGTCGCTCTCCTGATCGGCCAGCAACTGTTGCTGCTGTTGGCTGTTGCTGTTGCTGTTGCTGCGGCTGGGCGTGCTTAGGGCGCCGCAGAGTGAAGTGCGTGGTGGCTTTGCCGGCGGCTGCGATAGTTGCGATTCCAAGGGACGACGCTGCGTCAGGGAAAAAATGCTGCGATAGTTGCTGGCATTGCTGCTGCTCCCGTTGATGTTGCTAATGTTGCTGATGCTGTTGCTGATGTTGTTGCTGTTGTTGTGTCGAAGAGGTCGTGTCTCTCCCAGGCCGCTGTCTGTGGAATCCTCGCCGCTGGCCGCCTTCACCTGACTCTTGATCTCGGGCAGATCGAGGATTGGCTCCAGCAGCTGCGGTCGCTCCGGTATGACTAGGCCGCGCAGCTTGGACAGGCTGCGACGCCGCTGCTCCAAAATATTGGTGATGGCCGCCTTGCGCGTCGCCGCATCCCCCTCGCCCGAGAAGCTAATGCGCCGCTCGACGGCGGCCGCAGCAGCAGCGGCGCTGCCATGACTGCGTCGCGGCAACGAGGCATAACTGTAGCTGGACATAGGGGTGGGCGTGTGTGTGTGTGTGTGTGGATGTTGGTGTGTGTGTGTGGTTGTGGTTGTGGCTGTGGGTGTCAGTGTCAAAGTGTGCAGCGAGTACATGGAGTCGGCGACATGCAGCTGCGGCAACTGCTTGGCCAACTGATACTGACGCTGTGCATCGTTCAGGTTCTCAACGCTCATTGCGCGCGTCTTCAGCAGCGTTGAGGAGGCGGAGGCGGAGGAGGCAGCCTCCAGCAGATTCTCGCTGCTCATGTTGAGCGGCTTGCGGGCAAAGGCGGAGCTTGAGCTGGAGATGGAGATGGGCGTGGGAGTGGCCGGGACAATGTTGTCCAGTTCGTTGCTGGATGAGAACATGGCGATCTTGTCGCGCACTGACTTCTCGGACTTTTCATCTTTGCGCCAATCGCTCGGCTTGCGATGCGCCCCACTGGCGCTCAAGGAACGTTGGTAATCACGTGCAACAGATGGCGCTGCTGATGCTGCTTCAGCTGAACGCGAAGCTTGACGCGCATCCTCCACATTGATGACCAAATCCTGGCGATACAATTTACGTGGCACCGTTGGCGGTGGCCCCGTTTTGGGCAGCGGTGGTGCAGCTTCCAGTTTGTTGTTGCTGCTGCTGTTGTTGTTATTGTTGTTGTTGTGCTCGTAGGTGAGCTCCGTTTTGAGGACGGCCGCCTTGAGGAGTGCGGAATGCGGCTGTGTATGCATCATGAGTGGCTCACTGAAATTGGGGGGAAACTCATGGCCATCGGGCGGCAGACGGGAGTAGGTGGGTGGAGAGGCGTAGCTCAGGTAATCCTGCACCAACAGCTGTTTTGTGCTAGTTGTTGCAGTTGCAGTTGCAGTTGTCGTTGTTGCTACTGTTGGGCTGCTCAGCAGCTCCATTTTGTTGTTGTGCTGCTTCTGCTGCAAACTCTTCCCCAAAGTCGGTGTCGAAGTTGAAGTCGAAATGGAAATGGAAGTCGTTGCTGGAGTCGGATTCGTAGTCTTTGATGTTGTTGTTGTTGTTGCTGTTGTTGCCACAAAGCTCTTCTTGCTGTTGCTGGGTGTTGCTGCTGCTATTGTTGTTGTTGTTGTGCTGATAATAGTGCTGTTGTTGTTGTTGATGATGTTGTGGTTGCTTAGGGGACCAAGATCTGTAAAAGGAAGTGGCAGAGATGGGTAAAGGAATTGGTTAGCAAAAAGACACGAGGAGCAAAACAAATGGAACTTTAAATTGGAGGGGTAGGTTTGGTAAACTGTAGATTACGTAAAGCTATCGATAGTTCTTACAGATCGATAATATATCGAGGCAGAAGAGGAGATGCAAAATGTACCTCTGTCAAAAATGATTTTAACCAAATTTTAATAGAATAATTTAAGATTAATTAATATGTAATAATTGTTGTGAATATGTTAATTATTATGGTTTATGTTAAACTACTGATTCCACACGAATTGGATAGGTTCAAGAGGATAGATAGTTTAGCACAGCTTGGCGTTATCATTACAGGTAAACTGAGTTCGAGTAGTAAGCTGTGAATAAATGTTTAGGGCAGAATAAAAAAAAAGAAACAGTTTAAAAAACAATTTTCAAACGCTTGTATTGGCGATTATAAGACTATAATTATAATTGAGTTTGTAAGCCGAAAATGAAATCCCCAAAAACTTTCGCCCAAAAGCGAAACAGTTGTCATTATGCGCTAACACCGACCTGTCTCGAATCTTACGTGGTAAATAAATCTCCCCATCTGCAATTAAAAAACCGCAAGAGCAAAAGCAGCAGCAGCAGCTGAAAATTGTTGTGGTTACTTCAGGTCTCCGGAGCTGAGTTGACAAAACGTCTTTAATCAACATAATAGTAATAACAATAAGTAGCCATAATAATAATGCCACAGATGCAAAAGATTTAAAACAAACAAATTATGGTCAAAACAAAAGGGTTTCTACGTCGCTCGCAGCTGGAAAGCGAAAGTTTCGCCAATGAGAAGAATAGAAAAGTTTTGTCAACAAAACATAAAAAGCCAAAATCTTTTCAGGTTGACAAATTTTTGCATGTTTTATTGGGTATTGAGGTCATTCGTTGGGGGAGTTGAACCCACAGCTAATTACTATGTCAAAATCTGAAAATTATTTATGCTTGAAATCTACATTTTGCGATTTACTAAACAAGTTAATTGGCGATGAAATTTATACGTTGATTTCTTTGCTTGGCCAAAAAAACTGAAATTTGAAATTATACTTCGTTAAATGGACAAAC
The DNA here is from genome assembly GCA_035042345.1 of Drosophila fungiperda. Lineage (NCBI taxonomy): Eukaryota > Metazoa > Arthropoda > Insecta > Diptera > Drosophilidae > Drosophila > Drosophila fungiperda. The sequence continues at coordinate 3,761,317 of JAWNLM010000021.1, forward strand.
TAAAAATAGCAAAACGCCTACAAAATAAGTGTTCAGGAAATTCTACATATATCTAAAAGTTTGCAGAGTGCAAAGAAAAAGAATGGAAACAGTTTTGGGACTCTAATAGAAACAAAACTTCTAATTTGGAAAATATGTTTTCGTTGAACCTGTGCAGATCAAGATTAATTAAGTTTAGTTTATCGATATCTATCGATTTACGACAACGAAAGCAATAAAACTAGAAATCATATTTAGTTTAGGGTATATCGTAGTCGAGCTTATTCAACTACAGCAATCTTATTTTTCATATGTTTAAAATTCTTTCTCCACTTTTTTAGTTTAGGCTTTTGAAGTGTTAATGAACTTTTGCGATTGTAAACGTCGCACAAATTGTTTTTGTTTAATCCAAAACTGAGGCTAACAATTAAAAGCCCCATATGCAGAAATGTAAAGAGCAAAAAACAAAAAAACAAAAAAATAAAGAGCTGCTTGAATTTTGAATGTAACTGAAGCAAGCAAAGGGCTCAAGGGCACAAAATATGTGAATTAAACATTAAAAAGTATTTGCCCAATTTGTAAAACGTGTATTTCTCTAGGTTTTAATGCTCTCGACAGACCTTGAACCACTACGACGGAAGAACTTTCGTCAGAATTTCACATAACTCGAATTTATTACTCAGTTGGCCGACGATCGAGAAATGAAATGAAGCTAAAAAATAAACATTCGATCATCGATTGACGACGGTCGACAATCGACGGTCGAGGCTATTGAGCCATATCTCAAGTATTTATGTGTGTCATAAATAAATATTATAGTATTGATAAGGTGATTCAACCATAGCTGACACAAAGTCTATTGATGGAACTACGTCATTGTGTGTCCAAAAGATTACACATTTATTTGTAGTCATCCCATGAAACATGAGAATGATCAAATCTCGGCAATCAGGATTAGATGCAACTAATTAGACTTTAGTAATTGGTATTATTCAATTTTAGCTAACAATTTGTATTCACTTTTAGATTGGGCTGAAGCGTGCTCAATTAATCAAGTCAAGACGCTGAAGAAATAGTGCCCTGAACCCCAAACCAAACTTTACTCTCTGCAGTTGGGTCACAATTAATCTTCATTTCTCAGGTGTAAGATGAGGCGAACCTTGGCCAGTGTTTTGGTATTTTGGTAGTTAGCAGGTTGTCGTTTGGCTAAAACGTCGCGTTATTATGCATATATTGATGCTTATCGCATTTATGTTTAATGTAGGCTCATCTTTGGGCTCGACTATTTTTTATTAATTTTTTTTTTTTTATTTTGTTCAAATTTGACTTGGCGGCAGTTCGTTGGTTCAGTTTGGTTCGGGACACCTGCCACAATTTTATAATTTGTAATCTTTTTGGTTTGCTGAGTTCGCCTGGCATTTCGGCAATTAAATAACATCATTCTATTGCCGCTGAAGCTAATAACAAAATTCTTATAGTAATTTCGGCATTTCTGCACACAGTAGAAATAGTTTTTTTTTTTTTTTTTTGGCAACCCGCTGCGAGTTCTGAAACAGGCAACTGGCCACATTTAATTGTAATCTTCAGGGGCTCCATCGACGTGTGAAAGGTTGAAAAGATTTGTGATTGGCAATGGAATTCCATTTGACTGTTAAACAGCCTGAGAGTTACTCAAATGAGCTAATATTTTATTATTTTTTTACTCTTTGTACATATATATACTATATATATACATAAAGCGGCATCGATCAGAAGAAGACTACATTCAACTGGAATGGCTAGCTTGTATATAATTCTTGGTACTTCACATAGATGTGTATATATATTTTAAAGCGATTGGACTTCAGAAGCTGAAGCGAGGCATTTCCGTGCTGTAGTCGCAGCTTTCGAGCCGCTTTCGAGTTGAGTCGAGTCGAGTACATGCCAAAGTGTCGTCTTTAATTAGAAGCGAGGGAAACCAAAGCGGCTGACAATCAACGCCGTCGTTTTGGAATCTCAATGCCAAGAACGCTACCAAGTTCTTTGGAACTGGCTCGCTGTCTGGCTCGCTGTCTGACTCGCTCACTCGCTGCGCATAACTCGAAACTGGCTCTAATAACTTCCGCTGTTATCAGCATGCGATTGCATAAGCGAACTGCACAGCGCCACCTATCGCTGATAATTATAAATCACATAGTGCAGCGCTCTGTTCCCACAGTTACTCTCCACCCGTTTCTCAGTCGTTCCGTTGTACCCTCCTCGTTCCCTCGTTCCGTCTCTCGCTCGTTCCCTTCCGTTTAGCTATGTCAGAAATCCTGTAACAAATTGCTCGCATTTAGCGCACAAAATGCCACTTATGAAAGTGCGCTGCGCCCCTCTCTGCAATTCTCAACGTGGGAAAATCTCTGCTGCTCCTACTCACACACACACGCACACACACACCAACATATGTATGTAATTGAAATTAATATTTCCTACTATATTCCTTGTTTTTTTTTTTTTTTTTTTTGCTATTTTCAGCGATTTCTTTAAAACATTTTAACACTGCAAACTTGTCGGTCTTCCTTTGACGTGGCGAGAAGTGCAAAGCAAAAAGACAAAAAATAATATGTTATACAAAAACAAAAGAAACCGAGAATAAAATGGTTTCTACAAAAATGCGTAGATTGGTAGCCCGCACATTTTTCTAGTATTCTGTGGCTGCTGCTGCTGCTGCTGCTGGCTCTGCGTCCACTTCTTCTTCTTCTGGCGGTTTCTTTTGCAACAAAAAAGGCAACTGCGAATTACTTGTAATATGGTTCAGGTTCAGCTGGCGAACGTGGCATATTTCATTTTAATTATTTTATTAAAGCCTCGGCCACAATGTGCAATTATTTAAAGTGTTCAATGCGTCGTTTGATGGATGGATGGCAATGGATGGATGATGCTCGGACGATGGCAGCTTTCAACTGCCTCAACTGCCTCATCTGCCTCGGGGCTGCCTTTTGAAATCTCAATAACAATATCAAACTCAGCTCACAAATGAAAATCTCTTATTATATATTTATATATATTAAATATATATATAAATGAATCTGTATAATATAACGCATATTAATAAACTCAAACTACATTGTCTGCTTGACTGCTTGTTTATACAGATTTCATTTGGGATACCAGTAATAAATTAAACTTGCAAATTGCAACGCATTAAGCCAAAAACATGAGACTTCACCTAGCCAAATTGATTAGATATGTATGTATCGTTATATATATATATATATATGACGCAAACTGAGCAGTAACTCAACATACATAAGCCAAACAGCTGCTATAGAAACAGCCGGTTCTTTATGCTAAAAGTGTGCAAATATCTAAGTTAGTAGTCGTCGTCCATAATACTCTGTAAACACACTGGATTTAGCTACATATACATCAAATATTGTATATGAGCTTTAATTTGAGCTAAGTTAAAATTTAAATAAAGTTTAATGATTTAATCTTGTAAATCTAAAACTTTGGAGTGAATTTATTACATATTTTGAAGTATTTACCATATTTTACTCTTTAATATTATAAATATTTCTACTAGCTAAACTAGCATTTTTATCCACATAGATGACATATTTTAAAGCTAGTCTTGCATTCCCCAAGAATCACTGGTTTGCTTACAGGGCACATAAAAAATTCCGATCCATTTCTTTTATTAAATAAGAGCAGCGCAGGAGAAAAAGAACAAGAATACAAAAAATAAGCAACGGCAGCAGAAACCGCTGCTTAAACTGACACTCAGGCCGACTTCTCTCTCTCTCTCTCTCTCTCTCCTTCTCTCTTTCACTCAATTTTGCTGTCTCTGTCGGTTTGTGTTTTGCATTTAATGTGTCATGCAACGCTGCATGGCGGACGCCACTACTGCTGCTGCTGCTGCTGCTGTTGTCGCTGTTGCATATGTTGCAGTTGCAACTTCTGTTGCTGCTGTTGTTATGTGGCAAGCGCCAAGTGTTGCAAACAATGCGATGAGCGTGTGCAGCAGGAGGGACAGCGCTCAAGCATGGGACGCAACGAAGGGGCAGCCGAAAGGGTAGCTGGCAAAACTGCTTATGCATATGGCGAGGAAAATGTGTTGCCAAGAAAAATGTGAGCTTAAATTGCAGCTGAGAGCAAGAGTAGAGAGAGAGAGAGATCAAGAGGGAGGGTAGAATGAGAGAGAGATGGGAACAGAGCAGAACTGTTTTGTGTGCCGTTGCATAAATATCGAGTTAAAGTGGCAGTCCGCCTGAGACCTGCAACAATCTGCAAGAAGCGTAGGGAAATCGAGGCGGCTACACTCAGCGATAATTTTTGTTTCAAGTTCAAATATAATCGGTATCGGGATCAGGCCAGAAGTACAAATTAATTATTTAAAATGTATACAGCATTAATTTAAAAACTGTAAAAAATTACTAAGCAGCTTACTCTGATTAATTACTATTTAATGCATTAATGAAATTTAAAATCATGATCAAATTTGAATAATGTTAAAACTTTAAAAAGTCGCGATAAATATTTGAAGCAAAAGCGTTTAAAAGTGAAAACAATCGTAATTATCTAAATAAAATTGTATTTTAATGTTGGATAAGTTTTAACATTTGGTAATAAAATTGTGAACTTTTTTCTCTGAGTGTAGGCAAGGTAGGCGCACAACTGTCGAGGTCTACTCGACTGCAGCTGCCACACACGTTGCACGTTGCAAATACGCACCCGGCGGCGGCTTTCGGTTTTCGGGCTCTTGGCAACTTGACTTAAACGCATTTTTGCCATTGGCAACGGCTAGCGGATTGAGCAGGGGGGGGAGCGAATGTGGAGGGAGTTAAGAGCGTTAAGCGCGTTGTGAATTATTTGTGAGATAGTCAGGCAGGCGGCTCACCTGGCAGGCAAAATATAGAGAAAGAGAGAAAGAACATTTCAATGCTATTTACGAGGCAATTTTGCGAATGGAATATTACAAAATGTCTGCGAACGAAAATTTATGATGTGTTTTCTCTTTTTGAAGTGTGTCGTTTTTTTTTTTGTTGGCTGTTTGTGCAACCAGGAAGTGAGAACTAGCTAACAATTGTTAAAGTCAAAATCAATACAAAGTATGCATTTTGTACTAAGAAAATCAAAAGCAATTTCAAGCTGGCTGCATTTTCAGTTCAGTTCAGTTCAGCTCAGCTTTCAATTTCAATTTCAGCCGAAAAGCGAGAAAAATAATTCATGGGAATTACGATGGCATCTAAAAAAATGCATTGCCCATAAATTATGCTTGCTGCTGTTTCATAGATTTATTTCTTTTTCATAATGATAAAAAGATACAAAAAAAAAAAAACAAATAAATCTTTGGGACGGCAAATAAAGCTTGTCACGGACTGAACGCAATTTAAATAAAAAAGCTTAAGAAGAAAAATATAAAGCCAATTAAAACAATACCAAGAAATTACGGAAGCAACTAATTGGACAAGTCTCCGGGTAAAGTTTTACGGTAAATCGGCCGCCCTTGGCCCGTCTTGGAAGTGTGACATTTGTGGACCAGTCTTTGAGTGATTGTGTGTGTGTGTGTGTGTGTGTGGCTTATATAACACTGACGGATCGCTTTTCATGTTTGCCGATAATGATGATGTTGACGGCTTTTAATAATAACCCGCGTGAACTTCAACTTCAACTTAACCAGAACTTAAACGATACGAAATGAAATTGAATTGAATGGAGTGGAAAGCAAAGAAATGGAATGCTTTGAATATGTCAAGAACCGTAGCACCGGCGGCAGATAACTTTGATCTACTCGCCGAGAGGAAGCTGCGAGGAGACTGAAAGTAGCCTCCGGTGAAGGTAATCGTTCAGTTTGGTATTTGGTATTTCAAATATTGGACTTCGAACAATTAAACGGCAATCGAACAATTAAATGATTGCAAAAGCCAGAACAAAAGGCAGAACAAATGGCCAACATGGGTTAATTACTCTCCATCTCTCTCCTTGTCTCTCTCACACACACGGATCCCATTCCCATTCCCATTCCCATGCCCAGTGTTGAAAAAGGGCGTTGCTGGCCCAACTAAGTGTTAGGAGGGAAGAGTTGGCAACAAAGTTGGTAAGAGCACGCTTCGCTGCACAATTTAAGTGCCTCGAAAAAAGGTTCAAAACTATTAAAAGAGCTGCTGCTGCTTTTGCTGTTGTTGCTGCTGCAGTTGTTGTTGTTGTTGTTGTTGTTGTGAATACCCTGTGAGACGGCGGAATGCGAAGGGCTATGTTAATTATATGTGAATGAGTGCAATTCATGAACTCGAAGAATCCCTGGAATTATTCACATGAAAAAAGAAAAACGAGACAATTGCTCATGTCTGAAAATAGTCGAAATTCCAAACTAATAAATGCGATTTCAGTTGATAAATGCTTTCAATTAGCTTTACAGAGTATCTTCAGTTCTCGTCTTTCTCTCTAGCAATGTGTGTCTTTCTTTCTTGGTTTGGCCAGAAGAGTGCACTCAATTGTGGCATGATTCTCAGTTTTTTCAGTTTCTCCCGAGCAGAGCAGGAACTTCCACCTGTGACTGGGGTGTGATCTTTATCGAGGCACAGCTGGCACTTCAAGTTCACTTTTGGCTCAGTTGGGTTCTTTGAGGTTGCCAGTGGATTGTTCTGTCATTGTTTTCGTTCTGTGTGGGGATTTCCATTCGAGTGACTCTTGAAGCGTTTCATTTACCTACGGTAGCCCCAGCTATAGGACTGATTTTCCCGGGACCAGTGTAGACATTGTGCCGCATTGTGTTTTCTTATCAATTAAAGCGTGACCTTTGTTGTGGTTTATCTGAGCGAATTAGTTCGGCCAGGCCACGTCGGCCACTTTATGGTCTAATTAGTTGGAGAAACCTCCAGCTCCATCTACAGCTACAGCTCCAACTCCGTTTATTATGACGCTTTGCTGCCAAAGAAAGAAATCCAAAACCAAAACCAAAACAATATGAAAGATAGAAAAATCAAAACTTGTTTGGCGATGACATCAAGCCAACTCTTCACTCCTCACTCCCCCGACTCCCCGGCAGGAACTAATTGTATCTCGCCTGATATCAATGATGAAAACACCTTCGTAAATAGCTTTTGTACAGAATGACGAGGCCAATTAGCTAATCAGAGTACACAGAAATAGCTATGGAGTACTTGAGTTTGATTCCCTTAAAGACTTTCCTGAACGAACATTATATTAAAATATACAAAATGTATTTACAAAGTCCAAATTTGCTGTGTTGACAGCAGATACAATTGTATCTGACAAATGCGGCTATCAACAGGTGTCGGAAACAAGCACTTCGATTTGCACAAGTGTCAGTTAACTTAAGTTTGTTTTCCAGTTATTATATTTTTTTTCCATCTGGGTTTGTAATAAAAGTAAACTTGTCATTAACAACTCGAAACTGGAAGTAATACAAGAATCGGTATCAAGCAGGGAAATACAATAAATAGCAGATCTTAAGTTGACATCAAGGTTAAGTCAAAATACATATCTGTTACTAGATACACACTGAAAATACTTAAAAAAAAACGTTTAGCGAACTTTCAGGCTACTTTCAGCTGTGTCCATAAGCAAAACAAACCTTATAGCTACATATAAAAGGGTTCATCTATAAGAGTATCATTAGTCATAACTGATCTATCAATTTACTATTACACAATGTTGTGAAATTGTTTGTACATATAACGTATATAATATAGATAATACTACCTAAAAACAATGTTCTGCGATGTTTCAGGCTACTTTCAGCTGAGTCCGTTAAAATTATTTGGGGATTATTACACATTTAATATAAATACGAAAACATAAATGTTACTCGCAACTCAGGGCAAAATTCTCGCATATTTGCTGATTAAATCAATTATCGTTTCTACTTTGAAGTAATTCCGATCCTATCAGATCCGATACGATCAGTTCCGCTCCGATACGAGTTTGAGTCTCTTCACAGTGCGGACTCTTTAAAAATGCCAAGCACAAAATGGCACAACAATAAAATCGCCTCAAAACACTCGTAAATAAAAACTTGGTCTTAAATAAAAATTTCAATTGGATCGCGGTTTGGGCTCTTTTTGGTATTTCCCTCGTTATATATATATCTTTCTCCCGGCTCCTCTTCAGCCCTTTTTGGCCCGATTCTCTTTTAATGCGAAGCGCGAAATTTTAGTTGACATTTGCAAATTCTTGTCACACAAACGCGCGCAAAAAAAAAAACATTTTTTTTTTTCGAATTGAATTTTTTTAAACTATTTTGTTGCTGCGGCCTCTTTTTGAGTTTAGTAGGTTTTTTTATGTACTGCTGGAGTTGCATTTACAAACGATTCAATTTGTGCAACTTTTATTGCAAATATTTGAATGAAAGCAAACTGAAAACTGTCGCCCAAGTGGGTAAATGATTATGGTGCGTTTTATTATTATAGCCAAAATCATAAGTAAAAAAAAATTTGGTGACTGTCCAAATTGCGGCATAAAAAGCCTTAACACACATGTACAACTGTGTACGACTTATTTATGTATGTTAATTCCCTGCGCCCAATGAAAGTAGTTCAATTTTGGCCAGCAAATGTTGCCAATGGCATACAAATTTCAGCTCTTTGTTTGAGCCAAGAACTCGCGAATGTTGTGTTGTCTATGGAAATGTGTCACAAATGTGCCAAGCAGTCGCCACCCTAATGATCTCCAGAATGACAAGGCGTCTTTTTTCCCAGTTGCTGTTGAAAGTGTGAAAGGTTGTTTGTCATTACCAGTAGCTGAATGCATGTTCGTGTATGTGTGTGTGTGAGCAAGTGGGCTAAAGATTAAGGAAATGCCACAGAGGAAGTCAGTGGCACAACAATAGAAAGACAACAACAACAACAACAACTCAAACAAATTAAAAGGAACGCTTCACTTGTCACCACAAGCCATGATTACTGAAGGGATATTTACATGCCTACATTCTAAAATTCACTTACTAATCCAAAAGAAACACAATTCAAATTATGTCAAAGAACAAAGAAGTAAGTTGGATTGGAATTCATATGAGAAAAATAGTTTATTTTGATTGACATATTTATAAATATGTATATAGATAAGAATACTTTAATCTGTATCTATATATCTTTTCATAGAAGCTTCTACTAAACTGAAGTTATCAATATAACTACTATGATTATATAAGTAATAAAATATAAAAAATAATATAATAATACGGATGGAATAATTTCAAATTTCGTTAAAATTACATTACAAGCTTTGGTTTCTTCTTTTTGTAAAAAAAAGGTCCTTTGCGATTGTTATAACTAGTTAACTAGTTATTTGGCCATTTAATTTCCAATGGAAATTCTCTATAAGCTTTATATATGGTTTAATTTCTGTATTTTTCTACACATGTTTTTGGGGTTTTTATGAAAATGAAAATAAAAAATATGCTATTCCTACAGTATTAAGAAATAGTTTTGACATTTGCTGTTCCGTTAGAAATACGCTTTAACTTTAAGGTCAGCTTTTCGTTAATGAGCTTAGTAAACAAAATCATGTTAAAAATAAAGCCAGATATTTTCTCTTATCTGGCTTTATTTTTGTAAATTTATCATTGTAATTAAATGAAATTAAAGAATATTGCACTTGAAGTGAATAAAATTTAAAACATGAAAACGCATGGAACCAGTTTCGGTGCGCTAACTTTGGCAATATAAACGATGTAATATTTCACAAACAAATATAAAGAAAAGGATTAAATTTAAAGTTGAATTTGAAGCTTCTGTTTTTAGTTTCATTTCGTTTTAATTCAGTTCATTTTATTTCACTTAATTGCGTTCAACACGTACCTTTCTAAAAGCTTTTACTTTGCTCGCGTGGCTTCGGCTTTTGCATAAATTTGGCAGTCATTATTTATTTATAATTTTTGTCTGTTTATGAGAAAATATTTAAACAGCTTGGAATACACTTTAAGGGTTTTTTTTTGTTGGGTTACTTAGCGTTTTGTATGTATGTTACCGATTAAACTGTTTTAACTGTTTAAAGTTCATCAAAATTAGCATAATTATTGTTCACTGTAATTACGGTTCGTAGTATTATTGAGAGGTTTCACTTTCTTTTGAGGCAGTCATCAGAGTTTCAAAATGTTGTGTTAAATTTGCATTTGCAACTGAAAACATCAACAAAATGCAACAATTAATTGTTTCGCTCGAATGCGCAACAAAACCAAAAACGGAAATGAATCTGAAGCCGAAGCCAAATCCAAAAAGTCGAAAAACATCAAAATTAATAACAATAATAATAATGCTTGTCGATTGCAATTAGTAATTAGCTTAAGCTCGGTTTCGATATATTTGCATCGTACTGCATTTAATTATTGACGATGATGAAACAAACAGTGCAAACGTGAATGAACTTGCAAAGCGTACACAAGGCGGCAATAACAAAACAAATAACAAAGCACAGTTACAGTTACTCAGTCGGAGTCAGCTTATAAGCATGCAAAAAGAACAGACTTCACGGTCAGCCTGCCTGCAAGCGAACGCATACACACAGGCAAACACATACAGGCGCACTTTACGTTGTGGGAGAGCGTAAGAGAGTCAAAGTCAAGTTTACACCTACGATCAGAGTCGCTTATTATGGAGCCAGTGCCAGTTACGTTGTGGCCGCGACGAGCGCTAAAGTTAAACTGAATGCGCGCCGGCAGACACACGATTTGTCTGCGCAAGCAGCGACTTGATCGTGCGTTCGCAACTTGCTTGACAAGCAGCTGAGCAGCCGTACGAGAGTCGTACGTTGGCTGAGCGGCGACCGCGACTGCGACGTTGCGGCGCTTGCAATTCTTTCGTTTCGCTTTTAATTGTCTTGGCGTTGCGTCGCGTGGTGTCTTCGATCATTATCTCTTTACTTCCCGCTCAACTTCATTATGAGCAGAGCATGTGGCGATTGTGCTCTCTGACTCCAACTCCATGCATGCATGTGAGTGTGTTGTGATCGCATTACAACTGATGACAAATTTGTGATAAGCGCTGGAAAATCTCTCACTGGGCACATTAAATGAATTTGCCCACGCCGATTGATATCGATGGTGAACTTTGTACTTGCAAGCAGTGTGTGTACATCAATTGACCGCCAGGCGGCGCCACAAAGTGTTATTTATGGGCCAACGTATTTTATTTGTGCTTGAGCACAATTTTCATTTGTTGCCCATTTATTTGCATGTGTGTGTTCCCTTTCCCTTTGTCCATATTTCAATGAATTTACGACTTTAATATCAGCCACATAGCATTGGGAGTGGTGTTGATGCAACACACAACACTCAATTACTTTGTTTGGTTTCGCTAGCTGCCATTTCCCAGCCATTATCGTAAATAATTCTATAAACATGAACATCGGCTTGACATTTAATAAATTGTAAATATATCATAGGCTTATTAGCCTTGAAAACTTAAGACTTGCTAATAAATATTTTCTTTGTCAACTCAAAAGTTTAATTCTTGCTTTGAAATTAATATTAATTTTTTTGAGTGCTTTGCTTGTTTTGTCTAATAAATAGGACCAACATCAAATCCGATTAATTTTCGGTTTTCTGCCATAAAATTCTAGATATTGTTTAAATTGGCTGGTTAAGTGCCAAAAATAAGTAAATGAAAAAATATAAATAAAATAACAAGCATGGCAAAGAGTAATGTGATGTGGGCATTTATTTGTCAGTGAGAAGAGGGGGAGGTGAAGTGAGATGGCTTTGGTGTTTCGGCCACGCTCCACGCTTTGGGCTTAGTAATTTTTAATTTGATGATTAATCGATAAGCGACAGCCCCATCGAGACTGGGACCATCGGACAGGCCATTGTACAACGCCTCGTTCAAAAAAACAATCGCTGAGTGTGTGTGTGTGTGTGTGTGTGTGTGTGTGGAACCAAAACGAAACGAAACGAAACAAAATGAAAAGAAACGGATTGCATGTGATTAGAATTTGTAATAAGCCCGATTCGAACTTGCAGAGCTCAATGCTCAAAGCTCGCGCCAAAGTTTCAGTTTCTCTCATTCCCAGCACGCTCTGGGGAACTGACTGACTGACTGATAAAGATCTTCATCTTTCTCTCCTTTTTGTGATTGGAAGCTGTATGTTCCCAGCTGGTATTCGGAAAATTTCCAAAAAAAAAAAAAAAATACACCCGCAATAAGCATTTGGTTGTTGTTGTTGTTGTGTTGTTCGAAATTGAAAGTGCATTAAGATGAGTGCACAACAAATTAAAAAAATGATAATGTTTTTGGGTAGCTTTCACTTTGGTTTCTTTGTCTAGAATATTGTAGAGATTTAAATAAACACGCATAAGCATTGCATAATCGCTAGAGACCTCGAGAGATTCACGACCTTTTGGGCAATTATCATACAACTTTCTTTGCTTCTACTTTTGCTATCCAACGAAACTTTCTCACAAAAACACACAGAACACTTTCCCAATACTATTTTTTCTCATCTTTTTTTTTTATTTTTGGTGCATTATGTAGGCAAATGGAACTTCCACTTTAGTTTGTCATTTATCAATGCTGGAGGCTGTTTTTGAGTTATGTTTTTCATTTGATTCTTTGATTGGCAGATCCCCCATACCAAAGCCACATTCTGTAATAGATGCCAAATGTGCTGGGCCCCATAAGTTTTGGGTTAGTTGCTGATAATCAGCATATGTAAATAGATGCAAAACAGCTGGCCCCAAATTAAAATGTGTCAGCGTCTAGTGCGAAATATTATATTCAGTTCAGTTTTCGCCAAAGCTGGCAACCTTGTTCCACTTGAGACTTGATGCCACGACAAATCAATCCCACTCCAATTCCAATACTGAACCCATCGTATTCCAGGCAATCAACAAACATCCCAATGCTGTTGTTCGTCATGTCGTGCGTCACTTGGCAAAACAAATCAATCAAAGGCAGCTGCAGGAGGTCTGCAAAATTGCATAGCAAAATAGCAGCCAATATATAAACATAAACAAACACACACACATTTAGCGAGACATGTCTGTTACACGCCCCACACGATGATGTAAAGATTTGTTCAGCTGCCCCTCCCCCTTCCCCTTCCCCTTCCCCTAACCATCGCTGCCCCAACGCTCATCAAGTGCGGCAGAAGCTGCGGCAACGCCAAATGCAAATTGCGTCAAATTGTATTTTTTTTTTCTTATTTGCGGCAAAACTTTAAAGGCAAAATATTTGACATGTGACATTATGCGAGAATTGCTCCCTTGGAGTCCATCGTCAAATTTGTGTTGGACACAATTTGCCTTTTGTTTCAGTTTATAGTTTTTTCTAGCACTTTGGCCACACAGATTAGCCAATCATTAATCAGACTTCGACTTTCTGCTATTCTCTTTTGTGTGGTATCCTTAAACGATCATTCGAACAATCAAGGCAATCAAAAGCTATATATTTATTTGGTGTCGATTAATATAAATCGAAATAAAATAAAAATAATAAATAGTTAAAGTTTAAAATAATTAAATATAAATGGAAAAATTTTACTTTTTAAATTAACTACAAAGTTGAATTGATTTTTATTTTACTTAAATAATTTCCACTTATATAATTTTTGTATGTAATACAGCAGATCTTGTATAAAATTTAGTATTTATTTAAAATTAAATAAAAAGAAAAAAGCAGATTTTCTAATTTTATTTTGGTTTGGTTTTCTGATTGAGACTTAATATTTGTGAAGTTTAATAGAAGCGAAATTAAGTTTCTTTAGTTTTTCTATGGCTTGATTTCTCAGGCTCATGCAAATGACAAAGTTCACAGGAAGAAGCCACGCTGGAAATTGGCCTAAAGTTATGTTACCACAAAAATGGCTCACAATGATCACATTAAGCCCACAATGGAGCATGTTGCACTTGACAGTCGCATTTGTTGTTGCATTGTGAGTTTATTGTTGCGATGTTTGAATAAAACATGGCCATAAAAGGCAGCCAACAACGGCCTAAACCAAACTGGCCAATGGCCAAATCACTTAACCGCGCTCGGTGGCGGCTCATTAAAAGACTTTTCGGCCAAATTATGAGCTGGCCACAAAACGTTTTTTACTCGGTGGCTGTTTTGCTTGTCTTGTTAGCGTTTTTTTTTTTTAGCATGTTATTAATTACAATTTGATTCAACACGTTTTGGCTTTTTAATCGGCCAACGAAAAGGGAGGCGTAACGAATGATTTTCTTCAGACTTGGAAAGATTTCTAGATAAGGCATATGAATTAAATTGCTTTCAAAAAGCATAAATTTAAATAAAACATCATAATAATAAAATCAATTACTAATAAATATAAAGAAATAGCAACGCTATAAAATGCCATTAAATATGCAGAATACTTTATGTGAATCGTAAAGTCAAAATAATAAAAATAGGCATACAAATAAATATGGAGAAATATGTGCAAAACGTACAATTGATAATAAATATAAATAGCAACAACAACAACAACGAGAATATCAACAAACAAACTAATGATCATAAATTTAAATCAGTGGGCCAGCTGAGAAACCTATTAAAAATATACTTTTAAAGTGCATTAAAATTCAATTTGTGGCCTAAAGGAACTGGGCCCAAACTGAAACTATTGTCTAGTACAAATAATGCACAATAAACATAAATTAGCAATGCCAATTTTTTTTGTTGCTTAAGTGAATGAAATTGGGCTCGTTATGGTCAAGTGACCTTTGCTAGCAAGCAAAGTAGCGGGTATTATCCCTGCACCCCCCCTGTGACTTCATTTCAGATTTGGCCACGTTAACATTATAAATTGACATTCGTTAGACAATCACCAATTGGCCAAGTTCACATGGTGTCGATTTCGACTGCAACTGTGCAACCGATTTCGATACCGAATAGAAATACGAATGCGAATCTGAATCTGAATCCGAATTCGATGTCGACTTCTAATTCATGTATTAGAAAGTACAGAAATCGCTGCAGATTTGAATTGGGGCGTGCCAAGTGACGACAACGTCGGCGACGACACACCTTATGGAGTTAAGAGTGAGTGGCTCATAATGAGATTTGTTGCCATATCGGAAAAAAATAGAAGAAAAAAAAAACAATTGCCAGTGTGCTAAAGGGGCGTGAAAACTGCAGGGCCTTTTAGTTAGTCTTTCAGGTCTAGCAATTTTTGGGCTGGGTCTTTGTTACTTCTTGGGCACTGATTCTGCCTTTGGCGCTGCCAATTCTTTTCAGCCATAAACAAGTGCCATTTGCTGCAGTTGTTGTTGGCTTTTTAATTAGCTGACTTATTTTTTTCATATTCGTGCTTTTTATACCCTGGATATATGGGTATAAATGGTATAATTGTTTTGTGCAACAGCATGTAACAGGCAACAGAAAGCATCTGAAATCTCCAAAACCCTAGAAACTTAATAAAGACTTTTGAATATATGATTTCATTCACCCAGCCTAAGGTAAGCCAATTTCAATTAAAATATAATTTAAATTGACTTAGGGTTACTTTTCATTTACTGTACAAATTGCATCAGGGTATTTCTTAGTTGAGCTCACTCGACTATTGCATTTTAATTTATTTTCTTTACTGAGGCTGCTGTTTGGGCGTGCGAAACTTTTTTCCTTTAATTAGCTGCCTTGTTCTGTGTACAAATTTGACATTTCCCAGTAAAAAGATAAAGCTTGTATTATGTTTTAGTATTGTCGCAATGCTGACGCAAACCATTGACGTTGACATTAACTTTGATCTATAAAATCAACAAGTATTACTAATTGGCTATACTTCGAATATATAGTTCCTTTTTTAGTCTACAACAATCTTTGATCTTTATGTTCTCTTTATTCATTTAATGATGGGGATTTCAGATATTTTTCAAATTTCTTGCGGCATTCTTAAAAATAAAATAAGTGTTTAATGGAAATGTTCAAAATAATCATTAATATTTTATCTGCATAAGCATTATTTTCTTTTGATATGACTGCGATTTTCAAGATTTCAGCAGAAAAATGAAATTATAATTAAATAAAACAAAATTTATTCTAGTTAAGCTTTGGCTAAATTCCTGGCAACTTCGCCAAGAAAAATTTTCTTTAGTTAAATTACGTCAATAAATGTTGTTATGTATATTTTGATAAAATATAAAATTATGTATCTGTGGATTTTTACATCAATCGGAATTGATTCGCTTTGAAGTCAACGCTTTGGGCTATTATGGCAATTACTGTGAGATGTTTTTTGTATTTGCAATTATTAAATAAGTCCAATTTATACAAATCAAATATTTATAAAAATGAAAAAACGCTTAACGCATAAATTGTTAATAAACTGTCACAATTAGTAGTACGAAAACTGTCATTTGATCATGATTCATTCAATTAAATTATTAAACAGGCTTTTATGACAAAGAGTGTTTTTTTCATTTATTATTTATTTATAAATTAATAAAAGGCAAAACATTGTTAAGGACAGCAATTGTTTATCTTTGTTACAAACTATAGGCAAAGAGTGTTTTTTTCATTTATTATTTATTTATAAATTAATAAAAGGCAAAACATTGTTAAGGACAGCAATTGTTTATCTTTGTTACAAACTATAGGCAACGACAGCTGCGATATCTGATTATCAGCTAAAAGCGAATGTTTTTAATTATAATTAAGTGGGTGTTTTTATTTTGTGTTTTTCTATGGGTGCTGTTTCAATCATTCATTGCTTATAATAAACTGTTCCATTCTGCGTGCTTTCAATTATCTAAATTAAAAAATTCCTCACGCTTGTTCACATCATTTTCTGTTGTGTTGTGTTTTGATTTATTTATTTATTGTATTGCATTTTTGCTAATTTGCTACTCAGTTTCGCTGTGGAGCACATTTCACGGTTACTGATTGCCTTTCTTTTGTTACCTTGCAAGGTCGCCGATACGTACACAGATAAAAAAAAATAAATATATATATACACAGATACACACATAGACAGCTGGCAGATAGTTTTTAAACTCGGAATCAGGTGCAGATATCAATTGAAATATTTTTGCGACAAATTAACTTGTAACTGACAAATGAGCAACTTGTCAAGTTGAAGTTGAAATTCGAAGTTGAAGTACCTTTTTACGAGTGGGTTGATAAATCTGGCATTTTATCAGCTAGCCGGTGTGTGTGTGTGTGTGTGTGTGTGTGATGACCCTGAACTGATTCGAAGGCAGGCCTATGGAATTTGTCTTCATCACCTTGACTGAGGCCAATGTTAAAACTTAATTGCAAATCTCGATAAAGAGCTGATAATCTGGCTTGAATAGTCAGTGATCTTTGAGTCGAATATTTGTTGGTTGCTAATTGGAAAATTATATTTGTATAAGACTCTTGTCTATTATTGTAGCATTCCTAACTATTTCAACTACTTGAATCGTCAATTGAACTTTGAGGCTAACCTTGACTAGCTGATTGATGTTTAATTTGGGGACGTTAAATTGAAAATTTTTAGATTTATTGTTGATTTTTCTAACCATTGTAAATATGTTTGAAAATGATTATATTATTAATGTATTTTACATTTTATTTCAACAGACTAGACAATATAAAAAAATCAAATTCAGACAGTATATAAAAAATATTTACTATAAATCAGTTAGGTTGTCAAAAATGGAGTTCTTTGACAGACATAATAAAAATGATAGAATGTAAAATAACTAGGTGATGAATACATCGCTGCCCTGCTAAATTCCTGAGCTCAATAAAATGCTGCACGCTTCAGTCGCTGGGCGACTCATGAATCATAACAGAAATTCAAATTGCAATCGCAAGTCAGTTGAAAGATCGTGATTCGCGTTGACATTTTCTAAGAGTCTGCACACAATTTGCATTTAAATCAAAGCCGAAAAGCTGAGCACAGTTTGGCAACCAGTTCTCCCACCCACTCAACACCCAGCACCCGGAAGGCCTGCTTGCCACACACAGCGCCAGCCGAGACGAGACACATTGCCTCAAATTTTGCACCTACTTTTTCATTTTTATTTTTTTTGCTTTTGTAACTTGGCGCCTAAATCAGCAACTCATAAATTATATTTCTGCCTAATTTCAATGCTTAGTTTGGCTAGTGCTTGTGGAAGTGTGGATGCCCTTGCCAGAAAATGTGAGTGCCACTCATACACACACACTCACACACACACTGGCACACTTGCATAAATCATAGACGAGTCGGCAGGTATGGAAAAGTCGCCTGCCAGGCACTTAGTCAAAACGATTTTGCCGGCAAGCGCACAGAAAGTTAACATGGAAACTACATAATTCACTTAAATGTCAAGTTTGCGGCCATTTCAAGGGATTGTGCCAGCAGCGGAGGCAGATGGTGCAGAGGGGGAGGCTAGTAAAAGGCAGTAACTTGACTATAAGTAGCAAAAAAAAAGAAAATAAATAAATAAAATGCAAAAAAAAAAAAGCAACGGCAGCTGTGCCAAAAACTGTTCACGTCACTCAACTGGCTTGCTTAAAATGTGGTAATAAAGATCCAGCTAGCTGAAGAGATGAAAAACATACACATACACACACTCACACCAGCACACACACAGCACATACACATACACTTGGATTTGTAGTGGCCAGCGTTAAAGAAATTTCACTAAAGCGCTCTCCGGTCACGATTTATCATCATTGCAGCAGTCATTTGACAAAAAGGGAAACATCTGCCATTATCTGGACAGGGGGTTGTAGTATATGAAGGAGGGGGCGGGCGGGTGTAGTGCTCGTATAGCGAGTAGCTCAGTTCAAGTTCCAGTCAAGCGGCAAACATTTTTGGTTACATAGGTAAGTTTTGTGAAGTTTTTTTTTTGTCTTTAGTTTGCTAGCTTGGCGGCCTCTCAAACGACTCTCGGGAATCGGCGGATATCTTGTACCGCCTGACACTTAACGTGTCATCCGAACATTTTATTAGACTTGACAATGAACTCTTGAACCGCAGCCAAAAACGGAAAAAAACAACCAAAAACACAACATTTACAAGAAAGTTAAAGCTTAAATTGGCGGGTGGATAAAAACCACCCAAAAAACTAAATGTAAATTGTAAATGAAAATGAAAGAGAATTCGAAGGCGCTGCTTCAACAACTGCTTCAACTTTCACATTGACAATAGCCAAGGATTTTCATGTGAAAACTTCAAAGCTATAAAAAAAACACATATAAATGCTGAATAAATTTTTGAGAAAGATTTTTTACGAATATATATATGAAATTGCTACGCTTTTTAATGCCAACAAAAAGTTGTAACTTTATTTCTTTTATTTTTAAATACATAGCCATTAAACTCGCTGATTTTTTATGTAAAAATGGTTATTTATTTTTATTAATTTTGTATTATTGAGTTTATTATTTAATTTATATTTATATTGTTATTTGATTTATATTTATATTTCCTTTTTCTAATCTTCTTTAATCTATAAAAATTATTGTTAACTGTTAATAGTTTAAATAAGTCATATTAAAACTATAAAACTTTAAAATGGCAATTTTTAAATTTAAATTTCAGCAGCAGATTCCTTTTATTCTTTTTAACGGCGTGCATCGTTTAAATTTTAATTATTTTATGAAATTATTTTTCTTAATTTATTTCTATACTTTTTTTTTAAATGATTTTTGAGCTTTAGTTATAAAAATGAATTTCGAAACTTAAATACTTGAAGTCAATCAAATCAATAAATAATTATTCACTTAACTCTGCAGCATATTTAAATGACAAATGACAAGTCCAGAAACGGACATAAATATTTAAAATTGTTAATCAATTTCCATTCCATTAATCAGTAGCTCAATGGCCAACAACTGACGCCTCTCAGTTGCCAAATGGGCGTGGGTGCAAAGAAGTTGGTTCTCACTAATCCAAAGAAAAATAAAAAGATGAGCTGGCCACATTTATCAATGCCGCAAATCGATGGCAACATTTCTATTTGAACTGGCTTTTAAATGTTATTTTGATTTGATTTCGATTTTGATTTCGATATCGCTTGTCTTCTCTATTGGGGCCAAGCCGTAAACATTTCTCAATGCTCGCTTGGCCTTTACAAACCAACCGACTGAAAACCTGGCTCAAATAAATCTTATCAAATTAAGCCGAGAGTTCACAAGAAAAAACCAACAACAACATGTTAAACGTGGGCGTGAGCCAAAGGCTACAAGTGAGAAGTTTGGAGTGGGAATAACGTGGCTATAATTTTTGTAGGGCTTGTTGTTGATTTTTCGGGTTTTTGGGGACGGTTGAGTAATTGTTAACGATCCAAGCGTAGTCGCGAGTTGACCAAGTTAAGTGTGTACCATGCCAAAATTGGGCAAATTAATTAAGCCATTTTAAACAATTTTGCTTTGGCTTTTGCTATTGCTTTTGCTTTTGCTTTGCCTTTGCCTTTGCTTGCGCCCAAATTGCAGTCAAATTAAATTGTTTAATTTAATTTGCCTGAAAATAGTTGTTGCAATTGTTGTTGTTCCTCTGTTTGTTGTAGTTTATTTTTGTTGTAATTGCAGGCGCATTGCGTTTAAGTGAAAAGTGCTCGGCACGTTTATTTTTATTTATTATTTTTTTCTCCTTTTTATGTTTTTTTCTTGCCTTTCAATTCTCTGGCGTTAATTTTCAACTGTCCAGTTTTATTGTACCCTAACTTTTTCTGACCGAAAGCGGGTCTTTTGATTATCTGTTGGTAAGCTGAGTAATAATTTATATATTTAATTTTGTTTAGTTAATGAAAATAAACAAATTATTCTTTTAATTACATTAATTAAGTTACTTTGAACCAGGCAATTAATTTCAATTGATATTTAATGTAGGCTTAAATTAAATAAACAAAAAAACACACAAATTTAAAAATAAAAGAAGTAAAAAATAAATTCAAAATGGATTTATTTGTCTTGTTTTAGGTTATTTTTACATCTTAGACTGGAGTTTTATAATTATAAAAAACCTAACAAAAAACTAAAATTAAAATATTTCTCTTTAAGGAAAAATATCAAATGTATAATAATATAAAAGTTAAAGTTATAGATTAATGCTTAAAATTGAAATTTAGTTTTAAGCCCAGAGGAAAGAGTATTTTAAATTTGTATGGTTTATTTTCTATGCTGATTTTGTGTACCCAATTTGAATTGAGGAAGAAGCTTTCGCACTCGATATGTGCCTCGTTTTGGGCGCTTCGCTATCTGCCACTGCGATGCACGCTTTTTTCATCTACTCATATGTTTGTGGCAGGAAGCAAATGGTGCTGCTACAGCAGCTTTCTAGGGCCAATTTATAAGGGCTTCTGATGCTGTTGTTACCACTCTTGAAACCCATCTCCAATTACTGATTGCCCGGTGCCACATACCAAATACCACAGCTGCCGCTGCTGGTGGCAAAAGAGAGAAAAAGTTAAATCTTCCTGGCCCCGGGGGCTGGCAAATATTTGACGCTTATTTAATCAACGTCAACGAACGGGGCAACAACAATAACTCAACTGATCGATCAAATATCGTCGAGCAATCGAAGACAGATCGAAACGGCTCCACAGTTAATGGGTTAAGAGTTATTTTGGTCAGTTTTTGACACACTTTTCTGACACAAATACTTCGCTTTGTAATCCAACAAAAATTATTAAATTACAAAACTTTCAATAAATATAAGCAGGGCATTCTCCTAGAACACAAAAACACGTCGCACAATCTCTGAAATTCATTTAAATTAACTCGAATCGAATGCGAATCGAATGTATGTGTAGTAATCGATAGCTTTCCCAGTGCAACAGAAAATTAATTTGTCATAAACAAAAGTCGAAAATCTATGCACAATTATGTTGTTACAAATGAAATGCAGAGAAATGGAGAATGGCAGCGATCCGCAGATCCGCAGTGATAAAGCCAACAACAATTACAAACGACAGCAGAAATTATAATGCAAAAGGCTTCGCATAAAACAAAATAAAAAAACCCAATTCAAACGAGAGCTGGCAAGAAATGCAGCTTCCAAGTGATCCTCGGCAGCAACAAGCCGCAGCAAATTGCATAATTATTGCTACAAATGAAGCTGAAGCGGAGGCTGAAGCAGAGGCTTAGGCTGATGCTGGAGAGAAGAAAGTGGTACCGTTTGAATCGTGATAATGCGATAATTTACCCCGCCAGTCCCCACTAGCCTGCCACATCAAGCTGCGAATGCATTTCACTTTCTGCTTAACAAACAAACCAAAAAAAAAAAAAAACACCAACAACAATAAATAAAAATCACCAAAGCAACAACCAAAAAGCAGCTTTAAATTCAACTCCACACAAAGTGTATTATTATGAAATCAAATCGGAATCATCGTCCACAAGGCGCCCACGCGAAGCATTAATTTGTTGTTTTTGTTTTTTGTTTTTGTTTCTGAACTGGGTTCCGTTTTCAAGTCCGAGTTCGAGTTCAAAGTTTGCGCAAATCTTTTGGCCATTTGCCACAAACAACATGATTTCCACATTCAGCGTTCGTTATTCATTTGAAATCATTTGCTTTCCATTATTTTTGCTTCTTTTTTATTGCTCAAGCATGCAAACTGCAGAAAACCACTAAAGAGGAAACTAATTTAAACATCACACAGTCGAGTAGGAGGACCCCATCTCAGATGCCATTTCAAATGAGGAGCAATCTTTCCAACTGACGGAAGCTAGTTTTTTTCTTCTGCTCCTGACACGACCAACGCAAAGGCCACAATTATAACGTAAAAACAAAACTTAAACAGCTCTAAATGAACAGTCAACAAACTATGATCATACAAAAAATCATAGTTTTAGTCATTTTTAAATGTGTAAAATTTTTAAATCATTCCTCTAGTTTTTAGGTGCTAAAAGTGATTTAAATTTGCAAAAACAAGACAAACGGAACAAGAAAAAAAAACATAACAAAAATCGTTCGCCGCGGGCTTTAAGGCAAGACCAGGAGAGATAGAGATAGAGAGAAAGAGAGGGAGTTCTATGGCGAAAAGGCAAGTTAGGCTAAAAGCAATAACACACACGCACGCACACACACACAGAGAAATGTGCTAATCCCGCCCTACGGTTATTGAGGCAACCCACATCGCAGCTCATTGAATCAGCGGCAACACTTTTCTTTTTGTTATTACTCGCATTCTTCTTGCTGTTTGTGGCATGCCCCGTGGCTGGGATTAAGTTAAATTATTTGCAGCTTAATTAATTTACAAGCTGCCTATAATAAAAGGGCAAAGTTATTTTCGCGCGCGTTGACAGCTGCGCCTTTATCTGCGAAATTAGCCAGGTGCATCTCGGCACCACAAGAAACTAATAGAAAAATGCTAGGGAAAGATAAATATATAAATATATATATATATAGGTTTTTTACACGCCAGTAGAATGCTCCAAAGGGCGAATTGGAATGGAGTATAGAATGGGGGGTGTGGCTCTGGGGGGGGGCTTGTCTCTAGGGGCGCTGCCTTTTTTGGAATTTTCACAGCCGCCAGAGCGGCGACTTTGGCTGGCTTTTTGATAACGCGAATGACTTCTTGGGCATCGACATCTAAAAATAGACACTGACTTTGCAGCAAGAGGCAAGCAGCATGCAGGTTCCTTGGAAAAATGTGGCAATGCAGCAGCAGTTGAAGCCGGAGTCGAAGTCGGAGCTGAGTGTAGGACACCAGTTGCTGTTCAGGGCGCAGGGCTGTGTGGGAGGGCAATGCAACTTCAACCAAACCCAATCCGCTGCATGCCCCCTTCAACCAACCCCCTCTTGCCTCTTGCTAACATGCATGCTGCATAGACAGATGCTGTTAAATTGATAGCATGAGTTTTTGTTGCTGTAGCTGTTGCGTGTCTGTAGCCTCAGCAGTCGATGTTGCTACGGAGTGGCAAGACAGTCAGGCATTTCACAGTGGGAGGAGGGGGGGCCCACACTAGCTCCATACTTACTTAGGTGTGGCACACTCAACAGCCAAAAGGCAATGTTCTAGCGAAAGGGAAACTAATCGTTAAGCGTCGTGAAAGTGGGCACAACTTACCCCTATATCGTTTAATGGTAAGCATTTTGGAGCTGAACTTATTGCGTAATTACCTGAAACGGGAGGAGAAGAGAGATCGGTGAGAATCAATTGTAATTGCAATTAAATTTAATATTAATTAATATAAAATGTGTCTTCTATCTTTAGAAATGTGCTGCGTTGCTCGTTCCTAATCTACTTTGCAGGCTGTCGAAGCCAACAAATAATCTGCAGAAACGTCACTTTGGTTCTGGCCAAATGCCAACACAGCCTGTGCTGTGCTGGCCTGGCCTGTGTTAGCCTGGTCATGGCATTGATAAGGTCTAGGTCGCAACTTCAACGCGCGCCCACTCAACCAATAAGAAGACCAAAAACAAGCCCAGCCAAGCCCAGAGACTGGCTCAGAGCCCCCTTTGGAGTGTGTCTGGACTCGTCTCGCGTCGATAAGAAAAATACCTTTTATTGGTTTTTCCTTTTGGCTTGACTCCATTTCCTGATTAGCCTCAAGATTAGGGCAACCAGACTTAGAAGCAGACTTTTGGCTTGTGCAGCTTTCAGTGCAGTTTTCATTTAGGGCGCGGCTCAGCTAACTTTTGCCAAGTTTATCTCAATATATATTTTTTCTTAACTACATACATATTTTAAGAATGTTTGGCATTTGGTGTATGGGTAAATATATATTTTTTTATAGATATAAAACGTTTTTGAAAACTTCATTTTATTCTTTTAACTGGGTTATTTTTCACACGTTTGTAGAATGTTTCTTTCGTATTTTATATCGTACTAAAATTCAAGCATAGCTTTATTATTAATTTTCTTTGAATACATTTTAAATGATTAATTTATGCACATTTATGAAAAGTTAGCTATTTGTTGGAATCTCACAGCACATATAAATATTTGCATTGAATTCGCATTGTTTTCCCATTTCAACGCGATATTTGGAGTTTTTATCAATGTGTTAATCAATAAAAAATTGCAAATATTTTTACAATATTTTTTCACACGCTACTAAGAGCAAAAACATTTATTTATTATTATATCCATTAATTTGTGTTGACAATATGCATTGCATTTTTCACACCAGGTAGTAAAAGTTATTATTAAAAGCGCGAGATGAATTTAAAGCGTGCAAAAGCGAAAAAAAATAAGTGAGAAGTGACAGGGGCGCAACCGACTACGGAATACTCTGTAAAACAGCTGTGAACATATGGAAGCTACCTACTTTTTGCCCAAATCTAGTATTAAAAATATGGAAAATATGTTTTTTTTATTGATTTTCCCAAATCGAAGTTATTGATTTTTCAGTTATAGTCTCAAAACCAATATACTTTTCCACTTCCATTAATAGAGTATAAACAAATGCGGCCCCATTACAGCATTCACACCATATAAACAATGCAAAGAGGAGCAGCAGAAAAAAATCCGAATCATTTTGTTTAAAAAATGAGGCGAAATTTGGTAAAGCGTCGTTTCTATGTACAGTAATTAATTATAAACCAAATAGTATTAAAACAAAGCACTGCTTCCCGCATTGCCACAACCGAAAAATGTGCTCAAATTAAAGATTATCTATGAAGTAATAAATAAATTGCACACAAACACACACACACGCAAAAAAAAAACATTTTGGCAAATTTCACACAAAAAGAAAGTCTTCGAGTTTTTTTATTGCTGTTTATTAAGATTTTTGAAATTGTATAACATTTGCCGTTGTTATTTGGTTTGCCCACCTTTGGTTTTAAGGGTTTTTCTATGATAAATAGTCAATAATTATATGTTGACCCATAGATATGACTGAAGATTCCCCATCAGCTGCGCAGGTAAGCAAACTAAATGGAATTCGGCTGCAAACCCATTTTGATGATTGACTGCTCAGCATTAGAGATTTTATCTTTATTTTTTATGTGTATAATAATTTTGCAATATGGAATATTCGACGTCGCAATTTTGTGCAGTATTTCATAACATCGCAATCAAAAAAAAATATTATAATTTCAGCATGTCAAAAATATTAATTCCTGCTGCCAACTTTAAACCTCTTCGGACAGCTAATATGGTTTGCTGCAGTGGAATGCCACATAATCAAATTGATTGAGAAAAAATATATTGATAGGAGACATTTATTAGTTAGTACATCATTCGCACACCTGGTAGCCTGGTATTATTAACCGATAATGCCTTATCTCTGTATCGATAATCTGCCAATAATCTGCAGCCGTTTTATTTAATCGTTTTTTTTGTTTTCCATTAAGCTTTTCTTCTTCACATTAAAGCTTAATGATCTCTCTTTGTCTCTCTCTTTCTCTAACACATCTAAGCCGTCTCACATTTCAGCTATATCCCTCGCTCTCTCTCTCTCTCTCTTCCTGTTGTCTTTAACAAATCTAAGTTGTGCACTCAGATTACAATATATAATCGCAATATTTTATGGTCTTCTTCTTCGCATTTTGCTGAGGTGAATTTCGATTACTGCGCCTTTCGGCAGCGATCGTCATATGCGATGTGCAAGCGAAAATTATATGCATTATTAGATATTATTCCAGACAACATTGCAGCAACGATCGAACGATCGACTTCGACTTCGACTGCGAATGCGAGAAGCGCAAAAGCGCAAAAGCTCTACTTGGATTCTAACGGTTAACCGGCCGACAAAAGACAACAACAACAGCAATGGCAATGGCAATGGCAACAGCAGCCGCATGCAAGACAAATAAACATATGTAAGCCGCTGCTTAGCAGCCTGACGAGTCACCTTCTTCTTTTTCTTCTGTAGTCTGCCTGCCTGCCTGCCTGCTCCTCTTCTTCTTCTGTTGCTTTTGTTGATTCTCCTGCTGCTTATTTGGCTTCCTCTTTTAGCAGCGTCTTCAACCTGCTTGGCCAAGTTGTTTAGCAACATTTTGAACCTGTCGTGATGACTTGGCCAAAGTCAAGTTAGCCATAAACAACAACAACAACAAAGACAACAGCAATGCGCCACACGTGATTTAGTTCCTGTCGCTGCAAAAAACTTGTTGTTGTACCAACCCCGCACCCTCCAATCCCCTCATCAAGTTGACGCTGTGTGTCTTATGCATATATTTTGTGGCCATTGGAGCTGGCTGCCTCTTATCTTTGGCTTAAATAAATTTTACGCTCGTGTATTTCTTTTCAACGCCAGCATCCAATATCCACCAACACCACAAACCGTCCCCAAAACCGAATCCGAATCCAAGCAGCGGCGACGACGACACACTGCCCAAATGTCCTCAGTTACCACATTGCAACTTATTTTAGTTGCTGCTGCTGCGGCAACTGTTGTTGCTGTTGTTGCAACTGTTGCTGTTTGTACATTCATCGTACCAATCGCTTGGCAGGCATCTTTGTATGCCAGTTTTCTCCAGCTAACCGCCGCTTCCCCTCCCCCATCACTACGTGCCCCTTTCGGTTGTTTTGTCTTTGGCTTACTTGCATCTTGTTGCACATTGTTTGAATTTATTGCCACATTAATAAAATTTACAGCTAATAAAAAATGCATTGAGGTCTTGACATGACACCCACTAGCTGAAGCCCCTCCCCATTCCACCCCCCTCTTCATTGGTTGTGTGTCAACGGTTTGTGGCATTGCCTCAAAAGCCTATAGACTCGAAGTCTACAGAGACATTGTCCAAGCATTATGTTTGGGTGGCGCATAAAGAAGACTAATATTTGTTGGATATTATAAAAATGTCACATTGAATTGACTATAAATTCTTGATCAGTTTCAATGTCTGCAACCAATTTAAAATAGTCTTACAATTTGAATCTTCGCTCGTTGATACTTGGAATTCGTTACATATGCTGGAATTGGAAGCATCGGTCGAAAGCCTGATTTTAAAATTTGTTTCGACTAGAGATATTCCTTAAGTATACGGGGAATAATGCACGAAAACATCACATCGAACTGAACAATAGATTTAATAATTTAATTAATTAATAAAAACGTTGGATTACTTTTTTTTCACGATATTTATAATCGGCTCTTGTATGTAAATTATTTTATCTAAAAATCTTTAATACAATTAGAACATATTATTTTTGGGCATTATTTAAAAGCAAAATAGAATCGAAATCGTTTTTAATTTTTACATTTTACTTAGCGTTTTGTGAATTTTAATTACTTTTTTTATTATTTATTTCGGGAAGACAAATTAAAATATAAATTAAAATAAATTATTTAATTGTTTTAACATTAAAATTAAAAATTAAATTTTAAATTTGTGCATTAATTTAAACATCTTCTAGGTGGTTAATTACTGCACACAATTATTATTGTGTGTAATAAGTGTGTGTTGCAACACATTAAGCAGATGTGTGCTTTTTAAATATACTGTTGCAACACGGCTCTGCGAAGAGACGCACACCCCTTCCGCAAAGTTTAAACACTCTGCCTAATTGCAACTCGTTATGGCTGCAGTTTAAACGTGACGCCACAAAAGTCCTAAACAAAGAGTCCAACTATATAATTGAGTGGTAGCCCCTCCTCCCCTGTGGTCATAAAGGGCCATTACAGATCTCTGACTCTATCTGTGAGTTGTCTGCAGTTGTCTACGAGAGGTGAAAAAATAGGAAAGAATCAGAAGAGGCAACTTTGCCCATTTCCAAAGCAGTTTGAATAAAAATTGCGCAATATTATTTAACAACAACTCCAACAATGCAATTGATTTTTAAAAGAAGACGAAAAGAAAGAGACGAAGAAGAAGAAAACGACTCGCAAGACCAACAATTACAACGGTACTTGCGCCGCTTCAATGAAAGCAAAGAAATCAAAGGCTAAGAAGGCAACGCAACTTAGAAGAGATTCCTCAAAAGCTCGCGCACCTCAAGCAAACAAAATGCTTAACAAAGGTCACAACATTGACATTGAACAAGACTCGAAAGAGATGGCAAAGCAAGAGACAAGGAGAAGGAGGAGGGGCAGTGGAATGGGAATTCAGTTAGATGAAAATGTAAACATTACTTGGGTAAATGTTGTTTAATATGCAATTACAGGCAAGAAAGAGCGAGTGAGATAGAGAGAGAAAGAGAGAGGAGAACCTGAAACTCGTCGCGAGTTTTGTGTAACGACAATGCACTTGGTTGCGTGGGGTGGGGAATGGCAGCAAAGGGAAGGGCTTTTGAACTAGGAACGGAGGATCGAGTACCGTTTTGGGGGCCAGTCAATCATAACGTTTAATATTAATTTATGCGATGACAAACGAAAAGAATTCTCCTTCTTCTTCTTCTCATCTTCTTCTAGTTTTGAGCTCGTTCTGGGTACGTGTCAAAAGTTCAACGGCGCAACGCTTTTCAATTCCCACTCTGCCCGTCTTCCCTCCTCACTCTCTCTCTGTGGCTATGCACAAATCAATCATTGCTGTCATTGTTGCACCCCCATCTTCGACGCTGCTCACTCTTACAGCACCTTTGTGCGTCACACATAATTATGCTGTAATTGATATTTACCCCCCAACTCCCAACTCCCTTCACAAGCCCCCTTGTCACTCTATGACGCTCTTTTGAGTTTTGGGGCGTCGCAACTTTTCAAAAGAAATCAAAATTTGTAACGCCTTTTGATGGCCCGATTTTTTTTCCTTTTTCTTTTTTTTTCTTTTTTTGAGTTACCGCCTATTCGATTGTTGGAGAAGATCGCTTGGAACCTGCACTTAGTTTGCATAGAGTTCTTTGCTTAACAGTTCCCGTTGTGGTTATTGTTGTTGCTGTTTCTGTTGTTGCTGTTGTTGCAGCTGCACTCTGGGATGATTGAATGTTTTCAAAGTTCTTAGCATTACCGTTAGCTGTTGGCTTGCAACATTGTTAAGCATTTTTGCTATATTGTCCATATGGAGTCGTGGTAACGAAGAGAAGAGTCTGCTATTTAAATGATTATTTTGCCTCCCGACAAGGCTTATTGCAATACCAAGAATGTATTCATATACCTTATGATAGACCCAGACTAGCAACAATTACATTAATTAAATACAAAAACAGTTCACGAAGTTCGATTCGATTTAGATTCAAATATATATAATCAACATAAAAACATATAGATTTTTATACTTGCATTTATGTCCTAATCCTGCTCTCGTCTAGCATTAACATTTATTGTAAGTTCACTTAATTTACTTAATGTTTCTTTAGACTGCATAGTATTAAAAATATCGAAAAACTATCTACTTACAAATAATATATAAATAACTTCTTGATTAATATAGAGATATAGACAAAGGTTTGTTGAAGTAAAAATAAAAAAAATATTATACTTACAACATAGTTGAGGTTAAATTCATCTGTGTAGGAGTAATGACTAGATTTTACATTTCTTTTTGTTGTATTAATCTTTACACTTTCCCTAGAAGTGAAAGTCGAAAGAATTTCGAAGCAGACATTTGATGGGTGGGTGCATCTTATACGGGACTAGTCAGGCAAGCAAAGGCAAAAAGCACAGGCATTCCAACAATGATAGATCATTAAAACTCTGTTCAGACAGCAACAACAAACAGAGTTGGTCACGACCCTGTCACTGTCCCGAAATCCAAACCCCAAACCCAAAACCAAAAACATCGAGTTGAAAGGTCGTGTGAAAGGCTGTTAAATACTTGAGGGCGAGTTGTTGAATGTAGAAAAACCAACTAACTGCAATTCGATTTGTCCAAATGCATCCCAGTCTGTATAAGCCAAGCTAGAGGAACGTCTACACACTCGGAAAAAAATCACACTAAAATCTAGAAAATTATCAAAATATTTAATATGAATTGATGAGTAGAAAAAGAAAAACGTTCTATTTTAGAGCTGATTTCCAAATTTACAACAAAAATAACGTCTATAAATTAGAAATTTTCCTTCTTATTTTCCAGAAACAAATTTCGTTTTAAAGGAAAATAATAAGTAAAATATTTAATATTTATTTCCAAAAATGGGTAGTAAAAATGTGTTTAATTCGCCAAAAACATGTTTCTTATTAATAGAAAATATTTCTAAAATGAAGAAATAATCATTCTTAAATAATATTTGTTATTAATAAGTTAAGAAGCAAGTATCAGTTCGAGAGTTTTTTCTGAGTGCATGGCGTAACAAGTTGTTGATTGCAACTAGAATCCAAAACAGGAATTTTGTGTTTTCTGTGTGATGCGACAATATTGCTTTGAGTAAATGTTGTCGGCTGAAACATTAAGAATAATCCGAATGTCATAAAACTGGCCATTTTCTTGTTAACTGCAGCTTACACAGAGGAAATGATGTAAGCAAATTGAGAATTTCTGGAAGAGCTTTGTCAGACAGCACAGCATGAAAGAAGAGTCTAAAAATATAATATATAAAATAATAGGTAATCAATTTAATGACGTTGGAAATGGGAGCACATCAAATGTTAGTTTCAGGACAGCCTCTGGAAACAGGTAGCTGACAAATCTCCAAACAGAAGCTACAAATAATATTGTTTTTTGAGACAAACCAAATAAAGCATAATATTAAGTCACATAAGTGCATATAGTTAGTAAAAGAAATAGAAAAAAAAAAACAAACATATTCCCAATAATGAATAAAACATATAAGCATTGCATAGATAAAAAGACAACGAACAACAACAACAACAATTTGTTGACAACATTGTTGTTTATCAAATCGCTGGGCATTTCATGTCAATGACCATTCAATAACTGACACAAAATAGTTTCCAATGCTCAAGTGCCAAACGCATTTGATGCCCTTTTTTCAACATTTTTTTCTCTCTTTTTTTTACCACACAATGTCAGCGTTATCCATCATTAGAGTCAATTTGTTGGTTACGCCTTTAGCATGACTCGACAAGAATGTGGCAGCAGCATTTGACTCGATTCTAACTGCATGACCAAACAGAAAGCAGGGGGGCAACAACAACAACAACAACAGCAACAACAACTGCCTGCAAAATGTGCATTCATTATAGAAAATTACAAAACAAAAAATAAGAAAAAAACTAGGAAAACTGTCAACAAGTGGGAAATGGACAGTAGCCAGAAAAACAAATGACAAGAAAAACACTCGATTGAAGTTCAATCAACTTCGTCCGCTCAAAACTCAATACACCAATACAGATACACTCACAGAAAAATCTAAGTAAATTTTAGTAAAACGATATACTTTTGCCACCAATATATGGTCACAATATTATGCAGGAAGTACATTTCCAAAATGTATGATTGCTTTTTTTTTAAATTCTACATTTTGATAGAAAATCTATGTCTAATTTATAGAGTGTTTTTTTTGTTTTATTTGTATTACATTATTAATACACATTTTTAATCTACATCTACATTTATTAAAGCATTTTGCTAAAAGTATGGTTTGCATTTATACTTTTTAGAAAAGGTTCTCTTAATAAAAAACATAATTTCTAAAAATTAGAAAATATATCCATATTTTTACCATTGTCAATTTGGAGCCAGTTTAACAAATTTTTTTTAAATTTGACTGCTAATATTTAGAAATTATTTTCAAAATAAATAGAAAATATATTTAATAAAATATAGATCAATTTTTTTCTGAGTGTCGCAGTTCCCAACTCATACCCCCAAAAGGGCCAAACACGCCTTATTCTTGTTGGCCATGAGCATTGCTCTCAAACTGTCCAGATGGCCTCCACAGACTCCTGGTAAGCGTCGGGCAAATGTCAAACGTTAGTTGTGTAATTAGCTGCTAACGTGTGACAGTGCAACATGAGGCAGGCCGCATGGAGCGGCAGGAGTCGCCAAGACGCTGACAATTTGCAACTGTCATTGTGACATTTGGCGGCAAGTCACATAATGTTGCAAGCTAACGTCTGTCGCCGGGGTTAATGACAACGTCGCCCCAACTCGCAACACACACGAATATGACAGTTCACAACATGCCACAAATACATTCATTTTTCTCATTGATTACGAGGCAGCCTTGAAGTTGCGCAAATAGCGCTAACAATTCCCATTTGTGCTGCTCTGGCCACTAAAAATGTCAATGGAATAACAAACTATTTATGGCCATAAATATTGGCACACCAATATAATAAATATGGCCAACGATAAGAGGCCTTTTTTAACGTGAGTTGCGCTACTTGTGGAGCAGCACTCAACGAGTCAATTAAACATTGCGAGTTTACATTTTACAAATCTATTTGATGGTCAAACTAAATTATTAAAAGTATGTCAAAAAATGCAAAAAAAAATAATTTAAGCGAAGTATAAATTTGTTAAATGAGCTATAGATCTTTGCCTGGACCTATCCTGTTCCTATTTCTGATTTTAGAGTTCTCATTTCCTAAGTGTTGACAGAGAATCTCAAATGTGTTCAGCAGTCTCCTCATTCTCAAGGTAAAAGCCAAATGTGACATCTTCTATTAGTTTCGTGTATTCTTGTTTTCAGATCAATTTTATTAAATTCTCAGGCGACATTTTTGTTGTTTTGTATTTATAGTGGAACAATTACGATTACCATAACTCAATCAATAGATAGTTATTTAATTTATATTTATATATTTTACCAATGTTTTATTTATTTGTTAATTTCAATTCATACTCAGAATGATATATTAAGAAAACCATATTTATATTCACATCATAAACAATTTGTAATTTAATTTTGATTATTAAAGACTCATTTATAAAATGATCAACAAAATGCAAGTCTTATTTTGATCTTTGGCTGCACTTAATAATTAAGTGCAAACTCAGTTTAGCACTTCTCAATGAACTCTTTCACTTTTCACTTCCTATTCCGATTAACACACTTGCACCATGTTGCAGAGATTGCAGAGATAGGAAGAGGGGGAGGGAGAGAGGAGTGCAACTCTCTGTTTGTAGTAATCAACAGCAATTAAAATCAATTAAACTAGCTGCTGACAGACAAAACATTTGTCTGACTTTTAATTCACAACTGCAATTCTGCATTTTGCAGACGGCTCAAACTACTCCCTTTGCTAAAACGGTTTGAAAAGCTGTCAAATCAGCGCCAGGCCCCGTTGACATTTCTATTATGTCAGTCACCGAGGCAATTGAACAGAGACAGAGAGAGAAAGAGTGAGAGTGAGAGAGAAAGAGATGGAGTCGAGTTGTGCTCACTCTTTGTGGCAGGCAGAATTATAAATTCTAAACACAAACTTGAAGGCTCCACAATCCACACTCGCACACTCGCACACACGCACACAGTGCCCGTCAAATGTTAATAACCAGCTCGTGGCTCTCTGGGCACGTCTAAAAATAAAGCGAAGCGGGCATAGCGCCACAAACGGAGGCAGCTGGGGCAGCTGAGGCGACTGCATGGCGAATCATGCGCAGATTAAATGCAGCAGACCTGGTCAAGTTTGGGCTTCAAGAAAATAGGGCCTACGGAATCGGAGAAGGAGAAGGAGAAGGGTGGTGAGCAAAAGGAGGAGGAGGCATATCAAACGCCTGGCATCTGAATTAGACTTTAATGCGCGGTAATTATGAAAAGTAAACTTGACCATGGCACAAAGGAAAATCGCTTCTGGTCTTAAGGGGCAGCCATTCACATTAGTTGCGGTTTGTAGCTGCAACTGAAGGTCGCAGCCCTACACTCAGCGAAAAAACTTAGTAATAAACTTGGAAAATTAAAACTAACTATTCTTTATTAATATCTACAATTAATGAGATCAATTTTATTCTTGAATCAATATTTTGTGTGTTTTGTCTGGTTGTAATTTTTACATTTAAACCACATTTTTCTCTAAAAAATTGTAGTTTTTTTTTTTAAATATCCCTTAATATATTTTACAGTTTACTTTAAAGATTCACTTTTAAATTGATACCATTTTATTTTTAACTTTATTTTTATTTTTATTGTTATATTCAATTTTAAAAATACATAATTTAAGAAAAATATGATTTTTTTGTATTTTTATGTATATTAGTATTTAGTTAATTACTTGAGTATCCACTATGAACATGCTAGTCTTAGTAATTAAGTGGCACATTATTTATTGCTTAAGTCTAATTTCATATTTTAAAACGTTGATATTCGTAATTACTTATTATTGATACTTGTAGTAAACAAGTTGCACTTCAATACAGGATTTAAGTGAATTTAATCTTATTTGAAGTGGCTATCAGTATTTAGTTAAGAACTTAAGTACCAAAAATATAAGTGATTAAGTTGAAGAGCAATTATTGTCAGCAGTAAATACACAGAAAATAAAGAAACCAACTAGATCGAGTTAAGATTTATCTTATCATGTTTTAACTTTTAAATAAAAAAATTTCGCTTAATATTGATTTTTCTTAGTGTACTCAGTGCACATGATGCGAGGCATTGGGATGCGATGAGCGATTGCTTCTCCACGGTTATCTTTCTGCAGCTCTTTGTGTGGTTTTCCAATATTGTTTTCGGTTGCCACATCCCCGCTCTCCCCGCTCCCACCGTTCCCTGATCTGATCTGTTCACATGCAGCGCATTTATATATATATATATATATATATATATATAGTGCGTTGCCCGAGTGACAGCTTCATGCAATGGAGTTGGCAGCTCGCTCCGACCTGGTCACTCTGTTTCTACTGGGACTGGTGTGACTTTTGGGTGTTTTTTGTGCTCGGGCAGCGACTTTCTGACAGCTTAAGGGGGGAGGGGGGATTGGGGGATTGGGGTACACTGAGTTCTCTTTTTGCATAAATGCATATATAAAAAATTGTCTGGTGTTCCATTGTTTACACTTTGGCGCGACAGGCGGTATTTTTTTTTTGGTTTTGAGTTGGTTGGGGATTATTTTATTTTGTTTTTTTTTGCGCTGCCTGTCAAAATATTGAGCTGTCTACGAATACTGACAGTTTAGTTATATATGCATTCATGCCGTTGGTATACAAAACACTTTTTCAATTACAAACAAGTTTTTAATTGAAAACATACGATACGATTTTCCTAAAGAACACAAAATTCAATTGAAAGCAAAATGATAATTGAGCGGTTACTTTTAAATATATATTTTTTTAATTTTTTGTTATTAAGAAAAACCCGTACTAAAGGGGTCTAAAATTTAGCAACCACTACTACAATTTTCTGGCTTTACTTTA
Source organism: Drosophila fungiperda (assembly GCA_035042345.1). Lineage (NCBI taxonomy): Eukaryota > Metazoa > Arthropoda > Insecta > Diptera > Drosophilidae > Drosophila > Drosophila fungiperda. Next base: position 3,797,215 of record JAWNLM010000021.1, read on the forward strand.
ATAATAAAGTTTATCTGTCGTCTGTTTTAAATGCAAAAAATTTATAAATTTATAAATTTTAGAAATCCCCGAACTATAACTTTTTTAAATTTACTTTCTGAATTATAGTGACTAAGTAGCTATTTACTAAAATTAAGAGGGATTTTCTTTTCACGAGAGTTATTTTGGAAAATTTTCATTTCTGCAATCTGTTTGTTCGAAAAAAGAAGAAGAAAAAACACACACGCTTAGAACATATTATTTGTTTTTCTCACAGCACATTTTGAAATGACGGCAAACAAAAGATGCAATCCCAAAAAGGTTTCAAAGTGCAGCGAGCGCCTCAAATATTCAAATACCAACAACAATCGGGAAACATGCTCGATTCTAACTGTGCCTAAGCACATTGCGCAAACAGAACTCAAATTGAAGTCACAGTCCAAACTGTATGCAAATATTTACCTCTCAAAAGTCCACAGTTCGAACTGCATCTCAACTGACCGCAGAGTGGGAGAGAGTGCGAGAGAGAGAGGGAGAGAGGAAGAGGGATCAAACAAACTGTGTTCTTTTTCTTCTTGATTCCCAATAGCAATTCCAATAACAACTGCATTTTCCAATTCCTGAGCTCAACTTCAAAGCGAATGCCGTCATTTACTTTGTTTTTTGGCGTTATCTGCCACACTTTGTTCTATTTGTTGTCAGCCGTCTTTTTATGAGGCATATTACGTATATTACAATTTGTACTTTGCCCCCCTTCCCCTATCCCTCACCCTTCACACCTACACATACCTAAAGAGATCGCACATTACGCCCAACTCAGTCAAACTTCCCAGTTAGAAGAAAAAAAACCAACAAATTTTATGACTTCCATCCGAAATGTGGTCACACTCTTTGTGCTCTTTATTTCAACGTATCTATGCCTTCATATCCGTTTTTATAGCCCATTTCCCACTCCTCCTCGGTTTCCAGCAATGACATTTTAATTGCTTCATTTTTTTTGGTACTTGTTTTCTTGTTTGTTTCCTTTGCGTTTGTTGTCGTGTGCCGCCTTACGTCGTGTCGCGTGTTACGTCTCTTGCGTAATTGCGTCTTTATGTGTCTTATTTTGTGTGTTTCGCCCAATACCAAACAAAAAATCTCCAACTTCATTTTAAACGAGGTCAACATTGTTATGGGCCATGTTTTTGTGTGACTGTTGTTGTGGTTGCTGTTGTTGTCAATTTGAAATTATCGGTCAACTTTTATGTGCCTTCTGTCAAAAATTAATCAGATAAATGTGTCACACGACAATCTCTCGTAGCAACACCTACACAGAAAAGGTCAAACTAGTTTATGCGGCCACATAACGTGAACAACAAATAACAATAGCGACAAGTTTAATTGTGTAATGGAAAATTGTATAACTTACGCAGTTTGTTGCCAAAAATTTATTTTAAAAACACTTAATTTTCCACACACAATTTGTATTTTGTATTCAATGTGGGAAATTCCTATAAAAACTGCAGCTAAAGTGAAATTAATTTAAAAAAATGTTCATACGCGAATATACATTACAACAAACAACGAGCATAAAAAACGCAAAACAAAGTAACGAAACGAAGTTAAAAATAAAGAATCGTCGATAACTGAGACTGCAGCTGAGACGTTGACGTCGACGTCCGATTGCACGGAAATAAAAATGTGCACTGGACTCTGGGTCTGAAAGCTGCAAGCGAGTGAGCAACAGCAGAACAACCAACGTCGACAGCAGCAGCAGCGATCGCTGCGAGAGATCTGCGCATTGCATTATTGTTGTTGTTCCGCTTGCAGGTAAACAAAAATGCGCGAGAGTGAATGAGAGAGATCGAGCGAGCCGGCGTGCCGGCTTAAAGTCAAAGAGCGCACGAGCCAATGTTGCTGAGCAGCAACAGGCGAGTTCAGCAACATGTTGCTTGCAACAAAAATTAATTTATTTTAAAGCAATTTTAATAAGCAAAAACTAACTGTTGTTTAATTGTTTGCTACTCAGCTGTTTAAGCTAAATAAATTATACGCTTTTTACTTATGTAATATTATAATAATTCCGGCTTAAAATGCTGCAGACTTTTTATAAAAAAAAATTGTATACACTGGGAAAAAATTGAGATTGCACATAATAAAAAGATAAAAAAAATAAATATGAAACGATAACCAAGAAATTCCGTGCGTAATTCTCATTATTATTTATTTTATCTGTTTTATTTTATTTACTGTATTCTGTGGTATTCACTTTCCTAAGTGTATGTAAATCAAGAAAACTGTTAAATATGTTATATGCATGTTATGTGACAACATGCTCCTTAGTTTTTCTTCTTTTTGTATTTTTGTAATTCAGTTGCAATTTCTTAATCACAGCACTTCCAGGAATTCCATGCGCTCGTTGGAAACAATTTCCCACATTAAGAATAACCAGGCTAATAATCACAAAGAGCATTTTTAATAATTATGATGATGAAGCGCCGCACTCCCCGCTGCTAGCTGATCGCTCTCTGCTAATGAGAGCAGACCATCAACAGCTCACACCTCTCACAATTCACCACAGCACACACATACCACTGTATGTGAGCTTTGGTCCGGAAGCCTGAGAAACTTTTGAATTGTTTCATAAAATGCACAAAGTTGCAGTTAATTGTGTCAGCTGAGATGACAAGCAGCAGTCGCAGCAACATTTTTTGCCGTCGCCCAAAATTGAGCCGTTTCGAAGACAATCTTCTTCGGCTGCGTTTTGCTTTTGCATTTGTTTCCATTTCCATTGCAATATCGTCGACCCACTGTTAATGTCTCTGTCTCTCTCTAGCTGGCAGCTGGCATCAGGTTTTATGCTAATGCCAACAAGGATCTTGAATCTCATCGCATATAATTTATGCTTGCTTATTGGCAGCTGCTGCAGTCGCTTTGGCCTGTTGCCGTTTGCTTGTTTTGCAGATTTGCATAAATTTCATATGCAACATGTTGCCAAAGAGTGGGCGACGTCTTTGACATTGGCATAAAGCATCGCATATGTTGAACTTCGAAATAGACATCAATGTTCAGGAAACTGAATGCACAAAAAAATAAATATATAAAAAAATAAAAACAACGGCCGGCAACATACGTTGGTGAAATTTTCTGCAGCACGACCTCGTTTCACATATCAAAAAACCAACAGCAAAACAAAAAATAATGTGGAGTAAAAATATGAAGAATATGTTTGGCAACGGGTCGAACGTCGTCACCGATCATTGATCGGCAATCGGCGATCGACAATCGGCAGTCGGCAATCGATTATGATCAGCAGTTCGATTTTAATGAGTTCGCGCGCTAAACAAAAAAAGCAGACACATTAAGCAGGTCACATTTTTTGCGTGCGTGTGTGTGTGAGTGTGTGTATGTGAGAAAGGCAACAAATGAAAGTAAAAGAGAGCAGCAGCAGCAGCAGCATCAACAGGATGAGAGGAGTCTGCTGCGGCTGTTGACCCAATTTCGCTTTTTAATGGGGTGCCAAAGGCCGCTGCCAAAAGATTGGCGAGATTGCCAAGCCAACCATCATCATCGATCTTTTCATCTCGCAACGAAATCGATGCTGATCAAAACGCTTTAAATGCAATTCATCTTTATGACGCTCATCAAGTATTTAGGAGGGGGGGTGGGGAGTGTGATGAGCTTTCGTTCTCGTTCTCTTGGTTGCCAGTAGGGGGCGCTCTCTTGTGCCGATTTTCACGCTCAATTAATGTTTACGACAAGTGATTGTGTCGCGGCGATAACTCAACTTGCACTCAACTGTTGCGAGCTGCGCGATGCGAATTTGAATTTCAGTTCGCAGCCTGAGAATGTTGCCTTGGCACATAGAAAGTTTGCGAGTGGATTCGATTTGAATTTATGTTCGTTTGCCCGTCTGCCAGTTTGTCCGTTTGACATGTGAAAATCAAAGCTTGATTGATGTTATGACTGCGCCAACGGAATCAGTTGCATTCGAAATCAGTCGCCAGACATTGGCTGTGGCAGGGGCATGGACAGGGGCAGGGGCAGGTGCGTTGAGGCAACGCTAGAAATTTAAACCAAATTGGAGTAGTAGCATCCGAGTAGCAGGCCCAATGTGCCACTCTCTGTGTGGGTTGTTCCAAATGCATTTGGCAGCCATCAATTGCATTTGCCACTTCAATCAAGCTAACAAAAGATAAATATTTTTTTATGCCTTACTAAATGTGAACTTCATTTAACATTTATTTATTAAATGTGTAATTATTCATAATTTAACTATTTGAATGTGATGCAAAATAAATTAAATTAGTTTTAATTATTTATTAATTTAAAATAGAATAAATAATGTTCAAGGGATGATTTTAATAACAGATAAGAATGCTTTAGACTGTCCCAGTTCATTAATTATATATCTAAAGTGTTTAAATTATTCCTATCGGAAATCGATATGTATCGATATGCGTAAAAAGGCAGCAGTTATCTCTGAAATTTAATAAAATACATCTGCCAGAGACATACGAACATTAAATTAAATTAAATTATATTCCAAATTGAAAGTCTTTACCTCTTATAGTCTCTCAGAAGAAATATGATTAAATCGAGGTCACCAAACCGAAAAAGATTATATTAAAATGTAAAATGAATCAAAATTTATTGCTAGGATTAGAAAAATCCAAAAAAAAAACTTTTAAAATTAATTTGTTGCCTATCGAAATACAATCTTCGATGTTAAAGTAGGTTCTATGCAAAAGGGAATTCATAAATTTCTATATATATTTTTAAAAATTTAACTTAAAATAAAACACTTTTATATTTTGCAAGCAGCTAAAAATATATTATTGTTGACTATTTTTAAGGTTTTTATTTAATGCTCTGCTATTGAGCAATTCCCACTCTCTCTCTCTCTCTCTCTTTCACTCTGTCTCTGCTGAGTTGTTGATAAGCAATGAAAATTAAAATTCTCAATTACTAAACTGCTGCAAAGTTGCACTCAGATAGTGCTATTTTTGACAGCAATCCCCAAGTGCTTAGATTGGGCAGATTGGTTTCGCTGCAACCCTGCAACGCAGCAATGCCCCCTCCAAAGCCCCATCAAGAGCAGTGCATGACCAGCTGGCCAAAATAAGCAAAAGCCACTCGCGGCCACATTCAATCCGTTTTAGCCCGCTTCGAGCTGCTGTTGCTTCCCACTTATTTTCACCACTTGGCGTTTGACCGCAGCTGAGAAGCTTTTGGAATTTGAATTGAGAGATTAAACGCAGTCAAACACACACACACCCCTCCCCTCATCCTTTCCCACCCACACGCGCAATTCGCGAGGCTAGCTGAGTGTGACTGGGTGGGGAAGGTGGGAGACGGTTGCCAGTTGGTTCTACAGTGTGTTGCAAGTTGCAACTGCATTTGCAACAGCTGCTACTTGCCGCAGTCCGTGTCATGACACGAGCAGCAAGCCCCAAGTGAAAGCAGGTTAAATGCAAATATATTGTATACCAAATTAAAGTAAAATCCCTCAAAATACAAAACACAAAAGAAGAAAACCAAAAATAAACCCGAATGTGGTAACTAAAATTGGTAAGCGCCTGTAAAGATGGCCATTTCGTGTATTTAATTTGATTCATTTTGATTATTATTATTATTATTATTGAGCGGGTAATTTGTATAAAAACTATGGAATACAGTTGCATGCACCGTAAGGTAGAAAGTGGCATTTTGTACTTGTGGCATTTAAAAAAATGTTTAAGCTAAAATCTTCAAGCTAAACAAGTAAGAAACTTTTGAGATTATTATCCTATTTTCCTATTTAATGTTAATTTAAGATGCATTCAATCAAAATAAATTATAAATTTTTATATAAAATGCAAAAGTTGTACATTTTTTTATGATTTTAAACAAGTTTGAATATATTTTGTTATTTTGAATTTAATTACTTATTTAATTTCAACTAAAGTCAGTCGCGTCAACACATATACAAACAAAAAATTCAATGAAATTTAATTTATAATATTTCTGGGGGTATTCAAAGGCACTATGGTCCAAAATTTGTTGCATGAATTAGGGATAACCCTGAAAAAACCAGTTAAGCTTAAAAAAAAAAACAATTTAAAATTTTATACAATTATTTTTTGGTATATTTTTATGTGTTAGTTCATATTAAATAAATATCTAACTGTTGGCTTTATATTTAATATTGAATCATTACTAAATTATATATATTCTATATATATAAATTTGTTTTTTTTTATTTAAACAGTTATTTGCGCCGAAGGAACCGTTTTTTATGACATGCGCTGCAAATTGTGAGTGGAATTCGCAGGGCAAGTGTAACAAATTTGTGAACTGAGCGAACATCAATGAACAGCAGGTGTGTGTGGACTACCTGGGGTTAAAGTGTGTGTGTGTGTGTGTATGTCAATGGTGAAAACAGCGACCGAATTCCGCGCGGATAGCCCTTGGTGCACAGCCCAAGAGACCAAGAACCACTTAAGAAACGTCGCGACGAGCTAATGATTTTTTCTGCCATGAGAATTGGAAATTGAGTTTGGGTTTTTTTTTTTTTGGGTATGAATGAATGTGAAAGTGTTTGAAGATTTATGATATGAGGCAACACCCAAAGAGTGCAGAGAGTGTTGCAATTAGCTCACGTGAAAGTGAAATGTTCTCAACTGATCTGAGAGAGAGGGGTATAGAGATAGAGAGAGAGAGCGAGGGGAAGGGAAAGGGAAAGAGCTGCACTGCCATACCAGAAAAAAAGAAGTGCAGCAAGATAAATGGCAAAGACAAGAGACAAGAGCACAAAAAAAAAAGGAAAATAAAACACTTTAACGCTTGGGCAACATAAATCACAATGGGACATCATGTTCGGGTCCTGTGTACATGTCAGCTGGGCACTCGTTCAACTTTTTGTTGGCTCTTGGGCCGAACTGTCAAAACAGCAGTGGCCAAAATGTGAGTAACGGCTAAATAATAATGTTGCCAAAAACGAACGAACGAACGAAACGAACGATGGCAACAGCAAACCCAGTAACTGAAACTTGCTGTGGGTTAAGGTAAACGCCACCAAAAACGAACGTTCATTTATCATAAGAGGAGTGGAAGGAAGCAAGTGGAGCAGGGAGAGGGAGGCGACTCCAACTCCGACTCGAACTGGGATTGGGGCAAGCGTTTTGCAGCTGGCCGCAACAGTAAAATGGGGTCAGGCACACGCAGGAAGACCGTCAAGTGTCGCCAGTTGGCAGTGTTGGTAAACTGCTGCTGCTCGAAGAAGAAGAAGAAGAAAAAGAAGAAGAGAAAAGGGGGGAAGGGGAGAGAAACAAACTGTGCTTGGCCAAATGGCTCAATGAACTGTAATTTGAGGCGCTCCGTAATTTGCCGAATGCGATTGCTTTAGGCCCGAGGTGTTGGCCAACAACAACAACTTAAACGAATGCAGCAACGCGCCCAAAAAACTTAATTCATTGACCAAATTGGCCAAAAAAAAAAAGAAGCACAGCAAGAAAGAGTTGAGCAAAGGGAGAAGCGTCAAACGCATAGAATGGTTTCCTGTTCAGCTCGGTTTCGCCTACAAGTGTGTGTGTGCTTGTTGGTGTTTGTGTGTATTGGTGTTGCTTGGTGTGTGGGTGCGTATGTAATTTAAGACTTTCTCGCTTGGCCTCTGTGCTGCTTACTTGCTTATGTCGTTTTTGGGGGCGATACTTGCTGCTTTCAAAGGCCACCAGCTGCTCTCAAGCGAATAGTTGCCACAAGCACTTTTGTGGCAGCAGCAGATGTGTGCATCGTGTGTGTTGGTGGCCCTTTTTGCTTGGCCAGTGCAACTAAATGCAATGTCACGAATTATCGATAAATTAGCGATTAAAAGTCTGTCTGCAGCTTTTTATGATTTTGCCTTTACTTATTTTCTATTTATGTTTATATTTTTATAGCCAGAACTGAAAATGGTTAAAAATTCTATAATTGTTTTGTGCAAATTTATGTAACAAGCAGAATCTATTTCTAATTATAATTTAAACAGAATGCGTACTATAAATCATCTACCCATAATTCAACAAGATCGGATAAGAAACACCCAAGCTATGATTAAAAATATAGGTTCTCAAAATTGATCTTATTTCTACGAGCAGCCGAAAGTTTTTTCGTTCTGCATAAATAAGCAAGCCCATTAGTAAGAAAGAGATGGCATGATAAGCGATGCAAGCGTAAATATGTCTTTATGTGTATTTTAAGGAACCCCGTTACGTACAGCTGCGTGTGCGTATGTATTTTTCAATTTTCACTGATTTCTAGTCAGCCAATTAGCGATGAGTTTCGGCTTGTGAATAAAAATATGAACTGCATTCGTCTCTTTTACTCTTCAGTGCCTGTGCTTGCTATAAGAAATGACTTAGCCTGCTCATGTCTGGGTGCAAAACTTCTTAAAGTGAAATTAGCCAATAAAATTAGACAATATTAATCAGCTGTGTTCAGGATATATCAGGATATATCGGACTCACTCGACTACATCATTCTTACTTGTTTTAGTTACATTTTTTCAATCCTAAACATAATTTCGATATTTATTTATTAAAATTATTTCCTTATTTACCCAATGTTTTTACAGCAATTATTAATTAGATGTTTTTACAATGTTTTTACAGCAATTATTAATTAGATGCGAATTTATCCGCTTTGAAGACATAAAAACCCTTAACGCAGCTGACGTTGATGGAGGAGCTATAGAATCAGAAAGGGGCACAGTATATATAATAGTCGTGCAGACACCACAAATATAATAATATTTATCCCATCCAAAATCTATTGACTTTTATACCAAAAAAATACGCTTTTTAATGTATATTTATGACACTCAATAATATTTATATAAATTTGATGAGCTTCTCTTTTACTGCATTTACATGCACTCAAACAGTAAATTTCAATGATGAAAGTCCATTTAAATTTGGCAGCCGGAACCGAAATGGAAATGTCAAAAGCATTAACTGTTAGCAGGAAAAACAAAAGGAAAAAAAGAAAAACTCACTGGACTGACTGGGCAACCAGTTGGAGTGCAGTTTTCATTTTTGTGGTTGTGTTTTTGTGTGGGAAAACCGCTGGAAAAACACGTCGTCGCCGTTGCTGTCACTGTTCGTCGAAATGGAAAACACAATTAGATGACCTAATAAATAGATGCACTCGTATGCAGACACACACACACACACACACATACACAAAGAGAAGCGCACAGCGAAAGCCCAACAATGGCCAAAGAAGTAACAGCACAAATTTTGGTAATGCAAAATTTGTATGGGAATTACCTTGACTCCCGGATCGTGAACGTGGTAAGGAGGATGGAACGGATGACAGTCAATTGGTTTCGACCATGGCTATAACATGCTAGACTCGTAGGTTTGAGCCATTGTCGCTCATTGTGCGCCTTTATTGGTGCACTTGCAGCGTGACTTGTTGGCCAGGCTCTTCTAATATTTTTGGTCATGGGAAAGTGGTGCCTTAAGGCTGCCCGAAGATTACCGCTCAGTTGATGTGTTAGAATTGTCAAGCAAATCAAACATATTCACGACCTGCAGTGAAAGCCAGCTGTTCAAGAAGTAATCCAAGACTAACAGCAGGAAACTCGCTTGAGTGAAGGAAAAGGGTGAAGGTGAAGGTTACAGTAGAACCAATTTAGAAAGGAATACGAACTCAAAATTCTGTGCAGATTTTGAGACATTATATTTTAAAAACTAAGCAATTATTCTACGAATAATGTGGCGGTCATAATAAAAATGATAAATTCTGGAGGATACCCAAGCTTTTTAGATATATATATATAAATGTTTCGGATTGGTAGAAACCTTTTTTTAAAGATAAGAATATTATTTTAATTGGAAGTCTTTCTTCACAAGTGTATTGTATAAGTAGGAATTAAAATTCTTAAGAATAGAAATAAAAACGTATGTTTTTAGCACAAACTGTTACCAAAAGTATGAAAAATAATGTCAGAGATAACAACTAAGATCGAATTAAGAATAGTTTCATCTTCTTTCAATAAACTAAGGCAGTTTCATCTGAGAATAATTAGAGACCCCACTTCATCTGCTTAGTCAAAGATGTGTCCTTAATTTGCTGACATTTATGCACAAAGAAAATGAGCATGCTCGACTAGGAGATACCCTGAATCCAGCTGCTAAACATATTATTATAGTTTTATTGCCAACATTCTCTTGGATCAATTATTAGACTATATTTTGAGTGTTTCTTTTTCATTCTTGATTAAATTTGAGCAGTTTGTTGAAATATGAATTTGAATTTAACAGCAACGAATTATTTATATTTAAGATAAGCTGCTCTCAATTCTTCAACAAGTAAAGACTCGCGCATACTAAATATAATTATATATATAATTTAATATATAAATTATATAATAATAATAATATAATATATTATACATAAACACTGTAATAGTTTGTTATTTACAGCACATTTAAATATTTTTTTGTCTATTTATGTTTAGATATATATTGATTGATAAGCTGCATAAATTTCACTTTTAAAATTGTTGCATTTGCAACTTTTTACTTTAATTAAACAAAAACTCCTATTTAAAATTAGTTCTTATAGTCAGACATATGCTGATCAGGAATATATATTCACTTATAGAGGAGCTACTTTCTTTTATCTGTTACATACTTTAGCACAAAACCAAGATGCTTATTTTGAGTAGGTATATACAAAATAAAACGGAGTCACTTTGTTTGAGTTGAGTGTTATCAGTGCGGCAGTTGCAACGTTTATCAGCTGCCACAAAGTTAACATTTAACTCACGTCACAATCTCTTCCGCTTTGTGGACGGAGAGGAGAGGATGAGTTGAACTCCTTTCGGTGCCTTTTTATCGTCGCATTCATCTGCCTCATTTATCATCATCGAAAATGTGAAGCGTGTTGAGTTTTGGTTCAGTTTGCACTGCTCTGCTCTGCGCCGGCAACGAGTGCATCGCTTTGGCTGGGGGCTTATTGTTTGGACAGGCAGCAGAGATGCAGCAGAGATGCAGCAGAGATGCAGCAGAGATGCCGACCGCTTGCTTGACCCACATTGCGAGGCGAAAGAGAGAGAGACAGACAGAAATTCCCCTTACTGCTCACTCCTGCTCCCAAGAGGAGACTTCCCTGTTTTTGTTTTTTTTTTTGTTGTTTTTTTTTTGGCTGTGTTGCTGTCGCTTTTCAGTGATAAATATATGTTACACTTTTTTACAGTTATTGCGCTCCGCATGTGTTCGCATTTCTCCAGCAGCGTTTAGTTGTTGTGTGTGTGTGTGTGTGTGTGTGTGTCTTATACTGGGATCTGTGGAACTCTTCCTTTCAAATGCATTGACCATTAATCGTTGCGCTTGCGTCTGTTTTTTCTAATTAAATTGCGGCCAGTTCCATGTGGGTGTCTTGTCTGGCGACCAGATAATTATTCTACAACTTCAGAATTCGGCCTCGGTATTTGAATCGTAATCGAAATTCGACTTTTACTTTGCATACCCCGTTGACTATATTTGGTATGCCGCTCATAACTCAACTCCAACTCCAGCTCCAAGTTCAATGCAAAGTGGGCCAATTACAGACTCGTGAAGCAGTGAAAATTACATGCTGTTATTGGTAAAAAAAAGAATTCTTGAGAAATTGTGTGGGTGGTCCTAATGATGCTAACCAGATAATTGAATCGTGTGTTAAGCAGCAGCAGCAGCAGAAGAAGAAGAAGAAGCTTCCACAACTATTCAAAGTTTAAGTTAAAACTGGACAAAAGGAAAAGAAAAAAAAGCGCAGAAGCGAAGACATTATTTCAATAGAAGCAAGAAAACTAAAGAATTTGGAGCAGATTCCTTATCGGAAATGCTGAAATTTCGCGACTTAAGTGCAGACTTACTGCTAGCCCAGTTAGAAGCGTTTGAGCCAACTCTGGGCTTTGGCCTTTTTGATTGTGTCAGCGCGATAAAGAGAGGCACAAAAAAAAGATATATAATATAATTCCCAAGTGTGATTCCCCGTCTCCAGTCTCCAGTCTCCCATCTCCCCTCCTCACACCGCTCCCACCACGTGCCGCCCCTTTGGCGTGTGAAAGCGCAAACTCTCTGATTATAAACCCAAAAGCAACTGTTATTTATAGGCTAGCCTGCCAGACAGATGTTCCTGCAACTCAGAGTCTTGGAGTCTCCGGGTCTCCAAGTCTCTGTGTCTCAGTATCTCCCCTGGCTGCTCCCCAACTTTTCCTTTTCACTTCCTATCGCTACAAAGTTCCCCTTGCACCAAAAACTAAATTTTATGTGTTTATTTTTTTTTTTGTATTTTCATTCATTTTTGGTGCTTTTTTTCTCATGATAAATTTGCGTGGTTTATCCTGCGGCTAGCTGCAAATTATGGTTCTTAAATTCTCTGTGCCAGTTGTGGCTTGTTGCTTGGTCATAGAGCCATAGAGCTGTTGATAATGTTTGGCTAACACGAAATGAAATGGCCATAAAACTGTTGTTGTGGGCATTTCTGATTTAACGGAAATAAATTGCCGAACCAATTGCACGCTCTTTTAAATAAATATATGCCAGTTTTGGCAGTTGAAGGCGAAACACAAATTTACTTAAAATTATAATATTGGTGGTTGTGCTTAGTGGCGCCTCAAGCGGAGTCTGACTTCCATGAAAAAAATATAAAGGCATATTTTGTATAACGATTTTTACATAATTTTATCATTATCGAGATCTGAAATCTAAGCAATCTATTTTGCTTTTGGGATGATAAATGTTAATAAATCTTATTTAAAAATTAACTATTAACTTTAACTACATAATTCAATAATTTAGTTTTAATTCAGATCTTTTGTTAACATTAAAAAGTAAAAAATAAATAAATCTCATTTATGACTCAACCAATTGACAACTATTTTATAAGATTTAACAATTTAATTAGAAACGTTTAATTTGCCATCTTTTCTTTCCATTATTTATATAATTGTATTAAGAAAATAATCATTTATGTTAGCGCCCTAGCAATTAAGTACTTTCAATATATTTACTTTAATTGTATTTGGCAAATAAAATAAATCAGTTTTAATGCTTAAGTTTCATAGAACCTACAATTTACTAATACGCAGCTGTCATGTGTGCAATTTTCCTGAATGGAGGCACTTACTTTGATATACATAAATGAGAGAGCCGCAGGCAGGGAGGCATGCAACAACAATTGTGGCACAAACGGAAAGTATTCAGAAATCGCCTTTTGACTCATCACAGTTGTCATTAGCAGAGTTGATATGCCATTTGGCTAACAAGCACTGTCAAAAAATATGATTATTTATTGTAATTATAATACAATTTGATTAACTCCAGTTTGACTCCGAGCTAAAATCGCTGCTTGTTTGAGCCCAAGTGGAAAACTAAACGCCCCATTAGCCTTTCTAAACCACCAGACACACACACACACCGAACACACACCAGAGGCACAACAACAGAGGTGTGCGGGTATAGCTCCTAAAAGCGCTCACGTTTAAGTTGTCCAAAATGCGACATGACTTGGAAGTGGATGTGGACGTGGACGTGGATGTGGATGGTGACTACTGTGTGTGCCCCGCATAGCCCCTGCAGGAATGGAATGGAAAGTCTTTTTTCTCGAGCTGGTTGTGTTTGTTGTGTTTAGTTTTTTATTGAGCCATTATTAAGTTATAAACACGCTGCTATTGATACAAATACAAATAAATATTGCCTTCAGACTCGAGCACAAGCACACATAACAATTGCTTAGAAAAAAGAAAGACAGCAGTTTTTGGAGTAGACACGAGTGCAGTCAGCGAGAAGCCAAGTGAAAGGTTGCACATGGACACAAGGACCTGGACCTGGACCTGGACCTGCACCTCAACCTGGACGTGGACGTGGACGCGGTTGCCGACGCGGACCTGCCTCAGATTTGGAACAGACACTTTGTTTATGCGCAATTTAGTTGCAACGCGACGGCTGAGAGACGGGCAAAATGATATAAATAAATATTGCCATGTTTGATATTCTCTGTGTGAACAGGCAATATACTAAAGAAAACAACAACAACAACAACAACCTGAGGCTCGAGTCTGTGGCAAGCTTTTGGTTTTTGGGATTTGCGATGTGTTTTTCGCTGTGCATTTGTTTTAATGGCCCATTTCAAATTGAGCTGTTGCCCAAGTGGTACGAATATAGTGAATAGAGCCTGGTGCCTGGTGCCTGGCCTGGCCAAGTGGGCGTCCATCCGGATTCGGGTGGTGCCAACTGCTGCAAAACTGATTGCTCACAGTTCAATTTGTGCAGCATCATTTAGCCGTTTTCATTGTGGGCCAAATAAACAATTAAGCGCGCCCAAAGAGAGTGGCAACAACAATCATATTGATCACTGTTGCAGTTGCAGTTGCAGTTGTCAGTTAGGTTTTAGGCTTTCACAAATACTGTTCTAATATATATATATAATTTTGCACACAAAAGAATGCTAATAAAATTTGCATTAGCAATGAATCTTAAATAGTTAAGTTACTAAAAATTGACGTGATCAAAACTTAACCACAACTAAATTAACTTTTAGTTACTCAGTTACTTAAATCAATAAAAAATATCATCTTGGGAACTAAACTAATTAGTTTGAATCTGAGTTTTCTTAGCTCTACAACTAGTAGTTATACAATATTTTAAACTTATTTAAAATGCAAAAAAAGGATTCCTTATTTAATTGTAGATGGTATTAAAATGTATTTTTAAGTTTTGTCATGTATCGAATGAGATGTAGCCTTTTTAAAGCTATAATACTAAAAGATTAAGCCACTATATTATATAGTTGCCATAAGAAATGATAATGATTGCAATATATTATATCATCTAATCAATTCGGAGTCTTCAATTTCTGTAATTAAGAACTCGATTTGAAATGTCCTTTCTCGGTAATAAATTTTTCAACTGATGGTTTACATCTAATTAAAACTAATCATTTTTATAGTCTGACTGGGTTTGTTCTGTGTTTTACCCAAATAATGCAACAAATGTTGGATTTAAATTTTAAATAATTATATTTAATTTAAATAATTTCCTCGCCAAATTCTCGTATAAGGAAATTTTCACATTTTTTTTTAAAATATATTCTGACCAAACAACGAAAACTTTTAAGCTCATCATTGGGAAAAAAATATTACACTGCTTAAAGCTGTTAACAAAAAAAAGGAAAACGAATTACAAAAATCAAATTCAACTAACTTAAAATAAAAACAAAATGTAAATTCCAGCTGTGCCCAAAATAACTAACAAAGAACCCATTTATATTATTATTCTTATTTTAATATTAATTAATAAAATCATTTATTTGCGAATATTC
The DNA here is from genome assembly GCA_035042345.1 of Drosophila fungiperda. Taxonomy (NCBI): domain Eukaryota; kingdom Metazoa; phylum Arthropoda; class Insecta; order Diptera; family Drosophilidae; genus Drosophila; species Drosophila fungiperda. The sequence goes on from JAWNLM010000021.1 coordinate 3,812,503, forward strand.
AAAAAGAAATTGTGCTGGGCATTTTTCCACATTTTATTTCGAATTGTTTGACTACTGCAAATGTAAGTCAATGTTTTTTTTGAATTGCAGGATTTTTGGCTTAGAATGCACGCCTTGAGGCAGTTATGGCTAATAAAACTTGATGCATATGCAATAAATCTTAGTATCGCTACTCAACCATAGATGGCCTCCTTTGGGAAAGATTAGCATTTCCTTGGTGCAGCATCTGTGACCTTTTGATACCAGCTAAAACACAAACATGAAGCTATATAAAACTAACATGGGGGCTGGCACATTAGATTTTAACTGACGTTTTCGGCAATTAGCGGGATTAATTGCTTTCGTGTTTTTTTTCTTCTATATTTTTTTTGTTTCTCAGCTGCCGACGCAGCAAGAAAAGAGCTAGCGGCAGATTTAGTATAAAACCTCACCCAGTAACCTCGCCGTGGAGCTGAGCGAACAGGCAAAACAATTAGAACCAACATAAAAATAAAAAACGAGTAAAAAACAAAACTGACATTTGAATTATATGTGAAAAGCAAACGGCTTATGAGTAAAACCCACAAATGTTTTTAGTCACTGGTGGTGGGCTCCATTTTTGGATCGCTGCCGGCTCTCGGATGCAACGCACCGCCCAGTAAGCAAAACCACACTTTGAGTATTCCCACACCCCCCGTTCCCCTTCCCAGCTGCTACTCTTTCTCCCTTGCTGCCACTAATAGTTACTGCTGCTGTCAAAATGCAGTGGCTGCTGCTGCTGCTGTTGCTGTTGTTGCTTGTGGGCGTGACAACATTGGCCAGCCCACACACAAAACACACACACACACCACATACACTTACCACAACAACGGCTGGCAATATTAAGCCAATAAATGGCATTAACCAAATGTGGTAAAAACAATTTTGAAACTTGTTAATAACTGATCGCTGACATACACATAAATAAATAAAAATAAAAAAAAACACAAACAGCCGCAGGCCTCCTTATACACTGAAAAATATTTCAGTTTCGATTTAGGTCAGTGTTTTATAGTATTTAACAAGATTCCCCTTATTATTTCCCAGATGCAATTTATGCAGCTATCAATTCTGTGCTAAAACTGAAATTAGGAAAACTATTTGATTTCTTACTTTCTCTTTCTTTAGCCTTGTTACAAATGCAATAAAATTAGGAATTTATTTATTTATTTAGTTTTGAATATTTAAATTTATTCAATTGCTTATGGGCAGTCATTCAAATCAATTCAAAAAATTTGTTTGCTGTGTAACTTTGAGTACTCCTCCGAAAATGTTTTCATTTTGTGAAAATTTCCCACAATTGTCTTGTTGTAGGTGTGTTTGATTTCTTGCGACAATGCTTCACTGACCAGGCCACAAAGCCAGGCTGCTCACCATAACCATAACCAAAAAACCATAACCAAAAACCAATCCCAATCCCAGGCACAGGCCCAGACCCAGCAGACCCAGGCCCAGGCCCAAAGCTCGACGACTCATATGCAAATTTGGTTTGCTGTTCGCTGTTCGCTTTTCGATTGCTTGGTGGCCCAAAGATTAGTGTGACAGCTGAGCGACGATTTGTTGAAAAATTATGGACAGTAGTCGCTGCCAGAAACCATAACAATAAATTTCAATATGCTCTGCGGCGAGATTTTGCCAGCAGGAAGCAACAACTATTTTTCTTGTGATTTCTTTTCTTTTATTTATCTAATTTTTTTTCTCTTTATTTTGGTGGGTGGTTGCAGTGGGTGGGGCGGGCTTGCTTGCCACCGTATAATGATGTGTATTATTTGGCAAGAGATCGACTTGGCTGTGTGTGTGTGTGTGTGTGTGTGTGTCGCAGCTTTGGGGTGTGTACGATAAGAGGAGCAGCATTAGAAAGTCGCATATTAAGCTTAATGCACACGAAATGAAAGCTGGCCTGGACGGTTCGGGCCTGGCCGGGCTCAAAGTTAATGTCGTTAAAGATAAGTTCAGGACTCGGCCCCAAATGGACCACAGGCTAATGATAACACAAGAAAAGCTATTAACCTTAATAATACAACAAAAAACCCAAACATAAGGTGAAAGTGAGTGTCGCAACATTTTTAAAGTTCTTTAAATTAAACTAGGAAAATATAAATATAAACTTTGCTCATTCAGAAGGAGAAGAAAAACACTTTAAAGTTCTTTTAATAAATCAATAAATATTTGACAACTTACTTAAAAGAATCACAAGTAAGTCTTAAAAACTGCAAACATACCTGCAAGTAAAAAAAAGAAAGAAGAAATCGTTTTAAAATGTGTCATTAAAAGTGCATTTTTTTGCTGAAAACTAAAAGTTTTGGGCTTAATTGTTAAACAAATAAAAATAATTAAAAGCCAAGTGTTGAGCCACAAAATTAAAAGTGAATTATGCCGTTGATCCAAGGTGTGAAGCCGCCGATGAAATTCAACAAAAACAAAAAAACAAAAACAAAAACAATAATAACAACCACAAAAACTATAATAACAACAACAAAAACTATAATAACAACAACAAAAACAATTATGAGAAGTGGACTTTTGACACTCGTCTGGAGAATTGCTCAGTTAAAGACAAACAAAAACAAAAACATAAATTTTTTGAGATTGATTTTTGGAAGCTACAAATGAACTGGGTATGCTTAAATTGATGAAAGATTAGAGATGAAGATGAAGTTGGAGTAGGAGTAGGAGTTGGAGTTGGAGTTGGAGCTGTTTACATTTCAATTGTAAAAGGTTGGGAGCTGAAATGATCGGTGAAGGCGACAGCGGCGCCTCAGGGTTAAGCGCAAATTGCGCATCCATCGCAAAATATGCGGGTCAATAAATGAAATGCGATGGCAAATTATGCAACCATTATCAAGAGGGGCTCGATGGGGCTAGCGGGGCATAGCTGAACATGTGGTGAATGGCCTCCGTAGCTGTCAGCTCCGAAGCAGTCGAAGCCGTTTGGAGCTGCTCATTAATTTCATAAACGCAGAAGAAATGCAACAATGAAACCGAAACCCATACTTAAAAATAGCTGGCTGCCTCCCGATTACCGCATCAGCCACATCATCTTGAGAGAGAGAGAGAGAGAGAGAGAGATTGGCATCTTCATCTTCATCTCCATCATAGACAAAATAAAAGCGTTCGCGCATTTGCCACACCTCTGGAACAGTCTCTTGGCCTCTGTTGGGAGATGCAGCCTTGGCTAAGGCGTGTGTGATGATGATTATGGCCTAATGGTGGGGCCTGCTGGCATGCCAGCGTAGATAACAACAACAGCAGCAGCAGCAGCAGCAACAACAACAACAACCACAGATACAAAAACAATAACAGCAGTCGATGGCCGACAGTTGCCGCAGCCGTTGCTGTTGCCGCGTTTGAAGCAACGCGTAAAAAATGGCAAATAATTTTGCGCTCTGGCTGATTAGTTGATGCCAGCCTCAGCTGAAAGATCTTCATGCTGTGAGCGAGGGGGTGTGTGGGGGGTTGTGGGAGAGCAGGTATTTGTGTTTTGGAGGAGCAGTTTGTTGCTTCTGGTGCACTGAAACAACAAATGCAAAAGTGGCTTTTCAGAAGCAAAGCAGCAAACATATTCTTAGAAAAAGTATTGAAAACATTTTTTTATCACAGACTAATCTCAAAAAAAAAAAAGGTTTAAATGCCACATTTTGATACATCTATGGTTAGGTTTTTTAAAAATTTATTTATTTAAAATCATAATGAAAATGTAAAGTGTAATTAATATTAATCAGTAAATTCAAAAAAATACAGATATAGAAAAACTTTTCAATTAATCGATTCAAGGAATAAACTTCCACTGATTTATTTTGTAAAGAAAATAATTTGAAATTTAGATATTCAATTAGTTATTTAGTTTGTTAAATAAGACTTGATTGGTTTTGTTATATTATTAAATGATGTAGAAACATGGGATAACTGCTCGAGGCTGCCTTAAGATAAATAAAAATCATAAAATCAATTTAAAAAATACAAAAAGAAAAGAAATAAAATAAATAAATAAACAGAACAGACTCGTTCAACTGATCTATGGCCATCAAGATTGGCTTGTCTAAATGTCTGGCAAAGAAAACAAAACTTTTCCATATTTGCTTTGAGTCGAGCAAAAGCTTTGTAGGCGTTCCATTTGTCTGCCCCAACTGCATAGTTCTCCTCCAGCGTTGACTCTGAGTCGGACTTGGACTCGAAATCGGACTTGGAATCGCACTTGGAATCGGAATCGGACTCTGGCTGTGTTTTGTGTTATGACGCTGACAAATTGTTTACCATATCAGCTTTTTGTCCATGTGTAACAAATAACGCCCTGTCCGCTGCTGCTGAGGCTGCTGCTGCTGCTGCTGCTGCTGAGGCTGGAAAAGCAGCACACGCCTAAACCACACAAAAGAGGAAAGAGATGTGTGTGTCTCTGTGTGTGTGTGTGTTTGCTAGTGTGTATTGCTGCACTCAAGGTCGTTTTATTACTCAGCGGCGTCCTTGGATAATTACACACACGCCAAAAGACCAAGACCAAAACGAAGAGCAAAACGACGACCAAGACCAAGACCAAGTTGAAGACCAGGTCCAAGTCGGGTTCGGTCTACGTCTCCATCTGCGTCTCGAGTCGCGACAAGAGAAAAAGCATATAATAAAAGCCAGTCAGCCAGCCAGTCAGCCAGTCACTGAGTGCCACAGAGTGAGCGAGACGGAACGAGCGATGTGTGACAGAGCGCAACTTTAGCTGCTGCTGCTGCTGCTGCTGCTGCTGCTGCTACACAGAGAACGACTACGCGCAGCTTCGTATTATTTTTATTTATTTATTTTTCTTTTCTTTAATCTTTTTTTTTTCTTTTTCAATTTTAACCATCATAAAAAATGGCCAGGCATATATAGGAACAGCAGACTTGTACTACGAGGCAATCTGATCTTTCGTTCTCTCTGCGCTCTCTTTGCATTTTCTGCAACATTACTTCCTTTTAGGCTTCTAATCGCTTGCTGACTCAACCGTACCCCGTACCACAAATCCCCCCCTCCATGCCTATCGACCTGTAACCAGCCAACGTATAAACTCCCAGTGCGCTGCGCATTCGTGCGAAAGTCCGTCTCTTGTCTTCCTTCCTTCCATTGTGTAATGTGTGTTCGTTCGCATTGTGTATTTGTATCGGTGGCCATGTTTAGAACAGATACGGGTTCCTCGACTCTTCCATTCGCTCTTGGTGCTTGGTTCGTTCGGTCGAGCCGAGCTGAGCGAACGTTTCTAGTTTTGTGGCCTGCTCTGCTCTGGTCTGCTCTGGCCTGGCCTAGCCCAAACAGTGGACGGGACCATGCACCGGGCACCGTCCACCGTGCACCGTGCTCCGTGGACCATGGACCATGGCAAGCAGCAAATGGAGTTCAATGCACCGTCAACGTTTGCAGCTCTACATGCATTTTGCCAGCCGCTGGCATTTTATGCATTTTTTTTATTTACTTTTATCTTGAAGTGAGTGAATACGCTGCCCTACCTAGAAGTAGTATAAAGATTGATCAGAGGTCTCTCGGTTTCTGCACAACTTTGATTGCTCGAGATATGCACTGGGGTATCGGAGTTCCTATAGATCCTATAACTGACCAGCGGTTTTCCCTGCTGTAGTCCACAATCATTCAAATACGTTTAAGAAAATTAAATTAAAATTTATAATTAAATTTATATCACAAATTCAAGGCGAAATTTGTATACAATAAAAAAAAATAAATTGGAAAGAATAATGAAAAAATAAAGTATATAAATCTGAAAAAACTAAAAATAAAGTTGAGTTCAATAAATCTAAAGAAAATTCGGTTTTGTTTTTTGAGAATAACATCATAAGCAAACATATAAATCATATTAAAAAAATACAAAAATTTATATTTATATATAAAATTATAGTCAATATTATTATATATAATTATATCAAAAAACTAAATAATTTGAATAATAAATAAAACTAAAAAGAAGAAACATATATTAAATTAAAGTGAACAAAGTACAAAAATAACTTGTAAATTAAACAATTGAAAGCAAAATTGTAATTTTTATGAACTAAAATAGATGCAGACTAACTGATTATTTGTGGGTTTATTTTAAATAAGATTCAAAATGAATCTTGATTTGAATCAGTTTCATATATTGGATAAATAAACTTAGGCATAACGAAAACTTGCACAAGGTGATGCCAAGGTGTTCCAAGCCTCAATATATGACCTAAACAGAACCAAGCCAAGTTGCTGATGACGAGGGGAGCAGCTGGAGGAGAGGGGCAGCTGTGCTGCGCTGCTGTGCTGCCATTGTTACGATAACAATAAAATGTGGGTGGGTGGCTTGAACTTGGACCTCTCATTGTCCGTGTGCCCCACAATTATTATAGGCAAACGCAACGCAAGCTGCCCAGATGAATTACTTTCAAAACAAAACTTGAACCACTCATCTGCCTCGTCTCCCTCTCCGTCTCCGTCGTCTCCATCGTCATCGTCGTCGTCGTCGTCAGCAACATCTGCCCAATATCTTTTCCGTTGCGAGTTGCCCGAACACAAAAGCGGCGCACAAAACTCGAAACTGGCCACAGCGAAGAGCAAAAGCAGCAACAACAACAACAACAAGTAGAGACAATTGCAACAACAAATAAAAGCAATGCAATAACAACAATAACGAAGAATAACCAAGAACTTCAACTGCAAGTCCAACTTCGACTCCGATTCCGATTCCGATTCCCATTGCAAGTCAGTGGCGCATTACTCAGCTGTGGTAAGAGCCAATAGGCAGCTGCTTTTTGGTCAACAGCAACAGCAACAACAACAGAAGCAACAACAACAACAACAACATCCACAACAATAGCAACAACAAAACGGCAGTTTAATGTCGCCGGAAGCAAAGCTAAAACATTCGTTAGAGACGCGCATCCAGGGTTCGGGATTGGTCTCCATCCAGACTACGCTGAGCATGGATGGTACAAAGGGGACTTGGGTTGGGGGCTGGGGGCTTAGCGTCTTTTTTTTTCTTTAGTGTGGGTTTCGTTCGTGGTACAATTTTATGGAAAAAAACGCATTTATTTATAGCACTCGGACTTCCTTTTCTTTATCTACCCATCTCCCTCTGTCTCAGCGTGTTCGCTGTGCAAATAGAAAAATATTTTCTTATTTATTTATTTATTTTCACTCAAATGCACATAAAAGGAAGGAAGTTTTGTAATGTGGCCATATAGTGCCGGCCAGTTGCCGGCGCGAATCCCTTGCATTCTGGATAGGATTCTTGTGCAGGTGACGATGCAGGTCAAGGATCGGAGGCAAGCAAGCTGCCTGATCCGTGCCACACAGAAATGGGTCAATAAACGGAAATAGTTACGGCAACTAAATCACAAGAACAGCAACTTTAATTGCGGCCTAAACCCATTAATTATGCACTGGCTTTGACAAGTTGGAGAGCAACTGGAAGGGGATCCAGTTCTGATTGACAGTAAAATGTGATACCAAAAAATTGATGGAGTTGAGAAAATAAATGACAGAATTGTCTTTTTTTTATTAATCATAAATAAGCAAACATAATAAAAATGAGTTGGTCAATTATTTTTGGGCATATCTAATAAAAAATGCTTAAAATAAATTAAAATAATAAATAACGGGAATCAAATAAGTAACTAGAATTAAATAAAAAAATTGGGTCCGTCTTAAAAAATATAGATTTGATAGATTTAAAATGCATCAACAGTTTCAATCACAACTTTTTTTTAATGTCTGTAAATAAATATTTCCTTTGCACACAAGTTATAAAGCGATTTTAATAAATTGTGCGAATGTTTGCAAACAATTTGTATTTTTTTTTTTTTTTTTTGGCATGCAACTTTTCGTTGCTCTGTGTTGGCCCTCAGAGGAGCTCTTTGTGGCTGGCACGTATTTGCCTGTGGCATGTTGTTGCTGTTGCTGTTGTTGTTGTTGTTATTGTTGTAGTTAGTGCTTTCTGATTACAACAAATTTGTCATGGTTACTAGCCGGTCCCCCACAGACATTTGATACCAGCCCAATGTTGACAAATGGCAGCAAGGTTTGTGCTATTTGTTGTTGTTGTTGTTGTTTATGCAGTTGCTGCTGCTGTTGTTGGGGTGCAGCAGGAATCGGAATCGGATTCGGAATGCTTGACGCATTTGGCAAATAAAAGTTTTTCTTCTTTTTTTTTTTATTTTTGTTGTTAGCAAATTGAAAATGGGAGTTGGTGGCAACAAGAGCTGAAGCTAAAGCTGCTGCTGCCTGTGTCTGGTCAAAACTAGTGTCGTTGTCTGGGGCCACTTTTGTTTGGCTTTGAGGGCGCGACTCTGTTGTCAACATGTTGGCCAAGAAGCTGCAACGGCCACCATAAAAATGATGAAAAGTGCTGAGCTCTGCAGCTGCTTTTCACTGGTCTAACAAGTTGTTGCTGCTGCTGCTGCTGCTGTTGTTGCAATAGCGGTTTCTATTGCAGTTATGTAAACTTTTGTGAACTTTTGCTCAATTAATTTGCAACGCACAAACTGAAAATTGAGGCGCAACATCAGAACATTCCGTTCTGGATTATTGAGATTTGAGCACATTGCCAGCGGTAAGTAGAACATAACACGACATTTTGGAATGTCGGCGAATCATGTTCCAAGAATTTTCTCTAGACCAAGCCAAAAAAAAATCAAGATTTAGTGTTCGGCAAGGCTCAAGTTCAAAATGAGTATAGTTAGCACTTAGAAAACCTACAACTAAGCGCTTATTGCTACCAAAACTAGGTCGTTCTGTGTATGTACAATAAACTTACAAAAAATTATATAAAGAATAGATATGTTGAAACCAAATTGACAAAAATATATTCTTTCTAATTATAGATATAATTGCGAAGATCAAATGATCAAACGGAAATATAACAATAGAAACTGCATCTGCATCAACTTTATGATATTAGAATTAGAAGCAATTCGTAGAAACTTACTTTCTAAATGGAAGATTATACAAATGTCAAATTTAAGAAAGATATTTATTTCTCCGATATTTTCAAAAAAATATTAGTAACGAACTTTTATGATGTATGAAGGTTTTCTACATTCTAATAGTCTTTTCAGAAAATTGATCTTTTTACTGTGATTTTGGGATTTACTTTGAAGATTGTCTAGATATTTATTGTAAAAAATAAATGAATAGTATTTAAAAAAAACCATTTCAGAAAAATGTTCTAACTTTCTGTGAATTCAGGTTTCTCTTTTCCACCTTAAACAATTTTTAAAAACGAACTTTTATTTATAGTGTATGAAGATTACCTAAATTCGAGGTCGCTTTTTTATCCGAGTGTTGGGATACACAGGCATAATTATGCTTATATTTCAATTTACAATATCTAAAGATCAGCACAGCACAGCAACTGAACATACACAACTCAGTGCGGTGATCATTATGGGCAACCAATCAAAGTACTTCATCATCAGCTAAGAGGCAAGCAGCAGCAGCAGCAGCAGCAGCAGCAGCATACATAGGACGTGCCGTTGCCTTTTAATGAGTTTCCTTGGCCCAGCAACGCGGGGCGCCAAAGAAGCAGCGACGGCAACGATGGCAGCGACGGCTGCGACGGCTGCGAAGTCAGCAGCAGATACAAAGAAACAGATGTAAAAGATAGGAAAAGAGTTGTTCGCACAGTAGCCACAATCTCGGCACAATCTGTTACATCTTCAACTTGTAATTATTAACTTACGGCATATTAATTTATTATTTGCTATTTAATGTGGCCAGCCTCCAAGACTCCCTCTCTCTGCTCAGCTCCCCACTCTTCCTCTCCCTCCTTCCCCGCTCCTAGGCTAGTCTGCTAGGCTCCTATCACATGCTGTGCTTTGGTCCGCAAGTCAAGTTCATTTTTTGACATCTGATGTATTTATGTGTGTTGGGTTCTGCTGCTGCTGCTGCTGCTGCTGCTGCTGTTGCTGCTGTTGCTGTGAGCGATTGGTGGGAAACTATGCTGAAGCTAAATTCAGTCTCTAGCATTTTTGATTGAGTGATTTATTTAGAAATTGTTGTGTGCAAAAAGGTATAATTAAATGGGCATAATGATGCCAAAGGGAAAGGCCAAACAAAGAAGACCATTGTGCAAAGCATTTGCTGCAGGAGCTGAAGCCAAGAACTGCACCAAACACTGTCTGCAGCCTGATCTATGGCATTGCTATGTATGTGTTTAAGATATGATCAGCCATTACAATAACCATAACTACTACTAGACATTTAAACTAAGACTTTTCTATTTATTTAGCACAATAGACCAAAGTTTATGTTGCGCATTTTCGTCTACAAATTGCAGTTTCGAAGAAATATTTTTAATTTGCTTATGCTATGGAAAATTGGCCAAATAAATGTTTTGTTAAAAACATTAATATGCAAAGAATAATAAAATATATTGAAATTGCTCGCAGGTGGAAAAAAACAACATAAAAATAACATAATGTTGGACGCAAAAACAATATTTGGCAATCTTTGCGTTAATAGACTCAAATATAATTACCAACTGGGATTGTTCCTTATGAGGATAGGATGCCAACATTCCGAAAGGAAAATAACTGTGGAAAGGAAACATTTCCTTTGCTGAGCCAGCTAGGAGGGGCAGATTGATTTATGAATATGCAAATTACTCAAGTCATGTTATATATCCGCTATTTATCAGCAAATAAAATTCAGTTATTTGCAGCATTAATCTATTTGGAAATGGACACCTTTCAGGTAACATAAAAGTCAATTAAGGCTGCAAATCAGCTGCGCAATGCGTCCATAAAAAGTGTGATAAAGCCATCATCAAAACACGCAGTTGCCGTGTCTTAATAACGTCAAGAGCCAATCACCAGCGGATCACAAAACGAACTCAGAGCCAATGACTTAATCGCACTCACTCACAACATGTTACAGAACTCAGTCGGCCAGCAAAGGCAACTGTAAAATGGAGCTATTCTGGCCAAGAGCGAGGAGAAGAGACACGCGAGGCAACCAGCTTCAACCTGAACCCACATAAAAATCTTAATCAAGATCAGGAAGGAAATCAAGAGTCGTTATAATTGATTAACTGCACAGGCCAAAGACGTAGCTGAGAATCAGAGAAGTCAGACAAGGACAGCAAGCGAATCGCAGAAAAAATACTCAAAATGCAGATGAACCAGCGAAGCAGGAAGACTTTGGGCCAGGTTCAAGTGAAGAGAATTGCGAATGCAACTGGGAATGGGAATGAGACTCGGACTAGGACTGCCATTGGGGCATGGAACTGGAGACTGTGGACTGTGGTACATGGAAGTGAGGGGCGTGTTGAAGTCACGCATGCGGCAAGTTGTTCGTCCGTTTCTGTTGCAGTTGCTGTTTGCTGGCTATTTTGGGATGCACACACGACTCGACTCCACTCGACTCCACTCGACTCGACTCGACTTTGAGGATGACCAGAAAGGGAAAACAACCGTTGCGTTCATCGTTAGAGAGCCAAGCAAGTTACGGTAAATTCAAAGCAGCAGCTGTCTCTGTCTCTGTCTAACTGCTGCAGTTGCAACTATTGCTTCGTTTCATGTGATTAGATTAGAATTGCCCGATACTTAGTTGCGTTAGATAAGTTTGGAGCGGCTCTGGTGTTGGCAGAGGTCATAAAAATAGCTGCATGTCTAGTTGTTGTTGTTGCCTCCCGATGAGGGATGCAACCAGGCAACCAGGCAACCAGGCAACTGGGCAACCGGGCAACAGTTAGCCAGACTCCGACCGACTCAGACTTAGCTGCTGTCTGAGTGATGCGTGCAACTTGGCCATAAAAGAGCGACAGGCACAACAGCAACAGCAACAGCAGCACCAAAGTCATGGATATAATTTAGCTGACGTCAACGTCGACGTCGACGTCGACGTCGAGTGTCCAGCGAAATGGCCGAGTCGCCAGTAGTCTTAAGGAAATGTATTAAATAAGACTCCCGACTTGAGACTTCAAGTTGGCAACTTAACAGTTAGACGCCTTAGAGACCCAACAGAGAGTGCAGCACACCGCAAGCCACATGCCTCATGCCACATGCCCCACTCTGCTACTGGGCCACAAATACTACTGGTCATGCGCACAATATTTAAGAGCAGCCATTGACTAAACACATAAATAAATGCAAATACCTAGTTTAACAGCTCCAATATGCAGAACTCTTTCAGAACTCGCCTGACTTCTGCTAATATATATATATATTTTCAATATTTAACAAATTTATAAATAAATCTATAGTTGCCAGATTTATAGTAACTATGCGCAACTGCAAAAGCATTCATTTAATTATAACTATTTCAAATTTATTTAAATATTTAGAAATATATTACAAACATAAATATTTATGAACTGTTTAAAATAACTAAAAATAAGTTAAAATTTGGATATGCAAAATTTAACAACAAGTAAATGGCGATCATAAATATATATATTAATAATTCTCTTTATACAATTTTCAGTTCTACTTCAAATTATTGAAATTTAGAAGTTAATATAAAAGAAGAAGATAAATAAAAAAATTATTTTAGACAACTTATATTTCTATATTAATTTAAACCATTCGTGTATCAAATGAAATCTAAATATTTAATTATTTAATAAGAGTATAAACGGGTTTTTGATAGTATAAATAAAAAAAAAAATGAATTTAAGCAAATTTCATTGCGTGCATTCAATTCTTCAAAGTAAGTTTTATTTTTAATAGTTTTTTTTTTGTAAATGATTAATTAATTGTAAATAATAAAATTTAGCACAGCATTTCGACAGGCTTGAACTTATTTTAAAGAATGTAAAATACATTTTGCAATAGTTATTAAGTTAATAGACAAACTCGTTGAAACGCTGATTGGCATCTATAATTTATTGAGCTATCAGCAATTTTCATGCATACTTCAAGATTTGTTGTTTAGAAAGTACACACACAAAGTGAGTCAACTAATCTATATATGTTTACATATATATATATATGTTTATATATATATATGTATATGTATATGTATGCATATGTATGTATGTGTGTGGCAAACTATAAGCAAATGCCAGCGATGTGGATGCCATGGCCATATTTTTATGCATTTCAATAATAAATCTTTTTGCCAATTGGCCAAGTGTAGACAGGGGCAGACTGGATGCAGGCTAGACAGACAATCCGTCCATGACCTTCTTTGGCCATGTGCTGAGCTGTTTGGCGTTCTTTGGCCAGAGCATTGCTAATAACGAAAGATTTTTACTTTGGCACGACTTTGAACTTGGTTTGGTTTTTAGTTTGATTTTTGGTTTGGGTTTCCGCCAAACTCAGCCAGCTGGCGATGAGGACAAATTGTGGCCCAGCATTTGGCATGCAAAACAACAATTGTCTCGCTCACTGACTGACTGACTGACTGACTAACTGACTGACTGACTGGATGACTGACTGGATGACTGACTGGATGACTGGGTCTCTGACTAAATAAAATTATATGCCGGCCAGCACGAATCTTGAATTGACACGCTTCCAAAACCAAAGTCGCAGCTGTGACTGCAATTTCAAGAGTTCCAAGTTGAAGGCTTCTTTCACTTGTCGATGCCAAATTCTATGCCGTCCTATCTTGTCCCTTGGAAAATGAAATAGAAAGATGCCCGGGGCCAAATTGTCTCGGAAGATGGCAGTACCTGGTAACTGGTAACTGGTACCCGGTTTCTGGGTCGTCTTTATCCGGCGATTAGTGATTGTAAATAATTTAAGTTTGTTTGCTGCTTTTGCTGCTTTTTGTTTACAATCAAAAGTAAAATGATTGCCACTTCGTGTTTGAGGTCTGTGTTTTGAGTTTTTGGGCTATTTCATGACCCAGTTGAATGGTTTTCATTTTTTCCTTATTCATCTTGATCGTTTTTTGTGGTAAAGAAAGTAAAGGAAGATGCGGAAAATTGACAAAATAAATGCACTTGGAGACGGGTTCTATTAGGGCCTTGATGTGGTTTCAGGAAGAGAAAGGAATTGCACAAAGGTTTACCCGGCAATTTGGAACTTGGGAACTAGTCCAGCAGCTCAGAAATGCAAAGGATGCCCAACGCCTTAATTAAAGAGGCATCCTAAGAAAATATGAAAATCCAAATGTAAATAGGTCAATAAAATAATGGATAAATATTTAATAATTGAATATTTGGTAAAATAATGAGTTTATATTTAAATATAAGGAATTTGCTCATATATAAAAAAAAGTCATTTATTTAATTTACTTTCAATTCTTAGCTTAATAAATTTCATATTCTATCGGGCACAGGAGAAGTAAATTAAAAGGGTGAAACACATATTCAATTCTTACATATCACGTTGAATCATAAGCCATTATTTGTTATTGAAAATAATAGAAAATAATATTAAATTTTTACAAAAGGATTTCAAATTATAAATCAGACATTAATTATGTTTAAAAATAAATTAAAAAGTGACGCAAATATTCAATAAGAATTCTAAAAATTAATTAAATAAGTGTAACAAATATTCAATGCATTGAAACTTAACAAATTTATTCCGTTCTGTTCAATTAATTTTGAAACATACGATATTAATTACAATGAAAGTGCAGCAGCTACTAAATACTTGCAAAGAAATAATATTTTAAAACATAACATATTAAAAATATTTAAAAAAAGGTCTCAAAACAAGTGCAATATATATTTAATTTTTGCAAACGTGTAACATTTTAAAATACAACTCTGACTCATTCAGGTACATTCATTAATTTATAGTGGACATTGTTTTTAGAGCATTTGCAATTACCACAATCCGTCTTTGGACAGAGATCAGTTAACCACATTAAATTACTGACCACACCTAAGCTCAAACCGCAAAAGCATTTATAACATAAACAACCTGGAAAGCGACCGCAGAAATTTAACTACGATATTCAATATCCGAGTGTCAAACGCTGCGTATGAGTAATGCCAGCGAATTCACAGCAATGAGTCAATTTGGCTATCGATTTTCGTTTCTCGCTTTTGCTTTGTGAAGCGTGCGAATTGCGACAATTGAATGGAATGCAACATTTGCTTGCGGTGCGACACAGTAACAACAAATTGTAATTTGTTTATCTTTGGGAGCAGTCAGTGGGTTTTCCCACAGGCATGCGTTGGATTTTGGTTTTGGGGTCTCTTTTGTTTTACCTTGTTTGGCGATTAGAGCGGCACGTCTTTGCAGGCGATACATGATGTTTAATATTTCGGTTAAAGGGCCTTGGGTTGCTCGATTTCGTAACGAATTCACTTTTTTGGCACTACAAACAGATCATTTTAGTATCTCAAAAAAATCAGTTTTTTGATATGATAATACGCGACGCTTAATGCGACCACTGCGAGTCGTAAAACAGTTGCGCCATTTGAGTTGCACGACGCGATCGAAATGGCAAACAGAAATTCTTGTAGAACTTGAGATGGAACACGAAACTCGTCTCGAGTTTTGGAATCGAGCAACGTTTTAGGACCGCTGGAGATGACGTGCAAAATTCAACTGAACAACTAAACTGATATTCAACTTCCTGCTGTTGGCTGCGGCGCTGCAAAAAAAAAAGCACTGCGTCGTCGTGTAGGAGTCTTGTCCAGAACAGCGACTGCAACTTGCTTGGCCAGGCTACTGCTCTCTCACTCTCTCAATTGCTCAATTGCTCAGACTCCATCTCGCTCGCAGAGAGAACTCTTGTGGAAAAGTCAAAGCCGACGCGACGCTGATCTTTAACGAGGCATAAGGTAAACAAAAGTCGCTTAAAACAACAGCAACACAAAAACGTTGCCAGTGCAAAAAGCGAAAAAAGAGATGGAAAAAATTGAAGAAATAAGTAGAAGTTAACAACAACAAGAACTTGTTTCCATTGTCCATAGTTGGTCTTGGACGGCACCACAATGTGCGTGTGTGCGGCAACCAAAGAGTCTGCGCTCGCCGCCTAAGAGAGCGCCAAAGAGCGCTGCTCGATCGAACATGTTCGATGCTCGATGCTCGATGCTCGACGTTGCAATGCTTTGACACTGAACTTGGCCGGCAGCTTTGACGTTCAACTGAGTACGATAATGGGAGGAGGGAGATGGGGGAAACTTGGCGGTAGATCAGACAAAGCATTTAAGGATTTCATTTTCAGTTCACTTCAAATATGATTGTCTCATCGTTAGTTGATTTTGTCAGTCAGTCAGCCTTCCTATTATAAATGGTGTGCAGAATGAATAAATTATGCAGGCACTTAACATTTATGCATACGTTTGACAAATGATCTTGCAAACAGATCTAGTGAATAATTAATTATTGGCATTTTTGTATTATAATTGCTTTAATTACTCGAACAAAGCAAGTTATGCTGACACAATGTGTGCCATTAGACTTCTTGCTGCTCCAAATTAAGGCATTGAATTTTGAAAAGGCCAACAAGTTAAGCCATTTACAAAGCCAAACAATTTATCGCTCTTATCTGCACCCAAAAAAATAAAAAAAATTAAAAATAATAAATAACAACTCAAGTGTCCGCTAATCAAGTTCAGTAAACCTTTGTGCCAGACAAATATAAAATATATCATTAAGATTTGTTTGACGAGTAAGTTGTTACAATCAAGCGTCGACTCTGACACTGACTTTGCATATATGAGCTATATAAGCTGTAATCTACATCTATGTGGGTCAAAGTTTGCTACCAGGCCAATTTACTTGAACACACAAATACATATACACACACACACATGAGTAATAGGTATGTGTATGTTTGTGCCCTTACCCGACTAAAAAATACCTTATACATAGAATACACCATTCGGTCTAAAGTCCAGAAAATTTTTCCTGTTTTTAGAAATAATTTCTAAATATAGGAAAAAACACATTTGAAAATTAGAAAGACTCTATTCATATTTTCAGATATATATTAATTGATAAATGAAAATATTTCTAAGCATTAAAAATGTAAGCCTTTAAAAAATCCAATCTAATATTCAAATTTCCAATAAAAATGTAGGTATTTATAAATTATTGGCGATATATTTTACTATTTTAACAGATTTACAAAACTTTACAATTACGCTTACCCACTTTTGAGTAAATGCAGGGTATATAAATTGAAAGAAATAAAATCATAAGAGTAAAACGCGAAATTTTGCAGATCACTTTTGTGCTAGCAATTTGTGGTAGCTCAGTGAATTAGAAAATTTATATGCCAAGTCTGTTTCGTGAAAAAGATTTACTACACGTGCGATAAAGATCGCCCTCCATCTATAAATATATAGGTTCTCACGCTTTATGGTTGGGTTGTCAAGTCAAGTGTTGCCCCGACCAGCCCAGCCCAGCGCAAAGCTTCAGCTCCAACTCCCATCAACTTGGCTAGAGTTGAGGCAGCTCCAACTTTGTTGCCCATTTGAAGACTCATTATGAGGGCACTTAAAAGTCAGGTTGTTCTATCTCGGGTTTTATGGTCAACGGCTATCAAATACCAAACAGCACACGCTTTATGGCTTATGGCCGATCGTTTTATTAGCCATATGTAAAAGGGCCCAAAAGGAGGGTCTCTCCCTGACATGCAACTAACAAGCGATTGGATGAGCTGGGCTGATTATTGATTTCCAGAGCTATGCAAAATCTATATATTTGCCTCATTTTATGTGTTCATTTTTACAGTCGAAGCCCAATAATTGGATAAAATGGTTGTCATCGTTAAAAACCTTGTGGCTCCGGCACTTAAACAGAAGTTTGTTTCTATTTAACTTGCCTTTACCAATTTGTTTATGGACCCTTTTTATGGCTTCGATGATATCTTTTATGCTCACAAATTTATGATAAGAGCCCCAACATTGACATTCGATGTGTGTAAAGCGCGTTAGGTGTTAGGATTTAATCAGCTCTTTAAAGATTGGTATTATTGGATATTTTATGTATCGCATAATAAAATATAAAAGAGTGTGTAAAGTATTACATAAATTGTAGCGCAAGAAATTGAAGTTTATGTTTTCTGCTTAATTGGATAACATTTAAAATATACATTTAAAATAGTACAATTAAAAGTAAAATTAATATTATTTTTTCTATAGCGCATAATTCTGAATCTCTTCTGAATCACCTTAGCTATTAGTTATATTTAGCTTTTGGATCATTGTGTAAATATCGTTTGGTTCAGCAAAAACGGTGCCATTCCTTATTGCATAATAATAAGCCATAACTGGTGCCAAAAGCGTTTTAACTTTATGAACAACTCAAGTGGCAAGACCGCAACAACAGCAACAGCAACAGCAACAACAACAATGAGCCAACTCCTCCAACTCAACTCAACAGCTATAGAAAAAACCATTCAAATGTACCACACGATTTGAACAAATAACAAAAGAAAGCCCCGCACGGGTCCAGACAAAACTATTGCACACGATCGGCAAACAGACAAATAAAAACAAAAAAAAATATATATAAAAAGATACTTACAAATACAAGACTCAATACACACTTCATACACTTCACTATGTACACAACAATCCACCAAAAACTACAAATCTACTTATTTTCGCATACAAAAATCATTAAATGCGATCATTGAACCGTGCTCCCGTAATGGATACCCCCCAGGAGCGAATGAGAGGGCAAGATTTGCTCGAATCGGTGCAGACTGAGAGTGAGAGGCACAGAAACAAAAGAGTCACGCAACAAAAAACACAAAAAAATAAAAACATATTTCGCATTGATCAGCGTTTAAAAATAAGAATTATGTTGAAGAGATTAGCACAGAAATCAATAAAATTCGAATATCGCATTAATTGGAGATGAATATTAATCGAAAGGCTGCATAAATTTGTCACCCAATTCATCTAAATTATTTGAGAATCCGTTAACGATAAAAGACCATTAATATCAATTTACGGGCCCAAAAAAATGCCCAAAATAACAATAACAAGATGAAGGGGTAAAAATGCGAGTAAATTTCAATTGGCATTTAATTGCGATGACGACTCGAGAATTCATTGGCGACGGCCGCCAACCAATCGATCCAATTTCAATTTTTATAGTCGTACGAGTACTCACACTCATACTCACACACATACTCATATTCATACTCATATTCATATTCATACTCATACTCGAACTCGTATTCATATATTTTGGCGACTTGCCGTCGACTGTCTTCAATATTGATTAAGGCTTAAGCATTCTGACCTTCAACATTCATTGAGATTTTTTGTTGTTTATTATAATTTATTTATTATGATTATTATTGAATTCGATTTCGATGATTTTTCTGGTCCCATTCAGGGCGCCTTTTTAAAACCCGTCGTCGCCACTTCACTTGATCAAAGCCTCAAGTGAGAATGTGTCTTTATTTTTTTTATTTTTATTATTCAGTTGTCGAGGCGCCGAGTTCAACAGTTTAATTATGGCTGATATATATGCGTGGCAGGGATTTATCTCCGCGCAGCTGCTACTTGGCGGCACAACAGACCAATTAGAACTTTTACTATTTGCAGACAGTTGATTTGTCCTTGATGCTTATATAATCAATATATATTTATATAAGTCTGTTCTTCGAAAAATATTTCAAAATTGTGAATGATTAATCTCTATTTGATTTGAAATCAAGTAGGATTCGATACTCTTGAATATAAAGTTTACTAAAACTTTAATTAAACAATTTTTCAAATCGATTGGAGAAAGCTTTTACTTTCTGTCCAAATTGTTTATGAATTTGAAGATATTTCCAAACTTTGCTAGTACAAATAATTCAATTCGTAAATATCTTTGGCATTGATCGTCTTATGGCTCCTGTGCTCATTTCTCTAGGATCCGGTTTCACTTGCATCTATCGAATTTCCGTGCCCCAAGTCTCGGCTAGTTTGAGGCACACACAACATGACTCTTATCAGCTTATGTTTTGCGGCTGGCTTGTCATTAGATGGATCGTTTGCTTATTATTATTATGGGGCATGATCGTGTCTAAATGAAATCTATTTTGTTGTGCACAACTGAGCACCGGGACGTAATAAAGCGCACTAATGCGATTACATTAGAGTCCCAAAGTATTACGACAAAGAGCCGCTTAATACAAGTAACAAACAGCAAACTCAACTGGGCACAGTCCAAAGAAACTAATAATAAAAGTGAAAAAAATAAATGAATAAAAAAATATGAAAGAAGAACAAAAGAGGAAAAAGTTAAAAAACAACAAAAAAAAAAAGCCTTGCCAAATAGTTCTAAAAGTCAATGAACGTTACGTAATTTCAATTAGGCTTTCAGTTTACTTTTGCGTTCGCTGCTCGGAAATGATGAGAATGAAATTGCATTTAATATGTGAACTGAGCGTTATTAGACAACAGACCAACTGGCAATCTGGCGAACTGGCAATCTGTCTGGTGAGAGGAGAGACATTCACTCACACGACGAGCTAATGATACACTGGCCCAGAGAGGTCAAAAGACTCACCCAACCAAGCCAAAAGAAGACCAACACATCTATTTTTGAGAATTTAGCTCACCTGGAAATAAAGAAGGAAACAAAAATGTGTTTTACTGAATTTTATTAAATGCACTTCAATATTTTTCTAAACGCGCAACTAAAAAACTTTTACAAATACTAAAAATATTTGCATTGCATGAATGTTTTTTATTAACTCCGTGCAACGATGAAATTACTTTCCCCATTCCCCTCCCTTTAAGCCTACAAACTGTTGCATCCATAAATCTTTTATTCGGGCAATGAACATTTTGCAAATAAAAACTGCATTGAACAATTTGCACGGCGCTGAGTCAACAATTTGCTATCTACCTGCCACACCCCCTTCCCCTTCGCCACCTCATCACACACAGCTGATAACAAAAGGTAGCGTGTGTTTGTGTGTGTGTGTGTGTGTTGGTACGTGATACACCTAGTTTAATGGATGAATAAAATAAAGCTACAACAAGCTACGAGCACTGCACCCCTTCCTGTGCTCCCCTAAATATTTTCCCACCCCTCTCTGCATCTTTTTAGGTTATTTTGCTTTTTGCGCGCTGTAAAATATTTGCGATTGCCTTTTGTTAAATGTTGGCGTTCCTCAAATACCCCTCGCTCTTTATTTCCATCTCTATCTGGTGTTTATACTATGACAGACAAGCCATTGTTACCCTACCTATATATATGCCACAGGGTATATACATAAAAAAAACGTTGCAAAAAGTTATTTAAATTATTAAAAATACAACTTAAATAATGCAATAAAAAATAAAATATAAAAATATAAAAACCGATATGTAAAATTTTACAAATATATTGCAGGAATTGAGGAAACTTAAAAAACAAATCATTTAGACGAATGTATTAAAAATTCATTATTTTTATAAACTATAAAAATAAACACGACAAATTGCATAATAATCTTTTACAATTCACTAAGTAATTTAAAGCCAATTTAGTAATTAACAATTTGTAATTTTAAATTTCCTTAAATAAACATTATTTTTATTAATACTTTTAATGAACTCAACTAATAATTTGTTGTATTAATTATTTTTGGTATTATTTTTGGCTAACAGTCTGTATTATTTGTATCGACTAAAATTAATTAATTAGAGTATCTTTGCAGTTGTGTTAGTTTTGGGTTGTGTTGCCATTATTTGTAGTTGTTGTGCACTTTGGCTTTGGCCTATGGAACATGGCTACCAACAAGGGAACAAACAGTACTCGAATGGAATCGGCGCCGTTCTTTGGCCGCTTTGCGCTTATTATGAATTATGGCCACGTTGACAGTTTGGACCAGGCGAGGGCGTGGAAAACTTGACAGATGCGCGCAGATCTCGGTGAGCTGTTGGAATGGTTCCTGGTATTTATTGTTGTTTACTGTTGCCGTTGCCGTTGCCGTTGCCATTCCCATTGCTGTCGCTGTTATTTGCGGACAGGCAGCCGCAGCTCTATTTCTTATTAATAATGTGATAAAACTGTCAGGCTGCCAACTGAGTCAAGTCGCTGCTGGTTGTATGAAAAGCAAAAGTGGCTTTTAGCTGATGTGTGTGTATGTGATTTTTGTTTGCCTCTTTAAATTCGTGAAACTCTCGCAATCCATTCCACTAAATTAAGCAATTAATTTCACATTTATATAAGCCGACAACTACAACCTCAACTCGCATCTATGTGGCAACAATAAATTATTGTAGTTTTGCAGTCTGTCTTGGCTATATGTATGGACAAGATTATAACAAATCCAAAAGTTATGCGCAACTCTGTCACATTGCATTATTTTCTGGTGTGATCAAACGAGCCAAGTCAAAAATAAATACATAAATACAATAATTTGCTGGTTTTTTGGTCAACTACGCAGCGAAGTGCAGCATGGTAGAAAAATATATACACATCAAAATATGAAATAAATCTGAATCTTAAAGTCAGTCAAATTATGTGGCAAGCGAACTAATTGATGTGGACGTGTGGCATGCTTATGGCATAAAATGCCATCACAAAATATACTCGAAACGAAAGTGAAAACTTTACATATTATTCAAAGTTAAACTGTTGCATAAACATTCCTTTAGTATTTTTGTAGATTGTGTTTATATTCTTAGCCAAGAATTCCATGCTATTTATCATATTCTATCCCTTCCGGAATCTCATTAAATCCCTTTTAGCCAAGCAGCTGAAAAATTTGCTACGCATTTGTTTGGCTATTTCGCGTTCAATGCTCTCCATTAGGTATAAACAAGAAACCGCTTTGGCCAATAATAAATTCAAATACTGCTAACATTTTTGCTATCAATAGTCCCGTCTAACCAGCAACAACAACAACAACAACAACAACAACAAATGCAATTACAAATAATATGCAACTTGGTCGTTTATCTTTATCTTATTTATGAAAACGACAACAAACCGACAAATGCAATTTATGTGTTTGTGCTGGTCAATGCAAAGGGCAGGGACTCTCTTCTCTGAACACTGGGATTTCGTATCAGCAGCTGGCACCATGGACCCACAATAACAACAACAACAACAACAACAGCAGCAGCAAATAATGCTGCATAATGGAAGTTGCTGGGGGAGCTGCGAGCTGCAAGTTGGAAGCTGCAAGCTGAAGAGCTCAACACTGACGATGACGCTCCCCGAAATAACAAATAACAAAAAAGAGAAGAAAAAACCACAACAACAAAAACAAAACTAAAGCAAAACAAAGCAAAAGCCAACTAGGAAGAAGAAGTGGCAACAATTGTCGGGCATTAGAGATAGAAGATGAAACACAAAAAAAAAACAGAAAAAATAAAAAAGAAAGAAGAAATCAAACAAAACAAAAAACAATTCGAAAACATTAAGCAAAAAAGAATGTGAGGCGATTTGTTCAAGTGTGGTAATATTGCACAGTGGGCACATTTTAAACAAAATGTAAGTAAAAAATGCAACAAGTCGTTATCATTATTACTATTATTAAATACATATATATATATATATATATATATATATATATTGTGCCAGCTGCAACACTGTTTCTTACACAAATTCATAAACGGGTTAAGTATTTCAAGATAAGTTCCCCAATATTCTATATCTTAATTATTGTGCCTAAATATTCTAAGCCTGTTCTTCCTCTTGGATATTACCTGCTTAAATTGTTTCTGATTATACTTAATTAAACTACAACCTGCCTTAGCAAATAGCCATAGCCTGCCATTAGCAAATATAATAAAATATTCACTCTTTTGCCAATAATCATTAAACTTAAAATTTATAATAGGCCCCACAATAGACAAACTTTATTAAAATAGCGATCAAAGTATAAATTTTTAATTAGAGAACATTACTATTAAAAGAAAAAAGAGAAATCTGTGCAATTTCCACTGAAATCGTTTAAGATGATTGAAGATGAACAACAAAAACAAAAAACAGAAAAATAGATTAATTTTTTTAAAATTTAAATAAATTATTAATAACACAACTGATCAACTAGGCTAAGTATTCAAATCCAATGCCATAGTACTCCTTATAAAATGATATATTTGCCTCTAATAATGGGTAAATATTTTAATAATTGATGTATTGATATAATTATCTTTATAGGTTTTGAATACCTATCGAACATATCGAAATCTTCACTTAATCATTTTATATTTACTATACATATTAAATTCAAATTGTACATCTGCTCGAGTTGTTGCCATTGTGCACTGTTTTTGCCACCAGAGGCAGTGGCAGGGTCAGAGCTAGAGCTGGAGCATTGCATCATCGAGTGGCATTGTGATTGGGAGGGGGGGAAGCCCTCGTAACAGAGTGCAAAAGTGTGACTACAGACTGCGAGTTAGGAGTTGCAACATGGGGCATGGCTAGTAGGCACTGGTCACAGTGGTGGGATGCTGTGCGCAGTTAGATGCAATTGTTGCAACCTGGAAGTAGGAAGTGCCTAAGCCTAGAAACAAAACCCTTTTGGGGCAACAACAGCAACAGCAGCAGCAGCAGCAGCAGCAGCAGAAGCAGCAGCTACTCCTCGCAACAAAAATAAATCGCACTTTATGGCCGATAGCTGGAGACTGGCAGCTTGCAACGGCTGCAACTTGCCACAAATATTGCGTTTAATAAGCGCACATTGAGCCAGGTAACTAGCTGGTAACTGGGCGCAGTTGAAACAAAAGGCATCCCAGCCAGCAACCTGTTGCCATGTGCTGGGCAGCCGCATCTTCTATTGATAGTCAATGACATTTGGACGTGGTTTGTGGTAGGGCTCCAGCTGCAACACACCAACTGAAACTGAAGCTGAAGCTGAAGCTGAAGCTCCCGCACGGCTATAAAAAATGGCTAAAGCTTCTTTGTTGCCTCGGAGCTGGGGCAGCGGTTTACTGCTGCTGCTGCGACTGTTGCTGTTGCTGCCGTGACTGCCATTGAAATCCTATAAAAATGTTATCTTAATGGCTTTTATGTTAGCGAAAGCCATTAAAACAACAAAGCCAAAGCCAAGGCCCAGGCGAGGCAGCTCCGCAACTGGGCAACAGGGCAACATGCAACAGGCAGCAGGCAGCAGGCAGCAGTAAAAAAAAGCGTCGCCTGTTGCCCCTCTGCAAGTTGCAAGTACTGCAAATAAAGTTGGGTTTTACTCAATTGTACGATTGATCAGCCAAACAGGCAATGGGCAATGGGCAATGGGCAAATGCTCATGATGGGCCAATGCTGCGCCCTGGCCATAGGGATTCGTTTTAGGCATGGGCATGGGCCTGGGTCTGGGCTTGGGTTTGGGTTTTGGATTGTGCCCGATGAAGAAGATTAGCGCGTGAAGTTTGCTGAGCCCCAACTAAGTATTTGGCAGATAAATGGTCAAATATAAGCAAGCAATTGGCAATATTGTTGTGGTTTCCTGATGACCAAAAAAGGAGGGGAAATTTGAGGACCATATCCAAAGAATGCATTGCGCAATTCCATTAGATATCAACATGAATGCCTGCTGCCAACACAGAGCATTTATTTTGCTTGGAATAATTAACAAAAAAAAACTTATTGAAAATAGATACACACGAGTGCACTCGACTAAAGCGTTCTGACATTGTTCAAAAATTAATATACAATTTGTTTAACGAAACTTATTGCCTAGCAAAAATTCCAATTTTCTTTATTTGATTTAATTAGTAGTAGATATTTTAAAAATTAAATTATCTAAAATATTTTATTATAATTATTTGTATTGCACTTTATAATTAATAATTGATATATTAATAATGAAACACGATTGTATAAAATACAATCAAGCTTAGGCTTATTTTGCTATCAAAAAATCCAATTCTTTGTTTTCTTAAAACTTTGTACAGCTTATCTATTCTCTTAAAATATATATAGCTATGGATTTGTTTGACCAAAGCAAAGTTCAATTTATTTGGCATGCCATCTCATTCACACGCTGTCGTAGAAGTCCAACAACTTCGATCCCTTGCCCCTTGGCTAACAGAACCCATTCAAGCAACTAAGGCCACTTAAGCACGCTGTCTTACCACCCAAAAAAAAAAAGAAATGAAAAGAAAAGAAAAGGAAAGAAAAGAAAAAACCAAAAACCAAATAACCTACCGCAGTGGCAGCAACAGCAGCAGCAATAACAATGGCAAGAGACAATCAACCTGCCTGGCTCTTGAGCACAGTTTGAGAGGCATTGTCAGCTTGAGATACCCTTCAGATGCTGCTCAACTGACGCGTTTCTCTCTTGGCTATCAGTTTACATTTTGATGCTTCTTGTCAGATTTCGCTTTTAGCATATTCGTAATTAAATAAAAACAAAGTGTAAATATTTGCAAAAAGGCTACACGGAAGCTTTTTAAAGCCGCAAATAAAATACTTGCTTTTCGTTTCTTGTTATACTTTTTTTTTGTTTTGTTAATATTTAAAAGAATTTAAGCCATTAAATACATTCAGATTGCAAAGTGAAGTGAAGTGCGACAGCTGCCGGTTTCGAGTGTGCTCTGTACAGCAAAAGCAACAACAACAACAACAACAATAACAATGATGCAAACTTCCCCCTTCACCAGCCCATCAAAAGTCAGTCGTCCAAACGATCTGTCAGGCAAACCTCTCCGCACATCATATCAAAATATTTATTAAAAACAACAACAACAAAAGAAACAATAAACAAAAGCGATTAAGTGAATTGCATGTAAAGCGTTGGGAAACATTTTTGTATTGCTAAAAAAAAATCCGAATGGATTATTGAGGCGTACGCGATAATTATTTAAATATTATAAGGCTTATATCGGAGTGAATCGAAAATAAAATTAAAAAATTGATAGGCAAATGACAGGCAGTAATATTAATTATTATGAATAATTTACTAATTGATACTAACGTGTTCTTGCTGCTGAACTGTTCCAACCTAGGAATGAAATGATACATATTCTAGCAAAATTTTAAATAAGTAGCAAGAAGGAATGGAGGACACTAGATGAAGTCAATCGGCACACCATAAAATGGTAAGCCGATGGATCAGTTACCAATCAGGGAACAGGCCTTAATCAATCCTCCAAGGATATCCTAACATGAATCTCTGGGAGCGCACCCCAGGTTATTTCAAAGCTGAATAATATCAAAAATAGTTCATGGGTACCCCAATTTATAATAATACTAATAACAAGTACTATGCATATATTCATAGCGCCAGATCTAAAATACAAATCTGCCCTCTTTTGCCCCTCTCTAAATTGCAATTACATAAACTTGACTTTGACGCTGGTTAATTGCGTTTGGTCTTACGCACAAAGAACTGCACACACACACACAGACACACACAGGGACGCAGAAATGATGATGCCATAATGTTGCAAGTGGAAACATAATGAGCAAACACAGCAAGAGCAACAGCAACAGCAACAGCAACAGCAACAGCAATAATGCAACTAACAACAACAAAAAGATGCTTTAAGAAGCGATAGGAATGAAAAACGGCTTCATTCACAGTAGCATCAAAAGCTATTTAAACTCTTTGACACTTCATTTAAAATGAAAATGAGAAGTCAGAACTGGACTGGACTGGACTGGACTTGGTCTGGGTCTGGCCAAGCGCGAACCGAGCAGCTCCCCATTCTGCACACCCGCCACTAGCAGAGGCCACCCCCTCCCCATCCAGCTTCACCCCTTCCTCAACGAACTGGCTACATTTCGTGCTAAACACAACAAAAGAGACGCAGAGTCCAGGCAAAAAGCAATAAAGAGCGAACAAAAAATTAAGTAAGAATCCAGCAAAAAGTATTGTTGGCTATAAAAAACAAAAAAAAAAAAACAAGAAAAGCACAACCTAAACCTGAAACCTGAGCACAATATGCTGGTCGACCGAAACTTCAAATGGGTTCACAAAAGTGTTGATCAGCAGCAGCAGCAGTGCATGGGGTCTTGGGGGGTTAGGGGGCAAGTTGGAGGCGGCAGTTGAATCTTGGTGCGGGAGCCGAAGCCTGACGGCGACAAAATGTCGCACGACGCCGCCAGTCTAGACTCGAACTTTAGTTCGCTCACAGAGATATTCTCGGAACTGGAGCTGCAAAAGTTGCATTCACAACGACAACGGCAACATTTGACTGATTTGAGACCAGCTCATAAAGAAAAGCAAACGAGCCAAGCCACATAGCCTCAACATAATGGCCATAAATAATGTCCAGAAATCAGCTGTGGGCAAAAGCGTAACGCTCAACATTCAAATGCAGCCTGGGAAGCAATTTTCAGACGACACAACTGGCACTTTAGCATTAGTCATACTCCAACTCCCCAGATATGCACACATACATACATACCTTATACATACATATATATTTTAGCCTCTGCATTTATTGAAATTTCTCAATGCTGCCACCAAAAAGGTGTGAAACACGCACAAAAACTCCAAACTGCCAAAGGAGCAGCTCAAATGGGCGCCTCCTGATATTTTATGAGTGACTGGCGAAATGGCAAACTGACTCAGCCAGCTAAAATGACTGACTGACTGACTGACTGACTGACTGAGTGACTGAAAAACAGTTCGCCCTGCTACGACGTGTGTGGCCTATTTATTTCATTTTTTGTTTTTTTAGTTTGTTATTATTTTTATTTTTTGTGTAAAGCTTTTAAAGTAAAATACGGTGAATTCAGCTTAAAGCAACTTGAATAAGAAAAGAATCACTGAAAATATTCTACTAAATTATGCATACAAATACAAATTTAATTTTTGTACTGTACTGTTACTAAAAGAATTTATAGAATGTGTTTTAAAATTACATTATAAAATTATATAATTTGTATATAATTCATACAAATCTTTTCTTTGGTCTGATTGGGTTTTTCTGGGTTTTCCCCTAGCTTTGCATTTCAATACACCCAGAAATCTGCTAAATACATTTTACAAATATTTCTTATTTATAATATTCAATTTTATTTTAAAAATATTTTAATTAAATTTTGTATCTTTGAGTATTTTTTGTGTCGACTGACCTTAGTTGACATTAAATAAATAATGAAATCCTATGAAATTCAGCTTAAGAATATATTTATGGCAAAAATAACTTGAGTAATTTTATAAACAGTTTAAACAAATAAATTATTGAATTAGTTACGTATTACGTTAAAAAAAATGCACAAATCTCTCATGTAAATAAAAAAAACATTGTCAGTTCCTTATAGGCAGTTTGTACTGTGCCACACTAGAGGATTAGCCATTTGAGGATGTTCTTACGCGTGACTCAGTCACAAACAAAAAAAAAAAAAAAAAAGACGCTTAAAGGCGCCCTTTCTGGGCCTTTTGGCTGCGAAATACATTTGGTAGCATTTCAACTGTGATTCTGGCTAAAATCTTCTTCGTCTGCTCCTTTTCCCACATTTGAAGATGGCTGGCATAAAAAACAAGACCACCGGCGTTTTTTGTTGATTTGTGTTTGCAATTTTGCTGAATGAAAATTGAATTTGAAGCTCATAAATTATAGGTTTGCCCTCGGTATTAGTTTGGTTTTTATGCGGAAAAGAGCATCAGAGGCCATCATAATTAGATGATGACGATGGTGAGCAGCAGATACGCCGCAAAACAACAAGGAATGATGCAGCCAACTCGAGATGCACTTGATAATGCTCCAAATGCACCAGACCTGACCTCTGGGATTGCTTGAGACGGGCGCACAAAGTGTGGCAAAAGTCTGGGCATATATTTAACGAATGCATATATCTAGTTATAAAGTCGAGCTAAACTTGAATTGTGGCTCTCATCACGCAGTCCAGACCTCATCCCTAGCCATAAATATTAATAAGTTGCTGGATACAAGCGCCAACTTCCTTTGAAACATTTAGAATTTCAATTAAAACGACTTTATCTATGATTGGATGCAAGTCTCTCGGCCCATGGAATTATTCAGCGAATGCTTTAGAATCTGAAGCACGTGCCCAGGGACTGACGTCTGTAACTAGACTTAATACAACTACTTGTCAGATCTCTGCCCTATCTAAAGTGGGTAACATAACTTTGCCACTGGGTTCACAAGACTGAAATAATTATTTATTTATTTAATGTCAACCAAAGTCAGTCGACTCAAAAAATACACAACGCAAAGTATTGAATTAAATTAAATTTCAAATTAAATGTAAAATTATTATTGTATAATATAATAAATAAAAATAAAGAAATGTTTATTAGATTTATTTATAAGTCATCATCGATGATGTAAAAGAGGAATATTACATTCCTTGATTGATATAAAATATAATATCTATACATACATTTTTTTTATGTGCATATATATTTAATATAATAATATTTTAGTTTATTAAAATTTATTGTTATTTTAAAATAAATAGTTTGTTAAAAACAAAAACAATTTAGACAAGTGCATTTCAGCTGCGTTCTGTTTATGTTTAATTTTAACTAACTAAAACTAAATTAAAATTTCAATGAAACGACAATTAAACATATTTTGCTGGCTCTAATCAGCAATCGTTTTGCCCACATGCTGTTAATGTTAATGTGCATTGAGGCTGTTATTGCTACTGTTGCTACTATTGTTGTTGTTGTTGTTGTTGTTGTTGTTGTTGTTGTTGTTGTTGCTGTGTTGCTGTTGTGACAGTGGGCTTTAGCAGGTGCAGTGGATGGCACAAAAACTAAATAAGGCGCAAAACAAATAGTTTTTTGCTGTTTGAAAAGTGGCAAACAAAACAAAGTCAAACAGCAGCTTATTGAGCAAAAGCAGCCAGGAGTGGCAGAAGAGCCACAGCCACAGTCACAACTACCTCAGTAGCCAAACAGAGAGAAAGATGGGCAAGGGCGAGGGGGAGCAGAAGGAAGTGGCAGCTAGCACTGCTGCTGTTGCTGCTGCTGGTTGTTGTGTCTTTTATTTAAACAATTTACAAGAAAGCAACATTCCAGCTGCCTTAAAATGGACAAAACTTGGCATAAGAACTACGAACAGAACTGTGATCGAGGCATGGTTGGAGAGAAGGGGGATGGCAGCGCATTGAGACGACGCCAGCGACAACAACGACGACGACGACGACGACGACAATGGCAACATTGGCGCGACAGCAACATTTTTCTTGGCACCAACACAGACAATGTACACAAACCGAATGAGTGGAAGGAAGTCAGCTGGGGCTGAGGGGAAATGAGGCTTTGCATTGGTTAAGACAATAAACGCGTTTATTGACTTGGCTGCTGCTGCCGCTGCTGCGGCTCGCAAGGAGCAGCTGCTGCCGCTGTGTGGGCAGCAAAACGGGCCTAGAAACTAGCAAAGAAAAGAAGACTCCTCCAATGGCTTAACAGGCATGCTTGAGGCGACAACAGCGGTTAACAGTTAACAGTTGCCAACTGAAAATGTTAATTGAGTGTAATGTTAATTACGTTGTGGCATTTAAGCGGTTGATTATACCACGTATTGGCCAGAGGGGGGGGGGCGGGCAGTTCGGTGTACTAAGCTGTGAGCATTAGGAGAAAGGTGACAAGAAAAGTGCAGCAAAAACAGTTGAAGATCTAACAGTACTCAACGCATCAAATAAGAATACAGTTTGAGATCGATTGTTAAAGAGTTTATTTGCTCTCTCTGTAAACATTTGGCAATCAGTTGTCCTCAAACTGCCCTATAAACATTTGAAGTAAATAATAAATTATGAGGCACGCTTAGCTTCCAGCGAGACAGAAAGCGCCATCGAGAGGGAGAGAGAGAGAGAGAGAGACAGAGGAGAGAGAATGAGTAAGAGGAGAGAAAAGACAGCAAATAAATATTATTATCGCGATTTCGCTCGTCAAGTTTCAAAAGACTGGGGCCATGGCATTTTGAAAGAGGCTTCTCCATTGCTTCCTTATTCTTATTTATTTCTAAGCCAGCCAACTCAGCCATGCACGCAATGAAGACAACATCTTGAAAAGGGTCAAAACATCAAGCAAAAGGTTTAAGGGATTGCGATGTCGATTGGGTTTTTAGCTTGGGTTTGAAATTGGGATTGGGATTGGGATTGCAATTGAGATTGAGATTCAAATGCGAAAGGTTTCCTTTTTTCGTTAACGGCTTACGTTTTTGACTTGGACTTCAACTTGGCGATGTGCGGCACTTGATAGGCGACTCCAAAAGTCTGCGGCTGTCTTTACAGCTTTATAGCAAACAATGCCAAAAAAAAAACACAAAGCACAGCAAAATTAAATGAAATCAGAGAATTGGTCAGAGATTTGCAGCACGCGAGATTTATGAGCTGAGACTTTGAGATGAATTTGTTTGCCAGCTTAAAAGGCATAAAACGTGTTCAAAGTACACAAAAAAAAGAAGTTAATAAAACTTTGATTGCTAAACGATTATAGTGCTTGATTTGGCAATAAAAGCACTTTGAAAATGGGCTAAGATATTAAAATAAAAAAGTATTGGAAAGTTTTCTAGTAAGTTTGTGAAGAGTAAGTTTTGACTTTGTTAAAGTCTGATTTTCTCCTGAATTTTAATAAATTATAAATTTATATTTCTTAAATCTCTGCTTTGAATGCTTTGCTCATAAATATTTCGTTTCATTTTAGTTGAGAATATAAATTGCGTTGCTGTAACAGTTTTAGGGGCACTGTTAAGCAAATTCCATATAATTAACACCAAAACAGCTGGCATGCAGTAAGACATTTAGTATTAAGCGCAACGGAGGCGTTCGGTGGGGGGGGGGGGGCGTGTCACGCAATATGTTTAACGTAATTAGCAACCGTGGCAGCCTGTAAAATATTTGCGTTGAATTAAGGCAGCAAACAAGCTACCGGCTCGGCGTTGCAACTCGGGATTGCAACAACATGGAGTGGCCGGCCGCCAATGCCAATGCCTTTTGTAGCAGCAGCAGCAGCACAAACAGTTAGAGTCGCTGCCAGCAAGTCCAGCAGGCAGAGCCTTTGATTGGCGTCAACAGACGACGACGACGACAACGACGACGACACCCATTGGAGTCTACAATATGGCGCCACTAATTAGAAATTCTTAGCGCACAAAGAGACGATGCGAAAATAATTTTGTTGCCTCGCTGGCGACAGGAGACGCTTCGCGGACTTTTAAGGAAGTGCCAAAGTGACATTAAATAGTTGTGCCTCCATCTATACGATACTCTGGCAGCGGGTGTTATAATTTTCCCTAGCAATGTGTGACCACAACTCGTAATCCTCAAATTAATATTATAGCCAACACAATTTATGTCCTGTTAACAGTAATTCAACTTTATAACGGATAGATATGACATAAACCTAAGACCTATATTTAAACTTAAGTTTCGATCTGTTAGGGTATGTAAAATTCTGCAATCCTAAATTATTTTCTCTTTCTAGCCTGCTTTGATGACAATGGAGTGCCTGTCAAACGGCACAGTTTGGGAGGCAAGGCAAAGTCTGTAATGCAGTTGTTGTTGAGCAGCTGGTTATGATCAGGATGATCAGACAAGTCACATCCATTCGGTCAACGGTAGCTGCCCCCAAATCTAACCCAAAACTTTAAAAGGTTGTTCTCCCTACGAAACGGCGGCACTTGAAATTCAAGTTCAATAGCAAATGCGGCAACAACAACAACAACAATGATGAGACTGATGCTGATGCTGATGCTGATGATGGCTACTGCGGAACGTGGCGCAGCATGTGGCGCGTTCTAAGAACTTGCAACAGTTGCCGACGCTGCCGCGCTGCTGCTGCTGATGCTGCCACTTGGCACGAATGTCAACTGCACGAAAATGTTGCAGCAACAGCGTTTGCTGTTGTTGCTGCTACTGCAGCATGCAATTGCCTCATCCTCAGCACTCAGCTCGCTTCTGTTCTATTGATCGTTAGGTTGCTCTTTGTTTTTTTTTTTGTTTTTGTTGCTTTTTGTTTTGTTTTTGGTCCCTGGTGATAGCGTTTGCTCCTTGGCTTGTCAAAGACGGGCAGCAGCAGCAGCAGCAGCAACCTCAGTAACAGCTCCTTGTAGTTGTTGCCACTGCAGAAAGGTTAACAACATTCGCCTTGGACTACGTTTCGGTTCGTGCGGCATCTTGATGTTGCTAGCTGTTTCCTGATGCTGTTGCATCTGCAGTTGCTGCTGCTGCTGCTGCTGATGTTGTTGTTTGCCTTTTTAATTAGCAACTTTTGGGACTCTTGGGGCAGCCCAAAAGGCAGCTGCATTTCATTAAGTATGCAGTTTCGGTTTGTTGCTGCAGCAGTTGCTGTTGCTGTTGCTTTTGTTGCAACAATGTCTCCTTGTTCTTGCATTTAATTAAATGCTCATAAGCATGTGAGAGACGATACAAACAAAGTCATTGTTGCAGTACCCACGGGCTACGTGCAACTCCGCCAGCCAAGTGCCTCCTCTTGTCTAATGTCTAAAAGGTTTGCGTTTAGGGTCTCCTTTGTTTGCCTGTTTGATAGTTATCATTCGTTTCGGGCTATCTAACAGGTAAATGAACCAAGAACATTTCGCAAATGGCCTTAAAAATTGCTTCACTGCACACAGAGCGTATGCTTAATGCGCTTTCAACTGTCTTTTGCAATTGAAGTGCTTGAAACTATCGACTTTTGTAAGTATCAATAGAATAATATATGTATATATATATTTCAATATATAAAATATATTTCAATGCTTACTCAACTGTTCATATTGCTATCAATATTTTATAAACTGTCGTCAATTTTAAATTTTAGATAAATATTTAATTTATGTAGTTTAACAGATTCAAGTAAAAATTATTGCTATGCATTTTTTCTTTTATTGATTATGACATTTTGAAAACGCTGAAAGTCATTCGAAAATGTGAACATATATTTTTTATAACACTTTAATATAAAACGCAGAAATAAGAGAAACAAAATATATTATTTATCTTTAGCCACTTAAATTTCTTCAGGGATTCGTCTGACCATCTTTTCTGTTTTTTTAAAGAAAAGATCTAGCTGCAATTGTAAGAAACGCATAGCAAAGGAATGTGGCAAAGAGTATGCAACACACTTAAGTAGCATAAATTAAATTAAAATCCTTTAACTTAGCCAAATGTCAGAGTTGAATTCTTGCGATTGCCAGCAGAAGGCAATTTGTAAGCCACCCAAGCAAACCCATTTGTTGCCTCTGTCCTTTTGGCTTGCTGTTTTTGGTCGTAGAAATGCAATGTGCATTTTCAATATGCTTTTTCCTTGGCTGGCAAATGTCCTTCTGCATTTCAGTTAAAGCAATTTCCCTTTTTTCAATTTGTACCAGTTATGTTTTTGTTGCTGTTGTTGTTAATGTTGTTGTTGTTGCTGTTACCTTTTGCTGCTTGTCCTGTAATTCGTGCTTTTTGCTGCCACTGCTGCTGTTGCTGCCCCAAATGCGCATTTCGCATTCGAATTGCTGCCGCCTGTCAGTCAGCATATGCAATTTGAACACCCACAATCCCTTCTCCTACAGCTCAATGCATATATCCACCCTTATATATATGTTAGTTGTATGCAGAGTAGTACGAATAGTTTTGTTGGCTGCCGTTTTGTATAAACTTTTATAATCAAATTAAATTTTATGGCTTATTGCAAAATGTGTGCGTGCAAATCCAATTTTCCGCACACATGCGAAATGCGCTTTGGAATTTTCTTTTTCAATACTGCGGTTGTGGCATTTTTTATATATATATATATACATATATATATATATATATATATATATATAATTTTTTTTTTTTGGTAATGCTTAAATTTTAACAATTGAGTTTTTAGGAGATGTGGGTTATAAATTACGAATTACATTGCTTTTGGACTTTAAATTGCATTGCACAGGTTTTAATTTTAAAAGGAGTTGTCTGAAAAGTTGAGTAACTTTTATTTAGCAATGCTTAAGATCTCGCTTTATTTAAATTTTATTTTAGATATATATTTTCCTTTGTAGAGTATTATTGAACACGTACTCATTTGCAATTCCTAAGCAATCCATTGGAAAAAACAAAAAAAAAAACTTTATGCATTTAGTTCTTGAATACAATAGTAAAAGAACATTTTGCATAGTTTTACATATAAAATTACACTACTTATAGTTGTTATACTCTGATACCGCAAATACAAGAGTATATTGGAATGAAAATATCTCATAATTTAAAGATAGATTTGGTTGATAGATTTCTGGTGACAATAGTTGAAATCATCAACCTTAATAGAAACCTCTTTAAAAGATTATTCTGGGCCATGCCTCAAAAGCCTCAAAGAGTTACAGTTAACAAACTTGTAAAGAAGATTACTAGAAACATCTAAAAAAAAAAGAAATATAATTGGCAACACCCATCCTTTTTTTTGCCATATTACATTGCTAACAGATTACTTTGAAGTCGTTTAAGCTCGACATTAATATTTTCACTTGTTTCTTCTTTTTTTTTTGGTTTGATCCAGTTTTTAGTCTGCAATGCTATCGGCTCTGGGCCATTTGACCAGGGAGCCTTGCCAAGTGCAGAGCTCGAGGCGGAACAGGCGGGGCCACGTCCACCCACCTAACCAGTTACCAGACCATTTCATCTTCTTTTACTTTGGTCTTTGCTGCTTCCTTTGCCGGCTACTAGTATTTTTCCAGCTAGTTGCTTTGGGCGCTTTTTGTACGCTTTATTTAAAGCAAATTAAACAAAATTGCGAGCAATAAAACTTAATGGTTAATTAAATGGGTAGGTTTGGACTTGGGCTGGCCTGGCCCAGAGAGCTCAGATGCTCTATTAGCGCATCCTTTCCACCAGACGACGGAAAAAAAGCGCAATTGCAGCAAACGGCAGCTGCTAGCAATTTTGCGAAGCCTTTTGCATAATTTACAAGTAGCAAAGGAAGCAGAAACTACAGAAAACAAAAAATAAAAATTGAAATGAAAATGTTAATATAAAGAAGAACCAGAGACAAGTGGCTAAGAGGAAGCAGACTTTTGAGTGTCCCACCCAACCCGAACTCAGTTTAATGTTTTTTGCTCAACGGTAACATTTGCAATTTGCTTTAATGAAACTATTCAGTTATTGCCATATACGTTGCATAAAAGTTTCGACCTTGCAACATGTGTGCACCAAGAGCACCTCCCACAACTATAAATATGCAAATTGCTTATACATAATAAACACCAAGCAAAAGCAAACAAAAAATAAATAAATTAAATAAAAATACAACTAAAGGGGAAGCAACTTTTCAGTTGCGGAATATAAAGATAAGTAAAATCAAAAATGCTTCATATTAAAATTAAAAATTAAATGCAGATTGGCTTGGTCAATCAATCAATATTTGAATAAGCAAATAAATTTCCTATAAATCCCAAATAATATTGAGGAAGACGAATTTTAAAGTAGCTTACTGCGTTTTTTTTTTTTTTGTGTTTGATTTTGTATTGCATG
Organism: Drosophila fungiperda; assembly: GCA_035042345.1. NCBI lineage: Eukaryota > Metazoa > Arthropoda > Insecta > Diptera > Drosophilidae > Drosophila > Drosophila fungiperda. The sequence goes on from JAWNLM010000021.1 coordinate 3,849,684, forward strand.
GATTTCTTTTCTTACCTGAAATTAAAGAAATAAAAAATAAAATATTAGTATTTGTGGGACGTGGGAAAAAATCTCAAATACAAAATTAAAGTAATGCTGGAAATGTGTAAAAATCAGTCTACATAATATGCTGAAGCTATTTTATTTCGATTTAGAATTCTTAGCGTTCTTAAATAAATAAAATAAAATTAATAATAATAAAATATGAAAAGTCTTGAATGACAAACTTAATGACGTACATAACGACAGAAAATGTATTCTTCTGGTTAAATAAATATTTCGAAAACTAAGTTTCTCATTTTGCATATTAATTATCTGCAGAATCAGAGCCTAGGCCAGCTCATGTGATCAATTATGTATATTTTCTTAAATTGTGAGGTAACATTTAAATATTCATTTACACAATGAAAACTGTTGTAATCCGTTTCAGTTGTAGTTCTGCCTGAATATTTCAATCGCATAAGCCGGCATAGCTCTGGCATTGCTATCTGGCAACTCATTATGTCTGCAGCACTTTGTCTACTTAACATTTTGTGCAACAATTCTGCAACTTTTGCTTGCAAAACTTTGCATAGTTTTTAATTTTAATTAGCCAGCTGTGTGCGTCGAGGACCCTTGCCCCATTGCCCCTTTGCCCCTCTACACCTCTGCACCTCTAGGCAGCTCGAAGACCCGTTTAGTCGCTCAGCTCAGCCCGTACCCCGATCCAGCTGTTAGTTGCTTATCTGGGCAGTTTTCAACTGTTGGCTGCCTGCCTTACGCTCAATTTCTTTTCTTGCCAGCTCGCCTGCTCCTGTCCCCGTCCCAGTGGCAGTCCTGTCCTGTCCTGTCTGCAGCGCCGCATCGCAACGTCTTGGCCAGTCTTGGCAGTCGCCTGCTTGACCGCCAGATAAGCGCGCAAATTTCCAAATGGACAACAAAGTGTCGGCTGAAGCCGGCAAATCGAGCTCAGTTCTTGCGTCTTGTAATCTGCATAAAAAGATTTCATTCTGGCCTCGGCATGGGTAATTAGTGCATTTTAAACGTCTTTTAGTATTTGGCCAGTTGGCCCTGCACAATTTTCCAGGCTATTTTAAGAGTTACGGGCATAGATAAATGGATTAGCTCGTACTCGGCTTTGACGGCCAACAAAGTAACATTTTTTACTGGCCTCTCAACTAGCACAGCAACAGCAACAGCAAAACATTTGGAAACAAGACGCCAATTGGCATCTGAGTCACAAAGAATATTGAATACTCTCTCCCAAAAAGAGAGTATTTCATCTTCTCACATTTAAGTTGCGTTCAAAATATAAAACAACCAACTTCTAATGGGAATCTTGTGGTTGGTTCATATGGGGTTTTTCATCCAATAGTTCATATTTTCAGTTTAAAAGAATATACAAAAAGAGTCAGAGATGAAAACACTTCAGATTTATAGAAGCCTCCGCAAGCATATAAAATATGGTCTAGGCTAAGGTACATCAGTAACTTGGCTTTCCCCGCTCCGTTCCCTTTTGAGTCTTTCTCTGTGTTAGCCAAACTAAGCGCAAAACGTAGTTAAAGTCAAGATCTGACTGGTAAACGCAGTCAAACGTGCGATAAATTTAAAGCATAGACCAAAAAAACCCCAACTGACATGGAAATAAAAGGCACAAATGTTAATTGGTTTGTGTCAATCTTCCAGCACATTGCCCAGCGGCCAATGCCATAGAAAGAATAGCTGAACGAGCTAGACAGAGAAAGAGAGAAAAAGAGAGAAAGAGAGTGAGAATGAGAGAGAGAAGAGTTTCGCCCAGAAGCCATTGGTTGCTTCTATATAGAAATACATTTAATGTGTCGGACAGATGAAGTTGTTTAGTTGGTAAATTGTCTTACGCTCCCCACTCAAGAGTCAAGTGTCGGTTCTGCATTCTGTTCTGGACTGGCGATTTTTCGATTTCGCCTCTTTATCTTTTTTTGCAATTTTCATTTCAATTTCTGCAACGTTCGCTGAAAGGGAAATGATGTTGAGCCTCCGCTTCGTACCAAGCTCGCTCTATTAGAGACCAATCAGCCATCTTCACCTGCCGCCTGACACTCTGTGTTGCAAGCTGCGGCTTCCAGTATGACGGAAATACGCGCAACATTTTGAGTAGCAATTTCCTGAGCGGGGGGACGTGTGGCAAGGGCACTCTCTGGCAACAGCAACGGCAACGAAAGGTGGCCAAAGAAAGTGCTTAGTCTTATGCAATGGCAGCCATTGCACAAATTACATCTGCATCAATTTTTAGTGTTAATCTGAGTGCATTCAAGCGATTAAACTAGAAACTAGAAACTAGAAACTAAACGCAGATCCGCAGATTCCTCGAGTGTGCTGAGAAACCAATTATTTGCATTTATTCTGAGAACTCAATTGTAATTAAAGCAATATTAAAGTGTCAACTGATTCTCACTGGTATATTAATGTGATTGAACGATTTATGAAAATATTGTAATTATTTACTGACACGAATTATTAATGAGAAAATGTCACGTAAAGTAATTAAAATCAATAAGCTTCATTTTTTTAAAACTAAATAGGCAGATTATTTATTTATTTGGACTGAAAACAACCCACAATTTGTAAAGAAATAAAAATGGAAAATTATAATTAAAGCTATATATTAAATGGAATATAATTAAAAAAGACTTATTAAATTAAGAATTCGAAATAAAAAAAAAAACATAAAAATAAAGGACATAGTAAATCTAAAATTATTTATATTATTAAATTCAAAAGGGAAAAGAAAATTAATAAATGAATATTACAAAAAAAAAAAAAAAAATTATTTTATTAATTAGGGGTTTCAAATAAGAAATGGTCGGTTGGAATTATAGTGATTGTTGGAATTGGGTTAACCCAACTGTCAAATCGATTAATGCCAAGGAAAGCAACATTATAACTAATGTATAAAAATGTTTTTTTTATTCAGATTTAAGTTCTGGCAATAGTTGACTGCATTCTCTTTTGCTATCATATGAAATAAAATTTACAATATAGACTAAAATACATAGTTCTCTATATATAAATCAATGATAAGCGATTAATAATATTTATATATTTATACCCGAATTAGTAAGTAGTTTTTTTTAAATATGATAGTTATTGAGTTTTGGGTTTTGTGTTATCGATGCCATCTGTACTATTAGTTTTGCAGTTTTACACCATAAATTATCAGAAGAATCTCGCACACAATTTGTCATGCCGTTCCCCATTCTCCTGGGTCACACGGAGACGTCGGTTTGCACACTCTCTTCTCTCTCTCTCTCTCTCTCTCGCTATCTGTCTCTTTCTTGTTGCCTCTGCTACCTGCCAGGGCCCGGGCCAAACATTTGAAAAATGATCAAAAAGCGAAAATGCCGAAAAGCACTGAGACCCCAAACCGAAGACGAGCAAAGCTCCTTCGCTTTGTTGCCTCGTTGCCGCTTGTCCCGCCAGTTGCACAGTTGCACAGTTGCCAGTTGCCAGTTGCCAGTTTCCATCCATTGCCATTTTGGGGCGCAAATCCCTTCAAGTTTTGTTTGATGTCCCTTAACTGCTGCCGCTGCTGCTGATGTTGCTGATGTTGCTGCTGCTGCTGCGGCTGCTGCACGCTCCGTCCATCAAGTCACGGCTGCGGCTTCCTTTGCCAACGAAGCCGCCTCGCCTCAACTTGTACAAATGTCCCAAACTGTCCAAAATGTCTGTTCAAATGTCCAGGGTGCAACATTTATGGGCAGCGTACAAAGTTGATTGCACTTTGTAAGGCGACTCTGTTCCGGTGACAAAAGTTTGTTGCCTCTAGTTTTGATGCACAGCCGGCACACACCAGTAATTAACACCCACGTGAAAAGCAGGCAGCAATTACCAAGCAACATGGCTTAAACATTTAACTGCCAGCAACAACTACTATTAAACAGCAGCAACAACTGGCAGTTAGTGCATCAATCGTCCACGCAAATATTGACATTTGTTGCCACAATGTTGCTCAGGTTTTGAATATTTACTTTGCATTCGAGATGACAACGTGATTGTGGCAACATCCAGCGGGACCAGTTTATACACTTTCAGGCATAAAGAAAACCAAAGACGAATGCCAAAATATAAGTCGAATATTTTAAAGCAAATAGGAATACGAAAATCCAACAAATCTGTTCTTAGTAACGCTGCAAATTATCAGAGATAATGCAAAGATATTTTTGTCGCTTATAACATTGTTTGGTATAAATTGTTATGTGCCTTGATTATAATATTATTACATATATTATATATATATATATAAATATATAAATGTTTATTAGGTAATTAAAAAGACAATTAAAATTAGTAACAGACACTAGCCCTAGCTGATATTACTCTTTAATGTGAGTCAGCTTTAGAATTTAAAGTAAATTATATTTAAAATAAATAAAAAAAAATAATTTTATATGATTTAAAACAGAACACATATTAGATAATATCCTAAATGTTGCACACTATTCAGATTCGATGCTTTTTCCTTTTTAGTTTATTTTTTTCGGACACAGTCTTATCGCCAATTTAATCGTCAAGTGGCTGAAACCGAAAGACCAAGCCAAATCTTCAATTCAGCCGCTTGATGGCAGCTCTCCTGCGGCCCTTCAGTGGCACAGCTTTTATTCCCCACAACTGCCTCTGTCTCTGCCACTGTCTCTGCCTCTGTGTCAGTCTCAGTCTCAGTCTCAGTCTTAGTCTGTGTCTCTGGCCCTGTCTCTGTCTCTGTGTACTTCTGCCACAGCCACTTCAAGTGTGTGGTCTTTGGATGCACTGTGGAGCGACAGTCGCTGATACGCACACTTCACATTGAATTTCCATTTGTTGCCACATCCAGCAGAGCTGAAAGTGGCCAAGCTGCCACTAGGAGGAGGCTGTGGCAGGAGTTGCTGTTTGGAGTTGAGAGTTGCAGATGCCCTGCGTTGCGATGCGATGCGTCGTTGGCTGCTCCCTTGATTTCCATCGATTTTCTAGACACTTTGATTGTTTTATTGTTGCATTAAGTGCCCAGTTCCAGCAGCAGCAGAAGCAGCAGCAACCAACAGCAGATAGCAGCAGACAGCAGGGAGAGGTGGAGAGCAGCCTGTTGCGACCAACCACAAAAATGCAATTGACACTTTGGTGTGAAGTGCTTAGCAATGGTCATAGTCTCGACTTAAATCTTGGCGGCTTAAGGCTTCGGGCCTCAGGCCTCAGGCCTCAAGCCTCGGGCAACGAGTCTGCGGGCTGCTTGCTCAGAGCACTGTGCTCTGTGCTCTGTGCTCTGTGCTCTGGGTTCGGTTTCTGCCTGATTTCTGTTTAATAGATACATTTGCATCTAGCAGCCAGAAGATGCGTTGCGCTTATGGCCACTTTGATGGGACGTTGCCACAATGCTCACGGTTCGCTGTGCTGGCATTTTTCTAGCTGGTTGCCTGCGCCGCTTGAGTGGAAAATTGTTTTCGGGTAATTTTGTGCGTGATTCAAGGCCTGTGCCTCTCCAGCGAGCGCCTCTGGTATGCTGTGGGTAATGGGTTGGTTCGTGTGCCGATTGTCTATGTGTGTGTTTGTGTGTGTGAGAGTTTGTTGTGGGAGCAGGGGAAGTAGGGGCTGGATGGATCGATTAGCATGTTGGCAAGGTGTGAAACATTAGGCTTTAAAACGTTTTCAGTTAGCCTTTAAGTATGTTGGGGGGGAACATTCCTAAATTCTATGTGACGACAAATGGCACCTTTAAAATAAAAAATAAAAAATAAAAAAAGCAAATGCTTTTTGAAAGCGAGTGCAATAAACCAACTCGTAAACACAGTTTTTAAAAGCCTCTAACTGGATATTTACAATGTCTATATTATTCGCTTCATGTGCCGCGACCTAGTTAAATCTTCTTTGCCTCGATTATTAAGCTTGAAATACAATTTTTAAATTGCAAGTCTATAAATATATATATTTTTTTCTCATTTAAAACGAAATAAACAATTAACTTGAAGCGAGTCAAACATAAGTTAAGTTAATAATCAATATTAATTAATCTATTTGAATAAGTTATTCATATTTTTTAATCTATAAAATGCACGTGAAGCAAACCAATTTTTGCTTATTTAGGAATATGTCTAAGACTTATCATAATTATTAAAAAATAAACCTTTTACCCATTTGTCAATCTCAATATTTAAAATGCATTTTATGAAAATTCTGCAATATATATATAAATATATTTGCTGAGTGCATATTGAAATCAACGATTCCAACAGATTCCCAGATTTCCTCTTGATTATGTTGATACTATTAAATTGTCGCTGAATTCTGCTTCATATATTATCTGCAGTTCTATTTGTAGATTGTAAGTGTGTGTGTGCGTGTGTGCGTGTGTGTTAACTGTGTTGTCGTGTAAATAAACTTGGGGCCATAACTGTCAATGTCAACTGTGTGCACTACCTATATTTGTGTGTGTGTATGGATGTGTGTAAATATGTGGAGGCATATGCCAAATGCGGATGATTGCCAATGCACAGCAGTCTGTCCAGGACGCGGTATCCGCAACGCAAACAACGCGGGGCACGCAGACAATATGCCACGGAGGCAACTCCTTTGGCCGGCTTTTGTACCGTTGTGATTTGAGTGCAGCGATGCGAGCTCTGTCCTCTTAGCGCTGCGGTTTAAACCTATTTTCTGTTTGCAATTGCCGCACACCACCGCACAACAACAACAGCAACAAAAACAACAACAGCAGCAGACGACCTGGAGGTAGACGAGCCTACGTGCAGCGATAATTGCCACAAGATTTGCCTTGTGCAACATGAATAATTTCGCACGCAAATTATTTTTAATATTAACGCCAGAGTCGGCACTGCAGCTGGGCAGCAAACGGGGTGCAGCAACTGCGACTGCGGTCAACCACAGAAAGGAGTAGGAGTAGGAGTAGGAGTAGGAGAAGGAGCAGAAGCAGGAGCAGGAGTAAGAGCAGTCAGAGCAGTCAGAGCAGCCAGAGAAGGCAGCCACTAAAAGCCCATCACGATCTCATTTTTTTTAACTGTACAGTTTGGCCCACGATGACAGTCACCAGCGGGTGTGTGTGTGTGTGTGTGTGTATATGAATGTGTGGGTGGGGTAACTGAGCAGCTCTACCGTTTTGGGTAATGCGATATGTGCTGGAACTGGCAAGAAGGAGAGGGGCAACTGCAACTGCAACAGCAATTGGCGAATTGGCAGCCTGTCAGTTGTCAGCGTTGCAAAAATGAGAATGACGGCAACGGCAACGGCAGCTGCGGCTGCAACTGCGGCTGCGGCTGCGGCTGCGGCTCCGTTTTTGATGGCTTTGCGGTCGTTTGCAGGCAGCTGAGATGGGCATCGAGGTGCCAAAAGGTCAAGATGATTGAGCAAAATGAGTGCAAAAGAAGTGGCAAATATACATGTGGCAAATGTGCATGTGGCAAATACAGCATGCAGTTGCAGTTATGAGTCAAATGCGGGTTCGCAAAAATTATTTCATATAATATTTAAATTAACTTTTTAAACACTTTGTATCGTCAAAAACTTTTGTATTTTTAAGCAGTTTACTTACTAAATATTATAATAAATTAAACGATATATAAAGAATAAAATTTAAAAATTAATAGTTTTGAATATTTCTAAATTGCTTAAATTTTATTATTAAATTTCTTATCGAATTTTAAGTTTTGCTATCAAAGTGTTTAAGATTAAAACTTCAGCATATTCTATGATAATTCATTTAAGTTAGATTATTTTTGGAAATCAATTATTTATTTATTTTAATGTCAACTAAAGTTAAATTAAATATCAAATTAATTATAAGAAATATTTATAAGAATTCTAGGGTTGTTTTCATTTGTACGAAATAGATGAATTACAAATAAATATTATATTAAAAAGGCAAGGATTACAAATCCCCTATAGACCTGAGTTCATATACTGAAATTTACACTTCAGCTCGAAAATTTGATTATATTTACAAACAAAACTTACATACTTTCAAAATTAAGTTAATTAAGAAACAAGGAAAAGATTTATAGCTCCGCGGCAAATAAAAATAGTTCATCAGAAGACGAGTGAAAAAATCAATTTATTTTGCTAGCTATCAATTGGTCAGTTTAGGTTTAGGCCAGTTAACAGTTTAGAGCCCATTGCGTATTGAGCCCACACACAAATAAAAACTGCTGCTGCTTTTGAGTACTTATGAGATCATAAAATGCGAAACTCAATTACAAAATTTGATGCTCAAGGCCACAAATAAGGTAAGTTACGATGCGTCAACATTTCGAACACGTCGAGACGGTGCCCCGTACGTGGTCCGAGGCAAGTGATGCATTGCTTTATTACCAAGAAACTGAGGCGAGCCCTCTCCGGGGTTGGGTGTTGCAGCTGTTGCTGTTGCTGTTGCACAGTGCTTGGTCTGCAGTATGCATAATTATGCGCTGCAACGCCCTCTGTCAGCGGCTCGGCGACTGCCCAGTCAGCAGGGCCGCATGGCCTGGCCTGGTCTGGGCAGGTCTGGTTGGTATCCTTAGCGGCTCTTTTGCACCATTCACTTGGCCCGTTTTTAGCGCTAGGTTGTCTTGTCAGCAGGATTAAGCAATTTTCAGCTTGGTTTGCGCTTTTCGCATTTCGCTTCGCCTGTCCGCGCCTCATCGTCAACGCAACTCCTGCCCGCCTTCAATCTCCCCCTTTTGCCCCACCACGCTTCCCTCTCTCTGCCCTCGCTTAGAACCAGCTACACAGTCGACCCACTGCCCACGTTGACAAAATGAATGAACTTCCTCCAAGCCGAAAATAATATACTCTTGCAGGCAGATTGTTCCTATTGTCAGATATTAATAAGTAGTTGGCAATATATAAGGAGCACAATAATACTAATATATATAATAATAATACTAATACTAATATTAATACAAAGTTAAAATTAACAAAGCAGATTTAAATTACGAAAAATAACCAAACTATGTCGGTAAGCAAAAGAGATTTTCGTAGAAGAACTTATATTTCAAACAGTAAATAATTTTATAAGTTTGTAAAAGCATCTTGAAGTTATTTTGTAAAACAAGGTCGCATTAATTAATCGACTAAGGCTTTAATCCCCGAAAGGTTTTGTTGGAAATACAATATTTGAAAAACAGATTGATTTGAGGTCAAACAGTAAGCTAAGTATATCGATATCTATATCTATATCTATATATCTATATCTATACCTATATCTATATCTATAACTATATCTATATAAATAAACAAACTTAAATTAATTATCACAGAAATAGCTGAAGTTTTAACGAGATAACGGGGTATCTTAAACACTTTGATATCAAAACTTAAAATTAGAGAAGACATTTAATAATAAAATTTAAGCATTTTAGAAATATTCAAAACTATTAATTTTTCAATTTTATTCTTAATATATCGTTCAATATATCATATTATTTAGTCAGTAAGCTGTAAACTATAAATAAACTATATATCTATATCTATATCTATATATTTATCTTTATCTATATCCATATTTTAATCTACATTTACATATATATATAGATAAAGATATATATAGATATAGATATATTAAGATAAAGATATATTTGGATATATATATATATATCTAATCGGCGTTACACACTTAGTCTTGAACTGTAAAAAAAACTGTGGAAGGGTATCAAATCAGAGAGGGAGAATACGCCTTGCTAAAATTATGTGATGCGTAAAATTTTGTTAATTTAAGCCGCATGCAGAGGATGTGTTGGATGTGGTACTCCAACCCCCCCTTTAGCCAGGTTGTGAGGTGTTAATGTGCGGTGCGTTGCAAAGCTGTGCAACGTGTTGCATCTTTATTAATTTCGAGATTTTTTTTTTTTATTTTTTTTGCGGCACGCTTTGCATATGTGAGAAGGTTTCAATTGTTTTGGGTGTGTCTTTGTGTGGCATGACAAAAAGCTTTTAATGTTCTGCTGTGGAAGAGGTTTGCTGCTGTTAGATCGAAAATGTATTCCTACAAGTAAATTCGGAGAAGTAGTTCAATGATCAACAATCTCTTATTACTGATCGTGCCTTTTACTGATCTTGTGAACCCACTGCCAACATTTAACTTAATACAATCGATTCTTTCTCCCACACGGATGCTACTCTTTGCCACAATTGCCAATTGCCAGCTGCACCTTCTCTTCCTCCGTTCAGTGCATTATCATTAGGCAGCTCCAATGAACTGAACTCATTAACGAATAGGCAAACTCAACACGAAAATCTTAGCGAAATGCATTAAATACAGAAGCAGGCTGGCAACGTTTGTTGGTTTAACCCCATTCACAGGCAACGGGAGGCTGGCCGAAAAACAAACTCAAATAGCCAGGCTCTAACTAATCAGCTGTCATGTCAAAACTTCTTAGTGAAGTGCTGAGTGGGGTTCGCAGCGAGAAGTGAAGTGGGCAGGGGAGTGTCAAATGCTAGCTGCGACTGCACTTTCAAATCCAATTAACAGTGTGAACTTGCGTCGCGCTAAAAATTAACGGATAGATAAACAACAACAACAACAACAACAACAGCATCAGCAGCAGCCAGCAACAAGCAAAGTGACATTGTCACATTAAATGCGCAGCAAAGCAAAAATGTACAACAGTAGCAACTGCAAAAGCTAGACAGAGAGAGGAATAGATACAAAGAGATAGAGAGAGTGAGAGAGAGCGCAAGAGAGAGGTGTAAGATAGACAGTCAAAAGCCAAGCCCAGCTGCACTTTAGTGTCAAACGCAACCAACCCGAACCCCAACCCGAACGCGAACCCGAACTCGAACCCCAACGCGAACGAGACTGAGACTTAAGGAAGGCAACTCACCTCACAGCTATGCCTCATTACAAAGGAACTGCTTCTGGCAGCTGCAATTATCACATTGCCAAATGGTCACGGACCACGAAATCTCGATTTGCAGATAGTACAGTCAACAACAAAAACTACAGCAACAACAACAGCAAAATGACTTCATAAGACGACAAAGCAGTCCTTCGCTTACGTTTCTCCACCTTTGTTCTATATTCTCCCGGTATTCTATTTTTTTTTTTTTTTTTATATATATATTTCTCTTTTTGCACCTTGTGTGTCATAATTCTCGCGCGGTTGACATTTATGATGTGTGCGCATGTGATTTTCAACGTTTGCGATTTCAGTGCGATAAAACAATGAAAATGAAGTCATGCCTTGGTTTCCCAGCGGTTTCCATGCTTCGCTCACCACTTCTTACCACTTCTTACCACTTCTCTTCACTTCACTTCACACAGGCAAATTGCACACGCGGGAAGTGTTAAATAATTAGCAAAAGTTTTTCTTTTTTTATTTTCGGGCTATCTTGGACATTGGGGCAAACCAGTAAATCATGAGTGTCCCCATTACGCTGGAACTGATATCGTAAACAACTGTTAATTTGTGGAACTGCTTGTTGGACTAACTGCAACTAAAGTAGAATTAATAATTTGTGCAATATGATTGTCTTTCATACAGAGCGATTTCAAGCATTTGGTATCACTTACCTACACTCAAAAAAGTAGGCAAAAACAATTATTTTAAATATTAATATATTTAATTACAATTAATTTAATTGACTAGCGAAGAAAGCACTTAAGCAAGGTAACCTTAATTATGAGATACAAAATCCAATACCATTTTTACTGTATGTAAAAATACACAACAAACCGTCTTTAAGTGGTATTTATTATTATTTATAAGAATTGACACAAAGACAATAGACAAATGGTCAAATTAATTTTCAACAATTTGTTTGGCTTTAACAAATTGTGATTAATTGGTTGCTCAGCTGCACATTTACTTTGAATATTTCTTTTTAATCTTTCCTACAAATTAATTTTCAATTTAATATTAACAATTTATATGTCATTTAACATCTGTGGCTGAGGCTGATATTGAAAGTGTGCACAGCGCTTCACATTATTTCAGATTGGTTTGTCAACAAAAAGATTGGCAAAGCCAGTGGTGACCCAAAGGATTCAGTTTTAAATTTATTTCAAGTTATATATAAGCAAGTCGTACACAACATAAATGTATATGAAAAATATAGTGTAAGCGTTTTGCTAAAAATACTTGAAACAAATTTGTAAAATTGAATACTGTATAAGCTTTTCGTATATGCAAATGCCTTAATGCGTGCGACATGTTCATTTTGAATCTGGGTCGATAGACAATTCAAGTTTCATCTGGAATTGTTTGCCTACCAACCAATTCAGCCCTGGCACACCGCAGCACATTTAAATATGCACACAATATTGACCCAATGCTCAATACTCGATGCTCAATGTCCGTTGACTGTGCATCTTTATGTTCATTTTGCCCCAATGTTTGTGCAGTGTCTGGATCATATATATATATATCTCATATGTGGCAAGGCCAGAGAGACAGTATTGCTATGTGATGTGAAGGAACTGTATTCATATTTCACAAGTGGACAGTAAAGGACTGTAACTGCTAATAATGGAGAGGAGAGATAAGAAGAGGAGAGGAGGGGAGAACAGAGGAGAAGAGGGGGGATTGGGGGAAGTGATAGCAATAATTTAATAATTCGCCCTTTGGAATATCATCGTTCTTTCATAATTTATTGCTTTTCAATCAGTTTGGCAGGCGGAGCAATTATTTTTCAGCTGCGATATTATTTTACATGCAACGAGTATATTTATAGAGCAGACGTTGAAAGGTTTGTGTTGTTGTTGTTGATTGATTACGGCAGCTGCATCAAATCAAATCAGTCAATCAGATTGAACTGCGACCCATAGTCGAACGCCTCTCAAAGTGTTTTATGCATTTCTGCATTTTCTGGCTCATCGATTGTCAAATTAAATGCAATTTAACATCACTCAAATCGGCTGTGAATTTGACAGCGCTTTGTGGTTCTACTCAAATTGGAATTGAAATTGGAATTGCCGTTAAAACCGTTGCTTTGTGGTGTCAATGTGGCATAGACAACCGTTCATATTGATGTGTCGATTTAAAACCATTAAACTGATAAAAACTTAAATCATTTTTACACAACCTATAAGCTTGAACAATGTTATATTAAATAATAGTTAGTGGAGATGTTGGTAGAGTTTGCTTAATAAATATGAAACGTTTTTTGTAAAACATACAAACTATTATTAAAATTTATTTAAAAGCAGAACAAGAAAACATTTAACAAAGTCTTCACTTTATGTAGATTTACTTACGCATGATTTATGTAAATAGCAAAAACATTTTAAAAATAATTTGAGTTTATTTATTGTTTGTTACCTGAGTTTTGGTTAACTTAACTATATAATAAATAAAGATAATAGTTTTATTTACTTCTTTTGCTTCTTAGTAATTTGCATAAGCTTACAATTAGTCAAAAAAGATTAATATTTATTCATATTAGAAATGTTTTCTCCACATCTATATCATCTTGGAAATATCGGTAGTTTTTTAAATATATATTCAGATGACGGCTATTTGACTACGTTCAGCAAGGGTATATAATCTGTGGCGTGCCACTATTTCTAATTTAATGTACTTTTACCAAACAATTTCAAATTAAAATAAAAAAAACACAATTGCAGCTGACCAACACCCACCAGACAAAGTCAACAGTCAACACTCTTATTTACCAAACAATTTAAAGCGACAAACCGCAAACAACAAAATTAGCTACAAATTGTAATCAAAAGACCCCGAGGAGCCAAACAACAACAACAACAATAGCAACAACAACAACAACAACCAGAATGACATGTAATTACATGAAGCCAACTGCGAAAGTGACAACAACGAACACAACAACTGACACCCAAACACACACACACACCCCCAAACACACACATCAATCGAGAAGGTAGCACCGAAAATCGAATTGAAAATTAATTTCAAATTAATTTTAAATGCACAAAAGCGATAAAATTTTGCGCAATTTTCGTGACACACACAAAACTTGCTGTGTAATTGATGGAAGTTGGTTGAAGGGGTGGGCGAAGGGAAGAGGGTTTTTAGTTTTTGACCCGCAAATGTCTGCAACACTTGTAATCAAATAAACAGACAGACAAAGCTGTCAATTGAAAATTGTGACAGAAAAAAGTACTTGAAAATGCTTGACGACTGTTCGAATTATTTATACTCTTTCATCTGAAGTTCTTAGGAAACATTTCATATAGCTTTGCATGGCATACTTTTGGCCATGTGCAGTTTCCCTTCTGGTTCTGGTCTTTTTCGATTTTTAACATACTCTGTAAAGTATGCAATGGAAAAAAAAATTATAACGAATTCAAGTCAGCTTTAACATATTTTATTCCATTAATTTTAGAAATTTTATTTCTTTTTTATTTGATGCTTATTTAAAATAGCTATGTTTTTTATTTATATCTTTTATTTTAATTTTAAGTTTTTAGGTGCCTTTCGTATTTCGAAGAGTATATTAAATTAATTTAACTTAATTTGTGCTTGACGGACGAAAATTTGAAGTCGAATAGTCACTCAGATCATTTTTTACTCAAACTTGATTGACTTTATAGATCGATTACATACTAATTAATAAATAAAACTTTTTTTTTATGTTGGTCATAATAAACGACAATTCATAAAACACATTTGTAAATGATTTGACTCAATTAAATTCAGAGCATACTTAATTAGAACCACAGGGGACACTCCAAAGTATTGTTAACACACACACACACACACACAGGACTCAAATGCACTTCTAGTCGCCCCCAACTTGCTGTCATGCATTTTCATTAGCCCACTTGTGGACCAAGTACTCCCAACGAGTTGGAGAACCGGACCACAGGCGCCTGAGTGTGTGCCATGTGCCCAAAAGCAATTAAGCCAAGGGACGGCTGGCTCACAGTTTGTCAGTCAGTGAGTCAGTCAGTCAGCTGGTCATTGTGGCTCAAAATCCAATTACAATGTGTTGAGTGCAGCGACTGAGAAAGACTGAGCCTCAGCGATGACGTGACCAAATCTGCCACAGAGCAGCTGAAGGTGAGTGGATTGGCTAGCTTGTTGTGACTATTTGGGATTAGCAGGATTTGCGTGGGCGTAGAATGCAGACGCCGCTAATAATTATATATTATATATCTTTGATTAGGTGTTATCGGGTATTGACAACCCAATCACCATATGGAAACAAAATCAACCAGAAAACAGACGACATTTTTTTGTCAACTGATAAGAATTCTCGATATGAAAAAGTCGACAGCCATTAAAATATTTATCATAAAGGAGATAAAGAGAGGAATAAAGAGAGAGAAAGAGTGTGAAAAACTAACAGAGACAGACAAAGGGATTGCAATTATGAAACACAGCGAAGCGAAACACATATTTTCATTTTATCAGCACGAAATCAGAGATAAAAATCTATTTTACGTGTGAGTGAGAAAAAAAGCACTGACTGAACTGCATATTTGTGTTGATATATTAAGTATTTATTGGCAAATAGTGAAAACCAAAAGATTAAATCCATTTATAGATATGTTAATTAAACTACACTCATGTACAATATAGTTAAATAATAATAAAAAAAATATATGTTTTCTAATAGTTTAGCTCAAAGCAAATTCATAATATACCAATGCAGATCTTTTTGGTTTATTATTCAATTCTGGAATATTTTTAATCAAATTTAAAAACGATGTGTGGAAAGAGAATATAAAAACCCACCAAAATATACATTGTAATAACTGATTTGCTATGTTTTATCACTGAAATTAAGAAAAATATTAGTGGTTTGAAATATTTATTATAAAGCATAATATTTGGAGGACATACATTAAAATTCAAGTGAGCGTTCCACTGTATTTTATCCAAATGCAATTCGGTGCTTTGCAAAATTGCATTCATATTTCCAAAGGATATGCTGCTATATGGAAACCCCAATCAAACCCAAACCCAATCCACGAACCAATGCCGAACCACGAACCAATCGAGCCAAATGCATTTGGGTATGCAAATTGTTTGTGGCATGGCTCAGTCGCACCTTAATGCAATGCAGGTGCCAATATTTGTCAGTTTTTGTTTAATTAAAACATTCTGCCAATATTTTATTTGTACTCTACCCAATCCCCTCCTCAACCTCTGGCACACGGCTATGTGGTTTGTTTTTATGGCCAAAATGCAAATGGCTCGTTTGCACAGGTAACGGAAATCCAATGAACATGAAATATTTAAGCCAAACAATTACGATAGAGCGAGATGGATATACTTTGCGGTATCCGCACACCAGTCGTATACGTATTGAAATTGAATATATTTGTTGGTTTGTTGTGCCAAAAATGTGCATATTTTGTAAAAATTGTTACTTTATTTGTGTTGTATATTTAGTTTTTGTGCTCGATGCGCAGTTAAATAAAAATAATTTGAAATAAATTTTGCATATTTTCGATTATAATTTACAACATAGTCGACTATGCAACCATATTTTGTCCATTTGGTTTTACATTCAAATTAAATGTAAAATTCATATTATGATTCCGAAACATTATATTAAATAAATACTGTATACATTAGCAATGCAAATGCATATGAAAAATTAAAGGCATATTAAAAACAAATACTAAAAATGTGTTGAGCAAAGAATATTGATGAAATTTTTAAATAAATAAACGCGCTTTTTATTTACATCTTCGAACTGAGGGAAATGGATACAGTTTTTATCTATTGCAGACAATATATGTTCAGGAAATATTTGACAAATTGATCAGGTTTTTATCTAACTCAAACTAAAACATGCAAAAATGGAGTGTAAATTACCTATTTGGAATCCATTCATATTCGCAGCGAGTAAGTTGAGCATTTCAACAGTTACTCCCAAAAATTGGGTTCGCTACGAATGCATAACTGGACCCTGGTGACCAACAAAACTGTTGCCAAAAAGGGGGACAGCACTTCAGTTTCAGCTGGGCCCCGCAGTCCATAAAGTCCATTAGGGGCATTTTGCATATATACTGAATGCAAACAAAATGCAAACCAAGTAGTTTAGGCAGAAGGACAGCGGTTTCCAAATTGTGGTTAATGGCCACCAATATAGCTGAGAGGGCAGCGGGGTAAGCACATTTAGTGACCAATAATTGGATGCACCGCACTAACTGTCCAACAGCTTAGAGACGAGAGTTGTCAAAAATCAGCTTAGTAAGTGGGTAGGGGAGGGGGAGGGGGTAGGAACACTGACCACAGAAAAACGAATATTGAGCAATGCTGGGCAAACAACAATCCAATTCGCATTTGTCTGGTTTCAATTTGTGAATTTGCCATGCTTGGGAATTGATCGACGAGCGGCAGGTAAATCGCTAAAGTCCAGCAAAATGCCAAACAAAATTATAAAATGCAAGCATTTCAAATTCGTTTCGAATTTCACTTGTATTTAAAATCGAGAAATTTAAGTATCTGCATTCTGCTCGTCATCCATAAAAATTGCTAAAATTCTGTGCTTGGCAACCACTCATTTTGCAAAGTTATCTTTATGTTGCTCAAACAAATTTCTTGTTAGTGAAAAAATAAAAACAACTGGCAAAATGATGTGCACACGCATATAAAGTAAAAAGCAAAAGTTAATTCAAATAAGTAGGTTAACTAATAAGAAAGAATGTGGCAAAAAGTAAAAAGATCAAAGGAATTAAAGGGAATCGAAGAGGCTATCAAAATATTGAGAATTGGCAATTAATGAAGCAGCTCTCTTATTATTTGGACTACAAATGTATGTTTTAATAAAATGGGTATATAAATGAAGAGCTCCTCTATATAATACTCTGATATATATTATATATATGTATATATATATATATAATATAATATAGAAGTTGACTAGCGGTATACTCGGAAGTGTATCTAGGAGTAATACATATCTAAGGACTCTTTAAAATGATTTATAATTTTAATTTGATTATTTTAAACCTGATTATATTTTTTTTTCGCCCTTGGCACAAAATAAAGTCATTTAATGGGAATTAATATTCTGCTTATGTTAACCAGATATGCAAAAAATAGAAGTCTGAAAGTGACAAGGACTCACCTGTTTCGTGTTCTCTATCGAGGGCCAACATCGCCACATCCACATGCTCCTCATTGTGTTGGACATCATCGTCAGCGACAGCAACTCCAGTTAGGCTATTGCAGATGTTGTTGCTATTGTTTCCTACGCTGTCAGAGCCATTCCCATTGATAACCTCGATGACACTTTTGACCGAATCGAGGGATGACGTGGCTGATACCAAAATTGGCGTTGTTATTGGCGTTGCCGCCAATGATGTCGACGACGATGACGATGTTGTTGATGTCATCGATGAGCTGGCACTCAGAACTTGCCCCTCCACACTGGCCAAACCACCATCCACCTTTCGCTGCTCCTTCTCATTCGGAAGCTTATGACTCTCAAAGTGCAGCTCCGATTGCAGCAGGTCAACAGCTTGGGCGACAAGATTGTCATCCTTGGATGCAACGGCTGTTGTCACATTGGGCAGATCAACGCTAGCCAGAGTAATAGTCGGACTGACATCCGTTTGCTCCACGCCCACAATGATGCGCTCGAGAGGAGTTGGTGCGTTCAGCTCCAGGCTGCTGCGACGCTGTGTGGGCTTCGGTTTGCCAGCCAATCCCACCTCGCTGCGCTTACTGGGCACCGGCGGAGGAGCTGCTTTCGGTTTGATTAAAACTGGCGACATTTTTGGCTTGTTGCTGGGCAGCGGCGGTTTCGGCTTCGGTTTCGGCTGCGGTTGTTTGAGCACAGCCTTAATTTCCTTCCGCTTTGGTGAATCAATGATGTTTTTGTGCAGCACATAGCCCAGATCGTCCTCGATAGATGGCAAAGTAACATCGACTTTAGCAGGAACAGTTTCTTGCTCTGCTTGCTGCTCTAATTCGGCATTAATACTCTGCTCTGCTTGTAGCACGACTGCGGCATCAAGCTTCTGCTCTGCTTGCTGCATCCTTGCTGCTTTTTTCTTCTCTTCAGGATCCACCAGCTGCACTACTTGCTGTCCTACTTCATCATCAACTATCTGCGCTGCTTGCTTATACGATTCAGGATCAACCATTTGCACTGTTTGCTGTTGACGTTCATTATCAACCAACTGCGCTGCTTTCTTCTGCTCTTCAGGAGCATCCATCTGCACTGCTTGCTGTTCTACTTCAGCATCAGCCATCTGCGCTGCTTGTTCCTTATCTTCAGAATTTACTAACTGCGATGCTTTCTTCTGCTCTTCAGGATCATCCATCTGCACTGCTTGCTGTTCTACTTCAGCATCAGCCATCTGCGCTGCTTGTTGGTTATCTTCAGGAGTAACCAGAAGCACTGCTTGCTGTTCTACTTCAGCATCAACCATCTGCGTTGCTTGCCTCATATCATCAGAATCAACTAGTTGCACTGCTTGGTGCTCCAGTTCAGCCTTAACAAGTTGCTCCGATATCTTCTCCACTTTAGACTCCACCAGCTGCTCTGCTGGCAGTTCCACTTCAGCTTCGATCAACGAATGATCTTCGACCTGCTCAAAGGCGCTCAGATCGAAGCCTTGCTCATCATCCGCCAGCTGCAGATTGTAGAGTTTCTCCGATTCCTTCTTGACTTTTTGATAGCTCTCGATAATCTTTTGGGCCTCCTGTTCGAGGCGACGCTCCTCGTCGGTTTTCTTCAGCAGCTTGGCGCCCTTCTTACAGGCAGACTCCTTGCTCTGCTCCAGCCGCTTGGTCACCTGTTTTTCACCATCCTTGGTCACAGTCAGCGTTTCACTGAGCTCCCGCTCGAGAGTGGGCGCAGCGTTGTCTTCCACTGGCTGATCATTGAGCAGCTGCTGACCCTCCAGATAGGTTTGCTGCTCGGTCTGCTCGCATTCGGTGTAGCTGATGCCGCCGTTCTCGGACAGCTGCAGCTGCTTGCCACATTCGGATAAGGTCAGAGTACCCGTTTCAATACTCTGTTTATCCTGTGGGTTGTCCAGGCGCTCCGTTAGACGCGTCTCCGCCGAGACGACGTTGGCAGTCAACGGCTGCAGCTGCTCGACACCGTCCAGGTCGAGCAGATTGTCGTTGCTGCTGATCTTCTTGAAGCGCGCACTACTTGACACGGACTCGGCGCTCGTCAACAGTTTCTCCTCGCCGGTTAGTGCATCCTTTGTCCTCAGCTCACTCAGCGTCTGCTGTTCGCTAACAACGCGTCGCTCCTCGCGAATCGTTGTTGTGGTTGCTGCTGGTATCGTTGCCTCCTCCCTCTCCTCATACGGTTGCAGCTTGAAGGCAATGTCAGCGGAGGGACTACTCATAAAGCTCGAAGAGGAGCTTCTGCTGCTACTGCTGCTGCTTGTCTTTGTGGTAACCACTTTGGTGGTAACTGTGCGGTGGGTTTTGGTGGAGCCTTGTTGGCTGCATTCGCTGGTTTCTTCTTGGGTGCTTTTACTGCTGGTCTCCTCCTGACTGTGGTTGCTATGGTTGCTGGTCTCCACAAGGGGGTCAGCTGTTTGGCCAGTCTTATCGCCCTCGGGTGCGTCATGGGCAGCAATCTTATCGTCGCCTTTAATTTGGACCTCCATTTTTGCCGCTGCTGGCACCTTTGGTGGCTGCAACTTCTTCAACTCGTCCACAAATTGTGCACTGTGCGAAGACACAACAAACAATGTCAAATTGAGTAATTATTGTGATTGGCACTCTTATCAAAATTATGTGTGTGTGTGTGTGTGTGTTATGTATGTTAATTGACTTGTCTCCCACCTGTTGCTCTACAGCAAACGGAAATTTGCCCGTCGGCTGCAAAATGTGACTGAAAAAACACCGAAACCTTTACCGTTCGCCTCGAAAATAGTACTAATTGGCCCAAACGTACGCTGAATCGCTTTTACCATTAACTGTTATCAGCCGAGAAATATTCACAGCGTTATCTGTGTTTTAGTAAACACAGCGGTGTTCCAACTTATCAGACCATGAACGGGGGTAGCCCCTCCAGCCCTAATCTCGCCTGTGTGAAAGTGTCTTCTAATATTCTATTTGGCAAATATTTACACATTTCTATTATTTGCAATAAAAAACAATTGCGAACTTGGCCAATATAAAATGACTGGCATATGATGAATTGCGTAAGGTTTTGTAACCAGTGCCAAACAACAATAGTTTCTACTGTAATAAATCGATCGAGTTTCGCGAATCGTACAGTAAGCGAAAAGTAAGTAAGTAGGTAAAAAGATATAGTGCAATATCGGGCTATCATTGATCATTTTTTATATTTTAACCAAACGCACAAGTAATACAAATTGGAACTCCCCTAGCAACTTTCGGCATTGTTCATATGGTTCCATAGAATTCAATATGGTTTTCCAACCACATTTGACTGACATTTGCCATTGGATATTGGTAAGCTGGCATCCTATAAAATTTATAATATTAATAGGAATAGCAATAGCAATATCGGAATCTTGTAAATATTATATGTTTTATTCTGACTGCGGTCAAGTTGCGATTCAACCTTTTCAAACTGCATAAATTAAATTTAATACGACTGAAACGAAGTTTATGATAATTTTAAATAAATAAGAAATGCTGGGAAATTCGAACAGAATTGACATAGCAGCTTTCTAATCTGTACTTTGAAGAATTATCTATCTAAACAATAAAATCAAAATCCCAACGAAATAATCTAATCTGCAACTATTAAATTTTGAATCAACGGTTTTATTTACTTCACTTTTTATAATTCCGATTTCTCCCGCAACTTTTGTTTTAGTTAATCAACCAATAAATTTCGGTAAACTCACCCATTTGTCAGGGACTGTGGCTCCAGCGAGGAGAACTCTTCCTCAACTTCGCCAATGGTGGGCAGCATGTTAGAGTGCCAGTACATGTTGAAGTAAGCCTCTGAGGGACCCGGTCCGTTGATGAGCTCCGGCGGTCCTAGCTTCTCGCCATCCTCACAGATGTACTCCCGTTCAGCGGCATCCACATCATCCGGCTCGGTGTCCTCGGCATCGCTGCTGGAGCTCGAATAGCAGGTGTTGTTCTGATTGTCGTCGACGATCTTTGTGCACTTGCCAACAACCAAGGGTGGTGGGGATTCCCGGGCCAGATCGGTTGCCTCCGCAGCCGCAGCTGCGAGCAGAGCACCTATATCCCGTTGGAGTTTGGTAGTGCTCTCCTGTTGGTCGACTGTCTCCTGTGCACTGTGCACCAGATCGAACAGACTGGGCAACTTGTCCTCATCCTGCGCCTTGCTCTCATAGGTTTGTATCTTGAAGCGGATCTCCCGATTGCTGGTCGGGGAAGGCGTCATGCTCACTGGCGTGCTGGGCGGAGTTGCAGTGCCCGATGACTGCTTGAAGGTCTGCATGCTCAGCTTGGGCTGCTGTTGAGGCGGCGTCGTTGGCAGCGTTTGCAGCTTGGGGATTTGGGTCTTTGGCAGCGACTGAACGCGCTCGGGAGGCTTCGGCTTGGGTCCCTTGGGAGAGCGTCCGTTGCTGCCGTTGCTGCAAATGGAGCTGAGCGATTCTGTAGAGTTGGAGCTGCTCCTGGAGCTGGTGTTGAGCAGCACAGGTATGTAGGTGCGTTCCGGGGTCGTTCTGGCTGGTGCCTCGGCTGAGTTGGCACGCTGGAGGGGCGCTCTCGATTGCACTGGACTGGGACTAGAATCCTTGGACTTGCTGCGATAGAATCCCAGTTTCAGATCCGTTTCAGACTTTTGCTTCTGCAGCAGGCGAGGAATGTTGGAGCTGGCCGCTATCATTGACTTACTAACTGGAGGCGACTTCTGCACGGGAGTCGTGACAATGGGTATGCGAGATTTCATCTGCGGTGACTGTTGCTTGATCGGCTGAAGATGCAGCTTAATCTCGCCTTCGGTTTTGGCTCGTGAGAATCCAGGACTCAGCAGCTTGGCCTTTGGTATCTTGGTGCCGTAGTCCCTAATCTCCTTGACCGTCTCACTTGGGGGCGTTTTCGGTGACTCAATCTCACTGGGTATTCTGGGTGGTGCTACCTCAATGGGCAACTTACTCGACGTGGCCATCTTGCGGGGCATGGGTATAACTGAACGCTTCTTCGGCTCGACGGTCGCAAGAAGGACGCGCGGTTTGGGCGTGGGCGTGCCCAGTGGACTCTGCAGTTCAACATTCTCGTAGAGATTGACTTTCTCCGTTTTGAACTCGACATTCTCGTAGTTGTTGCCTGGTATGAGCAGCTTGGGCTGGCTGAGCTGGGGCTGTTCCAGCTGAAACTCCTGCTCGAGCAGGGTAAATGGCTGCACCAGCTTGGCCAGTTCGGGTGCGTTCAGATTGCTGGCGAGCTCCGTGTCCGAGGAGTAATTCGAGCCCATGGAGAGCTTATCAATGACTGTGGAAATGGTGCTCGCTGTGTCGTCCGACTCGGAGCCGTTTTTCAGGGATTCGGCAAACAGATTGATATAGTACTCGGCATCTGGCGGCGGCGTCAATGGCTTCTCCACAACGAGCTGCACAATGGAGGATCTCCCATCTCCCTCTCTGGAATTCTGACGCTTGACCAGCTTGCGCGGCGGCACTGGAGGTGGTGGTGGTGGTTGTGCATTTAGTGAGATGGTCAGCTCGTTCAGCTGCTGCTGCTGCTGCTGCTCCTCCTCGCTGGGCGGCTTGCGACCGTGGCCATTGCGCACAATCAGCTTGATGGCCACATTATCCTTCAGGCAACGCACGCAATCGATGCGCGTCATTTGGTCAACTTGCCGGCTATCGATGCTCAGTATTTCGTCGCCTTCGCGCAGATGACCCCAGCTGGTGGCCACCTTGGAGGCGGGACTGTCGGCTGCGCAGGATTGTATGTATAATTTGTGGACCAGCTCCGTGTTGCGCGTGCCGCCCTGGAACTTAAGGCCAAAGCCCAAACGTTCACCTGGCAAGCGAAAGACAGTGACGTGCTCCGAGACGCCGTCTGCTTCTGGCTGCTGATCCTGTTGATCCTGGTGATCCTGTTGCTGCTGCTGTTGCTGCAGTAGCTGCTGCTGCTCGTTGATAGTCAGCACGGTGATGAATGAGGAGTCTTCGGCCACGGAGCTTTGCCGTTTGACTAGCTTCTTCAAGTGGTTTGTGTCTTTGGTGGACGACGTGGGATCGTCAACTTCAACAACGGTTATGTAGTCATCGTCCGCTGTTGAGGGGTTTGTGTCATTGCTTTGCGACATGATCGTTGTTGTTGATGTTGCGGACATGATGGATGGGGAAATGCCTTAAGCATGTGCCGTTGCTGATCGTTTTGGGTTTGTGCCTCCGATAGACCGTTTGCTGTGCTGCCCTGGTTTGGGCATGCGCAAAGAAACGTTGGTGAGTTTTGGGTTTGGTGGCTGGTTGCCTGATTTGTGAACTTCGTTTGTGCGGTTGTTGTCCGTGCTGAGTTTCAGATTTGTGCTGCAAGAAAATAATAATAAAATTTCTGTATAAATAAATGAATATTTTACATGCGTGGTATTTAAAAAGCTTATTATCACTGAACTTTTAAATTAATTTAAGCCATCATCATTTATAATTCAATTCACCCCAAAACTTATCACTTGGGTTTTGTTTTGATGCAGACATGCAACTAGCCATAAACAAGCGAAGACAAAGGCGATTAACTTGTTTCACGAACTTTCAAATGCATTTCATGTCAACACCAAAAATCCCACACTAACTTGCCAAAAACTATCCACAGCATACAGTTCCACTCCCCACAAACAAAGTTATTTCCTTCCTGCGCACGATGGGAGACAGCAGCAGCAGCAACAACAAAAACAACAACAACAAAAACATAAACAAAAATAGCAACAGCAAATGGCAAAAACAGCAACTGGCAACTTTTTTGCTACCGCAACTTTAAATGGGAGACGAAAAAGATAAAAAAAATAAAAGCTTGGGGCCAACAATTTATGTCAACTTTCTTTTTTATCAAACAAAAAGAAAGAACTAAAGGAAAACTAATATAATAAACAAAAAAAAAAATAAAAATACATATAAAATTCCAAAGATTTTTCAAAGCAACCGCAAAATCTGGCAACTACTCCCACACGAAAAGTTGCCTAGTCAGGTGGGTTGGGCCGAAGATGCTGCGATTCAACAGATGATTTGGCAACGGGTTTTTCATTTTGCACGTTTTGCGCCCAAGCTGCCGCATGCCGCATGCCACAAGAAAGTTGCCAACTTGCCAAATCATGCTGCGGTTCTCCTCTCCTCGCCTTTCGCCGGCCACCAAACAAACATTTTCGGGCGGGTTATCGAAAATAACTCATTCCGACAAGCCGGCCAAACAGGTGACCAATCCGAGCAGCGGCAGTTCCGACACCAGTCGGTTCAGTTCCTAAACTTGTTTCAATCTTATGTTCAATTTCAGTTACCCTACATTTCTGGCGACATTTTCGATTTAAAGCGCTTAAAATAACAATGTTCTCAACAGCTGCAAACTATTTCATTTCATTTCATTTAATTTAAGCTGCAGAAAAAGATGACTAAGCAAATAAATCAAAAGTCTTCTTAGGACAGCAAGTGAAATGCATAAGTTGCAAGATTAGCTTAGATATGTCTTATATAACTGGATTTCAAAACTATAAATAAGTAAAGAGCTTGAGCACAATAAAATACTATATTAAACTGTTTAAATTTTCTTAAAGATAAGATTATTTTATAGCAGATGAGAATAAAACTTTATTTATTTAATGTCATCCAAAATCAAATGACACGTAAATACAAAAAATTAAAATTTAATTTAATTCAATAAAATTGCAAAAAAAAAATAGAAACTTTAATGAAATGGAATAACAGAATATTTAAAAATGTAATAAAAGAAAATGCATGAAATATTTTATTAATGCCACTTTTATAATCTTCAACAAACTTAACTTAACTCAATAACTGCTCAATTTTCATACTGAAAATAAACAAGTGTGTGTATTCAATGAGGTGTAAATTTGAAAGTTCCCATTTAGCGCAACACTCAAATATTAACAAGTCATTATTTTAGTTAAACAAAATTAAAGATCGATAATCTGTCGTGTCACAGTTTGCATTTTGCTATTGATTATTCTTGATTCCTTTTAGATTAATTTATTAGGCGTGCTCAAATTAAAATTTGAACTTCCTGCTTTTTCTTTTGAACATATATTTATTCATATATATATTAATATTCATTCATAAATACAGATAAATTTATTCAAGCAATTAAACATTTCAAATACGCCCCGAAAGAGGCAGTTTTCAACTGTTGTTTAATTATTTATATCAGCTTAAGAAGACAATAAATAATTTAAATTATATAATAATATTTAATAATAATATTAACTAAAAAAACAAGACTTAAAAATATCTGCACAATAAATAGGGTATATGGGCTTCGTTTGGGAGTAGAGCAGTTTTTTTTTGTGGCAAGTCGTCTGCCTTTTTTGGTTTGTTACTTTTCTGGACGCCTCTTTTATAACTGTTGTTTTGGCCGGGGACTGGGTAATTACCAAGCTGGATTCGCGCTTGCGGCCGTGCACATCACAAATTTGAAATCAGTTTCATTATATAAATTGTTACCTTTGGACGATGTGGCAGACAGTTGAACGGCGGATTAAGCAGAAGAGAGAGAGCGGGGAAAGGAAAGGGGAGAGGGGGATAGCGAAGGGGAGACTATCTGAGATTCGCTTCATGGAACGGCTTGACTCATTTGGAATCTGGAGCTGTGAAATATTTTCTTTTGCAACGACTTAAATTGGTCTTTAAATTGCCACAATTTGTGGCGCATAATGTCAAAGTTAGTTGCTGTGAGCTGCCAGATAAAAGAGCTGCTAGCCATGCACTGGACTTCAATTAGAGTGGCAACCCAAAGGCTTCCGATACACGCTCTGTCCACTATTCCCTCTATTCCCTCCCACCACAGCCCAAACCCCCCTCGCACTAATCATGCCAAATGGCGTCTGTTGGACGGCAGGCAAAAAGTGTGTCAGCCAGGAAGCCGCGACTTTGAGTGGCATTCCCCAGTTTACAGTTTTGTTTGCTTTCCATCGCATCCAACGGCCTCCACACCATATTGCAGGCAAGTCCATGTCTGTCCATATTCCACAGTTCGTCTATTTGCCCCTCGTCCCTCGTCCACAGTCAGCGGGACTTGTGTTGACTGACGTTTGCCGTCGAGAATTTTGGCACTACAAAAGCGCATAAATAAAAATGGTTTCAGCTTTGTTGACAGTGCAGCATGATGAGTGAAAAACAAGTTAGAACGCTCTAGTCGAGAGAGCTCGACTACGAGTTACCCAGAACCAATTGCTCACCACTTACAAGTTGTATCCCAGATGATGTATACTAAAGTTGTATTCCAAATTAAAGGTTTTACTCTCCTCGTCTTTACTTTAAATGCTAATCAGGATTGTATTTATTGCTTATTTAATTACCACATTTAACCCTTTCATCCATTTTCAGGGTGTGCTAATTGGTTGGCATTGCGAACTCTGCTATGGGACGCCATTAGTTAGATGAGCCAAGAGAACAAGAGCCAAAATAAAAGAGAAACGTGCAAACCTGTTTAAAGCAGAACTATGATTGATATGTTGGCCAAATTAAAGCTAAGTGTATTTTAGACATAGATGACTGATCACGATCTAAGTGTAAACATTTTTGAAGAAAGACAAAGTTGTTCATTAATTAAGTTTAGAAATGTGTGGATTTAGCTTAACTTAAATTTAATGTATTATCAAATACGCTTTTATACAAAATATAAATAAATAAGTTCAATGACCAGTGCAATACATATTGCAATAATTCAATTTTAATTATTGAAGGCTACAAAAAAAACTAATTTAAAGAAATGTTTGCATAAATGCAATTTACGAAAGTTACGAAATGATTAATTACAATTAGTTCACATTTGAAAACACAAATTAAAAAAAAAATACTGTGATTGAATGTGACCTACTTCAAGTAAAGTAGTGCTACATATATATATACAATTCGTAACAGATTTTAAAAGTTGAAATTTAAGTTGATTTTGTGTACATTCACCTTCATTTTTTTCAAAGCGGATATTAATTCATTTATCATTAATTTTTAATATTTTATATATTTTTACTGCTTCAGGTCGTAAAGGAAATCTCTGTAATAAATTGAGTTTTTTTTTATCTTTTATGTATTGATTTTCAATGCACAGCCTCCAGTCAGATAAGCGTTGTATGTTTTCATATCTTATATATTTTCATATATATATATATTTATAGCTACACATGTGCATTTCACTTCCTTTTCGATTTCATTAGCCACTCGAATGCTCGCCCAGCTAAATGCCACTTAACAAAATATGCTGTAAATGCTTTAATTAAAAACACTTATGCAAATTTCAACAACAGCAATAATAACAAAAACTAACTGCGGCTACGAACAATGCAAGGCAATGGCAAAAGCGCGCTTTCCCCTTTATCCCTACAACCGCCTATCCATCTTCCTCAAGCAAATCACACCCTTGCAATGCATATGTAACACTGCTTGGCACTGCTTGGCCAACACTGCGAAAATGTTCACACCATTTGCTATGCAAGTGACCACAGTTCTGCACCCCGCGCATCCAAGTTCCCCTCCACACACCTGTTGGTGTATGCCTGTCCATATCTCTCTCTCTCTCTGTCTATCTCTTGCGCTCTTGCCTTGGCGCTGCTCTTGAGCTCATTATGTTCGAGGCTATGCGCAAATTATGGGAAACTATCTCGACCGTTGTTTTTTTTTCTTTTTTTTCTTCTTTTTTTCTTTTGCTCTCTTTTTAGATTGTAATTCGTTGTCTCTTTTGCTAATGCTAATTTGTTTTGCTTCAAACTTCCTTTAGTTTAGCCCCCCCCCCCCCCCCCATACAGTGCAAATGTGCATCTTAATTGCACTTTTTCCTGCTGCCGGCAACTAATAACTGGCAATTTATTAAAATAGTTTGCGGCCTGCAAGCAGCAGCGCAACTATCAATAGAGGAGTGGTTGGGGAGTGGGTAAAAGTGCATTTAGTACTATTTGGTATAAGTCTTGTACACACAATTTAGATTAAAGAGCAAGAGACTCGACCATTGGGTAGCGAGGCGTGAAAATTTCTCTACCCGATTCGCTGGCGATTTATGTGAGAAATATGCTAAAATGCCAAACGAAGCGTGGCCCAAAGACGCCTTCTGCAAAAAAAAAAAAAAACAAAACAATAAAGAAAAAAAGCTGCATGAGATGAAACCAAAAGCAACAAATCTGCCACAGATGAGGGTCAACTAAGCCCAAACACAAAAGAACCAGTTTAATTCTGTATATTTTGGGACAACAAGGTAGCTTTAAATTCATGAATTATTGTTATCCAATGCCAGCAACATTCATATTGATAATAATAGAAAAAGCATTTGCTGCATTTTTAAAGTTAACTTACAGTTGCAGCCTGCTGTTTTTATTTAGATATTTGTTTGATATTTAAAAAAATTAAATTTAACAAAAATGCAGTATTTAAGTGCTGTTCATGAAGAAAAATGTATGACAAATTTGAATACCTTTCCAATGAATAAAAAGTCAGAGTGAATAAATTGAAAATGACTCCCAGGAGATGCCACATGAATTAGATTTGCTTGTCTTATTTTTGTTATACGAGAACACACTTAATAAATACAAAAAACCGATCGATAGAGTCTTTGTACAACGGAAAGCAATTTTGCTGATATTATGGAACACATTCAATAAAGATTTTAATCCTAATCCAGCGACGGCTTGTATTCGGGATTTCGCTAAGAGCATAAGAAGAATACGTTTAGGGAGAATGGACCCAATCAATCAGATTTTTCACACAGTCAGGGTTTTTTTTTAACAAAAAGTTATTTGCACTACGTTATATAGTTTATTTCCAATACATATTTAGGCTGAAATCCAACGCTTAGTCTTATAATTAACGACAATTGTTGGTTTATATTTAGGTTTAAGCCAATAGCTTCTTCTCACAATAAGAATAATTAACGATCGATGCGAAAAATAAACATTTAAGGCCACTGTTAAATCTTTTCGACAATGAAATTCACTAACAAAAGCGATCGATCAGCTTAAACAGTATTTAACATAGTGTGGATATATACGACTCAGAATATGCCTATATATATAATGACACGTAGGGCTCCAAATTCAAGAACAAATATAATTAGTTATTTATTAATGCAGTCAGTTTTTAGTCGATTTGTTGTCTTAATTCAATAACTCTGTTAATCTTCAAAATCTGTGACAAAAGCGAGTGGATGAGATTTGGCCGACATAAGGGAATCTCAATATATATATATTTAATCAGATATACGTATATGCATACATATATAATTTTATAACATCAATATAAAATCATGATTTTATTTTTGAAGAATGCTAGACACGAAGAAAGGCGAATTTTTAATATAGTAAACTAGCCGGGAGAGCATATATATATATAAATTTTTTATATATATAATACATATATATATATATAATAAATATATGTGTATAATAATTGTGTTATTCGTTTAAAATCGAGCGAAAATGCGTCGAGAATATAATCAATAATTTTAAGTAATGTTTTATTTTTAATACTATCGAGAAACTTTAAAATTGCTTGAATCAAAAGATTATTCCAATCAAAGGGGAAGAGAATAGAGAATAGACTGAGTGAGGAGGAGATCAGCAGAGAAGGTACAATGGAAACGATAGAAGTGCAGATCGACTATTTGGTTAACAAATTGGCACATATCAATGGATTAAGAATATCACTTGACAAATCGGCAAAGGATTCGAGCAGAGCAGATGCCGAGGAGACTGGCTGCTTGATGGATGTGCTGCACCTGCAGATGCTGCAGCTGATTGAGGATCGGATAACTCAACAACTGGCACTGAAAACGCAGACATCCAGGGCACAACTTGAACTGGCCAGAACCCGCCTTCAGCAGGGAACTCAGCGTGTTGCAGCCGCAGCTCGGTTGCCCAGTTTCTGCAGACCCTACAAAGCGCTGTGCCGACTGCTGGAAGAGGGCATGACATGGGGCAGCTCCCTGAAGCTGCTGCGTTTCGATGTGGAACCAGCTCGGGGCTATCTACGGCCGCTAACACACATCTTTGGCGCCATGGTGCCGTGCAGCTTGTGGCACGCGAGCCGTAAGTGGGAACGTTGCATAGAACAGATTGTGGAATGCGTGAATATCCAGCGGGAGTTGCAATCTGTACTCAATTCCATTGAACGACTAAAGTGGGCGCAACACAGAAGGAAACAAAAAAAAGGATGTCTAGTTCAAAGTTCAGCTGATTTGAGTTATTATAAGGCGTGCTTCCGTTTCGCAGTTGCACTCGAGAGGAGAGGAGACGCCTCCAAGGAAACTATAAATAGCTAATGCGACGCTTGTATATCTGTTTCTTGTACCTCCCCATCCCGTCTCTCTGGGCGTGCTTGAAATTGCTTTTAAAAATAATTCATATAAATAAGTTGTAAAATCATACGAAAAGTTACTTTCCATTAAATGTTAAGAGACATGAAGAGAAGTTAAAGTTATTAGAATGGAAAAATTGAATATAGAAATGATGCATGTCGGTAAAAAAAATAAAGAACACTTTCGTCTGATTCAAAAGTAAACTTCACCTGCATTTATTATTTATTTTCAAAAGAAATATTTTTAATAATTCGATGTAACAAGAAGGAAAGCTGCAGTCGAGTTAGCTCGACACTGAACCAAGGTGATAAATGTGTTCTAGTTTTATCGGCAAAATTACCGATAAAAAGTGAGCAGGCTGACTTATTTTTTTTAGCTTGCGTCTGCTTAGAGAAATGAGATCAATATAAAAATATATTTTTGACCATAACTTGGGTGTTTCTTAGCCGAAGAAGTTGGGCAGTTGATTTATAATATTTGTATTTTCTTTACTAATTCTGTCCTTTGTGAAATTTGCATTTATCGGAAATCGATATGTACTGATAATCAGGAAACGGAGGTAGTTATCAATAAAATAAAGCAAATTTTATCTGCGTAGGATAAACGAAAACTTATATTTCTAATGTGATTCCTTCTGCCTATTATACACTTTTTATCCATTTTAAATGGGTATAAAAAGGCCTTAAAAAAAGGTTGAATTTAAAAGTATCTAGTTTCGAAACTTCAACAGACTTTGGCCTTGGCCTTAGAGTCTATTGTTGTCTCATCTCAATCAGTTTCAGCCATCTTTTTTTTAAAGATAATATCTGCAACAATCACGCGTAAATTATATCACCCAAGAACGGAAATGGAAAAGTTTCGCTTAAATTGAAGCTTGTTTGTGAATTTCTGAGAATATTTCAACAGAAATAAAAGATCGCTGTTAGTAGTCGTTCAATATAGTTCATTTTATAAAACAAAAAAAAAAAGATATATTTAATTAATTTGTTATTAACTTGGTAATTAATAACAACACTCATAATTATGTGCAATAGATAAAAATGTTAATTACAGTACTAAATTCGCTTGTGGCTTTGTTGGTTTTTACAATGTCCCTGCCAATGCCGGGCATCAGTTGCAGTCTAGTTAAAAATAAAATCAAATGCTAAAGCGGCAGCAGCATTGACAGCATTGTCGATTTGGCCAACATTCCCCCTCCGGGCAACATCCACCCTTCCCACCCCCCTCCACCATGCAGCGCACAGCAGAGTCGCGTCTCGACGGCGGCAATTATGCGGCATTTTCTTTGGGCCCCAGGCAAGAAACGAGTTTCTGAGATATCTTTGTTTTGTGCGTCGCAGTTGTTGTTGCAGTTGCGAGCCGCATTCGCAAGTTGTGCGAGCTGTTTGCGGCAACTACAACAAAATACCAGAAATAACTTGAAAATCCATTAAATCGCGGCACGGCTGCCGCTGCCGCTGCATAGGGATATAGATAAACCTTTGTCAACTGGCAGCCAGGGGGGTTGCAGGGGGGTTAAACCTGCATTGACAAGTGATAACAATGTGTCAGCGATTCCCAATGGCGGCCACGTCCTTGGCTTCGATTTGCCCAGTGCCTGTGTCTCATCCCCAAACATGGAAACCGTGACGGATACGTGGCTGGTTTTGGCTCTGCCTGAGTCGAAATGTTTTGTCGTCTTTTTCTCCTTTCGTATTTATTGATTTCTCAGCACATGTGCAAAAAAGTGAAAGGCCAATATAATGTTTTTTGCCTCTTTGACTTGTCGAACCCAAAACAATAACCTGTTTCTGCAAATACTTGCGCAAAACAAAAAATTGTTGCTTCATGAAATTATTTTCAGCCAACATTTGGGGGTGTTCACAAGAGAAAATTCATATTGGCAAATACGTCTCGCTGTTGAAATGATACAAATCAATTCTCTTCGCAATTTTTCAATATATGCTTAAAATGAGAAGTATTCTCATAATAAGTCATTGAGTTGAAACTAGGATTCTAGACATAAACAAAGCCGATAAAATTATAATTAAAATATATAGATATTTAGCATTATGTCTTTACATTCCTTGCGTACAAACCGCATATTTAAATAGCCTCTAAAACTAAAAAAAAAAATGTCCTGTTTTTGTGAAATATTTGCAAATATATGGAAACAACTTTTTATATATAAGAAAATTTAGAAAATGTAGAACATTTTAATGTAAATTACTTAACAAAATATGGACAAAAGTTAATGTTAGATTCTGTGAACCAATAGAAATTAGCCATATTTTTCTAGAATTTAAAAAAATTTATCCTTAAATGAAAAAAAGGAAAATACTGATGTTTCGACAAATACAGACATCCAATTTAGAAAAATACTCTCTGAATAATAAAGTGAGTTATTTTTCATATATATGCTGATTTTTATTAAAATCGAAATCGATTTTTTCCAGTGCACTACATACCAAGATGATATATATCAGATATGCGAGCCTTGAACCTAGCAAAATAATTATAATAAATATTTATTGACTCTGAACTCTTTCTTTTTACAACAAACTTTTGTTCCAATTAAAAAAATAAAAAAAAAAACAGACTGAAGAGCGATATTTCTCACACCGAAGATATAGACAAATTCTGCAAACACAACTAAAAATAATTATTTTAAAATTTCAGAAAACCCATAAAATGGGTAAAATCGTTTGTTTTTATTACTATAAGAATGAGTATTCATCATATGGCGAATATAGAAATTACACTCGTAAATGTATAGTTAAATTTAAATATCTTGGGAGCAAAAATGTGCTTTTTATAAGAACTAATATTTCGAGTGATAATTTATTAGGCAGTCATTTAATAGGAGATTGTTTTCGGGGATCATATTTAGGACCAACTCTACAAAAAATGAAGGCAAATTGACTAGTAAAAACTTATTGCATCAATTTGTTGCCTCCGCTTAGAAGCCCCAATTAAAATAGCAAACTCAATCAATAAATTATTTATTGCAATAGCAGGCGTCTCGTGTGTTGGCCGCAATCCAGTCCAAGTATCTGCTGACTCTGGTATAGACGCCGGGAGCATTCGGCTTGGCGCAGCCGTAGCCAAAGGAGACGACTCCAGCGAGACGAAAGATGCGATCCGGCACAATAAGCGGACCACCGCTGTCACCCTACAAACAGGAGAGCGTGTGTGTGTGAGAGAGGGGGAGATGAAGAGGGAGAGAGAGATGAGCTACAAATTGCAGCAGCCACCCACCTGGCAGGCATCCCGTCCGCCCGTTTGCACATAGCCCGCACACAGCATCGTGTCCACAATCATGCTCTTGTACGAGGTGGCTCTGCACTGGGCATTGGTGATAATGGGCACTGTGGTCTCCTGCAGCACACTGGAAGTGGAGCCGCCCTCGTGGCTCAGACCCCAGCCGGCCACAATGGCTCGCTGATGGTCGAACTGTTGTAGCTGACTGCTGGGCAGGCACACGGGCCTCATCATCTGCAGCAGCGGCACGGGCTGATCCAAGTGCAGCAGCGCAATGTCATGCACCAGTCTCACCGGATCGTAGCCAGCATGTGGATGCGCAAAGGCCACAGCTCTGGTTACGCCCAGATGCGAGTAGCTGCGATCCAGCTGCAGCAGACGCACAGACACCGTCGACATGTCCATCTCATGGACACAGTGTGCGGCAGTCAAAACATAGCGATCATTGATCAAAGTGCCGCCACAGAAGAGCTGCGAGGCGCGGAGCATTTGTGCTATCCATGGATATTTATTGGTCCGCACCTGAGTGCCGCCCACAATGCGAATGGCGTTGGGCACACCACAAGCTGCAAGGTTGCAAGTGCACTTTGAATTTAGCTACCAATGGCAACAAGACTGAAGCAGATCCCCCTTACACGAAGCAATTCTTTCTGGGATGAGTGATAAAATATTTCAATTGATTTGCGAGCTTAACTTATTTGATCAAGACCAGAGCTCTAAGTCTGATATGAATCAGCATTATATATCACATTTAAATCTGATATTGATCTGTATTCGGTTTATGCAATCAATTTCACAGTTTTTAAAATTTGTCTATATAAAACAACTGGAATTACTTCGTGTAAGAAACGCTTCAGTCTAAAGCAGGTCTTGTCAAAATAATACACACAAAACGAGAGCAAAACAAATACGAATTGTTCAAATGAATATTTTTAATTTGAGGGACATTTTTCATTATATGCATTATGTGAAATATATGAATTATACGCAAAAGTTGCTTCAAATGATAATCGGTTCGAGACTCAAATGATTCGAAATATGGCTTATTAATTTTGCTCGCTTTCTTTGTCAAATCGTATTATAAACTTCTTTACAATTGTGCATATTCTGATAAGTTTTTGCATATTTTTTGAGTTAATCTGGAAAATAGCTTATGCCTTGGCAGGAACTGCCAGATCTTAACTGATACTCACTGCAGCTGGCACATCTATTGACGCGAAAGGCTTTCGCATCGCCGCTCTCAAATGGCGACGACTCGGTTTCGGAGGCGGAGGAAGAGGAGATGAGAGATGGAGCACTGCCGCCCAGAACATTTGACAGAATCTGCTGCTTATGCCCCTCGATTAGATCTTCAATGTAATCCGATTGCATGCCCGGCGCTGGTGCGGCCTCATTTGTAGGATTGGTATACTGATAGCCACGAAATGGTGGCTTATAAGCATAGTTGGCAACACAAATAGACAAACTGCCAATGAGAAGCAGAGAGGAAAAGAACAAAGAGCTGGATTCGAATTTCATCGCGAGAACCGCGCTAAGCGAGGGCTAAAAGATAACTGTCCGCAGAGTTGCCTCTTTAACGGTTTTTATAGGCCAAATGTATGAATTTTAATATATATACACATGTACATATAAATAAGCCATTTAAGTTCATTATAGCTGTTAGTGTGCCAAATCAAAGTTTTATCTAGAAATGCTCAATTTTTGCGTATTTTGCATATAATATTTGGGTCCATTTGGCAGCCCTCTGAAACCACTTGACCCAAATAACGATGCGTAAAATGTTGAACTCATTTGTCAATTAACTCGTGTCGATATGCTAACGAACAGAAATAAATAAAACTGCCGACTCAGATCCCTAGAAACGTTGTCAGCCCAAAGTGGCTCAGATCGGTTAATATCAAAAAATTATGTTAATTGTCTTCGGCTGCTTTCTATTCTAAAAGATTTTACAAGCACTCGTAAAAAAATATATATTTTTTATTGTTCCATAAGATTTATTAGTTTATTGGCAATAATGGTCATAAGGGTCTTTAATCATTTCGACTACTCACCAAACGCTGACCTCAAAATGTCCGAACTAGTATTTAACAAAAGGTGGAGCCCCATATATGATAAGTTAAAAAGGTCTACACATGTGAAGCGATCATTAAGCAATTGAAGACTACATTTATCAGCAGACGAGTTAACCACACAAATGGTATCAATCAATGGGAACGGAGAGGAGAGGAAAGAAGCGTAATGTGAAGTTTACCACAGCAATAACTTATAATTGAGTGATGAACAGTAAAAATAATAGGAAAACTGACTGAAGTAAAAATTAAGTTTTACTTACTTTTAATTTAATTCGCAATCAATTTTAATAGAATCAAAGCAAGACTTACCTGAAAATATAAATAGATAATAAGAATTAAATTAATATATATAAATAATAAGACTTGGTTTATCATTAATAAATGGAAAATATATAACCAAATGGTTATAAGCAAAGTATAAAAAACTTTATGGTATTTAAATCCCTCATTAGTCCAGTTACAGTTTGTACCTTTCTCTTTATTTAATTTTAAAAAACAAAAATCACAACTCAAACGTGTTCCATATAAGATAGCATAAGCTCTCTAACTCGAATCGGAAGCGCCCCAGGCAACGCCCAGCAAATCAAAGAATGAAATACTCAGACGCTAAATCGGAAACAATCATAAAAGGCTAACAAAGAGATTTTTCCCAGCTGTCTGGCAAATGAAAGTAAATCAACCCAAAAGCGAGGCAAACAAAATTGAAATGCTAACAAGCCGGCTATCAAAATTCTGGAGATCGTTAAGTGAAAATAGAAAGTAAAAAGAACACAGCAGCATATAGAATGTAATTGGGTCAAACAAATGAAGACACAGATAAACCCCAAGCGATGGAAGCCCCGTCTCTCAATGCTAATCTCTTGGCCTGTTGTGCCAACACAGCCAGGGCTCAGTCACCAGAAACCACCAGAAAGCCCAACCCACAGCACAACAAACGACACAAGGTGCACACAACAAGAAACTGAAGAAGAAGAAGAAGAAGTTAGGTGTCCGGTGGCCAGGTGAAAGAGCGTCGCGTGTATTTGGGTTAGAGGCGAACCGAGATTCAATTCAATAGATGATGACACAAAACCACAAACAAACAGTTGGACAGCTGGACAGTTGGGCAGATGAACTGAGAGAGAGAGAGAGAGGCTGAATGATGGTCCGTAGGGAGTTGGCCGTTTTGCAGAAAGAAAGTCTTAATTTGTTATTTATATGCGTTCCGCTAGAATCAATGGAAGAAAGTTCTGCAGCATCCCAAAAACAAAGGCAGAC
This sequence comes from Drosophila fungiperda, assembly GCA_035042345.1. Taxonomy (NCBI): domain Eukaryota; kingdom Metazoa; phylum Arthropoda; class Insecta; order Diptera; family Drosophilidae; genus Drosophila; species Drosophila fungiperda. Next base: position 3,887,542 of record JAWNLM010000021.1, read on the forward strand.
CGCAAAAGCAAAATGCCAGCCGACAAACGAAAACTTGTTTCTCATTTTTGTTATTTTTTTGTTTTTTTCTCTGAGAGAGTCACGCTCTTGAGGAGGTTTGCGGCTGGCGTTTCTCTTTCAGAACGAAAGACTTAGGCAACAAACTTGAGCGCTGACGCTGAGGCTGCCCATTGAGAAGGAGTGAAGCAAGAAACTGGTACTCGTAACTTGAGACTTCTTCATTGAGTGGCGGGCTAAAGTCTGGTCTTGTCTAGAAATCAGCGCCTGGCTATTTATGGCCGGCCACCTTGCTGCAGGTCTGTGTGTGTGTATGTGTGTGTGTGTGTGTGTGTGTGTTCCACTTGCATTAAACTGGGTCATTGCACAGAGATGCAACAGCCCAAGAGCAAGTGGACGTTGCAACGAGTGCATCGATGCCTCAATGCCTTTAAAATTGGATGGACGGGAAGCTTGGAAGATGGGACGCACACATATTAAGGCCGTCACTTAGAGGCCTACAGAAAACCTCTGATTATTATTATTGTTGCATGCATGTGTGGCATGCGCTGTCAGACAAATTTGTTAGCAATTATCGCGTTGTTTTTGTTTGCTGCTTGCAAATTATTTACTGTTATTTTTGTGTTTTGTCTTTTTTAAAATTATGATTGTCACTTGAGCTGTGCTGTGCGCTCAACTGGGCTCAGCAGCCATCGCTCATGAGCTGCTGATGAGGAAAACCACTGGCAACTGGCAACTTTCTCAGGCTTCATTAAGTTTCACTTCGACTGGCATTTTCAGCAGCTATTTTGAGTATGGCACGAATTTTGTTTATGACACGAAATTGTTTATGGAGTTGTTTGCCATTTGTTAATAGCTTTTGCACATCGTGCATTGCATTTAATTAAATTGTGAGCGTCGATTTGTTAAATGCGAACCATCTCATGCTATTCACGCATGCGTTTATTAAAACAATTAAATATATTAACTTGAATTAAAAGTGGTTACTAAATGGTAAATGGTATGTGTAAGGTGACTTGCACGTATTAAAACTATTATTGTATTGTTATTTTATTTTGTTGAATCAAAGTTTTCCGATTGATTAAAGTATCACTAGGTGTGTAAAACATAAAGTTTCCGCAAGGGGTCAGATTACTAGTTTTTTATATTATAGATTGTATTCAAATATTTTCGGAGAAAGGAGTGGAAGAGTAAATAAATAAATAATATTTGTACTACAATTAAGCGCGCTGAAAACATTTCTTAGAGATATGTTTATATTGGAAACTTAATTAAAAGAATCAATAGATATATTAGATGCTATATAAACAATAGGTCAGTTCTTAATTTAAGATTATGCATTCATGTATAAATAACTAATATTTCCTGCTTTGTCAGAGCATAATTATTTCTAACACCTTTAAAAATCTATACCTACACAAATACATGTATAACTAAATTCCATAAAATACCCAAGTGAAGTTCGGCGCTAAAATCGCTTGTTTGGCGTCGGTACAAAAGCACATAAATAAAATAAAAGCAAAAAAAACATGACTCAATAAATAAATCATATATAAATAACTTTGTCTATATATGCAGACTGGGCCACCTTCAACTCCGTTTGACATTTGAAAGTAAACAGCAACAGCAACAGCAACAGAAACAGCACAAAAGCAATAACAGCGAATGACACTTGAAGAAAAATATGCAAAACGACAAAACAGACAACAACAGCAACAACAAAAAAATGTAATAAGACAAAAACTAGTTTGTCAATTGAGAAACAACAAAAACAACTCAAATCACTCTCATTTTTTTGTTACCTTAACTCTTCATTTACTTACGCTGGGCAAAACTGCACAGAAAGCAACTGTAAATAAAGGGAAACAGTAACAAATGAAAACAGTAAAAAGAAAGAGAAGTGAGAACGTTGCCGACTGCACAATACTCTGATACCATCTGATAACGGGCCTCAAATAGTCAAGGTAGACGTTGCCAAGAAATCTTCTGTTATCAAATTCTGAAGGAGATTCCTAATAACTTATTAGCCAAGTTTTGTAAATGTAGTTCTTGTGGCCGATAAAGGGTTATTCAATTTTTTGCAGCTGGACTATACATGGTCATTTTTTAAAATTACTAGCATATCTTACTATCTTACTACCATATATATTTTCTATATTTTCTTTATCTATTGCGGACACAGACAGATGGCAAGACAAGACCAATATGCCACCTTATGCCACCTTATGCCATCGGTGCAGAGTGTAGAAAATGTAACTGTTTAGCGCTTTTGGCTTTGGACTGGCTCCGAAGCGCATTGACATCGACGCCGCTCCATTTACGGGGCAGCAACAGCAGCAGATCTCGTATTACCCGTCCGTCAAGCGCCTTTTGTGGGTTCTATGTGGCCCGGTTCGACGTCTGGTGGTGCTTTGTATGCACCACACGCAATTGTGCGGTGAGGTAATTAATAAGCCACCAAACCAATTGAAATTGAGCGTCGCCTCTCGCACCGGGCATACCAAGTAGACACCCGTATTGCACATTATTACTATCACTACTACTGACGATATGCGATATACGATTACGGGTACAGACAAGCACGGAGTTACTGACCATACCCAAGACCAGTCTTGAGTTGGGCTCTTGTAGGGCTTCGCTTCTGATTTTTGCACAACTCAATAAAAAAACAACAACAGTCAGGAGAAGTGGACGTTTTTGGCCAACAAATTATGCTCCAATTTATGCTCAAATTAAGATGAATTGAATATGGGCATTAAATAATTAAAGAAACCTGCAAAAGCTGCGTTGCTTAATTGTTTAAATACAAAGTTAACTACATCAATTTAACTTTAAATGAACTGGTCGAAGGTCAGACATATTTATAAATATGTCTATAATATATTTAATATAATTATTCTCTACTTTTTTGTTGCTCATGGCCAGAGACAGAAAACCATATAAATTAAGTCGATGAACAATTTTGAAGCCTACTCGTTAAAAGTAATAAGAAGGATTTTTCGCTTATTCATTTAATTTAATTTGATTGTCATATTTTTATCATTTAGTTAATTTCAAATTGTTTTTTTTATTTTCAAGATTCATAAGAAATCTGTTTATTTTTAGTTAATTTGTTGAGATTGCAAACCTATAATATAAAAGAGATTTTAGTTTTTTCAGACCATATCTTAAATTGAATAGTCCCCACTTGCTAAATAAAATCAAATTTTGGCTTGTGAATTATGCCACTTTATATAGGTATAATTAAGTTTTTATAATCTATTAAATATATAATCAAAGTTGTTTTCAGTTGGAGAATGGATATTTAGAGATATTTATGCCACTGCATGGCTTACTTTCTTCAAACTTTGATTTATTTTACTACTTTGATTAGGCATAGAGATTATTTATTTTTCTACAGCAAAGTGAATTTATATTCTATTCCGAGCTTATTAAATGTTTATTACTATTTATTCCGCAATATCTTTTCCATTCCGAATAAATTATATTTAGTGATGCTCCATTATGTTTGATTTTCCAAGTGACCATGCGAATAAAATAAAACCATAATTTGAGTACAGTTAGCAGTCGCGTTTAGCTCGTCATTGTCCCCAATGATTCCAGTCCACAATCGCAATTCCACAGGCCAAATTAGCTGCAACTAAGCACGAGAGCAGCACAGGTGATGATTGTTGCCGGCATAACTGTTTGTTGCCAGAGCTTTGGACTGTAGCTGATTGTGTTGTTCCCATTCCCATTTCCCATACCTATTGTCTGCCGCTGACCCACTCAAAGTGTCCATTCATGCAGGTGGCCACTAATACGGCCAGTGGAGGGGAGCATTAATCGGGCGGCGCTCTCATTATCGGACACCGCATTTCAGCAGATACTTAAAGTAGAAACGGTCGCAGGCCTAACCGTAAATCCCTATTGACCTGTATTCAAGCACATTGAATGACCGCGCTTACATTATTCAACTAGGCCTAAAGAGCCGACAAAGGGCCGACCTGCACTTCAAAAACACTCAGGAAAAAGGAGCCCTTAAAACACCCGCCTAAATTGAAAATCACCATAAAAACCAGAAAAAGATTCTGGCTTTTGCAAATAATTTCTAAATGTGCGAAACACTATTTTCACAATTTGAAAGCCCATTTGTAATTTTTTATTAATTTATTTCTTTTAAATAGTTAAAAGTAAAAAAAGTCAAAAATATATTAGCAAAAATCTTAATGAAATTTAGAAAATTTTAGTGAAATTTCCTGTCTAGAATTAGAAAAATTAAAAAACGCTTGTTTTTAGAAAGACATAACCGATTTAGAAATTTTCGGAATTAGAATGTGATTTATTCTTAATGCCAAAAGTATGGCGATTTTCTTAAATACAGGTGCAATATTAAAATTAAGATGTGCTATATTAAAAATGGTTAAAAAAGATATGAAGTCGAGCAAAAGTATGTAACTGTTAGGATGCTCATTTAATATCCTTGATCAGCATCAAAAGGCGACTCGATCTATCTAAAGATATATTTCAATTCTATTAATACCCTTGAAATTCTTTATTTTATTCTTATTATTTTTTTTTTAATGAAAATTTGTATTTAAGTAATCATTTTTAATTTTACATAATTTAATTTGAAATGTTATTTATCTTTTCTTTTTTTTTTTTAATTTGTATTTTTAATATTTTTTGTCTACTTTAAATCAATAATTTTTTAATTTATTTACATTAATATATGTGTTTTTAGTCCACATTAATTAAATAATAAAATTTTTGGTTTGAATATGGGTTCAGGGTACTTTCTAGTCGAGTTCTCCCGAGTAGATAATTTTCACTATTTTATTTCATAAATATATATATATATATATTTTTTTTTTTGGGTTTTCGCTTGTTGCGCACTTGCAATTGGCCTTTTCATTAGCTGCAATTTCAATTTGCACACAAATTGTTGCTGGCTCGTTTTTCACTTCTTACTTGCCAGCATTTAGTAGTTTTTTTTTTTGTTTTTTGCTTGACTGAAACTTGTTTATGGTTTGCGCTCCTACAAGAATGTGGCCATAACACAAAACTGGGTTAAAATAGTTAGACAAGCAGCCAACAGGCGGTCGCCTTGTGTGTGTTGTTGTTGTTTTTGTTGTTGTTGTTGTTGTTGTTGTTGTTGTTGTTGGTGCTGTTGTTATTGCTATTGCCGTTTGCCGACTGAAGTTGCAGTTGCCGTTTAAAATGATTGCACAGCCAGCTAGCCAGATAGACAGCCAACTTGCTGGTCTCTATGCCACAAAGTACGGCATATGTTAAAACGCAACTGTTTTGCGTTATTAACGCCGCTTTTAGCCGATTGCAACGAGTTTGCCTCAGGCCCAAATCAATGGGGTGCTTTTTTTTTTTGATTTTGCATACCACTTCTAAGGCAATCGCATAAGAAGTGCTTTCAGTGATTACAAAACACGGCCTACGAACTGTGCTAAGTATTGTTAATCTTTCGACAAAATACCCAATGCAATGCTCTAAAATTTACATAATATTTACTGAAAATTGCTACATGTTAATAAGCCACTTAATTATAGAACATTTACAGTTTAGTCAAAGTTTAGTGTTTAGCTTAGGCATTTGTGCATTAAAATAATACGAAGACATTGTTATGAAATATTGCAAATATTTATATTTAAATATAAAATATAAAGAGAATTATTATATCGTTGCATATTTTAAATAGAAATAACCATTAACCACATTATTTTTTAAATGTAAATATTATAAAATATATTTTAAGTAATAACACCTGCATCGATGTAAAGATTTTACATATACATAATTTAAGCTCAATGTAGTTGGCCTTTGTAGAACCGATTTTTTACCTTTATTTGCTTACACTTTTCAAAATACAACAACTCAATTAAAAACACAAACAACGCAAATCTATTAGTGCTAATTTTGTAGATGCATTAGCAAAATTTGTGTCAAATGGTAAAAAAGAGAACATCATCAATCTGAGGCATTGTTTTTGTAGTTGGACTAAGGTAGGCCAAGTTCAGTGACCTCAGTTTGCTCAGTTTGGTCTTCTTTCTGTGACTGTGGCCGGGGACTGATAGTCTGATGATGGTCGGTCCACACTTGTTGTTCAGTAGTCTGGGTAGATGGGTTTCTTTCATCACCCCGCTGGCTATTATTTACTGGCTGTCATCTGCGTGGCAGCGCAACGCATTTCTCTAAGTCATGATCCGAGTTACCCGTACTAACTGCCCGCTCCCCTTATTTGGCCACAATGGTAGTACAATACAATACAATATGTGGTGGGCCTAGGGGCCGATTATAATTACGTACATATTATATTAACTTAATGCTTTTGTTGCCCGTTTTCCTGCTTATTTACACTTTTGCCTCAATGTGTAACTCAATGTAATGTCTTCTTTTTATACTCTTCTTTCCGGCATCGTTATTATGTTATGACATCTGCACTGCCTATAAATTAATCTAGCTTATTATATTATATAAATTTGGTATTAGCTGATGCAGGGGATATTTCTGAACTTTAGGACCTATGAATTATTTGGAAATCAACTTACACATTTATACATTTGACTTATAAATTAGAATGTTCCATTAAAACTTAGGGTGTTCTTCCTAACATTAATCAGTTATACACGATGTCTAATTTATCGATAAATCGATTGCAATAAGCCGAGAGTCCGACCAGAAATAGGCAAACAACTACGTCCATGTTCTAATTTATTATGAAATTGAAATATCTGCAATTGAATGTTATTTTCGACACGCAATATAAAACAAAACAAATCTCCTGACCCATAATGTAAATTTATTCTTGATCAGCAGCAACAGTTTTGTTTTTGTGAACAATAATAAACAGTTCATCATTCTCTGGGTAAAGCAAGTTAATTGACAATCTTGTGATTAAAGATATATATTAAGCAATATGTCTTATGTACCATCGCCGATGTCTGCGCTCCGATTGTCGATGCACTGTGCTTCCAAAAAATATTTTTAATTTTTATTAGATGGCAAATTTTGTGGTTCACAACTTGATTCAATGGCCAATAGGAGAAATAGCAGCTGTGTAAGGAGCAGAAAATTATTTGTTGGTCAAAGACGGCAAAGGCTTGCTTTGTTGCCATTTGAGAACGAATCTGCCTTATTGGTCGCTGACAATTTTGAAAAAAAAATGCCACTTTTACGTACAGAGGCTGTTTACTTACTTTCCCGGCTAACTCAATTTAAAGGACAGATCTTCTTTATAAAAGACAAAACCGGTGTCTCCCCTTCCTTTATTGTTCTCTCCACACTGTTCTATTTTTATCTTTTATCAAATTCATTATGCTTTACAATTTAATTCTATTGATTTTGATAAAATTTGAACTACATTAAATAGCTTTTATTGGAATGAGTGAATAATCTAAATCAAGCTTTAAGGTATGCCCTATTTTACCGTCAAAATTTATAGTCATCTGAAACCGAAATAGCCATAAACATTTTAAATAAACTTTATAAGTAACTTTATAAGGTATAATCATAAAAGATGAGGACTTTAATTAATATAGTTCCTTTTTATTGATTTAGATATAAAAATAATAATCAATCTAAAAATTAACCACTTTTATTGGATGCTTGTTCTGATTACCAAATAGATAGATAGATTTGCACTAAATGCATAATATAGAAGATCAGAGTAAGGGTATTAAATGTGCGACAAATGTTGGAAAGTTATTCTTTTATTTCTATGGTCTTTTTGCTTTTTTGTTGCGCTCTCTTCTGCTGCTTGATTTTCACACATAAAAAACGCATAAAATGTTTCTCTGGCATTAAAAAGTCAAATTTATGATAGTTTCCAGAACGTCGAGAGACGAGTTTGGCTCGCTTTTGCGCTCTAGGTGAAATTTTTTAACGGTTTCTGCGTTGCCAGCTGCGAAGCTTAAGAACATTTTAAAACGGTATCGAGCATAGCTCAGGGCTCAAAAAAGTTTAAGCTGCTGGCCTAATGAGTTCATAATTAATAAAATTATAATGGCAACGAAAGAGTTGATGGATGCATTTTCGCCGAACGATGACACAATTATCAATAGCTAATAACAGCTTTGTCCCAATAATTCTGAAAGATAATTAAGATTTTAATAAAAATAACTGTGAGTCATATTCGACTTAGATGAATTGTTGTCTTCGTATTCGTTAATTATCCACAAAGCTATTACTGAGTGTAAGTCGAAAGACCAGCTCAATTTCACCAATTCAATTTTCAGCAAAGAAGATAAAATTGTGTCTAAGCATACAAATTTAAATGACAGCCAGCTATTGCAATCGCAATTATCTAGATCTGCTTAAGATTGACATTAAAGGGTGAGCTCCAATTAATTGACGCGAAACACTTAACCAAAAATTGAGCAATTACAAAATGCCAAAACAACATTCGCCGGGGCGTTCCACACGAGAAGTGTTGAGCTGCGATAATAAGCCAGTTAGCGATTTAGCCAGTTTGCCGGGCCTACTCGCAGAGACGGGACAGTTTAGGTACACACATATATAAAATATATATATGTATATATATATTTATAAACATATATCAAAAATACGACAAACGAGCAACCTTGACATTCAGCGCTGACGAAGTGTAAAAAGATGTGCAACCGTGTGAAAAGTAAAGCAAATATTTCACGACTGCTCGACATGCACATGCCCTCTTCTAAATGCCAATCTTATATTTTAAATTAATATTTAAATATTAAATTTTATATTTAAATTAACTGAACTAATATGCCCCACATCTTATACATTCTCATTCGCAACATTTTGCGATTCCATTAACACTTTTTATTTTCCATGTGAGTGGCAAAATGCCAGCTTGCTTTCAATAAAACAGCGGATTTGTTATTCTATTGAATTAAAATATTTAACAGGCCATAACCACTGTTTTAAAGAGGATTTCATTTTTAATTTGCTATAAATTTTATAAATTATGGCAAATAAAATAAATTATAATTGTATTTTAAAATGAACGCAAGTCTTTCCTTAAATGTCATTGTTTATGAAATTGACTGCCATACTTTTCAAAAAAATTGAAATTGGATAAATCGGCGCAGAAAATCTCATAATAATCGAGTCAAATTTTTGATTATAAATAATAATATAAATATTTTACGAACATTTACGTTGAATGTGCAGAATGTTGTGCCTTATGGTAAAATGAACAGGCAAAAAACTTTACGTACTGAAGAGAATGTCAGAAATTCAATGAATCAGGTTACAATACCCCAAACAAAATAATATAAAAAATATTAAAATATATATAGATGTGACCTATTACAATAGCATTGAAACTCGTATTCAAACCACAAAGTTGCTTTCATTTTATTTGATTAGTGTCAGCAAAACGTGTCGTAAACTTGAAAACGTCTTTGGAGCTGGCAAAAAATGCACAAAAAATTATGCAAAGTTTAATAATAAACTCTCAAAAACAATGTTGGAAACGTTAACGAAACAATAACAAAACGGTCGGAATGAGTCATTTTGCTCATTGATTTGACTTGAACAAGTTTTTATATTTGTTCTGGTCCTAAACGCTAAAGCGACAAGATGAGCTCAGACTGAATAGTGTCTTGATGCTGTCAGAAAACATAACATAATCTAAAATACGCGACTTGAATATACCCTGCAATTTGATATTCTATATATATATATATATATATATATATATATATATTTAAATTTATACCGATATACGATAAACGTTGGAAGCTATCGGTATGATTATAGCTGAACGGAATAAAATAAGATATATAAAACAATGCTTGACTACATATCAGAAGTCAAACACGCCTTAGATATATAAATATTTATATGGCATACCAGATAAGAATATATTATTATTTATATCGATATGCAAGAAGCATTAAAAGTTATCGATTAAATAAAATTAACATGATTTGAGTATATTCCAAATCATCTCTCTTATAATCTCTACAAATGGACAAAAAAAGCAGATGCCGATCAAGAATGTGTATATATTACTTATGGGGTGACATACCCATCATTCTACCCGTTTGTACACATTCTCAATGGATTCAGGTTATAAAAATGTATTCATAGATGAAATTGCCAACCCGTTGATCTGAAAGGTAAATAATAATAAACAGAGAGAGAAGCATTCGAAGCTTTCGTTTGACTTGTGAATTATTGGTGCGTATTTATTATTAAATGTTGTATGCGAGTGTGTGTGTATGTGTGTGTGTGTGTGTGCGTGTGCTGTATATTTATCTTCACCTTTATTTCTCGTTGCTGTCCCTCTGCCTCTCTCCTATCTCCTCTTGTGCTTCTGCGGCAAGCGTGTCTTCTAGTTGAAAATGCAGCTGTGATTTTTCACCACTTTCACATTCACAATAAAAATATAGTGATAAGCATAAAATCGTTGCGAATTTAGCATTTAATTATTTATTTTGTTGTTTATTGTTTTGATTTGTTGTTTTTTATTTTGTTAAGCCTTGTTTACTTGTGCTTAAAAATGCGCGCGAGATTTTTAATATTTAATTATTGTTTTTGCGTTGTTTTTTGTTTTTGTTTTTATATTAACACATATTTTAAATATAGAAAAATCTAAAAATATTCATTGAGAAATTTAATTTACAAATATGCAGTTTAATTAATTCACTTCATTCAACAAAATTATCAATTTAAACTTATCAAGCGATCAAAAGTGCATATTAAATTTCACTTTGATTTCCAACACAAGTACTTGCAACATGCAACTCTCTATGCTGGAAAATGCATTTTCCATGCGACTTTTCACACACAAACACACACTAACACTAACACACTAAACGCTCGAGTCATAAGTCAAGACTTTCAATTAAGCGGCTTAAGCTCGGCCAAATCGACGACAAATTGTGAAAAGATGCTTACGAAAGTATCTGTGTATCTGCGCATCTATGTATCTATGCGCATAGTTATGTATCCATGGCTATGTATCTATGCGAGTATAGTAAAAGTGTACAAATTACAAACAAAAAATAAAAAACACAAACAACTTGCGCTTTCACAAAAAAGATTGCAGTTTGCAAATCGATGATTTTAGCCAGTTGAAAAACAAGCGACAAGTCGAGATGAATCTTTAGCATTCTCTGAGTGTGTTTTTTTGGCTGGGAACGCAGTTCCGGGTTGAATGACAGAGGTGATCTACGTATTGGATTTGGATATTGCCGATCGATTTAAAATTAATTAAAATACACGCACAGTTGCCCAAATACAATGGAAACGCTTGCTGCAAGTGTGTTTGTGTGTGTGTGAAAGTACGCAATAAGAGCGACAACAAAAACAACAACTTCAAAATTCAAAAACTATTTTGAAATGGAAAATTGTCAACGCGCATTGAACTTGACGACAAAAGAAAGGCAAAAGAGAGGGCGCAAGAGAGATAGAGAGAGAGAGAGAGAGAAAGAGGGCGACGAAACAGGCTGGCATGCCTCAATTTACAGTTAAGATGCAAAACTCGAATAAGACTTTCGGGCAGCGGAATGCGAACTGCGAAATGCACTTGCAGCGCCAACTTTATCAACAAGCGAAAAAGGCAAAAAAAAAAAGTGAAGGGGCCTTTGCAGCAGCCGGGATTCAAGATATCCGCATGCGTGTGTGTGTGCATCTGAGGCTAAAATACATTGTCGTCTAGTACAGAGAGACACAGACATATATATAGAGAGAGAGAGGGGGAAAGGGAAGACGTCGGCTAGCCGGCGCATAGCGGTACTTTGAGTGGGCATGACGAGGAGCTAATGACTCGGCGCCTGTGCCGCCAGACAGACAGACAGACACACGACGCCAACTGCGAGTCGCAGGAAGTCGGCAATTTTTAGTTAGCCAAACGAATGCCAATTGGATTGCGGCTGCAGCGGTTTTTTTTTTACGCTAATATGGAAGTCTGCTGGCATGTGAACTATAGCGATACTTTTTGTTACTATTTTAAATGAACGATCAGCAATAGGTTTTTTTTTGTGAAGCTATCCTGGATTGCATTATTAGATTAAATTGCACTATGCTTTGATTGGATTTTCGTGCTATTTTATTTGTTTTACTTTTTACATTTTTTTTGTTATTTTTGTATTTTTTATTCGTATTATAGTTTATCTAATCTGACTGATTTTATGTTGCTCACTCAGCTTCTCGGCAGTATAACTTGATTTTTCTTACATTTGCTTAATCACTCAATTATTTATATGTATTTTGTTTGGCTGTAGTTTTGCCCGTTTCATTTACTCATTTAATGCGGATAATTAGAAGCAAAAAAGTACGCAGCAAATGTTACGCGTAGAAGAAACTCTCTAAAGACAGCGCGAACGGAACAAATAAATAACGCGCGCGTTGCGAACGCGCTACGTACCAAACTCAGACTGTGAACGGACAGAAGCAACCAAAGCAAACGGCCAGGCCAGGCGAGCGCGCAAGCAAACACAAAGAGCAAAAACAAAAAAAAACCAGACTCAGTGCAAAAGCAGCGCAGCGCCTGCTTAAGCGGCTTAGAAAAAAGCAGCCCAAAACGCGGAAAGAGAGAGAGTGAGCGAGCGCAGAGAGCAGTTGCAAGTGGAGAATAAAAGAGTAACGTCGAAGTTATAGCTGCAGCAGCTCCACCGCTCGCTCAGCTGTTGCAAAGTTTGCAGATGACCATGTGTAGTGGTCCAAATACAAAGTGTTCACATATACAGGGTGTCGCCGCGATCAGTTGAGCGACACAAAAAGCATTCAACACTATTATGAAAAGTAAACCGGGAAAATGTGCAAACTAAAATCTTTTTACTTGAATCAAAGAAAGTTGTTTTATCATTATTTCTAATTACCAATTCATAATTCATGTCAAGCTTTAAAGTTAGCCTCAAATATACAGTTATGTAAAATAAATTATAAATAGTCCATTGTTAATCTAAAATAACGAAATAATTATTATAAACATAAATATTATAAAATTTAGAAATAAATCAACTGATTTTCCATTCCATTCTATTTATAGTTTATAGCCTGTGCGCTTTACTTACCGATTAAAACTCTTTTTTTTTTATTTGTTTGGGTTTTCCTGAAAAGAATAATATTACTTGATTTGTAAAATAAATCTCACTCACTTTAAAAAAATATTATAAAACCTGTCCATTATTATTTACACGAAATGATAACGAAAGAGAGGAATAACTTCTCCTTGAAGTAAAGCTTAGAACTAGAGTTTATAAGAGAGAGCAATCAACCAAAATAGGTGCCTTGTGCGTTGTAAAGGTTTATTAGGGAAGAAAGATCCTCAGGCATTTACTTAGTAGATTCTAAACTTACTTTGTGTTTTACTGAGTCTGTGCTGTTTAGCCAGTTAATATTTCCAAGCAATATAATAATTTTAAGAAAGAAAACACAGTAAACTGGTTCGTATTAAAACGATGCGACCTCTTTTAATAATAACGTAGGACAAACGTGACAGTTTGCCGACATAGCTGTGACTTTATACAATACATCGATAAGAATTAGAGTAAAACGTATCGATGTAAGCTTTACTAATCATTTATAGAACGAGTTTGATTTGCGCTAACTCTAAGAAGGTAACACATTGTAACACAAATATTCCGCAAATAGGACAAACGATATGCTTATTTGAAAATAGCGCCAACATTATCGATTCAATACCGATAGTTTTGCAGCAATAATATCGGCACAGCTGATTACCTTTCAGCTGATTCTAGTTATTTGTTATTTATACATCGACGATGGCCGATCAAAATTGCTTATTTTGTGATATTGCCAATGGCAAAACAAATACAGTCCTGGAACTAGACACGAATGAATTCACAATATTCAAAGACATAAAACCGGCATCAGAGCACCATTATCTAATTGTGACAAAGAAACATTACGACAGTCTTAAAGTCCTCAATAAATCGCACGAGAAAATGAGTACGTAGATTTCGGATATCAGTGTGTTCCGTTCTTATCTTATCTTAACTTATGTATTTGACAGTCCTAGCCATGGAGGATTGCCTGAAGAGCTTCTTTGTATCGAAAGGGATTTGCACAACAGATGCCCTCTTTGGCTTCCACTTTCCGCCCTTCATCACCGTGAAGCATTTGCACATGCACGGAATTGCCCCCCGCTCCGAGATGAAGATCTTGTCCCGGATGGTTTTCCGACCGGCAACAGCTTGGTTTAAGACTGTATGTGCTCCATTCCATGGTCTACTTTTTGCGTATTCCCTTGCAGATATTGCTTGAAATATAAACAGAAAACTCTCTTTCCGATAGAACATTCCAACTGTCTACTTGTAAAGCAGATTATTTAAAAGAAAACTTCCCCTAACCAGACAAAGGAAATTTCTAGTTGCGGATTCCTTATGTTATTTTGAGTGCAATAATAGAATGAATTCCCATGTAAGGTTTTTTTCTTGTATTGTTCAGCTACTGTCCATCCACAAAATACTTTTCCATTTAACAAATCTTATTTTGTGAACTTTAACCTTTTATTTTTTTATAGTAAGGCTCCTTTAGTTTAACCTCCAGCGACTAGTAGATTTTCTTTGCGTTATCCTTCCGATTTAAGTTTATTTAAGTTTTTTTCACACAAGCTCAACAGATCTTACATCATTTTATTTTACTTAATTTGCCCAAACCATAAATTAATTAAAAAGAGCAGAGTTAAAAGTATATTACAATATTATAAATTTCTCCCTGTAACCATTTAAACAATTACAAAGTTTACACAATATAAACCGATTTCCTTTTGACCTGCGAAAACACTTTTGAGAAGATAGACTGTATTTTCCCTTTAACAAATATTTCAATAACAGACGACTAAATCATATACTTATATTTATATATATACCGTATTCATATGCTATATTTATATATACTTTAATTATGTGTATTGCATTCCTGTCCAAAACACCTTTGCAAGGACATTTCATATTCAGTCACGAAAATAATTACCCTCTTTTTTCTTCTCCCCCTTATAGACCAGTGAGGCTATTGCTTACTTGAAGAAAAAGCTAAATTAGACCTGAACCGATCTATGTAATATAAAAGTGTCCAAGGAGTTGCCAAATGAGGATTCTGCCAAATGACAAAAGATTTTAGCAATGATGCAAAGCAACTTAAATAAATCACATCTATTTTAGTACTTACCTTTCGGTTTAATTTGATAATCTGATTAAATCTATATAATTCCAAAAAATTAAACAGACCATCCCAACTAAATATGAGTACATTTTTTATTATTTATTATTAATATATATTAATAATATTTACTAACTCATTTAAAAATCAACAAATCGTATAAATAAATAATTAAAAACTCTTAATAACTTGTTTCTTTGTTTAGATTGTCAATTAATAAAGTATTAAAGTAAAAATGTCTTCCTACATTTGGATATAATAATAATAATTCAAATGCAATAAAAAAATATTTTCTATTTAATTATTTTATAACAACAAATTCAAAGAATAAAAGAGAACATCTATAATAAATATTAATAAAAATAATTACTATTTTATGCAAAATTTAACAAATCATATAAATAAATCAGTCAATCTTAATAACTATTCGTCTTAGTTTTTGTCTTGTCAATCAGTCAATCATATCATTAAATGTCTTCCTCCGTTTTAATGTGTTCTTGATGCTTCTAATAATAATACAAATGTAATCAATAATGAATATTTTCTATTTGATTATTTTATTTTAGAATTCCAAAAAATTAAAAGACGATCCCTAATATACATAAATAATAATAATTCCTATTTAATTTACGATTTTTCAAATCGTATAAATAAATCAGTCAAACGTATTAATATCTTTTCGTCTTTTTTGCTTGCTTGTCAATCAATCAATTGATCTCAGCCTTTCTGTTAATATGTCCTCAAACGGTTTCCTCCATTTTTATGGGGGGCATATCGGCAGCAGGATCTGCTGTGTGTCTGTGCATGTGCCGCTTGAGGTAGGAGCTCTTCGAGAAGGACATGCCACAGATGACGCATTTAAATGGCCGATCGCCCGCATGGGAGCGAATGTGTCGCTGCAGAGCTCCTGGCTGGGCATATGCAGCATGGCAAAGATTACATTTGTGCGGACGCTCCCCGGTGTGTATGCGCTTGTGAACCGTCAGATTGCCAGCGCTGGCAAAAGATCGGGGGCACTCGTGGCACTTAAAAGGCCGCTCGCCGGTGTGAGTGCGAATGTGTTCGTTGAGGCGACCTCGCTGAGTGAAGGCCTTCACGCAATGGGGGCATTTGTATGGACGCTCGCCTGTGTGGGCCCGCAGATGATCCGCAAGATTCCCTGGATTGAGGAATGCCTTCGAGCACTGGGGACATTTGTGCTCGCGTTTCCGGGCATGGAAACGCTCATGGATGCTTAGTTTTTTGAGGCTGGTGAATTCCTTGCCGCAAATGGAGCAGAAATGTGGCTTGGAATCTGAGCTTCTCTCAAGTTCGCTGTTTGTTTCGAACTGAACGTCACACTCAATGAAACTGTTATATTTGTCCAGCTGCTGGAAGGCTGGCAACGAGTCCTGATGATTCCATGATGATTGCGATACATTCGATTGAGTTTCCAGCTTTGCTTGTAACTCTTCTTCCAGTGGACGTTCCTCTTCTTCCCCTATGGTGACATTCTTTGCCAGTGTGTCCAGCTGCCAATCGGCTGTTTCTAGCACTTCCTTGGCGCACAACTGCTGCCAAAAGTACAAATGGCTCTGTTCGCATTTCTGCTTAAATCGAAAACAGTTTTCCACATCGCCAACGCAAGCCGAGCACATTTGCTGGGGCAGCGGATCATTGCGGTTGACTTCACAGCTTGTGCACTCGCTGATCATCTCCGCCAAACTGGGGCAGCCGCTCTGCTGAGTTGGGGGTGTGAAGATATCCACCAGGTTCACTGTGGCGTCTCGACACACGCGGCAAATCTTCTCCATGCCTTGTTTTCTGTTTTCGTTTTGTAAACAAATGAATTATTCAAACACTGCATATATTTGGGGTAATGCAGTATTTTTTGGTGTTTCTTGCTAGACTTGCACTGGCCACATTGCATCAAGAATTGTGTTATAAAATATCAAAAACGCATTCACATTTATTTATTTTTTTAATTAAATAAATACGAACTATAAAAATAAATTAAGTTCAAATAAAAATAAAATTTAACACTAAGTTTAAATTAAAAAATTAGAATTACTATCGTTATTTTGTTACTATAAATTTTTGCTAGTATCGATAGAGATGTATCGATATAGCGAAATATCGTTTATGGAAATGCAAAAAAAAAGACAGGAGCATCGAAAGTATCGATATAATATCAACAATTCCCGAGTCGACTTCAGCTGTGTGCGCTGCCTCTGCTCGCTCTGCTCGTTGTACTCGCATTCGTATGTTTGCGTCTGTTCCTGTATTTGCTTGTGTGTGTGCATGTGTGAGTTGCGCTAGCGTACGTGCGTGTGTGTGCAAAATCAGTGTCTTTGAAAAAGAAAAAACACCGAAAACAGAAAACTCATCAAAGGCGCTACAACAACAAAGTTCCTATATAAATATATAATTTTTTTATTTGTTGCTACACAATACGTGCTCGTGTTAAGCGTAAAAGTGGCCAAAATTCGGCGAAAACAGCAGCGCAAGTGTGATAAAAACAGTGTGCCTCAGACTCAGTCTGCAAAACGAACGAAAACAAAAGAGAACAGTGTTGATAGTACCACAAGCATTCTAAGCACTGGCAGCGGCAGCGCCAGCAGTAGTAGCAGCAACACCACCACCACCGCCGCCGCCAGCAGCACAGCCAAAAACAACAATAAACGGTGCCGGGTAGCGGTTGACTTTGTTCCTGGAAGCCGTATTCTACTTCCAACAACAAGAGCAGCAGCAGCAGCGGCGTCAGCAGCAGCGTTAGCGTCATCAGCGACAACAACAACAACAAAAGCAGCTGCCGGCGAAACTGTTGCTAGTGTTGGGCTGGGCGTCGGCGGCGGCTGTGGCGGCGGGGGTCAGCTAACAAAGGAGCCGCCGCTGAATGCCAAGCATCTATCCGTCTCTGTCTGTTTGCACACCGTGCACAAGCTAGCTGCTGACCTTCAAGTCGACGCCAACGCCGACGCCAACAACGACGCAGAGGTAATGTCAGAAACGGGCTGCCGACATTATCAGAGTTATGTGAAGGAGCACAGTTATGACACATTTCGGGTGATCGACGCCTACTTCGCTGCCTGCGTCAACAAAGATGCACGCGAGAAAAAGGTGGGCAGCTTATAAATTTATCAGTTTTTTTATTATTGTTAATATTATTATTAATGTTTTTTTGAGTACTATTATTATTATTATTGTAAATATTATTATTATTATTAGTATTATTACTATTGTTAAAATTATTATTATTTGTATTATTTAAATAATTATTACCATTGTTTTTATTATTATTATTGTTATTAGGCAATTCATTGCAACTGCTTCGAGTGTGGCAGCTATGGCATCCAGTTGTACGCCTGTCTGCACTGCATCTACTTTGGCTGTCGTGGGGCACACATCACCAGCCATCTGCGTGGCAAGAAGCACAACGTTGCCTTGGAACTCTCCCATGGCACCCTTTACTGTTACGCTTGTCGGGACTTCATCTACGATAATCGGAGTCGGGACTATGCGCTAATCAATCGCAAGTTGGAGGCCAAGGATCTGCAGAAGAGTCTCGGCTGGCAGCCATGGATTCCCACGCCCAAGGAGACCAATCTCCTTCTGGCCAATGCCCGAAGGCGCCTCGTGCGACCTAATGTGACAATTGGACTACGCGGTCTGCTCAACCTGGGCGCCACGTGCTTCATGAACTGCATTGTCCAGGTGAGCAAAATTCACAATTTTGTGGATCTGATATTGTTCAAATTATTTTTTATTATTCGTATTTTGTTTCTATAAACAAAGTATTCTATCGATTACAATAGAGCTTCTTATTACACTAGACAAAAAAAAAAAAATGTTTACTTATTGTTTATTTATTGTTTATGCATGTGTAATTTCTGTATTTCTGTGTTTTGTTTTTAAATTTATTATATATATTATGTTATATATATATTATATATAAATATTAAGCGGCTATCTTTTATTTATAAAAAAAGATTCTATTTATTAGGCAATAGACTACATTTTCTAATAATATTTAATTGTAGATTCTGTAAGATATATTTCTGCATATATATATATTTATATATAACCAAAAAAAATATACTTTGTTTTAAATTGAATAGTTTATTATGTCCATCATACAGGTTATTAAATACTCTTTAACATACTTTGTAACATTAATGTAACATAATGTTTACAATCCTAAAAAAATGATATAAAATTAAAAAATGAATTCACAGATATAAACCTAAATATAAATATTATGATTTTTTACATGTATTTTTAAAGCATGTTTTTCTGATGAATATAGGCATATTATTTAATAAATCCATGAGCTAAAAATTTTGTCTATGATATATTTGAATTATTTCAAAATTTAACTATATATTTGAAAGCAAGAAAATTATTTGCCTTAATGTTAGGAGCATAAAAACATTCATATTTTGGGACGAAATCATCTTTTGAAATATTCCAAAATGTACAAAAGATTTTAGACAGCTTACAAAATATTGCTTTAATAAAGTTCCATTTATATAAGTAAACATTAAAAAAAAAATGTTCTAGACTTTATTATTTCATTGTTTGTTTATTTGTGATTCTAGGAATAAATATTGCCCTTTTAGTTCTATTTTATTTGACTCCTTTTCCGTTTTGATATCATATCAAATAAATATTTTTTCTTTTTTAAGTTCCAATTTTTGTTCGTCTTTGCCTATAATTTCACAGTACTGCAATAATAGTTTTAGTAATCAACATTAAACAAATAAATAAAAATGCAATTCTTATTTAAATACTAGTAGTAATAAGTAAAATAGCAAGTCTTTATTTAAATAAATGTGTTAATAATAATAGATATAATAAAAGTCAACAGTAACTGATAAATAAAATGCATTTATTAATTAAATGTATGCATTTTTGTAGGCGCTGGTGCACACTCCACTGTTAAGCGACTATTTCATGTCGGATCGTCACGACTGTGGCAGCAAGTTGACCCACAAGTGTCTCGTCTGCGAGGTGTCGCGCCTCTTCCAGGTGAGGACATGCGCAGTTGCCACGCGTGGCAACATTCAACTTAATCGATGCTATTTTTTTCTCGCAGGAGTTTTATTCGGGCTCGCGTTCGCCATTGTCGCTGCACCGTTTACTGCATTTAATTTGGAATCATGCGAAGCATTTGGCCGGCTACGAGCAGCAGGATGCACACGAGTTCTTCATTGCAACGCTGGACGTGCTGCATCGCCATTGCGTCAAGGCCAAGTCGGAGCGGGAGCACGAGAGCAAGAGCAACAGTGGCAGCAGTGGCACCGGCACCGGCGGCAACAACTCCAGTTCGAGTTCATCGAGTGCGAATGCGACGCACTGTTATGGCCAGTGCAACTGCATCATCGATCAAATCTTCACGGGCATGCTACAGAGCGATGTGGTGTGCCAGGCGTGCAACGGCGTCTCGACCACATTCGATCCCTTTTGGGACATCTCACTCGATCTCGGCGAGACAACGACGCACGGCGGCGTCACGCCCAAAACCCTCATCGACTGCCTCGAGCGATACACCCGCGCCGAGCACCTCGGCTCGGCGGCCAAAATCAAATGTTCCACCTGCAAGTCGTACCAGGAGTCGACCAAACAGTTCAGCCTTCGCACTCTGCCCAGCGTCGTCTCCTTCCATCTGAAGCGGTTCGAGCACTCGGCCCTGATTGATCGAAAGATCTCCTCCTTCATTCAGTTCCCAGTCGAATTTGATATGACTCCGTTTATGTCGGAGAAGAAAAATGCCTACGGCGACTTCCGTTTCTCTTTGTATGCGGTCGTCAATCATGTGGGAACGATTGACACGGGACACTATACGGCATTTGTGCGGCACCAGAAGGACACGTGGGTCAAGTGCGATGATCATGTAATAACGATGGCATCGCTCAACCAGGTCCTCGAAAGCGAGGGGTGAGTTCCACTAATACCCATAGAATTAAATCACATTTAAATATATTTTATTTCCAGTTATTTATTATTCTATCATAAAAATATATTGGAATACGAGTGAGATTTGAAGCACGGAGAGACAGAAATGTAGCATCCACAGAGACTGGCATCCTCCATCCCCACACAGACACACACACTCACTCACACACCTAGAAATGCAGACAAGGCTTGCAACAAATCTTAAACCTAAACTTAAAAAAATACAAAAACCATATTGTTCTAAGTATTTCCAGCACATTATGCTAAAAACTAAACGAATGCTAAAAACAACAACAAAAAATGCTTATATATGTAAATCATGAAAAAATGAAGAAAAACTCAGATTAATGCCAACAAAAAACGTGAAGCATCAACAAAAAGTCGTAAACAAAAATCAACAATTTTGCTATTACTCAGAAACACTGAAAAAACAAACAAAATCGAAAAACTTACTGATAAAATCGACATCGTCGTCGACGAGCAGCTATTCTTTTTGTTTTTCTAGAAAAAGCGGCAGCAGTAATTCTTATTAATATTATTTATTAATTTCGCACACACAAAAAATGAGAACAGTCAACAAAAAAATATAAAAAATTTGTTTATACCACTTGGGCTCGTCCGGGAATTGAACCCGGGACCTCTCGCACCCGAAGCGAGAATCATACCCCTAGACCAACGAGCCGGTTGAAGGTGGATCGCCATATTGTATATTTCACATTGGTGACTGTAACAGTTTGGGTGTATTTTGGGTAGTGCACGCAACACGTGTCAGACAGAGATGTCCATAGTATACTTGCGTATTTGTGTCTTTGATAAATTCAATGCATATTTGCGGTCTTAGCAAAGACACAAACCGATGTTGCCAAATTCCGTTATATTCAAATTTATAATGTAGAATGTTGTGTTATGTTAGTTTTACTCCTTATTTTAAATATATTTACTTGTAACATATTTGTTAAAATACACTTGGTTAAGTTCCCGTTATTCTATTCAACCAAATTACGTTTTTTAACTTGTCATGAACCAAAATATTTCAGAGAGTGATGGGGCTGCCACGCCTGCAAAAAGTATTTACTTAAAGCCGAATAATGCTAAATTTCCATTTAAAATAATTGAATTTTGTTTAAGTAGCGAAATTTAAAGTACACAATAAATTATATTTCTATATGTATTTTACCTCTAACAGTTGGCAAATTTATAATCGTGTGCAAAGAAAATAAACTAAAAACAATTTCAGATAATAATTTGTAATAATAATATTTTTATCTGCAAACGAAAATATTAAAAGCAATTTAAAAAAAACTATTGTTTGCGATTTTCCATCTTAATAACGAAAAAGATACCACACTTAGGATACGGGGTAATAATAAAAAAGTAATAAAAAAAACTGATCACACTAAATTCAAATTCTACGCCTACATAAGAAATATAAGCTGACAAACTTATTGCTTTTTATCAGCACTGTCAGCTGGAAGCAAGACAAAGAAGGCGACCGATTGGATTTTAAGCGAATAATTGCAAAATGGATGTAAAAAAAAACAACAAAATATACACACGGCTATTGCCCGTCAACAAAAAGATACGCGACGATCGCCTTGGCTTGGAAAGCTGCATCTGCAATCGGAAATGGGGCTTGATTTTCTGCGCTAGTTGCCAGAAATCGTTCACGGGCCGCATTGCTGAAACCTGCGCGGCGCATCCAGAGGTAAAATTATGTATGAAATATATTATTTAGACTTATCTAAATTGGTATTTATCAGGTTCCCTATTTGATGGATGTGCGCAGTTGCGCTTTCTGTGGAGCCGCTGGCAAAGATTTGCGAATGACGGATTCTATATAAAATCGAAGATGTCGTTGACGACATAATCAATATTAATTGTAAACAAAATCTGTTAAAAAGAATTACACACGCAAATGTGTATTAATTACACGCACACAAAAATAAATACAACAAAAAATATCGACAACAATTTTGTTCTTACGCATACAAATCTGAAAAACTAAACAAAAAGGAGAAACCAATAAAACCGACGATGAGCATCTTCTTTGCGTATATGTTTGCACATTTTGCTTCATCTGCACATTCCCCATATTCTTTTAGGGTTTGTAAGAGCCGATTAGCAGTTCAAATTTAAATTTTAAATTTTCGCTTGCTTTTTAATAATAACATAAATAAAAATAAAAAATAAAGGACAAATCCAATACTCAAGTACATAATGTTATTTTAATATTAAAAAACTAAATAAAAATTAATAATGCACGTTGACAAGTCTAGACACAGTATTTGCAGACTATGCTGCGTCCCCCTATTCATACAGCAATTGAGAAAACTGCTTAGCACCGTTACTTATAGAAGGGTTGCCAGACTGTCTTCTTGCCAATAAGCTATGATAACTTTTAATATTCGCTTGTTGGTAAATAATTATATAAAATAAATTACAAAGAATGACAATGTTCTGAACATAAAATGACAATTTTTTTTTAATATTTAATGAATCCATGGTGTACTTGTGTGTTTGTGTCTTTGTTAAATTCAATGCATATTTGCGGTCTTAGCAATGACCCAAACCGACGTTACCAAATTCCGTTATATTCAAATTTATAATGTAGAAAAGTGTTATAACAATTTTACTCTTTAATTTAAATATATTTACTTGTAATATATAAAAATACTCTTGGTTAAGTTACCGCTATTCTATTCAACCAAATTACGTTTTTTCTCGGGGAAAGTCAACTTGTCATGAATCAAAATATTTAAGAGAGTGGCAGGGCTGCCACGCCTGCAAAAGGTATTTATAACTTAAAGTCGAATAAAGTTTAATTTCCATTTAAACTAATTGAATTGTTTGAAGTATTTTAAATTTAAAGTACACAATAAATAAAAAATACTAAATTGGTGTTATGGATTATATTTATATATGTAATTTACCTCTAACAGTTGGCAAATTTATAATCGAGTGAAATGAAAATAAACTAATAACAATTTGAGAGAATAAAACTAATTTTTGTAATAATAATATTTTTATCTGCAAACGAAAATATTAGTAGCAATTTAAAAAAAACTATTGTCTGCGATTTTCCATCTTAATAGCGAAAAAGATACCACACTTAGGATACGGGGTAATAATAGAAAAGTAATAAACAAACTGGTCACACTAAATTCAAATTCTACGCCTACATAAGAAATATAAGCTGATAAACTTATTGCTTTTTATCAGCACTGTCAGCTGGAAGCAAGACAAAGAAGGCGACCGATTGGATTTTAAGCGAATAATTGCAAAATGGATGTAAAAAAAAACAACAAAATATACACACGGCTATTGCCCGTCAACAAAAAGATACGCGACGATCGCCTTGGCTTGGAAAGCTGCATCTGCAATCGCAAATGGGGCTTGATTTTCTGCGCTAGTTGCCAGAAATCGTTCACGGGCCGCATTGCTGAAACCTGCGCGGCGCATCCAGAGGTAAAATTATGTATGAAAAATATTATTTAGACTTAACTAAATTTGTATTTATCAGGTTGCCTATTTGATGGATGCGCGCAATTGCGCTTTTTGTGGAGCCGCTGGCAAAAATTTGCGAATGACGGATTCTATATAAAATCGAAGATGATGTCGTTGACGACACAATCAATATTAATTGTAAACAAAATCTGTTAAAAAGAATTACACACGCATGTGTATTAATTACACGCACACAAAAGTAAATACAAAAAAAAATATCGACAACAATTTTGTTCTTACGCATATAAATCTGTAAAACTAAACAAAAAGGAGAAACCGATAAAACCGACGATGTGCAGCATCTTCTTTGCGTATATGTTTGCACATTTTGCTGCATCTGCATATTCCCTATATTCATTTAGGGTTGGTGAGAGTCGATTAGCAGTTCAAATTTAAATTTTAAATTTTCGCTTGCTTTTTAATAATAACATAAATAAAAAAAAAAGACAAATCTAATGCCAATTACTTGAGTATAATGTTATTTTAATATTAAAAATCGAAATAAAAATTAATAATGCACGTTGACAAGCCTAATGACAGTATTTGCAGACTATGCTGCGTCCCCCTATTCATACAGCAATTGAGAAAACTGCTTAGCACCGTTACTTATAGAAGGGTTGCCAGACTGTCTTCTTGCCAATAAGCTATGGCAGCTTTTAATATTTGCTTGTTGGTAAATAATTATATAAAATAAATAAATTACAAAGAATGACAATGTTCTGCACAGAAAAAGACAATTTTTTTTTAGTATTAAATGAAAAAATATAATAATAATTATTGCATGCTGTCAACCCTATTGCCAAAGTTGAAATATGACGCTATGCAAATAATCAATTTTCCCTATAAATCGCTTGCGCTTTGCTTATCTTCATAGGGTAATCGATATCACGTAAAAGAGGCTGTTTACGCTTTAAGAATACTGTAAATACTGGTGATATGCATACAAACACAAATGTAAGTATGTTTATGTGTGCGTGTCTCTGCAGTTGTAAAAATTAAACAAATCAGATGTTTTTGGCATTACATTTCAATATCACATTGAATTTGAGCTATGCTCGATTCCGGAGAATTTCATTTAACGACAGGAAAAAACATGTCTAACAAGGCACAAAAAAAAAGAAAAAGAATTGGTAACTATAAATATTATCATAAACCACAAATAAAATATGTAAAAACATGTTTGCCACATGTTCTGCGCAGAGGAAAAAGAAAAAGTCGACCAGAACAATAACAATAATGAGAGCTTGATGAATGGCAAATTAAAATTTGAGCTGCCCGCTGACTATAAATACGAGGTGCCAGAATGCATCTGTTATCGTCCCAAGAAGGCATTCGAATGCGGGCGTTGTAACCATTACATCTGTGGACGCATCTGTGAAGTCTGCCAAATGCATCCAATGGTAAGTGTTGATTAATTGATTTACTGTGATTAACTGAATAGTTGTTTTAACATTTTATTAGGTTACCTTTCTGATGGACTTTGACTGTTGTCCTTATTGCTTGGCGCCCAAGACGGACATCGAATTATCCCAATTGAGTCTGGAAGAAATTAACAAATTGGAACATGCCATTTTGCCGGATGATGATGATGATTTAAACGGATTTTGATAGTCACATTTTTTGTTGTTATGTTCAAGTTTTGCATATATTACTACAACTAGTTATCTGATTTGATTTCGAAAGATTAACAAATTTAAGATAGCATTTCCGATAGTCTATAAAGAATAATTTACATATCACATGTATTAGTCACATTTTGTAATTAAATGCATTTAGTTATATATCATTTGTTCAACCTTTCAATAATTACATTTTGTAATGTTCAAGTTTAATTTAAGTATCAAACACTTTATACCAGTTAAGTTACCATTGAATTTTATACATACCAGATGCATATCTATTTGTAAATTGTTTGTAAATCATACCAGATGAGCCTGGAATCATAAAATGGAAGATGATGAGTTGAACTGATTTCCATTGTAATGTAATTAAGTACGTATCGGATGTATTTAACTCAAATCTCTGTGCTTTGCCAACAATCTCTAAACAATGCAGCTAATTACACATCAGATGTCTGTTCAGTATTCACGTTTTTGTATTGTTAAGTTTAGCATAAATAACAATGTTAAAACTGCCAACAATCTCTGTGTTATGCAGCTAAAAGTCACTCCATCGACTGTGCAACATGGCTTAAATCAATAATAGACACACATGAATCTCCCTCTGCCCTGCCCCAGGCATTTATGAAGCCCTCAATGTCGTCGCCAGATTGCAAAGAAGTTGCACGTAAGCTGGCAAAAAAAACCAAGGCAAGGCGCCTAAGTAGCAGCTTGACACAATGCACTCTGTGCTTGCAGTGTGCGGCATGTGGCATATGTGGCTGTTGGCATCTGTGACTCCGCATTAAAAAAAAGCAAAGAAGTGTTTTTAGTGCTGCAGCGATTTAAATTCCTCCTTTTTTTTGCAGTTCCGAGAAAAGAAGAAAAGGTGTCTGTGGTCTCCAATTTGTGCAACAGCTTATGCTGCTGCCGCACAAAGTGCACAGTAAGCTGAAACATCAGAGGAGCTGTGGACTTTGTTGGAATGAGTTCTCGCTAATCTTATAGACGGCCATCACTGAAATGGGCAAACATACAAATTCATGCCACTGATAACAATTCAATCATTTACAAGTTCAAATTGATCTACAATGCAACCCCAGAGAGTTCAAAGTTGGAAAACTCTGCAAAGTATTTCTTCGTACAACTCAATCTCTTCTAGATATATATATATATATATATATATTTCAGTGGAGAACGCTTTAGATGGCAATTGCTTGAATTTATTTTTGCCTAAGTTTCACTTGACTCTACACAGCTTGCACAGCTATTCAATGGCCATCCCCTCCTTTTCCCTGCTTCCACTAACAGCTGCAATTCAAGCCTTGGAGTGTATTTGGCTTGGCCAACTTTTTATTTACCTCTGCTTACAACTAACTAAGTAAGTAAGTCGCAGTGAGTACACTCGAAATAAAATTGCATTCAGTTTTAGTAAGAAATATAAAACTTTTCATATTTTTTTGAAAATATTTTCCATTCTTAAGAAAAACATTTTGAAAAGTGAAAATAAAATACTATAGTTTTTAGAATAAATCCTTTCTAAAATTCAGAACAAAGTAGTCCAGAGTTTGGCTGCCGTCAGCATTGTAATTTGTTATATTATTTAAAATAAAATTATGTTTTAAATTAAACTATTTAAATTATTTATTTATTTATTTCTGGCATGTGTATAGCATTGATCAATATTATTAATATGATTTTAATTATAAGTTTTTGATTTATATTAAGAGTAATAAATATTTTGCTTGGCCTGTATTTCATTTTGCGTGTACTTACAACAAAATAACTTAGAAATGAAGTCCCATTGCAAAGTAAGTACTTCTTGCATGTGTTTAGTTTAGTTTGTCAATGACTACATTTTGCAGTGGTATGCAACTGTTTTAAATATTTGATAGAAGTAATTCAGTCAGTAAGTAAATGGTTTAGTCGTGTTTTTCTCTAGATCTGCACTTATAATTGCCGCCCCCTTTCTCCATTCCATTTGCAAAAGCTTGTTACCCTTGACAACAGCCTCGGGGCACTTTTGAGCGAGTTGCACAATTTGCTTTCATGATGATTTTATTTCACAAGTTGCCCGGCAACCAAATGCAACTTCTCCCATCCCATTTTAAAGTTTTTTTTGTTGGGCTTGTGGCTGACCAACAACTTAACCAAGTATTAGCACTATTAAAGAGCCGTCCTTTTGCACAGGCAAATGCTGTTGAGAATATTCCAATTAGTGCGGCTATTTGGAGTCACACACCCAATCCTCTGCCCCTCTAGCAACCAGTGCATTGGCCAGTGCATTGAGTGTGGCATAATCTTGGCAATTAGTTTGGCTCGAGTCGAGTTGAAGTCGCTGTTTTCACTGGATTGTCGCCGCTGCTGCTGCTCTTGTAAATTATGCAATTGCTTAAAATATTCATGAAAAGTTCCATGGCCAGTTGCAACAGTTGCCCTCAACTGCTCGATGCAACCCCTCTGCCCCGTCGCCCATCCACTCTCTCCAATTCTCTCTCTCTCTCTCTCTCTTTCTCTTCCCCCTCTGTGTTTGTACCGCTTGAAAAATGAATGTTGTTGTCCTTAAAGTGCTCGGGCCATTGTCAATGCGCCTTTCATTGTTGCCACTCTTCTTCCTGCATCCTTACGGCACTTGGGTGCCACTTGGCGTCGCCCGTTCCATTATTAAAGTGTGCACTTCCGCTAAATGGTATTTGGGGCAAGCACATAAGCTTAAGAAATAGCAGACACCCAAATAGCAGATAGCAGATTGCATATAACAGATAGCACATAGTTTACGTCCAGCTACTCTTTTAAGAGCTGTAAACTGTTGTCTCCAACAATATGGGATGAGGAGGTGTGGTGCAGAGGCAGGCAGGCGGCAATTTAATTACATTGTTGCACATTCGTAGGCGTTGATCTGTTAATTAGCATAACGATTACTTTAATCTAAATACAGTAATGATATAAATTATACAAGCTATTATAATAGAGGTTAGTAGAGGGTAGAGTTGTGGAGGTGATTTTAATTTTTTAGTAAAGTTTCCAACGAATGGAATTAAGTCGCGCCCTTCCTCAAAATATATTTATATATATATATTTGTATACTACCACCACATAATTGGTAGTTGTATTGAATCTACTCCATCTGGCCAACTGGATAGATGGCATATTTTTCCGCAGTATTTGCATTGTTGGCTGTTTCTTCTTTTGGATTCACTTCGTGGAAATCCTGGCGCCACCTGCCGGTAAATAAACAGACAAAGATATCTTGAAAAACAAAATCACAGTTCCGACCGATTCCGTATATAGATGAGTGTCAATCAATCAATAAACATTTTCTCTCAAATTATTATTAAACTTCATAGCACTTAAATCTATCAACCGATAGTTATTAGATTAGATATATGATATAATATTTGATCTGGCCTGTATATTAAACATTAAATCTGAAATCTTTTACATAAGCAGACGACTTTGCTATTGGTGCAGACTGGGAATAAATTTATACTTTTTTGTTTTTGGAGCAGAGTGCTTTAAATCTGAGGAAAATACTCACAGCAAGAAGCTGAAAATGTTTTTGACTACATGCAATTGAAACAATCCTTGGTCATCTGAGATGCCTTTAGATGATCGTGCCACAAGCCGCCAGTCAAGGTCAGCAAATGAATCTCATCTGGCGTCCTGTTTCATTTCCACGATTTGGGCTTGGCCATCCTTAAGTTATTTCAGCAATTTGAGCCAAATTCGTTTAATTTTTTTACCATAATCCAATCAGACATTTCGCAAATCATTTCTTTTGCTTTGCGTGGATGGATGCTTCAATCTTTGCTGAAAGCTGTTGCTAACTGGGCTAATAGCAGCTGCCCATCGATTGAACCCAGGTGTAGTTAAAGCCGTTTTTGCCTTATCATAGACTGTTAAACTTTCCTTCCGCCTGTTTTCCATCTGAAGAAACTAAAATGTTATAAAAAAAAGTTTGCTTTTCACTTTCTCATTGAACTCTGTGGAAAACCCGCCATGCAATATATGGAAAATGAAAAACTCAATTAAAATGCTCGTTATTTTATGCTGAAGTTTCTGCGAGCACAAAAGAAAAACTATTTTCGATTTAAATTGAGCTTTCTTCTTATGATAAAAAAAGCAATATTCAATTGTGAAAAAAGCAATAACTAAATGCATTTCAGTTTTGGGTATATTAATAACGCGATGGCGGAAAAGTTTATTTTTATCTTGAATAAAAAGTAACAATAACAAAAAAGAAATGGGAAAAGTTGCATTTGAGTCATTTATCTTTATTCATTTCATTGACTTCGTGCAACGCTTAATAAACATCTGAGGCGCAGAGTGGAGCCATTTGGTGAGTGCTAAAATTGAAATATAATTATTCATTTAATTGATATTGTGCCTAATGTGACTCACTCCATCTGGAACCCACAATTACGGGGCAAACCAAGTGTAAAGATCGGGGATCTGGTGTGCCATCATCGAATATATTATACCAAAAGAGACTGTTGCCTTTCTGGGGCGGAACTGCAACTTGAATGTCGGGAAACACGGTGGCGCCACCTAGCGGCACATCGCTAGACTGCAAAGTGCTATTGTATTAGTAGAATTCAAAATATTCTGTAGACTCACATAGAATATTAAACTAGCCATCCGATCTCCCAGCCCTCCAACATCCTCTTGCCGCACACGCTCGCCAAATATATAATCGTAATGTGGCTTGAAGTAGCCGCCAATGCCAAAGTTTGCCACTTGCAACGCGCGAAAATCTCGAATATCGAATCCGGTTATATCCGTAATGCGTTGGTTGATCCTCTGAATGAACGGTGTCTTTCGAACTAGCCAATTAACACGTGCTGCAATATCGGAAACCGTGGTTTGATTCACCTTGTAGGCAACTGAGAAGCCGTTTTCCATATCTGTAGATAGTCGCTTCATTTCCTCGATTTCGCTGTCAAAGATCACATTATGATACATGACTATATATGGATCATGGCTGACTTCCTCCAGCTTAAATGGGGCCAGTCGTAGAAATGGCGTTGTTGTAAAATTATAACGACAACTGAGATTGTGGCGCTTGGGAAAATATCCTCGACAGCCTAAATATTCGGGTGTGGCAACTGGCTGTATCGATTGCAGGTCCATAAACAATTTTTTATCATCTTGGTCAAGCAGTTCCTCCACGTACCTATCCAAGTCAGTTGAACTGAGTGTTTTTAAGGTGTCGTCGACTTTATCATGAGTCACTTCTTGACTCAGTGTTGCTGGAAGCATTTGCATAACTGGAAAACAGAATGGAATTTAGGTTCCCATTGCAAAATATGCTAAAAATACTCCAGAACTTTTCCACATTTATTTTTACAATATTCGTCAACATTTGATTTTTACGAAATGTTTTACTTAATAAAAGAATAGTTTTTTTGAAATTTTTTTCTTTAAAATAGAAAATATAAAAAAATAAAATAAATCACCCATTTTCCGATTATTAATTTAGCGAAAGCATTCAAAAATTTAAAAATGCTCATCTTAAGGTATTTTAGGTTAGAAGAATATGTTGGTTCTGTTTGCAATTTGAAATTTCCATCGGTAAAAATGTGGTTCCGATTCAAAATCCGATTTGACACACTCATAACATGCATTTAGATCAATTTAGTTTTGCTTACCTAGTAATAGGTGAGATTTTAACATATTTCGACGCACTGCGTCGTCAAGTGGCTGGCCAAAGAGCTCGTTAATGGGTTCAGGTTGGCGCTTAAAAGCTATGCGATACCAGAGTACTGCTCGAGCATAGTCACCAATCTCATATTTGTGATTGGCTATTGCCAAACAGTCGCGTATGTTGAACTTATTGCTGCAGGATATAAGTTTCGCATCAACCGAGTCCTGCAGCTGTGTTTAGTCACTCACTTGAATTGCATGTCCTGCAGGCGTCCTTCTGCCACGTCCATGGGATTAAGGTCGAATATCAGCTCGATGCGATTGATGCCCAGCAGCGATGCGTCCATATCCTCGTTAGTGGGCACTTTGTCGAGATGCCTCTTCAAAGCTTCCAGTTGATCTGCTTGACAATTAATTCGGGGATAATAAAATCGCTAATTAGTGAAAAATCGCAAATACCTTTGCCCACCTCCGCCTTTGTAAAGCTTTCCAGATGACGCCAATCTTGCCACATACGTCGAATGAGTCCAAATGACCTCATCGGATTTGAGATGTATTCTTCTTTTTCTTTCTCTGTTGCATGTGCAACCTGATCAAGTGTACTTAAATAACTGAACGTATTATTAAAAAAGGGTTTTATTCAACTATAATTTCTGAGAAATGTATGAAATGTATGCAGTTATACTTATTTAAATATTTTATATTAAAATTTATAACAGTTAATTGAATGAAATAATTTATTTGGATTTTAAAATTATTTTTAATATAAATTAAAATTTTATTGTCGTATAAAATTTACGGCAAACTCATTTTTATTAGGAGCTCGCCAAAAGAATCTATAAAAATCTTTTTTTTTTTAAATTTTAATTCAAGTTTTTCTTCTTTTTTTTTTTGTGGTATTAGTCAGCATTAAATAAATATTTTTACCTTTTCAAAACATGGTCTGTGAATATTTCTTTTCTGTTTAGAAACAAACAAACTTTTCTATTTTTAATAAAACTTTAAAAACATATATATTTTGGCCGAAAATTGGATCAAATAAACATATTTCCATGATCAGAGCAAATGTTTAAAAGTCACTTTGTATTTCAGGTTATACATTTCATTTTCTAGTTATACAAATTTAACTTTATCTAGGATCCCTCCAGAAATGGATCACTCCGCGCAAAATGTATATATGCTATTTATTAAAATCCTGTTTAAGACCTCAACTTACGTTCGTATTGTTTCCAACTTTTTCTGCAAGGCATCTGCATAGCCAGTCAAATTTATTACAAGCTCATCCTCCACATCTAAAAGCTTTAGAAGGCCCTGAATAGAGCTGCTATAATACTCTGTAGTAAAATCCTCTATGAAATGTGCATTGTTTTCGCAAACCAAGATTAGAAAACTTATAATTGCGTAGTGACACTTCATATTTAGCACTTCTATCAGAACTGACTTAAAACTTTGAATGAACTTCCATCAAGTCGACGAAACACAAATGCGTTTCAAATCTGATTAGTTATATTAAATTTGATTCGCTTTTTTCGGTCTGAGAAACCGCTGCAGTTACATTAAGTTAAAGTGTGTAAAATACACATCTGAGCTTGAAAAGATTTTTTTTGTATTTTAGAAAATGATTAAAGAAGGAGCACATCGGTTCATCGAAGAAGTCTGAATGTTCATCATCCAAATACTATTAATTAAATACATTCGTGGCTGGTCTGCTTGCACACATATTAAGTTTTAAATTTATCTCTGAAATGCAATGCTTTACAAATATGTATTTAAATTTCACCACTTAATTTAGATTTTCAAAGCGATTTTCAACAGTCTGCTTACTGTCCACACAGACTACATACAACACAATGAATAATATTGACCAGACTGAACTGAAACAAAGTTAAATTAGCTCCGGCGGTCATTAGAAATGAGAGCACTTTCACTTCTACTTAATTATGAGTTTCCAAAACTTTTTTTAAGGCAAAACTATTTAACGATTTGTGACTTCAGTTGTGGGTTGTGGAAGTCCTGCATCTTGATAGCTATCCGTTTGTGCTCCATTATTCATGTCCATATGCTATTTATATGCTACTTAAGCAATTTGTTTGCTTTACTTAATCTTTTCGCCATTATCAAATGTCTATGGTGCTGATTTATTTTGGCGCGACATTTCAACCATTTAAATTGCAAATTCACACTTTCGGACTGGATTTATTTATGCGACTGGGTCAGTGCCACACCCGATTCTGCTCACGCAGAGCAGACATACTCAGTTATGTTCTTCTAATTTTCCACTTGATTGAACACCTGATAATAAGTAGATGTCTGGACTCCATACTCATATTCTTCACATAATATATTCATGTGCGATTAAAGTACGTTGCCCTTTGCCCTTTTGATATTCGGTGTATAGGAGGAAAAGTATTAATCTGAAAAAGTCATGGCAAAAATATTTATTTTGTTTAAATTTATTTACATATGTATATTTAAATTTGAAACGATTTAAGTATGGTCTGCCTTTGTCACATCATCTTAAAGATGGCTTATATTGATGGTTACATTGAATATGAATATTAATTTTATTTAAAATTTCAGTCTCAAAATTTTCATGTTAGTCAAATATGAAAAGTCTATTATACTATACTATGAAGTTCGAATTAAAAGTATCGATTACAAATTAAATAATTAATGTACGCAGCTTGTTGATTTAAAGATGTATTAATTTAAATATAATCTGTCGACTGATATAAATTCAAATGTATCATTGTAGGTGGTTTACAGCAATACAGATTCATAAAAGCATTTTTAATAATTTGAATATTGATTATTCTCAGTTTTTATATTTTGTTGGAAATGATTGCCAATTTGCTTTCAAGGCAACAAAAAGAGATGGATTTATTGACTTTGGCAAAGATTGCACATTTCCAACAACTTCAATAATAGCAATAGCAATATGTAAAGTTTATTCGTGTAAATATAAACATATCTCATAAATACAAAAGAGGCAAAAAAGTTTTAATCGAATTTTGCAGATTTGATCAGGTTTGTTTGCTTAGCATTTTTTTTTTTTGAATTATGCACTTATAATTTTAATAATTCGCCGTCAATAGTTTGCCACCATATTATCTAGAAAGAGTGAATATTTGTATTTGTAATTATCAGAGTTAATTGTTCCAAAATGTTAAAAAAATGTGTCTAATATGCCGTGCGTTGTTTTATTCTTTTATTAAACATTAGTATTTCCAACTTCACATACACACTAATTTTTTTTAATTAGTATAGAAGTCCATATAATTTAATTTGAAAAAAAAAAAACAGACTCGTTCTCTAAGTCAGAAGACAGACAAAATTTAATATATAAGGCGAGCCTGTAAATTTCAATACATTTTTCTGCATTTTAGAATTAGTTTAGTTTTTCTAACGATTTTTCTATTGTTTATGTTTTAGTGTTGTTTATTAAAATTAAGGACGTTTTTTTCTGAGTGTGTCTGAATTTATTATTAAATATATTTTATGTGTAGTTTGACTTGTTCGCTTTTCATATGTGTTTATATTTCTTTTAAAGCCAGCAGACCATGAACAACATAATTTGGTTTTTTGACTATATGGCTTCTCATTTATAGTGTGTGTAAGAGCGTGTGTGTTTGTAAGTGTGTGTTTGTAAGTGAGTAACAATTGATTTTGATTTCGACTTGGCTTGCCTTTAAATGGCATTGAGTTACGACAATAGCAAATGGCAAATGGGAATGGAATAGAAATAGAAATATAAATATACTCGAATTCCTCTTCGGACTCATCGCATTATTCTTTTCTTCTTTATCTTTTATGTTCGGCGCTTCATTTGCTTTATGTCTTTTGTCTGCTTCTTATGTACGCATTCTTATATATATATATATATGTATAATACATATATATGTGTGTGTGTGTGCTACAATTTAAATGAGATTCGTGCTTTGACTGGTCGTTGCATTTTTATGATACACAAACACACACACACACACACACAGGCACGCACATGATAGCACCCTCTCCACCCACTTGCATCTTCAACGGTCATCGTTAAATGTTTTTGGACTGTTCTTTTATTTATTTTATGGTGGATACTTGATGAGCGCTTGTGCAAAATGTTTTATGGCCCATGTGGCAAATTCTCTTTGTCATTCAACGGCGTCAATCAATCATAGACGGCAGTCGACGCAGCATTTCGAGTGAAACGCGTATTTAATACTTTTGATGGTTCACATTATTTGCTTCTTCTTCGCCTGCTCTTTTTATTTATTTATTTTTTTTTTTGGCATACATTCAGTCACACATGCTTATGAACTGCTCACCGAGCACGAAATCTACTTAAACTGCTCCGCGTCAACCTGTTGGACATCCATTTATCACAGATGCCAGCGTGCGAGTGTTCAAAACGGTGGAACTAATGTGTCCAGCGTCATATTTGAATTATGTATTATTATGCTGTGTATTACTTCCCCTCCCCCCCTGACCAAGCGTGTCTCCATTGGGAACGCGAGTGTGGTGCACACAAGTAGCGGCGCGTGAATTCCATACGATTTACTAACACTGCTTAGAGGACGTCAACTTTGACAAAGGCTGACATTTCATTTGTTTTTGCAATTTATAACCAAAAAAGAATAAACGAAAAATCCATAGAAGTTAAGAAGGCTGGTTTATGAAATATAGTATTTTAGGATATTGTAATACATTTAAGAATTAGTTAAAAGTAGTCTTTGATCCAAAGAAGTGCATTAAAATATGATACTTAATAATTTTAAATAATTCGAATTAGACTTCCAATTTAATTTAACTTAATAACCCCTTTAAAATCTTATTATCACATTTCACAGGGTAAAGGGGCAAAATTAAAATTGATATATAAAGTGTTTATGCAAAGTCGAACATTTTAGAAGTTGAAAAGGAATTTCTATGAAATATCCTGTATAGCTTAAGGCATTTAAGAATAGCTTAAAATTGAATAATTAAAATAATCAAATACGTTAAAATAATCGATACGCCTTGACCTATTAAATACAGCTTTAACACAAATTTTTATTTTCTCACTATTAGATATTTAAAAGCATTCATAGTCTCTTTGCTACAATTCACAGGGTAAGGGGGCAAAATAAAAAGCGATTTGTAAAATATTTGGGTTTGTCCAAAACGTTTGTAATTTTTTATTCATGTTTCACTGAATTGATAGTCTCTCATAGTTTGCACTTGGCGTCCTTGACATCTTTGGGTATGGCAAATGACCATTAAAACAATGTCCAGACTCTGGTTGCATGTCTAGGTTATCGCCGAGCCGTCGTTATCGGTTCACATTATGTTTAATGTATTTTCCTCAGTGCCCTGTAACCTTCAAACTAAAACTGGTTGTTAGATTTTTGGGAAAAATTAGCATTTTCAAATTTGCAAAGCATAAAAGTTCAATTAAAATTATTGTAAATTAACAGTTTGTTTAACAGACAGTTAAAGAAAATAACTCAATTCGACGCTGCTCATTCAATAATCTCCAATGAATGAGTAATCAAATTGCTCCTTAACATATTTTCATTCGAAATTATATTTTTTTTTAAATTTTTTCCAACAAGTTTCCTTTAATTTCTGGCTTTTTTCCACTATTCTCGACAGCAGAAAGGAAACCCGCAATAAATGGTGAATTCAACTATGTGTTTGTGTTGTGTGTGGTTTGCGGTTGGGGAGGGTAGGTGGATGTCAAGGGGTTTTCTAGGGCAAAAACTTTTACCTTCCGCAACTGTTATTTACTTGATTAGTTAATCTAAAATTTAACAAAAATTTAACAACAATTTGCACTGAAGCTTCAGTTTTAAATTTAAGAATGTCCAACTATAAAAATTTTTCTTAACTTATCATAAATTTTTGTCTGGTTTTAAGGAATTAAACATTTGTTGAAATTAGTGAACAGCTTAAGGAGTATCACGGCCAATAATTGTTTGTTTTTTATTTTGTTTTTGACAGATGTCTGACATGCAGCTCAACAGAAGAATGAGAATAACCAAAGCAACATTTTAATAACACTTGTCATGTTTTTATTGTAACTTCTGATTTAGTTCTCGTTAACCACAATTGATAGTTGCTGAATTGGAGCATTGGTAACGATCAAAAGGTTGAAAGACAGAGTTTTAACTAGGATAAAAATGTTTACATATTTTCTGAAATATAATAAATGAATAATTTAAATATATTATTCTTGCGTTATAGATATTCAATTATTATAATTAATTTTTAGTAATTTCTAAATAACTTGTGCATTCTAAATTTTTTAGAGAGTGTCACGAATCTTAAATAAATTATTTATTGTGAGAGTATTAATATTTTTAAATGATACTCTCTTTTATAAATGATACTCTCTTTTTTATATTTTTGGGTGTAACAAATTAATATATTATATTATTAGTAGTATTTTTATTAGCCAACAGAGACAATAAATTCGCGTTTATATTAAAAGTTTGTAATGCTGATTAGCCTATTATTTTTAGCAAAATATGGTACTGATACTGATGGCACTGATATTATTCCTATCCACAGACAAAAATTTATTATATACACTTTTAATTCTGATAAAATGTTATTTTTGAATAAGCGATTGTACGTTTTTTTTTATACTCGTGTTTTGATTTCAGATAATATACTCATATTTTATTACTATAAATGTTAGCCAATAGAAACAAGAGCTACGTGCTTATATTAAATAAAATTGGAATTTTAAGTGGATAAAAATGATTTATTGTACTAAATAATATATATTATTATTAGTTTTAATGTTTTCTCAGAGACACGAAATACATGCTAAAATTAATTATTATCTTAATTCTCATTATATTATTCCGTTTAATATTAATAATTCGCTCTTTTAGATTGATAGCTTAATATGAAATGATTTTTTGTACACTAATATATACTATATCTATTTGGAGGGACTAGTGAATTGAGCATTGCTTATGACCACGCAGGGACCATGTTGCACCTGAACGGAGCTCTTCCTGCCCCAGTCGCATTCGATGGGCACAAATTGACCCTTGCGCATAATTGTTTTGGGTCTCGTAATGCCATAGCAGGCGTACTGCGAGGCACAGCGCGAGATGGGCAGACACTGCTCATAGACCTCGACAATGTCCGGATGCATGCTGTCCACACTGAAGTCCTGGCCGCAACGCAACTCCTGATGGATGTGCAACCGGCTGCGGCTCTTGAATTCCACTCGACACCGCCGGCACTTCAAGGAACGCGAGCGGGCGCCGTTACTGTTATTCGTTGACAAAGGGGCATGCAACTCGTGCAGTCGCTGAAACTGTCCCATTATATCGTTCAATATGAGGAAATTCTTGTTGGGTCGCTGCTGCAGGGTCTCGCTAATGTGATATGGTACCACATACAGCTCCTTGGTGATGCGGCACTGTTGCAAGCCGTACAAATTAGCCCGCATATTGGACGGAAAATATCCGTTGCATTCCCGCTGATATTTTACATAAGCTGCTCGCAAACTGGCCAATTCTGTCTCGCTGCTGCTGCTGCTGCTGCTGCCACTGTGGCCGGCTATCGAATCCAGGCGCAGCTGTAGCGGCAGGGCTGAGGAGGACTCAGAGGATTCATTGTCATCGCGTCTGCGCTTCAACTGGATGCGCATGCGGGTAATGCTGCATTCCTCCAGGCTGACATCGTGGCTGCTGCACAAATAGTTAGCAATGCGCTGGGTTATCAGCTCGTAGACAACGCTGACGCATTCCTCAATGTCGTAGTGATGCTGGACGCAGAGTGTGCCGCTCTGGAAGATGAGCACCTGATTCTGGACGTGCACATAGCACGCCACATTAAACTCGACACGCTGTGTGCCATTGTAAAACATCCGGCGCAGCAACTCGGGCACAGCTCGATCGCAAGTCTCTGCCAAGAAGTGTTGCAACTGATGCTGGGCACTCTCGTCACAGAAGAAGAAGGTCTCAATTTGACGCGCCTCAATGATGTGCAGCACGGCTTGTTGCTGTTTGCTGAGCTGGAGACGTTGGTCCTCGGCATGTCGCAGCCAGTGCTGGCTGGGCGGCTCATCGGCATCTATGCTGCTATAGCAGCTGCGGCACTCATGCAACTGCCCCCCCGCTTGCCACTGATGGTGAAAGGACTGCTGGCTGCCCTCGCTGCTGAACACAAAGCTCGAAATTGGCTGCTCGCTGTAAATGCTGTTCATTTTGGCTGCTGAAGTTGTGTATGGGACAAAGTTCACTCGACAACTGTTATTCTTTCAACGCGATACACGTACTTTATATATTTGCGTGATACAGGTAGTTAAATGGTTGCAAGCATACCTGCCACACCTAAAAGTGCTGCACAACATCTGCACCTTGGGGTTTTCCGCACAAAATATAGTGGATTTATTGCGGCTGATCCTTAAGGCTTAATTGGGTTATATGGATGCCCAACAGCTGCCTGCAGTAATAAAATATATATAGTTTATATGGATATTAAAACGTGTTCAGAATATAAGTACTGATTTAATTTTTGAATTATATGGCTACTATAAGCTAGACTCAATCGAGCCTGATATATTTATATTTTATTCCTCAAAGAATAAGTGACTATATTGATTTGATCAAAGTTCGCCTCAAATTCCATATAAATTCAATTTTATTTCGTAAAGAATATTAGTCGACATATAATATTCGCAAAACCAAAATTACTTGCATTGTTTTCTAAATTTGTAGCTGGCAATATAATTACTATTTATTAAATACATATTGAATCGCTGACTCCATACCTTAAAAATATATTCTTGATCAGTATTATCTGTCCGAATTTCTTAGTACTATGTGTGCCGGATATTTTCACTTTAAACACAGTCTTGACGACTCTTTGTATATATCCGTCTTTTGGCTTTAGTCATTATCCGTATAAAGCCACCGAATCTGACTAATATGTTTTATAGCTGTAAAGGAATAATCGATCAAAAGATTTGTTTTCGTATCAAGAAAAAAAATTGTTATCAAGATATTCTAATCAAAGTCACAAGAATATATCTTGTTACAGTCACAAATTATTATTTTATTAAATGTTTGTCCAAGAGAAATATTTGTTTTACATATATTTGAAAGAAACAAATATATTAAATAATTGTACAAAAACGCGAAATTTTATACATATAAGTACAATTTATTTACATCGAATTCAGTTGGAAAGGTGACTAAGATAACAGTTATTTCTTCTTATTATTTCTCAAAACTATAAATTAAATTTAAATATAATAATATATATAAATAACTGTAATTTGTGAAGGTATTTTATTTATTAAATTAAATTAACTGTTAATTCGATTCGTGTACGTTGAATATACTATATTTGGTCTGTTTATTATTTCTGGGCTTTCCATGTCACAAATGTTTTTTGGAATTTAAAATATTTGTAATTTATTAGTCCCATATGTTTAATTAATTTTAAAGCTTTTTTTTTTTTATTTTTAAATGTAATTAATTTCCCCTTTTTTTTTGCTTGTAATTTTGTTTTTGTGTTGAATATTCATTTAGTCGATATTTAATAAATAAATTTTCATTAATTTACACATTTAATTTGTTTGGTAATATTCTCTGTATTACATTTTATCTTCTTATTATTTACCAAAACCAATACATTTTGTAACCTATTAAAATTTCGGGATCTTTTTAATAAAATCAGAAATCTTCAAAATTAGCGTACCTTTAAAAAAATTAACACTCTTTAAAGGAGGCTTGGGTTGAAAAATTCCGTTGAACAATCGCCCCAAACTAGTAAGAATTTCTGAGAAATATATATTTTGGACGGTTCCGTCGCCAACAAGATTATAAGTATTGTTTGTGACTCTATTCTCACAAAATTTAACAGATATATGTGGCTTTCACCGATATGCTATAATAATTTTTATTGATTTTCTATCCCCCAAAACATATTGTCCGAAACAGGCAGACATGAGTAAATGCCACAGGGTTAAGCGTATCACACGGAGGAATACACGGATGTTGCATGAGGCCAAATACTCTTATAGCATCTACCAACGTCATCATAATAACATAATATCTCTTCCCAAGAACAAATCTGCTCCACATGTTTCCAGGTAAAAAGTGACCAGAGCGCAGTGGCCAGATTACGACTGCAGCGTATTATGTTATTTCTTGTTGTTGTTGCTGGTCGTTGTGTTCGCGGAAACAAAGTGGACAATGGCCACCATGTGGCAAGTGACGTGACAATGGCGTGCCGCAGTGGACATATTGTTGCATGGGCGACATAGTGTTGGCTAACAACAAAAGCAAAGGGAGGGTTGCACTGCAGTCACTTAATATTCTTTTCCTTTTCCGTTTTTTACGCTTCATTGTCTGAGTTGCCTTTTTTAAATCAGCTCCACATAAAATATGCTTGAAAATTAACAAAGGCAATTAGAAGGTACTTAGAGCTGAAATAAACAATGTTTATTCGTATTGCTCTTTTTGCTCTTAATTACTTCACTATTTTGATACTCTATGGTAGCTTGATCATGGACATTAACTAAAAGTTTCTTTGAAATTTATTCAATTATTCGGAAATATGTAAAAATTTAGATTTTAAAATATCAAATTAATACAATGAATGATACCATAAAATAGTTTAAAAATTTATTTGTCATTAGAAACTAAAAAAATGTTATTTTGAAAGGGTGTTGCAAGTTTCTGCTGTCGCCGTCAGATTTAGTTTGTGCTCTGCACATTTTTCACTTTTATTTATGCAACTACATTTTTTTTGGCAAGGGGTCTTCTTGTAAACAATGCCGCGGAGCGCACAACGCAAAGTTAATTAAGTCACTGTTTGTCTCTGTGGCAAGTTAGAAAAGGCGTGGCAGGGGATAGGGGCAAAGCAAGCCACCGCAGGCGCCAGCCAGCTGCCAAATGCAGCCACGCGCAAAGAAGTCGCCAACTATTTCAACATTTGACTGACAAATAGAGCAAAAAAAAAAAATATATATATATTTATATTTGTTTTTAAATAAATACTAAAAGTTATTCGCTAAAAGGGGGCCAAGTGCCAGCAAAAAGACAGAGCAAACTTTGAAAAGAAACTGAAGCCTTTTAGCCTCCACAAAAGTGGCAAAAATTGCTTGCCCCAAGCCGACTAACTTGTGCAGCGCCAGTGGCATCAAATTACTCAATGCAGGGCGTTGCATCAAATCAATGCTAAGTGTGAAAAAGTTATTTGCTATTTACTTGCAACCGAATGCCAACAATCCAACAATCCAGCCAGCAAGCAAGCAAGCAAATTGAATATGAATCACAGCACCGCAAACAGAGAGAATGTGCCACGCTGACAGTGCGAGGCATGCGGCTTGTGGCAAGCATTGCTGCTGCTCTGCTCCATCAGGGAATTTATAATCCAAGTCAAATCGTCTCCATGACAGCCAAGCTCCATGTATTTGCCAAGCTGCTCAGTTGTGGGCAACGTAATCGACAGCTTGGC
Organism: Drosophila fungiperda; assembly: GCA_035042345.1. NCBI lineage: Eukaryota > Metazoa > Arthropoda > Insecta > Diptera > Drosophilidae > Drosophila > Drosophila fungiperda. Next base: position 3,930,789 of record JAWNLM010000021.1, read on the forward strand.
ACCCAAGTCTCCTCCCAGACAGGTGTGTGAATCCAAAGACAAACGGAATCTTTGCATGGTTTCTGTTTGTCTAAACTCAACTTAAGTCGTCTGCTGGAGAGTGTTGACAGCTCCTGTGTGTTTACTCATAGTTTCCTTTGTTTGCTGACTCCCCTCCAGGAACAGATAGTGGATTACTCTCACTCGGGTCAGCTCGTTGACCTCTGCCCTCCTGTGGCTTTGCTGTCGTTTGCGAAAATTAACCCAAAAAAATTTAAAGTCAGCGACAATTTACAAATAATATATGTGATTATGGAATGATTTGCGTAATATAACTTTTTCTGTTTAAAAATATTAATATTTAATGGATAAAAAGTGCTTAATGGATTTGTGAAATGGATTTGTGAAAATCATGTATCAGAAAGAAGGATGCATTTCAGACCATATAATCCATGTCCCAAATGTTTTTTTGAATTTAAAATATTTGCAATTAATTAGTCCCATTATAATGAATTTTAAAGCTTCTTTTTTATTTTTTAATGTAATTAATTTCCCCTTTTTATTGTTTGTAATTTTGTTTTTGTGTTGAATACTCATTTAGTCGATATATTACAAATTAATTTTCATTAATTTACACATTTTATTTGATTGTTACTATTCTTTGTATTACATTTTTCTTGTAGCTTATGGTAAATCATACATTTTCGTTTGTCAAAGATTTTTAACATTTAATTTTTCAATGTTTTAGTTTAATTTCTGCATATCATGACATTAATTGTTACATTAATTTTTCAAAAATTCTTTAGAATGCACCGAATTGAGATGCTCTGATTATTTTTCATATAGATTTTGGCAGTTCGTTCTAAAATCGGACAGTATTCATAAAAAATAGACGGCCAGTTACCAAATTGCTAAAAGTGTTTGAAATGATAAAATAAGTTAAAGACTTTTGCTTTATTACATTTCTGGTGCAATTAACTAGCTAAGAGGGATATCAAATTAAAATATATTTTTGTTGGTGCAAAGCATCAGTTAAATATTCTCTTGTCGGATAATTTACGGCTACTTGTTTTGTGTATCAAGTTAAGATGTAATTTGGCTTAACGACATCAATTTTCATACAATTTTGTGTGCTATTTTGTGCACAGCTTTAATTTAATGCCATGTAAACTTTTCCACTTTTCTACTTTGCAGAGCACAAGCCTACGTGGAAAATGGAAAATGGAAAATGGTTGCAAAACTTGCAACTGGCTGGCTGCTGTTGCTGTTTTTATATACGCATGCAACGACATCGACAATGACAACTACAACGACAACTACAACGAAAACTACAGCCAACAAGAACATCCTCACCTCCCCCACTACCCCACACCCTTTGTGATGAAGGCGTCTGGCTGTTGAAATTGTCGTAAAAAGTAAACTTTGGCCGTCTCAATGGCAAAAGTCGTCAACGACATCGTCCTCGTCATCGTCATCGTCCTTTCCATGCGCAATTCAAGCAATTGCAATTCTACAGACGGGACACAGACTGAGGTAAGTGCCGTGAATGCTGGATGAAGGGGCAGGATCAGAGGAAGAGAGAGTGAGGGGAAAGGGAAAGGGTTAACGAAGTGTTCACACCTCGTCTGTTCCACAATTTGTTAGCAGTGAATGAGGTTTTTAGCTTTTCCTTTTTCTTATTCCAAATTCCATGTGTGGTTTGAGTGCATCTAAAACTGACACCCCTTCGACACCTCCTCCTTCTCCTTCTCCTTCTCCTGCTCCTATACGCGCTTTGCATATTGCAGGCAAAATATGCAAATTTTGCTTTCACTTTCAAGCTGACTGAGAGCAAGGCCAACATATTTTTGCCATTTTTCAGTAAGCCACTGTGTAAAAGCGAAATCTGTGAATTTTTGGATCAACGGAATGCAAAAAAAAGTTTAAGTTCCTTTGCTTAGTTGCCTCGTGTCTTATGTGTCGTAGTAATGCATATGCCCAACTCGTGCTGGCGCTTCCAGGGTATATCAAAGAGCAGACAAGCTGGCGTAGCAATTAAAAAAAATTAGAAATCAGTCTTTTGAGTATCTTATTTGAGTCGTTTGACAGCTGTTCCTCGATTACGATGTCATTATGATGTCATTAGGTTCAAAAACCTAGTAAATATTTAATAACCTTTCTTTGAATGTTTGTCCGCACGGTACATTAAATGTGATTTGATATAATTAAGACTTACATGGCTTGCACTAATTTAATGGGGTGTTTTCGAAATATTGGAAGAGCATAAAAATAATTATATTACACTTGTGTATAACTTAAGCGAGTTTTTCATTTTAACTTTTGCTTTATTTTACTTTGAACATATACTTTACTTATAATTGCAATATATAAATGACCGATATTAGATTAATATATAAACGAATCTAAAATATATGACAGTGTAATTAATTTTATAATTTATAATGATTTGAAATTAGGTAAGCACACAACAAATTATTTATTTAGTATTTGAGGGTCAAATATGGTAAGGAAATTCGACCGGATTTATTTTCTATATTTATATTCTTGATCAGAATCAAAAGCCGAGTTGATATAGCCATGTTCGTCTGTCTCCAGAAACTCGCCAATCTTAGAGACTATACGATCTGGAGATTTGGAATACAGATTCTCGTACACCGGGCTCAGTTCAAGTTAGTTTTATTTTATAAATAACTGCCTAAGTTTCTCAAATATCGTAGTTTAGTGTTTTTTTTACTATACAGTAAGAACATACCTGCCCACATTTGGGTCTAAATATTAAAAAAGGGAACTTTGCCAATAAACCAAGAATGTATTTAATAGCTAGTTTCATTTCCCTAAACATGTTTGTCACAATTACCTTTTATTTTACACCCATTGGTTGCAAGCACGGTGTCAAACCGGAAGCGGAATCGCATATCTACCAAGTGAATATCATAATCGTCATCGGAACTCAAATTTTGTTTAAAAACCAGTTACCAGAGCTAATATTATTAGTTCCGAAAATAACGTATCGGAACCAAAAAAGGATTTATATGAATGAATTAATTAGTATATAAATAAATAAATAGTAAATAGTCACATTTACTTATTAACTAAGGCCAGGCGCTATAATAGCTAAAATCAAGATATTAAAATTCGACTATATTCGAATATATATGTTAGTCTGAATACAATTGTCTCGAATTAACATCAGTTAAATCCCAATTGGAACTCACTCATTTTTTTTATATCTTGCTTTTGTAACTTCGCCAGCGCCATCTTGTGGGAAGGGGAAGTTGGTTGCCTCAAATTGAGGCCTACCAACTTGATTCGATAGCAAGCAATTCACACAGCGATATATGCATCACAAAGTGGCGGTAGTCGATAAGATATCAAAAAAAATAACAATTGCGGCTCATCTGCGAAACAAAATCGGAAAATTTTTGTAAACTTTTCAAGTTGATTAAACCAATTAAACAATTGGAAAATTGCTGACAGTGAGTTAAAATGAAAATCGAATTAAATATTCTCAGACACAATCATAACATATTCACAGGCAGTGGATTGAAACCAAAGTGTGAGCTTGGTGAAATGATTGCGAGCAGCCAAACGAACCGTGGAACGATCCTGGCAATCGGAGGAGTTGATTTTGCGGTGATCGCCTCAGACTATTGCATGACTAGTAAAGCGGAAGATCTCTTTCTGATGACACCAAAATCCGTAATGGGATGCATTGGAAGCTTGGCAGATGTCGTCTCACTAATTGATTTGACCGAGAGTCGTGTAAAGATGCACGATCTGGAATACAAATCGACCCTGGCGACTGAGACCCTCGCCTCGATCATCTCCGGCACAATTAATAGCCACCGAGGCTTCCACTGGCATATATCCACAATTCTGGCCGGGCTGGACGTAATGGGCAGGGGCGCCGTTTATCAATACAACGAAGTTGGCCAACGTGGCCGATTCCAGTATAGTGTTCTGGGAAGAGCTCGAGAGATCATGTGTGAACAGCTTAACGATGTCATCGGTAAACCCCAGCACTTTACCCTACTCACCCAGGAGAGTGCTTTAGACCTTGTCCGCGATTGTTTCATGGAAGCCTTTGAAATGGATACCTTAATGGGTGATACGGCACTGATCAATATCATTACCAAGGATATCATAGAGGAGCAGATTCTTACTTTTCCCTAGACTGAAAGACTAGACTAAATAATTGCATAAATACAGGTTTCTTTCAAAGAAAAGCATATCTCAATTCTTGTTATTTTTTGGGAGTTAAAAATAATATTTGGTTGTCGTTTTCTGAGTTTTCTGAGTTGTCTGAGTTTTCTGAGTTGTTAAATTTAACATTTTCTAAAACCAGTTTAAAAATATTTTGATGCATTGTTGCGAAATATTTCTCCAAACTATTGCTTATAATTATTGATCTAAGATTTATTTACAAGCTTGATGAAAATCTGATTTTATCACAAAAAATATGCCTTTAAATGGCCTACAAAACAATGCCAAAATTTTTGTAAGTGTAATTAATTGCATTATATACAATACTTGGAATCGAATCTTTTAAACATGCAACACACAACACATTATTAATTCAGCAATTGAGGGTCAAATATGGCAAAGGAATTGAGAGTCTGCTGTGCGAAGAGTGTGTGAAAATTAATTTAATTTATTGCCTTAATTGAAATGCATTTCAAATGAGTTCGGCTGGCCAATCTGCTGTATATTTCTTGTTGACCATGTTAAGTTTGCCTCACATTTGTACATGCATATATTCTGTCTTTATATTGGCAACAATTCGCTTTTATTTTCCATATGTTGGCTGTTGCTGGTAAATTGAGTTGTTGTCGTTCTTGCGAATTTACTTACCCTAGAAGACCTTAAATATGGTTGATATATATATATATTGAGATAAAATCAATAAAGTCGGTTTGCCATTAACGTCCTTTGGTTAAACGCCCATTTTATTTATAAGAAATTCGTTGCAAAATTTTAAGTTTTTTAAATTGCTGCATGGAAGTTAAAAGTAGTTTCAAAGAAACTCTTTGCGTACGAATTTGAGTTGAATAGTTATAGTTATATTTAATATTTAATACGAAAATCTCTGCCCGAACTATAATAAATTGATCTAAATTAATTCAGTGGCTTAAAAAGTTTTCTACGTTTTATGTCTCTTATCTCTCTCCATTATTATCTTATATGGATAACAGCATTTCGTCTGGAAATAAACAAGCATCTTAAATATATCTGTCAATATAATAGTTTTTTCATTACGCTTAACTGTTTGTAAAGACAATTAACACATTATTGTTGCTTTTTATATCTGATTTTAATGTCATTTATTTAATACCTTTAGGGCTCCTTAGATACAGATTTTTGTACATTTCTTTGCTTTTGTCAGTTCTTTTTGTAAAGCAGTTCATCCGAACGCTTATCTCCTAAATGAAATGAAAAAATTCGTAGATTACTTTATCTTAAGCTGCTTTTCATTTGGCGTATCTCTTTGCCTTTCCCTCCTTAAGCCCATCCTCTCCCCACTTAAGGTTTCTTAGCCAAGTGCACTATTTTTTTATCTGCAAAAGATTATCGTTTGGCCTTGCAGGTACTTCAAAGTGCTTAACTTTCATTAACGCAACGTTGGCGTTTTTTTTTTTAATTTTGCGAAATCCTCTTTTGTTCTCATTAATTTTGAAATTCGATCAATCGTGAAATGAATTTGCTGCCGGCACGTTATTCAACTGGGCAGCAGACGATAGAACATTTAATCGAATTACAATTTATTTACATTTCATTTAAATGTAATCGGGTCAGTTTCGGCTTAATCCGCCGTCCTGTAAATCAAGTCAAACACAATTTAGCGGCATTCCTACCTTATTTGATAACCAAAACCTTTAAAGAAATCCCTGTTTTTAATTATAATGGTTTTAATCAGATAGGAAACTGATAATTATAATTCAATAATCGCTTGTTTTCACTGTCGCATTATTTATTTTTTAATATTGTTTTGTATAAAACGACTTATTCATTTTGGTCATTGTGCGATGATTTTCTGCTTTTAGTTCACATTATTCTCTTTAATCTTTGCTACAATTTCCCGGCACACATTTTGGCTACAAATTGCAACATTGACTTGGCGGAAGTGCGGACCCCAGTTGAGTTGGCTCTGACTGGGTTACTTGGGAGAATTATATGGTCGCCTAGTTGTCCGGCCGTCTAGTGGCTTTCGAACGTGACCTGATTTAAGTAAACAGACGAGTGCCTTGAGATTTTTGCTAATTCATGGGATGTGTCTGAGAATGTGATTAAATGGAGCATTTGCAATTAATTTGTTTTCCCAGTTAAATTGGCATTCAGATTCCAATAAAGGATGAGGAACTTTAAATTATATAATGCAGCAGCTTAAGTATTAAATAGAAGTATGCTTTTACCACTCTGGTCAGTTATGGCTAACTCGAAATGCAACCAGAGCAAATTCAAATTTCGCACATATGAAAATGTGAGGCATGAAAATGCGGACGTTTATTTTCATTCATTTTGCGAGGTATTCCATAATTTATGCACATGGAAATGAAAGCTGTTGATGTTTGACCCCTTGGCGCCTCCACTGTCGGAAGCTTGCCACAGCTGCCACACCGCTGGCTGCCAGCCAACTCATGTTTGTGTCCATAGCCAGAGAGCTGAGAGCTGGAAAAACCGTTTCAGAGGCTCGTCGTGGTTCTCTGATATTCCATTTTGTGTTGCACTTTCGTGTAATTTAACATTTAACATTTAACTTTTAACATTAAACATTTCTGCGTCCAATTAACATTTTAAGGCAAAAAGCTTTTGGTGTGCGGCGAAGAATGTATAAAAGTGTTGATTATACATTATTTTAATGTTTGTTTTTTACGGCCTTTGAAGTGGTTTGTAGTTGTGGTAAAATGCACAAAATGAGAACACAACATTAATATTTTATTTCTCGAAGGACAAATGCTCTTGTAAGCGTACTAACTAAATTTGTGTATTTTCAGATGCGAAATATCGTCTTAATGTTTTAGAAACCACCTTGAAACTAGAGTGTTTTTCTTATTTTAGTAATATTGGTAGTAATAATAATTGCTTGGAAAATGATTCGCTGTAGTCTATAATTTATGCCTTGTCTCCTTCAATGGGTTACATAGTTCATGACAAGCTTATAATACCCTCTGAAAGATATGGTAAAAGACTGTTCAGCAGAGCCAGCTTCATGCCAATGAACTTTAACTGCCTCATTCCAAATCGGCTTGTACATTTTTGAAACCTCATCAAAATGCAGTTTACGAACCAGGAGTGCAATGAAAAGTTGGCTAAGTGGATTCGCAGCTCCAATTGGATTTCAGAGAGTTAATGTTAATAAATATAAGTGTATATTTGAATCCCTGTAAATATACATAAATTTTAATCAGAAATTGTTGCGTAATTTTAAAGGTCCTGTCGCTTCTTGGGGGGGGGGGGGGGGCATTGCAAACTTGCAGCTCATTAAAATTGAAATTATGTTTTGTTTTTATATACTTTGTGCTATGCCAGTTGCACTTGCTGCGTGTTAATTTGTGCGTGAACTTTCCTAACGAACCGGATGCCCCCCTGACAGGCACCCTGCCCCTTCGCCTTAAGACTTGCAGCATGCAACTGTAGGTAGACGACGGCGGCAATCGCACAGCGCGAGGGGTTTCATAATTGAAATGGCATTTAAATGTTTTGGTCGTCGCCTGCAAGCGGGGCAAGTGTCAAAGGGGGAGGGTTGCATTAAAAAGGGCAGCCGAAATGAGCAGCTTAATGGGTTTAACAGCAGATTATGGGATTACGGAATAAATGTAAATACTGTGGCCTCTGTGTGGTATTAAAGTTCGTAATTGTGTTATTTTTAATTCCATATATGATACGAATCGAGGATGTCAAACCGAAAAGAATCTTGTATTGCGAGTCCGATTCTGGTACGCAGAGTTTAAAATTTCATGTATTATTTGTAAAGCTTTTAGCTGTTTTCGATTACGTATTACGATACCTTAATTATTACGGCACTAAAAGTTTTGACAAAAATGATCAAAATCCGACAAAAACATCTACGTAGGTTTTTTAAATTTATAATGAAATTGAACTGTCAGTAGATGGTCTGAGGTGTGAAAATCTCTGCATCCTTAAGATATATATATATATCCGTTAGTTTCTTCGTCTTTATGAAAAAACGCATCTCACATAAGAGCTACGAACTTCAAATTTAGAATATATGTTCTCGTCATAATATATATATATCTGAGTATAGAGATAGCGATTCAAATTCAGAATTTTCAATCGGTTAGCATTTAATTCTGTTTTAACACTCTTACGGAAGTCGACTTCACGCCAATCCCCTTCTCGTTGTTCAATTTGAGATTAAGATGATTAAAATGCTCGTCAGAGCTGCTAATCAAAGGCAATTAACATAGGTGTTGCAGAGCCCACCTAAAAGCCAATTACCCGGTTGTCAAAATTGTGTCAGATTTTAATCGTAAGACACATAGCAACTACAATTTTGGGTATTAAGCTCTGCCCAAAAAAACCGCAGACTTTGCGGCGTGGTTGGGAGCTTGCCTCTGACCAAGTTTTCGTACAGTTGATGATGCTGCTGCTGCTGCTGGTGGCAGGCTGGCAGGCAACTCCATTAGAAAGTTGCAAGTTGCACAACCACATATATCAATTACACAAGTTTTGTTAGTCGTCGTTGCTGTAATTGCATAGAAAATTGCAGCCACAGGAACGAAACAGAGCCCGGATACAGGACCACAGCACAGAGAGAACCACTGCTGGAGCAGCTGCTGCTGCCAACTTAAATTGGCATTTAGTCTGTCGTAACTGAAACTATGGACACGGTCTAATAACTTGTAGTGCGAACAAAACATTTCCGTATATTGGTGGCCAAGAATATTTTTGGCCAGAGCAAGTTTGCTGCTCAAATTCAAATTCAAATTCGAATTTTATTACCATTCGCCAGTTGTTCTGCAATCATATCTTTAATCCCTGCTCTGTTAACAATTTTTCGCTTAAATACAATCATGAAATTTTCTTATTGTTATTCTTTGCACTTTTGCGTTGCTTTCACTTTGACTTGACTTCGCAAATAAAGTTACGCTTTTGGCATGGAAATTGCGAGAAAAAGGCAATAAGCGCAAAAACTCCATAAAAAATGAGTTGACTACGGCAAGGGGCAACGATGGTTAAATGGAAAATGGGATAGGGGAGGGTGAAGCAAAAGTTTTCGTTCTATCTCACTCGAGGATGTTTTTTTTTTACCTTTTTTTTAGCTCTTTTTTTTATGTGCTCACCGCTGTTGTTTGGGTCGCGGCTCTGAGAGTTGCCACTCAATTTGTGTGTGTTGAGTGGGCGATTGTTGTTGGGTGGTGCAAATTGAGAGCACCGGAAACAACTCAGTTACCAGCATATCATGCTTTACGAGATTAGCGGATATGCAGCTGGGCGAGCGAATTGCAATTCGAAATTGTTATATGGCAAGCATGGAAAGCGTTTGCTGAGTTTGTGGTTCAAAACTGCTAATTGGCAGATATGTTGGAATATAGTTTACGTATCTTAATGGAGCTATTGAAATGAATAAAACTGCAGTTAAATATCCAACAACTGGACCAACTGATTTATTAGCCATTTAAGTACCGAATTTAATTGGTTTTTTTAATAGTATTTGGTGCCGAATTATCCTTAAAACATCTGCAAATATCAAACCGTATACCCACTCCAAAATATCTTTACAATAAAAAAGAACTGTTTGCAAAAAATGTACTAAAAATTATGAATACAATTTATATATTTCAAAATAAATATAAATTACTCTAGAATATTAAGTGTTTATTATTTTACTTAACTAAAAACTTAATTCTTAAATTTAGATGATATGTATTAAATTACTACAATATATATATTTATATATATAAGATCAAGAAATTTGTAAGACAAACCAATTTTTATTTATTTCTAATTTTGCCTAAAAATGTATTAAAAAATATCATTGTGCGTATAACGCAAAAATGCATCGAATATAAATAAATTTAAATTATAAAATTGACTTATATTGATACTTGAGGCAAATGCTTTTAGGGCCGCGCTTCTCAAGTCACCTTTTCGGAAGTTGGTTTGCATATTTATTTTTATTTTAGCTTAAACTGTGCACGGGCATTAAATCAAGTTTAGGAACTTGGCTGCCAGCATTTTGCCAATGCTGCCCTTGATTTATGCGCTCCGGCGTGCCAACATAATGTCTGCAGCGCGATTTGCACTCACCGAGGAAGCCGGATACGGGTCTTTGGAGTCGAGTGAAAGCGAATGTTGCTTTAAGTATGGGAAAATCTTTGGAAGAGTATTTCTCACAGGATCGACTAAGCCGTCCGTTGAGCTGCTGTGTTTTGCGGGCTTGCTTATACCAAATGGTGCAAGAGGGGAAAGCCGCGGGGGTGTGGGGTGTCTTGTGAGCTCAACAACTGTGCAACAACTTTTTGAAGTGCAAATTTGTGAGAATTCATTCCTGTAGTTTGGTTTCTGTTTCTGTTAGTAAGTCATTCATTCTTTTTGCACCTTAGTTGCATTATTACTTTTGACTCCTTAATGCGCTGCTACTTTGATTCCACCCGTAGAGATTTACGGGATACTGAGCTCTGGTTAGGGAGGGGAGCAGAGAAAAGATTTATGTATTTATTCTGTAACTTGCAAGCGCATTTATGCATTTGACAACTATTTAAAGCTGCTGGAAACAAATTGGCCATCATGTTTTGGCTGTCCACACTGGAAATGTTTTCCAATCAGTTACAAAAGTAAATGTCTGCAATGCGGCTGTGTCTCATTTTAATTAGTTGATTAGATTTGCCAAAACCAGCTTATTTGTCAGACTATGCCGGCACTCATGGGGTATATTGCGATTATATATTTGCTATTTTCAATATTTAATTTTCTTATTTTACTTTATGTAATACTTACCTAAGTTAAATATCAATAGTAGTCAAGGCTCGGATTTTCTGTTTTATTTCATTTATGTTTTTGTATAATCATTTTGATTCAATTTAAATATTTTATTACAGAAATTGATATTGGCGCTGTGGTCTCATGCATCTTATTAAATTTATTTTAAAATTTAAATTGTTTTTGCTGAACATTGAAATCTGTTAAATCAATATATTTTACACAATTTTAAAGCTGGTCTCAACTATCATATTTTTTATTTCAATTCTGAGTTCGGGTATCTTTTAGTTGCATGCCCCGCTTAGCTTTCTGTAGTCATTTGTGGTAAATTTCAGTAGAATTAAGTTACACCTGTGATTGACAGTGTGGGTTGCCTGGCGCTTTGCTGATTGACCGCAAGGCGAGTTCGCATTGCGGTTGGACAGCTGATAAATTGAATTTGCCATATGCTACTTAATGTGGCAGGTAAAATTAACTTGTGCTATTTATCTGGCAGACTTTTCAAAGTTTCCCCAGTGAAAAGCATGTACTCAGCCACATCAACTGTATTTAGCCAGTCTATGAGACACGCGGCGCCCCATTAGGCCAAACAAGTGTGGCACAATCTGAAACGTGTGTTGTTAAACATCTTTGAACATCAGATTGGTGTTTGCTGCAATGCGAACTTGCGACTAATCCGTAAATGCCGTGAAATATAAAACGTGACCAGTGCTCGTTCCAACAGGGGGGGGGGGGGGGGGGTTGTTCAGCGGAATGCTTGTTGGCTTGTTGTGGCACAAACCACCCAATGCAATTCTCGCTGTCTGTTGCAGCTGGCATCTGCCGCTTAACTGGCCACTGTTCCCGTCCCCTCTGTGCCCCTCTTGCTCCTCTTGCACCTCTTGCCAGCTCCCATTGGGAGTGTGTCTGGCACTCGGCATTTCATTATGGCTCTGATTGGATTACGCTGTTAATGCATCTCGTTGCCCGCCACGGTACGTGGAATCTTTTATCATTTGCGCCGCAGTGGCGCCACCGCCGTCTTTAAATCTGTCTGCACCAGGCTTCACTTGAGCGCTCTTTAAATTCCATTTAATCTAGTCTTCTTTTTGCTCTGCCACCAACTCAACACTTGTTAATTTATTTAAACCCTAAAAGTTATTAACAAAAATAATATTCTGAATAAATATTGATTATGTAAACTTGACATTCAACAGATCTTTTTCATTTAACTCAATAAATAATCCTTCACTTACTCATTATTTCTCAATATTATATTTGTATATTTAAATACAGAAATCCGTCAGATTTTACGAAAGCTTGAATATGTTGTGGCTTTTGGAATGTGAATAATTTAGAAGAACATTTTCTTGAGAACATACTTCCAATAACTAAATCTGATCAGACTACCATAGCAGATTCTTAATTATTTCTGGATTTGTTGATAGTTGTCCTATTTATTTTACTTCTGGTTCCTATGTAAAGCTGATTATAATGCGCCATATATTGGACCCGAGATGCATCCTTGTCAACTGTTTACTTTTGCATTTGCTAATTTCAGAAAAGAATTCGATGTGGCTATTATCACGATTTATTGGAATAATTAAATTTGGTTTAAATGTTGTCCATTAATTGCGTTGGGAGAAATTTAATTGCATTTCACCGGGGCACAACTGAACTAAATTTATCATATAATTTATTTTAAATTCAGTTTTATTTTCAATTCAATTATTTTAGTTTTATTTGCTGATCCACTTAAAAGCACATTTATACATTTAATTTGCCTTAAATCTAGTGTAATTAAATGCTACACATTTAGAAAAAAGCAAAGCTCCCTCCTTAATCCCATTTGCGGTTTCTCTGTCAATTAAAATCCTTTGCATTCGGTTTGAGCAGATAAAACCATTATAAATATTAACTTTGCATTAAAATCGTCGTATTAAATACATTTAAAAGTATTTTGCTTAGTATTTAAATATAGCAGTTAATATTAAGTGAAAACACAAAAAGGGGGCAGTATTTGGGTTTATTACACTTTTTGGGGGGTATTCGGATAATACTGTTTATGAGAAAATGACTATTTGTAACACACACAATTTATGTAGAAATATTTACTGCATATTAAAACCGCAGAATTATTAATTTTACTTATAGCTCAACACACGAAATACGGCTTAGTTTTAAAATGTTATTTTTAATTGAAATTTGAGATACTTTCTAAAGATCCGTTTGTTGCATCTGGTTAGATCCGCGGCGCATCGTTGTGCAAATCGCCTCCTGCTGCTCACCCAGACAGATAATGAGATTCTCTCCCTGGACATTTAACTTGCCATTGGAGCTGCAGGACTTTTGGGCACTTGTCGAGCCCGTCTTCTCCGCTGTCGTTGTCGAGGATGTGGTCGTCGAGGAGTTGTTGTTGCCCGATTGGATGGCCAGGAGCGGAGGCTGCTGCTGTTGTTGTTCTTGTTGATTGGGCGCCAGGAGACGTCTGGAGCCGCCACGGCGGCGACTGCCCTGCTTGGTAAAGATACTGGGCTCCAGATGGAGCTGTGCGTTAATGTCCTGCTTGTTCATGCAGGTGAATGCCTTGAAGAAGCTCTTGCGGAAGTTCTCGCTGAGAAAGGCATAGAGAATGGGATTAACAGCCGAATTGGAATACACCAAAGCACCCAGCAGCAAAAATATGAGTATCTCCAGGCGCGATAAATCGCGCTGCGCAGGATTCGAGTGGATCAGCGCCAGCTGGGACATCCAGTGGGGCAGCCAACAGCATATGTAGACCGTTATGACGGTGAGCACCAGGCGCGTCACCTTGCGATGGGCCCGACGCTTCTCCTTGGACTTGGTCGCATGCTTTGGTCCCACCGAGCGCAGCTTCCTGATGACCAAATAGTAAAAGCTGAGAATGAAGCACAACGGTGTGGCGAATCCCAGAAAGAATGTGTACAATATGAATGTGGTGCCCGAGTGCTTCTTATACGCATCTGGCCACATAATATTGCACGAATAATTGACGCCATCCTCCTGCTCCACGGTGCTGGCATATAGCATCACGGGCAACATCAGCACCACCGAGGTGCTCCACGCCAGGGCCGACACCAACTTGGCAATGTGAAGGGTGCGATAGCGCGGTGACGATATCGGATGACAGACGGCTATATAGCGATCTGCGGACATGATCAGCAGAAAGATGGAGGAGGTGAAGGACGTTATCGATGTGCTCACCATGTACGCCTTGCACATCAGCTCCCCAAAGCGCCAGCTGCAAATGCGCATCGTGTAGAGCAGAAATGGAATGCCAATCAGGAAACACTCGTCCGCAATGGCCAGATTGAGGATGTAGATGTTGGTCACCGTCTGCATCTTGGAGAAGCGCAGCACCACATAGATGACCAGCGTGTTGCCGAACAGGCCCACAAGGCAAACCAGGCCATAAAGGACCACCGTCAACACATCAGCAAATGAGTTCCGGGTGGCGACACAATGCTCATAGGTTGGAAGATCTGTGCTGTGAACGGAACTGATGCTGCCAGTGGCCTGTGGCAAGTACTCTCCAGATTGGGTACTGTAGATGGTATCATTGGCATAGTAGTTGGCTGTTGTGCTGCTGCTGCTGCTGCTGCTGCTGTTTCCGGTCAATAGCCACTCTGGCTGTGATTCCGTTGGGCTGCCACTGGCCAAATGAAGACCCACAATCAGTAGCCACATTTTGTCCAAACTAGTTGAAATATTCTACATACATAAATATATATATGTATATACATATATATATATATAGTTTTTTTTTGTGGTTTCAAGCCTTACTGTTGTTTTGTCATCGGCATTGGGTTTGTTATTTAGCCTGGAAAATAAATGTGAATTTCTTGTTAAATATTTTGGGAAGAGACAACAAACCAAATTAGTTTCTGGTCATTTGGTAATGTCAATGATTGGCTTTTAATTAAAACATTTATTTATATGACTTCTACTGCGTTGCATTTAGCTTAAATTATTGCAAATTGCAATTACTTGTAAAAATGTGTATTCCTCATTTAATTATTGTTTCAACTTGGGCAATTACAAATATTCATTTTAGTTGACGAGATAGAGATATCTGTGATTTCTAGTTTATTTAATTATTTTCTAATTAATTAATTAATAGTCGCAAGTTTGTCGCTTTTTGCTTAATCTAAGATAAATAACAGAACTCAAAAATTCAAAATAAATTTTAGAAAAATATGTATGTAAACTAATGTAATAAAAAAATGAGCTTTAGAAAAATATTGCCTTCTTGGTTCGAAAGTTTTTACCAAACTTTTTCTCTTACACTGTTTAAAATTTACTTATTCAACTTTTGATTCTGATTTGATTTCCAGCACAATTATCTTTTGGCAAATAGTTAATTTACTTTACACGAAGCACGAAATTTGATTGATGGCAAATAAGATATGTGATTATGCAAATGACATAAACATTTAAATTAAAATTAAAGTACGCATAATTTGACAAGTGAAAGCTTTGCATGTAATGTACAAATAATCAAAGTGTAAACAAAAACAATACAGGCAAAATCAAATTTGCATAAGAACAAAGCACACCTTATGCAAATATCAAATAAAAATATTCTTCTTCGGGATGCAAAATTCTATTCTATATTTTGTCTAACGGTAAGACAAATAATATATGTAAACGCGTCAATCTTAATTGTTAATACATATATGTATCAATAGTGATACTTTATTTAATTACACATTTTAGCGTAGGAGTTGATTTTACTTGCAAACTAATTTGCGACATATTTTAAACTGCTTGAAAGTTGAAGTTAGCCCGGAGCAAAACTGTCGAAAACGTGTGGAAATAAACTAAAATTACAAATGTGCTACATAACTAAACAGTTTCAAGTGTTGCATAAACATTCCAAAACAGAACAGGAAGGGTATATTTTCAAGCTGCTATAGAAAACACAATGCTGCCTTTGGCTTAGCGAAAAGTGAAAACAATATCTAAGATTCGATAAGATTCGATTTTCGGCAATGTAAACCAGCAAAAGATAAGCCTTAATAATTTATGCAGTATGCAACTGAAGGAAGCACATTGCTTAATCTATTGCTTGTTAGGGATTTAAGTGGAATCAAAAATTAAATTTCATCCTTTGCTTCTATGCAGCTTTAACTGAGTTTATAAAGCTTATTAAAGTAAATGGCTTAATCTTTTCGTTTTGTTTGTTGGAAATAAGTAATTCCTATCTGCACTCAGAATTATTATTTTTATTTATGCAAGCTCATACGAAAATCAAGATACTTGCACTTTGGAACAGTTTTTAAAGATTCCATCTATTCGTGACGGTCTGTTCCATTGAACCTAGAGGCTATTAGAACTATTTCCAATATAAAAGATCTTTTTTTTTGTATTTAGCTTTTATTTACGCTTTCGTCGCTTTCAAATACCTGCGGATTTTATGGGTGTATTTGAAGGATACTTGAATGAATGGGGTACGTTATGTGAAAATATGTTCCACTAAAACATTTATGCTTGTAACAGTTAACTTTTAACTGAATCGGATAGATTGCCAGACATGTAAGTCTCGATGCAAACTGCAAATTGCTTCTATATTCGGTTTGTCAAAAGCTCTCTTCCACTGTCGAACACGGCTGAAATGTGATGCTAGGCAATAAATCTGACTGCAATCGACGACAGCGGCAAGCAACAAGACACGGAGGGACGAAAGGACGAAAGGACGGACGGATGGGATGGGATGGGTGGCCTGACGGAGGGACGGACACGTTGCGGATGGGATTTGATGTGCGGGTGTATTTGGGTGACTCGGTTGTGCAATCGATTAACGGTACGTTGATGCCATGTGCGGCAAATTAACATGCAACGTCTCTTAAAGTGCCCCCAATGGCTTTCACAATTAAATCGTATGCGTCAAGCAGATTTCAACAGCTTAATGTCGTAATTTGATTGGTGATTTACTTGCTTCAGGTACTTTTAGGAATTGGAGTGCAATAAGAATGTGGGTTTGCTCCTTAATTACTGATTCAACTGGTGTCGATTATGTTTTGCATATGAATTGGCTTGAATCGAGTGAATTTCACATATCCCTCTAAAATCTGAAGGCTTATATGTAATATATGAATATTTAAATATACAGATAAAATAATGTACAACGTTTTATTTCGATATATTTAACCCTTTTTTGTAATTATTTATTGATTGGTGAACTCTTTTTATACTGGCTCTTTTTATTCTATCTGTATGAAATTATTTCGAGACCCCCTCAGAGGTAAAAACTGGAAACATATACTTTCCCACAATTTTAAGGCTAGAGTCGATGTTCTTCAAAGATCGGTATATGCTAGGCCCACCTCCAACACTCCAAGGCTCACCTATAAATTTGAAGTGACTATATCTTATGCAGTTTTTGAGTAAAGAATGTGAAATTTGGTAAGTATATTACGAACCGATAATAAATTTATATAACCACTTCAACACCTGCGTCCATAATCGCCAATGCCGATATTTCAGAAAAAGTAAATCTATAAACTCGCATATCTCCAACACATTTATAAATATAGAGTTACTAACCCTGGGAGGTAAATTGCTAATAACTAGTAACAAAGTATCTTCATACCCGCTGCCCCCAGGAACTTGAGGCCTAGAAATCTAAAATGAGAATATTTTTCAAAATTTGTGAGCTATAGTCACCCCTAAGAGATCGATAAATTGGATGGAAATTAGTGGAAATTATTAGATCGTCTTATTTAAAAGCTAGGGTCAACAAATTTTAAAAGAAATATTGATAGTAACTCTTCAAAAATCAAGGAATACAAATTCTCGACCACACCAACTCAGCCCCCAAAAACTATAGAAGAGTAGTTGTTGGCAATAAATTGATTGAATTTTCAAAAATCAGAGTAAAATATACACCACGTAGTAGGGTTTCAAGAACATTTTCAAAAATGCAATAAATAAAAATTTTTTAATATTAGTATATACAATAATAATCTCACAGAACATTTATGTATATTTAATCTGTTAAAGTTTCTGTATGTAAATTTTATTTCAGAAAATTTAAAAGAATGGGATTAATTATCAAGTAAAAGAAATGTCAATTAAAAACTGTTTTGTACTTTTTAACATAAGTATAATTTCTCCCGCATCAGAGAGCCTTGTTAAGTGTTGCAACTGGTTGTGGCAGTTGGTTGAATTGTTTTAACGACTTTAGTTTTGCACCTGTCTCTGCCTTTTTATATAGCTGATATTGTGTGCAATATTTTTCTGCTTTCATTGTGCTATCGAATGGAAAAACTGCAATCAGCGTTGCTTCGCTTTTGTTGTTGTTGCTGTTTTTGTTGCAATCGTTGCTGTTATCTGCAACCGCATTTCAGGCACAAATTGTGATGGCCATGGATAGAGACGGGTGGAGCTTATTTGCAGGGCTGTCCATTGCACTTAGCACACTGAATGCTATTTGGCAGGCAAGTTGTACATGTGCTGCAACGAATGCTGCCACTGCTGATGCCAGCTGACGAACGGTAGCTTCAAGTGGCCGTTTTTGAATGCTGACATAAGCAACAGGAAGCTGCCACAGAAGGCAAATGCAACTGCAACTGCAGAGACTGCAATGACTGCAACTCCGAGAATCGCTGTCAGCATCGTTGTCAGCTTCAGTTCTTTGGTCTCATTTTGTGTGCTGAGCTTATTAAAAATTTATGCAGTTTATGGTAGTCATCCCCCCCCCCCCATCCTCCCCCCGTTCTCCACTTCGTCCTTTGACAAAGATTCGCATGTCCTGCAGCTTGTGGCTGGACATGTCTGCTGTTCCTCCTGCTGCTGGTACTGCTGCACTTGATGATGATGTGGCGAAAGGCTATAAAGCAGTAGCTTTGCTTGGGGGATTGAACATGGCTGTTATGGCCCAAGAACTATCGCAAAAGCCAGCAAAGTGCACTCAATACTATTTTCAGTCAACAGAATCCATCAAAAGTTTCTGAATTCAGCATAGCTATAATAATTTATGCTGAGCTAGTTTAGAGTTTCACTGAGGAGGGGAGCAAATAACGGTAATATACTTTATGTATCTGAGAAGATATTTGCCGCTTCTCTCGGGTTCAATGAATCAATAAGCATTAATAATAGTTAAATGCTCCTAATTAAGCTGATTTATGGATTAGAGCAGCGCGTCCTTAGTCTGCAGAATGTGCAATTAATTAGTTAAAAGTTTGTGTTTACAACTTGCTAATTACAAAATTATCCGACCCTTGGCCTAGGCAAAGCGGCAAGAAAGTTACAAGTTGTTGCATGTGGACAGTGCCTCACTGTTCGCTGAGCAAGTTAAACAATGTGGCAAATTCTATTGCATACTGCAAGGCATCGACAAGAAGAGAAGAGATTGGTGGCAAATACAGAAGGCAGGGGGGCAGACACAGTTGCCTGACAGTCAAAAGCTTCGCAAATGTTTAGCTGCCTTCTGGTAGAGATTGGTCGTCGGTTGGAATGGAGGGCGGCGAGGCGGCGAGGCGGCATGTGAGGCGTATAATTTTTGGATAAACAACAACTACAAATACAATACATAGGCAACACACAAACACACACACGTGCAGACTGGCATATATGGCTAGCAAATTTGCATTGAAACCCTCAACGCCATCCAATCCACAGACACAAACAACACGATTACAACAAAAACAACCAGTAAACATGCTGTGTGCCTCGTGCGTCAAGTGCACTTGGTGTGGGTTGTGTTTATGAAGTGTGTGGCCTGCCTAGTTTAAAGTGCAACATAAACAAAGCCGAGACCATCCACCTCCCTCTCCCCACCCCAACACCAACTCCCCCCACTGCTTCCTCGCCAGCTGTCTCTGTTTGCTAAATGTTAAACGCACTTAATCTTTGGTACACCTTCCATTTGGATTCTGTATCATAATTTGCTACTCTGTGGTGTTTTCATATAAAAATAAAACAATCTGGATTCGCAACAATTATATACATATAAGTCTAAATGTTTTCAGTCCTCAAAGTTTTCTCTTCAATTTAAAATTTATTATTTATTTTTAGCCATGTTAATTTAGTTTAAAAACGAATTGATTTAATAATATTATTATTTAATACAGGTTGTTTTCTGTTTCATTTTAAGTACTAGTTTGTTAAAAAGGATTTAAAAATTTGAGGTTTTTATAACTTCCTTATTTAATGTGAAAGCAGACTATATTTCTAACAAATTAAAAAAAAAAAACAATTTTTAATTAAGGTTAAAATTGAAAAGAAAGTTATTAACAAAATAAAATAAAATTTAAAGTAAATCATTAAATGAAAACTTAAATTAAAAGGTAAGATATGAGCTTAATAATAAGAAAAGATAAGAAGATATAAGATAGGTTTGTTAGAAAATTAATTTACATTTGTATTCCTTAAATTTAAATTTAATATTCCCTATTTTGAAATAATTTTCAAACTACTAATTATTTCCAACTTAAAGAGGGTATTTTGTAGTCATCTGCAGTACAATTTTCTGA
This sequence comes from Drosophila fungiperda, assembly GCA_035042345.1. Lineage (NCBI taxonomy): Eukaryota > Metazoa > Arthropoda > Insecta > Diptera > Drosophilidae > Drosophila > Drosophila fungiperda. The sequence continues at coordinate 3,951,185 of JAWNLM010000021.1, forward strand.
TATATTTTCAATACATTGCGGTTAGTTTCGAGGCATCCCAATAAATAAGACTTTGACTATTTGCCCCATAAGGCCTCTGGCTTGGGATCTTGTTGGTTATTTCCCGTGTTGTCCACTTAATTATATATGTGTGTGTGTGGGGCTATGTGTGTGTGTTACTGTTAGTGTTGACTTTCTCGCATTGTTAACCAACTGCAGCCAAGCTGAAGTTGTAAAGTCCTGCGGTTTTTACCATTACTCCTGCCCCAACACGTCACCTTGGGTACCCCCTCGCCCCCTCTCTCTATAGCATAGGCAGTCGCTTTTAGCTTTTGGCTTTTAGCAAACACATTTGCACCTTTTGTGGGATAACAAAATGAAAAACACAAATTTGGCTTCGGCCACCCTTTGATGTGGTTGCATTGTTGTTGGTGCAGTTGAGTGCTATTGTGGTTTCAACTGCAGGCCAGAAATCCTATATATCCGCTCTTTGTTCATTGTTCATTGGGTTGAATATGGCCCATATCTCTACAACCAGGTCTTTTATGCACACCTTGTGAGCCACTGCTAAGAGTTCCAGGTGATTTGTCACAGAGATACATTAAGAGCTTTAAGAACTGCACTGCAGAAAACATTTGTCAGCATTTTTAGCATAAGTGTTGAGCTCAAACCAAATTTGATATTATGGATTAGATGAACAAAATATCTAAGCACTTTTTCTAAAATTATTTGTTTGTATGTCATTTTAAGTTCTGCTCAATTGTATTAAATAGCTACGATTTGATTTACCTGAGTTACCTTTGATTCTGAATTTGTCTATTAATTATTGCAAGCTGTCAAACACTGTTTCTAATAGCGTGATTCCACAATTTATTTGATGCATGTACATTTTCCCATAAGGGGCATTTTGTATATTCAACATTTATAAAGAATATTTTATTTTAGAATGTATTTTCATTCATTTGAACGATGATTTAAACACAAACATCTGATATTTCAATGGAAAGTAAACGATTATTTTAAAATACAATTATAAATTAATTAAAGTCATTTATATTTTTATAATTTATCCAAATTTAACTTTGATTGCAAATTGGAAATTAAATCACATTTAATTTTTATATATGTTCATATTTAAACGTTTTTTTCGGCGCTCTTATAATTAATAATATATTTAATTCATATTTTTTGTTATTAATTTCGCACAATAATTTATTTCGCACGGATTTTAAGTTTGTAATAGCGAAAAGTATATGTACAAATATTTCATAATTTTTAAAAGGGCTTTTAGTTTTTCACAAATTCAGAATTTGCATGCAAGTCAATTAGCAGCAGAAACAAACTGGAAAAACATTAGGTTAAAGTTCGAATTCCCTGTCATAGTTTAGGGCCCCAAGCGAACACATTCCCTGCAGTGCTATTTATGGTGTGTGTGTGTGTGTGTGTGCTGTGTGTGTGTACGTGCACGTGTGTGTGTTGTTGTTGTTGTGTAAGCGAATGTGTGTGCTTATTAACAATCGGACCCCCCATTGATGCAATTTGCATAAATTAGCAGGAATATATTGCCCAGCCCACTACCTAATAGCCAACCCGCCCCGCCCCGCTCCGTCTGCTGTTTATGTTTATTGTTCGCTTTCTGTTTGACGCTTATTTAGAGCAGTTTACGCTTCAATAATTCCCATCGAAAATTCCAACACAATTTCGGCAACTATTCGTAATAATTGTGCAAAACGCGTTTATCCCATATGCTAAACCGGCTTAAATCCATCCACTGGTCAGCTTGGTACGCGGTTTTGGGCGTGCATATTTAACAATTGTTGCAACAACAGAAATGATTTTGTCATTCGCTTTTCTTTTTTTTATACTTTTATGCGTTTGCCAATGGCATCACTTTAGCCATGTTTAAATTGGTTGCTGTTACTGGCTTTTATTATTTTTGACAAACCGTTGGCTGGCATTGTTGATGGCTATGCAAAATTGCATGTCAATTTAACGATGCATTTTCTATTGGACGCAGGCTATTTATTTTAGAATTATTTTTGCATTGTGTTCAATTTTTAGAACATGACTATATATTGCCGGAGGGCTCCTCATCTGTATGACTTCATATTTCTTTAATGTACTCCTCCAAATAGTACTATATTGTGTATAACAACCATAAAGTGGAGTGTTCTACAAATATTGAGGATAAATTTATTCATGATTAGTTTAGACTCACCAAGTTTAGAATTTCATTTAATTTTAATTTTCTTCAAATATTAAACAAATAATTTTATGACCATTTTTAAGCTAGTTCAAATTTAAAGATATATTTTAAATCTTTCATAGAAATCATTATATTATTTCTCTACTCCTGCGATAATTGTTCAATTTATGATTTCTTGCAAAATAATTGGAAAATGTGCTCCACTTCATCTCGTATCTCTGTTTTCTGTCCTTTGGTCTATTTACTGGCCAATCAAAGGATTTTTTCTTCCATTTCCATTTCAGTGGAACCTGGTCTTTTGCACAACTGTCATATACCTGAGTGCAAATAATATTTGAATAATTATTATCGGAATGAAATAAATGAAATTTATGTTGTCCGGCGAACACGTTTTTGTCTCAATCAGTACGTAAGTCGCTCAGTACACGGAATACAGTATTGATATTTGTTTTTATAATACAAAAATAAATAAATAAAAATCAGAAATCGGAAATCACTTCAATTGCTGCTCAAAGCAATTTGTCTAGTTCGAGAATCGAAAGACGTTTGCCGCTTGACAAGAAATGCAATTAGCAACATGAATTTTCCAATTATTTGTTACTGCAGCATATTCAAAGGACTTTTAGATTGTTGATTGGCAAATGGTCAACATTGCTTTTTATTCACTTAGCCAACCATCACTTTTATTTATTAATCCAATTATGGTAGTCGACCAAGCATGCAGGTATACCCATCAAACAATTGGCTAAAGGGCATATATCAATATTGAATATAAAATTTTGAATTTGAAAATATATGTATATATATGTATATGATATATATTTATAAAATTATTGAAGTTATTTGATTTTATTTGAGTATCGGATGTACTTAAGAAGGTGGCTGCATTCATCTTTAAATTTTTTAAAGGTTGCGATTTGTTATGCGTAAACAGATAACAAACTAAATTTATAAATGATTTATTGATGTTTTGCAGTAAACATATTAAGGTAACACATTGAATCTGTGAGTATTAATAACGTTAATCAACTTGTGAACATTTTGCTTTAGTTTAATCGATTTCAGTAAAGCCTTTCCTCGTCCTGATTCCTTTTATAAGTAAAACAATAACATTTTAATTGGAATCAAAACTAATTATAAATATTATCGACAATATGGAACAAACAATTGTTTTTATTTTAACTATACTTCGCAGTTGAGTTTTATTAATTACGTTGCTTTTGTTTTTTGCTTATCAAAATTTTGTAATATATTGACACGTTTTTTTTATATTTCGGCATTGTTTTTTGCCATATTTGAAAGGATGGCAGCCATGACCAAGCAGTTGGAATGGTGTTTTATTAAATTTATGAGTTCATTTGAGCAGAAGCAATGAAAACATGATGAAAATTGCCAATTTCCATCGATTGCCTTACAGTTGGCATAGATGTGTTGCATTGAGCCAACCCCGGGGGACCTCTGACGCCTGAACCCATATATCGATAATGTGCATAATGTATTGGCGCTCAATTAACACTAAATCATTCCGTTAATTAATTGATATTTTGACATGATAGCACAACCAGCAGTGCTCCACAAATGGCTTTATATCAGTTTGTACATCAATGTCACACTCTTTTTTTTTCCTCTCGCCGCTAAAAAACCAATCAATAATGCCTATGTTGGGGGGTTGGTGGGGTTGGTGCGGAGTGGCTTGTCACCTCAATCATTCATTTCGTCATTGGGTCACTAATTGAATTGCGAAATTGAATCCGAAGCGAAGCAAAAATGTGATCGCATAACTCTCAGGGACAGACAGAGACTTTCCTTATCATTTCAGATGAAAACTAATCATTCTGTGTAGAGGGAGAGAGAGATAGAGATAGTTGTTGGTATATAATGGGGTATTATGTTTGATCATGGCTCTGATTTGATTGATTAGCTAATTGAAATTATGGCAGTTAACTCAGCAAATTGGGATAGCAGTGATAAAAATATATAATTTTAGATAGTTATTTATGTATATTGAAATTGCTTTATTCCCATGACGGCACTGAGTCACCCGACTATGCACAATTCATTATCTTGCAACCCTTTGTTGTTTACAGAAAAAACAGTTTGCTACTTTTTTTTTTATTGTTGATAGTAATACTGTTGTCGTTGTTTTGTTTCAGTTTTGTCGTCATTAACGTCAGCCTGGCGTTGTTTAATTTGAACATTAATCATGGCACCAGCCAGGGAGTTTTATCGCAACTGGATACAGTGGCAATGTTCAGCGCTGGGTGCTGTTGCAAATGGCTGACGACAACTTGATAAAAAAGTTGTGGCATATTTGAGCAGAAGAAACTTGTGCAAGCAACCAAGAAGGGGACAACAATATGTGCACTTCCATGATTTAAGGAAATTTCAGAAACATTTAAAAAAAAAATCTAGATGTTTTTACCAACATGAGCTCTTAATCTAATGCCACTGTTTTTTAATTTATATTCAAGTAAACTATTGAAAGCCATAAAATGTTAATTTTTCGTGTTGATGTCATTGTTCACCTGAATTTAAATTGAATTAGGTCATTTACGTCATTGGTACAAACAAATTTATATATATTTCTTACATTTTGTATGTTCAGAATGGCTTTACACTTATCAATCGGAGTATTTCAAGTTTGTTGCAATGATTTTTAATTTTGTTTTATTTTAATTTAATGCTGAAGGCAAAATATAAATATAATCAGATTTACACTTGTTCCGTATTTATTTGTTTTATTTATATTTTTATTATTTTTTATTTATACTTCAAAATATGAATGACCTTGAATTTGGATTAGGACGAGTGCGTTCGAATAGAGCGCTTTAAATTAAAGCATTTTTCTGTAACTTCGTCCTTTACAATATTCAAGACATTGGAACGATGAATAGGTGTATCTCGAAAGTAAAGTCAGTTTTCCGTTTTTTTTGGCTTTTGAAAGACATCGCTTATGTATATTTACTTTTTTTTTTTGGTTTTCTTTGCCTATCTGAACATTTTCCTTGCAACAACTCACTTTGCGACTTTGTTGCTATTCTTTCGCCTTGGTTTCTTGCCTGGCCACATCTGTGTGGACTTTCATGAGCACTTTGTTGGAACTTTAGCACCTAGTTTCTTGCACTCAGTGTCTCTGTCTGGCAATCCCTTTACCCTTGAGTGACTGAGTCGTTAGGTGCCAATTCTGTAAACAGCCGGAGCGGACGAGCGTCGACGGGGGTGGTCCTCATTGCTTCCCATTATTGGTCAATCGTCATTCATCATTTGGTGGCGTCTCTCATTAGTACGGTCTCGTCTAGTGCGCCCGGATAGCGCTCGGCAGCATCCCATTAGGCACAGCTAGATGGGGAGCCTAGTCTGAATCCACTCTGTATTCTTGCAAATATAATTTGCACTTGTGTTGTGTTCCTTATATTGAACGCAGTTCAAGTACATCTTTGCTTGCCTCGTGAAACACTTGATTACCCTTCACCCGTAACCCCCTACTATCCACCCCCTTCACCTGCAGTGGCACTCGAATCTCTCTTTTATAAATCAGTCCAAAGGTCTTCTCGTAATTAATTGCAAAAGTTTTTGCTCTGGGGAAAATTTTAAAAAGTTTGATGCAGCTTTGGATGTCTCATTAAATGTTGGTTGGAGCACCCATTAGACAACTGATGACTGTCAAAGCACATATTTCTCAATCATCATGAATATGTGTAGCTATGTATAATATACGCAGCTAATGCAATTATCTTTAATTGTGGTTTATTTCGCATACCAACATATTTTAAATTGCACAGAGCAGTATAAAACAAAAGCGATAGCTTCGATGTGGTTCTAATATTTAAACTTTTGTGATATATAAATGGAGTGATTACATGGTATATGAAAATAGAAATATCGTTCTTGAATTTTAAAGATTTAAAATTGGCAGCACTTACCAAAAATGGAATCAATTTTGATTAGAATCTTACACCTAAACCCGAATCAAAGTCCAATGCTTGCCGACTGAAACTCAGATTCAAAATCGGAATTCGAATTTAAAATTATTGCATTTCCCGGTGAAATAATATGTTTTCTATGCACCTTTGGTGACAGTGCATCGTAAGCAAAAACCGTAAAAAAGGTGGAAAAATACATAAATCTCTATCGAAACTTTTATAATTTTTGTACAAGAATCGGAATTGAATCCTAAAATAGCTTGGAATGATAATTTTTACAAACGAACATTTCAACTTTGCAACTTTTGTTCAGCGTTTTCAGTCCACGTAAAACATTTTTTCACTCGTTTGACTTGAACGGAAAATCCGTCACTTTGTTTTTGTCGTTGACTATTTGCCTGCTGCGGATTCAAGGATGAGATGGAAGGTAAAAACAGACTTTTGTGTCATCAAATTAATCACATTTACGATGCACTTTGTGTGACAGACATTTGGAAGCGTTCTGCTGACCCTTTTCCCGCAGTTCGATGCATTTTTCTGATACCGAAGGTAGCAAAAGTGTTATATATTAAGGCAGTCCAGTCCATGGGGGGAAAATTCGATAAAACCCAATGTTTACAATCAGGCATAAAACTGAAGTGAACATGTTGATTATATGCTGCTCGAAAATCTTTAGAGAAAAAGTATCTGAATTTTTGATTCGATGTCAAGTTAAAAATTGAAGTACAAAAACGCAACACAAACGAAGAAATTGTTCTATGAACTATTTTCTATTGGCGAGTAGAGTAGAGTATCGCCAAGTTCTTTATTCATGGCTAAGGAATTCTTACATTTTATCACATCATTTGCGCTGAAATGTTTATGTCTGTTGTTTTCTTGTGTCGTTCCACAAGTCCCAAGTCCAGCGAGCCCTGGCTCAAAGAGCACTGCCAAATGGCAGCCAGTCAGCCGTGCTGCCAGGAAACCGTTTTCCTGAAATGTCGTTCAGCTTTGGTGTCGATTGCTGTGCGTATTGGGGGTGGTGTTGGAGGTGCCTTTCCTTGTCTAGCTACTCCTTGCTCTATCTATTCTTCAGAGAAATTTGTCTGACAAATTGCATGTGTAGCAGCTGCTGAATGCTTTCGTCCTTTTCAGCTTCTGCTGCTCCACACATGACTCTACCAACGACTATCAACTGAATGCGCATTGCTCAGTCCATCAATCCGTTCATCCGTTTGTCAGTCCGTCTGTCAGCCTGCCTGTCTGTCTGTCAGAAAAAGAGTGCAACGACCTTCTAGCCGGGGATGGGATTTCGCTTTGGTAAATGAGGCTCATCTTCACTGGAATCTGTTCCTCTTTTCTACTCGATAACCAAGCAAATATTTGCTTGGCTATTGACCCAGTTTGCTTCCTGGCAATATATGCCCAGCTATTTGTTGAACATTCGGGCTCTGATTTAAATAATCCTATTCAAGTTATTCAAAATTGACAGGCGTCATTTACGCTGTTGTATCCTTGTCACATTCAGTTTCCACCAATAACCCAGTTTTAGTCTTGCATTCAACAGTTATAAATGGCCCAGAGTACAAATTGTAGCTGATCTGATAAATGCACAGGAAATTTTTATCATATTGAGAGTTATTCCCCACATAAATTGGCCTCGATAGAGCGGCATACAACACGCTTTATGGAAAGATACAAATGTATCTTGTGCTTACCATTGTTATGCGTTGTCAGTTGCCGCCTCCGTTCTGGTTGCGAATTTGTGGCACGCACAATTTTATATTTTTTTTATTTTTATATTTTTTTTTGGGTTTTTGGTTTTTTTTTTTGTGTGTTTTTGAGGTTTTCAAAACATTTGGCAAACGCTTCTGCGATTTCTCGAATTTCATGAATTTCTCTGTTATTTTTCACTGTCTGAATTATTTGTGCTGCTGCCGCCCGTTGAATTATTTGTTTATTTTCGCAGCGTTTTGCTAATTTGTATTAGCTTTGCGAGCGCTGCCGTTCCCGTTGCCGTCTCTGAATATTTGATTTAAGTGCTGTTGCTTTGGGGCCGCTTGTCGCCTTTCGGCTTTTGCCTTTTCGCCTGGGCTCGTCTCGCTGGGATGACAATGCCAACTGCACGTTTCAGCTTTGTTTTGCATACTGCTGGTCGCAGTTGCCGGCGAATGTTGTTGTGGTGCATGCGACGCCTCCGAACTGCAGAATTGCTGCCACGACTCACGACGCACAACGCACGACTCCGCCGCATCGTGTCTGCTCGGCAAATTGGCCAAATGAATGCTCGTGTGTTGTTCTGCTGCTCGTTACTTGCCTCGTGCTCCTCATCTGTGGCTGCACCCCGCAATATCGCTTGCATTGCACTTTCACTGAGAGAAATAATCAAGTATTGTATGATTCGAGATATTAAAAAATAATATATTGCATCTTATTTGTGATACTTAATTCATTTGTTCTTTGTATGGTTCGTAATGCAAATATAGTTTGCCATAAGATTTGCCATATCTATTAAAATTGTTATTGGAATTTATTGAAAAAGTATTCGAAACTTGATCCTCAATCTGAATCCCTCCGACGCATTGCTGCTTAAATGTGTAGGTTCTTATTTATTTATATAATATTATTTATATATAATTAAAATTATTAAAACAAATATTATTTACAATTAATATTTATAATACATATATAAACAAAATAATATAGTGATTAATAATACAAGTGGGAGTTAAATATGAATTGTATTTCAAATATTGAGTTACCTATAACAAGTTAGAAATTCGAATAACAGTAGCAAATGCAACTCCCTTTAAATATTTTTCTATTTGTTATTGCCCTTTTTTCTCACTATGTGAACAATTAATAACAAATGGCCTTTGTACTCTCTTTGTTCCTGTTATTTATGTGGCTGTCAGCTCTCTTATACTCACTAAATACATATTTACGTCCATAAGTGCTATTGGCGGCAAACTTTCACTTTCGCTGGCATTGGTGCTGTTAACGTTAACAGTGCACTGTTAACTGGCATCGATTCTGTTAGGTTCATTGGCCATTTGTTGATTTTCATTGTGATTAGTCACAAACTGATTAGATGTGTGTACAAATATAGTTGCTCCCTGCTGGGGAATTGGATTGGACAGGTGTGAAACACTTCTATTCGATTTGAAATCGCTTGGAGGGAGGCTTTCCACAAATTCAACTGAGTTGTGTAAATAAAATATGCAAAATTCGAATAGTTTTAGAAATGCTTTTTCTTCTTTCTCTGAACTATGTTTATTTTTGTAGTCTGCATAGACCAGTAGCTTTGCAAAGTAATTTAGATATTATATCAACATTTCTAAAACTAAAATCATAACTTTACTATAAACAGGGAACTTCTAAGAATTTCCTTTGAAAGTCGTTAAAAACTAGGTAGAACTATGCCGTTGCACATAACCGGTTGCCTAGTACACTGTCACGCTGACACTTAATTTTTAAACGACTTTTGACCCGAATGAACATTTGGAGAAAAGTTTGACCAATATACTCATTTACTCAAGGTATCAGAGAATAAATAAAACCATTTAGATCGTAACTCGCTTGGCCAAGTTTTGGAAAATTTCAATCATTTCCATATGCAGCAAAGGAGTTTTGTTTAGTTATTCGTTTAAAAGTTTGTGTGAACCAACTCACAAAAAGAGCAGAGAATTCCACAGTTTCAGAACAACATCGAACAAGAAAGTGCAAAAATATGGCACTGCTCTGAGAGCTAAGCCGTAGCTCGCCTTTTAGCCAAAACTTTTAATCATTCTGGTTGAACTTCTGCCCTTTCGTGTCTACTCAAATGTTTACTATTTTCTTTTGCTGCTGTGTAACACTAGATTTGGAATAAATCAAATGCTTGAACGCTGTCACTAAAAGTGATGAAAAAGAATTGGAAACTGGCGTTTTAGTACAGTTTTTAATGGTGTTTTCAAAAGAGTCTTAAGCCTCCGAGAGGAATACGGACACGGACACGGATCCGGACTCACAGCCACACCCACACCCACACGCGGACCCTAACCCAGTCCCGGACCCGAACTCGGTTCAGTTCAGTTTTTGGCCAAGCTCCAATTGAATTCAGAAACTTTTATTAAACTACAGCCACAACTAGTTTGTTGGTCAACTGTTCTAAATTGTTGGTTACGCAAATTAAATTGGAAATTTTTCCATTTGCACTTCAATAATTTGCTTAATGTTTCTTATTGAATTTGATCTCTGAACTGAATAAATAATTTATGACTTTTCCTCATTTGTCAGTCTTATCCTTTAGGATTTATTCATTTCAAAGAAAGTTTTTTTTGTTTTGGTTTTGGATAGATGCCAAAATTGCAGTTTTAATCTGCTTAAAGTTTGCATTTAAGCATAAAGTGCTGAATTATTGAAATTGCTGCCTAAATTTAATAGGCCACCATAAATTGGGCAAAAATTGAATATTGGTTAGCTAGCAAAGTTTTAGAAATGTTTAAAAGTTTTTGTGTGGTTTTTAAAGTATGTCTGAGAATGCAGACGCGGTGGATGCCCCAGACGAATGAGGGGCAGTTTTTCAGTTCGCAGCTAGTCTAATGCTCTCTCGCAGGGGAATGTCTCGTGTCATCAAAAGTTGTTCACTTTGTGCTTAACATTAAATATTGTACTTGCTGCAGACAAACACCAGTAAATTAATTGCTTCAATTCATTTGAAATTCGCATGTCAGCAGTGTTAAATAAAATAATAATGATGTGGTTCAGCGAGGTGTTGAAAATTGCATTTTCGTGACCAGTTAATTAATATTGCATTGTGTGGCAAACAACAAAAAATGTGACAATATTCTGAATAGTTAAGGACATTCAACAAATTGAATACCTACTGTAATATGTTTTATTAATATCTCTCTGTTCATTGCATTCTTTATAAACTTACGTTCGGCATATTGAACATGAAAAATGAAATGCACATAAATTTCGCTCAAAAATGCATAAATGTACAGCAAATATAAATTGTGAGAGTAAATAATTACACGTTGTGCATTAATTAATAGTTGGCCCGGCCCCACTTTTTGGGGCATGTTGCGTGTATTTTTGGTGTTAAGTGTATTTCTGGACTCTAATGGCGACAGCTGGTAATTGAGCTATGAATCTATAATTTGTGCTAAATAGAAATTAGCATAATCATTAATTGGGCATGATAATATCTAAATGTGGCCATATAGCCACAATATAATTGAGTTTAGCATTTACTTAACTGGATTTGCCATTTGCTAAAATAAATTAAGTGCATTAAAATCAACCGGCTCCGCATTGCTGGTGTTTTTGCTCGTTAAACTGTCGCATTGTCAATCAAATGGATGACGTTCGCTCGTTGTCACCCCTTGTGGCAGCTAGATGCATTCCAAGTGCAGCTGCAGCTGCAGCTGCAACTGCATCTGCAGATGTTGGGATTGGTGTGCGTCCGAGTCGCAGATGGATGTGTGTGCTGGCTGTCAAAAAATGATTGACATGCACAAGTGAATGCTTCTGTTCTTCTGCAATGCAAGCTGCCAAATGAATGTTGACCGAAATGCGACAAATGTTGGCTAGAATGGCGACGCTCGTGAAAGCGGGTGAAAGGGGCGTTTTGACCATAAACACGCCCACTCGGACTGAACTGAACTGATTTGCATTCAGGGGCCACATGCATCTCACTTTTGGGGGTTCAATGCACTGTCTTTGGTAAATGATTTGATGGTCTGTGCCCAGTGGTCTGCTGAACCGATGCCGTCCCAGCATTTTGCTGATGTTTTATTTAAGTGCCTGTGGATATGAGTAAATATTCATTTCTTGTTTGCCCAAAAGTCTGGCAATTGTCGTGGCCATTTGCGTCAGTCTGTCGCTCGTTGGCCACACCATATTAATTCATTCATCCAGAGCCATTTTCGCTGGCTGGCTGAGTCATGCCACATAAATCACCAAAAAAGTCACTTGTCAATATTTGTTTTATTTCCCATTGCTGTTTCTTGGGGGCAAACAGAGCGTGAATGACAGTGGACTTTTAGGTTCTTGACAAGAAGTATGAACGAGGGCCATACAAATAGTAAATACCACTTAATTGGGGCATGCACCACAATATCGAAAGCCAATCGACAAACCTGCATTTGTTTCTCCTTTATACACATCTGAATCTTAAGTAAGCTGTAAATGCTTGGATTAACTATTATATAATAGTTGGGTGCATTAACAAAGCTCTGGCACATTTCCACTCAGTTTACTTTTTGATCAGAACAAAATTCACCGGCGTCATTCAAAGTGTACCGCATGAAATGTAATTCTGAAAACTACTGTTTCTCTTCAACTTCTACTTCCTGTCATCTTATCCCTGCCAACTCCAGCGTGACATGAATTGCCAGCCAACGCACTTACAAAAAAAAAAAAAAATGCCAAGCCAAGCAATTGCTGTGAGCCACACAATCTTGCCACAGCTGCCACCTCAAACAAACCCAACTCAAATCAGGAGAGTACGTTTTTAAAAATTCATTTGCTTTATTTCCGAGTGTGTGTTTAAATGTGTTCCCATGGGATTATAACAGCAGTTGGATAAGGGCCACATATGAGTGGCAACAAACTTTTTCATAATTTCGTGTCAAGTTAAAGTTGGAAGCATACTTTTATCACTGCACATGGGTGAATTAAAAAATTCGTGTGGCATATAAATCAAGGTTTTCATTAAATTTAAGTAACACAATTAACAACTGGTTGCTGGTTGTGGCAAAATTATGAATTATTATTTCTCAAAGAAAATAGTAGATATTATTCTTTGGCTAAAATGTATATCTGGTTTGATTGATTATATTTTTATTTTATCTTTCATATTCTGAACAAATGGAACTTTGCTTATTTGTGGCACAAGGTCAGCTGTTCAGAGGAATTTGCAAATCAATTTATGAACTTTTATTTGCCATTAATATTTGTTTGATCTATTTATCAAAATGGGTCCATAATAATAATTAATTTATAGCATTAAAAGTTTGTAGGGTATGAGCCAATCATGTCATGTTGTCTTGCTTTGGCTCAAACGAAAAGCTTTTCACATTTTTCACTGCATACTTTTGGGCAGTGCTGGGGAAACACGCATTCGCCGCGTACTCCAATGAACCTTGAACTCTGCGAACTACGCTGTGAATTTAGTATATTTTATGTCCTGCCAGCAGATTGTTAATTGCTCCTAATGCTAATGCTTGTCCAAGCGTGCTATAGCCACCCAATTCCCAAACCCCAATCCTGCACCTAACCCTACTTTATCGCGTTTAGCTGTTTCGGGTTTGTAGACGACCTCATCCAATGCCCAATGCCGAATTTCTAATGTCCAAAGTCCAATGGGTCACGCCTGAATAAGGACACATGTCAAATATTTTAGATAACGACTTTGTGTGGGCCTGGATCGCTCCAAGGCATTAAAATTGAGCGGTTTATGCCCTGTTTTTGGTGTTGAGTTCATTTGCCCAGGCTGCCCAAGCACGTCGGGTTTTTGTGGCTGTGGTGTTTCCGTGCAATTAGAATACTGTTTTTAGCACATTTTATGTTTTTTGTCGCTTTTGACAAGATTTTTGATGAGCTTTACAATTTTGTGCCGCACCGCATTTTGTTCACAGCGCTTTGCTTGACTTTGCTGGTCTTGGTTGTTTTGCCTGGCAAACTGACATCATGACAGACTGACAGAATGACAGAATGAAATGATGGCTTTGCTCTCAACATATGGTATACAATATGGTATTTAAGCTTGTGATCGTTATTAAAGTTAGTTAAGGGGATGTGCTTTGACTACAGCATTTACATGCAAAACACGCTTAAAATATTTTATTCATTTTTCTGATTTTCTATTTTTATACTGTCCTGCGTAAAATCAATAATTACTTTCATTAGATTTAAATGAAATGGAATTACTTTATCCCTTCGGTTCTCTTTATTCTTACTCCCCAATATTATCAGATCCTATATAAATATATATTTCATAAATCACACACATATTTACCTCGCTTGTACACATATATTTTTTTTAACTCGTAATACTTGCGCCTGCATGATGAAGTCAGTTAATAAAAATCAAGATATAATTTATATATAATTTATAACCATTTGTAATCGATTTGTTATGCTATCCATCTGCCTGTCATATATATTTTTGTACATCTTTACTTCAACGGAAAACTCATCTTGTTATTTACTATACAGTCTAGTAAAATGCTACATTAAATTAAAATTTCAGACAATTCGCGAGTTGGAGTAAATTTGAATTTGGAGAAAATTTGAATTTGTCATTGAAATTCTTATTGCTAACGCTAATATTGTTCACTAACTATTAAACTATATTTTGTGTAAGTACAATGCATAAATATCTATATATATTTTAAGAATATCAGCAATTTTATATGAAGACATGAGCAACATTAAAGTTAACCAGACTACAAGCAACAAATTGTAGTGAATGAAAAGTTACAAACTGTTTAATAAATACAGCAAGTATTTTGGTGTTCGTAATGTGGTTTCTGCTACAGACTTGGATACGTATCACTAGCCCAGAAACTAGCTGTCAAAGAAAGCCAGCTTTGAAAAGTACAATTTTAATACACAGGTATCTCAAATGTAAGTTTTTTATGACAGCAGCTCTACGAACTGAGAAGAAATAAATAAGTTCATTGTTAATTTTTCATTTCTCGATTTCTGTTTGTGCCATATGGGTGCTTATGCATCAAAGGACATTACAGCGAGTCTGGTCTAAGCGTCAACTAGCTTCAACCTCAGTGGCCATTTTTACAAACAATTCTCCAACTGTTTAGAAGTGACTAAGACTATCACAACATCAACTAGGAGTCGACAACAGATAAACAATTTATGTAAGTTAATTCAAAAGTTACAAGTTTTGTTTAAATGTGTTTGTTATATTTGCCGGACTGTTAAATATACTGCAGCTCAGATAAAGCTGTTTTTCTCTTGTTGTGTATTGCCTGGGGAATCGACTATAACCGTATTAAGAGCAACGTGAGAAATTACGCGCAACACACATGCCACATGCCACAGCACCAGAAACGGCAACAGGACGCGTCTCGATGATGGCGATGTGGTTGCGTGTGCTTTGGGCGTGGAAGACGTTGACAAATGGTGGCCGCCAGGAAGCACACGGTGCTGGACACGGCAGGACAATGCGAGCTGAGCAGCTGATGGCTATTTGGCCAGCATGTGCTGCAACTTTGTGGGTTCACTAGGTCACACACACACACACACACATACTCACACACGCGCGTATACACCCGCGCTACAAAATGGCGCCCTAAAGTGCAATGACCAAGTGACCAATGACAAGAATAACAATGGCTGCCAGTTCTTTGTTGCAACTTGGCTAATGCAGCTGCATTTTATGGCTAGGAAAATACTCATATTCCTAGTTGTTCAAACTTGCGTCTCACATTACAGGGTGTTCCCAAACCAATATACATATTGAAACGCAAAATGCAAGTTGAAGCATTGAATTTTAAATCTATTTAAAGAGTAGAAAATTACTTAGTTTCTAAAGATATACTGTAATAAATATTAATTTCGGTCAATTTAATTCTGTGTTGATGCGGTGATAATTTAATTTAATTGGTCAAACGGAGGTATTAATTATTTCAAAGGGGAGGAAGTTCCATTAAAGGATTTTAGTATGACAGAAAGTCAGAGATAAATTAGTATTTAGGTATTACTTATATTTATTATTTATAGAATTTGTGGTTATATTACTAATATGAAAAAAATTATACTAGTAATAAATAACAAAATATTGCAAACAACAAAAGATTAAACAAGAATTTTAGACAATAACAAAAAATATGAGTATTTTTTTGTTTAAAATGCAACAATTTAGGCATTTTTTATCTACTTCACTTTTCGGCGAATAGCTTCTTAGTTTTCTTTTATTACTTACCTATTTAACTATTTAGTTAACTCAAAACAAAGTCATTTAAACTGTTGAAATAGTTAGCTGGATTAAGTAAAAAGTGAGCTCACCAGTGAAGATTTTACTTCTTAGTAGACTTGGAGACTTATAAATGGATAGTCATTTCTGCTCTTGGAATTTACTTTAAAAAAGTTTGAGCACCTTGTATTCGGAAGTAAGTGTGTGTGTGTGGACAACCAACTAGGTCCTTCTGGGGCAGTTCAGAAACTTAAAAAATTATTGAAAAAGTAGCTAGTAGACGTGACTCAGCAAATTCAATTTGCAATAAAAGTCGGCAAGCGTTCAGTTCCCAAAACGAATGAGCGACCTGCGAGCCCACATAAAAGTATAAAACAAAATATCGTCTGGGGTCTCTAAAGAGGAGTTACACAAATCCAAACCTAAGTTGTCACCAGGTATTTGGCTATCCCAGTGAGATTATTCTGGATGAGAACCAGATATGTCATCCAATGTGTGAACGATTTGATTCAGTTGACAGCACCGATTCGATCATCAGCAAACTTTACTAGAGTTATAAGTGCTACCATTTGCTCATAATCCAAATTTGCTGCACAAATAGAATGCAAAAACCGCAGCAACTGCGTTATGCTAATGAAATATGGTCCAACATTTACATTTGCATCCATCAGGTGAATTCCACGGACGCAGACTGTGGCACTAGTCCCCAACACATCACACACAGACACTTGCAACACACAAGCGGCACTGCACATAATAAGTCACAAAAAATGGTATTCCAAATATGAATTTCAAGCAAGCGTTTCTGCTCTTGTTGCCACTGACGATGACGACTTCATCATCATAGCGAAAAAAATAAAAAAGATTCTAGAACTTCAGTACGAGCAGCTAAATTCAGAGATCCGAAGAAAATGCACACTTCAAATCGATATTAAATTGTTTACAATTTTTTTAATTTATTTTAGTGTTGAAGCTCATTGCTCAAAAAATTATATTTTTGATGTAATTGAAATTTGTAAAATATTATATTCTCAGTAAGTTACAGATTGGAGCACAAAGTTGAAACTGTCCATTGAAAGGGTATTTAAACTGGTGAAGATAAATTTGCAATTGCATTTGGTACTTTATATAAAAACCATTCGTAATTCATATTCCAATTTTTATTCGTAGTCGCTCATTTGCCATACGGCAATGCGAAATGAGCATTTTGCATATGTTTCACCAAGCTGAAAGATTCGACGATATATGTAGATATATCTACCTCCAAGTGTAGGTGTGTGTTCGTGTGTGTGTGTGTGTGTGTGTATGGGGATAAAAACGCAGTTATGTCTGGATTACTTTTCAGCTCCGCATGCACCGCTGACTGTTGCATGCATTGCGGTGCAAATGTGGGAAAATGAAATTGAAAATACCCAACGAGATCTGGCCTCAAGTTAAAATCGATTTGTTCCTCGTTTTTTTATTGCATGCGTTTTGTTTCAGTAAACGCATCTGTTTAAATTCAACTAAGTTGATTGAAACACTGAAATTAGATGTGTCTGCATTTAAATAGCATAAAGTTGTTGAAATTATCCTAAAATATATAATCTGAATAATTCTTCCATTTGGCAAGATAAAGTAAAGCCAGAAAAGTCTGTAGCAAAACTTCAGATTTATATCAATTTTCAGCTAGCTTCATAGCTGCCTCAGTTCCATAATCGATTATTGTGCATAAGTTGGCCTTTGATTTTCCTTTTTAAACACAAAAATTCACAATTTACTTTGTAAAGTGCTTTGTTGTTAAATTGATATTGCTGCTTATCCTGCTGCTGTGATGATGTTGTCGGATGTTGGCAATTTCGTTGTGACTTCCGCAAAAAGTTGCTGGCGAAAAGCAAAGAGTTATTTTTAATTCTCTTCATATGTGAAATGAGACGCACAAAGGTATTGTTGCTCGTTTTGCTGTGGAAATGAAGCAAAGGACGACACACACACACACAGAGACGCACACACGCACCTAGAGGCACACACACACACACACACACCCACTTATGAAGCGCATTTTAAGCGCTCATTTCCGTTGAATAATAAATGGCAGCCGGATAACTCTGGCAATGACTGCTGAGACAGCCAAAGGATATAAATGAAATTTATGCCCCGGCTTATCCCCATTACCCCGCTCCCACTCATGCAAACATGTGCATACATATATGCTTAAGGATTGGCAAAGTTGATATCTGCTAGTATACAAAATATATATACAATATATGTTTGATGCTCGAATTGATTGGCTGCTGGAACGTGCCTGCCACCAACCCTCTCAACAAGTCATTTCCACAACTCCGTGCAACATCATGTTAATGCAGCAAACAGTCGGAGTCCTTTGCACGGCGTGACGCGGAATTGAAAATGAAATTAAACACAAATTTTACGGAACGTGTCGATGTCGCTGACAGCAGTTGCAATTGCAGCCAGGGTTGCCATCTTGTTGCAAGCGCAATTAAACCAAAAGGAAACGCACATTGCCGGGGGCAACCTCCACTCACATCTAGGTATAACTGCATCTGAATCCCTGTAAGAACATCTGCACATTTGCCCCTGTGATCTGTGCTTGTTTACAGATAAACAACACAAGAACACAAAGGAAGGATGGTCGGATTCGGATATATATCGTTAGTAAAAATTAAATTATTAGGGCGTTATAATGCATTTATAATTTTGGTTCAATTAAGTTATAGAGTATTAAGTTAACCGTTCATTTGTTACAAAGTAAAGTTAAGTCAATTAAGAAAACCGACGGATATTTAATTGCATCTCAGGGGCATTTCAGAATTGCCTTTAAATTGTTCGGAAACATTAACATTAAGTCAATAGCTTTTATACCGTCAGATTATTTATGGGAGAACTATAAAATGATTTGGGAATTTTTCTTTCTTTCAAGACACTATTTACTAGTTAATAATCAGCTTTTAATAAATGATATTAAAAATAAATGCACATAAAACATTAACGATAAGAATTTAAAATCGTGTTCCGTTGCTAATCCTAATAATGGAGAGTAAAATTAGATATTAATTTAGTAGGATTTTATTTCGTTTTTATCATTCACGTATTTATCTTTAGTTGAATTATTTTACTTAATATGTTACAAACTGCACGACATAACTAAAACACCCTCTGCATGGGTAAATAATAATTTATTGGATTCTGCATAAAGTTCGTGTTTGTTTGTAATTGTGACGATTGCGTGACATTGGTCGATATATACTTAAGTGCCGTAAATGAAATATGAATTATATTTAGTACAATCAATTCAACTTATAGAATATTCTTTATGTAATATAATTATTATTATTATTATTATTATTATTATATTTATAATATGGAAGATACAGAGCAGTGTACAGAACTGATAGTTTTTGTCCATATCAAATTGTTTTCCAATATGGATATTTTCACTTTTGGTCATATTTTGCATACAAACAACAGATTCAACAGGAATTAATTAAGATAAAATATGCATACATAAGCATTGTGAAGTTTTTGCCCACTTTTCGATGGAAAATTCTCTGGCCATGCATGGTATTAATGACAGTTTATTGAACCGTTTTTACTTTTGTTTGTGGCTTACCAAAAAATGTGATAGCAAGTAATCAAAAATATAATAAATTAAAATAAACAGAAAAACATTTTCATAAAAGCTTACTAAGTTATTTTAAATTTTTTTCTGTCTCGGAGCTTTGAATTTATTTGATTGGCTTTGCTTTCGCATGTTGGCAAGTGAAATTCGTGAATTTCGTTTTAAAGCAATCGCAAATAGCCAATAACAAACTGCAAAAGCTCCATATAAAATATTATATGAAGCCAATATAATAATATATCTCACATATTTAATTGTGAAAAAAAATTATGAAAACACAAAAAAAAATATTGACTAACTGCATTTTGCATTTGCCAGTTAAAATCACAAAAAAATGAACCTGACGATGGTTTTTATCTGTTCGTAAGCATAAATTGCATTTGGTTCATTTTGCATAGCAAAACAAATCCAAGAAAGGAGTTGAAATTGTAAAAATGTGAACTTTGCTTGAAGTTTCCAACAACTCTTTTTTGGGCTGCGACCTGCTGTGAATACTTAATCTCAAACTGCACAGTAGGGGCACAGTCTGCCAGAGAGACGCCACACGATTCTTTCACATGTTGATATTTCTGCAATTTTTGCAGCAAATCAAAGAGTTGAATGGGTTTGATAAACACCTCGATTGGGGCACAATTCTTGTGCCACAGACAAGCTTTAAATAAAATAACAGCCAGGCATTTTGCGGCACCCACAGCAAATGTGTATTTTCATGTGTTTGTGTAAAATATGTGTGTGCATGTGTTCATCGTGGGAAGCTCCTCCTTTCCTGTATTATGCATAAATAAAAGTGCTCATCTTTTAGGTGGTGCGGGGGAAAGGGGTGGTCGTTGCTACTGCTGATTTTGCTGTCATGACTGCCACAAAGAGCCGGCAAAGTGGGACGTAAGCTCCACGTTCAGGTATAACTTATCAAAGGAGCTATTTTTAAAATCAAATTTCTTTTGCTTACTCGCAGCACAAGATCAGAGGCAGGGGCAGGAGCAGGGGCAAAGCCACAGACTGAACCAATTTAAATTAAATTCGACAAGCCGCAATTTTGCTTTATTAATTTGTGTGTGTTGTTATATTTTTGTGTGCATTCCATTTGTTGAGTGAGTACATTTTTTTGCCAACATTCTGGTTTATAATTTTCTTTCCTTTTAAATGGCCAATCGTATAGAGTAAGAATACCAATCTGATAGCATTTTTTTTCTTTCCATCAAGATTTGGTCTAACTTTGAGTGACACCAAATTGCGGCATCTGATTTCTTTTGTAATTATGTGGCTTTGCTCTCTGACAGCAGCTTCCAGTGTGATGGACATTAGTCAATTAAGTGGCAAAATCGAAATGACTCTGAAGGAGGCAATCGAAGTGGCGTCAGTCAAGCGTTGGAATGAACAAAGATTCAAAAACCAAATCACATCAAAGGCAATTTCGCACTCAGAGACTATTACTTGTTTTTTTACTCAGGGCATTGATTGACTCTGTTCATTTCGTTAGAACCAATACCCACATTGTGAGTGGTTTATAAAGGGTATAACAAAATAGAAAAGGGGCCGTTTAAAAAAATGAAGAAAAAAATGACTTTTGTTAGACTCAACTTAAACCACATATTCATTTTCAGTTCATTTACCAGCAGAAAGAAAAACTCTTTGCCTAAACTTCTTTTTTTCTCTCTCATATATCATTTATCATTTGGTTTCTTTAAGGAATGCCAACTAATCGTGCGACTTGGGTTGAACTGCTGACAACAAATAACAACAAACTTAAGTGGTTGGTGGATCAGACGGGGTCGTCTCTTGGCTCCAATGTGCACTGTACAGTAAACACACATGATACGAAAATTTGTTGCTGACTGTTTTGATAAATTAGTGAGCCATTCAGCCAGGGACAAAGGACGTCAAGGGATTAGCCTGGTGGCGTTAATTGTTTGGCGATTCTGTTTGATTAACATCAACATTCGATTTGCTGTTGTTGATTTTGCTGGGATTTGGAGAGTTGTGCTCATTGCTGGTAATTATTGGTTGATGGTTAAACAATTTAATTTAATGGACTAAACAAATTACAGAACAGCAAAGCAATCATCAGCTAAACCTCATTTATTTAATAGCTAACCAAATCTCAAACTGCATTTGTGTAATCCTTAAATGTGCTGTTAGATTTCCAGTGGTAAATTTAAGCAAATAATTATGTATCCATTTGTAAATGCCTGGCAGCTCGTACGTGCTGGAAAATACCTTTGGTAAATGGGTTCTACGTGGACAACTTACACGTGCCTTTTATGTTTCCATGCTAATTTAACCCATTTTACGCTACCTTTGTCCTCTTGTCAACCCAAAAATGTCCGACAAAAATAAATAAAAACCTTTTAAAAAATATTTATGTTTTTTTTCAGAAGTGAATACAAAGTGTCCGACTGCAAAAAAAATGCGGGCCATCTTTTTTCTGATAGTGTTAGTCGCTGCTGCTAAGCTGTGTAGACACATATAAATCATATATATATTTAGATATATATATAAAAAAAATATATATATATATATATATACACCATCTTCAGTCTGCTTGTCAACATGACCGTGTTATCATAATCGAGTTATTGTTGCCTATTCGGCACTCATTCAAGTGGAATCATATTAATATATGCAATAAAAGCAAAATTGCTTTGCCTTTTTTTTTTGGCAACTTTTGCTGAAGGGAAGCGAAAGGAGGAGATTGGAGTGGAGTGGAGTGGAGTGGAAGGGAATGGAGGGGACTGGATTAACATTCATTTTGAATTGCGTTCAGTTTTAATATCCTTTCCGCCTAAATAATTTCTGTGCGTTTTTATTTTGCCCATCCATCTGTAACAATTAAATCAAATGCGAAAATATTTCCAATTGTTGTCAAATGAACGAAATTGACATTTAAATGAAATTGTTGAGCTGCCAAAAGTTAACAGTTCGAATTTCAGAATTTTTAAATATATTATTGTTTCATTCCAGAAATATATATATGGTACAACATTTGATTTTGAACAATGATTAACATCTTTTCAATTGTTTTTAAATATATTTCACATTTTTAATATTTCCATGTGTACGGTTTTAATGAGTGACATTGAATACATTGAAACAGACACAATTTGCATTGATTACTTGATATACGGTTAAAACAAATATCGAATTTATTTTATATATGCGCACCTGACATATGTCTGGCTCAAACTCAAGTTTTATGTGGTTAATTAGTAGACGCAGACAATGTTGCCTTTGTGTTGACTTTTACTTTTTGGCAGTGTTTTTTCAAGTTGACTGCAGTTAACATTTTGCGTCTTTTGTTTGCCAGTTCAGTGAACCTAGAGTAGTTTAAAGTGTGGGAAAGATGGGTCGGCTGAAAAGCTAACAAACTGTCGGATGGCATTTTTAACGATCTTGAAGTGCGTCAAAGGCACGTTTTTGACCGCTGGCCATCAATCAGGACGACAGGTAAACGATAAAGTTGCTGCCTATCCAGATTATAGCAAAATCAAACTGACTTTGAAGGTTGTCCCATAAAACTGGCATCAATCAATCAGAGGCGTGGTCCAGCCTCTCAAGAGGTTGCTGCTGATTTCTGGTGCTTCACACACGAAACGGACTTCCATTAATTTTTGGGTCCTGTGCAAGCAAATTTTCAAATTCGCATGAGACGCTCGATTAAATTGAATTTCCAGCTGATAAATTGGTAACCATAGAAAATGATATGCAAATAAAAGAAATATAAATAGCTGAAATCTTTTTGGAGTTTTGCATATGCGAGCCAAAAGAAATCAGTAATTTTAATGACCAACTATCCAAATTTCACTGAAGCACAAATATATATAGAGAGATAGAGTAAATAAAAGCAACACGAAATGGATATATGAAATATTTTTATTCACTAAACAATTTAGTTATGCGCATAGATTTAATCTAAATAATTATTTCTTTTAACATTGCATCACATAGTTCAAAGTGTGCGAATTAATATTGCATAAGATTTATTACATCCTTTATTGGGGATTTATTTTTTCATTGCGAAATCTTAATTTGATTAATAATATTTAATTAAATGTTATAAACTTCACTTAATTTAGATGTTAAAAAGACAAATCCGGACTAGGTTCAAAATATATTGCAGTATATAAATAAAACCTTCACAAAAAAACGTGATAAAAAGAAATAAAGAATTTCATTTAACATTTTTATTTTGTAACAGCTCTTTTTACAATTTATGAAATGCTTTAGTACACAATAAATAAAGTAAATGAAAAAACACAATATATTTAATTTGTTATGACAGCAAAAACACTAGAAGGCGTTTAATACATTTAAAATAAAAAACGAGAGTGAAAATCTGCTTAGGAACGTTGAAGCTTTTATACCCTTCAGATGAAAGGAACTAAGTGCTTGTCGAAAGATTAAAGACATCTTGGTAATGGAAATAATTTCAGTTCTTATGATTCAATTATGCAGCTTCGCTGCTGCTTTCCGCGGAATTAATGCCAATAAACTTAATTGGGCAATTTTAAGAAATTGGGCGCATAACTGCAAAGTTGAGAAAGAAATTTGTTGAGCAGAAAGGAATAAATAAATTAATTTTTTATGCGAGGTCCTTTTCAATTTGTTAGCCTTTCAGTGTCCCTGTTATAATATGAATTAGGCGTTAAGGGCTTTAATTCAGGGCAGACACCCAAAGGAGTAGTTAGCTGCAGATAAACGACGCTTATTGTGTCTACCACAAAGCCACGCCCCTATCCTCCCATTTTGCATCAATCTTTGCTGGAACTACGGGACTACAACCAAGGGATAAGGTCGACAGTCTGCAGCCTTGAAATGCTGGCTATAAATCAATTTGAACTCAGTGAGTAAGCCCGATGGGCTTTAAAAATAAAGTGCCACAATATGAAAAGCAACCAAAATAATGCCAAACTAATCCTTTGAAGTGTGGACGCTGATCAACACAAAAGGATGTTGCGAAGAAGGTAATTTGAACAAAACGCTGAGCTTGCTGTAAGTTTTCGATTCAATTTACTTTAATCAACTCGAGCTACTTATGAAAATATTTGAATTGCCCAACGCCTAAATTGACAAATTGCGAGGCTGAAGCTGAAACTGAAACTGGTGCTTCAAAAACAAACTAACAGCTTTTGCGTGACACTCATACAAAACTGAATACAAGGTGAACTGAGAGTTTAGACAGAAAACATTCACAATCCAAGCATAATTGGCCCACAGTCATTTTCACGTGGCTGCCACTTTTTGGTAATTGCTTTGCGGACTATTTATGAGAACAAGCCACATTTCCACAAGTCTTTTAACCAGCACTTTAAAACATAATTTAAAAAAGTTCTTTGCGGATTACCATTTATTATAGACAGATGGAGAGAGGTATCTAGACTATTCAGAATTGAAATGACTTTAAATGTTGGCAACAGAATTTAAGTTTAACGTTCTTTGTTTAAAATTTAAAAACTTCAAGCCTTTGGGGCAAAACAAAAAAAAATAAAATAAAAACCGGAACCCTTACGGGAAAACTAAGCAGAACTAAACTCATTTGTTTGCTTACATTTGTAGCAGCAAAATATTTGCAGATAAACAAAAAGTCAACGGCCAAACTTTTGAATAAAAACTCTTTCAAAAGTTAAATTTCACCCATCTAACTGAAAGCAAGGTGAACGTTTTTAAAAATTTCAATGGCAGCCGTGCAGCTGTTGCCAGAGACAGGTTACAAAGGGTCAGTGAAAGGTTTGCTTAGGCTTTTACGGGGTTTCATGGCAAATAACAAATAAAATTAATTACAATCTAAATTTAATTACGAGCGACTGCTCTTAACGACTGTCAGTAAAACAATTTCAAACAGCATTTGTAAAATAAGTGCAGGCAAAATATTAAAGAGCAAGTTTAATGTTGTGTTAAATGTTACAATTATACACCTTAATTGGCAAATCAATAAAGCTGATTGAAAATTAATTAAAACGCTTAATTTTCAGATCGAGAGATAAAATAGTATCCACTAAACTGCATACCTTCAGCGCAGTGCCACAAAGCACCTCAAACTGTTTGCTAATCTATCGCACAATATGCGAAATTATTAGATTTTATGCATAGCATCAGCATCAGCATCGGAATTGGCATCAGCAATAACCAGCGAGAGCCCCGCCAAACTCATTTCCCCCGGTACCCACGCAACGAGGTTTGCCACAATAATGTGGCCCATTTTGCATGGTTTGCAATTAAAACGAGCCGCACACAAATGGAAAAACAATGTTCTCCGGGACTGGAGGCATTAAGCGGCACCAATATATGAAAGAATCGCAGATGTGGCATGCCGCAAGCATTTCATTTGCGTGCACAGAGCAACACAGCAACACAACCATTGTGGCCAATAGCTGGGATAGCAATTGTAGCTTTCAACCGGAACAGCATTGCAAAACAATAAAAATTAATAACAAAACTTTGTCTGGATTTCAAGAGTTGACTTGGCCTGTAATTTGTGTGACTTTTAGTTGCTGTTCGAATGGCCAATTGATGAAATTGATGAAGCCCAACTAAAAGAGCCAAGTTAAACGTTGGGAAAATTGGAGTTGCTTAACTATCGAGTCATAAATCAATTCGTGCAGCATAATGAAAAAAATAAATATATATAGTAATCGTAAGATGGACCAACAGATACCCTCTATCCAAGTGGTATATCCAAACATCTCTTTATTTCTGTACTAACTATTGAAAAAGAACTTAAGAATTAATTATCAATCATTCACAAAAGAATTCATTTTGTTTTGCTAAGATACGATACATGCATATTATTTTATTAAATTCCAAATTTAATTAATTAATCATAACAAAATTTGTTAACATCTCTCAAACACTTCGCGTTTTAAATTAATACGGAGTATACAAAGTAAATTCAAAGAAATATATTTGTTGCCGAATATTTTTTGCTTATGGTAAGATTTATGCGAATCGCATGTCTGAATGAGAACATATTGAAATTGTCAGATAAACCAATTGTCAAATGACTTATTGATAAAACGCAGCTCAAAAAAAAAAAAAAAAAAACAAAGCAGACGATGATACAAGAAAAATAATACAATATTCGCTTGAATAATAAATAAAATGAATGGATAGCGAAAAAATACACGAAATGTTTTAATTGTGCATACGCCATGGCGGCCACATTGAAGTTGAATTTTTTTTGGCGGCCATTAAGCAAATGTTTCAAAGGCTACAGGATAATAAAAACGTTTTTCTGGCAATTTATTTACTGTCAATATACATTTCATATAACCTTCTCAATGGTATTCGAATTTTGCCATCATCTTTGACCCCTATTATTGTTGTTCAGAGTCATCTTGATGGATTGTGAAATATATATGTTACCTATGACAAAATTGGATTCGTCAAACTTTATCATACTGCTGAATTGAGCACTCACGATATTTAAACTAACTCGCACTTATAAATGTATGTGTATTACATAAATATACATATTTAAAACTACCCAAAGCATTAGTTTTGTAATTTTTTCAAATGATGATTTTTAATTCATTTTTCAGTATGCCTATGAATGGATCCTCTTAAAAATCATTTTTATACATATGTATATGTATATATTTATTTATGCAAGGGTATGCAATATTCGGCGCCACACAATTAGATATATTTTATTGTTTTATTTTATTTTATTTGTGGGATTTTGTGGCCGATTCATTTGGATTAGACAACAGCTTAGCAACATGTCTTGGCTTTTATATTCCCCCACTTAAGATATCGATATGCGATTTGGATACGCACCATTTGCCGGCTGAACTGAACTAAGCCGAGGGGGAGTGGCAAATTTATGGCAACGCGTCTAGTCGGCTTATCCTTATCGGCATATTAATAAAATGACATCTTACGGCTGGCGATTTGTCTGCAAAAATAAAATTCAATTTAAAAATCCAGCTCTTTTGAGATGTCAAGGTTTGTTATTGTTTGTCCTGCCAATTGCAGCAATTTTGAATAAACTTAAAGCTAAACCTGCCCACAAAGCCAACAGCTGATTTTGCGGCTTTTCCAATAGCAGAACTGAAAAAGCCGATTAACAGACTAAGAGACTTTAAAAGAGCAACAAATCCGAATTCGGACTGGGAGAATACTGCAAAGCATTGTTAGCTAACAGTTGAGAGCAGAGAGCGAACTGTTATTAACAGTGTAGAACTAAACTTTTTGCTTGTTTTGGTCAACTCTGAGCAGCTGTTTAGCGGATTGATTGACATGCAATTTGTCAGACAACTTGATACTTGCAGAAGGTTAGTTAATCATCTCGTAAAGTTTGTAACGCCTTGAACAAGACGTCTTCGATGCCATAAGGTGCATAAATTTTTTAGCATCATTACACTCAGACACAAATCGACCTAAAAAATAGAATGCTTTTATATTTTTAAGAAATTGTTTCTAAATGTTTGAACATCATTTTTTTTTAATATAAAAAGGCTTGCTCTGAAGCTATAAAATTAGATATGCAAATCCCAATTTTTAGAAATGTTCTTACTAAAATTCTGAACCAAGTAAGGCGGGTTCAAACACCATGAAATCGTAATTGAATTTATCGATTGAATTTATTTGAAAATAAGAAAGGAAACACGTAGGTTTTCAAAAGCCTCAACCCTACATTTTTTCTGAATAATACGCTAAACATTGTCTTCAAAATTATGGGTCTGTACTGACATTTAGGCCGACTTGAAAATAAGCTTGCTTTAAAATTCTGGAATCAAGTGCATAGCCATTCTTATTAGAAAAATTTGGATAATTCAGTTTATACAGAAAACATATAAATATAATTTATTTATTAAACAAATTCAACACATATTATTTATATATATATATATAGGTCGGAGGACTAAAATTTAAAAATTTGCTGAATAACTTAATTCTACAAGGGTAAATAATCTTCGGCGTGTCTATGATAATTGCTTTGTGGCTCAAATTGGAAATTAAATTGAGATTTCGCCAAATGGATGCCGGTCTAAGATTGGAATTCGTTTTCGTTTTCATGTCTTTGTTTCGATTATTTGCATTTGAAATCCCAAAGACAATTTGAAGTGAATTCCCAGAAGAGTCCGCCACGTCCATTTTGTGCGTGAAGTGTGCAGAGAATTAAAATGGAAATAGTTTTGCTTATATCTCTCAAGGCCAGGTTATTATCATTCATTGAAAATGGTGCTCAAACCAAGCAGAGCAGAGCCTATTTTGCATATTATTAGCTTAGCTGAGATTTTGACGGTTTTGGGCTCGTTTGACAGGCTGTCGTGTCCATGCCTCCAAGCATGGTTGAAATGGGAAGAAAGGTTCTAATCAGCTCAGGTTTGGTTGAGGTTTGAACTATGTGTTAATCGGATTGACAGCTTATGAAGCACAGCTGAGTAGCTATCGATTAGTTTCCTGAGACACTAAACCTCTTCATATATAACTAATTAGGCTCTGTATCAACTGCAGCATTGTCATCTCAAATTGTTCTCTCGTGAGCAAGTTGCGTGAGGACTCCCCTCCACTCTCAGACATTGGCATAGGCACTTACACATTACTTATCCACACCTCTGCATTATCTTGACGATGCGCATTTTCCATCCAGCTGGCAGGTTGCCAGGGCACCCCCTTCAGCTGGACACCAGTACACTATTAAAAATTAGCGATATGATTTTAAAAAAAAAACAAATTGTATAATTGTATGGTTGTGGTTTTTATATAAAAGGCATGCCAGGTTTTTTTTTTAATTTTTATTTCTGAATTTTTCAACTTAAAATAATTTTGCATATTTAAAAAATGTTTGTAAAAAAAATAAGAAATGAAATAATTTTCCTATAACTTAGATGTTATTTAAAAAATAAATGGTTTTTATTTTTAGTTCGGTTTTTATTTTTTAGTGATTTTCTAGAAATTTAGGATTTTTTTTTGAGTGTATCAACTTCTGGGACAGGTTGATAATGGTCCAAGCTCGATGCTCGACGCTCGACGCTTGTGCGTCTGTGCTATAATTACGCATTGCTTTGGCAGGCCCCTTGGTGAAAGTTTATATAAGTGAGTGGGTGCATAAAGCTGGAGCGGTATACCTGTCTGTGTGTGTGTGTGTTTGTGTGTATGTGTGAGAGAGAAATATGTGTGTGTGTCTGTGTGAGACCTTCTCTCGTCTCATAATGAAAATGTCGCCTGTGACGTTATTTGCATTATTTTACATAAGTCGACATGAAGATGACGACAACGAAAACAACGACGACAACGACGAAAAATCGCAGACAATGAGATTTTAGAATAAATGTCGGTTAGATAAAAGTATAAAAGTATAATTAATTTATTTGAAACATGGCTGAAAACACCATGGTGTACTTTGTCTCTGTCTCTACTGGTTAGTTGTGCAACACCGTGCCGCAACATATTGTTGTGACAGGCAACATTGGAATGTTGTCACTATCAGCAATTACTCAACATGAAAACATATAAAAATAAATGAAATGCGGCCTCACTTGTGATAAATAAATCAATGTGCAACAATATCAGACAGTGCAAGAAAAAAAAAATAATTCAATTTAAATTGTGTGCCATAATTTGTTTGCTCTTCAATGTGTATATATATTTTTAAAAATTTTATTTTCTTTTTTGTGAAAAAAAAGTGGTCGTCTTTATGACAGGCAACAAGGGCGACTGGTGCATCATTAATTTGATTACCGCGACAAGCCGAATCGACTCCGAGTTTCACAAATTACATTTTTATATTGTATTTTGGTTGCTTTTGTTTTCTCTTTTTTTTTGTGTTTCGCGAAATGGAATTTATAATGTTAAGCCACGTATCGTTGGACATTCAACAAAATGCCATATAAAAGGTCGCCGGCTCAAAGAATGGGCGATTCGTTAAATCGGCTCAATACATCAATTATTTTACGAGTTAAAACAAGTATATTTTTCGCTTTTGCCATATATGGTATAAATTGATACACTCCCATTTGAATGCAGCAAAGTGAAAATAACAAGTGAA
This sequence comes from Drosophila fungiperda, assembly GCA_035042345.1. Taxonomy (NCBI): domain Eukaryota; kingdom Metazoa; phylum Arthropoda; class Insecta; order Diptera; family Drosophilidae; genus Drosophila; species Drosophila fungiperda. The sequence continues at coordinate 3,981,806 of JAWNLM010000021.1, forward strand.
TACTTAAATAAAAATTGCACAGGCATTTAAAGAAAGCTATTTTTCACTTAAAGTTGGACAAGAAAACTCTCTTAAAGGATTTATGAAGTTGTAATAATCTTGTCGCTGCTGTGAAAGTGGAATAATAACAAGTTCAACACGAACAGGCAAACCCACGCTGGCTTTATGCCAAGGGACAATAACTGGCTCAAAGTAGGGTATCAAAATGCTTTTCAGACCTGCCCGGACAAACAGACCCACGGCCATTCCTGGGTGCCTGTGCATAGCGAATGAATCTGTCTTGTGTGGGGATACCCTGCGCTGAAATGGTAGAGCTTGGGGAGATTTGCATAGCTCAGTGCAAAGCCTATCGGTAAACTAATCACATTTCTGTGGCTGACGGCGAACTAAATTAATTAATAATAATCACAGCTTGATTAAAGTGCATTACATGAGACTGAATGGGGCAACCGAATAATAAGCCAAGGGAGTTATACCCAGTGCACAAATTAGCACAAAGTGTCCACATTTTGACAGTATACTTAAAAGGCGATTCTTACTCAGATCTAGTCAAATAAGCCAAAATATTTGTGTATATGGTATTTTCATTAATTTGAGTTTGAATTTCCTGTTTGGAAGCACTTCAATTACACTTCGGGGCATTTAAAATTTTATTTTTTGAGCATACTAAAATCCATTATACGCAATACATTTAATTAATCCACAATTTTCAAAGGTTTAAGAATAAAAGTAAAATATTTTTAAAGTTAAAGTTAAACATTAAATGGCATTCATTGACTGAGAATACACGGTGATGGCAACTTTTTTTTTTAATTTGGATTCATTAATTATAATTATGGAGCTATAATAATTGTAAATATATGAAGATTAAGTCTTGGTTTGGTTTCGTGAAAAGCTCTAAGATACATAAATAGTAGAAGTAATGGAAGTGAATCGATTCTAATTGATGACATGTTGTCCAGAATGGATGGGAACCTTGGGAACGAGGTTTTGCAAAGTTCAAGTAGGGATATTTTAAAATAATTTTTCAAAATCATATAATTATGCATAACCTCAGAAATTTGGAAAATCTGATCTTAAAGTATTTCTGTGGAACGAGCTAATAAGTCATTGCTTCCAATTAGTGGAGTTAAAGGATAAATTTGAAAGTTGAGAAACATCTACAGTAAAGTAATGAATTTCCCTCCTTACAAGCATAACTAGAAATTCTGTCTGGCTCATGCGAGAAGGCTTAATAGGAGGGAAAGCATTAGTTGGAAAATATTGCGAGCGAATATATGCCTGAAGATAAATTAGTTAAATTATGTAAATAACTATATATTTAAAGGATGTTAGTTAAAATAAAATAGTTAATAAAAGGAAAAAACTGCTTTCCTAAAATAAATATATAAATGAAGCTGGCTTAATTAAGACAGATTAATTATTTACTAAAATGATCATAAACTCTTATGCAATTATATTTATTATTGCTATTGGTAGGGAGAACTGTTCTTAAGTAATTTTATTTAAAATAATTTAATATTTTAAAATTATAGTTTTGCTTATCTAATTTATCAAATTGTTATTCAAAATACAATCAAAAATTCGTTATTTCAAGATTATCATTAGTTGCTTAAAAACCAAATAATGACGAATTAAACTTTTAACATCGTCAAACCTGAAATGAATAAAAACCAGTTAAATCACATTACACCCCAGAGAACCACAACTCATTTGAAATAATTTTGGATTTTGGGTTTCGGTCGCTTTGGGCACTTTGACCCGCATCTAAATTTTGGTTCTTCGGTTAGGCGTCGACCGCGTCATTGTCACTCAATTTTCTGGTCTGACACTTGAACTGTGAACTCAGTGCAGGCATTTGCCACAAGAGAAACTGTAGTCATAGATTCGACTTGGCCAACAGCAGCAAAAACAGCAACAACAGCAACTAGAAGAACGAGTGACCTCGAAGCGTTGATGTGGGGCATAATTTGTAAATGTCTCAACATGAAATCAAGACAAAAACTGTTTTGTGCAAGCCCTGAAGAACTCCGACGGGCAAACGCATAAAAACCGAAACTGAAACACAACCCGAAACAGCTGACTGACTGGCAGCCATGTAAGACAATCCGGAATCACAAAAACAACAAATTCTACCAAGACCAGAACCGATGCGTGGCAAGTTCATCCAAGCTGAGTTTACATTCCCCTTTTCCACTCTTCTCTCATTGTTCAAGCCCAGACACAATTGGGCCAAGTCTGGGGAAGCTGTTGACAATTTGAATTTGCGCTGCGGGCAGACGGCCAAAATGAAACTCGTTCTTTAAAATCAAAGTTGCTTTCTGCAATGAACAAAAGATGCAATATATTCAGCACACAATGTTTTCCAGGACACCGTTTTATTATATACACATATATATATACATGTTCCGTGTAAAAATTGCCCAAGGCCAGAGAGTTGAGCGCCTGCTGAAAAATAATGAGCATCATTCGGCGTCGACGGCGACGCTCTGATAAATTTCCTAACAAATTTATTACGTCAAAAGTTGCTGTGCCCTAATGGGCCAAGGCGATAAATTTGTCGACTCATGTGTGGATATAAATGTTTATTTATACGCATCTACAGAAATGACTAGGGATAAAATGAAATTATTAATAAGCTGGTTTGGTTTCAGCAAGCGGCTTTAAAGATTGGGAGCAAAAGTTCAAATTGTGTGTTTCGAATCACGCAAGGAAAGTCCTTAGACTACATCAGGTCTCCAAACGAGCTAATTGCATGCACTTTTTGGTCGACAAACCATAATAATTTAACATACTCGACTAAGAACAGCTGGCAAATTGACCTCACTGTTGCCCCAAATTGCCTGCAACTTATTGCCGCACATTTATTTGCAGTGCAAACGCTTTGTGTTGCATACTTATTGGGGCAACATTTGCCCTGCCCTTCAGCGCACTAAGGCCATTATCAACACAACAATAACAGCGCCACAAAATGGGGTTAATTGCCAATGTGTATGTAATTTACTCTTTTGGCGAAGGCAGCGTACAATTTGTATTACTTTTATACCTTTCTTGTATTTGTATAACTCCAAAAAATATCGCACATCATCAGACACAACAATTTGCACTTCGTCTGGGCTGTAAAATCAAATGTTTGGCTTAATGCTAAATTTATATGAACTCACAGCTCAAAGGATTTGACTGGCTTGATTTTGGTATTTGGCGAGTTATTGCAATTTTATACTTGTACTCATAAAATCCACGCTTGAATTTGATTTTGTGACTTAGAGCTTTGGTGTTGTCTGGTGTTGATTTTTCATTTCACACAAGGCTCTACAAGGGTAGAGTAATATCAATTTAGAGTATATCATAATTTTGCACGAGATGTGCTTCTCATGATACAAAATGTACATCTTTTCTCAATCAGCATCAAAATCATACACATCATATATTCATTTTAAGTTTCTCAAAAAAAAAAAAAAACCTTATAATAATTCATTTTTGATACTCTAAAAATATTGTTTACATTTTGCTGTTTCTCTGATTTTTTTGAAATATTTTATAGGTACACTAAAACACCAAACACAACATTTTTAATTAAAAATATTTAACAAATTACGTTAGCCTCTATTGCTCGCTTACATTCTAGCTTTTTTAATAAATTGAAAATTAATATTTAATTAAAAATTATTTTGTTTTACACGTAGAAAAATGAGTCAAAATAGAAAATTGAACAAGTCGTATTTATTTATATTTTTCTTACGCATTTTTTTATATATTACACTTGATTGCCATATTGAGCATGTCTATTGATCCAGCTCATGTACCAAACCCCATTTCTGAATGTAGTCCAGAGGCCGTATCTAGAACCGGCTGATTGCATCTCTGGCCGAGGTCTCAATGACAAAATATGTTTGTCTCAACATAAGCAGACAAGTTGATGACCTGAGTGCAGTGAAGCGTTGGACAAGCAGCCAAATGATGTCCAGTCAATGGCCCAGTTGGACGCATAGACATATTAAAATGCTGTGAAATAGAAGATTTGTGGACTTAGTGGCAGCACTTTATAAGGTGAACTTATAGATCATATAGACATCTGGCAACTGTGAGAGCAAGTATATTGAACAATTGGGGTCTTTAAATGAATTCAAAATGTAGACTTAATGACAATGTCTTATATTAATGTAAGTTTCAAATGGAATGACAGCAGCAGACATTTGATATTTTGAATGAATTTTTATCAAGATTTTGCAACTTGAAATTGTGCAACTGAAATTGGTTTTCTCTGGTTTAAAGTAAATGTTTTGTATTTTTCTGAGTTCTTTTTGTGTTTGCAAACATCCTTTCCTTGATTTGTTTTCGTATGTACTTTACGTACTGTACGTTGCATAAAAAGCATGACAAAATCCTGTTTTTCATGCCATTGTCAAACAGACAGACAGACAGACAACAAGCTGATAGACACAGAGATGTATAGAGAGACAGACATATGAATGGGCACTGAGAGTGGGCGTCGCATTGTTGATTCATGTATAATGCAATATAATATCGTAGACTTATAGTCGCTTCTACCATTTGAATAGAATTATATATATATATATATATAAGTCTAAGAAAAATTGTTGTTGCATCTGAAAATTAAGCTGCGAGCTCTTCTTGTCCTTTTCTGCTGCCTTCTTTCATTGCTTGGCTTATTGAAAAAAAATCAATATATATCAATTCAATTTATTTATGAAGAAAAGCTGATTTTGTTTTACATATGTTTTTGTTATATGTTTACATCGTTAGTTCCTTATTATTCTTCTTAATGTACAAATTACAAAGGTAAAATATTTAATTAATTAAGTTAATATTTAATTAAGTTTCGATTACAAATGCCATACGAAGTCGAATCTCTGAGAAAATTTAATTATTTTCAAACAGACAAGCTCTCGACTAAATTCAAGAATTTATACAAAACCAAAATTGATAGAAAAGCAAATAACAATAAGAATAAATTTGCCAAAATTCAGTTTAAAAATTACAGCTTGTGGGTTGCCTAAAAGAACAACTTGTGCGAACACGAAACTGACTGCCATTAGTTTAATTTATGCCCGTTGCTAGAAAAATATATACATTCATTGTCTATATTCCAATTCTGAGTAAATATCCTCGCCCCAGTCGAAAGCAAAAACACACTAAAACCAACAAAAATAAGAGAGAAAGTTGCAGTAGCGCCAAACCGACTGCAAAATACTCTGATAACAGGTGCCACAGAACAGGAGATGGTATAGCCAAGAAATACCGTTCTAGTTTGTCTTTAAAATTAGTGTAAATATTGGCTTTGTAAATGTTGAGGGACATTATAGTTCTTATCGATTTCATAACATTCAAATTTTTACAGTTTGTCTGACCAAAATATGTTTCAAGTCTCTATATCTAAGAGTGTTAAAAAACACTTAGCATGACGAACATTGCATATATCTATCTATCTATATATATATAAATACTATTATACCTCCGATATCAGAGTATTCAAATAATATAAAAACTTTACTTGAACTTTGCTTTCTGTTTTGCTTCCTTGGTTATTGCTTTAAATATTTTTTAGACTGCCACGAAAATGTTAAAGTAAATATTATGTAAATTGAAATATTTACTGAGGCTGACTTTTGCAATTTGCCGGTCCTCGCCGCGTGTCTTATTACATTTGGCATATTATTTTGCGATTAGACTTGGGATGCCACGCCCACCTTCCCCGATACGACCCTCCGCATGCTGCCATAGAAAATTAAGATCTGAATTGGCAAATGTATCTGGTAAGAAGGTTTGACTCGACTAACAAATTGATTTAAACTAAGTTGATTTCTATCGATTGTCCCCAACTCAAGCTGTAGTCCAAGCAGAGCACAGCTCAACAGCCCAACAATGAAATGGCATTTGGAGTCCAAGCCATATTGCGGATTCGCATTGGGGACTCGACAAGGTAAACAGAATCGATGTGCCGCCAAGCAATATTCGAATTAAAGTTGCCTTTTAGCCTCAAGTGCTAAACAAAGTGCTGGCAATGACATGTGACATTTGAATACATTGCCCATATTCAAAGAAAACTGGGAAGTATTTAAGATACCTCCCAGCCTCTCGATGCAGAGGGTATATTAACTATGTAGTCTCTTCTGATACAAATTCGGTTATATTATCTTTTGGACCCTTTTTGTTGAATGAATATAAGCATATTTTTCGTGAGAAAATATATATATATTTTTCAGTGGTAATTTTTGTATAAATTAAATAATCTTACCCTTTACAGAATTAATAATATTGGAAAGGGTATTTGGTTTTTGTGAAAAAACGCTTGATTTCCCATTTGGATTTTTTCGCGCTACGGAAAAGCGAAATCAACAAAATCATAATAAAAAGGGTCATAACGACGTTGCCAAACTGAAAATATCCTCAAAAGAAGGAGAGAGATGGGAAGAGTCAGGGTCAAAAAAAAGAAGGAAATATAAATGAAAAAAAAAAAACAAAAAACATTTAGATATCCACAGCCTAGAAGCTCCATGGACAACGATGGGGATGCGGTTGGGTTGGGTTTGACAATAATGGCGCAGAAACCGGAAATAGACGAGCAACAACCAAGCAATATAACGGTGGCTTAAATGTGCGATGTGGCATGTGGCATGTGTGCAGCATCTATGTGCCCTTATGCGCTGCCACAGCTTCACTGCAAATAAAAATAAAAATAAATATATCTGGCATTATTTCGCCTTACAATTTATGCTAAGGCCAATGACCAAAATGCGCATTCTAATTTTGATTATGTTTGCGCCAAAATCATGGCTCCTAAATTTCAAACCAAATTGTTATGGGACTCTCTGGAATATTTAAGCGTAACACTACTTAACATATAAATAGAGAGAAGTAATAGCTGCATTTAAGTGAGGAATTATTGGAATTTATAATGCCAGAATAACCAAATTGATTACTGTAAATTTAACACATTATTACCAATTTTACTGCCGAATTGGGTTTTTAAATAGCTTAAGTAAATTATAAAAGATATCAATCTACTTTTAAATGCTTGAACTTTGTGGTTCAACTGCCATTTGTGAATTATTAATAATATTTCAAATTTCTTATTGGGGAACACATTTATTAATTAATTTATTTAAATGTTTTTTAGGTCATATTCCATATTCCTTAACAATTGCACTGAGAACTACAACCAATAAGCTAGAATTGCAAACAATTCATTCTAGAAGTAATCCTCTATGCAATTGAGAAAAGTAACAAATTTGAAATAAGAAATCACAAACAAACCTACTATTTACGTATTATGGTTCGAAAATATTTTTTTTAGTAACACATTATAAATATTGTAAACCTATATTATAAAAAACACCAGTATAAGAAAGACTAAAATACAATTTCATTCGTGTTTTAGTTTGATATGCAGATAGCCTTGGCAAAATATACAAAAGCATTTCTAGAAATTATTGTTTTTCTTTTTACAAAATGCACTAATATAAATAAAATTAGATTGTAAAATTGCATCGATTTGCGTTGTTGTAAACACAAACAACAAGTCAATCACTTAGCCAAGAAATGGTACATAAACTCAAAAATACGCCACTAACCAGAAATGAATACTAGAAGCAGAGTTCTCCCAACTGCCCCTCAACCCCAACCACACACATCGACACAGACTTTCACACATACACACTTAAAGTCAACACAATTTGCGATGCAATAAAATATCATAAAAATCCCCAAACACAAATCTGATCGACAACAGCAATGCAATCAATGAGCAATCGCATATGTTCGACAGTTTAATCTGGCCATTATTGAAACCTGGAATGCCTCCCATATTCGCTGAAAATGGTTCTTGGCTCCTGAATATAAAGCCAACAGCTCTGCCCAACCTCCATTCATCAAATAATTGACTGTACACAAAATATAAGCTCAAACTTGCCCTAAGCCCATATGCCCTTTTTACAACAAGCGCAGAGTACGTATAAGAAGTAAGAGCGCTGCAGTCGAATGAGCTCGACTACCAGATACCCTAAATCCAGTTTTATTGCAAAAGAGAATCAAAGGCAGCGCATGATGCTAGTAATGGGAATAGTTAATACGATGTAAATTTCTAGCATGTGTTGAATAATTCCATTTATATTTGTAGTTTTTGTTGCTATCAGAAATCGATATGTATCGATATTCGGGAAACAAAGACAGTTGGCGATAAAATGTAAATTCCATAGCACTTTTAGTTTATGAGAATCATGTGATCATATAGAGGGACCCATTTTCGTATTATATTATATATATATATATATATATTACATAATTATGAACAATCATTACACCCTTTATACCCATTTCAATGAGTTCAGGGTATAAGAACGTGTGAGTATATTTGTTTGGGTCTGCTGCTTCTGGCCAAGAGCAAGGGGAACCGCTTAAAATATAGAAGTACTTACAGGCCAAAAGGGTGGATGGCTGTTTGGTGCCTAAAATGGTAAATTAGGCATTTTATTGGCAAGACTGGGTCAAATTGAAATGTACGCAGCTGTACATACATATATAAATATATATGTATATATATATATACATATATATTTGCAGTCGTATTGATATGTATGAAACCAGTGGCCAGCATGTGTGAAATTTCAACGACCAATTTATGGCTTTTGTGCGGCGCTTGCCTTTGTTTATAAATTGCCGCAAACACACCCCGCACACCCCGCACACTTTTCCACACAGCAGCGTCACCAAATTAAATTTAATGAGCAAACGGCTGGCGCCTGTGAAAAATAAACGGTTCACTCAGCAATGCGTCTAAATCAAATTAACTTACGCTGCGAGTTGTCGCTGTGTTAGTGCCGTAGAGCGAGTGTACGCCGGATTTGGGCTATGTAATGTGGAGCATTGACATTGTTTTATGGTGAATATGAACTGCCGTGTCTCGCACATAATTCCTGAGAGCTGCAGTCATTTGGCCAAGCTGTGACTTCCAGCCAAAAATATATTTATGAGTGTGGACATAGCCAAGCTAAATACTGTAAAAGGCCAAAAATATGATTTACAGCGCCAGATTCCGCCGGAAAGCATCCGATATTTAAAAATGATTTTTTAATAAAAATCCTTTTGGAATTTGGCATATTGAGTGAAAGGTGGTAGGTTGGACAAAACGGGGGAGGAAAATACATTTATTTTTAATAAACAAGATTGCGTAAGCGAATTTTTCTGACTTATTTTGCAGAGTAAAAATGCATTTTATACAAATCTATTAAATTTTTATTATTTTTACAATTTTCAATTCACTTATGTATGTCTATAATCAGGTACCAGGGACGCTTGTTATTTGACTGTTTTCCTAATAGACATTCAAATATATAATTTATTGGCAACACCCCAAATGCCGGCAGTAGCAAATGGCAGAATTGGCCGGGATATTAACCCCGAACATTTGTTACCACCGCACGTCAAATGGAAGCAGAACTATAAATAATGTGATCAAAATATGGCCAGCCATAATTAAATGCGTAAATAGGCCACTCCTTGCCAGGGTTGCCACACTCCATCAGCTGTTGAGCCAAGCTCACACTCATAAATCAAAGCTAATGGCAACGATTAATTTCTAGCTCGTTTCGACAAAACAAAATCAACCAGCAGCCAGCACACGTCTCCAAATGTCACGCCCCCTAAGATGGAGAGAGGGGTGGTTGGAGGGTTTCCTAGTTATGTTGCAGGCTGCCTCACAAATTAGGCAAATTAAAAGCCTACTAAAAGGTTAATTACCACTAGATGGGAGCTAAGCAGCCTTCTTTCGATACCCACCCACACAGTTGGACTGTTGCAAAGCAAACTCATCTATCAAACACGCCTCGCTGCAGATCGCTGGATCCTAGAAAGAAACAAACGCTGCCCAGGTGTCAACTGCCGCATGCTGAGTCAGAGGTTATCGAATTCGACAACAAACTGTCAGGCAACAATGTTTATGACCCAGAAATAGTCTATGTTTAACATGATGAATGAGATAAATTCCATGTCAAGTAAGTGTGTACGGAAAGCGTGGGCAACTCACTCAGAAATCGTCAGTTGGCTAACAATAATTCATAACGAACACATATGTTTCCACAGCGTCACACCAATTAAATAAAAATAAGGCCAAGACAAGCAAGTATTCGACTATGAGGCACCCTGTTAATAAATATGATCAAATTAGGTAAGTTCAAAATATATGCATATATTATTGATTCATATACGAAACGAAGGAATCCTTAGCCAAGAATATATTCTTAGGTATGTCATTATATTTTTCGTTCATATGCGATATGTCAAGTATCAAATATCAAGCATTTGCGATATGTAAAGTATCAAAAAGCAATCATTTATTCTTAGAATAAGTCAGTTTTTTATTTACTGATATTTAGTATTTATTTAAATAATATCTATATATAAAACATTTGCTGCGAATACACTTTTTGCAATAACAAAATATCGAACTGAAAATTGCCACATTTTTAAATATTCAATAATAACATTATTTTTAAAGAAAATGCTTTTTTTTTCAAAATATATTTCTTAATATGAGTTGAGCTGCTGTCCGATTTAGATGCAGAACTCAGTCGAAAGTTACTCAACTTGTGGAGACTCGTTTCTTTTTAATTAAATTATTTGAATTTATAAACTATTTAAATTGTTTTAACTTTGAGATATTTAAAATTATCAATGTATAAGAAGTTTATATTAGTGTACAAAACAATTTAAAATGAAGACATAGTTTTCCAAAATTAAAAATGTACTTCGGGACTAAAAATGGTTTTGGAATTATTTTTTTCACCGATTTTACAGGGTATAAAAACGCTTAGCAGTTGCAAATTGCATGCTGGATGGACTGGATGTCAAAGCGACATTAATTATGACAACGAAATGTGAGCAGAGAGCTGTTAAGGAAAACACTTCAGTTGTATTGATTAATGAATTGGCGCTTAGGACACCTAGTTGTAAGCTAATTAAAATGGCACAGCTAACTTATATTTTATGACAGACCGTTATTGTAACGAGTTTCGTTTGAAAAAAATATTGAAGTTGAAGTGAATGAAAAAATCAAATGAGTTACAAGCCTGGTTCCTCATCTGGCCAGTGACTGCACTTCTGTTCCTGTTACGCATTGGATGTAAATATAATTGTCGTTAATATATCCTACATTATCGTATCGATCTATGTGATATACTAAGCCGGTTCTTACGCATGAAATATATGCTTTTTGAGATGTTCTGTCGAAGTGTGAAGGTTTCCTGGTACTGCTTAACAATTCAAATACTGCGCGAAATGTACCTGATCTGGCATTTAAACCCCAGTGATGACTTAAGATGTTCGATGATATTTATTACTGGCAGATTACTGATTCACCATTGTAGAATTGATATGAGCATGCTTATTCATCTGATCCTAACATAAACATCAGCCTACCCGGAAGATTTCTCGTTCTCTTTGAATAACACATTTTGAGGATTAGCTCTTTGTGAAGCACAGCTTGCAGCAATTCTATTCGCTCCCAAACACTGTCAGATTGGGCGTAGACATAATATCTACAAAATATCTGGCAGGAGCACCCATTTTAATAAGTCAATCATCCACTTCCTGGTAACCTCGGACAAGCTTCGCATTCCGAAAATGGCGAAACGGGTCAGATTCTTGAAGCGCAGATATCTGCTTATATCTGCATAAGTTGCTCAGATCGCAAAGAAGTTCAACGAATTTACGACTCTGGCGACTGATGAAGGTGATTTATTTATTTGATTTTAAATTATTTCTGTGTTTGCTTTTATAGCTGGAGCAGCTGCACTCTGAAGGAAAGAGCTGTTACTATTTTTAATTATATGAACGAGAGGCGATCTTTAATTTTGGAAATAATAGATTTCATGCTTACTAATTTATTTCTGCTAATTAACTTCAGCTTGATATATGAACATCCAATTGTGTCTAAAAATGGTAAACACTTTAAGCTAAAGATAAATTATACTTATCTTCAATTGGTATTTTCCACTATGCGATTGGTGACTATTTATCTGATAATTGTATTTATTAATATGTATAATTCGAAGAAGAACAGAAATCCTAACTTAAAGAAAGCGAAAAGAAATTAATTAAGGATGTGTACAAAATTAATCAGAAAACCTTTCCGTCATTGTCGAAAATAATTGATGTGTGAGTGACTGGATTATGTAGATTACCATGACTACCTGTAAACATAGCGACATATATATATATATATAAATATATGTATATATTATATATATATATTTACATTTGCATATTGAGTGCAATGACTAATTCGACATGTGGCGTAGTTCTTAATCTGCATTAAGGCCCCAGTTTGTTTTCATACTTTGCTATCTCAATATAGAACAACAAACAGAGAATCTGTGCAAAATATAATTTGTATTGTTTGGAGCGAGGGAGAGGAATGCAGTGCAGCTGTGTTCAGTCAGCAGATTGCAACTTGTGTAATAATTTACGTAGGTAGATACAGATGCAGATACAGATGCAGATACAGATACAAATACAGATACTAATATGTATGCATATTATTATTATTATTCATGTTGCTTTGAGGAACAATATTATTTTGATTGGTAGATGGCCACACAATATGGTTATTTATGTAAATATAAATTTTGTTTTGTTGTGAATATGTACTTATTATGTATGATAATGTTTTGTTAATTATACGAACTCGATCCACATTGATAACACATTGGAATAATACATACATTCATGCTGACATTCTGTTGCATTGCAATTAATTCGAGAGTGTGTTTACATATGAATTTATGGCAATAGTTTATAATCTGCTCGACTAACTTTAGTCAAAGGATTCGTGCGGCCAGCTAAACATATATCTATATCATTTTATCTAGAATCTTAAGTTAAAACAATGATTTATAATAATGAAAGCTTTATTCGCACTAATCCCATTCGCCTATTTGGTTAATGTGTGCTTAGAAATATTTTGATATAACTATTTATGATATATGTGATATATAATTCATTCATTTAAAATTCAACCTACAAATTCATCCAATTCAAATATAATAAACCAAAAGCTGTTTCAAGTTGAATATCAATTAAAACTAATTTACCATTTATTATCTATGCTTCAGTTTTTTTCAATAAAATATTACTCCACCTTTACGAAATATTATCGAAAATTGCTGTTAACTAATTAAACTTTGTTCATGATTGACAAAAATGTAGAATGTCTGAATTTTTGCTTGTATTTTAAGTAGTAATATTTTGATGGCGAAGCTATATAGAGAATGTATGTCTGCAGATATATTTATATTAAATATAGTTGTTGTCAAAAAATAAAATATATATTAATTTATTTTTTCGTAAAATATACCTTGTTAAGTGAGATAAAATAATCAATTACTTATGTTGAACTAGCAAAGTCATATTTATCACTTGTACTATTTGGAAAAAAGGGTAAACTAACTTTGATGGCAAAAGTTAAATTATACTTAGAAACTACCTGAAAGTGTTAATATTGAGTTTTCGATATGAATGTATATTTGCTTCTGTCAAAGTGGCCAATAAATGCATTTTAATGCTGCCAACAGCCTTTGAACCTTTTCGCCCTCGACCTTCCCTCAGGCACCTCCTTCGTCTTGCATTACTCACATTTGAGTGGCTCCATAAAAATGCACTATGATTTGCCCAGGAGGTGCGAAGAGGGGGGTTGCCAAGGCACACGTAGACAATAACATAAGAGTCAATACTCCATGCAACCACTCCTCCTCTCAGCCTCTGCCTCTGCCCTTGCCCTTGCCGAATGCCGTTATTTTGAACCACGGGTAATTGCAATTTTTGTGCGCTCACGTTTTGCTCCCTTCTCCCTTTTGCTATGACTTTATTTACACTTGAACTCAAAATGGCGGCACGCGCACACATTTAGCCGCACTTTTGGCTGGTTTACACGTGCCCTGTTTGAGTAATAGAAATATCCTCATGATAAATGTAGCATAGAATGGCTCTTCTTGTTTTAATACGGTGGAGTGCTTCAGAGAGGGAAGAGCAGAAACCTCACATAAAAAAACTTAATATTTGGAAATCAATCATCAATAACGAACAAATATATCTTTAGGTTTGCTACTGGAATAATCAGTTGATTCATATAATAATATTTTGTTTTTGATCTGCGAGTATATAATCTACACTCAGATAAAAATACCCTTGAAAATGACAAATCCAATTTTTGCTATTACGAAATTAATTTTATATATTAAAAAACAGGTTCTTTAAATAAACTTCTTAATAATGGAAAATATTTCTTATAAGTAGCAATGAAAACTTAACATGTTTAACTATATAGTTTTAAAAACTCCAAATTATACAGAATTTTCTACAAACACAGTTTTTTCGTTAACGAAAATAATCAGAATAATAAGTGAAATTAGCCTTGGCGCCGAAAGCGTGTGCTGAGTGTTGGAAATTGGTTGTGTCTTGTTTTTGTGTAATTTTATTCAGTGTGGGTAACCAACATATCAAATTATAATCGAACGATTTCTCGCAATGTCTCAGTTCTGGAATTTGGCACGTGTATACCATAAAGTGAACCAACTTACTAGTGTATTTTATATGTTGCGTCTTTCGTTTTTCATCTCAAACACCTTTTCCAATTCTGTTTGTTTCTATGTTTGTGTGTAGTAGTGTGTGTGTGTGTGTTTGAGTGTGTGCGGACAAAACGATTTGTAATCTCAGAAATACATTTTCAGACACCAACCAGCACACAACTTGTATTCTTGGCACTGAAATTGAAGTTGAATGCGAATGCCTTTTGAAGAATCTTAAAGTTAGCTTGATCAAATGGAGTCAATATGGTTTGAAATTATTGCTCCCAATTGAACAGTAGATAGTATAAATAATTTGCTTATCTTTTCTTTAATAAATAAATAAATATTTATATGTCTAATTGGGAGGCTTTTGGCTCATTTGTTGCCCTTTTGGCGCTAGCAATTTATCAGCTAGATGGATGTTATTTGCTGCCGTCTTTGTGAATTCGACAACGGAACGGGAGGATTGGAAGGGTGTACGCTCATCTGTAGAGCTCTTCACATCAATTACTTTGAATGTTTTTGTAGCTCTGAAGCAGGAATAGGACCATCTGGCTGGTTGGCCTCCAAATCGCTTCACTCTTCTGCTGTTTGCCCTTTTCAATTGAACAAACGCGTTGAGTTCGAGGGTAAAACCCTGGTTAAAGGGGGCAAGTGTAAGGCAATGGGTGCGGGTTTGGGAGATGGTTAGGGTTTCGAAAAAGTATGGAATGTGGCGAGGTTGAAACTCTCCAACAGCAGCCAGCGGGGCAAACAAATTTGCGCCATGTGAGAGCGCCTGGACTCTGACTGGCGTTGCTTTTTATGGTCGCTGATTTCAATTCCAGAAACTTTTTTATTCCCCCCATTTGGTTTTTACGCCGCGATGCTGGTCAAAGGCAGTTGGCCAAGCATATAAATTAAATGATGGTCGAGCATTGAGCGATTGAAATTAGGCTATCTACAACTAGCCACCAGATGCCTGATGCAGCTCCCTTTGCCCTTTGCTTGTCTACTCCATACTATTCCACACCGACTGACGCCATTGCAAATTAGTGAAATACATTTAAAGTGAATTACATAAATAGCCTTTTCTATCTCCGCTGAGATACAGTCTCCGCAGACCACCTTACTCAAAGAGATTTTCTGATTGCCCCATGAGTTCCATTTATTGTGCATCGCATTGGGGTACGCCACATTATCGTCGACATAAATAACAGAGTAACTGTAGATTAGAATACCACTTGACCCATTTATCATTGCACCAAGGCCCATTCAAATGGCCCATTCGAAGGAAGTGCATAGTTGACTATCCTTTAAATTATGGCTGCCATTTGGCCAACGAGGCTCAACGACAAAATCAATGGCGAGCACAGATTGGCAAAGGAACTAGAAAATTGATGTCTACCAGTTTCAAAGTAAATCAAAGCCACCCAAAACTGCACGAGTTAGGCCATTTTAAGAATTTTCTCAATTAACCCACATATTATTATTATTCGTATTATAATAATATTTATTTTGTTCCTAATTTAATTTGTAACTTTAATTTTAAGCCATTAATCTCAAATTTAAGGTGTATTTTAAATCTATAATTTATATTATATATACAACTGATATTTGAGTGTTATTTTTAGTCTTCATTTTATGAATAAACAAAAAATGTTTTAAAATTTGTAACTTTTATTTTAAATGAAAATTTAATTATAAATTTTAATCTGCTTTAAATAAACATTAAATAACTAAATAAATTAAATATTTAATAAATTGTAATTTATTTTTTTGACTTCTTTATGTCTATATAAAGTAAATAAATAAGTTTATTAATTAATTAATCAATTCGTACAACAATAACTATATAATTGGAAAAAAATGACTAATTAAAAACACGTATTAATCCTATGGAATGTTTTTGGAATAAGCCTAAGGTGAGCACAAAGTCAAAAGTTTCAATTTTAGCACGCTAACTTTGTAATTGCCCCTTAGAAGCGACCTGTTGCAATTAGCACTCCCGTTGAAGTGGCTGCCTCTTGTGGCACCTTTCAACTGCACTAAAATGTCCCAACAAAGCGATTATTTGAGCACGTGCTAATTTGATAGGTGGGGAAAAGGTGCTGAAAATTGTGCTCCCAACGGTTGACAACGCCCTTGTCCAGCTGTTGCTAAGTTGCCACGGTTGACTCAGCCCACACGTGATGACCCCGGCACGTTTGGCAGTATTGGAATATATGCCAGCTTGCCAGCGATGACCTGATCTGCGCACAAGAGACGTGGCAGGTGATGTGTCAATCTTTGGATGCCACGAATGTCGCCTGTCAGACGTCAACCACGACAAACGTCAACAAGAATTGTCGTGGCTGCCATTAGAGCTGATGTCAAAGCGGGTGAATGTTGCATGCATATGCAAAAGGGTGATTGAGGCATTGAGCGATTGAAGGTGGTTAAGGGGAGTGCTTAATTTATTCCTCTGTGTGTGTGTGTGCAGCTATGCAAATGATGCGCAAGTCTGTGCAAACTTCAAAGGGCTTGCCAGTCAAGAAATGTGCAGACTAAAAGTTATTAAGTGAACCACCCCCACCACCAGAACCAGTACCAGTAACAGAATCAGAATCAGAATCAGAACCATAACTAGTTCAGCAGCAGGAGCAGCTAAGCTAAGCGATTTTGTCCTCCTGCCGATTTCATGTTTGGTTGGCTGGCAAAAAACGCATGCCAGCGGAAATTGTTTGACAAAGCAGGAAATGTTACACATACACACACTCAATTATATAGACACGCTTCGCCCTATTGCCCTCCAGACTCCCCTTCCCTCTCCTGATACGCAATGTGTACCCGCATTTCTAGCGGCATGTTGACAACACTTTGCAATTGGGTTAATTGTACATTGGCTCGCTTTGACTGGTTAATGCAATGTGTGTGTGTTTGCCAGTGTGTGCATATGTGTGTGTGCACAGCTTTTTAAATGTGGGTCATTGGGTTGGGTTAGCAGCTGGAGCCAAAGGGTTGCAGCTGGGCTCACTTACCGCTTACCACTTACCACTGGCTTCATACGCGCGAATGCCTCTCAATTGCTGCCCATAAAATTGAGCATTTAAGTGCGTCAAATGCTTGACATATTCTATATATATATATATAAATATATATATTTAATTGCAACAAAACCCGCATGCCATTTATATATGCACTTGTCCCCAGAGATAACTGTGAGCTGTTTCTTATTAAAAATAACCCCCAGCAAACAGTTATCCCTCGTTCAACACTTAGAAAAACTCCATTAGAAAACGAATTTGTAATTCAAGGTTATTTTTTATTTTCAATTAAGGTATTCCAAAGAATATAAAAAATATATATATCATATTTTCGGGAAAAGTTACAGAAAGTTGGGAAAGAGAAAGATAAAAATTGTACAAACAAAATATAAGTGTATTTTTTTTCTTCATTTAAAATTTTTAGTGGATTTCTTAATTATGGAAAGTTCATCTGACACTTTGGAAAAAACAGAATTTTATCAGGATTAAAATGTACACATAAGTGCTGCAAATGCTTGACATATTTTACAGATATAGGAAGTCTCCAGAGGAAGAATAGATTACTTTAGCAGTCTTTGGCCTTCTCGCCACTTGCCACTTGCCACTTGCCACTCGTCACTCGTCAGACTTACACGCCACACAGCAATAGAAATCTCTGTGGCAGCACGTGTGGGCATCATTTGCCGCTTATGCGGCACTTGCTTCTGGCAGCTTCAGTTACGGATGTGCACTCTCGACCCTCACTGCCATAAATATGTAAATTTATTACGTGATTTCTTACAGAGATTTGCGCACATAAAACAAACAAGTCTACTCGAAAAGTTGCAGCGTGTGGCGGTAAAGAACATACAAAATTAGAAAGGGAGAGGGGTAGAAAGAGAGTGGGAGAAAGAGAGAGAGGTTGTCTGACGCTCTGCTGCTGGACTTCAGATTTATAAATCTGCTGAGTATTTTAAAACAGAATGTTAACTTCAGCCTTATAGAATATTTTTCACACAACAAACTATAATGATAAACAATTAAAGCCGAATAATTATATTTAAGTGATATCCCCACATACAAAAATTGTACACATTAAATTAAATCGAAAATTAACTTAAGTGCAGTTTCAGATCAATTTGAATGGATTCTGGTGGCACAGTAAACAATTAAGTCACATTAAACATTTACTTAACCTGCTGCTACTGTTTATGCAATGTCATTAAATATTAATTAGCACATTGTTTCATTTATTTTTGCGAATATTAATTAAAGTAAATTTAATGAGGTCGCACATTTGCATAGTTAATGCAACATGCCACGCCCTCGGGGCTGCCGGCTACCGTCGATAAATGCTGAATCAAAGGCAAGCAAAAAATCAACGGCGGAAGTCATTTAAAACACATTTCATCGCCTGATTCTGTACAAAGTTGACGTGCAAGTGCCACGAGGCTTGGGCCCGAGGATGTTGCAAGGAGGTTGATGGCAGTGGCATCTGCCTCCCTTAATTTGCATTAAGCATACATTAAACAAAAATGGCGAGTAATTTGAAAAGAATTAATGCAAGCAAAGATACCAAAGGAAGTGAATTGTAAATTTTCCAATTAAATCCGAGTGACAGGAAGGATTTTCCACTTAAGCCTACTGCTGAAAATCAAAGGACTAAACATTAAATGCAATCATTAATCGTATATATTTTATGTCCACCCATACGTTTACTTACTCCGACTCTCTCCAACTCCATCATGGACACATAAATGCAGTGCTGGAAAAGTTTCCCTTAGCCAATTTTATGGTTGACAACCACTGACAGCACCCAGAGACTTAGCATCCTGCGGGGAAGGATGCCTTGTCGATGTTTATGCTGCTTCAAGTTTTAAATGATTCAGCTTACTGCGCCTCAGGCAATTTGCTTATTATTAAGAATAACCCCCATTCCCAGCATACATAACTAACATCCCGTCCAATACTCGAAGAAAAACCAAACCGACATTAAAAAAATCACCAACGCCAACTCAACTTATTATTTAGAAAGTGTATTTCTGAACGGTTGTTTCTGATTTTAAATTTAATTTTTTCAAACTATTTATTATTAACATATGAAACAATTAACAACAATAATTAATTATATATACCATTGATAATTTGTTTAAAATAAGTAAAAAAAATTCAAAGATAAATTGAATAAAAGTTGTAAAAAAATTTCGTGAATAATGGATGTATTTAAAATTATTCATTTCAGTTCCATTTCTTAGGATAATATTTTTTAAATATTGGACATTTTTCTGAAACTTAAAAGAAGAAAGTGAACAAAATGTATGTCCTAAAAAGTCAGAACTTTAAAAATAATGTTTTAAAAAAAGTGTTTGCATTTGCACTTTTTAAAAGAATAAAAAATAAGAATTGAAATTATTTCGGAATTACTATTAAAATGCATATTATATAAATATTTAAATTAATGTTATTATAAATAAAACCTTCTATTGGTAATGAATTTATTTAATTATATTTTTTTTTCATTTTAGAGCGAATTTTATTTTGAATGTACAATTAAAGCTTGCCAGACGCACTTTTGGGGCGTCAATTAAGGATTGCGACTTGGTGGCAGTTCTGGTGACTTATTCTCAGTGGGAGACAGAAGTGCAGTCATGTCGTGCTCTCAACTCGAACGTGTTACATTATCAAAATTCGCAGCTTACAGTTTATTATGCTGTAAATGTTGTTAATGAAAGCAAAAGCAGGCGTTAAAAACAAAATGACTACCATGACTAAAGTTAGCTGAGCCTCCGTACGTATGACACTTTGTTTTTATTATTGTTTGTCAAAGCAAAAAGAAATTAAAAATTTTAAAGATTTTTGATTAAAAAAATGAGAATGGTTTCACAAGATTCCTGGTGTGCATGGATTGTGAAAAACTCTGGAAAAATCAAATCAGAATAGTAGCCCAACCAAAAGTTCTTAATGATAGAAATGAAGGGCTCCCTGAATTGATTAATAATTAATAAATATTGTATTAATAATACTCGAAACGGTTCATGCGAAGTCCTTGCTTCCTGCGATTCTTAATGCAGTTTTGATTCGCTGCCGTCTGCAAGCGAACAATGTGCAATATTTATATTGTAATTGACCTGAAATATAAAAATTTTATGGACGAAGTGGCTTTAAAAATTAACAGCATTAATAAACAGCAACAGTATTTAATATTTAAGAGGCAAACTAGGAAAGCTGTGATAGATAAAAACATTCGCAGCTTTCCGAAATCTTCGGCAGCAACATCAAAGTGAATTTAATTTTGGATAACCAATTGGAATGAGATTAATTAAAAAAAAAAATCAATATTATTTGTGGTTCATTATTGGCATATAAATACAGTTTTGGATATTTATAATTCTCATTATTGATATTTATTTATCAATAGCCACTTGTTTATGTGGGCTACTGCGCCGTCATTACCATCATTGAACTGACCATTGAAATATTAAGCATACGCTGCATAGCCGCAACCAAATGGCTTATGGCTCATTATTTATAAATTCAGCACACTGTGAGGTAAATCGACATTGAGAAGAAGAGCTTTCTGACGTCACAAATGGTATTTAAATATCCATTGACACAATCATAAATCGATGGCTGATTTATGACAAAAAACAATGCTTTTGATTCGCTTTTGTTGTGGCGGCTTGTTTCTTTTATTCTATTCGCAGAGGCTGCAAATGCTTTGGGCCCCATAAACAAAGAAGCAAACAAACAAACAAATTGGCATCATTTGTTTATAAACAACGCGCAGGCAGACATAAAAGCGAACTCATCAGACGTATCACATAGCAATTGCCGATTGGGCGCGGCCATTAAAAAGAAAAAACTATAATAATTATTATTATTACTTAATAAACATTAGCGCTTCTCATTTGAAACCTAACGATAATTATTAACATTTGCCTCTTAAAGTAATACAATTAACATTTGCCACCCACCCACTTCGCTGTTATGCGCTAACTTTAACAGCACTGGAAAACGATTGACTCCGAAACGATTCTGCTTCGTTTGCGCAGATATACAGCCGAAGTTCTACTCCCTCTGTCTCGCTCGCACTATCTCTCTCTTTCGATACCGCTATCGCTCAGTCTGTTTTTCTGCAAGCGCCATATAATGCGAACAGCTGTTTGTGGCGTGGGCCCGCCAGAACATCATAAGCATCGTCATTAACATCGTCATTAGCATTGACAACAATTGTGGCGCGCACACAGATGATGTTAAACCAGCGGTTTCTGTAGCGGCTTCAGTCGTTGCCTGTCAACAAAGCGCTTCGCACGTGTGTGTTAGGCAGCTCCACAAAACAGTTTTCCCTGCAAGTTGATTCCTCAGTAAAAGATACGAGCAAAGAGGAGCCACGCACAAAAGTGGATTTCTGTGTGTGTTGTCAAAGTCATGTTTGAAGGGTGCGTGCAATAATGACAAATGAATACATAATAACAAACTACAGCTGTGAAAAATAATAATGCGTGTTTGTGAAATTTAGCAAAATAAAATAAATAATTATATAAATAATCATTAAAACACATAACTTAAAAAGCATACCAAAGTAAATTAAAAGCGAGCTTAACATAAAAAGTTATCATAAAAATAACACACTTAATTCATACAACAACAAAGGCAAAGTTTTAAAAAAAATCACATTAAAATCGAAAGGTAAATATTTATTAGAATTACAGCACAATAATTCTGCTTTAAGATGAACTCAAATTCATAGTGAATGAAAACCCAACCAACCCAAACCAAAAAAGTGTAAAATTTATGCGAAGCGGTAAAATGAAACTGCCGGAAATTTATATGGCTTATAAAGGAAAAAAGCTCTAGGACAAATACCCCACGCAATTTTTACTTCAAGAATATTTTTATTATCTTTGTAATTCAATGCAGGACAGTAAAGAAATACGCTAAGTTTCTTCTTCTATTTAAGTGCGTGGGAACAATTTGTTGCCACATTCTGTAAACAATGTACAAAATTTTAAAAATCCCTCAAGCGTTTTTTGTAGCAACAGTTATGTCAACATTAAGTTTATAAGAAAAATATTCAACTCTTTCAATGTATTTAACATTATATGTGTATCCCGAATTTACCTAGGTTCGTGAAAAGAATTTCATTCTAATGAAATATTTCATACGGTTTTGTCGCAAAATGAATTCATAAAAGTTTGGCTGGTATTTTGACTGTTCTCCTATGTTGTCCTATTTGTCAAAAACAAAACCAACGCTGCAAAAGGGAGCCAAACATTTTCACTCAGCTGCCTGTGATAAAATGTAGCATGCTTTTTGGGGCGCAAAGTGGCAAAGTGCCTGGGGGCAGACCCGAGTCCATGGCCACCAAAGACAAGGGAAATTAATAAACACGTCGAGGAAAAAAAAAGACCAGCTTAAGAAAGAAGTTAAATGGCAGAGTAGTAAAATAGAAAATACGCTAAATACGCCCGAAGGGTAAAAAGACGCAAAAGCCGCAAACTAACTCAATGCAGATAATTAAACATAATTACATAATGTTTTTCTCCTTGTGTGTTCTCGAAATCATATTTAGCTATATCAACAAAGTTGAGTAATAATTGAAAAGTAGTAATGACTCTTGAATGAATCCCAATATGTACATTTGACATGTAATTATTTAATTAATGCTGTGTGGCAAATTTCCGCCAAATAAAAATAATATATATATATGTATATATATATGTATATATATATATATATATATATATATATATATATATCTAAAGTGCGCCTAATGTCAGATAAGTGCTTATAATAATGACGTACATTCGGTAGCCTTCCGAACTTTGATATCTGGCATTCAAGAAGCAGAGGCAAAGTCAATAAAATGTAATTAAATCGACAATGTTATCAGCAACACACTCCCACCAACACACACACACACTATAATTGCCACATATATTACCCACATACTCACAATTTTGATTGTGGATTAATTTTAATAATAACCTTTGGCTTTGATAATTTGACAAAATTTTGTTAGTCAACTGATTCATTGTTTAGACTCTGACTGTGCATTAATTTTAATAATAACCTTTGATATTTTGACACTTTGGGTTGTCATTTAGTTTTTTAAAAAAGTTTTGTGTTGGTGTTTGACTTTTACTACAAAAAGTTTGAGCTCTTATTATAATTACTACAATAATTAACACGTAATTTTAACAACTCTACTAATGGCCTTTTCAATTTATGGAAATGCAATCAACTAAAAGTAAATTGAAATAACGAAGCCATGAAAACTTATTAAAGTCTTACAAATAGTTTGCAATTTGACAAAAAAAAGCTTATAAAATATGAACTTTCAATAAAGGTAAATCGTTCCATATCCATCAGTGAAAATCGACGAAACTAAAAACTAATTTAGGAGCAGAATGCTCTTGAAAACTGTTGCAATATCCAAACTTGCCTCTAAGTTGCACGTAGTTGCTGCCAAGGCAAAGTTGGCAATTGAAGCGAAAGGCAAATAAAAAGAGCAGCAGCAAAAGTAAAGATGAGAACACCGCTCATAAGTGGCTAATTTGCATTTACCTTTTGCTGCTGCTATTCAAATCTTTAGCTTAACTGCTCTTTGAATTTGATTAACAATTTTTCGCCGTCAGACTAGCAATCAAAAGTTGGCTATTCACATTGCGAAAGTTCGAGGCGAACCCTTGAAACCGGAGCCCGCTGATTTTAATTGAAATGGCCACTAAGGATGGTTAAAAAGGAATTTTAAGTGGCCGGCCATTGTACCCAAAAAAAAAAAGGTTACGAAAAAAAACGAAAACTTTTTCTTTGCGGTAATTTGATAATTTAGACGGGATATCATTGATGGCCCATCTCCAAAAACCTTTTGCAAGCCTTTACAGAAAGCTAAATCTATTTATCTAGAAATCTTCAAACAGCAAATGTGAATTGAAAACATACTGTTCCTAAAGTTCATTTTACAATCATTATTATTATGTGCTGTAAAAACTCAAACTAAAACCATTTCATTATACACATGGCACAATTCAACAGATATATAAAGCACTGAAAGCCATCGGAATGTCGGTCAAAGCGAATCTCTGATTCGTAAACAAATTTGCCTGATGACAAAATCTCCATATACATTCTTCAAGTGCATTTTTGTGTAACTTACATTGCATAATTGCCATCATCAAGTGCAATGCATTCAATAAACTCGAACTACATTCATGCCCATAAAATGGCAATTTGCTTAATTACAGTCATCATATTTGAGGCTTCAACATTTTCAATATATGAAAAATCAACAATAATGAATAAAAGACTATATATTAAGAAAAATAAGTTAGAAATTAAGCAATTATATTATTATGACATAAAATAATACAAATTAAAAATAGTAAAATTTTATTAAACTCATAATCGCAAAATGTTGTGCTTTTATTTGAGGCATACAACAATTCTGTCCAATTAAATTAAGACTTCGAATTTTAATGACTGAGAAAACTTGTGTTGTTAATTAGATCTTTACAAATTTATATTGCTGTCTACGCTTTTGTACAGGAATAGTTCTTTAAATTAAATCATTACCAAACCGTGACTGTTAAACAAAAATATCTTCATTATGAATAAATTTAAGAATAAATAAATATAAATTTAAATCGTAGGAACAGTATAATTAAATTTTATTTAATCCTAGCGTTGATATTTTTGTATTTAGCATCTAAAAGCTATTTCTGCGAAATTCTTAGCTTCCCCAAAGAATATATAGTTTAAAAAATATCGGAATGATTTATTTCCCAATAAAATATATTTAAATTGCAGAGAGCCCATTTGGAAATAGACTAAGCAAATATCAATATTTTTAATAATTTGCAATAGCGGAGAAGAAAAATTAGCTAAAATATTGAAAATGAAAAATTAAAATAGTATTTTGCTTAATATTAATATTAATTTAATAAAATACTATTAAATTACTACTATAAAATTAGAAGAAGTGATTATAACCTTTGATTAAAAAATATCATTTAAATTCTATGAAAAATGTCCAAAGGAATTTAATCAATTTTATAATAAATACAAAATGACTTTTGATTGATTCAAAGTAATTGAAGTTTGAACAACAGCTTATTTTTAGGAGGTAGTGTTTTCCATAAATTTGCACATAGGTCTTAGAAACCAATTTAAAAATAAGTCAAATAAAATATAAGTAAACAGTTCGGCTACCATTTTCATAACTTTAAATAGATGTCTGTTAATTGTAAATAAGTTTTCAAATAACAAAAACGTGTTAACTATACAATTTCAATTCTGGTGCTCGCTAACAGCTTTGCAGTATCAGTAGGATTTTATATACATGGAAATGTACCTATGGGACAAAGTTAGGTCCAGCCAACCAGTTACTTGCCAAGTTCAAGCCCAACACTGTGGCATGCAACAAGTGTTTGGCTGGTAGGAAATTTATCGATGGAAAAACTTCGCTTGAAAGTGAATTACGACAAGTTTGTCGTAGAGCTCGCCTTCCCTGTCCCAACATTGTGTCCAGGATTCTCGTTTTATTGCCAGCGTGGCAACAAAAATATCCTTGTGGAGAGTCATCGGACGAGGTTGGTGGACAGTCGAGTAAGATAAATGTCTGCAAGTTGGCTGCCAAGGATGTGGAAATTTCGAGCTTGGACGAGGCAAAGAGCGTATAAGGAACTGGAAATGATAGCAGAAAGCGTAGTCGGTGTAATTTAATTGCTCAGTCGGTTGACTAATTGAAAACTTGTAAGTTTTAAGCGAAGAAAATAGAAAAAGGTTTTTATCTGGGATGAATCTAAGCGAAACTTGTTTGTCATTTAAAAGAATGCTTGCACGTAAACAAGTTTGAAAATCTGTGACGATGAAACGAACAGATTTTCTTTAATGACAAACTCTTCTGTTGCTTTTCTACTCACAGCCAATTAAAAATAATATAAAATAGTGAGTGTTTTGCTAATATTACCAAATACTAAAAGGCCGCTTATAGAAAGCGACAGAAAACCTATAAAAATGCAATATTGATTTGTAATCTTGAGATATTTCTATGTCTGCTGATGTCAGAATTATCTCATAAGCTAACTTATGTTTTCATAGCCAATTTATGGACCATATCCCATGCGCAGGGAAAGAGCTTCCTATCATTTTTATTGCATTCATGGCTCATGTTTCACTTAAGCTTCACTTGGCCAACATTCGCTCGTAAATTGGGCAGCTTATTTAGGCTCGCACATGTTCGAAGAGTCATTTTTTGTGTCACAATTCCGATGATCTGCATATCTGACAACGCCACATTTTCCATTTCCGTGTTTTTTTACGATACTGTCCATCGATTTATTTGATATACCCTGTAAAAATAGGTATGCAAACGACAGAAATCTTAAAAATATTTTTAGCTTATATAAATATTATTTTAGCTATTCAATTTTGTTTTTCATATAACTCAATTTATTTGCATTTTTTCTCTGTCCCACAAGTAAATATGAAAGATAGAATAAAACTCTAATATAAATCTATATATGTCATCTTATTTATATATTGAATTATTATATGACACGCTTCAAGAGACCTGTGTTCGACAGATATCGGCCAGTCGTGCTGTCTGAAACATAACATACTTATATGATTATTTGTTTATGTTTTATATACTTTTCAATGTCGAGATGGGGTTCTTGTGGACAACGTCCATTTATCGCGATATCATGTGTTATTTTTTTTACTGTTCGGAGAAGCGGTCGAGCTGCCGATTGGAAGGACATGTACCAATAACAATAAATATATGTCAAACATTTTACTGCCCTGTACAGAGCCATATTTTTACAGCAAGTCGAAGGCCATCAACTTTGTCACTTCTCGACCATTTTTTATGCGCATACATTTTAACCGTTTTATTTTCCTTCATATCCAGAGAATTTTTTTTAGTCCTTGTTTGCCTTGCTTTTACATCTATTGTAGACATAACTGTGTAGTGAAAGGGTTTATCAATAGTCAAGTAAGCTTTGCTACATTGTCGACTTCCAGACAATTACTTCATCTTGCATTGACCAGAGTTTCCAGCTTTTATATATTTATATACTCCAATAAATTAGATAAGAAAATATTTATAAATTTAAAATCGTCCTTAAACTAACATAATGTTCTAAATCTTAGAATTTAATTCCAAGTATTCAAAAAATACTTCTTATTAGCCTCTTTTACACTTTTTAACAAACAAATTTCTTTATACTATTTTTAGAAAAATCCTTTCTGAATGTTAGAAAATAGTGATTGTATTTGCAGTTTTGTAGCTGGATTGATGCCCTGTATAAACTCACCGTTTCAGATTAAATATGTAAATTTTAGATCTTGCAAAAGTTTTTTTTTTTAATTTTATAAAATGAACACAATTTTAATAATAGTTTATACAACAAATGATATAATAAGCACTTACGGGTAAAGATACATAAGACACCACATAATATTTTTGAATTTATTCTAAACATTAGATAAATGTATTCTGAAATTACGAAAACAGGAATTTTCGATTTTTTAATACACAACCTTTCGCACTAGTATCTTACTTTTTAAATAATAAGGTTATTTAGCAAAAGAACTTAGATTTTCTTATATTCATTGTATATATTTGGCTGAGTGTAGAGACGCCATCGACATCGGTATTGGCTTCGATGTTGCCATGTCGTCTTTAATGGTCAAGTCATGATTTATAAATAATTAAATAATTATTTTCGCACGTCCTAATGACGTTGGCAGCTGCGCATTAATATTAATAAGATGCCATCCCGAGCAGCATATGCCACATGCCACAATTTTCTCCCTCTTGCGCTGTTTGTTGCGTCTGTCCTTTTCTAGTATTTACGACTAATCTCAACAGGTGTTTGTGCTTGTATTGCGCCATGAGACACACGTGTCGACCTCTTGGTAATCAAGTCAAGTACTCGGAAACTTTTGCTTCGCTTTACTTTCCGTCCTAGAGCTATGGTTTCTGTGCTCTAAGAGATTTGTTCATCGCAGTCGTTTTTGTTTAGGCTCGAATCCAATTTCCATTATCCAATTTTGATGCTGTCAGGCGCATAAATAAAATCCGCAATGAGTACAATATTCTAGGGTCCACCCGCGATGCTTTGTTATGCAAATCTGGGCACAAAGTATCAATCTCCTACTTAGGACTTAGTCGAGCCAAAGTCCACTTATTGTAGGCCCAACTCCAGTCCCAGCTCAGATACGGCCCCAGGCACAGCACATGTTTTATGGCCCCAAGAGCCGCCGGTTGCCGTCGTTTTATAGCCGAAAAAATATAATTCATATTTTTCTTTGAATTTTTGCTGCTCTTTGAGTGAGTCCCCGGAGCAAACACAACAGCAAAAAAACAAAATAATCAAATAAATAAGGATAAAAATAAAGAAACAAAAATGAAATACAAACGAAAATTGTCTCAATGCTCTTTAAAGATTTTCAAATTACCATGCAGCATGACACCAAAATTATTTGAAAAACACATTGCATAATTTCCTATTCCCCGAATGCTCGT
This sequence comes from Drosophila fungiperda, assembly GCA_035042345.1. Lineage (NCBI taxonomy): Eukaryota > Metazoa > Arthropoda > Insecta > Diptera > Drosophilidae > Drosophila > Drosophila fungiperda. The sequence goes on from JAWNLM010000021.1 coordinate 4,010,905, forward strand.
TATGAGTACTTCAAATTGAAATGAAATCTATTATTTGTGCAAAGCACCCAATCAGAATGCTGTCCAGACAAATGATACAAACTGACAACCATTGTTGCTGTGTCTCATGCATTTTTCACCAGTTCATTCGAATTCGGTTTTCGCCCACACAAAGAATCCTTGTTCACCCACCTGGCTCCTCGCGATGAAACCGGGCACCATCAGCAATTTAGTGTGTCACTTTCGGTTATCACAGGTGTTTGCCGGCGTCGGCGTTCCTGGAAAAATAAACTTTCCGATAAATAAAATAACGAAACCACTTGTGTATAATTAAGAACAAAAAGTGGCAAGCGCCAAAAGCGTAGGTGTTTGAAAAAGTCAAATACTCTATAAGCAAGAAACATCGGGTTTCCAGACGATGAACTTTGAGAGTATTAACTTAAATGTTCTTTAACAACTAAAAACCTGGATTAGTTTCTACTAATTGATTTAGGATTGCGGTTCAATAATATTAATAAAATATAGGATTACAAAACATGAATTTGGAGAAGCTAATAAGTGTATAAATATTCGAATGCCTAATTTGGTTTTTAAAAATCAGATAACCTTGGCTATCTTTCTTGAAATACTTTTCAAAATTCCAACTATCGAATGTAGCAAATTTTAGAGCAATAAATGAGTTTTGAAATGATGTTAGGAAAGAAATAACAATTTTTTAAAGAAAGTTACGCGAATATTTTAAAGTAAAATGAAAATTTAGTTAATGCGACAATGTGTAATAATATTTACGCAAATATTTTAAACAACAATGAAAATTTAATAAGTGCGATTTTGAAGCGATTTTTTTTATTATGTATATTAGACTGCCAAATATAAACAATTTTTTTTTAAGTTTGCTTACAGTAAAGTTGTCATCGTCAGCCATATATTTTTATTAATTATTTTATTATTCATTTTGTATAGACAAATAAGTTAATTAGCTGTTTTAATAAAATCACAAGTTAACGGCATGGAGTGTGAATGTAAAAAATGTCGCAGTAACCTGATTCCTCGACTATTAAAGTCAGAGATATTTTTTTCCAAAAGTACCATACATTTCGAGAATCTTTATATGCCATTTTTAAAGTACTCAATGTATACAGGGTATTGATAACGAATTCAAAACACAACAATTTGCAATTTGACTTTTTGTTGCCCGTGTATGTTTGTGTGTGTGAGAGTGTTTTTTTTTATTGGGGTAGGAAACTTCTTTTTATGTAAGCTTGGGTACCCAACCAAAGGCGGTTAATGCACTGCGTGTTTCACCTCTTAAATCTGCAAATTTGTATATTTGGCACATTGTGTATCTTTTTGACTATGTAAATATGCAACAAAGTATGAAGAGGATACAGAGAATCTGCTAGCTGTGCTCTTTTGCATACTTTTGTCTATGTAATTTGATTTATGTCGTTGGCAACCACACACAAAACACTGCATGTTTATCGATTGAATATTCTTGTGTGTGTGTTGAGCAAAGTAAAGTTCCCTTTAAGTTATCTCTATGAATAACCATTAAAGATGATGAGCCAAGCACGCTTTTAGCAGCGCTTAATGTTTGGCTCAACGACGTGCCAGATTTCGCCCCGCCTTGGCGCGGCATTTGAGCAATAAATTAATTTGGGCCACGAAGCAACTAAAATCAGTGTCTAGACGCAAACTCTGTCGAGGCCATCTCGAGAGCCACCAAAATGCGCTTCTTGAATTTAAAGAAGCCGCAAGTGCGCTTCAGGGCACTCGGCCACATCCACGTCCACGTCCAAGTCTCCAGCCGAGAGGAATGAAAAAACCAGAACAAAGTGCTTATATGGTATACCAGCTGTTTTGTATTTTTCTTTTATTTTTCTGATTTAGATATTCATTTTTATTTGTTTGTTATTGTGTTGGACTGGATGTGGGAAAATGCGCACACATCATTCAAATGCCACAACATGTGCACATAAATGTTGGCAAGTGAAAACATGCACAGCATCATCCAAACGGGCAACTCATAATTATGATAAAATTTAAAATAAACAACAGCTATATAAAGTGCAGCTTCCTTGCCTTGGTTTTCATGATGAAATGAGCAAAAGGATATCTTAGTCTTGAGTAACGCGAAATTTGTTTTATTAGCAATCTTGGAAATTATTATTATTTTTATGAATTTTAGCTTAGTAATCTTTCTTCCAAGTCTGGTAATTTTCGAGCCAAATTTATGGAAGATATATAAATTCAAATATTTTTTTTTTTTGGAGTGCTTATGACTAGGAAATTATTTAATTTATCTTAGAAGGAAACTATATGTTATCTATCTGGCAAGTTTGGTAACGAATCTTGAGAATGCGACTGAGCCCAACTTAGTTACTTGCCACTTTTATAAGGGCATTACTAGCAATGTAACTTCCATGTATTACCTATGTATTACCTATGTATTACCTATGTCTGAAACACGTATAGGGTATATTCAACACAATGAGACGACGTTTAGAATCGAACTGTTTGCTCTGATGAGCATTTCTTGATTTTATACAAAAATCTTAAACCTAAATACATATGAAGCCGCTTTTAAGGCGACCTCATGTTATGTTTATTTATATTAACGGAGTCGCTTGTAGGGCGACTCTTTGTGAGGTTTATTCTTCCAAGAATATGATGTTTATACTTAACAGCTGAGCTTTAAGTGCAGCCATTTTAAAGTCGTCTCGATATGTCATTTTGCCATTAACAATTAGCTGAGCTTTGCAGCGTCTCATGTTCATACTTGAACAACCTATATATTTAAAATTGAGCCAGATATATGTTTTGCTCAATATTATCGATTTTCAAGAACGTTACTTGATGTTGCCGACGATTGTTTTTAACTTATCTTTGGCGAATGTATAATTCAAACTTTAAGTGGCTAACTTTACAGGTATAGAAAAAGAACAACATGTTTTGTACATTTATAAAATTTACGAGCACAATTAGTATTCGATCAGTGTAGTCAGGGAAATTCATTAATAATCGAGAATATGTTGATAACACTAATTCCCTGGGCCATTTCGATTCTGAAAGCTAAATACAAAACCAAAGTGTGAGTGATTTTTGCTATTTTGTTAATTAATTTAGCTTACATAAGCCGCTTAGGGCGTAAATCGACACTTTTATAAAATGTTGCACTACATAATATACAACTTTAATTCAACGGAGTGTGACAATGACAACTAAAACGAACACAAAGTTTTTAGGCTTACAACTTTTCACTGGTTATAAAGTAGAAAACTTTTTGGGTATGAATGAACATGCCAAAAACTTAAATTGCTAAATAGAAGGTTCACTTTAATCAAAGATGTTTTAAAACAATGGAAAATTATTCTGAAGAGTGCCACTATCTAATTAAATAACTTTTACGATAAATACGATTTATTAAATGTAAGTAGATATGTTTTTAGTTTTTAGTTATGTCTTCTATTCAACTCTTTAAAAAATTAGGTCAGTTCTTTTTTAATTTAATTTGTTAAGTTCTATATGAATGGCAATAAATAATTAATATTTTGTTATTAGACTTCAACAAGGATACATATTAAATTTAAGAAATAATATATCAACAGCTCAAAGCAAAATTTAAATCTTATTTTTTAATTAGCTGTCTTGTCAAGCGGTTAAAGTATATCAAATATTTGGCTTTAGCAATTGCGGATTTATGGTACTTTTGTCATCTAAACGCAAGTAGCTTGAATAGGAGTAAAAGTGTAAATTCATATTTTCAGTGCCTGAACTAACTGGGCTATATGCCGTAATTGAAGTTCATCTGTATCTCTGAAATAATGCCGAGCGATCTGAAGTAAACCGCATCCAACCTCGTCCTCTGTTAGGATTGACGGGGCACTCAAGCGTTTTATGGCCCTTGTGGTGCTCGCATCAATGGCAAAACATGTGTAGCAATTGATTGCAAGCCCAGTTTTGTGGCCAATAGCTGCTGTGGACATGGATGGGTTAGGTGTGTTAGGTTTGGCACAGGCATCGTGCCTGATTACCTGCCGGCTAATCAAGGAGGGGCTTCCAGTTCGTCGCTCAGGCAGTCATGTGGCAGCTATGATGCGAGTCTGGCATAAGTCAGTCACCATTAAGTGATGACACAACCAGGGATTAGCCCTTTAATTGGCACAGAGTTGGGCAATAGAATGTCTGCAAAGCGTCATTAATCGCAACTGTCGACCTAGTTATGCAAAAAGGCATCGGCCCATATATAGTTCAGGCAACTCATGTTGTTATCTGGCGGGGATTACAACAATTAATTCATTAGGGCAAACAAGCAGAGTGTGGCTGCAACAGACTATTTCGACCATTTTTGCCCTGACCTATAAAAGTTTGCGGCTCGTGGCAAACAAATTATTGGCTTAAACAAAAACTTGGCCTTCTGTCTGCGCACTTTCGTTAAGATTTGGGTTTTGGTGGACTAAATTATGAACGACAAAAGGCATTCTATGAAGTACATGTTTGTGCTCATTTCCGACTTAGTAAAATGCCTTTTCTTTGAACGCATTTCATTTTTGGATTCTATGGGCTAAATTAAATGATTAAACATAGCTTTATGACTAGACAACTGTTAAAATAATCGTTAGTTGTGGTTTTGCTCTTGTATAGGGTATATAAATTTCGTTATTAAATGTGTATGGCATTGAGGGAGACTTCTGCCTTTCAGCTATCCACCTTTTTCCCACAATTACTCTTCTAATTTCGGCAAATTTTTGCCAGGACTTATTTGATGATCTTAGCTGTTAGTTAAATCTGCGGCAAATATTTTGTTGTTAAGATCTTTGACTTGATATCCGTAAATCTTACCTGCTTTTATCAGTGTATCTCTTCTTATGAAACTATTTATTTAATTAAGACGATTGTATTGATTTTTTACCTTGCGTTTTAAGCAAGTATTTTTGAAGCACCTAAATTTTTGTTTAAATTGAACAAATATGATGATGCTCTTATTTTAATATTTTGTTACGTTACATCGGCCGTCCTTCGATTGAGAACTGAAAATATTTATATTTGCTGGAAAACATGCATCCTCTCATTGAGCCACTCAAATACAAAGTTGATTGCGTTGCCTCTCGTTATGGATGAGGATGCTTCACTTCGAATGTTGTTTTTGTTGCAGCACATTCGTTGATGCCAGCCAGACTATCAATAAATGATGAAAATGATACGCTTTGTGCTTAAAAAAAAATACATGTCCAAAGCGGAAATTTAATACCAATTTGTACACTTTTGTAGTTTATTTTTATATTAGATAACAGTATGTTTAAAGGCTGCAGTTTGAATATTACTTTAAATTTCTTGATGCAACTCAGTTTTAATTTTCAGTTCAAATCAGACTAGGTAACTGATTATTTCATAAAACTATTTTTCGAAAAAAATATTATTGTATAAAATAATTAATTATGTATTCTATAATTTATATCACAAAATATAATTCCGAATATAATAATTTAATTTAAATGTGTTGGGCTTGGCCAGGGTATCTCATCTTCGACTTGTCAAAGACTTGTCAATTCCAACTCGAGTCAAACTATTTCCAATTTAAAAGATTACATTGAAGCAGATAACATGGATTATAAACTGGCTGTTTTTTGCTGTTTTTTCGATAAACAGCTTATGGAAAATGTCGAAAATTTGCATTTTGCATGGCGTTGAATAACATTTTGTGTGTGGGGGCTCTCAATCTAAGCCAATTAGTTGGGTAACATAAGTATTTGGCTGGTTACACGATAAATAATAATATGCTCTCGTTTCTCTCTAATATAATTTTCAGAACTGACAATTTGTGACGGTAGCTCTGTGTGTGGTCGTCGACATCCTGATACACTGAAACCACGGCCCATGCATCCAGGATGGCAAACATATCAAAATATTTCAATTTTAGCAGCAGGCCTCAGCTAATGGGCGTTGCCCGGCATTGAAAATTAGCCAGGCGCACATTCAGTCGGAAGTTGGAAATTGCAGGAGGACCAAAAGTGGGAGCAGGAGCAGGAGCAGGAGCAGGATTAGTAGCGGCGGCAGCAGGAGCAGCCGCGTGGCAGGCGCAACGCGAACAACAAAGCCGCACAACAAACATGAAAGGCTACTCGAAACCAAATGGTGCCGCTAACCGCAGCTGCCACAAGGACCATCATGTCCATGGCGGCTGTGGCATCCTGTTATTTGTGCTGACATCGCTGACACTAACGAGCTTAATAACGCCCACAGAACAGTTGACAGCGACATCATCCTCGACGTCGGTGTTGCCCAATGACACAATAGCAATACCAACAGCAACAATATCCACAGCAGCAACATCATCACAGACTTTGCCCACCACCGATGTCAACTTTAATTCGGCATTGGAACCCACTGACTACGAAAGCAGCAGCAGCAGCAGCAGCGGCTTCATACATCCACCAACCACCTTCAATGGCACGTTGGATTTCGGTGGTGCTGGTGGTAAACGGATGCTCAATGGCAGCGAAGAGTTCGCTGAGATGGAGAGCTGCAGCCGGGATGGTAACTTTGGCCTGAAGCTCATCTCGATGATACTCTATGCGCTGGTTTGCATTGTGGGTCTGTTCGGCAACACGCTGGTCATCTATGTGGTGCTGCGCTTCTCCAAGATGCAGACGGTGACCAATATCTACATACTCAATCTGGCCATTGCGGACGAGTGTTTTCTGATTGGCATCCCGTTTCTGCTCTACACGATGCAGGTGGGCAACTGGCCCTTTGGCAATTACATGTGCAAGGCCTACTTGGTTAGCACATCGGTCACCCAGTTCACCTCGTCCATATTTCTGCTGATCATGTCGGCGGATCGGTATATAGCCGTCTGTCATCCGATATCGTCGCCACGATATCGCACTCCGTTCGTCTCCAAGCTGGTCTCCGCCGTGGCGTGGACTACGTCGGTGCTGCTGATGCTGCCGGTGATTCTGTTTGCCAGCACTGTGGAATCAGCGCCGGGACATATATCGTGCAGCATTGAATGGCCGGAGGCACAATCGGACTCGGTGTTCATATTGTATTCGTTGGTGTTGGGCTTTGCGACGCCGCTGATCTTCATCATGATCTTCTACTGCCTGGTCATCCGCAAACTGCATACAGTTGGACCCAAGCACAAGAGCAAGGAGAAGAAGCGATCGCATCGCAAGGTGACAAAACTGGTGCTCACAGTGATCACCGTGTACATAATGTGCTGGCTGCCCCATTGGATATCGCAGGTGGCACTGATTAACTCGACGCCCGGCTGCAATTCCCGGCTGCAACTGGCCGTCTTTCTAGCCTGTGGCTGCCTCTCGTACTCCAACTCGGCAATGAATCCCATTCTGTACGCCTTCCTCAGCGACAACTTCAAGAAGAGCTTCATGAAGGCGTGCACTTGTGCGGCACGCAACGATGTCAATGCCCAGCTGCAGCTGGAGAACAGTTTCTTTCCCAAGTTCGGCAAGGGGCGGCAATCCGAGCGATTGATCGGAGGCAAAGCCGGCGCTGCAAACAGTAAGCACAACAAGAAGAAGGCGCTGGCCACCGCTCGGAACAACAATGCACCCATGACCACAACCACGACGACAACAACGACGGCTGGCACCGATGTGGTCACCTCTCTACAGCCCATGCCAGCTCCTCCTCTCCCCCAGTCAGTAACACCCGCCAATGTCTCCCTGCTCGTTGTCAATGCGGAGACCAACAACTGTAAGCCGCCCGTGCTCCACACGGATTTATAAGAGCGGGCTCCGGGAATGCCGGTTGAGACGGTTGTGTTTATTGCGCACAGATGAAAGTGTCCAGGTGAACGTCAGCTGAAGGCGGATCTGATAAGAGCACCGGAATGCTTACTTTAGGTCAAGCGTTGTCAATATGTAAGTTGTTCTGACCCCGTCTCCATTTGATATACTCGGATAGGTTTAGTCTCAGAATCAAGTTGGAAAAGATTTAATCTTCAAGTAATACCTATGTCAGATCGGAGTAGGTGTTTGGCCAGTGAAAGACTTTGATGATAGTATGCAAGTTGTGAAAATACGAGAATGAAACCAGAAATTACACTTGAAACAAACTTGACTTGACTAGACGTGAAATTAAATTATCCACGGGGAATTATTCTAGAAACAATTCTACTGGAAATAAAACGAAAAAATATCGTCACATTTACGAATTAAATTCCAATGTGATTATGAAATTGAAAAGGAAGACGATTCACAGATGAAATGAATAAACGATTAATATTAAATACCATTGTATTTATAAGCTTCTATTTATCCAGAAAATAGTGCGTAGTTATTCAATTATGAGTGAATATTAAGAAAATATTTATTAAATCATTGAATACCTATTAACATTAATCAATGTGAACATTTTTAGTGTTGGAGTACGTTTTCAAAGAAATATTCAAATTTTATAATAGACTATTGTATTAACTCTGTTGACGTCTCTCTGTATGCATAAGTGAATAAGCTACAATAAAAAATTTAAAATAAATAATTACCAAGTATGACATGTACGCAACGAGATTGAAAATAATAAAGTAAAATAATCTTTTTAATGTTGCCATTTAAATATTTACATGTATTTGTATTTTTGAATATAAAATAAGCTAATTAATATTCTCATAGATGTAATCATTTCAACAGTCTTATCAATATTCAGAGAAAAAAATTACAGGAATATTGCATGAACAAATAACATTTGCATATTTAAATGTAATTTGAACTGCAGCACACATATTTGCTTAAAAATGTGAAAATAAATGGAATTTGAGTTCGTAAACAAATAAATAAAGTGCAAACATAAAAGTTTAAATTAATGGGAAGCAAATAACACTTGTTAATAGCGCTTGAACATATTTTCAAAATAATATTTTACGACTTGATATATTTATGGTCAACGTTTTCGACGTATATATATGTTTATATATATATAATTATTGCATATAATTTGCTGTTTCCAAGTACCATCATATTATGCAGAGAGTTTATTTAGTTATTTATTTTAATTGTTGTTTAATCAGACTAGAATTCATTATTCTGTTCATCACCTTCGCTATCTGATGATGCTTATCTTTTACTAGGCTAGTTTAATTTCCATTCTATTTACTTGACTACTTCTCACTTTTTCTATCTTTTCCCATGTATGACACACACTAGACAGAGAGAGAGAGAGAGAGAGAAGGGGAGGGAGAGAGCTGGAGATATAGTTTGCAGATAAGGAGACAGAGACAATTTGCATTTGATAGTGTGACAATAAACATAAAAACAAAACAAAACAAAACCAAAGTGAATGCGAGACAAACAAAACAATAAACTTTCACAAAGAGCAAAAAGAGGGCAGAAAATTGTCAACAAACGTAACGGAACAATTGTCATGCTTGATATTATTTCCATTGGAGAATGCACAAGTTGCTAACAACCACGCTGGGCGCTGGGCGCTGGTCGCTTGGCTGCCCAAAGACAATTCCAAAACACTTACATATGAAGTACAAACTTCGCTGGTAACATGTGCTCGACCACCAGATACCCTATACTCAAATTGGAGCTGGCGATAGTTTAGGACAGCTGCGTGATTTGTTCTCAAATCGAATAATAATTTGCTCTACAGAAGAAGATTTAGAATTTTTCATAGCAATATATAGATTAGTTTTGTTAACAGTTTGGTAATAATTTTTCATATTTCATATTTCATTTGAATATCAAGCAAGTTTCTCCAGGTAGTTTTTTAGTTAGCTGTGGAGATTAAAATATGTAGATGAGCAAATAAATAAAGTTAGATATTTAATAAATATAATATGTCACTTATGGACTGTATACCTACTATACCCTTTTTTATTACATTTATAAAATTTCAAATATTTTGACATACGAAAAACCAGAAAAGAAATGCAGCAAAACAAATTCCAAAAATATTGCAGAACATATAATGTAATCAAAACATTATTCAAAAATTACTGCTGCTTGCTTAATGGACAATTGAGCATTTAACATGAGAAGTTGTCAGAGAATTTTTTAATTGAATTGCGATAGATGAATGAAAACGAGCAAAGGAAGCTTTATCTGTGTCTTAAACAGAATAGATTGCATTTTGAAAAGCAATTTACAGATGAATTTTAGAAATGGGTTAATATGCTTTCAAGAGCATTTTCCATTTCTAACATCACCAATCAAATCCAGTGCTTGATAGCAGTATTGAGCCACTTGTTTTCGCCCATCGAGTGCAATAGACTTCAATCTGTGGCCAATGGAATGGAATGCAATTGGAGAGTAACATGAAGCTTTGCAAAACCTAATTCTTTGCGTTTGGCAAAATGTGGCAAGCCAAGCAAATCAACAATTGTTTACTACTTGTACAGAGGTAACCAGCTTCTGCTTTGGCTATGCCCAATCAATATGAAGATTGGGCAAAATATTTTTCATTTCTCTATCACTCATCAACTACTGATTGTTAGGAAACGTTGCTGTTTGCCTGCTCATGATGGACGTAACTCTCCCTCCGGCAATCGCATATTGATTATTTGAAATTTCATTAGCAGCACTGCCAGAGAGAAGGTCAAAGTCAAAGTCAGAGCCAAAACGAAAAAAGAAAAGCGGAAAGCAAAAAGAAGAGTTAGGAATTATGATGCTCTATGGCTGCTTCCTGATGCACTCGTCCATATGCTACACCCTGGACAGACAATGCAAAGGGATCGGCAGCTGCTGACAAGGATGCGTGGGTTAAGAAAGAGAGCAGCTTTTGATTTAAAAGGGTTCCTCTTCGCCGGTCGGGGTCGGAGGTAGGTGGCATTGCAAATGCACATGCAAATAGAGCTGACGGGACCAAGTTGAAGTTGAAGGTCAAGTGCAAGCAGAGAGAATCCACTTAAAAATCGCTACGCGTGCCGGAGAAACGAGACTGCTGAACCGGATACAAGCGCCAATTTATTGCCATATTGATGCATCAAACTCGGCTGTCAGTTAAATTATGAAATCAGCTCGTGGCGCTTTTGAAAGTGTGCAACGCTGTGGGCCCTCAAACCTCAAACTTGCACTTTATTATCGCCATTAATTCAATTTCATCCAAGCAACCTTCGGCTTCACCTTGATACACGTCTGGCTTTAATATATATATATATAATAAAGCCATATATATATATATATATATATATTTCCCCCACCAATTTGAATTTCAAAGTCAAATGTGGTTATCTGTCGGGTGCAGATAGACAACGACTTCAAAGCGGGCCAGTAAATTGTGCACACTTTGACCCCAATTGTACATAATATACATAAAAAATATCAATATATATATATATTTATAAATATATATGTATGCATGTATATATGAGAAACCAAATTATAGTTTCGCACTTCATAAATCGGGCATTGAAAATGAACAGCAATGAATGACCTGGCCGCAAATTTCATTTAATTTCATTTCAATTTTTTCTGTTTACCAACTAAAAATACAACAAATTCTATACAAACTCTATAAATACATTATCGCTCAATATGCTCGCAAAAGCCTCGTGAAATACATACTAACAATTACAAACCAATATTTTCGTAGAAGAGCAGACAATGTTAATAAAATTTTATAAAAGAGCAAATTAGGCAAATGGGCTAATGGGAAATGGCTAATGCCACATCGCACAATGAGGTGGAAATTCTCGCCAACACTTTTTAAAATTCAGCAATTTAAATAAACACTGAAATTTAATTTAAATATACAATTGGCAACGGGTCTCCGCAGCACTTTAAGTGGCAATTAAATTTTAAGCTATATACAAATTTCAATGATGTCGAGTCTTGGCTAAAATGAAAAGTTGAACTCAATCTTATTTTCAAGGGTGAGTTAAAAATTGAAATTAACCGACTCAATACATTTTACATATTTGACAATTATATTGTTATGCCTTAAATCAATTAAAACAGGGTTAAATGGGATAAATGATTTTCTACAAAAATGTCGACACATTAAACATTAAATTAAAGAGTCGGCTTGGTTATACTTCAACTGGTCAAATATCAAACTTATTGCCCGAAGCGTATATTTAATAAAGCCAAAACATGCTATGACTTTGCTGGCCAAAGGATCATCTGGTTACATTTGGGTGTGCACAGCGTTTTAAAGTGAAAATTTAATATTTCTTTCCGTTGGAAATTGGCTTGCTGACTAACTATTAGTTCACTGCTCTACAAAAATTTCTTATCTCGTTCACATCAATTGAATTAAAGGCCTTAATATTATACATAAATATTATGCTTGAGATGGGCCTCCTAATTACCAACTGACTTTTATGTTTCGCGACACAATTAACAATGTCAGCTTGTACTTTGTACATGTAAAAATATATAAATGGATGTCATATAAAATTGTTATCAAATTTCGCATGAAATGATAACCCATTGAGTGAACTAGATCGGAAAGAATGCAGTCGTGTGATAAGAATACAGAGAACTACTTTAGTATATAGAACAAACTCAACTCTCAGCTACTGTTTAGTACCATTTTTATATTCAATCGCCCTGCCGGTCTTTACAATTCATAGGGAAAATGCGGATAAAGCTTAGGTGTTTCGTATATATTCTACTTTTGGCCTACTTCGGCCTAGTTACGGCTGACGAAGATAAGGCGGTGAGCAGAAGTTTGAAATGTTATTTGCGTTTGCGACAACTATTTAATTCTCATATTCACAGTTGGGCGGAGTTATTCAAAGTAAAGACATACATATTGTCGACCTACAAGGCAACTTGGGGGAGCTGGAAATAAATGCGACATATAAAGAAATAAAACTGCTAAATGTTGCTGCCAATTCAAATGAGAGTTTCTTTTTGCATTTGATCGAAAAAACCTTGTTGCAAAACCAGGATACTCGAATAGAAGAAGTCACAGCCATCATGGAAGTGCTGAGTTCACAAATATCCCAACTGAACGACACAGTACTCCACTTGGAGACCCTGCTCACAAAGCGTGACGAGGAGAAGGAGAAAGCAATAAGTAGTTGTCCTTCTGTATCCGATCCCGTTATTAAGCTAATAACTGTGCCCGGAATTGAACCCTTCCGGGTTCTTTGCGAGGCTTGTGCAGCGGGTACAGGCTGGATTGTTATCCAGCATCGCTTCGATGGGAGTATCGATTTCTACAGAGACTGGAATACATATCGCAATGGATTTGGATTACATAATGGCGAGTTCTTTATAGGCCTCGAACCCCTTCATCGGCTGACAAAGTCTCGGCCATATGAGCTGTATGTGGAGCTGGTCGATTTTAACAACTATGTATACTATGCGCATTATGATAGCTTCCTTGTCGGCAGCGAGGAGGAGAAATATATGCTTAAATCATTGGGAACCTACAATGGCAATGCTGGCGATTCGTTGAATTATAATCTTCACGACAAATTCTCAACTTACGATAGTGACAATGATGGATGGGCGCAAGGCAACTGTGCCGACTACTATGGAAGTGCCGGGTGGTTCAACTGGGCTGCAAATAGGTGGGTCAAGTTCATCCACATTTCAATTGCCAGCAACACATTATTTATTTTATTTTTATCTACACAGCAATCTCAACGGAAGATACTTGAAGAGCAGCGAGACAAATGTTGAAGGCATTTGGTTCCACACACTCAAGGGATATTCCTCACTTAAATCTGTGAAAATGCTAATCAGGCCAAAGTACACATTAATTTGAACGAGTTGAATCATGAAAGATGCGGATATAGTTAAGTTGGCATTCTCAAACTCACACTATATAATAATTTAATATATATTATATATTTAATAAAATGGGTAGTTTAAAAAGCAACTCAACATTTTTTAATAGGAAAATTATATAATATCTGTGCATAAAAACTCAAAAGTAAATTTACCGACTTGGCTAGTCATTGCAGACGGCTCAGGTTGCAGTTCATAACATTCTTAATCTATTACAAACTTTACATTATACAGTTTAACATGAAGTTTCATGGAGTATACGGGTAGGTTTCAGAGTATTGGTTTGAACACCCAAGAACTTTTCAACTCGGGTTAAGTCTTTGGTTCAGGGTTTCTCTTAGTCGAGCTGTCTCGATATTGATATTTGCACCGCTACACGATTGCTATCTGGACTCGAGCTTATCATCTAATCATTTTATTTATGGTAAGTGCACGAGGTGATTCTAAAATTCTGATTAATTCCCGACACGCGGCAAGGAACAAGTCTCAATTACAACTGGGGCTGGTGCAAATCTTTTCTATCCTTATTTTTCCGACTCTTAGCAGCAGGTCCAGTTAGTGCCTGATCAAAGCATAATCTGATTTCTGAGAGTAGATTCAAATTATATAAGTATGTTTTGTATAAATTTAATTGTTTCTGCATTTTGAAAAATACGGATGCGCACATCCAATGCAAAACGTATTGCTTCAGGGCTCGCTAAGCAAAAAATTTAGAAGATTTAACTCTTGACGCTGTGTTCCATGAGAATGCAGAGCAATTCAGAAACTTCGAGAGAAGTTGAATGCCATGCAAATAAAAGCATCAATTCACAACGAAACTCGAGATAATGCACAGAAAAATTCAATACGATGTAATGCAAAACCAGATACAGTTGGAGGCCAAAAAAATCTGCAACTATTATCTCGCACAATTAAAACCAAAACTATGGTCAATTCAACACACAAACGAATTGTATGTTAACTGTGAGAGCGGAAACCGGGATATGTAGCGGTGTGGGACCCTTCTGGTGGTAGCTCATGCCGGGTGGTGGTTGGTGGGAAGGGGAGGTTGCGAGGTTGTTGCTACCATCTTGGTATTCCTTTCTGATCATAATTTTATTTTTTTAGAGTCCCTTTTTATTTGGAGTCTGACTCCGAAGCAAGCAATTTCCGGTTATCAAATACCTAACTGAAGATGTGAGAAGCGCGACAGCTTGGTGAATGGTATCGGGGTGCTAGCTGTTGTTTGCCCTCTGTACCCACCCATCCAACTGGACTTCCTGCGCTGCATGGTTAAATCGGAAAGTCCCCAAAAGCAATTCCGTTGCTCACTTAAGCTAACATTTCGGCCAGTAGGAAATAAGAAGTCAGTTTACGTGTTCATTTTCCTCAAGTTCATATAGTACATAATTTCGTTTTTGAAAATTCATCCTTCCGAAAAACAAGTGTTATCATCATACTGTTTTATTAATATTAAAATACTAGATTTGTCTATTTGACTTCCGAAACAAGTTTTTTTTTAAACAAAAATAAAACTTATAGAAGATTACAATATTTATTATTTTGTCTAATGCTTCATTTTTTTTCAAATGTCTTAATCTAGAACTATGCAATAAAATTGTTCGTAGCATACGTGTATTAATATTTAACAATTGGGTTTCTTAAAATTATCTCTTCTCTTTTTATTGCATACTCTTAGGCAGCGTTAAATGGTTCTACGGTTAACACAACCTCAAAAGATTCAAGTGGGAAAAGTGTATTTCTTATATATTTCATAAAAAATCGTATTCCTTAAAAATGTGGGGAAAACATTACTAAAGCAAATGTATATGTATATGTAATTTAATTGTGTTTCCTTTCTGGTTTTTCATATCGTTTTTCTTCTATGTTTTCTCCTTTGGTTTCTTTCTCATTGCATAACTACCGACAATTAACATTTTGAATCTTTTCGACTTACTTGATTATCCAGCGAAGGAACCCCATTCGACGTTGATAGGATCGTGCATTTGAATTTATGCAACACATGAATATATATACATTTTTTTTGTTCTGTTAAAGGATTTAATTTAACTGCCAATAACTATGCATTAAAAAAAAATTATTAACAACAACAAAAAATAAGTAAAATATACTTTTAGGAACTTCTTTAAACAAATTTTTCCCATTCATTTTGTGTATGAACATCAAATGTTGTTAATTTTTGTAAATTATATATATATTTTTTTTTACATTTTCTATTTTTTTTATAATATTTTTTTTTTAACACCACTTTACCACACTTGCACCTTTTCGTGGAGATTTGTTTAACAAATTTTATCTTTCAACATAAAAAAAAATTATGTTATATTAAAAAAATGTATGTAGCCGCAATGGGGCTTATAGGTTATTTAAACTTTGTTAATTTCGATGCACGTGTTTAATCAAATTTTTCACCGGCGATCTGCACTTTGACTGCGACGTGCATCATGACCCGAGCGAATAGAAAAGAGGGCTTTTCAGAGCGGATCTGGGCTTATATACGTCCGCAGAGTAAGATCTTGCCTTCAGGAAATATTCAGCACTTATCCGCTGCAAAGCTTTTACCTTGAGCAGGGCTTACTTCCCACAACGTTGCACGACGAATGCCAGCTTTAAGAAAAAAAATCATTGCCTACCCTAGATCTACTTCTACATCGCCCAAAAGTCTGCAATGTAAATATCACAAAAATTTCCGAGCACCGACCATTACAACGACATTGAGCGAGAAGAGTTGAAGCGAACAGAGCGAGAGACTGATCGGCTCTGTCATGGCTCCAATAGATGACAACAACAACACTATGTCTTTAAGGGTACTGATAACCCAAGTGAGCAATTTAAGTTGTTCTCCTTCAAAATCAGCAAATTGGATGTCAAATGCATGAGAATGCACCGAATTGCATTCTATAAGCATTCAATAAATTGAAGACTGATCTGAGTATAGCAGTGGCTTTGTAAACTTGAAAGTGGAGTTCTTCATGGACGTGGAGAAACTGCACCACATGACAAGACGATCACACATGCCTGATGTTGTGTCGGAAATTTTTGTGATGTTTACATCGCAGACGTTTGGGCGATGTAAAAGTAGATCTAGGGTAGGCAATGATTTTTTTTGTAATTCTGGCATTCGCGTCGTGCACGAAGGAAAAAATCTTTGCATACTTGACGCAGCTATCAAAACCTTGTGGGAAGCAAGTCCTGCTCAAGGTGAAAGCTTTGCTGCGGATAAGTGCTGAATATTTCCTGAAGGCAAGAGCTTACTCCACGGACGTATATAAGCCCAGATCAGCTCTGAAAAGCTCTATTTTCTATTGTTTCGGGTCTTAAGGCACGTCGTTGATTAAAGTGCACATCGCCGGTGCAAAAACGATCTAAAACCAGAAAAATCATAAAGTTGTGAAACTATACCAGAAAAATTGGAATGAGAAAAATGACTACCACATTTAACCGCAAAGAAAAAATACCTGCGCAACGAATACCGATCTAACCTCATAAAAAACTATTCGCAAAAATCAAATGGTAAAAAGTTTTTAAAATAAATTACCTTCTTTTTTTTTGTTAATTTTTTTCTTGTTCAATTTTTATTTGAACAATTTAGTGCCATAAGTTTTTTTTTGATGGCCATGCATAATATCGAAAATTTTAAAGAAATTGTTAAATAGGAAAAAATAAATATGTGTGCAAGACACCCTCGACGTCGAAAGGTCTTTCTTCGCTGGATGCCCATGTAAGTGATATTTTTTGATCTTCTTTATTTATGCAAAATGCAAAGATCCACAACAAGCTTAAATAAAAAGGAAAAAAAAAAAAAATTTTTTAAATAAGAATAGAGAAAGAAAAATGAATGAATAAAAATTACCATCATTATCACTCTAATGTAAATATATAGGAAGTATTAAGTTTTTTTTCTCTTCATACATGTCGATCACCCCGTATACCTTTAACAAACGGATGATTTAAAATATATATGAATTTCAATTGAAAAATTAGCGAATACATCGAAGTTGATGAACTTTACCCACTTGCATCTGTTGAAGTTATATTATGTATAATTAAATGCTGCCTAAGAGTATGTAATAAAAAAAAATAATAATAATAATTAGTTAAGTAGGGACACAAGTATACTACGCTTACTAGATAAGGGCACTTGTATCAACAAAAAACCAATGAAACATTAAAATAAGAAAACATTGTAAAAATTCCACAAGTCTAATGCAGAAAAAAAATTGTGTTACGAAAGTAAAATAGACAACTTTCTTGTAGTATTAGTATTAATACAGTATTTTTTTTTATAAAATTTGCTTGTTAAAATGAATGTACTAAAAATTGAAATTTATGAATAATTAGTATACTTAAGAAACATGGATACTTAATTTGCGTTATTATTTTCTACTGGCCGAAATGTAAGCTTAAGTCAGCAACGGAATTGCTTTTGGGGACTTTCCGATCTAACCATGCAGCGCAGGAAGTCCAGTTGGATGGGTGGGTACAGAGGGCAAACAACAGCTAGCACCCCGATACCATTCACCAAGCTGTCGCGCTTCTCTCATCTTCAGTTAGGTATTTGATAACCAGAAATTGCTTGCTTCGGAGTTAGACTCCAAATAAAAAGGGACTCTAAATAAATAAAATTATGATCAGAAAGGAATACCAAGATGGTAGCAACAAAAATGTCGACACATTAAACATTAAATTAAAGAGTCGGCTTGGTTATACTTCAACTGGTCAAATATCAAACTTATTGCCCGAAGCGTATATTTAATAAAGCCAAAACATGCTATGACTTTGCTGGCCAAAGGAGCATCTGCTTAAATTTGGGTGTGCACATTGAACCATGTCAGCTTGTACTTTGTATATGAAAAAATTTATATAAGGATTTCATATAAAATTATTATCAAATTTCGCATAAAATGATAACCTTTTGAGTGAAGTAGATAGGAAAGAATGCAGTATTGTGATAAGAATACAGAGAACTACTTTAGTATATATAACAAACTCAACTCTCAGCTACTGTTTAGTACCATTTTTATATTCAATCGCCCTGCCGGTCTTTACAATTCATAGGGAAAATGCGGATAAAGCTTAGGTGTTTCGTATATATTCTACTTTTGGCCTACTTCGGCCTAGTTACGGCTGACGAAGATAAGGCGGTGAGCAGAAGTTTGAAATGTTATTTGCGTTTGCGACAACTATTCAATTCTCATATTCACAGTTGGGCAGAGTTATTCAGATTAAAGACATACATATTGCCGACCTACAAGACAACTTTGTGGAACTGGAAATAAATACGACATACAAAGAAATAAAACGGCTAAATGATGCTGCTAATCCAAATGAGAGTTTATTTTCGCATTTGATCGGAAAACCCCTGTTGCAAAACCAGGATACTCGAATAGAAGAAGTCACAGCCATCATGGAAGTGCTGAGTTCACAAATATCCCAACTGAACGACACAGTACTCCACTTGGAGACCCTGCTCACAAGGCGTGACGAGGAGAAGGAGAAAGCAATAAGTAGTTGTCCTTCTGTATCCGATCCCGTTATTAAGCTAATAACTGTGCCCGGAATTGAACCTTTCCGGGTTCTTTGCGAGGCTTGTGCAGCGGGTACAGGCTGGATTGTTATCCAGCATCGCTTCGATGGGAGTATCAGTTTCTACAGAGACTGGGATACTTATCGCACGGGATTTGGACGAATTGAACATAATGGCGAGTTCTTTATAGGCCTCGAACCCCTTCATCGGCTGACAAAGTCTCGGCCATATGAGCTGTATGTGGAGCTGGTCGATTTTAACAACGAAAAATTCCATGCGCAATATGATAGCTTCCTTGTCGGCAGCGAGGAGGAGAAATATATGCTTAAATCATTGGGATCCTACATTGGCAATGCTGGCGATTCGTTGAATTATAATCTTCACGACAAATTCTCAACTTACGATAGTGACAATGATGGATGGTCGAAAGGCAACTGTGCCGACTTCTATTCAAGTGGCGGGTGGTTCAACTGGGATACAAGAAGGTGGGTCAAGTTCATCCACATTTCAATTGCCAGCAACACATTATATATTTTATTTTTATCTACACAGCAATCTCAACGGAAGATACTTGAAGAGCAGCGAGAATAATGATGAAGGCATTTGGTTCCACACACTCAAGAAATATCACTCACTTAAATCTGTGAAAATGCTAATCAGGCCAAAGTACACATTAATTTGAACGAGTTGAATCATGAAAGATGCGGATATAGTTAAGTTGGCATTCTCAAACTCACACTATATAATAATTTAATATATATATATATATTATATATTTAATAAAATGGATATTTAAAAAAGCAATTCATCATTTTTTAATAGGAAAATTATATAATATCTGTGCATAAGTAACTCAAAAGTAAATATACCGACTTGGCTAGTCATTCTAATAAATAGTAAATATTTAGTGGGATGCATTCTCAACATTCACAATCCATTACAAAGTTCACATTATACAGTTTAACACCTTCTAAGAATTTGCATTCATGGAGTATACGGGTAAGTTTCAGAGTATTGGTTTGAACACCCAAGAACTTTTCAACTCGGGTTAAGTCTTTGGTTCAGGGTTTCTCTTAGTCGAGCTGTCTCGATATTGATATTTGCACCGCTACACGATTGCTATCTGGACTCGAGCTTATCAGCAGTACATATATATATTAATTTTATTTATGGTAAGTGCACGAGGAAGGAACAAGTCTCAATTACAACTGGGGCTGGTACAAATCTTTTCTATCCTTATTTTTCCGACTCTTATCAGCAGGTCCAGTTAGTGCCTGATCAAAGCGTAATATGATTTCTGAGAGTAGATTCAAATTATATAAGTTAAATATATATATATATAAGTAAAATATAAAATTAACTGTTTCTGCATTTTGAAAAATACAGATGCGCACATCCAATGCAAATCGTATTGTTTCAGGGCGCGAAAAGCAAAAAAATGAAGAAGATTTAACGCTTGACGCTGTATTCCACGAGAAAGCAGAGCAAATTCAGAGACTACGAGAAAAGTTGAATGCCATGCAAATAAACGCATCAATTCACAAGGAACTCGAGATAATTCACAGAGAAAAAATCTGATCTGAGTATAGCAGTGGCTTTGTAAACTTGAAAGTGGAGTTCTTCATGGACGTGGAGAAACTGCACCACAAGACAAGACGATCACACATGCCTGATGTTGCTCGCTACGACCATTTCCTTCCTAGGCAGCGAGAAGGAACACTATATGCCCAAGTCGCTGGGCACCTATTCGGGTACTGCTGGCATTGTCTTGAACTACAACCTGCATGACAGCTTCACAGCCAATGTACTACGATGGTTGGAGCAAAGGCGATTGTGGTGATTATTGCCAGAGTGGATGCTGGTAAAACTTACATATTCTGCTATTTAACTTGAAGAGAAACGGGAAAATTCAATAATATATTATATAATAATATATATTATAATTCAGTATATATTATTATTCGTTTAGAAAACTAATCTTTAATATTTTATAGATCATTGGTTGCTTGGAGCCATTGAAACTGTCAAAGCAACGTCAGTGTTCAACAACTTTGCATAATCCATAATTTCCCCATTGCCACTTGTTTTTTGGATGACAGTTCGAACACACACACACACACACACACACACACAAACAAATACACACACACACATGGGAGTCACTGCTGGACTATTACTTGCGCTTCCCACAACCCCCTCTCAATCGTTTGCTCCTAGCCAAAATTCACAGCTCGCCGCTGAGGAAATTGCGCAAATTTTGCGGCCAAATTGAAAAGTTCTTCAGCAATTTTGCAGCTTTTTTTCTAGCTCTTTTTGTGGCGTGTCTAGTGGCATGACCTGGGCGTCGTCGTTGTCGTCGTCAGCGTCGCCTGAACCACTTATTGTGGTTTATGTTTTATTATGCTTTATTTTACGTACAATTTTTTGAATGCTTGGCTGCCTGATTGCCACCATTTCGATACTTGGCTGCGCAAATTGAAAGTTTCTCAATTTCGTGTAGAAAAATACACCCTACTATTATTACGTAGTTACCACTTCGTTGCATTTTATATTATTTTTGTATTTTTTGCAAGTGAACCGCAAAATTTATAAACTATTTCGATTCAGCTTGTGTCTTGCCTGTAATCCGCTTCAGTTGCAAATTGCTCAAAAGTGCAAAGTTTTTGAGTCAGGCAATAAATTTGTATATTTAATTGGTTTACTCTACGCCACAGTAATTGGACACAAATGCACTTATCGTACATATTCGATACATGCAATTTACAAGCATCATTCAACATTCACTTAAACCAACATCAAACATCGAAATTAAGGCTGAGGGTTCCAACTGTTCAAAGTATTTTATTAAATGGCACATTCTCCAAATGATAATGCGATTAACGTACCTGCAGCTAAATTCCACAAGCCAGACCAAGACCAATATCTCCAATAACTAGATGATTGATAAATCCTCATAATAAAAAATAAAATAATATAGCTTCATATTTTTCAGCGAATCGAATTCGTTGACTTTTTAAAAATATTGATTTCACTCATAGATTTTAGAAATATTTTCTATTAACAATAAATATACTTATAGAAATTTGTTTTTATATATTTGGTAATTATTTCTTATTTTTTATTATCTCTAAAATCTCTTTTGAGTGTATATTACTAAAAGAAAAAATAGACTATTGTACACACATTTCTCTTTAACCATTATCAAATATGGCAGAATTCGTGTAGGAATGAAAGTTAGCTTTTATTTATTACACGTTTGGTGCTCTCGATGAAGCTCTTGGTCTGGTTCTGACATCCTTGCAATGGAAACCCAAACTTAAGTCACTCTACTGGCTGACAGGCCAAACTCAAATCGATCAAGATTGACGGACGAGGGAGGATGGCGCCAAGTGAATGAACCTTTTTGGTCAATCAACTTCCGTAAACAAAGCCACCAACTTTTCGCTCTGTTTTCCCTTCCTGGTCAGCTTTGAGTCTTCGGTTTGCTTGTTTCCTTTTCGTTGGCTGGTATAAATATGCTTAAAACATGTTGGTCATATAAATGGTTCACGTCATGCTTTTAGGCAGCACCTTAAGCTGTTCAACAATAACAGAAATGCCCCCCAAAAGCTGGCAAGGATAAAAGAAAAGTAAATTATTCACTTCCCAGTGGGCATGGCCTAGTTCGCCCACATTCCATTCATTCTCTGCCCGACCAGTCATCAATTAAGTGAAGTGCGTAAAACGCTTCACAATATTGCAGGCGTAAATTAGACATTGTAGCTCAAGGGACGCGCCAAGTGGCCAAGTCAATTGAGTTGATTGAAAGAAATGCCAGAATTCACTTTGGTGGCTCCTTTAAGGAGCAGTCACTTAAAGCTATGGAAACTTAGCAACCAAGAGTCAACCATAAAATTGTGCTCAAATTTCAACGCTCTCAGATATCATCTTAATTACCGGCATAGGCACCTAAAGAAAATCACACACAGACACACACACACCTTAACCACTAAAAAGAGAGAGAGAGGGAGACGGAAAGACATCAGCAAGTCATTGACCCATAGCCCTGGGAACAAATGCCGTAAGCTTTTTATATTCGTCAAGCGTATTTTGACGTCAACTTTTACTTTCCTCCTCAATATCATTTATTTTTTCTATATCTGCTCCGTGTATTCTCTATGTTGTGTGAGAAAGTATTATTAGTTTACCAATTCAATTTAATAAAATATCGAAGACAGCTCCAAATTCGTTAAATTTCCATCGCATTTCAATTAATTCTTTTCCCAATATAGCATTCTATTTTAATTATTATGATATTGTTATTATTACAAAACATGCTTGCAAATTCCAGAAAATAGTTTAAATTCACATTGTTCTCATAGTCACATTTCTTGAATATTTTTATTGTTTTAATACTGGTTGTTTTTAAGACGGCAAACTAAGCAACGACAATTTCCTGTTTGCGTAATCTTTTCGCTCTGACACTTTTGGCTGGAGGAGTCTGCACATTTCGCCAGCACGCACTGGTTCAAGGACTTTCTTAGTCCACGAGGACACGAGGAAAACATTAATTACGTGGACCACACGGGCTGGCAAAGAACAACCACACTAACAAACAGGCACAATTTAGCACACTTAATATATATTGAGGCTGCACACCTTGGCGTATACGCAACCATCACAACAATTTGGGCCACATTGGATGCCTACTTCGAGGGCAACAGCGATCTTGTGTATAATTTGAGTGTGTTTTATGCTGTTTTTTTTTTTCGTTTTTTCGTTTGTGTTGTTTTTTTCTTCTTACGTTTACCCGCAGTTGCCATTGTTTGTGTTGCCATAGTTATTTATACTGGGGGCTCTAAATGTGGCTGTCCCCTGGCTGTGTGCGTGGGCTTTTTATGCCGTAGTGCTTACTTTCTGCTTCCCAACTGACCATAATTGTGCTGGAACCCCAACCACAGACATTTTTCATTTCGTTCGTGCAACTTTGCCGCAGACAGCAGAGAAATGGGGCACGTGTCTTCTCTAAGAGCTGCCTTTCTATAACAAGCACACACACATATATATTAAGCAATACATTTACAATTGCTGCAGGGGTCGGTGTTGAATGCCCTCACAGATACACAAATATATATATATATATATATATATATATATATATAGATGAGGTGTGGAATGCATTTCAATCTTTGAATTTATATTTGCTGAAATAGTAGCACACAAAATATTAACAAAATATTAACAATGTCAATTTTATTAACATAGCTGACTGATAACACGGAAATACCCACAGTCAGAGTGAAATGAGCTTGAACTTTATAACATTAGATTGGCTTTGCTTGGTGTTGTTTTATTTTTGTTTTTTTGTAGCTAATTAAAGAGGTCATTAAAATGAGGTCTATTTCTGTTTTATTAATGACATCAATTTCAAGAAATTCGACTTTATATTCAATGTTTAAATATCAGCTACGTTTTTTGTTATTTTCCCAAGTTTAATTTGTGTGTTATTAATGACATCAATTCTAAGAAACTCGACTTTATATTAGATGCTTAAGTATCAGCTAAGTTTTTTTTTGTGATTTTCCCAAGTTTAATTTCATTTAAATTGAAACACTTATCACATTTATTATGGCTTCATGTCAAAAATGAAAAAAAATTTTTTTAAAAATTTACGAGCATATTGCGACTTTTGTTTGTCAGTACATTAACCTCTAATTAATTAAAAGTTTTGCAACTCTGTGTGTTTTCCTCATGTTTTCAGTTGCCCACCTCACTGAGAAAAACACATCAGCAAATAAGCTAAAAAATTAGAGTCGAAAAGTTTCGGCATCATCTGAAATTAAAAGCGAAACCGAACTAAGAATTTTTCCTTTCAATATATATGTGACTATAAATATATAAGTTGGTCCAGTCATTTCATAACTTCATAAGTAGGGATGAAAATATAAATAATACAAATTGCACAAACCGTAAATATGCAAAAATAAATAAAATTCACAATAGGCGTTTAATTTAAGCCGCAGCGAAGATCAACAAGCCAACAATAAGCGGACGGGTTTTGGACAACTGAACACGTTTTCCGTTTTGGCCATTAGTCATTATTGGCACATTCTTTCCGCCTTTTTTCTGTCCAGTCTGTCTTTCTGTCCGTCTGCCAGTTATAGCCGTGTTCTTGTTTTGTCTTCCATTCTGACTTGGTTTGTGCCAACAGAAGCTGTCATGTTGCCTTAAGCAATATTTCCGCTTCAGTTACCATTTTCTTAACATTTTCGTTTGTCTTCTCTCAAGTTTTATCCACATGCCTTCCATGTGAATCAAATAAGTGAATATTCGAATTTTGGCCTAAGTCAAAGCTCGGCAAGAGTTACGACAAGTTTTATTTTAATATCATGTGTAATATGTACTGCGATGACCAAGCATTTTCTATATTTATAGATTATTTTCTACGATGAAAATTCATTCTCTTTCTTCACAACCCTTCCATTTATCATGTAGAGCATTTCGTAGTCATTGTTTAATGAAAAGCATAAGCGATTCACTTCTCCAGGAAGCGAACAAAATAAAACCGAAATAGTTAAAGAAACTGCTGAAATGTTGGTGTTTGCTTTCTCATTTTGTTTGGCAGATTACAGTTTAACGATGTATGTTGCTAATTTGCCAAACAACAGATGAGTTTGGATAAAAAGCAGGAAACAAAAACTAAAACTTAACTTTTGTTATTTAGCGTTCGGCTTCGACTGGAAGTCTTTGAAAGTGGCTTTAATCTGACCTGAAAACTAATCAAAAGTGACCAAGCAAAATTACGAAAAATTTGTTGACATTGAAAGTAAAACTGTAACAAATTTAAGGATATATTAAAAAAAGGCAGACTATTTTCCAGAAATGGCATTTAAACTAATTACATGATGAAAACAAAGATTTAGATGCTTATTTATTTTGCCTGATCCATATTATATAAATGCTTACTGTACACTTGATATTGTACTTATATAAAGGGATTGATGATAAATTATTTCTTTATTTATTATTTACTATTTATACAATTTTCTTGCATATAAGAATTAAATACAAGAACTTTTGAAAATGCAATGTGATTGTTAGGATGGCAAAATAGTTGGCAAACTTTAATTATTTTTTGGCTTAGTTACATCAACTATTGGGAAATAGTTTCCGATTCGAACAATAGAATTCAACTTGCCAAACAATGCAGCTAAGACTGCCCAATTTTGATATTAAGTTACATTTTGCCATAGCTTATTCATTTTTATAGTTGCCCAACTGAGCGCCCCATTTAATGGGAATGCCTGTTTAAACAACAAATTCCCAAATAGTTACACATTTGTGTGTCCATTTAAATCGAGTGCAAATGTTTATTTAATCGTCCAGACCAATATCAAACCATTGTGAACTCAATTAAAGCAACGCCTCGTTGGTTAGTTGGGTTGGCTGCTTTGGCTGGGCTAACGATTTTGGCTGGTTGCAAAAAAATATACAAACAAAAAAAAAACCAAAAAAAAACAAGGAAGCAAAGGCATTCCCGAAAAAATGTTGCCGATTTCTGTTACAAAATCAAGTAAAAGAACTGGCACAAAAGGAGCTGGGTAAGTAAACAACAACAACAACAACAACAACAACAAAAACAACAACAAAAACAACAACATCATCGACAATATCAACAACAATACCAAAGTAAATAGAATGAAATGACGGCAAGTTGCACAGTTGTTCTGCTATTGAGTTTTTCTCATTGTTGGTTTGCAACATGGCCAAGATACAAAATGGCAAAACTAAAGAGCGTTTAACATGAAAACATTGGCTAAAACTGAGGCGTGTCTTGGCACAAGCAACACAAAGCAAGAAAGAGGCGACTCTTAATATATCCAAGGTTAGAGCTGAAGGTGAAAAACAAAATATTTAGCATAATTAAATCAAACTTGAAATGCTTAAATAATAATTAAGGTGACAGTATAATGAGTTCCCCAATCCGCCCACTTTCTTTCTTTCCTTCCTTCACTTTCCCAACACCCTCAACCTCAACCAGTCCGAGCCAGGCAACACCAGAAGGAAATTGATTAAAGACAGGCGAGGGGCGACGAGAGGCGTGAAACGCATGAAAGGTGCGGGGTTTGTTTGGAGTCTATGGGGCGGAAGGTGCCGAGAACTTAAGGCAATATAACCAGAGTGAAATGAGTTTTAGAGGCAATATTAGCACTTTAATACAATGAAGCTGAAGCCGCAACTTTCGCTCTATGCCAAAAACTTAAACTGAAAGCCTGCGGCTGACTTCGAGATGGCAGCCAGATGGTTCGATTTAGTTTCCATGGCCAGGACCGGGCCACTATGTTAGATTCGCCTGCGTTGGTCACATTTGAAGTGCACTCTTAAGTGGCAAGTGCTGGGCCCAGGAATCAAATTCAAATACGATACATGTATGCTGAGTGCTAGTGCTGTGTTTACTAAGTGTACTATAAATGTATATTGAATTTGTAGTTGGAGTGGGCTGCAAACATTGTTAGAAATTGAGACATTTGATTCGTTTGTCTTAAGATGGAATGCGCCACACTTGGAATTAGTAATTACTCATCTAAGATAGCACTGAGAGGTTTACGAGGCCAACAAAGTCAACGGAATCTCTTTGACTTCTCTGCTCAATGATTTACACAAACTAATTTTAGACTTGCAAGTGCTTGATCACAAAATACACATTACAGATGGGATTTTAATCTAAAGCTAAACGAGAAAGAATCCAATATCCAATACAAAGCCGAATAATAAATAAACTTTTAGAGCGAAGACAAAACGCATATTTTAATTTGTTTTGTAAATATAACATAAAAATGCGAAAATTGCATTGGTTTGAATTTAATAACTGGGTAAAAAAAATAATTCTCTTACGAGAAATCATATTTTAATCTTTCTTTCGTTTGTTAATTTCAGCTTTATGATATAGTATTTTGATATATTCTGTATATATATTCTATATATTCAACAGTAAATCGAATATACTTCAAGTTTTATCAATATATTTTAGTTAACGAATATATATTTTATATATATATATCAATTAAATTAATGTCATGTTCCAGAAAATGAATTGTTATTCACATTCCCTTTCTAATAAAATGTGTAATTGGAAAACTTAAAAGATATTCTAAAATAATCCAAGGAAATGACACAAAATCCAAGTTTATTAGGAATGAATAGTAAAAAATCCACAATTATCAGGGAGTTAACATTCGAGGAAACAGTTTGTAAATGGATGCTGCACTTTATGAATGATAAAAAATTAAAGTTTAAAAACAATTTTGAATTAATGTAAACAGAACAGTTAAAATGTTGATTTGACTGGGTCAAGGACCATTTCAATAAATTTAATCACGAGACATACTAAGAATCAATACTGTGAACCATCTCATTTAGTAACAATTTTGCGGAAATCGTTAAGGTTTTCGACGTTTGTTAAAAATGTCAATTGTTAATTATCAGCAAATGGTCGCAAATTCGTTTGGAGAAACTGTCAGGCGAAGATGTTAAGAACAAACACACAAACACACACACACACAAACACACACACACACAAACACAGACAATGAGTATTATTTTAGCGTTCCACTCATCGGTTTCACACCGTGAAAAATGGAAAGGACAAACTGTTGCCAGACAAGCCAATTTGTGGTCCGGGTTTTGTGAGTTTGACACTGTCGTCGTCGTCGTCATCGTCATCGTCGGCATTCACCTTTGAGTGTCGGAAACCTTAACTCATTAAAGTTGAAGAGGCTTACCAAAAGTTGCGTCAACGATCCGCACACGGCACACGTTTCATGTCAATTTGGTAGGTGGCATCTATTCAAATTTTATGTGTTGAATGTTGAATGTGAAATGAAATTAATTGGCTCCTGGAAATGTGCCGTAACCTTTTTTAGAGCTTATGCTAATGCATAAATTAGCTGCTTACAGAACAATTAAAAAAGTTGCATACTAAAATTAAGTATTACATTTTTTTCTACCCCAACTTGAACTTTTTTAATTGCGTGTGATATTTTGAGGGCAACCTGCCAACAGAGCCAAACAAATTCAAAACAGTAATAATTGAGACAGAGGGGGTCTACGCCAATCAACCGTGTAACATAATTAACAGGTACTTTTTATTTTAGATTAAAAAAGATACATATATATATATATATATACATATATATATATGTATATATATATAGCTGTCAAGGCAAAACGTTTCCCTCGACCAATTTTCTAAGCCCGTTGCAGGAGTCGTCTCTTTTTACGGAAATGTGAGGATAATAAGACTAAGTATTGTTCGGGGCATTACATTTATTTTCCCCATCTCTGCTGTCCACTCGATGCCTCTGCCACCTCAATGGCTTATGTGAGTGGTGTACATTAACTAGCCATCCTACCAGTTAATGACTGACTGCCAAAGCTGAGAAGGCAACAGTAAGCTTAAGTTGTGTAAATGCTCGGATTTTGTATACTCCATGCCCATAACAACATTCTGAAAAGGAAAATTAAAATGAGTCTTTATTTGAAACTAAATGAGATATTTTCGATAAATTAATAATCCAAATCAGCAATAACAGCCGATTCGATATTTTATTTATTAATTTTAAGTAGTTTGAAAGCAATCCTCATTTTAGAAAGACAATTTCCAGAAAGAAGAATATTTAATTAAATTTAAAGTGGCTTTCAAATTGGTATAAAGTCAAATCTTTATAATTATAAGAAATTTATTTATATTCTAATAATAATAAAAAGTGACAGTATTGCGGAAATCTAGAAGAAAGGAATACTCTGTCAGATAAACCTTAGCAGCTTAGTTATAATAAAAACTAAATTTTTAGAAATAAAGATGACATAGTCAATTAACTAAAAAAAAAAAAACTCTGTTAGTAAAAGCAAATGAGAGTTCCACTGAGAGCAGTGTGAAAGGAAGATTAAGAAAATATTGTGCATTACGCATTGCAGTTGTGAATGAATCCTGATAAAAATCCCTTAGGTCTGTTGGAAAATACAAGTTAAGACAAACTAAGAGAAAACAGAATTCTATGTCATAAATTAACTAAAGTGGGAACAGTAACTACTGAATATACCAATATATCAATATATACTTCATAGATATAGCTAAATAGTTGTGTTTAATTAACTCGTGTGACTAAGAAAATTGAACAACAATTATTGAATTTTATGTGTCACATTCAGCGAGGAACCCATGGAAGATGGCTTCTTCAAGGATGCACAAAACAAAACGTGGCAAACAAAAGCCATGAAAAGACAAATAAATGAAGTTTAAATTTCATTCTAGTTGCAACAAGGAACAACCCTCTTGGTATTTGCTAATGCCAACTTCGCATTTTGGGTAAATGTAAGAGTGAAATTCGCAATACTTGCATTTTGCCAACAATAAAATCTTTACGTAAACTTTAAGTTGATCTCCACGAGAAGTGAAAGCTCGAAATTTCGTTAAATATTAAGTTTTTTATTGTGGTAGGCAACGTTGGGGCGCCGCCGCTTGAAATTTAATTAATTACGGCACCTGGGCGGAACTTGACGCTTTATTTCGGCACGTGATAAATTAATTTAAGCCAAAAACGCTTCGTGTACTGTTTGAATATTGCGCGACTGGCTGGCCAGGTGTGGTGGGCGGTGTGATAGCCAAACTGGGCGTGGTTGTAACAGTGGTAACAAGTTTATGGAAACACGCGGCACGGCAGCTAATTGAGTTGTCCTGAGCCAGAAATAATATATACATTCCAGCATTTTATTTGACATTAAAGTTTCGCTGCTTGGCATTGCACGCAACTTGATGTTGTCCCAATTAATAGGATATTTGAATGTTTTAAAAGCACAGGGCCCCAAATCAATTGGGTGCAATTTAGCCATCCTCCCAGCCATGACTCTCTGATATTCTTTTGTGACTTTGCCTGAACCCGAATCAAGGCGTCATTCGAACTCTTGGCAGCTCAATTTACTAGCGCTTCTAATTAAAACACAGCATTAAGGCAAACAATCAGCGTATTAATCTGAGTTTAGGGCGTAGACCGAGGCGAGACAAAAGGCGGAGCACAACGCCTTCAGCTCTGTCTTTGGAATGTCTCACTTTGAAATCAGCTTTCCACTGAGCTAATTATA
Source organism: Drosophila fungiperda (assembly GCA_035042345.1). NCBI lineage: Eukaryota > Metazoa > Arthropoda > Insecta > Diptera > Drosophilidae > Drosophila > Drosophila fungiperda. The sequence continues at coordinate 4,042,240 of JAWNLM010000021.1, forward strand.
CTCTGCCCAAGGATATGATGTCTCTTATGCCAAGGAAACAAAAACTTGTACTTACTTTTAGTTTAGGCTAGTATTAAATATTTATAAGATTGACTTTTATTCCCAAAAACAATGGATCGATTTAAATAAATGATTTACTTCATTTAACACAATATAATTTCAGCAAGGGTATTTAATTTTTGGTATTATGCAGCTGATTTGCATAATACTTTTTTTTTGTTGGCATAAAACAAATTCTTGGGCGTTTGTTTATTGTTTTGGATTTTTCAGCGCTTTTGTCTAATATTCCACTTGACACGAAATATTATTAATTGGTCTAGACGAGAGCATGGCAGGCATGAAATTCAAAGCCAAGTCATTAAAAAGCGTTGTACATACCTAAAACTAAATCCTGGCATAAAGCAGCCAAAAAGAAAAATTTGTATTCTATTAAAAAAGCACTTGTCGAAATTATAATTTAGTTTCAAGGTTATTTTGCATATTTTTGATTTCCATTTAGGGCTTACAGTCAGCGTAAAGTGCTTAAAAATCGAGGCCATCCACTTCTGCATATTTTTCCCCTTGATGTGGGCCAAATCACTTGCTCCTATCTGCTTTTCCTCTCAGACTCAGACTTTATGGCACTTTAACCAAGTTTGACGAGCTGCGACTCAGGCAGGAGCAGGAGCAGGAGCAGGAGCAAACAGGACAGCTGTCTGCTTGCATCTCAGGACTGCACATTGCAGTCCTTGCTGCCACCTCACCCCCCGCTTACTGCTTACTGCTGCCACTCGCACCTCTCACCTCTGAGTGACATGTGAAGCAGCAACACAACTATATCTCCCCAGTTGATTGCATATACTGGTGAGCTGAAGAGCCGTGCTTTGAGGCAAATCTAAAGTTGATTGGTTTAGCTGCGACTTGAAGTTATTTATGAATTCAAAAAGCAAACAAGTTTTATTTTCATTATACTCAATGTCAAAGCAATTTGTACAATTTTAATTCGAGCACTCTATTAATTTAGAATTGCATGACTTCTACATTTGCAATAAGCATGTCAAAGTACCATAAAAGCCAAAGTGATGGATAATTAAATTACCTTTTTACAAACTATAAACTTGTATGAATTATTCATATAGACATATAATTAATAGTGGGTTGAGTGGTGTTTTGTGTAGTTTATTACTACATCCAGCACCACATAAATATAATAATAAAATAGATGATATTGTAAAAATGTGTAATTCAAACCAGCAGCTATTAATATGGGTGAACTAATAGAAAGAAGGAAGTATCTTTGACCCCAAAAGTATATTTATAATATACATAATTAAATTTATACATTTCCTAATTGGGTTGAAGGTATTTTGTAGTCGAGTTCGGTTGGTTATATTTACTTGATTGTAAAAATCAACTCTGGCAAAGACAGTTTTCGCGATAAGCTACTCCTGGGCTCTGATAATAGATCTGCTAATTAATAAAGAGACATTCAGAAAAATGCACCCTGAGCACCACAGTTGCTATCAGGATTTTCATGTTGAACTTTCCTTCTGGTATGGCTTGTATGGCATCCTTGTAGTCGCATCCTTGCCACAAGCAACTGTTCGAGTCAAGTTTGGCTACTTGTTAATTAATTATAAACCGCTGAATTTTGGCTCAAGTTTATATATGAATTATTAAAATTGCAGCTGCCGCAGTGTTTGCCTGGCAACGTGGCAGATGCGATGCGAACGCACCACAGCACCACCGCACCATCATAGAGTATAAGCACATATGCAATTACCACAATGAAGACAACTTTTTGGATGTTTGACTTGAGTTGCTTCTGCCTCACTCATGCAGGCAGTTGACTTTACGACAACCACGACAGCAGCATAATGGAAATTATGGTGCTTTCTCGGCTTTGAATATATAATAATATCATTCGAATTGCTGCACTTGAGAGTTACCCTCTGTGAGGAAAATGGGGTCTTTAGTTTCAGATAGCAATGATGTGGACTTGCACTCAATATTCATACAATTAACTTGTTAGTTGTTACTTGTCACGTAATTGATCGAATTTTCTGCAACACTAGCTCCACAATCACTCGATACCCAATTAGTTGCAATTCGAGTAACTCGGCTGGCAAAATTCTCGGAACAGCAGGGGCGGAGAGACAATCCTTGGCAGTCAGACAAGCATGGCCGATGAATATTCATATGCCTATGTTGCTGCCGGTTCTGCCTGCTCCATCCCATCCAAACCCTTCCCATGAAATCCAATAATACGCTACCTATTTTCCTAGTCATTCCGAACAGCCACGGCCCATCCCGTTGTCATCGCTTTCATCGTTGTCGTCGTTGTCGTATCTTGGCTGAGTTTCACGCACAGATGAGCCCACAAATGATCACAGTCATCGACAGTCAATGCAAACAAAGCGCTCAGCGGAGCAGACATACTTATTGGAATATTTTCTTGTCAGGCTGTGTGTGTAATGCATGTCAAATCACAGCAGGAGTTCTTGGTATGTGGTACCTCGAGCATCTAATAAATACTCATTTTCGAGTACATCAATTGAAGTGAAAATTAAACATATATTAGACTTCAATTAATCAAATTCATTTGTTTTGGTCACACAATTTATAAATATTAATTTAAAAGTAGTAAGTGTTGGTGACAAAAGATTGAAACCTAAAATCCCAACATGCTTCGAAATTATTATAGTATAAAAAAAATCACTTAAACAGGAGTTAAAGAAAACTTTTTTAAATAAATCGAAAATGTATTAAGTGATTTTTAGCTATATATAAAATATGCAATATGTTTTTATTACGTTCTATGCATGATTTTCTCATCATATCTTGCATTCAAGAGTTGTGAATATTTCATGCTGAAATCTCCTTCCGTGCTGTGCACATCCATATTTTAGCTTTTGTCACTTTTTCCTGTCGCACCTGAATAGATTGGTTGACGCTAGTTTTCGAGCATGCAAATATTATCAAGTGTCTTTGGCAGCTTTTCGCCTGTCTGCCACACACACACACTCGCACTCACACCAACACTCACACAAACACAATTGATAAATGGATTTTTCGCTTATGTGCGCTTCTCGCCATGTGAGATACAAAGATACACAGATATAAAGATATAAAGATACTCGCACTCGTTTAACTTTTGCTTCCGATAGCTCAACTGGCTGCCTGCCTGCCTGTCTGCCTGTTGCCCATTTCAAACTTTCACTCATCAAAGACTTGGAGACACATTGAGGGCACTCATTTGGCATATTGACACTCTTCAACATATTTTGAGCACTTTGTCAATTTTTTAGCACATAGACCTAAACCAATAAACGTAATTTTAAATTTCATTGTTTTCCAATAACAACATTATTATAAATTGGTTATGCATTTTATATACAAAATTTATTAAAAATACTCTTTAACAACGCGTTGATAATTGCATAAATTATTTACTTTAATTTAATTTCAAAATAATATAAATCTTTATGTATTTTGAGGTGGCTGTCCATTAAAACGGACCTGTAAATTAAATATTCAGCAAAGCGTAAAACAAGTGCAATGTAAACATCAAAATAAAAGTAAAGCAAATATTTGCATTTTGTGCGCAATTTGATAAGCCCGGTAAACTGAAAAAACAAAACAACAAATTAATTTCCATATCTTTAAATCTAATTTGTTGTAGTGAAGGCAAAGCTTTTAGTAAATTCGTGCCAGCGTGTGTGTGTGTGTGTGTGTGAGAGTGTGTGTGTGGATGTGCATCAATAGGAGAATGAAATGTATATATGAGATACATTTTCAACAAGGCCTAACACGATACTGCCATTAAAATGATTGAGCCACAAAACCAAACCGAAAGTCCACAATCCACCAGCAAAAATCCGGCAAGCAAACGGATCAAGTTTCTGCATTTCAACAAATCAAATCGAAAACTTCAACGAAGATGCGATGCCCTTTCCAACAGAGAGTTCTCTATAAAACATAAAAACGGTTATGGAAATTGAGAAAATCAAATAGAGCGTTGCCTAAAATATTATCTTTACTCCTTATATTGAGGTGTCTCTATAACAATGCATAAGTGGAAACACTCTCCTCCAAATAGTGCATAATTGTAAACTCTCGAGAGAATCTCGTAATCAATTTAAGCATTGCAAATATCAACAGAGTTCTCAGCTGGCCTGGCAAAGTCGAGATGTTTGATTTGTGCTGGCAACACAGGCACTCGCACCCATGGCAGGAGGGGAGGCAAGGGGGCGTGGCTCATTGTGTGTGTGTGAATATGAGTGTGTGCAAACTTTGGCAATTCAACTGCTAACTTTTTCTCAAGAGAAAAGTTCGCACGGTTGACGCATGTCTCTCCGACAAATATTTGCGTGTAAAAATTATGTTCATCGGCAAAAATGTTTTCAACCTTAACGCGCAAAAATGCTCTGAGTTATGCTTATAAGGCAAAGGTGGAAATCGATGAAAAGCGTCAAGACGTGTTTGTTAAGAAAAAAAAAACGATCTTTTGAGTGACAGCAATCAACGCCACTTTACACACTCAAACATGGCACAACACATTATTCGGACGTCTTGGCTGCTTTTATATTATTATTTAAAGCATATTTCCAATGAAAATATAAAATAAAATACGCAAAACTATTTGCCTAACAAGCTCATAAAAGCATTTCAATTACAATGCAATGTATATCGGATATAATTACGCATACGACGTGAATATGGGTGCCCAGCAACAGCTGCTGAGTGACACTTGAATTGATGGACGAATGCTCCGCCAGCTCTCTCGACTCCGCCGCTGACAGTTGCCCCGACAGCTCTCCGACATCAATATTAGCCGCGTTTACGTTTCACATGCATACAGACAAGCTGGTTGATGCATGTCGCCATCATTATGGCTATCAATGCGAAAACCCATCATGCACCACCATGCTCCACCCACCCACTGCTGATAAACTGCAAGATGGCAAAACATCATGGAGTCAATTATATAATAAAGTCTCTGTCGACGTCGCTGTCGTCGTCGCTGTCGCTGTCGCTGTCGCCGTCGTTTTGTTAACGTTGACTCCGGCGTCGATGACTCCGTTTGACAAGCTCGTTACAATTTATGTTTTGTTTGTATTGGTGGTTCACTTGGTTACTGCACATGACAGAAACCGTGTGGCAGGGATAGTTGGATAGTTTGTGGCAACTACTACGTGGCGCAACAATTTGTCGAGCTTGTTGCCACAAGCTGAACCCAAATAACTGTCAAAATAACTGTCTCTGTTGGGATAGCTTTGTTACTTCATAAACCAAAATTGAAATTATTGAATGCGTTCTACACTGGGAAAAATAAACCAAGAGTACATTTTTATAAAACTAAAAAATGAGTTATAATTCCCAGCTTATTTTTTATATGTGTACCCAAACCTCAAATATCATAATTTGTAATACTTTAATAGTTTATAAATTTATAACTTAATTGGAGAAATCTTTTTCAGAATGACATAATTTTACCTTTTCTGAAATGCAAAAAAAGCTTTTTATTGTTTACAAATTTATTTCATATATTTATTAATTGTTTTTAAAAACACAAAAACATTTCTAGATTTCAGTGTGACCTTTTAAAATTCAGGGCTTTCTTTATGTTATTCTCACAAGTATTATGTCAAAGCAACAATATTTAGAGTCTAGATCTATATGCAGTGTGTAAATCTATATACATAAACAAATTGAAAAAGTCTGAGAGAGATATTGTGTGTCTCTCATTTGCAGTACTTATGCGATGAGCTGATCAATTAGAGCAAAGACCCTATTCAATCTTACAATGTTAAGATAACAAAGGATGATTCTTATCGCGGCACCCATAGTGACCGTAATAAAACCTTCCGCGATAAGAGTTCTCCGAACTGATAGGATAATGAGTCTAGACGCATTTGCAGCAGTAAATATGTAACTAGATAATGTCCTAAGTAGGATAAGAATAATTGTATCTAGCTGTAAGATAATTTAGAAGTTTTCAATAATCCTGCCGAAGCAATTCGGCAGCAGTCTGTGTTCGAACCTTAAACAACGTCGTCGTCTTATTATTTTGCTCTTCGGATCACCTTTCAGTGTACGTGACTATTATTCCACCGCTTGCCGTTTATATAAATTTTGTTAATCGCAAATAAATTAGACCCACTTGACAAAAGTTGGCATAGTTTAGTCGGTCAGTGGTCTCTGATTAAGACAGTCAAAATTGCGTCTGATTAGAGCAACTATTAAGTAATTGTCAACGCACATTTTTATTAACTATTTAATGACTCGTTAATGGTTATGGAACCTGTTTCAATTAACAATTCCGCACCCATTTCTTGAATCCCTCATAATATTGAATGCGCCATAAAACAATGGGAACTATGTGAAATGACTTACCAAGTCATGTTCTTAATGGGCTCAGAGATTTTCTACTTAACACTTGAATATCAAAATAGAAATCTACAAAGGAAATTTCACAAATAATTACACAGCTAAATATATAGAAAAAATGAAGAATATAAGCGTATAATTAAACCCAATAGCGATTTTATTTTCTCGCTTATCAACTTGGTTTTTTGGGGTTTTCTTTTTACCAGCCACAAGTTAATAATTTTCTTTTTATAAATAATTCATTTGTCAGAATTTCACAAACTTTCAACTTCACATGAGGGTTGCAGTTAATTAAAGTATAAAAATACAAAGCGAATAAGCGCAAAACTATAAGGCTTATAAACGAAAATAAATATTCAAATACATAATAAATAAAATTGTTTTCGACAAAAATTGTCAGCTATTGTATTAAAAATAAAAAACACCTAAATATGTTTGCCACTTACGCAAGTATATTTATTAATGTAAACAAATACTCTCAGTCCATAATCAATTTAGATTCCAATAATTACATTGCCAACATACATTTTAATAAGCTGTGGAAATCTGACCTGTTGCATTGCTCGTATATAAGCAACCGAGATTGTCAATCAGAAATTAATTAGTGAGAGAGGAATAATTATATTTTACAATAATAATGTAACATTAGAAATTCCAACAATGTGTACATTTCTGGTCTCTCTCGACAACGTTAATAGTAAATTTATGGTAATCCTTTTCATCTGAAACATCTCACTACTAATTTCATTTCATTGCGAAATTTTATATTTAAAAATTTAAAGAAATAAATAAATAACGGCGCAAATTATAAATTTACTTATTTACTCCATTCACCAAATCTCAGATTACGAGGCGAATCTTGCTACTTGCTGAATGATCGAAGCTGATAGCAGTTTGCTGTTTGGATTTGAATAGACGACGAGAAGGTTGTCAAAAAAATACTAAAAAAAAAAACACAAAATGAAGTTATTTGTTGCGCTGATTTATATTGTGGCTGTGGTGGCGATCAATGGAGCTGGAGCCGATCTTAATATAGGCCAGACTTATCCGCTGGCTGAGGTGCATGGCGACAAATTCTATTATTTTGGCTTTGGCAGCAACATGTTGGCAAAGCGGATTCACATTCAGAACCCAAGCGCTGAGATTGTGGGACCCGCTCTGCTCAAAGATTACCGCTTGGACTTTGCCATGGTGTCCGCTGCGAGATGGGATGGAGCTGTGGCCACTATTGTGCCGACACGGGGTACTGTTACTTGGGGAACCCTGTGGCAAATAGACCTCTCCAAAGTGGCAGACATAGACAAGTAAGTATCGACGACCAGAAGGCTGTTTATAAAATAATTATGATTTGTGTTTAGTCAGGAAGGTGTTCACCTGGATCTATATAGACCCATCAGCGTGCAAGTGAAGCTGCATGCCAACGGAACTGAGATTACGGCGAGGGCTTACCATTTAGTAAACCAGCCTGAGAGCAACCTGCACGTATTGGAGCCAGATCAGGTGCCCGAGAATCGACAGCCCTCCAAGACCTACTTGCAGGTTCTTGTTAAAGGTGCCATTGAAAGCGGCGTTCCCGAGAATTATGTCCAGTGGTTGCAAGGCCTCAAGCACAATAATAATACTGTCAGCGACCTGGAAGAGGAGCTTCAAGTTCGCGATGTTGAGCTGTTCAACTAATACATATCTCTCAGTTGATAAAAAGTCGATTTCAGCTCGATATTAAAATTGCGACTATGGGTGGGAGTATTTGCTATGCGAAAGGAAATTTTATTTGTTTCCAAGCATAAGTATAAATTCTCAATTTACAAACCTGAACTTAAACAGTCAAGTTTCAAACCCAACTTCAGAGCTTTCGTTTAGTTGATAAGTGAAGAAGCTGAATTTATCTCTGCTTTTTTACACTATTAATATCAAAATAAATTATATAAAATAAAAATTATAATCAAAGATATTCATTTATTTATTTTTTGTTTACTCTAAATAGCGGAATATCAGAGTCGTCAAATTATTAAAATAGAGTTAAGTACATCAAACTCCATTCTGTTATTCAGACAGTCAGATGATTAAAATTGATGCTTAATAAGAATTTAACTTTGATTGAAAATAATTTCTTTTGTTTATTAAATGCTTGCTCAAATTAATTATATCATTATCTATATTCATTTTCTGCATTTTTATGTAGATTTTTCTAATCAAGAAAGTAAGCATAAAATATTTTGTTGCATAGTGTAAAATAATCGAATATCGTTCTTTCTTTGGAAAAAGACAGTTGCTCGTTGTCAGCTGGGCAAGTAGCGTGTAAACAAAGAAAACATTAATTAAGTTTCGTGTACGAGTTATTAATAATAAGCGTGAATAAATCTAAGCGTAAAATTGGTTGTATTATTGAGTGAAAACGATCAAAGTGCCTGAAGTGCTATTTAAATTACTTAAAATAAAATAATATACAACAAATTGTAAGCACCATGAAATTATAATCCGAATCAGCTGTTTGTTCTCCGTACAATTTAAAAGCTTTAAAGTATAAGAGCTTTTTCCATAGTGCGGCTGTACATTTTAAAGGATACTATTTTTAATGTTATTAATAAGTTATGCTTATTAATAAGTAAATTAAACATGTAATGAATAACACAAATATTTATTTGATCGATTGCTTAAGCGAATTAAACATTTTCATTTATTAATTTGTACATATATTGTATATTTTTCAACAGCCATGAAATGTGCACTCTTAGACAAGACCACAACCAAGCAGTTTTTTAATTTTCTGTAAGAGTGAACTGCTTGCGAGCAGTGACAATTTTAATGTCAATGGCTGTCAAACTTGCAGCTAAATTTTGTAGTCAAATAAATTTATTTGTTCAGATTTTGGAAATATATCTAAATATTTATACGTTATGCATTATATATCGTTAAAGTAAAACTCTTTTTCAGAATTCATACTTGAAGCTAGTTTTAGAAGATGACCAGCAAATTTTATTATTTTGGCTTTGGCAGCAATATGTTGGCCAGTCGCATTCACATACAAAATCCCACGGCGAGGCGCCTCGGAGCCGGCAGACTGGAGGTAAGTTAAGGGCAGCAATATACAATATATATGATATAACTATTTTATATATTGCAGAACTATCGCCTCGATTTTAAGGCTGTCGGCTCAAATAACTGGCTGGGAGCTCCTGCGACAATTGTGCCCACGGCTGGTAGTCAAGTATTGGGCGCCATTTGGGAGATCGACACGTGCAATTTAAAGGATTTGGATAAGTATGAACTTACTGAATATGAATATGAATATGAAACCATATTAATATATTACTAAAATATTCTTTCCCACAGCCAAGAGGGCGTTTCCGATGGCATCTATATACCGATTAGTGTGCCGGTTCACTTGCTGAGCACCAAAGACGAGGTCATCTGTCGCGCCTACCATCTCAGCAATCAGCCGGAGACGATTGTCCATGCAGAACCCGTTGTGGCAGATGTGCCTCAGAATCGCCAGCCCTCTTGCACATATCTGAAGGTGTTGGTCAAAGGTGCCGAGGAGACGGGCATACCCGAGAGATATATCAAGTGGCTGAAGGGTCTGCGCCACAATGGCAACATGGTCGAGGCAATGGAGCTGAAATTGGAACTCTCCGAAGTGAAACTCAGTTAAAATTTAACCCTGCAAATTCTGATTTTATATTCGTATAAGTATTTATCAAGTTTATAGATGTCTATAAAGTAATTGTAAAGTCTGATTGAGCGCATTCTAATTTTATAACAAATCGTTTAACTCTTTCAGAAATAAAAAAGTATGTAAATAAATATACAAACAAATATTTAGATATAAATAAATATATTTGTGAACAGCTTTAACCTATTTTACTTAACCATTCTCTATCACATAGCTTATTAATTTTCTGCATTAAAATTGTAGATAATTTTAGTTTTGGTTTGAAATATGAAAAAAGATTCAAAAACATAAAGCTCGAGCTGTGCCAACAAGAGCTAAAGATCAATTTTATAAAGAAATACATATACATTTTACATTAATTTATAATTTAATTTATTTTGATTTAAATGTAACTCCAATTAAAATACATTCGATCTTTAAAAATGGATTGTAAAGCGAAACTTTACTATACTAAATACTAAATTCAGAAAATTTATAATTATTATGCGAATTGATGCCCGTTCGATTGTTCATATAGATATATTAATATTCATATCTGCCATATAGCAGAAAGTATGCGCAATATCGGACTAAAATAAATAAAAAAAAGATCGGATATTTATATAGTTAACGGGTTATTATAGGATATACAAACTTCGATGTGAGAAAGAAAGCTGTTAATTTTTGTTATTTTATCATTTGTTGCTTTTTTGCGTTTTGGCTTTGACCATTGCATTTTTGTCGCTTTTATAAAAGCTTGGTAAAACCCGTCAACAATAAAAAATATATATATATACGTGTGTATGCAAACGAAAAAAAAACCCATAACACTCATAATGATGGCACACTTACCACATAAACCACACAACCACGCACACCACACACACAACAACCACGAACAACCCACAACAAGAGGAAACTACGAGCAGGGAACAACACGGAGCAGAGTTAAACCCACTTTCAACAAATGGGACCCAAAGGGTTGTCCAAAGGCTTGCGAAAGGCACAAAATGGCCACTAAAATGCACGCTAATGAGTTTCAATTACGACTGAGTTCCGCTCGAAGTGGATGAGTTGGGCAGTGGGAGCAAGGATATTAGGGGGGAGGGGGGTTAGGCACTTCTAAACGTTTTTTATTGATGCCCGACGTCGTTGTCGCTTCTGTTGTCAATTTGCGTAAATTTTTCGTCGCTACTTTGATTGAAACTAAACGACGGCCTCAGAATGGGTCTGGGTTAGTGGGTGGTTTTTTGGGAGGGGGAGGGAGGCTTATGGTTTAGATGGGAGTTGAGCTTGATTTTAATTAAATTCCCATGCCCGCAAAATGGGTGCAGCTGAGCCCAGTGTCATCGTGGTTCGACTCGTCACTTGTCGTTTTGATTTGGTTTTTGTTTTTGGTTTTTTTTTCTTCTTTTGACTCGTAAACTTTTATGATTACAAGCGCTCGAGGTTGCCAGTTGCGGGGTGTCAGTGCTGCCACATGTTGCAATGCTTCAAGTCTGTGCCATTAGGTGTCTAAATGGCAATGGCGCCGTGCATTTTAAATAATTAATGATAGAGTGTAGGATGTTGAGTAGAGTCGTATTTTTATTTTATATTTTTATTTGTGGCTGCGGCTGCCAAATGTAATAAAAATGCTGAGCCAAAAAGTTGTGCTGACCAGCCAAAAAGCAAAAGAAAAAGTGAGAAACTTGCAGACATTTTCGAATCGACTGCATTTCAATTCCCAAACGATTATAAACTATAGTGTCGAGTTGCCAGACCGTTTGCAAATTTAATTTACAACTAACACAAAAAGTAAAACCACAACAACAAAAGCAGCAGCCACAACCACAAACTTAGTTGTACTTGCAAATGACCGACTTTGAGATGCCCTGTTAAACACAGGTTGACTCATACAAAATAAATAAATATAAAAATTACATTTATTATTTAAGTTTTTAATTGAAATTAGAAATAATATAAATACTTAGTTGTAATTGCAAATGATCGACTTTGAAATGCCCTGTTAAACACAGGTTGAAATTTTAGCAGATTTTGATAATAATTTATTTATATAATGACTCATAAAAAATAAATAAATATAAAGATGATTATTATTATTTAAGTTATTAATTGAAATTCAAAATTATATATATACTGATATTACACAAATTGGGTGTATTTATTTGTTGTACGCAAGAGTTATTAATTATTCAAGATGCTAAAGTGTATGTGAAAATATGTATTAGAATTGAGTTTTTAATTATATAATAAAATATATAAAAAAGTATACGTAAAATAAAAGATACTAAGAAATTTAAACACATACTTTAATAAAATATTTTAAGCTTCAAATATACCCCATTTCAAGTGCACAATACAGGGTATTTACCAACACAACAAGCTAACACAAGTGCCACAAAGGCTCCTGCAGCACTTTGGCCAACTTTTTACTTTGTTAAAGTCCAACTCGAAATTGTGCTCGAACTTTTGCACTTGGACACCTATAAGAGTTGAGACCTCTGAGCTCTTGATGATGGTGTCTGAAGTCGTTGTAACCGTTGTAATCCTCGCTGCCCCCCACCACCACCCCCCGTTCCAAATTAGCTGCAGAGTGTGCACAGCAAATTATGTTTATTATTACTTTGGCACGCAATTCGGGAGGCTGCCCAGGCCCAGGCCAAACTCACATTTCCCCCTCGAGTCGTCTTCGAGTGCTTCAAAGTAGCTGCAACTATGCAGCGAAGAACTTGAAATTTAAATTAATAAGCCAAAGGTCCAAATGAACAAAACGCAGAGGCGCCTCGGTGAGCCTCGTTAACCGTCTGCAGTCTGGCCAACAACAGAAAAGAGTTGGGATCAGAATAGAGCTGAGCTGAGTCTGAGTCTGAGTAGAAGCATCTTTTGGCTCACACTAAATTGCACTTTAATTGCAGTTTAGGAGTGGCAGCCAAAAAGCTAAAAAACTTTTGTGTCCTCGTCCATGTCCATGTCCGTGTCTGGGCAAGTTTTCATCTGTAATAGAGAATGCTTCGAGACAGGAAATTGGTAATCATCATAAATAAGTGATTAAAATTAATTAAATTCATTTTTGTGACAAAGTTTTGGCACTCCTCCATAGAGATAGTCTTAAAGCAACTATCAGAGTTAACAAAAAAAAGAAAAGATGAAAATATAAATAAAAGCAATAAAAATCATGAAACTTTTTTGCAAAAAGTACTTTACACGTATTATAATTGAGTCAGTATTTCAAATATAATTTCAAATATATACATCGACTCAACTGCTAATGCTGACTTTCAATATTTATATTTGTTAATGTGACAATCGCTCTGAATACAAGAATTCCAAGTTTACGGAAATAAATCTTTAAGACTTCTTTAAGTTTTTCAGAATTATTTTTTTTAATAATAGAAATTATTTCGAAAAAAGCAGAGGAAAAAACACTTGCTTGTGCCGCCATATTAATTAATTTATATTTATTTATTTTAAATTTGTATACATATGAAATCTGAAATTTCTAATGTTTAATAAGTAAAATAAGCAAGGAGTATATACATATAAAAAGCACTCTGTAAATTATATATATATTTTTTAATAGATTTAATCTACGCTGGAATAAAGAAAATAAAACCGCTGATTTGAAGAGACGCTTTCTGATTCATAAAGTGAGACCTTTGACCGCAAAATAATAAATATTTTCTTAAGCTAAAGGTGACTAATAACAAATTTTTTTTTCATTTTATTTTCTATTCTTATATTATTCTAGCCGTTAAACTTGTCATTTGCACAAAGAGTTATTTTGCTAGCCAAACCGAATAGTTTTCCACAAAATACAAATGAGAAACTTAGAGAGCTCTGCGCAGTGTCAGAGTTTAATTGACTTTCAGTAAACAATAAGTGAAGTATGTCTTAACGCCTGTGTAATTATGCCACATGCGGCGGCAAAGGCCACACTTGCCACGGCTTTCTGAGACTGAGACTGGTGGCATTAGCTGCCATGTGGCACAATTTCAATTTACGGTACGTTGAGAGGGCCAAGAAAACGGCGAGAAATGTAAAGAAAACTTTTGATGATTGAAATTTGCATATAGTAGTTTCTGACAGTTCAAAGTGAAAAACTTTTTGATGGATAACTATTAATTAGCAAAGAAACACATTTCGATTACCCAAAAAGGGGCCAAAAGTCCATTAGAATTTGAATTCTCTCTGGGGAACAATGGTTACGAGTGGGTTTTCTAATTACTCTGGATGTAAGAAATGGCAAACTCTGCATTGGACACGCATCAGCAAATATAACATATCAAAAAGGCTTTAAGATAAATATCATATATATATATATATATATGCTATATATCTCGAATGATACTGCAGCAGTGTAAAAACAAAGCCTGCGGCTGGCGCAATGTGCATTTCCAGTGATTCGCGTTCTAATCAAATTAAGCTGAATGTTTGCTTTTCATATTTTGGACAGAGACAGAGACGGAGACAGGCCAGGAGAGAGAGACACAGATTGGGTGCACTGGCACTTTTTTGGGCAGGCGGAAGTGCGTCGTTGGCGATGCAACTTCCGACTGGCCGCGGGCATTAATTACACTTAAATGTTGACCACATGCCAGCATTTGACAGCCGTGCAACATCCAAGTTAATAATTTTTGCAGAAATGCAACGAGGACGCCCCGCGGCCAGCAACCCTGCCACGGAGTATAGGAAGCGGCAATGTGGGTGAGTGAAATTCCACTTGGATATTTCCCTTGAGCCACTTGCATTTTTTGACAAATTCTCTTGACACGCATGCAGTGTCAACAAGGCATGCCACTTGTGCCGCAGGGCGGGCGGGGAGCAGCGTGTGATTAAATCATTAAATTCATACGGTCCGCAAGCTGCACTTTTTATTATGGAAATCGTTGGCTTTGTTTAATTTGCCATTGCTTGACCGTTGCGGCCTGATCCCAGCCAGTGATTATTTGGTTTCCGTTTTCATTAAAATGCACACACGACGCCGACGAACATTGTCAGCGATGCTGCATCAATGAATCCATTGCATCCACTCCAACTGAGAGCTGAGCTCGGAGTTTGGGTAAATGCTTTTGGGGCATTTTTTAATTAAACGACGTGCAGCAGGCGGCGGTGCAGATTTTAATGTCACCACTCAGTGGGTGTTGCAATGTGGGCGGCTGCCACGTGCATTATGACAAATATTTTAGATACACACAGATGCACTCCAAATGGACAAAGCGTCCATGGGGACCTCTAACAATGGGCAATCTATGCAATCTATATATGCCAAAGACACATGGGTACGTTTTTAAAGTATATCTCTATTTGGTATATTATATATCATTTCTAGTTGGTAGAATACTAAATTTACACATTTAAATTAAACTTTGTTTTATTTAATTACATTAATCGATTAACTAACTAAATTGCTTATACACGCAAAATCTTAAAATATATATTTTTGAAAATAATTTAAATATACAAAGTTTTGGAAATCAGATTTATTATTTCTGAGTGGAAGAATAATGTACCCTGAAATGAGTAAAGGAAAAGCCCTGATTTGAAGAAAGACGAAACTTTCCGTTTTAGATATACAAATTCTGATGTGATATATATGGTGCCAATATTCTAAAATTTAAATTCCACAAAGAACTTATATAAAGCAAAGAAATGGAAAGATCATTTTATAAAAATATTTACCTTTTTTTTTGTGGTTTTGTTGTACATATTTTTATAAGAGGCTCAATACAAAGTATTTCAACAAATATTCACAGTATTTTAACGATAAGGATTGATAAGTTGTAATTATTTTATTTTATGTAAAATGTAACATTTTTTGTTAAGGTAAAAAGTCGTGTACAAAAATTTGTATTTGTATACCAAATATAATAAATTATTTTCCAAATTGTTAACTGAATCTGTTTTGAATTAGTAAATACTTTAGTCCGTGCACGGCTTTTACTAAATCTGAACATTTTAATCATAAACTTAATAGATATTGTGTAATATTGAAATCCGGACTAAAGTAGTTATTATTTAATAAGTGCCATAACCAAGTGCCACAATATGCTTTGAGCACTGGGTACAAAATAAATAATATTAGCTTCTATTTGAATAGGTTCGTTTACTATGCAAATTTATACAGACTAATGAATGCACATAGATTATAATATATAATATTTATTCTAGTATTGGGTTAAAGCTGCTCCAGCTCAACCAACACCAGGCCACTCCAGTCTGCCTCCCGTTTGGATGGAATTGGGGCCAGGCCAAGTTAAACAAGCGCAGAACCAAAAATATATTTTACATTTTCATTTTGGTATTTTCGCTTAAAAGCTTTTGCGAGAAAGCGTCGCTTGTTTGGCTCGGCAATGGCTGACTTCCGGCCTGATTTGCACTGGCTGCCTGCAACCTACTAAATAACCTTGTTAGCGTTTTTAATTAAAGGTGTAAATATTGATATTTACTCATGCACAGCCAACACGAAGCCAATGTGCTGTGTGCCGCCGGGGTGCATGCAACGGAAATGCATTTTCAAAAGTCAAATAAACTAAATGGAAATATGAGCTGGAATATCGCTGCCAACATGGGATCGTCGTTTTGGCAACAAAATGCTTCTGGCTATATGCGCATATATATAGAAATAAACATTTTTTGTTTTAACATAAAAGTAAATCTGCCACAGCTGTTCTAAATTCAAGTAAATACGAACTCGAATACATGACAATTTTATAAATAAGTATGAAACACTTTTAAATAAATATCCTTTTTATATATATATAAAATGCAAGTTCAAGCTGAAATCATTTTATTTTAAAATGATGATAAACAATACAATTTATGTGATTTAACTGTAATTTTATATATTGAAAATAAAAACTTAATTATTTAATCCAAGAATGATCGAAATTATAGAATTTAGATATTATGGGACTTTTGACATTGATCAGATTATGGATAACTGTACTTGACTTAAGTATAAATTCTGCTTTTATAATATTAAGAGTGGACAGTTCTGGTGTTGTATGAATAAAAACTTCTTTTCAAAATGACTTGTTTTAGCTAACTGTTATTTTATTACGGTCTTAACAACTGAGTAGTATCTGTTCAAATTTGACAAACTCTTCGAGCGACTCTCTGTCTCTGTGACACTCTAAGCCGCATCAATAACGCCCACTTGACGCTCCAAATTAAATAACCATCATCAAAATCAATCAAAATTCGTGTGCCACACACGAAAGTGCCCCCAAGCAACAAATTGAGTTAGCTCTGGCCTAAAATCAAGCTGGCTGCCACAATGTAAGAGAGGACCTGCTAGTGTCCTGATCTCTGACCAGGCCATAAAGTTTTGTGCAAAAAATGTTAATTTTAATTAAGGCTGCTATCGACACCCGGCCAGGCAGCAGGCAGCAGGCAACTGGCTGCACTCGAAAGTGCAACGCAGCGCAACTGATGCACTTTGTGCCCCGAATGCCAGAGGAATGTGGCAGCAGCAGCAGCAGTGTGGAGAGAACATGCTGTCTGCTTTTGGCAAATCAACGAGCCGTGCGAGGCGACTCCTGTGCATTGTGGTCGTGTCATATGCATTCTATGTAAATGTATGGATGTGTAAACATTAACATTAACACAACACTGTTGCCTCGTATCGTGTGGCACTTTAGGTCGGGTGGGGGCACTGGCATTAGTTCGCAGCTCGCTTGGCCGTGCAACAATTTGTTGCATAGCGCGCAACGTTGCCAGCCTCGTCGTCGGCCTCGACAGCTACTCAAAAATTTAAATTAGCAATGTCCGAGTGAATTGCATTAGCGTGCAATTTTTAATTCATTTCGTGCATATTTTTGCCAACATACGATTTTTCAACAATTTTAACACGTTGGCTCCGCGATTTGTTGGCGGCTTTCAAGCCATGCCACGCCCACACCGCAGCATGTTATTGAAAAGCAATTAAAAAATGCCATCGCCAGTGCGTTGCACATTATTGAATTATAATATAGACACACACACACACACACACACCACACACAAATTGGACTGGGTTTGCTTGTGCTCAGTTTGGCTCATAAATATAAATGATTCTATGCATTCCAAAGTGATTCGAGAGTGGAAAATGTGGCAGGCAAAAGGCTAATTGTGGTAAGCATAAATATTATTAAATATGTTTGCCAGAGATTTTTGAAAGTGGATCAAGTTTTTTCCACAAAAGTGATTGAAACTGAAACCGATTTATTGGAATTAAAAACACTATTTTATAAAGATACAAAGGTAAGATTTAAAACAGTAAAAGTAAAGTAAATAATAAAATAATGAAAGTGAACTTAGCTCACTTTCTGATAAAATAGTATTAATATATGTAATGAAAATATTAATAATAATCATAACTATTATTATAATTTACTCATTTAAAATACATTAAATTAAAAACAAAATTTATTATTAATTCCTTCGAACTATAAATTTTAAAAATATTTATATCAATTCTTTAATGGATTGGGGAAAACAGAGAAACGCAATCAGATCAAAACATGTAGAACTACAAATGAATGTGTTCTGTTAACACAAAAAAATCAAGCCTATTGTAATAAATAATTATAAAATTAATTAACAATTAACGACAAAAAGCAAAAAGTAATAAATTCTTTAGAGTAGATTCCATACTGTTCCATGTTGGGGAGAATCGAAACAAGATGCGTGTCACAGAGAAGTCTTAATAAAATGTATAAGAAGAATCTTAAACATATTTAAAATAATTGTTAGCTTAATATAATTTTCAAAATAATTAGTAATAATATAATAATAAATTCTTCATAATATCTTAAAATACCACATAAATAACACGAGAGCTTAAATACTTTCCTATTGAGTTATTACAAGGGTTTTTATGTGTTGATGCAGGTTCTCCAATTAACAATCCATAATTTGCATCAGGTACACATCCGACATGCTTCACCATAATCATCATCTGTTTGGTAATCAGCTTATAGCCTTAAAGCTCTCATCTCGTTCTCGCCCGCTAATTGTGGCTATCGGATTACCGACGCCAAAAGCCATTTTGAATAGCAACAGCAAAGGAGTGCAAAAATTAAATTTTTTAATTGGCTTTCGATATTAAAAAAAAAAATAAAAATAAATAAATTCGAGCTGTTGGGCCATACAAAAATAATTAGCATAAAGTAAGGAAAGGAAAAAATATTAAATTTCAAGCAATTAAAAAATGCGAAAGCTGAAAAGTGCGCAATGCTTATTATTTGAAATAGCCCAAAGGGTTGCTCAGTCACAATGGGAGCTATCAAATTGCCTAAAGTAATGTTTTTACGAGGCTAAAACAAACAAAATATAAATTGCAGATTTTTACAAGACGTTCGCGAAATGGCAGCTTAATCAAACCCATTTCATTGGGCTCTGCAAATAGTCGTAAAGGTCATAAAAATTGTCTTTAGCTAAAGCAAAAGCAAAGACAAAACCAACCCCTCCACGACTCACCCTCCCACCACCCCAATAATAGCGGGCCAACCAGATTTTTTTTTTCGTTTTTTGGTTTTTGTTTTGGTTTTTGTAAACTGTGAACAGAACGATAAAAATGCTGGCCTCGACACCTGTGACCACAATTAAGCCGCGTTAAGCGTTGCCAGCATTTTTAATGCCAACCTGAAGCTAACCGTTGAGCTGGCAAAAGTTTTTACAGTTAAATTGAGTTAAGCCCGCGCGGCCAAAAACTTTCACCCAGACCATTTATATATTTTTTTTATACATTTTTGCATTCGTAATTAAATGCCGCCCAGCGGTCGTGCTGCAAGTTGATAATTTAATTGAAGTTGTTAACAATTTTTTGCACCACACCGTTGAAAAATGTGTGGAGCGAGAAATTGAGGTGCCTTATTAAAATTTGTTAAAATATAATTAAACAGACTCTGAATTTAATTGCACGTCTGACATAGACAAGGGATTCCATGGGCCCAACGGCTCTAGTTTAATTGCATTTAATTCTCAGCTGAACTTAGAAAAGAGTTGAATAAAAAACAATGCGATTAGAATTAGAAGTAGCAAATAACATTAAAACATTCTTTTCCTTTATATTGTTATAAGACTGGACATTAATTTTATAGGAGCTAAATGAAAATTTTGATATTGTTATAATATATAAATAAAATAAAATATATTTTTAATTATAAATGTCAAAATATACATGTTTTATCTCTAAGATTGATTAACCCAAAGCATTGTAAAAAGAATTATTAAAATAATATCTACACTTTCAAATTTGCCATAGAACTGTTCAATGTGTTCTCCGATCATTGTTATTGCAATATTTCTATATAAACTGGCTGATTTGTGTTTATTTCAGTATTTCAATACGCTTTCATTTCCAATTTGCGAGCAATTTGCTGTAATATTAGACTCAATCAAGAGTCAAATGCTAATAATGCAAACAGACAGGCTGACAAAATTGCGAAGAAGAAAGAATGAAAAAATAAATAAAAAATAAATTACCATAGCCGGGGCTAGGAACACACATGCCAAGTGAGTCTGCAAGGGGTGATGCCAGGGACACCGATAGCCACCACCAGGACAAGTTTTTTTTGAGGAGGCATTGCAATTATTTGAGGAATGCGACCGAACATGGAGCAGAATCAGTGCAAAACCTTATTGGAATGAGAGGAGCGCAAAAACAAATCGCCAAAGCGAAAACTGAAACAAAATGAACAAATCAGGCAACAAATTTGCATGCGCTACATTTATGGGCCATATCCGTTGGACTGTTGCCGGCAACAGCATTGTGACAGGGCTCAAAATTATTGGCAATTTCAGTAGTTCTCGCTCGGGGTTGCATTTGAGGGCTAAGGGCTGCCTGAGAGGTCTGTGGGAGCTGCGTGTGCCAATTTATGTTTATTGCGGCAAGAATTCGGAGTTGTCATAAGAGTGACAAATTAAATAAAAAGAAACGGGGATTTGCCACATTATTTTGTTGATTTGTATGCGAAATTTAAATACTCTTCACAAAGAAGTTTTATTTATGTTGGTATTCAGGAATAAAAATTTTGTCATTATTAATTGATACAAAATACTGCACTCTGAGGGAAAACTAAATAAGACTTTAATAAGCACTTCTCAAAAATTAAATTCATATCCATTCATTCATATTTTTAATTTTATAGTTTAATATTAAATTAAATTTTTTTATGTTGAATTTTAAGATATTTAAATGTGATGAGTGATATTACTTCATTTACATCAAAACTATAGTGTCCTACATAGATAATTTTACAACTCACAACTTTCAAACTTAGTGTAAGTCTCCTCAACTCTTCTTCAGATGTGGCAAATTGAGCATTATGAAATTTGTATACCCGAAGCTGTTTAGAGTAGTCAAATAATCACAGTATCACAGCATACTTATTTGGATAATATGCAAATTTCCACCTCTCAATTCGCGGCGTTGGAAGACTATGCAAATTTAAAAAAATATTTCACTTGTCCGCATAGCTTGTGCAATTTGCCATTTTTTTCTTATTTATGGCAACTTATTTGTTGATGGGGGCGTGGCCACTCGTCCACAAATCAATTCCACTACATTGAAGCAGGAATCAATTGGAATAAGCAAAAAGCAGCAGGCAGCCAAAGAAGTTCAACTTCACAACAAGCAACCCGGGCAATTAGGTGGGGAGTCGAGCAGAAAAACAAGTTTATCTTTCTGTTCCATGGTCTCTGTCTAGGACTGGGATGGGGATGGGGATGGAGATGCGGATGGTGATGGGTTGGCTTCTGGCACTAGACATGTGCTCACTGTGAATCGGATTGGAATCGTCTGGTTTCGTTTCGAGTGGCCCTGGTTGCAACTCAATTAAAATGAGCTCAGGTGTAAATTTTATTGAAAATGTTTAATTGCCGGCCGGGAGCGTCTGGCGAGCCATCCAGCCATCCAGCCATCCTGCTCATCATTATGCGCCATTATCCTGCCAGCGATTTTTACTTGTAATTATTTGTTTTTGTGTGTCTGCGCATGAAGCGAGCTAGTCGAGTGCTTTGTTGCGCAATGTCCTTTGTCCTGTGTCGCCACACCACCCACTCCCCCAGCCCAACAAGTTTGACATGTGTTTAGCACAAGGATTTATATTTGCTTAAGCTGCTCCTGACACTGTCATGATGATGCTGAATTTATATAAGCAGCCCCAAACTTTCATTTCGTATTTGTTAAATGCGAGGGAAGTTCTGAAACAGAATTCACTTGACTTTTCAGCATTGTTAACTGGCAAATTTATATATGATATGAATAAATACAAATTGGCACTTGTTCGCTTATCTAGTCAGAACTACGAATTGAAAAACTTTCAGGTTATATTTTAGGATAATAATGCTTATTTAACTTCCACTTAATTAATATTTTAATTTAAACAAAAGAGTTTAGTGATGAAAGCAAGTGCACACTATAAGCACATTTTTAAACCTATGTTATTCTTAAGCTGATATTATTAATATAATAATAAACATAAACTTTTGGCATAGCCCACGGAAGTTGAGGGTTCGTAGTTAAAATTACATCTGCTGCGATATCCTGCTGCGATTAGTGCATATTGAAAATGACGCAATTAACTTAATTGGTAATAGTTTTTTGTTGGCCTCGCTGTTGTTGTGGCAACAAACTTGTTCACACTCCGCGACCAGAGCAACCCCAGAGAGATCTCTCCTTAATTTAAGCAATTAATAAACTTGATGCCAAACATTATCTAACTGAGTCACGTGACCACACGAAGCCAAAACAGATTTCCATGATGAATTTATGACTGACATTGATGGCCTTCTGTGCTTCGAGCTCTCAGACTCAGCACTTGAAAACAGCAGCAGCAGCATTGGGTGAATCCTTTATCTTGGTGGTGCCTCAATGTGTTTTGTTGTGGTTGTTGCGCTTTTTTCACGCCCGCGTTAAAAAAAAGGCCAAGTTTTAACCCTTTTCTCGCTCGATCTGTACTCAAAAGGATTAGGTTGAGGTCGTGTGTCTGTTGTTGATTAAACTGCAGGCATTCACAAAGTTTACAATATTTTTATAATTTATGCAAGTCGCTCGAAATTCGATTCGCCTGCATGTTAAAAATAGCCCTAAACATTTCTGACAGTGGCGCAACAAATCGACAGCGTCGTGCAGGAAGTACAAAACTGTTTGATGGACAGAATGGAGAAGTGTGTACAGTGTGTACTCCTATTGTGTTCTTATTCTTTGACTACAGTATGTAATATTTCAGGTATATCATGACCAGTGGTTATCAATCACAATCAATATGGATATTTACTATCCCACGCATTGTTCAAAATTTTCCCATTCAACGGCGCAGCTCGCATTACCAAAAAGCTGTCACAACTAACCGAAATCAAAACAGAAATCAACTGGACGGTGACTGATAGCAACGCCTCCCAATAACAAATAAATACAAGAGCAGAGCTGACAATTAATAACAAATTAACATGATGGTCACACGCCGGAAATGAAAGGACTCGAACAATGGGAAAGGGCCAAGCCGCAACATAATAAATGTATTTGTACAAAAATTAAGCGAAAAATGCTTGGCATTGTGTCAAGTTGGCCTCAAATATTTACACTTGGGCGCTGTAAAGCGAACTTTTCGAGCAGAAACTTCCCCAAAACCGGAACAAACAAACAAACGTGGAAATCGAGAATATTTTGTCGGGTAAGTTTATACGGCAAGTGAAAACAAAAGAGCGTCCAGCTCCATGTTGAGAGAACCTGGCCTCGGTCACGTGCTTCAATGCACGTGTCCCTTTTAATGACCAACGAATTGTGTCCTGTGTGCCACAGACTGACGAAGAAAGAGACATCGAGGGGGGGGAGGGAGTGAAAAAGAGAGAAAACCAAATCAAAAAGTAACGCGGCGTGCGCTTTTGTGCAAGTCTCTGCCGCATATTGAAATCCAATTCAATGAAATTGTTGCCACGCTCGAGTTCCATTAGACAAAACCAATCACAACAACACGAAAGGTGGGAAGGGGTCGATTGGGTTTGGATCTGGCCACCACCACTACTCACCACTCACCACTCACCACTCAATTGTTGGTCAGTTGAAAATATTTTCGACAATTTGCATGAGCGCCCCCCGCACAAAGGAATATGTCAGCCATCAATTGAACTCTTTTCTTTTATTTAAGCCGCCTTGCCGGGGCCCATTTTAATTGAGGGCTCTGCCGGCGTGTGGCCAACAGCAGCAACAACAACAACAACAGCAACAATAACAACAACAACAATAACAGCAACAACAAATAACAAACAGAGCCTGACAATTGACAGACGTTTACAGCTGAGAGCTCCGAGAGATCCCGGACTGGCCTGGCAGGCATTGAATTTCACCATCGTCATCATCAAGTTGGTCGAAAGCAAATGAATTGCACGCTTTTCATGTACTCAATATGGCCATGGCCAGCAGTCAATCATTGCCTGACTGCCAACTGCATTGTAATTAATATTGTATTCATAAAGTTGAGTCGAGCTATTTTACCAACTGACCATGCTTAAAAAATATTCTCTCAGCGACTCATTATTCGACTGTCATTGTACAAAAATTAAATAATATTTAGTATCAATATCACATATAAATCCAGTAATCTGCATGGTTTACTCACATATTACTCAATTA
Organism: Drosophila fungiperda; assembly: GCA_035042345.1. Lineage (NCBI taxonomy): Eukaryota > Metazoa > Arthropoda > Insecta > Diptera > Drosophilidae > Drosophila > Drosophila fungiperda. The sequence goes on from JAWNLM010000021.1 coordinate 4,066,881, forward strand.
ACAAAATGTTTTAATGTTTTTGTTTGACTGTCACATTTCAATGAATTAAGTAATTATTAATTAGCTACTGTCTTTACTAGTCTAAATAAATCATAATGAATAAAAAACAAAAATTAAATAGATAACAGAAACATAATCTTGGTAATCGGTTTTGAGATCATTGCTGAATTGTATTTCATTCATCTCTTTACAGGTTTGTCTAATGAATAAATAATAATTAATATAAAAACTCTTAAAAATATTTTATTAAGAAAAAATAAATAAAATATGTTCGAATTGGAGTCAGATTGTGAATAACATGTTTTGCTACTTTAGCTGACTCTATATGACATGTTCCAATATGTTCCACAACTTGGCAACTTCATTCACACAAATTATTATAATTAACAAAAATATACAATTAAATAGATAATAGAAACATATTTGCATTATGCTAAAAACTTATAAGAATATCGTATATCGAGTAATATATAAAGTCTTGATTAACTTGCTGGCACTTGAGATAGGCATCATATTAAGTTAAACATATTTAAGTCTAAAATTATAGCAACTATATATATAATATATATATATAAACATATAGAATTAATTATATAACAGTACCATATTCCCACTCAGAGTATTTTAATAAGAATCTCATATATCAAGTTATATATATCATTTAAATCTGCATGTTCAGCTGTCTACTCTATATGGAATGTCGCAATATGTTCGACAGACTTGGCAACTTCATTCACACACTTGGTGAGTCCATAAACAATTCATTTATTATCGCAACACGCTGTGGATTAAGCCCAAGTGGAGAGCACTGTGATCTAATGCTGCATGCTTGATTTAGTGGCAGCGGCTGCAAATCATCGCCAACAGCCAAAAAGGGATAAAGGCTATGCATATGAAATATGAATATGAGCAGACGACGACTTCCACTTACATGCATTTATTCACGTATGTGTGGCATGCCCCACAACGTGTAGGCATGTGCGATAAATTATCATGTGTGCAGAGGCAGCTCTCATCTTCTTCTTTTTTTTTTTTATTATGCATCCAAGTACATGGGGAAGGTGTCGTTTCTGTCTCGCAGGCAATTGCTCATAATTGGTAGTCAAATGTGGACGCCCTCTGCCGATTTGTGAGTGGTAAATGCTCCTCTCGAGCATTTGTTAAGGGCTGCTAAGGTTGATTTGATATATTGGATGGATTTGGCGTAGACAATTTTATGAGCACTGAATTTATTTGATGTTTGGCATCAGGTTTTTCTCTCAGTCTCTTTTTGTGCGGATTGCTTAGCGCTGCGCCAATAAATTTCAATCACTCAATGCCGAAATCCTGCACAATTTATGTGGCATATTAAAAAACGTTTTACGAAAGAAAAAAGTCTTTGAAATTGGCGAGCTTTATATTAAAAATTAAACGAGCAGAGATAAATGAGAAAATACTTTTTACAATGCTCGATAAAAAGAAAATGCATGAAACTAAAATATTTTTCAATCGTAAATGAAAAAAAAAATCCATTTTGCCATTGCCAATATTCGCATACAATGTGGCCAACCCTCGGCACACGAAAATTTAAAAAGCAAAATTGCAAATAAAATGACGATAAAAAATAATTTTAATGTTGCCTTTTTACTTTGAATGGGCAGCAAGAGAAAATAAGAAAAAGAAATCACTGCGAACAACGACAAAGTGATACTCTACACAAATCAAATAAGTGTAGCAAAACTCGAGTATTCCATTTAATTTAATATATAATAAATAACATACTTGATTCTCGAAAAGTATCGTTAAACTAGCTAAGAAATTCTTCATTGTGACATTCTTGTTACCACATTAATTGTGCTCTTCTGGCACAGAGTAACTAACCACTTAGATTGGAAATGGCTCATCAGATAAATGGCAAAAAGTAAATGCTGGCATGCATATAAAAAGTGTGCCTGATGTATAATTTAAATTAAATGCAGAGCTGACAATAAAAATACAGACGATGACTGGCAACAATTCAAAAAGTAACTCTGGCCTGCTCATAAAACATTTAATATGAAATTTTTGAGCTCAACAGCAACAACAGAAAACAAGCCCCAAATCGCCAGTTAGACATGGCAACAAATACTCAAAATACAAGTAAACAAACAACCCCCAAAATGCATTTAATCATTTAAGTAACAAGTTGAAAACATTTTCAAGTATTTTTCAAGCCAACTTAGACCCGTTGAAGGTTCTCCTGGACAAAAGCCAGCGAGAAGTCTTTGCATGGCCAAGTGCCACTTTTGTCGCCTTTTATGCTTATTTGACCATTCACACAGACACCCACACAAAGAGCCACGCCCCCTGCCCTCTATTGAATCCACCGTTGGGTCATTCATTCAAATTTGGCTGCCTTTTGTGTTGGCCCTCAACTGCCCCAATGCCCCCCCCCCTCCCCTGCTCAACTTTTACACACACTAATCGCGCACTTTCTTCAAAGTTGCCCTTGTCCCTTTTTTATGGTCTGCCATTCCCCGAGCTGCCCACATAAATTTCAAGTCGACAGCAGCAGGGTCACCCACATGTGATCGGACACAGTTTTCCCACAGTTTTCTGGGGGAGGTGAGGATGAAACTACACTTTAGAAAATCGTCCTGAAATGTAGAAAGTTTGTCTTATTTTTGGAAATTATTTCTATATATACGACAAACATACATATTTATTAAAATAAACAATGCTTTTCTTATATTTCGGAAATATATTGAAAATATTTATAAATTAAATCTACGATCTTATAAATGATCTAAAACTTAAATATAAGTGAAATCTTAAAATTTAAACTTTTTATAATATCATAACATTAAGTAAATAAAACTGGATACACATTTGACATATATTTTTAAAATTATAGAAAAAAAGAATTTAGAAAAAACCGTGATTTTTTTATCTACATTCTAAGCGGCCATTTCTTTGAGTGTATGAAATCAAAAGGAAATTATTGCTGGTCTGGTTGCTTTATGCCAGGCTGCTGGCTTTATATAATTTCCATTTAATAGCTAAACCAACACCTCATCCAAGATGTACTAACTATCACCAAGGCGAATCGTAAGAAGTGACGAAGATGAATACTCAAGTTTTCGACACATTATTCTGAAGATGAGGGCGATTTGCATAAGGACCACGGAGCAGGGGTAAAAGTGTCATGGCCCTGGGGCAGTTTCAGAAAGAGGTGTTTTGTATGTGAGTGTGTGTGTGGCTTGACTTGATGACAGACTGCTCTCGTCCTGCACGTCCTGCTCGTCCTTCTCGTCCTGCTTGACCTAACGAACCATAAATTATATGCTTTTGATGTTTTGTTGCTATTGCTGTTGTTCTGGCCCCAAAAATGTTTATTTAGTTTAGTTTTTGGTGCGGCTAAAAGTGGCAGGACATGTAAATTACGGGCCAGGAAACGGACATTGTAAAGTTTATCGCTCAAATTCGATTATAATGAAACCCCTAAGACAACAAAAGACAACTTCTTGATGATGTATGCTGACTTCGATTGCCTGTCTGGACAGCCAGATCCAAAGCCAAGAAGTACAAGAACAAGAAAACAATGGCGAACAACACACGAAGACCTGTGGGATTAAGGATATGATTGAACTGGCTGCCCGAGTTAATTGGAGAATGGAGAAGTGGCCAACAATTTGCATAAATTACGTCGCAACCCAAAAACATATCGTCTAGGCCATAAATTTCTATCCAGACACCGGGCTTAAGTCATCAAGTTGCTCAGATGAAAAATAACGGGAAAATCACAAAAAAATACCACGGTAAAACAATTGCGGCCAATTACAACAACTGCTGACCAAATGTGACCAGTGAAAAATCTAAAAAAAAATCGAAGGAAAAATGTTTCCCAACTCAAACTAACTTGAATTGCCCAAACTGACAGTCGGCTTAGAAAATTATTACTCAAACCGCAAAACTTTTACGGAGCATCATCAGCCTTCCAATTCGCATGAATTATGTGGCAAATGCTTCGTTATTAATTAGACTCATTTACCACTCGGATTGTTCTTGTTGTTGATGTTGTTGTTGCCATGAAGACACCTTAATTAAATGTCTGTCTCCAGTCTCCAGTCTGAAATCTCTGGTGGATGTTTGTTCGTTAGTGGACTCATTCGAACCGCAAAGTCAAGTTTTTGGCCAAGTTTGAAGGGTTGTTGTTGCTGTTTTTGGCATTTACAATTTGCATATGAGTTTTTACCCTGATGCGTTCCCTGGAGAATTGTCATTTTAATTTCCATAAATCAATTTGTTAATTAGTGGGCTCATTTTTGGTTGCTGGCAACGATTAGCAATGCGCCAAAATTTCAAAAGGTTTGGGGATAATCAGGGCTAGCTGGCAGATACAATTTTGAACTTGTTATGAAGTTATATAATATTTACTGTAACAGTAGAGTAGAAAAGAGAGTAAATATTCAATATTATTAAAGTATATCGACCTGAGGAACGCTCTAAAAGCATAAATAAATAACAAAAATTGTCTATAATAAAGAATAATAGCTTGATAGTTTGCCATGAGAAAAACGCATCCAATGCCAAGCGTTGCATGAGAGAAAATCCAAGCAACTCCACATAAAAAACGACAACAAATAAAATAAAAGTCTGCATTGGAAATAATCAAAGCTTTAATCCTATTTATTTGCTATCGAAGATAGTAGCAAATACGTTACTTCCATTTATTTTGATAACCATTATAAAAAGCGCATAAACTTAAATAACTAAAAATAAATATTTTATATACAGTTGCAAACAAAATAATAACACCACTACGATATGTTGATTTCCGAATGAAAATGTTTCAAAATGTTAATTTTTAATTAAATGTTTTAGTATTCCTCAAATAAAGTTAAAGTTATCACTTTTTCTGTAACTCTATTTTTTTATGTAATGGGAATAGTACCAACAAGTAGAAGAATTTTCATAATTATAAGTGCATATCTCAAAAATACTGGTATAATTTTGTCGCTATTTTCTAGCTTTTCATAAAAATAACTTCTAAATATTTTAATTCAAATTCGGTTTAAAATTGTGATTAAAATGAATTTTTTTTCTAACTTTTATTAAAGATTATTCTTTAACCTCAAAAATCCGTATTCCAACGTTCCTTAAATTTAAAAATTTAAGAAAGACATGTTTGAAAACATTTCTTGTGAGATTGTTGCTATTATTATTTTCGCAACTGTATATTTTTAATATTGAAAGGGCTTTAAAATGCTTTCAGCGCATTGCGTTAAAGCTGCTCGCCACTTGAGCCACTTTTATGAGTGCAGCCAGGCGAACCGAAGCCAAACCCAATCCAGAGAAGAACTGCACCCCAAACTCCAATTGCAACTGCAACAGCAACTCAAACTCAACCCAAAATGGCAGCCATTTAATGTCACTTGGGCGCGCAGCCATCAAGCATATTACGAGGACGAAGCTCTACTTGGAAGGATGCCTGCTGTTGTTTGTCGGTTTGTCTGTTTGTCTGTTTTGCAAAAATAACAACAATTTACACAACAAATGCAACAGCAGCTGAAGCAACCGAAGCAGCCACATGTGAAGTGTGCCGTTGACTTTGAGTTGAGCTGAGTTGAGTTGAGTCGAGGAGCGTTACTTGGCAACCAAAGCAAGCAAAGTGCATCATTTTACATGGCAGCAGCAACAATTGTTGCCAGCTGTAAATAAACATGGCTTTAGCGTCTGCCACGCCCACATGTGTTGCCACCTTCTACCTACTGATATCTGCAGCAGCAGCAACAACGCAAATGATAATAAGGTATATAATTTAATATCAATCTGACAGCCAGAAGGCAACAAAGTGCACCAGGCGACGACGACGACGACGACGTCGACGCTGCTTTTTATGCTACACTTTTTTTCTTCGATATACCCTGTTAACATGAGTAGCGTAAGTGGGTATTTATAACCACTCATAAAAAAATGTTAACTCATGCTTGCACCTAAAAGTTTTTTATATTAAAAGTCTACCTTTAAGATTAATCTCTTATCGTGTAATTAATTCTATTTATATTATTATATTTTTAACTAATTTCATGCAGCATGTGTTGGACCTTTTTTCATTTAGATACCCCCAGAAAAAGTTATATTTATGTTATAAATAATTCTTATATTTTAAATTTAAATATAAGGTTACAATTTATTTATAATATAATTAATTTAATATTTTTATATATAAGTACATTAATAAGACAAAATAAATCGATATTTGCAGGGTATGCGTAAGTCATTATTGTACCCTTGTCCTTGCTTGCACTTGTCTTCCACTTGCCCTCTCCACAAGCACTTCACTTTTATGCATTGTCTGTGTGTGTCTGTCTCTCTTTCGTTCTGTCTTTCTGCTGAGGTACTCAAATGGTGTATTCTTTCCTTTAGTGTTGTTGTTTTTTCTCTTTTATTTCTTTCTTTCTTGTTTTTTGTTAACTAAATAAATGCAGTTTGTTTGCCTGCACTTGTTGTTTGTGTTGAGCCAAGCAGAACATTTCCATTTGAATGTTCTTTTAAGCGAAAACAATTTCTTCTTTGTTTTGCTTTCGAGCATATATTTCAGCATTCCTTTTGTGCCACACTAGGAAAAAAATCACAATAAGTAGATAGTAAACCGACCTTTAAAATCAAAAGTTTTTTAACTTATTTTTTTTAATCATTAACCTATATTGTGAATTCAATCAACATGTCAATCTTATCTATATTTTTAAAATAATTTTTTTAAAGGCTAAATAGATATTTTACAATTTACACACAATATGCTGAAAACTCGACAATTTATTTTCCAAATTTTTAAAAAAAACTACTCTACAAATTTGCAAAGATTTCTGATAAATTCGCTTTTTGAATAATAAGGCGACTATCGATTGGCTTCAAAAGTATGGCTATTTACTAAAATAAATATAGTTTTTTTATGAGTGTAACCATTTGTATCTCCCCTCCCACTTACATGCACTCAGGTAAGTGAGACCAGTTGAGAAATGGGGAAAAAAGATGAAAAAAATTAGATCATGGGTTTTGATTTTCATTTTGATTTTGATTTTGAGGTTGGTGGCTAACTCATCATATGATATCATTATTAGGGTGCTGCCCAGCTGACTGCCTTTTGTTGCACACAACCCGTCCATCTCCTCTCTACCTTGCTGACTTTTCACATACCCAATGTGATTTTCTTTTGTTGTATACCTTAAGCATTTTTTTGCAGCCATTTCGCCGCATTTTATTTTACAGCAACTATAAAAAAGTTTTTACATTTTTTACTGCATTTATTTTCCGTTGAGAAGAAAAGACGGCGAGTGGATTACGGCGAGAAGTTGATTATGTTGATTTGTGGAATTGATTTTAGGGGTTGGAGTTTGGAGTAAAAAACAGCGAAAAAGTTGAAAAAGTCAGCACTCCTTATTATCATAAAATATTCATGTGGCATGTGGCATGTGGAAATGCTGCCCAATTGTTTTGCGGTTGTAAAAATATGTTGAAACTTGAAATTGAATGAGCCACTCAGAGAGCTGAAGAAAAGAATACAACTATAAAATAATAAGAATATTAAGAATATTTACAAAATTCTACAAGAAAAAATATTTGAAAATTCGCGCCAACAAACAATAGATACCCAGAAGAAAACAATCAAAAAGCGTATGTGAAAAATTCACTCCAGCAAAAAAAAAAGAGAAATAGTCGTTCGCATAATTCGAAGAAGAAGACAAAGCCACAGCATTTGGTCAAGGACACCAAAACGAAGAAAACACAAGCAAAAGCAAATTTTAAAAAGACATAGCTCAGTTCGAAAATTTGACTATTCGAACCAGCAGCTTCCCCTCGAAAGTCGAACGAAACTGGGGAAGAGCCAGGACACCCAACGAAAAAAGCAACAATAAATTCGAAAAAACTCAGAGCTCAATTCGAAAGTTCGAAAAATCGAAATAGCAGCTACCCCTTGCAAGTCGATCGAAAACTGGGGAAGATACGTAAGCGTTATCGTAATGCTTATCTCTCACGTAAACGTAACATTCTACAAGTGTTAAGCAGAAATCACGCACTCTCTATAGCTCTCTCTCCCTCTCTCTCTCTCTCTCTCTCTTCCTCACTCCTTGACAGCACGTGATACAGAAAGTAGCTGACATTGCTGCACATTGAGCTGTCTCGGGGAGAGAGTCCTTACGGAAGTGTACGTAAGCCTCTCTCTTTCTCTCTCTCTTTCTTACCTTCGCTCTCTCTGTCTGTGTGCTCGGGGGGTGGGCGCCTGGCATTGGGTTAGGGTTTGTGTTGGTGGTGGTGCGTTTGTCGTCCCTTTTCGGCTGTCACGATTGTCAGCGCGGCATTTCCCGGGTATAAAAACGCATGCATTGCCGCCTCGCAAGTCAGTCGAACGACAGCTCGCAACGAGTAACGAACAGCAGGCAAAGAAAAAACATTACACAGAATATCGAGTGAAAAGCGTAGCAGAGTTTTGACGTAATCCTTTGCGATGGCGATTCCCTTCTACGAAGATGAGCCCTCTGCGGCAGCTGCCCAAATCACCGCCGCTGATCAAGTGGATGGAGTTATTTATGCAAGCGATGCTGCTGCTGGCTACGATCAAGTGGACTACGAGGCGCCTCCGTCGGTGGCAACAGCAGCAACAAGTGGCAGTGAAACGGAGACGCCACCACCACCCAGCACCGAAGAGCAGTTACTGGTGTGGAAAATGCTCGCATTGGCAATGTGCAAAGTACTTAAACAGTTCTACCTGCAACAGAAGCAGCAGCAGCAGCAACAACAGACTGACAAATCCACCAAACTGACTGCCACAGTGCAGATTCAGCCGCAGGCGCAGTAAAAATAAGCTAAAAATAAAACTCCAACAACAACTACAAATTCATGCCCCAAAATGAGGCTGATATGGCTCCTAAGCGCAACTTGTGATTACTTTTCGTTGGTGAGAACTAGCGCTCCCCTAAAACAGTTAAGGATATGTGAAAACAGATGAAGAGAAAGAATTAAAATCCAAAGAATTGCAACAAAAAAACACAAGTTTTTTTATAATTTGGAGTAAAATTGAAAATTATAAAAAGGTCTTTTCGATTTTATGAAACAGAGAAAGAAATAATTTGGAGTTCAATTGAAACTTAAGAACTTAAACAAAAAACAAGTGTTTAATAGTTTAGAGTAAAATTAAAAATATAAAAAGGTATTCTCCGTTTTTTTACCAGAGAGAGAAAAAGAGAAATTGAAAGGTGAAAGATATCGATAAAAAAAAACCCCAAGTGTTTAATAATTTTTGAGTAAGATTTGAATTATATAATTAAAAAAATACACAAACAAGTGTTTAATAATTTTGGAGTAAAATTTAAATTATTTTAATAGGTATTCTGAGTTTTGCCGTCGCTGTAGAAAATTTTGGAACTGTTTTAAGTGGATTTGGATAAGCGCAAATGTGATAAATAATTTTGCTAAAAATATTTTAAGTGCATGATTTTCTTGCTTATTTTTGGTAAAGTTATTTAAGAACTTAAATTAATTACATTTAATTTACATATTGAGTTTTATCCAAGAAGGTCGGCGCAGTGCAAGCAGCAGCTAGTTTTCATAAACAGATACGAAACTAAACTTAAGTCAAATTTCCACTAATAGGATCTAATAACAATGTAGTAATATATTAGTTTAAGTTAATTATTCAAACTTTTACAAAACTCTCTTGGTGTCTATTTACAACAACAACAACAAATCGCATCGATTTCACTTTTAGGTAGTTGGCTTCTTAACCTATCGAATAGTTATGAAAATATTCAAAACCAAAGCAAAGAAAAAAAAAAATATAAAACGCATATATTTTTGTATAATTATTTTGCTGTTAAATGTAAGTTGGTGTTCATGTGTGTGTGTGTGTGTCAATTTAATTTCTAGGTCCATTATCATAAGCAATAGTATATATAAGACTAAAACTAAGATCATTTCCAGCCGAACAATGTGAACGATGATCAAGTTAACTAAAAAACATAAATCATTTTCGTGTCACGAGCATGAACATAGTACAAGAAAAACAATAGAGATCTTTACAGAGCAAACTAGCAGCCAAATGGTTGAAAGTAACCTAAAGTAATTTAATTCTAAGACTAAAATAATTATATATGCAAAATAAAAACTTAATTAATTAATACGAATATAAAATGTTTCTTTATTGTTTGTAAGCGGATGGGTTCAATAATTTGTCAGGGGTGCAAACAAATTAACATTACTCTTGAAATTATAATTAAAATAATTATAATTATTGGGCGAACAATTTGTTATATATTTTCCAAAAAAAAAAACAAATTATTTTAATATCAATTTATTTTTATTAAATAAAATATTTTCAAAAATACACATTGCATATATTTCATTTATGTACTTAACTTAATCCCTTATAGTTACCCTAAAAAATGTATGTTTTTTAATGTTTAATTAGCCAACAATTTTTAAACGAAATTTTTGTATTTGTTAGTCATGTATAATAATATAATAATCATGTATAATAATAATAAGTAAAATGCAGTTTAGCCAACGAATCTATCAGGCAGAAGGAAAGTATTTGTATTCCTGATCAGAATCATGAGACGTGTTCTGTACGTCTGATTTTAATTTGGAATATAATCTAACAGCTGTATTTAGATTATTCCGTTATCGAATTTTGTGGACTAGAGCGTTTTTCTCTGTTTTCAGATTATTCTGAACATTGCTTATGAGAATAGTTTAATTTAACATATTCAATCAATTTCTTTCAAAATCGAATTTATTTTTTTGTTTGGATCTTTCTGGAGCTATCAATATTTATACGATAAAATAAATGCTAAGCTCTTCAAATAACTTCTTGTCATTATTAAAAATAACATTTAAATATTTTGACTTCTTAGTTTGGTAAGTTATTCATACAAAAATTTAATTTTAAATGGATAAGTAAGTTGTCAAAAATTATGTATAGTAAATTAATTGATTTATAAATTTTTCCAACGTTGGTTTTTATGAGCTGGACTGAAGCCGTGGACTGAAGCCGTTTGAATTTTTAATATTGATGTTGACTGATTAAAATGTATCCTTATAGCTCAAATACTTCAATGAATTTATGGTTCTTTAACTGTGCAATCAATGCTAATAACTCGTACAGTTATTTATATTCCGTTGACAATGGTCTGTCGCCTTCAATGTGGTATTCAAATTGCATCTACCAATAAGTAGATGGCAGAGATCAAAGCCAGTCGCCAGACAATGGCCACTTCCATGGCCACCCCAACCATCCACTTGCCACAATCGATGCAGAAAAATGTCGCGTGGCGGCTGATAAAAGGCCTTTAGGCAAAAAATAAATATATATATATATATATATATATATATATACACGTATTTTAAATCCCGCTTCTGTGTAATACTCTTTGTGCGATGCAAATAGAAGCAAAGCTGCTTTTTTAATTTTATAAAACCCAACAGATTTGAAACTCCATCCATCAATCAATAGCATCAATAATAATAATATCAATCATAGTCGGCAAAAACAAATAGCATTTGCTAAATCAACTGCCCCAAGATGATTTTAAAAAATTTGATATTTTTACACAGATAAGCGACGGGGATTATTCCCCAGCAGAAGAAGCCTACCAAAAATAAAAATAAAATAAAATCCGAAAGCAAGAAATGCGCATTAAAATCGGTTAACTGTCTGAATTCAATCAAATGTTCCCTTGAGATTTTTCACTTTGTTTGCATTTGCACACATGATACCAGAAACTCACATGAGATGGCGAGAAAGTTGTTGATGGGTGGCAACCCTTTCTGAAAGTGAAAGTGGTGAAAGCAGCGCACAGTCCTTAAGTGCAGTTGTGTGTGTGTGTGTGTGTACCCAGCTGGGGGTAAAGTGACCCATAAATAAACAGTTTAGATTTTTTATATGACCAACTTGTTTTAGAGGCATACTTGAAGCACATGTCAGATGGGCCAGTATTTCACAATTTTGCAATTTTTCGATTATTTCATATTTGTACAAATATTTGTATTTTTGTATACCAGCTAGCATAACTAGATTGAGCTGAGCTGAGAGTATAGCATCAAAGCCTTCAAAATGTGTACCTAATTGAAAGTACACAAACTAGCAAAGGCAAAATAAATCGTATTTACAAACGGCATACTTGAGCCAAGTTTGGCGAGGCAACATTATTAAAAATAAATTAGAGTACCTTTTCATATATATATATATATATGTATATGTATATATATATATAAATAATACTGCAAACAAACGATGTGAAGTGGTTTCGTGTTGCCAGCTACGTGCTCAAGTGAATTTCATTTGGTCCTGCGGTCATCATTAGTGTGTTTTATTAAGTGGAAGCAATTTCTACGGTGGGGCGATGATGCTTTAAGCAGCCTTAACTAAGCCAACTCAGCAACTCGGCAAACTCAACTTTTAAGGAGAGCCTGGGAAGCGGCAACAGCTGCCAGATCAACTCGAGTGCACACAAAACAGCTCAAGGTCGTGTCAGTTGCATGTGCTGCAACTGCAACTCTTGGCACGTTTTCACTGCAACAGAGTCCCTGAACGAGGATCTAGGCACAAAGACTTATCCTTTATTCCTATTTTGTTTCCATTTCAGCCGAGTGGAACTGCGTATTTGGGTCAAGGTGAAGTTGCATTCGTGTTCATCGGCTTCAAAGTGGTCTTTGGTAGCTGCATGTGTGCATTTTGAACCATCCAAATGTATGTCAATTGTCTATTTTGACGTTTTTGACTAAACATAAGATGTTTGGCTGAAGTGTGTTGTTATGCAAAATGCTCAAAGTGAACCCCTCTTGTGGCATGTATAATAAAAACATATATGCAAGCAAAGAAACCGGGAATTGTTTAAATTATTTATTATATATTGTCGAATAAAATAAATTCGTCAGAAAAGAAAAAGATTAATATATATATTTAAAATTAAATTAAATATATATAAATATGATTTGATTAAAATTACTAAATGAAAAATATTTAGGAGATTTATAACAATTCTGGGGATGTACAGTTTATAATGTAGTACAAATTGTTAGTATAAAAACATTTTAATGCCTGGATTGTTCCTTGAATATCTTTTTCTAAGTATTCACAATTATTTATAACTAAGTCTCAAAGTTTTTTATTTAATGTATATGTATTAATAAATTATTTTAAAGTTTACCCGAGCTTTCAATAAAGTTCTTTTTATTTCTCTTGTTTTCAAATCTTAAGAAAATTGAAGCAAAATAAAACATGTTATTTAGAAAATCCCCTTAAAAATAAGAAAACTTTTCTTGTGTTTAGATAAAATTAATAATATAGCATCACACTGTTTAAACAAATAAGATAAGCTTTTTAATATTTCTATTTTGAGTGGAAAACATATAACTCAAGTACTATTCAAATATTAGGAATGCAAATTAGACTTTAGAATCGCCGTAAAATCTTAAGTTAGATTTAGATTTAGAATTAGAAATAGAGTTACCCTTGGCGGCATAATTATAGTGATTTTCCAATGAACTTCATATTTTAAGTATACCTGTAAACTTAAAATTTGACACTGATAGATAAAAGTATTTTTTAAAATTAAACACTTCGCGAATACAATTAAATTTAACGACCCGGTGCGAAAGGGGGCAGCAGAATCTTTGCACTCCCAGTTGCAGCCCGGAAGCGAATGGGAGCTGCTATTGTTGCGGCATGCAACGGCCTGCCTCATCATTACAATTAATAGAAATGTAACTGCGGCAGATCAAAGGGCCGCCGCTGAGGGGAGACAAAGGCGCGAGAGACAAAAGACGGCGACAGTTAAAAGGCAACAACAAGTTGGCAGGGCCATGTCAAAGGTAATGACAGAAGCCAAACAATTGAAAAGTTGTAACAAGCGGGAATCGGGAATAAAAAATAAAAAAAAATAATAATAACAAACAACAACATCAAGAAAACAAAGCGACTTCGTTAGCGCAAACAATTGTCAAAGCAACATGGAAAAAAAAAACAAGAACAAAACACATGAAAAATATCAAAAAATGAACATTACAAGAAAAAAGCTGAGTGCAATTTTCAAGCAATATATTTTCCGCTGCTGAGCAAAAGTTTTCACGCGCTTTTTGATGTTTGCGCCAAAGTGCAAAAATAACAAGCAAAAATTGTGCAGAAATATTAAACATTAAATGAAGCAAGAGAAAAAAGAAAAGAGTAAGTCTCAAAAGCAAAAGATAGAAATGAGAACCGCACCTTCAACGCAAAAATCTCATTTCATAATCAAATAAAATGCTGGCCAAGTCAGCTGCCCCAAGGGACTCTCACAAAATGCCAAATGCAAATTCAAAGACAGATAAAAAAGTACAAAAAAAATGAAAAACAGACTATAAATCGCTAGTTAAAAGTGCACGACTAGAATATACTCTGCAATTAGAAAAGAGTATGTAAATGTCAATGTTCAATGATAAAAGTTCCTTACTAGTTGAATTTTCTTGTTGTTTTATTATCTTAAAGTATTTGCTTTATACTGATTAATATTATAATCATTAAGCAAAGCTTAATTTTCACAAACTTTTATATGCCAGAAACCAAAAACAATTTACAGTCTAAAACTAAACTTTGCTCTCAAAATATTTAGTAGATTTAATTTCATCTCAAAGAATATGGATAGATAATAATTAAAAATAATAGTAATGCTAATATATATATCTATTTTTAAGGAAAGTTTTCACTTTAAAGAGTAATTTTTAATATATTTTATTGTGCAAGTCGCAAACGAGTTAAATATAATTCATAAAAGGGAACAACTAAATAAAGTGCAAAAACATTTGTTAATAACACTCAGAACTTAATTTAATTTATCTGCTTACATGTCATATATTTTTATCTATGAAAAATAAAATTAAATTAATATTTGTACATAATTTTCTACAGGGTACAAAAATTACCTTTCCAGTTTTTTTTTATACTTTTTAGCATGACTTGCGCGATTTGACAAATTTACGAGTGAGTTTAGCGGACTAATCATTGAAGATCTGCCTCGCACCAACCCCAGAAGCGCTCCTGGCAATAATAAACATAAAGCGCCTGAGACTGGGGGGGATGGGGCATATTAAGGATATGCAGCACGTTGACAACGCCAGAGCATTTTTATGTTTAAGGCTTCCAGATTTGGCTGACTGCGCCCTGGCCAAAATCTCTGGCACATAATTTTAATGTTTATCGTCTTTTATTGTCAAACAAATTATTTTTGATACTGCGCTGCAGGCGAGCGGGCATTACGAATATTGATGCCAAGGTGCCAGGAGCACAGACGCAGTGAGTCTCTGAGAAATGATTCAGCTGCCGAGGGTAGCAACAAGGCAACCGGAAGAGGAGGAGATGAGACACACACACACATACACCAGGCAACACGGCGCAATATGTAATTTGATTAGCATGCGGCAGGCAAAGAATGCGACTGGAAAAAACGGAAAAATAATAATAAACATAAAGAAAACTCGGATATTATCAGTGAGAGTCAAAACAATTTAATGCATGAATAAAAAATAATTTCTTTCTTATGGCACAGCCAATTTATGTATGTTGTCGGCCAAAACAGAGAGAGTCATCCAGGAGATATGATATCCATGTACATAATTCCTGCTGTGAAAGGAGCTTTATTAGATTTCGGTCTTGCCAAATGAAGTTCACATGTGCATTTGGCTGCCAGACAAGGAAGCAGAAATACAGCCCGTTCCAGGTTTGCCTTTCAAGTGCACATATTTGATTATTTACTTAACGACATTAAAGGAAACGAAAGCAACACACACATTTTGCATATGAATTAAAACTCAATAAATTAGCAAAATGTTTTTATTTCCTCTGTTGCCAATTGAACTTATCTCTCGGGGGAACTTCTCGGCAGGATGTTTTTGTTTGCTTTGCTAATGCTCAAAAGGCTTCTCTGGTTTTCATACACTCAGAAAAATCGACCAGAATTTTAAAAAATCAAATAAGCATTATTATTTAGAATGCATATTTATAAAAATAAAAAGCTGTCTCTTTCTAAATAATAATTTATAATAAGTAAGTGATTTTTTGCATTGCAAATTCTTTGCTACTTATTTTATTATTAAGCTTTAGTGGTTTTTAGTGGATTTCATATATAGAGAAAAATTAGTTTATAAATTACAATAATTTAATTTGAAAACGATTTTCCTACTTCATTATTACCATTATTATTACCAAATGTGTAACGGATCAAAATAAAAAAATCGTTCGTATATTTAGAAATGATTTGTATAAACAAGGACAATTTCATAGTTTTTTTCTGAGTGTAATAGCACTCTTGTGTGGTGACAGACAAGCAGTGTAGTCTGCAAATGCTTTAGTAAGATATTTAAATATTAATGATGTTTTTCTAATGATGTTCGATGGTTTCTGCAAAGTTACCAAGTGCTTTGAGTTGCGAGTATTGGAAAATTCTCAGTTGAGCCAGTTAATAAAAGCTTTAATAATAATGCAATTTTCACACAGAAACTGAATTGGTGCTCATTCCAAGTTGAATTCATAAATTAGTTAGTCGGCCCCAAATCCGACTTAATACGCTTCACTTAATTGTTTACAGCATTAATGCAAAAACCTCAGACAATCGAATAAACAGCCCGCAAATAACCAGTGCACAGGCAACACATCAATATTACGCAACACACACACACAACAGGAGACATGAGGGCACAACAGGATGCAACACGAGGCAAACCAATATCGCGACACGTCGGCTGACCAACTCTCATCGTTGGTGGCAAACATTAATCAGCGAATTATCAATGCAAATAATTTTCAGCACGCCTGAATGCGATATCAATCAACGGGCACCGCTTCCGTTGCACTGACATCTACTCCAGTGTTGCCGTGGCAGTGGCAGGGGCAGGGGCAGGGGCAGGGTATGCGGCAGGCAGTGCAACAACAGCGAAGGCATTTCTGGCAGGGCACTTAACACACAATTAAGTGCAAATAATTGCAAACGCTGCATATAAATGATTTGTTTAAGCCGAATTGACGGCGCCAGCAACAACATTCGTGGCAATAGAATAAATCACCCCAAAACCAGCAACACATCTTCATCGCTTGGCTAAGAAACTAAACAGTGGGCCAGGCAGCTGGATGAAGTTGTTTATATCGGCTAATATATATTATGTATACATAGATATATTCACATTAATTGAATTAATTTTTATCCGAATGCCATAGGTTTTTAGTTGACACATCAATGTTGAATAACCTTTCAGTTCCCAAGAGAAAGTATAACCAAAAAAAAAAAAAATATATATATATATTATAAGCATATTATCGTTCGATATAATTTGCCGATTAAATGACTTTTGATAACTAAGTAAATTAGATTATTAATTAACGTTCGATTAAAAACTAGCCGAGATTCAACATAAATATATTAAATATTGCCATTATTAAGATTACAACCAACTTTTAAGAACTTAGCCGTAAAATTTATGTTCACAAAATTTATTTTGAAGAGACTTTGATATTTGCTCTCCTCTTCCCTACTTTTTTTTACTTATCCTTTCTCTCTTTCTCTCTCTCTCTCTTTTTAACTATTACTAATATTTACGAATAGTTAAACTATAAAAATATCAAGATTTATTATTTTTTTATATTAAATTTATTTTAAATATTCTCATTTATTTTATTATTCTGTAATTTTAATTTTATAATTGCCATTCAATCCAATATTTTCCAATTGTTGACTGATATTTTTTCATTTAAAGTAAATAAATTGAATTAAATTTAAATCAAAATACCCAAGTAATACAATATTATTATTAAACATATAAGATTATCCTGACACAAATTTATTTCTATAAGCATACAATTTCTGAGTGTTCGAACTCCATTCTAGTTATGAACAACCGCAATATTTAAACTTGGGAGAATTATTTTGGGCTTAACTAAAACTTGTATTCTTCTATTTTTGATAATAAAAATATATTGTTTATCTTTACTTATTCAATATATTAAATTAAGTACATCTATGGATTTAGTAGGCAATAATAGTTAATATTTTCTGCAAGGGATATTCTGTTAAAGAAATAAAACTACTGAAAAAAAGGGAATCGGTTTTTAACATTATATGGAAACCTGCAAATATGATATAAATTATCCATTTGAAAGATTTTGAAATTTGAATTTGACCATTGTGCGCTGTTCAGAGTCGATAATGAATTTGAATTTGCAGAGGAGCGAGCTGACCAGGGCAGTAGAGAGAGGGGTGTGTCCAAGTGGAGGAGGAGTGTTGCGACTTAGGGACAGTTATGGGGCTTCCATGGCCAGCTGAATAGCCTCTCCTTTTGGCGCGCCTAATTAGTATAATCCGCGATGAAATTATTCGAGTGTGCATTGTGGATGTGCGTGTGTGTTCTGAGATTGTGTGTATAATGATAGCAGGAAAGAGAAGGGGGACAGAGTTGGAGATTGGGGATACGTGTAAGTTACGCATACGCAGCGTGGCAACGGCTACCGCACTTTTGGGGCATTACATGCACCTGCTTGCCAACGGGCGACATTCGCATTATGATGATAACATGGCAAGCTGCATAAATTTAATGACTGCAATTAAGTGAAGCGCCAAAGTTTTGAGCAAGGCGCCACTAAAGTCTTATCAGGGAAGCAGCAGTGCTTTTGATTCGAACCGCAACTCTTGCCACACATCGGAGCGATGCATAATTGAATGCAATTAAAGCAACTTAATGCGCATTTCATGGGGCAGCCATTTGCATATGCAGGACATGCGTGTAAAAGTGATTATTTATGCAAATTGCATATAAATAAATTGCAGAGCAAAAAATGTGAATAAAAGAGGAATAAAACATGATAAAAAACAATTTGGTCAAATTGAATTTATGTGTTCAAAGGCGGCACAATAAAAGAATGTGTAAAGTGCACTTAAGCAGTGGCTACAGCTATGTGAGCATTGTAGAAGAGTTGCACACTCTGTGCCACAAATATACCAATCCCCAACCCCCAATCCTCAACCAGCAACTCCCGCTCCAACTCCCACTCAGACCCTCCGCTGCGGTCACTGTGAATCACTGTGAATGCTGGCGCCTGGCAAAGACGTTCATCGTCGCCGATGGCGTCGCTTGGTCTTCGCCGGCACACAGGAAGCCATAATGGACTTTTCATTCAAATTATTTTGGCCATGACCAGGAGCAGAGGAGGACACAGCGCTCGTATATTGCCTGAATTGATGCTGCACTTCCTGTTCGGCTCTCTTGGCCAGCACCGCTAAATATTCTCCTCTTTGGCCAGCCACACATATTGTCTCGGCATAAATCAGCGCCTGAACAGCCACCAGCGAGGAGCAAGTCGAGTTCTGTTGAAAACTGTTCAAACTTCAAATGCTCTTTAAGGTTACAAATAGTAAACAAATTTTGATATATGTGCATAAAAATAATAAAATAATAAGTGTTGACAGTGTTTACGCAGAAGTTAAATAGGATGCAAATACTTCAAATTTATGAAAAAACTGAAAATTATAATTAAAAAATTTAAATTTATAAAATTGTATATTTTAAAAATATTGAATCTATATAGATAAAATTGTATATTTTAAAAATATTGAAACTATATAGATATAGGTAAATGTGAAAATAGTTTTACTACGATAATATTTAGAGGGTAGAATAATAAATAAATTAACATGATGAAAAATAAAAATAATTTATTTTGGGTGGACTAAATAGTCTACAAAAAGATTTCATTTAGTATTAAATTAAACATGAAATAAAATTCGACTTCAATTTAAATTTTAAATTACTGATAAATATGATATATTTAACCACGCAGTATTAAAATGATAAATGTTTTGTTTATAAATAATGTTGACTCAAAACAATATACAAACTTCAAAACTAAATTAAAAGGATATTATCTAAAATTAGAAGTGACTAATTGGATTGAAATTTAAAATGAAAACGAAAATAATAGCACTGATGGATATAATAAATGTGGGTATATTCAAATGTTAAATAGACAAACATATATTGAAAGAATTGAGGAAGAATATCACGTGGAAGATATTTAATGGAATAAATAGAGTTCAACATAAGCCATAAAAATAGATTGCAATATTTTAGGTGCTTGCAACCCTTTCGAAAAATCCAAGCAACTCGAGTTCGGCACTTGACTTGAACGACAACTAGGCAAGGACCACATCCGAAGCATTATTTAAGTATGCCCGAAACATATGCACACACAACATACACACACACACACACGCACACACATATCCTTAGAGGCAGTGCTCAATGCAAATTGTGCACAAATTCTTTTCGCACTTTTTGCATCATTAATTGCGGAATTTATGAGTGGATGCTGAACGCGTAGTTTCTATGTAAATTTGCGCCTTTTATTGAGTTGTACACACGGCAAGGACAAAGGACGAAATTGCATATGTCGAATGCGGGTTGACACTGTGTATGCGTGTGTGTGTATATGTGTGTGTGTGTGTGTATTGTTTGTTGTTTCAATTTCGTATAAACATGTAAATAATTTCCAGCTGATTGCACAAATTCGTTTCGGGCTTGATTTTTATTGCATAGCTTTGGGCGCAGCGAGCAGAACGAATCTCGATTCCAGATAGGTTTTTGGTTGTTTTCCTTGTTGTTCGCGCTTTTGTTTTCAATTTGCAATAAGTCTGTCAATTGGCGAATTAATAAAGTGGAAAATGCGACACTGCCAAAGTTGCTGCTAAAGGCATCTAAAGGTCGAAAATCTGCATACATATTCTCATGTGATGGCTGACTGCCAAATTTAACCTGTAATTTGCATCCCTTAATCCCAATCGACTACACTACACGGTGCATCTGTAAGTTCTATGCAAAGCATCCGCACCAACCCCCCCTTGAAGAGAATTCGCGAGTTGTTCAATCAACAACTCGTCAACCCTGCAAAAATCGAACTGACTTCGTAATTTTGATTTTATTGTCAGGCGCGGATTTTATTGCATTTTTATCGCGCCTGCAGCTAGTGGAATTTCTCAGTCAGCCGTCACTAATCATTTCATTTAACTTTAGAATTATATTTATGCACACTTTCTGGCAGCGGACATTTATGACGAGGGCTCGCGTTGCGTGCCACAATTGCCAAAAATTGCTTGCCCCCATTGTGACAGCTGTTGCCAACCGCTTTTCAAATGTTGCACGTGCCAATTTTTACGAGTCTCAAAAATCGAGCCTCGCCGCGCCTCACACTGTGGCTAATTATGCAAAAAGTTGCAAATTTGCCTATTAGAAAGTCGTAAAATTCGTGCAATTTTATTTTTTTATATATCAGTTTTTTTTCTATTTTTGTCAGTCAGTCGTAAAATTTGTCAGTTTGCTACTAATTTGCATAATTGTGGACTAGACATGGGTCACAATTCTTTTTTAAGCCTCGGCTGTTGAAAGTTTTTATAACTTAATGCCAGACATAAAATTTAACTTGATGCCTAATTAGATTTCTCAAAGTGTGCGTAATAAAAATTGTATTGGATTCCAGAAACAAAAGTCTATAAGTAACTAAACGAGGACACGATTTTTAAAAATACATTGCTTTACAAGTGTATAGTGATTTATACTATTTACCATGACATAAATACTATTTATATACCTTACAAACAAATCCAAAATTCGGAACTAATATTAAATAACACAAAAAAAGTCGATTTGAAATTTCATGGATAAACATTTATAGCCACAATGCAGCCTGATACCACCAACCAATTAAGATATATGCATACTCCATATGATTAGTAGAAAATTAGAAAATTATTTGATACCAGCCAGTAAATAATTTGTTGTCCCCATTTGGCACAAATCTAATACACAATTAGGCAAAGCTCTCAGTGGAGGCCAGGTGTGCATGAATCTATCAAAATTTGAACATAATTTATGCATCGCGAGCAAGTTCATCAAATTACATGCCAAAATAACCCAAAAATATTTAAATATTCTAACGAACATGCAACCAGGAAATGCAATCAAATCTGCTGCTGTTCGTTCGCTCGGTCAATCTAATTCAATTTCGATACAAATTCGTGCCTCGACTGCAACAGACACACTCACACACACACACACACACTTACGCACAACAACAACAGCCAGAAATAACAAAGTGTCCACAACACACTCAAAGAGAATGTCACCAATTTCAAAGCCAAAATTAAATTCCAATAAAAAGAACTAAAAATCGACAACGAGACATATAAAACATAAACAACAACAAAAAAACAGAGGCGCCACAAGCGAAATACCAAAATAAAGCAAAAGCTTCTGGATGATTTTCGGGCTTAGGTGGAACAGGAAGCGATGGTCACCAGGTGCCAAAGCTGACGCCTGACCAAATTGTCGGACAAACAGAACGGATAAGAAAACGTACAAAAAATGTTCTAAAAACAAAACAAGTCCACTTTGCAGGGCTGTCAACGACTAAAATTTACGCTATAACTTGAAAAAATAAAATCGATTATATTATTAAGAAAGTGCACTGATAAATTTAACAGGTTTATTTCAGTCTTAACTCCATTCTATGAATTAAGTCAATTTATAATATTAATCAGTATAAAAATAAAATAAATAAAATAAAGGGATTACTCCAATCCAATCAAAGCAAATATTTCACTTACGTTTAATATTTTTGATCAGGCTGGGATATTGCAATAAATGTTGAACCATTCCACAGATTAATTCCACATATTTAATATATTATTTTATTTATTTTAAGTTCAAATTTTTTGACAATTATTTCATTGCACTTCATTTGTAACCTAAAATTGATATTTATACATTAAAGAATTATTATTTTTCTTTCTATAAATGCGTTACATATATTTAAACTTTTCTCTATCAAACCATAAAAATCCAATTTAATGAAGTAAATAAAATCAAAGTTAAATAAATATACATGTCCGTAATTTATTAAATTAAATTATTTTCCAATCCAATCTAACTAAAATTTATACTTTGAATAACGATTAACCAATTTTATTCGATTTGGATTTTTTAGGATTTTACAACTTTATATAAATTTAAAAAGCACTAGAATATTATCATGTTTAGTAATATTAATAATTTGTATTGCATGAATTACATTTTATATAAAAAAAATTGGTTTGTTGAATCATCTTTTTCAGTAGTTTAATTAAATTAAAACTTATTTTATTTGTTATTAATATTTTTACCGTACTTCTGGGAGAAGTATTTCTATGAATAATGCAATTATTCGCCTTCGGTAAAATTGGTCTGTGGCATGGGTAAAAATATACCAAGCACAGCTGCGAATATCTTTTGACTTCTTATTTGTCTTCCCTTATGAAATGCATCCACTTTGCATATTATTGTAAAGGGTATTTTATAAAGTGCTCGTGGAATGTTGCCGGTCAGCGTTTAAGCATTGAGGAATGTGCTCAATGGCCACAGGTTGGTTTGGTTTGGTCTCTTGGTGCTGCTATGGTTTACATTTGGGTGTTAAGCGCGCATCCTGCAACATGTTGTGGTTACTTGGCCAGTGGCCAGTGGCAAGGGGCAAGGGGCAAGGAGTGGAGCTGGTCACATCGTGCGGGAAACGAGCATAAATCTCGCACAGCAACAACAACAGCAACAGCAGCAACAACAATAACAAATGCAACGGTAACTGGCTGCAACAATGAAATACGCAAAATATTGACAGACATTGTCCGAAAGGGCTTGCATTGGGCTGGGAGTGTGTGGCATATACTACGCAAATGCACTCGCCACATGCGACTGTGCGACTTGGGTGCCCGTTACAATTAAAACCCAGATAAGAGTGGTGTGGCAGAGTGGTGGGATGGCAGAGGCAGGGGCAGTGGCAGTGACAGAGACAGAGTCCAACTGCCACGTAATGCACTGACGGGCGGCACTCGGCAAATGGCAACATGCGACGCGTCATTTAGTAGCCAGCCACAAGCACACAAGCAGAAACAGAAGAAGGAGCACAAGGAGAAGGAGGAGTAGGAGGAGCAGTTGAAGGAGAAGCAGCAACCATTGTCCAGCTGCACAGCTGCGTCAGTCAGTGGCAACATTTGCTTGAATGCATGAATTTGGTTTGGACTATCTATCTGGGCGTGTGTCCTTGTATGTGTGTGTGCTTGTGTGTGTTGTTATTAATCCGACATGATTGGCAGCAACCAAATGGACAGCAGCAGTTGCCCACTCGCAGATGTGGACACAGGTGGATGGCGGCTCCTGTTGCCTGTCAGCGCCGCATGAATATCGAGTGAGTGCAGACAAATTTGTTAATTTATTATGACAAAGCGCGACGAGTTTCGGCCACAGTCAGAGCTGCCTCTACACCTACCTCAACACACCAACCCCCCACCTCTATGTAAGTCCATGTGGCATCATTTGGCACAACAAGATGCTGGACCATCCTTTGTCCTTTGGCCGGGTCCTGCTCTGGTCAAGTGCTCTGGCGTGAATTTCATTTTAAAATGTAACTTTGTTGCACTGATTTTGCTTTGCGGCTGTCTCCTTTTTAATAAAACCTTGCCACACACACACACACCTCACACACACACAGACCACTCACCCTCCATCGGACTTGTACATACAAATTAAGTCGCCGTGTTGGCCATGTTCGGCTGTTGCTGGCCCGGTTTGTTTGTTTGTTTGTTTGGCTGTGTACGCGTGACTTAAAAGTGAAATATTGCAATCAGTCAATGGATTTTGCATTGAACCCACCACTACTCCATTTGGAACAGCCCCTCACCCAATTGCCATGTGGCGCCATCAAGCAGGCTTCGATTTTAATTAAGGAATTAGGCCGCGAACGTTGCCTGTTTTGCTAAAGTGGCTTTGGTAGCAGTTGGAGACTGGCCAGCAAAGCTCATTAGATGTGCCAAATGACACTGCCAAATTGGTAGTATCAGCAGTAAATACAACAGATATGCGGACTCTGATTATATATACATATATATTCACAACTATCTACCAGATATATAGTTTCAGTTTACAAAAGTGCTGCAAGCATTCTCACATTTCGAGCAACAATAGTCTAATTACCTTTGATTAAACACTGGCCAAAATGTGTGTGCATCAACAATAACACCTGAGGGACCAAATATTATATGACCTTTAATAATCGAACCAGGCAGCTGGAGTCGACACACGACACAGGACACAGGACAGAGGACAGAGGACTGAGGTGGAGCATGGCAACAGAAATTTACAAATGCTCAGCAAACTCTGGTTGGGGTAGCCACTCAAGTGGGGGTAGTGCGGTTGGAGCACCCAAAGTGGCATTAGAGATTTATCAAGTGTAGCGTGACGTGGCATGGACGAGCTATGCACCACACATACACACACACACACACAATCACGCATACTCATTGCATTACGTGTAGCGTAACAAATGTACAAAAACACGTAAACTCTGTGGATAGACACGAACGTCTGCCAAATGCAGAAGGCAGTCCGATTCGGATAGGGCTTTATGGCAGTGTGGCAGGAGTGGACAAAGGACACATAACACAGAACACAGAACAGAACAGAGTCTGCAGCTGGACACTTTGACTATTAAGCTGGCCAGCAGGAGCTGAAGCCTGGAGTTGGAGCAGGAGTTGGAGCTGGCAGGAGCATAACGCTGAAGCTGCTTTTTTACTTACGCCTTCGTCCGAACCGCTCCTATTCGATGACAATCAATGGTTTTTGGTCTGCTGCACACAGTGTTGACCATTTAGCTTCTTTCTGTCAGCTTTTTTGTAAGTGTTCATTTTGTCTATAATATTATATTTTGATTTATGTAATATTGTCATGAAGAAAGACAACTGTACTAAATTCAGAATTTGCAAATATTATTTAAATATCATCTCCGAAATTCCATATGATAATTTTTTGGTATTTTATTTTGTGAAAATCAAAAATTGTGTACTGTAAAAATTAGTGATATATTTTTTTGATGAAAATTGAAAATAAATAAATAATTTTTTTAAATAATTTTCTCTATCTAATTGATTTAGTAAGGCATTATTTGAATGATTCAATTGATCTGGCATTTTTATCGCAAAATTCAAGAAAACACTCAATCGGCACATATTCAGAATCAAAAGGTGAAGAGTCAAAAAATAACATAAAACGTAAAAATTGATAAGTTTTAAACATATCTGTTGACAATTTGCTTAATTTTTAAAGAAGAACTTTGTTTTTCACTTGGATCCCACATCCTAAAAAATACTTAATTATATATTAATAATAAGAAATTCAAGGTACAAATGTGCCCTAATGTTTTTTATACATTTCGATTTTTTTTTAGCTTTTTATTAAAGTATTTAGCTTTTATAATTTGGTTTATTTCCATTTATTATTTCGCTGACAAAATGTAGCCAACACTGTTTTGCGCACATTTGAGTTGTGCGGTAAAAGTTGAGGCTACTTTTCGGACTGCATCAGTATTAGATAAATGCATGACCATGTGTGTGCTTACCCCCTGTGTGTGTGCGTGTGTGTGTGTCGGTGTGTGTGTTGTTTGTGCTACGCTTCATAAAGGATTCAAATTCGTTGCCAGTTGGCGTTGAGTGCATTGCGAGTGCCGCTCGCTCTAATTCCAAATAAATGAAGTGTATGGCAAACAATGTCAATGTGCAATGTGGTTTGGATGTTGGACTTAGTAACCAGCAACCTGAAACCCAAAATCCGAAATCTGCACCCATCATTTGGAGTCCGAGTTGAAATCGAGCTGTTGGCTACACTTTTACGTTTTGCAGTTTTAATTTGCAGTTTGGTCAACTGCAACTCTTTCATCTACGTCTCAGCTTCTGCTTCCACTTGCTTGCAACAAGATGTATAAATGCAATTCGAGTGCTTTTTGTAGCCCCAGAAATTAATTAAAGTGTCAGCAGCAAAGTTGAATAAAGGACTACAAAACACACAGCATCGATGCCAGCTCAGTTACAGGACCTCTCATTCTCCCATTTCAACATGGTCTTTGTGGTCTTTGCCTTTCTATGCCTAATTAGCAAGTCGTCCAAAGGCTGTGCTCGAAAAATTAATAAACCCATGCATGGAAAAACCAATCAAAACATTCAAAGGACTCATTCTTTTCATGCCTCGCAGTCAAAGGGGCATATTGGCTGCACAAGTGCAACATGACACATGGAAATGTCGAACAAACAGACAAACTTATCTTAAAAACAAATAAATTATGAAATAATACGCAAATAATTCACTAATATTTATGAACAAATAAATTAAGTTTGTCATTTATTGTCGGAATAAAATGTTGTATTTCACTGCTCCAGTATTGCACATGTGGCTGATAAAAGTCAAACTCGATTCCACCTTCAATATATCTTATTTTCTTGATTGACTGTAGACAATGTAGATTGTAAATGATATATTTTAAAATACAATTATATTATAAGTGGATTTTTCTCCATATATATTTTGTAATTTAATGCTGAAAGCAAAATAAAATAAAATCATTTCTAATATTAAAATTGGTCTCTGATTGTATTTAAAATATTTGATTAAATATTCATTTTGAAAAAAAATCAAATAAAAATAAGCCAATCAGGCTTATCAAATTTTATGGCAGTTTGGAACACAATCGATTAGTCATTGATATTGAATGATATTTTACAAATCTGATTTTTGCTACACTTTATGTGAATTTTACGGGGTATCTGCAGGGTCTGTCGAGTTGTGATTTGTTTGCTTGATTTGCAGCCAAAGGACTCAATCAAAACGCTGCATTTTTTGTTGCCTTTCAATTTCATGCGACTCAAATGCAGCGTTCACAGCTGTCAATCATAAGCAGAACAACATGCTGCAGGTGGGCAGCTGGGGGCATCGACTTGTGGCATTTGGGTTTGGGGTAGCTTCATACATAATATGTGTATTGCTGATTGCACAGCCGCAGCCAGAGAAACAATAGAAGCACAAAGCTGAGCCGCTCATTTCGTACAACATTCAACATACAACATACAACATCGAAACATGCATTGCATCAAATCCCATTTAACGCTTTCGCTGAGCCACTTGGCAGCAAAGTCGAAGCTGCACGTCTCTCGCCTAATGCGCCACATGTGTCTGCCACTGCTACGGCTGCCGCTGCTGTGCTGCAACACGCCCAGCCATCATCAAGCATTCGCACATCCACCCACCCAAGCTGTTTGGAACGTATCCTCGAGTGCAGTTTCACTGCCATCCTAATGGAATTTTCCTCATGACTTAATTCAAACAATAAATGCGCTCAATTGAATGCAATTTTCATTCGCCGTTTTGCTTTTTTCCAAAAACGAAAATGTGATGAAAAAAGCAAAAAAAAAGCAACCATCCAAGCAGCCACAACAGCAACAAATTCTAAAGGATATTAGTGGCGGACTGGCGTATCCTGGCAGAGAGCTGCGGTTGCCACTGATAAAGCCACTTGAGTGCAGCGCGAGGCGTCGCGTCGGGGTTTGTTTTCGATGACGTTTGCAATTTTTTCTCATTTTCATTCTATTTTTTTGTTGTTGTTGTTTTTTTTTTTGTGGTTTTTCTCTTTGTGTTGTTTCCGTTTGCTTTGCTCTTAATAAACGTATACAATTTGTTAATTTGTACAGGGATCAAACATGAAAGTCGCCTCCTGCGCTGAGCGCTCTGCTGTAATTAGTTGCTCCGAGCCGGGCTAAAAGCTAATTAGATTTTGGCTTTTTCTGCGCAACGAGCGAGTTAAATGCGTCGCTGATTTAATTAAATGCACTCGCTAAACGGATTTGTGGCATAGAAAAGGCGTCTAAAAAATAGATTAGTTGTAATTTATAAGCGGAGCGCAGCTCAAGGTGAGTGGAGGAGATCTCAAAGATGTGACTATCCCAAAGGAGAGAAGCAGCTTAAAGGGCAATCTGAAATGTCCATGCCAAAACAAAATGTTTAAAGTTACCTGAACATAAAATACCTATTTATAACTCATTATGACTTACTTTGTTCTAACTTGATGATAATTAACCTATTCAGTTGAGCCAATTACCAACAATGTTATATTAATATCGAACAAACTAACCGTCGGCTAATAGTAGGCTAATTTTTGAAGAAATAATAAAAATAAAAATATATTTAATAATTATAAATATGTGATAAAGTTAGTAAATTTAGTTATTGTAGTTATATAGTTAGAAAATCTCCGAAGGTGCTTTACCAATACGAAGAGTGTCCAATAGCTGCCACAGCAAACCCACTATTTATTCGTGTTGATATGCTTCTCTTTGTGCAGAATCACATGACTGAATTTTTTATATTAAAGGTAAGTTTATCCATTTATTTATTTGTATTAAGCCACATATATAATTTCATTTCAATATGAGTAGATGTTTCCTGTTTTATTTCAAACTATTAGTTTCTTCTCTCACTGTTTTAATCTCTATTGTATACCCTTCTTAATGTTTGTTGTGATTGGCTCGGTTTCCCAAATTCTTTAAAAAATATTTGAACATTTTACATTAATTACTGTAATTTAAATTATTGACTTTTACACATTAAATAAATATATAATAATTAGCAAAGTTACACTCAGTTGATGATAACATAACATAGACGATATCATATAATAATCAATATATTTCTGAAATTTTTTGCTTTCCTTTCCAATTGCAGGATCTATTTCATTGTTTGCAGTATTTAATGTAAACTGCATTCAAGCAAAGAGCGCAAATGTTTTAAACTAAGTTAGCTTCCCAAAAAAAAAAATTGTTTAATTAATTAAATTAAAATCCACTTAGAAGCTCATTAAATGCAAATCTGGGCCTGGCCAACGGCCACACAAAAAACAATTCTAACCACAAAAACGCATTAAATGATTTGCGTGGCAATTTTAACAAACGGCAACAACAAAAACAACAAGCGCAGCAATGGCAACAGCAACAAAAACAAGTCCATAAAAAACTGGGAAAATCAAAACAAAAACGAATAACCAAAACCACATGTTAATTAAAAATCAAACTAATTTCCTAATTGCAAAGCTTACCAATCATTAAACACAAGCTGATTGCAAATGCAAAAAACAAAAATAGGTTGGGGAATTGTCAAATATTTAAGATCTCGAAGAGCAAATACCCTATTATCGGATGACTGTTACTGGAAATGTTTTTTAATTGAATTCATAAATTGAAATTCTTATCCAAAATAAATAAATAAATAACCAATTTAAAAGCATTCAAGTTAGTCTTTGTACAACATGTTAAACTTTAAATGTTTGTGTAATTTCTGCAAGAGTATTCAGAGAAACGCCATAAATCAAAAAAAAAAATCTGAAATGGGAGATTGTTGCAAAACGCCTTTGATTTATTTGCAGAGGACCAATTGTCACACGATTAAACAGACAAATTCGAAAATAATGTTTCATTAAATGCAATGCAAATCAAATGGAAAGCTGCCGCTGCGCCAGATGCCAGGACACACAGGGACAAATCGGGACTTTTGGACTGAAGGACAGTGCATTAATCCTGTTACGTATGCGGGAGCGAATACCCTTTTTTGTTGCCTTTTGCGCTTAATTAAAATCCGCCGCAATATGTGTGATTCTCCGCTGCTACCCCAAAAAAGTATGCAATGCGAAATGCAAATTTACAAACATTTTACAAGCTGTCGGCCCAAAAAACAGGCCAGAGAGCTGCAGGAATTATAGGAATATATATGTATAAAAATATGCCACGTATATTTTGCTGAACTCAATAAATTTCAATTTATTTGCGTAAATCATTTATTTGGCTTAATTTCATGCGTCCAGCGAAATATCTAAAAAGAGTTCTGCAAACAGAAAACAACAGTTGGTTTTTTGGCTTCGTGGCTCATTTTGCTTGCCGAGTCTGGTTACAAAAAAAAACCCTCATAAATCAATTAGGACGGGCTAGTACCAGATTTTGGTAGTCAATTTTGGTTTTTGCGGCTTTTGGGGTTTTGGTCTATTTTTGTTGTTGTGTTATATATGCTGGACTAGGCGATACCAAGTCACTCTTCCAATTCTGACAAGTTCTAAAATTTATTAAAATAAAAAGAGTAAGTATGAATAAATTAATAATAAATACATTAAATAAAATATTGTTGAACTGGTCTCTCTCTCTTTCTATGTTATGAGTTTGGTTCAATTTGAATAACATTTATTCTTAGTAAATTGAAGGGTATAAAAGATAAACAATTGGTTTTATTTGTTACCCTTGCCTGGATCAGGTGTTTTTAGTTAAACATGTGCTTGGGTCTATGGACTAAATGATTTATTGTTCATATTCAGCTGATTTATGGGCTACTTGGCAGGTTTTAATGTGAGCACTGTTCGCACACCGATAAATTAGTATAATGGCTAAGCATATCTAGTTGGGGGCTCTGAAAAAGCCACCACAACTCGAATTTCCTTTACCACTTTCTGGTTGTGAAATGTTTGAACAGTGGCCGTCGTTGCGGCTGTCGAACAGCTTCAACAATTGTTAAAACAAAGCTCGGCAACAACAACAACAGCAACAACAACAACTAGAATGTGATGAGTGCCGGCAGCAGCAACAGGGCGCACATCCTGCGAGTACAGCAACAGGATGTGGCAGCCGCGACTTCTTTAAGGCGCAATCAAGCGAATGAGCAATTTTTGAAGCAATTAAAACAAGACTCGGCGCACGCAAAGGATTTTGGCGCAAGCCTTTCTAGCCGCAATTCGCTTGCAGCAGGCTGTGAGAGCGTTTTTCTTAAATAAACAACAACAAGAACAACAAAAACAACAAGAACAACAACAATAATTGCCCGCAGTGCCTGGATAAAGTTAAACAAATGTAATAATTGTTGCAGCAAACTTTTGTGCAAACAGTGGCAGGCGCCGCGTCCTTTTGGTCCTGCCAGACACACGTCCTGCATAGATTCGGGCAATTTGCTGTTTGTTATTGTTGCCACTATTTCCAAGGCTTTTGGCTGTGATTGTTTCTACTTTTGCTTTTTAGAATGCGACGCGTGCGCGGCTAATGCGCCTCAGGGTGTGAAAGTCAGTCCTTCTGCCAACCCCCGCCGCAACCCTCTTCTTCTATTCTATTACCACTTTTTTTTTCTTTGATACGATTTTGATTTCTGACGAATTTGTGTTTAGACTCGCAGAGTGTGTGTGTTCGTCTAAATGTTGGCAATTGTTTGTTGGCTTTTGTGCGTATGCCGCCACACGCATCTTTTTTTCTTGCATTTTGCTTGGTATTTCAAATTTGAGAATTTGGTTTTCACATTTGAAGAGAGCTAAGATCAGCCATGCATATGCGAGTGCCAAGAGGCAGAATTGTTATCCTTGCCACGTTTTATATTAAAATTTATGCAATATCTCAATTGGAAATTAGAAAATGAAGTCATTTGTGAATGTTGTAAAGGGTAGGCCATTAAGTGTTCTCCCCATGGGGTTATTGTATGTCATCTAAAGTGGTCTATGCCGGGCGTAGCTTTTGTGGACTGATAATAGCTCGATTAAAGATTGACTAAATAGAAAGGAAAGTGAGAGATAAAAAGTCAAAAAGTATATGAGTTAATAATATATACATAAATATTTACGGTCACAGTAAATAATCATTATTTGAATTAATAATATATATCAATAAATAATAATAAATAATCATTTTTGAGACGTAACCCGTTAATAATGGAATTATAACGAAAAACCTAGTCAAAATAATGATTTGCATTATTTGTAATTCATAGCCTTTTTTCTGCAGATAAGTTTATTATTTTGTATATTATATTTTACTCTGAGAACTGTCTAAAATTTTTGATTTTCTATTAATTTACTTCTGATATTATTGCTTAATAATAAGATTAAACTAGGTATATATTTTGTACATTAAAAAAACCTGAGTTGCACAAAATAAGATCTAGAAATAGATTTTAAAAAGACAAAATGGCTATTATTTTAAAATAAAATGCAAATTTACTTTTTGAGTAAAACATTAATTTCTTTTTTAAGTGTTGCAATTATTGTACGAGTATAATACTAAATAGATGCTAAGAACTATTAACTAAGATTTTCAAAATACAAATTAAGAGAAAATAAAGGTAGTAATGTTGCCCCCCTCCCACCGTCATTGTTAGTCACACTATTAATCAAAATATTATTGTAACACCTTCTGCATATATCTGTCCCCCTCGTGCCACACAAGATAAAACACTTAGCCAAGCGTTGATGAGTGAAAACATGCGTTAATGGGCTTACCAACAAAAAAAAAACAAAATCGAAAATCAAATCATACTTTTGGGTTTAGCGCCGGCGGCACACGGCAACTAAAAAAAACAACAACAACAATAACAGCTGACGAAGTCACGGGAAAGACACAAGCTAAAAAAGACTCAACCCACTCATCACTCGTCAGTTGGGCTAAAGCCCAATCCCGAACCCCCAGCTAAAAAGCGGGCACTTCAAAAATTGTTGAAGACACAAGAGGCGGCGTTGCCCAACACGTGTCCTCCTCGGAGCTTACATGGCCGCCACGTGACCACCATCATGTTTGCTTACATTTACGACTCACTGACTGACTGACGTATGGGTAAATGACGATGACGATGCTGATGCTGATGTGACGGGGAATGGGGAATGGGGAATGGGGAATGGGAACGGGAATGGTGGCGATCAATCAAGGCGACCAAATCGGAACAACAACAAAACAAAACAAAATGCAAAGAGGTGTTGTACAGTTGCCTCCAGTTCTCAACTTTGTCTATTCCACTAAGCCATAAATTCCAGATCTGTCGCCAACTGTCGAGGGAAGGAGAGAGAGAGATAGATAGATAGATAGGGAGAGAGAGGAGTGAAGTGCATTTCGCAATTTGGCAAATGCATCGCGACTGTAATTAAAATTGCATTCGCATCTAATTAATTGGTATGCAAAAACGGGACTAGTTGCCGAAATGGCCAAATGCAAAATGCAAATCATCCTGTAACGTCATCCAATGAAATTTACTTACATATGTATATGTAGAAGCATAAATACACTCAACAAAAAATCACATCGAAAATGTAAAGAATTGCATGTTTATAGATATATTATCTAAATTTGCAATAGAAAGAAATTAGATGCAATTTTATTTTTTGAAAAATTTGTTCGGTTGATAATATAAAATATTCTTAAGTTTATAAAATTAAAATTAAATTTTCCTTAAATGATAAGATTTTCAAAATAAAATTAGATGAATTTATAATCCGTTTAAGATATTTATATAAATCATATATAAAATATATATATATATATAAGAAAAAAAAAACATATTAAATATTTCCTTATTTGTTATTTTATGACATGAACTGGAATTAAGAAAATAAAAACCACGATCTTAAGACAAACACAACCTTAAGTTTTAGTCATATTACGTCAGCAATATAGTAAATTAAATGTTTTTCTGGAATTGATGTCGATATTTTTTCAGTGTGCATATACATTCAAATGTGAAGCTGACTTTGAGGGTGCAATTAAAGGAAAGGCATCTGAAAATGCCTTTGGCCATACTAAATCCCCTAGCTTAATGTCGCTTCAAGTCACGAATTTCAGTTGCAGCTGCAACTGCAACTGCAATAATGTGTTGAGGCAGCCGACACCTTTTGCAACCCTTTCGTGAAACTCTCGACCCATTCCAGCCTAGAGCCCATTCCTCAGAGCGATGAGTATGAATCCCTCACAAATGGACTCTGCCCGAGTCGTTTCATTCTCTGATTTTCTGTTCTGTTCTGCTCTGTTTTGTGGCATTGTGCTTTTGGACGGCCCATGACATGATTGGCTTTTAACGCTCAAATAAGCTTAATTGAATTTCTTTTCATTGCTAACAAAGTTTCTGGTTTGGCATTTCGGTTGGTTGGCCTGGCTGCGATTTGTTAATTAAAACTGAATTAGACAGTAAAGGGATTTGCTCTGAACTGCATTTTGAATACCAGACAAAATATTGCCGTAAAGTGTACAATTTTTGGAAGCAAAAGTGGCTGTGATAACATTGATGAATTTCAAATGAAAATATAGCCAATTTTCACAAACATTTCTTTGGCTTCTGATATTTCTTTTCATAGCTCTTACAAAAGTTATGCTTAAATTGTATCGGTTAATAAGTTCATTTTGATATTAGATGTTTTCTGCGTTATATCGAAAAAATAAAGGATCTATTTTCAAACAAGATTTAATCAAATACGGTACAAACACTGGATTGTTTGTCAACGCCAAAATATATATCCCAAAAGAAATCAAGTTTTTCTTTTTTGTTAAATCTACAATAATTAACTCTGTTTATAAATAAAGAAATTAAATGCGAATTGTCAGTTTTTCACCCCTTCTAGGGCATTATTCGAATCATTCACGCTGCTAATTTCTGTCATTTAATTATCCAAATATTTGCGTTTAATTAGAATTGGGGTCAATCAACTGTAAATATTAAATTGCGTGCAATCTGCAATTTAATGAAATGCAACTAATAAAATTATGTATAATAAAATCGAGGCTGCCATGACAACTGAAACCGAAGTTTAAAAAAACGGATGTGCCTCCTCTCCCCGCTACACTCCTTCCACTCGCCCCTTCACGCGTCCATCAAAGGATATCTCTCATGTGCCATGGCGCAACTATCAAAATTAATGGTCCAGCCGTCGAGCTAAAAGGTAACCGCAAAAAAGTTTATATGACATCAAATTTAAATACGTACAAAAAAAAAATTAACAAAAAAATTGGCCAAACGAGTTGGGAGGGGTAAGCGGGGGCCAATGACATTTTAGCTATCAAAAATGTATTTGCATATAAATTAACGACGCAATTTTTTTTAAATAATGCAATTTAAACATATTTTATTTGCATTTATTAACACACATACACACACACACACACACACGCGCGCAAAAAGGAGTAACTGAATGCCAAGAACCAAAAAACAACATCAAAGTAAAATGATTTTCAATAAAATTTGGAATGGGTCTGGGCTGGGCTGACGTGTTGCATTATTATTATCCCTTTTTCTGGTGTTTCACTCGCGACGGACTGTTACAAAATATGTTTTTATAAAAAACATTTCGCAGCATTACCATAAAATTGTAAAAAAATATATAAAAGATATCAGCCTGACCACGTCAAAACATGTGACGTGTATTAAAAACAACCAAGCCGACTGGCCGCAACCGTTGGCTTTAAGCGGCTTCGTCCTGCCGATGTCCTGTATTTTTATGGCCCCAACCCAATTCTGATATCGAACGAGCATTTTCGCAAATCATGTACGAAAATTGATGGAAATTGTGATTTTGCCAAACGCAAAAATGCTTCTTTCCATGTGTGAGTGTTGATTGGTCTTCAACACAGCAAAAAAAAAAAAAAAAAAAACCTGAAGCATACTTTTTGGATGTGCGAGAGTTTCAAAGGATTTTCATAGCCAGCGGCTACTTATCATAAAAAATATAAAAGAATGCAAAAAACGAACATAATGCAAACGCTGCTAGCTGTCTGTCAAGTCATGTGTGTGTCCCAAACATAATTGAGTTGTAGCTGGGAAAGTCTGAAGCCCCTGAACCCCTTGCCTAAATACCCCGTCTATAAAGTGGGATTGTTGTTGGCAGCGGGCAGACACGTTGAGACTGTTAAATTTTCGAAAACTTTACACCTTTTAGTAAATAAAAATAAAATGTCAAAGAGAACATTTAAATTTTGAATTAAAAATAAGCTAATTTTATCAAGAGATAGTTTTAGCTGAGATGTAATCTAAATCCACGTCTCAAGCCTGGAGTTCACTTCAAGCTCCTTACAGGACATCTGCTAGTCTGGCATATATTTTGAACTGGAGTTTTCTTGCTTGGATGATATTTTATGACAACTTTTGTGTTGATTTCGGGTTTTCACGCAACGTGTTGTTATTATTGAAAATTGGCCAAATTGTATAAACGCACATATGCGTGAAATTCAATTCAATCAAGGAGTGTGAGTAGCTATGTGTGTGTCAGTGTGTGTGTGTGTGTGTGTGTGTGTGTGTACCACAAAAAGGGTTGTGCACACACTGCTCGCAAATGTAATTCAATTTACAAGTGATTTGTCCTGCACACACAAAACCGATTTAGTTTTGCGACACTAGGCCCCAAACTTGACCAGTCTGCACTGACTGCAAGTGTGCGATAAATTTATGCAAATCCCATTTAAATTGTTTGCACTGCAATTTCAATTTAGAAACAAAATAAAATATATACACAGCGTAGTCCAATCATGTTGATGTGCCTTCTGCCTACCCGCAAATGAGAGCAATTTATTTGCATTTTTTGGCAACACACAACAACAAGAACAGCCACCCTGGCGATGTAATTTTGCAATTTTTGGCCGGGTCCATTAACTGAAATCCATCAACAAAATTGCCAGGGAAATCAACGGGTCGCTTGTCATTTCAACGCCTCCTCAATGCTGACGCCGTTTTCAATTTGCTCGCTTATCAACTGAAAGGTGCTCATAGCTCCGGGTTCCTAGCACCCCTCTGCAGCACCACCCCGCAACACCCTCTGTCTCCATCGTCTGGCTTACCTTGGCCATTGCAGGGCTATCGCTATCACTTGGTCATAAAAACAGCTTTCCGGTCGTTACTCATTCATGGCAATCAAAATGGTGCCAAAATAGAAAAATGTTCGACGCTCGGCAAGGCTTCAGCCAAAAACAGAAAACAAAAAAATGTTCCAAAACACTTGAAAATTTGCATATCAATGTGCACAAGGAGAAAAAAAACTGTGACTACAGCTTAGATGGAAAGGTTCGAGAATTACACTCAGAATTGCAAGAGGGAACCCGATCCTAAAGCAATTTGTACAATTGTTAATTATTTATCAATTTTCTATCAATAATATAATTTAAATGAGAAATTCGTGAGTTCATACAGATAATTATAATAATCACGCCTACCTCAAATTGAGTAGATAGATTGCCCTATAGAATATTTAATTAATACCCCAGCAGAGAATCCGTGTTTATAATTCTGTAAATTGATGATAGCTGATTTCTCTCAGTGTGCTGTTTCAGTCAGCCGGGTTCGGTTAGGCACTTGTGCCCTTATCAATGCGTCGAGGCTTTGTTTCGCTAACGACAACTCGACTGAGGAGCAGCAGAGCAAATTATCAGATAGCTTCCCAAAAGTGGCAGATGGAGGAGGACACAAAACAACCAGCACAAAAAAGATTGGAGTAAAATATTCAAATGAAATGTGAAACGCAGCAATTTTGAAGGTGGACTGGGTTTTGAGTTTGGGAAAGACAGTAGTCGGATGGGCAAATAGTCGGTAATCCGTCAACGGAAGTCAAACGTATTAGCATCCTGGCGATTTTTCATACAAATGGCGCCGCAGCCGGTCTGTGAGTCTGTGGGGCAAAGACACTCGCTTTTGCCGGTTGCCATGATTGGGCTATCATGGCAGCCATCTAGTAACGGCAGCCAGCAACCTGATGACATATTGCAACCATTTAACACTGTCGCCT
The DNA here is from genome assembly GCA_035042345.1 of Drosophila fungiperda. Classification (NCBI taxonomy): domain Eukaryota; kingdom Metazoa; phylum Arthropoda; class Insecta; order Diptera; family Drosophilidae; genus Drosophila; species Drosophila fungiperda. Next base: position 4,105,300 of record JAWNLM010000021.1, read on the forward strand.
GTAACGCTGCCACAAACACAATGAGCACTGTGAACACAACCAGCCAGAGTGGCAGACAGACGGGCAGACGGGCAGCAGACAGGAAGCCTAAGCGAGTCGTGTGAGTTCGATGTGGAGTCTGTGGCAAACAAACAAAAAACAATTTCGAGGAAATTGACTGAAATTCTGCAGTGTTGCTTCATCATCATCATCGGGGCAGCCATGTGTCCCAACTCCCTTATTGTGGCATAACGGAAGCTTGCCTCGCTACTTGGGGCTAACCACATGCTGTGCTTTGATAATGAGTCGACCTCAGCTCCTCAGCTCCACAGCTCCACGCACTACGCTTCATTTGAAATATTATGCTGGCATCTCTGGTGAACCAGAGGACGAAGCTCTTCTTATGCCGGCCAGAGTCCGTTTCGTATCAGTCATGCAAATCTGATAATTGAGGACTTGTCGCTTGGCTGAAACTTAAAGTGCTCCGAGAGAGAGCATCGGCAGCAGTTGCCAGTTACACCCGAGATTAGACCAGACGACGACAACCAGGCAACCTGCGACCAAATTGATGACTTCAGCAAAATGCAAAATTTTGCACATTTCTTTGGCAAATTATGAACAATTGTGCTCATCGCGAGCACAGCTGAAAGAAGGTACAGTGGAGCCACTGAAAGACGTACTTGCTTAAATTGAGTTTCTCCTAAAATTACATAGTCGATCATCTTAAATATAAACGCAACAAACAACAATAGAAAACATTTTATTTTAGGCATGAGGTAATTTTTTTTCTTTATGACCTAAGCAAATTTTATTAAAAATTTACATTTTGTTATTTCATATAAAAAAAACATTAAAAATTTAATTGGCCTGATTCCTTATCATTATTATTTCAACAAGATAGCTTTTAAGCTGAGAGAATTAACTAAAATGAGGCTAAATAGTTCGAGTATATCGACATGGCTAGTTATGCTGATCAAGAATATATAAATAAAATTATATCAGCTGTATTGCTTAAATTAATCTTAATTTTTGTCACTTATGTTGAGAATGTTAGTTTAAGAAATGATTGTCTTTCAGTGTGTGGATGCCTTTAAATATAAATACCACAAACAAAAATCAAATAGATATTAAATAATACATATAGAAACTCCAAATCAACTCCCAGCAGCAGATTCATAATTTGTCAGCTTGCATTAAACAAATTAGAAAAATAATTAATGTCATTGCTGAATGGCTGTTTGCGACAGTGAAAAGATCAAAGGATAACAAACAATTGATTGCGGGCAACAAAATAAAAAATAAAAAATAAAAGAGAAAAGGCAGCACAAATAATGTGAAAAAGCAGCGAAACATCCTGACAACTTCAGTTTCAATTACAATATTACAAAACAGGCGTCAATCAGCATTAATAATAGCGGCAACCGAGCGGGGCGTGGCACAACCCCCCCTACCCCCGCAGAATAAATAAAGTAAAAAAGCCTCAGCATCATCCGCTTTGCTACTTAACCCTTTTGGCTGCCTGCCTGCCTGCCTGCCTGCCCTGAAGGGGTTGCGCCGCAGCCTTAGCCGAGGCAAGGTAAGTGCTTGCCACAGTTTTTAAATATTTTTTCAACACACAATAATGCATCAGATATTTATGAATGAATGCTGAATGCCACACCGGAAGTTGAAGCTTCAGGATGAAAATGTTATGCGGGCGCTGGTCACGTGTCGGACTCATCAGGCGAATGACGACAACCACGTCAAGGGAAATAATCAAGCATATTAATGACCATAAAAACTGAAAGAGTTAAATGCACTCTCCCACTCGATCCACCAGACCGGACTCTGCATATGCAGGCGGTTAAAGTAGGCACCTTGATGGGCCTGGAACTGGACTCTGGACTCTGGCTCTGGCTCTGATTCTGGACTCACCCCGTGCTTAATTACGTGTAGCCGATTACAATAAAAACAACACTGCTCATTGTGTGTGTGTTTGTGTGTGTGTTGACTTTTCGTTGTGTGTGTTTTCTGTTTTCCCATAATTAAATCTCAACCCTTAACGCTTTGAGTAGCGTATAATGATTTGCATATAACCAAACATTAAATTCAGTACAGTTAGCTAAAAGACATATCAATTTGTGTATTCAATTTAAGTAGCCTTAGTGTTGTTAATAACACTCACTTTTAGTACAGTTGTGCGGTTAGTGAAAAGTATTTTCCGCTATTTCATTCATATTTGGTAATCGAAAACCATTGCACAAAACTGGCACACATCAATCAACTATAATGATTTGGCACATGTGAAAAGTTTTTAAGGCTATTATCAACTGTAAAATATCAAATAACCCAGTCGGATAACTGACAAAACCATTGGTAGCAATGCCAATGGAGAAAGCATATTTTTATAATGATTTGGCAATTTTCAGGAAAAGCCCTGCCAACGGCAATTTCAACATTTGCGGACAAACACACGTGAAACGGACACAGGCATCAGATTACATTGTTGTGGCCAGGAGAAGCCCTCTTCCCCATCCCCCCACTCCACCAGCCTCATGGAGACCCACACACGTGTTGCCCCGGACGATATCAATAAAAAGCCGTCGCATGGCATTTGCGATAAAAGAGAAAAAAAAATAGAAAATAGCACCGCAAAAATATATGCGAAATTGACAAATTGACATACGTTTTGGCTTAGAGGCTGCCTCGGGTTTGGTGGGTTTGGTGGGATGGGGGGTTGCTTGTCATATGTGCTGTCATTAGAAATAATTGTGGGTATGCCAGAGCTGTCCTGGAGCTGAGCAGCTTAGGAATTGGGTTTCGTTGGTCAACTCGGTGCGTGATTTGAGCACTGATTGAAACGAACCCTTTGATATGCTGACCTGAATTGTACTCCAGTTTTCTGTGCATTTCTCTTGCTTACTTTCTTGCCACTGCGTGCCATTTGTTGTTTGTGCTGAATTATGTGCGAATTGTTGTTGTTATTGTTAATGTTGTTTGGGCATTGCGATTCCGATTTCGATTTCAGATTAATTCGTGGTCATGTGTCATGTGTCATGCTGACCTGAGACATCATCTGCAATGGGATGATGTAATAAAAAAGGAGAACGATTTATTTGCCAAGATTATATGGAGTGGGGTGGGTGTGGGGGGAGGGGGAAGTACTACTTCCTACTTTCGCTATGATCATCAGCTTTTATGCGAGCTGGGCAATAAAACTCAAAGGACTCTTATAGTTTTCGTTATCAGGCGTAATTAAAACATGACGAGGATTCGGCAAACACAGCTGTCCATGGGAGGAGTTGGAGTTGGAGTTGGTGCTGCGACTGCTGCGCTTCCTGCTGATATTTTTAATCCTTTTTGCATAATTTTACACGAATTTTTTTATGGCAACGTCTCCAAAGGGAATATGCCACATAAATGAAATAAACGTTTTACGACAACGCGCAACGCAAAAAAACAAAAGCAATACAAAACTCCAAATAAAAAAGGAAAAAAAACATAAAATAAAATAAAAATATGGCAAAAGCGCGGAAAAGAAAACAAACAATGAAATTTGTTTTTACGACAGTCGACGGCATTTCTTGTTTTCTTAGGGTATGCTGGGCTGTGTCTGGCGCAATTGTTTATCTAAAAGGATAATTGTCGAAGGGTTGGCACAAAATGAATTACAACTTCATAAGCAATAAAATCATTAAATTTTTATTATCACCCGAGCACAGTTGGCGATGCGAATGCAAAGCACTCGCCAAATGCAATTCTTCTAAAATAAAGCTGACCTGACTACCCGGAAATAGAAACCTTATAAAATTAGTATTCTCTTGAAAAAGTTCTCAACTTGATGAACAGTTGATTAAGTATTTTTATTGCTATTTATAAAGTGAACACACATAATGTATATTGGGACAATTTTGCAATTAAATACGCCCAGAAATTTTATTTTATTAAATTTTCTTATAATATTAATATTAAATTTATTTATTTATTTTTACGGGTTTTGTTTTAACATAAATAGGAATTAAACACACATTGATTTTTAATTTAAAGTTAAATGAATAAGTATATAATTTAGCTTATTTTATTGAATTTGTTTTAAATAAATTGTTTTTCTTTTCTTGATTTCTTTTAATATATAACAATAATATTATATTTTATTTATCAATTTATATAAATTATTTTATTTGTTATTTTTGTTTAAATACTTAAATAAAAAAACATGCATTTCTGACAAACACATTTATTTTTCATTTTCAAAATTATCATAAATTTTGTAAAGAAAAGGGCATCAAAGTTTCGACCAGCTGCATTCAGATTTTGTTCATTTTACTTTTGCGTATTTCTCGACGAGTTTATATTTATTTTTGGAGCACTACTGCAATACCGTTATTTATTGTTATAATGCCCATTTTTATTTGTTTATAAACTTTGCAGTGCTCTAATGCGCTTTAATGCTGCTGCCAAAAGGACAAAGGATAAACAAAACGATGTCCATTAACTGACAGATTTGCTAGGTGTCCCGAGGGTTGGACTGCGACTGCGACTGCGACTGCTATTTGCTACAATTACAGCTAAACAAAAATCCAAAGATGTTGCCATTTTTTTGAAGCAGTCTAACAAATTATGCCGCATCAGCAGCCAAAGCGATTCGAATGTATCTTTAACCTGAAACATCTCTGTTTCTCTAGCTAAGTTCATCTGTCAAGTGTCAGGCAGTTGGACAGACAGTTCATCCCTGGAATGGGGGCTGGAATTGTCCTCAGCCTGCATTAACTAAATTAAGTGTTCCTTGTTGTCGTTTTGTCCCGGTTGGGCGCTGCATAATTTGTTAATTTAGCAATTGCTTTGCCTAGTTGCCTTCTATATTTTTTTTTATCTTATTTTGGCATCATTTGCCATGGTGAGTAAATTAGTTAAGCGGATTGAATTGTTAAAGTTTTTCTTGTTAGAAATGGGCAACTTGGCTTGGATATTTGTATATAAATAAAGTTGGGTTGTCTGCTGAAATGAGTCTTATAAATGTTTACCCAATCCGCTTGAAGTTCTGTTTGTGTACAGAAATCATTCATCTAACATTTAACATTTGAAAACAAAATGCTAATTGCGAATTAATTGTGCACTGCATTTAAAAACAACAAGCTGTGAAGCAAGTTGAGAGAGACAACCCCATTTCTAAAATGCCTAAAATAAACAAACACTCAAAAGCCGTGCCATGAAAGCTTAGCAAAGAGCCAAATAAGCGTTAAATGTTGCAAAAATAACAAAAACCCAAGAGCAAAGGATCTGAGCAACTGTTCGTTCTGCTGCTCCTTGCTCCTGCTACTGCTTCTGCTTCTGCCCCTGAGTCCTTGGTCCTGGCACAAGCACTTGTGGCCGCACACATGTGGCCCACTCGACTGAAGAGAGAAAAAACGACAAAAAAAATACAATGAGGTTTTCTGAATTAGGATGAGGATGTGAATGTGAATGTGGATGAGGACGAGGATATGGGATAAGGACACGGCTGTTGGCCGAGTCTGAGGCAATGCAAACAAATTAGTCATCATTAGCGTTTGGCTGCAAGCATCGTGTTGCTGGATTTATGGACTGGGGCACTGAGCTGGGCAGATTTGCGTTAAATAAGCGCACTTAATGCGATTACAATAAAAACAAAAACAACTGTGCAAAAATATTCATTTAGCCGAAATGAAATATCAAAAGCGGCCCTGGCAAATTGAAGTCAAAAGCGTAAAAGCGCATTTGCAACAATTATTAAAAACAAAATACCAAATGGAAAATACAATCTCAAAAACATGCAACACAAAAAAAAAAGAAATTTACCTACAACGACAACTGAGGACAACTGACAAATGCAGCCTGAAAATTTCACTTTGAACAATTTGTGCATGAATAAACCTGCCCGACACACGATCCCCTTCCCCACCCACCCCTCCCTGAAACGCATGGGCGCACATGTGTTGACCAAATACACAAGCATAAAAACCATGGCCAGCAAATGGTTGGAGTATACCCTCTTTGATACCCTGTACCCCTTGATAAAAATGGTAATTTTAAACTTCTCAACTTTCATTCAGACGAACAACTTCTCTGTAAAATATATACAACACTTACTAAAGACATTTTTTAACATCTTTTACTTTTTCATTTTATATAAATCAATTGAAATCAAAATTATAAATTTAACTTTAATTAAAATTTTATTTATTAAAACCAATAGCGCACTTTTTCTAGTTCACATTTAATACATATAAATATATAATTTATTTATGTTTAAGTAATATAATGTCTTTCGACTTATAATAAGTATCAGAATAAAGTTAATTTTTTTTTTTAGTTTATTTACATAAAACCAAGTCAAGCATGTATTAAGAAAAATCAAATTCATGAGAAAATATCAAAGCAAGTAATTTTATTTGAACTTAAAAATTAAACTTAATTATAATATGTGGAAAAATATTACAACAAATTTGGCTAAACCTACATACAAATTAAGATTGTTGACTTAAATTAAAGTACACGAACAATGTGAAATTAAATTTCATTTTTTTATTTATATCCCATTTGACTTGATTATACGCCCAGTTTAAATAATACGAATATCTTGGTATATATCTTGTTATTAATTATTATAATAAAGATACTGTCTAACCTGCTTACCTAAGTAAACAGGGTATCTGGGTGTCAATCACATTCTTATTTCTATTGCCTCCATTGAACACTCTCGTTCGCTGGCGCCCATAAAAAAAGCACATTCACCGTTTGAATGCAACTTTTACTGTTACATATGGAACAGTGAGTGCGCCAGGCGAAGGACGCCTCAGCTGCTTTGGAGAATGTTTGGTACAGGAGAAATCGGATAAAAATAATTTTACATACTGAATCTGAAATGCAAATATTTAAGGCAAAACATATAAATGGACAGCGAATGAGCTTAAGCTCAATTTCGTTTTAGGCAATATCCACTGTACATGCAAAAGGAAAACTTGGTCTTTGGCGAGTACAATTTTTGGATGGCGACAACATATGTTCTCGCCTCGTTGGGCGCCATAATTATAACGAAAAATGGAAAGCTCCAGTATCGGAAATGGTTTTTTTTTTCTGTGGCGGTTTTGAAGTTGTGAGTTCACTAAATGGTAATTAATTGAAAAAAAGAGTTGGGATTTGAGTTTTTTGTGATTATTTTTAAGTACGCACAGCATTTGGGATTAGTACACTTGAGGTTTAACAAATCGCCTGACAAAACATTGCGTGTGGCATGGAAAACCCTTCATCCCATTAAAATCAATTTGCCTCTGGCACAAGACAAGTCCGCCTAATCACCATAACGAACTCTGACGACGCCCGGCATCAGCTGCACAAATGTCAAATGTCACAAAGCGCATTCATAACCCGCGCGCTGAAAACAAAAACAAAAACAAAAATTAGCCGCAGCCAAGCAAAAGAAAAATTGCCCAATCAGCGACGAACCCACCCAATCTGAAACAGACCAGCTTGGCGACGAGCCCTTTTCAGTCGTCAAGCAGCTGTCATAATGATGGACAAAGTGCAACAGCCACAGCCCCAGCAGCAGCAGGAGCAGAAGCACCAACAAAAAGAGGAGGAGGAGGAGGAGGAGGAGGAGCCAGATGCAGAGAGACAAAATGCTGACAACTCTTGTGGGCATAAATTACAAAAAGCAATTACAATGCCAAAACACACTCAGTGCTAATCATGTGTGCCTGTGTGTGTGTGTGTGGTTGGTGTGGCAGGCACAGCTGTGCGCCACCTAGCGCTCAAAAATTGCGCGCACTAATTGCGCACAATTTGTGTCCAGGAACGGACCTTAAACTGGACGTGGTCATTAAGCAGCGTTGGGGCAGTTAAAATGCCTTTATGAGTTATTGTCAAAGCATCTCAAGGGACAAACCCACAGCCAACATTTGATGGTTTATTATAGTCTACGGCTTTTATCACCTCGAAGCGCGAAGGCTTAATTACCATTCCAAGTTATGGGCCAGAATTGGTGTTGAGCATTTTTAATGCCTGGTCAACAATTAAAATTAATTTCATTTGCAGGCAATCAAAAATTATTAGTCAATATTAGATATATTAGTTAGATATTTATGTGCAGTATTTTACACAGAAAAACATTCGTAAATAATTTAGAAATAATTTAGAATACTAATACTTATTACTAGAATTATTATTTTTTAAAAAGAAAGACATTTTACTAATTTTTAGAAATATATTTGTTAAATTAAATTAAATTTATAAACTACAGAAAACATATGCCACTGTAATATCTTAAAATACTAATGTTTAATAATAATAAAGCTTTGAAATTAATCGGAATTATTAAGAATAGTTATTTATTTGTTAACTTAAAATACCAATCTTTTTTATAATAAAAATTACAAAACAAGTTTATAAAATAATCCTGTGCACACTTTTAAAAAACACCAAAAAATAAATAAATCTCTTATGTAAATGAAAGAAAAATCTGTAAGATAGTTTTTTTAGCTATAATTTGTACACTTTTTTGTTTCTGAGTGTATCAATAAGTTCAAGGGTCTTTTGGGGTTTAGTAGCTTGAATTCTATTTAAGAATTTGTTTTTATTTATTTTCTTTGTTTTCAACTGCAATACAAATAAATATATATAAATTATGGAAACATCAATTGTACAAGCACTTTAAATTAATTGCTTTTGAGTACATATTGGATTTAAATAATCGTAGCCAAAGAATTCATTGAAAAATTACGATAATGGCTTCCGTGGCTGGGTTAAATGTTGAATTACATAAATTATATAATTTAATTTATATTTACGAGCCGGGGGATTGAGGCCTGTGTGTGCGGCATGTGTGCGGCTATAAAAATCTGTGGATAGTATCGTAACCGTTTCCTGCATAGATTACACGCCCAGACAATGCGGCGTCCCCCACTCCCTTCCCCTTGATCACATCAATACTTCCTTATATGTAGATGTTCTATTCAAATTTCGGGTTTATCTGTTTTATGGGCAAACTGTGTGAGAAAACTGACTGTTAGCCAGTTAAGTTTTATATACTTTGATTTCGCTGCTGCCGCCTTTAGTTTAACGTCTCGCGCATCTTTTACGACCAGGCGACGATAAGAGCATTGATAAGACCGTGCAACCATACGTGGCAAGCGAAAATTTTTTAATGCGCCATTTGCATTGCTACATAAAACATAAAAACCCTGGCTGGAGTGGCGACAACAACTCACTCGCATAAAAGACAATTTGAGGCGCCATGTGTTGCATATTTCATGGCATTTTGACTCGCATTCATAAAATGCCAAAATATGACAAAAAAAAAAAAAAAAAAAAGGAAATATCGCAAAACTCTTGCACTAGTTATTTTGATGAGCTTCGACTGTTTAAGTGGCCATAATAAATAAAAAAAAAAAAGTATGTAATGCGTTTCTCATAAAAATCGCAAACATAAAATAGGAACTTTAAATGACTTCAAATTGCCAAAGACTGTAAAAGTAACTAACTTAAAAACATTATATATAATTGCTAAATTTGAGATTAAAGTTTTATTTATTAATAATGTAACATAATTATTACAAATACTTGTTTTAGTAACCTAAAAGTGATATTGCTATGTGTGTTCAATTTAGAAGAAAAGTTTTCAATGTTTTTATTTTTATTTAACTTTAAAGCACACTAATAGAAAATATATCTAATTTTTGTGTTTGACATTAATTAACATACTAAATAAAATAATATCGTATATGTATTATAAACAGTCAGCTCCATATTTATTCGTACACTCTTAATTGCGAGTGCTCAACTATACGCGGCGATTGACGAAATATTTTTGGTCGAAAATATTGTTATTATTAAAATAAATTATAATATTAAAAAGACACACAAAATATATGCCATTTTAATAATGATAATCTTATTATTAATAATTTTCACAGTTAATACTGTTAATATATGAATTATTATTCAAATAATAATAATATATTGAAAAAACAATTTCCTTAAATTTTGTAATACTGGATCATATTAGAGATTATGAATAACACTTTTTATAATTATAATTATTAATAATTACGTTATCATCAAGATACTAACGTGTGTATATGTTAACAGCATGCTCTAAAAATTTAGCTTACACTTGCACCTACTTACAATCAACTTAACAACTTGCCACATGCATGCGTGCATGCATATTTCAGCGGCATTCCCAAACGGTTGCAAGCGCAGCATGACTCATTCTCAGCTCGGGCACATTTCCCACTCCAAGTCTAGTTGAAGTCATTCGACTACTGCCCCTGAAGAAAATGTTAGTGCAACTAAGACCATAGACAAATAATGACATAAGCAAACACAAACAACAAAATTATAATAAAACAGGAACACTGCTCGAAACGCTTAAACATGCAACGACATGTTGCCTACTACACACCTCCTAAGCAAACGGAACACAAAATAAAAAATCAGAGACCAGCTGCTGCAAGAACCGCAGATAGTAGAGATGAGAGCTGCATTCGTTATCTATTTATCAAATCTATGAAAAAGGGGCGAAAATTACTCAAATAAAAATGAGCATATAACACTGACATGTTTGTACAAGACACACACACACACATTGACACACACACAGAAATCATCGATGGGCAAACAGAAAGAACAATCAAATAAATGAAACAAAGGCCAAGAGTCCGTTGAAGGTTCAAATCTGTTTTGGGAACTGCTTGTTTAACAATCTTATCGGCATATCATTTTTCGTGCCGGCTTGTATCTTTTTTTTGCGTTGTGTGTGTGTGTCCGAATCCCAGTTCGAATCCAAATTCGAACAGTTATGCACATGTTGTAGCCCGGACCGACCGAAGACAAGACGAAACAAGACGAGACGTGAGACGAAACGAAAACTCTACACAGCAAACAGTCGTTAAACAATATTAAATGGGTCTCGTTTTGGTATGTATGTTTCCCCCTCCCACCCGCCTCTTCAGTTCACAAGCCGAATCCACTGCCAAGTGCAATGCGCGGATGAGTCATCGGTCGCCGCGTTCATTGGTCGGTCGCTTTGCCTGGGAAGAAGCAAAGCTTCGTCTCGGCGCTCGCTCGGTAGACGATCGTCTGCCTGCCTAAGCAACAATGACAGCGCTCAATGACAGGCGTTACAAACGGCGGAGAGGAGTTAATGACCCATGTGCTGCGGATCACCCAGCAATTGTCTTTGTTTCGGGTGCTTTCTAAATGGAAAACAAATATAACAAGACAGAAAATAGAAGATAGTCAATCTTCACCACGCCGATGAAGGAATACACTTGCAGACATATGATATATGATGTTAATTAACAAGCAAAAAATTTTTGGGATACAGTTGTTTTTATTGCCAACATAGTTTTGAAAATAAATATTTTGTTTAAAATCAAATCATTTCTAATATACATGTTGGCAACATTTTGGTCATATAAAAATCACATTCATATTAAGATTAGCAACTCTATTTTATACTTTTCCGATCTAACCGAAGATAGGTTCATAGTCGAGAGAAAAGTTCGAAGAAACAAAGAAATGCACACTCATCGACTAAGGTCATCGTTCCTTCCAGAAATATATATATTAATTACATAAATTTACATCCATCAAACACATATCAGTTTATATGAATAATTTATTTTATTAAATGGCTGATGCGTTACACAACTTGTGACATATTTATATTGACTACTGGCAGGGTATAAATATCAAGACGGTAAGCGGAGCAACATGTGAGCTCGACAACAAAAGAGATCATAAAAAATTAATACAAATTATACGAAGTGGAACGAAAAGAAACACCGCGATCGGTAGGTAAATCTCCCAGTGGGAATTTGACAAAGCACTTCGCTAAAGCGTAAACGGTGAAATATAACAGTCGATATCAGTTCATTTTAGAATATTTGTTGTTACGGTAAATGTAAAAAGCTGCAGCTTCTTTACCTGCCAATCTGTGTGCAGTTTGAAACCCGAGCCAATAAATCTCCTGCTGCTAAAAGCGATAGAAAATGAGTCTATTGCTTTCATTTAAAAGAATATCCTTGACTAGTCCCTGTCTTATGTGCTTTATTTTCTCAGGTCTTTGAATTTAAGCTTATTCTTAGCTAATTAAAAGTTAACAAAAGTGTATAAAATAAAAATATAATATATTTTAATAGTATAATATGTAACATGTAATTGTAATTTTAATTACTTAATAATTTTAATAAGCAGAAAAAATAATGTACATGCACGAAGTATTCCTTATATCTCTATAGAAGGTAAAATCAATAATGTTGTCTCAACTGCTATACCGAAAGCGCGCTCATATCCCAAAAAAATGAACAATTCCATATCTTGCGAATATATGATAATTAATATGAGAAATGAGCACAAAATTACCCGCTGGGCAGTCTATACGGGAGATAAGCAGAGCTTAACTGAGTGTAAGAAGATGGTGACAAAGCGCAGAAATGGCAAATTAGCTTACTTATGTTAAGAGAATTAATGTTATATAAAGGTTGAGAGAGAGAGAGTGAGGAAGAGAGAATAAAACCTGAAGTGAGAATGGAAGGCAAAGTAAACATTACGCAAGTCGTCGAGCTGATGGTATTTTACATTAGCATATCGGCAGTAATACGATTTTGAGGCAGTCCCGAACAGTTGCGAAAAATATAATAGCATCACTACGAAATTCTTTCTTAGAAAAATCTTACATTTGTTTTAATTTTTGATTTTGAATATAATGTTTAGTTTTCACCATATAAATATATGACAGTATTTTTTTTTTGAGTTATTTTAAATATATATTTATGACATAATAAAATAATACAAATAATATAAATTAAATTAAAAGCAGTCCTTACGCATTATCGATTATTTATATCAAAATTTAATAATTATATGTGCATATTTTAAAAATGATTGTATTTTTCGGTTGGTCTATTTTCTGCATTAAATTTAATATTAATATTAATTAAATTAAAATATATTGAAAGTTGTGAATGTAATTATAGTTCTACATTTTTTGGTGTAGTCTTGCTATATTTCAAAAAACTTATTTCACTCTTAAAAATATCAAAGAGACACATTGGAAGAGATTAGTTGTAAGAGTGGTTCTTATCGTTACTAGAACTTCATGTGTATAATTTTATTTTGGTTAATAACAAAGGCAATGACTCGTCCATAAAGTAAAGCTGGTGAAATACTTTTGAAAAAAATGTGATCTTAGATTGAGCTGCAGTTACAGTTAAGTTGGAAACTGGAGTTGCGCAATGGAAAGTAAAGTGCGAATGAGTGGAATGAGAAAGATGGAAACAAAATTCTTAATCAGACTGATTGACACACTTTTTTGGGCGACGGGGGAGCACGCGTCGAGTTACTTCTTCTTGTTCTTCCGATCATGTGGGTTATTTGACATGCAGATTGAAAACTCAATTAAAAGCTAATTTGACATATTCACTTTCCATTACCCAAAAGCTTTAAATTGATTCTTTATGATTTTTGAGCAAATTGTATTTCCATGCAATTAGATACTAAATATGCAAATTGATAGCGACAACAATGGTAAACATAAATATGTACACACAAATATATGGGTTCCTCAACAACCCCAGATTGAATTTCTCTCTCTCTCTCTCTTTTTCTCTCTCTCACTCTAGGAAATTTCAATAAAAATTGCAATAATTACCCGCATGCGGATCGAAATGAAATATCATGTAATCCTTTAAGAAAACAACCGATTTCAATCGGAACCTTTTCTTACGCCTCATTGAGCAATTTCCAAAATTGGAACTCTTATAAACTCTTATGTATCTCAAGGATTATCGTTGAGTTTGTATCTAAAGAAAAGGCAATTCACTAATTGGCTCAATTATGCCCGGCTAATGCGTAAATTACCGACGGCATAAGCGAGTTCTATTTTTATTTTATTTCTATTTACGAATTTAGTTCTACGGCTGTCAACGATTTGGTCAGAACATTACATGACCCTTGAAAGACTCCACCCACAAAAAGGTCTCGGCCAAAGCTCCGCCCCACAAAAATACAAAAAGTAAAGTAGCCAAAAAAAAAAGAAATAAATATAGAAATAAAGGCAGAAAGAAGCATACAAAAAACCAACTGCGGTCGTTGGCCAAAGCGAAAGGGAAAATGTTGTTGCTGACTTCTTGCTGGGTAGCACAAATGTTAGGGAAACAAGCCACGCCTCTGTTGGATTTATGTTGCCGGAAAACCAAGAATGAAAAAAAAACTATGCAGCGAACGCTTCGCTTGTGCGAACAAGAAGGCAAATGTTAGAGCAGAACAGAAACAGAAAGCGGAGTAGTTGTCGTAACACAAAAGACTCAAAGCAACCCCTAACTGTACAAAGTTGTGTTACAACGAAAGATACTTGAGACGAAGGCTGCAAAGTAGAAGAAGAAGAAGGTTTCTTTAGCTGTTCAATTGTGTGTGTGTTTGAGCGTGGGTCAAGTGAGGAGTGACGACATTGTGGGTGGAGTCAAAAGCACAGTCAGAATCAGCACACATTTGGATAGGCTATTTGGACCTTTTGTAGATAGAAAGTCAATTGCTGTACTTTAGGTAAAATTAGATAAACAAATATATGAACTGCATTGGAAAAAATAAATGTAATAATGTAATTTATAAATAGATTTATTTTTTATATATAGTTATATTATATATATATATATATATTATATTAACATTTGCAGTATTTTTATTTAATAAATGAATCTATGCCAAGTTTTATATTTATACTTATAGTTTCATAAACAATGCTAATGGGAACACCATTTATACTTATAGTTAAATAAACAATGCTAGTGGGAGCACTATTTTATGAATTTATATGTTATAAATACATCAAGGCCAAGTTTATTATATATTATCACAATTTTATTCACAATGTCACTGGGAAATAATCTAAAATGACATATACATACAGTATTTTTTAAATGGTTATGATTAAGATGTGAAATATTTATAAATACATATTTATTTCACAGAACACTAAATTAGTATAATTCAGAAATTAAAAGTGATAAGGCACTGGCAGATTAACGCAGAATAATAAATGGCGAAATGTAAGCAATAATTTTTGGTTCGAATCGCGAACAAAAAAATGAGCCTTTGAAACGAGCCCATTGTTGAAAATAAATACAGGCATAAAAGCAATTTATGACAGGCAGTCGTGACTTATACTATTTATCTTATACGTGTAGATGTCGGAAGCGGGCGAGAACACTTGTAAAACACTTATAAAATGTGTGTGCTGATAAAGAAATATAAGAAAGGCTCGTCATACGTATAAGCTGACAGCTCGCTACAAATGTTGTGTAGAATTTAATTACACGCACCTGCACACAGTCATACATTTGTAGGATTTTTTCGCTCGCTCTACTCTACTCTGACAGAATTCTATTTCTCTGTCAGGCTTGCAAACGTTTGTCACGCCGACGATTTAATACAATTAATATGCTAACTGTACTTCTCAACAAAGGCGCAGCGACGCCTGTGACGACAGCATACACCCAAACACGAACAGGCGCAAGGTGGCCGCACCACTGCCAACAATATTTAATTTTTTTACGAATGAGGCGATGTCAACAAAAATACCAAAACAAAAAATTCAAGCAGCAAGCGCCAGAGCGAGAGCATCAAAAGGTCTACTGCGAGCACGAGAGAGAACAGCAAGAACAAAATACGACTTCGAGAGAGAGAGTGAATAAAAGAGCGCACGTTTCTCGCACGCCAGCCAGTTTGCAGTGAGCCAACGAAGCGTACGGACGTGTACGCAAAGCAACAGCAGCAGCAACAGCATCAACTGAGTAGCAGAACAAAGTGAACGAACCCAAAAACATTTTTGACGTGTGCGTAAAAAGCAAAACAAGAACAACAACAAAGTAAATTTATTCATTGTGTGCTTCCCGCTAAATCGCAAAAGGAGAAAGTTTTGAGTCATCATCCAAGGCAAAGAAAGACTTAACATAATAGTTACAAACAATTGTGCAATTTGCTGAGACAAAGAAATAGTTTTCCTCGATAAACACAACAACAAGATATATATTAATAAACTACAATGGCCGTCGCATTTTATATTCCGGACCAGGCGAAACTGTTGCGCAAGGCTCGCGAGCAGGAGAAGCAGTTGTTGCGCCTCCGCCAGTGGCAGATGGCAACCGTGATGCTGAACACAATTCGCCAGCTGATGGACTCCACGGCCAGCCAGTGTCTGCAGCGGGCGGGGCGCAAGTGTTGCAAGTGGCGCAAACCATCGCAATGAGAACGCATCCTGAGTAAATCACAATAAACAATTGATCAACAACTACAGCAAACATCCACCATTCAACAAGCATTAAATAGTTAATGCCACAACTCAACTCTCAACCCAATAAACAACAAGATTTACTCATCAAAAAGCGATTGTGATAAAATGGTTTTGTTTCTACAGCAACAGCAGCAACAAGAAATAGCTCAAAATTATTCAATTATTTTGTAAGCAAAACGAGTTTTCGATCTAGCAATATTCGAAATGTAATAATTATCAAAATATGTATTAACTTTTAAGCATCCTCTTACATAGTAATTAAACAATATAAGCATTTTGTAAACGCTGAAAAAAAGATAATACAGAATTAACTATTATATTTAATATACAAAGTTTGTCAAAAATTGTATCAATTTTTTGGCAAACAAAAAAAAAAAAAACAGAAAAACGAAAAAAACAAATAAAAACAGAAATTGAAAAAATAATCCAGATGTTGATATTTTATTTATTGTTTCTCCCAATTCTTTAGAAAATGAACAATAAAAAACAACCGAAATATTAATTATCAAGAACATAATTAATATATAATATAATATGATAAAATTTGGAAATATATTAATATATTATAATCCAGAAATAAATTAATCAAGAGTCAAATGGACAAACACATTATTCACATTTATATAAATGATAATATACATATATATATATATATATATATATATATCTAGACATGTATATAAAGATATTTGTATAAATATATACGATAAATGTATTCCGGAAGGCGTATTTCATCTTATAGTCGTAACAATGCATTTGAATGTTTTGGAACAAAGGAACTTTCTCGAAATGTGAATTTGTCGGTTGCCGACGGCTTTCGATCACAATGAATTTGTGCCAAGTCTTTTTATGTGAACAATTATAAATTGTTCCTGTTCAACGGAATCATGTAAATTAACTGTGAATGTTGCAAGTTCCAAGAAAATTGAGAGGTATATTTATTGGTTGCAATTTTGCAAGCTGATTTGCTGTACATTTTATCAATTCTTAGGAAGAATAATGACGTAAAACTTAAGAAAATTAAAAATGTGTTTTGAAAACTTTTAGAACAATCTGTGTAATTAATATTATATAGGCTGATGATAGTCTGGTAACTTTATAAATATTTGGATGGTTGTTAGTGTTTTTAACTTGAAGAATTTTGAAACTGGTAAATAAAAACTTACATGTATAGTAAAGTCTGAATAAGTATTTAATGTATTTCAAGAACTTTGGGAAAACCGTTGGAAAATAGAATTAACACAAAAATTACAGATCTAAATTTAAATATGTAAAGCTTGGAATTTGGTTGACAGTTTTTTTGCTAGTAAATTTATTTAATTATAGTGATTTCTGTATTCTCTTAGAATCTAAGCTTAATTTATTATTTCTTTTGTTCCTGTAGAAATTTAATAACAAATTTTCCTTATTTATTTGTTTAATTTTAGTAAACCACTTGATGTATATTTGTTATGTTTCAACTTTCAAATAAAATACTTATTAAGTTTGTTTGAGTTTGTAAAACATAAGTTTAATCAAAAAATGATCAAGAAAATATTAACTTCGAAATAAGTCTTTTGGAACAAAGAATGCTAAATTATATTGTAAATTAATATTTCTGTTAATTTAAAAATTCTATCGGGAAATGGAACAGCATTTTATATTAGGGTGCAACATTTAAATTTAAATGCTACTTTATAAATAAACAAATATGAGTTCTACTATTTAAATATACAGAAATATATGCTATCAACATAGTTTTGCCTCTCACTCAATATATAATATTCCTCCACAAACAAATCCATTCTAAATAAATAAAAAAATAAGATGAAAGCTTTTTAGCAATGCAAACCTTAATGATTCTTTCGCTTTGTTAATTAACATATCAGAATATGCTGAAAAACATTATATTTCTTTACATTTAGTTTCATATTGCAGTTTTCTGACAAAAGTTTTCCACTTGATGTGTTAACAGGCAAATTGCCCGCGGCTGAATTGCCAAGTTAACCAAACCTCATCGCCCAGCGCAGAAAACAGGCAAATTCAATTATGCAAAAATAGAGAAACATTTGCAGCTGCAAACTTGGATGTTCTTGTCCCTTTTTCCCCCGTTGATTATGTCAAAAAATTAGGTGCTAACAAAACAATTTGCATTTTTAAGTTAATTTCATTTATTCTGCGAAGAGCAACTGGAAAATGTTATGGAAAAAGTGCGCTTGAAATTCCAAGGGGGCTCATCATAAGCGCCACTTGGAGCCTGAAAATCACCCAAGTAGCCAAGTAGCCGCCATCGTTTAATTAAACTTTTGCACTTATGCAGCTGCAATCAGACGCAGTGCATCCTGCATCCTGATTCTGCATCCAATGCGTCCTGTGTGTTCAATTCAAGTTGATTGGCAAACACAGTTTTTGGCGCAAAAAGTTTATAAAAAGTTTTTTGCACGCGCGGGAAAAAATCAAAAATTTCACTTTACCCAACAAAACTAATTAACGTTCAACACTGAGACAAAAGTTGGCTAAATGCCGCAGTGCAACGCGGCGAGGGGCGTGCCACATGAAAAATAATTGAGACAAGTTTATGATTATGTTTTCCCCGCGACAACTTGTTGGGCCACACGCAATAAAAACTTTTGGCATGCCAGAGCGATTTGTAAGTAAAGCTGTAAAAATCACAGACAGAAAACAGTTAATACAACTGTTAGCCAAAAGAACTTGCCAAACTTTTCAACGGCTAATTAGTTGGTAAGAGCGCTTCTAACATGGCTGCCAAGTTAAGTGAACTCGCATCAAAACAAACTTCACTTCACTTTATTGATATAAATTTCCAAGAAATGCGCCAAAGCTGCCGCTAAGCAACCTTCAGATTTTTATCGAAGACGATTCTTCACATAATTCTCCAATATTTCGACCAATTTCGCTCTTGCCCCAAATTTTTATATATTTGATTAAACCGCACAGGCAGCAAATATGAGACAGAAGATGGGTTCACTCCATGGACTTTCAAAATGAAGCAAAAAATTAGTAAAGACCCAAATCGACCCAAAATTAACAACAATAATTCCCTGAAGAGCAGTAGCGAATACCAAAAAAATGTGTGGATAACCGTGTTGAGCATATTCGACTAACAGTTGCTCTATAGGTAAAGATAAAAAAATTAAAATGATCCATAAGAAATGACAGAAGAACAAATATTTTAGCATAAAGTTTCCTAATTTATCTGCAGCTAAGAAGTCCACAGCTCAATAATATATTGTGTTGATTTACTAAATTGGATTTTCACTTTTCTCATTTGATATTTATATATTAAATTTAGACTTAATTTCTTTATTAAGCAAACAGATTAAATTTCATCAAATTGTTTCAAATAAAAATAAATATATTTAAATTACATTCCCAGACCCAAATAGTTATATTTAAAATTAAAAATAAAATTAATCAATTTAAAATTAAATGGAATATCAAAATTAAAAATCCAGAAAATAAAACAATGAACTGCAAAAATTATACAAAAAGTAGAGTGTTGAGAATAAAGATAAAGAAATAGAGGGGAAAAGAAATATGAAGAGTAAACAATGGAATTATTTTTGTTTCTTTTTTGAACGTGTCTTGGCCCTTTTATTTGTGGTCCTTGTGCAAAAAATGAAATTAAATCAAATCAGTCAACAACAACTAATGGAAACTTAATGGAATTAGCTGAGTTGCCCATCGAAGTAGAAATGTTTTTACACGAATTATGAGATGTGTTCACAGCCCAGCCCCAGGATAGAGATCAACTTTTGTCCAGGGTGTCGATTTAGTCAGTTGGAAAAATGTGCACTTTCCCAGTCCACTTGTTGGGGGTATTATGACAGTTGTGCCGAGAAGAGAACTAACTAAGATGATTTGAGAAGCAAATGCGATTAGAAGTTGGAATTGATTTAAGATGAAATCTCCCAAAGCTGATAAGGAACTGTAAGAAACGGTATTCTGTGATTTGAAGAGAGTTGACCATAGCATTGAGCAATATATCGAACCATTTTTATACAGTAAGCTCAAAAGAGTCGAATGCACTCCATTAAAATAAATTATATTATTATTTTCGCTTAGTAAAATCCCATCACATTTGTGGATTCTGGAGGATTGACATATCCAAACTAGAATATTGAATTGAGAGCCGATGATATATCTTTTTTATCCACTTAAAATTTTGTAATTACTCCCACTTTCACGCAATTACAACATTAGCATTCTTGACTTATTTTGACTTATTAAAATTAATGAACATTTTCCACTTAAGAAACTAGCTCAAAACGCCCAAAAGTAATCAAAAAACCCTACAAATAAATGACAAAAAATCGTATAACAGCATCATTTATAAGCCGCGACAAGCATTTCCTAAGCGAAACATTTAAAAATGCTCTTTGATTGATGACATTCCAAAATGCGACAGGCTAGTCAAAAAGTCAGCCAAAAAAAGAAAGAAAAACATAAAGGACACGCACACTTCAGCGACAATGGCAACCGAAATCGGGCAGGAAAACGGAAATGGAAAAAATGGGAAGAAAAATACATTAATTATTGAAATGTCATTAAAAGAAAACGAAGCTGACAAGGCGCAGATTCGCATGAATATTTAAGAGGAGCACACAACAAATAAGCGAGTCAGAAGAGCTCATCGAAGTTATGACTAGATGCGATGCGTGACCGCAGGACATGCAGGATATGCCAGGATATTGATACAGCTCAGCAAGATGACGCATTAGCAACTCGTGGCTTGAAGGGGAGTCCTCCTGAGGTGCGCAAATCACGCAAGTCCCGAGCCCGAGAAAGATGATGGAAGACATCAGTCTAGTGGGTTGTTGCTCAGCTCGCCCTCATTCCTGATTAAGAGCATATTAATTGCGGGGTGGAAAACGTGAACAACCCAAAGATAGGAAGCACTCTGCCATTCATCATTTGCGCTGGCAGCGTTTAATGAGCACACGCAGCCAAGTTGAGCATTTAATTACTTGGCTACTTGGCTACTTCGACTTATGGCTCACACACACAATGGTCCTTAAAGGCATTAAAGTCATGTGTCAAGTTTCCAAACTGGACAAATCACATAAAGTGGCAATAGTGAATTATGGCAAACTTTGTCAATACTTAAATACGTTAATTTCTGAATTATAAATAACAACTGGCACACCCCCAAATAATGCAAATAATGCAAATAAAGGCGAGCAGGAAGACCAGTTAAAGAGTGAATAATCTGTGTATACCCTATATACATTTGTAATAAGTGATTGGGAAGGACATGCTCGACTATTCGAAGTCAACTTAATTATTCTTTTTTTGTGAAATTCATTATGAGTGCAAAGTTATTTATTGTCTTAATTAATTATAACTTTTTATAAGCGAAATGAGTATTAAATCAATTAATTAAAAATTAATCACTTTTCTACAAACTACCCCATAAATTAGAAAACAATTTTAATACACAGAAAATTTGATTTTCTACATATATTTTTTTAAAATTAAATTATATTAAATTATAATAATAGGAAATGTCAATCTAACATTTAATCAATAAATTGAGCATATTTTAAAATACAGTGTATAAAAAAGCATAATTGAAATTGCTTTAATTTGCTTAAAAGTATAATAATAATATGCATACATTTTTACTACTATATATAATTATAGTCTTAACTTTTTTAGAAAAGTTTTTAATTTATTTATTTAATTTAACAATATTAGGAAAGATCAAATGTTGTATATGTTTTGTTGATTAACTACTATTTATCCTAATATACCCTTCATAGCACCACAGGGTATTGTTTGGCAAATGAACAGTCGACGTACGTCAAGAATTATGAGGTGTCACATAAAAGAGATTCAAATTTGCTGGCGGGGCTGATGGCTGAAGGGAAACGTCAAACAGGACGCACAGCTTTGGGCTGGACAACCCGTGGAGCGGCGCAGAATTTGCAAATTTTCGCACCGTGCCGCAAAAGGCGACGGCGGCGTCTAAAACTATAAAATAAACCAACTTCCTGCGAGGCTCAATGACACCCGAATTGGGAGTCGCCTTTAGCTGTGGCAGTTGCAGTGGCAGTGGCAACGACTGATGAGCTGTTGATTTTTGATGTGTTTGACATACGCTCGGTCGCATTGATTGCACCATAAATAATGAATTTATGCTGACAGCAAGTCATCAGCGCAAGGACAACGTCCAAATGGTGGTGAGATCGAGCCAGGACATGGCCACCAGCCCAGGACTCTGCCATCAGGCAACACGCATATTGTGCATCCTTTTTGCGCTGTTGTATGTCAACTAATAAAATATGTTTTTATTGCAACCAAAAGCCAGGCATGCAACATAACACACACACACACGTAGCGCGTATAAAAATTAATGAGCCACGGAGGCGCGCGTCCCTTCCCCTCAATGAATATGACAATGACAATTACGTCGATGATGATGACGATGATGATGATGATCCTGCCGCTGAGCCCATGCCAATTGTATAATGCTAAATGCGAAAAACGACATTTGCAAATTTGAGTTTCGAATGCAATAAATGCAAAAGTTGCATTAAACTTAATGTTAATAATATGCATAAATATGTCAGCTAATAAAACGAAATGGGAATCCAGGTAGCCTTTTCAGAGTTTGTGGTTTGACATTGTCTACTTCTCAAGGGTTCCTCAATGTCAATCATCATAAATGATTTTGCTAAGCAAGCGAACAAAATCTGCACTTTATGTGGATGCTAATTGAATGCCATTGTTGAGTCTCGCTCAGAAGATGCTTCGAAAGTCTTTCTTTTTGTCTCTGGATGGGAAATTGTTGTGATTGATTTCATTTATTGGGTTTGGGCCTTTGACCTTTGACATTTGTTGAGAACGTGACATTTTTCTCTTTGTCTGATTAAAGTTTGATTACCTGATAAAGGTCTCCTCGCCAATATGTGATTTTCCTCTTTTAAAATAATTTGCGAAATATGAAAAACCATTCTAAAACGGAGGTAGAGTTCTCAATAAATAAATAAATAAATATTGCAATATTTTTAATAACTCCTTTTGACTAAAAGGCTTCAATCCATCAACAAAGTTGTCGTCCAGCTGTCTGCAAACAAATATAAACATTCAAGAAATGCTACCCCAAAAGCTTTTACGGCATAAACGCATAGATTTTGTTTTTTATAGATTTATATCCACATTTCGACGTATAGTATTCTTTTTTATTGAAATAGGAAACTTTGTGCATATTGCATGCATCAAATGGCAAAGGAACAACAACAAAAACAACAAAAATACAATCAAGGATAACAAACTTCTTCACTTGCAACATTTTTTGTTGTTGGCCATTTTTATGACAAAGAATGAAATGAGATGAAATTATTGACGGAAAAAACGGAAATCGCTGGCAATAGTCAAAGGAAATAAAAGCGAAATTACTTTTGATAAAGCAGCAACAACAACAACAACAGGAGCAGCAAGGACAGTGGCAAGGACTACAACTACTAAAACTACACACACTCGTAAAAAGAAGGAAGCAGCAGGAAGTTAACTAGAAGAGGGCGTTGATTTGTCACAAGTAGAATTATGAGAGCCAGGATGTCATCTCAAGCAGCTGCCACAGCCAGCAGCAGCAACAACAACAACAACAACAACAACAACGGGGGTAACAACAAACACTTCAATTACCGGAAAACGTGTCTGATAATACCTCCCGAGATTTGAGGCGAGCGCGCACCAAAAGTAAATAAAAAGTAATTTTATTATTTGGATTTTTACTGCTAAAATTTTTTCTTGGTTTTTTTTTTTACCATTTTGGCTTACTAAATATACCC
This sequence comes from Drosophila fungiperda, assembly GCA_035042345.1. Lineage (NCBI taxonomy): Eukaryota > Metazoa > Arthropoda > Insecta > Diptera > Drosophilidae > Drosophila > Drosophila fungiperda. The sequence continues at coordinate 4,129,366 of JAWNLM010000021.1, forward strand.
TGTAAGTTTATGAGAAAGGGCATAAGGAACGGCTATAGTCTTACATTTTATTATAATGTGTCACTCAGAATGAAAATCGCGTACTTTCAGAAATTCGCCAAGGGAAAGCATCTTATTATGTATTGATTTATTAAAATCAGTAATTTTACCTTAATTCCTGTTTACATTCATTAAAAATTAAGAACAAAATATGTCTAATATAAATTTGTTTTTCCGTTTCTTATATTATTATTAGCAATTTAAGTTGTTTTCGTAGTTTATAAATTTAAATTATTTAACTTGAAAAACCTTAGACTGGCGTTTCTTAGTGTATTTTTCACATAATTTTAGTTCTGGTGTTATAGTAAAATAAATTCTAATTATCTTTCTTATAAAGATGCACAACATTTTTAAGAAAATCAAAATATTAATATAATTTACTTCCTACAGGGTATCTATTAGTCCGAATGACCTTCTTTAATATGTTGTGTTTTTCTTGAATATATTCCTATTAACGACGGCATTCAGATAGTTTATGGCCAGGGGTTTGGGCGCATTAATATTAATAACCAGTTCAAACATTGTTGTTGGCGCCAAGGAAATCGCAACGGAAAAGTGTTGACATGTTGCCGTCATGCATACGAAGAAGTCCTTTGGCACAGCGGTCGATTTGGAGTCCTTACCTAGGCTAGGTGTGTTTACGAATAGTTTTAATGGGTTATTACTGGTTCCCTGGTTGCAGCGGGCCAAGAATATCCCATAAATGTCATTGGTCGTAAAAGGCGAAATGCAATTTCTGCGCTTCTCTCGCCGCGCCCCTCTAAGAAGGAACTGCACTTAAATTTATATTTTTTATGCGCTTACCAAACCCAGAACTAAAAAAGTGTCCTTGTTGTGACTCGTCGTCGTGGAGGGCTGCGTGTGAAATTATGATAAATGTGCATAAAATCGCATCGAGGAAAACAACCGCATTCCATTTCCCGCATTTTCCTCTCTGTCTTTTTCACTTGGGTTGCATTTGGTCTGTTGCTGCATTTCGTCATTGTTTTGCGGTCGTAAAAAGTGTCTTGTGTCAAGGAAAATTGCAATGCAGCAGCAGCAGTGGCAACGATAGAATGACATTTTTGATTGCATTTTCTTTTAATTAAATTAGCTTTTTTATGCGTTGCTCTGCTTTCTGTTTGATGCTCATAAAAAACAAAACAAAACAAAAAAAGGAAGAAATTGTGACAAATGGGCAACATGCTACTTAGGAGTGTCCTTAAAATGCAACCGTAATTTTTCAGCATAGCTAATGCAATAAATTGGTTCATTTAGATTTATTATTGTAATTGCAAGAAATCCTAGAAATTTGAGATAGCAAAAGTACCTGGATTTTCTTAAAGGGATGAATGATTAGGAATGCGCCTTCAACAACGTAAAAGCCACAACTAAAACTAATAATAGACAAGTCCTAGGACTCCAAATAAACACTTGAGCCTGGCCGGCTGGCTGGCTGACTGGCTGCTTACCAGCATTTTCCATTTCCGCTCAAAGGTAAAGGACAAATAGCTCAAGACGCAGTTGCTGCCACTTGCTGACCAGTCGAGGCGAGGCAGGACTGTCCTGGGCTGGGCGCATTTGCGGAAATTGCAAAATTTCTGCACCGTAATAAGATGAAATTAAGTTTGCACACAAAGCAAATAGCAAGCCAAACCGGACAAACATCGATGGCCAAGAAATGTATTTGTGGGAGGCTCAGCCACGCAGCAAATGAACCACTAATTGCGTGCCGAAATGCAATTTAGTGAACTTTACCCCAAGCCCAAAATAAACACAACACAGATACACCAATACACACAAGCAAACAACCAGTGTCTAAGTGTATGTATGTGTGTGTTTGTGTGTGATGTGTGTGTGTGTGTGTGTGCGGCTGACCAAATGACCAAAGCCGGCCTGCAACAATTAAATTGAAAATTAAGCAAAAGTCTTGAGTAGTGCAAACAGACGTGGCTGCCACAAATTTACATTGATAATGCCCCATGTTGCACACTTCCTGAGAAATGGGTTGGGTGATTGTCGTATTGGTCTCTGACTCCCATTGAAAATGCCTAACAAAGAAAGTATATTGAATTTGTGAGAAGTGTACAATATATGATTCAAAATATATATTTAATAATATAATAATAATAATAATATAATAATAATAATATTAATAATGAAAGCTACAATTTATAACATAAGTTCTCAAAAATACCTCGCAGATAAAGTTTATTTAAAGGTTTTGCAAATATCGATACATATCGATTTCCGATAACAATAAATTTCACATTTATGGAGGCATTTCCTTTTAATTGTTATATAATATAAATTGGCTTATTAAAAATCCACTGCACAAATTTAGACAAGTTTGGATAAGAAAAACCCAAGTTAAAGTCAAAAATTAAAGCATTTCTACAGCTGCTTTTTGAGTGCGCAAAAACTGGACAATATTTGATAGCTGAGTGCAGGGTATATCGGAGTTGAGATGCCTAGACTATAGAATTCTAACTTGTTTAATTATGCAACGGTTAAGGTTTTAATCCTTTAGATTTTTTGCTTAGATCTGCCTAAACCCGTTCGGAGTGTGTTGACGTTGATAAATTACTTGGCATTTGTTTTAAGCGTGATTTATCGCGCCCTTCACCCTTTACCCTTCACCCCTCGGCCGGCGTCCGGTTGCCGGTGACACATTGACACGTGTCGTTTCTTTTTGTCTGATTTTTAATTAAATGCAAACAAAAATGACCATTTGATAAGCCTGGTGCCACATGCATATGGGTTCCCCCGTTGAGATGAGCGCCCTGAGTTCGATTTAATGCCGAGTTTAACAGAGTTTTTAACTCATATTTAAAACGCACTCATTTCGATGGGGAACGGTCAACAACTGCAAACAACTGCCGTGGCATTAATTTTTATGGACTTGACTGCATTCATGAAAATTCATTGCTTTTGCCCCGTGTGCAATTGGATTCATCCACCTCCAACTGCAATCTACACGCAGACCACCACCCCTCCAGCACCTCCTCTGTGGTCCTTCATAGGCCGTTGCACTCTTGTGGCACAACAATTTTCAACTTAATGATGTTGCCAAATGCATTGGCAAATATGTTTCACATATTTCGCACACAGCTTCAACGGAAATCAAGAATTAAACACATTCCCCCAAACACTGAATTTTATATGCTCTGCATTTAATGTAGATGTACAAAAGTCCACACTTTAAAAAATATATATTTATACTTAAATGTTGTATTATAATTCAGGCTTAAAATTAAATTGTTTTGAATTAAAAGTGAACAATAATATTTATGTTTTAAATGAATAATAACGATATAAGAATATTAAAAAAAAATATATTCATTTACCTAGGAAAAGCAATGGATGTAAAATCCAATAAAATAAAAAAACTATTTTTATTAAAAAAAAAAAATCAAAAATACAAAATTAAATAAGTAAGTTTTATTTTATTGACAAACGCCGACATAAAAGCGAATTACCAAATTTAAGTTTATTTATACATATAAGATATTATATATTCAATTTGCTGGAGTCATTTAATATATATTTTAATTAGTTTGAGTGTGAATGATTTGATTGTCACTCTCTTCTAAGTACAGCAAAATATTATAAAATATAAAGTATTATAATATATATTATATAAATTCAATTGAATCTTGCAAAACGAATAGAATCAAACATAAAATTATTTTAATTATAAAAAACATATTTGGTATTTAATAATGTTGTGAGTTTTTTTTTAATAACCTGTTTGTCAACCTTCTTAAATATTGCTTATATTTTTTTATTTTTATTTATTTTTAATTATTTTTATAGTTTTTCTTTCTTTCTATAATGTAATGATTTACGTAAAATATTTCTACATTTTCCATCAATTTTTGGCTTCTATATTAATCTGTTTTACACCTACAACCTGTTTAGAGTCCTCTCTTTATAGACAAAGTTGCAATGCTCTTTGTGAGTGTGCAAATATTGACTGGTTGTTGCGGTCATCCAGCTGTGTCCCCTCCCCGTTCCCCCAGCCCAACTGCAATATGTTTATGTGTAATTTTCAAATAAAGGTTTAAATGTTTTTGGCAAACAATTGCAGGCTCTGTTCGGAGTCGCATTTGCAGGGCTACGCTTATTTTGTTGATGGCTTTTTGCATATTGGCAAATGTGTTACATTGCGGTTATTTGTGCGTTCGATTTTGGTCATTGATATTGGCGGCGATGGGTTCGGTTTCTGGTCTGGCTTTTATTTGGTTTTATTTGTTGGGGAGCTGTCGGCACCGCTGAGTGCTTGTAATCAACATGGTTGCGGTTGGAACTTTGCTTTTTGCATGATTATTTTGAAATATATGCGTTTTATGTTTTTGATGAACGCACATGCTGCACACACATTGAATAACGGATAATTTATCAATTTGACCATTAACGATGATTACATTCTAATTTAATTAATATTTGCACCTAGCAACCAGCAAATGTTGCCAAAGGGACTAAAAAAGAATAAACAATATTGAAATGTTTACAAGTTTTCAAATGAGAATAAATCAGAACGAACAGATAGATAGACACAAGTCGGTAGATGGTAGAAAGTTGCCTCCTTACTCGATCACCTTAAAGGACTCGGCTAAATTACGTGCCAATCAACCACTCGGAAAATGACAATGGGCAGGACGAGTTGCCTGATAAGACAGAGCAGGCGACACGTCAGAAGGACAAACGCAGCACAAACTTATTTGTTTAACAAGACAAGGAGACAGCAGTGGGAGTAAGACAATCCTTGCCACAATACACACACACACACCCACAGTTTGTATCCTGACAGGCTGTTTGACTGTTTACTAATTAGCACATATTCCTTGCAGGCAAGAAAAACAAGCAGGCGACAGTGTCAACATTTCACGTGCATAGAAGGACTCCTCGTCTCCGGCGGATTAAATTGTTTAATTTTAAATATGCTCTGTCACTTCATTTGTAAGGCAATAAGCAGCGGCAGGAGCAACTTGCTCGCTGGCAAAACTTTGCAAAGACAGAAAAATCATTAACACGCCGCAAGCCAAGCCAAACGAAAGGATAACAGATTTTTCTGCTAATTTGAGACGTAGTCCTTTGTGCGTGACGACCAGACAAGGAGGCGAGGGAGCTGAAGAAGCTGCTCCACAGACACTATCTGAGACTTCAGATCAACTTCTTGCCGCCGTCGTCGTTTTGCTTGAGTGACGAAGCACAGAGATAAGCTTTTAGCCAGGCAGGATGCGTATGAGGAGGGTTTGCAAGGAATGTGAGGGATGCGAGGGATGTGGGGCGGTTGGCTGCCAGTTGTAGAAAGTTTCTCAATAAATTGCGTTTCTCGGTTGCACGTTGACAGTTTTGCTTAACGCTTCATAATCAGAAAACAAATACGTTGCCATCTAATTGTGTGTCCCAAGCTCGCTCCAACAATTAAAACTAAGAGCTCAACTTGGCCCCACATCGAGATGGAGAAGGAGGCGGGGTCTGGAGCTGAGATTGAGGCTGGGCACAGCTGGCAGTTCCGTTGGCTGGCGAATAACTTTTAAATATCCAGCGAAAATACGCCCGAGTAGTTCTCAAGGATCCGCAGTCGTGGTCCGGTCTGTGTGCCTTTTAACGCTTCGACGATTGCTCACAAGACGAAATTAATTGTTGAGTAATTGAAATTTTATTTATATTAGTGTCCTTTTGCGCGGATTTCCTTTCACGCTCCTGCCACTCCCCACACAACACGGCAGGCGGCATTTTCGATTTTCTATTTTGTATTTTTGTATTTTCGCCGACTCAAGTGTGTAATTCTCGGATTTTTGTTTATAATCTGCTGCTCGGTTTAGGCTTCACTGGCTTCCAGGCCACGAATCTAATTTTTTATTCAAATTCGTTTTGGCCCTTGGGAGTTTCCCAACTCAGAATCAATTATTCGCTTTGCTGATGATGTCATTTGAAGTTTTAACTGAAAACTGGCAACTTCAGTGTTCCAAACATTTGAAGCAAATAGACAAAAAGTTATAAAATGTTTTTGAGCAATTAGCATTGAAAATTAGGACAAAAAGTGTAATAAGCAATCTTTATAAAATCTTATATGAATTTTATGAACTACATGTAAAAGCTTAAGTTTTTGAGTTGTATTTCTAAATTTGAAATTAACTTATTTATTTATAAATTAATGAAGATAATATTTTGAATCCCTAAAATTCTAGTTTGCTTACTGTTTAAATCAATAATCGCTATAAAAACCATAATAAATAAATAATCATGATGTTTGCTAATTATATTATATGAAAATTTATATTCTTAAATACTTTATAATTACTATATAAGCCAAGAGGATAACATAATCTGTTATTTTAACTAATTTATAATATAAGCATCAAAAATATACAATATTTGTTTATTTTTTTTTCATATAAACCTACATTAGAATAAGCAATATAAGCAAAATAACAATAAATTCAATAAAAGTTATTTATATATTTAATATATAATTATATTTTTTTATTAAAGCTAAAAGTATATCGCAGATTTATACATTTTTATGTTATGTTTAATTGTGAATTATGCTCAATATATTTTGCATGGATTAGGGAAACCCCATTAAAATCCCAATCAGACTAAAATAAATATAGAACTGTATTAAATAGATAAGGAGCTAAATCACAAATGTATGCGAAAATATTATATGCTAGATAAAAGTTTAAATTAGATATTTTAATGTTAGCTATAAAAGACTCTGAATGGATTATCTGATAAAGTCTGTGTAATCAAATATGTATATATGAAAATCAAACATACTCCACGTATTCATGGTGTTCAGATAATGCAGCCGGGTCTTCCGCACCATCAAATAAATATATGTTCTTGTGTTTGTCGTATGAGCCCCATTTGGAGTCTTTGTTAATGCATTTTAATTTAATTTTGCATGCCCAACCGCACAGCACAACGCAAATGGCCAATGCACGAGTAAAAAGCCACTCCAACAATGTTGCCACGAGGGGTGGGAGGGTGGTGGCACACACAACGAGATGCTTGGTGTGGGTGGGCAAATTGAGAATTGGTTGGGTTGGGCTGCAACCAAAGTGGGCACTTCAGTCAATAAGAATGCAATGTCGACGTCGACGTCGACGTCTGCCAGCCACATAACAAGCTGGACACGACACGTCGCAATGGACACGGACACGGACACGGTCTCTGAACTGCTATCAGCAGCACACACTCCCACACACACACACACACACATACAGCACACACATCCAGCAACAACATAATTGCCGGTCATTTGCAGCAAAATGAACAACCCAGTCGTAGATAGCCAGAGATTCCCAGTCAAGTTGCCAGTTGGCCATTTCTTTGGTAACCGTTTGTCATATGCAAATCAAACAAAATGTTGAAGGTTGAGTTTGGTGTTAGCTGGCAACATTGTTGCTGCAACATGTCGTTGGGTTAGCTGCCTTTTGTTTTTACTGCTAAGCGCAGTTTTTTATGCGACAGCATCAAATTTAAAATTTAATGCCAGTGGCAAAGAGAAAGCGATAGAGAGGGATGAGGCAGAGAGATAGTGGAAGAGTTTGAGATGAGTGAACCATTTTGATGGCCAGGATAAACTAACTGCCAGTGGCCACTTGAAGGGTCGTGGCCGAGAGCCGTTTGCTTTTATTGGCTGACCACGGCACCACAGACAATTACGTTTACTGCGGTCAGGAATGCAACAACTACTTGCAACTGCCACAACTTGAGCAGCAACAGCAGCCAAATGCCAAAGTCAAACAAACACACTAAATGCCGTTAGTTATGCTGGCGTGTTACATGTCGTATGCGTAATGTGCGGGCCAATCTGAGAGTCTGGTCATTTAATTTGAAAAGTTGTTATCAAAATAAGTGCAACAATTGCAGACGTGTTTGTGCCACGTTTGTGCTTCTCGTTTAATGTGGCCCCATAAAAACTGCCGCCTGACAAAATCTCATTAGAATAATGCACACAAAGTGTGCAGAAACAACAGCAACACTGCAAAAGGTACACAAAGCAACACTAAACAATGCAGAGTGAGTGAAAGAGAGAGGGAGAGATGCGAGAGAGAGAGAGAGAGAGAGAGAGAGTGAGGCAAACAATTGTTGATTAAATTCATTTGAGTCATTTGCATACGAAATTGTCTGCCGCTTGTTTTGTTTCGTTTTAATATGAAACCACATCGAAAAGTCATTTTGGTATTTGGCCGAAACGGGGTTTGCGTCGTAGCATTTTGGCCACAAGAATAATGAAGTTGCCAAGTCTTAAGTCGAACAACAACAACAATGCCACACCATGAAGCTCCTCTGCCTCATGATGACAATGACAAGGACTTAGGTGTGTGTATGTGTGTGTGTGTATGTGTGCGTTGACTGGCTTTGCGGCTCCCAGGCGCCACTAGCGGCAGACTCAGTCGGAGGCAGCTCATCTGACGGTGCACAGGATTTGGAAATGCACTTACTTAGGTGTTGTTGGCATTGGTCCTTTTATGCCAACGCTATTGTTCTTTTTGGGGTGGCTCTTGTTTTGATAATTTAATTGAAATGGCAATGCAAAACGGCAATGCAATGTTTATTTCGATTTTCCAATTGTGAAAACTTAAATTAAACGAGGGCAACTTGACAAATTGTATGTGTTTGCCAATATATGAATTATGCGTGAAGCAAATGCTTGAAGTAAATAAATAAGTTTAAATTTGATCTTGATCAGTACTAAAAAATAAATTAATATAGCATTGCACAATTTGCGTGCGATGTTTTTTTCATTTTCTAATCACTTATATCTATAAAAAAAAATACAGATTACATTAAGTAAGTCCAACCATAAATTTTGAATACATTAAGCGGAAATAAAATATTTGTGTTGATCTTAAATAATCCCAAAATCTAATGATAATTGAATCGAAAAATTGAAATTGAAAAATCTGGAAGACTAACTGACCAGATATTATTTATTGTGAATTTGTTGATTTAGCTTTGTCATTCATAGCCTCCTAGAAGGAGCACAATTTGTTTTGCAGAAGTTTACGCACAATATTTTCAAGGTAAAAAAATCTAAAGGAACAAATAAAGTAGGCATAGCTAATAAAAATAATTAGTATAGTTAATGCAGCAATAATTTCTTAATGATAATTGACAAACTAATATTTCAAATAGAAAGAGAAAATATACAAAAATAGTTGTCAATAGCTATTTATAATTTTATTCAACCCAAAGTAGTTTTCTTTTCTACTCAAAACTTGTCGGACCACTTTCCGTGCAGAGTGCAAAATGGAACTGTAACTGGAACCCTTTGATAATCTAACTGGCCCAAACAGAGGCTAAAGTTGAGACACACATTCCCATTGATTGCATTAGGCCAACAATAGACTCGATCTATTGCCGGGTTCTCACATGTGAATGAAAGTTGCGAAAAGTTTTTTGGGCAGCTGAAGACAAGACTGGATAATAACATGACGAGAAGCAGATATGTGCTGGGAGCATCTTGCAGCTTTTAGCCATTTTAATTGACTTTAGGCAACAGACCGCAGCAAGTAGTGAAACTTTGGGAGCCAGGAAATGCCTCGTTTGACTTTTATTGAATTAAAATTGGAACCACTTCCCAACACGGCACTTCGTCAAGCACTTCTCTCCTAATTGCTGTTGTAAGTGAGGACGTGATTACCCAGGAAGAAAAACTCACTCGGCACATAATGTTTGCACACTTTGCTTGGCAGTCAGTCAGGCAGCCAGTCAGTCAGCCAGTCAGTAAGTCAGGCAGGTAGTCAGGTATTCACATCCTGCCGCAGGACTATGGCGAAACTTTTACTCGGTAGTTTTTACCAACATTTTCTTTTCGTTTGGCTTTTTTACATGTGCGCATTTTTGATGAACTCGAAGGAAGGAAGGAAGCAAGGACTCAGTCCTGGGCTTCCTTGTCAGCGCATCCATTTGCATATCGTTTACGTTTTAATGTGATTATGGCATGTGCATATTCAATGTCTTATCCTTTGCCTTCGTCCTTTTGCTTGAACTTTTAAAAGTACATATTTTTTATTTGGCTTTTCTTGCGAAATTTTCTGTGACTTGGTTGTGAAAACAGTTTGCGGTTAGTTGCTTTAATGGATAATTGCGTTAAGGTTTATCTTTTGACATGTAAACATTAGCAATAATGAATATTTAAATGAGAGCTAATGGCTTTTGCTGAACATTAACTTGAAGCCACTCCAGCAATTGACCCGAATTCTTTCCACACCACAGTCACACCTCAGGCCAGAGTCGCAACTCCAAACTCCAAAGTTTTATTGTGCACAATTTACAATAAAATGTATTTACGACTATGTTTTCCAAGTGCTTAAACCATCCACTTGAAGTGCCCCTGTGCCATGTTTAATGCACCTTTTATTGATCAAAACACGAGTTCAATAGACGCCAAACTTCCCAGTAATGCTTATCGTAGTTTGGTGCCATTGCTGACCAATGTCCACTCTCTTTTTTATATGTCCCCATCCCCATTCCCATCCCCATCCCCATCATCTATTTGGTTTTTATTGTCAACTATTGACTGGCATTCTCTGACAGGACTATATGTCAGCAACATAATTCACAATTCGCTAGTTTTACGAGTCGCTTCCGTTCATTTTGGACATTGTGCCGTAAAAAGGCAGGCGCATATAAAACGAGGAGCTGCATCTCGCTCGCCCAGTGGGAATATGTGAATATGGCAATATGAGAATCGTACACTCGAAAAAAATCTATAGATATATATATTAGAAGATAAACATACTTACTTCAAGGAAAACTTACTTTATTATTAAGAAAGTATTTTTGTTAAACTGAAGATTTTGTCGTTCTGTTAAGTCAGTCTATTCATTATTAATAATATATTATTTTGTATTATTAAATATTAATATTTAAAATTTCACATTTACAAATATATTTCTATTGCTTATAAAAGTCATGTAATTTACTTTATAATCATGACACACTGTGATTTTTTCTAGAAATAAGTATTGGCCTTTCCGAATTTTATTTTATTATTTATAAAAATATAACTTTTAAGTTTACTCGAAGCCCTTAAACTTCAGGGGGTATATTTTTCTAAGTGTATATTGGCGCTGGTGACAACAGTTAAGAGGAGGACGACGACGCGCCCGCATCATCAAGTGACCATTGTCCAGTCAGTTCTTTTTTACGGCATCAAGGGTCATCCTTTTGTGCTTAATGGCCGGGGCAGTCAGTTGCCAGTTGCCAGTTCTTGTTTGTGGTAAAGAGGGGTGCGGATGTTTCTCTGCTGTTCGAGTATTAACCTTATGCGTTACGTCACTTTGCTTATTTTTTTATTCTTTGGCAGTTCCTAAGTTGGGCTCGACCGTGCAAACATAAGTTATTTATGATCCATCATTGTGCAATATTTGGTAAATCTTACAGACTTTTTACGGCTATGCTTTACCCAATAGAGGTACAGTTGTTGTTGTTGTGTTTACTGTTTAGCTTGGGGTTTCATTTAACTCCCCCCGGCCATGGCAATAGGCAATTGCCAAGGCTGTCAGGAGAGCCCGTAACATATGTGTGCCTCAGAGTGACACTTGGAGATTTATTTCGCTTATCGCTGTACAAATAAAGTTATAAAACCTTTTTCAGCATTGATTTGATTTGTGGAGTCAACTAAATAACATTGAATTTAAGTAAATTTCATTTCTATTTAGTTATAACTAATCAGGAGCAATTCTACTTAAATTTAAGATTTATTATCAAAACAACGAAAATACAACTATAATAAATACCATAAAGTATCTAAGAAAACTCATGAAAGATTTAACCAATTTAAAATCGGTAATTTCCCGTCATGTTCACGAATACAGCTTTAAGAAAAATGCTGCCAGCGTCGAGATTTTATTAGATTTGTGGAAACATGCACAGACATGCACGAACATGCTCAAATATTACACTAGAAACACACCCGTGGTTCTAATTCTCGTTTGGTTTCTGTTGAATGTGGCAAAGTGAGGATTCATCTTTTGAAAATACAATCTGTTTCCGCCTATTCTTGTAATTTCACAATTTTTATAAAGAAAACTAAAACTTCCAAATTTAAATCGCCTTACTCTTAAGACCATAAAACCATAGCTATATGTATTATGTGCAAGTTAGCAATTAGAAAAAATAGAAATATTTTAAATGCAGATATTTATGGTTATATGTGAGCTCAAACAGGTTTTTGGCCAATTGCTTGCACACCTAATGATATCATATTTGTGCATCCATATTGATAACAACATAAGTTAAACCAATTTAAATAACTGAAAGCTGTAGTAAAATAGAGCATTTCTCAAGGTATCTGTATATATATATATATATCAAAGTATCAGCCAGATTGTTCAGACATACATACTACATACAGATTATACGATAATAATCAATCTTCTCGCTATTTGAGATTGTCAAACATGGTTCAGATATTTAGCTAAATTACAATGTTCCACCCTTTTTTTTTTTGGAAAATGCTGCCTGCAACAAAGAGTCGGCTACTTGTGGCACCGGTTCGCAGAGCACACATACATTTATCATTTCACGTACGAGCAGTCATGTAATTTTAGTAATGTGTCCTGTATTGAACTGGCTGCTCGCTGCTCGCATAAAAACGTCAACTGTCTGTCATTGAAAGCGGGAAAATTAATGTTACCAAATAATAAAATGCAGAAAAAATACATAAAATTGCAACGCAAAAATAACATAAAAAGGCCACCAAAACAGAGGCAATAAATTTGATGCCCAAAACAAATGCCCAAAATCCGAATCGGAGCACTGATCCATGCCACTGTGCAACTAGCCGAGTGGCAGCAACCCTGTTCGATTAACAACATAATTTCAAGTGTGGCATTAATGTGCACATTACGCCAAAATAATGCAAAAATCATATAATTCATATGTGTGGAAGGGTTGCCCAAAAAGGGTCAATACAAAAAAGTGAAAAAAAAATGGGAAGTGACCAGTAACAATGGCGTTGGCGGCAGGACATTAAAGTGGCCACAGAAAAGGGGTTAAAGGGCGTGCCTGCTGCTGCTGCTGCTTGGGCACTTTTGTGCCTTTTGTGCGCTGAATTTGAGCATGTGGTCACCAGTGGAAGAGCCACACTTGAGCTCCAGGATGCTGGACAGCACAATGACCAAGCAATGAGCAAGAAGAGCGTGTCAAGTGCAGCCATCGATGTGGGCAATTTATGGGCGAAGTAAGTGCTTGTTTTGCCTCAATAAAGTTCTTTTTCCTTGACAGTCATGATTAGATAGTTAAAAGATTAGCTATAATCAGAAATAATTTAACAATAGCTAAAGTAGGTATAATCTGAAAATGAATTTGACGAATCTCTGACAATCTTCGACAAACATGGAAATCTTTGAATTAGTACAAAAATTAGAATTAGGCATTGAATGGAATACACTGTATCCAACTAGTTAGTATGAAGTCCCAAACAATAATAATAATTTAAATATTCAATCAATATTTCATAGATCTACCATCAGTTTGGAAAATCGCTAACGAGCCGCAAAACTGTCAAAATATTTTCACATATGTCGGCACACGTTTCGTTTGTTAAGCTTATCGAAGTGCGACGGCAGGACATATGCAAAAAGGATCAAATAATAATAATATAGCAGAGCAGTTGCACGGCAAACGGAAGGATACGGCAAATAGCGCAAAAAGAGAGCGCATAGAGACGGAAACACGTAGAAAACGTATGCAAAAAACACACGGCTTTAACCCCTTGTTGCCGCATGCATTTCCTCTGCTGATCACACATGTGTGTTGTGCTGAATGTGTGTGTTTTGTTGTGTTGTGTGTGGCAACATGATTTTGATTTAGTGGCACTTTTAAGGCAAAGCACTCCACACACACACACACACATACTAGACGCCGTCTGCCTATAAATTCAATTTGCGTATTTCTTGATGCAGAAATGCGTCAACGGCAGCAACAACCACATGTAAAGGAGCAGGAGCAGGAGCAGTAGCGGGAGCAGGAACAGGAGCAGGTCGAGTACAAGAACGATGACGACTTAATGCACTACCAATTATACCTCAATTTTCATAAATAAGAGCGAGCGAGGAAAAGTCAGATTCCATTTATTTCTGATATAAAAAGGAACGCACAAAAAACACGCACCATAAAAAAGGCAGGGGTGTCAGGGCAGGGGTGTCAACGATTTGAATGTGGCAGGGGATAAAAGGGGTTTCGGGTTCGCTACGCCTTGACAACTCTATGCTTTGATTTTTAGCACACAAACACAAAAGAAAAAAAAAACTAATAAAATGGAAAAGAATTTATGAAATATGAAACAACCGCATGTGTGTAAACATTTTGCGGGAGTGAAAGGGAATGTGAAAGGGCAGAGGCAGAGGCAGAGGCAGAAGCTGAACCCCATCCCACCCTGGTTGCTGGTGAGGTCGTCAAGTGAACCCTTCTTTAGGCTGTTGTTTTTTTTTTCCTGCTAAAACATTGATTTTTATCACCAAAAATCAATTGTGTTATTGTGTTTTGGGTTTTCGGCACATACAAGGTATGTGGCAGCCATGGGTAAATCCATTTTGGTAAGCCAAATGAAGTACGGATCTATAAATAAATCAAAGAACAGAGAGAAGGAGAAATATTTTGGATACCAAAGAGCATGCATTATACAAATTTGGTTCCAAGCTTAAACAAAAATTAAACAACTATTAGATAAGAAATATAGAATTTTATAAAGTCGTAATAATAAGTTTTGTGTAATAAACTGTTTTTATGTTTGGCATGATTGGAATTTATTCCTGAGTTTTCTCCAATTCATGCAACAAAAGTTAGATACATTTTGCAGAAACTTTATACATATAATTTGAAATATAATATATTCATTTATTTTATTTTATTTCTGTTGACTGAGATAAGTAAAAATTAAGTAAAGTCAAATATTATAAATATTTAAATTGATTTCCTGAATAGTATTTGCGTATCATGGAAAAATACATCTTAAAGCCTTGGCATGGTTGAATTTGTGTCTGATTAGTGCTCATTGCTGCCGGAGCATTATGGGGAAATGAAAAAGAAGTCTCAAGTTTTGGTTGTCACCGGTCTAAAATGCAACATAAATCATAGGACTAGTTGAAAGTGGCGTGACAGGATAGTCCTGGCAGGATGCGCCTGCTGCTCACATGCTGCTTCAACTCCTCCCGGTGACTCCCCCAATGCCCACCTTCACTCCACCGCCAACTCCACACATGAATCACTTTATGGCGCAGCGAGTGCAACAAACTGTGATTAATAGCAGCCGCAGCCCCAGCCCCGAAAACCCAAAGCCAAATCCAGACTGGAGCGGAGCCCATGCAGAAGGCCAAAGCTTGCTGGCTGACAAATTTTCATGAATTTTTTATTAAACATTGAAATCAATTCAATTTGTTTTTTTTATCCCTGTTTCCTTGTGTGTTTTGCTGCTCCTGTGGGTGGCTGTAGTTGTCATTGTTGCTGTTGTACTTATTGTTGCATGTGTGGTAAAAATTTAAAATTTGGCTGTTGGTTTGTTTTTTTTTTCTCTGCTTGGTTTCTCTCAGAGCTGCTGCACCACGTTTGACTTAACTTGTTGATTTATGGCTTTGCAGCTGTCAGCGAACGGAGCGAGCCAACTGCCGTGTGGTGTCCTTTTGGAGCAGAGACAGAGACTGGGACAGAGACTCGTGGAGGATATGCCTTGTATCATTGTGTAAAACGCTTGTTAACATTACCCACCCACAACACACACATTTGTCGTTTGCAAAATGTGGCAAAGCTTTTGACAGTGTTCAGCGTAAGCAAAGCGCCAAAAAATCTCCACGCTGTGATTTCCAAGAGTGGAATTTAAATTAGTTGAATCGGTAAATGCGTAGCAGGAAATACTTTTTGGCATAGTTTCCAGTTTGCCAACAGCCATAAATCACTTGACATTTCAGTCGGCTCACAAAACGTGGATGATGAATAGAATACGTCATTCGACAATAACGAAATTCTTTTATACAAATGAGCTTTTTACATAATAATTATTATGGCAAGCAAATCAAATGAATTTAGACTTATGTAGAGGGGTATTAAATGAAATGTTAACTTAAATATGTAACAATATTTAGTAAAAATTAATCTAAGCATACAATGAACATTCAAACTAATTCTCCTACTACGCTTAGCTTTTACAAAATATTTCATAATATTTTTTAACACAAAATTCGTCAGCTAAAGTCGAGCGTTGGGTTTCTGGTTGGAAAAGGGGTTAAATGCGCATTCACCCTTAACAAATTTTCAATATTTACAATTACTTAGCATTTTAAGTCGCCGCGTCACATCAAAAAGACAATTATTTGTCAAGTCATAATCAAATTGAGCCCAACAAAAATGTGCGAGGAGCGTCACAGTTGTACCTAATCCTGTGGCTTTGCATGTGCACGAAATGGCTGAAAAAAAACGAAAGGATTGCACTCGTCAAAGTGACGAAACGCGGCAAGTCCTGAGGGGGATGTCCTGCTGCCTGCAGGCGTGCGTTAGCCATAAATGTTTATGATTATGGCCAGGCGGCGGAAGATTTACTTAACACATGTGCTGCATTTTTGCATATGATAGCAAAAAGAGATGACAAAAAGCGATCTACCATAAATTGTTTTGTACAAAAAAATATCAATACACTAAGAAAAAACCACCTTTAAAAACCAGAGATGCTTCTTTTATTCCTAGAAATAATATTAAATTTACAAAAAAAAATTATTAATATTAGAAAGGCTTATCTATTTTATTTTTCAGAAACATATTTCTTAAGAATACAATTTTTTTTTTTAAATATTATTAAATCAGTTACGAAATTCGGAAAATAATTGAAAAAATTTGATATTTTAATAAAATTACAATTTTTTCATAATTAATTTAAATATTAATAATATTATACGAATTATTTTATGATATCTAAAATAGCTTGTAAATGTGAAATGTTGAAATGTAAATTTTAATTAGTAATATTCGAATTATGTGCGCTGAAATTAAGTAAATAAATATATTGAATTTTAAATAGAATAAAAAGAATTTTAAATAAAGTGCTAAAAAATGTTAAATATAATTATGGTTAAAGGTAAACCTTTTACTTATTCATCACGCGTGGGATACATTTGCCGATAGGTGTTGCCACGCACTCATCTCTAGCAGCTCAACCCCAAACTCCAAGAGCTCTTGGAACTGCCAAACGCATAAAAACTTATGTTTATTTGACTTGGCTTTTTCCGGCCTGAGCCTGGGCGTTAATTGTAAATTTCGCAAGACCGCGAATTGCGACTCACATGAGGCCTCTCTCCAGGATTGCTGCAAGTGATCCGAGCAACATATTTGAAAATTTTGTACTTTATTTTAATCTTTTGTGCGCGTATGATAAAATTTAACGATATTTGCGCTGCCGACGGGGTGGCAAGTTGGTGTGGCACTGACAAAATGCGCGCATATGCCTTGTTTGAAATTATTTTTAATTGGAGAGCCGCAAGGTACAGTCACTCAGAGAATTGCCCCGTTAGCCTGCCCCTCGAAACAAAAAGCTTTCAAATCAAAGCAATTTACGCTTTGATTTGTGCGAATTGCATTAAAATGCGGCGACCAACAAAAAACCATAAACAAAAACAAGCGGCTCAAATTTGGCGCGTGAGATTTATGTAGTTGAAGGATTTATTCGCGAAAATTTATGGTTAGCCTTAACCTAACGGGGAAGCTCTGAGCTGCCCCAACTGACCTGGCGCCCAGGGCCAGGCTTTATAGACTGTTTGGCCGTTAAGTGCTTTAAAAGCGCATAAATCACGCGGTTTTCAATTCGCTCCGCGACCACCACGTTGACAAGTTTGCCAAAAACAGTCCGGTCCTTGATTCCCAGGACCATTTTTTCCTCCTCGTAGCCAGCTTTTAGGCGCGCCAAATTACGCGTAAATGACAGCTCCAACTGTGACCCGCACTCCCTGCCCAAATCCTTGAGGGGCAACAGGGAAACCGTGCGTCAGGGTATCCTCCTTCCCCTCGCTCATCAGTGTTTTTGGACATGTACTCACAACGCCAGCGGCTCGTTGATGGCATTTTAATTAGTTTTAGGAACTTGTAGCTGCCATTTGATTGAATTGTTGTTGGACACATTGTGGGCAGGGCCATAGACAGATTAGTGAGTGCGTTTTTGTTGTTACTGTGCTCTAAAGTGCAATTGATTGGCAGTGTTTACAAAAATGCGATTCCGCATTTACCTTCAGTATTTACATTTTTTTTTCATTGCTATTCACATAAAACACTTTAAAATTCTCTTTCAATTTGCATGCACAGCAATTTCTTTCTTTTTTAATTTGAAAAATCAGGTAGATATTCCCCAAATTCCTCATAAAATATTTAAAAATCACCATTTCCAGTTCCATTCAAATTATTATACATTTTTTTTTAATTTTTCAAGTATTTCGAACGCCTAATCCGCCGCATCAGTCAGGCATCAAATTATGTTTCCACAATTTTACGACATTTGTTTCAAATTAAGCAAAACCCAAGACGTTTGCAGCCCATACCAAAGACCCCCACTCCTCTCCTTGGAGGCCTTTGTTTTGTCCTTTGCATTTTGCAGGACTTTTGAATATTTGAATAGCCCCGTGGATAGCTTGCTCTTGTAATTATTTGCTCGAGCGGCGACTTGGCGCAATTTCCAATTAAAATTAATGAAATATTTTACGGGTGTCGTCGCGGGTTCGCCTGGGTCAGCCATAAAACCATTTGAAAATCTTGTCAACGGCGTCTCATAATCATAAACGTTGCCCGCTCTTTGGGGGTGTAATTATTAGCACCGGAGCAAGTGCAACCGCCTAATTCCCTGGACAGCTTCTCGGGGCCCATCTTGGCAGGCGTCGCGGAACACACTCTTTGAAGTGTTGAGGTTTAGTCCCAGGAGATTTTGCAGTAGTCATTTTTTTACGTTGCTTATAATTGAAAATTGCGCACATCGCGAAACATGTGAAAACTTTTGCACAGGTTTTTAACCGCATTTCTACTTTTTAATTTACAAGTCTCCGCGTTGGCGTTATAAATGACCAAAGCACATAGAGTAAAATTAATGACAAAACCCCCGACTGTCACAGAGTCAGTCAGCCTGTCTGATGGACACATGGATACTCGGGGACTGAAAAAAAAATCCAGAAATGTTTGCAAAAAGCATTTTTGCTTAATGTTGATTAAAATGCCAGCGCTTTCATTTGGCGCTCTATCCTGGCCTTTGGCGTGAAAAAATGTTAGCCAAGTTTCAGCCATTTGCTGCAGATTTTTTTGCTGTTTTTTTAGCTCTGCCGCAGAGCCCAATATTGACAGTCCAAGCTGGCCAAAAACAGCAGGCAACTGCCAACAGGCAACAGGCAGCTGTCTGCTCGGGCGTCGAACAATGGCAAATGGATGGTTGGACGGATGAATGGAGAAACAATTCTTGGATGGATAGCAGTTGAAATGTTTAGTTTTTTTTTTTTGCTGTACTCTCGAATATATATATTTTTTTTTCATTGCGTAGACAAATGAATGAAAATGTCAAACTGAACTGAGGGCAGAATGGTTTGTAGAAGTGACAGCGGTTACGCACAGTGGGCAAAAAGCAAATTACATCAAATTACATTTTGTTATTTTAAAAATAAAATATATTGAAATAAATTATAAATATAATATATACAAAACATTATCTTAAGTTTACTTTATTAAAGTAACCTTTAAAAAAACAATTTTTATTTTTTTTTATATTTTTCTCAACAAAGTTACTGATTTTTATTTATTTTATTATTATAATTTATTATAATTTATTATTCAATTTGTATAATTATTTTGACTTTAATACTAAAATAATATTATTTTAAATTTAAATCCTTTTTATTCCACAGTTAATGAATAAATAAATCAAAATTTTCTATGACTGCAAGTTACGCATAGGTTTACTAATATTTTGTAACAGGTATTTATAGAAAATGTAGTTCAAAGAAATATTTAAATCAAAGTAAGGCCATGAGTATCGATATATCTATTTTTTCCACTGTACATTAAATGTTATTAGACAACAAACCTTAAATACTTATTCTTATTGGCCCACAAATCTTGTATTATTTATAACATTTTTGTTATATCTTAAATGGTTTATAAATCGATGTTTACATTTGCAAATCTCCCACATTTGACTACAATATTAAGTCTCAACTGTACCTAAACTCAAGTGCAATCTTACTTTTGGCAGTTCCGCTCATCTATATATATATATATATATATATATGTAAATATATATGAATATATGCATTTTACAGACAAGTAGCAATAACTTCCAGCTATAATGACAAAGCAATTAAACATTTCAACAATCAACGTGAGGGCATACAAAATGAGGAACCCCCAACCACACCCCACCCACCAGCACCAGGACGGAGCAAAGTGCGTCTCGGGGTAGGCAGTTACCCAAAACAATCAAAAACGGTGTCGAGTCGCGTCGCAGCCTGCATTGTCCATTTGGGGGGTAGGGGTAATAGCTTTCAAACAATAAATGTCCGCAAAACCATTGACGTGGCCAACTCGCAAATATGTATGTATGCAAAAGGCCAGTTTTTTGGGTGGAATGGGTCAGCAGCCAATGGCCAAGTCATTACAGGAGCGCTGCCAAATCACTTCTGGGGAAAAGGAAGCTGCCCAACTGCAAGGGGAGGCGAGTGGAGAGGGGGGCTTCGTACTGCCAAGCAATTCATCTAATTTGCATGAGCATTGGGCACACTCTCAGTGCTTTTGGGGTAGTCGCACAATAAATAAAATTAAAATGATGGCAAACAATGAATGGACTCAACCATAGACGACTATTCTCGTAATGCGAGACACACACACTCACACACACACACACACACTCACACACACACATGTTATGACCTCTACAATGAGATGGAGTGAGAAAGAGTGGGAAAAAAAGAAAACCAACAACGTGCAGAACAAAATTGAAAAGGAAATTGTTTGTAACTGCGAAACGAGTTTATTATTTTGGCACCATGTCGACCCCGCACCATGGTGCACATGAGCACAATGGTCAGCGCGTAAAGAAAGCGCGAAATTTTACATATGGCTTGTCCTTGGTAAAAGGTCCTGTGGCTGCCATGGCTGCGCAACCTTTTTTAATTAAAATGTTGACAGGCGCATGCAAAAATGCGCGCCAACACACAGAGGAGCAGGAGTTCCAGAGCAGACGGCCCATCAAAAAGTCAGTCATGGGCTCTGCACGGATGTGCTTCATCGGTCAGACATGTCCCCAGGACTCCAAATAATGACATGACAAATGTACCAATATATTGTGCATCCATTGAGCACATCCATCTGAATATCGAGTATTTTAAATTCATATTAAAAAACTATATTTGTTGAGCTTTCGAATTTACAATCTTTATAAAAACATAAGAATTAGTTTAAGCAAGAGTTCTCTAGTCGAAAAATTTAGATTGGCAGATACCCTTTATCCAAGCCTGCCAGTTTTATTATTTCATCTAAATATTGATGAATTAATAATTGATTTTTAGTTTACAAAACTTTAATGTTTAAAATGTAATCCTTGTGAATCCCAGACTAACTGCAAACATTATTTGATTGGATAGATTGTAGACTCTAGATATAAAAAATAAAAGCAAATATTCTGTGTAATAAAAATTAATAAAAAATTAAATATAATTCGACGTTAAAAGAATCAAAAAAAATAACCGTTTCTCAGTGTCTATAGTAATATTGATTTATTTGTAATTTTTACTAAACACATCACAATATAAATCATAAACATTTTTAAGATTTTATAAATTTTATCTAATTTAGATAAATACAAAAATTATGAATCTTGCTGATTATCCTGATACCAATTAATTTTATTCCATACAACAACCATAGAACATTAATTAAGTTATTTGTTACAAATAACTAAACTGCAAATGGAACTTTTCAAATATGATATTTTTCAGGCGCTATCTGAGAAATATATGTTTTCTAGATTTTCATAGTCATACAGTATATTTATATATGCAATAAACTTATCGCAAATATATATATTGAATGTATTCGCAAATGGATCGCTTCAGGCATTTCTTTTTAAATGCGGGCACAGTTTTTTTTTTTTATAATTTGAATATAATATGTTGGCTATGTGGCCTCCGGCGGATTCTCATCAACGTGAGTCGCGTGTGCCTCCCCGCTCGGCGTCTGCCTCTGGCGTATGTCTGAGGGTTGTACAAATTATGAGCAAAAAAAAAACATATATAAATATATATATATATATATATATATATATATAAAATTTATTTATGGCGACGCTTATGACTTTTAAGTGTTTTTTGCACTTTTTGCAAGGCACGCGACGACAGCGAAGAAAGTTGGAAAATGTAAATTTCACACAGTGGTGGGCGTGGCACATGTGAATCCATTACGATTGCCAAAAATGATTTAGTATCTTTTAATTGAATTTTAAAGTAGCTCACTTTTTGACCTAAAAATCGAGCAGAAAACCGCCAGGGGTTGGGAATTAGCTGATGTGCGATGGATTTTTCCTTTAAAATGTGCGCATATGTTGCTGGTTACAAGAAAAGATAATGCGTTGCTATTCCCCATTCCAATCGGGCTTTCATATGCCTTCGAGGCGTATCAGTTTACAATTACAAATGTCAAACATGACATGATTAATGGGCATATGTGAGCGCTTTTCATTTCTACTTACAGCTTTCAACTTCTTTATGAATGTTTTTGGCATTTTCAGTCCCCGGGCTCTTAAAGGTTAACACAGACACAAACGCAAGCTTCTTTAAAAAATAAAATAAATTTAAATGCAAGAGTTTATATCATATTATAATAGTTAAGAATTTTTAAGTTGCAATACACCTCAATGAATATTTGTACCTTCCCCCAAACTGCACTCATGTGAAATTTGAGACCAACGCTAATTAAGCCATTTTTTTTTATTACCAAGCGCTTTTTGTGCTGGGATCAAATAAATGGAGAAAATAAGTGAAACAAAAAAATCAATTGGGGTGTTTATATCAATATAATGTGGCGGTAATCAGAGAGCGGTGAAAATATTTATGCTAACCCAACACAAATCATTTGAAAGTTGACACTATTGAGCAATTGAAAGGAGCGCTATTTGTGAGGGTTCAAGGGTGACATTTTACAGAGCACACACACCTCACGGCACAGTAAGTTATATAATACCTCAATGTGGGCAAGGAGCGGTCTGGTTTTGTCTGCCAAATGGGAAATTTTGTAAAAGATCATAAGCAATTAGCATGCAAAGGTTGACAGCTACTATTCTGTCTTTTGGCCTGGGTAACTCGAGATACTCTGACAGCTGGAACCGGCTCGATAAAGTCGAGCAGCGAATCCAGTTATCTAGCATTTCTAATTGAAACTCACACTTGTCCAATGACCCTAACCAACACCCTTATTATGGCTGATTGCACTTGTCATCGTGTCGGGAACTGGTTGACAGTTAAATTGTCATTTAGGCATTGTCTTTCTGTCTCTTGCCTCGCCTCGCCTCGCCTCGCCTCGCCTCGACTCATTTCCATGCTGCCCATTTTTGGGCCACATATGTTCAACTTTTTGTGCACTTCACTGTATGAATAAAGTTAAGTGCTTTAGTTTTGATTTTCAATTATGTCACATTAACAGTGCCTGCCATTCCGCCACTGCCCCCGGCTATTAACCAGCTTAGTCCCGGCATATGCGACCATCATCCGGAAAAAATGTCCCTCT
Organism: Drosophila fungiperda; assembly: GCA_035042345.1. Classification (NCBI taxonomy): domain Eukaryota; kingdom Metazoa; phylum Arthropoda; class Insecta; order Diptera; family Drosophilidae; genus Drosophila; species Drosophila fungiperda. Next base: position 4,153,147 of record JAWNLM010000021.1, read on the forward strand.
CCGCAAATATTTAAACACCATTACAACCCCCAAGTGGATAAAAAATAAATAAAATAAACTATTCGCTGCTCGCCGCTTATCGAATCAAACGAATGAAATTGCGTTCATGTGTAAAATTTGTTGTTAAACTTTTTAAAAAGGCTGCTAGAAATTGCATTTTTAAGCGGATTATGCATATATATATATACATATATATATATATATATATATACACTTTGAGCGGCAGCATTATACAAATTAGCTTAAAAATTGTAACAAGTGTTGAACAGATATAAAAAAAAATTATGAAATACGCACATTTATTGACTTTTAGATTGCAAAAGTTTAATCTGTTTGATTATGTGTATAAATTGAAGGGGAAGAGTTGGGACTCTGCAAAATGGAATGCGGACAACATTTCTACACAGACGTTAATCTCTGGTTCTGATATAATTAGGGATGTAATCCGAAAATTGAGTATATATCTCATTCGCTACAGATGTTAATATGCTTTTCTCTGTGAAGTTAGTCCAAATTTTCATTGGTTTTAATTTCGTTTTATAACATTTCATTGGCTTAGACAATACAATAACTTTTTTAAAGAAATCTTTTACTTATATCAATTATTAGTTTAACTTGAATCTTAGTTTAATTAATTTTTTAATATATTTCTTACGATTTCTAGTTAATTTATCTTGCAATATTTAATCACTTTGCAAATTTTAGGTAAATCTGAGACGTTAGTTAACATTTGATACATTTGATGATAAAAATATTTTAATATCAAACACTTACTGGGCAAATGTAAATGTAAATGATAATTCCCTGATATTTCATTTCTACTCGTAAATTTATATTTCCAAGAAGTATTGCAATAAATTAGCAAAAGATACAAAGCTACCCGGTAAGGGCTGATCTAATTGGGAACAATTTGAATTTAACTTTACTATTAAAATATACCATGTTGATCCACTTATAACTGCAGACATTCAACCCAAGATTACATAATAAGTATGGAAAATAATACCAAAACAACTGTTAGCTCTCCCAAAGGTGCATGTCCTTAAGGACAATAACATTTTGTGCTGCGATTATTTTGAACGTTTGCCGTGTGGCTTAAAAATTCATATGGCATTCAGACAACATGCAATTGTCTAAAATTATAGCAAATTGAATAGCAATGCAACTTCACTTGTGGCATAAATATGTATCTGCAAATGTTTGTACGAACGTAGCCAAAATAAGAGCAAAAAACTGTTTAGTTTTCTTTACTTAGCTCTAATTGAAAACCGAGCACCAGCTAATCCCGCAATTATGTCAAATACTTGCAGGCCATCATAAGTCTTTGGGTCTAAGGATAATTGAAGAAATGCCAGCGAGTCACGCAATTAGTTTAAATTATCTAAAGACTGTTGCAACTGTTGCAAGGCGGAGAAGGTGGCGCTTAGCAGCACGATAAACAAGCGCAATTAATAAACTTGCCAGAATGGCGACTAGCTGCAACATATTTTGACCTTTTGACTGGCAACGCAGGGGCAAGTGGCAGTGGACAAGGGGGGTGCTGCTAAGGATAAATTTACAACACCATGAAGCACACATGGCTACAGCCAGGAGTCGACATGCGCTTGAAAAATTGCGGCCAAAAGAGACGACGACTCGCAACAATGGCCAGCAGCTAAATTTATGACCAGCCATTTGGCCAAGGACTAAACACAGCACATGACTAACGTACACTTATGAGATTAAGTTGCCACGTGGTGGGGCAGTGCGCTTGTTTGCGGTGGTTGGGTGCTCGGGTGTTTGGGTGGTTGGGTGGGTTGCCATAGAGGTGAATCCGCTAATAGGCGACATTTGTTGGCCAGCTTTGTTTGTTTCAATTAGCGTCTTTACAGCTATTTGCATTAAGTCTACAGTGATAGGCAAATTTCTTAAGCCGTCAAAGTTACCACCCGGACAGATGAAAAGACGAACGGACGGACGACAAAGGCGATGAAAGGCGGCTGCAACTCATTGAACCACAAAATAAAGCGTATCAAAATAATAATATCGTAATATGCAGTCGCGCCACTAATGCGTATTACCTAAGCCCACCCACAGCATGTCACACAACCGATCCGCCTGCCCCCTCAAATCGCCCACCCATCCGCCCATCGCACCACAGCGGGTGGTCCCTCGTCATTGTTGTCCCTGCATCACGTCTTTTGCTTTGAAGCACTCCCAGCCGATCCCAGCGTCGCCGGGTGTCTGTCTACAGATTTCGCTGCGCTTTCTATACCCTTTCTCTAAAAAGTATATCGACTATAACTCAGACTTGAGTCAAATGCTTCCTAGATTAGTTTAAAAAATATACAGTTTCCTGATTCCATTTTATAAAATAATTTTTAATAATAAATATAAATAATGATTAGATTTACTTAAATTAAACATAAAATTAAAGATTTTTGTTTTATTTAAATTTTGAATATATTGTTACTATTTTGTTTAATTTTAAGAATTGTATTTAATTTTTATAAATCAGTTGTAAGTACAAAGTAAGTTAAAAATAAAATATAATATTTAATTTTTGAGAATTATAACATTATTTTAATTTTCTGGGGGCACTTAAAGATTGTATAACTCATGTTTAACTTCAAATATATGTGGTCTTCAAGTGTATAAGATTTTCACCATGTACTCTGCAAATTTTGTGGTTTTTTTTCTTTATTATATGGTCTGTTTGTCGCGCTTAAATCCGCCTAAGTATTTTTGCAGCTGCCTTGGCAAATTTTGCCACAACGTGAAATTTCCGTTTGAGCTGAGCTAAGCACAAAAATTTTTCTACTTTACTTACTTACACACGATGCGATTCTTTATTATTATTAAACACAAAAAAGGCAGCGTTTTTTTATTTGTGGTGTGTTTGTATGCGAGTTGGCTTTGATGTGCTCCGCACTAACAAAGGGCAACTCAAACGAGGCTTTAAGCAACTCGGAGCTGTAAGTGAAGCTGTAAGTGAAGATAACTGGCTCCGCCACTTGTGCCCAATGCCCACGTAAGCCAATTTAATTCGCAGCCGTTGGGTCGCCAGGCGAAACAAACATACAAATCGTAAATTAATGAAATCACACGACACCCAAAACTTAAATCCTACGACACAAAATGCATTGCATACTTGGCGGCGCCCTGGCCGGCGCTTATAAATCCCCTTATCGCCATATCGCCCGCCCGCTTTGTTGTTGTAGAAATATGGCCAGAATGCATGCGACGGCAAACGAGAAAAGCCAAAACCTAAAAGCCAAACAACAAACGACTAACTACTAACTGCAAACGTTATACAATTTGTAATACGTAATTTGTCCTGTGTTGCTTTCTGCCTTCCAGTTTTCCCTTCCCCCCTGCCACTGCCCTGGCCATAGGCAGTCCAATTTATGCACTCTGCCACATTGTCTGCCACGGCGGGGTAATAAACTCTTGCCGCGACAAATTTAACAAATTATAGAAAAGATTACGTGTCCGTGGCCGTATCCTGAACTGGCCACAGTTCTACAGCCAATTTAAGCCAATTAAAGCCAATTAAGAAAAATGCCTGAATATTTTGCTTAGCATTTCTTCGCAATTCGTTCACATTTGACTACACAATTTAATTGCATTCGAGTAAATTATTGCTTATTTGGAACTTGAGTTTCCATTCGCTCGAAAATATAATTGCAAAAATTACAACAAAAAAAACATGGACTATAGTTATGAATTTGATTGTGAAACTTGGCAAAACTATGGATTATTAACTTAGGGACCCACTTGATAGATAAGGTTTGACACTTCAAACATATAAGAAACATTAAAACTGATCACTCTCTTGAAGTATTCAGAATATTGTTGATAGTTAGTACTAATGTATCGATTATATAGAAATCATTAAACTTGAATGCTGCCTTCGAGTAACCATGAAGTAGCTAAAGTATTGTTGGAGTGATGATATAAGAAAGGGAACAAAATAAAAGTGCACATGCCATGCACGAAGGCGCACATTAAATATTTACACTTCATTTTATAGCGCTAGAAAAAGATATATAACAAGAAGTTGGCACAGAGCACCGACTGGCACCCGCTGGCACCCGAGCTGGATTGGATGAGAGGCGGGTGCAATCACTTCGGCGCATATAGCTTTAATGGCAATGACAACTGTTGGTGGGGGGAGGGGTTTTTCATGCTAAATGCAGGACACAAAGAAGAAGGACAGCGCTGCAAGTGAACCGCAGGATATGGCGCAGGTCAACGGAAGCCATAAAATTCTCGTTTGTCACGCGAATTTCGCTTTAGCAAAATGCCAACACATGCAAAAGACAAAGTTCTCAGCACACACACAAAAAAAAGGAGGAAAACAAAAATATAAAGACAAAAAGACAAAAAGCTAAAAAATAATATTAATGGCAAAAAAATGTTCAGCACACGCAGAAAGACACTGGGCAAGGAGCAGCAGCTGGAACAAGAGGAGGAGGAGCAAGGAGAATCAAGTTTACTTTCCTTGCCAGCGCAGATGGAATTATTTACGTTTAGTTTTTATAGTTTTTTATGGCTGCTTTCCCGTATCGGTCGGGGTCCGGGTCGGAGTCGGGTCGGGGTCGGGGTCGGGCATGGACTGCCCTTTTGGGGGCGTCATAAAATATGGGCGCAGGTTTATTTATGCGCTGCTGTGGCGACATTTTCGCGATGCTTTTACGACTTGACGGATTGCACACGGTACCCAGACTAAAAAGATACGACAAAGGACCAAGTGGCCAACCGACTGGCATTAGTTCAAATTCCCGCTAATGTCAATTAAATTTGAGCAGACGATGAGACCTAAATGAAATTTTAATTACCACAAATGAGATGGAACGAATCTCTTTAGCCAGAGTATTAATGGACAAAAGAATTGGTTACTTTAAAAAGTAATTATGCAGGTATATAAAAAATATGACAATAAATATATTTAACAATTTTATTTCAAAATGTATATTCAGAAAACCACCAACTATTATTCTCTAGTTGAGTTTTTTAACAAATGTTTGCCGAATTTTTGCAAGCCTTATAATAAATTGTAAACTTAAAACGGTAAAATATTTACTAAACTTTGTTTTTAATGTATTTTAATTTATTTCTTACTTCTTGAATTATTTTCTGTCTCGACTGATATTAGTCGTCCTTATATAAATTAAGAAGTACAATTTTTGTAAAAATGCAAAATTTAAAGAAATTAAAATAAAATAATAAATTAAATACATTTTACACAGTATTATATATATGCAATTTAAAGTTTCGAATAATATATAATCCAAGATGAATTGCGTGCAAAAACAATAATATTTTTTAAAATATCGACATCATAAAGAGACCTGCAGAATGGAATTAAATGCGCTCCGAATTGTTATTGAATATTCCAGCGATTTTCTCACATATTACAGAGTTTCGTACAATTCGAGAATATATTTTTCATTCAACTGTTTTTTATGGTATTCTTTGTTTGACAATTGTGCACATGTGATTGCCACAACCCATACGCATCGATTGCGTTGGTGAGGGGATTGGGAGGAGGCAGCCGAATGTTTACTCAACTGCGTTGAAAAACAATTTTGGCAAATGGCCGAGCGACGTCGACATTACAACAAATGTCATGTGTCAGTGTCAAAAGAATTGAAAAACAGGCGCCCAGTCTCCGAAGGAGGATAGGAAATGTCAACACGAGTTCATCAGTCAAATGAGTTGTCTACGTCCGCCCGCCAAGGGTAGGATGAGGATGAGGATGAGGCTTGGGGGGGGATTTAAGAACACCATGTGTTTACGCATTTTTCGCCACAGTTAAGTGAGACACGAAACTTGTCTTCCCAATGTCAATGTGTGTGTGTGTTGACCCACATTTTTATGCACATGGCTCTAATGCTTATTAATGGGCCAACCCCTAAGAAACTGGCAACTGCCTGTTGGCAGCACTTGAAGGTGTCTGCAGAAAGCAGAAACAGGTCTGTGAATTGAGTCATTTAATTAGCTTGTGTTTGGAAGGTTAAACAGACAATTGATGAGTATCATGTGTTCAAAGTTAAAGATTAAACAAGTGTTTGCTCTCTGCTTTAAATGTGTTTACAGATTAAGCTGAAATAATATTCCCCAGAATTCAATTTCATATCTATTTTTTTTAGCTATTCATTCTTCAGCCCATCCCTTGAGCAAGTTGCACGGCTGACTGGAGGCACAGCATCGAACGGGTTCAGCAACTTGTAATCGAAGCTGTGCAAATCTAAAAGAATTTCCATTTTGTTGCTCATTTAACTGACGGCTGGCTACGTTTTAATTATAAACAAATTCGTTTTACAAAATGTGCAGCGAAGCTGGCAAATGAGCAGCAAGCCAAGCACTTGAAACTGTGCGCTTCGCGAGAGTCCCATGAAGTTGCAAAATATTTGATCAAGTGTTTGGATTTTTCTTCTACCATTTTTATTCCCCCCTCCCCCAAACCCCTCCAGCACAGCGACTGCAAGTGAAAGCTGGCCAAACAGGCAGGCAGACAGGGGTGGGCAGAATGAAGTGCACAAAAAGAGAGCGCCCACAAGTAACTTCTTTTACGCGAATTCATTCACTCAGGCTTAATGAACAGTCGGCGTTCCCAGGAGCAGAGGAGGAGAGGAACTGTGTCTTGGCAGGACCACTGTGCACTTGCTGTTGATACAACTCATTAGACGCAAGCGAATGAGTACTCAAGTGGGTTGCCTTTTGGTTAACAGCAGCAGCAGCAGGCAACAGCCCCGGAACAGTTCTTGTAGCTTAGATGAAGCGATGAACTGGCATTTCCTCCAATTGAAATATTTTTAAAGGCTAAATTTGAAATTCGATTTTTGTGATTGAAAGTTATGTGATATCTAGAATACATTGTGACTGAATCATAGCTAAGTCGTTAAGGTATGCAAGAATATTAAAAATGTTTGTGTTAGAAGAACTAAGATAAATATATTTGAAACAAGTTTTTACAGCTATACAGAAAAGTCGTAAATTATTTGCTTGGTTAATTTAATACTCATACTTAAGTGAAATATATTTGAAACTATTTCTTAATTAATAAACTGGACATATTCAGTCCTACACAAATATATATATGTGACTTCTTAGCTAATTTAAAATTCTTTATCAACCTAAATATTACACTTAATCCTTCCAAGTACAACCAGTACTTACTTTTTTAAATTCCCGTGATGATATTTCCACTCCATTAGGACGTAAGCAAGCAAAAGAATATTTTTTAATTGAAATGCGCTGCATATGGACCTAAGTAAACAGTGGCCCAAACACCCACAGCCCAACTGGATAAATGTTCATTATTAATCCGCTGCCAAAGACAAACTTGAAAATTTTTAATCAAAACAAAACAGAAAATGCGCCACTTTGGCAGCTTAGCGCAACAGCATTTGTCGAAAAGAAAATAAACAAAGCCAGAAAAAATGCCACCGAAATTATTAAACCAAAATTAAAGAGAACACAAGGCTTACAAAAAAATGGCTAAACACAACAAAAGCGCGTCAAAGGATCAAAGGTAAAAAAAGAGAAAAAGAAAAAAAAAAACAATGCAGAAAAAGACAGCCAAACAATTCCTTGGAGTGAAACCTAAACAAACATGAACAGAGCTGCTAACCGATGCCAAGATAACTTTTTAGCCAAAGTGCTAAAGGAAATTTAAGCGGAAAATTCTAATAAGCTCGCGACGGGTCGAGCTGAAGCCTGCATTGTGGGTGGGTGAGTGGGTGAGTCCTCAAGGGTGACTAGCACCAGGAATCAAACCAAAACCAGATGAAAATCGGGCATCAATGACTGGCAGGACTAACTGGCCGTTGCCAAAGGGGTTCAACCCTTTTTGGGTGGCAACCGCGAAAATTTAATTCACGCGTAAAAAACATTTTTCAATCATTTTGATGAGCCACGAAATATTTGAGCAATTTAAGCGGCTTTCGCAGAGTTCGCGTAAAATTCTTAATTAATAATCTGTAGCGAAGCTGTCGCCACCCATACCCCGTTTCCTACCCCTTTCCCTTTCCTTTAGCCCCCAATTGTCCAACAGAAATGTGTAGTCAATTGAAAATGTTCTTTGGCAATGAGCCGTTGAAATCGCTATTAAAGCCCTTGTAATTAAGCGTCTCACCATGGCCAAGAGCTTCGACTGCCACATTTGGGGCTTTATGACATGATTATGAATTGCCCTGCCACACTGTGGTAGGAGGTACGGGGTACGGGGGTCAACAAAAGCCGCAGCAGTCATCGTTAGGCCGCAACAGCCGTCAGCCAGTCAAAAGTCAATAGTTGGCGGTATAATTCGCCGATTGGGGTAGCAAAGAAAGAAAGGGCAGCAAAGCTTGTTGCTGAAATGAAATTTCAAAACTTTGCCAGAATTTAATAATTAATTAGTGGGTTATGCAAATTTAGTCGCCCAGCACACAAGCACCAAAATTGTATATTAATTAGCCGCGATTAAAATACAATGAGCCATTGCAAAATCGAGCTAGCTTAAGTTGCCAATTAAACGCCTGGCTATAAATGAAGGCACAAAAGATTGATTTATCCACATACTCCACAACCATTGTATGGCCAATGGCCTTTCAATTGGGATCGATAAGAATAAAGCAATATCCGATTTATAGCGAAAGTTTTGTGAACTTACAATTTATTGCAGAATTTGCAGTAAAATATTTAAATTCAATGTAGTAGAAAAAGATGCAAGCTTGCTGAATATAATATTAAACATTTCTCAGAGTTTCTTTATGTATTATATTATTATATCATTAAATTAAAAAAGAGGATTGCATTTTTTAACTGAGCATATATATATATTTTGCTTGGTATAGTGTGTGTTTTAGTATCATAATGGCTAGATTTTTAAATAATATATTTATAAACAGAGAATTCAACTTTTAAAATGTTTTTAGTGCATCTGTCGTAATATATTTTCATTTTTGTCAACGATTCTAATCATATTAAACAATGTTTTCGCCCCGACACCAAAAAGCTGCTGACATTTAAATAAATTGTTAAACATTAGCCGAAAAGCTGACAAAACTAACAGATGAGGAATGGTTACAGGCGGGGGGAGTGCAAACAATCGGGGCGGCAGCAGTGTGTTCGTAGCACACATGGAAAATGGCAAAGAAATTGCTGCAAATCAAATTTGATAAACACAAAAAAGCAACGAACGACCCAAAAAACAGACAAACTCTGGAAAACGAGGGGGAAAGTGACAGCAAAAAAATGGCAAAGTGTGCCGCGGCCGACAGGCTGGGAAATAGTGTGTGTATGTGTGTGTGTAGAAAAGTGGCGGAAGGGCAGTCCGGAAAATGCTTTATTGCTGCCATAATTTTGAGTGATAAGTGACGAAAAACTGCCGCGTCGCAAATCAATCGATGAGAGCCTGTTCCTAAAAAAGAGGGTAAATAACAAACAATCTCTCTGATTATTTATGCAAGGGCGATTATCTGTATCATCATTTTTTTCGAGCACGAGTCCGTTAATAGATTCTCCCTGTTGTGAATGTAACAAGTTAATGGCCTGTCCTTTAACAAAGATTGATTGATATGAACCAATGCACATGTAATAATTTAACTGAATATTAAAAAAAACCAAAGTTTTGTGTAACATTTAAATCCGTTTTAACGATAGTTGAGAATAAGGCAAGTCAAGATCTATGTTCCGCTCATTAAATGAACGTTTCTCAACTAACCATAGATAATCCCAGTACAGCCTCCATAACCACAGAAATTCAATGAAAAAAAACGTTTTTCTTATGTCGTCTGGTTCCGAGGAAATCCCAAATTGACTTTGTTGCAAATTTTATAGGCCCAGATTCGAGCGAACAATGGCAACAATGAAAACTGTAGGCACATTGTCAAAATACGCAATACTCAAACAAAAGACGCAACTATTTTTCAGAGAGAGAGAGAGCAGAGGAGGGTTGCGGAACCACCTTGAGACTGACTCTGTCTGATTAGTGTAAATAATTGTCAGTCTGAGGCACAATAATAAAAAGTCTCAACAACAATTCGAGGCTACCTTTTGTTGCGCTAAACTGCCAATAAAAACTAAAACAAAATTATTTTAATAATGAGAAAAAAAGAGTAGGTATAAGGGAGACACACACACACACACAATCACATGCACACACACACACAAACTTACACTCAAATTGTCACACAGCGCAGCAAATTAACTACAAAGTTGCCCTCAGATATTTTTCTAGGTCTGAGCGCAGGCGCAGCAACAGGAAACTGCGCAGCTGTCAAATGTGACATTAGCGCATGACAAATGTAACAAGTTGTTGCCTTTTTGGCAAACACACCCAACACACCAAACACAGTAAACACACACACAGCATAACACGGGAACAAAGGCCACAAGGCTTAGGCAAACTAATAAAGAGACGTCGCTTGGATATTTTCATTACTACACAAAAAAAGGATAAGATTTGGAAGAGGCAAAGGAGTTCGTCAATTGTCACTTTGGGCGCATAAATTAGGGTTAAGGGATTCAGGCTGCAAAACATGGCTTTTTCGGCATGAGAAAATATTTTATTGATACGCTGTGACGCAACATTTTTTGAAGTGTTTTCTAAAAAAAAATAGACTCAAAATTTGCCTATATATAAATATTTCTAGATACAATCACCATATAAATTTCCTATATTTTTAAAAGTCTACTGATATGAATTTTGTAATATTTCTAAAATAAACTAAATACAGAATACACCAAAATACTTCAGAGTTAGGCAGTAATAAATTTTATTAGTAAAATATTAATCTTAATATATTTGTTAGACAAAATATTGATTTTGCCAAATACGTAACTAATCGTTGCATCAAGTAAAATGTATATATTTCATTCATATTGTAGATTAAATAATTTTAAATAATATTTTAGGCACATCAATATTAAACTATTTCTATTATATTTCTAAATAATTAATTGATTCTGTTTATAAAACAATCAAACAATCAAGTCCGCTTGAAAATAATCTGAACTTCACAAAAGATTTATCACAAATCATAATACTATTTTTACCTTTGGTGTAATATTTTTAAAACATATCCAGATTAACCATAAATCACTCAAAAAATGTGGTCGGCTGCTGGATAAATTCATAAAGATGAATGCACATCATATCCATATCTTTGTATGACTTTGACAAAGTGTAGTTGACTTTTAATTAAAAGCAAATGTTTTGCTATGTTTTATGCCTGAAATAAGCAGTGAGCCTAAGCAAATAGTGAGCTTGGTCCCATTTATCACTCGGCCGTGGCTAATCCTTTGGCCAGTTTGGTCGTATTTCATGTTTTATGGCCAGCTAAGCAACTGCGCTAAGCTGTACAAGCATTGCCCGTGTAGAACTAAGCAGCATATCTGCAAATTGTGTGTTTGTGGGTGGGGTGGTGCGAGGGAGGAGGAAGGAGTCGGTCCTCAGACTCGCCCCAAAAGCAAATAATTCATCGATGGGCTGCGTGTTGGGCAACTGTTACGAGTATTTTACACTCGACGCCACTTGCCACTTCCCAGTTTCAGTATCTGCCTCATCCCCCCAGCCTCAACCCTCGCTAATGCACTGGCAACATCGTTACCATTCCTGCCGAGTCGTCGTCGACGTTATGTCTACAGACAAATTGCCATAACCATAATAGTTATATGCCCGATATGCTGGCGTGGGTGTAAGAAAATAGCAAATGTTGTCGAGTCCCATAAAAAGATGATTTCATAGACATTTACGCACTGTAGTTGCTCGCACGATATATGAAAAAATAATAATACAACATAATAATAATAACAATAATTGTTATATTGATGGAATGAAACAGAGCTGGAAGCTTCTGCTTCTGCTTCTGGTTTATGTGCATGTTAATGGCCGCAGATACTTTTGCCCGTAAACTTGCCACATTCTGCAACTATTTGACGTCCTTTCCCATGTCGCAGTATCTGCGCACTTTTTGATTTACAATACAGCCTCAAGACAGCCACTGAGACCCGCACACATGGTGTCCATATAAGAAAACAAACGTAATAATTATGTTAAAAATTATATGGCACTTCTCACCCCAGAGGCGACCACGTTTCCTTTGTTTGCTGCGAGTCTCTCTGTGTCTCTGTCTCTCAGTTGCTGTGTGCTAATCTGCAGATTTATATGCAGAGAAGTTGTTCAATAAAATCGTCTAAACCAGACCATAAACAAGGATATTTTATGCCCGCTTCCTGCCCATTTCTTGGCACATTTTACGCTGCCCAGGATTAGAGTTGCGTCGTGGCCATGTGACGAACCAGCCATTTGACCATTGCAAAGTCAACAAACATTAAAAGATTTTGCCTCAACCGGACTCACTGCCTCTGAGACACACAAAAACTTTGCACGTTAATCCTTTGCGCAATTGCGCGGAAAAAAACAGTAAATTTCAGCCCAGAAAAGTGAGAAATTTGAGTTTCAACTTGAGATGGGAATCTGCACATATCTTAAGAAATATAATGGCAGAGGTAAAAACAAAGTCAAGATAGGTGAGCTGGCTGGAAAGTCATCTAAAATAATAACATACATGTACTAAAAATAACTTAAACTCTCCCACAAAAATAACAATCTTCATCATTCAGAAGACTATTTAAAGACTAAATTCGACATAGATATTAAGCAATCATCAGTAGACATCATTAGCAGCATAGCTAAACGACTTCCCCAAGATCGACATCGACATCGACATTGGAATAAGCATATAGAAGCCATCTTATAAACATGTCAAAAAGGACACTTAACGCAAATGCGTTCAAATGATAATTACGGACTGAGGAAAGCACAACAAGAGGATAAACATAATGTGAAGCACAGATCCAAGTACGGAGAATGAAGTGGCAACAACTATTACAAAGCACTCGCAACCTCTTTTCTCTTATCGACGACAACGAATCCCAGAATCCAGAGTTGAACTGGAGTCCGCCTTGCCACTTCTTCACAGCAGCAATAACACTAAAAAATTATGACCAACTACAAGCGAAGAGCGAAAAGAAATTTGGAAAACAAAAGCGCTCAACTTGCCGGAATAAAGCCAACTGTAAGCATTCATGAGGATTTAAACGTTTATTTATAAGAGTGGGATGGGATGGTGTATCGAGGAGGAGGTTGGGGGTTGGTTGGACTTAGCTATTGTTTCAGGTCGGATCGACTTAAAGCTGGACGCTTCATTGAATTGGATGAGTGAATGAGCAGGAGGCACAGATGGAGTACTTTACTGATAAAATCAATAGAGCTATTGGCTATTGATGATTACAGCAGGCTGACAAGGCTGACACAAATGGCTTAAAGTCAAATGGAGAGACCAGACCGAACCAGACACTTGACTAATAATACTTATTTATTCAGTGTCTGCCTCGATTACACCAGCTTGTGGTTCTGTAATCGAGCACAACATACTCGCCACATATTTGTTTATCTTTCGTTGCTTACTATTTGCTCTCGAGAAGTGGACCTAAACCTAAACTGGGATGTGAGTGAGCTTTTTCATTAGCCTAAAACTGATAACCGGCGGAAATATAGTCTCCCCCTTTCCCACCCACACCTCAACACCACCTTTCGCATCTGGTATCTGACTCCATTTCTGTTTTTTTTTTTTTTTTTTTTTTTTGTTTTTGTCCTGCCGCTCAATTAACCCGAGGCCATTTCTACTTAGCCAAACGAGTTGTGAGTTGCGAGCAAAGCTGTTGACTTGTTGTCTGACTTTTTGGGTGGAAAAATTGCAATTTCCTGTAAGTTCCAGCAAACAAAGTAAACATTAATCCATTTACAAGCACATCTCTCTTTATGCTCGCTGGCTGCCTTGGCAACCCGGGTTTGGGTTCGCTTAAGTGACGTGGTTTTAAAATTTGTCAATTAAATTAAGTGCAACCGCAGGCGGCATACGAATGAGCGAATGCCAACGCTCCCCCTCCCTCCCTCTAGCAACAACTTGAACTATTCATAAACTGTGTTGATAGTTAGTTCAACTCCAACCCCAGCCCCCCATCAATGGGACGCCTGTCTATCTCTCGAGTTGGGACACGCAGCTGTTGGAGCTGCAAAGTCGTGTCGTATGTGCTCCGGCAACTTATTTGCCGCTTAATTTAATTTGCTTTGGAATTTCGTCATTTGGGGCCAACAACAAATGCAACAAGGCTGAAGGAGTCGATGGCTTTGACTTAGACTCGTATCTCATCCCAGCCCCCGCTCTGAATAATATATGATATGCTCAGTAATTAACCATTTATGAGTGCCTGTTTGTGTAGAAAGCACTTGTATAAATTAAGAAAAGGGGGAAAGGTATGCAAACTGAAACCTTACATAATATGGGAAAATGTAAGAGTTACATTAAGTGAATTTCAGTACAACACAAGTATCAATTATTTTAAATAATAGGTATTTTCAAAATATATTATGCTAATTTATACTTATAAAAAGGATAACAATAATAAATAAAGTATTATTTGGCTATTTAATAAGATTTTGTTGTTTATTATTTTCCATAATAGTATTTAGTATTATTCTCAACTAAGCTGACAATAACATTAACCCATTAACAGTCATTTAAGATCATATTTTAGGCACTAAACTTGATTACTGACCCCGTCTATATTGAATCGAAGTTAATGATAGCAATGAAAACCGATTAACATTTGTGATAATCCTCTTGAATGAATTCCACTATGAGATCTAAACTTTGAGGGGGGCACAGAAAAACAATTGGTAGACCCGCTACAAGGGTTGCCAGACATTGTTGCACCCAAACCTTATCGTTATTATTTTGTAGATTTAGACGGGTTGTGATCCGTTTCAAAATATCAATACTTTCAATTGTTTGACCGTTTCACAACCTAAACAACGACACCTTGCTAAGCGCGAAAAACCAATAAAAAACCATAATTAAAACTCGAATATGTTGCATGTTGGCTGATGGCTGATGTCCTGCTGTGACCAAATGGGAAAGGGACCCACGTCCATGTGCCCAGTAGACACCACCAACTGACAAAACAATTTCAATTTTGGTTTCAACAAAACATAAAAAAACGTTCATTTTTTTTTACAATTTGAAAAATGATACGAAACGTCATTATGTTATCGATGAGGAAGGGAGCAGGAGGAGGAGGAGGAGGGTAGGTAAGGATTGGGCATTGACATTTATTTACTGTGTTCATCAATTGTAGCCTGGCATCCTTTTGTTGGGCAACAATTTGGCTGAAAGGATATGCCACGTTAATTGTGCCATTTTGTGGACAGTCGCACCACAGACACCTTCCCCCTCTCCACACCCTCGTTATAATGCCACAGTAGCCAGTCAGTCAGGCCATCGATCATATTTCATGTGGTTCTTCTGTGTGACTTGCTTTGATTGCCAGCAGGCAACTCATTCTCCTCTCCTTTTCGTCTCCTTCCATTTTTTATCTATTTCTGCGTGGGCAACATTAAACTCCAAAAGGGGTAGTCACACACACACACAGTGAGGGTGTATGTTGTGTTCGTGGTGCTTTCTTTTCTGCACTCTCCATTCCTGATTATGATGTATGATTGTTGGACTGCCTTCGAATGTTTGTGTTTTCTGGTTTTCTATTTAGTTGCGCTTCATTTTTAATATCCTCATATGATATTTTTCACTTTTCGCTGCGGCTCACCATAATTTTTGGCAAAAAATGCCTCGTGTTTTTTTCCCTTGCATTCATTCGAAATATCATCAATCAAATTGTTCGTTCGATTTTGGCCATTTGACAACACATCATCAATTTCTATTGTTGTTCAATAAGTTTATGAATATTCATAGTTTTTTAGATGCATTGTATTTGCTTATGCATCATATTTTATTTATGATTTTTTTTCCAATCGTGTTGTGTTTAGTGTTGAGTCATGTTTTTAGTGCCAAAAATGAAATTTGACAATGGCGATTGGCAATTTTTTTGAATGTCATAAATGTGAGAGGGTTAAAAAATATAGGCAGCTGTCATTGATTGCAGGAGTACAGTTGGCAAGATTTGACTAATACAACTTGTGATGTGGAATTTGAAGTGGGGGTATTTTAGTTAGTGCAGTCAAAATCAATATGAAGAGCTGTGAATAAAGCTCATTAGGCTAATTCTGCATGGACAATGTTCCATTACTAATTAGGAACCTGGCCAAATTGTTGATACAGCTCTGTAACTCAATTTACATGGGGGCACAATCCGTGAGCCGCTTGCAACGCTTCCCACCATAAAACTGCCAGACGGAATGACCACAAAATATGAACTGTTGAAAGTGGAACTGCTGTACGCATCATAAACTGCGACAATAACAACAAACAAACGGAACGGAACGGATCCCAACTAATCCTCCTAGCCAGCCGACTGCACTTTGCTAACAAAACAGGAAAACCCACAACCGAAAGCCGAAAACCGAAAACAATAACAAAAATAGAGCACAGGAGACAGGAGACAGGACACACCCAAAATGCAACGAAAATATTTTGACAGTCCAACACAGTCTGTCAGATAAGTATATGGACGATACTCAAGGGGGGGTGGAGGTGACAGACCGAGTTATGAGCTGAGTTGGAAGACTTCGCGCCCCGCTTTTGATGTCCGGCATTGGCCCACACACACTCACACATATACACACACACACACACACACACGTTGAGCCAATTAGTAGCACGCCTTGAGAAACGCACAGGTGGCAGGCAAGAAAAGTGTGGGGAAAGCATTTGGAAACCAAATTATAAACAATTAAGGACAGTTCACGATTGCTGGCATACGATAAGGCAACCGTCGGGGCGTCGGAGCGTCTGATATGCGTGACAGTTGAAAATTATTTTGCATAATTTGAGCGTTCATCATTGGATTGCCCTGCGGCTGCAGTCCAACAAAATGAAAAGCCGCAAACAGTCTGGTCTACAGAAAAATACATTAAAAACAGAAAATAAGAAAAAACAAAAAAAAAAAATACCTGTTCATATATTTGAAAACATAAAAATTAATGCAAAAATGCTGTACGAAAAGCGACCGACAATATAAATACATAAATTCAATTAATTGTGACATACGAAAAAAGAAAATTACCAGAATAAAAAACACACACAAATAATAAAGCAACCAAAGGAAAAAAAGCGCCGAGCATTAAATTACTAAAAATGTAATAAAATGTTTGATATAAATAATTAAGTAGACTCGGTTCGAGTTTGACGAGGACAACCATTTCCGAAACATCGACGACATGTACCAAATTAACAATACATTTCATATTTAATTTATATCTGTAAAATTGTTAAAAATTTAATTGGATTGCTTTAAGCAAAGTGTTAATATGAGCTGAGTACTTACTTATATAAGCCTATAGAACACAGATAAATTTACAAGAGTAAGTAATTGTTTAACATTCGAATGTTTTCAAATTTATTTGGAAAGAGATAATATAAAATACATATTCGCTTAAGAGCATGTCATTTATTATTATATTATTATTACAATCTATTGTCTATTATATATATTATAATAATAATCAAATCATTGTGCTATTAATATCTGAAAAAATAACTACTTAAGCAATAACAGATTTTTTTATTCAGAGATTGCAGCATTCCAATTAATGTTAATTTTTCACAATTAATTTATTTATATGAGAACAGACTAAAAGTATACTAAATTTTAAAGCTATCTGTTGTATATTATTAAATATTTTATTTGAGTAGATACTAGCTTTATATATAATGATTTGATATATTCAACAAATATCAACCCTCGACACTTTTCACACGATTTTGCCTGGCACCGCCTTCTTCCGCCCACCACACAGATTTCTGGCTGTCGCAGAGCAATTTTATTATTGCAAAAAACGATAGCTGTCTGACACATCCGGCAAATCGGACAATATGTTTCCAGCAAGCCAACCAGCATATACACCATACACCATAAACGATACACACAGGGCAAATTACGGTAATTTTCAGTTTTGGCCAGCGGTTTGCAAATAACTCGCCGCATTCTGTTCTCAATGCGGTCGCAACCGGCACTTAAACTGTCACACGTGTTCGGCATTGCGGTAATTATAAAGTCATCTTGACATAATCAAAAGTGACAATTACAGCCATTGAACAGGAAGCCAAGCCGAAGCCCAAGTCGAAACAGAAAGACCCTTCCATCAGGGAATGACCGGTGCTCTATGATTATGCTGACTGCGAAAAAGTCAATAGTGTTATGTAGATATTGGTAATTTCAACTTGGCCAACAAAAGTCACGCGTCATTAAGTAATCGTCGTCATCATTGTCGTTTTTGTTGTTGTTGTTGTTGTTGTTATTGTTGTGGTGGCAGGAAACTCTGCTTGGGCCAGGGGGACAGGCGACAAGTACATCTAGAGCCAGGGGGCAATCAGTCTGTTAATGATAGTGTGCTGCACAGGATATCACAATGATTGACTCTTGAGCAGCTCAGACATTGTGAGAACAGATCGTCTGAATTTGAAGTTCTGGTGAATGCCAATCGATCTTACCTGCTAAACGTTAGATAAGCCCGATGAGAGATGATGAATGAAGACAGCCAACTAGAAATGTCAGTTTGCAGCCAAGTCATGACACTAATCCTGTCGCACAGCATAAACAACGACCCTGCAACAAGAAAGTTCGAGTTGTGTAGAAAAAAAAAAAAAATTGATATGCAAATTTATTTAAGCCTGAACTGAATGGGCCAGGCGAAGCGTTAATTTCAATAAGCTGGTAGGCACACAGCACCTAAATAATGGGTGGAGATACTTTCTAGAATGTAATACCTCAATAATCTCACCGGCACACACACCTCACACACACACACACACACACACACACAGCTTGCAGGGAGACACAGGCACAGGCTGACAGTTATAAATCTCATTAAAAGGTTATTGACTGCAACCAGGCACAAGGATTAAAGGGATGGAGAGAGGAGCAGCAGCAAGAGAAAAACGCGCACTTGGCACCCCCTTAGATTTTCTTTCTTTTTACGCTTCAATTAATACAAAAGTGTTTAATGGGGAGTAGACGAAGAAAGAGGACTAGGGAGCAGGAGGCGTGGTGGCCTCTTCCTGGACAACCTGACAACTGACAACTGGCAGGCATGACAATGACATGCGAGTTAAGCAGTTAAGGAGTGGTTCAGTTTCCCGGCTAACCCTTAACCACAGATGCAGCAGCAGCAGCAGCAGAATATGGAAAAAATAAAATCTGTTTTGTCAATATCAACTGGCGAGCCTAGCTTGGAGACTTTATGCAAATTCAACGGCAAACCAAATTAATTTTGAAATGTGTCCACCCTCAAGTGTCGGGCACACATCAAAAGGAGCCCCGTTTTTTATTGTGAGGATGTCTAAGGAGCTGGGGCCACAGCGGCTTTTGCAATTAAGAATGCGTATCAAGTGGTAAATAAATGCTGATAATATAAAAATAATTTGAAAGGTAAAGAGCCAATTCACTTTCCATTGACTGGCAAATGTATGCAGCTAAAAATGGCAGTTGGAGGCAAAACAACACTAATTTGCAATTGTTGGGGATAAAGAAAATAAATTAAAAGGCATTCGATTTAATTAAAGATGAGCACTACAAGGGAAATCATAAGATAGGCTGAAACCAAAAATGTGAGTAGGTCTAAGGAGTTTTTTTTTTGCACAAATACAGGCATTGGTTAGGTTAGGGCGCCTCTTAGGGGCAAGTAACCCTCATCGACCCATTTCAGCCACATTGGCTTATTCCCGTCAAGTTCAAAGGTACGTCAAAGATAAGAAATCTATGAAGACCAAAATCGAATTTACGTCATCTATATTTTAATTTGAAAAACCAATCCTATGAAACTATATAAAATAGTAGGGCAATATTTATTATTTATTTTTTTTTTTAAGTGTATAAAAACACGCATAACAGAAGAGTTTGATTATGATAATTTGTTAGACAACAAAAGATATCGATTAATCAATTTGTTCCATATGAGCTATAGGATATAGTTGTCTGATCTTGATGACTATTAGTCCAAGGATATTGGGTAGAAAAAAGCAGATTTAAAAATATTTTCCAGGTGCAGCAAAAGGAAGGATTTATATTAAGTTCGATGAAGAAAGTTTCAAAACTAGTTTTCTTAGAATTAATTAATATATAGACTCATCCATTCATGCTAATTAAGATTGTAAAATTCATGAGAACAAAGAAATTTCCATCACGAGAAATTAAATTAATATTTTCAAAGATTCTCACAAAATCCAATTTACAGCTCGTAAATTTATTTTTTAATGGTCAAGCATAACTAAGAATTTGCATAAATTAAGAAGCTTTTTCAATCGCTTAGAAATTAATAAAACAAAAAGCAGCTTAAAAGTCAGCTTTAATAGACATATATATAAAATGAACTTTATTCAAATTATTTCAACGACTTGTCCTATTCACATACATATTTCAAACAGATTTTACCGCAATGGCAAGCCGCAAGGAGCTGAGCAAACTCAAAGATGGCTCAAATAGCAGATGCACTTTACCGATTAAAAACAAAGGATGGAAAGGACTCAGTCGCTCAACCTCACCAAAAGGGTTACCAGTTGGTAACTAGAACATCAAAAAGCACGTGGGCGCAAAAGGATGCAGTGCAGCTTTGGCATCATCGAAATCAACTTTCACAAATGCAAATAAGGCAAACAGCATCAGCAAAAGCAGCGTGCAAAAAGCGGGACGGGAAGGGGAGTTCCATTTGAAGGGGATCTGTGAGCAGCACGCACTCTACGCATATTTACGCAGTTTCTTTTTGGATTTATTTTGTTTTTGTTTTTGTTTTTTTCTCTCTTGACGACGATAGCAAGGAACTGCGCATAATGCGGTCAATGAACCGAAAGGCCAAAGAATGCAACAAAGCTGCCACTGGGCAGGCTGAGGAGGCTGCTGTTGTCAACTGCAACTGCAACTGCCACTGCAACTGCACAAGGAGCTTGCCAGTTGGGGAAGAGTACATTTTTTCTGTTTTTTATTTTTGTTTTTGTTTTTGCAATCGCAAACCTCAACAGCTGCTAAAATGTGCGTAGCTATTGCCGTTTCCTTAAGTCGGCTATCTACCCCCGGGCAACGCTGGCAAAGTGTTAAAAACAAAAGGAGTCGCCCTGCCACAGTTGCACCCACCAGTAAAATTATCATGCTGCATTGCATGTCATCTATTTGCATTTTTCTGCACTTCAATTTGATGCCTAGGCTAGTCGAAGGGTTTAAAGAACACACACATGCAACATACGCATGTTGCAAATAGTAAACACATTCAGTGGGTAACATCTGCCGCTTCAAATAATAACCATTTACGTGCGCCACACACTTTAACTGAAAATATGTAATTGCAACTCGCCGAGGCAAATTGTGCACGCAATGAGATTTTGACAGGCGGTTGTTGCCCCTTAGGACAAAAGTGAGCTAAAATTGCGTAGTTTATGTGTGCAACATATTTGGAGGGGTTGGGTGCCGATTGAGAGTGTATGTAAGTGTCTGTATTTGTGTAGGAGACGGGGGCACGCCGCAATGTGGCAACATGTGGGTACTTATGCAAAATGATTTTGTAACTACAACTTGTGTTTAATTAAAATGTTGCTAATATCAGTTAATTTCTTGGCATTCAATTGTAACACTATTCGCAGAGGGGTAGCCCAGAGTGTGTGTGTGTGTGTGTGGGTGTGTGAGGAGAGTCAACATTAGGTTTATCGCTCCTTCATCTTAGTTATGTGGTGAGTGGAATAAGAAAAGGCTATAAACTAGCTGTTTTTATTAATAAGCATAAAATGTAATATTTATGAAAACTGATAAAGATTGGAAGCACTTGCAACAATAAAAAAGCTTAGAAAACATGGCAGAAAATATTGACACACCTGAATACCACAAAGTAATTCCCATTTTACATCAGAGTCTTTTATCAGGGCAAATAACTGATGTTTTATAGTCCTTTCTGGCTGTTATTCTTTTCATTTGCTGCATTAAATTTTATTTAATTAAATTTTCAATATCTTCCAAGGTTTTCTTGTCTACTTTCACTTTAACTCTTTATCTCTCAGAGAATCCTTTGAGCATGTTTAACTACGACACGCCCATCTTCCACAAATAATTCAGATATTTGAATTTTTTCATAATTCTATTGTATGATTCGAATATTTTGATTTTCGCGAATTCTGGATCATCTAAATTTGCAAGTTCTATATTATTATATTGTTTTTCTTTCATTTACAAACTTTATTTTAATTTAATAAAATTAATTAATATTATGTTATTTATTTTAGGGTTTTACGAAAAAGTATTTAATTTAAATTAATTCATCATTTTAGTTTACTACATTAATTGTGAATCTACACTTTATTATTGTAAACCAAAATTCTGATCAAGATTAGATTATATTTAAGTGCCAAGACCTGGTAATATTATGCAATTAAATAATAATGTTTCATAAATAAATAAACCATTAACAAATTCAAGGTGTATTGTGCAGAGACCAAATTAAGATCTGGTTTGCACTTTTATTAATTTTTAAATATGGTAAATTTTATTACTTAGCGTGGCATTACATAATGTCTATGAAATTCACACTTCTGTCGTGGCGCATATTTAAATAATATTCCTGTAATCGTATTTAATCATCAGGACTGCAAAGATATCTTTTCTTTTCTAATCCACCTAGTTGTGGACGCACCGCACTCAATGTGCCAGTGGGTATGATTTTTCCAACATATTGCACACACAGCACACACAATCAAATAACAATAAAAACTAAGTCACGGCCACCCATCGACTGATATATCAAATTAACGCTAATTAACAAATATTGTGGGCCAACAGCAACAACGAGTAGCAATTCAGGTCCTGCTCTGCTCATAATTTACTTCATTACGATTGCTAATGAAAACAATCAGCGGTAATTCACCACTGCCCAGAGAAATCTACATAAAAAAACAACAACAAGCCAAAAAAAAAAAACAACCCAAAAAATGTGAAGCCGGGCAATTAAAGGCGACAACAAACAGCCCAGGGGCCGACGGGGGGTGGCTAATGACTATGATGCAATATGAATGGACGGACCAGAAATCAAAAGGCAGTCCCGCTGGGCAGTCAAGAGTATATATATATATATACATGCATGTACAGTTGCGTCCGTGAATTATGGCCATGAGTAGAAATTGAGGGGTTGGTTTCATGCACGAGTGGGGGGTGGGAGGGGGGCACACCTGAATGCCATAACCTGTCCCGCGGACTGTACACGCATGTGGCCCACAAAAGACACATTATAATGGATATGGATAGATATGCGCCTGAACAGTTATACATAACAATAATTTGGTAATTGCCAGACAATCGTAACATTTGTGCCCGGTTCAAACGACGATGCGTTCCTCGCGTGCTCTTTTCAATTTTAGGCCAAGTAGTTCTCCCAATGCGGGCGTGGGTGGATTTGGGTTTGTGCTTTGTGTTTTGTCTGTGTCTGATATCAATACACACAGATCCTTGACAAGTGGCCCAACTGTTTGTGTTTTATGTATGGCAATTATGGCAATTTTGAGTGATGTTTTGAGGTTAGCACAATGACGGCAAAAAAAGACACGTGCGGGGTTTGTTTAGTTGAGCTTAATTTGGAAATTATTCTCGAATGTCTTAAACTGAACTAGAACACTTTTAGCATGTTTTCGAACTGTTCTCTACGCTGCTTGACCTCATCCATTAGAGCAGACAAATGATAGCTGATGGCCTGACTAACTTGATGCCATTCCCAGGAACTCGAAAAAGAATTTAGCACGCTCTATCGAATAATTACGACTGAAATTCGCTGGTCGCACTGAAATTGGCACTAAACGGAGTTTAACTTGCATTAGCGCTGTGTGACAGACAGACAGACAGACAGACATTTCATCATTAAGATCGGCGGGGGGGTGACAACAACATTATCATGCCCCCGATTGAGACGAGTTTGCATCGCACGCGCAATTAAACAGACGCCGTTGCAGCCTCGCCTCGCACGGAGAGTGTGACAAATTTTCAGTGTCAAGGACCGTCGAATTGCACAGAGCCATTGAGGCGGCAAAACATGAGAGCAATCACAGATCGAGATATAGATACGCAGATACAGATACAGTTGCAGATGCAGATACGCACAAATACAGTCACAGTCACAGATACAGATACAGATACAGATAGAACGGGGCGTGAGAACGTTGAAACGCGATTGAAGTGAGTAATTAACGCTGCATGCGGCATTGGGCGCAATCTACCGGCTAGGGTCCTTTTGGACATGGTGACGGTGACGGTGACGGTGACATATGCGGGTCGTCTCGTGACTCAGAGAGAGAAGAGACAGTGAAGCAACGGTGTGTGTAGGCCAGGCAAGGGTGCGTCAATTTACATGGCAAAGCCCATCGCTAAATTTGGTTGCACACTCGAACTCAATTTTTTAATTGTTGCAACACGCACAGGCGCAAAACTTATACGCATTTGTTTGTTGTTGTTTTGGTTTGCCTTTTTTCGGTTGGCGTGTGAATCCAAGAGGATGCCACTACGCACCCACCACAACCACCACCAAGACCAACACCAACTGGCAACGGTACCAACACCACCACCGAATTAACATCAAATGAACTTATCGCCGGCAACTATTTTACGCCACTTTCCCAAGTGGTTTCTCGTGTTGCGCTTATCTGGCCTTTCATTCCTCAAGTGCAACACGTGATGAGGACTGTACCCCAAGTCGACCTCTCCCCGGACCTCAGCCGGGGGTGTTGTTGTTGTTGTCAGTTGACATATTGTCAACCAGCGTCGACTATCAACAATTACACGTGTCCTTTGGCCATGTGACCGCAGTTCAAAATAATTTGCATATTTTTCTAATTAATCGCATGAAATTTTCTCCAAATTTATACAAACATATTTTTCGGGGCACGTTCTCCTTCTCTCTCTCTCTCTCTCTCTGTCTGTGGCAATCTCTGTGATAACATTTTGTTGGCCATAATTAATAAACGTCGCGTGCTCAAACCCTGTCCAATTATGTGTGAAAATCGGGAACGGAGAATATTTTAAATGGGAACATAATACGCAAAATGAAAGGCATTCATTTAAGGATCAAATTTCTTGATCATCTTCTGATTTGAGTTTGTAGGGAATTTTGTTTGTAATGCCGCATTTTGTGTGCTTCTCGGGTTCATTAATCCCCCCAATCTGAGATCGAATACTTTTTCGGGTGAAGAATTTCCAATTTGCATAATCCGGATTAGCATTGGCCGTTGATCTGTCACATTGCATTATTTAACAATTAGAATCCGAAACTCTTTGTGCTCTGCCTTAGCCAAAAGGTAAATATGAGCAGAGAAACAACCGAGTAGAAAGATCGATCAGTTGATCGATCACAGACCCATTTTCACACCTAACATGCGAGTTCGAGTGAGTAAGCAAACAGGTGCCAGGTGCCTCAAGCCAGGTGTTGCAATGAGGTTAAGTCACCAATACGCAGTGCATCGTATACAAATGAGTCACCAGCAGCAAGCAGCAGGCAGCAGGGAGCATTGCGTAGTTTTCTGTCTGGTTTCTCACAGTACTTACAAAAAGACAGAATGCCAGACTGCCAGTGATTGGACAAAGTTTACATAACCTGAAAATGATGAAGCGTTAGAAAGTTCCCACAGCGATATCAAGAGAGGGTGCAAGTGCTACCTATATTTATATATATAAGTGATGGGAGCAAGAGAGCTGGGGGGCCGGGCCGTACACAAATTCCTCTGCAGTTTTAATGATTTACAATAACAAAGACAGCGCCAAACAAAAGCCGAACCGATTTTGATGCATTTGCAGCAGGTGAGGGTAGCGATTTCAATTAAAAGTGACACAAAATGCGTTGACAAAGGCAACACTGGCAACACAGCCAACATATTGGGAAACAATTTCAAATTGCATGTGTGTCATGGGAAAATTGTAGGAGGGACAAGCGGAGGCAAAACTGCGACGCACTTCACAATTTTTGTTAAACGCACTTCAGCAGCAGCAGCAGCAGCAGCAGCAGCAGCAGCCACCCTAAATTTATGTGTACCAGTAAAGCCCTCAAGTGGTTCTCATTCAAAAGTTTGCAGGTGTCCCCGGTTCGATACATTTTTTTTGGTGTTGTTGGTTTATCCTTGAACCAAAACACGGGACTCTCCTTCTCTGGATCTGGCTCTGGCTCTGGCTGTGGCCCTAACTCTGGAATGCCAATACACTTATCGTCGGTCGACAAGCGGGTCATGCAAATATGCTCAAGTGCGCTGTAGGGAGTTTAACACAATAAACAACCAAAGTGAGCGACCGGATTGGAGGGCTACACTTCGCACAGTGGGAACAGTTTTAGAATAATATGGGAATATATCTATTGATAAGTGTCTCCAGTCTTCTTATTAAATATAAAGAAATCTAAATGAAAGATATAAAATAAGTTTTGAAACCTAAGTACAATTCGAAATAGTTTAAAAAATCAAGGAATATATTATTATCGATTTAAAAATACGAATGTTACAAATTAACCTGAATTATATAAATATCTTGTCTTTGTTTCAATCAGCAAATAATTCAACAATATAAATCAACTTATACATTATTAAATAAAGAACTACAGTATAGAAAAATAAGTTGCATTTTATATTGAACCAAATTTAAAGTACTTCTCACAACGAAACGTAAAGCATGTAAATTTTTCCGAATAACAACTTGTAATATATGTACAATTTCTGAATGAATATTTGTTAAATATTCCAACAAAAAATATTCAACACTTTTTTGAAAAACTGAACAAATTAAGCAAATGCTGTTGAAGATACAAACAAAAACTTACCAAGTGGTTGGTCAAATTATTAAAATATATATTTAATCAAAATATTTAAAACAACGAAAATAATAAGTTTCATCTAATATTATAAATAAATATTTAAGTTATAAAGTTAAATTTATTTCTTTCGTTTTTTAACAATAAATATTTAGACAGATGTTGCCAACTTCTTGAAAACTAGCACTTAATTTGAATTTAAAGTTAAACAAAAAAATATTCGTACTCGAACCACTGTGCAAAGAGCTAAAAAGCTATGAGTCACGACCAGAGCGGAGCACCACCAGCAGCAGTGGAAAAAACGCTTCGGGCTGAAAACTTTGCTTATGCATTACACATTTATTAAACATTAAGCGTTCACTTGATTTAAGGGTTGGGTTGGACGAGGGATTCGATCGGCACGTTGATGTGCTTCATGATGACTATTGAACTTTAAGAGATGATGAAGTGTTCGCTGGCTCTCCTATCGGCAAGACGCTAATGTCGAGCGAACAAAGCGACTGCCCCGCTAGGGAAAGGATTGGATTGCAGCAGATTGAACAGAGGCAGGAGCAGGCACAGGACCAAGCACGACCAGGGCACCCTCGAACTAATCACAAAGTGCATTTTTCGCTCGCGGCAGTTGGTAAACAGAAACAAAAGTCCAGCTGAAGTCCATGCATACAATTTGAGCATTAGACGCTGCCAGAGACCAGGTCGAAGTCAAAGTCGAAGCTGCTTTCTTGGCCCCGGCCAACCCTCAGCTGCATTTTTATGCACTTTTCAGTTTTCTTTTCTTTTATTTTCTTTTCTTTTCAACTTGAAGCAGCAGCAAATACTACAAATAATCATAATAATAAAATGCCAAGTTGTACATTTTTCTTCCCTCTTTTCTCTCTCACTTATTTTTCCTGTTTCTCTCTCTCTCCCTCTCTCTCTCTCTCTCTCTCTCTCTCTCGCTGTTGCATTCGTTTGATGAGTCATTTTGCTGCGCTGAAGTCTATTTGGGTTTGGGTCAGGACGGTCAGGATGGATGAGTGAAAAAGGGGTTAATGCACTGCCCTCTGCCGGTATACAGGGTGCCCCACAACTCTGCCAAGTTCCTGGCAATAAATATAAAAATCTTTTGCTGTTTATTGTCGTTGTTGTTTTGGTTGTTGTTGCAGTTGTGTTTGCTTTTGTTTAGCATACAGTTTCCAAGTTGCGTTTTTAAACCCCTCAACTCAAGCCGCGACTGATTAAGAGCCGCAAAGGTTGTTTAAAAACTTGAGCAAATTTCTGCAGAATCAAATTCAATTACTGTGTTTCAGATTATTAACTGTAGTTTATAATAAGAAATACTTTTCTTATATAAAATATATAAATGGGGAGTTCCGCACTGCGACCTTTTAGATCCATTGCATCCCCTTCTGAGTTATAGCGCCTCCAAAAGCTTTTCTCTAACAAATTAATATTTTACCTTATCTTCATTATTTTAACTAAATATTTTTATGGCATCTAAAGGGTATTTTAATTTTGTATTAAGACTTGCAGCGCATTAAGGTAGACTTTTCCGATATATATATATTTATAATTGATCAGTATCGCTAGTCGACTGGATATAGATATAGACTTTTAGGCCTAAATACACAGAAATCACTCAACTGATACTTGGTTTTTATGGGTATATATTTTTCATATATTATTTTATTTATTTATATATATATTTATTTATTATTATTAGATTTGCTTATTCTTAAACGTTCAAATCAGCTGACCAACCATTATTCCGAGGCCCAACACGCTTAGAAATGTGTTATTAAAAATTGAATTAGCCTCGACTGTAAAATAAGCGCCCACAAAAATAGGAAAATAGCCCCTGATCCAAGAAGTGCCCACAGTGGACCACTTAGCAAGTGCCCCTGCCCAGAGCAAGTACAACAGCAATCGCCATAATAATAGGAACACACAATTTTATGGCCTATGCGGAGGTGGTTCGGTTTAAGGGGGGCAACAGAGCTGGGCATTTCTAGCAGAGATTACAAACGATTTGAATAAATTTGCAATAAAAATGTGAAATGTGAGTTCTAATTTTTTTTGTGTTGGAAATGTGGCGACAATAAAACAATTTTGTATGCCACAATAAACGATGGCTGTGAAGCGTGGCATTAGCTGGGGCCAATTGTCCAGTGTTGTCGGCTACAGTTTACAGCTGTAGTTTAAAGATTGCTTCCTGTGCAACATTGTGCCAGAATGTGGATGCCACAGCAGCAGCAACGGCAGCAGCAGCAGCCATTACAAGTGTCAAAACAGCAATTTATTGTTTGTAATCATGTGTATCTATAATTGCACTCGATAGAGTGAGTGTATGTGCGTATGTGTGTGTGTGTGTGTGTGTGTGTGTGTGCGAGTGTGAGTGCGAAAAGCAGTTAATCAAATAAATATGGCGACGTCGGGCGCTTATTATTTTGGCTCAGCGGCTGCTGCGATAGCATGGCCCAGCAACTGGCAACTTGCAACTTGGGCCTTTGATTTACTATTGCTGTAAGCTTTGTCTTCACACTTGCCACACCCCCGGCCCCACTTACTTAACAAATGTATCTGTGTCTATATCTATTGCTGTTGTTGTAGTCGCTTATGCCAGCAACCAAAGCTAAAACCGCAAAGTCATAAAATTACTTTCGCGCATTATAAATTTATAGTTTGCTTTGGTTTTTGGCCCGGATTTTGGTTTGGGGTTTTTGGTTTTGGTTTTGGGCGGCTTCCAGTTTACTTTACACGCTCAAGCGTAAAAATTTATTATGCTTATGGCTGAAATGTTTCCAAAACAAGGGGTTGAGTGGCGCTAGAGTGGTGTGGCGCACGTTGTTGCAACATCTGCTGCTGCTGCTGCTACTGCTGCCCGTCGCGGACATAAGTCATTTATATTGTAACAAATTGTGCGCGATTGGCGTTTCTCAGGACTCCAAAGACATTGCCGCTGCCAGATGGATGCTGAGTAAATGTTTTGTCTTGGGTTTGAACTTTGGATCTCTGGCCGGAGGTTAAATGCTGTCTTAAACATTGAGAAAGACAACGACAACAACGATGACAACGATGACAACTGACTTTAATGAAATGGAAGAAAATGGCAACTTAAATGATTTAGGGTTAATTCCACAACGAATCTCAAATTTGTGCAGGCAACCAGATATCAGATTCCATAATTAATGATTAAAGATGATTGCAGCATAAATCCATAAAATATTTAAGGGTTGACATTATTGTTTACATATTTTATTATTATTATGGAACGTGGATCAATTTATATCCAATATATGATATTTAAATCGAATCAAGCAAGAATAAACTGAACTAAAATTATAAATACATTATTTAAAAATTAAAGGCCACAACCATTTGCCTACACCTTTATTTTCTTTATTATATTTTTGGTATTAAACAAAGGTACCAGACAAAGTGTTAAAATTGGAGTGCTACATCAACTGGAAAAGCTAAGAAATCGATAATAGTAATAATAATAGCAAATAGTTAATTTTAAGGCTAATGTGACTAAATTTTATATTTTATTTTATAGTATAAGTTTAAGAACCGATTCGCCCATAATCACCAAAGTCGATATTTCGAAATACTTAAATCAATAAAACTATAATATACCAAATTATGCACATTGAAGATAATGTTAAATATTTTGAATACCTGAAATCAAATGTTCACCTTTTAAATTGATTTACCAACAAATGTCAGACTGCTAGAATTTCAGTTTAAACAGAGTCCGCTAATTAAATGTGAACAAATCCAAATGTAAATCAATATCCTGGACAAGCAATGCGTTTGTTTGTCCTTGGAGTCCCAACACGCGCTGGCATTTTGTGCGGGTTGCGTTCGCCTTGACTTTGACACCCCTCAGTGGCATCTTTGTGCGTTATCCTGCATTGTCCTTGGCTCCACGCAAGGGCCACGCCACCCGGCAAGGCAAATGCCAAGGACAGGATTACGCGTCAATCGAAACCAAGGACACTCAAAGTGGGTGTGTGTGCTCACAATTTGTAACGCTTGGTGGATGGGTGGCTGGGTGGTTGGGCGGTTGGGTGGCTGAGTTGCTGTCACTGATTCTCGCATTTTTAGCCACTACTTAAAATGTTTTATGCAAATTTCGAGCGCAATTATTGCCGATGCTGACGGCAACTGTTTTGCTGCATAATTGCAATCATAAATTCTGAGCGGCTTCAACTTGAACTGGCTGCGGTCGCGTCATTAGAACTGACGCCGCCGTCGCCGCCGCCTATTTGAGATTTCTATTTCCCACTCCAACGTGGTAATGTTTTTAATTTTTCCGTATCATTGCATTTCTGTGTATTTTCCAGAGCCCGCCGCCGCGCACTTGACACGGCGCGAAGGTGCAGAAAGAGAAGGAGGAGGAGAAGGAGGAGGGCTCTGCCCCTGGACCGCCCTTCAATTTCCATTACATTTGCAGCTGTATCGCTATCGATGTCCTTTTGTGTGCTCTGTCATCTATTTGGGTTCCTTCACTTCCTTTTCTGTTTTTTCCTCTTTTCACTTTTTTGTTGTGTAAGATTTGAAATTTATGCAAAGTACTCGTTGTCGCAGCCGTCGACTCAGCCGCACTCAGCGCAAATAATGAGCAAGCCCGCATTTCCTGCCACGTTTACGCTTTCTGTTTGCCACTCTGTATCTGTATCTGCAATTGTATCCATAGCTGTAGCTGTGGCTGTAGATGCGTTTTGTATCTGGGAGTGAAGTCGCCGCGGAGTGGGTCGGTCGCACTGAAGTATCGTCTACGACGACTTGATGTATCTTTCGCCATTGCTACTGCACTTTGCAAAATGGCAAAAGTTGCTGCTGATTTAAAAGGATCTCCGTGCGAGGGGTTGTTGTGGGCAGTGTGGGTTTTCATTCCTATATAGGTATATATATATATATATATATATATATATTAAATCTTTATAGGTGTGCACTAAATATCTAATGCTGGCTTTGCAACCTTTGCATATGCCGAAGTTACTTGGTTAATAAAAAATGCAAGTTGCTAAAACATTTGTGTTTAGGATTGAGCAGAACGAGAAGAAGCAGATTTATTAGATTATTGCATATGTTGAGCAGATGGATAAAAGCATTTTATAATTATTAAATTATCTACTTGGTAAATTGGATACTAATTTGAGTGGCAACTTACATCTTTGGCTATGCCTTATTTAATAAAAACTCTAACTTAATAAATACTCTGATTTTAGATATTAAAGGCTTAACTAGGGAGTTAATTTCTTTTGTTATTATTTTTTTAATATTAAAAAATTCCTTATACAATTTAGATATTCTTCTTTAAGTTGGTTACCTTTAGAAATTTACTCATGCTATTAATATTGTTGTTAGATCGATAGGAAATCATTGAATGGCTGAACTATGTGAAAGGTTTTAAGAGCTTTAACTAGTGTTTCACTGAAATTGAAATGTTATTATGACAAAAGAGTCAATAATTGGATATGTTTATGTCGAAATATTGGACGAGACCTAAAATGAAATCAGAAAAAAAATCTGTTAAAGTAGAGTACAATATTAAAGCAATGCTAACGTTTTGCTTAAAGCGAACTGTCTGCATTATTTGAGAATATATTTGTATTTCGAATAAATTTATGGGAAACTACAAAAGAATTCGAAACGATAGGAAAACACAGGCTGATTTGTCTTTGAACAGCAGCTGCATTCGTAGCAGATAGTTTATTATTTTAATTCGGTTGAGAAGTTGTGCCAAAGACTCTTCTTCTCAAGCTCTTTGGTTAAATGGTCTGCAGGCGGCCCTGGCAGTTTCCTAATTTTCTTGTGAGCTTGGCATTTATTTTGTTAGCATTTGAAAAGCATTTCCTTCCTGGGCACAATAAAACTTTTCGAGCCAAAACTGCAATAAAAGAAAACTTATCTGTGTATCTCTGGTCTGCGGT
Organism: Drosophila fungiperda; assembly: GCA_035042345.1. Classification (NCBI taxonomy): domain Eukaryota; kingdom Metazoa; phylum Arthropoda; class Insecta; order Diptera; family Drosophilidae; genus Drosophila; species Drosophila fungiperda. The sequence continues at coordinate 4,185,862 of JAWNLM010000021.1, forward strand.
TTTCTAGTTGCTGTTGTTGTTGTTGTTGTTGTTGTTGTTGGTGTTGCTGTGGTCTTGGCCCAAAATGAAACAGCAAAAGTGCAGTCGAAATCGGAGTCTCAAACGAAAGAAAGAAAACTTTATGCCAGCTGATAAATTTGCAGCTCGGACTTGATAAAAAGGCAGCGCGTAGCTGAAGAAACCAGGAACTCCAACTGGCACTGGAACTGGATGTGGATGCCTTTTTCGGGTTAAGACATTCAATTCGAATAATTTTCACAAGTTGCTCAAACAGGCGACGCCATCGGACTCTCAATTTGTGATTGTGGTGTGAGTTGTGGGTTAAGTGTTGGTCTGTGGGTGTGTGGCTGTGTGGGTGGTGAGTTGGTGGTGCGCCAATGACTACAGCATAAATTGCATATAATTGCTGCGTGCTTCGTTTGGGTTCCTTGTGGCATCTCTTCCATCTTAAGATTTATGCGCACATGCTTGGTTTCTTTTTAGGTTTCGTTTCTGGTTCTCGCTATTTATGCGCAATGATAAAATTTGTATTAAAACAATAGCCGCATAAATTTTGCAAAGCATTTGCACAGCTGCCCCATGTGCCCCGCTGTGCACTTTTATATAGTTCTTATTCCGTATATATGGCATAATTAGATTTGATGCCCCGCCGTGGTCGTGGTCGGATGGTGGCCAAATGGTCAGCAGTTGCTTGCTTGGTTCACACTTGGTAATCCGCTTTTCGCATTCGCCGTTTTTATGACTTAATACGTTTTATTTCATCGCATTCCGACGGCGAGGCAGACGGAAATAAATCTTCGATGTGACCCAGCGCATCATCACCAATTCAAATGTCCTGCTCCTGCTCCTGCCCCTGCTCCTTACGCTTGACCAGCTCCGGATCTTTCGTGACATTTGTTGCTCCTTTGTCTTGCGCTGACTGCAAGAATCCCGTTCGGTTTATTATTGACCAGTTTGCTCGCATTATTATTACTCGCACACAATGCTGACAGTTGGCCATTGATTTATTAGCCCTCCTCCCCGACTCGCATTTCTGGTCAACGCTTGTGGTCACTTGCCCCTCACCATCGAGCAGGGTTCAAGCATTCCCACTGAAGATTAAGGCATGTCGCCAGTGTCAAGGGTGACTATTAAAGCAAGTCAGCTCAAATTCTAGGTTCTTATACAATGAATACAAAGTAATTCACAATAAATACTCCCGTTAATCTAAATACTCCCAATAAATCAATAAATTCACCAATATGCGAAATATATTAAGTTCTAGCTATGATTTGAATGAAAATGTAATTTATTTATATTTTGCAGAGTTAAAGAAATGTTAAAGAATTAACTACTAATCAATGTCTGTTTTAAAATTAATTATTAAATTTTAAAAAATTAAAGTATATATAAATAAATTAAAACTAATTAACATAGTTTTTTTAATAGATAATTTTAGAACTATTTAAATATAGTTTAACTATTTAAATTTTATAAATAACATTAAAACAGACATTGACAAGTGGTAAAAATAAAATCAATTAATTTTGTATATGAACAGAGAACTCAACAAATAATCGAAATATTTTTAATTATTTATATAAGGTATAAATTGCAAATAAGTTAATTTTGTTTATGTCACTCTTTATGCACCATTATTAGGTATTCCTTATACAAATGTGTAACCTCAACTAGTTTTGTGCACAACTTTCAATTGAAACCAAACAGAAATGTCCAAAAGGAAAACCATAGAAAAGTTGACCAGATGGCAACTGACTTAAATAAACACAATAAATAAGTTGGAATTCAAATTAAAGATGCTCTACTGAGGAGGGGTCAGTAGAGAGGAAAGGAGGTAAGCAGCCAGATGCCGTGCAAAAAACGCTCGGCATTTGGGCAAATTGCAAAAGTTGCAACAGCCGTTCACAGATGGCGCTGTTTTTGGGAGGATGAGGAACAGACGCCAGCGCAGTTAAAAGCAACAATAAAAACCGTTTGCAATGTTTGAGATAAAAATTAAAAGACGACGTCATTTAGCAACCGAAATGCTACCACCCAAACCCAAACCGAAACCGAGAGTAAACCAAACCCAGCCAAGATCCCAGTGGATCTGTGAGTCGCGTGTGTGTCGTCTGTAAATAGCGCACCAAACAGACATTAAAACCTGCACACCCTCATCCTGCCCAGCAGTTGTTGTCCAGTGGACACGATGAGGTGTGCGGGTGTGCGAGTGTGCGAATGTGCGAGTGTGTGTGTGTGTTTGTGTGAGATCCAGCTTTGGCTAACCAACTGATTTCGTTTAATTTTATTTGCACGGCTTGCTGGCAAATGTAACTTTTATTGTTTTCGGTTTTGGACTTTGGTTTTATTTGGCTTTGTCGGTTAAGTTCATTGCGCCAAATGCCTTGGAGGGTTTTTTCTGGGTCGTCGTCGCCATAAATTCGATTTGTGTAGCATAATTTAAGGCGCTTGGCATTGATGTTGCGCTGATTAGATTGAAGCACGGCAGCGCAGAGGCTGAAGGAGAAGCAGAAGCTGGCGTTTTAATTGTTGCCTCCACATCAACGTCACCTCATCAGCCGCATTTACACGTAATGGGCCCCCGTTAAAAGGGAGTTTGGACTGAAATGAATCCGCCCGCTGGACGCCATTAACTTGCGTTTAATTGTGCGCACTTTTATGACGAGTGCCTGCCAGAGTTGGCGCAGCTCTAATCCAGCGCTCATGTGGCAATAACAGCACCTTATCTTATGGCTTTTAGTTGGAACCTTTACGAGCGAGCATCGTGCAACTGAAGCTGTCACAGAACACCTCAAATGAGCCGTTTGCTGATGTTGATTGAGATAAGAAACAATTGCCGTAGAGTTGAACGGGATGCCTTGAATTTGATTTAAGCAGTTGGCTCAGGAGAGGAGAGTAGTGTAAAAGTGTTGTTATTGAAAGGTTTTCCTAGCACTTGTAAATATCTTTAAAATAAAACTAATTCGATTAGCTTCGTTCATTGATTTTGTTATTTTCCGGTTTATGAGAGTCAGAAAGTAGATATTCAAAACTTTAAAGTGTAAGTGGCACTTAAGGAAAGGCAGTAAAAATATACAAAAAAAATTAATAAATATTATGAGTGTAATTAAAGTTGTAAAATTCGAAAGAGATAAAATAGTCAAATGAACCATGTTTGAGGATGGACTACCAAATTTGATTTTATATTGATGGCAAGTAATAAGTTTTATTGTAATGCCAGATACGAGTACTGTTTTTATCAGAGCTATAAAGTAAACAACTATTGTAAGTAACAACTTAATATCAGATGAAATAGGCCGCAGGTAATAAATAAATATAATGAATACATTAATAAATATTAATTTAATGCGCTTACCTTTAAATAATATCTTTCGCAACGACAAGTTTTATTTAACATTTCAGAAATAGTTGAGCCTCGAGCAATAACTTGATAAAACTGCAGTTAAATTATAAGCCAGCCTGAACCCAAACAGAGTCCGAGTCCGATCCGATGGCAGACACTGGATGGCCTCACTGCACAACGTGACCAGCAAAGCAATGCACAGATTTGGTATTTCCATTCCGGGTAACAAAAGGAGCCGCGCACTTTTACGACGGCGACATGCAACAAAATTGAATTTTATGAATGCCGCCTCTTTCTGGGTATTTATGAATTGTGTTCTCCGTGAGTTAGCAACAGCAAAAAAGCTCTTAGGGTGCAAACAACTGATGACAAGTAAAATTCTACGAATGAAATTGAACATGACACAACTGTAATGAAACTTGTTTCGAAAGCTGTGGGAAATCTGTACGCATACAGTGGTTCTCGGTCTGGCAAATAGTCCATATACACTAAAAAAAAACAATTTTAAAAAACATGTAATTTTAGTCAAGAATACGCACACCTTACTTATTTTTTAATTTCCATTATTAATAGATATATTTTAGAGTAATAGAAAATACCCTCTCTTAATTTTTTTGTTTTATGTGAAAATTGTTTCTAAACACTGAATACTTTTACGAAAACAAAACCAAAATAAAATCTAAAATATAGATTAACAAAAGTTTCCGCTGACCTCAGATCACTGTGCGTAGTTATTTCGATGCTATTGAAGGCTATTAAAAACGCCAAACGCGACGACATTTTTTTCAATTCATTTGAAAAGCTCTTTTCTAGGCTGCTTTTAGTAATTTCAGGCATTTAACTGCAAAGCAAACAATCGTAAGAAATGCTTTTATGTATCCAATGCATAGAATATAATCCATATAAAAATTTTTTAAGACCTTTTCGCCTAACGCACGAAATTAATTTCGCTAACAATCGACTCAGTTTGGTGGAAGGGGGGCAGGCATTAAAATTAAAATGTGGGGGGCTTAAAGCCGTCTCCAGGCAGGCCGCACACGCACCACGTCGCACCACACTGCACCACATCGCACCGCACTCCACCACACTCCAAAGCTCAATGAAGCGCTTAACCATTAAAATCAATCAAAGCAAATTTATTAGGCAACATTGTAGATGACCAATTTTTATTGGAGTTGCGACGAGTAGAGAAGTAGCCATAAAAAGGAGAAGTGAATGCTAAGGGCAATGAAAAAATCAAATCAGCCAAAAACGATCCAAAAATTATGACCGACTGTCAAAAGATAAACCCCTTGAAAAAAAGGCACCCTAGCCAAACATTTAGATTCAGTGGTCATCTCTATTTTGTCGCTGGGTTTTTATGAAGTTGGTTTCAATTGTTCGGTTTTCGGCTTGGGCATCATATTTTTTAGTGCTGGTAATTAAAATTCATTTGTCATACTTTGTAGACGGGCGACTGGCAGACAATACTTGTCTTTTGTTGCACTGCTTTTGGGAATATTAAAATCAATTTAGCATAAATTTTGTCAACATTTTTTATGATTATCGAGCACAATGTTGCCAAGATTTTTCTCAATTCGAAGCAGTTTAGAATAAGTTAAGAATACCAATTGAACAAATGAAGCGTGTACAGAGTTCAATCACAGCCCACCCTTTCCCCCCGTCTGTCCAACTAGACGAGCGACTGTCAGTGGGCAAAAGTCGGAAATGATTTTGCATATCATTGCCGGCAAATGAGTTGATAAATTTCACAGGACACGCCCCATTTTGTATGTGTCCTTTTGGCAATAGCAGAACCCCAGCGTGGCAAGCATGATTTTAATAATTTTAATGGTTTTGGCAATTTACAATTTTTGATAAATTCCTTTTTTCTTTTTTTGCGCAATGGCAGCAGCAGCTTAAGCGTCCAAAGAGTTAATTTGATTGCAAAATGTTTGAATTTTTGCTTGGCAACTGCGAGGTGCGTAACGATTGAGGGGAGAGGGCAGGATGCGGAGAGACAGTCGACGGCTGCGTGTAATCAATCATTTTATCAATGCGCTTGTGAAAATGGCAACGATTCCTCCACTTCCTCCTCGTCCACATCGTCGTCCCGTAATCAGCAAATTGTTTGCCCAGATCGTGACTCTGCCAAAGCAAATTTGCATATTTTTGTTATTTTTCTCTCAACTTGCGCGCAGTTGGCGCTAATGAATAGAATACGGGTACAAAATACTAGTAAGCAGTTGACAACAACAAAAAAATATAATAAAAATAAAACAGCAAAAAGAAAAATTGCCAATTCTGACGCGATGAGTTCCTGGAAATATTTTTGTAACATTTGGCAGACAAGTTGAAAAGTTGATGTGCGACTTTTCTGCATTTTTTTGACGGGCATTTAGTGGCTATAGAGTTAGTGCTAGATAAATGAACTGAATCTCGATAATGAGCAATTGTATTTATAAATTCAATCTTGTTCATTTTAAAGTAACTTAATTAAGATTTTATGGGGGCGATCTCAAGGATTCCAAACTATTGCCAACATTTCCTTATACACTGTGATCTGCTTAGATCTATTTTCCTTCAACTCTGTTTTTACACAAAGTCGAGAATTTTTGAGCGGTTGTATGTACTATCTGTTTGGAAATTCCACCCCATTTTACTTAGCACAAGATAATTTTTATGTTATTTAAAATTGCTATATTTTGTAACTTAACTGTTCGTTTTAATATTAAGTAAAATATATTTTTTCTTAATAAAATTAATATTTAATTTTCTGAAAATTTTCAAATTTAAATCTTTTATACTTTGTGGACGTATATTGTGCATCGAATAAATAAATAAATAATTATTTTTTTTTATGTATAAATTATACTTTAACTTTAGCTGAAATATATATAATTAATAAAACAACACAACACATTTTCTCAATTACAGGGTATTTAAGATTGGCAAACTCTCGTGCGGAGCACACTTTAATTGAGGTACATTTAGTAGATTGCAATTACTGGCGACTGTTTACCTGGTGCCAAAGCTTTGCTAGTTTCATTCACCTTTCTGTTCTGGTTTTTTGTTTTTTGGCTGACTGACTGGCTAGAACTGTTGAAGTTTGAAGTCTGACGTGCTGGCCAAAACGCAATGATTAATGAGTGAATTATGCGCGAATAAACAGCCAAACAAGTTCAGAAAAGGCAACTGCCACACTCCATGCAACCAAACCCAAACCCAAGTCCACATTCACTTCGGCACTCAAACTCCACCCACAAAGTTCTCGTATTCAAAGTTCTCTTTGTCTGGGCACACTCGTTGTGTATCTCTCTGTGTGTGTGTGTGTGTGTTTTGGTTGGTTGGTAACATGCCGGCAGCGTATTACCCGGCAACAGACGTCGGCGCGTACGTAGTTCAAATGATTATGCACAGAAATGTGTACAATTTTTTATGCACTCTTTTGTGTTCTGCGTTTGTTCGCGTGAGAGAGAAAAAGAAGTGCACAAATAGGTTGGTTGGTATTTTGCTATAACTACGATAGCAACCGTAACTCCTACCTTGCCACGTATACGCAACGCGGCCCATAAATCTTGAATCCGCGTGGAGCGGCAGGAGCCGTCTACAATATATACAAACAGCTGCTGTCATTCGCTAGAGGCAAAGTTCTCATCTTTTATTTATTTTAGATTTTTAATAATCATTTCCTTTAGCATTTCTGTGTGCAACTTTTTGTTGATTTTTTTATACTCGGTGTTTTTTTTTTTTAATGTTTTCTGTTTAGCATTTTGTTTCATGTATTTGCAATATTTTTTTGTGACTGCACCTTTTGCGCATTTTAATGAATTTGTTGTTAATATGTGTGCGATACATATTCGCAGGCGCGGCGCGGCGCGGCGCCTTTTTCCACACAAATTCTCCACGCTCATCTGACGCGACTCATCTTTTGTTGCTGACATTTGCCGTTGCTTTTTGAAATTTGCGCATCGCTGCTAATTAAAAATTGTGTCTATTTGCATATTTGTACCCACCCCGCCCCGCCCACACCAGTTGAGCGCCTGCATTTGAGTTCGGACAGCGCCAGTTGTTTGTTTGTTGTCTGTTGCAAGGTCCTTAAAAATGTTGCCAAACCTAACCCAACCCAACCCTGCCCAACAACGGGCCTCTTCAAATTTGCTGCGCTTGTCCTTTGCCTTTTACACTTGACGTCTATGGGATATTTTCGAACTGTTTTTCAACATTTGATTGTTGGCCAGGCCGTTATTTAATTAGCCCTAACTTTAATGAGAGCATTTGGAAAACGCATTGGTCACCGAACAACAACTAACGCATGTAACGTATGTCAAAAGGGCAAACCTTCTGTTTGAACCTGGCTAATGACCTCTCTTTGATTAGGCCAAAAATGCCGAGCTGGCTGCTGGCCCTGGAGACACTTGCAACATGATGTCAACGCCTCGCTTAATAGTCCCGTTAGTTGCGCCTGTCAATAATCATAATGAAAACAGCTGCCATGTCCTGCCCACCTGAGCCCTGTCCTAACCCCCTTCCACTCTCCATCCCACCTGCCACTTGTGCGGCAAAACTTTTCGCCCTGGCAACTGTCAGTTTGACAATTTACGTTTAATTTACAGCTGCGGTCAGTTTGCGTTTGCTTTGCTTTGCCAAAGTCAAGTGGCTGGGGTCAGTTTTAGATTAGTTTTTCATATACATACAGAGAAAGAGAGAAATAGAGAAAGGGGATGAGGGAAAGTTGATGCCAACTATTCAATGTGTGTGTGAGTGTGTGTGTGAGTGTGTGTAATTAGCGTGTTTTATGACTGCGTTCGTTTTCCAACTCCTTGGGGTGCAATTAGCTTGCAGTTGAAAGGATATTTTTTCAATTGGTCTCTGGGAGTTTGTCCATTCTAAAACCAGTTTAATGATTTACTAAAACTAATAGTGCTTAAAATCTAGACACTCACGTTTGGAATCAGATTTAACATGTATACTTTTAATTAACAAATACAAAACCTAGATGTTCGAAATGTGTATATAATTAAAATATTGTGTATATATTTCTGGTATAAGAACAAAAAGTATAGCTAAATACAGGTTTTCAATGAACAAATCGATATTCCATGAAGAGTTACAACCTGTCATTTTAGGGCAGTTATATAATATCGAAGACTATAGAGATATTAGTTTATAGTCTTTGATAATATGTAATAATTTGATAAAAGTTACTTTGTTTAATTCACCTCAAGTATTTTCGTACGTTAAAAATCAGAACAGAATTTATATATATATATATATATGCATATATATGAATATCAAACTGGTGAGTTGTTCATAGTAGCAAAAGACAAACCCCGCTAATCATTTTATTAACATGTGCCGTTAAGCGGCTTAAAAAAGAAGCAGAAAACAAAATAATACATACAAAATATAAACTGGTAGCAGACATATACAAATTACGTATTTGAGCAATGACCTACACTCAAAAAAAAATTGTTTTGCAATTTAAAAAATGTTTTTGGTTTCTTAGAAAAACGATTAGGAAGATAATTTGATATTTTTTGTATATATAATCGAAGTTTGCAAATTGACGTAAAATTACAATATTTTTTTAAACTTAATTGATATGATTTTAAATACTTTTTTATACACAATTTTTTTATAAGCTAACTAAAATATTCGAACATGTGAAATCTTAAAACACTAGAGTTGTAGTAATGTTAGCAACAAAAAGTTTATGTAATTGTTATTAAATGTTTACTAGATTTTATAAATATGTATTCAGAAATTAAGGAATGGAAAAACCTGTTTTTTCGAATGACAAAATTTATGCTTTTAAAAATATACTCTTTGCTTCAGGTCGATTATTTTTCTGAGTGCATATACATATAAACGAATACTCATATAGATGACGTAGCAATATTTAAAGTCAAATATATTCAAATCCGAGTTTATGGGCAAAGCAAATAAACCAAAACGCGCCGCGTGGAGAGTCAAGTGGAGAGTCAGTGGAGTAACCATTGAGGACACCCGTCGTCCTGGGACTCTTAATAATAATTAAGCCGATAACATTCGCAGATTTTGCACTTGCTGTCGCCTGGCGGGTTGTGGGTTGCAAGTGCGGTGTTAATGATAGTGCGGGGGTGAGGTGGTGGTGGCATATAAAAAATGTCTGGAGCGGCAAATGTTTAATTGTTACACATATGCAAACAATAAGCCAACCCTCCGCAGTTGGCCCAAAACCTAATGCGCTTATTGCAGGCAACATGCAAAAATTGCACGTGCAGGCCACAAAAAAGCAGAAAAAAAAACATTATGAAACTTCTGACTTGGCACTTTAAGTTAATTTTATCAAAATAGTAGACAACTGTTGGATAGTCGGGTAGATGTTGGCCTGACTCTTCGAGTGGGGGGTGGTAGTTTCAGTCTTTAAAACCCCGAACAACACAGCGTGAGTTTTTATCTTTTCTTTTTTGTACATTTATTTGTTGGTTAATATCAACGTGTCTACACGAAAATTTCGTCACTTTGGGTGGGTTTGTGTTTTTATTATGGATTGTCTGGCGCCGCGGCACATTTAAGGCCAAGGTATATAGTTAAATGTAACAGATGTTAACATGAGGGATGCTAATCATCAAGGGCGGCGATTTGTGCGTGCGAGCTGAAGTACAAAATAATGTTGTATCATGGCAATAAATAGTGTGATTATGTTTTTGTTTCTTTTTTTCATTCAAAGCAGATCAGCAAATTTTGGGGTAGAGTATAGAGTTCATTATGTTTATAAGTCATCAATAATTATAATAATGATAAGTCAGAGTACATAAATAAATAGAATGATTCTCTATTGTATGCCAGAAGATTGCCCAGATGGTTTGAAGTCGCTAGAACTGCATATCATTTATATGAGTTTTAAGATGTGAATACAATTCAAATATTTTGTAGTTTTTTTCTGTGATTTATTCGAGGCAATGAAATTAAAATCCTAATAGAGATTTAAGAAAGCCGGATCGAATTTTCATGACAAATTACGACCTGTTGCAACGGAAATATACTACAAATTAAATAAACTTGTTTTGCGTATTATATACAAGAATTTAAATGTAATTTAAATATATTTAATAACATTATTTTATAAGTTAATACAAGCTGAAGCTGCACGTTAGTCTTCAACAATACCCAAGTCTAGAAATAAAATTAGTGAATTCTGATTACCTTGGTACGTCTGTATAAACTAAGCTACTTGTCAAAATAAGTCACACAATAAGATAATAACTGGAATTATCATCCTATCATTAATAGAGTGGCCCCAATAAACAAATAAAATAAAACATTTTATCGATTTGCATTACTTTTAGCAATAAAATCGCTGAATCTGGGATGATGCTTTGCTTTAGATCTTTTAAGACCCAAAATCTTCGCCGAATTATCTTGTTTTTAAGCTAGTCTTCACTTGTCAATGACTTCTCGGATTCGGCCGATTAGTTTTTAGTAATGAGCACCATACTTGGTCAGCTGCACAGCTGCTTGAAAATGTTCAAGAGTCATCATATTAATTTATTATTATTATTAATTTTTATTATTAAATTTCCAGTTAATCGACTTTACCAATTTGACTTACTTTCTAAAAGCTGCTCTTTTTTTCAGATATTTTAGCTTGCACACTTGTAAACAGTTTGAATATGTTATTTTAAAATACTCATAAAAGATAAGAAACACTTTTACTGTGATCAGATTTCTTGTACATATAGTCAAAATAAGCTAAAAAATCGCAATAGATTCAATTGTAGATATATATTCAGAACAAACAAAAGTAACAAAAAAAAAAACCCGTCCAGTTGCCCATTAACTTTCCCTGTTGCTAAAGTTTTATCAGTTAGCAGTTGATCAGAATTAGGCGCCATTAGCACATAGTTTTACCCGGCTGGAACTGGAGCTAACAATAGGCGCTAATGTTGGTCAATTAATAAGCGAGAATATTTCGGAAAAGCAGCCTGCACTTTGCGCTAATATTTCCTGCCTTCCTGCCTGCGATAAGGATCAGCTAAAAGCAAGGATTGCGCCCACTCAAGAGAGGCACAGGGGAGCGGAAGCGCCCATTAGTTTGCCGTGTACAAATACATCATTGTGTCAGAAATGAATCCTTTTTGTGTCGAGTATTTGGTCGACTCTATAATAATTCACTGTGGACATTTACGCGTCGCTGCACCTGTGCAACAACAACAACAAAAACAACAGTTTTATTTTCTGTGGTCAACACCCACGCCAATTTGCCGGGCTTATCTGGCATTGTGTTTTCTTGTGTTTTTTCTGTTTTTTTTTTCATTCGGTTATTGGTTAAAAGTCGGCCCGAACAAACGCTGACATGACATTCCATTAGCACACAATTTATCAGAGAAAGTGAAGCGGTCAAATGTCGCGAAGGGTTTCCTCAAGCCGCACTTGTTACCTCTCAGCGGGGTGATCTTATCGAGCCTACGGCGCTTCCTTTAGGGAAATGCCTGTTTGATCCCCTCGCCTCGCCTCGGCTAGCCCCGCCTTGACTTGTCTCTTCTTGCATAATGCAGGCAATTAGTCAAACTTGCTGACATTAATGTGCGCACTTTTGTGCATTTTGTAGTCCAAAAAGTATTACAAATGTTTCACACTGCTCACGTCACCCATTTTGCAGCTCAACGCCTTCAGTTGGGTTATATTTTTTTTTAAATTTATGCAACTGATCGCTGCAGGTTGATAATTTTTTATTTGGTTCGCACCCTGCCGCCTGTTGTTTGGGCCCAGTTAGTATGCTAATTTCTGTTTATATTTTTTATGGTCAGTCATGTGTCGAGGTGCGCTTGGAGCGTTATTAAGTGTTTAGGCTGCATCATTGCCGGAACTAGAAGTTGGGCGCCTAAATAGGCGTAAAGTTCCGGGCGGTAACAGCTCAATTTGCATTTCATGTGCCTTTCAATTTTCGGTTAAAAAACTAAGAAAGCTTGCCAGTTGTTAAACATTTTTTACGGTTTTTTAATAGTTGACTTCTTGGTGCGATTTTTACGAGTTGTCGCAGAGAATAAAGAGTGTATATAAAAATATATAAAAACAGGTGCTGGATTTAATTAACCGATTTATAAGCTACTGCCGGAGAGTTATAAAATTACCTTTATGTGTTTTAATTTATGACAAATTTTATATAATTAATGTTGCATTGGCAGTAAAATAAAATTTAACGAGCGACAGCAATTCTTGAATTCTTGATGTTTTATAAGCCAAATCCTCAAACCATATAAAACTGGGATGTATTACCTCAATACACCAACAGACTCCTCCTTATTAACACTCCCTTTCTAATTATTCGCCGTGTTCCGTACTTCCGCCGTATTTCTCTTCCCTCTAGATTATAGTGACTCCCATCCACTTTCTCTTATTTATAAGATTAATGCAACAAATGTTGCGCCATTTTGCATTTAAAAACCACAGAAATCTTACAAATATTTCTACTTTCATTTATTTTAAAATTAATTTGATATATTTTTTGCATTATGTATTATTTTTGTGTCAACAAACATTATTTGTAATTAAAAAGATTAAAAATATATCTTCGAGTTGCTCTTGCAACCTTTGCAAAGCAGTTAAAGTCACGCCCAAACAATTTTGTGAACGAAACACCTCATTCGGGATGAAGGAGGACAATATTCCGTACTCCCAGCTGGAGTCTGAACAATAGATGAACAAATCTGCGCCTTGACAATGACGACTACAAATCGGAAAACACGCCGCTCAGCGCCTGGACACGTGACAACAACAACAACTGGAAATGGGAGTGGAACTGGGACTGGAACGAGATATATAGAGATGAAGAAGAGAAATGTCACTTCCGGCGACTTAACACATTTAAACACGGACACACTGTGGACCACTTTGGGCCAGTGTCACCCTCTGCATCTCCCTCTTCCTCTGCTTTTGGAGACGGGCTACTTTCTAATTTATGTGCTGTCAATTCTTTTGTCATTTAGGAAGCGGGGGCGGTGGCTGGCAGCGGGAGCGGGGGGCGTGGTGTGGTCGAGAACGGCGCCTGTTTGCCGCAGCCGCACTTAATGAGTCTTAAGAAAAATTATTCGCAATTAATAATTATGTTCATATTGTTTTCGGCCTATCAGCCTAAGAAACTGCTTGCCCTCGATGAGAGGGGGTGTTTGGGCCAAGCAACTTGTTATTGCTGTTTATTTGATGTTTGTCATTTAATCATTTTGAAGTGGACTTATTTGTTGCCATTTGCCGCGTGCTAAGAATGGGCATTGATTGAGAAAATGAGTATTGATTCATTTGCAGAGGTGTGGGAAATGTTCTCAGACCAACTTTCAATGGAGCACTATTTATTAGGGCAAAACCTTTGAATTACAAAATATAGAGAATCAGGCATTCAAGATTTTAGAAGCTGATTTCAAAATCAACTATCAGTTTTCTGTGATTTTATAGGAGTTCATAACAAAAAGTTAAATAAACGAAAATAAAAAAGGAAACATTTTTGGAGCAAGTTAAACCCAAGTTAAGAAGTTGAAAAATTTCAAATTAATTTTTCTTTTACACCACATTATGCCTGACAATCAGATTCATCAACTAATCAACTATCAGTTCAGTCCAATTTTCATTTACATGAAGAATAATAATACCAAAAATTTAACGAATTCTAAAAAAGTTTTCAGTTGCACATTTCTTATGATTTTTCTTTGTTTTTAATATTGATTATTTCTGATGTATTTATTTTTTATGCTTACGCCATATTCTAATAACCATTTTACTTCAAGAAATCTTGACCAAAATGTATATTTATATTTGCTTACTGAACAACTCTCAAAATTTTATTTTACATTATTTGTAAGTAGATTGTTTTCCATTATTTTGACATTTATATTATTTTAAATATTAAAATATGTTAATTTAAATTAGTTTTAATTTACTATAAATATGAATATGAATTTATTAACATATTTAATCGTGATAAACATAAACACGCTGACAAGTTTTGCAATTTAAATAGCTCCAACTTATTTAAAATTCCAATTAAGACCACCACGAAATAAATTATTAAACATTTATTAAATAATTAAGTGCAAGCTTAAAAGCTAAAAGGCAAATAAATAAACCTAATTTAATTAAAAAAAAAAATATTTCATTGAATAATTAAATCTTTAAACATTGCTAAACTTAAATTTCAACACACATTTTGCGGTGTGCAGCTTGATGATGCTGCTGCTCTCCTGCTATGGGTTAATTAAAATCATTCTTTAAGAGCATGCCACAGCACGGCTGGTGGCAACAATGTTATTGACTCGAGGCACAGTTTGCAGTTGCAGGCAGCTTCGTGATAATGTTAAATCAACATTATTTGGGCAACCATGCATGCGTAATGCGTCTCGAAATTGCTGGCCAAAACTCGGTGGCAGTCGGGGAAGTTGGGAGGTGAAGTGGGCGCCAAAGACAATTTGCGACTCAGCCCCCAAATGTGCATTTAAATTAAACGATGACGCGCTGCCCTCAGGCCAGAGCTAGTGTGATAAAAGTTTAGCACAAGTTGCCATGCAACATAAGCCGGTGCTTCATTTTGGGGCAACTACAAGAACAACAAGGACAGCATTGTCTCGTTTTATGCATTTTCCATAAGGACACGGCCCGTGCAACAATGGCCTGCCACTTGACTTGGGCTGTCATTCAAAGTGACAGCACAAGCCCATGCCCCTTGCCCCTGGGTGCCCCAGGTGCCCCTACCCCTTACCATACATTGGCCACAAAATGTGCAACGCTGAGGTCCTAAGTTCAATCGACACTCGAGAAAGCCCATTTTCACAATTTCCATGTTTATTCAGCCACGCACGAAGCCCCATAGATATATATGTGTGTGTTTGTTGGTGTGTGTGTATTTATGCACGTGTGTGTACATAATTGTATATTGTATCTGGTAGTTTGCTTAGCGTCAAGTGCAAGGTAAATACAAGATATTTTACGCAAATTTACCATCTGTTTGCCAACGGTGTGTGTGTGTGGGTGGGTGTGTGTGGATAGGTGTGTGAGCTTAGAGCCTGCTAGCTCGAATGAATCAATGAATAAATGAGCTGAGCACGGCTCAGTGCAATGGCATTTATTGTAATTTGCATTTTAACGCTCAAGTGCATTTTTAGCGCATTTAATGCGGATTAATCATGAATTACCCATTTGCAGTGTGACCAGCGTAGCCAAAAACTAATTAGGACTTTGGTCTTTAATCTGGTCTCAGACTAAAAATATTTATTAAAAGAAAATATTTAGAAATATACTTATAATTAATCAATTATGCACCATTATTATTAACATTTTCCTATTTGAATATCCTATTTATTATTTTATTATGTCTCCATATAAATATTTTTCAAATAAAGACATCTGCACAATGCAAAATGATTTTGAAATATATTCGTATGGCCATCACAACACCTGTACCCCATGCTGGGATTCAAATCTCTGCTTTTGAGATTTCGCACAAAAGTTTTTTTTTTACAAAAAGCATACCCAACAGGGTGGCCGTTTTTTTTTTTTGGTAGAGTTGGTCACACTGTCGCCCTGTGAATTCTTTAAATAATTAAGAAGTGCACGTGGCAAACGAACTTATTTGGTTAGTTAGTTTGCTTTGCAAAGTGTTTGTCATTGCAAAGTATGCAACGTGTGAGGAATGCAATCTATTGTTTACATTACAAAGGAAATCACTCCACCGCCACCTCCCCAGCCAAGCCAAACCCATTGGATTCGACACACAAAGTTAAACTTCAAGCTGAGCGATAGGTATTCGTTAATTAAATTTACTGGGCTGCAGCTGGCTTTGTCTCAATTTGCTGTTAAATTGACCAAATCATTTTTAAAAATAAATTAATATATCAATATGCAAAGTGTATTGAGTGCAATTTCAATCAAATCGAACCGAGATTCCCCGCTGCGTGCTGCCAGACACAACGGCTACGGCAACAAATTGACATGTTTCGAGGCGCCATTTCATACACATGAACATATGTGCAAAGGAGAGGAGATCCTCTTATATATACCTCTATATATATATATATATATATATAAATAAATGTAAAAAGAAAATGCTCAAACGAAAATCAGTTAAAGCGTGAACCACATACGTTTGCAGAGGGGGGAATGGAGGGAAATTGGGAGAATGCTGCCTTTTCAATGAACTCACGGAGAGAGTTGTTTTTGCTGTTCTTGTTTTGGTTGTTGTCGCATGCAACAAATTGTTTCAATTAACTAAATTAAATTTACACTCCTGCAGCTTCACGCAGCAACAACAGGAACAACAACATCAGCGACAACAATAATGCATTGGACATATTGAATGCATTTTGCTGAACGTGACATGACACTGACAGATAGAAAAAGAAGAGAAGAAGCACAACTGTGCAACATTCTCCGCACCCCCCTCTTTCACCCATCGAAATGAAATCCGAGATACTCTGGAGGCAAACGAAAATGGCAAACATGTTGCATGCGAAATATGCCACGTAGTATACAGAAAACACATCCAGGGAAATTTATAAAAATTAACTGTCAAAGTAGGCTGTCCACGAGCACGGGAATGATATTACCGTAAGGGAGCAAGCAAGTACACTAAGCGGAATAGTTGTAATAGTAGTGTACATATTATTAAAAAAAAAAAGAATTTAACATTTTACTTTCTTTATTAAACAAGCAATTTAACAATTTTTATTAACAAATAAATGTTCCAGCATTTTACATATTTTAAACATATATTTTATCCATTATATTATTTGTTATCGTCATAAAATTTAATTTAATTACTAAGATTAAATTGAATTCCGTTAACAATGTAATATAAATTTTAATTTTAATATAAATTTAAAATTCTTGTCTCTGATTTGACAATTAAATAAAGCGATGAAAAGCCATTAAATTATTTAACAATCAATTAGTTTACGAATAGATAATAATAGGACAACATAACTTTTAAATTAACAATTCGTTGTAAGTAAAAAAAAATACATAAGATCTTGAGTTCTTTCTGCATTTTTTCTTTGACATTATGCGGTAATTAACGTTGTGTACATAAATTAATTGTCGAATGTATCAACCAATAAAATGCATTTTTGTATTTATTAATTTATTTTATGTGGACAATAAGTAAGTTTTTCATAAATGATATTTTAAAATTAAATTTTGAATTGAAATTATATAAAAATCATTATATTGAATAATTGTTATTCATTTATATTATTCATAGATATTGTAATACAAAAAGAGGTTTATAAAACTAAAATTTAATATTAAATTATAAAATTAAGTGCATAATACAAAATAGAAAGTGTATAAATATATTTACCAAATTCAATATGCAAAAATGATTCCAGGCTATTTTATTATTTTGAAAATCTTTTTAATGAATCCAAACATATTTAAATTATAAAAGAAGACACAAAATACAAGAAACTAAATTTTTCTTGAAATATCTCACAGTGCACTCGAACATTGTATCGACATGGCAACATTGTTCGTCAATATCAATTATGCGTTCAAATGAATATTGAAGTGTAGCCGCATGCCAGCCCATTGCAGCAACCACCCCACGCACACACACACACACACACTCGAAAAACAACACCACAAAGCCACCAGCGGTTGCGGATGAGGAGGAGGGGGAGGAAACAGGACAGCTCATCAGATGCAGCAGCAGCAACGCTGGCGAAAAATTGGCAATTGTACAAAAGTGTTAACACGGCGCCGCATCCTGCAGACTGACCGCAGAACAGGCTGCACAGCCAAGCAGCCGGACAGACACACAGACAGACAGACACCCAGGCAGCCACCCGCCTTGGACATATCCATCAATGCCAACAGATTTAATCGCCATTTAAATTGTGCGAGTTGGAGTTCAGAGTTGGGAGTTGCCGGGAGTTGCTGGGTGTTGTTGCCTGTTGGCTGCATTTACTTAAGCGTGTTATCAGCGTAAAATAAATCTCTATAGAATGGTGAGACAGCTGTCGGAGCAGAGCGAGTGACTAGCCTATCTGTTTAGTGTTTTCCAATCAGAGCCCCGGGGCCGAGCAGCAGATTGGTCACGTGTCGCCTGCTGGTCAATAGTCCGTGGGTTGTTGGTAGTCGGTTGTTGGCCAGTGGTCAGCAGTGAGTGTGACGTGCGTCACATAATTGCAATAAATTAGAAATTGTCAAAGCCTGCAACATTGTTGAACCACCGCTGCCCCCTTTGTTGCAATTGTATTTGCTGCAAGGGGTCAGTGGTATTTATGCCTGGCGAAAAACAATTCCGTGTTTTGAGCGCTCTACACTCAGACAAAAATGTTAGTTAATCTTCCTCAAAATAAGAAAGATTTTCTGTTTTTTACAATTAAATTTAAAATATTAGAACGCGAATTTCTAAATTTATGAAAGATTGCCTAAATAGTAATATAAATTGACAATCCCTAAAATATGTATATATATGTTAATATATATATTCATATTTAGAAATTATTTATAACTAGGAAAAACATTTCTATAGTAAGATTAACCATAATATACCCAAAATCTTGCTGGTAGGCTTGCTACCAAATTTATATGAGCTTGTAAACAATGTAAATAGTTTTTGTGTGTGTAAAGTCTAAAAATTCTAATATTTATTATTAAACTAAGAATTTTTAAATATAAGCAAAAAGTAAACAAAATAATGAAAATTTTACAAATTTTTTCTATATTTATAAAGCCACAACCATGCATTATTATAATTTATATTGAGAATAATATTTACTGAAATGATGGTAGATTTTTTATGAGTGTATAAATTTACATTTGGTACATTTACATTTACCTGGAAAGCAATGTTTCAGATTCAGCATATTGATTTAGCACTCTTGGCTATGATCAGCCAGAAATTAATGTAGCATGCCGCAAACGGAAATGTATACAATTAAGACGCAGCATCCAGCAGAGAGTCCATGATAAATTAATATGTATATATACTCAGAAGGACACAGAAGGAAGTTATAAAAATCAAATTTAACGATTTTCCTGCAAATGCACGCGGCTGGAAATTATTCGAAATGGAAGACAATGCGGCTTAACTGTTTTCAAGTTGTATTTGGTGCCACGCCTCTACGCCCACAATGGTTCTGCTTGTGTAAAACAAATGGGGCGCGGCAATAACAGTAAAATCAAATTGCCAATCATTAGTTTTTATAACACAAGACATTTTTCGTTGACTTTCGATTCCTGCGCCTTATTTGTGTGTGTGTTTTTTTTTTTGCGTATTCCAAATTGTTGACTAAATTCATTTTTACTTTGTCGCAGGACAACATAAAAGCCAAGCCAAGTCAATCACTGAGCTTCAATTTGGTCAAAACGGAAATGTGTCGCAATCGCAACCGATTTGTGGGTGGACACGGGACAAAATTAGATATGGAAAAGCTATGTTGTCCTAGGAAAACACCGAATCAATAAGGGTGCTTTAAATGTTCATTTATTGCGTCATTTCTTCACAAGAAGTTTATTTTCTAGATACCAAAATATATATTGAAGGGCATACGCTTATAAATTAGAATCACAAAAAGGTTATGCAATGGAAATTTAAATTGTTTTTAAAGTTATATTAAATGTTGTTGAGGAGAAAATAGAGAACGCCTCCTGTCGGTCGTCATAATGCAGCTGCGAATGCAAGACAAAAACTTCGCCAATTAATATGGAATAACTGCACGATCAGCTGTTTCGCGATGGTGTAGAGAGAAACAAGCAACTAGTACAATTAACATTGAATAACTGCACGATCAGCTGTTTCGCGATGGTGTAGAGAGAAACAAGCAACTTTAATGAGTAATACAATTAACATTGAATAACTGCACGATCAGCTGTTTCGCGATGGTGTAGAGAGAAACAAGCAACTATATTGGGAAGCACAAGAGAGGAGGAAAAGGGCATAATTTAAAAATAGGAATATTTCGATTTTGTAAGAATTCAGTTAAATTGCCGACAACAACAGACATATTTGATGTATGTATTTAATTTATAGGTTTAATCATCGAATCGATGAAATTTACTTGCGATACTATCGATTAGTATCGATACTTTGCGCCAATTGCGCTATTCGCCACTCTCAAATAGTGCATGTTTATTAAGCAATTTGTACAATTAACAATAAAATGCAAATTTGCCGTGTTTGCATGAGCAGTTCGGTGAGCCTACTGGACATATTCCCAGATCGGCCACTGCCCGACTCTCATTTCAGTCTGGCAGACATGCTCAATGAGCTGGTCGACTTTAAGGTCAATCGCGATGACAAACTGCCCCAGAAGATTTGCTTCACATGCGGGATGAATGTGCAAAGTGCATTTGAATTCAAGCGCAGATTCCAACAGAGCCACCAGCTGCTCTGCATGAAGGCAATGGAAAGCAATTACAATGTCTCGGAGTCGGAATTAAAGGAAAAGTTTCTGTATCCAATGCGAAGCCTGCAAGCGTCAACAACACTCAGTGCAACTAACAGTAGCAGCAGCAGTGAATTGTTCAGTATGGAAAGCAGCAGTGAATTGCTCAGTATGGAAAGAAGCGATTCATCGATTCAGTGTAGAGAATCTGTAAAGACTCATCGCTATCCGCTAAGACGTAAGAGCTGCTTACAGTCGCCCACCGTTTCCAGCAAGAGTCTCAAGACTTGCAATTCCAGCACAGTTGTGCAGTTCAAGTGTGACCAGTGCCAGTCAACGTTCGCTTCGCAAGGCGCTCTAAATCGACACCTGCTCAGCCACTCTTGCTTACACTGCTGGGAGGGCTTCGAGCTCAAGTCAAATCTATTTGAGCACCTTTTTGTGCATAGTGAGGTGCGTTCGTTACGCTGTCAGCTTTGCGAATTGGCTTTGGAGGCTTCGTCAACGCTTCAAATGCATTTAATTGAACACTCTGACAATCCTAGAAACAAGTGTCATTATTGTCAGAAATTTTATTCCAACAAGAGCAACCTGAAAAGACACATGAAAATGCATTTATTTACTTAAGTTTATCTTAAATTAAGTACTTTGTTTATTTTTTGTTTTAATTTGTTTAGTTTAAAAAATATTTTGTTTGAAAATTCTTTATTTGTTTTTGTTTGACCAGTTTTATTACTTTCGTTTGTCAATGAATATATATAAGATGAAAAATGTGTTTTAATTTAACCCATTGAGCTCCGATTTGTTTGATTTTATTTTTAAATTTATTAAATTCTTTTTGATCGTATTTCATTTTACTGAAATACCATGATGAATACATTTATTTTATAAAAGTATTTAAAATGCAATTTTATTCAGAAAACAAGTAAATGAATACAAAACAACACGCATATGTTCAATTCCAATAAGGAATCAGATTCGTCATCTGTAACCTTGGTTGTTCTCATTGTTAATAAGTGTGGCGGTTAATTCTTAATTTCAGTGGAGAATTTGTCACAAAATTCGTCACAAAGAGAACTGCTAAAAAAGAACGCTTGGAGACGTCCAAGCCTCGAGAACATCTTATTAAGATAAAAGTAAAAAGTAATCAAAAGAGATAGTAAAACTGATAAGAAACTAATACAAATAATATATATCTAATTGGGCATGATTAAAGGTCTGCACAGATTTTTCTTTTGAAACTTTCGCATAGTCAAGTTTGCTGTTGACCTAAAAGCTCTAGCACACAACTCTGCATACAGTAGCTTTAATAGTGTAGATTTAAGTGCATACGAAATGCATTCGGTTATGAAAAGTTATTAAAAAGTACGCTGCTGGGAAGTTTTATGGAGGAGATGAAAAATAACTTGATGAACGCGCAAAAATCTTAAGATTGTTGACGCATGTGTTTTATCAGTAAAATGCGGTACAAAAAGAGAGATGAGGACAAATAATTATAATGTGCATCACTGCTCGAAATTCAAAGTACTCGATTAAAAATAAATAAAATTTTTAGGAGCAGAATTATAATCGAAGCGCGTAAAAATATATATATTATTTATATCGTTTGGAGGGAATTAACATAAAAGGTAATAAATAAAATTTATTTAATTTTAATTTTCAGTGCCATTATTATTTTTATTTTCTTTCTTTTAAAAAAATAATTTTTTTTAGACCATAATAAATCTAAAAAAAGTACTTATACTTATAATATGCAGAACGACTCATTTGAAAACATTTCCTGTGGGAGTGGTGCGATTTTTTCATGTAGTGACTCAAGTCGACGGAGATCGATACAGTTTCCTTCTTCTTGCTTGTTTTATTATTGATTTGGGTATATAATGTATACTGTATAGAAGAAAAAAAAGTCACATTTAAATTCAGCTTGTAAGTTTTGAGTATTAATCTGTTTTTATCGGAATTAAAGTAAAGTGGAATGAAATCAAATTTAAATGTTGTCAATCAGGTGTTGTTCACTTCCAGCTGGCAGATATGCTCAACGAGCTGGTAGACTTCAAGGATAGGTGCAGGCTGAATGCGAAAACTGCATTTAGATTCCAGCAGAGCTATCAATTGCTCTGTATTTAGGCAGTGGAAAGCAGCAGCAGCACTGAAATAACTGATGAAGACGACATTTATATAAACGAACAATGACGATGACTTATTGATTCATAGTGATAAAATTGTTCGCTCGCATCGCTTCCCGGTGCGTCAGCTAAAAGCGACTTCCAGGAGCAAACCTATTCTCGAGCAGTCCAATTTCGGCACGCGACATCATCATTCGTCACACAAGCCAATCTAAACCGCAACAAACCCAATCATAACATCGAGTATCTTCCAATGAATCAGCAGCAATTTTTAATAGATTGGTCTTCACATTATTCACAGTTATTTAGAACTTATTAATTTGCCTTTATTTAGACCTGAAAATTATACTCTTTATAATTATACAAATTATGTTATAGATCATTGAGCAGAAGTTGCTTTTTATATTATTAGTTTCTTAATAATGAACAAAATATTTACAAATTGTTGATTATATAAATATAAATTTTTGTGTTACTGATAAATTACACAAACTGACTGAATGTCTTACAATTTTTTTTGTAAAATTTAGAAGCAAGTAATGTATTTTACTGACCCGGCATTTATATTAGACTTTAGCTGTCATCTGACAAAGACGCTGAGTTTTTTTTTAAATTAAGTTATATGAATTTATAATCCATGTAAATTGTTTGTAATTGTAATGTCTGAAAATATCTATGCTCATTACTTAAATACAAAAAGCTAAAGTAGACAAATGTAGTTTTAAAAAGATTTATAAATGTACTCTAGAAAAGTAGTTTTAAATAATCGGAGGAGTATTCGAAATATTTAAAAACCGATGTCTAACCAGGGCTGGAAAGAACGAGATACAGATCATAGCAACCTGGCTAGCCCTCTTTTAGTCAGACATGGTTTGATGTCACATGTCAGTTTGTGGCGAGTCCAACGAGTGGTGTCAGAATGGAAAGACAGGAAAGCAAGACAGCTTTCTGGAATAGCACCGCCCAATGTGTTAGATCTATCCATTAATATTAATAGTCTTTACGGTGCGTGTTGTACGTGACTTTTTTGTAACCCTTTCCCAAATAAAAAATAAGGAAAGGAAAAAAAAGAAACATATCTTTGGCAAGCTTGTTGGCTTGCTCGGTAACCTTATCGTTTGATTTGAAGACATTTTATTGCTTTATTGATGTGTTTTTATCAAAAGCGCAGCCTTTTGTTTGTTTGATGGATTGCTCAACTCTTTGGCCTGGCCCTCTCCCACCTCTACCTGAGGCATTCCTAATACCCGAGGGAAATCGTCAGCAATTTTATGCTGGTAGACCGCACGCAATTCGCCTTGGGAAAGTTTTCTTGTTTGTCAAAATTCCGATTTTGATTGGCACTTTGCAGGCTGCAGGGTGGGTAAACAAAACGAGGAGGAGTTCGTTATGGGAATGCTGAGAATTTTACTCTTTTGGGTAGCAGAAAAAACACGCAGTGCATTCAAATTTAAATTATAATTCCAATATAATCCAATTATGATTATATCTGGCCTATGTAAAATTGTTTATTTTTTATTCTTATTATTAACATTAATTCCTTTACGTCCGCTAACTTATTTATAAATATATATTTTAATCATATTATAAATTATTATTACTATTATTATATATGTTTAAATGAATGGTGCAAGAAAATATATTGTTTACTTTTTAGTCGATTCTGATTTAACTTTTTTATTATTTATTATGTACACAAATAAATTATGTTTATCGGCGAGGCATTTGTTACAACAAAAAAAACTTCAAACTGCCGTAAAATTTTATGTTTATTTTTGCAAACGATTTAAGAACATTTACAAATTATGCACGGCCAAAATAGTAAAGGGCCTGAAAATAATCTCCAATAAGCTCAGGCCACTAATAAATTACTAATGCTCACCTCCCAAAAACTTTGCGCAAAATATTAAATTTTACGAGCTTAATTTGTGTGCGTGCTTAGCTTAGTGTGTTTGGGGTTGGGAGTGTGGATTCTCAACCCTGGAAAACGTTGTCCTGGACAACAGGAAGAGCAACGGCAAACAATGTCAATTACTGCGATTGAAAAGTGGCCAGAAAACTTGTTGTGTAGCACACTTGCAGATTGCATAAACCAATTTTATTGGCGGCCCCCAAAAAGCCGACGACGCCATAGAACTAATCTCCTCTTAACAAGGCGAGTATTAGATACATGTTTCTTGTCTACACTCAGAAAAATATAACTCTAAAATGAAAATCATCTTGGAAAAAAAAGTTTGCCAAAGTCTTTTTTTTATCTATTTTATTTAAGAATAAAAAATATTTCTAAATAGTAGATATGGAAATATATATTATTATAAAAATACTATGTAAATAAAAATGCAACTTAAATGGAAAAAAAAATCCTTGGGTTTAGAAAGGCACAATCTTCAGTTGTCTAAATATAATGTCTGAATAATAAGGTAAGTTTCACTTGATGCTTAAAGTTGGAAAATTTTGTAATGGCGTAGTTTTTTTTCTGAGTGTAGTAAGCTTGACTGGTTGACTGGCTGTGGGTCTATTCATATTTCAAAAGCCAACTTTGCGCGACTCGAAAATGGCGTCATTAAAGTTTACGAGGCTTGTGCTGGAACCGTAAAGCATGCAAAGCTATTTTGTAATAAAGGGTATTTCGCCGACATTTCGACATGAATTTTGAAATGCCCGCCACTTGAAATGGTTGTTGTTGTTTTTGTTGCTTCTGTGGTGGCCATTGTTTTTGAGCCGAGACAGACAAGAGTGCAAAATGCAAAAGACCTAGTCGAGTCATAGATCTTAAGTATGTGTGTGGCGTGTGTATTTTGCTGGTGTAAAATCAACAAAAGTCATCAAAAGATACGCGCCTGCTTTTCCCGCAGCATTCCTGGCTGCAAAACTTTGCATATTAGATGTCATTTGGTAAAGTGGAATTAAGGAAGCTCTGCGTCAGGAAATGCTGTCCTGGCTCGCTGAGCTGTCACAGCAAATTATGCTGAAATGCGTCTGTCAGGATTCGGATGGAGATGCGGATGTAGGATGCGTGTAGGTTGCACATTTGCACATCGTCTGGTATGGCAGGAGAAGCTTTTGCATTGAGCCATAAATGAAAACTAAACAAGATTTGCGCAAGTAGAGAGAATAGCTTGCTGCAAATTTTATGAGCTAATTTTAATGAAGCTGTTGGCAGCAACCGAAAAACTTGATGAATGTTGACACGAAACAGACAAGTTTATAAATTATGCCAATGCAGTTAAGACTATGCTAACAAGCAAAGCTCCCTGAGTATGAGTAAACGAGATAGATACTCATTGAGATGCAGCCCAGACAGACGGACAGACAGACAGAGAGTCAACAAGTAACATTAATATTATTAATGCCATATATGTCTAGCAACTAACATTTTTAATTTGAAGACACTTATAAATGTTTTATATTTGTAAGCCAACATTTTTTTTATTTAAATAAAAATTATAAATTAAACACTTTTTATGTGGACTAAGAGCAGTAAACACAGGTGTTACTGAATTCAAATTAAAGCTACGATTTAAAACACATACAATTAAAAGGATGCACATAAATTAAAAATGAAGCATAAAAAATAAAGTATATACAATAATATGTGTTAAATCTGAGTGTATTTATTTGTAAAATAGTTCAGAATTGTTTACAAGGATTATAGAAATCATGCGGAAAAGTAGATTCATAAGCTGATAATAATAATAAATTGGATTAAATAGCCAAACAAATTATTTTCACTAAATTGAGAGTTTCACTAAATTTTAAAAATTTTTACTGGAGACAGCTCGAAAATAAAATTATAAATCAAATACAAAAAAATATTTTTAAAAATATTATTATATATATATTGAAATTCTATAAAATATCATACATATATATTTTCAAGAAAAAATGACATGTAGAAAAAAATCATTTACATATTCAAGTTATTTCTGTTGAACAGTAAAAAATGCATTATATTGTAAACTTGGTTTGATTCAAATGAGGGACAATCGATGCAATATATCCCTAAGAGTTTTAGTAATAAATATTCGGAATTTAATGAATTAACCTTTGTCACGGCAAATTAGCGAACCATTGACCACACATGCATTTTGGTAAGAAGCTAATTAGAGTCATCATTAGCGGCCACTTTGCAGTGCTGTGAAATTGTATGGAAAACGATGTTCTAGAATCTCGATTTCATGCTCCATTAAAAGATCATACAAGTACAATTTCGATAGCAAACTGCACCAACAAAGAGCAGTCGGAATCTAATTAAATTAAAAACAAAAATTCTACCCAAGTAGCGGGATGAGCTGCCTACGCAGCAAACAAAAACCAAATCATGGGGAGAAATTATCGGTCAAAGACGGAATTGTAGTCGGAGTAGGAATTGGAATCGGCTGCTTAGAAGCGTGACGATTCCCATTTGAAGTTGAGCCGTGGAGAGTGTCAAATCAACATCATTATTCATTATCAAATAAATTGTTGTTGGGCTTTGTGGTAAACCCCCGAAGATGCCAGAATCACAGTTGGAGGAATCATTTTTGGGATGATTCTTTTAATTGAACTTTTCGTAAGTGGCACTGCCAGAGAGAAAAAGAGCGAGAGAGGGGGTTAATATATTTTAACAAAGCAATCAATATCGAAAGGGATAATTAAATAAAACTAATGATTCCACTGACAGCCTGCAAGGGGCTAATGATGTAAATCAGCTTGTGTTTATAACCAGAGGCCAACAATGTTTGCCTGCTGCTCGATTATGGATTTAGTTCCTCTAAAACTGTAAAGTTAAAGAGCAGCTTACCAAAAAGTAAGGTTATGTATACAATACGTTGCCATTGTCATATACACTTATGCACTCTATGCCTGTTTCCAACAGATTTTTATGTTGCGTAACTAAACGTTAATTTATGGGCAAACGACTCAAAAACTTTCTCTCTGTTCTGAGTAGAGTCCGCCCCAATGCAGGAATTAAAAACAAATTAACACGCTCCAAAAAAAAGTAAGTCTCTTCGTGGGTGCGATTCGCCTATCGTGTGTGTAGCCAAGTGAATTTTACAGCACTGACAGTATGCCCACTCCACGGCATTTATCTAATTGAGTTTACGGTTTTTGGACTACGCCGTGGCTGGTTTGTCTTGATATTAATGCGCTCGTAAAACAAGCGCAAAAATTAAAAGCAATAAAACGCCGAACCGGCTAACATTGAAAATTAAAATAAACACATAAAATGAGACACAAGTGTAGGCAGTCAAAAATAACACACACATGCACACACAGTAGCAGATTGCACCCTTTCCAACACGCATTTCGACACAATAAATCAAACGAAGCGTAAAGTAATGCGTAATGTTTTATGCTCGCATTCTAATTTATACTGTTTACTGTTTATTATATATACAAGGCGCGTAATTTTAATTGCATCTGGCTTGAGACATTTGCTATACTTTAATATCGATTCGATGGTTGTAATCGAATAGAATCTAGTCACAAAGATATTGATAGGTTCGATAGAGCACGCGTCGCCGATAGTTGCTAGTTACAGTGCCTTTGTCATTTTAAATAAAATACAAAAGATTCTTTTTCAACTCGCAAGCTATACACAATAAAAAAAAACCAACTAAAGCTAATCGAGCATTGGCACAAAAATAAATCTGTTGTTATCGATAAAAACACCCGGTCATATCGATAGTAAGGATCAACACTTACGACGCTTCCAATAAGTGAGCGTCACCGATATTCGCTATCAGAGAAAAGCGCATACAAATTGCGACATCCAATTTTCAATTAATATAAATTCGAGCGGGACTTTGTTTATTTAAATAAAACACGTGTATATCATTTTCAACGCACAATTTTCGACATTAGGAAAACAAATAAAACTAGTCATGCGTCAACAAAAACAAAATATGTCATTACAACAATTATGGAATATCAGATCAGAAGAGGAGGAGAGGTAAGCGAGAGACAAAACACTTAGCAGTAAATGAAAAATTATATACATATGTATGTTGACAGCAGGACGCAAGTCAAAAAGCTGAGCTGAGCACCACTTGGAAAACAAACAAACCAACAAACAAACACACGCAATTTGAGCAGGCCATAAATTAGCCCGCATGCAGGCATCAGGTGGGTAACGATTGCAACGATTGCAGGACAGCAGCGCACAGATGGCCCAGGGATGATGTGTGGCGGCCCCCAGTGCTAAAAAATGCGTGCAGCAGCAGTGGGTGGAAGGAAACTAACGGGAATTGTAGCTGTAGTTGTCGCTGTGGCAAGTCATAAAACAAAGTGCTGTTGTTGCTGTGTCTACAAATGATTTGGCTTATTCGTGCAGAACAAATCGTACGTCATTTGTTGGGCCACTAAAAAGTTAAAATGATGCCTTGCCTTGCTTTGCTTGGTTGTGCCTTGTATATCTGTGAACAATTGCGCAATTAATGTTGCTGCACAGCGAGAATTATGTGCGTGACAGCCACAGACAAACAGACAGACAGACGGGCAGACAAGTCGTCACTGATAGAGCCATCAGCGTTGACTTCAATTTCCAATTCGCCTGCTGCCGTGCTATTTTACGGCTTTACACATGTGCCATATTGCCCCCAACTGCTGCCTGCCCCACAGTTTTATGGTGCTAAGTCATATAACATATATTCCCCGCCCCTTCTCATTCATTACTATGTCGGGGGAGTCGTCATTGTATTTTGCCAAAATGATATCATAAATTTATAATTAATTTGCGTAGATGCATTTCTCTTCTTTTCACATTTGTTGATACCCAAATGCCAAATTGGCATCATGGCTCAATTTTAATGGGCCTTTTGTGGAAATTAATTTACGAGAGCTCAGCGTAATGAAAACGCTCTTTGTATGCACGAGTAATATATAGTATTTGATTCCCTGTTTGCCTTCATGTCATTAAAATTTCTGCGCCAGCTTAGAGCATTTTATAGTCATTTTAATTGTAAACAAAAATAGTTTTCCGAATGGGAGCAGTCTGATAAAGATATTGAATGACCTGGGTATGTATTGCGTATATATTTTTGTCTAAAATTTGTTCCAAATTGCTAACGAATGTAATTCTCTATTTACAAAGCAGAGATAAAAAAGCGGCGGTCGCTTGTTGGCCAAAAGTCACTAGAAGAAACACGTCAACGGCAGCAGCCTGAGCACTTTTATTGTTATTCATTAATTTTAATGTTTGCACAACCTGCACCAAAAATGAGGTAGCATGAATTGAATTGAATTTGGAGTGGCCAAAGCTAAACAGCTACTAAAATGATACGTCTGGGCCGCACGATAAAGCCAGAAGCAGCCAATGAAGCTAAGTGCGGTTATGAACCCTTTTCGCATTTGGCTTAAACAACAAAGAGCCCCATCACATCAACAAAGGGCTGGAGATGGCAGCGCAGATGTGGAGTCGCAATACGAGTTCCGATTTCGAGCTGCTGCTCGCTTTAAGAATTGAATTGAAGTGTACCCAGTTCAATAAACCCGCAGCCCAAAACAATGGCCAGGACACCGCAATTGTTAAATTGATGCGTAACAAACATGCAAAGTGGCCTGTGTTTTGTCACAAAGGATCTACACTCAAACAAAAAATCGCCCTACTTATTAGTAAGTCGGCAATGTTTAGTCACCGTATTATTCATAAAGTACATTTCCAAAATTTATCTTTCGAAACTTGGTCTCTAAGGCTAAGATGATAACTAAACTCTAATATAAAAATTCCAAAAATGTTCTAATCTAGAATTTATATCCTTAATATTTAGAAATCATGTAAAAAAGGTCGTTTTTTTGTAGGTCGACTTTTTTTCTGAGAGTGCACTAAACACAATGTGCTTCAATTAAATTTTGGACACAAAAATTATTTTATTATGAAGAACTAATGGTAAAGAACGACAATTGTCGCTGCAAATGCAAGCCACCCTCCCCCGCTGCGCATTGCCCGCATGCCACATGTCGCAAATTGAATAGTTTCCCTACTTGCAACAAAGTACAGTTTTGCCACCTGAGTCCAGGCCTCGAATATCATCCAACTGTACATCTCTGTACCTGTATCAATGACGCCCTCGCCAGCCCAGCAGCCCAACATATGTGCGTGCTTAAGGAGTAGGGTGTCTGTTCATCTGTCCGTCAGTCAGTCCGCCTGTCCGCCCGTCTGTTCTGAGCACAGCCATGTAATTTGTTATCCAACAATTTATAATTGCATCAAAATACACACGCACATGCCAACAAACTGAGCTGCGGTGACTATTTTGAGAAATTATAACGAAAGCAAACATGTTTTCATGTTTCTCCGGGACGACTCTCGACTTGTTGTTGCCCTAGATGGGCAGCTTCATCCCCCCCTTCTTCTCTTTCTCCCCTCTCTCACCCTCCTCTAGCAACTGTCCGATACAATTTTATGCTATGTTTAACATTTTGTACATTTTTCGTTTTGCCCATGTTGTGGTTGATCTTGTTGCTGCTGCTGCTCCTAATTTAATTTTGGACTGACTTATTGGTTTGGGTTTTTACTTTTAGTTGATTTATGAATTTTTAAATCAATTTGACAACTGGCTCACAGTCAAAGTGCACATTAGAAGTAATAGTTTCATTTTGAAGGGCGTGTCAAAAGTAAGCTCTTGATTAATTCTAAGCGCTTACAAAAATCCAATTGGTAATATTCTCTTTTATTTTTATATATAGTCTACGAATGATATAATATTTATATAATTTCAATTAATAGATATACTAAAATAATTACAACCTGAGGAGTGCCGCTATTACCTTGCATCAATTTTTCTTATAATTTTGAAATATTTAAAATAATTAATGTTATTTTAATTTTAAGCTACGTTGAATATGGCCTTATCTCTTTAAATAGTAAATTTGACGTAGTGTGAACACCTTTTAAGTTCTGAAAAACAACAGATCCTAAGACGATTTCTTGTATGAAAACCTTTTATTTCTTAAATACAATCACGTTTAAGTAAAATACTATTTATAACATATTATAAATTGTGCTACCTAAGGAAGCAATTTTAAGGAGTTTAATTTTATTTTTCCCACATTTCGATGTATCCAAACTTTTTTAAACAGTATTGGCAAACTTCACATGCAACTGCAACTGTTTCAGTTTGTTATGCTTTTTGACAATGACACGTTTTGACAGGCATTTAAAATCAGCTCTAAATGCTACCCCAAATTGTTGTTTTTATAATCAAAAATATAAAAAAATCCCTTAAAATACAAGAACACAACACAATTGACTTAAATGCGTCTTAGGCGCTACTTAAAAATTTTCAAATCAAAATGCGAGCATCAAAAACATAATTTCAAGGCGTGACGAAACATGTTGAAGTGTACAACAACTTGCAACACCCGCTGCCGACCGTTCTGATCGACAGCAACTTGTGCGGAAACGCGTGTTGCTCTCCCTCTTCCCCCTCTGCCTGTGATAACATGTTTTCTTTTTTGCTTTTTTGACAACTCAACTGACGTATTACTCAATGAGGGCGGTCGGAGAATGGGAGCGTCGTTCCTTTGGCCATGCCTGCCACAATTCACTGGTCGGTCGCACGGCGACGTCATCAATCTAAAAAAATTGTTGAAAAATCCACGCGTCTGTCTGACAGGCTGCCTAGTTGCTAGTTGGTATTTTAAAATCCATGTTAAATGTCTGCTGAATGCCTTTCGCTTTTTGATAGAGTGAAACGCTTCATGGGAAAGTGTTATAATTCAAATGATTCGATCAGGCATAATTGATATTTGATTGTAGATAGGCAATGAGGGACATGTTTTGGTTTTTGGAGGTGGTCATTCAATCTTTTACTCTGTCTACTTAAATATTTTTATGTTAAAATTGATATTTTTTTTTTTTTCAGATTATCAATGGATGTCGTGAGTAAATATTCATACATATATTTTAATCCAATACCAATTTTAATCAATATTTTTTTGTGTTTTATGTTATCAATGGGAATCAGGAACAACAATGCTTAATATGCACAACTTTTGCAGTGGCTTGGCTAACAAAACTAATTACAAAATGCACCACAACGTTTCACCAAAATGATTTTGCCACAAGCAGCGACAGAAACCAGCAATCAGCAGCCAGGAAAATATGCGCTGCTTTTGTCAAGCGTGCAAAAAAGGCAACGGGCAACTGGCAACTGGCAACTGGCAAACCAACAAAACCACTCGACATGTCAACTCAAATGGAAATGGATATGGATATGTGTATATAGAAATGGAGACGCCGCACAGTTTCGTTCGCTGGTTGCTGGCTGCTTGCAACTTTTTTGGACATGAAAAGGACATGTCACACCGTATGCGCACATTAAGTGTAGCCACAATTTATCAAGCCGCATAAATCTAAATAGAGTCTGGGCGAGCGAGTTGGCAGACTTTGGCCTTAGCTTTGGCTTTGGCTTTGACTGTGGCTGTGACTGTGACATTGGCATGGGCGCATCAAAAAGTCAAAAAGCTAATTTGCATTTAAAAGGACGAAAGCAGGACCAACAATGATGCTGACGTCGTCATGCATGCATGCAAAATATTCCAAGCAATATTTTCAATTTAATAAGCCAAGATAAATGAAGGGCGAACCGAGGCAGACGGTGGACTGGGTTTCAACATATATATATATATATATATTTTGTTATGTATGTAGATTTAAGCACTTTTGTATCATATCCTCTGTCCATGTGCGCTTATTTGCATAGTTTGGTAAGCTCGGCTATATCTGTCAATATGCCAGGCACTTCATCAAATGACTTTAGTCTGCTGTGTTCCCTCGATAAGATGCCTTTTGTGCTCGGGCAAACTCTTTGGTTGGCTTACAGCAATCATTTCAAAAGTTAAATAACTTTGCTTATTTTGCCATATTTCACAAGACATACTTCAAATTGAATTTGCTCAGATGCACAGATAAGCCAAAAGAATTTACAACACTGTCCAGCACAATTAAGTGCATTCCTAGAGGAACTAAGCGAAAGAAGTATAAGTGTAATAATAAGTTTTCCTGTCGTTCGGTGTAAGTGTTCACTGTAAGCAAACCACTCAAATCACAGCTGAGCAAGTCTGTTTGGCCAAATCGTAGCGAAATTGGCCAATAATCAAATAAGTTAACGAGCAGTAACCAACAATGGCCATTGATGCAGATAATTGCACTGCACAGCTAAAATTCAACAATTGGGCAAATTTCAAACCTAATTATGTAACGAGACATGCGACGACAGTTTATTTGTTTGCCAGTTCAGCTGTCAAATGACAATCCGAGTGTCCTGCCCCGAGCTGCGGTCGCCACTCGGATGCAATGGTGCGTGCCACAAATGACAGCCAATAGAGCAGAAAGCACCACTCAAGTGGCCAACAGGACACAAGACGCAAGAGAGCCATAAGAAAATCGGTGAGGCGTGCACTGAATTCCGTAGGCGTCGCCGTAGACAGACAGACAGACGGACAAACGAACGGACGGACGGTCAGAGAGCAGGCAATTTGATTTTTCAATCGCTGCTAATTAGCATTGAGCCATTGACAATTTGTCAAGCATGTTGGCCAGCATTGCGTCATCCACAATAACTGTGATAATCACATCGATGACAACGTTAATTTGCACTGCAATTTGGTCAGTAAATTACTCACGAAACCCAAAACGTTGCCTTTAATATTTAAAGTCAACCCTTTTTGACCAGATGACAGTCTGCAAGCCTATTAACAACTTACTGCTGCACCTTCTGCTGTCAACTTTTCAGTTTTTTCTCTTTCGTGCTTCTTCTGCACTTCTTTTTGTGCTTTGCCTTCATCCTGTGCAAATGACAGCTGTCAGTGGCATTTTACCATCCAGTTGCCGGAGGAGTAGTCAAACTCCTGTCAAACTGACAGCCTGTTGCTTGCCTTTGCCTTTTGCATTTTTTTTTATTTCTGGACCTACAACTATGCACAAATCACGAGTAAATCGAAAGGGGAAATGGTATTAAATTTTACATTTCTCAGCGATTTAATTTTTCTTTTTGGAAAATGCCTGCACTTGTCGTTTATTTAGCGCGCTGAGCTACGAAATGTTTTTTTTCTCATGATTTGGCACAATGCCATTCTGTTGCAGTTCTAATTCCAGACCCACTTCCATGTGTTGGGCGAAGGAGGAGGCGATACACAATGCCAAGTGCGAATGTTACAAATGTCATTAAAACAGTGATATAAAAAATATTTTATTCTTGCATCTATCGCTAAACTTAGTTCTCTTCATGTATATCCATTTATTATGCCCTGTAAGCACAAATTTACCCACAAGGGCTGTATTAACTACTACTTACTACTGTAAGTATTTATGAAGGAAATAAATACTAAGTTTATTAATAAATTTATCATTTAACAAAAATATCTGATTTCACAAAGTATCTTTCTAATACGAAATTTTATATCTTTCCAGTGATGATTTTTCCAAGTAAAAACAAATTTATCTCTTGATATATATTTTGTGCATTCTATTTTAAGGCTTTTTTAATATGTTGTATAAATAATTATAAATTGATTGAATTCAATATAATTATTTGCATTTCTATGGAAATATATTCAATTATAAAAAAACATGTAGTTATCAGAAAATTAGAAACAGACCAGAAATATTTTATTATTTTTTGTCCGATTTTCAGGGCTGTTTTTTTAAGTTTAGATATATATAGCATACAAAGTTTTAATTTTTATTTAGTACCTTATGATATCTTCTAGTCTAGCCCTTATTTAATATTTAATTTGTTATTTGTATTATAAATGATAAATATATATATTACTAATACTAAATAATTAAACTTATAACATATTTCTATATATTAAATATTAACATAAATTAAACTTTTTGATTGCATTGATTAAAAGGATTTTCCTTTTCGCATTGTGTTTGGTATTTGACACATATACTGCTGCTCACTTTGGGTATCTGTTAGTCTAGCATACCCAACTAGTGGATGATTGTGTGATGCAGTTGGTTTCGCTGTGCTCATTTTATGCGGCAGCATCGCGAGTATAAAATAAAAGCGCAAATAGCATTTCGCATGCGTTTTGTGTGTTGAGGTTTGAGTTTGCGAGCTGAGGTTGAATGACCTAGGACAATAGATTTATGCTTGGGGTAGTTGCCGCTGCCCGCTGCGCTGATTAAGGGCGTTTGCTTTTCTTAAAGAAGGGTTATTACCACACACACACTCACACACAGTCACACACACAGCCCCTTTTGTATGCTCTGTGGCCCATTTTGATTGCCTGCCACAATAAGTATTGGGCTTCATTAAAGACGACAACTGTGATGCGGCTGCTGCTGCGGCTGCTGCTGATGTTGGAGAACTTAACTGTACCGAGGCACAATGCCAATTTCTGAGCAATTTTCAAGCAATTTGATGTGGCAAACTGGGCGCCCTAATGAGGCCAGGTATTACACCAAAGTCGTATCATAACCAAATTCCCACGTAACAATGCCCCAAAGTGAAATGCAGACCGCACGTTGCCAGCCAAATGATTGGCAGAAGCTCAAGAAGATGACGACGCCTGCTCATTGCCAGACGCCATCAGCAGCCAGCTCATCGTCGTCGTCTTCATCGTCTCTGGGTATTCCCAAAAGCAACAGCGGCACATTAAGTCGACTGGCAAACAGCTGCAATTTGACTTGGCTTCTTGTTGCTGCTGCTTTCTGCAGTTGGCTTTTCTGGCTGCATATTAAATATAACACAAAATGCATATTAAATGGCATAAGCCACAGGAACTGCCAATGCCAAAGACTCAACCCAAACCAAACACCCAATCCCAATCCCAATCCCTATCCAAAGTTTCAGGTGCTTGCCGTGCTGTGGAAAACAAGTAGATATCGCCAATCCCCAGCAGCTTAGCTGTAAAACCTTTAAGACTTGACGGAAACGCTACGAGTTGTAAAATTTTATAAGTTTACCATTTTGGGTTGCTTTTATTTTGTGGCTGTCCAAAGAGCTTCTTGCTTACGTTTTAAGCGAATGCATCTTAGAATACATAAAATATTTAAAGCTATCCACATCAAACTAAATCATCAAAACTTTATTTTATTTTTCGTTCTGAATATGTTTTTTAGGTTCATGCCTATCAGCCCGACAAATGAGAAAGAAACACTCAATAAGATATAAATTGCATTAATTAAATTTAATATTATATTATAGAATAATCACTTACCTACCTCATTTTTTCTTTGATATATCATTCGAAATCTATAAATATTTGTGACGAATTTAGAACATTCGCAATATACTTTATAATTACTAAATGTAATCTTTCGACATATATTAAATAAATATAACAAAAATGCTATTTATTTTATTAAATTTAAACTTATCTCTGCACTTTGCAATATTCATTATTTTCAACCAGAACCCACTCGAAGCGGCTGCTTCTCCATCTGTCTGATCCTTCGTGGAGCTTAACAAATTTTAGCAACCAGCTCGACAATTAAACATAAACAACATCTTCTTCTTCTTCCCTTGCTTCCAAGTGGCACCTTTCTTCGATGGCTCAACTTCTTTGGAATAAAATCCACACCGTCTAATTAAACAAACTCCAAAAGTCGACGTGTAACCACCATAAATGAACATTAACTTGAAAATCATAAAAAGGAGTAAATGAAAAACTCTCCCTCTCCCCCTTCCATTCCCCCTGCCCATGCCCCTGCCCCTGGCCACTCTTCTTGTGCATTCGTCGCGTAGTCGTCTTTATACATAAACAAAACTCAGACTCAAATTTCATAGCATAATAAATGGCGCGCACTAGCGATGCAAAAGTTTACCCCACTCCCCATTCCCGTCCTCGTTCTCGTCCACGTCCTCGTCCTCGTCCTCGTCCTGCTCCTTGCCATCCTTGAGAGTGATGAAGTAATGAAAGTGTGCGCGATGCCGAAAGAAAAATTACAATTCACGAGCGCAGCGCAGTTATGAACTTTTTGACGTGCTAAATAATGCAGAGGCAAGTGCCTGTTGGCCAGGGGGGGTTGAGGGACCAGCGGCCAGGGGACGGTTTTGGGTTTTGGCACTTCTTCATTAACTCCAGCGGACGCCTCGAATGATGATGATGAATTTTATATAAAACGCTTAAATACCTGCAATTTAACGTTTGTTCGTGCCCCTTGCCCCTCCTCCTCCTCCTGCTCCGTCTCCTACTACTCTTCCTTTCTTTTGTCCAGCTAGGAACATTTCAATATGCAGCAGCGCGTGTTTCTTTTAATTTAAATTGACGTCACTTGGGGACTCCCAGTGGACTGAAACAACGCCAGAAACTAATCAAAAAGCTATAAAAAAGTTATTTTTCCCAGTGTACTTAGTTTAGTGGCTGGCATAGAACCAAACTCTCCAGGTGATATGGGTTGGGTTTATTCAAAAATTTCTATTTTTGTGTGTTTTTAAATGAAAAACTAAATAAATACATATTTATGGGGAATTGGGATTTGTGTGCTATTCAGTTTTATTTTTAAGATATTTTGTGATTTCTTATTCAGTTTTTTCATACATTCTTTTTGATGCATACTAAAGAGTTTTCGCATCTGTTTTTTAAGCAAAATATTTAAGGAAAATATTCACTTATTGAGAAGAATCAAAATAACGTTAAAAAAACTTGTAAGTAAACATTTATAAAAGCAGAATAAACCTTAATATATCTTTTGTCATCTGTTAATGTACTCAAGTTTATAATACTTAACTGATTTTAATATAGTGTGGTTATTTAATATGAGGCTTATATAGATATGTGCTCTTGTTTACACACAAATAGAGATGATACCTGGAAAGAACACACTTATAGAGATGAAACCAATTAACGAAAAATCAAATCTGGTAAGTAATCACTGATAAAAGCAAATAAAGCGGAATAAGTCTATTGTCATCAGTTAATGTACTCAATTTCATAATGATTGTGGCAATAACTACATACATATGTCTGATGTATGTATGTATCCAGACTGTCTTAAATCTCATTTACAATCTATCAAATTGCCCTTTGTTAATTACTCTCGATGTATTCCGCATGTATGTGTCTGTCTGTATGTATTTATATATATATGTGTGTGTATTTATATGCTGAAGCCGGAGTCTCGGCCCCTCGGAGCAGAAGCTCAGTGCACTTAGTCCGACTGTCATTCTGACTGCATACACATAATTAATTAACGGCTGACAGCGTTGCCAACCAGATCCCATATCCCATGTCCATATCCATATCCCATATACCCACTTTTGCCACTTTCCGTCGTTTCGCCCTTTAACTAACAGAAATGTCAAAAATGCAAGTGACAAGTGTGAAAAAAGGACGAGCACAAGAAGAAAAGCGACACACACGGCCAGGCCAAAGAAAAACAAAAGGCATAATCACACACACATACACATACACACGCACAACACATGAGACAGCTGGCCTTGGGTTTGGGTGTATTTGGGTTTGTTGGGGTGCTTGCTGCCAGGAGGTGGGTGTGTGTGTGCGTGTGTTGTCTGCTTGAAGATGTCGCGCATTCGTGCGCTACAAAATAAATTGAAATTTTAAAATGTATGAAATTAATTTTTGGCGCGCTTGGAGTCGCTCCAGCGCCTCGTCATGCTGATGATATCACATGATTATTTATCTTTTACG
This sequence comes from Drosophila fungiperda, assembly GCA_035042345.1. Lineage (NCBI taxonomy): Eukaryota > Metazoa > Arthropoda > Insecta > Diptera > Drosophilidae > Drosophila > Drosophila fungiperda. The sequence continues at coordinate 4,225,260 of JAWNLM010000021.1, forward strand.
CACACTTAGACAGCAGTCGACACATATGCAAAACCGGCAACAAGGATGTGCGTGCCTTGGTCCTGCTTCCAGTCGTCGTCCTGTGCCTGACACTTGCCAACACTTTGTCAAGTTTTTAGTATGTTGTCAGCTTTTTTTGTCTTAGCTTCGACGCGTTTTGGCCCTTTTAAGCCATTTGTCAAACATTTTACATGACGTCATCTGCATGCGAAGCCTGCCACTGTTGCTAAGCACATCCTTGCTCAAGGATATGTCATACGAGTCCATTTTCAATCTCCTAAGCACGCATATTGCCCAGCAGATATGTTAAGTTTAGGTTGTTGTCATTGGAATACCCTTGCCAGTCACACAATAAACAAGTCTGCTATTGGCCACAAAGTTGTTGAATGAAAATCAGTTGAATTAAGTCTAACTTACAGTTATTCACATCAATATACATAATATTAAGTTTTTATTTAAATTTGGCAATATGAAAACTCAGTTTCAAGTACTAGACTACTGAAACTGATGAATTAAAATTTCAAATTTTTGAAGTTACTTTTTACTTTTATTCAATGCTGTATTTATTTATTAATCAGTCGACATAAAAAAAAAAAATTAAATAAATTAGCTTAAAAATAAATAAAATGTTATACTAATGCTTTAAAAAATATATATACATATATTTTGCTATACAATTTGTGTTGATATTTAATTGTAAAACTGAGACGATTCTAATCTTCTTAGCTTTAAAAATGTGCAAAAATGTTTTTTTTTTTTTATTTTTTTTTTTTATTGATTTTTTAGACTTTTTAGTCTACAAGCAATTTGTTGAAAATAGTTGTATTCATATTGAGAGACAGTCGACGGAAAATCCTTCATTATCAGAAATTAAACAGAGTTATGATCAACAATGTTTTTTAAAATTAACTTTTAATAAATTAAATAAATAAATATAAAAAAAATACAAACAGATAAGTCTAAATCGATTAAAACGAACAACTGTAAATTCAGTCATCATATCAAAGTTTTCTAGGGTATATGTAAATCGATGTGGCGACACGTTTTGGGTTCCTGTCAGTTTACACTTGTTATGTGGCCCCAAAGTAGCTTGTGTGTTGTGTGGAAAATTTACATATAGATTAGCAAAAGGATTGCAAGTACGAGTGGCAGCCAGTAGTCAGTCCACAATATTGTGCAATGAGAGACACTTGATGATGCCTCTCGATGCACTTTGGTAAATGGCTAACCATCATCGAATATCAGAGTGGAAGAGTGGCAGCCTCATTGGAATGGGTGGATGCGCATGGAGGAGGGCCTGGCCATGCTCATGATGTCTGCGATGCATAAGTGGAAATCATTAAGTGGCGAGCGCATCTTGTAAACTGATGCATAATCCTCGGGGCCCCAGCCCTTGGTCAATTGTTTTCCGCTTTGGACAGGCCGGCGCGCATTGTTGCCACTTTCGTTGGTTGTGGGCAAATACCTGCTACTTCTCCCACTCCAGTTGCTCTGTTCGTTCTGGTCCTGGTCCTGTTGCTGGCCTCTTCATTGTAAGCGCGTAAATCCCCTGACAACACTTCTGCCTTCAACGTTATACAAAGAAAATGTTTGCAAAAAGCATTCGAACAATCCTTGAACAATGCATGAAATAATTGCACAGCACAGTGAAAGTGTGTGTGTGTGTGTGTATGTTGGAAAGTTGTTGTCCTTATAGAGCTGGGCACAATGTCGATGCACTGGTATTGGTTGATGGGCATTAAAACGCGGATGATGAGGCTTAAGTAGTTACACACAGCAGCGGCACAATTGGGACTCTTTAGGTCTCGAGCCGAGGGGCTCAAGTGTTGCTAGCATATGTGGGGAGTAAGGGAAATTGCTTGCCCTGCCTGCAACCGAATGAAATTTCTTGATATCTGAAATTATAACCCCATACTTCACGGTGTTCATCACACAAAGCAGTGATGAATGTGGCAATAATAAATTGTTGCTGATGAATTCGCATATGAAGAACATCTGTCTCGATACGAATTCAAATCACTTAGCAACCAGCAAGATGGAATCGAATGAAAACCATAGGGATTATATAATATGCGACAATTTTAAACATTTAGCTTTATTACTTAACTATATATATAATATGGATTATCCCTTTGTTAAAGATAATTTTTATTATTTATTTATATATAAACGGGTTTTTATGTTACTTTTTTAAATAAATTTCGTAGAGTTATAAAAATTGCTACAAATAAATAAATAAAAATAAATTTATGGAAATTTACAATGAATTACAATTAAGTTGATATTATTAGGCACTAATCAAGAGTCGTCAATAACTAATGACTTATGCGTAGTTTAAAAGTTAAATAATTAAATAAACAGATAGTATATATTTACATTTAATTTAATACACACTGTATTTTTCATAAGGGATTAGTAAATAGTGTTTTTAATAAAAATCTCATTCCATTCCAGATCTTAGTACCTGGTTGCACATATTTAAATAACTGTCTTTTCAATTAGAAACCAAATTTTCACAATTCTCAATTAGAAAAAATAATGAACTATTAAATTCGAAATTTTTATTTAAGATAAACATAATATCTACAAGGCTTTTTATTAAAAAAACATATATATTAAAATTGGCAAAAATGCAAAGATTTATTATTAGGAATATATTTACAATTGAAAATTCTTGAGATATTCGAAATTCTCTTTACTTTGATAAGAGACCTTGCCAAAGCTCTTATCTCGCTTCTTGTCGCAATCGATGAACACTTCAGTTTAAAGCCCCAAAACTGCCAATGAGCATTAAATGCAAAGTTTCCACTTCTCACGTTGTTGCAGGCTGCTCAAACTGGGAGCCCTCCCATTGAAAAGAGCAACAAATGCAATGTGAAACAGACAGCGACAATAATGAAAGCAACAAAACACAACACAAGACAATATCATTAACATAAAATTTTATGATTATGGCAATGATGAAAAGTCTACAACAAATGCTGCAACGGCTGTCCAAAATAAATAATTACCATAAACAGCAGCCAGAAGGGGGCAGTGGCAGGGGGAATCCCTACCAAAATTTCTGGAGTGGAGTCTATGTCAGCAGCCGCACCATTTTGTGTGACACAGCATGCAGCAAAAGGATTCAGTGTGTGGGGCAAGGGACAAGTGGCAGGGACAAGGGGCAGGGACAAGGGGCCGGGACAGTTAATGCCATTGGCATTTATCAAATGCCTGAGCATCGAGTGGTTCGGTGGATCGGTGGTTCGATGGTGGGCGGCACGTGTTGTTTTAACATTGGCATTCTTGTAATTACGTTTATACTCTCCACTCCGCTGTTAATTCAAATTTACGTTAATGGAAAATCATTACGCACAAATGTGTAAAGTGCACTTTTGCATTTCATTGCCGTGTGGCAGGTTTTCAGTTCAGCTTTTAATGCATTTTCCCGTCGCTTCGGCAAATAACTGCCAACTTGGCTGCTGTACATTTTTAATGAGCTTCAAGTGCAGTTGGCAGCTGTGGCTGCTGCTTATTGCTGATAAGCGTTGCAAGTTGCAAACAAGCTGCTGCAAGTTTGGGGCACTGTTGTCGATGTGCTGTGAGCTCTTCTGTTTCAGTTACCAACTGATTAAAGCCAATAATCAAGCTTACATGTTTAATTGAGTGCTTAAGAAATGAAGTCACATTTTTTGCTTTTTTCTATAACGCCTCTCAACTTACAGCAACAGTCACAAACCATATTAAAGTATTAAAGTCTTTGGTTAAACTCTGAAGTTTTACCCATCTGCATTCTTATTTTTTTTTGACTTTGCATCACGCACAAAACTCTGTGCCCATTTAATCAATACCCAAACGACCTTGAAAGCTTTGTGTACTCGCATAAAAAGCACGTGCCGCCAACTGTGCCAAAGTCAAATGCTTAGAGCCGCCCAAGCACCACCCAGCTTGGGGAGCCGCTCCCTAAACGATTTCCTCTGTCAAGGCCACACGCACAAAAGCGCCAACAAAACATACAAAAAAGAAGCAAGAAGAAAAGAGAAGAGAAGAGAAAGAAGGAGAAGAGAAGTGCTGCCTGTTGCCGGCCGGCGTGGCCTTGAAACAAATTCAGCAAAGCTTTTGTAGGAGGCGAATTTGTTATGTGCCATTTAGCACAGAAATGTCAGCCACTTGGCCTTGGCCCTGGCCTTGAAACATCGAACGCCCCTAGCAACATGCTACAAGCTGCAAGAAGCTTGTTTGGTTACTTTTTATGCTACACTCACTGAGGGTATTCGAATTTTTGTACATACCTTGTAGAGCAATTAATATAATATTTTACTTTTTATGCTCTGTTTTGTAATTTGAATTATCGATAATTATACCGAGAAAAAAAACTTTAGTTATCCTAAATAATATTTAATTTTAAAGACTCCATGACATTATTGTTATTGAACTGAACAATTGTCATTTAGCTTATTATCCATTTGTTATAAATCTTAAAAACGTCTTTTAAATTTTTCTTAAAAATTTGAAAGGGTATTTAATTATTGGTATCTACGCATTCAGCTATTCCTTCTTTTTGCTTAAAATTGAAAGAACTCCAATTGGCATTTGTTGCAGTGTGTGTGTTTTAGTGTGTGTGTGTGTGGACTGCAAACTAACAGAAAGTGGTTTATCATAATGGATGAGCCAGCTATGTAATAAGGGGGACCTCAAGGCCAGCGTCGTCAGCGTAAGTGGGAAATGTTTGCTGGAGCCGGAACTGTTTGTTTCAAGGTTGAAGTCGGATTCCCGTTGACTTGGGTGGTTCTAAAATGAGAGCCGAGTTGAAGGTTTGGGAGCACCAACTCAACTAAGAAAAAAACACTGACTAGATATCAAGTTGAAGGTTAACAAGTGATGCTTAACATTTAAGTTACCATAATCAATGAAAAAGAATTAAAGTAGCTTAAAGTATATATTTTAAATTAAATAAATAAAGTTTGAAACATATTTGTAATTAAATAAAATATTATTTAAGTTGTGAACTTGTATATTTTGAAAGCACTAAAATTTGTATACATTTTTTACTTTTAATTAAAAAATATATAGATTTAATAGAGCACTCTCAAAAATAGAGTTAAATAATAGATTTAGATTTATCACTTTCAATGTACCAAAATATTGTAAGGAACAGATGAAGGGGAAAACGCAGGCAGCAAACAATTGTTGATTCCCAAATCACTTGTAAAGCATTCGAAATAAATTCGAACTTCGAAAAAGTGCCCCTCATTTGAGTGATATCCGTGCAAACGCATAGAGCACAAAATACACACAAAACACCCCTCTTTCGAAAATCGAGTTTACCACCCTCTGCTTACGTTACTTTAGCTGCTTACGTTACTTTACGTTTAACGTAAAGCACTCTCTCAGGCGAGCGTTCTCTCTCTCGTTCTCTCTCTCTGTCTCGCTGGCTCAGTCTCTTTCTCTCGAGAAAGCCCAGTCGTGTCTGCAACTCTTGGGGTGGCAATGGAAATGCGCCCACTGTCAACCTCAACATCGCCGTGGATGAGTGGTGTGAGTGGCTGTGGTTGGTGGTTCAATTGGTTGGTTGCTGGCATAAACAAAGCACACACAACTCCATCCAACCACCACCACTGCTCTTACTTCTGGGGTGGTGACATTTGGTCGAGGCGAGCGCCGTGTTGCTTCCTAGGAAGCACGAGCGACGTCGTCGTCGTCGTCGTAGTTGTTGCTGGCAGCGCAGCTATTTTATAAAAGTGACTGCGGCAAGGATATTTACAGTCAGTCCACACAGAACCTTTGATAAGGCAACAACATAAGCCAGAGCAGCGTGCATGCAGCAAAAGTTTACGTATTTTTCAAATTATCGCAAAAAGTGCACAGTTTTTGTTTTGGCGCCAAACTGTGCAATTATCAAAAAAGCTCATACAAGAGTGAAAAAACATTTTAGAGTGCATTGCAAATAGACAACCAAGTGCAATAAGTGAAGATTTGTTCGTGTTTTAAAAAATTAAAAAATAAGGAGACACAAAATGGCAATCGCTTACTTTATACCCGATCAGGCGCAACTTTTGGCCAGAAGTAGGCAAAATGCAGCAGCTGCCGACGGCACAAACAGCTCATCCAATCACAGACAGAACGAGCCCAGGCAACAGCAACAGCAACAACAGCAACAACAACAGCAACAACAACAGCAACAACAACAGCAGCAGCAACAACGTTCACAATTTCGCGCCAACATTTCGGTGCCGCTGGGCAGCGATCAGGGCGCCATGTCCATGTCCGAGTTTGGCTGCTGGGAGCTGTTGGCGCAAATCTTCTGCTACGCATTGAGACTCTACAGCTATAGTCCAGCCCAGCGCCGGGCAACAGTTATACAAATCTCATTCGAGATCAGCAGCGGTGCAAGTGATGCAGATGCAACTCCAGCCGAGGCAGAAAGACAGACTGGAGATGGAGATGTGACTGATGCGAGTGCTAAGAGAGATTAGATTTGACTTGGAGACGCAAGACTATATATAGAACTGTGGCTATTATTGTACAGTTATTTTTTGGTGGCAGCTCAATCAAAGCGCATTGTGATTTTTGGGGTTTATCGAGTTTGAAGAGGGAGTTGGTAAAAGTGCGAAGGAAAGTGTATTTTATATTTGTATTTGTATTGTAAAGATTTTTGAGAAAATTCAAAATTTGTCATCGATTTGCTGAAAGTGATATAATATTATTGGTACTTTTTGGTGTCAAATTTTTGTAGTGATTTTTAGCCGAGGTTAGAAGGAGCGAGAGGCTGAGAGAGAGAGAGAGCAGGAGAATTTTGTAAGCCTAAGTTTCAAATGTAAAAGGTTTCGGGTTGTACAAGTTGGTTCAAATAGGCGTAGCAGCAAGACTTATTTATTTTCATACATTAATTTGAGAAAAAAAAACTTCAATTATATAGATATGTATATCGATCAACTAATTAGCATTTGTGTCTACAACTAAACAGTAAAAAGCAGCACTAAACTCACTAAACTAAATCATATTCATATGCAACATATTACTAAGTACGAGTATAAACAACTAAATGTCAAATTTTAGCATTTCTACTAGCGTAAAATATAAATGTATCCAACAAATCCAATCTGAATGGTTAAACATAATTATAATATTCGTACAGAACCAACAAATGTAACAAATGAAATACAACAAAGACAACAACTACATTGTACAAAATAGTTATTAAGCAGACAATTTTTATATATACAAAGAAACATAAAATGAGTGTCAATAAAATAAATCAAATTACAAAAAAATATAAGCAAAACCGCCGAACCAAAAATGAGCCCAACAGTAAAACAATAAACATTGTTAAAACTCACAAACAGAATACTTACTACAAATTTTATAGCTTAAGAAATTTTGATACAATTACATAAAACAAAATCTGTATGCATATTTTACGATTATTATTGTCTTTAGCAAAATTACAAGCGATATTATTTATTTTTTTTGGCATTTGCGTACGCAACAAAAAAAACCTAATTCAATGTAAATCTTACAAAAAATTGTAAGCAATTAAAAACTTTTTATAAAACATGCAAAATAAATACAATTTTATACAAAAATATTATAATCAACAAAAAGAATTTTAATTTATTTTATTAAGCTCAGTTTTAGGAATAAATATCCATCACAAGAAATTAAAAAGTGATCTGATTAATTTTGTTTCATATTTTGAAATATAAAACAACAATTAAAAAAATGTTGAAACCAACAAGAAAATATATTTTACAAATTTTTAGATATGTTGAACACAACGATTCAAAATAAAGTTCAAAGGGGTTTAACTTCGGGATAAAGTTTAATATGCCTACAAATAATTTAAATTAAATTTTTAAACTCATATTGAGCATTACCAAAACAAAAACAAAAAATGCTTTATTGCAAAATAAAAAGAAAAATATCCACAAAATATTTACACAGCAGGGAAAGGAATCCATAAGTCCCTAGACAAAAACTAAAGAGAGCAATTTGATCCTTGAATATATATAAATCAACATTGGTAAAGATTTCTATCAGCATTAAAAATATAATATTTTAGTCTTTCTGTGTTACTTTCTGTACATTTCTAAAATTTTCTCTTTCTACTATCTATCAAAACATGACTTGCAGCCGACTAAAAACATGTTTAAATATTCTATTAATTTTGTCTGTATGGGATTTTCGACTGCTAAATAAATTTTTTTAAAATTAGTTCTTGCAATTTTTAGTCATACTTTCCACTTTATTTTTAATGACTTAAATTTCCGTTTTTATAATTTGAGTAAATAAATAATTATGCTGTTAAGATATATCTGAAATGACCTCGAAACATGTGTCTAAAAAAAACTACAATTATTTTATCATAAACTGTATTAATAAACTCACATTCCAAACAGGATGGCAGGCGTTAAAAATTAAATTCTGCACACGCCGAGGACACGCGACAAGCTGAGTGACATTTGCATACCCTACAATTTCCGATTCGCTTATCGGTGCCGAAAATCAAGCAACACGCGAAAAAGCAAAAGGTGAGCGAGGAAAGTGGTGCACTTAACCCTAACTTTCCCAATTTGGACGCGGGTCAGTTGAGGACCCTAATTTCCAGGTCGCTTATTGTCATGTCACGACAATTAAATATGTTCAGTGCGCTTTTGCGCGATTTAAATTAAGATAATGTGGTAAATTAGCGGCCCGAAATGTTTGCATAATTATTGTACACACATTTTTGACTGTCCGCGTTATCAGCCAGCGACGATCATTTTTCACAGATGTTGCATTTGGGGTTTAACTGTCCTTTAGAGGATGCACCACCCTGATGACTTGAGCATTTCCCAGTTAGCTCCGTTTTTTTGCTTCCTTTTTTTGCTTTCTGTGTGTGGATTGCGGTTGCTATTAAGCAGCGTAACCTTTTAATTTAACCCTTGCCACAACTTGTGGCATGACACCACACAAATATGCAGTGCCAAAAATGGTTTTCCCTTTAAGGTGACATATTGGTTTGGACGATAAGCATCGGTAAATGTTTGTCCCGTTGGCATGCGGGCGATGTGGTTGTCCTGGCTGGCAAAGGGTTAACTCTTGGCCACAATATCAGTTGTCAAACAAACATGAGATTTCCTTTCCTTACGGTCAGTAAAACAAAAAAAACCCTTTAATAAATAAATATGATTTTTCATGTTCTTAGTCATAAGATTGCCGATGAATTTCCATAGCTTATAATTTCCATGGTTTATGGGAAAAACACTGATATTATTTTGAGTTTTCATTTTTTGGAGACCTTCGCTTTTTTAATTGTTTTATTACTAAACTTGATTAATTTTCTATTGTTTTAAGTCAATTCAAACAAACTTCTATAATCAGGAAATAACTGAGGTGTTCAAATGTGTATCTCAATTGAAAGGAGAATTTAATTTAAAATATTTAAAAATTTGTTGAAAAGTATAGCTTGAATATTTTAAATTAATTAAAAATGTAATCTCAATACTTAAAGCTATAATTACAATCACTTGATGAGATTTACATTCGAATAATTAACCGAATGGCAATTGTGGCATGCCCATTGTGCATTGGAGTAAATCACAAACAATGGGTTTTCATAATGGGTTTCCTGTCTGGCGAAGTGACTCAGAGCCACCTCCAACTAAGTAAGCCGCAGCGGAACTGTGCATGCACTTTAAGTCGCAAGTTAATTACGAGTTGGCTCTATTGATTTTTTTATTTCGTTTTTCTGTTGTCCGGAAAGTACAACAAACCCAGGCGGCGGACACATGAACGCCCTCGAGCAGGGCAGGAGTGAACAGCAGTGACCCAGTTTCTTGACTTGACTTTAGCAAACAACGCCCCCAACGCAAATTGACGCAAAAACTGAAAGTGGAGCAAAAGTGAAACGCAATATGACCACAAACGAAGTACTCCCAGATAGTGATAGCTAAGCAACTCGGAAAAGGCAAATCAAATATCAAAGGCGGAAAAACTCAACTCACATGAGTTTTCTTTGGGTTATCTGTGGAGTTGGAGCTGGAGCTGGAGCTGGAGCTGGAATTGCCAGTGGGTGGGGCTGAGTTAATTGTTTGATGTATCCAGAGTCGAAGGCTTCTTCAGATTGCTGTGGATTGACACTTAGTGCTCAAACCTTAACGTTTCATTAATCTTGTGATTCATTGCCCAGGCTCAGGCTTGAAGTATTTCCCTGTGCGTTCCCTAAGCGTATGTCAACACCCACAAAACCGCAGGCGGTCCACAAAAAATTAGAAAATATCTCATATGTATAAGGAGTCCATTTCCACCAAGTTGCATTCGTAAAAAGTCTCCAAGAAAAATTAATGATTTATTTACGTCTTGCACTGAGGGCAACACCTTAAATTAGTTGAAAATAACCTGGGGCCTGCCGTCAATGGTTTATGAGTGGCCATAAAAGAAGTCATTCAGGAGACGGCAATATGATTAATTACCCCCCAAACCAACTGAACGCTTCTTGTTGCAGTTGCACTTTGTTTGTTGCTTCCAAAAATTTGTTGCCAACGTTCAACAATTGCGCTTCATTATCGGCGTTTGGCCAGAGAACCGACAACAGCCAACAACATGCAACGGCCAACATGCCACAGCAACGGCAGACAGTCAATTACTGACCAGTTGCCATAGACTGTCTGTCTTTTTCCCATTTTTCCCATTTTTCCCATTTTCCACATTTTCCTCTTGGCTCGTTTCCCGGGTGTTGTTGTCAATGTCCTGCTGCGCTATTATTTGTCTTGTGTCAGTGAGCTGGGCTCAGCTCAGCTCTTGCCCTGACCGTGAATAAATTGCTTTACGGCACTTTTGGGTCATTAACGAAATTGAAAATGCCTGACAAAGAGTTGAGTTGAGTTCAATCGAGCTGGGCTGAGCTGAGCTGAGCTGAGCCCAATCGAGTCGAGTGGAGACACAGTTCGCTGTATCCATCAACTGGTGGTCCAGCCATTAGATCAGTGCCACCTATTTTGGTAGTTGGCCAATCATTAGACACCAACGGTGCTGGCGCAGTATGGGATTATGGTATTGAGGATCTGATTACAAAAAAAAAACACTAGTCAATAGTTTGGTATGTGAACAAGATTCTCATCAAGTTTATATAAATTATATCAAACCGTTAACTTTTTATATATATCTAGTTTGTTAAACAGCAGCTAGCATTTTCATCAATATATGGTTAATTTTTAATATAGTATATATTAGACTCAGTAAATTACCAGTAATTTATCAATGGTCAAGCCTTTTAACTATTAGCACTAATAACTTATATCGAAAAGGCTGCGTTTCAGATAGTAAAACATTAAGTGGAATAAATTAATACATAAATATTTGCTTTACAAATTGTTTTTGCTACATATGTACTAAGATATTCTTAGTACTTTATTTATATACCAAAAGAATGTAACAGCCAAAAGGAAATATCTGAAACCCCATAAGGTAAACTATATAATCTTGATTAGGTTCATCTGCAGAATCTATCTAGCCATATCCTTCTGTATGTTTATCGATTATCTTGAACACTAAAAGAGTCAGAAATTATATTAAATTTGGAATACAAGTTCTCGTATAGCTCACTAAAATAATCACGAAGATTATCGAATTATTTTGATCCTTCCATATAATAAATTACTCATATTAATTATTAATCATTCAATCATATTTATTTATTTTTATTTTATTTATTATTTTATTAATAACAATAGTTGTAGTAGAAAATATATTCTCATATTGATTCTTACTTGATTCTTTATAAGTATAGGCAATAAAATTGCATGCGTAAAACTTTACCAAATCTTTCAGCATTTGTCAAAATTTGATTATTATTTAACTGAGGTATAAAATTATTTCGTAGATTTTCGGTATATTAAGCTATATTTCTATGCAATGTGCCGCACAAATTTATTCATTTTGCTTACTAGCTTGATATATGTGCAGATTATGATGATTATGTTCTCGACTGGTACTTGGCCATATCCTCAACTTATGCCATGATTATTATGCTAAGTCAACTGGTTAGTTATTCAGTTCTGCGTCGATATCTCATTTATTTTATGACAACCATGGAAAATGGCATTTAGTGTTACTCGCTCAATGTTCCCAGGCTTGGTTCGCTGTTGACATTGATTAAGTAGCTCTCATTGACCTATGTCCAAGCACACATTTATTGACAAGCTGACTTTTATTTGCATAGCCCTCACCCCCCTTCTTCCATCCTCTTCCATCCCAACACAGTTCTTTGATCAGCGAGTGACGCGTGTCAGTAGCATGCAAATTGGCCACACCCTTCACATTGCCCAATGCCAATGCCAATACCAATGCATATCAATAGCTACATTTAGTATACAGATATAAATGTATATATATATATATATAGATATAGATAACAGCAAATCGATTTGCACAGCCAGAGAAAAAAATTAATAAATTGTGCCTAAAGTGACATAATTAAGTAGCCCATTCGCGCGCATGTCAAGCTGACCAGCTGACCAGTTGACCATTGTTCTCGGCAGGCACTACATCATCATCATCATCATCTTTAACAACATTATCGTCACAATAATTAAGTGTAAATACTCGTATATATAATCGGCTTTCAATACTCGAACGGGCAAACAAAGGTTCCTTCGGAGTCGGAGCTGTGTTTCGCATTGAAAAAAAGTCACGTGCCTGCTAATCCGTGCAGTGAAAGTTGTATGCCCCTGTCCCTGCCTGCCCCTCGGTCCGTCGAGCGTGCCCGCAATTTGTTACGCTTTGATTTCAGTTCAGTTTCAGTTCGGTTTCCTCGAGTGAAAAGCGAACGCGTAAATCTCACACATGAGTCGCCTGCCTGCCCTCTGCCTGACTGCTGACTGCTGCCTGCTCGTCCTCGTCCTCATCCTCATCCTCGTTCCCATTTTATGCTCCCTTTCTTATTGTTGCAGTGTCGTGGCCAGCATTACCTACTTGAAGTAGCGCTGATTAAATTATCTCTAGGGTTAAAAGTGAGCCTCACTCGTGACGTAATTGTTAATATTGTCAGATTGTCATATTGCGAGTGCTTCTTGCTCGGACCTGGGCTTCCTGGGAGTGTGTTGTGTTTGTGTTTGTGTGACTCGATTAAGTTGTTAAATGTTCATGCACGATCGAAAAAGGGTTATGCATTTTAATATGCGAATAAACAGATAAACAAAGAACAATTTGTATGAAAACAATAACTGCATTTGACTCTCCGTTTGTGTGAATTAAAATTAATTAACATACGTAATTTTCATTATTGTAGTATGAATTTTATTATGAGAATGTCGCTTAATTTATAAAACATTTATCAGTAGTTAGTCATTAAATGATTTGATTCCGCTGATTGAAGGAGATGTTCCAGAAATCCTATAATATAATAGTTGATTTGGATAGCATAATTACCCGCACTATTCCGAATGATCTATAAAAAAAGACTCAAAAACATATTTTTAAAGTGGAGGAGAAAAAATGCTCGCCTTCGGAAAGAAATTAAGTTTGATGAAAGAGTTACAATTAGAAGAGAAAGAGGAACAATAGATCTACCTGATCAGAGTGACACCTAATGATAGTAATAATGGTAATACAAATTTTAACATTAATAATAATTGGAATCGTATTAATTTTAATATATTTCTTAGTTAGTCGGCAAGTACAATTAAATAGTTTTGCTTTTAAATGTGTTTTTTTTTAATAAGTTTCTTGAAAGATGGACAGAATTCAGCAATTTGAAGAATTTTTATTATACTTATTCTTATTTTACAAGGGTGCAAAAATGTAAATATAAATATTTAAAAAGATTTAAGATGTAAGAGAAGAACACTCTTCTAAATTCCCATCATAATTTTTCTCACACAACTCAACTTGCAATCCTTTTTACACACTTCCACTACATAAATTCCATTGGGCTGTGAATCGGGTCCCTTTTAAAGTGGCAACAACTGTGTTGGGCGTTGCAAATAACGGCAAATTACACAGGCCAACTGCTTGCAGCGAGTATTTACAGAAATTTGCAAACAATATTGATTTCAAAACGATCAAAATATAAATTAATCAATGCACTCAAAAATGCTCGAGACATAAGTGCCAATTGTTACGCACAATGCGAGAGGCAACAATTTAAAAATAAAAATAAAATAAAAAACAATTCTAAAAAGCGAACCCAAGGAAATCAATGACGTGGAAATGTCATTGGTTGCTAACAGCAAGGGGAGAAGGAGAGAGAGGAAGAGGGAGAAGGTTTCTCGTAACCCCTTTGCGACTTTAAAGCACTTGAAAAGTCGACTAATTTATAACTTATGAGCGAGTTGGTGCGACTCGCATAAAAAACAATTTTCTATGCCACTACAAAGCGGAGCAAAAGCCAAAATTTGACATGAGTGGCGGCCGTTTAGCCCTCCGCATAACCCTTTCCCCCTTCCAACGGACATACACAATCCGTAACCGAACCGCGCACATGTGTGTTGTGTGTGTAGTGTGTGTGGTGTGTGTGTTATGTGCACTCTCCACATGTCAGCAAGCGAATTAATCGAAGAGAAATGATTTATTTAGCAGCTTGGACTCAACTCGGTGTCGGCCATTCGCGGTTCGCTTAAAAAGGGGTTGCCCAACCCTTCGCGGGGCAGAAGCCCAAAAAACGGCTGTGCACCCAAATCAAATTTAAACTGTTTTCAAAACTGCATTCAAGGAAGGATCGAGGCTGCTCATTGATGGGCATTTATTGGCTTTACCCACTTTACCCGAGACAAACCAAAGCCAAACACAAACCCGAGTCCAAATCCACCCCAATCCCACAAAAGTTATATCAATTGCATTTTTGGGCTGTTTTCACCCATTTTTTACTGTGTGAATTTCGCACTGCATTTCGACTCGATTCATTTTTTTATTGCTCGTATTTTTTGTGAATTTCACACTGCATTTTTATGGTTTCGCTTGTGTGTGTTGCGTCTTTCAAAATATTTATGACGGCGAGTTTTTTTATATGTTTTCTTACAGTTTTATTTTTGCTTATTTTTATTGTTTTGATTTATTTTGGGACTTGTGTTTGACATGTGCATTTTGATTGATTTCAAAGAAGCACCGCGTTAAATTTGCAGTAAATTTGCAGCAATTAATAAAATAGAAGGGCATAAAAAATAATGCTAGATATTGATTTTAAGGATTGTGGGAATATTTTCTTAGACAGCTGCACGACTCGACAACCTGCATTCTTTATGTTCCTTTGGGAACTGGTAGATATTCTATAAATATTAAGTTGTGTATCTGGTCGTATAATGCTCAATGGAATTCTACAAAAAATAAGACTCATTCATCAGATATTAAATAATTTGAATATATGCAAACAAAGTATTAGTATTTATTTTAAATAAAAAAAAATAATGATTTAAGTAGTTTTTCTCTAAATTTAGGTCACAAATTACTTAAACTTTGGATAAGGTTTAAATTACAGGGATTGTTTTTCTTCATTTTTGTTTGACTATTTTTTTTGGATTCATTAAACTTATTTTTAATAAAAGGCATGTCGAAACTCCGATCGCAATTTTAAACTGTGCAAAACTCTATAAAAATGCAATTTATTACGCACTGTTAACCCTTTGTCATGCGATGCATGCAACTTGTAGCAACACTTTCGCCGGCGACGCGGAGCGTAACCAATGAGTGGAAGCCGCTGAATGCTGCAACCAGAGTCGAAAATTGCATTTTAAGGAATCAATTGAGCGGCACTAATGGAATGCGAGTCGGGATCGCCTTTTATCGACTGCGTCGGCGGTCAAAAATTGATTTTGACATATTTATTTAGGCGCTTGCCGCGTCGAGTGACAAAATCTGACCCCTCCGCAGAGGCGCAACGAATCGCAGTTGCATTGTGTCAGTCTGGCTGATAAATTGGCTCCAGGGCTCGAATTGTGTTTATGATTTCCGTCTTAATGTATTTTTGTATTTTTGTACAATTTGCCTGCGGCCAAAACTACTTTAAATAGGCCTAATGACATCCGTTCTAGTTGGCACAGTGGCTCAGAGAGCCGCCTTTCAAATGTGGGTAGCCTTTTATTGTTTTCCACTTCCTAATCAGAGATATTCCATTGTGCAACAAACAGGATGTGTGTGTGTGTCTGTGTGTGGTTAAGGGTTGTCCATGCCACTGACCGGGGGGCTCCCCACATGTGCTGTTTGATGTCCATTTTATCAGTTTTTATAGCAGCAGCGATCAAAATTTACGATAAATGCTTTAAATTTTATACACCTCAGAACAAAAAGTTTGCCTTTGTTTGGTTAAGTGAGCATGGCCAACTTGATTTGTTAGAGCTCATAAATTAACGGCTTCCAAATAGAGTAGATGACATCTCATGTGTGTCACATGTGAAGGAGTTGCCTGTTTGTCCTGTTTGGGGGTGGCTTTCCCTTGCCCTAAGGGAAAATCTGCACCTGCGTTGCGGAACAATTTCCTACTATCTTTCTATAAAAACAAATAATGGGAATAGGTTAATGAGTAAATGCTTTTTGATTCGCTTAAATATATAAATAAATAAATATTTAGATGTGAGCATATTTGTTGGCAATTATATGCGAGAGCTGCACCCAAAATAGGAACTCCTGTTGGATTAGCTAGACGACGCCAATTCAAAAACAATCATCAATCTCTGTCCACAACTGTTAAAAGCGCATGCATTTAAATTAGACATTTAAGCCACTGGCTGAAGCGCAAAAGGGAAATTGCCCCAAACCCAAATCCAAATCCAAAGCCAAGTGTCAAAAGCATGTGGGTAGCTCACACTCTCCCTCTCTCTTTCTCTATCTCTCACTCTCCATCCTCCATCCTTTTCTAGACCTCACCACAAGGCTCCTGGTGTGATTTTTATGCCACTGAAAGCAAAAAAAAAAAAATGTCGATACCTTCAGCAGCAGACGTGGAACTCGCCCAGGAAACGGTTAATAGGATTTTCGACAATTTTTACTATTTTGCTGTGGCAGCTACTGGTTACTGGTTGCCACTCCGTCAAAGTGTTTTTTGCATTTTTCCATTCATTTTTTTCTTCTTTATAATTTTCCAAATATTTTTCGTTTACAAGGGTTACAAAAATGCCAGCGCACCCTTTTGTTGGGTGTCGCGTTGGAAATTCTTGTGCACTTTTTGTTTTCGTTGCGTTTTGTTTGGTTTGGTTTTTGTGTGCTATTCAGGATATGGTTATTCGTTTTTTCACTGTTTTATTATTCCCGTTTGGTTTCATGCACCGCATAACATTAAAATTCAGATTTTGATTGATCGTCCAGTAGCGGGAATTGTGTGAAACCGGGAAAACCCAAATGACGAGAAGATGTTGCCGAGTTGTTGCTTGATTTGCTTAATGGTTGTTTTACAACACTCTAGCAAATTTACACTTTATGGATCTTGATAGATCGGATTAGCTAATAAATAACGAATAGAATAATACCGTTAGCTTCCCCTGCGCTTATGCTAATGCTGCTTTATCCAATTTGCGTCACGCTTTCTAAACTTTCCCAGAAACATTTAGAGTCCACTGGCAAATCGAAGGAATTTCAATATCAGTCCCCACTCTTTGCTCCTGTCAACAAAACCAAATAAAAATGAAAGAGTTAAAATAAAATTTGCATGCCCAACGATGGCCACTTAAATATTCATGAATTTTTACGGCAGGAAAAGAACAACCCATGAAAATTCTTCCCAACTGACGACGGCAACTGCACAAATTCGATTAACAACAATGCATATTGATAGAATAATTGAGCAATTCTAATGAGCCACAACAGCAGCAACAAATTGCAGTTGCCCTTCCCTGCCCCTGCCCCCCTCAAGGGAAAATAAAATATTGTGTGCAACCAGAGAACCGCAATATTTGCATTTGATTGACAACAAAGTTAATTGGGTGTGGAGCTGGGAGAGAAACAACAATTTGCATATACCAAACGAAAAAAACACAACAAACATTTATTATATTTAACTATGATCTTTTTTTTATCTGTCTCCCTCGAAGTCTGTGACTGATGGAGTTGACTTGAGATCCTTTGGGCCTAAATGTCATTTCAATGAATTTATAATTGGAAATGGTGCGATTTTTCAAAGCAGCTTTCGTTTTTACAATTGAATTTACATATTTTTTTTGTACCTGCGAGATCCTATGACTGCGCTTAATTAATGATTTTATGCAAAGATTTTTCTTATTTTGCATACATGTGAAGGCAGCTTTTTTTTTTTTAGCAATATTTCTGTGGAATACATCATTAATCAGGACTTTAAGTAGCTCCGACGATGTTGCTGCTGTTGTTGTTGTTGTTGAACTCATTAACCCTTTTGTTCGCAACTGACATTTGAAGAAAAATAGCAACAAGAGTAACTTATATAAATATTTGCATTGCGACAATTTGGCTTTTGTCTCATTGAACACACATTCATCTAAAACACGTGAGAACTTTTAAGAACGTCGCAAAAGGCGCGTTGGGAAATCCTTATTAATGATCTTGTTGGTGTCACCAAATCTTTGAGTTTTTTAATTAGTTGGCATTTGACTTGTATGGCACAGCTGCCTGGCCTAGCCATGGTTTTCCTGTTCTAGGCCAACCCGCTGTGCACTTTCACTGCAATCAGTTACGAGGATCTCAGCTTTCCTTCAGTCGTATATCAAATAAATTCGAATTGCTATCAAGATGCCCATTAAGTCAATAAGTGGGCAATAATACAAGTTACATAGTTGCAAAGAAAAACATGCGACTCGCAGCAACGGGGATGTCTGTGCCAGAATTATGCCATATTTTGTAAATTGCTAAAAAGTTGCCAAAGTGCTGAGCAGAAGAACGCACAAAAAATTGCAACGATAAACAATAAAATGAGGTACATTAAGTCAGGCATAAGAATTATGGCTGATTGGGCGCGATAAACCTTGAATTATGGGGGCAAAATCAGCGGGCAGCAAAGAAAGCGAAGCCCAATAAAAAGGGAGGACTACAATGGAATGGAGTTTGTGGATAGGTAACATAAATATTTTTCACTATTTTCTTTATTTTATTTATACTTATTATTCATGTAAACAATTTAAATTGTAGAATATAGCTAATAATTTTAGCTAGCTTCTTAAATATATTTAATATATGCTTTACACGAATTTCGTAATTTAAATTTTGTAAGTTAAACATATTAATGACATCTCTTTTATGATTATAATATGTGTTTACATTAGAGCTAAATAATGTATTTCAAATTTGTTGTCATTAATTTGATTACAATACAATTGACCCTTTTCCATTTTGTAATAAGATCTCAATTGGTTGCAGAGCTAATCTCCAACAATCAAGAAAAATAGCAACTCACCTTACACATTAATAATTCATAATTAAAAGAAGACATTGTTACAGTTAAAAAACCTAATCCTAACCCGATATGCGGGCACAAAAAATAAAAAATATTACTTTTATTTGGGTTAAGCTTAACCCCATTGGGCCATAAGTTGGCAGAGACAAGCCCAGAGAGCAAGAGTCACGCAAAAGTCAAAGCCAATAAGAATATCATAATTAATTGTTTCGTAATTTGATTGTGTGTCTAAACATCATTAATATCTATAAGATTTGACAATGTGCAATGGCAGCTACCAGAACTTAACCCACCACTGACTCGGGACCCGCATAATACCCCGAGGCATCAAAGCAAATTTCAATTAAACGCGCGGATTAAAACACAGACCAAACTTGAGGCCAGTTTCGCACTTCGTCTCCCAGACAAATTGGTTTTTTGTGTTTTAGTCGTTGTTTTTTTTTTTTTGTTTTGGGCCCATAATGAAAGAGTTCTCGCTATATGCATATGCAATAGTGGCCAGGCATCATTAATAAAAATCATAATAAAGGCGTGGCGAATGACGTCACGTTTTCATGATTAGCACAGACAGGAAGAAAGGATTGCTTAGCGACTCTCGGTGTGTGGGTTGTTCCAAAATTCGTAATGAGTTTTTCGTCTTTTTCTAATCTATTTCCATGGCCTGACAGCGATGTGTCTTATGCTTGAGTGACTCTGCTCAAGGAAAACCAACTTGGAAAGTGTGACAAATTTTATTAATTAGGTTTATCACACACAACGTTATCAATGATTGCATATAACAAAAATCAATATTAATTAAAAACATGGATTTTTGTATTACTTACTTATTTAGACTAAAGTTTTTCAAATATATATTACCCGTATACAAAATTGTCGCCACATGATACAAGAGAAATTGCATTGTTTTTTTTTATTTGTTTTGTGATATATTTGAATTTTATTTGTAGTTATTTAAATATTATTATTACCTTAAATATTTTTTCAAATTACTCCGTCAATTGCTTGTATTTTTGGCCATTTCAAGAAAAATTCGACTTTAAGTACTATTTTAGATACTCCCAACTCAGTTCTGAAAGTGATGATTGCGATTGTATATCACTAATTTGTAGACTTATGAACTTATTATGAACGTTTTTACTCATTCACGAGGGATTAGGTCTGAAATTTATATTATAGACATTTTTAGCTTAGATTAAGTAATGCATATATTTTTTATAAATTTGTCAGTATTTTAATAAATTAAAAAATAACAAAAAGAACATTTTCGTTCATCTCTTAATTAATATATTCTAGATTGCCAACAGATTATATAATATTAATTTCGAGTGTTTCAATACTGATTACAGATGCAGGCAGATGTCGTTTTTCTAAATTTTCGAAAATTATGCATTTTGTGTACTTTTTTGTGCGACATTTTTCCAACTCATTAAGTCGAACTCGAATATTACACTTGAGAGCCCTTCAGTGTTGAAAATGCAACTTAATTAAGTCAAAATTGCTGTGAATGAAATTATATTTAATGAACCAAAAATCACACAAAAAACCACAAATATTCGTAGGTAATAAATTTTGAAGTAAGCGCCAAGTTTTTAACGCAGGATGAAGGCTTTAACCCCAGCCTGCCAGTCAAATTCAAATAAATCTTAAGCAACTGCAAAGTGGTCGTCCAGACATGGAAAAAAGAACTCGGCAACTCCGAGTGTACATTAAATTAAATTGCTCAACAGTTTGTAATGCGGCACATTAGTGTCAAGCACTGACGAGTACGCAGACGAGGATGAGGACAAGGACGAGGACGAGGACGAGCCGAGAGGACTCGGATGGCGAAAGGGTTAGACCGGGACGACATTAACACGTTGTTAGGACAAGCCGCTGACAATGGGAGGGGTTGGGAGTTCTGGTTCGGGCTGCGGTGCTGCCGAAAATAATTTCAAATTTATAGACAGTACACTCTGGTCCAGCAGAGGATGGTGATGTTTGTCGCACCCCTCCGCGGGACAGGACAGAACGGAACAGAGGCCTCTGCGAATGTAGAGATTTATGTCAACACTTCTGAATGAGCATAATTAGTGGCGAGTTTGGCCGGGAAAAACAATTTACATGCAATTTGTTGCGTTTAAATGCTTTTTATATGCAAATCGTGGTCAGCCGGGCAGGATGTGGCTACAGGATGCTGCCCAGCATTCTGCTCCTGCAAGAAAACAACCAAATTCCTATTTATGATTTTTAATGAGCTTGTTTTTTTAATGATTGATGCAGTGCAACGCTTTTCGGATACTGAGACTGTGAAATTTGAATATTTATGACCAACGGTCATATATGGTGCGGAAATTTTTATGATCCTGATGCATAAAATTAAATACAATTTGTATACGATTTTCTCAGCTGGCGTTAAACCTGTTTCTTAAGGCGGAAAATGCGTTGAATTATGTGCATTTTTAAGCGACATAATTATGTGCTGCATTTCTTTTAAATTGAGATGCTATGCAAATGGGCCTGGGAATGGGCCAAGACCGACCCATCGCACAGTGAATTCGAGCCCTACATCTGAAGAAAGCAATAACTTTGTATTTTTGTATACCTTACGCATAGAATATTTTTTTTTTGATTTTACATATTTTTAATATATATATTTTTACTTTGTTTAGATTATATTATATGTATTGTACTTATTAATAATGTAATTTAGTTTTTATTCCAATCGTGGTCATTAAGCATTTTGGTTTCATTCATGGCTCTGGGAGAAAGTTCAACAGACCTGGTCGGCTAATCGTTATCCATTGCTGTTGCTATTGACATTGGTTTGTGCTGTCAATCAAGTTTATGAGTTCTAATGACAATTCACATTTTTGGTTTTTATCGCGCGTCTGTCATCAATAAATTAACTCGATACAATGGCTGGCAAAGAAACACGCGATTGAGCAGCAGTAGCAGTGGCAACCGACACAAATCACAAAATGCTCAAACGAGCTGCGATTTTTTATGGCTCTCCGCTGTGAACTGCCAATTGGCGTCATCGCCACCAGCGCCATCATCTTCGTCTTCGTCTTCGTCATCGTCATCGTCATCGTCAGCGTCGTCGTCAACGTTATCGCCAGTTCACCTTTGTGTTTTGGCCCCGGCAGCAAAATCGAATGCCAATGCACAAAGCACAAAATGCACAGCAGACAGACAAATGTCGCCGCACACGAAAAGTCAAAGTTAATTTCATTTTATTTATTTATTTAGCCATTGCCTGTCAGAAGGCAGCCGGCAAAGCGATTCCCCAAGCGGTTCAATGCTTCGCATTTAACAACATTATTTAATATTGGCTGATCGCCTGCCCATATCCAAGTAGCCAAGCCGCAGCACAGCAAAACTATCCACTCCATCCGCAGTGTCAGTTTGCTGTCTCCGTGACTTTTATGCGCAATTGCCCGCTAATGGCCCCAACAGTCGTCGACGATGCCTCCGTTAAACGTAACGTCATTCACATCATCATCTCAGCATCGCCATCTCCATCTCCATCTCCATAGTCATTCTCATTCTCATTCTCATCGCCATCGACTTCGACATCGTCATGTCAATGGGACGCCGGCGGGCGAGTTGCATTTTTCACTTGACTGTCAACGGCAACGCATAAAAGAAACTGCATTGCCAAAAGCGCAGCAATTTCATCCGAGGGTAGCACAACAAGCTCAAGATTGAAGTTTTTCCAAGTAGGTGAATCGATGTGAAAGTTTTGCTGAGTCACCTTATACATAGATACCTCTTGAAATTTATAACAACTAAAGTATATAAATATATATATATATATATATATATTTTAAGATAGTGTTGCTTAGTCACATTATAATGAGAAACCCTTTCAAACCTATTAATTTGCTAGGGAACATTAGTCACCAAGGAATAAAATTATCATATTTCAAGAAAAATTAGTTAATTATTTTGAACGTGTTTCTTAGTCACCTAATAGTTAACGGTATAATGAAGATGATATATTATATTAAATTATAATAAAATAAAATTTTAAAAAATATTGATTTTTTTTGTGCCGAAGATAATTCATTTTATTCTTTTCTAAATTGCAGAATATATTTTTTTAAAATTGAGAAATGATTTATTTCCTGGCTGTTTCTTATATGTTAACACAAAATAAGAGGTTATTTTTTTACTTTTTAAAAATATTTTCAATTAATAAGACAAATGTACTGCTGAAAAAAAGAAAAAAAAAACTCTGTGATTAAAAGAATTTTGGATTCGCTTATTTAGAAATGATTTATTTTGTATATAAAATTAGTTAACTTAGTAATTAACTCGGATAGTCAACACTTGACATTAATAGATCTTAATTGAAAACTCGCTGTGCAAACCTCGCAGTGTCCAATCTGAAATGTAATGAATTCCTTTGGCCAAGATCCAAGATACGTCGTCATTCATCACTGAGTGGGTGGGAGGTGGTCCAAAGGCTATTCGACTACCTGGTTGCTGATTGAATGGCATTCGAGGGAGTGGCAATGATTCTTGTGGTAGTTCAGTGCATATATATATAAATATACAGTATATATATATATATATATATATAGTGGTTTGATTATCCAGTTGCTAATCTAATTTACTGCTTAAATATCTGTGTGCTGGAAGAGAAGCCAGCTGCATTTTAGTTTTACGAGCTTCCCAACCAAAGTCATAAAATCTTAATATATGAAATTAAGCTGCCATAAATTTGCCATAATGCGCTTTAATTTAATTGTCAGTGAGAAAACGCAATGAAAATTAAACTGCTTTAAGTAATAGTAGTAGTAGAATTGAAGTGCGCGGGGTGTTCGGGGGAGGGGAAGTGAAGTGCAGCAGGTGTTGCCGAGTATTTGAGACACTGAAAAGTGTCGCAAGAAAGGCACTAAAAGAAGTTTGGGTTTGGGATTGAGGGTTTGGCACTGGTATTGGAGTGCATTATCCTGTTGTCAGGTAGGGGCAGATTATTAAAACACATAGATATATATTTTAGAAGTGGCAGCCACAGCACGTGCACCATTTGGGATTGCAGCAAATTCTAATTTCGTCGCATGAGAAATGGAAATTCTAATGTCGCCTCGGTCTTTCTAGTTCCAATTAGAGCTGCACTCCAAACTTCATTAATAACCGAGTGCAAGTGGCATTAAATCAATTAATTTGAATAGTTGTGTCAACATTTCGAGCAATTTTTCAGTGACATGGCGTGTGTTTTGGGGAACCCTTAAATCTCTAGGCGCTGTCTCTTTTCGAGGGCGCATCTTTTGTAAAGATTTATGGCTCTTTGTTGGGGTCTAACCAAATTAGTAGGAGGAGGGGTGGAGTGGAGTGGAGGGAGTGCTGGGCACTGGCACTGGCACGCTTCACCGCTTGCATCCCATAATTAAGTGTCAGCTATGGTTTTTGACTTTACAAATTCCAATCAGAAACGATGCTTAACATTCCACTTGGAAATCCATGTTAGACATGCAGACATTTACCAATCGCATGATTTATGATGACGAGTCACAAACTGTGGGTGGATCAACAAAAGACTATATTAATAGAATACATCATAGATCAATGATTCAAGGCTGCTCCTTACTGATTTATATCCTGGCTAAGTTCAGTTTATAATCTGTAAAACAGATCGTTTCAATTAGTTTCTCACGTTCTGATCTTAAAGTTTCTTGGCTAATCGTCGGCAGCGCAATGAATAATTTGTTAATTAATCATGTAAAAAAAAACTCGACTTTGACTACAAACTTGACCGAGCAACTTTGTTGGTTTTCTTTAGATTTTATGAAAATTTTTCACAACGCATTTGCTGCGCTTTTTCATAGTTGTCGGAGATGGGTAAAACTAAACAGAATTCGGCAAGATTAATGAACTTTCATAAATCAACAAAGGCAAAGCAGCTCCGACATCAAAAGTCCAGCACATCAGTCAGTCAGTCAATGATACAGTTCGTCAAAGAGTCTCCAGCAGCAGCATCAGCAGCAGCATCCTCTGCAACTTTACCTGGTCATCTTTCAGTTCGTGCAACAACAATGGACAATGGGTGGCTGCAGCATCGACTGCGGCTGCTGTGGCTGTGGCTGTGGCAACGTGGCGTTAATAATTCATGTTTCAATTAATTGCCATTTTGTTGTCATCGTGGTGCGTACCCTTTTTTTTCTTCTTATTTTTTTCCAGCAGAAGGTGCTCACTCAACACCTTGACCAGAGGCCAGGGAATATGCTGGTTTATTTTTCGAGCGCCGCTTTGTCTGGAGGATCGTCTGGACCATGCTGCAGGCAGGCTGTAGCAGTGGTGTCTCTTACAAATTATTTGGCTTTGAAGTGGCAAGACGAATTTCAAGTTTTTGTTATGCTCGTGCATAAACGCATTAGATGATTAATCCTCACAGGGCTGTCAGAACTTTTTGGTGGCTTTTTCTGCGCAATTTGCTGTGATTAATTCTTGTGTGATTTCATTGTCGGCCTATTGTGCTATTCATGAGCTTTACAAATGGTTGCACTTTCACAGAGAAACATTGTTTTCAACAAAACATAGGGTTAAGCTGAGTCCAAGATCTGTCACGAAGCCAAACAACAGCTGAGTGATGATATGTTTTAATTATTATTATTATTAGTATTTATATATGAAAAAAAATAACTCCACTGAAAGTAATCTTAAATTACATATCCTAAAATGAAGAAAAAACATGCATAAACTACAAATCATTCACATAGCTGGTATTAATGTTTTCCCAGCCGACTTCAGATTACCAACTATAAGAACTGATAAACAGATCTATCACAGGTACTTAGTTCTTATCATAATTAAAAACATTTTTAAATTAAAATTATTATTATTATTTTAATTCTTTAAAATAATAATAGTAGTCGACTACTGATTAGCAACGCAACTGTAGTTAATGTTTTCCTAAAATTATATATATTAATGCTGTGGGCAGATATTTCATTTTCCTATTTTTCTATTTTTCAGATAGCGAATAGCATTTTTAATTCAACTAATCTGAAAGATTACTAACTATATATATATAACTTAAGTTTATTCAGATCTCAAAGTAGAAAAACAAAATCGCTTTTTGCCACAAACAGTGAGTGCTGTCATCGCTTCTTTATGCCATTAACATTGGCATTGACATTCCTCCAGACTTAAGTTGTCCAGTTGTTCCATTAACTTCAAGTGTGACAAAGTGATTACAAAATCAAATACATAAATTGTTGGCTGAAAAATAACATAAAAAAGGCTTAAAGTGGTACAAGATACTCGCATTTCATGAAGGCATTCACTCAGACAAAGCCAATCACTGACAATGACAATGACGCACTTGAACTTGAGCTTCTAGAGACGCCACATGGTCATGTCGGAGCAGAGATTCTTGGCAAATCGTGCGTAACTGCGTCAGCGTGGAAACAATCTGCATATTGACAGGCGGCTGTCAAAGCTTATTGTGAGCAATTTTTTAAACGGCAAAAAAAAGAAAATGAAAAAGACGGGGGAAAACTCTTTGCTTTGTCAAAAGCAGCCACAGGAATGCTTTGACGAAATGCAATTTACGAACTGAGATCCATGGAGAGATGGGGAGATGGAGCGATGCTCAGCTGCTCCGATTGCATCTGTCAATTGTCAGCGTTAGCATATTTCGTATTTCGAATGTTGGCTCTGTAAGGTAATATCCCACTCGACATTGTCGTCGCCTGTCGGTACCTGATTGTGTGGCATTTCTCAGAGCCAAATGTAATTTCTAGCCAGTCAAACAACATGCCAAAAACTCAGACAAATGCAGTTTAACACTTGCCGCCAACCGCTCCCTTTCCCCCCCCCAAGTTCTCCCAAATGTGGCGTGTAACTGAAACATGTAATTCAACGCATCGAAAGCAGCATAACCCGACAATCACACACATCCACACACGCACACACACATACACTCTCGGAGCACACATCAAAGTAAAACATTTTCTATATAAAAACTCGACAGGGGGTCTCGATTTGCCCTTATGTTTTGCTGATGTTTCTTCTATTCTATTTAGAGTGAAAGTCGAGTCTAATCCAATTCGAATATGGTTTGTAGTGCTCAAATTAGCCAAGTTGTTATAATAGATCAGTTTCATAGTTAATAGATAATGATGATGTGATTTTGATTTGCTAATTACTACGATTATATATTTATAATATTATTGTGTTAATAACGGATTAATTTAAAGCTATACAAATTAAGTTTTGAGGTCATTAAAGTTCTTTAAGATTACAGTCCATTTTTCACACATTACTAAGACGAGAACCAACTGGTTTTTAAACAGATATTCAGATATCTAATAAAACTAATAAATAGTTATGACTAAGTTTTGATAAGACAAGACCAAAGTTCAATCAAAACTAATATTTTGTTAGATTGTAATATACTTTCCAAATTGTATTAGGCATTGCATTTGAAGATCCTAATTGTGTAAAATAATAGTTATAAATACGCTGAAGACTACAGAATCTCCTATTAAATTACAACATTTTTATATCCACAGAGTATTTCAATAGTAGAGTATTCATAAGTCTATAATCTCAAGATGTATGTGCATAAGTGAGTAGGGTGGCCCTTTCCTATTTGCTACTCATGTCAATTCGTGTGTCGCTTTCTTTCAATTGAATTTTCACCCCACTAAAAGTGTTCTGTTTTGTTGTCTAGTGTTATTTTCTTGGCTACTCTGCTCCTATTTTGGGCCTCTTCAAAAGATCGCCGCCGTCTGCCTGCTGCGCAGCGGCTTTTAATTAGCAGCGCGATTTATTTATTTATTTGTTTTCGGCTATCTACTTTGTTGGGACCCGGCTGAAAAGTGACTTACTCATCTACCCGAAATTGCCGCGTTTGTATTGAATTACAAATCATTTTTGTGGGCATTCGTTAAGCGCAAATTATGCATTTGGTTTTTCGGAATTGTTTGCTTAATAAACACACACATTTCTAAAAGCAATTCGATGTCAGCGGCTTGGTATACGATTCAATCACACATTGAGCCAAGCCGAGATCATTTCCCATGCCGGTGCATTATTGGGAAACATAAATTAGTTGGGCCACAGGTCCTTACACAAAAAGGGGCAAGTTCCGGAGCATGAAACCCACAAGCGAACTTCCCCACACTCGACAATTTGATTAAAATGTTGCCCGTTTTTGGGCAATAAATGTCCAATAAAAATATAATTATTACTCGCCTGGCTTACACACCTACAAACTACAAACATCTGGGCGGGGAGGTGGTTGGGTTCTCGGACACTTTATCTTTTTTATGTGCATGTTTCGGCGTGCCCTCGACTTATCTGTCGGTTCATGTGTGTGTTTGTGTGTGTATGTGTGTGTGTTTGTGTGTGTCCTGTGTGCCACTCCTGCACATAAATTTTATTAAGTGGATTTTAGTGGCTCTCTCTTTTTTCTCTCTATTGTTGCTCTTTCTGAGACTTCCTGGGTTCTTGCCCAAATTGTAATTTTATGTGAAAATTTGTTTATTAAGTATCTTTGATAGTTTCGCTAGCTGCTTATAGACCCATTTAATTTATTGTTTTAAGTGCATTTCAAGTGTTGTTTGGGTAATTAAATGGGTGTGGTTTCTGGCTATGGGCGGGTTTGCCCAATTTATTACGACCACGTAGGCTTAAGGCTTGATTTGTTTTCGCTTGTAAATTTTCTAATATTCTCGACAATTTATATTACTTTTTTCTGTCACTTACAACAGAATATTTCCACATGCCCACAAAAATGTCAACAGCTAAGCTCCCAAAACGAAAATTATGTGTAAATTTGTGATCGTCATCAGCATTAAAAAACACCCCAAGCAACACTTCAAAAAATAAAAAACTAATTAATTATTAACATATTTCATTGTTTTTAGGCGCGCACACAAAATCCAGATAAAATCCTAATAAGTCATTCGAAGACAGCACAAAATGCGGGCGTTCTCCGTTCCCCGTTCTCCGTTCTGTTGCCACGAAATCCGCCGGGCAGATAGGGAACGGAACGCTGCTCAAACGGGGCAACTCAATTTATTTTAAATTTCTAGTCTATTTTTCTTTCTCTGTTTTCGCTTTTCATCGTTTTTTTCTCTCTTGCACTTGCCGCTAAAAATAGCCTCAAAATGTAGCAATAAAAGACGTCACCTTCGCAAATGATTTTGTGGCAGTGGATGAAAAAAGGGGCAACAGTTGTTGCTACACGCTTTGCGTGTTTGTTAAACACACTTGAACCATTGAAAGGGGGAAAACGGGATGTTCTTAAATTGAAGAGCTCGAAACTGCTCCCCAGCAGCGTTTTAATTAGCTGAGAATCATTTGGAGACAACTAGCTAAACTGTATACTATTTGCTTATCAAAAATATTCAAATTTGTATTTACTTTAAAAATATATATAAATCAAAAACGAACCATTGATAGATGAATATCCCATTTTTTAGCTGAGAAGCACAGGCAAAGGCTATGGCACTGTGGGTCAGATAAAGTGAAATAAATCCAAGCTGCCCAACCACTTGGCAAATGCAAAAGGCAATCCCTATCCTGATCTGGTCAACCGAAAGGGTTACCCACGGTCCAAGCTCATCCTCAAGTGTCAGTTTGCGGTCGTATTTCATTTCTTTTGCAACTCGTTCTGGTTTTTGTATTTGTTTCTGTTTCTGTTGTTTTTGTTTTGGTTTTGTTTTTGTTATGTTGAAACTCGTCTTCAAGTGGCGTCCGATGGCATTTACATTTTTATTACAAACAAATTCGTTGCGGTTACAAATGTGCCAATGCAAATACATTTTTTGAAAACTCTACCCCCAAATTTAAAGAGCCTGACTGACCAGAGCCACACAAATGAGAAGGGGTAGCTTCCTTCCCCTGATATATATCCCCTTCCGGTTCTGCCACTGTCAGTGTATATTTACAAATTACAAATTACTTACGGTTAATAAATCATGCCGCATGTCAAAATAAATGCATAAATTTTCCAACTGTTTATCGAAATGGCAAAAGAGTTTCGCCTCGTTCGGACTCTCAATTGAATTGGTAAAAAAGGCCAGCAATTGGATTTGTTAAAGGCTTAAAAAACTTGGAATTGGTCAATGGAATAGCGTCATTGTATATCAGCTAGGTGATTGAGTTTGTTAGCAAATCACAATTACATTTTGGTTAGAGTATTTCTTGGCTTCGGTGTGTGTATTTGCAAATGGGTTCCTCTTGAGGGTAGCTTAGCTCGGCTGGTCAGTGCTAAGCGTTTATAATTTTTCGATTTATAGTCACATTTATCTACCGATAAGCAACTACTGGACCAAGCAGATTACAAGAGGCTGGGGTAAAGAAGAGGAACAAGAAGAAGAATACATAAGTCAAGGGAATGATTGATTGCCCGGTTAAGAAGTGAAAGCATGTCACCCAAAGGAATAGCGCCCAAACGACCGACAAACCCAACCGATTGTCCGCTTCTGGGAAGCTGTAAAAGGATACAACTGCCAGCAAATTTGTAACAATAAGCGTTAAGTTAAGCGCCTTTGGGAGATTCGCAATGCCCAGCTGAGAAAAGGCCAGGAAGCGACGATTGCAGCCAAACGAGTTGAGAAGCACAGAAGAAGGGTGCAGGGAGCTGAATGATTGATACACAGTAGTCAAAAATTACTCAATTAGTTGAGCATTAGCCGAGTCAAATCAATAGGGAGACTGTGTCGCTGTCCTGGACCAATCTCTACCTACGACGTGGCCAGATTAGACTCTGGCCTAATTGCCGTCTGTGGCAGAGCGTAAATCCAGTGGCCGATTGCAACAATTAAGTAAACTCAATTGAACGTAGACCGCAGAACCTCATTATAAACAATTTTCGTTATCACCACAAAAGAGGCTGAAATGGATTCGGAGGCTATGGTGTGGTCTGTATGGGTTCCCGACGACCAAGACGATGACGGCCTCTTCTTTGACTTTGGCCCCGGTCATAACATTAGAACCTCGCTAGACACTTTACCAAATTGCCTCAAATCACGAGACATGCAACGGCAGCAGATCTCTAATGTAAAAGAACGAAGCAAATCATCATGAATTAGTCAAAGGAAAAGAAGAGGTTGAAGCCACAAATTGTGGAAAATTAAGTACAAGAGAAATGCGGGGAGTAGAACGGGGGCAAGACTAGACGAGAGTACATAAGTGCCATTAACATAGAATGACGCGACTCAACCGACCGCAACGTGCAACGTGCAACGTACAACGACCAGGCCACCAAGTGATCCCAGATGTTCGTAAGAGTCTTGAAGGCGACTGGTGTCGCGACATGCATCGGATCCGGCTCGGACTCAGGTTGGAGTTTTAGTTTCACTCTGCCATGGCAATTAACTGGCGCTACTTTATGCACTGTGCGTGTGTGTGTGTGTGTGGCGAGAGATGGGGGCAGAAAAAGAATTTAATGGTTATTTGGGATGCTACTCAAAAAACATTTGGATAAGCTACCAAATAATGCTAAGTGCTGGCTTCGGTTTATTATATTCAACTAATAGAATCAATTTGCCACATGGGCTGCGTTTTTGCTTGGATTGGCTCTCGTTTGGCTGCATCCTTTCACACCTCGGCGCTGCTTTATTTCCACACACTTTGCACCCAATTATATTTAAATCCAACATCAATCAATGCCTCGTCGTTTACATCTCATTATCTCTGCCTTTCACCTACTGACCAAAGCGAAAACCGTTGGCAATCAGCACGCAAAACCCCAAACCTCAATGCCCAAAGCCCAAACCCAATTCCGGCCAACTGAAAATCCACAAAAATTACCATTTTGACCGCAGACAAATTAGTGTTATTAACACATTTTTTTGTTGTTGTTTTTGTTTTTTTTTTTGTGTTTGGTATTCTTCTTATTTATGGCATTTTGGCAATGTCTGTTGCATTTTTCACGCTTCAGCCACGCGCAGTCCACAATCCTCAGTCGTCAGCGTCGTCACCACCTGGTCCAGAGTCGCCTCCGAGTGCCATTTTAATGGCTGCGTGTACAAATCTGCAACTGCAACACGCCCTGACCGCAGGTTTTAATACAAAAAAAAAAAGAAACTGTTGAGCTGCTCTCACACCTCCCTCCCGTTGTTTGTTTGCCTGGTGTCAGGCCATTCTGTGAAAACAAACAACAATAATACCGCATAATGCCAGTATTTCAACACACCGCCCCACTGCACAAACGCTCAACTGCCCCACCACAGTGCAACACCGCGCACAAACTCTGAACTCATCGAAAAAATCCATTAAAAATGCGTTTTGTTTCTTTTTTTTCCTGGTTGCTTCTGGATTTTTGTCTGTTATTCAAGAGGGTCGATTCAAAAGTTATAATATTGATTCATATTCTAATAAAGCTATATGGATTTAATTTGAATAAGCTGACTAATCATCATCTCCTGTTAGACTGGCAACAAGTTTTTAATTATTATTTAATTTATTTAATTATCAGAGATTTCAATTATGTATAGATTTATTTATAATATATTGTTATACACATATATAATATTATATATATAAATATATATTTTTGACTTAAATTTTCATTTAAATAAATTTATTTTACTTCTTGTATTTTTATGCCGACTGACTTTAGTTGACATTAAATAAATCAATATATATATTAATTAATTTTACTTCTAAGCACTGATAATATAGAGATACTTTTCTGCCAGACGAAGATAATTATTAACTGTTTATTAATAAATTATTAAGATTACTAAAATCATAATTTATCTGGCTCATATACTATTATAAAAGACTATTGAAATACCTAACACTGAAGTCTAAAGTCTCCTGATATAAATATAGCTTTTCTGAAAAGGTTTTTATTTAACTATTATTATTATTATGTAACCATGCATTAATCGAAATTTATAATTGACTAATTTAATCAAATTAATTATGAAATAATAAAAATCAACATGGTTTACATGTTAGCAGAATCATTTCTCCTTTGGCACTCTAATGAAATCTCTTATAATTTGTACATCAATTAATAAGATATATTAGCTCCATCGTGTTTTTCATTGCATAAACTTTTCTGTTTCCCCTCGCATCGAGCTCTTTGTGTCTTTTGCATAATGCGTTAATATTAACCGGTAGCTGGTGAAAATTTTGCAATTTTCATAATGATGCCAGAGGACGTTGGCCACGTTGCTCTGAGTTGCAGAACACGAACCCAAATCGCAGCTAATTAACTTAATTAGTTTATTTAAAAGCGCCAACCACACGTCCATATAAATCAGAAGCGCCTCAATTCACAGCCCTCCGGCGAACCGATTTACGACCTACTTTGGGCGACTCTTATCTGAAGCGATATTACTACTACCCAATTTGGCCGCATTAATGCTGAGCGATCCACCCTCCCCCCCAGCCTGTGTTTACACTGCTAATTGCAACTTGTGTCTGTTGTTTGTAGTCAACTACTACTGTAGTCTGTCTCAAGTGTTTCCCAGTGTCAGCGCCAGTGTCTTGTCCCTGATTTTGCATATCCAAACGCAAATTGAACAATTTCGAGCTGTCATTGACAAGAGACAGAATAGAAACAGCATTGCTAATTTTATACGAAATTGTTACTGGAATCAACTGAATCTGGGCGTCTGCCACTCGAGCGCCTTTTGCGTTTGACAACATCGCCAAACGATAACAAAGGTCGTGTGGCATTGACAGTGGCAACATTTCAAGTGCTTCCATTGTTCTTCTTGTTGTTGTTGTTGTTTGTCTTTTTACACTAATTGCCCGGCGGCTCAGCAGAATGTTTGTTTTTATTGAAACCGTTTCTAATAAGTATTCCCTGAAATGGATGGCACTTTTAAATGTGAAACCAGCAACTGTTTAGCAAACTCATAAGTTGAATAGACAACCAAAAATGACTCACAATTGAATATGTGCGGAACACTTTGCATATGTTTACAAATCAGTGTTGCCAAGTAAGGCGATCTTTAACTGTTATTACCCAATTTTACCTACTATTTATAGATTATATTATGCATTTATTAAAACTATTCACAAATATATTTTATCGTTACAGTTATGCTTAATCATTTTCTTTGCTATTTACAATTTATTTTCTTTCAATTAGATAAATTACACTTTTCACAAAATTGTGTTTATTATTTATAACATATTAAAAAATGTTTTAGATTTGAATGTGAATTCTTAAAGCGAAATTTGCCAATTGTGCTTAATTTTTTAGTCACATTCAATATTATAAAAAATTATAATAATTGTATTTATATATGTGTATATAAAATATTTAAAGATTAATTAGTAATAGTTCTAGTTCTAGTCTATATAATTTTTCAAAATAAATATATAAATAAAATGGCATTTAATATTAATATTTTTTAATATAATCAACACATTTTATGGTTCTCGAAAAACCTTTAGATTTTTAAAAGTTGGCAACACTGTAACAGAATAGATAATTGCTTAAAACAACGCATGCAAAGGATAAAAAAAACCCGTTAAAAGTAAAAAATGTATGGGGACATTTTATTGTAATTCGCAGAAAGGTAGCTGAGAATGTCAAGGATAACTGCGTAGAAGGGTGACTAAGCGCCAGGTGGAAGCAGCTCAGAGGTGAAGCCAACCCACACTCAGGCTTTTTTACTAACTAAGTAACCAGTAAGCCATCTACTAAACTATTTACCTTATTTTCCATTTCAAAGCGTACTCATTAAGCAGAAACGTAGGAAAATGCAATGCGGGTGCCACTTTGGCTGCGGGTAACGAATACTGAATACAGAATACTGAATACTGAATACCGAATAACGGGTTACTTATGGTAAGAGTGTGCTTGGCAAACTGAATGGTTATTGTCATAGTTTGCCACTCGAAGTTGCGCCAATTTATTTAATTGGTTTTTGGAGTGACATTGCTAGCGTGTTAAATTGAGCATAAATTTTGCCACTCTTGTAAAACAGTTAGACTAAATGGCTAAAAAGGGGCACCTTTAACCAAACCGTTGCAAAATGCGTTTAATTGATCAGGCACAAGCACAGCTGTTTGAGGTATGCAAACTTCTCAAATAGTGGGAATAAAAAAATAAAAAAAAAAACATTAAAATTAGATATTCGCTTCAGCAGGTGATGCAAGTGAATAATGAGAAAATGGGCAACTCTGTTGTGGACTCGCTTAATTCTAGATTTAAAGCTCTTAAAGTTGCCCATGCCACAAGATCGTTCATCACTCTGTGCACAATATGCATAATTCTCTGGTCTGGCTGCCTTGCTCAAGTTTTCCGGCAACCATCATCATTATCATTATCATCATCATCATCATCATCATCGTCATCGTCCATAAACGCGAATGCACTCAAGCATATAGCGCAATAAATGCAGACCCAGTCGCAAGTGATGACCACACACTGCCCGCCTATCCTCACAGCCCACATTGTGTCCAGCTTGTTGTACAATAAAGGGAGAAAGAAGGGGAAAAAAAAGAAGCAATGCTCCACGCACACTTCTTTGCTCAATCAAATGGAAATAATTGTGGTGGCATTGAACGCAGCGCAGACCAAAGACGAAGTGCCTCATTGTGTTGATGGGCCCACACTTGAGGCGCAGGGAACACAGTTCCAATGCCAGCTGACCAGTCGCACTCATTGAAGTGTTGATGCATCCCAAAGGCAGGCAAAACCTAAAGCGCATTGATGTGGTCGTCTCTGGACTCGGACTGCACCTCTCCTGCTGATGATTTCTTTATTAAGGCATTGTGTAGTCGGCCCAGAGAGTCCGAAGGGACCTGGACTCGTCCAATTAATTGGCTGCCTTGTGTGAGTGAGTTGCATTTGTACGATTTGAGTTGTTCAACAAAAGCATTTTGTGGTCAGTTAGTGGGCTTTGATTAGACTGCAGCTAGGACTGGCTAGGAGTTAACTTTACTTTACTTAAACTGCGGATTCTTAAAATTCCCTCATCATTTGTATCTTCAACCCTCTCAAAATGCAGCATAATCTTAGCGCGGTGTTCAACAAATCTTTCCAAACAATTAAACTCAGCAGTCGAACCTAGCAAACAAAACTCCTTTGTCCCCTAAAAAACCCCTAGTAAAAAACAAAAATAAAAAAATTTAAATAAACAGAACTTTACTTTATGAAATGCCGACACACAAATGAATCGAGAATTGCAGCGAGGGGAGATTCTAAAGGAATTCCTCGAGTGCTTACAAGTTATGCAAATTTTCGTGTCTGACGAAAAAATCTAACAAAATTTGTACTGCTACAGTACAACAACAACAACAACAACAACAACAAGTACTACACTTGCTCCTGTTCCCTGGTACAGTTGTCACTGCTGAAGTCGTCAATTTGAATTTCAAGCAAATGGGAAAAAATACGCTGAAAAATATGCCGTGCTTTTTATTTACCCTAACTCTGCCTCTGCCTCTGCCTCTCCTTGGTCTCTCGGCTCACTGCAGTTTTTACCCATGACAGATGGTCAGTTGGTAAGTCACATCAACCACCACAACGAACGTGTTGGCAGTTCGTCAGTCACTCAGTCACTCAGTCAGTCAGTCAGTCAAAGCAAATATGACAGTTCACTGTCGTCGTCGTCGTCGTCGTCGTCTCAAACTTTAACCCTCGATGCCAGAGCATTTGGGGGTTGATGGCAGAGGACCCCTTCCCAGAGTACAAGTTGTACTGGGTACAGTTTGCGCATTGATACTGTTGTGGTCGTCGGTAGTCGCCGCCACTTGGGTGATTCGGATGACAACAACAACAACAGCAACAGCAAAAACAACGACAACGAGAAGGAGAAGGGGCACACAAGGTAGTCGGTTGTAGGTAGTATGTAGTAGTAGTATTCATGTTGTTCGCCAGATAACGTTATGTGGGTAACCAAGGCCTACCCCTGACGAGGGTTGTCTTTTTGTCCTCTCAGTTGTGTGTGTGTGTGTGTGTGTGGTGTGTTGTGTGTATGTGCGGGATTTAAGCGTTAAGTGGTTATATTGAAAATATTGTATTTACATCAGTAGGTGATTATATATATGTGTGTGTGTGTGTGTGTGTGAGTTTGGTGTGGTCTGCTTGGGGTACTCGACTCATCACTCTGCCCCTGCTTAGCTGCTTAGTTCTGCAATGATGACTCACATGGGTCCGTGTAGGATATTGATAATTTCATTAAACTATTGAGCCAGATATTTAGCTGTGCCCGGCTGAGTGGTGTTTGTGTCTATCCGTAATTGCTGCTGAAATATCGGATAAGTGAAAGGTGTACACGGAAAGTGCACAGAGTGGCACCAGGGCCAAGTGTATTGGGAAAAAGGGGGTTGCTTGATGTGTTTGCTTATCTGTAAATCGCTGACTTTGATCGAGCCGAGGAAATATCTTTAAATAGATGCTTGACTTTTGTGCAAACTTGTGTACGACAATTCTACATAAACAATGGCATATTCATTACTCAGCCACACAACTGGAGGAGAGTTCATTAAGTGACCCAAAGTTCGGGTAAACAATGGGCCAAATATTGTGGAAGCCTCACAAAAAGTCGATGGGTCGCAATGCAAATGCAACGACCACAAAAAACAAGGGCCGTGCAAAGGGCGACGAGGTGGGGACCGGCGAGGCCAAAGGATATTAATGATTTTGCGCTTGAATTGCAATTGAAACAGCAAAAGCAACAGCAACATTAACAACAAGGTTAACAACAGCAACAATAACAATGGAAGCGACAGCAATGTAATAACAATAACAATATATCCACACACAAGCACTGCGGTCAAGCTGTCAATTTTTCAAAAAGTGAACTACATAAAAAACACAAGTGAAGCCCTCGGAGCAGCACAGTCCAGGGGGTCCCTGCTGGCACCCCGATGTGTGCTCAATTCCAATGCGAATCCCAATCCCAATCCCAATCCCGATGGAAGTTGCGTTGCCAACGCAATGACATGCAGTTTTTTGCATATCACTGCACTTGGTCATAGTGAAGAGGGGTTCGATGGGTGGGGTGGGGTGGTATGGATGGGGGAGAGGAAACCCTTGATGGTATTTGATGGTGGGCCTCGTCACTGTGGTCATCTCTGCACTTTTGCATCCCTCAATTTGTTGCATTGTTGTAATTTTATGCACATTTCTGATTGTTTGCCGAATGATTTGCAAAAAAAATATTTAAAAAAAAGCCAAAATTTGTTTTTGGGATATACACATACATACACACATATATACAATATGTACACATACTCGGGTGTTTTTTTTTTTGCTTTGTGGGGGCGCTTGCAAGTTTTTTACGTTGAAATTAATTGAGTTTTTTCTAGTTGACTGCGTTTTTAATGAAATCGTTAGTGTGTTGCATTTGTTGCATTTGTTGGATTGTCCATCACTTTTTTTAGGTTGGTATTTTCATTTTTGTATGCATTGCCGTGGAGATAATACCATAGGGACTTAATGGGTGGTTTTTCTATTTTTTTTTTTGGGTTGAAATGTTGGATATTTGTACAGTTGTTTGAAGGTGGTTCGACGATGTCATTTTCAGCTGCTTTGAGTACTTGTTTGGCTTTCAATGAGTTCTGCATATTTCTATTAGCTTTGTGAAAAAATAGTAAATGGTATTTGATGTCCGATTGTGAGTCACAATTTCACATGTCATTCTATAACTTGTGTCCAAAATGGATTGTTATAAAAACGGGGAAACCATCAAAACTGTCAATTCTAACAAAGCCAACTGCTGAGCAACAAATGCACTTCATTGTGCACAGATAACTTACTAAAAGAATATCAACACAGCAATTAAAAGAAATGCAGCTTAGCAATGATAAAAGAATGTAATTATTTGGAAAAATACGTGGAAATAAAAGTTGTATGACAGACACACATAATTACGACATTAATGTCGCAAAACACTGAAAGAATCGTAAAGATCGCGTTTTAGAACCACTTACATCTGAGCTCTTTATGGAGGAAGGCGACCCACTTATGAGGAATTTCTCCCAAGAATCGGGGAGGCGGGGCAATTAAGTTGATTTTGTGGCTGGGTGTCTCATATTCACTAGCCATAAACGTGAAATGTTTAAAGATATAATTTTAATAAAATTGTTTTAATGATTTATCTTGGGGGGCGATCATTGTTCAAAATTAGTGCATCATAATGAAACTATTCCCGGAAAGTTGGCGCATTCAATCAAAATGTGCGTTTTATGTTGTTTTAAAAACTTATAATTAATGTGAAAGGCGGTTTTGGCCTTTTATCACCCCAACTTGATCTACATTTTTCAATTGCCATGCCTGAGAAGCCTGTTTCCCAAGTGTTTGATATATGGCTCGGTATTGTTTTGGATTCTCTGCTTTTTTTTTTATGAAAAAGGTGCCATAAAACGGCATTGGTTAGCTTTAAAGACACTTTGGAGTCGATCTCTGCGGTTTTGGACACTGAGTAATTTATTAGCTTTTGACCATTTGAACTGACTGTGTGTAGTTAATCTTTCTCAGTTTACTGATCATCAAATCAAAACTTGATCTCCGAGTGTTGGCATCTTTCGGTTTGGGCCGCCTAATGGAATTCTCATTCCAAATGTGTGGCACAGTTCATTAGGGATTTTTGGAAAATGGCTTTAAATTGTTTGTATTTCAGAGAGTGGAATTCTTTGGTTGATAAGACATTTATTATTAATTGCGTACAGGAACTTTGGATTCTATTTGTATGTCTAAATTATGAGCAAGTGCCGTTATTCTGCTTGAAATCTGTGTTAACTTATCTTTAAGGGTAATCTACTCCTACGTGGAATAGAAATGTGAATAGAGTAAAAGTTCATAATCAATATCTAGTCTGGCTTATAATGCTGCATCATCGGAGGATCCTACGCATTCGAGCCCACGACGAGTGCAGCCAAGCACGTGGCTGCTGCACCCCAGCGTGGCATCGGGTTCAAGACATCTTCAGCACATGCCACACTTCATTTGACACGACGGAGAGGAGCAAAGATGCTGCTGGGTCTCAAATATATTTGGAGATCGCTTATCGCAACTACTCGTCGGAGCCATTACAAAAAATGACCCACAAAATTTGTGTTAAAATCGTTTTTTATTTTCTGTTTTTTATTTTTCTAATATGTTTCTTGAAAGAGCGGCGCGGTAAGTGCCACCCAGCTCCTGACTGCCACTAAAATCCAACTCGACGCGCAATTAAAACTTTTCATGCACATCAACTTTCACTCAAGCGCGCCGTTTGCCCCGCGGCACTCACTGACTGACTGACTGACAGCGGCAGGCTGCCCTTTGTGCAACAGCAACAGCAGCAGCAACAGCAACAGCAACAGCAGCACGCCCCAACTGCAACTACTCGTCTTTGCAATCAGCGTGGAAATATAAAACAAAACATAAAGAAAATAATATTTTTCTAACAACGACAGGCAATCAGCAGCAGCGTCCCCACATTGCCAGCAAGCACACAAATTTTCTGAGGAAAATAGATCTCTGAAAGAGATCTTGATCTCGAGTTGAGTTGAGTTGAGGCAGCAAAACACCCAACAGCAGCAGCAGCAGCAACAGCAACAGCAGCGGCAACAGCAACGGCAGCAGCATGTCAACTCGGCTCATGCCACAAGTCAGTGGCAAGTGTCAAGTGCTTGGGCTGTATGCTATGCTTTGTGTGTTTTTCGGGTTTCATGCCACTTGCCACTTGCCACTCGGGCCCAAATCGTTGTAATGCCATCAGTTATTCATGTGTGTGACAACACTCGAGGCGCACTTGGGCCTGTCACACGCTCGCATATTAAATGTGCCGCTCCTAAAGTGATGGAGGGATGCATAATTCCAATCGGAATGGACAAGTTTTCACTAGTAATGTGTGTTGTACTCTTATGCAGCTTGTGGCTTGTAGCTTGTGGCAAGGCAACTTGAGTTTTGCCTCCAACAGCATTCGATAAAGAA
The DNA here is from genome assembly GCA_035042345.1 of Drosophila fungiperda. Classification (NCBI taxonomy): domain Eukaryota; kingdom Metazoa; phylum Arthropoda; class Insecta; order Diptera; family Drosophilidae; genus Drosophila; species Drosophila fungiperda. The sequence continues at coordinate 4,266,410 of JAWNLM010000021.1, forward strand.
TTATCTGAAGTAGTTTCATAAGCACATAAATTGTGTATATTCAAACACATATCTATTTATATTTGTATTTTTCAGCATCATCAGTCGAGTCGCAAAAAAAATATATTTTTTGCTATACATATAAATTTAGTTACAATTAATCTCAGTTTTTCAAAACTATCTTTATTCCCCTTCTTATTAATTCGTAATTTTGGAGATAGGATCCGAACGGAAATGCAGTGGGACCCGCTAAGAACATTAAAATTTTTAATTGTTAATACTGATAGACTGTCTTTAAAAGCAAATCTAACACAAAAATATACAAACTGCGAAATTGAATTAAATTCACATGTTCTTCTTCTTACAAAATGGAAAAAATAATTCAAAGAAATATTATTTAGAAATATTTAGCTAATCTTGCTAGGCACTACAAGAAATTTAAAATCCTTTTTCAGTAACTGTTCTAGAATTTCGTTATATAATTATTTTTAGCTTATTTCCAAATCATATATTTCTTTTTATATTGCTATCGCTAATAAATAAATTTGTATACAGTTAATACCTTAATAATTAAGTTAATACTACATTAAAAGATAGTATCTTTAACACATATCTCAACTTCCGAAAGCCGAATTTTATAAAAAGGCTGACAAACTGTTTAATATATATTTTGATTTATATTAATCAAATTGTCATTGCTTTAAAGTAAATTTGTTCCTATCTGGCTACTCCCCGTGAGACTTATAAATATACTTCGAAAACATTATCCCAAAACTGAGCTGATTACTTATTTATTTTCTCAGACTTTGATACCTTAATCATAATTTCATTCAACTATTATTGTCAGACTGAAACGGCTTAAACGGCAATTCTGTTTACTCAAAGCACAACCATTTAATTGTCCGTTTACAAACTTTGTTTATACAAAATATGGCTATTGAGTGGGATATCTGTGTTTCCTTCCCATTGTGGCATTAAGCTGGTAATCAAAACGATATATTAGCCTGGCTTATTCATTCTATTTTGCTCTTACATTGTATCCATATTTATTCAAATTACCAGCTCCGCCGCACCTCTTGGCCCAGAAAGCTGCTTGCCACGACCCCATGCTGTCTATTAGCCAGTGCTTATGGCACTGGCAACACCATTTAGCCAAAGGCAGGGGCCACATAATTTCTATGATTAGGCCGGGTGCAAAGAGCAGACAGACAACCGGCGGACAAAAGACACATGACAGCAGACAGTGCCAGTTGTCGGCCTGGTCCGATCATCGCTTGTTTGTCTGTTCTCGCCTAATACAACACTGCCGCTAATGCTGATGACGATGAACACGTGCAACGACAACAAACACAACAGCAACAACAACAACAATAACAACAACAACAATAACAACAGATACAACAACAAAAACAAACATCGTCGAACAAAGATCGTTTCGCATAAAGTGCAACTTTGATGACTCTGAACGTTTTATGACAAGATCATTGTAAGTGCCACCGACACCCTGCCCCGCTGTGTTGCCGTTGCCTGGGCACACGGGCCAGCTGCAGATGACTCGGATCATAGGCATAGGGCTTCATTTATGCTCTGAGTTGAAGTTGGACACATTCTGACCGCTGCCATTTGACATTTGTGTGGCAGAAGAAGAAGAATGACGTGCGCTGCTCCCATAACCATATCTTGGGCTAATAACAGCAGCCAACAATCATAATAAACGTTTCATCTTTTTATGTTAAATATGCTGCGACCCCATATCAACTTGTGCCGCACTGCTACTGCTGCTGCTGCTGTTGCTGCCACATCTGGAGACACTTTGTTAATGGCTGTTCGGTTGGTGCGCCCCATGTTTGTTGTTGATGCTACTAAAAACAGTTTTTAAATGCAAATTTATGTGGTCTCCTCATCCGCCTTTTTATTTGAAGTGTTGACTGACGGGCAACTGCAGGTTTTCTTTACATGCCCCTTCTCCACAGAGCTACACATGTCCATAGATCTCGACTATATATGTATATATAGATATATATATATATATATATATATATGCGTATTATTTCTTGTTCTTGTCGATTGTTATCTTTATGAAATTTTCACTCGACTTAATTGCATGCATAGGTTTTAATGGCTCTTGAAATTGAATGCTACACACACACATATACACACTCATACACACACACACACATATATATACACACACAGTTGAACTGTGGGGATAATCAGCTCCTAAAATAGCAAAAATGAGATTTTGTATGCATTTTAGTGTTTATTAAATGCTCCCTTTTAGCTACATTTTTGCCCGGCTCCAATTGCCTATTCATTGCAGTGCCACATTAAATATTTCCATATTATATATTTATACTATCCGCAACGCTCAAGAAACGATATAAAATCCATTCAATTCACAGTCGAATCTCCTTTGGTACTACGTCTGTAAATTATTACATATGCAAATAAAAATATCAAAATAAATTGAAAAACCAAAGCATTCAGAAATGAAGAAGGTATACTTTGAAAATTTGAACTACTAATAGCGCACATCTAATACTCTTTGGGTGGGCATATTTTCAATATTAGAGTTCAGCAAATCTTAAGATCAGCAAACCATAAATCACCAACATTATATGCATTATTATATTTTACTATTTTGATCATTCTAATTCTTTCATTTTAAAAACAAGTATAATAAATTCATTTTTTCTTAACAAATATAAATGTTGCATTTCATCAAGAAATTGTGATCTATTAAAAAACATATAACTTAGATTTTCTTTTTCATAAATTAAATGATATTTGTATTTTATTTTATTTTTTTTTTATACTTTTTCTTTCTTACACTAAATTATACACTTTTTTTTATTTACTGCTTACAATCAATATAAATATAACTAAAAACGCAAATCTCAATTCTTGTTACAAAACCAAGAGCGAAAAGTAAATACCATTAATATTCTATTAGATGGAACCTTTGGCAAAGACATGCAAATCAGTTTGCTGGCATTTCAGTTCATTTTGTTTTGTTTTTTTTTTTTTGGCAAAACCCATAAAAATCATTTGAGCGGCGCCAGGCCATAAAAGAATCACAATTTCCATTTGCCACTAAAGTACCAGAAATACAGCCAAAAATATCTTTGGCTCGTTGGTTTGTGCTTAAGCGTGTTAAAGGCGTTTCGGATGGGTGTGTGTGTATGTGTGTGTGTGAGTGTGTGTGTGATTAGCATACGATTTTTGGCACAACACCCTTTTGACAACAAGGGGTTGCATATTGGGCTTATCAAGTGACTTTTATTTGTTACACAAGTCAACTCGTTGTTATTGTTATCCCGCAACACGATAAGGGGTAATTTTTTTTTTTTTGCTATTTTGTAATTTATATGTGAATTTACTGGCTGTGCCTGTCCTTAATGTGCCTTGTGTAACGGGTAGAAGATTTCAAAATTGTTGACATTATGTCAGATAAGTGAAATTACATGTTTCTGCCGATTTGTTTACAAGCGATTTTTTTTTTTAAAGATCTGCTTCAGATTGGGGTTGCTGAGTGTAATTATTATTTGTATACAAATTCACACCATGTGATAAATAATTAATTAAAGTTATATTTAGCTTAAAGCCAGTCGAAGTACACTTTTCATCTTTAGTGCAGCTGCAGGCCAAGCGAATTTAATGGAAATGATTTCATCACCGCGAGCCCATCCATCGAGTGCATCTCGTAAAATCTGGCAAATGCCATTTTTTAATTGAATTTTCATTACATTTCCGTTTCGCCGGGCGCAGCATGCCACAAGCCAGCAACGTGGCGACGACACCAACAGACCCACCAAAAAGCTACCGAACACAATTTAATATAGAAATCCGCAACTAGACTCAGAATCAGAATCAGAGCCAGAATCAGATTCAGACTCAGAGTCGGTAAGTCTGTCCAAGATTTTTGTTGATTGTGTTGGAAAACCATTTGCCAAAATACATATTTTTGTATTTTGTTTTCCCATTTTGTTATTTTTTTTTTATTCCATTTTGTATATGTTGTATGCAACATTCTGCTGTTGCGAATGGCGACACGAAAAGCCGCTTACGTCGCAGACCTTTAACGGGTGAAAAGGGTCGGCGGATTTTGGTTTTTTACGATGATTAAAAGTTATCTTAATGTCAGCAATGTTTATGACAATGTTTCGTCCTGTTGTGCTTTTTTGGTGCCAAAAGTTGTTTAAGTGCAACCAAAGAAGAGCAAAATATATATAGAAGGGGCGTGGCATCGTTAAGATCGTTTCGGCTGGTAATGAAATGTTTATTTTGAATGCTTTTAATTGCGTCTAGCAATGGCATCTTTAATGTCTGATGACACTACAGCATTTTATGATACGGCTGCCAATGTGTGAACTACTAGTTGCCCGGATTGGTCGGAGTGGTCGGAGTGGGAAATGGCAACTAAATGGCAACTTGAGCAGCTCATCGTATTTGCCATGGCTGTAGGAGATTTCATCCACAATGCCTGCAATTGTATGCATTTACATAACTTTTGCAATTTCGAACTTGTATTTGAAAATGCACTTAGATGCAGACTCTTAATATGCACAATCATGTCCTGCAGTGCCCCCAATCCTGCTGCTCCATGTCGAGCATCCTGTCGTAATCTGTCATACGTGTTACATTAGGTAAATGAGAGGGATATTGGAGCAGGAGCAGGAGCAGGAGCAGACGTAGAAGGAGAAGGAGAGAAAGACTGATGTGTTGGTTGAGCTGGACAAAATGCAATGCCAATGAACGATAAACTTAATTATCCTGCTTAATTGTCGTGCATATGCAGGCAACAAGGATGTGGCAAGGATGTGGCAAGGATGTGAATGTGGGTAGCTTTATGGATAACCCTAATGCAGCATTATTAATTGCTTGCAAGTGTAAACTCAAAACCAGCAATGTAAATTACAAAATTACAGCAACGAGACTCTCCCCGAGACTCTCTCTCTCCACCCTCTCCACCCCTTCAACGCGGACATGTATTGAGCTGAGAATTTTCCAATTAACTCAATTAGAGATTGTAAAATTGTCGTGTTTCATGCATTATTGAAAAAGAACAAATGTTCTCACAGTCTTAAACAAGATATCTGCTTGTAGTATTGCAATTTACTTTTCAGATAATGCAAATTTGTCTGGATGTGTTTTGTCCTTGTGGATTCGCCTTTTCAGAGGCAGTGAATCGCATGAAAAGTGCACACGATAAGCCAACAGCAGCCGCATTTCAATTTCATTTGTTTGCATAACAAATTTTCCGCACGGTAAATTTTTATTGACAATTAAATTTTTGCCAAAGCTAAAGATAAAAAATAGAAGAAAAAAAGAAGCAGTTGATTCCCTAACCACACAAAATTTCAGCCAGCAAATTGAAATGCAAATATGCAAATTTCACCAAAGCAGCAACAGTCGCCAAGCAAGGATACAGATATTTATATATCCATAAGCTATTCCTTCCTATATCCTTTTTGGTTTTTTTTTCTCCACCAAAATCGAGCTGTTGACATATGCATTGCGCATAAATTTGAATTGCGGCGACGTCGCCTCAAAACATTTCCGGAAATCATATAATAAATGTTGGGAAAACGTTCAAATTATGAAAAGTTCGCATAACATTTGCTGACTTAAAATAATAAGTTTTGCCGCAAGGCAATCAAAACAAATCTGGATTTCGAATTCCTGCGGTCTACTAACCCCTGCTGCTGCTGTTATTCCTGCTCCTGCTGCTCCTGCCTTGTCTCATGTCTCATGGCCCCGGGTTAAGTGTGACTGACATGTGTATGGATTCCACATAGACTGGTCTGACCTGCGTTTTGGCAATCTTTTGAGCAGAGTTACTTGAGCGTGAAATATTAAAAAACTTGAGTTATGGCCAACAGATACAAACTGATCTAACAATACAAATGGATTTCCCGACTTTCAGATACCCTGCACATCGAATTGAATTCCATGTTTTCTCACTTGAATTTTTGCTTAATAATTCATTTCATTTGATAATTTATTAGAAATCTGTTTCGACTGCATTTACAAAATTTAAGTAAGTTTTTTTTCTTTTATCTATTTTAGCTGTAAATGATATATGCATTCTGTGTATCCCTTTCAGATTTGGCACTTCTCACTCACCACATCGTTTGACTGTCTATAAGTGCCTTCCCCCTTCCCCCTTCCCACTGCTCAAAGTCTTCACTCCGCACATTAGAGTCAGTAAATTATATTAGAGACAAAAACGTATTGATTGCCTGAAAGTGCACTGGTTGCAAGTGCAAGGAAGGCTCAGATTGTAGCCAGTTGAGAGGGTTGCCGTTGCAGTTGCAGCTGTGGGCTTGACACCTTTGAAGTTCGACTGCAGGCGCTTGCAAGTTGCCACACTTTGTGTCGCAGTACTTAGGTGTATCTGTGGCGGGGCACAAAGCGCAGGCGGCCCATAATGTGAAATAAATTGGATTATCCTTTGATTCATTCACAGTTTGTGCCCCACTCCCCCGGCTCTGCACATAATTTATATGCTTTGCATATTTCAAATGAGCCTTGCTGCACCGGTTCGACTATGACTAATATAGAAACACATTGCAACTGCTGCGTTTCGGGTTCGTTGCAAGTTGCAAGTTGGTCGGCTGGTTGGCTGGTTGGCTGGTTGGGTGGTCATTAATTTTCTTGGTGTCGCTCAAAGGAGGCGATAACAAGTTTTTGGCTGATTTGATTGCCACCGTCTATGAGCAATGAGCTTGTTAGCCAAACATTTCTGTGTGTGAGTGTTTTGTGGAATCGTTGGACTTTGCATAAATTGCTTTCGTTGAGATTTCTCGCATTGATGGAGTGGTTTGTATAATAGCTTTTTTGGTAGTGCAGAGAGTTGGTTATAAAGGCTATAATTTGGTTTGCCAAATGCAATGTACACTTATTTATCTCTCCATTAAAGACAAGTCTGTGCTGTAGATGAGAATAAATGTGATTTTCATATAACTAATTACAAAACTAAACAACTACATTTTAGGTTAATAGACATAGGATGGATGCGTTAGATCTATGTAAAAGTTATAAATAAAGATAAATTTCAAACTGATTTACGAAAGTTTTTATTTATTGATAATGAGAGCTTCAAACTAATTATTATTATTTTATATTCTATTCTATGATTTCTTAGTTTTGGCTGTTTAGATTTTATTCATTCCTCCATTTTCAATAAAAATTTCATACTCTGTTCAGCAAAGTTCTTAAATGATTTTACTCAAAAAGATCCTTTTGGCTCTTTAATATGGCTTTAAAAATTCAGCTATTACAAATGGCTTAGATTAACTTTTCATGCACACACATACAGAGAGAGGAGGACCTCGAAACACATGGTCCTCCAGCTACAAGCCCGTTAATAGGGCTTAAAGCGCTTATCTCACTTTGCTTTTTTCTGGCCAAAGCGTTAAGCGCTGCTCAAAGCTGAAAACACAGCGTATAAAGAGAAGGTTCTGTTTTCCTCTGTTGCTTTTGGCTGTTGTAGTTTTTATATTAAAATCGCTCCAGACTGGACGAGGGCTATTAAAAGCGTTGCTGCTGACGCTTTCAGTGCAAACAAAATAAATATAAAAAAAAAAACACACAAAAAATCCGGAATACCTTTGCGTAAATCCCAGTAGGAAATTAAAAGCCAAAGTGAAGTCGAAATAAAAAAACGTAAACTCGGAACAGTGGCCAGCGAAATTTATCGTCATATTTATAAAAGCGCATCGTGATGCAGTTGCCAGCCAGATTCCAACCCGACGGATCGTCAAAGACACCTTATCAGCAATACAAAAAAAAATTGAAGGAACAGGGACTGAGTAGTGACTACTGAGAGACGCCGCCGTTGGTGTCATGTCCTCTGTTCTGTGTTTACCTCGACTGTGCAACTCACAGTGCCCCAGTGGGTGCTGTTCCCAATGCGCCGCGTTCCAGCACCAAGCAGACAATTAAACCAGCTCTGCCACCAAAAGTCGCGACTCACAGCACAAATGCCACAAATGTCCTGTTGCCTGGCTTACGATTAATGAGTCTTTAGCGTTTTTAGTCGCGTAGCTCAGTATTATGATGATTACTTTGACTGTCACGCCCACGCCCACTCCTCCCACTTACCGACTTAAGCCACCTGTCTGTCGGTCTATATACTATATAGTATACTATATTATTGTGACAGCCAAAGTCTACGCAAATAACAAATAATTTGTGTGCACATTTTCACCAATGCCACGACTCAGTTTCCTCTACTCTTGCCACAAAGCGTTCAACATGCTTTTCTCACATGTTTTGCATTTATAAATAAGTTTAATATTTCAAAAATTATTAATAGTTGTCAATTTATTTATAATCTGGAAGAAAAATTGAGTATGTAAAATTGAGCAATTTATTGTCGCTTTTTTAAATAATTTTGATATAAAAAGTATCTAAAATTTACCAAGTCTCAATACATGACAGAAGCACATTTTTTTGTGACATTTATGAATCCAAGACAAAAGGAATGCAAAAATACTTCGCTTCATAAAGGTCTCTAAAATAATATGCAGCTCATTTGTCAGGAAGACAAACTGTTTAATAAAGAGGAAAGAAAGTTAGAGCATCTATAATTTAGCATGACTCAGCATCTACTAACAAATATATATATATATATATATATATATATATATATTTACTCGCTTAGTATTTGGATTCTTTTTGTTTTGGCTTCATAAATGTCAGCCAAAAAATGTCGTGTTGAGGCAGCTAATCATAAAAAATATTAAGCGCTGATTTTGACGCGACATTTTTAACGTTCGAGCGTGTTAATGAGTTTTTTTTTTTTGTTTGTTGCCAAGTTTGTCTGGTTCTTCTGGTCTGGCGCAGTTGGGTTTTGTGACTGGCTGGCTAACTGGCTGGTTGGCTGTCTGGGTAGACCCATTGCAGAGTGTGGCTTGTTAATTAGTTCTTCCGCTTAAAATGTATTTAATGCTTACGTGCTAATATTTTTGCGAGTGACCCGCCCCCGTGGTGGATGGGGGGGGGGGGTTAAGTGGGGTCAGTTAAGTTGCCGCCTGTCGCTTGACATGCGATTAATAAATAAATTGGCGAGGTGCTTGCGTGTCCAGTTCAGATGCGGATGCTCTGTCGTCCTCAAATGCCTTTCGCAAGTAATTTGTTTATGGGTTCATATCCCAGCGGTCAATTGCTGGTTCGTCTGTGATTTGTCCCCTCCGACGACTCTTTGTCTTGTATGCAAATTTTTTAGCATACGACATCCTGTCGCGCCTTTTGTTGCCTATTTACATGTATATATATAAATATATATATATATATATATATCTTTTCAGTTAGCCAGCCGCACTTGAAATCCATTTCAGGCGTTAATTTTGCCTCGTGTAGCTAGAACAAAACCGTTAACGCTTCACTCGCTTGGCAAGTGACACTTGGCCAGCAACACCTTTGGCTGAAAGGGCTACAAAAAAGAGAAAAACCAGAAAAGGTTTAACTCCAGCAACTCATTGAAACCTCCGTTTTAATTGAGCGCGCAGACGTGTCGCATTAAAAGCGAATAAAGCGAAAAGGGAAAAAAGTGTTGCAAGCATAATAATAAAATGAAAAACATATAAATATAATAATGTTAATTTCGAGTAAAGTGCTACAAATTGATTTCAAGCATAAAAACACGGCAAGCAATAGAATGGAACCCAAACTGGGTTCTATTTGTCTGGTTATGGTTAGCTGCCCTACCAGGAAATTAAGTTGTAAAATGTGAGAGAGAAATGCAATCAAATTGGCTTATTGGCCTTTAATGCCACCAAGGTAGTCTCAATTCAAAATTCTACGGACCACATAAAGATATGAACATTTCACAGCTCAATTAAAGCTGCAAGATATCTCTGAGATACATTCCTAAATTCCCGCCCCTCGCCCGCAACGGTAAACCTGAAGTATCTGAGAAATTCACATGCCTCTGAGTCATCAAGCCGAGTGCGAAGAATGCCAACAAATCATTTGGCCGACTACAACCAGATGCCATCAAGTTGAGAATTGTAACATTGCCACGAAATTGATTAACAAAAATGACAAACATATCTTTTATGTGTATCTCTTTGTATTTTGTAACTTGTATCTTGTATTTTATACATTATCATTATCATTATTTGTATCTGTTGCACGTCGGACTCTCATTAAGTGCAGCATTCAGTGCCTTTCTCTATTGCGCCTGTGTCATCTAATTGACATTTGTTAATAGGTTTCTTCATCTATACAAAATCAAAAATTGAATACCATTTTTCTGTTTTCTGTTCTTGTTTCTGGTGGGGTAATAAAAGGCGTTTGTTCATGAAATCGTCAGTAATTTTTATTGCTGGCCGAGGCTTGTTGACTAATCATTTTCAGTTGATCGTTTTGTTATTTTCCCCGTTCATCCGTTTGCCGCTTGTTGTGATTCTTATCTATTTGTTGCCCACAAAAAAATATAATCTTGGACGTCAACGATGCGACGATCCATCAGTGGTCGACCAAAAATAAGACAAGAAAAATGTCTAATAATTGCTTACAATTTTTGGGATTGTAGATGCAAATGGCATAATTGACATGAGTTCTTCTTCTGGTGCCTCACTCGAGCCATCATCATTAATCAACGTGACGTTGGGCATTTGGCAGTTGCATTTAATTTGAAATTGCCTTTTGGATAGTGCATAAAAGAAAGAAAAGTACATTTAAAGAAAACGGGTTCAGGATAATTGACAAACAGTAGCCTCAACTGTCACTAAATTCATTTACCATAGATTGGGTTACCTCGATAACAGTTATACGAGCAGGATATTAAGGTTAATCTATGATCATTCCTGGGACTTTAATTCAGCTCTTGTGGAGCCTTTCTCAAACTCCTTTCGTGGCTGTGACTCCCACTTCAGTGTGGCAATTAATCAAAAGGCGCTGCTCAAAAGGCATAAAATTAACAGAAAAGACGTCGAGCGGTAGACCTGAAATAAATTGCATAATGCCAAACAGCCATATATAAATAAATAATTATAGAGCACAAAAGGCAAAAGTGTTAAAGCAAAATTCAACCAATCCCAGTCCCAGTCACCAACTGGCAGCAAACAGCTTCCAACTTGTTGTAATCCATCAAAAGCGGCGACAAACTTTACGCATTGTTAGGCAGCCGAAAGGGTTAAAAACTCGCCAGAGTTGCCAACCACTTAAGCTGCCTCATAAATAAGTATATACATACATACATACATACGTAGAAATACATACCTATTTATGTATTTAAGTATAACATATTCAAAATGCGTATCTTGTGGGTGGGCCAGTTCAGGGAAGGCACAGTTATTGACAATAGAAGAACCAATGCCAATGTATAAATAAGAATACACAAAAAAGAAAACAGAAAACACAAAGCAGAAAGCACAGTGACTGCCAGCAGCGAATGGACGAGTGCAATTTTTGCCATTTAGCTGGCCGGGCACGTTTTGCATTTAGCGCGTAAAATAAATTTGTGCAATTTGTGACAAGTGTTCGGAAAAGCAAAAAACTAATAAGAAACAGCAAAAAATCATTGAGCTGCAGAACATTTAATGCTCTTACAATTAAAAAAAAAAGAAGAAAAACTAAAAGAAAACAAACATTTTTTATTTTTATTTTATTTTTAATTTAAAATTTTTTTAACTTAAAGTTATAATTTTTTTACACCAAATTCAGTTTAACCCAAATAAAAATTAAAATTCAAATATACAATTCAACATTATATTATAGATATTAAATTCACAATTTTGCCATGTAATATTCACTTATTAAGCCTGACTGATTAAATCTGAATAGTTAAATTGATGTTTAATTAATTTGCGTAAATCAAAATGGATTTAATGCAACTCAATTTATAGATTGATCATTTCTTATGAGTGGGAATTCTTATCCTGAGCAGTTTCAGTCTGCATTAAATGTTTCTCTTCACTAAGATCCAACAAACTTAATGAGCAACTTTGAATACCCTAAGAAAGTGTATGAAAAAAACACCCAAACAAGAAAGGCAGCAACTAAAGACAACAAATTGACAACTTGTGGCCGTAGAAGAGGGATGGGAAGGGGAAGCCGATGGCGATGTCGAAGGCGGAGTTGGAGTCGGAATCGGAGGCGATGTCAGCCCTCGCAGCTTGTCTCTTTGTTTGGAGGCGTCACTCTGGGCAGCCCGCCGGCTAATTGTCATGCCAGCAAGCAAACGCATTTGGACATGTGTGTGTGTGTGTATGTGTATGTGTGTGTGTGTATGTGCGTGTGTGTGTGTGTCTGTTGCGTTTTTGCTACTGATTTTTCTTATTTTCCTACTCTCTGTCCATCAATTGACTTTATCTATTTGAACTCACATGTTAAAAATATCAATTTGTTGTCGACTCTGCTGCGTGCTTTGTTGCCTTCTGACAGACACTTGGCACTAGCACCAAGCCTCCTCCCTCCTCCCTCCACCTCGCCTCCTCGCCGCTAGTTGAGGCACCGCCAGTTGTGTCTAGTTCTGGCTTCAATCACGCAGCTTGCGGCACTCGGCTATCGACTCCCGAGTCTCGACTCTCGACTCTCGGCTTCAACGTAGCTGGGAGTGCAGCTGGCAGGTCTGCAGAGTCGCAGTTTTGCCTGTTGGTGTGATTTATGGCCACTTTATGGCATAAATGTAGGTGCGGCCGCACATAAATCATCGTCCCAGTTGCAACGCGTTGCAGAATTGGCTGCAACTCGATACATACTCAATACATTGAGGTGGTGGGAAGGGGAAGTTAGGCCAAAAGGCAATCGCTAATTTGCTTGGCTCAAAGTAAGCCAAAAACAATAAATTTAAATCATTCGTTAGCCCTAATTACAAGTTGATTTTGCCGTATCCAAAACCTTGACAGTGATTCATCATTAAACTCGGCTTTTCGCTTTCCGCTTTCCACTTCCTGCTTACAACTATTTCTGCTGCCCAACACCTGTTATCCTTTGGCCTTCTGGCAAGTCATCTAATAACAAGGGAACACCCCTGTTGAAATCACTTAATTCTTTTTCGTGTTGGTCACGAATCCCTTCCACTACTTAAGCACTTGAGTCCAATTTTGAATTGTCCGATCCCGATCCCGATCCCGATACCTATGCCGATCCCAAATCCCGGCAATAAGTGTGCCACTTGAGGATATAATGGCTCAACCAAAAAGTAACTAAATTAAATGGCCACCGAGCAGCCAGCTGACTGGCACAATGCCCAACTAATTTGGGTTTGCTGAGTGCCACACCCACAATTACACCCACTCGTACTCTACTCCCATTACACATGAATAATTCATGCCACAAATCTGCTGTTGCATTAATGAGCTGCGCTTCTTATTTACCATGATGCCGCACAAAAAAAAATAAAAGAGTCGCAGGGCGCAGGGGGAAGTGGGAATCTATTTGTGTACGAGAGAGAGTCAAGTTTAATTAAAAGTCAAGCCAAGCCAACTCAAATTGTCTTATCATAATTTCCCCAAGCGATTTTCCCATTCTCTGATTTTTGCACGACTCAAAGACAGTGCTGCAAAATGCCAGAAGTTGTTTAGTCATTGTGCTGGCTCACACATCAATCATAGCACGTCGGACAGCTGAGCTAATGGTCAGGGATAATGTGCTGGGTGTTTGCGTGTCCTCTCACACATCCAATCTGAGTGTGTGTGTGTGTGTGTGTGTGTAGAGGACTTTCAGTTGGACAAGTGCATGATTAATTATTTTATTATCTGTAAATTGGTTTTTGTAGCAACGCTAGAAATGCGAGCTCCTACAAAAAATTTTCCTTATCGAGTATCTCAAAAAATTATTGCATACTTTAAGGAAAACCTAATATTTTAAAAGGTTTTCTCAGTTTTGGCTGCCTATTCCATCATCATTAAGCCTACGAAAATCCCGCATCAGACAGGACAACCAAGTCTCTTCATATTAAAATCGTTCAATTTAAAACACACCAAATTGTAGAAGAACTAAAAATATTGTCTTCTTACTTGGTTTTTGTGTGAGTTTAGTAAGTAAATTTAGAAAAGAGATAAGTAAGAAAAATAATATATATTTTAAACTCTGCTATAAGCGAAAACCAATTATGATTAAATAAAAATTCAATATAAACACAATTATTTAATTTACGTTTTCCATTTTTTTTAGTTTTATAAATACTTTTTTATTATGTTGTTTGTTGGCATTTTAAATTATGAAATTTTAAAATGCAACTAGGATTGACCAAAAAAACACAAAATTCTACTGCATCAAAATGTTGTATACTAAAGAGAAATTTTGATTTTTTATTTTGCTATGTATTTTTGTTTTGTCTCGAGACAGAATTAAAAACGTTTTCTCTCATTCGGTGTGTTCAAGCTTTTCAGACTTTCGACTCAATTCCACTCCATATTTGAGTGGATGCAATATTTAAAAAAATTGGCAACATGTTTGCAAACAAACGCGTAAAACAGTAAATATATTGAGAACAACCATTAAAGTGCTTTCGACATTTTTACAACTCTGTGCGTCAAGAGGCAAACCTCATAAATCGATGGCACCCCCCAAAGATGCTCCCGATTTGTGATTATTTAATGGCCATGATTTGGCCTGTTTTTAATTTGAGGGCACATTTTAATTGCTTCGGGAGCACAGCTCGTGTTCAATTAGCAGAGTTTTATGACTCAATGCGGCAATTTAGATATGTGTGTTAAAATTTGTGTTGACATCACAATAAGCTGTTGAAATATTTCAGAGGAGTATTGCAAAATTCAGATTTTCTAAAAAATGTAATCTTGGAAAAATCATGGTTTTAGAAATCGTGGGAAACGTGCACCGACTGAAACTAATCCTGTGATTTCATAATTAGGTCTAATGTTAAAAATCTCAAGCATGATATGAGATGTATACGCAAGTTGGATCAGCTCATTATCACCATGGGGAGTCGATGCCCAAAAACTGCAGCTAAACACGGAAGCCAATTAGAGCTGCATTGAGCTGGTCCAATTGAAAAGTGGCCAACTGTACTCTCCACACATTTGAGATGGTCCAATTAGCGGTAAGATCATAAACCAATCCCAACAACTAACTCAATCATTATGCAATTAGGCAAGAATCGAAAGGGCCACAGAGTACAACAGAACTAAATGTATTCCAATTCCAAGCATCTGCAGTCCATGGTCGTTTCTAGGTCCCTTTGCCAGATATGGGGGCAGACATTAAATCACACGACCCATTAATAAAATTGTTAAAGTTCTACGCCGTCTCCGACATTTTAATGGGCAAACAGAAGTTTCAAATATTTAATCATTGTCGCTTCGTATCATTCCCAGCCATAGATATGCCATAATTCTGTTGAAAACAATTTGTATGCTTTGATTTGATTTGTGGAAAGCAGCAGCCGCAGCAGCAGCAGCAACAACAGCAGCAGCGGCAGTGGCAACAACAACAGCTCCACTCCACTTGCCGAGATCTTGGGGCATGTTGAGCGCTTGCAGCTGCAGCTCTGTTTATGACCCTGTTTGTAGGCCATTAAATGATTGTGTAAATTCTGGAAAAAATCAAATTTGTACAATTTAGAAGAAGACATAAAAACAAGAGATGCACAGAAGATGAGTGCTAAATATGCATTTACTAGCTGCTGAGTTCAACTCAATCAATTTCGATTCTCATCGAGTTGATTTCCGGTAAAGCAGCCAATCGAATAATTATTATTTAAGCTTCAATTAAGTTTTGTAATGTTTTTATGATTGACCTTAATTTATTTCATAGTTTGCAGCTTGCAGTTTATTCAAACGCATTTTATTAAATTATTTTTATATATTCTTAACAATACTGAAACAAATAAATATTTTGTTTTAATTGATTTGTAAGCTAGAGTCACCAAATTTACAAAGTATGCGTCTATAAACTTCCTTAAGAGATTGATAAAAAAAAAAAAATTAAATCCTACTCCCCAAACCGATACACCTGCTAGTGTCAATCGATAAATCTGTATATTTCACACAATTTGAAAGCAAGAGTCACCAAATTTTCAAAAACTGGAAGGAAAAAGGTAACTTTTGTCAGTCCCTTTTGGTTTTTCAATCAATTCCTATTTTATTACAGTCTTATTTTTAGAGCACACAAGAGTTATGAAATCTAAAAAAATTAATTTCATAAATGAACATGTTCCTCAAAGTGGCTTTTGTGGCAACTGTACAAGATTTGGGTGGAGTTGTCGGAACACTGCCACAACATATTTGATTGACAATTGTGCAACATAAAATGCATGGGTAGACATTGCTAGGGGGCCGAGTGGGCTTTGAGGCTGCAGGACTTATCATGGCACAGCATCATCTAATGTCATGCCTGACATCAGCTGGCGTTGCATGTAGGCATGAGGCCTGAGGCAAGAGGCACGAGGCAAGAAGGCCGGGGCCACCCCAAACTGTCACTTGACGCTAGTCCGTTGCTGCCGCATTTGACAGAGGATGGATTTTCATCTGGTGAATGGGGCGCACGCGCATCGGCCTACCCCAAGTTGCAAGTAGCAAGCAGCAAGCAGCAAGCCCCAAGTTGCGAGCAGTGCGATCCTAGGCTCAACATGTGTTGCATATTACTTGGAAAATGCCTGAAATAGTTGCGCCCCCAGATGTTTGGCAGCAGGCGACCTGGGCTTGGAGGCCCCCTTCTTCATCTTCTAAACTAATGCCCAGCTAAGGTGACGTTTTCATTTTTCGGAAAATCCCCCATTTGACTTGGTTGCTGTCGTCGTTGTCGTCTTTGTTGCCGCTGTTGTTGCTCTATTTTTAGTGTGTGGCAGAGGCGCGTGTTGGTTGCTGGTTGCCGCACCGAGGCCGTGGCAGAGGCAGAGGCCGCCCTCGTTGTGTCGTGAATGAATTTATAAATAAATTCAGAGATCGCGGCCCGTCACTTCTGGGGAAATCCATCCGTGAAAATGTAAAATATCTCCTGCTGCGTTTTTCTTGGCGCACTTTTCATTTAATTTCGTGACTCTCCACACTTTAAATCTGTTTTCCTTTCCTTGTTTTTTTTTCTGTTTTTTTTTTCGCTTTTTGTTGTTTGTAAATGTTCAATAAATGCTTTATTATCGCCCAAGATTGGGGCTGCAACGTGTGAGTCGCTATTTGAATGTTTTGCTCTTGATGGGCTGCTGATGGCTGGGCTTCTAATGAATTGTGTCGGCTCCTGTGTAGCTGTCGTCAGTTGGAATTGACGCATCTTAGTTGTTTGTCTTAGCCCCAGCGAGTAATTTGAGATTCGATTAAAGCAAATATATAAATATAACTCAAACTGATCGCATTATCGAACTGTATTTATTGCTAAATTGTTAATTAATTGAAGAGATATATTGAATTATTCAACTCTGACGATCCTCAATCTTGAGGAGCACTATTAATCCGCCCACACTCTTGTCACCGGAGAAGAAGGTTATGATGATCTTGAGCACGCCGCGAGGCACCTGCTCGGGCCAATCCTCTGTGTTGAGCTGCACATTCTTGATGTAGAACTCGCCCTGCGGGATGGGGCAGGTGTCCTCGTCCACCAGGGGGAAATTTGTGGTTTCGCCACCGCTGAGCGAGGGCTGAACAAACTGCACGTAGAACTTCTTGAAGCACTCACAAATGCTCGTCTGTGGCACATCGAAAACCATCCGCTTGAAATCGCCATCGCCGTGGGGATCGGAGTACAGTTCCACCGACAACTTGAAGCTATCGTCGTCCATGTCTCCAGCGAATGAAAATGAACCGTTAATTGCTCGCTCGCGTCCAATTGTCTTCAGATTGTCGAAGAACACAAGCGTCTCCGACTCGCCCTCAAAGGATTCCAGTTGCTCATTGCTCACCTCGTAGGCCTGCTCCGCCTGCTAATTTGGAGATCTCTGATTTGATATTCACTCTCAACTCGGTCAATACTTATTTACCGCAACATTGAGCACCTGCTGGGCGACTAGGATTACCACTGCCAACCTCATTTCGTACAGTAACTATTCGCTATGATTGACCTGACTATTTATTAGATCCCCCGGGTCCATTTGCGGCACGCGATTTTCGTGTCTGTGGCGAGTTTCATGTTCGTCGCTCTTGTTAACAACATTGTTGCAATTGATAATTATTTACAGTAACCTTACATTTTTAACTTTACAACTTTTAAATAGGTGACTATATTAGAATGGCATAGTACCCCGTGCTGTATATTTTTGATTTATTTAGCGACTGCTTTTAAATATTTTTATTTATATAAATTTCGAATTTTTATTTATATAAAATAATTTTAACACCAATTATAATATTTTAATTTCCCTTGAAATTGTTTTTAGATATGTAGACTTTTTAAAACCAAACTAACCCAATCTTCACCTTATTTATTAAGCACAAATCAGATTTTCTCAATTCTGCTATAAATCTGAATTTTTATAAATATAAAATTTGTTTTCTACAATGCATTATACACATTATTTATTTGATATATATTGTTTATTTTAATTAAACTATAAAAAAAAAGAATTTCTAATTTTTATAGAAGAAAAAAATTTATCATTATTATAAATTTGACTTAAATTTTTTAGTATGCAAATCAATTATCAAAATATTTTTCATTGTTTTTATATATTTAAAATATTTTCATGTAAAAATGCACTTTAAATCATTCTTAAATTAAGTATTCATTTATTCGATTAAAATTACTCATTTAAAGGCGTATAAAGTCTTTTAAGAAATCGACTTTCAATCGCATCGATCAGGTGAAGCCAACCCACACATATCCCATGAAAAATAAAGCCCAATTAACGCGTTAGAACGTGCCACATGTGTTGCGAAAAAAGCGGGCAATTGATTTATGCAAAATGGGCAAAAGTAACGGCAAAACTGGTAGCCGCAGTGTCTAACCCGATAGGCCGACCAACAAATTGAGGCTCACGTAGAGAGAACACCCACAATGCTTGATCCGCGCCAGCGCAAGACCTCGAAAATCAATCAACCTCGATTTTTCATATATTTTTTTATTGTGGTCTTTGCCAAAGAAACACACAAAAAAACGAATCGCAAAACAAAATGCTAAAAAAAACAATCTTAATAATAAATTGCTGTGATTTAATCAATTGTAGCAGGTGTTTTACAACTGCACGCAGTGATACAGCAGCAACTAAAACAACAACAACAACTTAAACAACAACAGCAACTAAACCAACAACAACAACTTAAACAACAACAACAATAATCAGAAAACTGGTTCCGCTGAGTCTTCAACTCCTTCTTGTGCTCCGCTGCTCTTGTGGGCTGTTTGATTTGCTCAAATTAGCGCGAGCAAAGCAATAATAAAAATAAAAAATATAAAAAAACGAGAAAAAACAGAATAACAGAAAACAGACACAAACCTGATGCACAAACAGTCGTCCCACTGGCCACATGCAACATGCTGCACACACGAGCCACACTTTTTTCGCCACACGTATTTGCAATTGAATCGAAAATCTGATTTCAGCAGTAAAACCCAAAGTTAATGCACTAACCAACGACAATCTTCCATCTGGTGACGCAAATGGGCTCCATAATTTAGAGCCCACACAGCCAAACACAGCCGGCCAACCAGTGTTTGTCAAAAGCTAATGCTTCTGACTTCTGACAGGTATCTCAATAATGTCAGATTTAGAAAACTCACATCAATTTGCATATAGAATGCTCTGCAGATAGGATTCATTTTTGTAGCATATATAACATTAAAGTATATATATACAGTTATTCTAGCGTATCCCCGATTATGATCGCTAGTCGCTGAAAACCGCTTGATTCCGCTATATCTTCTGGGGCGGACGTAGATGCTACATAGATACAAAAAAAAAAAAAAAAATTGGGACCAATACGTAACCGGCAACCGTAAACAATTTTTGAGAAATACCAGAAACTTTTATACTTTACGTACCAAACTTAAACTCGACTATTTGGATTTATTTATTTGCAACATTTTGTGTCTCTTGTTTTTATAGTTAGTTTACAATATCAGAGATAATCCAGAAGTGCTTAATTTGTATTTGTGCAACATCCAAAACTTAATTCAGGTATTCAAATATTGTCAGTTCATATTTCAATGACATCTTGTCAGATTGTCGTTCAGTAAATACATCTCGAGTTTTTAGCATTTACCGTTTGATTGATGGTAATGGCATGCATCAATCAAATGGAACACAGTGGTCCAGCTAGGAAACAAATCGTGTAATCGAATGCCTCATCACGTCTCACGTGCAACGCCTCAGCCGTGTGTGAGACGGTAGCCCGAAACCACAGTGGGGCAGCCAATTATGCCATTTGGCCCAAAAAAGATATATCCACATATGCATATATATATATATATATATATGTATAAGCAACGGCAGTTGGTGGATCAGGTCGCCAAGTCCATTGCGCATGCGCACCGCATGACGTCCAATAAAATTAAGCGCGTGTTGCATTTGTTGTTGTCGTAGTTGCAGTTGTTGTTGTTGTTGTTGTTGTCGTTGTAGCTGCTGTTGTTGCCCACTTGACCAACAAACGAAACAACACGTACAAACTTTGACGCGTGACGTGCTTGGTTAGCTCATTAATTACACTGGCCAGCAAAAAACACAATTATTATCCACTAATTTAAGTTGCCTTTTCGACGATTAAAAAAATATATATTCAAACTTACCCAAAGAAACAAATTTGAGTGCTTAATATAACGATTAATTATGTTAATTAATGTGCATGTTCTACGACAAGTTTAATCTTCATTTCGATATGTTTAATGTGTCTTTTTGTATAAAGTAGTAGTAAAATTATAAATTAAATATATATCTACAGTTTTTCCAGTAGCTGACAACTTTACCAGATGGGTTATGAATGGTTTTATATATCTCAAATAATAAGATATAGGTATATATTGAAAAAGAAAAACTCCATTATTAAGTCGAGCAAATTACTTAAATTTTTAAAATTGATCTTAAATATCAAATAAGCACAGATAAATTATCTTTGTCCGACTTACTTATGGCTTTTGAATATTTGCTGATCTGGGTTGTGTAGTGTGCATTGCCACTGCCACTTGTGGCACGAACAACACCGCGTACACCAACACAAGGGCAACAACTTTCGTATTAGGCCAATGCGCCAACAACAAAATGTTGCGAACAGCAATCCGAGTTTCGGTGTTGGAGTTGCAGCGGAATTCGAATCCGAATACGAATCCACGGAAGCCGCTCACGCCTGTGTAGGAAGAGAGCCTTTTAACATTTATGCCAAGTGGCACTCGGCTCAACACCACCCCGCCACACCACCCCACCTGACTCCGCGGCAGCCCCTGCGCTCTTTAGTGCTCTGTGGCAGTTAATTTTCGCAACGACGCAATAGAGTCGCCGCGCAGCTCCCACGCTGCTCCCTCCCTCCGCAGCTGCAGCTGGTTTAGCAACCTGCCGACGACAGCTTCTTATCACCTGACTCTGCCACAGCAGCGTGGCCAGCTGTTTTAATACCCTTTCCAAAGGTACTTACATTTTTGACTACACATGTATTTGTTTATATTTGTTTTCCAAACTCAAAATTGAAAATAAAAAACAAAAATAAATTGTGGACTAAATCTTATTATACGGGAAGATGGGATCTTTCTTTACTTAACTCAGGACTTATTTCTTTACACATTTTATAAGGAAAAATAAATATCAATTCTTCTGTTTTATAACTGCTTGATGAAAGAATGTCTATAAGACAAAGGCCAAAAATATCTCAAATTACATTTTTTATGCTCTTAACAAATTATTTTTAAATTTTGTACTTAAATTAACCTTATTTAATTTAACCTAATTTGCTATGATGAATTTTATAGAAATTAATTACATCTCATTTGTAAGTGGAGCCTTTTTCTATATTTTGTATTTGAAGAAGGCTTAGAAATACCTAATTTGTCTAATAAAACTAAGCATAAAAAATCACGTTTGCTTAGTTTAACCTAAGATGAATAATAATGTTAGCAAGGAAGATTAGGATGGAGTAATCAAGGGGGAATATTAAATACATAAATATTTCCATGTTAAAATGGTATTTTATAAATGAATTTCCCAATGCGTATTTAAGATGAATGTAGCATTATTTATTATTATATTTTTTTATTAAGCCCAATATGCTTAGCTGACATTATTATTTACCATATCTAATAGATGTCCTAAGGAACTATTTTTTTTTTTAATTTTTTCTGATCTACGGGCTGAAAGAGTAAGAGAAGTTCGACATGAATAAAATAGCTGTTCTAACTTGTAAAAAAATAAATAAATATATATTTTTTTTATTTTTTGATAAAATATGTTTTGTTTTGCGCAGCAGAATTTGGCGCGCAAAATTGTAGGTTTCGCAATGTTCATCGGGTTTTTAGGCTGTGGACAGGCGTGGGCCAGTAAAGTCTCAGCATGGCTTCGAGCTCGCCCAATCAAATTGGTTTTAATTAATTGAAATACGTTACGCTCATTGCACAGTAATTAAAAGTTTGAATTATTTTATCGAGCCAGGCATCAGCTCGATCTCTGATCTCCCCTCTCTCTCACTCTCACTCTCTCTCTCTCTGTCTCTGTCTCTGTCTCTGTCTGGTGTGCATAAATTGTTGACCTGTCTGCAGAGTGGACTGGCTCTGACTTGGGCTGATTATGCTAATGCCCGTCACTCTGAGATCGCCACTTTAACCGAGGGCTATTAATATACATATACATGTTAATATTCAAAACTGGTAGCTTTTAGTGTTTTATTAACTTGAATATTATGCCATTTGTTTTAAACTGAATTTACTTTTAAGCCTGTCAGCGTTGTTAACGATTCAGTTAACTGCCTTGGCTAACTGTCCGATTTTAATCGACTGCAATAATATCTCGTTTTTTACGCAATATAATATTTATTTACTATATTTAATAAATTATCAATTTATTAAAAAAGCTTGTTAATAAATCAGAAATCCCAAGGCAGAAGTTTACAACAATTGTGTATATTTATTTACATATTTATAGTTTAAGAAAATACTAATAATAAATAGGATTTTATTTATTTCTGCTATTTAGTAGTATTAGTATATTTATGAGGAGTGATTAGAAATATTTCTTGATATCGCGAAACATTGCAATAAATGTTAGACACTTTCAACAGATTTATTTTCCCTCATTATACATTTTAAATTTAATTTCTATCTCACTTTAACTATTTTGTAATTTGTAACTTCGATTTAAAGTTTTCGTATGAATTTAAATCTTATTTTTATGTCTCATTAAATTCGTAGTACATATTTAATCAGTTAGTAAGCCCAAAAGTATACTTCTCAAGATAGCAAATTGCCACATATTCAATTTCGATACATTTTTTTAATAATCTAAGGATCTTTTTTATGGTATTCACTTAACCATTTAATAATCAGCTCTCTGCGGAAAGGTATCAATAAACTGTTTGGCCCATTGCCCATTTCCCATTGATGAAGGCTTTGTTCGGCTTGTCTGATCATCGATTGTCCCATATCGTTTTTATGCATTTATGGCCTCCGTCTATATTTAGTTATCGTTGGGGCAACAATAAAAAATCAACTAATTGCCATGTGCACGCCGTTTATCCTTGATCTTCAATGGTTCATTAACTCCGACTCCGACTGCAGCCCCAACTCCAACTCCAGCCAGCTATCCAGCTGGACGGACAGCAACAACAATGAGCCATCGAGCGTATTTAATACAATTAACTCGGTACGTTTATAAGATTAACCTCGGCAAAGACTCAGACTCAGACTCAGGCTCAGGTCCAGGCCCAGGCCCATGCTCCCTTCCAGATCATGCTGAGCTTACGCGACGCAGATTAACAATCAATTAAAATTGACAACTGCGCAGCACCGAAGACGAAGCATGCAACAAGTGCAACTGGGGAAGTTGCACAAAATAAAGGAAACTAATTACAATGGGTGCATAAAAGGCGCCATTTAGCCCCGACGACACGCAATAATTACGCCCAATTAATAGCAATAACTTTGCAAATTAGATAATTTGGGTGCACGTCCCGACTGCAACCGCAACTCGCAGCTTGCTGCTCGCCAGTTGCAACTGCGAGCAAGAGCCTCGCAGCGTCCCCAGCTGCATTAAATGTAATTCAATGCAGCATCTGCAACTGCAATTGCAACTGCAACAGCGCGTTGCACGCGATCCAAATGCCAAATGTGTGTAATCAGACAGCCTCGCTTTTGTCGCTACTCTGGATGTGGATGAAGTGCTCCATCCAGGTTTAACAAACTCCTACTCCTCCTCCTCCTCCTCTCAAGAAACTAGTTCTTGTTTCTATTTATTTTTTTCTTTTTTTTTTAACTTGTTCAATCAATACAATTGCATATACTTAGGCGAGATATCTGTCAATGTGTTCTAAGCGTATCTGTTGGATACTTTATAATATTTGGAATTATGTGATTAACACCCAATGTTGCAGAATCGCCTTCTAATTTGCAAGCAAGAAAATATTTATTGATCTAGACTAAAATTAGTATATTGATTTCATATTAAAATTTATAAAAATTACTTATAAATCATTAGGAAAAATAAAGTAATTTCATAAATCATAGATATATTAATTGTATTAAATATTTGTGCTTTATATTTGGTATTAATATATATAATTTATTTGCTTAATTGAAACAAAAAACTTTTAGAAAATGTGATTATTCATTTTAAACAATGATTTGCTCAGTTTTATTTTTTGAATAATCTGTGACAACATTATTAATTAAATTCTTTATTCCTCCCTTTATGAATTAAATATGTTTTTGTTAAAGATCAAGTTACTTATTTATTTATTTATTTTGCATATTCTTCAATGTATAATAATTACAAAACAATTAATAACTTATATATTTAACATAATACTTATTTATTTAATAAGAAAAACTCAATTGACCTGAAGCCAGAAAATTAAATAATTAAAGCAACAACAAAATTTCTCATTCGTTTTTAGTTGTCCAAATCGGTGGAGGACTGCAAATAACCTTTTGGCTTTGACATATATATTTTATGGCAATTTATTGGACAGATGGCACTCGTTCTCCACTCTGTGCCTCATACTTAACCACTTGACAAACCATAACCCTTTCGGCTGCAACTCCACTTCTGAACTTGGGCAATTTATCAAAAACAACACGCCATCCCGGCAACTGAGGAAGAGCAGCCAAGCAAAAGAAGATGCTACAGCAGCAGCAGCAACAGCAGCAAAGACAAACGCGTTGCAAGAGGCAACTGCGGAAAATCGCCGGCAGCTGAGTTGGAGTCTAGTATTACATAAGCAAAGTCAACATCGAGCAGCAGTCGGCTTATCTATTGGCCCCAACTGCACAGATCAACTGCAACTGGCAAAATGGCACAAGATCAGAGTCAGAGTCAGAGGCAGAGGCAGAGGCAGAGACAGAGTCAGAGAGGCATGGGGCAGGAGTTGGTGCCCCAAGGCGTCTGGGCGCAGCAGCAACTGCCACAACGACTAGGCAAAACAGCTGGCAAATGATGGCGGCACTGTACCATGAGGACCAAGTGCAAGTGGGCCAGCTCCGAGTGCAACTGGAACTTGCAACTGCAACTGCAACTCCAGGCTGCAGGCTGGCACGCGTCCAAGCTGCCAAGTCGGCGGCGTGTCTGGACAGGGATTGAGTGAATGACCAGCTGGGCAGCCGGGCAGCCTCGCCAAACAGTAGCTCATTGTACATTGTGTATTGAATTGTGTTTTTTTGTCGAGTTGGTTTTGCGTTGTTCGCTGTGCAATTGATTTGTTTGCGGCCTTTGGGCTTGTGACAGGCTCAGCGCAATCAGCGGTTTTGAGCAGCGCACGCCTCCAATTAGAGTCTAAACGACAATTGTACTTTTAACCCAATTTACTTAGCGCTTTGCTTTGTTTTCACTGCCTTAACAATAAATCTAAATTGTGTAAAGTTTGGAAAGTCGTCTCTGTTCTTCTTCTTCTCCTGCTTCTGCTTCTTCTCTCGTTACCCATCTGCCCAATTCACTGTTTGACTGTTCGACCGTCTGCCTGACAGTCCTACTCGACTCAACTCGAGCCTCGAGTTATTCCGTCGCCCCAAGCAGCACTCTGCATACCCTTACAGAAGTAAAAACTGCGTATTAATAAATTAATATATAAATATATAATTAACTGAACATTTAAAACGAAATAAACAATTCTAGACTACAAATCTAAACTTTAAGCTTTGTGATTTTCAGTTCTTCAAATTGAAGTTAATATGGGAAACCAATTTTAATTTGCTTAAAAATATATATAAATATTTTACCTGAATAATTTAAATAAAACATATATTTATTATAAAAACTTTCATACAATATTAAACACAACTTTTAATTAGCCTTAAGAATTTAACAAAACTCAGTCAACCAATTGTGTATTCTAGTTCGATTTTATTAAATTTTTTTTTATCTATCAGTTCTCATGTAAACTACACAGCTCCAATAAATAACTATTGATTCACTTTTTTTAATTATTTAAAATCGATGTATAAATGTAAAAAATAAAATTAAGTTCAACAAAAATTAAATTGAGTAGTTAAAATTAATATATTTATCTTTGAACTGTGGGCATATAAATTGCAACACAAAAAATGTCACATAATATTATAATATAATATAAAGTTCATAAAATGTTTCCCCTGTTATCAAAGCAATTAATTAAATTTCAAATTTATATTAAGTCGATTATATTTATACTAATTAGACTAATAAGTTTATAGTCATTTTTTGTCATGTTAAAGATGTTTATTATCTTATGCCAACTCTTGTCATTTTTACCTTTGATCTGATTGGGTTTTTTCCGCCTTACAAATGCCAAACTAAGTAAAAAGAGCATTCGAATTGCGGGTAACACTTTCAATTTATTCGTTCTTGTTTATGTATTTGATTATTTGCTTAAATCTTTATCGCTCGCTCTGCTGCCTGCGCTGCTGCCTGCGCTGCTGCCTGCGCTGATGCCTGCCCGGCTGCGTGCATCGTTGCCTCTCTCTCTCGTTCGTATGCTGGCAGCGTTCGTTGTCGTCGTCGTCGTCGTCGGCGACGTCGTGGTTTGCATCTACATACGAGAGACTCTCGATGCCAGCTCGAAGTTGTTTTCAGATCCATTAAGGCAATGACCTGTTTTCATATCATTTTTTATTCATTTCTCTCTCTCTCTCTCTCGCTCTGTCTCTCTTTCTAGTAAACAAGTGTGTGTGTGTGTGTATGTGTATGTGGTTTGCTTTGTTGTTGTTTTGTCTCGCTCCCTCGCGTTTGGCAACGTGTTCAGCGTAGGCGTGTGCAGGAGGGTGGCATCAGCAGAGGGTTAAGGCACACGCAATCGGATCGGTTGTTGTGTCTGTCTTTCCGCCAGTCCAGTCCGTCCGTCAGTGCGTCCATCCGTCCGTCTGTCCACATGTGTCCATGTTGCAAGTTGATAGTAAAAATTATGATGATTCTGCCCCAACAACTGCCGTCGACTGGTCAAACGAGTTATATATATATATAAATATATACATATATATATATATGCATATGTGTGTGTGGTTTTTTTCTTCTACTCTTTGGCCTGTGCATATTTATCTTTGCGTTGTCGCTGCCTCCACTTCATTAGGTCTTTAATTTTATATCGACTGGAAGCGCGTATCAAAACAGAGAAAACCCAGCCTGGTCTCTTCTTCTTTATTTTTTTTTCCTTTTTTCCTCGTCTTTTCCTTTTTTTTCTTTTAGTTTTTTTCATCTTTTTTGCAGTTGTACGAGCCCGTCGTAGTTTAGAACGTGGAAAAAGCCTTTGGCGCGTAAAATCTTTTGGGTTCATTAGAACGTTGAACGTTGTCGTCGTCGTCGTCGTTGTCTTTGGTTCTCTGGATAAGCCCAGTCAGAGTCAGAGACAGAGACAGAGTCCGAGACAGAGTCAGAGTCAGAGCCTGACCGTGGGGACTTCATGGGACTCATGCGCAATCAAGTCGTTTCACAGACACTGTCAGTTTGACAGAACCATCTGCGGTTTAATCTGGTTTGGGATGTGCCGGCTGGATTGCCTCTTCTATCTGCTTAGCTGCTTTATCTGCTATCTGCTAACTGCGAGCTGCTATCTTCTATCCATACTGGGTACAGTACGAACGTAGGTGAATCTGAGTCTTTGCGTCTAGTGCAAAGTTCCTGTTTTCTGTTGCTTTGACAAGTTTTCTTCAGCGTGACAATTGTAACAAGCTGTAATGGACTTTAAGTCGAGGTAATCTTTGCCTAGGTAACTCGAGAACATTCTAGGCACTATTTAATTTGGGCACGCTCCTCCAATATCCGCATAAGGAACTGAACTTCTGCCCACTTTTCGTTACCACAAAGTGGTTTCGTTTTCTAAATTGGCAGTGAAATTGGCGAAATTCATTTTTTTTGTTTCCTTTCCAAAACTTCTGCTTTTTCTACTTTTTTCAAACTGTTATTGTTTATATATATTATTTCTTACAAAAAACATATTATTTATTTTTATTTATTTATTTATATTAAACATTAATTCATTAAATATTATTGTATTAAAAAAATATATAAAGTATTTGTCTCTGTACGCATTATTTGTTCAATAACATGACTACTTTTGTCTAGAATACACTAAATTCATTAACTTACCTACTCAACTTTAACTTTAACATTTTTAAAATATATTATAAATATATATATATATATAATATATATATATAATATATATTTTTCTGTCTGAAATGTTCTTTATATTTATTTACGCCACTAATCTCCTCGTATTTTAGCAATTAAAAGTCACAGTTGCTTAGTATTTAATGTATATATTTAAATTGTAAACGTTACTAGGTATTTTTAGGTCAATAATTCCCTGTTCGACACTGTCATAGGCCAAATGCTCATAATATTTGTGCCGTTTGTTTAAGATAAGCGCTGTGAGGCGAAGAATAAGAGTCTTTTCTATTTGCCTAGGTGTCCTCAATCTACAAGTGAGTGTGTGTGTGTGTGTGTGTGTGTGTGTGTGTTTACATATATCCATTTATTTATTCACATATCTGGCGATATTTACCTATTACATTCTTTGCATTGGCTGCCGTCGTTGAAGATGTCGTCGCTTGTTTGGCTACTTAAATTTCCCAGAGTAAATATTGAACTGTTACTTAGCTGTTGCTCTGCTCATGTCGCACTCGGTGGCATTATGTGCCCAACCTTGACCATATAATTGATATAAGCTTTCAGGGTCATAGAATTCTAATTATTTAATCAGAGACCCAAGTGCAACGGCAACGGCAACGGCAACGGCAACTACAACTGGTTGCATCGCATTTGCCATCCTTGAAAACAAATTGAAATCTTTTATGCAAAACTCGTGCATCGCTATTTCTACAAAGATTTAAAAAATACACACACACATTAATGGGACACACCTCCTCGAGCCATATTTTTAATAAATTTTATTTCGTTTTGCAAATAGTACACTCGGGAAAAATTTAAATTTTAGTAAATCGAACTAAAATTAAAATATCTGCAAAAATATAAAGTTTCTCTATTTTTTAGAAGTTAATTTTAAATATTGGAAAAACAAAGTTTTAAAATTTAAAAGCCTTGCCTTAAGTTATTCTGTTATTATTATTAGTTTTCGAAATATTTTATTTTATTAAGAAAAACCATTCGAAAAAGAAGAATTTTTTTTAAATATTTATTGCCTGCTACATAAATATATATTAATTTTGTACACTATTTAATATTTAAAAACTCTTAAATTATTTAAATTACTTATTTAAAACTCTAAAAATGTTACATATTTTGCATTTACCGAAATGTTTACAGATTTTGTTCTTAGTGTAATCGTTAATCAATGCAAAGCTTTAGCGTTGACCAATGCAAATACAATTGTCGATAATTTTAATCAGCATTCTTTTTAACATAAATTGACCTGGCAATGAGCGTTGAGCATTGATCTTTTGTTTTGCCTGAGTGGGTGCAACTTTAAATTGTGCATAATGGATTTGGGGGCAAGTCAGTCACTTTGTGGCCGAGTACCTTTTGGGCAATCATATTTCCAGCAATAAACGTCAAATCTGTGGCAAATACATAAAAAAAAAAAAACCAAAGCAGCACACGTTGCATGCAGCAAAGCGCAGCACGACAAATGAATCATGCGCCGATCTGTTTGCTCTGAGCATTTGCGACATTGACAATGAGCCAAATGCGATACTAAAAACCGATGCCAAGCTCGCGATACAAACGGTAGCCAAAGCACACACTAAACAAAAGCAGCAACAACAACAACATCAGTAAAAACAACAACAACAACAAAACATGAAACGTGCTCGTTTGCGAGAGCTTTTGGCTTTAGCTTTGAAGCATGATCGGGCATGATCGTTAAGAGAAGTGCACAGTAGCTGCTCGATCGTCATAATAACAGCAACAACAACAACAACAACAACAACATGTATGTTGTAGTCCTCAGTCGTAGTAATCTCTCCTCACCCTCCGTCCATTTACCTCTTCAATTCCCTTTGCTTCGCTCTTTGGCACAGCTGCAGCGCTGCAGGGTGTACACAGTGCAGTGCATGTATATATATTTATATGTGTATATCTGTGAGTATGTATGCGAGTGTGTGTGTATAAGAGTCGCGCGCATGCGCAACAAATCAACACAAGCAAGTCAAATCACCCCCCTCCTGATCCCGTCTTCCACCTTCTGCACAGATAGACTTCAGCGTTGGAGTCTTGGTTTGTAGGAAACGGGCAAACCGGTTATTGTTGTTGTTGTTTTTGGGGCCATACGACAACAACAACAACGATACATAAAGCTTTTAAGAACCTTCTTTGTTGTAGCTTGCAGTTGCATATACACTGCGCGAAATGCGCTCATACTTATGCTCATATATATAACATATTAATATCGTTTTATTCGGTTTAACTTTTTATTATTTATCATTAAAACATTTTAGCTCGCTTGTTTTTTGGGTCAAGGCTTAATAATTATAATAAATGCATTAATTGAAATAATTATTATTAACTTTTAAGAGCATAAAATTCGCGAATTCCACAAGAAAGAAAATATTCTCAGAATTAGTTAAAATACCGAATATTTAATAATATTTTTCACTTAAGAACAAAGTAAATTTTAAGTGTAGAACCGTGGAAAGACCTAGAATCGATGGAACCAATTTTGCTAATAATAGAAAAAAAATAAAGAAAATGTTCTTGACTAAGCTGTACCGATAACAATTTTTTGGTATTCGTTGATTTTTGTGTTCTGTTTTTGTCTAATAAAGCAATAATAAACATCAAAAGAAATAAAATTTTTTTGAAGTTATCCTGCACAAATTCACAAATAAATAAAATAATAATAAAGTAAATAAAATATTATAGCAGATATAAAACAATCGAATAAAAGATAAGTTTTAAGTTTCGGAGAATAAGAAATATTTATTATTTTAATTATTTTAAACATTATATTTCGCATTCTCAACTAAAATAATAAATAAAGAATTTTGATTAACTAATTATAATTATATCTTTGAAATTGGTTATGGATAGCATTTTTTTAAGAGACATTCCATGGATAATTTCTTTATCCGGAACTGCAAAACGAACTACGCTGATTAAAACTGATCAATCAATTTCGCCCTTATTGGATTGTTAAGGAAAATTAGACCAAGCATGGTTTTGCCATCATAAAGAAAACGAAGATTTATTAAAAGTCCATTTCGATAAGAAGATAAGCTATTCTAAGTATTCTATTAAAGACCACGAAGGACAAATAGCAAAAATTTAAATTCATATTATTGAAAGGAGGCAAAAGGGATACAAATTAATACGACAGAAGAAATAGGCTTGTGAAATGTATAAAATAAATAAATATTGTTTAAAACCGTTCTAAAAGGGTATCTTACATTCGGTATACCCAAGATAGTCGTAAATATATATTTCTGGCTTTCTTCAATATTTTACTTTTTAGCGAGCCTTCGCAACGCAGAATTGGTTTAATCTAATCTAGTTGATATATTGAATTTCTCTTTTCTTGCTTTGTGTTTTTCTGCGATTGCCTTTGGTAATTACAAGGTTGCAAAAATCTGCTCCCCTTTGTAAGCCATTTCTAAAGCGCTGCCTCTTTACCTGTATGCATACATACAGTTGCGAACAAATTAATAGAACCACTTCGACATTTTTCCATAAAAATCCACCTACGAAATTTGCAACTTTTTTAAATATACTATAAATTAATTCCATTTAAGTTAAAAATATATATTTTTTAACTTGAATTGAAATTGTAAAAAAGTAGCGAATAAATCAGAGCACCACACTATATAGAAATCGTTAATTTTCATAATTTTTACACATTTTAAAAATTTTGGTTTTATTAGTTTTCTTTTTAAATTTAATTTAAATAAGTTGAAGACGTAGTATAAAATAATGTTTTTTATCCCCGCAAAAATTACACTTTTAAAAATATTTTGTTTGAGAGTGGTGCTCTTATTATTTTCGCAACTGTACATGCAGACATTTGTACACTCGTACATCTATCAAATTATGGTCTGAGCCTCGTGCCACCAATTTTGTTGCGTGTAATTGCCACTTCCAGCACAAAAGCTTTTATTTTATATTTTTTTTTCAGTTCTTTGCTTCCTCTATGTTTAAGGCGACTGCGCTGCCGTCTTAAGCTGCATTACAACTTTTTACTGCGTCTTAACTGAAATCGAGTTTTGTTGTACTATGTAGTTTTTTTCTATCTGTGCAACTCCGCCCGAAACATCAACGCCCAGCTCATGGGTCTCTCGCTTTATAAATATACTTGTACATATACGCATGTGTGTGCGTGTGTGTGTGTGTGTTGTGTGTCTCTGACAATCTGCTGGTTGATGCTTACAACTTTGCCAAACTCATCATCATCATCAGCTGCAACTGCAACAGCAACATCATCATCATCATCCAGTAGCTGCGCTTAATTGCATTTTGACTTGCGGCATGGAGTTACTTTGTGTGCCCTGTCCACCAACCCTACCTGCAACCAAAGCTGCCCCTGCTACAACTCCCCTTACCCCCACCATCCTCATACCCGCATGTGGCAGCAGCCTCCGCTCTATTTGCTTAGCGCTACGAGGCGTCGCCTCGCCTCTTTTGTGGCGTATGCCCAGTAGCAGCCTCAAAATTGTTTTTCTTCTTCTTTGGTTTTTTTTTTTTTTTCTGTAGTAGTAGTTTTTATGACTTGCAACTGTGCGCTGCTGTTGTTTGTGGCATGTTACCATATACTGATTGAATGCGCTTTGCCAGTTAGTCAGTGCATCAGTCCAAAAGGCCCTCAGCTACAGTCAGAAAAAATCGGAGCTAAAAATAAATCGCTCTTATAATCTCTTTCCAATATTAATAAAAATATATATATAAAGAAAAATTGTAAGCCGTAATTTTCAGAAAAAAAGCTAAAAACTTTAAAAATTAGAAAAGCCTGCCTTGGAGGCTTTTTCTTTAAAGTGCATTTTATGAATTTATAAACTATGCGAAGTCTAAAAAAAAAAAGTGAATAATAATAATAGAAGTAAAAAACTAGCTAATATAATAAATATTCAATTAAATTCTTTATCATGTAAATTAAACATATTTTTGTTTTTATTTTATAAAATTACTTTCTGATTTACTAAAATTTAATGTGATTTATTTATGAGTGTAGTTGGCCAAATGCTAAATGGCTAAATGGCTAAATGCATTTGGTACTGCCGAGCAGCCATAAACGTACTTTGGCTATTGTTCAATTGACGTGATTAGTTTCAGCCGTTTCATTAATAATTTGATTTAGCTCGCCTAATGTTCAAAATTATTTGATTACTTATTACGCATACGCCATGTTCAAATCTTGCGAAAATCGAAATATTTTGATATTAATTATGCAAATGCATTTCTTTCAGATAGTATTTAATTTAGCCATTGTCTAAATTAGCCATGCAAAACTGACGATGAAAAATATAAATATATTCAAGCTTTTTATTAGCAGAGTAAATTATTGTGTATGCGCTTAAATATTTAATACAAATACTTTTGTCAAATTTAGTTTTTCTCTGTTTTTCCAATCGATTCATTAAATTTCTTGTGAATCTTATTAAAAATTATTTAATTATTTATTATTTTTTTTTGCATTTAATTACTTTTGTCGATGCAATTTGATAGCTTTATTTAATTTTTACCCTTGATTTGATTTAATTTCAAATGTGAAACGCTTTAAGAAATATTTCTCAGACTCTATAAGGTATATATATTCCTGATCGGCATTTTCTGCTAATAATGAGTAATAAGTTCGTATTTATTTATACATCAAACAAAGAAGACTATATTTGTTGAGATTATATTGTAGATAAATGTTAATTTTTAAAATCGAATTAAAAAACATTCCAAAATATATAAACTAAATTGAACATATTTTGAACTTAATTTCAGTTTATTTTCTATCCCTTTCTTTTATACATACATTTGCTTTATGTATAAGTTTCAGGGTTTCCCCTATTGTTGCAATAAATGTTGATACATTTTGAAATTAAATACCATCCAATTTATTATATTCCGTAACTTTTTATTTCATTTTATATCATTTCATTTGTAGTTTTTTTTGGTTTTTTTTAATTATATATTTATGAAATACATAATAATTAATTTTTATTTTTAAAATTGCAAACTGTTTTAATCAAAAATAAAATAAAAAAATATATTTTATGTTGTATAGATTTCAAATTTAAAAATTGTGTAATGATTCAAATGTTTATGTTTGGATTTCAAATTTCATAAAATCTTATTTGTAGCTTTAATTTTAAATTGAATAATAAATTATTTTTATTTTAACAATTTTATACCTAAAATAGTATGCGGTTTTGAATTACACATCATTAAAAAATTAAAAACATTCTTGTACACATCTTTAATTTGTTTTTAGAATTCACATTTATTTGTACAAAATTGACCTAATTAATATATTTATTATTTTCTATTTTTAAATATGATTATACTGTTTTATGATGAGGTTTGTGTGTTTGTATGTGTGTGTGCGCTCGTGTGTGTTTGTGTGTTTGTATTTGATGTTGAGTTGCTGCAATTATCTAGATGATTTTCATGAACCAAGTCCTAACTGTGCTTTAATAGCCCCATAAATAGTTCAAAATTATGGCAGCAGCAGCTATAGCCCCATCCCCTGGCTTGCTTATGGCCAAAACAGATTTCATTATAAATAGGTTAAGTCGCTAAATTTAGTAGGCATAAAAAGCTAAGAAAAGCCAAGCCAAGCCAAGCAGCAGCAACACACATAAACCTTTAAACCTAAACACGCACTTAAGTAATAAAAAATAAATAAAAAAATAAACATCCAACAGCAACTAAGACGAAAAACATGACATTAAATTGCATGAGGTTAAAAAAAATAATAATAATAATATTGTCTATAGCAGCTGAGGGGAGCGCATAAGAACACAGGTGTTCAGCGGCTGCTGCAGCAATACATAAAAAAAACCAGAGGCAAAAAAAAAACAAACTTAAAATCAAGTTTTAAAGATTCAACAACGACGACGGCAACGGCACTTAAACAGCTCTCCAGCAGAAGACAACAACAGCAACATAGTTGGGGAGGGGTGCGCGACGAAAGCGAGATCGTTGCTGGAGACCTTTAAATGCGCACGACGACAACGATGCGGGCCGAGCTGTAGAAGAAGCAGAAGCAGAAGAAGAAGAAGCAGCAGCATCATCCAAAACGAGTCGCCTGAAAACACTTTATGCAGCCCCCAAAGCGAAGCCAGCTGAAGGGGCTAAGCCAAACCCAAACAGACACGAGTCCCAAGCAGCGACGTCGACGTCGCATCGATCGTGCATGCAGCAACTTGTCGATTTCAAGCTGCGCCCCTCCCCCACTTAGCCTGTACCCTTGTACCAACAGTTTGATTACGATCAGAGCGAGGAGCAATATGAGCTGTGTGCTGGCTGCGCTGCTGTGCCTCTGCTGCTCTATTCGGCTGCTGCTGCTGCTGCTGCTGCTGCTGTTTGCAAGCAGTCGTATAATAAACATAATGATAATGCCTGACGCTGCCTGATTGTGCAAGTGGTTTTTGGCTCTGCCTCCCTCAGCAGTCCTCTTCTTATGTGTGTGTGTGTCATTTTAATACAGCATGTAATTTCTTACGGTTTACGCCCTTGACACTTTCCTCATAGAGAATAAGCCATAGACATGCCATGTGCATAATAACAGTATATTAACAACCATCATCTTCAATGTTTTTCATGAAAAAAAAATCTTTCAGAACAGAAATAAATATTTTCAAATTTATACCTATATACCTATACCTATAAAAAAGAGAATAAAAAAATGTTTCTGTTTTCAATCTGACTTACGAGTATTTATTTAATTTTTATTATTTATTTTTAAATTGCCAGTCAACACCAACATAACAAAACAATTAAAACTAATTAATTTCAATTAAAAATAAATGATTTATCACATTAAAAAAGCTATATGGAACGCATATTTAATGGTAAATAAATATGAATCATTATCATCATTTTAATCAGCATCTTATTTTAATCCGGCTGGCAAGAGTTTATTTTAATTTTTATATTTTCTTATATAACTTTACAGAATTATGCAAAATCAACAATTAATTGATTAACATTAAATCAATAAGTTAATAAAAAAAAACATATTTGAAATCTTTTTGATATTATTCATATTAAAGCTAATATAATTGATATATAAATATGTATTAAATAAGCAATATAATTTTTTTTTTGCTTGTGCCAATATTATTATTATGTCATCTAATTAATTCAAAATTCTTAGAAAAGATTTCTTTAACTGTATTATTAACTATAATTTGGTTTAGTTTTAAAATACATATTTCAATTGCATCTAATTGCCTAATACAATTTTATAAAATTAAGTTTATTAAGAATTATTTCATTTCTAATAATAAATAAAGAGAAAAAATTATAACATTTTGCATGCATTTTTGGTTGGACAGAAATGCATTCAATAATTGTATAATTATTTTAAATTAATTTATTTTAAGTTTAAGTGTTGTTATTATTCCGTTTAATTAAATTTGGCTTATTTCTATTTTGAGTACACATACACACACATACATAACTATTTATAACCTTGGTACCCTTTGGGTACACACATGCATGCGTTATACGTGTGTACGCTAGTGTACGTGTGTGCGTGTAATATGTCCAACAAGCAGCATCAGCAGAAATGGCAGCAGCTGAGCCCCCTCTGGCCACCGTTAATCAACAAGTTTATGCAAAATTCAAAAAACCAGAACAGGAAAATAAAAAGCGAGCAATAACCCAGGCAGTTGGCAGCAGGCAGCGAACACAAAACGCACACCTCAAGCCAACTACAAAAAAAAAATTAAAAAAAAAATAAAACAAGTCAATATGATCGATCGTTTGCTTGATTAAACCTAATTGAAATCGAAAATGCACAATATACACACACACACAGACACATGTCATGATCACTTGTCCAAGCAGTGTGTGTGTGTGTGCGCAGTCCAGTCCGGCAAGCAAGCAGCGAGCAGCAAGAGCCGAGCGCGAAGCGAACAGAGTTCGTGGAATGGAGAATGTTGAAATCAAAACAAAAACGTAAAAGATCAACGCACACAGAGCCACTAAATTTTGGCGGGAGACTACTGTACTCCCATATCGAAGACGACGAACAAAACAAAACTACGGCTACGAAAGATTGTGTGTGCGCGTGTGTGTGTGTGTGGCTCGCTGTGTGTGTGTGTATATAGAAAATGTGAAGAAAACAACAAAAATCAAAACAAATCTCTGAGTCCAAGAGCTGCGGTGATCTTAAGAGCGAGCATATGTGCACTTAAGAGCTTAAATAACAGAGAGAGAGAGAGAGCATAAATGTGAAAGAGTGGTGCAGTGTTGCCGTGCTGCAAAAGTGCATAAATTACATGCGATCATGAAATAAATTTATGTTTTATTTGGAAAATGTTTAAAAATATTCAAGCAAAGAAGTCAAACTAAATAAAAATATACAAAAAAAAGTATTTACTCAAATATTTATTTACTAACCAATAAATATGGTAAGTAAAATTAGGGTAAATTGAAGTAAATAATGGAAATAAAAAATAGTTTTCAGCTGATTAAAATACAAAATTATATAAATAAAGATGCTTATGTAATAATAAAAGTCTTTAAATCAATTGAATAAAATAAATATAAAAACAAAAATAATTTTAGCTGATTGGGTAATAATGAAAGGCTTTCTTACATAAGCAGTTCAAATGTAATTTCTTTAGTTATTTTGTCAATTTAACTCCCCATGAAAAATAAAACACTTTTCTGGTGCTAATAATTTTTAACTACATTAAAAAACCGCGCCAACAAATTTTTCCGCTCTCTGATTTGTAGTCCTTGCTTAGCTTAGTAAAAATAAAAGGCAAGCGGTTCAAGAGAGTGATAGAGAGGGGGGAGGGAGAGAGTGTATTAACCCCAAGCAGACCCACAGATGCGCTCACCCCAAGCTGAACAGCAGACAGAGCCAAAGCAGCGAAGAAGCAGCAAAAAGGCTACTGGCAGAATAATATCAAAGCTGAGCGCAGTCCGAACAAAGAGCGAAAACATGGAGGGGTATAGTTGAAGATAGGGTGGGTGGAGTGAGGGGGGGTTACACAAGAACGTTACTTGTTTCGTGAAGGGTCCACGAATGGTTTTCGTCGTATTCCCAACGCACGAAGAAGTCCACGAAGTCAATTTGCAAGCTCTCCTTTTCGCCATTGCAGCCCGACTGATCCACACTTAACGGGAAGCCAGTTTGTACACACACACATACATATGTACTTGTATTCTATGTTTTGATTTTACGGCACAGATGTTTTATTTGCCACTCATACACGCATGCGCATTGTTCGCTCTCCTTTTGCTCTCTCTCCCTCTCTCTCTCTCACTCACGCTCTGTCTTTGAATGTCTTTAATCCTAGCACAAGGTGCTTAAAGGAAAGACAAGAAAAAAAGAAATCAAACTCGAAGTCAAGCTCGAATTCGAACTTGGTCTTGGCTCTGGCATAAAACAGAAAGTGTGCAAGACACGCTGCGAAGCCAAGCAAAAGACAAGCACTGCGATAGTTGCTGTTGTTGTTGTTGGTACGACTTCAACTGCAATGAACTTCTAGAATCTAGATGCGAGTCAATGAACCTATCCTGACTGCTCTGCTCTGCCCCTCCCTGGTCTCTTGCCTGCATAAAGCCATCCCTGTCTGCTTGCCTGCCTGCCTGCCTGACTGCCTGCCTGCTGTTGCCGCTTGATATCAACAGAGAATGATCATCATCATCATTGCTTGGCACACAGTGAACTAGCTTTGTGTCAGCTCTCTCTCCCTCTCTCTCTCGCTCGCTCTGTCTTCGACGTCTCCTTCTTGGACATAATGAACTGCGTTTTGGCGATACGTACGCAGTTTTCAAATCACTTCATCTCTTCTCCCCTTTCGATTATTCGCCAGTTTTGCCAATTTTCTATTTTTTTTTGGGTATCAAAAGCAGGCAACTTAAAATTATGTTCAACTTGTTTTGTTTGGGAATTATTTAACATATTTTAGTTAGCAAACTGACATTAACATAAATAAAATAATTAAAAATAATTGCATTCAGCTTATTTAATTATTATAAACTAAATTAATAATTAATAAAATATACAAAAATTACACATAGATTGAATTTGATTAAATTACAAATTTACCTTTAAATTTTCTACTGTTTATCTTGACAATCTTATAATTATTTTCTTACTGTAACATTTTTATGTCAATTTAAGTTTTTTAAGGCGAAAACTTAAAAAATGTAAGTATATTTAAGAAGAGAAGTGTAGCTTTTCCTACAAAAAAAAATAGCTTTAAGTAAAGTAATAGTTTTAATCTTTTAAAACTAGGGAAACATCTTCCAGTTAATGACAGAATTAATCAGCCAGTCAAAGGAATTAATATAGTAAAAATTATAAATTTTCTTATGGAACACTATCTTATTTTTTATGAAATATATATGTTGTGAGGAGGAGCAACAATATTAATTTTATGTCACTCCATATATAACACTAAAACATTAGAAATTTTTGGAAAATCGCCTTACTTTTGGCGCCAACAAAAAATTTACTAGTTATACGGAAGAGGATATATTCTAAAGAGCAGTGCTTTCTTTTCTTAATTTTTGTGTACTAGTTTTTGAATCTGAATATAAATAAGTCAAAATAGTTTTTTGTAATTGTTTTCCTGTTTTTAAATGCAAAGAAATTGGTAAAAATGCAATGTGATTATTTTTGATTGTAGATTTAATCAAAGAACTAAAAACTAACCTAAAACCCAGATCAAATTCAAATTGTACTCAAAAAAGCCGTTTTGGCAACACTGCCTTTGTCTGGCTAAGTCTGCTTATCCATTTATCTATCTCTCTCTCTCTCTCTCTCTCTGTCTCTTTGTCTCTCTGTCCGTCTTTCTGTCTCTGTTATTCTAACTGCAGTTGGGCACACGGCAAAAACAACGTTTTTAAAACTTTTATTTGATTTTGCCAACACGCTTCAATGCTGTTGTTTTTGCTATTGTTATTGTTGTTGTTGTTGTTGTTGTTGTCCATTGTCGTAGTCGAAGTCGTTCTATGTATGATAATGATGTTGGTGATCGTGCCACTTTAGCAGTGGTTAACTACGAAGAGCAGCCAGGCAGTCTTAGTCGTAGTAGGAGTAGTAGTAGGAGTTCGAGTTGAAGTACACTCATAAAAAATCAGGTTACAGGTTATTGTTTTATAGCTATTTTCTAATTATAATATTAATAAATATGATTATTTTATCAAACGTATTGAAATAACAAGTTCATATAATTTATTTCATAATAAATGGCCGACAGCTAAACTCTAATATAAAAGTTAAGATAGTAAATTTCATGATTTATTTTTTAAATTTAGACTGGATTTTTTCTCATAATCAGGCTATTTACATTTCCAATTTTTAGAAATGTCTTAATAATACAAAATAAAATAAATTAAAAATATATAAAAGAATTTGTCGATTTGGGACAAGCATTTCTAAATTTTAGAATTATTTTTCTATTATATGGTTATTATTTTTATAAGATGAAAATAGCTTTATATATTTTTGGGTACTTTAGGGTATGGGGCGACTTGCTAAAAGTTGAGCAATTTTTTTTTCAGTGTGGGAGTAGGAGTTGGATTTTGGAGTTGGGGTTCGAGTACGGGAGTTGGAGTCAAGCAGGCCTGGCAAAAGTTTCAACTGGCGCGGGTTGAAGAACCTTTTGATTGGTTAGCTAAACACGACTCGAGAACTCGACTCGACTCGGCTCGATTCGGCTCTATTCGGCTCCATGGGCATTCCTGAAGTTGGTGCGGTCTGAGGCATTAAACTGTGCCATTTTTGCTGCGGTTGTCTGTGCCCCCTCCTCCTTCTGCTCATCCTCTTCGCATTTGCATGCATAATATTGCCAAGATTTATGCAAAAAATTGATGGCAATTAGTCGTCGACTTGTCGTCTTCTTCTTGTTTTGGTTCTTTATCTACTGCTGCTGCTGTTCTGCTGCTGCTTCTTCTTCTGCTGCTCTTCTCAGCTGCGCACACATATACAGTAGCAAAAGAAATTATAGCACAGCTTTGATATTTTTGTTTACATAACAAATAAACAAATCGTTGGCTTTGTAGCATATTTAAAAAGAGAAGCGAATAAAATAATAGCACCATTTTTTATATTGAAATAATTTATTTAGTTCTCATATTCCTAATACTAACTGCAAATTTAAAATAATAATAAAATATTTTTTTTCCTTTATTTGTTTTAATTGTATAATAACATCAATATATATGTTTTGTTCTATCTCAATTATTTTAAGAGTCTTCTCCACCTTTAAAATCATATTCAATCGTAATTTAAACTTACGAAATGAAATTTGACACATGGGAAAGTATTTCTTGTGCGAGTGGTGCTATTATTTTGTTCGTAAGTGTTCATATATGTTTGTGTGTGTTTATTTACTGTGCACATCTCGTAGTTTGTTTGTGCATAATGATTTTCGGTATCAAATTACATTGGTTAGGCGTTTTTAGTATGTACTTTATTTGTTGTTGTTGTCTCTTGTCGTCGCTGCTGTCTCTCTGTCTGTCTGTCTGGCTGTCTGATTATATGTCTGTCCTTTTCCTGCTTAATTTGATGCGCTCGTGCCGTTCTCAGTCCGTCCGCCACAGTCCACTCTGTCTCTGTTGCACTCAGCTGCAAATTCGACTTCGTTTCTGGATCCTTCTTCGAGTGCATTTCTGGTTCTTTGACTAATGTGATGCGCATTTGGCATTTGGCAAAGCCTTTCTTCGCCTTCTGCTTTGCTCTGCTCTGCTCTGCTTTGATTCTAATAGAGCTCCCTGGCGAAGCAAAGTAATTTACTAGCCAAAATAAGATAATGAGCGATAATTTCGCCAGTTATATATTGGGCACTCAAGCAGAGCCACGGCACATTTCAAATCAGCAATCCAAAAGGGGGGTTTGCAAATGACTAGAATTAGTTGCGCAAAGAATATCTTTATAATCATAAGCATTAAGTAAAAA
This sequence comes from Drosophila fungiperda, assembly GCA_035042345.1. Lineage (NCBI taxonomy): Eukaryota > Metazoa > Arthropoda > Insecta > Diptera > Drosophilidae > Drosophila > Drosophila fungiperda. The sequence goes on from JAWNLM010000021.1 coordinate 4,308,913, forward strand.
GTGTTGTACAAATTATTTAGTCATTCAAAATATGAAGGAAAAGTACGCCATTTTAGCTACATTGAGTGTTGACGATCAAGAATATAATAAATATATACTTAATGGGATTTCTATCCTCTCAAAAGCATAATAATTAAAAAAATTTTAATCAATAACTTACAATAAATAAATTTTATTCACAAAAAGAAAAAAAGAAAATCCCACTTACTTTATTAAACAAGTAAGAATGATGTAGTCGAGTAATCTCGACTAAGATAAAAATATTTTAGTTTTATTGGTGCACCGAAGAGTAAAAATAAACGAAAGAAGCGCATATTCTAATTCAAATACATACTTACTTATATACTTACATACTTACAAACATACATATACATAAGTACACGCAATTGTACTGGGCTCTGCAGAATACACACAAAAACATATTTACGCTCGCATCAATTATCATGCCATCTCTTTCTCACTAATGCGCTTGTATACAGATTTGCTTGCGGCTGCTGATAGAAATGAGATCAATTTTTCTTATCCGATCTTGATGAAATTTGGGCAGCTCATCAATATTATGCATATACATAATATATGTTAATTAGAAGATTCTGCCTTTAAAAGTTATCGATAATCGAGAAACATAGGCAATTATCGATCAAATACATCAAACTTATTTTGCGCCGCATATACGAGAACCTATATTCCTATTTTTAATGTTTATACAGACAGACGGACAGATGGACATGGCTATACCGATTCGGCTGTTGATCCTGGTCAAGAATATATATATATATATATTATAGACTTCTGCCTGTTACTTATATAAAAATGTATCATATATAACTTACGAAATAAATAACGGAGTAGGACAAATAAAAAAAATACTATAATTTGTATGTAGAACCATTTAAAGCCTTATCCAGTAAGCCCATTAATTCAAGTGTTTATAGGCTATTTAAGTACACATCAGTTGAGAACACCCAACAGGTGTTGGCTTGAGTTTATATTTGAGCTGGCTGCACTTAGGGATTTTGGCCTTATTGTTAGTTGCAGGTGTTCAATAATAACATTAATAAACAAAAGCAAAGTAACCCCGATGGAAAGAAGTGAAGTGCCTGCATAATAATCAGTAACACACAAAATACAATAAAAACCATAAATCTGACGCAATGTCTGAGTGGGAATAAAGTTGCTTTAGTTCTTTGTGTCTTATGGCTTGAGAACTTGTTGTTTTCAACACATTGTACCCAAAACATGAAGTAACGAAGCAATCCATTTAAATTTGTTTCTAAATACTTCTGTTCTAAGCAAGAACAACGATTTGAATAGGATTTTTAAGTTTATAATTGCTTACAAATGTTAGAAATAAATCGAGCTGAATCTAAGCAAATTTACCTAAAATGCAAGTTCCCAAAAAATCTTAACCTTCTCTTCCGAATTATCTCGTCACAACGATTTTTCAAACTTACTAATATATAGTAAAAAAAAAACCTTGGGTTTGACTTACAAAAATAAAAATGTAACCAAAGGAAAAAATTCTATATAAAAAAATTACATTATATAAAATCGAGTTTATTTTAAATATGTTTAATTAATTAACTAATTATCCAACATTTTTAAGAATGTGACATTCTTTTACGTTTTTCCGTACCTTTTAAATAATATATAAAATATATATAAAATATATATAAAATATATGTAAACTGCATTATAAATATTCTAATTTATTTATAATTGCAAAATTTAGTCAAGATTTAAAGCACTTGAGAATCGCTAAAAGCTTTTTATTTTTTAAATGTGATTCCAAAATAATTCGATCGTGCAGATAGCTAGACTTTTTACAGATGTTTAAGACATATTGCTATAGATAGAAGTAATTTGATTTTCTACTAGAAGAACTAAAATTTGATAATATGGATTTTGTGTATTCCTTGCTTTTTGAAAGTGTTCCTCTGAATTCGGAAATTTAATTTAATCACCATCCATTGTTGAAAAAGTACGGTTTATACCGTATTATCAGGAGATTGCCTATTTTGTATAGCTCTTTTTATTGACAATCGATTTTTAACACATTGTCAAAGACTCTATGCTGATTCTTAGGAATTGAAAATTATGAAGAAAAAAAATCAAAACTGAGAAACAAGCTGAATATCACTTTAATATTAATATCTACATTCATACAAATATATATAGATAATAATAATAATATTTTTACAAACTGAGAATCCTGTGTAATCTGGTCCCTTTTGCGTTTCTTCAACCCCAATGGCATCAGTTCTAGTAACCTTTGGGTAAATCTCGTTGCTCTTCGAAATGATTTAAACTGCTTCACACCTGCTCAATTTGCTCTCTCTCTGTCTCTCTCGTACCCCTCCCCGCAAGCAATGGCGCACGTATGAACCCTGAGCCAACAAACAACTGCTATCGTTAGAACGAACGTTCTCCCTTCGTTCCGTCAGTGCAAAACGAAGAAGAGTCCCGAACGCAGCCGACTGCCAAGACTGGCAGAGATGAAAAGCGGAGCAGCTGTTGCGACGCCGTCTTCGACTAGGTCTTCGTCTTCGTCGCGTGTATGACATGTGAGCTGCACGTTTTGTCCATTTTCAAATCGAGCCAGCGTCTCAACACTCGACGACGCGTCGCCGTCGTCGTTGTCTTAGTCTTCGTCTTCGTCGTCGACTGACTCGTGCAATCAAACTGAACAGTTTCAGCTGTGGCCTGGCTCTGGGGTCCGTTTCTCGGTCCTATGACCTATGGGTACCTGTCAGTCAAAATGCGTTTTACAACAGTTCTTTTATTTCTTCTTCTATTTTTTCATTTATTTTCGTTTCGTTGCCCATTTGGTAACCCGTATCATTTGTTGTTGTTGTTGTTATTGTCTGGCAGTGTAACACGATTTTATTTTCATTTTCAGTGTTTTCCTTCTCTCTTCTGCTTTCCTCCTTTAAATCTATGAGCAATCTATCTTTTGAGTGCAAAAGCAACAACAACAACAACAAATGTACAATCAACAATTTCATTTTATGTTCTACTCTTTGAATTTTTGTTGTGTTATTGTCTGTTTTGGGTTAAATGTGGCTACAGCAACGAAAATTCGACAGCTACTACCGAATGGTAATCTTTGACAGTTACTCAGAGGATCTTTCTTTATTGTGATATATGGGTTCTACTTGTTCTGTTTTGGATTAAACGGGCAGCAGAGCGGGGAAAACATACTCCATTATATACATTATGCAAAATGCTTTTATGTTCATAGAATTAATCAGCGCTCGAAAATTCAGATTTAACAATCGTTATTTTACAACGGTGGATTGGTATTGGTATTGGTCCCGAAATCTAAAAAGCAGTTCAAATACTCAAAATTTATTAAATTTATAATTATGGAAAACAAGATTACGACATTAAAATTCCTATCAATTGTATAAGTTATTTTGATCTGTTATACTTTATTAAAATAAGTTTTAAAACGAAGTATCAAAATCACAGTTCTAATGAATTACTTTGGTGTTCAGCATATCGAAATTTAATCAGGTTAATTTTAATTTTATCTAGCTGTAATAATTCCAAAGATCTAAAAAAAAAAGTATATATATATAAGCACCTTTTTTTTAACAATAAGACTTCATGAATTTATTGCCTTACTATAATTAAACGAAACACATTTGTTTTCTAGGGAAATAAGTATTAGCCAGTTCTAATAATGATAATATATATAGGGGAATATAGGGTATATAGGTTCATATTGTGATCTGGTTTGAGGTCAGAAAATGCATAAAATGTTGATCGTTTATCCCCTCCAAGTGCGATATTGCACCACATTTGCGTTGCCACACAATAAAATGTCATAAATTATACGGTTGGAGGAGGAACAGAATTGAAATAAAAGCACAACGCATGGCCATCATAAAATACATAGTACAATAACAATAATAAAGATCAAATATAACAACGCCAATGGGCAGACGACTGATCATTAATTAATGAACATGATCAACAGAGGCAACAGAGGCGAGACTCGCGACTCAAGCTTTCATAACTTGTGGCACAGGCCACATTAGAATGCAACATGTCGTCGTCGTCGTTGAGTTCGTTGTTTTCGATTGTGTTGAACAGAGATATTGCCATATACTCTGGCATACATATCGAGGAGCATTTAAACATGCCTCTTTGTTTACAAAACAAAATGTAAACAAAACTCTTCTTTAGCCACAGCGACTGAAAGCATTTGCCATGTATGCAACAAGAATAGGGCAGAGGCTGAGGCTGGGGCTGAGGCACAGAATCTGGGGCAGCCAAGCTGGGGGCATTTTTCAATAGTGTTCACCAGCTTGCATAAGCAGGGCCCATTTGGGGTTGTGGATGGGGATAGAGGCATCAACACAGCCGCGTTACGCACCGAATAGTTTTTCATAGAAAACAAATACGTTGGGAAAATCGAAAACAAATCAATTCCAACTGATGAACTCAAAGTTACCCCTTTTGGAGTAATATCGATAAATGAATCAGTTAATAATATTATAATAACAAATTGTTTCAATTAATTATTACATAAAGCAATTTCAACTGATGGATTTGATGTCACTTCATTTCTTAAGTTATAATAAAACTATTCATAAATTATTCAGTAAATATTATTAAAGTGAAAGAAAAATAAATCTTAAAGGTTTTCAAGTAGAATCAGTTTTTGTACTTTATTTAAAAACAATATTAAATTATATATATAAATTAAATTATTTTTATTAATTATATGTATTAATTAATATTAATATAATTAATAATTATAATGAAAAATGGCTCTGTTACCACTTTTATTATAAATAACAATATATAAATAAATGAAATTAATAAAGTATTTACTTTTTCACTTCATTTTGCAGGGTATGTGCAACATGGCTACTATTTTTTTTTTTTTTTTTTGTGTTAGTTGCTGCACTTTGATTGACAGCTGTGGCAGCTTTGGGAGTGCTTCGGCACTGTGGCAGTGGCAGGCAGCTCTTTGCTTTTTATTTTTTATTTTTTATAGTTTTTATTTTATCTGCGACTGCCTCGACAAAGTTTCTTCTAATGACATTCACTTTTTGTTGCTTTGGGCGAGTATTTCTTTTTCTCATTTTTTCTGATTTTTTGTTATTCTTTATTTTTTTGGGTCGAATCATTATCGTCATGTCAAGTTGGCGTGCACGCAGTTTGCACGTTCTCAGAGCGATATTGGAGCTAAGCCCCGCCAGACATGGATGGTCATGAACCACTGCGGGATTTCACTTTCAATGCCTTGGCTGCAGGATTGGGGGCATATTGGGTGCCCCCAGTTTGGGGGCTGTGTGCCCATTTAGTTGCAATGTGTGTGTGTGTGTGTGTGTGTGTGTGTATATCGACTTACCATCTAGCCAGACATATTAATTTCAATGTTGACCCATCGGGGCAAGGGGTCAGTCAATCTGATGCTGATGCTGATGCAGATGCAGGCACACCTAGCACATGTAAGACCCTATTAAATTACCATAGAACAACAACAACAACAACAACAACAACAACAACAACATGCACTCTTTGCCCCATTATCTACTCAAACAAATGTTCCACAGCAAATCTACAGAGCAATAGAAACGTCAACTTGGCCCAAACTTGTACTTTGTACTTTGTAGTTTGTAGTTTGTAGTCCGTATCTGGGGACTGGCCTGACTCTGGCATGATAGATCACCCCATAGACAAATACGGACAGGTGAAACTTGTCAGTCTCTGCACTGCAGTGGAGCCTCAGAGAGATATATAAAAAAAAAGGAAGGGTCGTCCTACGCCAACAAACAAACAACAAGTAAACAAATAAACTAAAAGAACCCGAACACGAACTGAAAAAAGGGCCAGCGAAACCGTCGAGCTCTCTTTGGGCCGGGGCCGGGGTCTTCCTGGTCTGGGCACTTTTATTTAGCAAAGTGAGTTCCAGCGACTGCTTATCGCACTGTAAAAACAAAGGCGCTGGGAAGGGATCAGCTCAGTGGACCTGAACCCTGAAGCTGAAGCTGAAGTCGCAGCCGCAGCCGCAGCTCAAAACTGAATCCCGAACCCCTGCACCCCGCAGCCCGCACCCTGCACCATGCACCCTGCACCCCTCGACCCTACTGTAGACACACTTGCAGAGTGTGCTGGGCACAAGTGCGACTATTGCCCTACGGCTTGGATTTTTGCTCTCGGCCTGCGGCAATTATAGAGCGATCGACGGACGGGATACGGCATACATACGTAAATATTTATATATACAATATACAGTTGCGGTCAAAATAATAGTAGTGCCACTTTCAATAACATCTTGTTTCCTTGGTTCATTTTAATCTACAAAATATCTTCTCACATTTATATTAGCTGATCCTTTGGATTATTTTCAACTTTGTGTTGTTTTAGTTAAGTGTCGTATGAATAAAAATAAATCAAAAATAATAATAATTTAAATAATTAACTAACTTATCTTCAGTATTGATTATTGTGTTCGAATACAATTTTCATAACTTTTAGACTGTATTCGAATTATTTTTTATACTGCTTGTGTTTAAATAAAATGTTCACAATATTTAAGCTTAATTTTAACAACTTATTTACATTTTCCAAAACATAAAAAAATAACTATTTTTTTGACCGCAGCTGTATGTGTCAGGGTGTTGCCCCTGGCTGATCATCTTGTCTCACAATTTTATGTTAATTTCTTCCTTCATTTATGCATTTATCACGCGGTCTTCAGCTTTTTACGAGCTATCGTTTCCCCGCCCTGCTTCTCCCTCCTCCCACCACTCTTCTGTCACCGGTCTCCTGTCTTCCTCTGTCTCTGTCTCTGCCCTTGATTGTCACCTAGTGTTTAGATTTCGCAGCTCCCTCGCTGACATCGGAATCGGGAACGTTCTCTGCTCGTTTTTTGTCAACGTCTGCGCCTTTTTTATGGAATCGTTTTAATATCTGTATAACTGTGTTTTGGCTCCCTTGTGTTGATTTTACGAGCTGTCTCGTTGCACGACAAAGCAGGCCCAAGCAATACAATTTCCATTTTCATTTTCATTATGATTCATGTGGTTGCAAACACCTGCAAGCCATTCCCAAAATGGCTGCCTTTCTCAAGTATTCTTGCCTAGTCTCATAAAAATTTAAATGTGTATTACTTTACTTAAGTGGCAAAGTTCTCAAAATAGATAGATAAACTGTCAGTCAAAAAAGTTGGTAACTTATGACTTTATGATTATTATTACTAAACAAATATATATAATTTTTTTCAAATTACGCTATTTCTGTTACCAAACAGACTCATAGAAATTCAGAATAGTTTTGACAAATCCGAATTAATGAGTTTTGAATATGTCTACACCAAAGTTAATAATTATTTCTACCTTCTTGTCTTACAAAGTTATTTGCTTGTAATATTGTCAATATTCGTTATTCGCACAATTTAATAAAAAGAATAACAAATAAATGAATTTCTTCTTCTGCAAACAATCAAAGATATAAGAAACTAAAAATGATTTAAATTATTTTTTTTATTATAAATTTTAAAATTTTAGCTCATTTTAAATGAGTTTGTTTGTTAGCAGAAATATTTATATTTGAGCAATGAATATTTTTATTAAATATTTAATTAAATTACTTGCTGTTGAAAATGATACTTCTGTCAAGTCGATTTTAAACATAAACTGCTCGAAATGCTTCACAAATTACAATTAGCCTTTTGAGGATGCGTATCGCAAAACCTGGTTGAGATTGTGGCAGCAGCAGCTAAATGGTTATTGGCCAGCAAGGAGAACAGCTGAACCGTTAATTTTTTATCGTTTTACTGCAGAATATTGCGCAGACATGATTTGAGCATTAAGCCTTCTGCAGCGTTCTCCGTGGAGCTGTAAACCATTAACAACGAGGTGTCAATTGCATGTGGCAACAACAGAAAGAGCAACGGCCAGCTCACAGCTCACAGCTCACAAAGCCCCGGCTGGGACAATTTGTTGACCAGATCCAAAACGATTGGCAGCCAACTTGTCACATTAACACAAAGCCAAATGTGGGCATCTCCGCATCTCGGCGAGCTGGCTTAAAAGTAAAAGTGATGCTACCTGCAACTCGCATATTTACATTCGATGCCTCTTGACTTACTAACTGACTGATCGACTGGCCAACAACAACCACAACAATAGCAACAACAACAGCAACAACAATTGCAACAACAATGCTAATGCATTTGTCTTGGGCATCTGGTGAGTTATAATTTGTTGGTCGTTGAACAAGTTCCATGCGACTGCTTCCAATTATGGCGAGGATCTGCTTGCAACATGTTTAAGCCAAAAAGTCAACTGCTATTGGCCTACTATATGCTCTTAGACAGCAAGGCGGCTGTAGCTTCAACTTCAACTTCAACTTCCACCTGCAAATAGGGAATTCTTTGGTCGAGCTCGAAATGCCCTGCCGACTGCATTAAATATAAATTTTGTCTATCACATTTATTTCAAATCAGCTATATAAGAAATATATTTAAATAAATAAATGCTTAGAAAGTAAAAAAAATTATTTTACTTATAAAGTTTTAATCACAGCCCTAAAATAAAATCTAAATTTAGTTGGTGAAGAAATCTTCTATTTAATTCATAAAAATATATATAAAATATATTCTTGTTTTGTTATTGAATTATAGATAAATTAGATTTTAATTAAAATAAAATGAATTACATAATAATTTAAATATATAAATTAAAATGCATCTGATTAAGATAATAATAAAATATATACTATAATACAAATATTTTTCATTTTATTTATTTATTTCATCAAATTTTGGTTTTCTTAATGTGCTCAAAAAGATATTTCAAATTATATCAATTCACAGCATTATAAGAAATATATATATCATTACAGTTGCATAAAATTTAAATATATTTATTTTAATTCTATACTCTAATTTTAATTAAAGATGTCCTGTCGAATTTGCTAAATTTAATTGTGAATTTGTTGTGGAGACTTGAAGAAGTTTAAATTAAATCAAAATTCATGCTTAAAATAGAATTAATTTTGATTAATTGTTGTCAAATACATCTTTTTCAATATGTTAGGTATACTTTTACAAGAGAAGAGAATCATACATAGATACAGGGTATAACAATGCGTATTTTGGTTTACCGACTAGTCGGCAATTTCAACACTCCCCATTAAAGAGACCTGGCTTTAATCACGGCTTATGCATCGGGTGATTTTTGACCAACTCTTACGAACAATAAATACAATTCACGTTTGTTAATTATAGTTTATGCATTTAATAAGCCAACTTTTTGCCATATATGCCTGCTTCAGTCGGTCGTCTGTGTTTTGGCTTTAACTTTTCGCAGCTCCTTTTGGCCCGGACTTGAAAATGTGGCCAACAGCCAACAGCCAACGCGGCCAAGCTGGAGTTGTGTTTGGTTTTGTTATTATATTTTGTGCACTTTAATTAAATTGTTATGTAAATTCCACTTGTCGTTGTTACTTGTGTATTCGGGCATATAATTTTCATCTTTATTAGAGCAGCAAGTGCTCTTTATAGGCTGTGTGTCTTGGCTTTTGGGGTGGAGCCGCCTACTTGGCTCAGACAGTTGTTGGCTTATTGCTGGCTTAAGCTGAACGCAATCTTGGCAAGTTTTGGATTTGCCTAAGGCCAACTTTACTGTTATTGCCACAAAATACTCTTGGCAGCATTCAGCTGTGGCAATTACAAAAAGCCACAATCAGCAACTAATGCGACTTGCATATCCCAACAGTAAGCAGATAGTAAATGCATTATAATAATATATACATGTATATATAGAGTGACATGTTCTGTAAGTCAAACATATCAATCAAGTTCAGCTCTAATCTGGACACTATCATATATTATTTTTATGTCTTGGTCACATTTATCTGGCCCGCATGAAATACTCAACTCAACTCAACTCAGCTCAGCTCAGCTCAACAACGATTTACTTTGGTTTTTATCAAATTTGGGTCAAGCGTGTTTTAATTTTCATCTCGAATTATTTGTTGGGTTCTTCGTCAGCCTCAATTATCTAATTTTCAAATTAACAGCTGCAACTGCGCTTGGGGCATGAAAGCCTCTGCTGTCCACTTGAGACACTTGAGACCTTCCACTGCCAGCAGCAACACATCATAACTCTCCCTAACACACACACACACACATGCACACTTGTCGAGAATTATGGGCCATAGTCCAAATTGGGGGATTCGAACTTAGAACTCGCTGATAACATTTAATTGGATTTTGATTGTAATGCGAGGCGCGCTTATCAGGTCGGCTAAACTCTATAAATATACCAGGAACAAGCATTAAATGTACAAATATGAAGCGTCATGTTGCAGGCCATAAAACTACTGACAACATAAACAAAAAACAAATAAATGTGTTCACTTGGACACCATCAACAGCTGTTGTAAGTGCTGTCGTTGGTCAGCTCCGCCCCAACTGCGTTCCAAAATTTGCACCTCGAAAAACGTGAATCATGCAAATGAGAAGAGAGACAAAAATTGCTGTTTGTTGCCTGTCCAAAAGCCACAGCAAGTGAATTAGTCATCATTTCAGAAAAAATTACTCTAGTATAAATGTCGAGCTGTAGAAATTCCTAAGGCATAAGTCTGCACTGCCCCAACAAGGTAGTCGAAACCAAAAAAAAAGGTGTACACAAAATTAATTGATGTGAACAACGACAATTAAATGCTCTGCAAATAAAATTTTATTCAAAGGATAAAATGCTAAAGATAAAAAAAATATATTTCTCTAAAACCAGTTAGACAATAATAATAGAAAATAGTTAAAATACAAGAATTTTGTGGAAATTAAAGTAAATTGTTTGAATAACAATAATATTATAGAAAATTGAAAATTAAAATGACAGACTCTGCAGTAAAAACACAGCTTAAAGTTAATTATGCTAAATAATTGATTACAATAAATCTAAATATAAATGAAGCATTTTAAACTTACTTCAGAATTACATGTAAAATAATATTATAAATTATATAATTATCTAAAATTGCTAAACTATTCATAAAGAGTATGTTTAAATATTCACAACATGTTAAATAATATTAATAAGCTGGTTTTTAGCAAAGCTAAGCTAATCAAAGATATTTTATTTAAACATGTGCATTTATTATGCACCATCCACATTAGGTTGCAGAGTCAGGCTGCTCGCTGCATGCTACTATTGAAAGTGCAACAAAATGCAACATAGAAATGCACAAATACTTTGTGTTGCTTGCCTCTAAAAGGGCAAATTTGTTTTAGGAAAAAAGAGAAAAAATAAAATCGAAAGAAAAAAGATAGAATACTGGAGTCGCAGCAGCAGCAGCAGCAGAAGCAGCAACAGAGATGGCTTTGGGGCAGGAGGCAGTGACAGCCGCTGGCGGTGGCATGCCTCAAGTTGAAGTGCAACCGAATGCGAACGACTGCGCATGCGCAGCACACACGACTCTAGGCAAAGCCAAAACCAAGACCAAGACCAAGACCAAGACCAAAGACGATGGGCTCCGGCTTATTTATGGGCTATGGTTTGGCTTGGTTTGGTTTGGGCTTTGGTTTAGCTCCTCAGGTTCATTGGCTCCTCAGGCTGCCTTTGTTGAAATGCATTTATGGTACTTTTTTCCCCCTCTATATGGTTTGTTGTAGATGTGTGTGTCTGTGTGTTGATGTTGGTGTTGTGAGTGTTTTTTATTTATTTTCTTTATTAATGCGTACGAAAAAGAGGCAGGCCAAAGCAGACGAAGAGAAAATTTCACAAGCGTCGCCAGTTTGTCTGGCGCGACTCGAGTTGAGATCGGGACCAGAGACTGTGACTGAGACTCTGACGAGGCCCATTGCTCGACAACAGGCACAGACTCAGAGCCAGAGCCAGAGCCAGAGCAAGAGCCAAAGCCAGACCAAGACCCAGACCCAGACCGAGACCCAGTCCCAAAACCATTTATGCGCTGGCTGCTTATCTTGCCTTTCTTTTCGTTCTGCCACTGCCCTGAGTCATTTTGTTGTTGTTGCTCTTGTTGCACACAAAAGCGCTGCATGTTGCTGTTACTTTTTTGTTGGGTTTATTTACCTTCATCATCATACTAATAATCAGCATCATCATCATCATCTTAGTTCCATGTTCTGTGCACTGATCTTTTGCCATTGCAGCCAGTTGTGTTTTTTGTTCGTTGTCTTCTGAATTTTGTGTTTTCTTTATTTTTTGCAGAATCTGCACAGTTTAACACTTATCTTGATTTCAATGAGCCCTTTTTTTGATTATTATTTCTGTGCAGCAGCAGCAGTAATGTATACATAATTAGTAGGCCCATCAGGTACATCTTATCATCCATCCATCGTCTCCATCGCTTTTTTATAGATTTCATACCTATTTGTTTCCCTTATCGAATTTCAGTTTGATATTTTTCAACTGGTTTCCTGCTTTAGAATTGACTTGTTTCTAGCTACTATTGATGATTGAATAATTTATTCCAAATTGCCGGAAGTTTGTCTATACACGTAGAATAGTTCTCATAGCAGCGATACTTGGTTATTTGTACAATTTGTTAAGAAATGCATTTCTGACACCAACCCCAAGAAAGAGTTTGTCCAACTTGCTGATTTCCACACATTTTACTTAAATAAACAAAGAAGTTGCCCCGGGGTGTGGCACAAGACAGCAACAAGCCCACGCTTCAATCTTTGATTGCTTCTTTTCGACAGACTCCCTAACCAGAAACCGAACCAGAACCAGAACCAGAACCAGAATCAGAACCAGAACCCTTCCAGCTCTAAGTGCGCAGAATGGCGTGAAAACGCTTGTATTTGGCCAAGACAATTAACGTATGCATTTAGTTTGCTTCGGGCTCAAACGGCAACATCATTTCACATTTAACATTTAACGTGCCCCATCGATATGCTCGAGTGCCCCGATGTTCTTCAACTTGCCACATAAATTGTACTCTTCTCTTGGCCCGGTTATTGGTTTTGGGCTAACCACAGAAATTTCGACTAACAAAATTATGAAATGCCTACAAAACTGTAGTCTTTGTCTTTCTGTCTGTCTGTCTGTCTGAGTGTCTGTGTGGCATTTAAGTATTTTGATTTCTTGTCAAGTTCTCACGCAAGTCTCGCCTCGTCTTTCCTCGCCTCGCCTTGCCCCGTCTGGTCTTGTCTCGTCTCGGCCCATTGGATTTCGGTTGAGCTTCAGTGAATACGACAATATTTAATCATAAAATAAATGCAAAAAAGTGGCTCATCAGTCGGAAGACTTGTCCGATTTACTATAAAGAAGCTCTTTGAGTGCGCGTGGGAATTTTGCATAGGTTTTCATGTTTTCATCTTATGTTTTTGTATTAATTAGAATGCTTGATCAAGTGGAAATAATGGCTATTTAAAATTATGTAAATTATATAAAAAGCTCGCTTCTGCTTCTCCTCAATCAGTTTATTGTTCAATACTAAATCGTTAAACATTTATGATTCATCATAACAACAACCCCAACCGTCAGTCCTGACCCATTTCTAGAGCAACATCAGAGGAATTTTTCCATTTGTTTTCCTTTGAATCTGAAACCACAAAATACTCTGTGCATGTTTAAGAGATTAACACCATTCCCGAATCTGGCAGCGCTTAACCCATTTAAGAAGGAACTGGCAAAAGATGTGGGCATCGGCTTAAGGGTCAAATCACGCGAACTCCAAATGCAGACCTTTGAGGGCTTCCCACTTTAGTGGCAAGCATCATTAAGCAACACATAATCCAATTAGCACTGCATCCTCCACCTGTTTCGCCAGCGCTAAACAGATGCAAACAAAGCAACCAAAAAACAACAACAACAAAAAAAAAGGTTCAATGTTTTGTTAACTAAACGAAGCAGAAATATTTAAACAACAGCGAAGATGAGCAGACTGCTAAGCACTTAAACAAACAAGTGATCACGGATCGCAGTTCCCAGTTGCCAAGGATCAACAATGCCAGATGAACAACCCATCGGATCAGGCAGTTAATTTTACTTTTACTCTCAGTTTTGTTTAATTGATGTTAGGCAGGACCTTTTGTGATATCTGATCTTCTTTCAATCGAACAAAAATGCCAATTTTCAAAAAAAAAAAAAAACTGAAACGACACGCAAATGGCAAAAGGAACCTTTACAATTTGGATTTCCTCCTACGATCGTCTCGCCATTTCTGGCACGCCTCCCCTGCCCAGGGATTATCCCTCGCAACCCATCGTTCATCAATATGTATACAATTAGGCTCTGCACGAATTCGTTATTAGGGGTCAGCAATTGATAGCACTGCGAGCACATAAATTGCGTGAGTGATCCTCAAAACAACAACAACAAGAACATCCCTAGGGATCAGGCATGATCCAGGCATGATCATTACAGCTCCGTCTTTGCCTGCTCTGGTAACCTATGCAGATTGTTTGTAGACAACCAACCCCGACCCCCGCATATTGAATGGATGCCTCTTATTTTCGAGAGTGCACTGATCGAAAATGTAGCAAAAGCGTATCTTCAATTTATTTACTTATCTATGCACTTAGAGAAATACTCACTAAGAGTTTAAGAAATATTTTTTACATGCATATTTGTAAAATTTAGAAACGGGCCTCCAATTTCCAAAATGTTTCCTTACTTTATGAGTATAAATAGATAAATGTTAAAGATATTATTTTCTTAGAAATTAATCAGCAAAAATCTTACGTTTAAGTAACTCCAATATTTTTCAAACTAGACACCAGCTAAAACCAAATATAGCAAAGAGTGAACAACTTTCATTAATATTTCTTTTAATTCTTAAAAATAAAGTATTACTTTTAACTGCTATTATCAACAAAAAGTATTGTATAATATAGAAAAGGAGCCTCAGCAAATATATGAAATATGTGTAGAAACTATTCAGAAAACTCGAACTATTTTCTAACTTTCAACTTTAGTTTTAATTCTAAGCCACCTCTTTTCTGAGTGTAGATTGCATATTTTTTTCTTTCATTAAATCGTTACAGCTTTGTATTTTCTTCACATTGAATTTTCTGTCAGTGTATGCCAATTTTCCATAGTCGTTGATCATTTTAGAGTGAAGCTCCGCGGCATAGGGCACATCAATTGCCATGGCATCGGGGTTCACCCTGCAGGTACCAAAGGGTCAGGTCAGGCAAGCCATTGTCATTGCCACAGTGTCTGACAGTGTGTATGTGTGTGCGTGTGTGTGTAAATGGCACTAGGCGCGAAACGCGAAAACGCTAAAACGCATGAAAAATGGAGGCGTGTGAAAATGATTCGCGATGCTGAAAGCAAACTGATTTGATTTAGGCAACGTGAGAACGCAACACACCAATTACCAAAAGAGGTGCGTAGGCAATTCTTTGAACACCCCTCGATCAGATGATCAGATATAGGGGTGATCAGTGCTGCGTAAAATTCGATTACGACTACTGAATACCTGAATAGAGTTGTTAGAACTGAGAGTTTTCAATGATACCCTTTCGATTTCTGATGTAGTTTTGTAGGCAGTGTTGGTTTCCCTTTGGCTGTTTGGCCTTTGGTTTTTATCTTTGTGTTTTGTAGTTGTTTTGCATAGTTGAAGCATTCGATTTCATAAATGTGTTCGAAACACACTTCAACATGTCAAATGCAATGCTTTTTATGGATTTTTAACTGCAAACGCCAAAAAAAAAAACACAAAAAAAAACGAATAGAAAATAATCCTAAACAGGCGAGAAAATTCGAGGAACGCACGTGTTGCTCAAATGTGTTTGTCTCGGTTTTTGAGAATAATTCATTGGAGTGGGAAACAGCAGCCGGGTGCAGGGATCTGCGTCACCCAAGTTGAAACTAATTTTATGCATGACTTTTAACACATTCCTGCAATATTTTCACTCACTGAAATGTATCCAAATGACAGCCACTTCAGTTTCGACTTGTTCTGTATGGTTTTTCTTTAATTTTATTTTGCTTTGTGTAGTTGAGCATTTTTATGGTCGCATAAAAATTCCTTTTTTGTTTTAGCATTTTGTGCACAGTTAAGTTAATCTGCTCTAAGCGTACTTAACAGTTCTGGCCCCGAGACGCCGACCCCGATCCCTACTCCGACTCCGACCTCGACTCCGACTGCGACTCCGATCTGCGTGAGTCGTGCACAGGCATGTGTCATCCACTCGAGAGGGCGTCTTCTTCTTGCCTCTCGCATGTGACACGTGAGACACCCTCCCTGCAGCGCCAGCGACAATGATTTGGTCCGTGACACACTTGAAGAATTTAACTGGACCCACTTGAGACCAAAGAAAGGGAAATTTTAGCCAGGCCTAACTATTTGGCACATGGCCATTTTTAAGTATAAAAAACCGAGTTGTTCCTCATAAATAAAATAGGATTTATGTGCGGTTAAACAGCGGGTTAGCTTAACAGATTGCAGTATTACCGAAAAAAAGGAACCGAATATTTTACACTTTCTAATCAAAGTCAATCATTAACTTATATTGGTATATTTATATATATATTTTGATTTTAACTAAGAAACCCGCAAATTTTAAATTGAGAAATAATTCTTATTTTGTGGGTATATTTTTTAACGCATAAAAATATATCACGTATTAAGAAAATTTATTTATCAAATGTTGTCCATTTTAAGTAGCCTCAGAATTATACAAAAATAAGTGTTAAATTATACTAAATGAAATTAAAACTTAAAATTAAATTGTAATATTCCACATTATGCGTTTTTTGCTAACTACCTTTCGAATATATGAAAATGATGACAGCAAATAAAAAATAATTTAATATTTGAATTTAGATTGAAAAATAAATATATTTTTGCAGATAAATGCAAAACTAGTGCAAGTCCAGAACAATCCCAATCAAACCAAATTTAAAAACTGTTTGAAAGAATTAGCTTAGATGTCTTACAGGAAATGCCTATATATATATATATATATAAGAAATGGAGGACTCTAAATTCATCACACTTATCAGTTTAAGGCATATGCAAAGAATAAAAAAGAATACAAAAATAATTGTGATCTTTTTGGACCAATAATTATAATAAACATTGTTTAAGTAGTTAAGAAATATTTATGAAGTATTCTTTAAACTATAATTTGATTTTGATTTTACTCTGCAGATGCAGGCGTACAGATTTAGGCGTAACTTGGTTAATTTTTGATGGATGGCTAAGCTCTTCTGCTCTGTCGCTGGTCTTTGAAGTACTGACTCATTTGGCAGCTATGCAATGCAATTTCCGTTTGGCCAAAACCCTAACGAATCGTCACAGGACATAAAACACAATAAGCTCGAGGAACACTCGATGGCATCCCAAACACATAGTACATCAATAGATGAGGCAGTCTGCAGTTTGCCTCCAGCTAGACAATATTTCAGGGGCTTATATTAAAAAGTTAATAACGAAGCGACACGGTTAATCAGCGAACAAATTGCATGCCCAAAATGAAAACAGTAGCCTAGAAGAGGTGCTTGGAAAGATCGGTTCGGGCTTTGGAGATGAGTGTGTAGGAGCTGAGCGTCGAGCACAAATATTAATCATGTGAGCACTTAATTTGACACTTGGCAATAATGGAAAGAGCGACGGCTACTGTCTTCAGTCGGAGCGACCATTGAACACATTGAGGATTGGGCATTGAGCAGTGAGCAGTGGGCAAAGAGCATTCAGCGTTGGACAGTGGCTTTCAAAGCCGGCACTAATCACCTACGGAAACAGCTTTAAAGTGGTTTGTCTGCGCCAGTCTTTAGTCTATGCATGTATATATATATATGTTTATATGTATGTATGTGTATATGTATGTTTGTAGGTGCTTTATTCTCTGTCAGCCACCTGCCTTACGCAATTAAGCGACTGACCGGCGACAGTGCGACGGACCGGACGCAGACGCACGACAAAAGGTTCGTTCCAAAAAGCCAACTTGAAACCCCTAACTCCAATTCCAGGCCCCATCCACAGCCACAGCCCAAGCCTCAGCTCCAGATCCAAGTCCCAGCTCCAACCGACCTGTGTAATTACTCAACGCTCGAACTGGTTCTTGGGTTCTGCGTGTGTAAGTCAAGTAGCTGCCAGATAACAGAAGCACACACAAAAAAAAAGCAACAACAAAAAACAACAACAAAAAACAACAAAAAAAACAACGATCAAAGCTTTGTGCAGGCAGAAAACCCTTTTAGTTACATACATATTGAAGGGGACAGGTTGAGGGGTTTGTAGGTTGGGGGGGTTTGAGGGTGGTTGCCGCAGATAAATATTTATGTGTCATTAGTCGGTGAACTGGAAGTCATCAAGTTGAGCGTTGAAATGCCTTTCGGTTGGTTCCCTCGAATTGGAGTGGGCTAAAAGAAAATGCTGCAAGCGATTTATTATTTTAAAAACTTAACTATTAAGTGGATTAAGTTATATAAGTGGATTGCAGGATATCTACTCCACTGAAATTTAAATAAATCAACTCAAGCTTAAAGTGATTCTTAAAAGAGAAAACATTTCCTTCTACAATATAAATATAAATTTTACTAAGAGTTCTCAGAAAAGACTTATTCATCAACTTAATTAGATAAATGTGTCTATTAAATATAAAAATTAGCTTTAAATAAATCTCTTACTAAATGTTACATATTAATTTAAAACACAAAAGAAACATTTATATCAAATAATATGTGTTTTCTAGGCGAAAAGTGTTTTATTTTCAATTGTTTTATTGTTGCAAGTCCAAGTGTCGATTTTGGTTTTTATCTCTGCAAAGAGACATTGTTGCAATTGTTTAATTCGCGTTAAGAACACTCCCAGTTTTTTCTTTGATTTCTATTATTTTTTTTCTCAAATTATTTGCAGACAATTGTTTGATTTTTTAACACTTGCAGTTGGCTGTCAAAGTTTCGTTCATGTTCAGTGCTCAACTTGTTGTTGTTTTTTTTTGGATAAAACTCGATATTTGAAAATTTATTCATTTGTGCAAAGCTGAACCGCAAAATGCACTTTTGTCTTTTGAACGTGCCCCATTGTCGCCTT
The DNA here is from genome assembly GCA_035042345.1 of Drosophila fungiperda. Lineage (NCBI taxonomy): Eukaryota > Metazoa > Arthropoda > Insecta > Diptera > Drosophilidae > Drosophila > Drosophila fungiperda. Next base: position 4,327,897 of record JAWNLM010000021.1, read on the forward strand.
GGTCTGTTTCTTTGTCACTCGCAGGGGCAGTGGCCAAATTCGATATTGAGTCGAGTGTTGCAGTTGAACTGAAACCAAGTTTGACCCAAGTCTGGTTCCATTTGACTGACTGCACAATCGCCGTCGATCGTCAATCGTCGATCGTCGATCGTCGTGTTGTGCAAATTAAGGATTTTGGCTTGCTTTTCAGCTGTGTTCTGATACATATTGACATTTTTATTGTTTTGTTTTTCAATATATATATTTTTTTTTGTGCCTTTTGTTATTTTGCCCAAGACAACTGTGTCAGCTGGTCAGCATTTTTTTTTTTACGGTACAATCTACAATCTTTGTGTTGTTTAATTGATTTACGAGACGTGCGAAAACTGAAAGTGGAACTCCTGGATGACAACTTCTCTGGCAGTTTTTTGTATTCCAGTTAAATGAGAATCCAAACTTTAACGAATTTGTTATGTTTTTGTTTTTAACGATTTCTTTAATTTAAAAACAAAAAGTTTGGCTTTGTTTAAGCATTGCTTTTATCCGGATAACCGTTAACACTTTCATTTGATTGGTTTTGTGAATTTTGGGAATATTTCGGTTTTGGATTCCGTTTGTCTCATTTAAATTCGCGAAACTTTCGTTTTTTGAGGTCAGTTAATTAATGTGATAATTAATCTTTCTGTCTCTGACTCTGACTGCATTTTTTATGGGCCTTTATTTGTGGTTTTTATGGCCTGATGTCGTACAACTGCTTTTAAATCAGCTAACAGACCTGTCAGAATTTTACAGTTATTATAATTTTTGTTTTTGGAGCAGCTGGAAAGGATCTGCGCAACATTTTTTAAAAGTGGGTCAACGCACAACAATCGAAATTACCTGGCCTGAATATATGCAGATTAAATGTTTGTGTGGTTTTTGTTTTTTGCTTCATTGTTTAATTTTGTGAGTAATGCGAATACCAAAATCATCTGCAGGGATCAGCATTTCATATGAATAGTAAGAATAATTTTGATTAAATTCGGTTTGTGATGAGAACGATATACTTGATATTCCCGGTTCGACAATTGTCTCTTTTGTAATGAGCAACTTCCTCTAGCTGTGCACGCCATGTCTGATTACAAATGAGGATCTGCCTCATATCAATTAGATCTATAATTAAATACTATTTTCACACGCAGCAGAAACATTACACCAAAATGTTGATGGAAGTCAAAACACTCAAAAAGATGTGTTATTCCACTTGTGTCAGCTAATATTGATGAGAGTGCTGGAGAGAGACCAAGATCGAGCTCTGTTTGCCACATAAAAAAGCTACCAAAGTTGCGTTGCAACTGCAATTATGTGGCAGGCAAAAAAAAAAACGCAGGCTTCTACTCGAAAATAATGAAAACCTTTGGGTCTTTTGGTGGGCAAAACTGGTTTTCGGGCCAGACAATTTCAAACGTAAATTTATTACCAACTGCAATCGCTGCCTGTTTGTTGATGCTGTTGGTGTTGTTGTTGTTGTTGCTGCTGTTGTTGTTGTTGTTGTTGAGACGAGAGCGTTACGTTTTGTATCTGTATCTGTAAGATATCAAGATACGGGCACACGGAGCAGCTACTGCGACTTGATGCACACCTGCACGTTGGCGTCGCTGATGCTGCTGCTGTTGCTGCTGTTGTTGTTGCTGTTGTTGTTGTTGTTGTTGTTGTTGCTGTTGTTGTTTTCTTTTATTATTGGTGTTAAAATTATGGGTTACGCTGCGGCTGTCGAGACGAGCCAAGCATCGGCGAAGCATCGTTGACAAGAGCGCGACACAAAACGCAAAGCGGAGGGCAACAGCAACAGCAGCAGCAACAACAACAACAACAATAAGTACAACAACAACAATAAGAACGGGACGCGGGACTAACGCGTGTAAGACGGTAGCACTTCCCTAGCTGTAACCAGTTCCTATCCTGTTGCTGCCGCTGCTGCGGCTGCATACACACTGAAAAAAAATATAACTAATAAGTCACTTCAAGACAAAGACAATTTCCTAAAATTAAGAAAATATATAGCGATTTTCTATATTTTTATTAATTATTATTGCAAGCCACAAATTTTAAAAATTAATTTTTCTAAAATGCAGAAACAGGTAATTCAATTTAAAAGATTGGCTTTTATTTTTATATTCTGGCAATAAATTATATTATATAAGAAAATAATTAACTAAATTTTAATTTTTAAACCATTTGTTTTACTTAGAGGTGAAATTCAAAACTACTTAATCTTAATAATAAAATACATAAATCTAAATAATATTCAAGCACTAGAAAAGCACTAGAAACAAAAAATTAAAAATTAAATTTAAAATAAACAAGGAAAACATATTCCCGAAATTTAGAAATGCAAAACATATATTTTGGGAAGTCATAAATTTTAGAAATTTCCTTTCAGCATATTCTGACATTTTTTGGGTAAATATTTTGGATAAGTGTATGATTCTTCTTCTTCTGCTGCTGCTGCAGTTGCTGCTGCAGTTTGCGTGTACATGCGTCGTCAGTCTGCGTCCCAGTCCCATTCCCAGTCCCAGTCTCCTTGGCAGTCTCCAGTCTCCGTCCCAGTTGTAGCCCCTGGCCGGGACTGTGGCTCTGTCCGTGGCTTGGGCTGTCGTCGTGTCTAAAATCTGTTCTAAGGGCCATAAATTGTAGTGCTGCCAGCCTGCTTGACTATTGTTGTTGTTGTTGCTTTTGTTGCTTGTGCTGCTTGTGGTGCTAGGCAACCACGAGGACAGCAACCACAATGTGTTAACACTGGTAGTCAAAAATCTTGTTTAATATTTGGGCTTAGCAACACATGAATTCTCTCAGGTCTTTCATTGGTTGCCCTCTTTTATACCCTAAACATCTCAAATAAGGTATAATAAATAATAAATAACTAAATATTAAATAATAAATAATAAATAATAAATAACTAAATAACTAAATAATAAATAAATAAATATTAAATAATAAATAAATAAATAATAAATATAATAAATGTGCTTAGAATTGGGTATTCGTTAGATATAAATTATAATAATAAATATGAAACTTTTAAGTATCTGAAATGCATAAATGAATTTATCACAAAAGTACATAAATAAGTTGATAAAGTGTGATTTCTTAAATTTGGCTTATCGTTAAATTTATTTGTGTCAATTTCTTATTTTAAAAAATCACCTGATGTGTAGGGAATTATAAAAACTTTAAATTGTCACATCACAAACATTATTATTAAATAAGTAAATATTAAAATTACACACAATTATATATTAAATCAAAACATGTTCCTTAGGCCATGTTTACAGGGTATATTTGAGTCAGACCCACTCGATTGCTTGTCACAAACTATTTTGAAAAGTTGTAGTTTACAGCTAGGCATAAATAAGTTAATTTATGTAATGCTACTGGCATTTATGAAGATGATGTTTGGAGTTCCAATACAAAATGTTGTGGAGTAGGGATTATGGCTGTGCTAGCTAATGTTGCATAATCCGCTTAGCGGAATCCCATTGAGCCAAATGCCCCAAGCACTTTATAGAAAATACGCACCTGATCAGTATATATGATCAGTAATACTAATCTTAACTTGGGGATATGGTTTTTCAAGTGATGCAACCTTTTTAGTTCTTGTGGTCCATTACAATAAATTAGTCGCCCCAATCATGTCTCAGCCTCATCCTCAGCCTCAGCCTTAGCTAATGACTAGCTCCACTCAGCTCCACTCTGGGCCGCTCATTGTGGTCCAATCCAAGTCCATTACCAGCAGCTATGCCTATTAGGCTCGGCTGTACGGCAAACAGCTAAGATCGTTAATAAAGCCATGCCAAATTTGCCGCAAAGGTTTAACGTTTTGATTAGGGTACCAACTAAGGAGTCAATTGCCTGGGCCAGAGACAACTGCAGCCTGGTGGTGCAGCTCACTTCTGGCTCGTCTCAGCAGCCAGCCGACCCCAGAGCAGGTGTTGCAGTCACTTAGAACTGGGCAACCACCTCGGCTCCATTTCAAATTTGTCATGCTTTTGGCATTGGCCGGGTGTATTTCTTGGTAAGAAGCATGATGTGCCTGCAATAATAATATTGCAAGCACAAAACAGAAGCTGGAGAATTGCCAGGCATCAGCTCCAGCTCAGCTCAGAGACATCTGCATCTGCATCTGCATCAGCCTCTGCCTCTGCAGTTGTCCATTTAACTGTACTTTTCTTGTGCCGCACGCGTGGCGGCAAATCTTTGGACTAATGAGGCAAAATGGTTTCGACTGTAAACTGTGCGGCTTTGCGCCTAATCTTCTTGCAGCCGGATATTCGAATTTTGTAACGATATCTGTATTTATACAATCTGTATTTAAATAATCATAATTAAACTGTGGCAAGTAAAGGATTAGGCAGCCTGAGAAGATCCTTTTAACTGGCCCAGCTCAGCTATCAAATGTAGGCCAAATAATATATTCCTGATATTATTGTTTCTGCCAAGTTTCCCCCTAAACTAAATCATAGAAATGAGTGATTAAATGTTAATCTTGCACTTGTCACAGATTGTGGTTCTTGCTTGCTTGGAGCTTGGCTCAGCTGAGATTAACTCGGACACAATGACACGAGAATCTTAAACTTGAACAGACTGTTTGGTTTTTATTTATTTTTTTTTGGTTTGTAAATTAAAAACCAAACCTTGACCTATTAGCCAAAGCTAAACGAAATGCTTTGTGCGCACTACAACAAACTTTGGCCATGTCGTAAATTAATCAAGCCAATGACCAAATGCCCAAATGCCCAAATGCCCATTACAAGATCTACCGAAACAGAGTCATCAAACGTTGCTGGCTACCAAGCTTTCCCCAAAGCCACAGCCGGCGCAACTCCAACTCCAACTCCAAATCCAAATGGCTGCAAACACCTGAGCCACACTCTGCAGACAACAGACAAGTTGATTTACCAGGCCTGGCCTGGCCTGGCCTGGCCTGGAGTCAACTGCCACATTGTAAAAATAAAAACGAATGCGCCATTGTACGTCATTTTTCAAGAGCTCAAACCTGAAATGGAACTCAACTTTGCTGTCGGGGATTGGACCCCAAGCTGTTGTTGCTGTTGTTTCTGTTGCTGCTGTTGTGGCTGCTGCTGTTGCTGGAGCTGCTTATAGCCCAGTTGTGTCGCGACGGGCGGGTCTGGGGGGGGGCGGTTATACCAACTGGCTGCGCACGTGCCAAAGCGGCGCAGCTATTTTTTCCATTTTCATTTTTAGACTTGACGCTCAACAGTTGTTATTGTTGTTGTTGCTATAGTTGTAGTTGTTGTAGTTGTTGCTGTTGCTTTACGCCCAGACAGCAGCAGCCCTCAAAGAGGCAACACCAAATGACTCTTAGCTGTTTGTTGCGCACTGCTGTTGTTAATACTCTTTGCCAAGTCGGTTATTTCAACTTTAACTTTAACTGTTTCAAATTTAGTACCCCAAGTTTTGAGTTTTGAGCACTTACCAATCTACTTACATAAGTCAAATGTCATTTTTAATACTTTTATTTATAGAATTTATTTATTATCAAATGATTAGTTTTTTTCAAACCTTGTATTTTATTTTATTTATTAACTACACAATAAAATATATAAATAAGAATTACTTAAATTAGTGGCAAATTAAAAAATTCAATTTTATATTTTATTTAAAATAAATATGTTGAATTATTAAACTTAAATCAAATGAATATGTATAAAATTAATTTTATATATTTATTTTTTGAAAGCCTTAAATTAAAGTGTTGAAAACATTAAATTTTATAATATTGTACTATTTTGTAAAAAAATAAAATTAATTTTATATATTTATTATTTGATAGCCTTAAATTTTTTTTATTTATTTTTTTTAAAAAATTGTACAAATAATTAAATAGTTTTCTTTTTCATTCGTAGAGAATTAAAATATATTAAATTATTTTATTCAATTATTTATGACTTAGTTTTCTGTCTAAGGACCAATTTTAAAGGGTATCTAAAATGCGTTCTTTTTAAATGCTTTTCACTTGCTGCAGATTCAGTCGATTCTGTCTGTGGTCGATGGCGGGCCAAGAACCCAAACCAAGATCCAAACCCAAAACTTGGCCATGACTTGGTAAATTGTGAGTCGCTGAGCCCTCAAAGTCTAAAAAAGCTTGTGTTGGAGTAAAAGTAATTTATTTTGTTTAGATTTGTTTTCTGATTTGTCAGACGGTTGGTACCCCTTTTAATTAATAGAAGAGAAAACATAAAAACGACTGAAGAAAAAATAAAGAAAAACAGCATCTCAGCTACTTTTTTTTTTTACTTTTGTTAACTTGCCTTAGGCTTATTTGTCCAGGCACTGCCTACATTTTAATTGTGCAGCTCAGGTGACGAGGGCACCGTGCTTCTTCATAGGTGCTTAAAGTGGGCGTTGTTGGTGCCTCAAAAGTTGTAATTGTTGCTGTTGTTGCCGCTGGATGATGCAGCTGATTTGGCTTCGTCTGCTTGGATATTTATGGCTCGTGCCAACCGTCGACTCTTGTTACCTGCACAAACACACACAAAAAAAAAAAAATTACAGAAAACACAAAAACAGAAAAAGCTGTCTGTAATTTATCAACGCATCTCGAACAACTCAACTGAACTCCAGTCAAGTCAATTCTCCAATTCTGCTTCTCCAGAGACTTGGAACTCTCCGCCAGCGCACTTTTGCCACCTAAATGAAAGTCGCGTCATTTTACAAAATTTATGAAATTATCTCTAACAAGTGCTACTGGAAATTTGTTTGTTTGCACTTGAACCAACTCCAACTGCCAGCAGCTGCCCAATTTCATTTCCAAATTTCAATTACAAATGATGACTTTTTTCTTACTCTTCTCGCTTAGATTTTCTATTGAGTTGTGGGTTTTGATAATGAATGAGACAATATAGATAAGTGCCAACACTCAGTTTGTTTTATAGCATCGATATTATATTATAATACAGATTAATCTAGGCCATGATTCACACATATTAATCATTTACCAACAGGGAAATATTCAAATCACTATCAAGTCAGAATCAATTTTTGATTATAGCAAAAAGAGAGAAATCAATTTTTTAATGCATTTATATGTTTGTTAAACAATAATAAAGTAATCCCATCATGAGTAATAAATTGTTGGCTATACCAAAAAAAATAAACAACGTTTCTGTTCTGGTTAATTTTGTTTCTATGAATTTTCAAATTTAATGCGATTTTCCTTTGTCCATTTGCCCATTTGTCTGAGCACGCGCTCCACATTCGCTGCGCAGGTGTTGCACTCCAATTGAATTTTGAATTTTGTTGCCGACTTCGACAATTTTATGTCAGAGCCACAAAGCTAAAATTTTGCTGACAGCAGCAGTGGGTTTGAGGGGGGGGATTGAGGGGGTTTGAGGTGCTCTGAGGTGGTTTGGTGTGGATTGAGTGCGCCGGCGCCCACGCGAACTGTATTTAATGTCTTTGTCTGGCTAACTGTGTCAGCAATTAGTTATGGTCTTTATTTATTGCTTCTACTTGCCATTTATTTGTTTAATTAATACATTTTGTTTAAAGGCGACCATTAGGCTGGCATACAATGTTGCATTTAATCGATTCATCGATTTGGCTCTGCAACATTGTTCGAAGGCAGGAGTCAAATGTGCCAAGGACAGACCCAAGCCACGCTCATGCTGGGCATATTTAATATTCAATTAAATGCTCCAATCAGCTCAGATTTCAACTACTACCGAAATAGATAAACAAATTCAGCTACTTCTAGTACAAATCTCAGGTGTCAATGACACCTCAACTCAATGCACGCCGACACATAATAAGTGCTAATAACTTGCTTTTTAAGCGCCTCACGTTAAACACAACCACAACAACCAAAGCTAATACCACAATAGCAATGGCTCATAACAAAGAGATCACAAACATTAGTCATCTCGGAGACAGACTGCGAACTCGACCCGACCAATCCGACCAATCCGACCCCAAAGTGAACTACAATAAACTTATCGCGCCTATAAAATCAATCAATTTTTTTTTCTTGTTTCTTGTGCTTTGGCTTTTTTAATAACGAAAAATAATAATAATAATAAAGTGCTGCTGCTGGAAAAGGAGTTCAGTTTCCGCACATGTGGACCGATCCGATCGAGTGACTCATTCTGGCGACTTTGTTTTATTTTTTTGGGGTAGCAAGTGGTCAAAGCAAGTACGAAACCAAACCCAAACCCAAAGCCAGACCCAGACCCAGACCAATAAATAAGCGAAAATATAAATAGTTTTTGTTGTTGTTGTTGTTGTTGTTGCTGTTGCTTTCGGCTTAGAGTTTGCCTTCCTGCCACATAGAGCTTATTTGCCCATTTGCTGTTTATACAATAAATCTACCTGGGCCCAGTTACCAGCACTCGGTGCTCCAACATCTAATAAAGTGAAGCCAAACAAAGATTTTTCGAGGCAGACGCCTCTGCCAAGTCTGTCTGTCTGTCTGTCTGTCTTTCTGTCTGTCAGTCTGGTTGTCTGTCTGCCTCTAGATACATAGCTAAAGACGGCAACTACCTGCAGCCAGTGAGTCATCTGCAGAAAAGCAAAGTCAACAGCAGCAATGATCTGACAATTTAGCGCTGCGATCTCTCTTAACTCGCCAGTTAAATAATCAACAATTTGAAGCTTGATATGATTAGCAAGTCGATGCAGTCTTCGTCCAGCCCATAACCGATCCGTGGGCCGCATTCAGGTAAGTCTGAAGTCAAAACAAAACTCAGACCGACCCGACTCGACCCTGAGCCCTTTTTTTGTTGCCAATATATTGGACGGCCAGCTTCAAGTTTATTCCATTTCACACATTTGGAAACAACGATCGTGCCCATCCGCCAGCCGCGAATCTGTCTGCTGGCCATTAGTCCGAGATCTACGAGCACATGACTCATCCAGCACGGGGCGCTTGGCTTTGGCCGTTCTCAGCATCGGGTTTCAACCCAATTTTGTTTTTTGTTTTCCTTATATTTTTTTGTGCTTTGTATTCAACATTTGCGGCTTCTTCTGCTACTTTTTGTACACTTGCAAATGGGTATTCCAATTTTGTCGCCAAGAAAGACCCACATTTTATAGTCTTGATGAACCGATAATGTTGAAAATGAATTCAGTATAAAATATTCCAATTTATATGTTCAAATTTATTTGCAAGTAATTGGTAAGTAAGAAAGAGTATTCAATATTCGGGATTGCAAATCTTTTTTCTGCTGTTGTTAATGCGAAACTTTTGTTAATGTTGCATTCTTTTATTTGGGTTGTTGATCGAAGAGTGTCTGGGAGAAGTAGAATTGAACGAAGTTCAGCATTTTTCCTTAGTCAGAAATTCACAAATTATGAGCTCGATTGCTTTGTGGTTAAGGATTGAGAACATTGAGACATTTAAATGGAGTGTCTCCATGCTGAATTTCTTAATTAAAATCTGTTAAAAAGTTATTACTACTTTTATGGATAAATAAATATTGTGATATATGCATAAATGGAAGCCACAAGCGACAGCGAATCTTCACAGAGTCTATTAATGAGCAATTCTAATTGGGGTTTCAATTAAGATTCAATTTGATTTTTAAGCCCATAAAAAGAGCAATTGGCTTGGCTTCTCCAACTGGTATGATGTAATTGAATTTAGGTACGATTTAATTGATTTTGGGTATACCTGAATGCTGTGTTTTGGTTTAATGGATACTGTTAAATCGGCGTTCGTAATAAACACAAAAAGCATTAAAATTTGCAGAGAAGAATTAAACGAATTGTTAAAAGCTGCAACGCTGCTGGGGCTGCCAATTGGTCAACTTGTTTACACTTTGCCAAAAAAGAAAAAAAAACCGAAATAAAAACAAATAAAAAAGCAATTGACATATACAGTTGCCGCAGCATAACCATTCCGCGCCACCACATCGCTTATGAGCTGTGGGGCTGTGGAGCTGTCCAAGAAGTTGACATCCTTGGCACACGTATCGTTTTCAGCTGGTTCAGCTGGTCCCCACTCGGCGCTGCACTGTCGAAAATTAAATATTGACAAATATGCCGCGACAGGCAGTCGATCAAGTGGTTCAATTTCAGCGGAATGACTTCTCGAGTTCTCCGATATGCTTTTTGAATTATGTATGATATTGTCTGATTGAAGGTTGCATGCCTCATATTATGTGACTTGCAGTTGGTCAAAATGGGTGAGGTGAGGCTCCAATTGTTATAACAATCGGAAGACTTAAATTTGTACTAAACTACAGCTTCAATTTGTTGCTAACAAAATGCAATCAAATCCAAAATGCGCAAAAAGCTGCATTGTGGACAATGCGAGTGATATCAAAGTGTTGGCCAATATTTGCTCGAGAGAACCGCCCCAATTGTGCCGCCCCTTTTTTGCTTTGAAAGCGGATTTGTTTACCTACACCCTGCACCATCAAAATATGGACAAGCGGGTATTCTTGCATTTAGAAAAACAAATGCAAAAACTTCTCTTTGACTAACTAAATATTTAATATTTAATGTTTAGTTATTCATGTGAGGTTAGTTACAGGGTATCTTGCAGTCGTGTCATGCTTGCTTGCTTGTTATTAATACTCTTATTCGCATCTGTTGTCCGTTGGCAGCAGTACAAATATTTCACACCTCCAATTCATTGAAAATATATTGCATAAAATTCCCTGCAACTAACCATTCATGTGTGCAACACAAACGAACTGGAAAAATCTCTAAAAACAAATGTGTTTGAGAAAAACGCCAAAGTGTAAACAGTGCAAAAAGTGGGGATTTCTAATGCATAAAATGCCAAAATTTAATTTGGCAGACGGCAAAGTGCTGCAAAAATTGCAATTGCTCTATGAATCCATCAACAACCAAGACTATAAATTCTATAAATAACAAAAATGCAGGGAATATGTCATGTTCCCAGAAGCCATTTCATTAGGCTTTTTTTATTATTATATTTTAAACTAAGAAGAACTGTAGATCGAAAGTAGAAATTAAAAATGTTAAAAGTAAATATTTGATTCTAAACTTTTGATGTACTTACTGTATATGTACTTATTGAAAACCACCCATTCGAGCATTTTGTTGACACCCCGTCCAAAAATTGGGCACATTGCCAAATGGCCATTTCACGGAACGGATATTTATAGATGCCACAGGGAAATTAAACGGCTCTTTAATTAGTTGAACAGTTGAATGGTACGTTTGCTCAAAGGCAAGCTGATTTTTAATTAAAATACGCTAATGAATAATTAATTTGCGGCACTTCGCTTAAAAAATCATTACGCAAAATCGCTGGTGACACACAAATCGCGCTGACATAAACCAAAAATAAAAATAAACAAAAGTTGTGACCTATATTTATTTTTTGGTTGAATAATTATCCATTGTGAATAAGCAGCTCTGTGGGGGTTGAACTCTGTTAATTGCTCTCACAAAACATGGAAGTGTTTTTATCAGCAACTCATAAAATGTGCAATGTGCCCGTCGCTCGGCGAGTTCTTCGAATTTTGTAACATGCCTCCAAATGCGGCGCGTTGGCCTTGTCTCGTTAATCAGTTTCTGTTTCTGTTTCTGTTTGAGTTTGAGTGTGGGCGTTGCAATATTGCCTCCCAGGTCTCCAAGCGGAAGCGTTCCCAAGTTTCTGCCTTTTGTTGTCACTGTCCCATGCATCGTATGAGTGATGTATGTGACATCTGTGACGCGTCTGCTCCGTCTTCTGTCTACTGCCTTCTGCCAGCTGCCCTCTATGCCCCTGTCATACCTCTCTCTCTCTTTCTCTATCTCTCTCAAGGGTTGACCACTTTGTTCAATATTTCACAATGTGTCATCGAAAGTGGGCTTTGCATTTTGTGTGCAGGGAAAGTGGGTCACTTTGCTTTTTATAGCATTGTTGGGGTAGGTGGCCATAGAAGATACTGGGTCATCAGATTATAAAGGTTCCCATTGAGTAACTTCTTCGACTTCTAAAATAAATGTAATACATAAATTAATTTTACTTTAATCTATTAAAGTTGGTAAATCGTCTTCTCTTTGATGTAATAGGTTTTTGTAAGCAGATTAAATTGATTAATATATTGAAAATTTAAAAATATTTATTTAAGACAGATATTTGAAGCCCGTATCTTGATTATACAATTTTGCTCTAATTCGCAAAGAAATTAATATTTTCTTTCTCATTGCTGATGTAATATGTAATTTAAATATACTCAAGCAATTATAAATTCAATACATGCTCAAAGATGATGATTTTTCGATTTTAATTCGAATGTAAAATGAGGGTTTATTGCTCTTAATTCGATTTGACTTGGGAGCTATTGAACCTTTTCACTCGTTGGCTCCTCAGTTGTCCGGGCAGGCACTCCACTCCACTCATCTGCTTAGTATTTAAGCCCACTCATCGGTGCAGTGGAGCGTTCTGACTTCCTCAAGCACCAATACGTTATCGCCTCTCAAGATCACTCGCTTGCCCCCCTTCAGTCTGTGGCATGTCTCTGGGGCAGCCGTCCATCAGCAGTGCTCTTCGCTGGACGTTTCGATTGTTTTACGGTTCGCAACTGTTGTTGATTTTATTTATTTTGTTTTATTTCGCGATGGCTGTCAATAATGTGTAAGGATAATTTTAATTTTAGTCATAAGGCAAGCCACTTTTATCGCTGCAATCTGCGCGCCCATCTTCGTTTTGCGTGCCAGGCAATTTATTAATTATGCAAGGGGCATGTGGCAAGGGTGGTGGCAACTGCGGCGGAAAGTTCAAAAAGCAATCGTCGAGTGCTGCCGACAGTCAACAGTTCTCAGTTTGGAATTGTGTGCATCTGCTGTTGGATTTGGATTTGGAGTTGAAGTTCTCTGTCTCTGTCTCTGTCTCTGTCTCGAGACTCGAGTGTACAGTTATATAAAGAGTTATAAACAGAGAATAACGAGCAGGCGCTGAGTGGAGCGCCTTATGGCCATATTGCCTGATTTTGGCCAATTAAGCTGACAAATACAATTTGGCTTGCTTGCGGCGTAAAATTGATTTACCTTTTATGGTTGACGGCCGCCGAGTCTTTTGTCATTTCGTTTGAGATGCTCAACTGATTTTTATGTGTTATATTTGCTTTTGCATTTCTGCATTCGCCAGAAACAACAATTTTAATATTCGCGCCTCGTCAGCGTTCCATAATAGCTTGCTGAGATTCGATTTTATAGTTGCTGTCCCATAAATTATACCGAAAAAAATGTCTAGTCCGCATCCTCTGTCTGCAAAAGCCGATACTGCCAAAAAAAAAAAAAAGAAGAGAGAAATGGTTAAGGGACCAACGCACAATAAAGCAAACTAATGCCGAGTCCCACAGGGTCAGGAGAGCTACCCGGTACCAGTTAGCAGTTACCATCTAGCAACTAGCAGCTACCTGCTGGCTGTCTTGTCTACATTTATCTAAACTGCCCAACGATCCAAGCGATCCAACGATCCAAGCAGTGCCATGTGTTGCTTAAGTGGCTCCGGTTCGGTCTCAGTCTCGGTCTCGGTCTCAATCTCGGTTTCGGTCTCTCGTCTTCACCCTAACACCATTTTTCGTTTTCGTAAAGTTTTAAATTTCTTGGAAATAAAAGCCTGGCCATTAGTTTTCGTCCTTCTTTTCCCAACGACGCTCAACGCTCACCGCTCGGCTGCCTTTTTTGTTCTTCTTTTCTTTTCTTTTTTTTATTTCTTTAGAGACAGAAAAGGCAAAATTTTGCAGCTACACATGTACTGTATATATATGTAGATCTGTGTCTGCATGTGTGTATACAGTATCTAGGCTGCATCGATTTTTTGAGTTACTCTTTGTGACTGTGATCACTAAAGAAAAGAGAGAGAGAGAGATAGACAAAGAGTTGCCTATGGAACAACAATTATAATATTATGAGAGACTTTTGTTCTCTTTTGTTCGCTGTTTGTTAATGTAAAGGGTATTTACACTTCGACTTGAGTGCTGAGCTCTTTCCACTTGTTATCGCTCTCGCTGAGAGCACCACGTAAGCGTCGATGAGTTCGTTCCCCCGTCCCCTCCCGCTGTCCATCTCTAGGTTTTTGGGCCTCACTTGTCCCTCAAACGACGCGTTGTATTTGTTGCTATTGCCTGCGATACGAAACCGTGCAGGTGTCCAATATTTTCTTTTATACCGCGTCATTGGGCTGCACTGAAATACGTACGTATGTGTGTATGTGTAAATATATATATATATATATATATATATGTATATATATATATACATATGCATGTGCATGTGTGTATAAATAAATATATAAAAACAAAACTAGTTCTAGATTTACAGCCACAGTCCGTCGCCGTCGTCGTCGTCGCAGTCGCCTCGTTCTCTCCTCAAAATCCGACCGACATCGACATCAACCGACAGAGCGACAGAGCGACTGACTGAGCGTCGCTTTATTTCGCTCATGTGTATTTTCGATTCGTTTGCGTACAACAAGTTTAGCTGCTCGTTTCCCGCCCCTCCCGCGTTTCCCCTTTATCTAAAATGCGATCCCTCTCGATCCGTTCTTTAACTTTATAAAGTGCTTTGCATCCATGCAACGTTTGCCTGCCTGTCTGCCTGTCTGTCTGTCTGTCTGTCTGTCTATCTGTCCGACTATCAGTCGTTTCCCCCTCCACCTTCGGCACACCTTCCTAATGCTTTTTCAGCAGTGCGCTTTCTTGTTGCTGTTGTTGCTTTTATTGTTGGGTTTTTAATTTTTGTTTTGATTCTTCGTTTTTGTGCTTGTTCTTTTGTGATTTTGATTAATATTTTATACATGTGGCTGGGCATTTGCCGGGTCCCATGCGGTGCCGTAGCTCTTGTCCGTCTTTCCATCTATCCGTCTTTCCGTCCGTCTGTCCGGCCATTTGTCTGTCCCATGTAATTACCCAAATTTGGCGTCACTTGCCGTTTAAGGTTTTTGGGGCTTAAGAAATAGACAAAATCGACTGCAACGGTAAAGTGGACTCAAATTTTATTTATGGAGTTGCCTTACAATACAAAAAAGGCATTAGGTATATTCCTATAAGAGGGTGGTGTGGCATTAGATAACCAACTCCCACTCCGATCTACAAACATGATCACTATAAAGCTATATTTTCGGAATCTATTTTACTCAACAAATTTACATCCTCAAATAATATAAATTTCAAATACGGTTGTAACATTTTTCATTTTCATTTTCGTATACCAATCCAATTTAAAATCATATATCGTTTTTACTTTTATTTTTTTCGTTTTTAATCAACTTTATGTCATAATTGAAATGAGTAAAATACATAAATTGTTTATAAGAATGTTGAAATGTATGTGAATTTTATTTATATTAATCCTCTACAGTGCTACAAGCTTCAGCTTATTATTATTTACTTTTAATGTTTTAAACATGGTCTTAATATATTCATATAATAGGCTTTCAATAAGATATAGTCTGTATCTAAACCCTTATATATGATTTATTTTTAATTATATAAAATTATGTGTTTTTAAAGTGCGAAGAAGTTGAAGAAATAAGCTCACATTATTTAAGTGAATACCATTATGTGATGGCAACATTTTCAATTAATTGTAGTTGTTAATTTTTTTTTAGATAAATTTACAGCTCATGTGCCTGGCATTCATCGGAAAGCTTACGTTTGCAGTCACAACGAAACATTCTTTTCTGAAACTGCAGTTTCCGTTTGCTTATTAGTCATCAAAACTGAATGCAAAATGTAAA
This sequence comes from Drosophila fungiperda, assembly GCA_035042345.1. Classification (NCBI taxonomy): domain Eukaryota; kingdom Metazoa; phylum Arthropoda; class Insecta; order Diptera; family Drosophilidae; genus Drosophila; species Drosophila fungiperda. Next base: position 4,343,576 of record JAWNLM010000021.1, read on the forward strand.
AATGTTTTTGTTATAATTTTATTTCATTATTATTGCTTGCTGCTGTTGCTGTTGTTGTTGTTGTTAACTGCCACGGGATGTATTCACAACTGCCTCCGCCTTTGCCCCGTTTCGTGGATGTTGCTGCCTCGCAAATGTGCGCACATTAAAAGCCAGCTAAGTTGACGAACTGTGGAAAGTGGAGAAGCCAACGAAAAAAGAGGAGCAAATTATAATGCAAAAAATGTTAATTACAGTCACTTGGATTGTCCGTCGCCCAGATATAGGCATTGTGTCTGGGCATTTTGTAACGAAAAATTGGCGTATTAATGTAAAACGGAGGCCAGGCGTAACGGATTATATGAACGTTGAGTAAATTAACGGTCACTTACGAATCACAAATATATATATAAATATATATATATATAAGTCATACATGCCGGCTCTTTGTTCGGTCTTCTTCTTGTTTTGCCTCATAGGTGGCAGAGTATGACAAGCGTATTGCTTGGAAAAACTTAATGACATGGAACCGGCTAAGTAGACTTTCCGGGCAGTGGGGAAAAAAACTCTTTAGTTAAAAAACAATTTACGCTTCGAGTCATGACAAAAAAAAAAGGGGCTCTTAAGCGCGTTATATCTGAAAAGACCGTTACGGTGTAGACCAAGTGCAGCCTCATGAAAACTGATTACAAACTTACTTAAGAATAAGCCCTTTTCCCCTTTTCCCCCTTCCATTATCTCTTTTCCAAGTGTGAACTGTGAACGTGACAAAATTCATGCCAAATGTTGTCTAATCATCATCTTCTGGCCCCTTCCCCCAGTTCGATTCGAGTTGCAATCTGCGCAACATGAATATAAAGTAGATGAGGCTGCTGACAAGAGACAAAACGCTCTCTGTTCAGCCCATAAATGATCGCACAATGATTGCAACTACAGCTACAACAACAACAACAGTAACAATAACAACAACATCAGCAACAACAACAACAACTATAGAATATTAAACAAAGAACGTGCATTTATCGGTTGGCGCACGTGCAAAGGGCCAGTCAAATGATTTTGCATTTTGTGCCTTTTCTCTTTTTATGAGGATCTGTTCTGTCTTCGATCACAAGTATTTTACATAGCATTAAAAGCGGTAATCTTATCACATAATTTCCATAGTTTTGCAATCATCAAAAAGGCATAAATCGTTCCCCTCCAGGCTCCTCTAATGTCATCATTGAGCGCAATTTTTTTTTTTTTTTGCCTTGTGCGCAGAAGTTTATAAAATGCAAATTACTTTTCTATAGGAATGTTTTTTTTTTTTTTTGCCGTATAGAACTGGCTTTACCCTCTTTACTCTTTACGGCTGATCGGCGGCTTTTACTCACCTTGTCGCGCCCCTCTTTGCTAGTGTTTGATTGCCCCCTTTTATCGCATTAGAATTGTATTTAAAAAGTCATTATGTGGCACATTAATCATTTCCCGCCTTTGTCAACATTGTTAATACAAAAGTATTGAGGCACTTTTAAATTGCCTTTATTCGCTGTGTAAATATTATTATTAAACGGATAATGATTTTTTATAGACAGCATTAATATTATTTGAGAAGTCCAACTTTTTTTTTCTTTATATGAGGTAGGGGCTTAAAAAGCAAAATTCGGTAATAATTTTGATATTTTTCAAATCGCTTTTAAATTATTCGCCTACTCAACTTTTTTTTACAAATATTTTAAGGCTTAAGGTATAAAATCGAATACTTTTGGCTTATATCATTTTTAATTTAATGATATATACAAATGTATCAGTATCAATTCACTTTTATATAAACACAAGTAATCTCCAATCAGAAAAACTCAAGTTTTACACATTAAAATCACACGTGACATCAAAAATGATTTAAGAACTAAAAACCAAATAGCAAAAATTTAATAAGATTATTCAAGCCAAGTCGGCGATTAGATACCATTGCGAATCGAAGTTAAGCTGCTGACATGAACATTTTTGCTTGATTTTTTTTTTAAATATTATAATTTTGTACGCTATAAGCCAATTTTGACTATCTGTTTTCTATTTCTCGCCTTTGTTATTTTACACGACTTTTAGGAAAGTAAGATTTAATATCGTCTAACATCAGTGGATACAAACAAATTCAATAAGTAGAATATTTAATTTAATTAAAAATACAATTTAATAACTATTAAATACAGAAAAAATTAAGATTGAATATACCGACTTGGATAGTGGAAGCTACCTTAATAAAACGAACTGCAAATCTGATCGCAAATTTGAAATACCTTAAAAGACAACGATTTCAGTCTGCACAAACTGTTTTATTAATGTGTGTTAAACTTTGTAGGCTAGTTAATATTTTCTTTGCTTAGATATTGAGGTGCTTGAGGCAACGTTGCAATAATCTTGCATGTTTTGAACGTTTGGTTTTCCAGCACATAGAAAACGCAATTTGAATTACTGTCTTTTTGCCGAGTTCTCTGACAGCTAGCTCCATCAATTTGCAGAGCTCACTCACTCATTTGTCACTAGTGTCCAACCCGAACAAGAAAGAGTCGCGTTCTCCAAATGGCTAAGGTCTGACGCATACGCCCAACGGCCAGTAAGTTGCATACTTTCGTTCGCTTACCACAAGCAGGGCACAGAATGTGGGGCCTGGCTGCCACTGCAGTGCCGAAATGTAACCAAATGAATCATCGATCGCATGTTTTTTTAGAAGCAGCACTCGCCACCCAGGCCGCTGGTGCGGCTCTTGTCAGTCTCTTTGGGATTGGTGGTACACTCAGAAAAAAATATCCCTAAATCATAGTATACTGCTTTAACACGAAAAACTCTTATTTATTTTATTAAAAATAACTACTTAATGTTAGGTAAGAAATTTAAAATTTAAAAAAATGAAAAAGGAGACTAATCTTTTTTTTATAATAATTCGTATAATTAAGAAATGGTCAAATACAAAACCAAATTGAAAAAAATAAATGTTTCTTAATTAAAAAACAACTATTAACATTTTCTGGCTCCCTTTTATGTAAGAGTTTCGCAATCGTCTGGCTTAAATGCCGAGTTTTTTTTAATTAACTTATATGTATTTATAAATAATATAAAACGTTGGTGCATTTGGAAAATCTTAAAAAGTTCTATTGATTAATAATATTATAAATAACAAGAAATGTTATATAATAACACAGTTATATGAAATTGGATATATTTTTTATGAAAAATCAATCATTAAACTTTTGGAATGTCAAAACCAAAAACTTTATAAATTTATTTACTGAATAATAAGGCGTTTGATATAATACTGGGCCACTTTTTTCTGAGTGTAGCCGGTCGCAGGGCACGCATTTAATAAACCAAGCGACACACAAAATGTGGGTCAAGTGAGATAAATGCATAAACACCGTATAAATATTGTTCATGTTTAATAAAACAGAAGTAAAAGAATGAAAAGCACAGCGGCCAAACAAAGAAAGAAAATTTGCTCTGCCTGCGACTCAGTTTGAGCCGCGAAACTTAATACTTAATACTTAATACAGACAGTTGCTCAAAATGGCCGAGAACAATGGATGGGCTTTCATGCGAACTGTCAACTTGTCACGACAATTAAGCAACCCGATGACTATCTGGCTATCTATCGTTAACGTCAATTTCCCCAGCCCTGCCGCTGCCCCTGCCGCTGCCCCTGCCCCTGCCACTGCACCGCTTAAAATCTTTGTCACCCACGCGCTGCCATTAAACAAATTGAAGTGAAGAATTATTGAAATATGATACGAGGAGAACAGAACTGTGAACTGAACTGTGGCACATGGACAGGTAGCCCGACCCCAATTCGCGTTGCACTTGCGAGTCAGTTGGTTAAACAGAGTTAAGCATTTTTTTGAGAAGGCGACTTTTGATTGTCAATTCCGCCCATCGCCTTGTGCTTGTGCTCCTCAATTTGTTTGCTGTCACCTCTCCAAGTATCCAAAGCCCCAGAGCACCAATATTTGTATACCATTTAGTTTATTATGCTTCGTACGCAGCGGCTTTGTTTTGTTTGATTGCCCTTATTGGGCCTCAACACCCGAGGCCCTTTGGTCATGGGTCTCTGGACAAGTACTACATAATTTCCCATTCAAGTTATGATTATTATACTTATGTTGGGAAAGTCAAATAACGGTCGCTAAGGTGCACGCCATTCATTTCGTATACACAAATTGTCGTGCATAATTTTTATTTGATGAGTTTTCAATCAGCAATCAGTTTGTATGGGTTTATTGATCTTTTGCATTTTGTGTTAGGTGTTGGGAAAATGGATATTACACCAAATGCTTTACAAATATTCTACATAAATATCTTTGTCCAATGCCTGGGAACAAATCTCAAGTTGGGTAAATATCAATAAATCGATGACAGCTTTAAATATTTAGCCATAATTGTGCCTTCGTTGTATATGGAGCTTATTAGATTTGAGGTGCAGAAACTAAGAAAGCCATGGGAAAGCTGGGTTCTGTTTGATTAAACTAAATTAACGTAAATTATTTCAAGATTGTTTGATTGCTTATGCTAAGCTAAGTAAATATAATCATCATCGTATTTTCTTCTGATTACTTTCGACGATCTCAGGTTTTCTTAAAAATATATGTTGGAAATTTCTGTTCACATTTCTTTGTAAAATGTAATAAATAAAATACATGTTAATTGACTGAGCAATAATAATAAATTATAAATACCTATAAATTCATTCAAATACAAATTGCTTATACTTATACGATTGCTTATCAGAATTGTCAGAACTGGAATTCACCTGGAATTGATCTGCAGAAAAATGATCGCTTCTGTTTTTATGAAATCTTTGAAATACATCCCATAGAATCGATAGATCTGGGATTACTCTGATGTAATCGATTAAAAACATATCGCTGCAGGCAGTTATTCTATTGATCTCTCTTAATTTGCGCGGAATTCTACGGGTATAAGACAAAAGTCCGTTCATAATTTGTTTTTAAGAATTAAAATATTAAAAAAGATTAGATTAAGAAGGGAACTAATAGCAATTAGCTGACAATACATAAAAGTTAAAATAGCAATTTTATGATATTGTATTCCAATTTTCCCGACTTCGAAATACGTATTAAGCCTATTTTATTAAAAAAATATATATTTATATATACATATCATAACGATGAAGTCAAATATTTTCTATTTGTATTTAAAAACGTTTAAATTCTCGGTGTCTTACTATTTTCTGTATCTGCTGGTGCATGTTAAAAAATCTGTTACAATCTGAAACAATGTTTTTATCCACCAATGATTCCACATGAATGCCGTTATTTAAGCACGCCTTATCACTTAGTGGCATCAATCTTCCGTTTCGCTTTGACTGCTTGCCAAGACGAGCTATACAAATTGAGCGCTGAATCCGTCAAATCATCGCGAGGATTAAGCGCCTTTCAGGCCCAGTTGCAATCGCCGTCATTTTCACCTTTTGAGGCAGCATACATTTTTTTGTGGCAGATATATATTCATTGGCTGTCATGTCGACGACAAAAAGTTCTCAGCAAACTGAAAAAGCATTTCACAAAATTTGTGTTGTGTCATTTTTAGGTAGCTGGTTGACAAATTTCGTTGCATCTCCTTTTGTTTATTATTATCAACCGGAAAGTGCAGCCTCATCGCTGGGCTTATGCCCAACGAAATCGGGCAGTGATAAATGAGCCAACTCAGAAATAAGTTCGTTTCGAGTCTAAGCAACTAACCAGTTCCATTATGCATAATAAATCTAACTGTCATTTGGTTCTAATGAGCCATGCATAAAGAAGTGCAATCAATGCAATTGTCAATCTGGGCTTCTGTGGACTGTTTGAGAGTCCGCATGTAACGCGTGCCGCAGCGGAAGCGCAACTTGCCTCCTGGCTGGGGGCTAATCAAGCCGCGGTCTGCCCATTAGTGCGAGCCATACAAAAAATGAGGGCCCGGCAAATGTAAAAAAAGTGAGTGTTAATGGCTGCATTTTAATGAAGAACGTTGCAGGTGCGGCACTTGGGCGGTCCCTTCTCTGCGTTAGACATTCCGTTAGCTGCGTAAAGCCTGATGTCAGCAGCCAAGAATAAACAAGCAGGCAACGCGTGGCAATGCCACAACCAAAGTCTCCCTGGTGTCTGCCAACGCAGATGGGCCAAAAATAAAAATGCCAATTTCCAGTAAGCAAGCCGACGCAGTGCTTCGCTCCTGCTCCGCCAGTTGAGTCAGTTGGGCCAGTTGAGAAAAAAGCATTCCATTGTGCACATCCATTTAGTTTATAAATAAAACTGCCGCTTCACTGTCAAAGTTGACAATTTATTTTTAATCAACAATGTTGCAACAAGCGGCAAGAGTCGAGCGCGTTCCGCTCGCGCGCCTTATCGCGCAAATGTATCTCACAGATATAATCGGGCATTTGACAACTGCTTCTGCGACTTATGAAACACTGAATGCATGTCGCGTACACTCTCCCCCTGGTTACCCTCTACCCTTCCCCTAAGGCATTAAATACTGACTATGTTTTCTGCTCATTGATTGCACTTAGTGGCAATCTACGAGCGAGGCAAACTCTGCCATGCATAATTATGCCTCGTCGAGTTGTTGCAACTTAAGTTTTAAATAATTCATATTGATATGCCTCGAGTCTTGTCACTTGCCAATTAATGTGATATTCGAATATTATTGGCTTATCTGTTTTTTTTTTTTTTATGAATTAGAAAAACTTATTGATGAACATTTGTAGAAATTATCGAATGTCCATCAACTTTAAAATCAGCCGTCTTAGAAATAATTCTTAAAAGTTTAAATTCTTTTCCATTTTATTTGTATTATTGAAATTTATAAATTTGTAATGTTACTGAGTTCTTGTAAAATAATATTTTTGTATAAATTAAAAATTTTGTTTCCGAATGACATAATAATTTAATAAAAAATGTATTTCTTTAGTGTGAGGTGTTCTTGATGTTAAGTGAAAAACTTAAATTTTGCTGGATGGTAATAAGAGTTACTTAAATGAGATCAATTTATTTGTTTAATATTTATATATTAATTAAATGAATTGAATTTATATGTTTAATGCTTTGAGCACGTGAGCTGAATTGAATTCATTATTTGCAAAATTGAATTTCTTACTTATATGTTCAATCATTAAGATCATAAATTAAAAGCTTAATTTTGATATGTGCTTAATGGGCCAGTGGATCTTTCCTATTCTAATTGTGATTCCTTCCTCAGTTTGAGATTTAAAATATGATTACTGCTGATCATTCAGAGCTGAACTGTTCTTAATTAACCTAAAAATATATTATAATTATATTAAATAAGAACTGTTGAATTCGATGTTGTTAACTTAGTGATTTGCCAGATTATTTATCAGCTTTTCACAAAGCCAGTCAATCGAATGCAACTGAAAGTACGAAGTCATCATTTGCATCCACAAACAACCACACAAATTAATAAGAAATTGAAACCCGGAAAAAGAATTTTTAAACACTAATTATAGAGGTTTCTACGGCAAACAGATGCCTGGATACAGATACAGATACAGATACAAATGGTGCTCACTCCGTACTGAAACTGCATTTATCACTCAGTCAAAATAGAGGAAAATGGCCAGAACTTGGCTAGAGTTGGTTGCAGTTGCACCAATAATCGAAATGTATCTGCGCTGACTTCCTTTGCTGGCCAAAGATACTAAAGAGAAAAGCGCCAGCAGTTATTAGAATTGTGTGATAAAAGTTAGATATACGTGGCCTGTTGCAGCAACGGATGCTGCAACGAACAGGGCTGCTGCAACTCTCGTTGATTTCCCCCCGGGGGCAATTACCAGCCATGTGCCAGCTTCTGCAGTTTCAGCTCCAGATCCAGCTCCAGTTCCAACTTCATCGCCAAGTCGAGTCAGCATCGCCACTCTTTGCAATTTATAATTGTTGCACCAAAACTCAGCCTACACCCAACCTGCTACTGCTGGTTGCCTCAGGGGAGCGGGTAGCAGTTGCTTAGATTTATCATTTCAGCTGGCAAAGCATCGAGATATAATAATTTTGCCTTCTCTGCCGTGTCAGTTGCATGTTGTTGCTCCTCCTCGCATCCCACAGATGCTACTTCGTATGCCATCATGCTAAATTGTAGGTGTGTGTGAGTGTGTGAGTAGCTACACTCCAAAGAAAAATCGCCCACAACTTAAGTAAATTATTTTTAAATTGACAATCGATTGAAAAATTTATTTCTTAGAAATTATTTGTAAATATAGAAAAACCATTTATTAAATTGAAATCAACAATCCCAAAAATATGGCGATTTCTTCTATTCGATTTAAAGATATTTTCTTTTATTACGAAAAACATTTGTAAAAAGTATAAATGCATATTAAACTTTTAGAATGAAAAAATTACTTCTTAAATTTAAAAAGAATTAAAAAAAAAATCTGGTTCGAGTTTTAAATTACTGTTTATATGCGTACCTTATAAGCCAAGTTAAGTTTTAAATTTTAATTGTGAAATAAGCTGCGGAGAAATGTTTGTTATTATGTGAAATTTTAAAATTCTAATTTTTATGAATAATATAATTTATAAAAAAGGTAATATAAGAGTTCTTCTATCTTCTGCAGAAAGCAATTGCCTGAAAATTAGATTTAAAAAATGTTTTTAAAAATTGGGGCAATTTTTTGATGAGTGTAGATAGAGACAGGCAACAGAACGGGCAAAGCCTTGTTGAGGTTGAGATTTGTGGCATGCAACACGCGCCACAAATTAGAAAATATAAGTGACTGCCGACCGAGTCTGCTCGAGGGGTAGAGGGGCCAGGGGTGGCAGCGGGGGCTGCCGACAACTGCTGCGTATTAATTGGAATTACTGTAATTGCTGAAAAGCTGACCGAGGTGTGAGACGCTCCACTTGCTGCGGCTCCACTATTGGGCTTCCAGCTGAGACAGTGCCTGCCACTGGACACGCGCCAGTATCTTACGTTATCAGTGCGGTACTCTTCTGCAACTCCCAATCAGCAGTGGCCGGATTGATGATTGCCTCTCCTCTTAGTTTCTGGCGAAATCCAGTCAACGAAAGCGAAACCCGAAGCTGCAACACGCTCCAATAAATGTTGACCTCTTAGCCGGGCTGTGCTGGGTTTCTCAGGCATCGTGTTGCGGGATCAAAGCACAGTCAGCCGCTCTGGAGCAAATGCTACGCTTGGCTAACTCACATATCATCTCTGGGTCAAAATAGCAAAAGTAGGATAAGCATAGTTAAGAAATCAGCGAGAACTTTCCGAGCATATTTTCTTGACGTGCTTCAAACCAATTTTAGTTTTTCTCGTTTCCACACTCAGAAAGAAAAATTTCCTCAATTTGAAAGTCATCCCTACTATTCAGTGAGTAAATTTATAAAAACTAGACTAGTATTTCTTATAATTTAAAATAAATATGTTTAATATTCATGTAGAGATTGGTAATTAAATTGAATAATTCTATTATTACCTTTTTGTTACTTATGTTTTTATTAGTATTTTTAAACTTCATATATACATAAATAATTTACATAAATATTAATATATGTAATTTAATTTAAACTAGCAAAACTCCAATACAAAACCCTAGCCAGAAAAAACTTTTGAGTACATTGGCTTTCTTATTTGTCGCATTTGTTGGACTATATCAGATTATATTATATAGCTGCCAAAGGAACAATATCACATTAAATATTAAATATTTATATACGATTAATCGATTATCAGAAAGAGTTTTTCTAATGTTGCTGTTCAGTTATAAATTAGCATTGCAAGCATTGAGACTCTTTTGCTTGCCATCCAACGATTAAAATGTCAATCTAAATACTTCAAATACTTTCAATAGTTTTTGCCAATTCCACAGTATATAAATATAAACTTTTAAGACGAGTCTTAAGATGGACTGCACAAAATGTATAAATACCAGATGTTCTTGACATGCTGGAAAAATTTAACGAAACATTAAAAATTTGAAAATACTTAATATGCTTATTTTAACAAGTGCTTAGATTTTTAAATCAATAATGTAGTCGAACTTAAAATATCCTCGAAAACGCAAAAGCATAATGAAAATAAGTTAATAAAATACACATTTGTCAAAAACTTTTTGAATGGGACAACCATAAAAGTGGTTTTAAATGAATTTTGTGAATGAAGGAAATATTATATATTGCCAAAGAAATGTTTCCGTGACTTAACCAATTTGAAAACAAAATTACATTTCCATTTCATATAAGATATTAAAATATCCAAATATAATTAAAATAGCTATAGAAATGCAGTTTAAAACAAAGTCGAGTTTTATATATTAATACCGAATGTATTACTGTATTTTTTTTTTGTGTACAATGTCCGTCATGAACGCATCATTAGAGATAGAAATCTCCATATGTTCCGCAGTTTTTCATTTAAACTCGTCAAAATTGGTAGATAAAATAGGTAAAAATTATAGGTATATTATTTTATAGACATGGCTACGCCTGTGCTCATAATCCCCAATGTCGCTATTTCGATGTCTTCTACAACTGGCAGGTAACCTCCATCAGAGACAGGCATATCGATTTTCAGACTACGCACAACTAACTAACACCCACAAAAAAATCTGGTAAGAGATAAATAGAAAATTGACAACGCTCACAACGCCTATCTAACCGATCCACCTATTAGTGTAAATCGATAAGACCATAATACATCTCCCACAAATTGGACGTTAGAAAATTTTGGAACACGACCACCCCGCTCCCAAAAACAAAAAAAAAGACTATGTACCCCGCAATTTAAGAGATATAGTTACCAATCTTGGAAGTTAGATTACTAAGATTGTAATTTTCTTTTCAGTCCCCATCATTTTGGAGCTACGGTTACCAAACTTGGAAGGAAGATTACTAGGAACTTTCTCTATTCATTTTTGTTAATTTAAAAAGCAAACATATTTACGATTTTATTACTATGGTATTACTATTATATATATCAACTTATTTCGTTTCTTCTTGTTTTTATCATATCCATTATTTTATTTGTTTATTTACTTTAATTTTACTGCGTTTATTAATTAACTTCTCCCAATTAATTTTAAGCATTTTAATTTAAAATTTGTATTAACTAAAACTTTTTCTTTTAAATAACCGTCATTTCATAGTTAGACACAAAATTAAAAAAAAAAACACCTGTTGGCATATTAAAAAAAAATAAAGTTAATTTTCCAAATTTTGATTCACATTCTGGGCTCATCGGAAATCGTAAATGCCAAGCAGCGGACCGACAAATCAATGCACCCCGAATCGATCGAAGCACTTAAATATGGGTTCTGCTGTAGCATCGCCCTGCCAGCCCCTCTCAATCCCCTCTCAATCCACCTCTACGCACACTTTACACTTTTGCAAGCTCAGGCATATAATTTGGTTGACGCGCAGAATAAATGATAAATGCAATCATTATAAAAAGCACAAAGCACAAAACCCAAACGAAGACTCAGAGAAGACAAACCTAAAACTTGGCGCAAAACACGAAGCATGATTAAAAGTTCTTCGAGGCGCGCAGTTTGTGAAGCGTTGATGCCACAGCAGTCAAGATCGGGAACTAGCCTGGCCCTGGACGCAGCTTCTTCTCCTTCTCCTTCTCCTTCCCTGGTTCCCTGCTCTCTGCTGCCTCTATGCCATGCGTGTGCCCCAGTCTCGCCCCCTGCCACGGTCAAGCGATCGTGATACGCTGGATACGCTGGACAACTCTGCCTCTTGGGCTAAACACAAATGTTTTATGGCCGTCCAGGCATAATTTGTTAGCCAGCCCAAGCACATGGAGTATCTGTATCTGTGGCTGTATCTGCATCTGTAGGATGTGCTCGCCTGTCCGCCTTCTCTCAGTGTAGCTTTCCGTTTTTTTTTTTGCCTTTTCTTTTCTTTCTTTTTCTGGGCTGCTGCACAGAAGCTGCTCTTTGGCTTCGATTGCGCATAATTTCTGCTGTTGTTTGTTGCCTGTTGCTTGTTGCTTGTTGCCTGCTGCTTGCTTAGTTGGTGTTGTATATTTCATGGCATCATTTGCCTGCGAGGCATAATTTTTGATGAGCTTTTGTCTGCTTCTCTGGAACAAAAGATACTGTGGCTCACTGCCTGTGTGCTACCCGAAAAACAAGCAGGTCGCTGTATCAACAGATAACAAATAATATAAATAAAATAATATAATGGGTAGATATAATATATAAATATATATTACCACAAACTTGTGCTTAAGTAATAACAAATAACCAATGTTGCCATGAATATTATTATTAATTACAATTTGAAAATAGAGAGTATACAAATAATAGAGTATATAACAAAACAAGTAAAATATTTCCGATATATTATTCAACTGTATTAATACCTTTATCTTTACTGTATGATTTAAATACAATACCGATATATTTTTGATAAGGATCAAATGCCGAGTCGAACTAGCCTTGTCAGTGTGGATAAAACGAAGCCATATGATTCCAATTCGAAAAATTGGTTATCAAATTAAATGATAATTGAATAATATAAAAATATATACTGAATCAATCATTAACTGAATCGATCATTATGATGTTCTGCTACGATTGTTCAGTTTACTTGTGGACTTTCCGGGACTAATTAAAGAAGTTGCGGTATTTCAGTTGTGGAGTCTAAGTTCTGATTTGCTCCGATTACGATTACAGTTTCAGTTTGAAATCCAAGTATTAATTCTTTCAAAAAACCGACTGCAGGGCATTTGAAACTTTAAAGTCTGTCTTCGTAGTATGATCAAAATATACGCTATATATTTTCACTTTATGAAGTTCTCCTCGCTGATTGTGCGCAGCTCTTGCCACCTTGCCACCTTGCCACCATGCCGCCATGCCTGCCACACAGCCACACAGCTGAGGCCCATAAGCAGCGATTGCCGCTGGGCTCAAGCCGGGCTCAGCATGCATATTTTATTGGCGAAAGGCTCGAGGGCAGGCCGGGACTATTCAAGTAGGACTGGATCTGGGACAGGGACCGGGACTGGGACTGGGACTGGGACTGGGTCTGGAACCGGGAATCGGCCTGCGCTCAACTCTGGGCAGTCTGTCAGACAGTCAGCAACAGGGTCGCCGCTGATGAACGCCAGCCGACGACGTGTTTCGTGTCTGGCATCTTAAAGATACTTTTTTCGATTTCGTTTTCGTTCTTTTTTTTGTATTTTAGGTTTGACTCTTTTTCGCTACACGCGGTTCGACGTTTGCTGCGCTGTATTTTATGCTCATTTAATCTCGCTGCGCTTTTTTTTTAACACATTTACGGCTTGGCTACACTTAGAAAAAGTCACCCACGTTATTAGTAAATCGTTGTAAAATTAAAATCGTCTTAAAAAAATGTGTAGAAATAATTTAAATCAAACCCAAATATATTGCGAATTTTTTGTTTTTAAAATAATTTATATTATTAAGAAGTAGAAATGTAAATCGTATTACGAAAAATGTATATTCGATCTTAGCTGTTTTCTGCCTTATTAGCCGAGTTTTTTTAAGATTACATTTTATGATTTTAAGTATACTAATGTAATTAAATTAAATAATAAGCAAAAAATCATATATTATAAGAATTCTTTAATTTACACACATAAAAAACACACTGGAAATTTGAAATATTTTTAGTGAAATTCACCCATGTTGACAGTTATACAAAAGAATTAGGCGATTTTTTTGGTGAGTGTACCAGAAGACTGAAGAAGGGGGAAGCAACTACTACAACAACCACATCATCATCGATTATGTTGATCTTTTTCTGTCTGTGGGTTTCTCGCTGGCGACTGATTTTTTAAACTGCGCACTTTTCAGTGCCAGAGCAGCTCGAAGCACGGACTGTGTACAGTGTACAGTGGACAGACGCACAGGGCAGACAATGGACAAGTCGAGCGGCGACTCGCTACCTGTCTTACACAAAATAAACGCACGTCCCCGCAACCCCCTGCCAGCACCCATGCTCTTGTCCACAACTGTGTTCTCGCCAGTTGCCTCGATTCGTTGCCAGAGTTTCTTCAGTTTGCCAGTTTTGTTGTTTTTTCAATTTTAATGTTTTCTTTTCTCTGCCTTTGTAACATAGTTTTTTTTCCTTCATTCGATTATCTGTCTGTCTGTCTGTCCGACTGTCCATCTGTCCATCTGTTGAATATGTTTGCGTTTGTGGCAGTGCATGCGAGGGGAGGGGCGGGCAGTCCAGTTTGAAACCCTTTAGGCGCTCATTGTCAGCTCAGCTCAGCTCAGGTTTGTGCTTGAGTTTGAGTTTTTCTCTCTTTTTTTGTAACCAGATAAAAACAAAAAAAAAGAAGAAGAAGAAGCAAAACCAACTGAAAAAGATATATGATTTCTTATTGTAAATCATGACATTTTGTTACTTTGAGTTGACTGCTTGTCCGGCTACTGTTTCAATGTTGCGTCTGATTTGCTACACACCGATTGCGGCATGTCGGCAAGGGATGGTGCGGAGGGGGCAAGCGGGAAGTCTGTGCCTCATGCGATCATGTGGATTTCTTGTGGTTATAGAGCTTAATGTAAGGAAAGTCATTGATCTTTGTATGCTGAAGTATTCCCAGACTTATTTTTGAAAATATCATACTTTATAATTATTGCATCCGATTTGACTATCTAATTAATCAGTTAGTTTCATGTGCATGACTTTTCTTTACTACTAATGACTATTTACAGTTGTGAAAATAACATAATAAAATTAATTATAACAATGGCTTCGTAAGAAACAATTTCTAAAATATTTATTATTATTATTATCTCATTCTTAGTCATCAATTGAATATAATTATGAACAAAGAACACATAACTTGATGATGATCTAAATCAGAAATAAAATCAACTGTTTATGTACAGATCTTGTCATAATTACTAACAATATTTTATTGATGGTTTTTCTGATAATTATTAAATATTTCAGAAGGAAATGAAAGCATGGAAATTTCACTAAATTACTCAATTTCAACAAATTACTTAATGTTTTTCCTTAGTTAAATAAAATATATATTCTAAGTAATTATAATTATTACGCATTTCATTTCAATATTAAATACAAACATACAAAGTAAAATAAATATGTTAAATACGTATTTTACAAATAATCATGATAACCATTAAATATTTCTGAGATCTTTTTTATTTTTTGTTTTGCTTGCGAAGTTTTCCCCCAAAATGCCGGCTCATTTTGCAGGCAATACCATTTCCTATTGTACAACTCCCCTGAGTTGGGTATTTTATCAAAGCGGTCCACTTTCTTTCAGGCGGCCCTTCTCAGAGTCAGTCAAAATAAAGAGTTAGCCCAATTAAGGGGCCTACTTTTTAATAGCTGACCTGACCCTACAGCCAATCAGCTTGGCCAACCTGCGAAAGTCAAAAGGCGCTGCTCAAAATGTAAATAAAATTGCCACATTTATTCTCAACACACACTCACACACACTCACACACACACACACTCGCACTCACATACACTTTCAAATTTGGCCCCTTTGCTTTGGCGCACGCTTTGACACCTAAAGTGTGTGCCCATCCGCCTCCACATGCTACGTTCCCCTGCCCCGCACCTTTTCCCCTGCAACGTTCTTGGCATGCCACTCCCTCCCCCAAATCAGCCAGCCCCCTTTTCGTTTATTTTAATTTTTTGTTCTCCTGCGCTTTCGTTTTTATGTTTCACGAGCGAGTTTTCTGTTTTTATCCTGTTTTTTTTTTTGTGTGTTTTCTCGAGTTTTTTCTGTGGCGCTGCCCCCTTGGCAACATTTGCTGCCACATTTGCCAGCAACCGGGCAACCCTCTCTCCTGCCAGCTCGCTCTCTCTCTCTCTCCCTCTCTCCTTCTCTTTCTCTCACTGGGGTCTGCTCAATAGGTCTTGCACTTGATAGGTCAGTGACCCAGTTGATGTCGATGTGGTTGTGGATGCGGATTCTGTGTCCTGATGTGTTCAGTTCTTTTGCAGTTGCTGCTGCTGCTGCTGTTGCGGCAGGGCAGTCCCAGTCGCAGAGGGTTGCCAGAGAATTTTTTCTCTGTTGCTAAAAAATCAAACTTAAAAACTATATACAGCTAAACATAAACTTATACATAACATTAATTTTGTAATCCTTTTATTCAGGTAGTAAATTTCTAAAAACCAAGGCTTGCATATCTAAATTACAGGTGAATTTTTTTGTTCTAAAATTTAAATTAAAAAATACATAATATACAGGATGTTATTTTCGATCTATGCACATTAAAGAATGAATATATTAAATACGTAAACATTTGACTTCACATAAACCCAAACATTTTACTTAGCTTATAAATTTATAATTGCTTTTCTAAGGCAGACGACAAGCAAACTTTTTTTTATTACTTTTCAATTGGGGCAAGCATTTCTAAATACTATAAATTTTGTTTTCTAATATTTAGAAATTATTTATAAGAAATGGATAAACAGTATATTATCGAGGGCCATTTTCAATTTAGGGCGATTTACTAATATTTACGGCGATATTTTTTCCAAGTGTAGCAATTCAGAATTAGCAATTGTCAACGGTTCGATAAACAGCTGTATGCAGACTGCGGTTGTAATACCTCCCTCTGCCCCTCCCCCCGCCCCTTTCCATCCACCATCATTGTTGGTGTTAGGCCCGTCTCTAAGTGTAAACAGCATCGAGTTGCATAAGCCCCCAAGTCGCTTGCTTTCCATTCCATCTCATTTCATCAACGTCATCATCATCATCATCTTCTTTTCTCTTTCGCTAGCGTTGTTCTTATACCCTTCTCTGCAGATTATTCTAATTTTTTAATTGGCATTTCTTAACATGTGTAATTTATTTATTTCTTAATTTAAGAAAAGTTATATATATAAAAATAATCGTTAGAGCTCCGTTTCATAATAGAAAATAAAAAATATAGATAATAGTTAAGTACATTTTTTATTAATAAATAAATAAAATTTGACAAAGCGTATATATATTCACAAGTAAATTCAATATGATTAAGTTTATCATTAATTAATACAGCGATTTCACGTATACAATTTTAGTAAATCTCATTAAAAAATTGCAGGTTTTCCAAGTTTTTTTTGTGAGTGTAATCTTGATAAATGCGTTAATCTGAAGCAGTTCATTTCAATGATTCTAAACAGAGCAAAAGTTCGCAAGGGTATGCAATATTCGAATTGGACAATTTTTTTATTCCCATGTTTTTTTGTGTATTTAGATCTGACTTCTTATGCGCTTGCACAAAGTCAATGTTCTTGGCAGTTTAGCAGCTGCTTCTTTGCCATTGCCAGAGTGCTTCTTTTTCATAGAGGGAGAGAGTGATATAGGTGGGGAGGGGGGATTTGCGGCACATGTGACGATGTGGTCGCGTGCTGCCTTTCGATGTCGGCCTGCCTGCCTGCCTGCTTGGCTGCTCCTTAGCACTTGGCCCCTTTGGCACCCAAGGCAAGCAGCGAGCAGCAAGTTTGACTGCATCTAACTTTTGCCGTTTGCTTCATTTGAGTTTGTGGAGTCTTGTTGCTGCTGCAATTGGCTTGGGCGAGGGCAGCTGCTCTTATCAAGTGCAGGTCATCTAAAGTAAGGGGAGGGGTGGGCGGTAGGCCGTAGAAAGTGTAACTTTCTTGACATAACAATGATAAAAATTATATTTAGTTTTATGGCAACCGCTTATGCAAGAGTACAAAAAAGAGTATCACGTAATATAATCGTAGGCCGATCACCTTTTTTCCTTTGATTTAGATTATGTGATATCATAAATAAATTGGGCTTTTAACCTTGCATTATTTAAATTGAAACCCCATTAATAAAGTGTAAAATATGTAAAAACGTACATGATTAATAGACAGAAAATGTATATTTACTGTAACTAACCATTTGTTTGGTATAATTGGTCCAAATCTAATCCATGCAACAAAAATATTATAGATTTCTGTGATATTTCTTAATATACATATATATAATATTAGAATTTTTTTTTGGCAAATTGTGTGTTTTAAAATCAGTAAAGATTAACGTGAAAATAAAATAAAGCGGTTTTTACCCATTTGGTTTACATTCCTTAATAAACTTCAATTTTTAATATATCTAAAAATAAGCTTCGAACAGAATAAGCAACGGTTTTTCCCATTTTAGTTAATTATATAATGTGTACTAAGTAAAATAATTGATAATGATAATAAATAAAAGTAAATCAAATTTATTTTTAATATTTTATATAATTGTTTAATGTTTACTCAAAACAGTATAAAAAATACAAAATTAAATTAAATATAAATATAAGATTATAATTTTATTAAATTAACATTATGAACTAAAAACAAGTATTAAAGTGTTAAAAACAAGTAATTAGTGTTATCAAATTCAAAAAAAAGGTCAACTACATATTGGACATAATATTTTAGAAAGCGAATTTATTAATTTACTTTCTGAATAATAAAGTAATTAACCAAAGGCGCCAAATTTATTGATTTACTCAAATTTATGGAAAGTTTTTTTTTATTATTGTCTGTCGAAGATTGTGTCAATATTACAAGTTTTGCCCCTATTTTCTTTAGCTTTTGATTTCATTTTCTAAGCCATAACAGTAATGATACGAAACATCAGTCGCTGCCCCCGCTATCACCCCCACCACACCCTCACAATCACCCACAACCTTCGCACTCACATTGACAGTCGACTGGTAAAATGACTGACGGCGAGCGCTTAATTTAACGGTAATTTATGTCGAACAAGGCAGCTCAGCTCGCATCTTTGTCATACACAAACCACACCCCACACGCACCACCCCCCTCCACATATAACCACTTCGGTTTATATGCTTCTTTGCGCCTTTTCGTTCTCCGATTGCATTGCGGCTGCGCGCAGACAATTTACAGTTATTTAGCCACTGCAGCGACAACGCCTAATTGGTTGTTGTTGTTGCTTCTGTTGCTGCTGCTGCTACTTATAGTAAATATAAATTATTATTTATTTTTATTGAAGCGGGCGGCGGCGTTTTCGTCACATTTTGCGTGGCTGCCGTCAAATGCAAAAATTTATTTGTTTTCATTGTTGTTGCTACTGTTGTTGTTATTATTGTTGCTGGCAGCCACTGTTGCAAAATTGTGTAATAAATAATTTACGCTCGCTTTTGCAGCGTGCCACATAATCATATTCAATAACAAGCCAGAGTGCTAGACTCTACAGTGTGCTCGACGTAGAGATACCCTTTAAACAGTGCACAGTCGACTCCACTATTCATGCTAAACAAGAATAAGAATAAAAAATATAAGCACAAAACAAACAATTTTGTCAAATGTTCAATAAATTGCTTATATTCCGACTACAAAATATTGTTTGTTTTTTATTAAAAAAAATATTTAATAATACAAAATAAAAAAATTTTAGAAATCGTTTATTTATTAATTCTTTTCATAATTCTAATTTTCATTATTTAAATGTGCACTGAAGTGCACTTTGAAATTTGTTTTATTATTTTTTTCGCCTAATTTTTAGCCAATATCAGAAAAATTAATTTTCTAATATTAATCAAAAAAGTTGAAAACGGTTAATAAGACATTATGCTTGCTCTTTACTTTATTTTTTAAAGTTTTCTTCCACATCTAAAAACATATTCAGAAGTTAATTAAACTTACAAATGTCAAAAATACACCTGTAAATTCATTTCTTGTAAGAATATTGCTATTAATATAATTGTTATTATTATTATTATTGTTATTATTATTAAATTATTGTTATAACTGTTAATATATTATTCTAATTTTATTATTTTTATTATCAATATTATTATGTTATGTTATGACACGTTGCATACATTTTCATGCAACACTCTTTTACTCACTTTCAATTGTTGCTGGGTATAACAACAACAACAACATCGAAACTTGGGTTGGGCATTGGATACATTGGGCTCCCCTCTTCGCCCCTCAACTCCTCAGCTGTCTCCCATTTACTGCAGCTGGCTCGTTGGAGTTGTTTGGGTCGCTGACCCAGAAATGTCAACGGGAAAGTCTTTTAATTTGTACACATCGCTTATATTTGTATTACGATTTACTTTAATTTGTTCATATGAGCTTTTTTAAAGTGATTTCAATTTGTTATAAACATTTGTTTTTATTTTTTGTTCTAATTGCTAATTTTCCTGATTTTCCACTGATAAGAACCGCGAGATGATATATATAAATCCCTCTCGAATGGTTTCTTATTTATAAGTATTTATTTATTTCTTTTTTTAATTTTTTTTTTCACTTGATTTTTATATACAAGTCTAAATCTTTATGTCAAAACATTTGAAGATATTAAGACTTTTTTAACTTTTTAGGAATTGTAAAAAATAAGAAAAAATAAGAAATATATATATATATAATTATATAATTATATATATATATATATATATATATACATATAATACCAAATAAATTGTTGTATTTTGCTTAAGAAATGGAGATATTTAATACTTCAGAAAAGATTTTCTTCTTCTAAAAACTTTTCAATTATTTCCTAAAACCATTTAATATTGTCCTTTGCTAAAACAATTTGTTGACTAATAGGAAATGAATACAATTCTGCGCCGCAAATTGCGACGTAATTTCTCTCACATTACGCTTAATCAGTTCCATTGCAAACCGCAGCTGGAACAGTTGACTGACACACATATATATATATATGTATATATATATATATATATATATATATATACCATGTATGTGTGTGTGTATGTGTAACACCAGTTCTTCATTCCCTGAAACAAGAATCGTCTTAGTCAAGTAATTGGAATCCCTAATGAAAAAGCTTTGTGATAAGGCCGCAAAAAAAAGAAAGAGATAAAGAAAAAGAAAAAGAAACCAATGTAAAGCAAAAAGAGGCAGAGTATAAATCATAAAAATCGAGCCCCTTTTTCAGTTCTCTGTTCGCTCTTCTCTTCTCTTTTCAGAGCCTGTCCTCTGTGAGCCACTCTTTTGGCCGGCTGCATGCACATTCATGTTCATGTTTCTTGAATTTCATCATCTTGGACAATCCTTGCACCATGTGTGCTTGTGAGTGTGTGTGTGTGTGTGTTTGTATGTGGCTCTTATCTTTATCGCATGTTTTGGCTTTATCAGCGTATTCTTTGGCGACCAATTTGACGAGTTCAACTTAAATATAATTTATTTTTCTTATTTTATTTGTTTAGTTGTTATAAATTTAACTTAACTCTTAAAAGTAAAAGTAAAATGATTATGATATCAGTTTCACTTAAATGGCAACTATCTTAAATATAACAGAATGTTTTACATTTTCTAAATAAATAAATTAAATCAAAACAAGAAACAAGCTTTTTCAGGTATCTATTAAATATACTTTAAATAAGATTCAATAAAATTGTATTGAATTGGGTGTTTCCATTTTAACAAAAATCTAAATAAATCGATACAAAGACATTTTTGTTATAAATAAAATTATTATAATATGTGACTAAAATTGTATCTTTAATTTAGAATAGGGAAGTCAATTACTACAAATATGCTAATAAAATAAAATAAATTGAATATTCACCAAATTAAATCTTAACAATGCAATTTTTATGTTCATTTTACCTTGTTTAAACTTGGTTTCTATATCTATTTATGTCTTTATATGTTTAAATGTAGTTTTTAGAATCAAATTCAATCATATCCAATGCGTATTTTCTTGATTTTCTTTTTATTGTCAGTTTCGCGCGCGCTAAAATAATTGTAGAGTATAAGGAGAGCATGACGTAGCATAATTTGAGAGCCTGTTTTCTTAAGGGGGAAAAGCGGGGAGGGGCGACGGTAGCTCGAAACGAAACAGGTTTGCTGCAATATTTAGTATATATGGTGAAATTGGTCAGTTTTTTAAACAACTGACTGCTAAAAATCAGGCTAAATAAATAATAAAAATAATTTGGATAAATGAGAAATATTGTTATTAATAGGAGTAATCCATTAAGCTACTTATCATGTTCACATTTTTATTTACAGATACAATTTTTCCCCCTTCTAAAAACATATCATACAAAATTAACTACCTTTTCTTTTACTACTTTTACTACTACTATTTAGCCTAGGCAATTTGTATGCTACGTTTATTTTGGCGCGCAAACCCGGCTCAGACGACTGTAGCCAGTCTTATTTGTTCTTCCCTGTACTGTTGATGTAGTTAGACTTACCTATTCAGTTAATATAAAATCTTGTCTAGCTGCAAGACAAGTCCACTTTTCTTAACATGATTTTATGTGGTATTTCGGGTCTGTTTTTAATCATCTTTTATAGGATATCCAATTTTCGCGCCCCTTCTGCTGACCTTATAATTCTAAGAGTATTTATTTCTATTTGCGCTCCTTGCTTGTTTCTTTTCGGCTGCTCCCCAAACAAAATTGCAGTTTTGTTTTGCTTCGACGTTCGTTGCTGTTGTTGTTGCGCTGAGTGTACCTGCTCAACAAGATCTTTGTGCTGACTCGCACTCACGCACACACACACACACACATAGACGAGCAGTGACACGCCGCCTACTCACTCACTCTTCTGTTAAAGAGCGCAACGCTCACGTTGTTGTTTTTCTTTTCTCGTTTTTTACTTTGCTCTTTGCATTGTGTAGCTGCGGCGTTAACGTTGACGTCGACGTCGACACTTGCAGCCCCGCTGCGTCCCCCACTGACTACCTGCTAACAACATGCATGCATGTTGTGCATAAGCTGAGCAGTGCTGAGCCTAGGCGAACTGCACTTGAGCAGCGTCGCGTTCGCTCTCCCTCTGCTCCCATGCTGCTGCTGCTGCTGCTGCTCTCTCTCTTAATTTGAATCGTTTTTTTATACATATTTTTTAAACGCGTATCTTGCGGATACTCTGCCTCGCATTGCGCCGCACAGCGCCGTCCGTTTAGTTCAGTTCAGCCGCGAAGCGAGTAAGACGTGTTTTCTCCTCAAACCAAAAAAAGCAAGTTAAAAATCAAAATCAAAAATCGCTGTTTTAGTTTGCGACACGTTTTAAGTGCTTCTTCGACTGCAATCGTAGTTTATTTTCTAAGAATTGTTTGTGTTTTTAAATAAGTTGCGCGAACTTTATGAGAAATGCGAAAAAGATCGAATAAACTAATCAGAACTGACCAGAGCCAATAATGCGAAAATCCAAACATACGAAAAGTGTGAAACAAAAAATAAATAACAAATAAAATAAGTAAATAAAAAATACTAAACAACAAATTTAATTTAGAAAAAGAAATAAATACTTTGAGTGTTATGTGCTGTTTAAAAATATTAAACCAAAACTAAAAACAAAAATGCTGCAATTTTTAATGTTCAAAATATTGCACAAGAAATACAAAATTAATTAAGAGTGCACGCCCTGAAAAGTGTCAACGAAAAAGGGAGAAAAACAATACGCAAAACAAAAGCGCAGAGCAGGACAAAAAGAAAAGTACCAAAAACACAGCAGCAGCAACAACAACAAAAACAACAATCAACTAAAACGAGCTAAGCCAGCCCAGCAACGAAATACATGCACACACCCATACACCCACACACACCCATACACACACACATATATATATAATGGCAGTGCCCTTTTATTTGCCCGATGGCGGCGCCGATGACATTGCCGCTAGCTCATCGGCTAACTCGGGCGACTCTTATCACTCCACCTCCTCTTCGTCCTCATTGGACGCTTCGTCCTCCTCATCGGGCGCTTCGTCCTCGTCGGGCGCATCGGACGGCGCCAGCAGCGTCGCGTCGCAGTCACCAAACACAACCACATCGGCCACGCAGACGCCGATGCAGTCGCCGCTGCCAATTCAGTCGCCGCTGCCAATGCAAACGGACCAACTTTTATTCGCATTGTGGGAATGGTATCAGCACCATCAGCGCAACCCACCAGGTAAGTCCAACTAGCCAAATCCAACTATCCAACTAGCCTGACTAAATGGGTCAGCCAATGCACCGCTAATTAGCCCAGCAAACTGACTGATTGCATTTTATTTTGACGCGTTTCACTTTTCAAGGTTGTCAATTTATCCCCAACTTGTATTATTCTATATAAAACCATAATATTTTTATTTGAACACACGCAATTAATCAAAAAATAGTTAGAATATTCAAAAAAACTGTGATCATATTATTTAAGCACAAGCAATCAATACTTAAGATAAGTAAATATTTAAAGCTGACATTGCTTTAAATTAAAAACGAAGTTTTAACACTTTTTAAGCCTTTTACAAATAAGCTGATCCAAATATTGGTAATGAAACTCTCGAAGTACTCAAGCTTTCTAATCTTTTGCCTATTTTCACCAGCACTATTATTCAAATTATTTAAACCAAAGATAATCAAAGAGAATAAAATAACAGACTATAATATAAAATATTGTGTGATGGAATATATATAAAAACAATACTCGCTAAATTTTAGCTATAGCTTTCGCGCTAATCGCGCTAGTCCACATATTATTCAAAAAATAAATTTTAAAAATTCATATTTTTGGATTTCTTGGTTTGCATTTTGTAGGTGTTTTTTTCTAAGTGTGTATATTGAATTCTTTTAATTATTTATTTTTAGGTTTCACATATACACAATCATTTAACAAAGTTTATAAATTCATATAATTAAATTCTAAAAAGAACCTAGGCTTCTAAATCAGACTACAGCTAAACAATAATTAAAAAAAGTCGAAAAAGGAAAGGATATTTTAAATTAGCCAAATTTTTTGATGCTAGCGATTTAGGGCAAGCTTTTGGATATTTAAGCCATACTTTTTTAAATAATTTCGAAAAAATGTTAAAATTGTTTATTTTGTAGAGCGATTTTAATTTTGGGTCGATTTACATAAATTGAGTTCACCATCTATCTTGAAAACTTGTCATCTTAAATCTATTCTATAGTTGACTCAAAACTTAGTATGTAAGCAAATAGACAGAGTATCGGGAATGCCACGCCCCTGATTACGCCTAAGCAGTCGCGATAATTCCGAGTTGTATTAGCAATTTGAGCGTAGTTGATTTTCAATTTATGCTGACTCTGGCTCTGTCATGCGATATTTTACAGCTGAAAGCGAAACAAAAACAAATGGCCCAAACGAAAGAAAAAAAAATGTGGGCGTGTGTTGGCCCAAAAGCAACAAAAAATAAAGAAAAAATAAACAGCTTGGCACGCGCCAAAACAAAAACAGAAAAACAAGACAAAAAATCGAGCAGTTGAATGTCTTATTCGAATTTTGTATCTGTTAGATATGTATCTCAGTGAGTAGCAGCAGCAGTTGCAGCCGCCACATTGTGTTGCACGTCGCCAGCGAGTAACCCAAATTATTAAACGCCATTTGACCTTAGGCGGCGAGTTGGGCCAGAAGTGAGTTTTGGGGCCAAGTTGCAGCTAGTTTCGGCCATTTACAAAGTGTTTGACTTAACGGCAATTTAAGCAGCCTTTGACTGTGGTCAGCATTAGTGGTTGCTGCCCCCTTTTGTTGCACATTGTTGTTGTTTTGCGGTTTGGCGACTTTTGCGTAATAATAAAGGCAAAATCTTGTCGTCGACTTGTCAGCAACTGTTTTTTTTTTGTCAGTTATTTATTCTCCGTTTCAATTTTTCACAGATTTTTACCTTATTTTTAGTTTGTGTTTCAATTTTGTGCTAATCAGTTTTTAAGCTGATTTATTATTGTATTTTTGTTTTTTGCTTAGATATTATTTTTGCTTTGTTATTATTATCCTATCTAGCAATTAAATTATGAGTCACATATATATTTATTTAGTATTAACTACACAGTTGGATTTGCAATTTGAAACTTGTTGTTGGCCTGTCTAAAACGCGTTGGCAATCGCCACCCGTTTACCTAATTGAGCAGGTTGGGGGTCCGCTAGGAGACCAGTCTGTCTGTGAGTGTGTTGCAATCTGACTTGGCTTACTAGTTTTTCCTTTTTATTTTTTTTTTATTATTTTTGGTTTTTGCTGTTCGATCCACTTGCATTTTTTATAATCAAAGTGCAATGACGCAATTCGCTTTTCTGGTTTATGTTTTTTAAGCTGCTACTTTTTTCAAGCGCTGTTCTCCTCGAGACTCTTCCCACTTGATTACAAAAGCTCTTCATCGTCATCAGCTCATCTTTAGTTTTTCCCCCTCAAGAGCATAATTTATCTAATCGTAACACATCTGAACTAGCTCTGAGCACTTGACAACAACACCCGGGACAAAAAACACGACTTGCTCTAACCCTAAACCGTTATGAGAAAACCCTTTGCCACACACATCGTGCAACGGCAACGACAGGCAGCATGGCATTTTTTATTTTTGCCGCAGCATCTTGAGCAGAGGCAACAACCGGGCTTAGTCATCGACATCGACGCAAGGCAAACAGCCAACCCTAAAGCCTGCCACAAAATACATGCATCTAAATATAGCTGCGGAAAAAATAATAGCATCACTCTTACAAAAAATGTTTCTTTTAAGTTGAAAAAGACTTAAAAAAAAAGTAAGCAAGAAACATTATTTTATCCAGCATTTCCAAACTATTTTGAACTTAAAATAATAGCATTTTTAAATGTGCACTTCGAATTATATAAATAAACGATTCTATAAGTCATTTTAATTTATTTTTTATTATTTTTCGCTATTTATTGTCATTTTTGATATACAAATAAATACAAATAAAATTTTAAATGTATTTATTTATGAATATATTTTGTTCATTCCTTAGAAAAAATTTAGCAGTTGTAATAATAATTTTTTCCTCAACTGTATATGTATATATATGTTTATATATATTTATATGTTTGCTGCACACTCTGCTTAAAGCTTCAAGTTCGCTTTTGTTGTTGTTGTTGTTGCTTAAGCGGCTCCAAAAAACCCACCCTTAAACGCAGCGCCTAACGAAAGCTTAGGCCCCTAAACAAAAGGTGCAATGACAGGCAATGCCATATCCCGCTTCCCAAACCCATCCCCTCCATGACCATCACGCAATCTAGCTAAAAGCGACGTCGTTTTGGCAGCTCTCTTTTGCTCTGCATATTCGCATCATTCGCGACTGTTGCCAACAGCTGTTTTGCTGTTTTGCTGCTGTTTGCTGCTAGGCGTTGTTTTCTCGGTCGCTGCTGGCGTCGTCGTCGCTGTTGGCGTCGCTGTCGCTGTCGCTCTTGACATTTTCGACCATTTTGTTTTGCTCAGCAACTTCGCAGTCGCTGGCGGAAACCGTTTGGCAGTAACGCAAACACAGAAAAAAATGGCGGCAAACATGGCGAAGCCTTTTGGCTGTGCTTTTTCCTGTTCCTGTTTTTCTTGCTGTTGCTGACCTGGCAACAGCTGACTACAGCTGCGCAGAGAGCGAGAAAGAGAGTGGGAGCATGATTGAGTTGGAGTGGAAGTGGGAGTGGGAGTGAGTGAGAGAGATGCTGCTTATTATCTCATTTTGTACAGCCTACACTGTGACTTGTGGAACTCAACGCCATCATCATCATCATCATCATAATCATCATTTGCCTTCCACTTTGCGGCTGAACAAATGCAAATTTACTTTTTGGCCCTGTTGCCAGGCCAGATTTGCTGTGTATAGCTGTGTGTGTTGCCTTTAAGCCATGGCTTTGAGTTGGCAAGTTGCATGCATTGTATTTTCGCTGTTGCTGTTGGTGTTGCTTATGCTTTTGCTGTCATTTGTTATTGTTGTTCGTGATATGGTTTTCATTGACCGTGAATTTATTTGCCGCTGTTTTGTATGCAAATCTCCAAACGTTGGCTGTCGTCTGTCGTTCATTAATTGCTTCATTCAATTGCAACGACGATTGCATTTCCACTGCGGATGTGGTTCAGCATTCCGCCTCTTTCTCCACTCCTTTATCCTCTCTATGCTGCTGCTGTTGCTGCTGCTAATATTCCTCTTTCAGTTGGTTGCCATAAACATTTTCACGACCGAAAAATCTATTTTACGCAGCTGCTGAAGTAGAAACTTCTCTTTTAGTAAATTTTGTTTCGTCGGCTTCGTTGTTCTTTTTGTCTTGGTTTTTATAGCATATTTTTGATATTATGGCTGCAACACAGCTGTGTTGTACATTCGAGCTAAAATTTAAATTGTTTTCAATTTTGTGTACCCTTTCATTGAGTTTGTCAGACTCCAACTTACATTTAAACTAAAACTTTAATTGGCAAACATTTTATGTTTACTTTCTTCACCATCTATTTTTCTTCTCTTCTTTTTTATCAAAAACTAGAAGTGCTTAAAGTGACTTTAAGTCCTTTATTATTTACACCATTCAGCGCAATGAACTCATTTCATATTTCAAGTTTAAATGGCCGCCAGGCACTTTGCTTATTAAGCTAAAAAACAGATGCGAAAAAAGAGAACATGATTTACTGTTAGCTAGGTGCATAAACTTGACACTTGGAATGAGCCAGCAAATAGGCGCGATAAAACTAAGAAGTTGCATGCAGCCAAGGTGCCTGACTGTCTGCTGTCTGCTCTGTGTGTGTGCGACTGTGTGTGTGCGTGTGTGCGAGTGTGTCTAGTTGGCTTTTGATTAAGTCTCACACGTCTCTGAGGCCGTGCTAAATTGTTTGCATTGAAGCATTGCACTGAACTGAACTGAGCTGAACCGAACTGAACACACTTTCTGCTGGCTTCGTCTCGTCTTGACTCTATAAACAGTTGTGGAAAAGTTAATAGCGCCACTCTGACATTTTATCTTACGTAGCTTTATCAAGTAGCCATTAGAAATGCAATTTTTTTCATATATATATATATATATATATTTATATTATTCATTTGAATATTTGTATAATCATTTATTTATTTATATTTTTACAATTATTAGTGCACATTAGAAAGAGTGCTGCTATTGTCTTGTGCGCAACTGTATTTATATATAGATGTATAGATGTATTTGTGTGTGTGGAAACGTGCTCAAGTTTTTGTTATGAAATTGAGCCTAGACAGGCGGCGCTTGAGCGTCAGACAAAAGAAATGCGCCTGGGAGGAGCTCAAGGCAAAGTGGAAAAGGATATGTATCAAAAGGAAGAAAACTAAGAACAGGATATGCCGACAGGAGCAGCATCAGCCCCAGCATCAGCAGCAGCAGCAGACTACAGCTACTTGTTATAATTGGCAACAAGCGAAGGCGTCTGACACTTAAATAGAGCTGCATCTATTGAGAGAAAGCGGTTGGAGAGAGGAGAGAAGAGGAGGCAAAGCCAACTTGCCACATAACTAACTCCACTGAGAGCATTTCCGTCTTAATGTTCTTCATTATGTTGCACAGACAAACTGCAATTTTTGTTTTTGCTTTTTTATTTGGCATATTAAGCATTTAGTATTCCGATGAAACGCAATTAAAATAATTCAGAAAAACAAGACAAAAATAGAGGGAAAAAACTGTAGCCGCAAAATGACAAAGCGCACGTTTTATGTGCCACCAACATCAACATCAACAGCAATTATACAAAAAATATTAATAAATGCAATCAAATAAAAAATGAAGACCAACAACAAATAACAACAACAATAACAATCAGAAAAAGCAACCAGCTGCAGCAACAGTTGTCGGCGCTGCTAGACGAGCTGTCTTCGCTGCGTCATCTGCCTGCTTGCCTGCTTGCCTGCTGACCACTCAGCGCTGGCGTGTCCAAGGGTTACCCTCCCCGCCCCTAGCTACTGTCCCTCTCCCTCTTCCTCGACTCGGAGATTGTGAAGCGCATTTTCAGTTTGATGTGCGCCGTTAATTGTTAGCATTTTGCTTGTGCACATTTACTAATCGCATTTGATTGTTTATTGGCAAAGTTGATGGCTGATTGTTTTTTCAGCTTTTCTGTGTTTTTTCAGTTGACTTCAGCCAAGAACCACGACTTGTGGCACTTTCGAGTGCTTTGTGGTTGCTTCTCAAATGACGTGTTCGCACACGAGGAGTGAGTCATTTCGATCAAAATTGTATTTAATTAGACGCTTGATTTTCCGTAATGTCTACTGAGAAAATAAACGAATTTATTTCAAAATATATTTAAATATATTTGGATACATATTTTTCATATATTTACATTTCTTTACACGTATATATTTTACATATATCTATAAATTGTCAATAATTTAAGTGCCTTGAGCAAACTGATGTCTTGTCCAAAAACACATGCTCAATTTTATTTTATGTCGGTCCGTTGAAGATGCCATGCTTTTTGCCAACATCTTTTTAGCTTTTCAGCAAAATAACTATGCAAAGACGTTTTCATTTTATTTTTTATTTTATATATATGGAATCGTTCTTTGTGCAGAGCAGCAGTTGCGTGCGTCAGCTTTTCAGTAAAATCAATGGCTTTTGGCCATGCTCGTCTTTGGCTTGGCAGTATTTTATGGCCCTCTAAGCTGTGTGTGCCCAACTCGAGAAATTGAAAAATTGCATTTGTCTGTCGTTTATAAAATATTGAGCATGCATTTTGCAGTTTGTGTGTTTTGTTTGTGATTTTATGTGCATTTCTTATAGCTATGCACAGTCTCTAAACTCTGTCTGTGTGTGTGTGTGTGTGTGTGATAAGCGTTTGAGCCATTTTCCGACATTTGCTTGATATGCCAAGCGTATGCAATTTTCCCATCGAAGAAAGCCAGCTTATGCCTGGAATTCGCTTCTGGTTGTCCCTCAACTCGAAGAAAAATCAAATAAAATAATTTCCTGATTCCGTTGGGAAACAAAAAGCATTCCATAGGCAAAATGCAAAATCGTATTAGTTATTTCCATTTGTTGAGCAAAACTGGCGTTTAATTAATTCAATTAAAAGCAAACTAAATGATTATTAAACAATGCACACGATTGCGTGCAACGTGGTCCACCAATTGGGGCACGCGTCTCGTGGGTCACGCACACCAACTGCCGCTGCCACAAAATGTGTCTAACCTTGCAAAAAGAAAAAAAATTATATACAAAATTTGCTCAGATGCCGCATCAACCTCATTTTTTGCACGACGACTGTAAAAAAACATATAAAATTAAATCAGAAACTGACCTCGATCAACGCATTTTTAATTAAGAAGAAATAATTACACAGTTTGTTTTTAAATTTATATAAAATGTTGGTTTGTATTTCATCAGGGTGTGCTTAATCACTCATTCTAATTTTTACTTTTCTTGTGGCAAAGAACTTTCACCTTTTCCTGACTCAGAACACTTTCATCGACAAAAAAAATCTGGTTTTGATTTCCGCATTTTTCTGATCAGCCAAAACGAAACGAAAAAAATGTATTGACGTTTCATAACGGTAAGTCACATTACACAAATGGCTAATTAACACTACCAAAATTGGCAATTAACAGTTAGATATGGCAAATCAGACAAACACCTGCTGATTGACATTCAACTTTGAATTGTTTTTGTCGCGTCTCGTCCAGTTTCATATTCGAGCCAAAAAAAAAAAAACAACAAAATAAAATGTACATTTATTTAATACCAAAATGGCTTAGAGCATTTGTCATATATAGACAAGAATCTTGTTGATGTGACAACTTGGCAACGATTTCTTTTTAAGTTCACAATTATTTCACAATCTCGGCGACTTCCTGCAATGCAACCACGAAAATCGAATCAATTAGTCACTTGACCTCTCAGGCTCATTGGGCATTCGAATTTGGGATGAGGCATTACTAATTTTACCGTTAACTGCTAATTAAAGCGACACTCGGATGAGCCACCAAATTTGTACCTCACATCGCATTTGTATCTCGAAATCGCCTTAATAACAACTTGAACGACTTCGATTTCATGTCAAGTTGTGTGTGGGCGCAACTCTGTGGGAATGGGGGATTGGGGGGAATCGAAAACGAACAACATTTTGTAATGCCAATTTTTGACATTCCTTTGAACGGAATTTTTATTTTTTTTTTAATTTTAAACGTTGCAACAAGCTGCCTCTTTTGGATAATCCAGTCACTCCTTTGTGCTGTCAATTTTAAGTTGTAATTTGTTCTTGTTGTTGTTATCTCTTTCTATCTCTCCTCCTCTTTTTATCCCTCCCTTTCTCTAAATCATCAATAAATGTCAGTGCAACAGTGGCTGTTGAGAAAAGTTGCGTGTTTCCATATGGAATTTCGTAGTTCACTTATACAAAATTAACCAAATTAGGAAAAGCTATTCTAAATGTAAGAAATTCATTTCCAATATTTACAAAAACTTTATGTGTAAAATTTATTGCGATTGGACCTTAATTGTAATAATTTTGTTTTATATCTCTTGGCTTCCTTAAGCCCAAATTCAAATTGTTAACTTCTCAGTTGACACACATCAGGCAGAGATCAGCGAACCGCGATCTGGGTTTCAGTTCCACTGACCAACTTAGAGCGATGCCAGATCCATTGAAACTCGTTTCAATTTCGATTTCTGCGCTGCGACGCAGTATTCAGCCTGATATTCATACTCGTATTTAGTTGTTAATATTGTTGTTGTTATGGTTGTTGTTGTTGTTGCCATTATTTCAAGCACTTCAAGGCCACCATCAGCAGCATATGCTGCGGCTCTGACGTTCTCGACTCTGGCCTGACATATAATCAACTGCGAAACTGCAGCAACTAACAAGACCAACAAGAACAATTCAAATTCGGCAAGTTGACGGTTGAATACACTTCCAAAAATGTATATCTACACTTGTTATGTGAACTGAAATTACTCAACATTTAAACAGTTAAAATTCAATTGAAAATAATATCGTATATATCTACTTAAAATAAGAAATTAAAAGAAGTTTTATATAATTAAATATTTAATGTGCATTTAATTACACACTTGGCTTGGTCTTTCTTATAATAAAGGAATTAAATAATTAAATATTAAATCTTGCTTGCTTCCGTTTGCGATAATGGAAGAATTTTCTTAATGACGAAAACGTTAACGTTTTGAATATTCAAAGATATATTTGATATGATTGAATAGTCTATTAAATAACAAATACTTTTCTTGCATGTCGAAATGAATGAACTCTGCTTGTTAAAGTATATAAAATTGCATTGCAACGTCGTCGAACGTTTTGTTCTTTTGTGGCAAACAAAGCGTAACACATACACACACACACACTCACGTACACAGATAGAGTGCAGCATTTTTCACGTTTTTCCGCCAATCAGCCTCGGGTTTTCCTGGGGCCGCGTGTAAATTGTTCTTGAGCCTCAAACGTTCTGCTTAGTTTGAGTTGGCTCGCCTGATTGATGTTTGTCAGCTGCTGCGGCGGCCTTAAAATTGCATAAAAACTACAACATTGCAACAGTCAACAGTGCACAGTATGAGAAGAATTAAAGTAAATTACACACACATAATTGTTGTTTGCAATGAGTGCCGGCCCACAGATGCGACAAATGCACTGCAAATCCCTCGAAATCGAATCGCAATTCAATTAAACATTTGCCATTATGCTGCGGCCATAAAAATACAATACTCGTACTAGTACTATTAGTATAAACAAATGCAAAAAACAATTGCCAACAATTGGTCACGTTTCGTCACCAACAACAGCCAACAACAACAACAACTGCTTGCAACAGCAACTGGCAACAATTGCCCGCATCGAGATGCGATCATAAAAATAGTTAAGGTATCATAAAAGTCTTAAACGTTAGAGGTGAGAAACATAAGGTGTTAAAAAAAAAGCTACAAAAAGTGATTTTGTAACTGTGAAGCCCACCTAAACATTTTCAATTTGCTAAAACTCAAACTACAACAAAATGCATTTAAATTTGACGAGTGTTGAGTGAGTTGTCATTTATTATTCATAAATATTTAAAGATTTTTTGCCACAAACTTATTAAATGTAATTTATTTATTTAGAGCAGTTAATAGCTGGTAATTTAAATTTTATATATATATTTATGTATAATTAATTAATTTCATTTAATATTTTTAATTTAAGACTCGAATGTCTTATAAATAAAACATTATGCGTAGTACTATTTGCCTAGTCATAATGTTGTTCAGGAACAATAAAAAAATGACTAATAATTAGGATGTTTGACTTATTTAATTTATTATTTGTAACCACAAATTCTACATTTAAAACTAAAGCTCAAACTACAACAAAATGCATTTAAATTTGACGAGTGTTGAGTGAATTGTCATTTATTATTCATAAATATTTATAGATATTTTGCCACAAACTAATTAAAAGTAATTAATTAATTTTATTTAAAATTTTTAATTTAAGACTAGAAACATTATGCGTAGTACCTAGTCATAATATTGGTCATGAATAATAAAAACATAACTAATAATTAGGGTGATTGACTTATGGTCAATTTATTTTTTGTAACCACAAATTCTCCATTTAAAAACATATTCATAATTCATTTAGATGAAGTCAGTCACAGTGATGCACTGGTCACTATTTAGCGATATTGCGCTGCATCCAGCATACCTAATCGAACACACTCTCACACACACACACACACAGAGCACACACTTGTGCCCACATACTTATATGCAAATGCAATTTTAACACTTGGCAAATAATTTTCCACTCAATTTGCAATTAGTAGTAACATTTTCACTGCGCCTCATCATAAAGGCACCAGCATATATATACCCAGATATATATATATATATATATATATACACTTGCGATTATATTAATAGCCACACTAAGACATTTATTAAAACGAATGAAAATGTAAAACATTAGTTTTTTAAATTCATTTTTTTATAATTTGAATTAAAAAAGTCTTAATAAGTAGCAAAAAAAAAAAATAGTAGCATCGTTTATTTATTTGTAATTTTCATAATTATAATTACATATTTGAAAAATGTTGTTAATATTTTTGTATTTCATGTTGGTCGTTTTTCATAGAATTGAATATCTTAATTTTCATTAAGTTTTCTTTGTCAATTTAATGTTATTAGTTTTCTCGATTGCTAAAAACGTTCTTTAAACTCACACATTGAAAACACAGACGCCTTTGAAAACATTTCTTGTGAAAGTGGTGCTATTATACCTTCCACAACTGTATATGGCTAAGGCTAGTTATATTGTATGCTGGCCCGCAAGTAACAAACTACAAACTACAAGATACGAGTACGAGTCGTAATGATGCCTTACGTGGACTGGCTTTAAGCTGAGTTGGTCTGCCGGATTTTCAAGGTTAGCTGCGCGCGTTGAGCGCACGTGAGCCACAGTGAAGCTTCAGGCAGCTGGCTGACTGCCTGCTTGCCAGCTTGCCAGCTTGCCTGCCAGCTAACTCAAACTAGTTTCAAATGGCATAAAGTATCTATAAGATACAAAGCACAAGGAGTGCCAGCAATTAAGCGCAGATTTTCTTGTTGCTGCGGCTGCTGCTGCTGCTGCAAGCTAAACACTGCAACAGCTGTGCAACACTCGATTCGCCTCACTGCAACCCGCTGCAATATACAAGACTATTCGAGTTCAAGGCTATTGGGTCAATTGCAAATTAGTCGCCTGCAGGTTGACGTTGAATGACATTATTTGAGCACGCCGCTGGTCGTATCTGTATATATGTATCTACACTCGTAAAAAATGGCTATCAAAATATATTTGTTTATTTTATATATTTTCTATAAATGCAAAATATAAGTTTAAGAAAAACCTTTGAAAAATCAGAAACAAGGAATGTATTTTATTAGCTCTGCATTTTTATTAGAGTTTGACTTAGTTTTACAAATTAAATGTAAAGTCTAAAAATAATTATAATAATATATGAATTGTTCAGTTTGCTCAAATTGAGAACAACACTCTGGAAATTAAACATATATTTTTTTAAATTTAAGAAAACGTCGTAATGAAATTTAGAATTGCAACGCTAATCAGAAATTTTAAAAATTCACTTTATGGTGAAGGGACAGACAAAAATTATAGTCAAATTGTTTTTCTGAGTGTTTTTATAAGTATTTCTCCGTTCTAAGCACAGCGCAAACTATTGACTGACAGACAGACAGACAGTCTAGTCTGGCTGGCTGACTGGGTGACTTGGTGGCATGCCAAACTGCTGACCGTAAGCAACACCGTGTGGCACTGGCTAATAAGTATGCCTTAAGGGCAATTAGCCATTTGAGACATTATCGTTTTGGTCAGTTGCTGCTGCTGCTGCTGTTGTGGAGTGATTTGTATAAATTTTGCATTACAATCAATCATCTGACGCTGTTAAATTGCTTTTTAAGTAAATAAACATTAAGAAATCTTATGAAAATGTTCTCTGTCTGCTGATATACTACCAAGGCACAAACAACAATGGCAACAACAAATTTATGCGCATATCAAGTGTTTTTTTTTTAGAAGCTTAGCTATCAACACTTTTCTGTGTTCTCAATTTGCATGAAATAACATTAAAAAACTGAAAGAAAATAAAAAATCAAGCAGCATCGATATAAAATGACATTGTACATCAAGTACTTCACATACAAGTACGTAATATATATTTACTATATACTCGGAATAATAAGTTAACTATGCTGATGATTATATGTCAATTGATAGAATTGAGTAGATTCTCGATTTAGTCTACTTTGATATCGCAATTAGAAGAGTAAATTGGTTTTGTGCCAAGTGCTGAAATTTGACAGCTTCTTTGACTTGGTAGATAGAAATATAATAATAAGTGAAAAAACGATCAAATCTCCCACAAATATTACAAATGGAGTCACAATATAAAATTCCGGACAACGAAATATAAACTATTTGTTCTAATTAATTCCTCTTAGCATTAACTAATTAATTAATAATAATTTTGACGCTTTCAATTGAAATAAATGCAAACATAAATTTTGTAAGAAGAGACTTGATTGCAAATCGGAGGAACGATAACTGCTATAACTTTCAAGATATTTTATGCGCCATTTCGGTAATGAAAGATACTTTTAAGTACAAAAGTACAAAAGATGCCGCTGAAACGATGTTGTTGTATTTGATGATTTTATGATCGGTTTTATGATACGCATATTGAGAGAACTTGCCGTAATTAAAATCGCTTTTATGGGCAGACGGCAGCGCTAAGTGGCTAAGTTGCAGTTGCAGTTGTCAGTTGCCATTTGCAGTGGCAGTTGCCACACAATGGCCGTTGGCGACCTTAGACACTTCCTTACATTGTCGCCAAGGGCCAATGACAGCGACACCTTTGTTTACAGTAGTATTAAAATAATTATTTTTATTTTAATTGAACAACAATTGTATTCATTTCTCAGTCTGGTTTTTTATTTGTTTATTTTTAATTTTATTATTATTATTTTTGTTGTGCTTCATTTGTATTCATACTCTGTGTCTTTGTCTCTTTGCAGCCACGCAAATCTTTCAGTACCCGCCACCACCAAGTCCCACATGCTCGATACACCAATCGCCCAGCTACACCGGCGCCGACAGATTCTTCGCTCCCGGCACCCCCTGGCAACCGTGCACGCCCCGCACCAGCGGCGCTGAGGATTTCAATGTATATCGACAGCCGTATCCGGCGCCGACGCCATCGACGCCACAGCCAATGCCACCGCAAGCGACGCTGGGACCGCAGTCGGCGCCACCGTTGCAATACAGGCACAGTTATCCGCAGACAACGCAGCAGATGCTGCACTATCATCCGGGCTCCTATGGCCAACCGTTGCCAGCCGGCGCCACCTATACGCCGCCACCCACGCCGAACACTGAGAATGCCTCCACTTCCACCTCCATCTTTTGCCGACATGGTCACAGCCCGGCCATGCCATCCACGCCATTGGCGCCAACTGGTCCCAAAATGCGATCGCAGCGCAGCCAATCGGATGCGGCCAGACGGTAAGTTCCTAGACCTGACCTGGGTTAGGTCACCATATTTATCTTTTTTTACATATTTAATATTTACTAATATCAGTTAACTCAGATAAAATAAATAAAATTAAGAATAAAATGGAATACTTAAATAAATAATAATTTCAACCACTAAAATCAGCCGACTCAGATTACAATTGAATTAAATTGAAAACATAATTTAATATTTAAATTTTAATTGAAAAGTTACAATTATATATTGGGATTATTCATTTACAATAGTGGGAAACACTCAGAATAACCGCATTCAGTTGTTGGCCAAGAAATATAAAACTCACTTGGAACAGAATCAACTCAATAATCAAATTAATTTCATTCATGTTTCGCGAGGCTCCCATTTTGATAAGCAATGTTTTATTTATAAAAAGTGAAATTACTGATTAAAAAGTAATAATATTAAGAGTATTATGGAATTATTGAAGATTGAAGCAGACTGCCTGCTACACTATTCTAAATAAATGAATTGTTGAGAATTAACTTCTGAAGTTGAATTTATAATAACTTTAAAATTCTTTGCTCAGGTACTCATTATTCAGTATAATTGTTATATACTAAGAAGACTTGTTAAGATTTTTTTAAAAAGTACTCATATTTATTGTCATTTATATTAATAGAATTTTATTTATTTTATTACTTAATGTCAACTAATATCAGTCGAGAGACAAAAAATATAAATAAATTAAATTAAAAAAATTATATTTAATATATAAATTTATAACGTTTATGCAGCATTTATTGCTTTGTCTAGAATAAAACACATTGATTAAGATATCTTTCTTTATGGCGTATAAGTAGTTGAACAGATTGATGGGCAAACATGGCTATATCGACTCCTCGGAATATACTATAATATATATACTATTACTTTCTTTGAGATGTCTACTTTGATTAATATGCTTTTTTAATTTACAATAAAACTAAAATACTCCGCTGAATGCATTTAAAAGCGATTCGTAATGCAAAAATCATTTATTAAATGTAAAAAAAAAATGAAAAAATACGCTTTACCAATTAATCACTGCATTATTTTTTATATAGTTGCACTGAAGTGAATTTTACTGATAAGAGCATTTAATTAAAGATTAAAATAATAATAGTCTTTATCGCTGTCTGTGTTTTGTAGCAAGCGGATGACCTCAACTGGCGAGGATGAGCAAGAGTATCAGAGTGATCATGAGACCAGCTGGGATGAATTCGAAGATCGCTATGACAATTTTACGGCTGGACGCGAACGCCTACAGGAGTTTAATGGACGCATACCGCCCCGCAAGAAGAAGACAAGCGGCGGCGGCAACACGTGCAACACGCACAACTCGAATCAAAGCCAAACCAACGAAAGCAGTCACAGTCAACAGCGCGAACGGGGACGGGAACGGGAACGGGAAAGGGAACGGAAACGTGAACGGGAGCAGTCGGAGAAGGAAAAGGAGAACCAGAAGCAGAAGCAGAAGGTAAGCAGCAATGATTTTGATTCAGATTATATTAGATATGTGTGCAAAATACGGGTTCATTAACTCGACGCATCTGTTTGGCAACCAGCCCCATGCAGGCAGGGACCACGGACACGACACGTGCTGGCATTATTCAAAGCCCAACTAGCCTAAAAATAGTAATGCTCGCAATGACAAATTGCCACAACGAGGCGAACTCCGAAGTCGGAGTCGGAGTCGAAGTTGCCGTTGCAGTTGCAGTCACAAAACTCGTGCGTATTTTCAAATGTTGTTTTGCAATTTGCGATGAAAACTTTGCACATGCTAAAAGTGTGATAAAAATTAATTGCGCAGCGCTGCTGTTGCTTCTGCTTCTGATCCAACACCCCTCACTGCCCCCCCTCACCAATAAGTCCACTCTGCCCATACCCTCAACATCGACTGCTTTATGTTAATCGAGGCAAGTGTCGTTCCCATTCCATTCCCCTCCTGGAGGGAGCCCCACTCACTACTAGTTTAGTCAGTCAAAGAGCCAGCCTTTGTCAGCTGCAATAAGTTTGTGTGTGTGTGTGTGTATGTGTTTGTGTTACAGCATGTGTATGTACAATTGCGTAAATAATTATAGCACCACTCGCACAAAAAAAATACGATTTTTTGAAATTTGTATAAATTTGATTTTAGAAGAGGAATAGGATAAACTCATAATAACATTTTTAGCAACATTCTTTAAATTTTCTCTTAAAATTATAATAAAAAAATTAGGAAGAAATAATCTATTTTTATTATATTATCTATGATAACATTATTTTTCGTTACTTGTTGGCACTTTTACTTTAACTTTAATATATAAGAAAAAATGTAGTGGTGGTGCTATTATTTTATGTGCAATTGTAAATATATATTGCACAAGAACTTTAGTTTGTACTTATTATTTATTTCTTTTCATTTCATTTTGTTTTGTTTTACTGCGCAATTAAAAGAAATGCAACCTTCAAGATATTTAATCGCATGACACAGACTTGAGGCATGGACAGTCATAGCTACCACTTGATGATACCATTGCTGAGTTATTTATAAACACATATAGTTCTTGTAGTTTTTGTTCTCCTTTTTTTTTGTTGTTATTTTTTTAGTTATAGCGTGTAATTTATTTGCATTGCCTTCAGAAGTGACACGCTTATCTCGTCTCTCACTTGGAGGCCCGGTCCGACATCTCTTGGGAAGCTGCGCTTTTCAGCGATTGCTATTATCGGAAGCGCACTTTAATGAGATCGTGAGAAATTCTATAATCACCCAATATATATATATCAGAATACTAACACATGTGCCAAAGCGCTTTCGATTCATTACACAAATGGGCGACGATTCTATTAAAATATGCCATAGAAATATGAATGATAATTTGCATAATAATAATTTGGTTGAGTTGGAGTTGGGTTGCCTGTGCAGCAAGTGGAAACACACATTATTTGCACGTGCACCACACACACACAATGACCATTGAAGCGTAAATGTTTCACAAATAAATGGCATAAATTGTTATTATAAATACTTATCGATAACCGAAATTGCGAAATGATAGTTTGAGCTGACAACTAAATAATTACGCTATTTTGGGTAACTCACATCCATTCCTTCCTCTTCATGGTTTCGCTTGATTTACGAATGGTCAAAGATTCAATGGGTGTGTGTGTGTGTGTGTGTGTGTGGGTTAACTACGGTCGTGACTGCGGTTCCACATTGATACATTGACCCCAGG
Organism: Drosophila fungiperda; assembly: GCA_035042345.1. Classification (NCBI taxonomy): domain Eukaryota; kingdom Metazoa; phylum Arthropoda; class Insecta; order Diptera; family Drosophilidae; genus Drosophila; species Drosophila fungiperda. The sequence goes on from JAWNLM010000021.1 coordinate 4,384,452, forward strand.
GAGTATATTTATTTTTTTATTATTAGTGTTAATCATTCATTGATAACAAACTAAGTGCTCTTAACTCATGTTGTATTTGTTTGTAATTTCTTTGCAGAAACAGCAGAGCTTCACTTGGCCAATAGTTGTCACCGTTTTCGTTTTTGCCATGGGCTGTGGCTTTTTTGCAGCGCGATGAGTGCCAAAACAGCAACAGGAACAACAGCAACAACAACAGCAACAATAATATTAATAACCATATACTTAAATAATGATCCATAGTGAAATCAGAAAACCCATACACATATATATATATAGATATAGATCCATATGTGTATTTATACGTGCAGTGCAGTCATCAAATCGCGAGCACGGAATGTGTTTGTATAAAGTTAAGGAGGTTGACGGGACACAAGAACAATATAAATCTATATATATATATATTTATGTATTTGCATTTGTACTTGTATTCTTATTCATATATATTTCTCTCAAGCGATAAACTATCCTTTAAGAAAAACAAAACACGCAACAATTCAAACTGCTCAATTGCAAACTGTAGACTGGCTAAAGACTAAAAAAAACCACAAACGACAAATGGTTAACTGAAATATTTTTGCTAACACTTATTATATATATATGAGTAAAAAAAACATTTAGCATATATTTTTTGCTAAGGCTTTTTCGACAAAATCAAAAACACAACACAGAAAACAACAACTCGAACATATTTTTGTACAATTTTTGACTTGTAATATAGAAAACTAAAATAATAAGTAAAATTAACGACAAACAGAAAACTGCCAATTTTCAGTCCGGTCTCCCAGCAATTCAATGATTGAGTTTTGTTTTTACTTGCTATTTTGCATTTAGCTATGCATTTCATTACACTTAAAGAAAACTATGCCTAAAACAAACATAAACAAAAAAAAAAAAAAAAAAATAAGAAAACAAAACATAAAAATTTTGCTTCCAAAATATTTGCAATATTTGAATTGTATATATTTTTGATTGTCAAACAACAAATTTTCAATGTCTTCGCTTTGTAATTTGAATTACAAGAAAATGTATCTTAAATATTTGTAGCAATTACCCAACTTAATTGAATGTTGCTTTAAAGTAGTAAAAATTCTAAATATTTAGCTTTAATTGTTATACATGAAGATCAGAGAAAAAATCCCACACAAGAGAGAGAGAGAGAGAGAGAAGAGAGAGAGAGAGAGAAGAGAGAGAGAGTAAGAGAAAATAATGTTTTTTGTATATAGCTTATATGCCATTTTTGTGATGATTTTATCTATGGTCTATTATAACTGTGCACACATGTTTTTAGTTAAATTTAGTAGTCATTAAGCAGCGTATTCATGAGGATTGTTTTGTTCATTCTTCAAATTGGTCTCACAATTTAGTTGTAAGCGCAATGCACAAGAAATTTGAACAAAATGTCTATTGAAATTTGCCAGAGCTCCGACAAGTTTTCAAATATACCTTTGGTTAACCCTCAAAGCCAACGTTGAATGATCTCTTAACTGGAAATTTAAAAAAACAGCAAGGGCGCCACTCAATTGATCTCCACAGCTAGCCAAAGTTAAAAGTCAAAACGCAGCAAATCAAATCAAATCAAATTGTCTGTTTTGGCAACATTTCAACAAGATTTTTGTAAAATTTCTTGACGTTTCAATGCTAATCGAACAGTGAAAAATAGTAAGGATTTTAAAAAGAAAAACAAACAAGCAACAAGAAAACAAAAAGAAAATAACAAAAAACTATTCCCAAAAATCGCATTGATCTCATGGATTTTTTTTATCATTTACATCAACAATTCTTTACTTGCATAAAACGCGACGAGAAATATGTAAATTAGGCATAATTATATAAAAGTTTAGGTTAGGCATCGCCAAGCGTTTTAGTTTACATATTTATAGCCTTAAGTTTTTTTATGTAAAGTTTTCTGCTTGTCATTTGGCAAACATTTATCGAATCTAAGTTTATATATATATATATGAATATTATGTATTAAATGCCTGTAAGTAGCGCAATATTTTGTTAGTTTAAGAGGTTTTCAGTTCACAACAAAAAGACAGAGGGAAAGAGGGACGGAGGGAGGGAGACAGATGTCCACACACACACAAACACACACTAGTTAATAAAACAGCAAGAAATCAGCAAAGTTAGATCGAATTTGTTGGTTATAATTATTTTCTTACTTATTTTTTATACATACTTACATACACATAATTTGTAATCAACTATACCACATCCACATCCACATACAAACAAACAAAAAAAAACCACACAAAACAAAATGAAAAAAAAAATCAATGAAAATTTTTGTAAATTTTTCTAAACTGAACCAGTAGCATCCTTGACATTTTCGAACAGAATTCGTTTTGTTGATTATGGAAAACTTTGCACTGGTTCGTTCTAATTAGTTTTCACAATGATCTCGGTAAAGTTTTGTGGCCGCGCGCCCAGAAGTCGACAAGATTTTTGGTTGCCATAAACTGAAACAAGGCAGAAAAGCAAGTAACAAAAATAGCTAAAATTTGTTTATTTTTTACCCATGCGACTTCCGTGTTAAAATTAAGTAATTCGTAATTTGTATATAGCGCAAAAATCAAATGCCATTTTGTAATGATTGTTGGTGCCAAAACAGTGAAAATGTGTGTCAAAATCGCGCTGCCAACTTATTAAATTGATAGCTGCGTTGAGCACATATTCGAACTTACATAACTTCAATTAGGATTAGAATTAAAAAAAAAACAAAACAATTAAAAAGAAAAAAAAAACCCCCATTACTTTCAATTACATATTCATTAAATTGCATATATAAATAAATATGAATTTTTCTTTGTTTAAAGCTTCAGCGAAATTGACATATAACATGTACATTTTATCTTATGCTGTAATATTTGATTATATATATATTTTAAAACATACATGTACATGTATGAGGATATATATAATATCACTATGATCTCATGAATATGTTCATAAGACAAAAGTATATATGTAAATGAAATAAATACGCATAAATAGATGTAAGAATTATTATTATTATTATTATATGAAAAACAAATAAAAATTTTAAAACCACATTTTATTTGGAATTATGAAACCTATTGCAGAATATTGTAGAAGTTGAGAATGCCACAATTCTGGAGGAATTATACACTGAATCCACCAGAGCAGATATCGCTTCAATGAATATGAAATTTGGTCATGAAAACATTTTGGATGAACTCGTTTAAACGTCTTCTCAAACTGATATCTCCAGTTCAGATAAAACTATAGAATTTACCAATTTTTGTTGAACCGACTTCTCGAGCAGCGATCCCATTCCGTTTGGTTGTATCTAGCGATACGGCTTCCTTAAATAGCAAATATAATTATAAAACAGTCTTGGAAATATTTTAATTGCAATACATTTTAAAAAATTCAGCACGGTTGAGTTTATTTTTCAAGTGTCGCCATCTATCTGTCAGTTTTCGAACTTAACAATGATTACTTTTTATAGTTGCATACTTTTGGGCTGCAATTTAATATCACCCCAAAAGTGTCGCATCTATTTAAAAAATTAATTTATAACAAGAGGTAGTTACAAAAACCATTTTGCCTCTGTTTGTGCCAATTTCTTATGTTGAATTAAATCTTAAATCCTGAATGCTGATTTTCAGTCAGAATTCAAATTTCTAATGTCGATTTGCAACCCTTGCGTTTAAGTTTTGGGGTGGTGGAGTGCTGCGACCGCTGGCCACTTAACCAACGAATTATGCTACCTAAACCAATTTGTAGTTATTTTTTTGTGGTAGCGGATTAAATGCTCATAATACTCATAATTGCTGCACGACAGCACGCGGCACTCGGTAACAGGATACGTGGCACGCAAAACGGGGCAGCATGTCACAAAAATGATATGTTATTAGCAGCTTAAGCAGGCGATGATAATGACGAGGGGGCGACACGGTTGTGCTGGTTGTGCCAGTTATAATGGCAACCTGTGACATATCCGCTTCCGCCTTCAATCGCACCATGCAACATGCAGCATGCACCATCCAGCTGTCAATCAAATCGAGCCTCAATTGCTGGCATATTTAATTTGAATGCCGTTTGTAAATCTGAACGCCTGCCGCATGCCACATGCCGCCTCCACGGCTGACTGGATATGGCTTAAACAAAGCAGAGACTAATTTGACATTTGAGCGTCAGTGCGTGTCGCATGTTGCAGCACCCATTGTTGATTTGGTTGTCCGGCAGCCGAATACTTACAAGTTTTCAATTAAATTTTAAGCTAAACTAATCAATGGGTTTCTCAAACTACGCCAAAGAATTCGCTTAGTTTATGATAATTACTTTTTGGTTCAACACCTGCCAGTTGCACAACAGACGCGGCGAGGGGGAGGGAGGCAATCGATTGGGGCCTGCCTTTGTCACATATTCACAATTTTATTATTAACCCCCACACACACACACACAAACACACACATTTGCCAGCTTAACCACAACAGCAACAACAACAACAACAACTACTTAAAGTGCCCCTTCCGCCAGCCAATTCTAATTATTAACATTATTCAAGCAGGCAACATTTCCGAACCTGCAATTTCGCGTAAATTAAAGTTAATTAACTTGCTGCGGTTTTTGGAGCCAACAAGTTAAATTAAAACGTATAAATTAACTTAAATGAGATCTTTTGACAAAGCATATTTAAATAAACTAATTATCATGGATTTTATATGAAGAATTTAATTTATTTGTTGGTTGCATCTTTTTTCTTGTGTTATTATTTTCCATCGAGGCTTATCAATTTTATGCAGACTTTAAAATCAATCCATTTATGGATTTTTAATTTTTCAACATCGAGCCAATGAATTAAATTAAAGTTAATAAAGATAGTTGAAAATGTTTATTTTAGATATTTGTTGTTGCTTTCTTTAATTTAATTTGTTATTATCTGACGAGGTTAAATGTATATATTTATTGTAACAAAAGAATATTTAATATATATTATTAATATTACTATTTAATTATTATTTATTATACTATATTTAAAGTATTGATTGTGGTTTGCAATGTTTTTAAGGAAATATCAATATATTTGTTGCATTTTTAGAAAAAGTAGATTCAATTAGTATTTAAACAAATCAGATTTATTATTAACGCAAAATAAAAGACAAATATCTAAAATCGACACCTTCCCTAAGGTTAGTTTAGGTAAAATATTTAAATATTTAGGTGAAGAAGTTTTGTTAAATAGCAATATTTTAGTTTTTCAACACATAAGTATTATTATTAATGGCAAAAAATAAATGTGAAATATAAGTTATTTAAATGCGGGATCTTCTCTTAGTAGATGAGAATTATGTTTCAATTAAAAGATGCTTTGCAAAACTTGAGAGCCACTTAAAAGCAATTCAATTATAAATTAAACAGAATCGTGGTCGCATGTGTTTGGGGTATAAAAGTGTGTGTAATGCCAGCTAATTGGCTTTCAGCATAAAGTAGCAAAAAATTAATTTCGTTACACGCTGGATAAAAGCCAAAAGCGCCCTTCAGCTAAGTAGAGACACGGATATGTTGCAAAATGCACTGCTGCCAGCAGAAATGCATTAAAAATTCATTACAAAGTGCACACTCGGGGGCAAGTAAATGCAAGAAACTTGTCTTTAGTCCTTCCCCTCTCTAACCCCGACACCATTTTGTATGCAGCAATTTTGCCACAAGTATTTTAGCTACTCTTCAGAAAGCAGCTCCGTTTAAAGTTCTGTTATTTCTGACTTTAACTTTGGAGTCTGTGCATCTTTTTGAGGACTACAGCAAGGAGTAAAGGATACTCGTGTGTCTGCTGAAGCCTAAAAGGGTCTCAGCCTGCGGGTCATAAGCAAAACTCATAAGGCAACGCGGACCAGGACCAATAGCGATCATAATCAACGTCTTTTGCCACTTTATTGACAAACTAATAAAAGCAGAAAAGCAGCGCAAAGGAAGCCAAACTGAGGAGCAAACTGAGGGAGCAAAAACTTGGACAAAACGATTTATTAAAATCCCTGTGTACGGCATACATAAAAAGCATCGCATCTGACCGTTGATGTGATGAGTAATTTGCTTTTGGCTTTTAATACGCCAGAAGATGACGATGATGCTGATGCAGAAGCTGGACTTGATGAGAAGGAGTGGAACGATAACGAGAACGACAACGTCAACGATGTCGGAATAGTTGCTGGACACGGAAATTAGTGCGGAAACGGTTACTACGCTTAGCAATCTGTCAAAAAGCCAAAATGTAATAAATGAGAGAGAGTCACACACACACACACCCCGACCCCACCCCCAAATTTCATATCCTGTATCATCATGCTGGCCATCAACATAATTCATATAACATGCCAGAGCACGACAAAAGGCTTCCAACTGGACAAAGGCGCCAACTACTGCGACTGATGCCAAAAAGGATGCCTTTCATACATAAATACTTACATACCTAAATACTACACTCAGAAATAAATACTAGTAAATTGCCCAAATTAGTAAAAAGTTTGCTATTTATTAAAAATAATTACTTAAACTTAGCAAAAGAATTTCTACCATTTAGAAAGGATTATAATTTTTGTTGACAATTCCATTGGAAATTTTATATTTTTTTATAAATGTTTTCTATTGTTAAATAAACAAAAAAGTTAAATATTTGCGTATATGTAAAGTCTAAAAATACTAATGTCTAATAATAATATAAGCAACATAAGAGATAAAATATATGAATTTTTCAATGAAAACAATAACCTGGAAATTCGACATATTTTTAATTAAATTTAGAAAAATGCACTCCGAGTTTTAATAATGTAAACTGTCGTTTTTAGAAGACAAAAATGTAGTTTCTCAATTGTCTTCAATAGTATGTCGATTTACTGAAATACAAGTCACCTTTTTTTCTGAGTGTAGATGGGGCACACATGTGCCATATTTCATTACACGTTGATAAGTGGTCATTTGTCCACCCGGTTGTGATAGGACATGCCACACAGGGATGGGGGATGGGAGGTGGGGGGTTGTGCGTGGGATGTGGCATGTAGAGTTTTGGCTCCTTGCATGCCAACAGGCATTTCATAATAATTTTAACAACCTTTTTTACGCAAACATGAAGCGGACTTCAGTCGGAACCCGATATTAATATTAAATGCGCCAGTTGGACTCTTCATTAACTGGTTTATGGTTTATGGCCAGTGCTCATTTTCATATTCGCATTTCTATTCAAATAGTAAAATGAATGAATGACTAGCAGAGTGAAGTGTGCTGAGAGATTTTACAAAGCGAAATCAAAGTTCAAATTTAACAAGTCCCAGACAGAAATTCACTTCAACTAAAATAAATAAATGATAAGTATTTTAATGGCATTAATAAATATTAAATTTAGAGTTCGTTAAACTATTATCAAAATTAATTGGAATTGTAAATAAATGTTAAGTTTAAATAAATATTGATTATTTTTCTACACTCAGTCGATGCAAATAAATAGTTTAACCAAGCGTTTAAAAATGTAAAATTAAATATATAATAAAACTAATATTAAATATAAGAAAAATAGTTTGCCAAATAAAATTTTGTCTAGAGAATTATTATCAGTAACAGCAATAATAAATGTGAAAGAATTAATTATGTAAAATACAAATTAACATTAAATAGAAGATAAATAAATTTTAGTGAATTCTTAAAGATCCTCATCATCGTCCTCGTCATCATTGTAATCGACAAAGACGAGCTTCCTCTGCTTGGACAACACAATTGGATTCTTACGAAGAGATGTGTCTTCTTGTTGAGATTTGGCTGGAGATATTTGCTCCAATGGGGCAGCTTTCTCAGCCGACAATTCAATTAGCTGGGTTTCTGGCACATGAGCTTCCATTTCCGGCGCAACACTTTTGGGCGAATAGCTGAAACGGAAGCGTTTCAAATACTGCGGAGCTGGGGGCACAATTCCATTGGCATGGAAGGTGACAATTCCGTGAATATGCAACGGACGGAGCAGGCTGCAAAGCTGGATGAGATTAATCCGATTTGGCACCGGGGACCACTGAAGCTTCTCCAGTGGATATTGCTCATAAGCTCCATCGCAAGGACACCCCACAAGGACAGTCACCTTGTAGCCTGGCTGCTCAAAGTGCCGCAGATCCGGACTCAGAATCCTATAACTCTCCAGATAGTTGCCTTTGAGACTGATGTGACCGTAGAGTGCCGCAGTTTGGGCGAGTCTTCGAATGAGATACTCATATCCAAGGAGGGGAACCTCGAGCACAGTTTGTCTATTTAAATCCTTGCCATTTTCAGTGATTGTTTTGGCTATTTCTTCGAAGTCAATATGCTTAAATGCCTGATCAACAGCCTGAAGGTTTAGGAAGAGCACATCGGTGCCCTGTGCTATCCATTCCTGGTAGCTGGAATTGCCCATCAGCTTACAGAGATCATCCTGCTGCACAGCCGAATAGTAGTAGAGCAATCTTCCACCATGCACTCTACGGATTAGCAGCATTAGAGCATTATTCAGCTCATTGCCAGCACAGAACATCATCTCCAGCCGTTTGCCATCGCTTAGACGCACCGTAAACGGATCCGAATCCTTGACTATGTGAAAATCCTTCTCCGAAATGTTGGCCGAACGGGAACGCAAATACTGCAGCAACTGAGTTGCAATTGGTTGCAGTGTATACATCTTGCAGAACTTTTTGGGCAGTCTCCCAACTTTCTCTTCCAAGCCATAGAGATGCGTTATGAACACTTTAATGTGGCTCTCATACAGCTTTGGTATATCATCCAAAATAATTTCGGGATAATCCTTGAGTCGCATTTTCCTCAATTGCACTAAAATGAGAATAATATATTACATTTAAATTTGGTATACTCCTTCATAATAATCGAATTTTTTATTATATACTTAAACATTTACATGTTTATTTACATAATATGGAATGAGCAAGTCGTACCCAAGTTATGACCTCTTCAGTCACTCATAGGCGGATGCAAGACTGATGGCCTATGATGGATCAATGTGGTCCCACTGACTCGACTTTGACTTTGCGAAACTTCCCAAAAACGAAATACAGCAAAACCAAAACAAACTATGAAAAGTGTGTAAACAAATTAAAAGCCAACCCAAAACGGTAACAAAAACAATAAACGAAAAAACAACAATTTTTGGCACGTCGAGGCAAATATACCCTTTATAGACAGAGTAGATGGATTTTATTATTTAATTAGTATTCACATTTCATTATTGAATAACAATAAATTAATAAGTAAATTTTTAGTTTAAAAATAATATAAGAAACAAAATATATGCCTTTGAGATTAATTTAAATCTGTTCAATAATATTTGGGAATTATTAGTCCGGAACTTTCAACTTAAATATTGACTATAATTTTAAGTGAAATATTTTTGTTAAATGTTGCGTTTTCAATCTAAGAAAACAAATAATATGATTTTAGTTTTATATTAAATGAATAAAATACAAATTTTTAACCTTCGCATGAAATGAGATATCTCATTCAATCCGCAACACATTTTGTGGCAGAATCATAATAACCTCTGCAAGGGTGTAGTCATAAATTTTGAGGTGTCTAATTGAATGACAGGCAATGGCATAGATTCGAAATGGGCAACAAGACAAGCCAAGCCAACCAGCCACGTTTGGCTCATGAAAGGAAAGACGTCAGTGGCACAACCCACAATCTCGAGATTTCGGTATCGCTTTCAATATGACCGTCAAAACGAGTCAAGAGCCAAGAGCCAACTGCTGCTTTTGGTTACCTCACAGCTCAGCTTCAAAGTCAATAGGAAAAATAAAAAATAAAAAGTGTAAATTATTATTACGTTGCTTTCAGACTCGACTGCTTTGGAAAAGAAAGCAGCGTGGGGGACGCTCTGGGGTCTTTGGGATCTCTGACTACACTCAGAAAAAAGTGGACCTACATTTTAATTAACCGAAGCACTTTTAGGACCAAAACTTAATTAGGAATTAAAATTTTTAAAATTATGGATTGTGACTTTCTGAAATTTATGGTTTTCATTTCTAAATTTCATCGGGAATTTTTATAAAATTTAAATGGGTTTAGTTTTTTGTGTATGTACATTGACGAATTTTAATATAAGTTTTTCTATCATTTATATTATTATTAAACTTTCTTTTTTTAGATTTCACATATTCACAAACATTTTATATATTTTTTATATTAATATATTTAATTTGGAAAAATCGGCCAGTTAAACTCTAATATTAAAGCCGAACTTGTAAATTTCATTACTTTATTTATTTACAACATATTTAGACATTTTTTTCGTTTATGTTGATTTTCTAAAATTTAGCTACATTTTTTTCCGAGTGTAGACTAGAAAATTACTCAATGTCGCTTAAGTTCGCTGCTGCTTGTAAATGCCACCGTTTTGTCTTGTTAGCCGTCTTCTGGCATCTCCGCGGAGTAAAGTAGTTGGCTGGCTGCTCATTCAGCTTCAGCTTCAGCCCGGCTTCAACTTTCACTCTTCGAGCGACGATTTGCTTTAGTGACTAATTTGTTTGCTGCTGGCTGCTTGTTGGCCGCAGCTCTTGGCTAATTATAATTAAGCCATTTCGCAGGCTAACTGACTCGGTGGCACCCAGATTCGCTGCGAGTATTGTACAATTATTCGCCTGGCTACTTATGAGACTTATGCCAGATGTGTAACAACTGATTGATCAACTTGAAATGCAACTCTGTGTGATCTTAATTGAAACATGTACTCACTTTGGGTTGAACGAACTCTATTCAAGTTATCACATCTAACAACGAACCCCATCTGGGAAATAACTTCGAATGGTAATCAGCTTTTGTACTAATTTACATTTTTTAAATTAAATAAAATTGAATGTGATTTGAAAAACCCAAATGTTTCCCATTTTTTATAGATTGCTTTGCTTACTGAACCAAACTTAAAAAACCCAATTTTACCCATTATTTAAAAATGTCTTTCTTTAGTAAACCAATATTACAAAATCCATATTATTCCCAATTTATTATAGATTGCTTAGCTTAATTTTTTCTTTTTTTAAAAATTTCTTTCCTTAGTAAACAAATATTGAAATATATTCTTTATATATTGTATTTATATATTAAATTCCTCGTTTTCAAGTCTCTAGCTTCAAGGGCATCAAAAAAAAAGTTTCGTTTGAGAGCCAGAAAGACAGCCTGACATATGAATCATCGCTTTTAACGGTTTCCATTATGAGTTACCCCTTATTTTAACATAATTTTTACATTAAATTTGAGGTGTTGAGTAAACCATTATTTGCAGTCAAGGCAAACGAGAATGTTCGACAAGATATTTTCGTCCTCTTTCACTTAATACCTCTCTTTACATTTAAATTAATTTTCGTCATCTCCTAGTTATCTACTCTCTTTCCATTGCAATGCATTACTTAATTACCTCTCTCCTTTAGTTTAGCTCTTTCTCCATTTCTTCTCTTTGTGTAACTCCATTGTTGGCAGCTTTAATTTAAACGTTTCGGTAACTTTTTCACTCTCCGCTTAAGTATCATTCGCAACGAAGCACATCACTATCACCCTCGCCCCTCACCCGTTTTACCTTTGCTCCTCCTCGTTAAGCCAGTTAAAGGCCCGACTGTGAGGTTCGGCTCAAGACACGACTTGGACTTGGCGCATGCTCAGCGCCGGCGTCGCGTGTCAAACGATCGCTGCACTCAAAGCCGGAAAGACGTCTCGTTGGCGCACGCTAAAAAACCAAAAACAAAAACCAAACACAAAAGTTTTGTTTCGATTTTGTCGGTGCTTCGGTTTCTTTTTTATGTGCGCGAGTGAACAAATACGAGCAAGACGAAGACGAAGAAGTGCAGTCAGTAAGTGGAATTAAAAGCCGAAAGTGTGCAAAATCAAAGGCGGGCTAAACAATTTGGGTGTTGTTAAGTGTTAAACAAAGCGTGGCAATTGTGACAAAAAATAATGCGAATCGACCAATTTTTAAGTTCAACCAGCCAAGAAATTAAAAGAAAGTTTGACTCGTTTGAGTTGTTGTGCAAGTGTATAAAACATTAAACATTGCGTAAAAATTAACTTAACCCAAAAAAATACAAAGTAAATAAACAAACAGCTGAGTCATTCTACAAATCGAAGCTCAGACAACAGGTGGGGGTGGGACATAGTTCGACGTACTCATAGAAATTAAGCAACACTGCCATCTGCCGGCTGTCAGCTGCACTAAAGAATGCACAACACGTACGTTTTGCGTGTTCCATGTTCCGTGTTCCGTCTTTAGCCTCAAATTGGAGCCCATCTCAAGCGTAAAGTGTCGTTTCGTGTAGTTGACGGGGTGTGTGCTGGTGTGGGTGTGTGGAACCCTAGACCAATTCGATGCATGTTGTGCCAGAGTTGTACTCGAAGCATTTTGGGATCCTAACACCTGCTGCCGTCCCCTCGTCTTCTTCTTGTAAGTCCCGTACTCCGTGGCAATTGTGACTCGTTGCAGGCTGTCTTCCTGTTTTAGTGCAGCGCCCTCTGTCGTCTGTCGCCCGTTCGAACTGCAAATGCAATTTTCTCGTAGTTGCGCTCGTTGCTTGGACCATAAAATTTTGGGGCAATTACAGTTACAGCTGCTGTGGCAAGTCTGTCGCCAGTTAGTCAGTCCGTCAGTCATGTGTATGTGTGTGTGTGTGTGTGTGTAATTGCATTAAATTTAAATTTTATATGCGAGCACAACATATTTGGCAAAGTCGCTGCATTTTTTATTATAACAAGCATAAATAATACATTTCTGCTCGTTTTCCAGCTGTTTCCATAACCACTTTAAGACCTGCTTGAAAATTTCCAAACAATTTGTGCGTCATCCCTCTCAGAGAGACAACCTTGACTTCATTTAAATGCAAATCGAATGAGTTCCAAAAACAAAACAAAAGACACACTTTGTGCATACAAATTTATGGCAGAAAAAAGTGACAATTCCACAATCAGTTTGGCAAGTTTAATGAATGAAATAGTCCCATAGTCAAAAGCCCAATAATCGAATTTATATCGGTTGATAATGTGAAGATATTCGCTATATTGATAAATATATGACATTCAATAAATGTATAATTCATTCCCATAATTACATATAGTGAAATTATATCAATGTTTGTAGTATTCATTTACACATTTATTTTTTAATTTCACTTTTGTTTATGATATTTTCGGGACATGTGGAAAGCATTGAAGGAAACGTCTCTGACTCCAAATATAATATACATTAAAGATGTCTCATCACTAATTAAATCGACTGTCTGTCAGTCGATCGTCCTATTCTTTTTATAAATATAACCAAAACTCCATAATTTCATAAAGCTATATGAATACCAAATAGTATCGGCGACTTATCCGACTGCTATATCATATATCTGCCATAGGACAAATATGAGTTGTGGGATCGAAATAGGCATTTCACTCTTTTTAATATTAAATAACTGCAGAAATGTAGAATGTTCGAGAGGTGTCGACTAAGACATACCCTGATTCTAGCTAATAAACATAATATATATGAGAATAAGTTTTGCATTTCTTGTGTGTTTTTCATCCAGTCTTAATAAAATCCTTAATATACCAAGACATATTATTTATCAATTGTAAATCGTGGCTTTTAAGGATATGCTTTACAAATTGTGGTTTTCCTTTTCAATCAGATATCGAAATCTATCTATTGTCGACCCCGTTTTCAGTCATCGATAAAATTAGATCAAATTGATACATTTTACTTCATGAGGTGTAAGAGAACCAATGTTCGAAATTTCAGGTCATTAGCTCTAATAGTCCCTGAGATCCGCTTTTTCATACAGATGGACGTGGCTAAAACAAGAATACATTTATCTTAACGGCTCGAATAAGATTTCTTCCGATTCTGATTAACCACCACATTACTCAGAAAGTAAATTTCTAAAAGTTATAGTTGCGGCTTTTTAAAAAGTATGATTGCATTTTCAATTTTAAGCGTTTTTTTTTTAATATTGGGATAATTTGTATAATTTTGAAGAATTATTATAAATTAATTTATAAGTTTTTTATAGACTTAAATTTGACATATACACAAACATTACAAAATTGAGCTAAACTCAAATTTTAATGCCGAGCCAGAAAATGGAATTACTTGTTTTGGAATTTATGAAAGAATTTTTCGAAAAATTTAAGTATGTATTCCTACTTTGTATAAATGTTTTTCGTAATAATATTTTATAATAATATTTGTATAGAACAAGAATAGAAAATATCGTTATACTTTTGGAATAGTAGTTAAGGGTAATATTATCTAAATTTTAGAAAATTTTTTATATAATAGTTCAAAATAATTTTTAAGAAAAAAACCTTATATTTGTATGCCAAAATTTTTGTGAGTATAGGGTATAGATATAAGAAAGAGTATTCACGTTTTGGCAGGCTACTGTTCAAGCTACCAACTCAAGTTTAGCTATTAAAAATCAAGAGCAGTCGCAAGTCTGAATGCGTATTAAACTTTTAAGGCCTGCCAACACTTGGTGGCAACAAATGGCTACAAATAAAACGTCACAATATGAATAATTTAGCACAGGGCTCAAATCGCAGACAAAAGCTAAAAAACGAAGAAGCAAACAAAGATTGAGTCTGAGACAGAGTCGAGTCGAGTTGAGTTGAGCACCCAAAAGAGCTAAAGATTATGGATATGATTATACGGCGTAGTCATCGTCGAAATAAAGCTGATGATTACGGCGCCGAGTCGACTCGAGTTGTGGCATGCGGCATGCGGCATGCGGCTGCATAAACACGGCGCAATCATAAAAAATGGAATTAAACAAATGTCAAGTTGTCCTCGTCGTCATCGCAGTCTCAGTCTCAGTCTCATTCGAGATCTCAACGAGCACGTGAGAATTGCATTAATATGAATGCAAATGCGCTGCATTCCCCAAAATTCCCCACTTTCTTCGTTTTTGGGGGTAAATCTATAAATTTATGTGCAAATGTTGCGAGAAATTTGCCACGAGGACTCTAGAGAAATTCGCAATCTTTTTTAGTTTGTACACTCAGAAAAAACATTAATTTTAGTTGATTACCCAAAAAAAGAACATACTTTACTTTTTACAGTTAAATTTCTAAAAAAAAAACCACAATCTAAAAAAAGTCGATTTACTTATACTTTTATTAATATTTTCAATTATTAAGAACATTTTTGAAAAGTAGATGTGCAAGTCACAATTTTAAAAATATATTTACTAGTTCGGGTTTTATATTAGAGGCCGATTTTGTTTTCAAATTAAGTTAAAAGAGTTTATGAACTATGTTAAATGTTTGTGTAAATGTGAAGTCTAAAATTATTAATGTTAAATAATAATGTAAGTAATAATATTAATAATAAAAGAACGCTTCAATGTGAAATTAGATAAAAATGTTCACTGAAAAACAGGCTTAACACCCAAGATTTTACTGAATTTAGCCCATTCTTTTTTCTGAGTGTAGTCAAGGAGAGAGAGTTGACAGCAAGTTTTTATGTTATTATTGCAGGCGACGTGCGAAAAGTGGCTTTCGCTTATGAATTGCTGACGTTAGCTGGGGATTTCCACTGATTCCTAGAGACACCTAGAGACACAAAACGACAGCACCACCAACACCAACACCAACACCAACACCAACACCAATATCACCCATCCACAATTGGAAGAATGCAGTTTGCAGAACAGCCACAAAGTATGCTATGGAAAATTGCATTTCTAATTATCGCATTAGTCGGCGACGTGTCGTGCATAAGAAATGCGGACGGAAATGAAGAGTGAGTTGAGTCCACTTCCAGCTTAATTTATGCAAATTCAATCATTGAACTCAACTCAAATGCAAATGCAAATTTACGCCCACTTTTCGACAGGCAGAAACACATTTCCGCAAAGCTCAAAAACTTTTTCCCCTCCGAGCCGCTTCTGGAGGTGAGCCCCCGCGGCAGAGAGCAGGCGGAGATCTCCGCACGGGTGACAAGCGGCGGATTTCGACCCTCACAAATGGTGGAGTTTACTCCGTCGGATGCGATGCATGATGACATCCAGCAGCGTTATCCACCCAGCTATTTGGAGCCCTACTACAAACACCAAGTGCCCAGCACCTTGGCCAGTCTCCGGGAACAGCAGTCAGCCTCCGACAAGCAGTTCTCCTTTCCGAACGAGGCAAACACCTACCACAGCTATGCCAGTACACAAATACCCACAACGCCCGTTGTCAGCTATCTAGATCCATATCGATACACAGCCACGCCCCCAACGCCCAGCTACACTCAAGACGATCAGACGTATACGGTGCAATCGTCGCTCCTCGTGGGCAGCCATGCGCCACAGCAACCACGCCAGGAAGAGGTGTATCTGAAGCGTCCAGGCTACGTCTTCGATGAGAGTCCCTCGACATTCTATCGCCGACCTGCGGCGGCTGCCACAACACCCAGTTCGAAGAAGATCTCATACGATTCACATGATTATCCGCCGCCCAGTTATGCCTCACAGCACACATCCAATTTCAAGCCGCAGGAGAATTTACAACGACCGATTTACCAGCGACAGGACATCAGTGGACAGAGACCACAATATGCCACATCGTCTAATTATGCAAACGGCTTGGGTAATTATGTGCAGCGACCACAGCCAAGTTATGCCAGCCACCCCAGCCCCAGCTTCAGCTCCATCTCCAACTCCCAGTCGCCTTCGAATCCCTCACACTATCAGTATGCGCCTCAGCAGCAGCGACCTGGTCACAATTACTACCAGTATCAGATTGGCGAGATACCACCACAAAAACAACAACAACAACAACAACAACAGTTCAACTATCGTCCAGCTCCACAAGCCGCCTATCGACCACCTTATCACCAGCAGCAATATCCTTCTCAGCAACAAGCTCAGCAGCAGCCTTCGTCTGGTCTTGGGTCTGGTGGATTGGCCACTTTGGCTTCGCTCTATGCGCCACAATTTACAAACCTACTCTTGGGTGGTGGTGGCGCTGCGTCCACCTCCAGCAGTCCATTGGGCAGCCTCTTGGGCGCTTTCACAGGCGCACAACAACACACACAACAACAACAACACAGCCGACCCCCCAACACACAGCTCATTAGAGCCTTGGAGAACATCGCACGGAACGATGACTTGCAGTGTGTGCCCAAGGTGCTCTGCCAGATGATTGCCGGTCAAACGTTACGTGGCCAACTGCCGGGCTTTGTTACATCTCCAGCCATAACCAAGTGAGTACACTGAGCGACAAATGTCAAAAGAATTTCCATATAAAATACAATTTTAATATTTTCAAATATGCTCAAATACGAATTGCGAACAAAATTAGAGCAAGAAATGTTTTCAAAAGTATCTTTTTGAAATGTGAAAGTTAAAAAAATCTTTTGAATGCGTTTTTAGAAGTGCAAAAAGACTCGTTCAAAATGTGAGCTAGTTTTAAAATTTGAACAAATTTAAAATTCAATTTAACGAAATTAAATAAATGTAACGAATAAAATATTAACGCACTTATAATAAGAAAAATCCTGAATATATAAATGATTTCTATTAAGTGCATAATTATTTTTGCCGATTTTTAATCCTCTCAGATGAAACAATTAAATTTATTTAAATTAAATTTAAATTAAAATGTAAAATTATTTAAAATAAATCTTGCAGCAGAACTGTGATTTATAGGGATATACTGAACCATATATTCCTACATTTGAAAATACCTAAAAAAAAAAAGATGTGTGTTTTTTTCATTCGAAAGAAAAAATATCGAAGTGGAACTATAATTTTGTCGCAACTTTAATAACGCGTTTTCTGAACAGTGGAAAAAGTGCTTTAAATATATAGTAAAAATATTCGTAGATTAAGAAAAATCTAAAGTAAAAAAATAATCATAAATTTATTGTTTTGTTTTGAAAAGAATAGATTAAAACTAAAACGTTGCATAAAAATATATAATTGCAACATTGTTTTTAACAGAATATTCCAAAATGTTTTAGATAACAGAACAGCAGACTTTAATAAAGATATTTTTTCTGAGTGTACCATAGCTGCCACATTTACCATTTGGAATAATGAGGCAAGGGGCTTTACTTGTAAGTAAATATTATTAAATTTACATACCCCCAACTAGTCATAACTGGCAACTGGCAACTGGAAACTGGCAACGAGCCCGTCTAATTTCAAGCAAGCGTTAACTGGGATTAGACTTCATTATGCAAGTCGATCTGGCCACGGCCAAATATATTGATTGTTCCTTGAAATGAGGCACAGCGTTGTGGGAGGTGGCAAGCTGGAAGGGGGAAGCGTGGAAGGGTTGGTCGGCTGTGTGTCTGAAGCAGTTTGTCTGTAAATTGATATTGTTTGGCTTCTCGCTTCTCGTTTCTCGCTCGCTGCAAATGGGCTTTAACTCAATTAAGTCTAAAAGGCAGTTTGGTATCAATGGTTAGCTAAGGAGACTTATAATAATTAGTGGGTTTGAATTTAAGGTGGAAAGCTGCACGACAGATGTGTACGAATATTAATAAGTATAAATATTACTCATTAAATATATTACATAAGCTATTAGAATTACTTAGAAATACAAGTTAAGCGAGTGGAAAAGTTAAAATAAAATAGATTTAAAGGTAGATAGTTTTTTGGGCAATTGCCAATTGCAATGAGTTTCATAAGGAAAAAAGTATTAAATAATATTATTATTATCAGGTGTTCATCCAATGCATTTATTATTTAAGATTTATTATGCGCCCTTCTGAGCCTATGGCTTTTCTATCAACACCAATTACCAAAACAGCCAATTTAAAATAAACATTTAAATATTAGGTTTAACTTAGTGAAAAATAAAGACAAGAAAGTAGCTGTAAAATATTGCATATATTTAAAATTAAATTTGAACTAAGTTAAACAAATACAAATTCTTTCTGCTTTGCCACTTTTAAGTTTATTATTTAAAAATATTGAAGTACATAATTAATTCGTGTACTTTTTGAAAGTTTTTCTAATCTGTTCATTTCTGTATTCAATTCATTGGGAACAGCTTCCTCGCTGGGTTCCCAGTCGCCTCACCTGCTCTGCTTTATGGACGAGCTGCGCTGCTCGGAATTAGCGGCGGCGAACGGAGCTGCGTCCAAACCTACGAGAAATGTCCAAAGAATGAGGTAAGACGTCTGGTGGCATACCAATCAGGGGTATTTAATGATTATTAAAAACTTGAAACTTGAAACTGTCTGGCTTTTAAAAATAGATGGAAATCATTCACTATCTGAACAATCATCGCGGCGGATTCTTTAAGTTCTTCAGCGAACCGGAAGAGCAACCGGCAACTCTGGCACAACAATCTGGCGATTCTGGGAGCAGCTCTTTGTTCAGCATACTCTCAGCGCTGACTGGCGGCGGACAGGGACAGGGATTGGGGCAGGTGACGCGTACAACGCCACGACCAGTGGCACGACCCACGCAAAGACCGAGCACGGACATCGCGAGTGGCATTGGCAGCTTCTTTACCCAAGTGCTGTCCGAGTATTTGAATGGGGTCGAGTATCAAAGGAGGAGGCGGCGAAGGAGTCTGTTGCCAACGGAAATTAAACGCAGCATTCAAACGGATAATGGCCGCTTGATGCCCCTGGATTTTCACGATGAGGAAGACGACTTGGACACACAGACAGCAGTTCGTTTTCAAGACGATGACGAGGCGGAGGCAGCCCAGGCTCACACCGAGCTGATAGGTGTGCTGCAATTTCCCGAAGATGATGGTGAGGGACGAGTACTGCACTTCAAGAATATAGAGAGCGAGGAACACAACAGCGACAATGACAATGACAATGGAGCTGTGCGATTTCCGGAAGATCAGAATGACAGCCAGAGCAAAGTTATCTATGAATTCAATCGGGCTGCAGCTCAACGCAAATTGAGATTTCCCCGGGACCAAGACGAGGCCAAAAGACAACAACTGACTGAGGGATGGGCAGTTGTGCTGCCACATGGATTGGCCCCCGATGATTATGGTGTGGAAAAAAGGCGTGGCAAGCGCATTGTGTTCAAGGACACCAATGAGCACCTCGACGAGTTGGGTGATGAACGTCTGCGAGAAGAGGCCATAGCCGAAGAAGCAGATCGGTTCAGAGATGAACAATTGAGGGATTCATCGCTTAGAGAAGAGCAGCTAATTGCGAGAGAGGAACAATTGAGGGAGGAGCAAGTCAGAGAGGCAAGATTGAGGGAAGTGCAAATGAAACAGCATGCACCACCGAATGCTGTCTATGAGGAGTCAGCACCACCTCAACGCGGTGCCCGCGTCCTCTTTCCCGATCACTACGAGCGACACATACGCCGTGGCAAGATCCTCAATCGACCCACCTATGCACCCACATACGACTACAATACACTGAGGGAGGAGAAGGAGCAGCGCCTTGTGGTCAGCGATGAGCATCGACCCAGTTCCTATTACCGCCTGGAGGAGACATCCACAGACTATCAGACGAGTGCCCAGCACAGTTTTATGAACCATGGGGAGTACATGCCGGGGAATACCGTGCGATTCTCCGAGTCGAATGACACGCCCAGCTACAATCCCCGCTACGACTATCCCAATGCGAACTACATTAGCGATAATCGATATAGCAGCGCCTACCAGACCACCTCGACGAGGAGACCCAAGCTCGAGGATGACAAGAATATTTATGTGACCAACTCAAAGGGCGTGACAGAGTATTATATTAAGCCTGATGGACGCAAAGTGTATCTGGGAAGCGGTTGAATTTTCTAGGGTATATCTAGCATATACAAATATATATATTTTTATATATACATTACTAACTATTACTATTAACAGTCGCCAGGCAGTTCCCATTAATTTAAGTACTGTACATAATTGTTATCGCTTCAATGCTTTAAAATATTTATTAAATTCGTTTTTAAATAAAAAAAGGAAACACAAATCGAGAAATCTTTAATCTGGCTGTCATTGTTTGTTCAACAAATCAACAAGCAGAGCGATCAACTGAAATATGCAAAAGAAATGACACATAAATCCAGAGACAAACGGCGTCGTCGCTGGGAATACGTTTGAAAAATTAAATGTGATAAAACGCGGAACAAACAACCAACAAAAAAAAACTAAAAAAAAATAACCCGCACACAATTTCAAATTCGTTTTTTTTTTCTTTCCCCAAATGGGAGGAACGTTTTGCCAGACTCCGACTCCGATTCCGGATTCACGGAGAGCCACAGCCAAATCACACAAATATGCAAAGTGCAAAAAAGTGCAGCATATTTTTGTGCGCCGGCAGAGTTGTCATCGTCACCAGCGCTTGTTGTTGTTGTTGCCACTGTCTACACTGCGACGCTGTCGTGTCGCTTTATTTACACCACTCTCAACAGTGCCTGCAAACATATGCAACGAGTTAATAAATAGCAAAGTAAAGCGCTGCCTGCTGGACGGAGTTGCCCCCTTGCGGGGCCCGGCCCGGCCCTGCCCGGGGTAAGGGTAAGGGTTAGGGTTAGGGTTGTGTATTTTACCAAAAGCTGTAGTTGCAATACGCGCACCAAAACAAACGAGTGCCACAAATAAAACAAACAGTGCAGCTGCCACACAACTGAAAATGGTAGACTGTTAAATATTCTGAAATCAGAAAATTACTTGTACAAAATTTATCTCGAACTTATTCATTTTTGTAGTTGAAAGTTCTGTATCAAATTCTATATATATTTTTAAATGAGCTACCATTTTCTTAATTAAATCTCATAATTAAACTTTTTACTTAATGACTAAATTTTACTTTTTAAGCTGTAATACTAATTTATTTTAATTTATTTTGGAAAGATCTTTCATAATTAATTATATCTGTTATTGACTCAACTTTAGAATATTATTAAATTGCATAAATAAATCTTTTCAGCATTTGTTTTAAACTTAATCTAATTTTATTTATATTTTGCAATAATCTGCCTTATTCTACTTTTTACTCAACGAAATTATTTTATTTCATTTATGTTATAGTTTATCACATCATTTCAGCAAGTTTAAAGGGTATTCGGAACAAGTCTGTGGCTTAATGCCTTGCGTCAACAATTTGTGTGCACCGCTGAAAAGTATGCAACCGTTTTTTTCCTGTTGCACGTTGCACGCTTTTTGGCGTATCACTTTTTGCCTGCTACCCAGAATAATGGCTGGCAAGTGAAATGTGAGTGTGTGTGTGTCTGTGTGATGTGGTGTGTAAAATGCATTGTCCGAGCAGCAGTTCGAACCGGACTCCGAGGGAGGGAGGATGTGCTCTTAAAAGCGGAGGCATGCCACAGCATATGCAGATAGAATTTTCGGTTGATTTTTGTTTGTTGATTTATTTGCTTATTCTTCATACATTTTTACTTAAGTCTAAGCCTATGTTGTCTGTCGTTTAAATTATAACCCTTAACAACAACTAACAGTCCGAATTGATGAAGAGTGAAGATAGACGTAGTTGGAGTCAGAGTTGGAGATGGAGATGGAGTTGGAGTTGGAAAGTATGTAACAAAGATGTCCATGCAATTGACTGATGCAGAGCCCCTCTGCGGATAAAAAAGAAAAACGAAAGCCCGCCCATATTTGGAGTGCTAGATTGTCCTTAGCGTGGCTGCGGAGGCGGCAGTGGTCCAGCGCCTGGACACGGCATCCTTTTCGCCAGGTGCTTGCAGAGCTGCACATCCCGCACAGCGTCGCCGATGAAGAGCGAGAGCAGATACCATTGTTTCATGCCTCCGGTTGATTGCACTTTGTAGTTCCTGAGTGGCATGTGGCATGTTTGCACAGAGGAGTTGTTTTCAGTCAGCCATTATTATCATCATCATCATCATCATCATCATCATCGGGCACAATAGTCGGCAACGAAAGCGGATTACGAAAATAATTACTTATAAGTAGCGAGTAAAATACACAAGGCTCCACCACCAAAACCCAATCCATGTCCTGCTCCAGGACCATATTAAAAACCAAAGTAATTTGCGCTTCACCCTTGCAGCCTGCAGCAAGTGGGTTGAGATGCCTTTTGGGACAGCACCAAGACTCACAGGATTCACGGTATGGGTTGAAGTGAATGACATGTTAGAGACTTGTGCTGCATTTTGAATATGGATTTTTGTTACTCAGATTGTATATTATGATACCAGTTTAATTAAACCTATCCAAATACTACCATTTTTTCATGATTAAAAAATAATTCGTTTGTGTTGAAATTTTTATAAAATTTGATTTTCATATAATGCTTTTTATGTGGTTTATTCCCCCTAAATATTATTTATTATATATTCCCCCTAAATATAGATATATACATTTCATATATATTTATTGAAAATAATACCAGGAGCAGTAGTAACTTTAATTTATAGACTGAATACTAAACAATATGTATATCGATCTATTATTTATGCACACTTTAAAAATAGTGCAACTGTATTAATTATTATTAAATATAATAAACTTTATTATTATTTATAAAATAAGTTGAAAGCTGGGCATAACATTAAAGTTTTTTTTTAGTTTTTTTAACTTCTAAAAAAGTATTCATAAGGTTTCTAAACTTACAAATTTCATGACACCATTTCATTTTGAAAGTGGTGATATTATTTTTACGCAACTTTACCTAAGTCATGACAATACATAAGATATTGTCAACAAAATTTGTACATACAAATTATTATTTTATTTTTATTATTTTTGACTAAATTTGAAGACACTCGCATTTTAAGTTTTTTCTTTACGATATATAAAATAATTTAAACATTTAAAAGCCACCATACAAATTATTTGCAAATATTTTAGTGAAAAATATAAATGTAAACAAAAATGCAAACACAAAATACCTGCAACAAAAGTAATTCGCAAATGGAAATCAACTCCTTTTAGTTGCAGCACTAAATGTGAAAAAAAAACTAAGAAACACTTTTAAAGAAATTCATTCCGGCAATTTAATTAATTTGATAAGCATATGTGATGTTTAGAACAAAGGTCTGCTTTATATAAATATATTTTTCTTTTATTGTGATTATATTTCTCACACATCTTCAGCTATCAAGCATCCAAGTGCAGCAAAATTTGTTTGCTGATTACTTTGTTGTGCGATCCTTTGGTCAGCAGACACACACTCAAATTTCACACGTCTGCCATGGGATAATTTAATCAACTCGGTAACAAACACATCTGCAGTGCCACCGGCACAGATAAGGGGCAGATGAGAGTGGCAGGCAAAAAAGGTGCAACAGCATCAAAAATATAACTGACCAATACACAAACTGTGAAACTGGGAAACTGAGAAACTGAGAAAGTGAGAAACTGAGCTGAAAGCGTTCCCCGCTGTGTGCTTGCATAAATTTAATCAAAAACTTTAATCATATTTTATTATTACAAAACACGTCGTGGGCAAACGTACAAAACTTCTAATGCCAATTACATTTGCAGCGCAACGCAAAACTAAACAAACAACAAGGGAGGTGAAGGCAGAGGCAGAGGTGGAGGGGGACAAACCGACAAACGACAGACGTTGAGCACATTTCAAAAATAATTTTGAATATTTGCTCTTGACACGTTGGGGCATAGCACTTGGGTCTTGCCAGGATGGCTGCCAGGGGTCTGGGTCTGGTTCTGGGTCTGGGTCTGGGTCTGTGTCTGGTCAGAGACCAAAGAAACTTTGAGTGTTGAAAATTTAGCATGTTAAGTGTGAAAATGTCAGATGCATGTGCAGCATATTTGGGGCTGAGGCGAGTGCGATATGACACAATATTAAATGAAATTTACAACAATGGCCGAAACTATGAATGCCAAATGTTGCGCATACGACACGTATGCCATAGATTTCTATGCAAAAGCTTTTTAAACAATCTTTTGTTTGCCAGAAATAAACAAGTATTAAATATTTAAAAGAGTTGGCAACTGCAGATATCGGGAAGTATTTACTATCTCGGCTGAGCAGCAGCAGCCAGTCCGAAACTTGAAGACTTCCTTTATTATTATGGTATTTGTAATAAGAGAAGCAAAAAGAATTAATTATGAATCAGAGCACAGCACGTCGGGTCTTCAAAATGCGAAGATAAAAAAAAGACAGAAGCAAATAAAAACCAGTGCGGAAAAGAATAATTTCCTCAAGTTGAAAAGCGTCGTGCAACAACAAGTTGCACTGCATTAACATGACAATAGCGAATGCAGTAAGGGCAACTAACTCATTAGGAACTCTGAAATTTATGTAAACTTACAAATTGAAATCCAAAGCCAATGACATGCACATTTAAGCTTTCCGAGTAACCAGTACGTGGATTCAACGGCAGACTGCGAGAACGGAAGGGAGGGGACATTGAATTATGCGCAGATGAGTTAGCATTGCCAATGACAATGACAGTGAACCGAAGATGGTACTGGTACAGCACAGGGCAATAGAGGAATACAGGCAATAATAAAAATTGATTGGAAAACATTTTGAGCTAAAAACAAGTCATTCATTTGCCAAATGACAACAACAACAGCAGCGCCAAATTGCAATGTACCAATAACAAATGCAATCTAAGATGCTTCAAAAGGGAGAGAACGTCAGCCACGGGAATCCCAAATGAGACAGAGAAAGAGAAGGAGAATCAAGGAATGAGGGAAGAGAGAAAAGTTCAAGTTGTTACTGTCTGTTGTTACTTGCCAGTTGGGAAGCCATAAAGTCAGTGTTCCACTCGAACAACAAAGAAAACAACAAGAAAATTAATCAAGTCCATCCATAGCCGCACTCTAGATACTCTATGCATTTGATTCTGAAGTAATTAACTAAATGGTCATATTTTAATATCAATTGGCTTTTAGTATTTCTTCGAAGATTGAATTAATTTAGTATTTAATGCACTTACCCATTACTAAAAAATATATTTGAATAAGAATTAATCAAATTATGATGAAAGATTTTGTAGATTAACTGGTTTTTAATGAAAATATAACCAAAGCTATTATTTGGCATTTTAATTAAACTATTTATAATACAAAAGTTGTCTGAATAAGAACTTTTTAGCTAAAAATTATAATTGATAGTCTGATTCCTCTATCAATATTGAAAGACTCCAATTTGTAAATTATGCCTGATTGTTAGAAATTCCCCTCGATTATTTTTTACCTATTGCTATGATCAATTGAAACTATATAGTATGACTAGTATGGAACAGTTTCTCGCACTTTAGCAAAATAACTTCAGTTACAAAATCACCATCACCAACATGATGCATACCCTATTTACAAGTGGTTAGCTCGCTGGGAGCCATGAGATTGACCTACCTCAAGACTTCCGACCAGGGTGCATGTGGGGCAGCCTTGCGCTCGTTGCCAGGACGCCGTTGACTGGCTGAACGGGAGGCGTGCACGCGGCAAGGCTCCTCGAGGATGCAAGCCTTCAGCCCGAACTCGAACTGGATCTGCTTCTGGGCCAGTTCGGCGTCGAGGGCCAGCGGATGGGCTGCGTCACGTTTGCTCCTCGAACGGTACGTATCTGCAAAGAGTGACGAAATGGAGAAGTTTTATAGTCGTACTTAGGAGTTGGCTGTTTGCTTATAGAACGTGAAATTAGTCAAAGTGCCAGCAGATGGGAATGCCAAAGTTTGCCAGCGTCTGCTGCGTGTCTGATTGCACAAGTTTGCCGGCGGAGTTGAGAGTGCAACTTAGCCAAATGAGTGCACCTAGAAAAAAATCTCCTACATACTACATATTAATTCTTAAATTTTATTTCAAAATTATCTATTATTAAGAAAAATATTCGGAAATAATTAATGAAATTAAATGTACAGGTGAAGTATTAAAATATGTTTAATAATGATGCAAGTACAAAAAAATAACATTTCTCAATGTCACATAGAAAACAACACATATTTTTCCCATTAAAATTTAAAATAATAAAACCTTGTTTTTAAGAAAGAATAGTTGATTAACAATTGGCGCCGAAAGTAAGGCTTTTGTTTTTATGAGTGTAGCTTAGGTATTTTTGCTGCTGTTGCCACTCATCATTGCCTGTCATCAGTCAGTTGGTAATGGTTTTGCCCAAAAAAAAATAAAAACATTGGCAGCAATTCAACTCACAATTTAGCTACACGTCTGATTGTAAAATATTCCGGCTAACACACACTTGGCTGACTTCAGCTGTGGCGTTGCCAGCCTTGACCCCATTTTGGTCTGGCTAAGTGGACGTGCACGAAGCTAGCCAATTCGCCAGCCAACCAGCCAAGCGGCCAAGCGGCCAATCAACCAGCCAGCAAGTCAGCCTCTGGTATTTGAGCCGCTCGCCCTCCTTTTTTGTCACACATTTGGGTTTGGGTCTGGTTTTCAGCGATGCGATGACTACCAAGTTGCGACGAGACTCAACTGGGGAACTTGGATTTGTCAACAAATGTTGTAAGACAGACTCTTGTTATTGGCGTTTAGTGTTATGTTGCTACAGTTAGTAAATTAGGCAGTTAAATAATAAATGTCATAATTTGTGTTTAAATTTATATTCATTTTACTTATTTAAATAACAAAATTAAAATAATAGAAATGCTTGCAGGAGTACTTTCATTTTGTTATTTAGTTAGCAACACATTGAATATTATATTTAATATTGTTAATATATTCTGGATCAGTCGATATAGCTATGTCCATCAAATCGTTTAGCCTTCCTTACATGCGGTGAACTTCGTAAGTCCTAAAACTATCTTGATTCAACTTTTTATATATCTGCACTTTATTCGAAGGAAGAGAATAGATCGGAGCCAACCATAGAAGTAATCACAGTTAAAATAACTACCTAAAACTGGTATCTTAAGAAAAGTATTTAATTTAGACAAATTTTTCAACAAAAAAAAAATTTGTAATAAAATTGAAAAAAAAAAACCGTCAAACAATATAAAATTGGTTTAAGAACCTAATATTTCAAGCCTTGAAATTTGGTTAGCAGCGTAATTCCGATATTCAGGAGTATGCTATTATTATTGGTGTGTCTAAACTAATCGTTCTTACTTTTTAGTTTTTAAATATTTTTTAACATTATATTTAATGTATTTTAATCAACAGATTGTTTTTAAATTAATTTACGAACTTACAAGAAGTTGGCTCGATGACTTTTATTAACGACTGAAATTTGAAAGGTCAGGTTTTAATGCGAGGTTTGTGTATTCTCATTTCGATTTCTTAACAAAATTAGCTAATAGTTTTTAATAAATATACTATTCTAAAGTCACTGCACAAGGTATAAAGTAATCTTGATCAGAATGAATGGCAGTGTCCATTGTTTTTATATAAACGCTTTAGTTGTTGTATGTTTAGCTTATTTTTGAAGAGCATTTTAATAAATTTCATAATTTAATATTATCATTTATAAGGTCCACTGAGATTTTTTGAACGTTTCGTAACACACACAAAACAATTTTAACAATGCCAAATCATTAATTTATGCACAACTTTTGACTTTCACTTAACGAAAAGAAATTAAACGCGTTAATAATCAATGAATCATGCCACAAGGCGGCAGTTGCACTTTCACACCAAAGACAAAGGGGAATTGGGGACTTACTTGGATTGAGGGAGTAGGCCAGCTTTTTGGCAAACTGCGAGAGACGCACGGAGAGGACAATCACCGGAAAACCGACCAGCTGCACGGGCAGCTCGAACAACGGATCCGGATTCTGGGCGAGACCCTGCTCCACATACTCCAGCAGCAGGACAAGCAGCACATAGAGTGTGGGCAGCAGTGACAGTGTGCAAATGTAACGCAGATTCATATTGTATGCTCTCTCTGTATATATATATATATATATATTAAAACTATCGAAAGTGAAGCCGAAGCAACAACTTGGTGCTTTTCAGGTCTTTGAGTGACTGAAGCGACTTGGAGTCGCTTCGAGCCGCCAAAGCGCAGCGGACATAAAAAAAATAACATAACTAAACCAAAGAGAGGATGACAAAATTTTCGTTTACAACTACAGTAAAAAGAAGAAAAAATAAAAGAAAAAAGCTCTCTTCGCACTGTGTAAACTTGGCGGCCAAGTTTGCTTTGCATTTTGACCAAGTTTCGTGCGGAAGCAAAAGAAGTCAAAGACAAGTGAAAGTGAGGCAATGTGGTCAAGTGGAGGGTGCCGGACGAGCCTACTTACTTATGCATGGGTGTGTACGGGTGTGCGTGTGTGTAACTGTGTGCAAACAACAACAACAACACCTCAAACAAAAAAACAGACAAACAAGCTGCTGCTCAGCTGTTAGCCCATTCTCTCTTTGGCTCTCTTGAATTTATCTTCATCTCTCTTTTGTCTGTTTGCAATTATGAAAAGTTATGAAATTTTCCATGTTTGTGGCAGTTACTTTTGGACTTGTGATTTCCTTTTAATTAAGGTTTTGGAGTGTCTACCGTCTACCGTCTGGTAAGCGTTACAGTTGCATATCAGTTACTCGATTTGCATTTGTTATAGCCACAAAAAACGCACACCCGGCGTCGTTTCCGTTACATGGCTAATCAATTAAGCCAAAAACAGGCATTTTTGAAAACAATTTGTTTTTATTTCATTAAAAAAAATGCATTATTATTAAATATTGAGTTTAAATCCGTTTATCTACGCACTCTTCTGTTTCGACTGATATTAGTCAACTTTAACTAAATCAGTGTGTCAAACCGGATATGGAATGGAATAAAGACTTTAATTTATTTATATGTTTATTTAATGTCAATGAGTCGACACAAAATACAAAAAAACAAAAGTAACAAAGAAATTAAATTAAATAAATTAAAATTAAAATTAAAATACATCTTAATATTGCATTTAAATTAAATAATGTAACATACCACAATAGCAGTCGGAACCTAAATTCCATTCGATTTAAATAAATAAATAAATTAAGTAGTTTTCGATTTCTAAATGTTCGAAAACTGCTCAAATTTTTTTCTAATAAACTGATTTTGTCGATCACAATATTGTTGTAACTTTTGCAATAATAATCAAATGTAGCTCAGAAGTATTTACAATATTATTATTTATAGTTTTATTTACCTATACAAAATAAAGAATTACAAGTGAATTTTTAATTTGTTTCCCAGCACTTTTCATTTATAATTTTTAATTATATTTTATTTATTATTATTATTATTATTATTTATTATTTAGTTTATTAAAATCTCTTATCAAAACGCTTCCAATCTGAAGCAAGTGCCGCAATTAGCAGCAGCATTCAATTTAAATTTCGGCAACTGAACAGCCTAAAATGTGTTTGACAGTTTTGTTTATTTAGCCATTTAACACAATTGGCCGATAATTTTAGCCAGGCAACTTATGCCATTGTTTGCCCAACCATTTGTCAAGTGCATGTTTAGATCTTTGGAGCACGTGTCATTGTCCAAGCTTATTGCTGAGAGTAACCTGTTGTTGCTGTTGTTGTAAGTGGATCGTTATTAATGTGCCACATGACTTTCAATTAAATTCATTTATAATATGTGTAATAATCAATTTTAAACTGGGCGAACAAAATAGAAAAGAACGAGAAAAACAAGTTACGCTTTATGAGAACCCAGTTTATAAAGACTGCAATCAGTTCAGACAAGTCAGTTGGTCAACTAGCAGTGTTTACAGTTAACACAACAATTGAGTCCATTAACAGCATATACAATGAACAGAGAAAATAACGATCAAATCAGTGGGTCGATAAGTTGACCCAACCCAGTCTTGACCGACAAGTCCGCGGGTCTTTCAATCAGTCGACGGTTGCCTGGTTACGTAAGGCGGCTCTTAAAGCCGCAATTACCCAGCTGCAACTCTGCAACAGCTCTTAGCTGGCATTTTTAGACTGGCTTACATTTTCTGCACACATTTGCCGTCGATTTGCGCTAACTCCTACTTTTATAGGGGTTGCAAGACCGACTTTCTCATACCCTATCAGTTCCTTCTACTACTATCAATATCAAAATTATAGGTCCTACTGACAATTCCAAATTGTCAATAAATGTTGAAGCAGTTTATTTTAAATTTAATTCTAAATATTCTTCTGTGTCGACTGATATTAGTCTGCACTAAAAACGTAATTAAATATCTGACTTATTTAATAATCATGATTTATCAATCAGTGTTGCCATTTTAGCATATTTCGGGTTACTTTCAATGCAACTATAAAAAAAACAAATGCGTAGATGTAAAATAATAATACAAGAAAAGTATAAATAATACTAAATAATATTTTTAGTATTTGTTTAGTAATGACAATTTAAAGTAATAGCGGGTACTAGTTATATAATATTGTAGGTCTTCTTCTATATACCCATTTTAGGAAGCATCGATTTAGCATTAAGTGCTGAAATGAATCGCCTGAAAGTGTATTTTAAATTCGACCAACCTTTGGTTTTCTATTAGAGTACCGCGCGTAAATTTCATGTTTTTCCAGTTGCCTGGCACTTGTTGCCGTTTTGGTTGCACGCTCGCAGACCCGGATTCGAGGGGAACTGTGATGTTTGAGTGGAGAGCGCTCACCTTTCTTTTCTTTGTTTTTTTTTTTAGGAAAATGCAATGCGGAAATATTAGGCAACCTGACAAATTGCTAGAAGTTTAGGTGCCGGCATTTGCTGCTGTTAAAAACCATGTTACGAGTACGCTGTGCACAAAAGCTGCACTTGTCTGCCATTGCACAACAAACCATGAGCAACGGACAACGGACAACGAAGCAACAACAAACAACTTGTCAAACGTCAGGCCAAAATTGTAATGTAAAGTGCTGGTCTATCCCAAAATCGGAGCGGCTAATAAAAAACAATGAAAGTGCGACGAGGTCCACTTTTGGCACGCAACGAGCGTAACAACTACTGGTAAACTGACCCAATTCCATTGATATTACAAATTGTTTACTTTTATTGTTTTTGTTAAGCCATCCAATGAAGGAAAAAAAACGTTATTTCATAATTATTTTCGTTTTCGCTTTTGTTTTTGTTTTTGTTTTTGACCCATTTTCATATGGGCTTCTGCAACAGCCGTCGAATGCAACTATTTTGAGGAGTCATGATAATTAATATAATTATACATTTATACTAAAGTGCAGAAAAAAGTATTCCACAATGAAACCAAAACACAAAGAAAAAAATGAAAAACAAACGAGTGTTGCTGACATATCTATGAGAAGTGTTCCACGAATTCTGGCTATATTGGCCTGTTGATCAACAACTTAATGAGCAATTAAATATGTTGGACACAGCCCAGCAATTTCGCCAAATTTCTTCGTATTTTGTGTGTGGTCATATTGACGCCTTTGGCATGTCCAATGAGGCAAACAAACATCACAAACAAATATTGTTTTGGTTTTTTCGTAGTAGTGTGCAGCGATAATTCCAGCGATTGATTTGCATATTTATAAACACTGCTTTTTGTGGCTTGTTTTAATCTTTTTGGCATGACACCCAAAAGTATGCACTTCAAATAAGTATTTACATATCTGCATACCCAATAATTCACTTGAACTGATGAATA
This sequence comes from Drosophila fungiperda, assembly GCA_035042345.1. Lineage (NCBI taxonomy): Eukaryota > Metazoa > Arthropoda > Insecta > Diptera > Drosophilidae > Drosophila > Drosophila fungiperda. Next base: position 4,416,893 of record JAWNLM010000021.1, read on the forward strand.
CAATCCCAAAATATATTTTAATCAAATGGCTTTCACACAAATGATAGCAAATACTAAGTAAATCTTAATTTACTCGATTTTATGTTAATATATTATAATATTTATAATATAACATATTAACAAGCAGTAAAAATGCGGAATACCGCATATACAATTTTGAATAAAATTTAACATAATTAATAATTTAATAACATAATTTGATCGATAGCTGACGCTGTTCGCGCATATCGATTTTGTTAACCAATTATATATTCATACTAAGCAAACAATTATCAGCAAGTCTACTATACATTTGAGCCCTAGCACTATTTACCTTATCTTTTTCTGTAACAGAATTCTACTCAACAATATGCATTGAGATATTTGTTTACTTTGAGAAAATAAAACAAACAGAAATTAACACTAATGAAAATGGAAAACAAAGACTAATGTCTGTTAAATATTGATTTCAAAGCATTTTGTTGTTGTTGTCAAATGGTTTAGTGTGCAACAATAATAAACATTTGTAATTGTTTTTCCAAGAGTATTACTCACACCTATATCAACCAAGTTAGTTGCAAACGTATTCAAATAAGTGTTTTATCGTTATTTTTTCGTTTTGCTCATTTTTTAGTTATACTACTTGTAGTTTTATTGGAAGCTTAAATGTTAGCATATTCCTCGCAAATTCTTAGTCTTTAGTTATATCCAATATTAAACTTTAGAATGCATAACAAGTTTGATTTGGTTTGCTTATCTGCATTTGAATAAAATCAACATTTGAGGTGTGATATCGACAAAATATTTCAAAAGCTTTGTTTTCTGTATATATACAATAGTTCTTTTTGTCATCGAGACGACTTGCTGGCGAAATAAGAAAGTTGCTTTTGCAATCCCAAAAGATCTAATCGAACCCAAAATATATTCGACATTCCGACTGTGCAAAATGTAATTAAAATTTAAATTTTATATTTATGTATATCATAATAAAATCGCATGATGAGTTGTTACCAAGTCAAAAACTATTTTATTTTAAGCAGTAAAAAAAAACTTGAATAACATCTATATTTGATAAGAACGTTTACCAACTTGTTAACTGCCTGTGTTCATATTGTCAGTTTATATTGTTTTTCACGAATTCAATGGACGTTATTGAGGTGTATAATTAAGGCGTTAATAATAAATAAATCAACCAATCAAAATTTCTCTTATACATTTTCCATCAATTAAACTTACAATTATAAAGAGATTTAAAGCACAAATCGTGTGAAATAAAATGAAGTATTATAATTTGGATGAGGAAGTCAGTTTAAATACTATAACAGTACTGCAAAAAAAACAAATTATTATGTGAATGGCACGATTAAAATTAATGTTAACTTACTTTTCGTAAACCGTGATTTTCATATTTGTTAACACAGCAAACTTTATTTGAATCAGAGATATGAAAATTCGTCACACGAACAATAATTCGATATTTCCAAGCACATAAAAGCACTTAAGAAAAATATGTCAAAAGCATTCTATTTTAATGCCCAACAATGAAACAGCATTTTTTAAAACGATCATTAGTAAGCCAGAAATAAAAAACACAAAAACAAAATAGATTTAAGCTAAAAGTAACGATATGCATTTATTTACAATTAGACGGGAGTCGGACTAACCTTAGGCATAATGCTAAGCTAACATATTATTAAGAGATAGACTAGCCACGCTTAAATGACTACTTAGGACTTACAGCTAATAGATACAAATTGTAATTTGTCGCATCAGTCATGCTGCCACACGTTGCTCTCTTATGCAAAAGAAAACTGAAGGCCAGTTGAAAATATATATATATAGTACAATAGTTAGGTCTGTTCAGCATTGGGCCCAGTGTGTGTTTATGTATAACTAATACTTAAATTAATATAATATATATATATATATATATATATGTATATGATCACATTTGTAGTCACACTTCTAAACGCGCACCTTGTAGCTGAGCTTCATTAGCTTCTTGGAGCTGATGGGACAACTCGGCCAGAGATTGGCACAGCCCACAGGTCCGCTCAGATTATCGCCAGTGTGTCTCATTAGCTCTCCCATATGCGCAGCAAAGTACCATTTACTGGGCGGCATATTCATCATCCAGGGCATCGTGGGTGATCTGAAAGAGCCCAAAACATAATAACCAAATAAATAATACGGAATACAACATCTTTCAGGGTTTTTAAAATGCATATTGTTTAAACGCCCTATAGCTATAAATCGGCTGAATGGAATGGTATATGTTACTACTAAAGCGATTCAGTGTAGTCAAGTCAGTCAAACAGTTTCTTACGACGCAGCGCTCACCTTCGACTCAAGTGCGAGGTTACAAAACATTTGTGATTGCTCAGCGCGTCTGTGTTATGTGTGTTATGCGAGTGATGTAGGTTATATTTCACCGGAGGTTGATTTCGGATTACGAGCAGACCCGTTTTTATATAGGCACCAATATTGCACAACTAGATGCTGGCATTGTTTTCGATTTTGTTCAGCGTTAAAACTCCTATTAGGCTCTCGCATCTGAACACAGGTTCAACGAACATCCCAGCAAGTAGCAGAGATCAGATACAAGTAACAAAAGCAAATTAAATGTTTTTAGTAATTGTAGCCCTCAGTTAAAAGGGGTCGTGTGCCAACTGTCAAGTTAAAAGTTAAGCAACGATACACTCGCAAAAAATAGCAATAAGCTAGAGTAAAAAAAAACAAGACAAAACATTGCAGTCGGGGGAAACCGATTACGAAATACATTGATACCATATGTTTTACCAGCTGATAACAGGTGGCAAATAACAGGGTTTAAAAGTTTGATAACTTTAGATCTTAAATTACGGAAGATATTGGCATTTTGGAATTTAGGTGGCGGTAGTAGTAAGCATGGCTGAAAAAATGAATTAGAAGGTTTCTAGTAATTTACTTTCCAAGCTTAGTTACTTTACCTCTTAATTAACGGGAGATAAAGTCTCTTATCGCTTTTGGTGCAACGAGTAAACGTGGTCTTTTCAATTTTTGAAGGTTGTTACTGACAGTATAACTTTCAAATTTTTGGACTCTATCTTTCAAATTATCGTTTTCCACTAACAGGTGTGACGGTTTAGGCATTCGGAGTGGCGGCGTAACCATCCAATCTTTTTTTTATCGATCTATTAGGAGGGTCACTAGTAAATGTTTTTGACTCTACCTTAAAAAACTATGTGCACTTTAGATTTCATGGGCCCAAGTTTCTGTGGGCGGCCGGTGTGGGCGTGGTTTAAATGTTGATTAATGAAGATTGTTACCAGCAAGTTATTTGCCAAGTTGGAGTACTCTATTTTTAAAATTGTGGCAGATATGCGTATTTATCGATTTAAACATTCCGAAATATCGGCTTTGGCGATTATTTGCGCAGTTTATAAAACTGCGGAAGATTCAGCCAATTCAAGTGTTTAGTGCGCGGCATATGCCGATCTTCGAAGGTCATCGCAAACAACTTACCAACCAAATTTGGCGCCTGCTAATATCGATTTATCTATTTTCTATCCCCCTGTTAAACGTAGCAGTATTACACTTTGTCTGACGCGAGCACATAGCAGTATATGTTCCAAGTTTTAAGTCTTTATCTCTGAGGGTGTCGAAAAATCTCTGATACCTTACTGGCTGGTCTTTTGTATTAGACTTCAACAGTCGTGTGTTTAAATGATCCATCTTTCACATTAAATTATTGTTATTATTTACTAAAATTTAACACTATTTTTTAGAGTGTACACAGAGTGTACAAACTCTGATCTATGAACTCTCTGCTAATTTTGGGAGAAAGTGACGACTTGCTTACGTACCTTATCAGTCTGAGCAGTTCCCTCTCCTTTTCGCTCAGCTGATAATCTGGTTTGGCAGCCAGTTCGCATAGCATTTTGGGCAGACACGATTCCTTGATGGTATCCGTCAGCTGTGACTTCGTTTTCAGGTTAGCTCCGATCAAAACACCACCAGGCGCTGGCTTCAGAGCAGTTGCCGCGGAGAACTCTTCAAAGTCGTGCTCTAAAAAATTACACATAAATTGTAGGTAGTTATTAAAATTAATCATTGTAATTAGCTCATTTCGAATCATATTTTAATTTCGCATTCAAATTTTATCATTGATTTTTTTTATACAGCCTAATTTATTTAATCAAAGGCTTTCTTATTGACACAAACTGAAAAAAAAAAATCAAGGCTACAAAGCCAAAATGTAGAGAGAAAAAAATCAAGATTTGCTGTGCAGTAAATGGAATACCCTTATAAGCGGTAGATTTACCCTACACTCCACCTAACAAACAGTTCAAATATATTGACTAAATATACTCAACTGCCTCCTCAAACCGAATCAGATAAATATTTCTCTTAATTACTTCAATATGCCAAACTTCCCAGTATATATTAACATCGTCTACATAATAGAAATATTTCCAATAAATATTATTTGCAAAATTGAGCCATATTATTTAATAAACATATATAATAAAAGCAAACAAATGAAAAATATAAAAAAAATTTAGATATGAGTACGTCTTTAAAATGCAGATGGAAATCATTAATTTGTTTAAACTAAATTCATACATATATTAAAAATATATTTAAAGTGGACAAACTAAGTAAATATTTCTTTATGTTTGGTTTATTGCTGATGACGAAGGCTGGCAAAGTCCAATATTCGACTGGAGTTTAGTTGGAAATTGTGTTGAACTTTTTTTTGTTGCTTAACGTTGCTTTGGTCACACTGATTACTATTCGCCCCCAGCAAGGCCACGCCGTGCGTTGAACTATTGATTTTTTTTCTAAATGAAAAATATTCTACACAAATATTTGCTTTGTCATTAAGTCGCTGCTTAGTTTAATTAATTATGGTTCAATAGCTAAATAAATATAATACAAAAAATAAAATAGATGTCTTAACCAGCTGGCAGTTTTTGGAGAGAGAGATCAACTAACGCATGCAAGCATCCAACACCAGAACTGAACTTTGCACGCGGAAAACATTAAAAATTGGTCAATTCCCAGAATCAAAACCAAATGTCTGGCCTGTAAAAAATAACCACGCCAAATAAGCGGGGCTTTATGGTTTGTTTTTTATGGTGTTTTTTAGCTAACTAAAATAAGAATGATATCATATAAAATCGAAATATACTAGATAAATACGAATTGTTGCTTGATTATCAGAAAGCAATTAAGCGTACTATGAAACACTTTATGCTAAAATGCACGTACTCTCAATAGCTTGATTAGCCCTCAAAGTAATGCATTCAAAATCAAATTCAAGCTCTGCATGTTTATCACGCACTACTTTTATCTTGGCCAAGAAACGTGCAGTTAATGTCAATATCTGCTAACGCATTGCCAGCATCTTAAAAGTTGAAACGATGTCTCTTTAGTAATTGCAACCTGTAACCAACGACTATGACTAACTGTACTAAAATATGTTTGGCTACCAGAGTTAATCCTCATATTATTCAGAAAGGAAATTTAATATTTTTATATATGTTGCTTTCGAAAAACTATTTCTTGCATTTGTGTGAATTTTTCTAAAAGTGTAGAAAAAATTGTGTACATTGAAAAAGAATTATACTAAATTATTTATTCACCTGTATTATTATTAAACATTATAGTGTTAGTATGCAAGCCATTATAAATTTAAGAAGTTAATTTTTTTAATATTTAGATATTATTTCTACAAAGTAGAAAAATTATTGCATTAATTGTATGTCGATTTTTTCTGAGTGTATTTAAAAAAGCATTGCATGTCAAAATCAACATGATGCAACTTTATCGAGAGCACTCTCGATTTCCGTAGAACTCATTTCAAATAAATTATTAATAAAGCGGCGCTTGAAATGATTTTACATTTTGGAACCAGTTTCAGCCGGCATTTACGTCAAGAACTTATACAAAAATAAATTAAATAACTCCAAATCGAGTCAATTTTTCTCACTCTATCAGTTTCCGGTTAAATTTTGATTATCAGCATTACTCGGTTTTTTAAAAGACAATCGAAATTTTATACAAGATCGGAAAATACTGGTTAATTCGTTGAGAAAGTCAGAGAGCCACCGTTTCCCACTAGTGTAAAACTTGTTGTTGCTAATTTTATTACGTAAAGTTTATTTGTTTGTCATATTTTCACTTTCACCTATGTAAACAACAAAGATAGAAACCAAATGCCAAATGAAGCGAGACACGACCAGAAATGAGTTGATGTTAACGACCCGGGTTAAATTCCAGCCTTCCAACCTTTCTATCTGTAAAATCAGCTCAAAAATCTACATATTCTTCGCACTAATCGATTGCTTGTCAAATAAACTTTATCTGCACTTTGTCTTTTGACAGATTTCATTAGGTTTTTTTATATTTAAATATGTCATTGAGGTTGCATGCGTTGCATAATCAAACACACGAATCGGAATAATACAATTTACGACTCTTATATCACTTTCCCATATGAGAAACCATAAATATGTGTATTGGAAAGTGGGTTCAAATGTGTTTTTATTATGCAATCGCTTAAAATATTTTTTGAGCACGCTTTTTTCGTGAATAAAAACATTTTGAATAATTTTTTATTTTTTCAGTGGCTTTGAAAAGAAACGCAATACAATTTGTTTTAAAAAAAAGTTGGGAAACAAAAGCTTTAGAGCTGAATATTTGAAAAAATAAATAAATATAAGAACGTGTCTTAGCTATGATATCATATAATATCAGACATAAGAAAAGACAATCAACAACCTACTGAATGACTTTTGCAAAGTCCCAAAGATTCCGCATTTGGCTTATTTAATTCGTGTGACGAAATGGAAAAATTTCGAAAACAAACTAGTTGGCCGAAAGCCACATTAGTAACAGCACTCGAAATAAGTCAATTCCGGATAACCGGTACAGCATTATTTCTTACACGTGCTGTCAGCATTTACAGAGCACTTTTTATCGACAATCACGAAAGCTCCATTTGTGAATTGAAATCGAAACTGACCTTGATACAACCAAGCAAAGCGCAAAGTTATATAAATACAAAAATAAAGCAAAATCAACCAAAGTGTTGAATTGATGAAGCAATCCCAAAAAAAATGACACAGCTATTTTGCAATGCAATGCGCAAAGTGTGTAAAATTTATCAAAAAAAAAATAAAACCAAAAAAAACATAAACAGTTGCGAAAATTAAAATAGCACCACTCTCACTATAAATGTTTAATGAATTTCTATGTGCTCTCATTATTATGAAAATTATATATAAATAATCGATTCCTTTAATATAAAAGCTATTGGTTCGCTTTTTCATTCGTAAGAGAAAATTTCGTAGTGATGCTATTATTATTTCCCCAACTGTCAATATAAAAAGTGTAAGCTTAAAACCTACACTTTGAAAGAAAAAGACATGCAACGAAATGCAACGCAAATTGGAATGAATGGAATTGGAACTCACCTTCGCCTAAGTCAATCTCGGCATTTTTCTGCTGAAACTTGCCAGCTCCTGCCGCAGGTCCAGTTGGCGGGCCAACCCCGGCCCGAACTCCACCCACCTCATCGGGATGATCGGATTTGACGCCCCTCACACTATAGCCGCCATAGCCGAAGAGATCGCCGACGAGCAGCACCGAAAACACTCCAAAGATCATCAGACGGCAACGCCAAGCAGTGTCCATGATGGCCATATTGGAATTTTCGCTTTTCTTCTTTGTCTCTCTTTTAATTTTTTTCTTTTTCTTTTGTAACTGTAGATTTTTAGCACTTTTTACAGCACAGTATTGACACTTTTTACAATGATACTCTGTGCGGCAAGCACAAATAAAAATGAAAGTTGGAAAAACGAAAGTGACGATTCGTGTTTTTTTCTTCTGTTTTTTATTTTTCAAATTAAGCGTTAGAGGTTTACGTTTTGGTTGCAACAGTGGCAATTAAATTTGGCATTCAAGCGCACACAGCAAGTTAGTAGTAAAATTGTAACTGTAAATCCGAAAAACACACGCAACGAGCTTGTCGAAATAGAACGAGCGATCGAGCGACGCGTCCAACTTGTCGGCGACTTTCAAGTGAACTGAAACAACAGCAACTCTGCCAAGCTCGGTTTCGGCTCAGACAAGGGAAAAAGCAACAGCTGACAGCTTGAAGAGAGTGCGCACAGACGATCAAGAGAGCGAGATCACTTACCTGATGTTTAGCGGCGGTTGCTCACTTTTAGCGCTCAGTGTTGGTATAGTAAGCAGCTGTTCATCAAAACAAACCCAAATAATATGGCGTTTAATTTCAGAATTTTGCTTACATTTTATGATTATAATTCGTATGTATTTGTATGCGTGTTTGTGTGTCTATATGGGACGAAAACCAAATTAGTGTTTTCGAGTTCGATTACCTTTTTCAGGCAAATGGCCGCTGCGCTGGTATTGGCAAAGTGCAGGCTGGGCAACAATTCCAACTGTACAGTGGGACAATGCCATCGAATGTAAGGAGACTGATAGATGATCTGGGATACATTAGGAATAATTAACTTAAAAGATGTCACTTAAATTAAAACTGGAGATTATTAAGAATTAGATATAAATAAGTCTAAGCTATTTAATTGCATTTAATAATTTGTTTATTTATTTGATAATTATTTTGTTCACTCATTTTTATTTATTTGTTGGTTTATTTATTTATTTAATGACAACTTACGTTGGTTGACTTGAAAACACAGAGTACAAAATTTAGTACATTATAATGTATATTATATGTATATAATGGATATTGAAAAAGGATGCTTGATGCCTGCATGCATTTTGTCACGTAGAAACACACACTTTTTTCTTATGTATTTTTAAGTCGTTGGGCAGCTGCAAAATGAGCGCGTATCAACAGGTAAAAATGTATTAAGCGACAGTCGCTCAAAGATTTATTCTTGAACCTGTTCATTACCTGAGCAATCACAAAAAAAACCAGTCTGACCCTGTCAGATAGATAACCAGATTGGTTAAGTGACGGCAATTGCCAAACATGTGCAGAGCACTAACTCAACTTAAGCGCGGACAAACGGACAGACGAAATAAACGCCTTTCAGTGCAACGGAACGTGACTTGTCTCTCTGCGCAGCCGAAAAAGTAAAATTAAAGGTAATATCTGAAAAACAACGACAAAGTAAACAAATTGCAGTCAAATTGTGAATGGCAAACTGCAATTGCGAAAGGCAAATTGCACTTCGCAGTTGAATTGACCCGCATATTAAACTTCAATTGCATTAAACGCATGAACAGATAACTAAAGACACACTTAGAAGTTTTTCTTGTTTTTAGAAACCGTTTCTATTCTAAAAAACTGTCGTCTGCTTTACACAAAATAAATTAAATGAACTTACAAACTATATAAAATATTAATGATTAATAATAACATAAACAAATAAAAACGAATATAAGAATTTTTCAATGTACACTCATTTAGCAAACCACACCATGGAACTTAAACATATTTTTCCTCAGCTTAAAAAAATCCATCATGATGTTAGATTATATATATATTAAATAAATTAAGAATTGTATTTCATTAGTCAAAATTATCAAGATTTGCTCAAATTTAGGCCAATATTTTGTTGAGTGTAGGGTAACTGGGCAGTTATACAAATGCAAACTGGAAACTGCAACAGATTTTTAGCAGTTCATTAGCCTGTCGCTGACGTCCTTCATTTCGAACCCGTACTCCCAAAACACAGCTATGCCCTGACCAAAACTCAGTTACTGAGAAACACCTTTAAACATGTTGGCTGCCAGCTCAAAATAAAAAAAAAAATTAACAACAAAATAGGTACATACAAAACAATTTTCGCGTCGAAGGTTAAAAGCAAAGTCGCCGACGCTAAAATGAAGAAAGATAAAAAGACTTCATTGCTGTCTGCGCAACGAAGCGTGAGTTTAAAAAGTAACATTTAATATTATTATTCTTACTTTAAAAAGCACGAACCCCGGTGTGGATTAAGCTACTTGAGATTTGTGGCATGTATTGTGATTACCTAACCGGTAGTTTTAGGATTTTTGGCCCAAAGCTGTCATAATCACATAGTTTAGATATGGCTAAATGCAAAACTAATCATACAAAATCAGTATAAATTAGTGGTAATCAAAATTATATTATTATGTAATACTTTTCTTTATTTTATACGGTCCGGTGCTATTTTTATTTAATTAAAATTTAGTTCGGCAAAAATTAATTAATATTAGGAGTAAATTATATAAAAGGGAACTTTTTAAATTATTAAATTATTCTTTTGAATTTATTTATAATTTATAGGATTAAATTGTTTGTTAATTTTAAAATTGAATACGCCATATATCAATATTTATATTTTTGTATATTATTATATTTCTGTTCCAATTTATTTAACTCATAATATAATAATACATAAATAAATACTCTTTATGAAAATTATGCAAACACAGATAAATAAAGTACCTAAGTAGTATAAAGTACATAAATGTAAATAGTTTTGAATTAAGTTTTTTAAATGTCATATAATTTGATAAACACTCAATTTATTACACTCATGTCTTGAGCAATTTTCAAAATCGGTTGTTGGACGTGTTTCACACGCACAACACAAGTGTTCTGTCTAGTTTCAGAAAAGTATGAAATTAGTTACAATCAGTTTCATCTGTTGTTACAGCTGCGTTGATAAATGTGAACAGCTTTTCTTTCAGCCAACTGTGTATATAGTGTTTGCTTTAAAGCTGTTTTTCCACATAGCTTTGTTAATTAAATAAAATAAGCAACAGACAGACGCTAAGACCTTTAAGACCCTAATTTAAGTGCTTTAGATGATGACGTCAATTAAATTACATTCTGCAATAAATACACAAACGCAAAATTGTTACCCACACCTGGGAAGTAAGCAGGAAAACGGAAGCGCTGCCTGCAAGCTTATTTTGGCTACGCCAACATCTAAAACCAACGAACCAAACCCCAAACCCCAAACCCTTTATTTGCTGGAGACCCTGGGGCGCCTACTTACATGCTTTTAATTTATGCTAAACACATCGCGTCTTTGCAATTAATTGTGAAATTAAATTTGATGCGATTAATGTTGACACAAGACGCGATTAGATGCCAACTTAATGGTCGTCCCTCTTGTGGTTATAATTGCTCTGTATTGAGTTCTGGATAAACCAATACTTCAACTAACGAAAATTTTAAAATATTTCACAAACAGACACAAAATAAACTCTCTTTAATGTTAAACATTTTTTAAGTTTGAGAATAAAATATATTTTTGTTTGTCAAATTTCGTGTTTCAAGTATTTTTAATTTCGTCATTTATTCAATATTAAATCTGTCTCTATTAGCTGCCGCATTTGGCGAATTATCGTTGTTTATACTAACAAGTCACCCCACAAGTCTTGCATAAACAATAATTAAATGTAGCCAAATTTAATTTTACGCAAATGGTCAAAGCACAAATTGACAGCTGGGCGGGGTCAGAATACACAGATAGAAATGCTTGCATAATTATACGATGACTGTGACTGTGTCTGTTATACGTATGCATATATATATATATAAGTGTGTGTCACTCCTGATAATGTGCAGTTTAATTATACATGCTCCACAGACAACAATAATATCAAGAAAGCAATACAAACTGTCAAACACCGAAAGATAAATACCTTTATTTTTAATGGAAATCTCAAATTCTATGCAAATAAAAAATAGATGAAACGGGACAAAAATAGAGAATAACTTATATATATAACAAATTAAAAAATGGCCAATTTAAATATATAAAATCATTAATTAAAAATTACAATGCACCATTGACTGAATGAACGCAGTGAATCTTTATCCGAATACAAATACAAAAAATGTATGAAAATATAAATTAAAAATCAAACTCCACAGCTGACTGTTAATCTCCCCTGGACCTCGTCAGAATTAGTATATACAAAATAAAATTAAAAATTGACCTACAGACAACATATTATAAATGCATAAAATAAGTATAAAAAAACAAAGAACTAAATTGAACTAAATTTAAATGCAACGAGTTTTATAAATGATTTGGAAATATTATTTTCAGTGGACGAGTGTGATAACCAAACTGATATACTTATTCAGATTACTTTTATAAGGCATTGTTATAGGCAGGTCGACAATATTGCATAAATTCAAATTAGTTTGCACCGGTTTTCTACCTTTCTCGCTCTCTCCCCCTCTCTGTCTCTCATTATGTGTGCATTTCTGTCTATCGTCCTGTCGTTCTCTCGCATCACTTTTAATTTTGAATGTGAGGCTATGTGCCTTGGTCTCAGGTCCTGTCATGTTCATATCTCCATCTACATCTGATATCATCTGTGTGTGGGTGCGTTTGGTTATTTGTGTAGGCTGTTTATTGTCATCCATTAGATAATGGAATTTATGCCAAACATTTGTTGGACCTCAGTCGCTGACGCAAGGCGTCTTTGCGATTTGTAAGTTTGAGTTGCATGCAACCAAATTATCGAGTTAAAGCCCTAAAATAGAGCCATCATTTAATATGAAATGTTTTTAATGTGACTCGTCGATGCTGGGCTGTGTGGCTGCTCATCGATGTTAATTACCATTTTGAGCAACTGTCATTCAATACATTTCGAGTTTTCATCATTTGCATATCAATGGAGCAACAACAAGAGCAGAGTGAAACAAAATACGCACGCAGGACTATGTATTTACACTAATTAACACAAAAGTTACAGCGTACAAATAAACATGAATAATTGTAATTAATGCGCTTGTATGAATAGTATAACATCATGATATCAATTATTACAGTTGTGCGTCTGCTTGTATAAAAATATTATTTGCCAGTCATTAATACTACATACATTTCCTCTCAGTCAATGTTGGCCATCCAATCGCTTCAATTCAATAAAATAAAATGCAGACTGCCTGCACTTTTCCCATTGTGAATGAAGAGCACTGCAATTCTTTTTTTGCCAGATTTTTTATTTTAATGAAAAGTGCAAACAAATGGCATTAACTCGTATGAGTTCAATTAAAATAATTATGACAAAATAAAATGTTCTCTTCTTAATAAATTGAAAATCTGACCAAATGATTTATTCGCTGAAATTTGAACAAACTTCCTAAACTATTTAAAAATATAATATATAATATTAATATGATGTGTGTAAACCGACTATAGAATACTCTTCTAACAGTTTGAATAAAGCTTAAACTGTTTATCTAAAACTTTGAGAGCTAGTTTGTGGCGTGGCCTTAAATTTTTCGAAGGGGATAATCAGAAGGTTTCTAGTAGTCTATATTCTATCTATATCCAGTTGCGTTAGTTTCGTCTGACGTATTGCACCTTACCATAAATTTGATGTGTTACCAGAAATCTGTTTGCAAAATTTTATGACTTTAGCTCAAAAATATGCATGAGTGTGATCATAAAAGCTTTTGTTTAGCACACTAAAACAATTTTAAAAGTACTTTTAACCTTGAAAAATGGAAATTCCAGAATTTGCCAAATGAAGTATTGCTTTAAAAGCGGTATTAGAACCGGTATAAAATTTTATTAATGTCATAATTTGAAAAATACACTTTGGAGGATATAAGAATATATATGCAAAAGAAAATAAACAAAAATAATTTTAAGAACCAATCGCCTAAAAGATACTCTAACTCATTTATTTAAGGTATTTGCTAAAGCCTTTCAAACAAGGTAGGCAAAAACATTTAAACGCTTTTATAGTGTATGAAAAGTGGGTATACAAACAAATGTCTTTACAACATTAATCAATATTTGCCAAAATTGACTAAATCGACAATGTTTATTTGATTGATATATAAACAGAAAACAATTCGATGACATCTAAAATTATGGACACAGTCGCCAAAAATGTAATTTATATGAAGTTTGTTTGGAATAATTGAGAAACTTGTTTTAGTTGATCGAGTGTAGCTCAAATCGGCTGTATACAATAATAAAACACTGAGTTTTTAACGTCTTCTGGGTAATTTCTATTATTTTGTGAATTAAGTGATATTTTTGTCTATCTTATTCATTCAATTCATTTGTATGCAAAGCGCTCGACAAACCATCAAACAGATAATTTCGCCGTCATAAATATTGAAATTTTCTTAGGAATTTATATTTATTCGACGTGTCGAATTCTGTTTAAGCATTTTTTTGTCTGTTCACAATGAAAATACACTTTCATTGGGGATATCACTACTGATGTCAACATTTTATAAACTAATAATATATGTGACATCTTTAAATATTAACCAATTTATCACAATTTCTCCTAGCCAGAAGAATATTAGAAAAACATGTAAAATTCTCCCACGCCAAAGTTGATTACAAATATTCTAAGTCTGTCAATTTGTAATTATTACCTTACTTGTAGGGCATCCCAAATGTGACCATAATAACTGCCAAAGCATTTCAAATACGTATATCGATTTTGTTTACATTTGATCATTTCGCATTCGGAGATCTGAAACAACAGATCGTCAAGAAATCCAGTCTGGGTACTTAAGAGCTTGCAGGCGAGCAAAAAGACTCACTTCTCTTTGGGACGGTTCGGGAAGTTGACTAATCGAGCAAAGTATATATATATATATATATATATATATATGTACAGCTCATTAGTGTTATAAGTTACACAACTACAGAGACTTTTCTACATATATACGATAATATACTTTTTGCTCCTCTTATGGCAATTAGTGAAGATTTTGTGCATCTAAGATTGTGTTTATATCTGCAAATGCTGCGTTAATTTCAAACAGTTTAGTCTAAGAACTCAAAGAGTCATGTTGCATTTAATACTGATCTGGTTTTTGGTCATCGCATTGATCCTGTGTCTGGTGTATGTGTATCAGTATCAGGCGCGTATCAATCGATTGACCAGCAAATGGCCAGAGCCCCCTTTTCTGCCCATCATCGGACATCTGCACATCTTGGCAAAGATAGTGGGTCGCAGGCCATTTAAGCGTGCCACTGATCTCATCAATTGCCATCTGGAGGAACATCGTGCAAAGATTTGGCTGGGCACCAAGCTCTATGTGCTGGACTGCAATCCGAAGGATATTCAGGCGCTGTGCAGTGCACAACAATTGCTGCAGAAGACCTCGGATTATTGCATCTTCCAGAACTGGCTGGGCGAGGGCATCTTCACCAGCGACGTGGATAAATGGATACATCGCAGAAAGATGATTACGCCTGCCTTTGGCTACGGCATGATCAAGCAGTATGTTCAAGTATACGAGAGACAAGCTCGCATCTTGGTCTCCAGGCTGGCCCATCTGGCTGGCACCAATCAGCCCGTGGATTTCTTTCAATACATCAGCTGCTATACGCTGGACACGATTTGCGAGGCGGCCTTGAGTGCAAATGTCAATTCGCAGTCGGGTCAAAAGTCCGAATACTTTGACGCAGTCAGAAAGTGAGTAACAGCAAAGATTTAAATTTAATTTTAAGATTTATACTTAATTCTTATACGTTGGACATCATACATAATAAACAAATGAAAGCATCTCCAAGCCAGATATTTAAAATATATAGCAAGGCAAATCGGTCTGCCAGCACAACTTCATTTCATTTATGTGATAACTTTCTCCCACTGACTCAAATCTGTCACATATAGTGATTGCCAGAGATGTGTCTGGAATAATCAAAAAATTTGTTTTAGATTATTTTTTTTCTTCCTTACACGCATTAATTTGAGATTTGCGATACATGTTCCAAAGTTTAGATTTTAGCCTTGCTAAAAACTGTATTTGTATTTATGACTTTGCTTTGTTTTGACCTGCCTCACTGAACTGAACTGAAAGTCAGCAATTTGCCAGACATTTTTTTCGCACTGATTTAAATTTGTGCAAATGTTATACAATAATTAATTTTATTAATATTTAATTTTTACAGTCAACACAATATTTTAAAACAAATATCAAATATCTTTAACATAATTTGAAATGAAAACATTCTTTATAAAAATTAAATTTAAAAAAATAAATATTTTATAAATATATATATATATATATATATATATGCCTCTCCGAGTAAAGTGTGTTTATAGAACAAAATGAGAATCGATAAAAAGACCGAAGTTTAAATCGAATTCTAAATTTATAAAACAATTCAATTAAAGTTAAAACACATTTATCAAAGAATTAACTTTTTTTATATTTGTTTGTTCATAAATTATACACTTATGAGAAGTCTATAATATAATTCATTTTGGAAATATTCAAGAAAATGTAAACAACGAGTTGGTTTACACTAAAATAAAAAATAATATAGTTGAATATTTTAGTTCTAGTTTAGATTATTTTTTTTTTTATCGATAACCCTTTTTGGGAATAGCAAAAAGGTAGTTTTTTCTACTCACATATTTAAAAATAAAGCAAGCTGACTTTCCAACATTTTCTCTGAGTGTATAAATGAATCCAAACTAAACTAATTTTATCACAGCGTCATGCACATATTCGATAACCGGCTGAAGAATCTGCTGTACCGCATCCCATTCATTTATCCGTTTACCCCGTTGGCGGCGCGTGAGAGAAGAGTCATCAAAATACTACACGGCTTCACAGAGAACATTATCACTGACCGTGTGGAGCAACTCAACTCGGATCTGGCCAATCGCAACTGTGCATCAACTGATGATACCGAGTTGAGCAAACGGCAGACGCTCAGTTTTCTGGACACCCTTCTTCTGGCAAGGACGCCCGATGGTCAGCCGCTGACGGTGAAGGACATTCGCGAGGAAGTGGACACCATCATCTTTGGTGGCTTCGATTTGACAGCGTCCACGCTCAAGTTTTTCATGTACAACATGACCTTAAATATGGCATGCCAGCAGCTGTGCCGTGAGGAAATCTGGCGAATTTGTGGCAAAGATTCGGCTGCACCCATAGACATGGAGCAGTTGCGTGAACTAGAATATCTTGAAATGTGCATCAAGGAGACAATGCGTATGTATCCCTCTGCGCCGATTATCGCAAGACGTGCCACTGCCAACTGTACTATCAGTAAGTCAATCAGAAATTAAATTTCCTGCATTTCTAATTACAACATGGATTTTCTAGGATTTAAAAAGAAATACACCTAATTTCCAGGGTATTTTTTTCTTTGTGTGTACATTGAAGAATTCTTATATGAGCTTTTTATTTAGACTTTACATATATACAACCATTTTACGTAGTTTATAAAGTCATATAATTAAATATAAAAAAAAAATTGCATTACTTGTTTCTGTTGTTTTAGAAAGAATAGTTCTAAAAATGAGTATTTGCATTTCTACTTTGTTTTAATAATATAAAAATTGGAGGCCGAATTATGTTAAGTCGTTCTCATATTTTAATATTTTGTATTCCTACTGTTTAAGAACTATTTCTATGAAATAGAAAAAACTATTTTTTAGTGCGATTTTTATTTGAGAATGATTCTACAAAACTGTAGGTAATATTTTTCTAAGTGCATATTGACATTGATATTACACTTTGCAGATGACTTCTTCATACCCAAGGGCTGCGATGTGATCATCTCACCCATGTACATTGGGCGCTGTAAGGACTTTTTTCCGGATCCGCTAATCTTTAAGCCGGAACGCTGGTCTCGCGATGCCGAGCCAAAGATAGAAGCCTCCACCCACATACCCTTCATGACGGGGGCTCGGAGCTGTGTGGGACAGCGTTATGCCATGGTCATGATGAAACTGGTAATGGCACATTTAATGAGAACCTTCTACTTCGAGCCCATCGGCGAGCGACAAGAAAAGGCGCAGCTAATCTATGTCATGACTCTGCATACCAAAAATACCTACTACTGCAAGATTCGAGCTGTTGACTAAGTCAGTTATAAGGCAACTAATAAAGGTTTCTCCATCTTTGAGGATAAGCAGTGCTTGAAGCCAGTAGTGCTACCTGCCCAAACCAGCTGATTAAGGGATGCATCTCCGTTAGCCATTGAACCTTTTGTTGAGTCCTTATCAATTCGCTTCGCTTGGCGCTATTCAAATATTTTTTGTGTTGCACACAAATTACGCATTACATTTCCGTTTTTAATGACGGTTGCGACGGGGTCGTATATAAAAAAATATATATGATAAAACAGCTTCCCTTACCGTGTCGCAGCATAGATACCCTTACAGGCATCTAATATTTGGTAGAAAATATTAATAAGCACACATTTTTTAAGGAGAATCTGTAACATTAACAGATATTTGTATTACTTTTTGATCAAAATCAGTTAGAAATGATATGATATTAACGATTTTTTTGTTTTCCACGCAGTCCAATTCGGTATCATAATTGTATATAATTGTATATTATTACAATTTAAATTTTTTTTAAATTTATTGCTTTTACGAGCGAGAGAATCTTAATGCGCTTAAAAAAATATTTCAATGAATAGCTTATATTATTAAATCTCATAAGAAATCATTTTGATTTAATAGTTACTTCAGTAAGCAGTTAAAACCCCGTTAAAAGTCCCAGCAATAAGTATTCTTATTGTTAAAGAATTTCTGCTAAGTTACTCTGCCTAATTTTAGCTGATTTTAATTTCTAGTCAATGCTTAAATCTCTAATAAAAAGAATATATGTACATAAATAGATTTAATATATTCTTTGATAACACAATTCGTGACGAAATAACAGAACCCTTGAAAAGGGTATTTAAAAAAACGTTCAGTACAATTGGGAATTTTTTCTGGCTTTTTATTCGAGGAACGCGCGTTCGTCTAGAAAATAATTTGCTTTTTTGCCCCGATTTTTATTGTGCGCGCGCTGCGGAAAATCAACAAACATTTCCTAGCAATGCTGTGTGTAATAAATAAAAATACATAAAGCAGCGCCAACCCAGCCCGTTCCTTCATCCGTCCGTGCGTCCATCTGTCAGCCAGTCATCGCCACACATCCTCCCGTCATATTCCGGTGTAAATTATGGCCGTTGCCTGCTTATTATTACGACATCAACGTCGACGTCGACGTCGACGTCGTCATAGTCGACGGCATCGCATATCGTTGCCGGGCGCATAAAATGCAATTTATTTAAATAAAAATCAAGTTTAATTTGCAGTGTCGTAAATTTGAGTTCGTCCGCATTGAATTTCACGCTTTTGTTAACAAGCGCATAAAAGTTTTCGCTCCTGCCAACTGATAGCCCGGATTGCGAAAGGGATGAGGGGTAACCCCTCAGGAGGGGGTTAACTGAGAGCACTGAACTCGCCTATTATTGTACACGAGACAGTTGATGGGAATGAGTGCAATCATCTAAGCTCAATGAAGCCTTTTTTTAACTAAAAGATATTCATTCTAAGGGAACAAATCATACCTGTATACATAATATACAATATATACATAATATACATAATAAATAAATAATATACATAAATAATAATTAATATACATAAATAATAAATAATATACATAATTAATAAATAATGTACAAAATATAAAGCACATTAATTCGGTAGCCCTGTGGAAGGGTTAAATATATATTTGGAAGAAACTACGATTAAATACTTATTAATTTTAAATAACAGTATAAAAGTACATATACTTATAATTAAAATTCAAAAATGTAAATATACAAAATATTAATAATATCAATTACCATCTTAATAATTATTATAATCAAAATATAAAAAAAAAAAATAATAGTTATGTCCACTATTTATACTGAAAGCAATTCTTAATATTTTCCAACGGTTTCCATTAAATTAAAAATATATATAAATCTTAAGTATTTTAAAACCGTTTACATTCTAGCTAATAATATATTACAAAATCTGATTGAGTTTTATTTTAAGATGATATCAGAATTGATATAATTAAATAATATTTATTCTTGACGAGTTTTAAATAAATTTAAATTTTTAGCTGGTTGGTCTTTGAGACCACTTAAACTTAACTGAGCTAAACAAATTGTTTGCATGGTGTAATTCTTTATAAATATTTTCAACAAAGTTTTTCCACTGGATTTAGATGGCAATTGTCAGTGGCTTTAACTTTCCTACACTTTTATGACACATTTTATTTGTTTTTCAATCCGAAGAAATCGTTAATGTAACTCGATGCCAATCGCTCAAGAAAATTGTAACACGTGATTCAATTTGATTCATCAATTTTAATTGATTGCTTCAATTGCTTTTCTCAAAATCCGAACGTCAACTTTACTTTTATGTTGCCTTCCACTCGATTTTGATTTGGATTTAGATTTTCATGGCCACTTTATGTGCCATCTTAGCGTGTTGTTGTTTTGCTGTTCTTCGAATTTGGCAATTCAATGCCCGATTTTTATGCGTTTTTAATGTGCAAATGCAGCTACTCCTTTTTATTTTGCCGCTGGCTTTTATCTTCCTTGCCTGGATGTGTGTATCCTTATACACCCCTTTCTATTTTTGGAGGGCATTTGTAATTCGACTCCTAAATGTATGCTATGATTTTTATGTGTTTTTCAGCTAGTTTATGTTCGTTTCTTGCGAAGAGGCGGCACTGATTCGCCCTGGCTGTTTGCTAAAGTTACCCATATGGCGATTTTATGTGCAAGTTTCGGCCATTTAAATTGTTAACATATTCCAGAAAATTGAAATGCTTTAAGAGGCGTCTTTGGCTTTTGTCACAGGACACTAATTAGCATATGAGCTGCGGCTACTGCTGCTGCTATTGAAGGCAGAGGCCGCAACTTACACAAATCCTTATCACAAACATTCAACGACATCGACACCGGCCATTAGCCATTAGCTGTTGGCTGTTGGGCATTGGCCCTGGCACAATATTGACATAATCGACTTTCAGCTGACGCACAGCACACAATTTGACCGCAAATGAGGCTTAGCCTTGGGGAAACGTCACTGGCGATTACTTCAAAGCAACCCAAGCGCCTCAAATGCAACCGCAGTTGCAACAATTTGGGGCGTTTTCCCCGCCCCTTTCTACAAAACACAATGACAAATATTCACTGACCGTGCCGAGGAGCTTTGCAACCGCATTTGGCGAGTGGAAAGGGTCTTTATTGGAAGGGTTGATGGCGTCTTACTTAAATTATGAAAACATTCATTCATACATTCAAAATTTTAAACATCATTTCGCTTGACAACTGAGCCTGAGGCTTAAAAATTAAAATTAACGGCCCAAGCGCCATGAAGTATGCAAACAATAAACTTATGATGATGTACAGCTGCTGGACATAAAAATAATATTTAGAAGTGAAAACGCCAACGCAACACGAATAAAACATTTGCCAGACTCTCCTGAGTGAAGGCGATTTTATAGCATTTTAATGAGCAGGCGGCCCCGGAAAGATCTGCAAATTTAGATAAATAAAAATATGACAGCTGCAAACAGGACAACAACAAGGAGAAGTACTCATCATAATTAAAGACCGGCCTGCTGGCTGTTTGTGGGTCGCAATAAAACTGTAGGATTCATATGGATAATTAAGTTATGGCTGGGTGCCAAAAAACGCTTGAAAGGGTTGATGATTGAGCACTGAAGGGGTTAAGCTAAATCCATAAAATGTCCAAAGATCGTAAAAAGTGGAGCATGCTTTTAACTTAAGCGTTTTAATCTCACGCGACGAGTTCAGCTATAAAAATGCAACTAGACCATAAACATTAAGGCATTATTTGTATATAAATATTTTTCAGCCGACACATTTCTGCTCATTTTATGATTTTTTAATTTACAAGAATATTTATTAAAATTTTTTACAAAAAGGAAGCAATTTCTAATTTTTTGTATATTTTCCACAATTTTCCACAATAAAAAACTTACTTTATTTAGACGTAACTTTAGTTCTCTGGATTTAGTATTCTCTTAGTTTAAGGTTATGCTATTTTTAAACTCATTTTTAAATCGTAACTACAAAAAAATTTCAATCAGACTTACCTTTAAGTTGATTTGTTTTGCGATTTCTCTTGAATTTGTCTGAATGCAAAACGCGGGCTTTTGCTAATGCAATTAAGCAGTCTGCAAGTAGAATGCAAAAATAAAGGGAAAAAATTAGCAAATATATGAAAGGGTTACGCCAAAGCCAAAGCAACGACCAAATTACAAACTGTTGCTAAAAATGTCAACTTAAACATTTTATGCACAGCAATTTTGGCCAACAGACAAACAGCAGCAGCTGTCTTGTCCACAAGGGTGGCTAATTACAGAGCACAGCACACAACAAAATGGACAAAGAAAAATACTTAATATAAACAAATGCAACGGTGCAAAAACAAGAACAAGCTGGAGACGCCCCAGAGACCGCTGCAGACTTGCCCAGTTAAGACGTTAAACAGACGCCACACACAAATGCCGAGCACGTTCCGAGCAAAACCAACAGAAATTAATGCAGAGCAATACAGAATTAATTAAAAACAAAAATTGCAGCAGCAAATTGTATTTGATCTGTGTACAATAATAGGTAAGTTCGAATGCAGTCAAACCACCTATATTATAATTCAGAAAGTGCACTTTTAAAATTATGACTTTGGCTTTCTAAGGTTTATTTTTAAATTTGAGTGTGAATTTTCTTAAATTGAGAAAAAACCATTTTTAATTTTTCAGAATGTCCCTCTCTATGTCTACAAATTAAATAAATCTTATATTAGATTTTCGATTAATATTTCACACTATTTTATTATTAAACCTAAGTATTTTGACAAACTTCATGTGTATATACATTTACATTTTTAATTTATGTTGGAAAACAGGGTCCCAAAGCAGACGACAGCTAAACTTAAGAATATAAAATAGATTACATAATTTGAAATAATTCTAAATTTTAGAAATTGTTTTACCAATATTAAGAAATTGGTTCTAAAAGCAAGCAACACTTTCTACCTTTTAGGGCGATTTATGTTTTTTCTGAGTATGGACATCGATGATGCCAGCAGCATATGTAACCCGAAAGCTACTCAATACTGAAATGCAAAGTAGCCGCAACCACAAACAATAACAGAACAGAGCTCAGAGTAGCAACAACAACTGAAAACTATAAACTCCAAACTGTAACTGCAACCTGCAACTTGCAACTGCAACAGTTGCCATTGCTTATTTTGGAGGGGGTGGGCAGGTTGCATAAAGTTTTGTTTGTTAACATTTTACATGGCAGCGGCAGCCACAGCCGCCACTTGAATGGAACAAGCAAAAGTTAAACAAAAAGTTTTGCCTACTGCTCCAAAGTGCCACCGTGTGGCAGCCACAGCAACAATGTGGCCTGATCGTATCTGGCCACAAAAGCAACAAGCAACACACACATGTGGAAAGTTTGCATTACTTGCAACAATGTTGCCACAAAGGGTGGCTGAAGTTAAATGACCAAAAGCGATGAAGTTAAAACACAACTGGGAACTATAAATGAGTTGAGTTGCTCTTTCTCTATGTGCCACCAAAAATGTATCTATTAATTTGATAAAATTTGTTTGAAATTAGATAAATCAAGCAACTAATTAAACTAAACTAGAAAACTAAAACTATATAAATCGAAGCAATAAATAAAAATATATATAAATTGTAGTGCAGTGCTTGAAAAATGCTTGAGAAACGCAATAAATTGTCATTAAAAACCATAAATTGGATTAGTGTAGAAACAATTAAGGGTTAAGGACAGCTAAAAGGTTTACACACTCAACCGCAAATTATGGCCTGAAATGCTAGATTTAAGTATTTTCGAGCTTAATATAATTAAGACGTATGTTAAATCAGCAACTGCTTCAGCAATCAAAGTACAAAAAGGGTTTTCTATCCATTTTCCCTAAGTATTTCAGTTTTTAAGCCTATTAAACAGAAGCGGTGAAAGGATTGCGTAGATATCATGACTAACAAGATCAAATGGCATACAGTTCAGCTCCCTTAGGCACTCCGAATATTACATACCCTAGCTTAATGCCAATTTATTAAATATTAAAATGCTATTATTAGTTGATTATTATTATGGAAGATGCGCTATAACAAGACTAACTTAAACAATAACTAAATAACGCATTTTAGGAAAATAAATAATAAATAAATACTTGATGTCGTAGTGGTCTCCTTCATTGTGCTACCCTCTGCTAGATCATAAGGAATTGCAGTTTTAATTACAAGAAGGCGGCTCGAAGCAATTGGATACAAAATCCATTAAAAATTGAAAAAGCCAAGCGACAAATTGAGCTGAGGCGAGGAAATGTCAAGTTGACATCCACAAAAATCAACTCAAGTGGCAAGCAGTCACAAGGAGTAACCAGGACCATGACAATATGACGACATTGGGGAGCACAAATAAAGAAACAAATACTACACTCAGCAATGAGACTCCTTCAGTCAGTTTTGAGGCGCAACTAATGAGTGACCGAGCAGAAAAAATGAGTGGAGAACGGAGCGGGGAAGCGGAGTGAAAGCAAGTACAACTTAAGTCCATTGGCACGGCCGAGCACCTTGCTGGTTGCTGGTTGGGAATGAATGTCTCAAGTCAACCGGGTCCAGCAGCAACACTTATTTTAATGAGAAATTCTAATTTCACCAATAATACAAAAGACCCTCGACAGTAAGTAGAAATGCGCAAAAAATGTGGCAGATATTTGTGTTTGTCAGATTGGGGAGCCAGCAACTGCTCTGTGATTGCTTTTTGCCACTCGTCCGTGACGAAAACAAAGAGCCAAGTTCTTAAATACGGCCAACACCCACACCCCCCACCCAAGCCAAAACAGAAGAAATTGCAAACAGCAAAGCAAGCGAAAGCAAAAATTGCCTGCCTCAAAAAAACTTGACTAGTATTTGCCACATTACAATTAACTTGGGCCCAAAAAGAAAATGAATAAGAATAGATGAGCTGGGCAATAAACATTTGAGTTACTGTTTAAGATCTAAACGGAGACTCTTATTCCTAATGAACATAATACAATTCAAATAGCAAAGTTTCCGCTTTTTGTTTTAGATTTTTGCACATTTATGCAAAACTCAATCAAAATGACAGGAAATTAATATGCAAACATCAATGTGTGCAGTTATAAAATACTCGTATTTGCAATGTTCACCAGTTTAATTAAGCTTAATCCCTCAGAGCATACATCTGTAGGCCACAGGAGAGCATAATAAAGGGTTTGACATCCTGTGTATGCGGCTGCATAGGAGCAGGACACCGGACAATGGACCAAGATAGGTATAAAATGTTGCCACAAATCTCAAGAAAATTCGCACATGAAATAAATAAATTAAAACAAAATTCAAAACACAAGAAAAGCAACACTTCAAAAACACGTAAAATTACTTAAATTGTAGCAGATTGTGTGTTTCCTTACAATTGGCTGTCAAAAATCAGAGACATCTCAAAAGGCAAAAATTGTAAGATGAAGTCTGAAGTAGTTCGAAAGAACTGGGCGAAATCTTCCTCATCTGATAAAGTTGTCAGTTGTGAATTCAGTTCGATTTTATTTGAATCACTCTGCTCATTCCACACGGAGGCAGTCAGGGAATGGTTATTGTTGCACACGGCCAGACAATGCTCGGAATTTCTTGTATTAAAATCGAAATGGCTTGCAACCAACCCCATTTGACGAAGATACATATGTAAGCCCTTTTGTTGTGTGTGTGTGTTGTGTGTTGTGTGTGTGGAGTATTTGGATATGCTGCCCTTACAGCTGTCAACATGTTTAATTGAAACTGACACTCAGTGTCATTTTATGGCCATTGCCATGCGTTCCTTACCTTAACTGCAACTGTAACTGTAACTGTAATTCGACTTGGCTTGATTATTGCGGCACATTCCTATCAACTCAGTGGCTGCCTGGGTGGTTGGGTGGTTGGGCGGTCGGGCGGATAACAGGCATAACACACACACGCACACATCGCCTCCCAGTCAGTTGTATATTAGTTAAATTTATGGTTAACAATTTCGCCTATTTGCTTTGGCTTTGTCCAATTTGTTTTTGGTGGCACTCGATAAGAGCAAGGCTAACTTTTCCGCACTACTGAAGAGGAAAATAGGACAGAGAAAAATTGTAAAAAATGTACACTGATATTAAGTACAAATTGCCCCGTTTTCCGAAATAATTTCGAAGTATACAATAAATGTTATATTAAAGTCTAATACATTTTTTATATTTTTTAATAGAGCATATATTTTTTATAAATAATTAAATATTATATATATTATAAAAATTATATATATTATCAAAATTATATATATTATAAAAATTATATATATTATAAAAATAATATATATTATAAAAATTATATATATTATAAAAATTATATATTTTGTACAAAAACTGTTATTTTAAAAGGAACTTCTAAGAAAAGTACGAGGCAACCTTCAGAAATGGTATTTTTAATATAGAAGTTACCCCCAATCCCTTACCCGTAATCTTGGCACTTACGACGATTTTTAAAATCTTAGTGCGATTTTAGTCTGCGTGTAAAAAGGATTTGTCCACTAATACAGACATATACACATGTAATCTTTACCAGACTTTTTTATATTTATATTTATTATATATGTAAATACATTTTAAACACATGCATACGTTTTCGAACTTTAAAAATTATTTCAAGCTATTAAGTTCTCTGAAGAAATACATATTTTTATTGTTTTCCACTCAATTTAAGATGTCTGTATATATTCGCTGAGGTGCGTTAAAGACGAAGTATATAAATTGATGGGAAATTTTGAAATACATAAACACATTCAAATATATAATATAAAAATATTTATGTGTCTTAAGAGATTTTCATTTGTTTCTGTTGGAAAAAGAATTGAATATCAATTAGGAAAAAATATTTTGCCTATCTAATTTGAATTCTCACTTGTGCGCTGAGCAAATTGAATTGTTATTACACACTTTCAATGTCAATACTGATTTTTAGCATTAATTCAGCATTTTTCATCATAGAAACTCTTTATTTATTTTTCTCACTCGACCGCACTCAAGTGCCCAATACTCCGTCGTCTGTGGCAAGTAATTTCGAATTTTTACATCATTTTGGTGGTGGTTGTCCACCACCCACTTGATGTCATTTTAACGCCACCGATTTGTATTATTTGCGCAAAGTATCAACGTAATTCCTTTGACAAATCAAATGGCAAATGACACTCCACTCCAGAGCCACAGCCACAGAAGGCTGAGGGCTTTCAGTGACCCATTGAGGTTGACACCTCGCCACGAGTAGTGTTTACCCAAATGGTTGAGACTCAATAGGTTCTTTGCCGGAGTGTTGAACTTGACACTTGTTGGCGCAACAGATCAAAAGAGAAGACGCTGTGCGCGGAGTGCACCAAATTCTGAGATGCAATTATATTATATGTGTCGGCAAAATCAATCAACATAATAATAATTCAATTTTATGCAAAATAGACACAATTCAAACCGCTGGGGACGACAATCATGAAACCCATTCAAACAAACAAATAAGGCAACTAAAAACCAATTTATTGTACACATTTCATTGTTTACCAAAGTAAAAACTAATTCTGGCAACCAGGCAGCTGGCAGCACCTGGTAACACATGTTCCTGTCATTCCATACAATACCTGGAATTCAATTACATAAGGACCCCTTATGCCCCACGAAAACCAAACTTTAACAAGGGCAATTTTTTCTATTTTTATGTACTTTAGCTGTTAGTATACAAATCAAGTTTTATATGTGCTTTGATAATTAACTAAATCACCAGAATAACTAAACCTATCAGTTAAAAGTTATTCACCTATAATAACATTGCTCACATAACTATTGGTGAAATGTGGAAAAGTAAAAAAGAGTTAAACAACATTTATATGTGCATGAGAATATTTAATAAGTTATAATTTAATAAAATTAATCAAGAGTAATACGTAAATATTATTTGTCAATGTATATTATATATAAACTCTATTCGTCTGCCTTTTAAATTGTTACTTTATTGCTATCAGACATCTATTTGCATCGATACTTGATTTAATAACAATTTTTATACTATTCCGGTTTTTTTTATTTGCAAAAGCAAAATAATTTCTTAAACTTTGTAGATCTAGGAAACTTAGCTTTAGCACTCAATATAAAGCAAAGTTGGCTTCTCTCAGTCAATATCTCAAATAATAAAATCTCACTTTGCTTTCTAATCAGTTTTAGATATTATATTATTATATATTATATTATATTATATTTCAAAATGAATTCAAGCAAACGCAACCAAACGACTGACGCATTCAAGATGTGGCAAGAGCTGCTGCAGTGGCAAAATTGGCGCAAGACTGGGCTAATCTTCATTCTGACATTGACGTTGCTCCTGGACATCGCCGTCAATCCGATAATCAGTGTGATGAGCGTGGCTGGGACAGTTATACTGGGGATCAGCCTTTGCTATTGCTGCTATGTGTGGTGCACGCGGAAGTTGCACAAGAGCAACGCTGTCGAGCATCCATGTCAACGCTATCTGGACATGGATGTGACCATTTCCGAGCAGACAGCCGAGCAACTGGCTCATCTTATTTTACTCGTACTAAACCCAATAATGTTACGCTTGCGATCGCTTTTCCTCGTCGAGGATTTGCTCGATTCACTGAAGCTGTTCTTGTTGCTCTGCTTCCTAAATATTGTGGGTGACCACATCGATGGAATGACTCTGCTGATAGTGGGTGAGTGCGAATGCATACTGGAAATGGGTCCTCTATTTACAATTCACACCTTCGCAGGGTTCGTGCTGCTCTTCACTGTGCCCAAATTGTACGAGTGGAAGAGGCCAACGATCAACTGGCAACTGCAGCAATTGCAACAATTCAAGAATCGGCTGTTGTCAACGAAAAATAAGAAGATATCGATGGTATCTGGCGATGCCAAATTTATGTCGTCCATCCAGGATATTGAATTCGATGATAATGCTGATCAGTTTATTTCTTATGACGAGAACAAAGGCCAGAACTTTAGCAGTGAATACAACTGGAATGACACTGTCGATGTGGGTTATGACCACATAAAGCAGAATTAATAATGATTGAATTAATTTAAAACTTTTTTTAAATTGAACAATTTCTATAAAAATAATAGTCAAAAATTGAGATTTATTCAAAATTTGGAGTCAAAGCATAAATGAGGATGAGGAAAAACAGTAAGACAAGATACAAAGGGAGTAAATGTTTTTTAATGATAAATACGTTATAAATGCTTACAAAAATCATACAGATAAATATTTTAAAATATTGGGAGAGAACAACATCGTTTGACATTATTTGTTGGTAATAATTTTTAATTTATTTTATTATTATAATTACTTATTGTGATGTGGAACAAAAAGCATTGCATATTAAATTAAAATGTAAAATGAAAAAATAAGTATTTATTAAATCTGAATGCATTGTAATAAAAAAATACTGCAACAATTATTGCAGAAAACTTAAAAAAAAAACACTAAAAAATAACCGGAATGAAACAAAATGTGTTAAACTTTAATAGTTTATAGTTTTAATAGTTAAGCACGGTTCGAGAATTTCTAGAAATATGTTGCTATTAAAGATTTAATTATAGGACGATGAAACTTTGTTAAAATTTACTAATAAAAGATTTAAGCAAGGCAAAAGAAAACAGTAAACACAACTTAACAAACCATAATGATATGTTAATTACACACTAATTTTGTAGTTGGTTACTTATTTGAAAATAGCAAAGCTGCAGCTATTAGATCAAACAAAATTTGAATTTAAGCAAGGAGTTCATTTCGCGTAAAACAAAAAATCATTTCATGAAAAGTCAATCAGAATCCTAAAGAAGCAGCTATTATTGCATTGCCATAAACAGTTATAATAAAATATCATATTTCAGCAATGTCAAAAACCTTTTCACTCATTTTAAATTAGTAGCCAAGAGGGAAGTTCAGCTCTGAGTGGGAAGCTGAGCACTATGAATAACAGTTATGTATATTTGTTACACGTTGCCAAAAACTTCAAGATACTTTTATGGTGGCGACTGGATGTGCCAGTTTATGCGCCAAATTTGCCGGCTGGTCTGTTGTCACCAAATGTCGTCGTAAATGCCGCAAAAAGGGTCGTCGTTTTATCGATGCAGTGCAGCAGCAGCAGCAACGTAGCATCAAATTTAAATCGTATGCAAAATGTCATTAAAAATATGTTTGAACATGCACATGCATATCGCAAGTGCCAAAACCGCATCGTCTAAAGTCTTGTCTTGTCTATAAAGCGGACGCCGTAAAACGCTGACAAGTCCAGGAGACATAATTAGTTTTTGGCCCATGTCTGTAAGCCACATAAAACCTGACTATCCAACACTCAGAAAAACGATCGCCTCTTCACATTTTTTAAAAATATTTTCTAAATATGAACATGAAATTAAATTTAAAATTTTTCAATGTTTTATAAATTTTCTCCATTTTGAAGATAAAAAAATATTTAGGAATAAAAATCCCTCGAAATTATACATATTTTTTCTCTATATTAGAAAATATCCATATTGAAACTTAGAAATGATAACAATGTTTTTTATACATATTTTTTCTCTATATTAGAAAATATCCATATTGAAACTTAGAAATGATAACAATGTTTTTTAAATTTTGGAAATATACTTTCAGAAAATAGTAGGGTAACTAACCATTGCAGTGAAAGATTGGCGAATTACTAAAATTTAGGACCATTTTTTATGTGTGCATACTGTCCTTTAATGTTCTTTCCCGACCAGCCCTATCATTCCTTACAGTGCCAGCCATGTAAATCCATCCAGCAAAGCAGCCAAGCCATTCATCAATCAGCTCCGACTTCGTCTGACGCTTTGGCGCCATTAGCATTTGTATAAAAAAGGGGGATTTGTTTAGTTTTTATTGCCACGCGCGTAAATGTCATAAAAATGTTCTGTAAAATGCAAGCAGCGCATAGAAAAGAGAATCTCGTATATGGAATATGGTTTTATGACTGTCGCTTTTAAGGTAATTGCATTAGATTTATTTGCGTAGTTTAGTATATTTTACATTAAGGCCGCACCGCACATTCAGAGAGCTGGAAGAAAGGCAATTCCAACAATATCTGCTACGTGCTCAAAATGAGTACTTATTGCCAGTCTGTCGGTCTGTCGTAAATGCAGATGGGCCGATAGTCAAAATAGTTTTGATTCGAAATGGTAAACATCAAAAAATAAGTGGAGTTGACATGCATAGAATAGCGAATATCGAGAAAATAGTCCAGAAATATTATAACAGACCTAATTGTTCCACTTATCATATTAAATCTTTAAATAAATTATTAGTTGAAATTGAAAAATTTGCATATTTATTACTGAACTCTTAGCTATGTAAATAAGAATTAGAAATAAGAATTACACAATTAAATACAATAAAATAAAAACTTGAACATTTTTTTTGCAAATAGCAATCTTTATATGCAATTTACATAGTTGCTAGAAATAATTTTAATTCTCATGGTTTTCAAATCTCTCCTAAAACAGAGAGAAAGAGCAAGCCCTGACTTTCTATTTGAATACTTCTGTTTGGTTATTCATCTGAATTTGAATGACTTTGCAGGATTAGCAGGCGTTCATGTGTAAAATTACATATGCAAATTCCGCATAATTATGGGCCAAGTTCTTAAGATACATCCACTTGGCTTTTAGCAGTTTGCCGAGCTTAAAAGCAAACAAGAAAATTGCGTTAATTTTTCATTTTCATTGAGGAGCAATGCAAAAAGTGCTCTGCGGTGGATGGTTTTAGTAGCTCATTTATCAGTTGGTCGGTTTACTAGAATTTAAATAATTTCAAAATGATGACAAAAGCTCTTTCCAACACATCATCGTGTCCCATTCACATTCCCATTCCCATTCTCATTCTCATTTAAAGTAATTATACACACATGCACATGGGATACTCAGGACTCAGGCTTAAATTAAAAAACATTAACACTTGCTGCTTACAAATCATCTAAGATAAATTGTTGAATCATTAGTCATTAGCAGCGTGAAAGGGCTGCTCGAACCTCGACTTGCCACATGGCAATCATGTGTGTTGCTGCTTTCTATGGCTGTCCAATTTTTCACAGCCAATTGGCTGGGGGTTGGGCAGAGAAGAGGAACGACATGTATTTTATCCGTAAGATAAGCGGCATTCATATGCAAATTGTGCTGTGGACTCTATTGTCAAGTTCCTCCTCCTCCTGACGTGCAACTAAGTGCGTCGCCTCATTGTTTGCCCTGGAATTATTTATTGGAAGTGATTAGTATTCGCTGCTGATGGAATTCACTAGAACAGACTCTTCCAGTACAAGTACAGTTGAACTGACAATCAACTGACTCAATCCTCAAAATTAATATAAAATAACTAAAAATTAATTTAAACATAGAAAGTGTTGTTTCGAGTTTAAGAATACTGATGTTTTTATAGAATATCTTTATTATAGTGCCACAACAAAGCTGTTTTCATTATTGAGATAAATATTAAAGCTAAATTTTATTTTTTACGTGATTCGAAGCACAAAATCAGAATAATTTCAATATAAGTGGTACGTTTATATTATTCGTTTTATTTTAAATAAGAAAAATAAATGTTTTCTTATACAACTGAAATTGAAATTAAACAAGTAAGAATACTGTAGTTGAGTAAGCTCGACACGATATGTCCTGAAATTTCCAAATTTTCCTTTCTCATGTCTTATAAAGTCTCTTGGAATTTAAACAGGTACCATAAAGTTCTTATTTAATTTTATATGCGTAAGTAATCTTCTGATTAAGTAAATCGCATATATTCCTTGCTCAAAAAACAATAAAACAAATCAGAGAAAATCCTTTAATGTGCCTAATTGAAACTGCCACTCATTAAACACACAAGCCGAACCAAAGGCCTGAACAGATTTGCCAAAATTGAAAGATTTATGGTGTGCCAAAATACATTTGTGTTTACGTTGGACATGTATTTTAGTTTTATTTGAATTCCGGACTGAACGGACAGGACAGACTGGAGGATATGTGGCGCTTGTGGGATGTACCCAAAGTTCATTAATTATGATTGGAGACAGTTAAACAATTAATAAACCAAGCGAACACAAACCCATCCCAATCCAAGTTGCCATTGCTCAAGCTTTCTGTGGTCACTTTGTCCTTCTTTTCGATTGGGGTTGGCTAATATATATATATATATATATATATATATAGATTTATATTCATATATAAACAGCAACGGAAGTAAACTTTTCGTTGGCATTTTTTTCCTATTTGCTTTGTTTTGCGCTTTGCGATTATGATCGGACTTTGATTTATAGCATTT
Source organism: Drosophila fungiperda (assembly GCA_035042345.1). Taxonomy (NCBI): domain Eukaryota; kingdom Metazoa; phylum Arthropoda; class Insecta; order Diptera; family Drosophilidae; genus Drosophila; species Drosophila fungiperda. Next base: position 4,450,062 of record JAWNLM010000021.1, read on the forward strand.
TGTGCAAATTTATTGCCTCTGTTTGTGTTCCCTTTTTCCAAATGTCGCAACATTAACTTAATCCCAGTGTTCCTTCCAAATGGTGTTAGCTAATTGAAATACACTTGAGAAACAGCTTGGACAGAGTGAACCTGCCAGAATCTGAATTTAATAGATATATACACTTTATATGTGTGGGTGGGTCTATTTTGATATTTATTTACCAAAGTGTAAGTAATATTAAGTTTATTTCGGGACATAGTAGAAAACAAAAAAATGTAGTCCCTTGAAAAGCTACGATTGTTTCCATAGAATTTATATATAAGTAAAGTCCTTTACTTTTGAAGAAAACTTTAAACCATTTAGATCCAAGACCCTTTAAAACCAAAAATCATGAAATGATTTTGAATGTAAATGTTTTTAAGCAATTTAATACATACAAAATATATTAAGACAAAATAAGTAAGAATAATATATTTAAATGGACTGAACTACTCTATACCACCAAGACAGCATCTAAATATATTCTACTTTTATTGAAAACGTGGCAAGTTGTCGATCTGTCGATATACGACAACTTATATACACGAATTTATGTACATTGATAAATATGCTTTCTTCTGCCTGTTACATAATTTAAAAAAAAAAAAAAAAAAAAAAAAAACAACATTAGTTGATTGTTCCTCCTATTTGTAAAGTAGGTGCACCCAATGAAATAAATTAGTTCATGTCGATTAATTTCGAAAAAAAAAAACAAATAAAAAAAAGCATATCTCAGAAAGACGCTTAGGAGTATCTCTCAGAGTTCACGATGACTCCCCTTTTTGGGGAACTGACAGGATGCATTTTAAAAGTGATTGCATTTGAGACAAACCCCTTAGGACAATTTAGGTAATCGTAAGCCTTAATTAACATTGAAAACAAACAAATGAGTGTGCTGCCAAGGCTAACAAACCAGGAACAAACCCCATTTACAAATCATTCAAACACCTCGAAGAAAACCATAAATCTGATTTTGTAACGCATCAGACAAGGGCGAAATAATGGGAATGGGAATGGGACTGTCCGTTACTGTTTACGTTTGGGGGATGGAATGATTTGCCCGGAAGCAAAGTGCATGCAAATTGCAAGGCAAGTTATTTGAAGGTGCATCATTTGAGGCAGAGTTGCAGACAGACACAGGTCAACTTTCTGTTAAGCCCCGAGAAAGGAACTGCCAAAACAAATCTAGTCGCTGTCAAAGTTGCACCTATGCGAAAACCCCGAAACCCCAAAGTCGACATCCAGCTTTCAATTAATGCATAATTCTCCAATGTCATGGCTGGGAAGTTGTTTGTTTGTTGCTTTCATCTCACATTTCAGACAGATACACTCAGAAAAAAAGTACCTTAAATTTTAGTAAAACGATGTACACTAGGCGCCAACTCAGAAACTTAATAAAATTAAGGGTTTGCATATCTAAATTTATAATTTCCAAAACTTAAGAAACTTACAACAATAATTTCCAAGGTGTAGTGTGTATACTGAAGAATTCTTATTGTCGATTATTGATACTTATATTTATTATTAAAAACTTTAGTATTTATAAATAGTTTAATTAATTTAATTAATTTTAATGCATATAATTACGTAATCTAGGAAAAATTACAGCCAAACTCTAATATAAAAGCCTAGCCAGTAATTTTTAGTACTTGTTTCTGAATTTTAGAAAGGATTAGAATTTATACTTTTTAGCGATATGATTCTTAATAATAATAAAACATTTCTAATAGAATATAAACAAAAATTGCAAATATTTTATTGATTATCGATTTAGGGGAATCCATTCTAAATGTTAGAAATTGTTTTGATCATACTTAGAAAGAACTTCTATTCAATTTTTTAGGGCGTGTTTTGAAGTTAGGTGTGATTTTTTTTCCTGAGTGTACTGTGTCTGGGGTTGATTTTACTTAACGCCTCGCCTCAGCACTTAACTTCCGTTTCCTGTTACTTTGCCAACGGCTACGAAGTCAATTCGGAGATGGAGTTGCAGTTGCAGTTGGACTGGAGTTGGAGCTGGAGTTAAGGTTGGAATTAGAGTCAACGTCGAGGCATTTGCAACTAATTGAAAGTGCAATGTGATGCTGCAGAATGCAATTATTGCCTCGCAACAGCAGAGAGCAGACGCCAACGAAGGGCTTCGTGTCTTTGATTTGTATTCCATTTCAAACCGAGAGCAATGCAATAACCGAAAGAAAAAAATACTTTAAAGACGAACTTGGCACTTTGGGCTTGGGTGCTGCTTCCGTTGCAGTTCAAACCCAGAGAGGGACAAGTCAGCTTATTGACTGAAGATAAACAGAGAGGGAGAAAGTAGACAGGTTGACTGTGAGAGAAATTGAACTCAAAGCAGCCAAAGGAAAGGGCCAGATGAATATGCACAAGTTGCTTTAGAGGCAACTGAGGAAAACGAAAGTTTAAAAATAAGAGATTTATACAAATTTATTAATGTTATTTGGCAAAATGTAAATTTGAATACATTAAATATAAAAAAGGCTTAACTTATCAACACATCAATTGGATGGTCCCAAAGTTTATTACAAGTTCCTTTGATCGGGACAGCAAATTTTTAAGATGTGGAAAAACTTAACATTGGCGCCTAAGGACTGGAAAAACCGACTTTAGTCAATGTTGCTTTTTGCTTTAAATGGTTTTAGTTACATTACTGTAATTTAATAAGATAAAATTCAAAGAACATGAAAATTGATGCTAGAAATATGCATGAATCCAGCAATACAAAGTAGTTGATATTTTAAGGAAAATAGGCGTTGATTAGAAAATATAATTATAAATTTTAGGCATAATAATAATTATTAAGAATTTTTATAGTTCATCTTTCGACATTGAAGTTCTTATTAAAATGGTGTCAGTTTTCTGGAAAATCGTTTATTCCAAAAATGATGTATTCGCTCCCTATAATATATTGTTCAGTTAATAAGGAATTTAGCAATGAATTCAGTTATTACTGCCACTTTATAAATGTAAGCTTATCTGTAAATTTATTGTTTTCAAACAGAAATCAAAAAAAGTCGTTTTTTTTAATTAAATCATTCTGTATTTTTGCCACTCACACGTTATCGACAATGGAAACGCGAAGTGTGCAAAATGTGAATATTCGAAATGTTTGGCATAATGGAATCGTGCAGGAACATCAAAATAATAATAGAATGTAAGTTGAATTACTAAAGCGCAACGCAGATTGGCATGGGTTTAGTTGCTTACATTTGGGCAAAACAATAGATTGCTTTTTAAACACTTACAACTTACAACTTACAGTTGCAAGTGGCAAGTGGCAAGCGGCAAGTTGCAGGGTGTCAAGTGCATTTTGGTCTGCTTACCTCGCCGTTGCACGCTTGGCTTAGCTGCACTTGCAAACTGACAACTTTCTAAGAATAACTGCAAAGCGATTTGCATATTTTACACCTCGCTGGGAAGGGGATGAGTTGAGGGGAGGGTAGGCGATGCTAACTTTATCGCACTCTATGCAGCCACCAAACAAAGGCACATGCAACATACACACACACACACACACACACATTTATATGCATTCAATTGCCGACTTGTACTCGTAAATCTTAGCCAGAAACTTTGGCAGACACAAAATTTATTTATAAACACAAGAAACAACACTTGAGTAATGCCAACTGTGTAGCTGTCATACCCAAAGTGAGGGTAACCCCACAACCACTCCTTCTAACTGCCCCTCTTCCATATTTAAGTGGCACATGTCATTCCCTCTTTAGTTGCAACGAATTGAGCGCTTAGCAGTCTGCCCCAAACAGTTGATTATATTAAACAGCAACGAAAGAAGCTAACAACTAAATTTACAAGTCAAAGTTTATTAAAAGGCTTTTCTGATATGTACATGTAATATATATATATATATATATATCACAAACTTATATCAACACTCACAAGAAATATTTTGAAATGTATCTTTATAAAACTTTTAATTTCAAGGAACTTATGAGAAAAAACAAAATGCGAGAAAAAACCATAGTTATTCACCGTTTTAAGCTTATTTAAATGTAATTAAAATTAACTATTATTAATTATATAATAATTAATTTTTAAATGTGCGTTTTTAATTATGAAAATAAGAAATGAATAAACGATTTCTTTAATTTTATTTCTGTTTATTTTATTCTCACAACTATATATATGTAATTAACAACTCATATAATATGGTTTTTGGTTGGTATTCTTGTTAGTTCCAATCTTAGCCATGTTATTATATCTGTAAACTATAAAAGAAAAGTTCGAGGTCTATAAAGCTATCAAACATACCACAATAAAATTTTTTTTTCATATAGATAACAATTATTATCAGGTTTATAATGCAGTGACAAGTGATAAGAACAGTTATTTCTGAAATAACACAATGAAAGTGATATAAATTTTAAATTTATAAATGCTTGCCATACAAGCATAAAAAACGGAAAATGTTTAAAGATATTTTGGTTGAACTATATTCCTCACTTTAAGCACTGACTATCAGTTATATCAGTGACCTATATCTTTTCCGGGGTATTTAGTATGCCTTGCTGATCAAAGAGTCGCAAGGTGGCCTGAAGGGTCTGAAGAACTCGCTCACTGGCAAAGAGCAAATGGCGTTTCTCCATCAATGCCTCGGCACTGAGGAATGTGTGGACAGTGAAATCCGCAGAGGCCTCTTTAGCGGCACAACAAATGGGCAGCTCACAGGCAACGCCATAATATCCGTAGAATAGACATCTCTGCATTTCATCCGTCAGTTGGGCATAGCTTGGCTGGCATCTCTGATATTTACGGGCTGTTAGCGTCTCGCAAAGGCTCTTGTAGTATTCCTGCAACAATTGTTCCTGATTTTGCAACAGCACCTCTAACTGGAGACTGGTATAGAAAAAGAATTGCAAATCGATGGCCGGGCTGCCAATAAAACAGTTTTGGAAATCCACCTAAAAAAATGAACAATTTAAATTAAAATTCAAAAAACCTTTGCAATACTCACAATAATTGACTTCTTTTGTTCAGCATTAACCATCATGTTGTTCACCCACAGATCACCATGGACAATCACTGAAATGGCGCTATTTTTGGGATCAACTATAGATCGAATGCGTCTCGCATATTCATCTGGTAATTGGGCTTTCATTTTGGTAGCTATGTCAGCCATCCCGGGCAATTTGGCCACAGCACCGGCCGCATAATCCGTGCCACCAACAACGATGACAGCGGCAAAAGGATCACTTATACCCTCCGCGTAATGTGAGGGCGCCAGTTGTGCCACCAGCTGTGGCTGTTCCTCCATCAGCATCATGGAGGCGCCATGAAATTGTCCAATTTTCTGCATGCATATCAAAGCATCCTCCAGAGACAAACCCGTGTGTCTATTGTACGATGTATAACCCAACGCACCCAGATCCTCCAACAAATAGATTTCCTTGCCCGCCTCACGCTCCGCAAACAGGCAACTACCCTCAGAAAAAATATCACACTCATTTTAATAATCACCCTGTTCTGAAAGTCGCCCTAAAAATAAAGTTTCTCTATTTTTTTAAAATAATTTCTAGGTATTCAAAAAAAAAAATCTAACAGTTAAAATCTACAATCCCACAAATATGCATTTTTTAAATTTTTTTAGAATTATTTTCTGTTTAGAAATAAATTTTAAAAAAGTAGAAATACAAGATAATTTAAAGAAAAATCCTTTCTAAAATGTAGAAATAAAAACCCAAAATTTATAATAGAGTTTAACTGTCGTATTTTCTTAACTAAAATTACATAAATTTAAAATACATAGAAAATATGGATTAATAAAATTTTATAAAATCCACCCTGAAATTTAGAAACGCAAACCCTAGTTTTAAGGAAAGCCAAAACCAATAATTTAAAAAATTTAGTAACCAAGAAACTTACTTTAATTTAGGGCTATTTTTTTCAGAGCGAATAAGAATAAGTAGGGTGATAAGGTCCGCGGTCAACTTACTTTGCGCTCAGCTTTCGCTCACTCAACGGCGAGTCTGCCTTCTCCAATATCTTCGCCATCTCAGGCAATATTCGCTCGAACATCAGGTGCTCGTTTGAGCCTACGGCGGCGACAATTGGCAGCAGATCTTTCAAAATCAGATTTTCGTTCTCTATTGGTGAATTTTCGCACCTTCGATATGCTACCTTTAGCCGGTAGATGACGCTGCAGAAGTTTTCGCCACTCTGAGCAATGGCCTCACTGTGCAAACTTTCCAAACGCAAGCTTTCACATTTGTACGCCACCTGCAAAGCTTTCTCTATGTAGGCGGCATCACAGAGGGTAGAGGTGACAGCTTCTGGTTCTGTAGCTTTTTCCAGTTGTTCCATGATTTTCTAAGCGCTGAACGACTGTCGTAGTCAAGTGGTTCCGAAATACTGAGCGCACCATTGTGAAATTGCAATACTAAATTGCGCAAACTCTTATCGCTAATGAAACTATTTCCCGTTGTAATTTACGTACATATCTAATTTACTGATTATTGTTATTGCTGATAACGAATGCAAAATATTTAAAAATCAGCTGAGCGTAAATTGGAATAGGCACGCAAAATAACTCTCTATTTATAAATCACAAGCACAACAAATTGAAGTATTCAAACAAACTTAGTAATAATAAAATATAGCTAACACTCTAGTTATGAACATTTACAAAAAAAAAATGTTCGTATTGATTTGCCAGAATATATAAATGTAATAAACAAATAAACTTACTTCTTACTGATAAGGACAGCTGACCAGCGGCTCACCTCGCAGTTTCTTTTGATTGGGTTGATTGAGGTAATTTGTAAGATGACATTGCTTGAATCCATTCACAAAAACTCTAAAACACAAAAACACAATACATTCAATTGCACTTAATAATAATACATCGTAGTTTTTACAAATTGAAAATTGACATTGCAGGCACTTTGAAAAAAAAACGCGCGAATTTGATTATCAAACACAATGAATCGATATCGGCACATTAAACAAACAGCTGATCAAAATCTAGGCACATAGACGCAATGCATTTTTTATTTTCACATTTGGTTTAAGCCAAACGCATGCATATGCTTATGAAATTTTACAAGCGCACACATTATCAACCGATCGAAATCATATAACACACACTGCAATACAATAAATAAATAAATAACGTTATTGTTAATACGCAAGATAGCCGCGTTTATTTTAATACGACCAAGCAATAGCTTACGACGATTACGATGTATATCGATATTCGTTGCCCGCATATACGATACGTAATGCTATATAATTAAATAATGCACAATTGCCGCGCCGCTCCAAACAATTACTGGTATAAGTAACAAACGATTTTATATCGATGAATTCATCGGCCGTTTATTCGCATGTGCATGTCTTTTATGCATTTTGCAACACTACAATTAATAACCTCAAATCAGCGAAATTCAGCTCACAGAATCGTTAATAAACAATATACATATAAAGTTGATCGCATTGGCCGCACATGGCCAGCGACAGCGCCAAGCGGCCGTCAACGATGCCAGCCAAAAAGATACCAGCCAGCACAGCCACAACAACGCCAGCTGCTGTTGCTGCTGCAGTTGCTCCCCTCGCAAATGTGGCAAATGGAATGAGCCGTTTGACGCCAGCGCGAGACTTGACGCTGGGCGGACGAGGAGCTGCTTCTGCTCCGGCACCCAAGAAGATCTTTGCACCCAATCTGAATGCGGTGCGCAACAAAAACACGTGAGTAGTTAGAGTAAGTAATTAACGAATTCCAATTAAAGAAGACGTTGTTCCCCTCCAGAAACGTGAAGACCTCCAAAGATTTCACACAGTTGCGCGGCGGTCGTCGCGGTGCGCGGGGCGCAGCTGGAGCGAGTCGAGGCGCACGTGGTGCTGGCAACGGCAACTCATCGCTCATACAAACGACTGGAGTATTCTCCGAGGGCGCCGGGGCTGTTCATCTACGCAAATCCACAGGGGGTGGCTCTGCCTACGCCCGAGCCGGAGAGGAAGTGGCTGTGGCGCGTAAACGCACAGATCGCAAGGACGAAAAATCGCAGGAGTTGCGAGTACGCGAACTAATTGGAAGCGATGGCAGCGACGACGAGGAGGACGAGGGGGATGAAGCCCGCAGCGATCCAGAAGCTGAGGAGCTCGATAAGACTGAATTGGCATGCAAGCCCGTACAGCTCACGGAGGGCCTGTGGAGAAACACCGAAAAGCACATTGTGAAAGTGGAACCAACAACAACAACAAATCTTAAATCAGCTGATGCAGGTAAACCAAAGATTCCCAAGTTCTATTCCAATGTGTTAAATGCCTCCATTGCAGACTCCTCGGATGTAGTCCAACAGCTGCATAGCCTGCAAGTGGCTGTCGAGGCTGGTTTGGAGCAGCCTCCGCCACAATATGGACGCTATCCGCGAAGCATTGGCGCATTCCTCGAAGTGCCACAAGCCCAGCTGTTCATCATGCAGCTACCCAATGTTTTACCATGTGTGGCAGATGAGGTTGAAGATGCTCCAACAGCTGCTGCAGCAGATCAGTCAGCTGCTGCCTCCTCCACGGAGGAACCCAATAGTCCCCTGTCAACATCCACTAGCAGTGGTGCAGCCAAACCCAGTCTGCTCGCCCAGCTGGAGGAGGGTCAAATTGGGAAAATTATACGCTATCGATCGGGACGCGTTAAGTTAGTGCTTGGCGAGGCACGCTTCGACTTGGATATGGGCCTTGACCCGGGCTTTTTGCAGGCAAGTCCAACAGCTCCATCTGATCTATCAGTGTTTTATTTTCGACTCTTTGCAGGAGCTAATGTCCATCAGCAGCAATCGCGAGCAGCGCAGCGGAAACATGATCAATCTGGGTCCCATCCAGGCCAAGCTAAAGGCCACCCCGGATTGGGTGCATCTGTTCGAGCAGCAGGAGGCAGCCGCGAGGCAACCACCACTTGCCACCATAAGCACAACTGGCGCCACAGCCACGTAGCATTCGATGCAACTCCTCTTCTAGCTTAGTTTAGGCACATTTAATATTAATAATAATAGTGTATATATTAAAATTAATAATAATAATGTTGTAAATAGTTTAAAGAGTAAACTCTTCCTTTTTATACAGGTAAAAGGGTATATTGATTTTGTGTAAAAGGAACCATCTGCAATCACTTTTTTTGTATGCATATTATTATTCTAGTTCAAATGACGAGCCGACATAGCCATGTCTCGCCGTCTCTGAAACTATAATTGATATAAACTTTCAACTTAAAATATAAGTTCTCGTTTACCATCCTTCATTTATTCGATAACTGCCTACGTTTCAGAAATACTGATATCCGATACAACAATTAACATCATTTTGAACAACGAAGTGTAGTCAAATACGGAAATTTCTAATTTATTCTCAGCAGGAAAGAGCGTTTTCTATATGCGATTCTACTTTGAGTTTATGAATATTCATTAAGGTCAAATTAATAGAGTGCATACAATGTTAATTCTAAATATTGTATCAGACTTATTCTTTTGTCTATCTTCTATTTTGCGTTTTTTGAGTAGAATAATAAGGTAAAGCTTATTTACCTATTTAAATTCATTCATTTTAAGGTGTTAAAATTAAGCATAGCTCTCATTGGACTGCTAAAAAATTTGAACCCTTAAAAATATTTTAAATTAAAAAAATACAAAATAACAAATTACTGGTTTCTCACTGAGAATGATTTTAAATGCGAACACAAACAAAACTGGTCGGTTATTTTATAAGGGCAATGCCACCATATACTTAACGTAGTAAAATACATTCACACGTCAAATCTACTTTTCAGAAGTGTTATTTAGCCGTACGTTGACAGGATGACAGGGAGATTTCAGAGCAGGCAACTAGACAGCAATGAAGAGCATCGTTTAAAGATTGTGCCGAATAAGACGTAAAATTCCTACCATACAAAAATGAATCATTTTCACATCTTTTTACATTTGAGTGTGTAAAATTACCAAAATTAGAATATAAATTCAGTAGCTGACTGCAGGTGATATCTTCTTCATTTTTTAATATAACAACAAATACAAATCTAATTTTCAATTATCGCCCCCTGAACATATTTCCCTCCAGGTCGATGGCATAATTGTGATCCACGGGATTGGCCAGAGCCGTCTCAATTGCCACATCGAGGGATTCACGTGTGATGAACGTCTTCGCCTGCTCGATTTCATGGCGAATGTGTTCATCGACCTTTTCCCGACGCTCTTCTGAGCGCATCTTGGCCGCCTCGAGGCGCTCCTCGACGTATGCCACCTTAGCATCGCGCTCCTCCGCCAAACGTACATTACGCTCGCTAGCAATTATAGCATTCCAGGCTGCATTCTCGTGGAGGCAACGCTGAAATTCCGCCTCCTCCTGCTCCGGCGTGAGCACAATGTGATCAGCTGTGGATGTTTCCTGCTGGCGAACAGATTCCTCCCTCAAATATTGACGCACCGAACGCAATTGGGTTCTAATAAAAGAGGTGAATGTATAGATATATTGGATAGTAATCGTTCTCTTTGCTCACTTATAGTTATTGTGCAGTCGCATCAGCTCCGTCCGCTCCTCCTCAGTTTGCCTCTTCCGCTCGGGCACGCGAAACATTTTGCTTTTGGCAACCGGCAACCAACGCGGTTTGCGGCGCCAGCGCACAAACTCTAGTGCAAAATTATTGCTGCCAGTTTTGGCTGCAGCAGTCTGATGCAGTAATTGACAGCCTGCACGCAGCATATTTGTTAATGTTTACAATTCTCTTTTATAAATACAAGTTTTTGTGAATTATTCTCTTGTTACGGCATCAATCTGCGTGCGTTCGATAAGCTTGGCTATCGATAGTTTGTGCACTATCTATCGTACAATAATCGCTAAAGATAAATGCCTTGTAAACCGAAGCAAGCATATCCATTATAGAAGTTATTCCAGCATAAAAAGACTGAAAACGAAATATGTTACATTTCCGCTCGATCTGAAAACTATTTCACTATTGAACATCGATATCGAAGTCCAAGCCGTGCTATTGATGAACATTTCGATTAATACTAAGGAAATTGGCTCGTGTCATGCTAGCATAAAGATGAATATATCGATAAATGGCAGCCTGTTACTGAGCAACTATGACAACGTACAAAAAATAACATGTTTGAATTCTCAAACAATTTGAAAAATCAACTTTGACAAAGGCATATATTATTAAGAACTATTATTAAGCAGACAACATGGATAAACCACAAATGATAGAACATTTGCATGAGGCCGTCAACTATACGGTATACGATACGAAATGGATCCCTCTATCTGCCAAGTTTGTGGTTCTCGGCTCGAAGCCAAACAGTCATGGAATTCTGGATATCTACCAGCTGAACGAGTCTAAGCTGGAGAAGGTGAAGTCCGTGGAGAAGAAGGCCGCCTTCAAGTGCGGCACCTTTGGCGCTTCCTCGCTGCGCAACCGGCACATGGCCATCGGTGACTTTGAGGGTCGCCTGCAGGTTCTGTAAGTAAATAAAATAATTATGCTTAGATTATATTTAAATCTAAATTGAATTTATAGCGATCTGGAGCGCACTGATCTGGCCGTTTATAATGTGAAGGGCCACAACTCCATTATTAACTGCATCGATGCCATTGGCGGCACGCAGCTGGAGTGCGGCTCACCCGAAATTGTGACCGGGAGTCGCGATGGGGCCGTCAAAGTTTGGGACATCCGTCAGGGTCAAGCGCCCGTTGTGGACATATCGCCGCCGGCGCAAATGGGCGATGGCATCAACAACTCCAATTCGAGACGAGACTGCTGGACGGTTGCCTTCGGCAACACTTACAATTCGGAAGAGCGCATTGTCGCCGCTGGCTATGATAATGGAGATCTGAAGCTCTTCGATTTGCGTGCCTTGGCCGTGCGTTGGGAGGCAACGATTAAGAATGGAATCTGTGGCGTGGAATTCGATCGTCGTGACATTCCAATGAACAAGCTGGCGGTAACAACGCTCGAGGGCGGGCTGGTCGTCTACGACATGCGCACTCAGCATCCGACTAAAGGATTCAGTTGGGTCGAGGAGCGTAATGCGGGTCGCAGTGTGGGTACCAATGGGGTCATCAATGGCCCAAAGGCCACTGTGTGGACGGTGCGCCATTTGCCGCAGAATCGTGATGTGTTCCTCACGGGCGGTGGCACTGGCTCGATTCGCATCTGGAAGTATGACTATCCCGATCGCCGTTTTACGGATGATGCTGACGGTATCAAAGAGGGCGTTGCTGGGAAGCTTCAAATGGTCAGCGCCGTGACGTTGAGTTCCCAGCCGGTGCACAGCTTTGACTGGCATCCGGACAAGCTTGGTCTCGCCGTCGCCGGTGCCTTCGACCAGAGTGTGCGTGTTCTGATCACCACCAAGTTAAATACGCTTTAATCCGTTTATATATAGTATTTAATTGTTTAATAAACGTTTTACTTATGCGAGAGAAAATAGCACAGCTACAAAATTATTTCTTATTAATGAAAAATCAAACACTAATTTTTTTTCTCCAAATTTTTCAAAATTGATTTTAATATAGTTTGTTTAAAGTACTGCTCCTGGAATTCTTCTTAATATATATATATATATGTATATATGTATATATTATATTATATATTATATATTTAATATTAAATTAATATATGATATATTAATTTTCATATATGAGTTTTTTCCCACTCTTTTAAAGAGTCTTCCACTTCTAATTATGTATTAAAAAGTTCCTAAAACTTACAAATTAAAATTTTTTTATTTATTTATTTATTTTATGTACAAGTGGAGAGTAAAGGAGCTTGGGGAATGGGGTAGCAACTATGTGCGCTGCATCCGCTGCTGCACGATCCTAGTGAGCTCGGTGAGCTGCTGTTCTAGCTGTTGCTGCTGCTCGAGTTGCTCCTTGGGCACCTCGACGAGGCTGGCACGCTTCAAGGCATTCAGACAGGATGTGGCAGCCAGACGACTCGAGTTGAGTTGTGAGGTAATCGTTGCCTCGCTCTCGTCCTCAGCATGCTCCTTGAGTGCGGCCTGTGACAACTCGGCCACATCCAGACACAAACTCAACGCCTTCTTGGCGTGCGCCGACTTGGTCTCCCAGTTGAGCTCTTTGGCGGTGTAGGCACGATAGGATTTGACCAGACGCTCGGCTTTCTTCAGCGGCGTGGCAGCCACTAAGGCAGCCAATTCCCAGACCAGTGGTTCGTTGCCATGCTGCACGCATTGCTGCCCCAGCAGCTGGGTAATGCGACGCTGGAGCGAGGAGGAGATCGCCTGCGAGGCGGCGGCGGAATCAGATTGCATTTGCCGGGCAATGCCGTAAACAATGCGCGTCAGCAGCTCCTCATCGAGATAATGTTGCTTGAGCTCGCCGAGTCGTTGGTACGCACGCATTGCATCCTCCCAGTGTGCAATGTCCACGGAGACAAGCATATAATTCTCCCACACCTTCCAATTGCTGTAGTTGCACTTGAGAGCCTCGCCGAGCAGGCGATGAGCCCGCTGTTTGTCGCCCAGCTTGATGAGAGCCTTGGCCAGATTATTCCACGACTCGAAGCCATGCGGCTCCAAGTGCGTATAGGCCAAATAGCACTTAACCGCCAACTCCCAGCGTTCCAGCTGAATGGCAGAGTACCCGCCACGCAGCAATATCGACTCTTGCAGCGAATTGATCTCCAGCGAGATCTCGTAGTGGGTGATAGCTTCGGCGTAATCAGCGCGCCTGTAGAAATAGTTGCCCCAATAGGCTTGCGCCTTGCCGCTGGTCTGCTTGGAGTGGAGCCAGGCCTGCTCGTAACACTGTGGATCATCCACTGCATCGCCCAGCAGACAATAGAGCAGCACTGTTGGCTGCTTCTCCAGCTCCTGGCGTATAATCTCTGCGGCCTTGTGACGCAGCTCCAGACTCGTATAGCACTCAATGACCTGCTGCCAGGCGTGGATTTGCAGACAGATGTCCAGAGCTGTCTTTGTCATGCCCAGCGAACGCAGCAGATCTACCAGTTGCAGTTGCACTTGCCACTTGGGTAGCAGGAAGGCGGCAAACCCATAGGATAACCGTGCTCTCAGCGTATGCTGCTCGGTGTTGTCCAACAACTTGACGCACTCCTCGCACTGCTTCCAGCTGCGCTCCACGGTCCGTCGCATGCCCGATTCCTGGTGGCAATTTAGTAGCAGCGCCGCTTGGCGCACCTGCAGCGGCCCGTGTTGCTGATAGAGGAGCGTTTGCGTGTAAGGCTCCAGTTGCTCATCGGCAAGGCGATCCTTTGGCTGTGAACGCTTCAGCTGCTTGCTGTGTAGAAATTGAAGGATCATAAGAATTTAAAATATATTTTTTACATATTATATTGTATTATAAATATTTCATATATTATATTTATATTTTAAGCTGAGGTATTAAAATATTTAATTTTTTTGTCAGCTAAAGTCAGTCGACTCAAAAAAGAAAAAATAGATATCATTAATTTACTTAGAAAGTAAATTATTAAATTAGTCAAATTTTAAATATGTTGTTTTCTAAGCTACATTGAGGAACTTTTTGTTGCTTATAGTTATTAGTTAACATTATTAATTCTGGACTTCACATATACACAAACATTTTACATAGTTTATAAATTATTATAATTCAATTTGAAACAGCTAAAATCTAATATAAAAGCCGAGACATTAATTTTTTTTGCTCTTACTAAGAAGAGGGCTTTTTTAAAGATGATTTTCAGTTTTAGGCAAATAACTACAATTTAATGTGATGTAGAAGAAAGCACAATTGGCAACCTAATAAAATTAATAAAATCAATTTAAATTAACTTTAACTATGCATAAGTGGACACTTCTCCAACTACAACTATTTCGAAATATTCTAAATCTTATAAAAAACAATTTAGTTAAACTTTAAAATTAAATTTTGTGTTTAATTAAATTTAAACTAATTTTACTTTACGTGTTATTTTTGCGTCAACTAACTTTAGTTGTTATTAAATAAATAAATTCATAAAAGATTTTCTACTCACACCTTGGACAGGACGAGGGCCTGGAGAATACTTGGCAGAGTCATCACATCGTTGTCCTTGGGCTCTATGAAGCGTATGCGCTCCAGCCTGGTATCATCCTCCAGGAGCAGCAGTTGTGGCAGCTTTGTTTCCTTGTTGCTCATCATTGCTGTGGGTAAACAATTCTCAGATTGCTGCACCACCTTTAGGCAGAGTTGGGGAAGCGGTTTCTGCTGGAATTTGGTACGCACACCAAGTAATCCCTCCACTTGTAGTTCGACTTGCATTTGATCGCATAGCTCGTCCAACGTCTGCCTCGACAGATCGGAGCGGTGGAATTGCAGATATCCATTGGCTATTTCGAGCAGGAGCAGCGATTGCAGCTCCTTGTCCTCCTCGAAAAAGGCGGCCAGATGAGGACGTAAATCGGCAACTAACAATTTGAATTGCTCGTAGAGAGCACTGGCCAAATCGTCCAGCATGTGTTGATGCAGGCAGACCAAACGCAGACGCCACCAGCTGAGCAACTGTGACGTCATAATCAAATAGATCAAATACAAATTGAAAAGTTATTTCGAAAACTAGAAATACCTTTGATGTTGGCTGAGCTGCACTTAAAGCGTCAAGCATTTGTTGCGCTAGGAGCAGCAATTGTGGCGTCTTCACATTGGGATTCAGCTCCTCACCGCTGGCCCTTAGCTGCTCCTGGGCAACGCTAGACTCCAGTTTTAAGCCGGTCAGCATATTTTGGCAGGTTTCCAATTTGTCAAAGGGGCCAGTAAAATTATTTTGCACAAAAGCGAAAACCAATTGCAGAAAATCGTTTAACAATTGTGTTGCCTGCCCGCCGGATTTAAGCTGCTGCTCTGCATTGTCCTGCCAAGCTTTGATTATGGTTTGGAGCTCTCCGACTGTCCATAAGTCTTTACTAATCCATAGATTTCTAAGTCGCTCATCGTTTGGCAAATCTGCAAGTGAAATTCTTAATATTACTAAGTGTTTTGTTTTACTAGTTCATAGGACAAACCCTCAAGCTGCACTGCATCATTGAAATTACACAAATAGTGTTTGCTGAATGTTTCTTCGAACATTTTCACATGGAATGCAAACGTTTCAAATCTCGAAAATTCTTAGTCGGTGTGTTTTGTTCTTTTTTGGCGTCCCACGTGTTTATTATGCTGCCGATTCGGTACGCAGAGAGTCAACTAGCGATCCTCCCGAAACTGATTTCACTTCAGAAATTAAACAGAAAACGTGCTTTATCTTTTAAGTGGAGTGTCAGTCAGCTGGGCACAATAAATAATACAAATCAAAGCAATCCCAAATAGAATATGAAATCCGCCAATAGTGCGAGACTCTTTAGGCTATCGATGACTTTTTGCAAAATGTGGCGGCTATGCGATAAATGACAATTGACTTATTCAAGTCAACTGCACTTTTTTTTTTGGATAATAATATTATTTGTCTGATTCTACAAAACCACAAGTAATATGTGTGATACGATTTTTTTTTGCATTGAACGATATTTATTCTTAACGACTACCCACTTAACGAAACTGAATTACTTAACGATTGTTGAATACGCGCACAGCTTATCGATTACTGTGCGCGGTTAAGTTGAAGTATTTAAATTAACTGTGCAACAAATGTAAATTTTCTAGAATGATGTCAGAAATTATTTTAAATCAATTTATACTATATAGCAATGCAGTTTATAATAAACTTCAACGGCATAAATAATTCCATTACATTTACCTAAAATTTGTTTGGCAGCATATTGCCTAAATTGTCCTAAAACGCTGTCTAAAAAATCTTTTTAAATTTGTTCATTTGTATATTGTGATATTCTTAGACTATTTGCATAATTGCAAGCATGTTCAAATTTCAATTAAACAGTCTACTGGCGTCTGCGACAGATATAAATAAATACTCGCATTTCACAAATATTTCAAAGTCACATGCGAATTTGAATTTCAACAGTATGTTTACATATACATATGAATTTAGTATAAATATAAATAAACAACACACACAGATAGGCATCAGGGAATACCTGCGACAAATTGCGCCTGCAATTACAATACAACACAAACATACACACAGACACAAATGTCACATTAGAATATGCATACATGTGTGTATTTTCGTTTACTTACACTTACACAAAGAAAGCCGCAAAGCTTTTGCATTTTTTTACGTCGTAGCTTCTAAATTTAAATTTCACGGTCAAGGTCAAGTTTGCACCCGCTGTCGACGTCAACGTCGCAGTTGCGTCGCTTTAAAGTTAATAAAATAACAGAAGTACTACAACTGTTAAATCTATTTCCTTTTTAGCCGTATTTGTTTATCTTTCGCCTTAAACTTAAATGAATAGCTTTTTATTTACTTAGCAACAGAATTTTTGGTTAAACTGACGCTTTGCAACGGTCTGTAATTCTCTTCACATAAATTCAAATGCTTCAAACTCACCACAGCAGCAGAGCTTTTACCGTTTACTCTTAATGCCGCTCTTCTGACGCAGCTTTTGCCAAATTGATGAGCTTGCCTTTTAAGCATTCTCTTCGGTAGTTGCTCTCTCTCTCTCTCTCTCTATCTCTCTCTTACGCAGTGGCGCTCTCTTTAACTTTATTTTGCCGGTGGCCAAATAGTGCACGCCGGCTTTAAGTGTACTCACACCCCATCCATCAGTCGGGGCATGTGCACAACTGGAGCGGGCTGCGTCAGCAGCACCTGGCTTCGGCGTGCATGTATTGTGACCCAAAAGCTGTTGCAGCTGCTGATGTTTGTGTTGCTGTAACACTTAATTTAGTTGAAAAGTCTAAAATATTTACATTTATGAGTCATTTAACAGAATTACCTTAATGTTAAGCACTTTTATTAATTATAGCGTTGTAAACAGGATTTTGAAGAGTCGAACGCTGTTTCAGGCATTTTATTAATATTACTTAGCTAAAATATAAATAAACTATAACTATAAATATTTACTGATTAGTAACATTTTCAATTTAAAGTTAATTAATTAATTATGAAATGTTTATTTTCCTTGAGCATTTATAAATTGTCATACTTTATTTGCTTACATTTTTAATTAAAACCTATTTAAATATTTACATATTATCATAGTTTATTTGGTTATATATTTAGCTTCAACTTATTCAATATTATTATTTATGACTTAACATCTTATTAATATTTGTCTTCAGTTTAAAAAAATTTTAATTTGGGTTTTATCTATTATATTTGTTTTGTCAAATTTAAAAAAGGAACAGATTTTTTTTGGTGGTAATTAGCAGATTGTTGAAATTGAATAATACATTATTTATTATTATTATTTAGCTAAGCAAAACCAGTTGCCACTTCTATTTAACATTAACTGACTCACATTTCACTTGATAATATATTATTGTTATAGCAATTTTTTTATTTAATATACCACATCAAGGTCACACAGACTGTGGTTGCCAAGGCATTAAGTGCAAAAAATATATATTTAATAACTAAATTAATTGTCGAGACAAAGCGATGCCAGACTTCAGTTATCGCAATAGCTGTTGAATTACTTTTTTTTATTCATTTTTATTTGGTATGTAAATTTTGTTTTGCCTCTCATCGCTCTCACATTTTCCCCCTTTCCGACACTCCCCCTTGCAAAAATTGATGTCAGTGGGTTTTCAAGTAAGCCGGCAAACAGCGACGTCAACAGCGACGTCGACATCGACTGCGTAGCATTTCCATTTTCACTTTCACATGCCGCAACTTTCACAGCTAAACTGAGCCACTTCACGCCTCTTTTGCCACCTTTCCCACCATTTTCAGCTTGTTGCATTCCAGTCTCAGTTTCAGTTTCGTTTTCGCTTATTATTAGGAAAATAAAAAAATTATAATTTTAATTAGAATTTGATGAAAACAGATGTTTAGCTTATATGTGTACTTTTTGTCTTATTAAATAAATATGCATATTAATTTAGGAAGTAATTTAAAATGAAAACTATTAATTTTCTCATTTTCACTTCATGTTAGTCGACTGTAAATTAATAAATAACTCAATTTTAATAGAATCCGTTTCTATTTTGTAATGGTTATAAATGTCGGAAACAGCTATAATCCTATTTTCAGTTTTAAAACTGCTCCAATCCATAATCTATATGGTGGCTTCTTAAAAAAAGAAAAACATTAAGGAATGGATCGAGGGATCATCCGTAGAAAAATCACTAATAACTTGGCCTAACAAATCAATCAATTTTGGATTTGTATGATGGGCTACTTACCCCATATAACCGTTCAAAGTTAAAATTGCCTCATTACTACTCATTTGATTAAATAATTAATTTATACATTATTATTAATTTATTAACTTATTATTCATAACCTTTAAACCTATATATATATATATATATAGATTTATATTTATATAATTATTAGGTTTTCTGTTTTTGTTGCAATATATTTCTTAATATTAGAAAATACACGTATTTTGTTAAATAAAAATTATACGTACTGTAAATTAGCCATATTATTAATAATTTAAAAATTAAAAGTGAAGTTAAGATAAGAAACTCCAGCATTTTGGATAGAGACAATCTGCCTTTTAAGAAATTCAATTTCTGAATATAAAATTAATTATAATTAACGCCAATACCAAGACAATTTTGTAAAATTTAGTGAGATTTTTAGATGTCAGTGTTTTGTGGTATTTAAGCGACTTGAAGACTGACTAAATGTTATAATAAGGAAAGATCAAAATTAAAGCATTAGGCTTCAGTTTTGCGCCTACGTCGAAAATGTCTCGATTAAAGCGATCATTTTCGAGGGCGTGCTGAAGGCCAGCAAATCAACAAATAATAAATAATTAAATACAAAAGAAAAGAGAGAAAAAGATATATTCATATTTGGAGTGTGACCATTCAACTGCCTAAATGCGACTAAATGTGGCAACTCATGCTAAAAAGTTCTTCTCAAATTAATTTATTTCGCACTTAATTATTCAAATGCTCACACGCAAGAAGAAGAGCAGCGAAGAAGGTGGAGAGAAGGAGAGAAGACGCTGACCTTGAGCCGGCTGCCTTTGCCGGCGTTTATGCCTCTCTGCCTCTCTCACTCACTCACTCACTCACTCACTCGCCGCGTTTTCTTCGCATTTCTGGTTGGCGATCAAATAACGCGCCAGACAACAACAACAATAACAAAGCGAATGCCAGCCAAAAAATAAAATCACAAAAACCCAAAATGTACTCAACAGCGAGTACATTTCATACTCATATTACTCAGAGATCCCAGATGGGCAATAAGTTGAAATATTTATTTTGATATGTATGTATGCAAGTTTAATAGTTGTTTTAAATAGTTTTTGCACTACGCATGAAATAAAAACATGATCTTAAATAATGCGCAGTTTTTGGAATAGAGCATAAATAAATAGACTAACAGAAGCAAAACAATCGGGTAAATCTAACTAACAGTGACATCACTTTCATTAATGGATTAGCACAATTCTCACAATGCTCATTTAACTTGGAATTGACATTACTGTTCTTCCTTATTAGAGTTAAAAGTTGGCATCACTGTCGATATCACTGTTATTAACATATATAATAGGTAATCGTAATGTTGTTATTGATATTTTACATATTTTCAACAGTTGAAACACGTTTTCAATTACAGCTTCAAATTGTATACTTTCAGCTTATTTAAATTCTTTGTATTCCAACTGCAAATAACGGGATATACGTGTAAGCATACAGCACGAACCACCTGCCGCGCCCCCTTGTAGTGACTTACTTAACGCCACCTGTTGTTCAAATACCTCTTGCTCCAAGCAACTGCGCTTTTGGGTATTTTACATTTATCCGTCATAACGGAAAGTCGACAAGATTTCTTTCACATTTCAATACGAGGACAGATTATAGGATATTCTCAAAGTCGAGTAGTTTCCGTTGAAGTGTTGCTGCCGAGTTTTTCTCGCTGCTGTTGTGATGATTATTATTATTTCACATTTGTTTTGTTCTAAGCGAAATTCGCAACTTGACCTTGTACAATTATTGTTTATTAATATTGTTGTTTATTATTTTTCGTTGTTGTTGTTGCGGTTTTTGTAGCTACCTAAATGAATATACATACTGAGTACAGACATAAGTATACTATATCATACCATATTTTTGTTATTATTCGACTTTGGTGCATTGCGCGTTAATTCATTCTGAACACCCTGTTTTTTTTTTTAATTTCAATTTATCTATCAGCTTACATCACTGTAGAAACACATCTAAAATTTTAGCACATTTAGAAATCTAAAAAGGTTTTGAAGACATTTTAAATAAGTTCTAGATAGGCGAAAAGAAAGTTCTAAAATTAAGAAATGCTTCAATACTATTTTAAAAAATGTGTCTAAACAGAAGTGAACAATATTTTTAAAACAGTTAAAGTACGATTTTCTAATTAAATGCGTTTAAATCGTTAATTGTCTTAAATGTGATTATAAATGCGATGAAAGACTCTTGATACTCATTCTTAATAAAAAAAATAATAATATCGTATAAGTACAACTATATAAAAAAAAACTCTGAAAATGATAAATTTTAGTTAAAAAAGCTAAGCCCTAAATTTGAAATATACTTTCTGAATAATAAGGTGGGATTCCCCTGGTTAAATTTACGGAAATTATTTTGTTTAGCTTATAATATAAATATTCACTTGAAATAAAAAAGATAACATAACATCCATTGAGCTCAGTTTATGTAGGGTATGTCGTAGTCAACATGAGCAGAACCCGTTGTAGTTGCTAGTTTCAGCTTTCGGCACACTAAGACCTCCATTCGGAAATTAACTCATTCTCGCCTAGCAACAATCAGTAGTGACGTATATATATACATATATATATATATATACATATATATATATATACATATATATATATATATACATATATATATATATATACATATATACATATGTACTATGTACGATCAAACGTACATCTATTGATTTATTCAATTTGAGACGCACATGTTTCGCTTTATTTGTGCGAATGTTCATTACATTTTATACGATCCGTAAATCAAAAGTTGACGCGAGACTGGGAGCATGAAATCCAAAAACGCGCAAAACGTGCGATTTGGAACATATATTGATTGAAATGTGCGCTTTGATTTATAATGGTTTCAAGAGCATAGCATAACAGAACAAAACATATGAAAATTGTAACAGCATTTGCATTCAGCACAAATCGAGTAAAACTCAATAAAATCCGACCCTGAATAAAAGTCTTCTAAATGCAAATGCAAAAGGCTTTCTTTATATTTCCCTCTCTCTCTCTCTCTATATATATATATATATATATATACATCTTTCTTTCGTCTCTCTTTCCTCGGTCTACCGCATTCGCAATGCATTATTGGAGTGCAAGAACAGTCCTTGAACTCGGCACATTTTTAATTCGCTGCTATTTGCACAAAACTGAAATTAAGTCGCAAAAATACTGAAATGTAATATCAAGTGCATGCAGGCAAGAAAAAGTTAACAGCTCACTATGACATACCCTGTAATTTAATTATAATTTTTTTAATCTATCACAGTTTTCGTTTTTTTTTTAGTATAATTTTTGTCCATATTTTTATCAATTTTTTTTTATATGTTATCTTTTATCTTTTATCTAATTAGTATACTTTTTTATACAAAACTGTCGGACTTATTTTTTAAAGGGAGCTCAGTGAGCTCAAACAGCCTAGTTGGCGTTATTTACAGGTGGAATATGGTATAGTATATAATCTGAATATATACTATATACTGTATAGTTTGAATTCCGCTTCAGCATTTTGAAAACAACTTGTTTATTTATTTTTAAGTTCAGTAGGGGCCGTTCTGTAGTCGAATAACAAAGTTATATTTTCTGGTTGCGGGGAAAACCAATTTATGACGACGCAAAACTCTCAACATTTTATGATAAAACTTAAGAACTTTATGAAATATATTAATATTGGGATTTTCGAACTATATATTTAATTTTATTACACCCTTTGTTATTTCAAATTTTAATATGAATTTGTGATTTTTACATTAAATTTTGATTTTTAAAATGTTTTTAAAAAATGTGCAATGTTTTTAGTAAAATTTAAATAAATTAAATTAAAAATAAAACATTTCAGAAACATTATAGCTTATTACAACTTATTAAAATCAATTAAGTGAAATTAATATCTTGAAAAACATTTAATAACTTACAACTTAAAATTAACGAGCTGAAATTATGAATATGCATATGGGAAAAAAAAATAAAGCTGCTAAAGTTATTTTTTTTACGTATTTTAAGTTACTTAACTATATATTTTAAAAATAATACTAAATATAGGATTATAATTAATTAATTAAGAAAACAAAATATAGTTGTTTGGCTTTACAATTTATAATTGTTAGTTTTTTGATTTTGTAAATTTAGTTAGAAATGTTTTCTTTACTTTTTCTTAAGCAATTAAACACTGGCTTCTGATGTTCATACCTTTTTTCTCGTGTCTTTTATAATTACACGGCAGTTGTGTTGGTGCGTAGATATATGCAATTGAATTATAATCGCAATTGTTTATATATGTACGTGTGACAAATGTCATGCATATTTAAATAATTTATTTTATTTTTGGGCCGTCCTCAGATGCATTGTTGAACATCGTACAATGTAAATTTAGCGACAGTTACTCACAAATCGCACGTCATATTGTCAGTCTGCCTCCCTCTTACTGTATCTCTCTCTTGTTCTTTCTCTTTCTTTTGCTCTTTCTTTGTGGATCAGAAGTCAGAGACAGACCGCGGAGACCCCTCCCCTTAGACCTTTCCTGAGCAGCGCGCTGTGCTTTGAGTTATTTGCGTCTCAGTCGCCGTCGACGCTCGAGTTTAGCGGCCCAGTCGCGCAATTTCAAGGACGCGTCGCTTTGTTTTGTTATTGTCTGGATTTGTTGTTGCTGCTGCTGTTTTTTTTAAACCACACTCCCGCTCTTTCTCTCGCGCGCTCTATCTCTCTCTCTCTCTCTCTGTCGCTTTCCCGCATAAGAACTTTTGCTGTTGCAGCAGCAGTGATTGTTTTTTAAAACAAACAGCAAAAGTGCATTTAAATCTCAATCAGAATCCGCATCAGCCAGTGGAATTTTTAATATGTCCCTATAAATATAAATATATATATATATATATATATATATATATAAATATATACAAAAATATATACTTATTTTCTCTTCGAAATTTTGCATTTTTTTTTGTTGTTGTCGCTGCTTTTTACATGCTTTTTTCTTTTGCTTTGTTTATTTAGAATTTTAACGCTTTTTTCGGAACACATTTTATGGGCATCTTGATTTACTTAACCCTGACGCAAGCAAATTTAAAAAAAATTAATTTACTTTTCAAGTTTATGCCTGGTGAAATTTGCCGCACCTCCGAGAACATAATACATATATATGAGTAAGTAATTAACAAATTACTTTGCAAGTTCAGCACTGAATATCAAACTTTTATTTTGCAAATAATAACAATTAAAAAACAGACGAAATCGCGCGCAAAAACATCTTTCAAAAGAAAACAATAACCCCACAAACAAGCAATACATCAAAACAAGAAAACAAACAGATACGGACTTATGGTCAAGGACACGAGGTGAAAAGCTCTTAAAAGCACTTCGATTTGCAAATGCCCTTTTTTTATTACAGTTGCGAGCGAATTGTCATTTTTTTAAATTTGTTAGCTTAGCGAACTTATGAGTGGAAAAACACTTTCCAATAAAGTGATAATTACAGAAAAAAAAATATTTTGTTCACAGCTTTTAACTTATTTAAATTAAATTAAAATTAAAAAATTGAGTTTTATGATATAGGTTTATTGGTTCTATAAAGTGCGTAAATTGCAGTAAGAGTACTAATAATAATAATAATTTTTGTGCAAGAAATACAATAATTTTATTCATTGTTGTAAACTTATTTTTTATTATAGATAAAATTACATAATTAAATACTTTATAGGGAAATGAAAATATGAAAATGGGAACTAAATAAACATTTCATAATTGCGTATTATATGTATATTCAATGAAAAAATAAATGAATATAAATTAAAATAAATGCAATATATCGCTATGAACTCCACGATCAGTACTAGCTGTATTTTATTTATACAAATCAAAATTTAGATCGCTTTCTAAAACTAGTGATCTGTTGATTAAAAGTAAGAAAAAAATATCGCACTTGTGCTAATATTTCATTCACATTTATATATATATATATATTTATTTACAATATAAAATACATATTTTTAAGGAATTATTCATTTGATATTGAGTCGGTGGCAGAAGACCATTAGAGAGAGGAACATGGGTGAATTTGTCATTAGTAGATGGCATTTAAAATCAAATCCACTCAAATTAAATTAAATCAAGATGCACACATATATATTATATATATGTATAGGCACACATGCATACATACGTAATACCAATAAACAATCGTGGGGGGCTCGTGCTTTTAATTCCTGAGGTGAACTTGAAATGATGATCGAGCGATTAGCGACAAGCGACTAGCGACTAGTTTTGCTCTTCAGTTTCCAAAGTCGAATGGAGGCGGAAGTCAAAGCCGAATTCAATTTGCTCTTATCGCAAAGCTTTGACGCAGTCTGTCCGTTGTTCTGTCTGTCATCTTCGGCGGATTAGCGCTATCCGACCAATTGATCGATGTTGGTGGTGGGAAAGGAGGCGGCGATATGGTGGACACATGAGAGATCAGCTCAGCTTAATTGAAAACGCAGACGAGCCAAAGTAAACGCAAAAAGCTTTTTTCTCTTTTAAACAAATTCTAATAAACGCTTCGAGAGACCAAAGTTAAAAGGCATTTGGATATGCACACACACACACAGAGACAAGACACACTCAAGTACGCCAGCAACAACGAAGCACACACAAAATATAAAAAAAAACATGAAAACGAACAAGAAAAAAAAACCGACAAAAAAAATCAAACACAAAACGTTGCTCAAGGTTAGGGTTATCATATTGCCAAGATCAAGGTTAAACGACTACTAAAAAGCTGTTGTTGTGATTCAGAGACAGACATTTGTCAGTCGCTAGGTGTATATATATATATATATAAATATATTATGTGTGTGTGTGTGTTTGTGTGCCTTGCCAGACAGATCGTCGAACGTTGCGCGAACGTGCAAAGCTTCTGAAAACTGACTGTGTAGAAAACGAATTATTTAAGGTTTAAGTTATTGGATTAATGTTTAATAATGTGTTCACATTTGAAATCCCTTTTTGTCCTATTGGGCAAAATAACTTAGGTCAAGGATCATTTTATGAACCATAAGTTTCACAAAATAATCGATATTTGTATCTAAGTGTCCCAGAGAAATGGAAGGGTCTGTCAATGAAAATGTGACTTACCTTTAGTTCAGTTTTTCAAAATTTATAGGAAGTTTTTTTTTTATTATTATCATTATAATGTTTAGATTGAAATTTTTGAACAAATTCTTCGACTTTGGTCCTGGAAATCCATACGAAATAGTATTCAGTGTTATTCTCAAGTAAGTAAAGATAATTTTCATATGAGTCATAATTTCGCAATATTAAGGACTTGACTTAGAAGACGTTGATTGGACTTGAGTGAAAAACAAAAGCCACAACATATACATTTCCCCATCATAATGAATTGTGTATAATAGGTTAATTAAAAATAATAATAGTACAACAACATTTTTTATTGACAGGTATAATTGCGCACATATATTTTACTTAAGAAAATTTATGAAATAAATATAAATGAAAAATAAAGCTGCCAGTAAATTTCAAAATTATCTTCAAATTTGCAGTAAAATATAATTAAATATAATCATTGGAAAATGCGGCCAAGGTTAGATTTTTGTTGATGTTAAGTAATCATTTTGACCGTTATCTTTACTGTTATCGATTTTACTAACCATATTTGGTGATAATGGGCCAATTCATTATCTGTTTCCAAGTTTGATTTTACTTTGAATTTTTATTGATATGTTAAGGAAGTTAAATATGTATAGATGTGTAAAAAGTATACATATGTATATATATATATATATATATATATATATATATATATAGCTGAGAACTACTAATGTACGTTAAACAACATCGTCGATGTCATTGGGCGTTGCAAATAAAAACGGAATTAAAAAGAAAAACAAACTAGCGAGGGCTGTGACTGTGAAATATCGAAATATCGGAAGTGGATATAGTTTATTCACGTCTAACGGTGTTTTATGCGTTCAACACACAAGCACAAAACTCATGAATGAGCAAGCGTTTGCGAAGGAAAACTGGTTTCAATCTGTGGACCGTGATTTCGATAATGTATCTGTACCTCTGTGTATCTGTGTATCTGTATCTGTATAAGTTTCTGTATCTTTGTCTGCTTGTAGATGCGGGCGAGTGTTGAACTTGTAAGTACCTGGCTACTGCTGCTCTCAATGTAGCAATGATTTTTAGTTTGATTTTCCAATTTGTTTGCAATGCTATTTGCTTTTTGCTATTTGCTATTTGCTGTTGCTGTTCAAGTTCAAAGCCCAACCCAAAAATATCAACTCAGTTGAACTGATCTGTGCTGAGCTGTGGCTCTTTTTTTTTCGATTGCTTTGCCTTCGGCAATTCAAAATTGTATAGTTAGTTGGCTAAGGTCAGTCCAGTTCGCAGCGTTGAAATTGTTTCGACTGTTTGGCGACGACGCCCAGATCCAAATATTGACGCTGACGCTGACACTCTAAATAGCCCAGCGCGGAAAAACCTTCACTACCCAGCCACAAACACACACAAACACACACACACACATGCATACCTCGCCGACACCTTGACTTCAATTCATTGGCAGAGGAGCTGCCGCATTTTACACTAAGAAAAAATAAGTTGGCATAAAATATAACATTTTTCTAATAATAATTTCCAAATATTAGGCGAACTATTTATAATATCTAAAAACACATTTTATTAGATATATTTTCTATTATAGGGGAACAAATTTTCTAAAACGTAAAAATGCTAACCCAAATTTTTAGAAGAAAATAATATGTTTTCAAATTCAGAAGAGCGTAATTTACTGAATTGTCTTTTTCTTAACTATGTAAATTTAAGAACTATGCAAAATTGTAGAAGTTGTGTATATGCGAAGCCCATAAATACTAATCTATAATAATAACATAGGTGACAAGAAAGCTAATGGAAGATTTCTATAGAAAAGCATGCAATGGATTGCAAACACATTTTTAAAAATGTTAAAACAAAAAAATGTTGAATTTTAGACCGTAGCTTGTAAAAAGCCTAAGCCACAAATTTTAGAAATTTACTCTCTTAATTATATGGTAATATATGCTGAAGAGTATGCCAATTTGCATAAATGTAGGTGAATCTTTTTCTGAGTGTAGCTGCGGAGTTTCGCTTGGCAAACCAAGACTTGACCCAATTTTGGAGCGTGGAAAATATGCCGTATTGCCGCCTGTCAATGTTGTTGCTGTTGTTGTTGTTGCAGTTGTTGTTCTTCTTCTTCTTGCTCTTGTTTTTGTTGCTGTTATTGTTGGTGTGTTATTGTTGTCTGGCCCAAATTTAGTCGCTCTGCCGCTGTGGCCCCTGACCCTGTCGAGTGGGGCCAATCCCTCCACCTCCTCCACAAACTCCACTCCCTCCTCAGCTCCTCCCTCGCTGCGATGGTGGTCTGCGGTTGCCAAGTGAGTCAGCCGCTTATTGTTTTATTTTAATAATACTCTACTCGCTGTCCAAGGCGGCTCACGTTTCAGCTCATTTCCTGTTAAGCTTTGGACACTTTACTGCCTAACTGTGTGTGTTGTGTGTGTGTGTGTGTGTGTGTGGAGCTCCGCAGGCAGATCAAGATCAACAAACTCGGTGTTTGTTCGCTTTCGTAAAATGTAAACATGCGTTGACAACAACTCTGCTTATTTTAATATAAACACCGACCTGGCAAGTGCCCGATAAGGGTTCGAAAATGCGACATATACCAGTACAAATATATATACACTCATATGTACATAAATATACTCCGAGAAAAATAACCGTACAACTAGTATTGTAGTTTTCTAAAAAGCGAAGATTTCCTTTTCTTAATTTCAAATTGGCCTTTCTTAATTTAAGCTTACTTTTCTTAAATTAGGAACAAATGTGTCTCATTTTAGAGGTTTTTTTTATTATTATTATTATTTATTAATTTAATATCAGTTAAAATCGTTCGACGCAAAAACCATACCAAAATTATAAAATAAATTAGATTAATTTAAAACAAAAATTTTATATGATATTTAAATGTATAAAATCGAAATGTTTATTAGATGTTTGGGGGTAGTTATATGCAAAAATAGATAAATAATAAATTATTAAATTTGATTTAATTGATAAACTTGTAACTATTCATAAGATATACTTTCTAAAATTGTTAACAAATTCTTTTTCGTATAGATGGAAATTATTATTTATTATTATAATTTTTTTTAAATAAGAAATAAGTCAACCGATTATTTTGTGAGTGTATTTGCATTTGTATATATATACAAAATATGCAAGCATTTGCAATAACAAACAACAAGGCTCCGACGGGCAGTCGACGGTTATTGGACACCAGCTGCAGCATCAGCAAGTCTTTGTTTCTTTTAATAATTCTGTGTGTGTTGTGTGTGTATGTGTGTGCTTGTGTGTGGGCATTAATAGAGTCTGAAAATGAGTTCAATGGCTCGCTGACGTCTGACGATTACGCCCACATTCCGATTGAGATTGTCATTGTTATAAGTGCCCCCCACCAACCACAATTTAAATAATCTTTTTGCTCCCCCGTCCCCGGATAATTGCCTGAATTATATGTCCTGGGCTGCGTTTTGCATAATTCAGACGAGAGTCACCGTAAATCACACCCAGAAATGCATCCAGCCAAAGGAGGCCTCTGCAAAAACCAAGCAGACCCTGAAGAATTGCGCGGTTTTTCTTTATTTAAGTACACAATTATTTATGTCAAGGCTAAGGCCTAAAACCAGGCAGTAAGAAAGAATTAAATTGTGTTGAGAAAAAAAGTGCAAAACTTGTGCAATTTGGAGGAACAGAAAATTACAAATGACGAAGTTGGTGTAAAAAGTTTTGGAACTTGACCAAAATCTGATCCAGAGTCTGTTTTCGAACTGAATATTCCAATATGCAGTTAAATGATGCCTAAGATAGACCTGACATGAAAGTGACCTAAAACTCAGTTTTTATATATGATAATCAGTAGAACTGGTTACTTATTATATTATTTAACCTTTTTTATATTTTATATTTATAAGAAAGTTTTCATATCTTCGCATAATCTACAACTGACATAAATAGATCTTTTTCCTTAAATAATTAGATGCCAACAAATAAATCAAAATGTAATATCTTGGTCAAAACACTTAATAGGGATGACTATGCTCTAAATTGCCAGATTATGAGATTGGACTCCAATCTGTGGCTGAGTGGTAACGCCAAACCAGAAGTAGCTGACGCATCCGGTGAGCCCACTCAAGCTGACCCAACTGACCACACAAACAGATTGCCATGTGTAGCACTAATCCAGCCGCAGCCAAGGACAACTTGACTGACCCGCGTCGAGCCAGAGATCGTCGCCGGCGACGGCAGCGTCAGCATATTTCCGGCACCAGTATTGGGTTTTCGGTTTTCGTCTTTTGTCTTTTGTCTTTCACTCCACTTATTAGCTGCTTCCTTCTTTTGTACACACAAAAGAAATGTCAGCCAAGTAGCAGCAGATGCAGCAGCAACAGCAGCAGTTGCAGTTGCAGCAGTTGCAGTTGCAGCTGCAGACCCTGAACTTTGTCGCCTTTCCAAGTGCAGCGTCAGTTGAACTTGACAGATTTCCAACTGCGAATGCAGATTTACACTTGCCAAAACAATAATAGCACCACTACGAATCGAAGAACCAGATTAAAAACGTTGATTTTTAATATTGTTTTTTTATTATTTACTGCTCCTATATATATATATATGTAATGGGAAAAGTGCCAAAAAAGCAGCGATAAAATTATACACACTTTATTGAAATATACTAATTCTAATTTAATAATTTGATAAATATTAAATAGCAATAGTTTGAATAAGATTATGTTGTTTTTTCGCCTTTGTCCAATTCATAAATTCCACAGGCTTACAAATTTAAGAAAGACACCTTTGAAAACATTTTTTGTGAGAGTGGTAATATTATTTTTTTGAAAAATGCAAATGCAAATGCAGACTCCAATTCCAAATTAAATTTTAACTCGAATGTTTTATGCTTTGTGCAGCAATTTAGCACTTGAACAGTTGAGTTTCTGCAGTAGCATTTGCTCTTCGCCTTGAATTGAGTGACTGAACCAAAGATTAAGCGTATTTCCAACCCCGCACTTCGCCTCCCTCTGGCACCATCATCATCATCAGAGAAGCATGCCTTTGTATCGTGATCTGTGATCTTTGAGGCCTGCATAATGCTCCTAATGCATAAAGCGCACAAGGACCCGGGCTTCTCCGCACCCTTGAACCGTCTGCTGACCGCTTAATTAGGTCGTCGCGTAAGCACTTCTTTCCCCAAATGCTCGAAATTCTGCTTTGTATCCGTCAACGTAGACGCCAACGTAGACGTCAACGTCAACGTCGTCGTCAGCGTCATCGTCATTTCTTCGTTCTTTTTCGCCCACCCCTCGTTGCAACTAAAGTAAGTACAATGGCCAGTCGACTGATCGCACGGTCTATGGCCTGCCTGCCTGCCTGCCTGTCTCTTGCCTCCTGCCTCCTACCATCTGCCTGCTTGCCTGCCTCACGCGTCAGCATTTTTAATTGTGCGCTGCATATCATTTGATATTAAATAAGTATACATATACATACAAATATACAAACAAACAGTTGCGGAAAAAATAATAGCACCAATTCGACATATATTTGAATAAAAAAAATATTGATTACCTCTCTTTCTATAAATTAAAAATACTGCTCCTAAATTAATTTTTTAAAAATTAACTAATTTTAAAAGTGTCAAAATAATAAAAAAAAAAATAGTAATAATTCTTTATAGAAATTGTTTAATTATTGAAACAGTTGTGCTTTTATTTATATAATAAAATTTAAAATTTAAAATTCTTACATTTTTTTAAAGTTTTATTCCACTTCTAAAAACGTATTCATAAGTTCGTTAAACTTATAAATTGAGAGTGGTGATATTATTTTATTTAACAAATCTACACAAATATATGTATATATGTGCATACTGTACAAATATATATATTGTGCCCAGGGGAATACAATGGCACTTTGGGCCATCCACACTCTCGAATACCAACCAATATAATACCCTTGAACATGTGATAATTAAATGGCTTTTAAAATAACATTTCGCCATCGCAATCGTATTTTTTTCGTATTTTTCATAACGTTGTCAAATGTAAAAAATTTGTTTAGGTGCAGCTCATTTTTACAAATATATTAATTATTGATAACTAATAATCTGTGAGTTTTTTCTAAAGAGTCGACTTTTATGAAATAAATCTGTAATTTAAAATATAGGTTTGCAAATGAGCAAATATAATTATAAAAATGATAAATACAGCCCCAGAGACACAAGCCAATAACATATATATAAATGTATAGATCATACTCCTCTCCTGATTATAAACACCTTGGAATTAACAAGTGAAAATATTCTATATTTGATACAAAATTCAATTTAAAATAAAATTAACTGTCTGAGATATAAGAAGATCTATTGGCAACTTATCGCATAAGCCTAATCCGATCCGATATGAGAATTAATAACCATTTATTGTTTCAAAATAAGCTTAAAACCGATCGATTGCGAATTAATTAACTTTTAATGTCTCACATTTTTTTACCATATTTTTTTTTATTAAATTTGTATGGTACCAGAAAAAACCAACCCCTATTCATCGAACATCGCACTGAATAAAGTAAGGCCCATCGAAAAACCACTTAGTGAACGTAATTATTAAAATATCTAATTGAGATACGTACGTCGGAAATTAGTCTTTTGTTCCTGTGAGATTAAAATAATATCATCAGGTAATTGGCGATCACCGTTAACATATTTAAAAAAGTTTAGAAACTTTAAGTTATATAATTTAGCTTAGCTTTATTTTTTTTATCACAATTAAACACAATCATTAAATAAATGAATAATTTTTTAATTTAGCCTAGGTTAAAAAAAAACTATAGATTTCTATACCATATTTCGGAAATAAGGTGAACGATTTCGTAAGATCAAAATTAAATATCCTTTTGCCTTCCTGTGACAAATCTTTAAAGTCTCCAGTTCTGCAAGGGTATGAAGAACATATCAGTCGACTTTTAATCATTGTTCATAAATATTTGTGGGATTTACCCGTTGCGATGATTAAACGGCGGCGAATGTGCAATGAGTGCTCATTGTTCTGAATCCTTATTGTTCTGGAATTGCAGAATTGAGTTTTTGTTCGCTTTGAATACAAAGATTTATACAACAAAAACATTATTAGCATAAGTAAAAATATTTCGGGAAACTGAATTAATTCACTTATGTGTCAACGTTGAAGTCAACTTGTCGCCT
The DNA here is from genome assembly GCA_035042345.1 of Drosophila fungiperda. Taxonomy (NCBI): domain Eukaryota; kingdom Metazoa; phylum Arthropoda; class Insecta; order Diptera; family Drosophilidae; genus Drosophila; species Drosophila fungiperda. The sequence goes on from JAWNLM010000021.1 coordinate 4,483,647, forward strand.
TAGATCTGAGGATGTGGTGCGTTTATTTGGTTGTTACACTCAGAAAAAATAAATTGAAAATTGCTTTATAATTTAGAATGTTGTTCTAAGATAATGTGAATACAAATACAGATGTTTAATAAAATTATAAGAAATAGAAAGCTAATTAAAGAATTCTTCAATGAGAAATATTGTTAGAAATCCAAACTTTACTTTTAGAAATTTAATATTAATATGGCGAAGAGCAATTGACGATTTATATAAATTTAGGGAGATATTTTTTTCAGAGTGTATTAAGAGTGGGCACCAAACTAATTTGATTCACCCAGAGCCATGTCCATGCACTTGACCCTCAGCAATTTGCGTCAATGTCGAGGGGGTGTCAGCAACGCCCTCTCGAAATGGGTGAGCAACCCTTGGGGCTTGTTGGGGATTGGGTTAGGTAATTACTGTTCTGTTGGCAGTTGCGACTGCAGCAATGACCTTGAACGGCGCTGGGCAAAACCACACACAATTACGCAGACACAAACACACACACACATATATATTTTACGAATATGACCTTTTGAATGCAATGCTTATTGTTGCCATCTCGCTCACTCGCTCGCTGGGCTTGCTACTAAAAATAAGCTCGGTGCGAAAGCTCACTATGAAGGTCAAACATCCCACCCAGTGCCACTTGATGTGGCACATGCAACTGCCGCGTGCGCTGGTTCAAGTGCAAGGGTTGCCATTGCACCCGAGCAAAATCGAAACCCACACGGCTGCTGCCATTGGCATTGGCGTTGCCCTTGTTGCATGTTGTCGCCTCCTTCACACTTGCCACTTGCCAATTGCCACATCCATTGACGCAATGACCCTGGCCGTGAACGTGTGTAGCCGCAGCCGGTCTCTCTGAGTGCGCAGAGGAGAAATCCTGGGGTCGGAGAGTCCGCTCCTCGACGGCTCTTCTCTGGTTCTCTGACATTAAAATGAAATTTGCTGCCGGCCGGCCGGCCGGTTGCTTTGGCATTGGCTATTTATAGAGTGTCCTGGCCACACCACCTGATTATTATGGCTACAAAAGAATGTCGTCACTCGCTGTGTGAACCCTGGTAATTTATATTTGCCGCTAATTGAAACATGGCTTTTATTGACTCTCCAAGTGCGTCAAAGTCAGCTCAAAGTTGTACAACAAGTTGAATAACGTGTTGGCCAACTGAGCTTGTTGCGTGCCACTAACCCATTAAATTAACAGAAAGATCAATTTTGAATAGTTTTTCCCTCTTATCAGCGAATAGAGAAGTGCTCCGATATATTATCGATTATTCAAAGTGTTTGGTTGCTCGAAGTTTGGTTGCTCGAAGGTAATAAAACCCGATTTTTATATGGAACTTATTTTTATCAATTTTTCAAATATATACTCTTGTTTTCATAAGCAACAATAATATATAATGTAGCTATCATTATTAAATACTAATATATATATTATTATTATTATAATAATAATTTACCACAGAAAAAACACAAAATATTTAAAATAAATTGATTTAAGTATTCATTTTTAATTGAATGTTATAGCTATTAAAATATAAATTGTATAAATGTTAATTGCAAATCATCATTGGCTTATGGGTAATCCAGAAAAATCCCAATCAGACCACAAATAGACAAAAAGTTTAAAATTAAGAATCTGACTTACACTCTCTAAATTACTGTAAAAGATTCATTAAATAAATGAATAAAAATTGAATAAAAAAATTGTGCTTAGAAAATTTTAACCACTTTTAGTATTGTTTATATTTAAGCCAACAATAATTATAAAAAGAAAAAATAATATAAATATATATTTATTACTTAATATTTTAATAAAAAAAGCATTGAATTTATGTAATTGTCATAGGAGAAATTTTAAATTTAATTTATGTTAATATTTATTTTAAAATTAATAAATAAGTCCACACAGTGCGGCGATAAGTAGGCAATAATTCAACGAAAAGTTTTCAGTGCTTAGGAAAGAGTTAATCCACATTTAATTATTAAGAAGCTAATTATGTAAAATTAGAATTTGACTTGCTTATATTGAGTAACTGTAATATAATTTAAAAATAAGCAAATCATTTTCAAGTTAACAGATGCTTGGGAAAATTACCTTAAGTACGGATGATTTAAGTGAATGAACACTTAAAGTAATTTCATACAACAATATTAGTTTGAGGAACCCAAACTGCATTTCGAGTGGCAAGAAATAGTCCTCCACTCAAGCTCGAGCTACTTGGTGCTACTCTGCCCCTTTGTGTCCCGCGTCGAGATAATTTCATAAGAATAAACTTGAACGACGGCACGTGGGTAAATGCAAGTTCTTTGGTGGCTTCGTCGTCGACTTGGTGTTGGCGATAAGAAGCCAGCTCTTGGTATGATGTCCTTATGTTGACCTTTAACGAATCTCGTTATGCGTGGGCCTTGCCAGCCTCCACCTTCATAGGAGGAGCGAGCAGTAAGTAAGTTTGTGTGCAAAGCTGCTAAAAGAATCATTTAAAAATCAAATCAAAGTCACGCGCCGCAATGTAATCAACAATTCTTATGACGGAGGCAACGTACAAAGCTCAAGGTTATCGGGCTGCAGGTGTAGCAGTAAGCACCACGACCAGGACCAGGAGCAAGTCCAGTCAAACAATAAGCAGCTCCATGCGCCGCTAAGTATGCAAAGAACAGACGAAGAATGAGAGAGAGTGTGAGATTGAGAGAGGGAGACGGAGACGGAGACGGAGACGGATATTGCTGCTGTTCCAGTCACACTCATTGGCCACGTGTTGGGCCCACTAGAGTGGGAGTGGGAGCGTGGGGGAGCCATTGGCAATGTCAAAGCGAAAGAAATCCTTCAGCTGGTAACCTTGAACTTCACCGTTGGTAAGGCAACACCACAAAGAGGCAGCTTTCTGCCGCCTCCGTCGCTGTCGACGTCAGTGTTGCTGTCTCTTTTACGCTGTGCTTTGCGTTAACCTTGCCGGCTGTAATGGCCGTCAGAGTCCTTGAACGTATAAGGCTATATGTGTATATGTGTGTGTGTTATGTGTGTGCGCGCCTACGCTGGGGCTACGGAAATTTTTCGCCTGCTTGTTGTATCGCTGTCTCGCTCGCACCACAAAAGTTGAAGGGCATTTAACGTTGATTGACGCTAAACAATAACGGCATTTGCTGCTCAAGCCTTGAGCCAAGTACCCCTGAAAGCTCTCTCTATCTCTCTCTGTCTCTCTTTTGCTCTCTCTCGCAGTCGTTTTGCGAAGCTTTTGTCCGCATAGGGGAGTGTCCGCAAGCTTTTTTACCCAGCGCCTAGGTTGACTGTACTTCTTTGACATTGCTCGAACTTTCGCCTTGGCATTGCACGCGCTTCAACTTTGGCTGCGCGCTCTCTTGGACAAGCTTCGCTCTCTCGTTCATGCTCTCTCTCTGGCCACAAGGCCACAAAGCCAAAAGCCTTAAGTTTCTTGCCATTTGTTACACACACACAAACACACACACACAGAAAGTAAAGCTTTGCTCTCTGTTGCGCATTTCATTTTGACATTTAGGGGCTACTTTGCTTTGGCGCCTGTTACATTACCTAAAAAACTAAGTGCGTCATTTCTATTGTTGTCGTCAGCCTGTCACAATTGCCTTCTCCCATGCCCCATACCCCTCCACTAACTAAACTAAATGTGCTACGCAAATTCACTTTGCATTATATACATTACTGAACAAGGAGCGTTTTCCAGGAAATTCGTGAAACCTGCGAAGGTAAAAAAGGCGCGAGCTCTTTTTTGGCCATGCTGAATGCCACACGTTGCATACGCATGTGCTCATGCCCCACACTCTACTCTCCAACAACTCCATGCCTACTCAATGCGCAGTTTGTTGACTGCCTCGTAAAATTCTTCCAGTCCTTTGTCGGCCGTTACGAAGTATTTATGAAGGCCATTTTTGTGAATGAAGTTCGCAGCGTAAAAATGAAAATGTTGCTGCGAATGTGCGAGAATGTTGCCCGCGTCCTGCGGCACGTCGGCTAATCAACTCTGCACGGTGTAGGTCAGAGGTAGCCACAAGCCACAGGCCACAGGCCACAACTTGTAGCTTGTTTATGATGCGCTCCTCTTAACGACCACCCAGGCAGCCCTGTTCCTCCATGTTGTGCTGGAAGTTTCTAATTCCCAACCAAAATAATATGAAAAAAAGGAAAGCAAATAAAAAAAACGACAAAATTACTTAACAGCCTTGACCAGGCTTAACCTTTAGTCAACTTGCCCCTCATTCATAGCTTTATAAACAGGGGACAATCTTGATTAGTTTATCCATAGGCAAATCCCATCGATTTCTCTTACGAAGCAAAGTTGTTCACATTTTACATGTAGTATTTTTGGAATCTTGAACTTATTATCGATTCAATGTTAAGAATTTTTGCCATGAACTTATGCCGCGGCCTGTAAGGGTCCCACTCCAATCAGTGACAACTAGCTTGAGTCTTGTCTTTCGCAGCAAGAAGTCACCCCTACATGGCAAAATTTGGCTCTGACTTTGCTGGCCAGCTTCCGGTTCCAGAAACGTAATGCGAAAGCTTCCGGCAGTCAAACCCAGTACCCCTGGCATCTTTACGCTTCACCAGCCCGCCCCCTGGCTGTGTTTTCACTCCTACACTCTGACTCACTTCCAACATGTGGTGGGGCATGGAATGAATAACCGGGGCCCGGAACAATTTCGGGTTTTTTGGGGCAGTTGCTGGGATGCTCAGTTGGGGTGCGTATTTAGCTGGCTCCAGCAGCCGAGCTTTGAGTTTTGTTGGCAGTGCTGCCACCGACACTTGCGAAACTTCAAGGTTAACACCCGCCTGTCACTTGGCTTCCCCCGCGCAGCATTGGCCATAAACAAACACAAAGCCCAAACCCAATTCAAAAACCAAGAACGACGCCATATTGTTTTCACTGCCAGGATTATATAACGCTAGTCCGAATTGTAAGCGTTTCCGCATCGCGGGTTCGTTCAACTCGCAGCTGCTATTAATCTTCGCCAAACCTAGCCCAACCCAGGATTCACTTATGTACACATATCCCGGGTCATTGTGCCACAGTCCCGTTGCCTGCGTGATGTGTTTGGGGTCAATGTCTTGGCTCTACCCACTTCCGTTCTGGGTTCGTATTCCGCATAGCCCTTGCCGCCCACAATTTTCCGCTGATGATTACGAATGCTTTTCCTGGTTACTAAAGGTTTTTCCATGTATTTTTTGTGTGTTTTGTTTTTTGCTATATCCATTAAATTGATGAACGAGTAAATGGATTTCGTAGAACTCTACACTCACACGAAAAATCGTAGCAGATTATACAAATTATAATAATTATTATTATTATGAGTGCAGATTTCTGAATTTTTATATTACTATTATTTCATTAGTCATCAGTATTTTTATACTATATTTTATATAAACATAAAGATAAAAATAAATATGGCAAGACTTTCAAAATTATTTCTAAAAAAAAAATGGAAAAACTTTTTATTTTATTTATTATATATTTTTTTTTCTGAATGTAATACTAACGGTTCTGGTGTCAAGTGTAAGAGATAAGTTTTGCACAGTATGTTGTGTGTGTTTCTCTGTGTGTTCGTGTGGGTGTAAAAGTTGATTAAGTTGAATAGATAATTCAAGTGTCGTTTGCACCCACTTTTCTGACTTTTGACCTTTGAATACGTAAATATCAAAGTTAATAAATGAAATTTGTTTATTTGCTAGTATTCAATTCCTTAAAAATGCTTACATAGTTTTTTATATGGTATATATTAATTTTAATATAAAAATGGTATTCAAAATACTATACTTAGTATTATAATTAGCCTGTATTTTAAATTATTAAAATTAAAAAGGCAATTTATTTTTTATTTCTTAATACCTGCTTCTAAATTCAGATTTTTTTTTAAGGTGTACACCAAATAACATATTTTTCATAGTATTATTAATATTATTATTGTCAACACAAAACGTACAATTTTAGATTGTTCATAAAAATACTTATTATTTTATTTAATCTTTTTTATCATTTGATTAATTTTAGGTTTGTACATTACTTTTGATTTAACAAATATGATATATTTTTCTTATTCTATCTAACTCTCCAACTCTATTCTCCCTCAGCAGAAGCCAATTCTAATGAAATTGAATACAAGTGACCCATTTTGACCACAGAGGCATAACATTATGTCTAATCATTATTTCTCACGCTTCCCGTAATGATGATAGTGTCTACCACATAGCATCTAGTTGAACTCAAAATCTCATCCACACAATTCTCGGAAAGTCGCCACACATGCGCCGCATGCAACAACAGCAAAATGTTTGTTGAATCTTTAAAGTTTGTATTTTCTTACTTGATGTGTTTATGTCTAAATCTGCTCTATAAGCGAGAATTTATATATTTTGCCATATAATTTTATACATATATGTATGTGTGCAAGTAAAATTGTTGTCAGCGTTTTGTGGTTTGTTGAGTTTTAGTTTGCTTTTGTCAATTTCAAGGTTTCAGCAATTATTCAATACTCAACATCACACATCGCCCTGTTCCTCTCCCGATCCCTATCCCTGTCCCTTTCGCAGTCCCATTCCCTGGCTGTGTGTGTTGCAATTGTGCCAACATCAACGGGTTTCGGGTTTCGGTGTCGTTGCTGTTTCCTGGAATCGGCCAGAACTAAAATGTAAACAGAACCAAACCATAAAAAATAGCGCACAATTTTCACGCTTTCGTTGCATGTCAACGTTTCAAGTTCAACGAAATGCTTACGATGGGTTCCTGAGGGGGTGCTGGATGAGTGGGGGGGTGTAGGTTCGGCCAATGACCAATGTCCGCTAGTTGGGGCCGAGACAATTGCGACGTTGATGACGCACTCGAAACTGCTGAGACTCGCACTTGGCACTCGCGGGCAGCGTGAATGACCCGTGGACACCGGAAAGTGAACGTTGGCTTATTGAAGAGGGAGGTTAGTGGGAGGTTGGCTTAAAGTGCGAGTCTTAACACAATTAAAATAGTGCTGCATGGAGCAGGGTAAACAGAAAAAGAGACAGAAATCGAGAGACAGAGACAGAGAGATAGAAACAGAGACAGAGAGAGAGACATGTGGTCATTGATTACGCTTCGCTTTACGGCAATACAACCGTAATTCTCCCATTGTCATTTTCTTTTTCATTTTTAATTTCTAATTTTGATTTAGTATTCAGCGTTGTCAGCGTTTTCTGTAAATATTCAGCAAGGTTTTTTTTGGCAGGCATCTCATCAATTTGCCACATTGATTGCTTTGCCGGACCTATTTGAAATGAGATTATATTGGATATATATATATTTTTGATACTTATTTTTTTTATTTAACTACTCATTCAAATAAATTATTTAATATTGTTCGCTGTACTAATAATTGTTACTTGCATTTAGCGTTTCGAGAACTCTGTAATGATTTTCATAGAATTTATCATGTGATCAATTCAGATTCCTCATTTGTATCAATAAGAACTAAATTTAAATATTTTAACATGCATTTTTGTTTGGGCATCTTAACTAAATCACACTTTTATTTTTTTCTGATTGTGTTTTATTTGGAAATGATAAAAAGAAACAGAAAATAAAATATTTATTAATCATTTGAAATTAATATATAGTCAATCGAAATTAGACTGACAATTTAATCAAAATAATAAAGAACTCTCCTTCACATTAGATGAATTGTTTTCAAGATGTTCATAAAATACCAGCTTAGAAAATTACATTTTTCCTAACTAAATTTTAATAGTTTATTAGCAACGAAGTTACAAAATATTTAGCTTACGGCTTTTAGTTGATTTACCATACAATTTCTTAACAAAATAGCTAGTAATGTATTATTCTAATGTAATTTTGACATCGAAATGGTATGTTCAGATGAAAAACTAATTAATATATTTATTTCATTAAGTCTCCATTTTTGATCACTTAAATAATAAAAATACATAACTTACAAGGCGATGTCAAAAGTCTCTCAGTCTTTCTTTGATAGTCTGAAAATGTTGTAAGAATATTCTGTATACATAAACTATAAACAAACATATATATTTTGTAGGTATTCTGTGCATAATAAAAGTACAACTAGAGAATAAAAGAACCCAAATAAAATATATATATATTTATTTATTCAAAACCAACTACAAGAGGAGAGGAGCAGCAGCTGTGCAAAGGAATTTTCAAGGATTGCATGTGTCATTTTGAGGAGAACTTAAACATTTGTTATAATTAGCTTGTGTAACTTTCAGTTAACATTTTTCAGTTAACATTTTTCGATTCCCCCCCAAAAAAAAAACAGAAAAAATCGAATACTTCAACGCAGCTGTTGCCGTTGACAACGCTTCACTAACCAGATGATATTTGATATGTGGCTTTAACTCTATCAGTTTAATTTGTTGTTGTTGTTATTTTATATTTTTGCATTATGGTAAGTTGGAGTGGAGTGTCTGCTTTCGTTCAGTGACCTCTTTCAAAGGCAGCGCTCAAAGAAAGTTGTTGGGCGCATGCGTCACGGCCAAAATAGCTGAAACTGTGAAAAATGTGTTATAGAAAATTATTATAAAAACAAGCATATGAAGAATGCTCGATAACTATCATCAAACCCAACTCCGACTCCAACTCCAACTCCAAAAAAAGTCCAACACCAACTTCAACTGTGAGTGACCTCAATATTCAAACAACATTCAAATTTTTTACTCTCAGCACTCAACTCTCACTTTTGGCCATGGCTGAGTCTGTTTATATTTTTTTTTGACTGGGTTCGCCTCGCACTTGCGGTGAAAATAGTAAATTAGATTCAGGCATTGATGTGGGTTCAACAAACCCGCCTGTACTCAATCCGAAGCAATGACACCCGAGATGATATTGAGGGATTCATCTCAAATGCATTATGATTTTTAATTTAAATCAAATTATTGTTGTCGAATTGTGCATCACTTTCTTTAAAGCGCCTCTGCAATGAATTGATGAAAATACCAACTGGATTCTCAGATGCTGCTGCTGCAGCTGTTGTTGCAACACTTTTCACTTTCTTTTTCTGATTGGCTTTTAAATGTCTCTTTTGCCGTTTTTTTTCGTCATTTTCGGTTCAGTTTGGTTTCTCGAGTAGGGTAATTGATGCCCACCTACCCAATAAATGGCCAAAATACAAATAAAATATTGAGTTGAACTTCAACTGTTTTGCCATGTGCCATTGGCCATGGCCAAAAAGAAAGTGCTGAACTTTCCTGATCTATCGCCGATGTCTCAATTTTTGTATTTAATTTTACATTAAATTGCTTTCAATGGGAAAAGTGCTGCTGATCAGCAGATATATTGTTCATACATAAATGTGTATATATATATATTTATCTGCCGATTCGGGGTGTGTACAAAAACGAAAGCGCTACAAATTGTCTAATAGATTTTATGTTTTTTTTTCCATTTTTGTTTTTTGTGGAAACTGCAACAAGATGGCCTAAACAGCTGCTGACCGTTGCGGCTTCCCCAGCGGGAATTACTCGGCATTAAAGCAGTTAACAGGCAGTTAGCCGTTGCTTCGAACCAATGTCATCTTAAATAATTTTTGGTGGCAACATGTGTACACTGACTGAACCAGCGAGCTTTAAGCAATGAGTCCACAACCTGAGCTCTGAGACCTGATCCCTGAGCCCTGAGCCCTGAGCCCAAGCCTTGAGCCTTGAGCCTCAAGCGAGGGCCATTAAGAAAGTCGCCGGCTGCAACAGAAGCACTCGAGGAAGGGGGGCAACGAGGGGCAAGGGGCAACAGGATGTCGACGACTTCATTTCCTCAACGCCTGCAGTTTTTATAGGCCCTTTTTTTGTATCTGTCGGCTGATCTTTTCGCCAAGGGTCTTCTCCTGACATTGGTCGCCACAGCGGCAACACCAGTTGCATTTTTTATGAGCTTGAATAAAACTTTATTAAACGCTTCACTCGGCCACTCGGCCAGGTTGATGTGTCATTGGAGTTTCTGGGTCAGCAGCGCTGCTGCAGGCACCAGTGAAAGTCGAGCCACAAGGTGCAATTCTGTGTTTAGTTTTGTTGTTGATAATATTCAAAATAATCATGCATTTATGCACATAAACATTTATAGCGCATATGTTGCATGCCACTTTCTGCAAGAGTATTACAAACATCCTTATATATATATATATATATATATATATATGGGTTGTTCCTGTTCATCTGTTATCAATTTAAATTATTAATTTAATGGACAACGATTGGGTTACCCATAAAATATAGTTTTTAAATTCAAAAGTTTAAACTTCCATATTTCGGAGTTATTTAAATATAATATTTGGCATTATGTTTGCACTTAATGAATAATAAAATTAATTAAAAGGAACTTAATAAAAAGAAACAAATTCAAAAATGAAAAATGAGTTAATTTGCATTACACTTTAATAAAATATAAGAAATTAATTCAACTAATTTATTTAAAGTTGTGTATACAAATAGGCGCATATCTCTTCTGAAATATTATATATATAATACAAAGTACTCGGAATTTTCTAAATTGGGGAGGAGTGGGCCGGCAACATACTTTAAATACTTGAAAGATTCCAAAATGTAAGATTTGCTTATAGTGGAATCAGAGAATTATTAGATCATTATTTTTATATGGCTAATCTAATCTAGGAGAGCATATCTAAGCTATTCCCATAGCTCTCTTAAAAGTGTGAAAAGATCTAGATCTTTAAAGTTTATTAGAATATTTATTTATTTATTTATAATTTTCACGTTTTAGATTCAAATAAAATTCCGATGTCTAAAGCTTTTTTGGTTTGTTGTTGACCTTGTTTTAGCGATAAGTCGTAATGAATATACCAAGATCTATATTTCGGACTTGTAGGTCCAACACTTCTTTCTCTATCTACCAACTCTGAATGAATCAAATTTTTAAAAAAGTATTCAATAATATTGAATTGAGTACAAACCAAATGAATGCTATTTTCAGTTTCATATTAAAAGATAACTGTATTTTGTGCATATTTTAAGCTGAGTTTGTTTGATGGCCAGCTCTTAGCCCTGATGTCTAAACTGGGTCAGATCCATTCACAAATTTCCCTCTCATTATGCGTATTGTAATTATCTAATGAGATGTGAATATGCAATGATGATGATGATCAGGCCATATCGAGAGTGTTCCTTTCTTTTGGTCTGCAGCTATTCAGATTTTGATATGAACTGAACTTCTGGGCAGCAATGAGAAACAATGAATGGAGAAGAGAAGCACACAAAATACGATTAAAGTCAAAAGTGAAAACGTTGACAAAACGAAATTGAATAGCAAAAGAAATTTGAAGAATTGTTGCCAACACACAATACTAAGTAGCCAGCAACATACAAATTAAAATCAAAAGCAAGACAAGAAAGAAAGAAAAATACACTTTCGCTTTTGCTTTCAATTTCATTTGAAATGTGCTGCTTAACCGTTTCGTGCTTGCCCGACTAACTGTTTACCCGTTTTATTGCTGCTATTTCTCTATCTCTATCTCTTTCCGCCTCTGTCTTTGCGCATGTTGAGTTGCGCATGCTCGGCACGAGTTTACCGTTCGAAACATCATGAATTGTGATGATTGCTTTGGGTAATAGTCGCTGATGATTCGCTTCATTTGGGGCATTGACCTCGAGCGACGACTTGTTTTGACGCATTAAATATCATAATTAGTCGTAGGGCGCTAAAGTGATTATCGCATATATATTACAGGCACCCACATACAGTCAATCAATCAATCAATCAATCATGAATAAGTTCAATCGCATTATAAGTTAATTCAACTTGTCCAAAATTGTTTGAATGCTCATGAAAAATAGCGTCAATGTTTGAGGTTAATTCGCATAATTCATTGCAAAGGCCCTCAACGGCAATTATGAGGTTATTTTATATATTGTCGGCCTCCTCTGCTGCCGATTTACTTGTTGCTGTTGTTGTTGTTATGTTTACTGCTGTTTGTTGTTGTTGTTGTTTTTTTGCGCTACTACAGCATTGAGCTTGGCTGATGGCGTGGCTTTGGAGCACAGAGCACATGGCCGCACCAAGGGAGGGGCTGGGGCTTGTGCACGGGTCGGGGCAGGGGCAGGTGCGGGTGTTTGTAGCGACAACAACAGCAGCGGGCAACAAAAAAACGACAGTTGCTAATTGTTTGTGACCTTTTTTGGCATATTTCAGTGCCGAGGCTCTTTGTTCGTCGTCGCGCGTAGAATTAGCGCCAAGTCCGCGACTAGCCAAATAAAAGCAAAAACTCAAACCAAGACCAACATCAAATCCAAGTCAAAAAGTCAAAAAGTTTTTTGAGTCTGAAAAATTTTTGCAGTTTAATTGGGTTACGGCGCTTTCATTTCGGCGTCGTCAGTTTTAGTTCATTGACACTTAGGCTCCCCAGCCTCTTCCCCCTCGGACTGGAAACCCTCTATCAACACTCTCTCGACTCTCTCGACTCTTGACGCAGTTGCATGTGAAAAAGAAAGTAAAATTGTACAATTTGTCTTTTGCCGCTGTCTTTGGTTCCGCTCCAGTTATTTGCGGCGAGGCCAGTTGGCTGTCGTCGTGCCTCTTGATGTACCTATCCACCCGGTGCTTCCCTCTCTTACCTTACACTCACCCCTAACTGCATAAGCAGCTCCCCCCTCATACTGCCTGGTCACAGCTGCCGTCGTCTGAATCGGGCACTTGTCGAGTTCAAAAACCTCTTCGAGTTTCACTTTCGCTGTCGGCAGCTGCGTCGGCGCAGTCAGCCAAGTGAAATTTCATATTCGCTGGATATATATATACAAACCTATATACATATACATACACATACATTTTAGCATTTTAAGTGCCTTACCTGGGTTATTGACATCGTTTTGGTTTGGCCAACTCACGTGAGGCTGGCAATTTATATGCAAGCAAGTTAAAACCACATTAAATTCAAATATTTTGATTTTTAGATAAACTGGGATAGTTTTAACTATCTTTTGTAAAATACATTAATATAAAATAAAATTTAACGTAATCGGAAATTTGTGTTACAAAAACTTTTACAAACGCCGCTGAAGTCTTATTAAAAATATATCGTGTATATATATATATATATATATATATATATATATATATTTCGTGTTATATATAAATGTTATATATAGCAGCTTTCTTTTCTTAATTCTGCGGTTAAATACACAAATCATAGTTCCAGATTTTTCAGGCCATACTTTTAATTTACAGATGATTTTCCTTGTTTCAAGAGCTTTTTTTTAGTTTTAAAAAATGCACGTCGAAATATTCTCAAGTGTGTGTAAAATTTAATAAAACTCAAATTATACAAGGCGTGGCTTGGGGTCTCGACCTTAAGCGATCCGAATGATGATAGAAATCATAAGATCATGTCCATGTCATTCGAATAGATTGGGAAACTACGGTCTAAGTCCATTTAGCGCCTATAGCAAATTGAAATGGGTGTGGGTGACATTAACAGTAATATGGAAAATGTATTGTGTTTTTTATTTATTATTATTCAAGTATTGCCTTGGCTAAAGGTTGCCCGATGTTGTCGCAGCCAAAAGACAACAAAAGGCGTTCAGTTCAGATCAGTTCAGTTCAGTTGATTTTATTATTGTTTTTTTTTATAGTTGTTTTTCTTTACATAAATCTATACTAAAAATGGTAGATTGAATGTTGGAACCTCCAAATAATTTATTGTTTTCTGCTACTACTCAACTGGCTAGCAAGCTGCTCATATTGGTTTTATATTTTATGTTTGTTTTTGATTTTTATTTCATTTTCAATGCTTGCGGTGTGTATTGAAATTGGGTCACTTGCAAAAGTCGCGTGCTGGCTGCGATTTTCAGGGGCGTACATTAAACGCCTCAGTGTCGCGTCAGAAACGCGCGCGACTTGGTCCGATTTTCAGCTTTAAACTTTGCGCGTTTTGTATATTTCATGTGTTTTTTGTGTGTGTTTTGCATTTTTGCTGTACGTTGTTTTGTTGTTGTGTGTTGTTTATGTGTGTGTTGTTGTGTATTTTATGCTCATTGTTGCTTTTTAATGCCGCTGTGGCCCGTTGCACAGCCTACTTTGCTTGGCCCCCATTAGACTGACAAATTTCTCCGCCATTTCACCGACGCGACGCATTTCTGTGGTGTTTGTTTTGTTTGTTGCTGTTGTTGTTGTTGTTGTTGTTGGTGCAAAAGTCCGTTGACTTTCGTTTTCATAAGCGAAAGTGTACTCCATTTATATTATATTTAAAGTTTTTTCAGTCTTACTTTCTTGTAGTTTTGTTGCATTTCTTTAACCCGTCAGCGGCCAAAACTGGTTTCAGCCAGCTTTCTGGGTCAACGAAAAGTGTGCGTGGAAAGTGTTTCTTGTTTACTTTTGCCCTCCCCCCGCCTAAGCGCCCCTCTCAGTGTCGCCTCGTCGGTAGTCGCCCATATGGAAATGATTGGGCTGCACTCAGCGATGCCAAACAAAAGGCACGAGTCTCAATTATTTGATTTTGAGCATTTAATTATTAGAGAGACCTCGAAATGAGTTGAGTGAACTGTGAAATATAAACCAGAGAAACTTTAAATAATACTCGTATCAAAGCAAAGAAAGTGTATTTCATATCTGGGTCGCCCCCCTCTCCATTCTCTCCTCATCTTTTTCCCACTTTTTATATTATTTTTGTAGTTGTAACAAATCGCTTTTTGCTGCTGTTTTTCTTGCAGTCTTTGGTTGTCAGTGCTTAAAGTGGTAATAAGTATTGCCAACAAAAGTGAAAACATTCAGTTTTATGAGTCTCAGGTTAAACGTGCAACATGAATGCTTTAGCTAATGGCTATTGGCTTCTGATAATGCCTCCTAACAAAGCCAATTGAGTAAACCAAATATCGCTCAGAGATTTTCTGATATTTTGGTATATTCTTAAAGATCCTAATGTGCATTGTATATGATTTAATTTTAAAAATAATAGGCAATGCAAAAATCACTTTACAACAAATTAAAAATAATATGTTTATATTTGGCACTCCCTAGATTACATAACAATTAGTATATTAATTCTATTCTATTATTTTTTAATAATTAATAATAATAATTAACTATGGCTCTCCACAGGATTACAAGCGATTTCATGTGTAATTTAGATTAAAAATTAATGTTAAAAGTTCTTATATCAGGTTCAACAGTAGTTTGAGGGCTTAAACAAGAAAAGTTGCAAAAGTAGCTAACAGTTTATGACTTTAATTGAGGCAAGTGTTATTTACTGTTAATTAGAAACATTAAGATATACCGACAGTCTGATACAGATTAAAACTTTGACATTTTAATTTATATAAAACCCTATTCAATTTTCTATAGAGGCTGTACAATCAGCGGTTTTCATTTTTGATTTGTAGAACTAACTATTTACTAATAATAATCTATTAACATTTCTATTCCCATTTCATTTATTTATTGTGCAAATTTCATCCTTCAAAATTTCTATATTTGCGAATGTTTTGCATTTCAGACGCCAATTGTATTGTATTCATATTTTTGTTTAAATATATATATATATTTTTAATGTTTTCACCTAACCTGAGGAACAATTTTATTAAAATGTAATTTCTGATTGAAGTTATATATTGAGAAATATTATCATGTTAAACAACTTATAATATTAAGCACTAAATCAAACCCTAAATCAAATACCTATTTGAAAGATATTTTTATGATGTTTCTAACAACCGAACTGCTCCAGCTCCAGCAAAGCGAGGACATTCAAGTCAATGAAAATCATATAATGTAATAATCATAGCAAAATATATATAGAAATGATAAAACTAAACTAAAAGATAAACGATTTAGTCGATGGATATCAACTTAAACACCGGAACTTTCCACTAATATTTCATTATTCATCATTGAATTATATTTTCTTATTGGCCTCTAAATGTTAGAGATAATAAATTTATCAATTCGGAAAAATTACGTTTCAGGAATATTGATAATTATATCAATTACATTTACAAGATGTCTATCAAAATGGTCGAAGTTTCTGTTTTATGACAATATATATTTACTAAGTTCAATTTTCAATGTTTGACTCGAATTTAACCAATATCTGAAAGGGTATCAAATAGTTGCCAAGCCAAACTTAAATTTCCTTTGTTTTTGAGCACAAATACGCAGTTAGCAAAGCTGAGCTGACCATCCCCAAAGAGACAGGTTAAGATATATTATATTTGGTTAATCAATGTCTGCTGGAACAGGATAAATACAACCTTGAAGTGTGTGCAAAAATAAAAGGCACATTTAGGCCAAGTTAGCAACAAAACACAAAGTATTAACGAGTTTATGGATGTGTTTTAACCCACTCAAACTCTGCTCTCTGAAGGTACTCATTTGCCTGCCATTAGGCTCCACTCACTGTTTATGACCCACACATAAACATAGGTCGGTTTAGGTTCGGTTCGGTTCGGTTCGGATTGGTTCGGTTCCGAATAGGCTTTAACTCGTGCAAAACTGATTGAATTGCGTTGCGGGTTGGTTTGTTTTGTTTGTTTGTTGTTGCTGCTACGTATTATCATAATACAACCTTCGGATTATTTTTGTTAACTTAATTGGAGCTTGTGCAACCCCCGCGTTGCCCTCTCCCTGCTAATACATAATACATAATTGCTGGCCATACGTGACGGGTTCTTTAACGCGCCGCATCCTTGGCACCATTTTGACAAAAGAAATGAGCGCAAAGCCCAAACACCACAGATTGGAGCAACTTGGAGCAACTAACTCCCACAAAAGTGTTCACATCCTGCGAGTTGCCCTAAATTTTGTAAAGCTCCATCAAAGAAAGCTTTTGAGCTTTCTATTTACATTTCATGGCAGATTTCATGCATGAATCAAGCAATAGAAAACAAAGACACAAAAATATTTTGAATTAATATTTGGTTTAGTTCGAGTCAGCTAAAACAAATTATTTATTTATTAATTATTGATTGTTACTGGCAATTTAATCAATTTCAATTCCAGTGTGAGTCCCTTAAGGAATATTTAAATATTTTAAGATCAGTGAAAAACGCATGGTATAAATGAAAATAGTAATTTAATCTGTTATGATTTATTGCAGTTTCTTTTAATTGAAATCAAAAAATAAATAAATTATTGTTAAGGAAGTTCAATTAATAGTGAAGAGAGAATTAAGATCTTTTGAGGAAGAGATTTAGAATTTGGTAGAACTTAATCAAGATGATTGAATGACATTTAATCAATCAGGATTGATTTGTCTTAACTCTTAACTGATTTTGTTCTGATCACTTTCCTCTGTGCATTTAAAGTGAGATTCATTCTCCAATGGCAACAAGCACTTTTCTTTCTGGCACAATTTGCACATATTCATCTCCAGTTGGAGCCCCAAGAAGCAAACAAATTTAAAGATATTTATAATATTCCAGTGCTTCCATGACTGGCGCTTGGGGCTTATATTAAACTTGATTTCTCGCTGCTGCTTCCTGTCGCCAGCTGAATATTGTTCAACAGTCCACTGATCTAAGCCCCTTTCGCCTACAGCACACAAACACACACACACACACACACACACACATGTAGCCGGACATCAAGTGCTGATCAAAAGCTGAATCGAAAGATATTCATTTTATGCGACGGACGCCGGGCAAAAGTTTGGCATATTAAGTAGCACTTCCTGAATCGATCAGTTCAAGAATTGAAGCCTGACATTGAAATCGTCAAAATGTTTGCCATAGTTTGCAATGCTAAACGCTTTCAAACATTCTGCCACAAAGTCTGTGGAAAAGAGGCCTCCGACTCACGAAATTTATGCGCATCTCGATGGGGCTGGTAATGTGAGCGTTGTCCTTGGCAGGCGGCGACTGGCGACTGGAGACAGGCGGCGACGCAATTTGACCGAGCCACCCATCATGTCACCCTCCCCCTCCACCCGTTGACTGTCGAATGTCGCCCTCATTTCTCAGATATATTTAGCGACTAAGGCAACAGTTGGTTGCCCCATTGCCATTGTCAATGTCCTCAGACACGCACAGCCCGCACATCATACGGGGGGAGGGGCGATGTCATTGTCGGCACCAAGGACTCTCCCTTGCATCTATCCACATTTGCATCTCCTCAAGAAAATGTGCTAAATTTACACATACAAACATTCAGTCAAATGTATATAAAATTTCAAAAGAAAACAATCTGTTAGAAATTGAGATATTTTTCCAAAAAGCAATTTATTATTAATAGAGAATAGAAAATAAAACGAGAAACTAACTAGTGTTACTCCATTTTGGTAATAATGTCTCAGAATATATATTTCTTATTACAATTAACAATTTTTTAAATTTGAAAATAAATAAATAATGTGTTGATAATATGGGAAAACGTTTATCGTACATAGTAAATAGATTTTTGGGTAATGTAATTTTATTAGGAAAGTAATTATTATTGGTATTCTTTGCACTATGATATCATCAGATATGTCGCTATATTGTTTATCGGCTAAGAAGGGTTAAAGAATTAGTCAACTTACTAAAAAATCAATCTATACTAATAAATAAATATATAAAAAGTGAATTACTTATTCCTTATAATTCCTATACCATTTCTAGGTTATTTCAAATTTCAGACCTTGCAACAAGGGAGAAAGACATAGAGTGGGGGGGGGGGGGAAGACATATATAAAGTAACCCTGACAGTCTTTAAAATTGTGTTCAACAAACAATGCCATATCTGATTTTTGAGGGCGAGAAATAGTAAACAATCTGTTGCCTCCAAAATGATTTGAATTCTCAATGTCAGCAGTCGCCTTCGATATCTCGGCATCATCATCATTATCATCATCATCAGCATTTGTTCTCGACGCTGAGTCGTAATAGGAATCCTCATATGTATATAGAGAACATATTCTCGTTTAAATATTTATGAAACGTAATTCGCAATTCGTTTTGCTTTGTTTATGAAACAAAATTACGTTTTATGCGTAATTTGATATACTTTACATATCGATCCGATCGACGTTCGCCATGACTGATGGATTGTGAAACAGTGTGTGTGTGTGTGTGTGTGTGTGTGTCATGTGTATGCCGTAATCGATTACCTTCAGTCTGGCCGCACAAAGTGCCATTAAAATAGTCGAACATCGTCAAACCTCTGCTCCAATTCCACAGTCAGCAATGCGTATACTTAATGTCTTGCCACATAGGCAAATGGCAGGCAGGCTGTGGCAGGGGCAGTTGTGTGGCAGTTGAGCTGATGAGTAACTGCCATATTCGCTGCTGACTTTGTAGAAATTCAAAACGCCTTTGGCCTCCGTTTAGCGTTAAATAAAATCCTTGAAATAGACTTTAGCTGCATTTATTACTCGGCTTATGCCATCATTCGACACCCTTCTCAGCTCCTCCTCCCTCCCCTTCAGCCATACTCATTCATTCTGTCTAGACACAGCTTGCTCCGTCTGTCTGTCTGTCTGTCTACAGGCGAGTCTCTCATTCTATAAAAATGCAACATTTTTTATTCGAATTACAAAGAATTTGGATATCTCAAGTTTTAAAACATTCTGTCCAAATTAGATAGATTTATCTAATAAAACATCTCAAAATAAGTTGAAAAATGTTTCATCACCAGAAATCACAAATTTTTCAATTTCTTTTGTTTTTTATAGATGTAAATATCACTTTAATAAAACATTAACCATTCAAAAAGTGTATGTCTATTTGTATATTAATTCTAGGTGCAAAGTTCAAGGTTCAAAATGGTATTTAATTAGAGTTGTCACAAAGGAGCTAATTATAATTTGGGTATATGTAAAAGTGGAGATATAAAGATGATTAACATAGTATTAAATATAATTAATAAAATTAGTTGTTTTCTTTCTTTTTTTCTTCTTATTATATTTGTAGTAAAGAAAATGTGTTTTAAAATGCAGATAATTAATTACTTTTACTTCAAAAATAAATATGAAACCTTAAAAATACTTTTAGAAAATAGAAAATATTATGTTAACATTTAATATGTAGAATATAAAAGGTCTATTAATTATAAAGTGGCATTGTTAAAATTCAAATTTTAAGCAGATCCCTCGTCAGATGCAGCTATTAAAATGATTTTCGCTCTAAAATCTTCTAGATTTTAATTAGACAATTAAACGAATCGGCGTCCTTTGATATTTTGGATGGGAACTGTTGTGATTTGGGTCAAGTGTCAGCAAAAATAGAAATCCTAAAAGTTATTGTATGCGGGTGCCGCATCAAGTGGTTGCCATTGCTGCCACATCCAAATTGGAGAGGTGTCTCCGGTTGCCGCCCAGGCAAACACTGACTAAGCCCAACAACAGGGGATTCGGCGCAGTTTAGAGATATTTACCCTTCAATAAGGGAGTTTCTCTACTATGTTCTAATCTATAACATTTCAAAACAGGTTCAATTCAAATCGAAAGTAATTATAAAAAACTTATAATTATATTTATAATTTTTAGTTTTAAATTTAATCCAATTTAATTAGATGAATCTTTTTTTTTTACTTGTTTTACTTTTTTTGTGACATAAACTAATAATAAATGGAGTTCCTACGATTTTAGAGGGTATCTGTGGGTTTATATATACCACTTATAATTGGGTGCTTTTGTTTTTACGACCAGCTCTTTACTTTGACCTTGAATGCTATCCAAAGTAAAGAGAAGAAGAAGAATTAACATAATTTTGGGGATGGTACGCAATATTGGCCATCCTGCACCAGTCGTAGGCAAACACACAATACAATTTGGGTAAAAGTTGTTGGTCCTAACTCAGGACACCCTCACCCCCACTTTTCCCTTACTTCTCATCTCCAGTGGCAGAGAAAACGCGCCAAATGTGCGCCAAAAACATTTTCGACGCAATTCGGTTGCTTGGCTTTCGTCTAATTCGTTGGGAAGAGGAGGAAGAGGAGGATTTGGGGACGAGACAACGGACAGGGTAAATATTTTGTTATTGTAATTGTGTAAATAGGCTATATCGGCTAGTGGGGTTGGCGTGCGACCAACCGGGCAAATGTAGGGGAGAAGCAAGAGAGGATTGGGTCAGTTGGCATGGATGGTGTACATGCGTATGCTTCTTATTTTTAATAACGGCAACTTGCCTACTCAATTAGCCAAATGCCATTTCTTGGTTAGGCGGCTAACTTTATTTGCGTTGAGTTATTTCATCGCCTCAAGCTCAAAAGGAGCAGCAACCTCAACGAGCGTGTTCCCGAGCGAGTCGCTCAGCAATCAAGCATGCTCCCAGTCCAATATCCAGGCGACTCTCTCTCCCTCTCCCACTCTCTAGAACACCCACTCAGCATCCACTGCTGGCGAACCAATGTTATTGTCAAGGACGTTTCAATACAACACACGCCCAGTCATCGCCCTCGTCATCTCGTCCTCCGTTTCTCTCCCTGTCTCTCTCTTTCGCCCACGCTCTCTGGATGCTGGCAGGACGCGATTTTGACCTTTCTGAAGGATAACTTTTGTGAACTGCGAAATTTGTGCTACTTGTTGGCAACTTGATATGAAAGCAAAAGCTTGCATTGTCCTAAAGTCGATTTTGTGGCAGATAATAAAAATATATCGGAGTCTAGATAAATAATAAAATTATATATATAATAATAATAGTAATAATGTAATAATAATAAAATTAAAATGTCAAGTAAAAATGTACATAACATGTTGTATTATTAGCCAATTACAGTATGAGTTCATATTAAGCTTAGTTTATCGATAAATAATAATCGAATTAGAATAAGTAAAGCATTGTTCAGCATCATTCTTAAAAATCGCTCTATATATTTATTGACATAGTTGCATATTCAATAATCATAATTATAATGTATTATTATTATTTTACAAATATAAAGTTAAAATAGATTACAGATTATCATTTCAGAAACACACATTTCAAAGTAAAAGTTTGCCAGTTTATATAAGATTTATTGCATTACTGATGACAATGATCGAAGTGAATTCTTATTGATGTGGCATCGGAAGATGTTCAAATCGAGATTTTGCCAATTCTGCTGTATTTCAGCTGCTGTTGACAAAGAAAGCAAACAAATCAAAAAACTTCTCTAAATAAATCTGTTTTAAACCAAAAATCACTTTGGTCCACTCCACTCCAAGCAAACAGAATCTCAATCATGAAACATCTGTGTGTGTGTGTGTGTGTGTGGGTGTGAGTGTGTGTGGCAGACGCGTGTCGGTAATCAAGTGAACGGCAAAAGAAATAAGGTAAACGCAAACGCAAACGCAAACAAGAGGAATAATGCCAAACGCAGAACTCGCGCTTTATTCCACATCCATCCATGGCACCCTCCCGTCAAGCATACCCCCCCCCCCCCCCACGTGGCACCACCCGCTGTACATTGTGTCAATCGCAGGCGCGTGCAACACTTGTCACTGTGACCTTGGCAGCTGCCAATGCCAGCAGAAGCGCACAACCCCCCTAAACCCCCAACCTTTCAACTTCTTGCTTACGCACAAAATATGCGCACTTTGCATATTTTGTGCAGACATCACCGACTTGCCAATACTCTACTTTAAAGTGTGAGAGGAAGAGAAAGTGAAAGTATTTCAAATCGCATAATTTAAAAAATAATAATAATTATGATTTTTCCTCAATTTTACTGTTGTTTTCAGCAACTTGATAAAGAGTTTATCAAATTCATATAATTTTATTCCCTGAGTGGCCTTCATTTCGCGTTTAGTTCATTCACTTCCCTCAACACCCACAAATATTCCGTTTTACGCCTCATCAAATCGACGACATGTTGGCCGTTTATTAGCCTGTCCTTTGGGGCCAATAAAGGGTTAAGACCAACTCAACTCCTTAAGCAAGTGCAAGCAGATATATATATATATATATATATATATATATATATAAATATATATATTTATATATATGTATAGAGCAAGAAAATAAGAGCAAACACATAAGTATATGAATAATTATCCTAGTCTTGGCAATTTATTGGCAAAAATTATATTTATTTATTTTATGCAGGCTGCAAATTATAATTTTAAATATAAATTTAGTTTCAGTTTCAAGCTCTGTGATCTTGTTTTAAAGTCGCATCTCGACGAGACTTAAAATAAATTAAAGTAAAAAAGTAAAAAATCCAACATAAAATAAATTTGATAAATTAAGTAGAATATGTTTTAAATTAAATTAAATAATATGTTTAAATTTAAATATCTGCCAGTAATAAAATGTTAAAAACAATTAAACAATAATAGACTTTGCTCGAAATATATATAGCAAAAATAGCCTAACAGCTGACTGACCTTTAATGACATTTCAAGAGAATATTTCCGTTATCAGTCTCCTAAAATACATCACATGTTTAACGATCAAATTGTAAGGTAGAAAATAACATTAACAGTAAATGCTTTGTAAAAGTTCAATCTGTGAGAAGATGTAGCAAACAATTATTATTATTTTATTATTTTAATTAAAATTATGTGCAATAATTTAACAAGTTTGTCCATTTGTTATTCCCATTTTAAATATACTGTGTATAGTCAAATGACTGAAAGGTTCTTCAAATTAAAAGTCCATTGCCATGGTTATTGCTTAATTCGTAAATACGTTTTGTATACATACATATGTATGTATGTATGTATGCACATATCTATTCAAACGTGAGTCAGGGTTCTCCGAACAACTAGGTTCTCATCGAATTCTGCGAAATTACTCATACGCCGCGAATAGCAGCTGGAAATAAAATTGCAAACGACAATATAGTCATATATGCTAAAATGAATTATATGTATATGCTATATTCATTTTTATTGTTGTAAAATGACATTTTACGCTTAAGAATTAGGTTTGCATATAAAAAAAAATGTTTTTTGTGATTATCCATAAGAACTAGAAAGTTTAAAATTTAAAGATACTTTTATTTTTTATTTCTCTGCAATTTTACTCAAGTGTCAAGCTTAAGTTTTTTTTTATAAATATCTAGATAAATATTTACTATAAAATGTACCACCTAAATACACTCTCTGGATGCAAATTCGAGGATAACATTGCCTGGACAAATGTTCAATTTTGAATTTCGACTAAGGGGTGCTAAAATATTGTGTGATATGGATTAGTAAAGACGCTTCTTAAAACATGGGGTACATTTGATATGTACATTTTTTTTTAATACTTATAAAAATCTCCTTCAAAAATTAAGAATAGTTTCTAAATAATTAATTTGTATCAGTATCTGAGAAGCGTCTTTCAATTGTATTTTGTTTGAAAATAATCTTAGTAAATGACATCTGTTAGTCAAACAAGAAAGAGAATTTAGTAATTTGAATTTGTTGTAAATAAAATGACTGTTTACACGCATTTCTCCAGAGAGTGTTGCTCTTGTTGTGATTGCTTTTTTTTATATATTTACTCTGTTTGTTCCATTTCAGTTGCTCATCACTGCTGGTGCCTCATCATCGTCAAACGACAGCAACACAAAGCAATAAAGAAAAAAGAAACAACAACAAGATAACAGCTGCTGTTGATTCTGCTATCAGCTCTGTCTTGACAGGCGTCGCAGTCGCAGTCGTCGTCGTCGTCGTCGTTATCGACTGCACTGCAGTTCAAGTTCAATGCCAAGCGCATTTAGCTTGCTAGCGTTTGCTTGTGTTTTCTGTGTGTCTGTCTGACGCTCTTCGTGTCTGTGTGTGTGTGTGTTGTATTATCTATGCATACATATGCATTTGTTTTTTTTTTTCCTTTTTATTTACATTATTCCCAAAAACGTAAAAAGGTTTTGCTTATAGTTCAATTTAGTGTTTATTGCGTTAATTTTGCTGCTGCTTTTCACATTCTATTTTTGGCCTTATTTTAAAAATTGTAAATACACCTTTCATTCATTTTAGCCTGGAGATTTTCGCCATTTAATTGCGGTGTTTTTGTAAACTCGATTTCAATTTGCAAAATATATTTTACACCAGATGAAAATCAATTCGGAATTAGGAATATGTTTAAGAGATAAAATCTTTATCTATATAAGAGAAAATATCTATTTAAGTGTATTTAAGAGCATAGTAGACTGATTTTTACAGCTAATCCCCATTCGATCGATGCTAAAGCTTGAGCTTTCCAGAACAGTCAGCATTTATCAGTCCGTTCAAGCTCTTTTCTATTAATAGAAAAGTAAACTTTGGAATGAGCAAAGGAACTAGGTATAAAAGCAAACATAGGATTGTGATTCTTTAAGAATGAACGCTCGTAGCACATGTTTAAGCCAAACATGTCTAGCAGCTTGTGTACAGGATAAGTGAAACAAGTAAGAATACTGCAGTCGAGCGATCACGACTAAGATATACCCTGAACCCAATTGATAAACATACTCTCATTTTATTGCAACATTTTCCTTTAAATAGTTTTGATAGATATGAGCAGGCTAAGTTATTTCTTATAGCAAGCACAGCCACAGAAGAGTAAAAAAACGAATGCGGAGCATATTTTTATTCACAAACCCCAACTAATCCCAAATTGGCTGGCTAAAATTGCGTGCATGTACATATATACATACACACATACATACGTACACACAATCGTGCGTAACGGGGATCTTCAGAATACATACAAAACATATTTACGCTCGCATCGACAATCATGCCGTCTCTTTCACATGCGTTCGCATATTTATGCATATAGAAATTGCTTGCGGCTGCTGGTAGAAAAACAGTATATTTTTGATTTTTGGCTCTTTCTTATCCAATGTTGATTAAATTTTGGCAGTTGGTATAATATAATTTAATGCATAAGCATATTATATGCTAAGTAGAAGATTGAAATCCCTAAAATTGCTGAATATTATAGATAACGGAATTTGAAAAAAAATCGATAATTGAAACACGGAGGCAGTTATCGATAAAATTAAGCAAATGTGTTCTGCGCCGGATATACGAGAGCCTATATTTAAAATTTCAAGACTCTAGCTCATATAGTCTCTGAGATCCGCGTGTTCAGACAGACGGACAGACAGATATGACTATATCGACTCGACTGTTGATTCCGATCAAGAATATATATACTTGATGGGGTCGGAGATGCTTCCTTCTGCCTGTTACACAAAACCATTGCACATAAATCTAGGATTTTAACTCGACTTGGTTTCTCGTAATCAGTGACATTAAATTTAAATAATTGTAAAAATAATGGAGTTGACATTCTGAACACCTCTTTCCTGCATGTTTAATATTGTTACCTAATTTTTATTATCGTAGCAAACTAAAATTAACAAAATAAAATAAAAAAATCGCAGATTTTGCCACGCGCTGACACACACACACACACATACATACACGCATAGTTACGCATGAGTTTTGTGCGACTTCAAAGATGTGTTTGTATCTGGACAAGAGGGGCGAAGAGGACAGAGGGTGCCCAACATGCGGGAGCGAGAAAGTTCAACGGGCTTCGCTGCGGGTTGCCGTTGGACTACTTCGGGAGAATTCTTCGGTTCCCCGAGTTACGCACACGCACTGTTCGTGCGTAGGTCTTTTTTTTTAGAGCGTGCTCTCATCCGGCGCAGCCCTGGCCGCACTCCCAAAACCCCCTTGGCCTACACTCTGCTCAATTATCTGCTAGAACTTTGCTAATTTCATCTAATCAGTTAACCTTGAAATTTTGTTTTTTCCCGGTATTTGTTCTTGTTTCTAAAAACATACTTACGCACTCGTATTGTATAATTGTAGCTATTATTGTTATTGTTATTGTTTATTGTTGTTATTGTTATTGTATTTTTTTTTGTTGTCGTGGAATTTGCCCACGTTGTGTGTATTAATTTATTTGAGGCTCGTTTGATTTCAAGGTGAAGTACGCAAAAAATAAAATAAGATTCAACCAGCAAAATTACACACACAGAAATATACACACAGAAACACAAACATTCGCATATTGCAGGAAATTTCAAATGAAACAAGTGTGAAAACGGATTAGTCAGCAACTGCTCTGCTCGACTTGCAAATACCCAGTGACAAACACAAAAGCTGTTTATGGTTGTCCATAAAAATAATTATTTAATAAATATATTCAATATTCCATATGTTTATTACTTTTGAACCCCTCTCTCTCTATTTTAAATGTATTTCTTTTGGCTCCAATACTTCTTTACTTAAAGCTCTCCATTTTCCCTTTTCTTTTTATACACTACATTTATTATATCTTAAATTCATTTTATATATTTCTTTTGATTCCAGTACTTCTTCACTTTAACTCTCTCCTTTCTTTCTTTCTGTAAAAACTAAATTTACTTTGTTTAAAATTTTTTCAAATATATTTATTTTGATTCTTTACTTGTAGTACTCTTTTTTGTTTTTCTGTGTACAACATTTATTTAGTTTTAACTGACTTGTTAAGATATTTTATTAAGATATGAAACTATTATTCTTTTTCGTAAGCAACTGTCTGCTATCGATTACTTGGTTATCGATATTGCAAGCATTATTCATAGGCAATACAAGATATCATACATATATATTATCGATTGTTTGCATAACGAGTTTTAAAAAATTACTCATACGCCCCGGCATAAAGCAGTTTGTTAATTATTTTGGATGTTGCCGCTTATCAATATGAATGCCCCTATTTCCACTTCTCCATCTCCGCCTGGCTTGGCTTTGGCATTTACTTTGACGATAGCAAATTGTGAGTGACTTCTCCCCTCACCTTCTCTCTCTACTTTATATATGCATCTGCCTCTGCCTCTGCCTCTGCCACCGCCTCTTCCTTTCTTTGCCTGTCTGCTCGCCCGATCTTTGTTCTTTATTTAAATAAGAATACGGTTAGACACACACCCACACACACATACATATATATATGTCACGCTGCTACACCCGCATGCCGCCATCTATCTGACTGTGTCTGTTATCTGCATGAGCCACTCACGCTCCCACCGCCCCCCTTTCCCACGGGTAAATATTTGATTATTTGGGCAAATTAATTTCGCTAAACTTATCGCTCAAGGTCACGGGCAAAATTCCAAAATTGAAACAGGCGATGACATTGAATATTATCGCCCACGTCCAAAAACCAGCGAAAAAAGAAGAAGCGAACGAAAATGAATAAGCATAGGCTTCATCATATATATATATATATATATATATATATATATATCGTATGTAGTAGAAGAGATTCTGAAATAAATATCCTTACTTTACTTGCGCTTAAGTAAAACGAACAATTTTTGTTTTTTTTTGTAATTTCTGTTTGATATATTTTAAATACTTATTTTCATATTTTATTCACATATTCCGTTCTGGTTTTAAAACAAACTGCAATATTATTTTATTTCACAAATACAAATTTCGCTTCTTTTTTTTTGTGGAGTTTTCATCCATTTTCTTTTTTGCATTCAGATAGCTGACAATTCTTTGCCCCTTCTGCATTTAAAAACTGTTGTTGGCTCAATTCACAATTCAGTTTGTGACTGATGAAAATATATGTACTATGTATGTATGTACATATATATTTTATATACTCTTTCCGGGAAGTATGTATTATCTGGCTGCACTGTTCAGTGGAGTTCAGTGCAGTTATTTTAGCTGGTATTATTTATGTTTATGTTTAACATTTACGGTTAATTGTCGCAATTTCATTGTTTCAGTTGTCGCTGTTTTCTCCTCCGCTTTCCCTTCTCTTGCTGCTTCCTATCCTATCCCTAGTGATAGACACAGACTAAGCGATACACAGACACAGACACAGACACAGGCTGGCTGCTATCGCTCTAAAAAGAGTTTTTGTTTTTTTTCTTTACATAAAATATTCAGTTTTACAATACAATATTTTTCTTTTTTTTTTTAGTTTTTTGTTTTGTTTCGTTTGCTAAAATTTACGGACAATTTTACACACGCAAATAATTGTTTCACGTACATATGTCAATGCACATGCGTTGTACGTATTTGTTTTATATATATATTATTATTATTATTGAAGTGTGATATTTTATTTATGGTTTTTTATAACCTTCTCTGCTCATAATATTTCTACGATGCTTCCTTCAGTTAGTCTGCATAGTTTCATAAATTTTAAAAGAATATATTTATAATATGTATGTATATATATGTATGTATGTATTTTAGATTTCATAATTGTATGCTTATTGTATTCATTTGTCAATCTCTTCAACTGAAATTCCAAACAATGTTTGTCCTTCACTATATTCAATTTAATATATATATATAAGTACATACTTACGATACAATAAGAAAATTATTACAAGTTGTATTGGAAAATAAAAACAATCGAAAATCATAATCAACGACGAGTTTGGAGTTTTTCGTTCCTCGAAGAGTTAAGAAAATAAAGTGAACTGAAAAACTGAAAAAAAAGTTGAAATCAAATAAAAAGAACTGAAGATTTTTCTCATATTTTTTAAACAATTTTCTTTTATTGATTTGACATACAAATTTCTGCGCCGGTGTTTTTTTTTTGTTTTTTCTTTGCTTTTTTGTTGATTTTTGTTTGCTTACCACAAGAAATAGTAATTAATTAATCATAAGAATTAGAATAATCATAATAGTACTGCATAATTATAATATGTATAATTAATGTAATAGTTTTTTGCTACCGCAAGTGTGTATTTTACTTTTAAATAATATTTATATCATCAATATTTCAACTGCTTCTTTCTTTCTTTCTTTCTTTTTTAATTTTTTTGTATTTTTGTATTTTCTGCCGAGTTTGCATCAGCTGCTAAGTTGTTGTTGTTGTTGCTGTTTTTCTGTATTTTTGTATTTTTGACGCCAATTAAACATTAAATTGTTTAAGCATATATATTATATATTTTAAATACGTTGGTTTACGTTTAATTTAACATTTAACTATGTACACAACAAACATTTTTAACGTTGGGTTTTTTGCTGCCAAAACTCTTAAGCATTTTTTGTTTGATTTCATTCATCATTCATCATATATGTATATGTATTTTTTTGTTTATTTTTTGTGTGGTTTTTTTTATTAGGTTTAGGTTTAGTAAGAATTATTTTTAAAATTAGAAAACAATAATATTAAACGCTTACGATCTTATACTTTTGTAATTCATAAAAACTGAATTTGTAACTTAAATTTAGTTGAATTTCTCTCGCATGTTCTCAATGTTAAAAACAGCTTTTTTGTTAACGGAGATCGCAAAAAAAAAAGTTCACACCATTTTTTTTGTTTTTTTTTTTTTGTATATTCTTCTGGGGGCTTCGCAAAGAATAAAATAAAAATTTAATTTTCAGTTTTTTCAAAAAACATTTTAAAAGCAAGTAGTTCAACGCTTTGCTTGCCTACACAATTAAATTATGAATAATATAATAATGATAGTCATAATGATAATAATAATAATAATATAATTAAAATGTAAACATTATCGTTATATGTACAACAATTGCTTAAAACTAAAAAAACAATTCAAAGAAGCTTTAGTTAGAGATAGAATAGAATTGAAATTGAAATAAAACGTGTGACAATCAATTGAAAATCATCATTTGGCGACTGCAAAGGGAAACCTATCATTTTTTTTTACCATCTCTCTTTTTGTTTTTTTTTAAATGGGACTCAAAATTGTATTTTTTTATTCTTGCTGTTTTTTTGTTGTTGCTAAAAATATATAGTTTATATGCATTGTTGCCTTGTCCACTTTTAATACCTCGACGACGACGCAAATGCATCCAAAATTTTTTTGTATTTTGTTTTTTAATTTTTACTTTTTTAATTATTAACTTTTTGCTTTAAATATTTAAATTGCATGCATTTTGAAACTTTGTACATTTGCTCATATTTGTTTGCATTTCTCTTTTGTTTTTGTGAATTTGCTTTAAAGTTAAAATAATTTAATTAAATTTGTTGTTTGTTTTTGTTGTTATTTATTTTCCACTTGCGGGCGCCACAAACTTTAGTTCACCTGATACTTTTTGTGTGTTGCCAGGAGAGGAGGGAGGGGGCGTGGCTGCTGTTGTGTTTAAGGAAAGGTTTCAACACGACCCCCCCCCCCCCACTCACTAATGTTTCGCTTCCCCAAACTTACGCCTCCAGCATGACCTTGAGCACCGCCGGAACGCTGCTGTTGTTGTTGTTGTTGCTGTTGCTGTTGCTGCTGCTGTTGTTGCTGCTGTTGTTGCTGCTGCTGCTGCTTGTGGGCGTGGCGGCTGCTGCGGCGGTCACAGTCACATCGGCGGACAGTGTTGGATATCGTTGCACAGCATTCGCAGCTGCAACAAGCGCATGCAACTTACTTGGCGGCGGCGTTGGCGACTTCTTGGACAGATTCAACGGCTGTCCTGGATCAGCAATGTCCACCTGCAACTCCAGCAGGGACGAGGAGCGAGACGAGGGCGTCACTATGCAGGTGGAGGTGGCTGTTGCTGAGGAGGAGGAGGCAGGGGCGGAATTTGAATTGGAGGCGGAGTTGCTGCTGCTGTTACTGGTGGAGTGCGGTGACTGAAAATACGGACAACTGTTGCTGCTAGAGCTGGATGAAGAGCTGGTCGAGGAGCTGCTTGAGGAGCTGCTGCTGCTGCTGCTGCTGTTGCTGCTGCCATTGCTGTGCGGCGACACAGATTGTTGACGTTGCTGCTGCTGCTGCTGGCAACCATTGCTGCTGGCCCAACGCGATTGCTGTTGCTGCTGCTGCAACTGATGCTGCTGATGTTGGGCTGATGGCGAGGCTGGCGGCGGCGGAGAGCTGGTGGAGGGCGAGGCGCAATGACTGTTCGGACTGCGTGCGCCGCCGCCCGTTGTGCTGCTGGCAACCGTTGCAGCTGCAACTGTTGCCGGTTCGCGCATCAAATAATTCTGTATAATATCCGAGCGCTTGATCTGCTCAGGCGTCATGCGGGGCTCGGCCATCAGCGACTTGGCCAGAACCGAATGCGTGCTGGCCATCGAGCCAAGTTGCTGGTGGTGCTGCTGCTGCTGCTGGTTGGTGTTGCGTGTCAGATGCATGTGCAACTGGCTTGTGGCAGCTGCTGTTGTTGCTGCTGCTGATGTTGCTGCAACAGTTGTGGCTGCTGCTGCAACAGTTGGTGGCGGGGGAGTTTGCAGCACGCTGGTGTGCGTGGGACTCTGGCGGGGACTGTGCGCAGGCATGCTCGTTGTGGAGCTGCTCGCATCCGCCTCGGCGGACTCGAATTCGCGGTGGCGCAGAGCACGGAATTTCTTGTGCGGCTTGTATGCCTCGTCCATCAGCGAGTTGGTGTCGTACAGCGGCGGTGCCTGCAACACGCGCTTCAGCACGGGCATGTCCTCGACAATCTGTCGCTTCAGATTGGCACTGCTCGAGGGTTGGGGCGAGCGGACTGGGGAAACGGATACGCCGGACACGGCTTGGGCAACGACTGCTGCATCGCTGCAGTCGAGCGCATCGTCGACGCTGGAACGCGGACTGGAGCAGGAGCTGCTACCTCCGGAGCTGACCGCTTTGCACTCGTTCTTCTCGTTGCCGGACTCAATGCCCGAATCTGTGGGTGAGTCCAGCTTGCGATAGCGACCTGCTCCCGAGGTGAGATGATGATGCAGCTGCGGATGTTGCTGATGGTGGCTCATGTGTTGCTGTTGCAGCTGTTGTTGCTGTTGCTGTTGCTGCTGTTGTTGCTGCAACTGCTGCTGCTGCTGTTGTTGCAATTGCTGCTGCTGCTGTTGTTGCTGCAACTGTTGATGCTGTTGTTGCTGCAACTGTTGCTGCTGTTGTCCTGGCTGCTGGCGCACAATGGGCGTAATTGTCAGGCCATTCTGCGTGAGATGCGCATGCGAGCCGACAATGTCCAAGTCAGCGGCGCCGGAGTCACCGCTGCTCCCGGAATTGGCGCGATTTCGCAGCGGACAACCGCCGGACAACGTTGCCGCAAGCAGCGGCGCCGAGCTGGCCAAAGCGGAGGTTGGCTGCTGCTGCTGCTGCGAGTGTTGCTGCTGCTGCAGTTGAGTGCTGCTGGGTGTGCCATAATCCAAGTCGGTTGACTCCGTGCTGGAGACAGAGCCGAGGGGGCTCTTTGCCGCCTCCACGTCCATTGCATCCCAGCTGGCAGCAGGACTCTTGCTCGCCGCATCCGCCTCCTCCATGCTCCACATTTGCTGGCGCAACAGCTCCTTGTGCTCGGTGCGAAAGACAACCAACTTCTCCGTGTGCAGAGTGCTGAGGGTGCGCAGATCGGGCATCGTGTCGAGCAGCTTGGCCAGGAAGTCGGGCTGATCTGGTCGATTCTGTGAGACAATGCACTGCAGGCATCCCTTCAAGCGACTGTACATCTTCTCAATTAGCTCCAAGTTGCGCAGGCCCGGACGATCGGGCGTAATCAAGACGATAGCGCAAAACAGTCCGATTTCAGCATCCGTTAAATTCATTGAGTTCATCCGCTCCGCAAAGTTGAATGTGGAGTCGACGAGGAAGCGGGCATTGGCTCCATTCTGTATTGCATCGCGACGCATCACCTGACCATTCAAGCAGATGATCGAGTTGATTGACGAGTCAAACATGCAAATCAGACGCACGAACAGCGCGTCAAAGAGGCCCGCCTTGAGCAGCGTAAACTTGTCGTCCTGCGTCAGCAGCTGGAAGCCAGGAATCATTCCGGCGAAATCGATTACGCCGCGAATGACGTGCGCAAAGCGCTGTGAGAACTCCTGCTCGGACTGCAGTTCGGGCGCGGGATTTAGCGGACAGGCCTGAAACGAGCAAATTATCAAGAAATTGGTTAAATGAAAGAATGACAAAATATAAAAAGTGACTAACTGAATAAATGACGAACTTATATAAATTTAAAAACTATGTAAAATGTTTTTGTATAGACCAAATCTAAAAATACTAAACTTTGATAATTATATTTTTAGTGCTAACTTTTGTAGTTTTTTTTAAGTTTTTTCCATTTACAAGGAATTAAATAAACATGCAAATTGAGTAACCTGTTCAGATATTGGCCATATTTGACTGCTATGTTTAACTAACACTTTGCTAACTGTTGCATTCCCCGTTCCCCATTCCCCATTCCCCATTCTCCATTCGACAGTTATGCACGCGAAGGTCACCGAACCGCCTTTGCGCCTTCAATCAATAGTCACAATTATTAGTACTTCCGCACACCCCCGTAATAAGCACACACACACAACCACACACTATAGTTTCAATAGTTGCTGGAAGCTTTTTTATTTACAGCTATTCAACGTAAAAAGCTTCGTCAGCAGCAGCAGCAGCGACGTCAGCTAGCTAGTTTTTAGTTTCTAGGGGCGTTTCCTCACTATTTCCGCGCTCCTCCCTATCCCTATCCCTCTCTCTATCTCACACTCTTCCATTCTCCCACACTCTCGAGCACACATTTGCTGTCTCGCTCTAGCAAAAGTGTGACAATATTCTATTTTTTTCTTGTGTTCTGTTCTGTTCTATTCTGTTGCTTTGTGCTTTCACGTCGCCTGTCGCTGTCGCTGTCGCTGACATTAGCGCCAAGGTCGACGAACCAGAGTTCAAGGTTCCGGGTTGTCTACTTCCCCCTCATGCTGCTGCTGCTGCTGTTGTTGTAATTGTTGTTCATATTCTTTTTTTTCTCTTTTTGTGCGCGTGTGCCGCTTTGGGATTTTTGGATTGTAGGGGCAGGGGGAGGGTGTTGATTGAAGCTTACTGTGCCTGACATAGGGTCTGTTTGTACTGTTGTTGTTTTGTCTGTTCCAAAGCCAAAAAACAAAATCAGTGTTCATGTTATTTTGCCATTTCGCTTTCCGGGTTTTGAATTACAAGCACACGCGCCAGACAAACAAATGAACGTGCCAAAAGCGAACCCCCAACTTGCTATTAGCAACCCCCATCCTCCTACCCTGTGCTCAACCCATCTATAACCATTTAATAAGCTTTTTTGTTATTGACGCCTAATTTATAAAAATATGTTTCATTTCATGTGTCTCCTCGTATTTGTATTTTTGTTCTGTTTCGGCGAATACACGTTGAGCAGAGAAGAAGAAGAAGAATACGTCGTCTTTTGTCGGAAATAGTCTGATTAACCTTGAAAATTGCCGGCACAGCCACCTCGTCTTTCCCCCCACCCCAACCACAACCATCGTTCAGTGCAAGCAAGAAAGCAACAATAATAATAGACAGGGTTGTATGCCGGCAACCGGCGCTGCAACAACAACAAAAACGATTAGAAATTTGAATTTTTTGTACACCTTTGGCCGGCAGAATTTGACGTCGGGCATAGAATTCGTATCATATTGTAAATACAAATGTACAGATAACCGTTTCATTTGCGCAAAAGCGGAAATAGTTTTGCAAAACTATAATAAACACACACACACATACACATGTATTAGTATTCTTGCTTTCTTTAATGAGTGCCATTTGGTTTTATTTTGTTTTGTTGCGTCTCCCAACCAGAAGACCTTCAATTGGTATTTTTGGCGACTGACAAAAGATAATGCTTCGAATTCTTAGCTGACATATTCATACGTTTGGACGTATCATTGCTATTTATTATGATTACATGTGTACTTGTTGTTGTTATGCAAAGTATCAATCTATCTTGAAAATGCATCAGTTATCGCTTCCGCCTTCGCACACTTTCGCATGCAATCGTATTTAGAATAGGCGCTTCCTTATAGGCAATAACGGAATTCAACGAACCACCTGACTTATTAAACGATTTGCGTCGTCGTCGTCGTTAAGTTCTCTCTCGCTCTCTCTTGCAGCGCCAGCTTCGTAATGTGCGCATATTACAAATTGCAAATAGCGATCTTTTTTTTCGTTTTGTGTTCGTAATTATTATTGGCATTAGTTTTACGTTCTCTTTGGCGGCGCTTGTCGTAAAAAGTGCCGTTTTTGCTGTCGTCGTCGACGACGTCGTCGTCTGGCTTGCATTCGTTTCCTCATGCTGAATGGCATTTACACTTATATTAACAGTTGCATTTACATTTGCATTTACACCACTAGTAGTGGGTGGCTTGTTTTAGCTATGCATTTTTGTATAATTTTAATTATATTTATTATGCAAGTATTATTGCTTACTCATACACACACTCACATATATACACATATGTATGGTTCTATATATAGTACTCATATCAAGCACATGCGCAAAAAGAGCAACACACGCACACACATACACAAAGCCACATCATTCATTCCAAGGTTAAAAAATAACTCGCCACAAGGTCGTCTCGCAACTCGCATGCGAGCATTCTAAGCGAATCTGTATGTCTGTATGGATGTGTGTTTGTGTGTATTTTGTTTCTACGCTGCAGACATGTGCAAAATATTCTTTTGGCAGCGACGATTGCTTACGCTCTCTTCCTCTCTTTCTCTCTGATCGCTTTTTTTTTAATCTCTTTGAATTGTAAATAGCATTTACAATGTTGCTTGAGTTGAGTTCAACCCCTTGCAGCCTTGCACTTGACTTTGACAATGGCAATGCATTGTTTACTATCGCCCTCTTATCGCGGACTCATTAACTCACTTGCTTGATAATTAGCCAAAAAACGAGAGAAACAAAGAAACAAACAGACAAAAACAACAGCAACAAAAAGGTGAGCAAGCAAGCAATAGTTGCGTATTTGTATGCTTCATTTCCATTTATTTAAACAGCCGCCACATGTGCTAAGCACCTTTACCCCTCCTCCCACTCTCTCGCTCAACATCTTACGCTCTCTCTTCCCACTCTCTTTATCCCGATCTATTATTGTGCTTGTGTGTATTTCATTAATAATGACGCCACGTTTGACCTTGAGCTTTAGAAATGTATGTTTTGTTGCTGCTGTTGTTGTTGTTGTCGGAACACGTTTCTCGCTTGGCTTAACGAAGCTTTTGGTTTCCTTATCAAACTGGACGATAATTGTCAGGGCTTTTGCTCTAATCGAAAACAAATACAACTATTGTCATTGTTCTAAGAATGTGCCGCATGTATGTAATTTATGTGTACTTAGTATCTAAGTATCCTAGTTTCGTATGTAATAAGAACAAAAATTACTGCATCAGTTGCAACCAGAAGTGAATAAAAGCGAGATCAACAATCGAGTCAAAAAAAAAATTTACAACCCATTTATCATATGTCAGTTCGTCAACATCACATTTTAACATTGACTGCTTTTGGCCAAAGTCGAAAAATGTTTTTGTTGCTCTTTAGGGCCATCAAGAACTTGACCCCAAAGCGCGAAGTTATGGCTATATCTCAATATATCAGTATCTCAACAGAGAAAGAGATATTTACCGATTCTGTCGTTATCTCTATCTCTATCTCTGTCTCTGTCTGCCTGTGCCATTGAAGTCGCGGCAAAGACAGATGGTGGACTAGGTTGCTACTACGTGCGATGTCGTTGATTTCCTGGTTTAGAATCATGCAAACAGGTTCACCTTGGCGTATGAGTAACCAGCTAGTTGTTGTTGTTGTTGCTGTGCTTATGCTAGTAGTATTATTATTATTGTTGTTGTTGTCTTTGTTGTTGTTGTTGTTTTGATATACATGCCAATAAAAATGTGCCCGGAAATGTGCTTGACATTCGCCTACGCGGCAGCAACCTTTTAGCCAGCCCATGGAAATCGAATGGAAATTAAATTTACTAACTACTATTTAATCGAGTTCACTAATATTAATCACTATCTTCAAATGGAAATTGTATTTATTACTATTAAACTTTAGTAAATCGCCATAAACAATTTAAAGTATTACTATTTTTTAGAAATAATTGCTATATATGAGGAAAAAGAATTTCTAAAATGTAATTTAGATATAATTTTTGTGTTTACAGTCTAAAAATACTAACGTTTAATGAAACTTGTAAGTAGCTAACATATATTCACACAGAAACACACAGAAAAAAAACAAACCATAGCTTAAATTTTAGAAATCTACCTTTGTTTATTGGAATTTAGTACTATTCTGTTTAATATTATTTAGAACTAGTATTTGTTTGGTACTCACCAGCAATGTGGGCATTGAGTAGGAGGGGCATTCTCTGGCCCGCTGTCGCATCGCTGACACCTTCTCCTTGGTGAACTCACTGGTCTCGAGATGGGCGCGCAGCACGGCGGCAAGTAGGCGTGGCTGATCGTCCAATTCGGTGGCCAAGGCGCGCTGCTGACCCCGATTCTGTGTGCTCTGCTGCATGGCGGCCAAAATGCGCGCCTTTTCTCGCTTCGGCACGCGACCAAAACGCACAGCTAAAATGAAAAACGAGAGAAAATGGGAGAATTAATAATTGTTTAGGCCTTGCAACATGTAAAAATTAATGCAAAAAAAGAGGAGTAGCAGCAACAGCAACAGCAGGTGCAAAGCTGCACAGCTGACGACCCGCAAAGCGAGTGCTTACTGTAGCCAGGCAGCCCTTTAAACTGGGTCATTGCCTGCTCAGCCGCTCAGCTGTCGTTCAACTCTTTTATTTTTTCTTTTTTTTTTGGACTCGTTCTTCTTGCTTGCTACACTTTCTCTTTTTTCTTCTTTTTTGTTTGTTGCTCTTTTTAATTTGCACTAACGAAGCTCTTTTTGTGTACATGATGTGGGTGAACTTTCACATTTCACAAAACAGTCGAAATAGGAGCCGAGACACACGTTTCTGATCACGATTTACGGATCAGCAGAGTCTAATTTTTTATATTTGGTTTTTTTTTGTGAGTTGACGTGTTTGTCCAACTGCAACTCTGGCTAGAAAGTTCAGCACTTATAAGCGCAGATTAGCAAACAATATCTGTGAACAAATGCTGTCCAACTTTTCAATGTCAATTTCTACACAAATTTCACTCAACGAGCCAACGAGAAAAACAAAACCAGCACACTAAAATAACAAAAGTGAAAAAGGTAATAGCAACACGCACACATGCACACACGCATACAGAAGCAAGCGAGATTTGCAGATTTTTCACCACATTTCCCCACAGCAGCAGCAGCAGCAGCAGTCGGAGCAGCAGCCGAGAAATCGCTACTTGACTGAATGGATGCTTGACTGACTGACCCACTTGCCAGGCAGCGAAATTCAGGTCAAACGAAATGGAAAATGAACGCAGTAGAAGCAGCAGCTACGCCAACGACGACTGCGCGTAGAAATTAGAGCGAGCGACGCATGCGCGGTGCCCGCGCCAAACTTTCAACGCGTCAAAGTTGGTCAAACATGAAAGAAGAAGAAGCAGCAGTTTTTTAGAAAATAGCAAAACTGCTGCCTACTGCATATTGGCGCGGCGGTGCTTCTGCTGCGCTGCTGATACTGCTGCTTGAGTTTCATTTCAAGTTTAAAGCTCTTCCGCGGCCAAAAGCGTTTAATAAGAAGAAGCAGAAGCCGAAGAAGAAATCAACAGTATTAGTGCTGTTGCTGTTGTAGTTGTTGTTGTGTTTGCGTTTGATAAACGAGGTCAGCACTTCAATGGCGCTTAAAACGATAGTTGTTGTTTGAGAGAAGAAAACAAAACAAAAGGTAAACAAAACGAGAAACGAAAAAGGCAAAGCGACAAACGCAAATCAAAGTCAAATCTCGGCTCGACGTCAGAGTAAAAAGTATTTCTTAATTGCGATTGGCTGTATTTTTGTGTTACTGAGTGAAAAGCTCTTCTGTGCTGCTTGGAAATTGAAAGCAAATCTTTTGAAGCGAATTTCTAACATATTTTTTCTTTTTGACTTTATGTAGAGTTCGCGATCTTTAGTCTAATTTCTCAACTTACGCGCATTGTGATAATTCACGTTGCCTTTGAGTATGCCTTTCAATATTGGTAATTCTTCCGCCATTTTCTGTTTGGCTTTTGATTTGTATTTTTAATTTATTTTATATTTTAAATTATTTTTGGTAATTCAATTCACACACACACTAGAGAGATTGTAGATTCTCGTTGCTGCTGCACTCGGTGCGCATTTAATTATCCCTCCGAAAATTCATTAAATTTCCGTTTTGGTTTCTTTTGGCACACACAATTTTTGACTTTGGCTAAGTATTTATTTTATATCTCCTTTGTTTTTAGTAAGTATCGATTTTGTATGTTTTTTTGATTTGTTTCAGGTACTCCAAAAAAATATTTTCAGTTTTGTAGAACTTTCCTTAAATATTTTTCACTTAATATTTTCTAAATAGATTAAATTTTTTGTTATCAATTCAGGAACTTTGTTTTCTTTTTTGTTTTGTTTTAAATTTCTTGTTAAACTTTTTTCATAACAATAATTTTTGGAATTACTTTTTCTTTTTTTTGCTTTGATACAGGCAATTTTTGAGTATACTTTTAATTTTTTGGTTGTAACTTTTTGTTTGTTTGCCGCGTAATCCAACAGACGTGTGTGGGGTGAGGGGCGGGGTAATTTTTAAGATTTTGAGACTTGAGGTCGGTCGACTTTTCTTCACATTAACAGAGTTGATATATATATATATTTAATTGGATATATATTTTAAATATTTGTTTGTATTATTGTAATTATTGTAATTGTTATACACGCGAGAAGAAGAAGAACTGCGTTAAAATACTTATATTGCGGTACATATTGTTGTACATTTGATGTGATTGAAATATTGATAATTCGGTAACATGACAAAACTCGACAAGGTCTCGAACGCGACTAACTGTAAAAAGCAAAAGCACGTTACGAATATACCCCAAAGGTAGCTGCGAGACTGAGACCGAAATGTAGACTGAGACTAACAGCGACCAGCACAGCACAATCACAAACAGAAACGCCGCTGACAGCAGAGCACAAAAAAGCGGCAGAGCCAACGACCAAGACAAAGTGCCAAAGAGAGCTGAGAGAGCGAACGCACGCATAGAGAGTAAAAATAAGCTCTCTTCGGATGAACTGTGTATTGCGATAAGCCAAAGAAGGCAAGTTTAATGCTTACTCAGACTTATTCTGCTCTTTAAAGAGTGTCTAATAATAACAAATAAAATACAATATTTATTTCACGCGCAAGACTTACAAAATTGCACACACTGAAAGAGAGTTAATGAACTGATAAGTTCCAATCGACGATAAGCTACCCACCCAACAGGCTCTTTTATCTCTTGTATCTGCAACACAAAAGTTCAATGCTCGTGGCGCCAAAATGCAAACACTAAACCAAGTGTAATGAAGAGAGTCATATGACAAATGCGACACTCTTACGCGCTGCTGCGCATACTCTTAAATGCACTGAGCTTTTCAACACACAAAAGAGCGCGCTGTGTTGAGTATGCCGTTAAAGAGAGAGGCCGCCGTAAGAGCTTTGCGTGAGCTTTTCGCAACAATTGCGGCGTTTTATAGGCGCCGACGCGCATACGCATTGTGTATGTTGGGTGGTACTTTGGATGCTGCCGTTGCCAGTTAACCCATAATGAAAGATTTCATATACATATTTGTCATTTACGATTTGAGGCTCGCTAATTTTATGACAGCGTGCATGAGCGAGACAAATGCCTATGCAATAAAAAAAACCAATGCAAATCGAGGAGTGTTAGAAGTGTCTAGTTATATGTCAGGGACAGTTTTGCGATGCACAAACTATAACTAAATCGGTTAATTGAGGTCAACTTTTGTGAGTCAGTTTTTGAGTCATGCGAGCAAATTCGATGATTATTTAAAGCGTATGCAAAGAAGAAACAACTTCAAATTTTTAACGCATTTCGCACGCCACAGAGAAAAATAAGATTAAAAAGGAGAAATATTTTGACAACAACCACAAAGAGACAAACAAACAAAAAGTTCGTTGAACTTCTGCGATCGAAATGAGGCCAAAAAGCCAACAATGACGACGACGAAAGCCAAACAAAAAGCAATAAAAGACAAATTTAATAATATGAGCGAATCGAAGTAAATCTTTGTTGTTACAACGTCATTGCCTCACTTTTTTTTGTACGCATATTTCTGGCAACGAAAGTAAAAGTGAAAGTTGCTGGTAGAAATATCGTGCGTGTTCGCGACAAAGAAGAGGAAGCAGTCAAAGCAGATGAGGAAAAGTAACAGGCGATTTTGCTAAAAAGCAAGCCTATAATTAAGCCACAGATACGATAAAAAAAACAAACTGTAATATTTTTGTGCAAGATTTGTGTGTTAGTAGTTATGCTGCAAGAAGCACAAATGTGGCAGCAAATAATCAAATTTTTAATTTTATTTAATAATTTTATTTGTAATTCGGCCTCGCTCAATTTTCACTATTTATTTTTTTTAAGCCAAAGCAGAAACTCGTTTACAGTAATAATACTCGGTGCTGTTGCCATAATAATTGCCCCATCATTTTACAACAATTAAAAGCCAATTAACAAGTCTTCAGCCACATTTCACTTTCACTCATCTCGCTCTCTTTCTCTCTCTAACCTCAATTTCGACGCTGTTCAAAGCAACTGACAACTTGACAGCGATGCTCAAAAAGCTCACATGTCCCCCTTCCACTCCTCTTCCCTTCAGTGCTTTCTCTAATAGGCAATAACATTTCGAATAGCAATTGTTGGCATTGTTATTATTGTTGTTATTATTAGGGTGTTACTGGCTCTAAGACTTCCCGTATTACGGCAAACTTAGCTGGCAGCTGAGGCGCTAATTGAAAGCCAAATTATTGAGAAAACAATACAAAGTAAAACACACACAAAAAATACATTTGCTTATGGTTTCTCTATGCTTTTTACAGAAAAAAAAGTTCAATGCACTTGCTCTCAGCCGGAAAGGTGAAATTGAAGTGTGGAGGGAGTGTGGAGAAAAACGAAGTGAGGTAGGCCTACTTTCGGCTCTTGTTGTTGGTGATTCACAAGCTTTACGTAAAATTAAATAAGCGACAATTGTTGTTGTTGTTGTTTTTACGGCTGTTGCTTGCGTAAGTTGTTTACCGAAAAATGATCGCAAAGCGAAGCTGACAAAAATAGACCACGAAACAAAAGTGGGGAAACGAAAGAAGAAATGGAGCGAAAACAAAACAGACGCTGCAAAAATGTATGTAAAGAGAAACAAAAAAAAACACATAATATCCACAAAAACCAACATTTGAGTTTGGTTTTCAAGTAGCTGCCAGCAATTTCGGGGAACTGCAACCAGTTGTGACAAACAGAAAGCACTCTCTACGATCGCCAGAGCAGAGGCTTAATTTGCATAATCATAAGCATAAGCATAAACATATGCTCATCGTTATGTGCATGCCTATATCTGTTTTTGTGTCACGGAGACTCCCCTCTGTATCCAAGGGAGGCAGGGAGGGTGGCAGAGGGAGGTCAGACGAAGGCAGCGTCGAGGGCGATGTGTGTTCAATAACACTAGCAACACAACAACAAAAACAAGAGTAGACCCTGTGCCATATTACAATTACAATTTAATTTCACAACACATAAAAAGGTCACGCTCATAAATATATGACTCACATACACACGCATGCATTCTTAAATTTTTCATCAATAAGTTGAAAGCCAAAACAAAGGCAAACTCAAACAAAAGACTCCATGAGTCGCATGGTTTTTTTTGTTTAATTATTTATATATTATACATGTTTTTATTTTTATTTTGCTCAATTGGTATTAAATTGCAAAAAAAGAAAGAAAGAAAAAAATCAAAATTGAAGAAAAGAGAGCCAGCGCAGCACATGCAAATCATATGGTAAATTTATATGTAAAGTTTGCCTGCACTTATAAATTAAATGCGACGAACGAACGAGCGAATGAACGCACCAAGGGAATGCCAAACAAGCAGCAGCAGCAGCAGCAAGCGGACCTCGAGCATTTTGTTGTTGTGCTGCTGCTGTTCATAATTATTTTCAAATAAATGCGCGCCAAGGCAACCGCCAATTGCAATTGCAATTTGTAATGCGCCAAGTCGCGCAAGCAAACGCAGCGCTGCAACTGAGGCGAATGACCGTGCCTGACCCAAATAAAAGTCGCTGCACTCGCACACACAAAGGCGACAAATGCTCGACTGCCTGCCTGCCTGCTCGCTCGCACGTAAACACGCACACGGGCTCTCTCTCACTCGCTTGTTCACTCGCCTGCTCTCTCGTCGTCGTCGTCATCGTGTGCAAAAACAAAATTGCATCAAGAAGAAAAAGCGCAGCGCGCATTTAAAATGAGGCCGAGTGCAATGAACAGCATTCAGCGCACAAGAGAACACCAATTGTGTGCATGCGTGTGTGTGTATTGTGGGTCTACGAAAGAGAGTGGGAGAGCAAGCGAACCTATGCAAATGCAGTTCGCCTGCTGCTGCTGCAGTCGAACAAGT
This sequence comes from Drosophila fungiperda, assembly GCA_035042345.1. Lineage (NCBI taxonomy): Eukaryota > Metazoa > Arthropoda > Insecta > Diptera > Drosophilidae > Drosophila > Drosophila fungiperda. The sequence continues at coordinate 4,527,708 of JAWNLM010000021.1, forward strand.
TGCGCTGCTGCTGTCGCTGAGATGTTGCAATGCGAAACCTTCGAGAAATTTTACAAGAGTCGTTGAACTCGCGCCATGTGTCGCTCGGTCGGTCGTTTAACTGTGCCCCAAAACGGCAGCAACGCCGATTGCAGCAATGTTGGCTGTGGCTCGACTCGACTCGGTTCGTCTCGGCTGGTCTCGTCTCGGCTCCACTTGAAGCTTGAAACTAGTTTGATGCCGAGGCATTGAAAAAGCGAAAGTACATTTTTCTGCTGCCCGTCTCTCGTGCTCGTGTTGGGCTCTCGTAGTTGGCGCTCGTATGACGTTCGTTCGTTCGAGGTAAATGAACCTTTTGAAGGTTCAACTTGCGTAGTAGGCGACGTCAACGGCAACGTCGACTGCGCGCTGCGTAAAACAAGTTTGTTACGTTTGTTGCTGCTGCTGCTGCTGCTGTTTCTTTTTTACTGCTTTGTTCCGCGCTCTTTTCTTTTGCAATTTCACCGTTAAGCCCACAAAGCTACAAATACAGGTGAAGCGCACAGACTTTATGTAACAGTGGCATAAGGGGGAAAGAGAAAGAGCAATAAAACTTGTCGCTGCTCGATGCTCGCTTGTTGATGATGCGTGTCGCGCGTAAACTGAAGAAACTCACAAGAAACAAAAGTCAATTGTATAATAACAATAATGAGCACTCAAATCTCTTATGTATGCAACATGCAACATTTGCATTACAGTTTAAATAGCGAAACGTTTTGTTAACCTTCCACAAGCTACAAACAGTTCACACCTTACCAAAAAGCAAAAGTCAACGATTCGAGTTCGAGTTCGAATTCGCATTCGAATTCGAATTCAAATTGCATTGAGAACAAACCAACCCACATAAAATGCACATCATTATCATCGTTAAGCATTTCAACTTCATCATTGGCTGGTTGTACTTGAAGCTTTTGACCCTCCCCCTCAACCAACCTCCTTCACCGCCTTCAGCTAGCTGTGCCCACACACGCTTAAAGCTGCACCCTCTACAAATCGAGTTAAAAGCTAGCCCAAACCCAAATCCAATTGGAACCCAGGCCAATCATTTTTTTTGTTGTAGCCTCCAATATTATTTTAGTCAACACCTCGTCGCTGCTTGTGCGTGCATATGTGTGTGTGTGTGTAGCACTGGCATTTTAATGTATTTGTAATTGACCTGAATAAAGTTCAAAACACTCGCAGCGGCACAACGATGACGGCAAGGCAAAATCTACATGCAAGTTGATGTTGCTGCTGTTGTTGTTGTTGTTTTTGTTGTGTGTGTGTGTAGCCTCAAAATAATAATGATTGCGACAACAACAACAGCGTCATTATATTGCCTACTGCTTCTAGCTGTTGCTCACACACATGCATAGCTATACAAAAAAAGAATAGAAATAAAATGTTTGGCTCTGATAATTGACAATTGTCTGATTATTATTTCTATATATGCTGCTCTTGGCTCAACTACACAGATAGTTGTAGTTTTTTGTTTTTGGTTTTGAGATACAAAAAAAAATGTGTTTTTTTAACATGTAAGATGTATATATGTTTTTTAATTCATATACATAGATTTTTTAAAATTTTAAAATTACTGGTAATTTTATTGTATTCATTTCTAATAATTTGCTGCTCTGCAGACTACGTTGAATATCTTTATCTGAAGCTGTTTTAAGTCGATTTTTCACTCATATTTATTATTTACGTGTCATTTTTTGATTTCAATACATATTTACTTTCAATTTGCTTAGCCTCGCGCCAAATTAAGTTCATTTCAATTAAAATATTTATGCTGCACATGATCTGAAAACTAATAGAAATGTCTACAAATAAAATAAAAATAAATGCAAACATTTCTCTACGGCGACAACTATAAATTTAAACAATTCAACACAAAACAAAAAAGAAAAGCAAATGCAAAATGAGCAGCAAATCAAATGAGTAAAAAGCTTGTTTACTATCTTACACACACACACAAGCACAAGCACCTTCACTGTTGCCGCTGCTGCTGCTGCTGCTGCTGCTACTGTCGCTGCTACTGCTGCGTCGCTGCTGTGAGTGACCTAGTTTCGTCGGTCAATGAACTGAGCGCTGCTGTCGAGGCTGAATTGTTTCAGTGGGTAAGAGTGGAGAGGGAGAGAGGGTGTCGCCTGGTTCGTGTTTGTTGTTTGCTGTTCGCTTTTTTTTTGGGGGGCGCTCTATCCATTGGAGAGAGTATGTATGTGTGTGTTTGTGAGTGTGCGCTAAATTTCGGTTTCGTTTTCATTTTGTCGGCGCGTCTTGCGTTTATTTTCGTATCTTTGCAATAGGCAACATACACACACAAAAGACAAACAAAATGGTGTCTTATAAATATTACTACACACGAAAAGAAATTATGAAAGCCGTAAAAAGAAAGTGTTTCGAAATAGTTCAGTGCGGAAAGTGAAAGTCTGAACATTATGTGCACACTGCACATAGTGAAGATGTGATAAATTAAATAAACACTCAATTATCAATTTTTAAATATTTCAATTTTTTGTTTTTGGCATCATCAATTTCTGGGTCAGAGCTCTCTTTTTCAAAAGTAACTGTAAATATTTCGACATCAGCCCACATACAATACAACATGCTCATGCTTGCATGCATATGCTTGTATAAATTTAATTTTCCTTGAAAGATAAGGCAAGCGGGGGCAGCGCAGCCGACGCTGAGCGCCAGCATCGACTGCGACTGCGACTTCGACTGTGCTTAAATAGCACACGGTCATTTTTATTATAAACAATTCGAATGTTTTGTTTTTTTTTTGTGCTGTTGCCGAGTTTAAGTTTGCTGCTATTTTGATGGCGGCCGTATTTTGATGTTTTTTATTCTTTTTTTTTGGGGTTTTTATTGAAATTTTCCTGTTGTTGTAGTGGTTTTGTGTAGAACTAGTTCAAGGATTTGCAAATTTCTAAATTGTTTAGTTTATTTTTCAATAACGCCGTATTTATTTTTATAATTAACAAAATTGTATGTATTTGTGCCAAACTTTTGAATAACTCTGCTGGACTTATTTATTTTTCGTTCGTTTCGTTTCGCCCCAAAAAAAAGAAGCAAAACACACAAAAACCAATGCATCAATTACAACATACACACACTTATGCACATATATATATATGTAACAGCTACTACATATTATTGTTATTAAGCACAGGCTGCGACTACGTGCTGCAGTCAACGTCGCTGCTCTCGGTATTTCTCTTTCACTCACACTTGAATGAACCACTTTCGTTTTCGACAGCAACATGGCCGCCATAATAGAAAGAAGAAGAGCCACAGCGACTGGCAAACGTCAATGAACGTTGCGAGTGTGCGTGTGTTTGTGTGTGAGTGAGCGATTTTTTCCTGTCTTTCTTTCAGTTATGTTTTTTTTATGTATTTTTATTATGTATTTTTATTATGCATTTATGTTGGTCGCTTTCCTAATCGATACGAACGTCGCGGCGTTTCCTGTATTATTTTCCGGGCTTGCGTTTAATTTATACAAATTATTACAAAATTGAATAAGAGCATAACGAATTGAGAAATGGTGAAAGATCGCGAGAGAGGAAAGAGAGCGAAAAGAGTGCGATTTGGCCTGGCTGTCTTTCATGAATTTGGGTTAAGTGCGTTCATTCAACTTTTAACACAATTTCGGAATGGCGCACAGTTCGTGTTGTTGTTGTTTTTGTTGCTGCTCCCATTTATCATGCGGGTGTTGGAAATTTGTTTAAACAAAATTAACATATGTATGCTTACATACACATGCGATTGCTTGCTATAAATGTGTAAGTATTTTGGTTCGTTTGCAGAGGCAGCCAACAACTTTTACTTTGCCGTGAAATCGGCGCGCTGAACAAATGTTGCAACACACAGGCACACATACAAGGCAACTAAAATTTCGTTCATGGCTGGTCAATGAACTCGTCGTAGGCTGTCGCTCATCGCTCGTCGTTGGTCGTTTTGTCTTTCGTTAAGTTTCGATATGCATAATCGTATTTACTGCTATTGAGCTGCTGAGAGCGAGCGAGCGAGGATACGATTGGGCGATTAAAGGAGAGTGGAGATAAATATAAGAAGGTTAGGGGTACTCACCATCACGACTCATGCCGACGGCAATGCACTTTTTCAGGCGACAATATTGACAACGATTGCGATTGATACGCAAAATGCTGCACTGTTGATTCTTGGTGCAGGGCCGATATTGGATCTTTTGCTGAATGGAGCGACGGAAGAAACCCTACAAGTAGCAAAATTAAAGTTGATAATTTTAATATATGGAAATTGTAATTAAATTTATATTTACTTATTATTTGCATTTTATATTTATATTTAAATATTGAGAGGCTAACTAAATTAAAATTGAATAATGATTTTATATATCAAATATGACTCATTTGACACTAACTATTTATTATATATATATAATGATTAGGTGTCAATGGTTAAAGCAGTGATTTTTAAATTATTTCATATATTTATATGTACATATATATATATATATATAATATATATATAATTGATACCTATTAATTTTAAATTTATAAATATATCTAATGATTATGAGGTAATAAATAAATCAAAGTTGGAATATTGATATATAGCAATATCTTTTATTTAAGTTATATATATCTAATTAGATTCTATTGCCACCTACATCGGCGCTGGCCTCCTCAATTGCTGACTTGTTGCTGCTGTTGTTGTTGGTGTTTGTGTTGCTTAGGGCCGTGTCCAGTTTCTCGTCAAACTTCTGACACAAATAGTTCAGCTGGGAGGCTTCCAGTCGCTGATGATGCTGTTCGCACTGTTCATCGTCACAGCCCGAATCCTGGGCATCCATATCCTCCAGCTGTTTCTGTTGCTGATCGTCATCGCTGCTGCTGCTGTTGCTGCTGCTGTTGCATGTGCAACAATTGCCAATGCTGTTGGTTAGAGATTGAGTGCTTGAATTGCTGAGCAACGAACAATTACTGTCGGAACTATCACGACGCTGTTGCTGTTGTTGTTGTTGCAACTGTTGCTGCTGTTGCTGTTGCAGATTTTGCTGCTGCTGGTGTTGCTGTTGTTGTTGCTGTTGCTGCTGAGTTTGTTGGCGCAACAAATTGGCAATTTCTTTGTGTGTTTGCGCGGAAAAAGGACTATCACAATGCAATTGATTCAGTTTGTTGCTGTTGCTGGTGGGTCTGGCTGCAACTGCAGCTGCTGCTGCTGCAGTTGCTGTTGCTGTTGCTGCTGTGTTTGTATCTATCTTTTCCTCATGTTGTTGCTGCAACTCGCGTTGCTTCAACTCTCGCGCATAGCGGATTTTCTTCCATGGGCACTGATATTGCTCGTAGCCACTGCCATCGTCATCAGCAGCAGCAGAAGCAGCAACTGTTGCTGTTGCAGTGAGTTGAGCATCGTCATCACTGTTGGGACAATCCTCATCGATGCCCGATTCGCTGTCATTTGGCTTTGGTGTTGCTGTTGCAATTGCTGTTACTGATGCTGCTGCTGTTGCACTTGGCTGTTGCAACAACAAAACAATCTGTTGTTGCTGCTGACTAATACTATTTGTTGCTACTGTTGATGTCTGTTTGGTGGTTGTCTTTACTAATGTTGCAGGTGTTTGCTGTTGTTGTTGCTCTTCGTTTTTCAGTCTTTTGCGTTGCTGTTGCTGTTGTTGCAGGTAAACAATTTGTCTGGGTTGCTGCTGCTGATGCTGTTGCTGATGCTGCTGTTGCTGCTTGCTGAGCGGTGCAGATTCCAACAGTTTAACCAATGCCGAATGCTGCTGCTTCAGCTGTTGGCTCTTGAACCGTTGCTGTTGCTGTGGCAACTGCTGCTGTGGCAACTGCTGCTGCTGCTGCTGCTGCTGATGCATTTGTTGCTGCTGCTGCTGTGTTGCACTGACAATATGCACATTGCTGCTGCTGTTGCCGGTAGCTGTAAGCAGCACAATTGTTGTGCTGTGCTGCTGCTGCTGCTGCTGCTGTTGCAACTGTTGCTGCTGCTGCTGTTGCTGTTGTTCCATTGCACAAACCATTTTGTTATGTTGCAAATTAAACTTAGCTTTACTTTTTTTGGTACCACAAATGACACTTGAACTCTCTCTCTGCTGCTGCTGCTGCTGTTGATTTTTTTGCTCTACAATTTGCTAATAAGGAACATTGCGATTGCTTTTTGCTTTTGCTTTTGATTTGATTTCAACTTGAAATTCAATATTCAAAATGCACTTTTTACACCAACAAATTTGAGCGCCAAAAAACTTGCTGCGCTTTTCACGGAAATGGAAGTCTTTATGATCTCTCTCTCTTTGTTGCACTTCACTGGCACCAATAAAATAATAACATGTTACGTTATTTGATTATTTAAACTATTTGTTTTGACATAGCTTTTTGTAACGTGTTTGTTTTTGTTTTTTTTTATAGCCGTTTCAGTTTTGTGTTTCGCGCGCTTTTCTTGCTCTGCACAACCGCTGCCAACGACGAGCAATTTGCGAATGAAAGCAGCGCCAACAGCTCCAACAACTGATGCCTGCTGCTCGCTACATGCTTCGGCTCAAGCTCGTCATGCTCCTCGGCTCTCTCTCTCTCACTGGCTCGCTTGCTGGCTTGCTCTCTCGCAATGCTCCCGTGTTGCTGCTAGGGTCGTCGTTTTACTCTCTCTCTCTCTCTATCGCTCTCACTGGTCGCTGCTAGCCTCGCGCTACATATTGCTGTTGCTGTTGTTGCTGTGTGTACCAACTGAGGACATTCACTCCATCGCTGCCAACGTCGACGTCAACGCGGGCAGCTAACAATAGACGCCGCTGGCGCTGCCACTACTGCTACCGCTGCTGTTGCATTTGATGGGGGCGCTGTGTTTATTGTAAACAATTCTTGGAACACCTACGCGACGCAGATTTAAGGTAGCTTCTGCTACCTGCCACCTGACTGATCAGCTTTGTTTGATAACAGCAGCAACAACAGCAAACACATTATTCTGTGTAGGTGATTTTTTTGTTTTTTTGTTGGTTGAGTGACAAATAAGATTAATTGATATTGCGTAGGGGCTGGGGCTGATATTGAGGGCAAACAGTGCTATCAACGCGTATGACAGGCATAAGAGGATCTTAGATGTGGCACAGCTCTCGACTCAACATGAACTAGTATTTAACTTTTTTTTTGTTTTTAGTGGGTGTAACATTCCCGATATTCCACAGATTGTGAGGGATTATGATTTCCAGCACGGTGACTTTGTTGTTGTCAACCGATTAATCATGAAACTTTAGTTGCTATCTTTAGAAATTTGCTGACAAAAACTGTTTCCACAATTTAAGTAAGTTGTGAGACTACACAAAAATATCATTACCAAAACACAAAAAATATTTATATTTATAACTTGTATGCTGCATATTGTTGTTGTCAAAATTAAACGCCTTGTTATTAATAATACTCTTATTAAATAATATTTCGGCTCGCTCGCTTCGTTTGTATGTCATTTCTTTCTTTCGTATTTACTTTTTTCAGTTTTTGAGGCCACCGAAAACGTAGACAACAAAAACGTAACAGCCCTGCTCCCCTTCCCCACTCCGCTCCTTACAACAAATGCCCAAACGTAACAACTACTCATGCTGGAAGGCTACGTAACCGAAACGACGTCGACGACGACGTCAACATAATACGACGACGTCAGCAGAGGTTGGCTGGCTGACTGGCAGTTCAGTTCAACGAACCCCGCCATTGTCGTGACCTACTTTTCGGTCAAATACCTCCAAATGTGGAGCTGCTGAGCGACCGAGCCGAGTGGTCGAGCAAACACGAACGAGACGTCGAGCAATCGTACGAACGAACGAACGTCCGAACAAACGAACGACAGACTCGCGCTCTCAATTTGCTGTGCGCTCTCTCAGAGTGCATTTGCATGCGAATTTGTTGTTGTCAGTCGGCTGCTGCTGCTGCAGTTTCCAAGCCTTTGCTTTAGCTTTTTGGTTTGGAGTTCATTTGAGCTGGCGGTCGGTCAACGACACAGAAACCCCAGGCGGACGACGGACGTACGGTGGGACGGATGGACGAACGAATGCATGTTTTGTGGGCTTGGCGGCAGCGGCAACGGTAAAGGCAAAGGCATTTGCAACGGCGACTAGATGGCTAAAATGCGTTCAAGGAAATCTTTGGCAATACAACACGCTCAAAATGCAGCCAAGTGTTTTTTTTGGGATAGGCTCACTTAAAGTTACATCAGCCGGCAGCGGTTGATATCTGCACTTTTGTTATATAATTAAAAATGACAAATAGTGCAAATTAATTGAGCAAAACTCAAGAGTTGAGTTCAATGCACTCGGCAGCAGCAGCAGCAGTAGAATCCACAATTTGCACTCATTTCAATGGCTCGTAGCCCCCGCAAACGAACTTCGGCCAAGTCGGGATTTACTTTTTTTCTTCGTTTTTTTCTTGCAAATTGCAACGAGGAACTTTCGGGAACAGCTGTGCCCGTTTCGAGTTATTTTCTGCTCTCTTCTTGTGCTTCTTCTATCACCTGCATAGGATCTCTCTCAACAGCGCCTCTCTCTCTGGCGCGCTCTTTCTGCATGTATGTGCGAGTGTTTGACTCTCTTGGTCTGGCTGCCAAATGTGAATGAACTCTGCTGGCAGCTGCAATGCGAATAACAAGTTTCAAAGGAAAGTGAGAGCATTTCACGTTACACACATTCGTCTAGCTGGCTTGCGTACCCATATACACATATAAATCCGAATGTATGCATGTGTGTGTGTTGGGCAACGTGCCGTAAAGCAAACAAGCGTTTTTCCCCCACCACCATCTTTGCATGATTCGACATCGTCATCATTATGATCATCATTATAATTCATTTATTATTTGTTAACAATTTTTGGGGCTGCTTTAGCGCAACTCAACCATGGCACACTTGGCCCCCTGTCCGAATAATGGAGGCGGAGGCGGGGATTACTTGGGATCAGTCAAAGCGATTTTTTAAATAGCCATCGACTCATTGAAAACGCATGAATGAAAAGCAAAGCGAATATATATATATATATGAATATATATCTACCTGCTGAAGCGATCGCTTGTTGATCAGTTGAACAATTGGCTATGGCTACTTGACCTGCATTCCACTTGGCTATTTGAAGCTTGGACTACTGTAAGAACTTGACATCAATATGAATACCACAGAATTTATTTTCTATCGAATTTATGCTGTTCCCGCTTAAGGAAACTATTTAAAGGATACTACATATGTAGCTTGCCCTTAATTCTACTTAAATAAATTATTTTTTTTTATAATCTTTGTAAATATTTCATATTTTTTAAATTTTAATTAATTATATAATTAAATATTATTGATTCTATACTTTCTATTGTTTACATAAAGATATAAAATTTATTTTTAATTTAGTTGAATTTCTTTCTTCTTTTTTTTGTACTTTTTGGCAAACCTTTTAAAATTAGATTTAAAATTTTTTTTACCATTTTTTATTTTCCATTAACATTTTTTCTATATATATTTGTTTTCAATTATTATTCATAATAAATTGTATTTTAATAATAATGTAATATATTTTATATTTTGTGTATTTTTTATTTTAATCTTTAAATTTCATCTTATATTTGTAATTTTTATTTTTTTATTGATGACATTAACTTAATGAAATAAAATCTAGAAAATATATCTTCTAACTCTGTCATTCTCTAGCTTATATTACTACGCCCACAACTTGTAACTTTGATTGCTTTTAAGCTTCTTCTCTTCTTTCTTTCTTTACTGGTTTTCTTCTACTTTATGAGTTTTTGTTCTTGTCGTTGTTCTTGTTTGCTGGATGCGTAAGCAATTAGCACGTGCCGAGAGCGAGGCACTCAGAAAGAGCCGGAACTTTATGGCGCTTTACAGTTGATTCGACATTCGTCATGCTTAGCTTGGGTGTTTATATGACTGCCTCAGAGTCTGAGTTATGTCGCTGTTGGGAATGAAATTGGAAAGACGCAGAACCAAACTGTTAACAGCTCATAATTCACTTGGCCAGCAACGATTAGTTGACGAAAATATGTACAATTAATAAATGATGTTTAAAATACAAATCGAGCAGCGGCAGCGGCCAATGCTAGCCATTCAGCGCATTCAGGTCAGAGTTCAACGCACCGAGTGCACAATACCGAGCAAGGATATTTCGTACGCCTGGCCAAACCACCCCCAACACACACACTCACAGTAGCAGCAGTAGTCGTAGTAAAAAAGAACACGAGGTCAGCAGCACGTAGCCAGTCAGGCTCGCTCCATACAATTCCAACAGCAATTCACCACACCACACCACACCAACTCACCCCCATCAAAGCATCAAGTGTTTCCCTTTGGCCTCGTGCTTATTGACGTCACTTCTGCAGTCGCTGCTGGCTGAGTTCGTTCAACTCGCTGTGTTGGCTCATGGTCGCCTTGCCATGCGTTCGAGTTGGTATGGAGTCGGTCTGGGTTGGGGTCGGTTTTTGGTATTAGGTTTTCGTTTTTTTTTTGGGGTTGGTTGAGCCACACAGGAAATAATGCTGCTATCAAGTGAAAGCACCTGATTCGACATCAAACATAGCTAATCAATAATTTGCCAATTAACCGTTTGAGTAAATAATTGAGGCCAATATCCAAATGATTTACTTAGATCAGTAATTACTTATTGACTTTATATACTAATTATCTTGGTCAATCTTAACACTCCATCCACAAATACATAACAAATTCAAAGCTAAAACTTACGAGAAACAAAACTTATGAGATGTGGGGGAGCAGAACAGACGGCATAAACATATTGAACTCGATAATGGGGCAAACGGAAATACCTTTCACATTTCTCACCAGCTGCGAAGGGCAACCAAAAGAATGTAAAAAAAATAAAATGAGAGAGAGAGACAAATTATCCTGCCAGGGACAGCAGCATCATCTGAGCGCCCAAAATGCAAAAATAACAAGAAGAAGAACAAGAAGGAAATGGAAGAAAAGAAGAAGATGTATAACGAGCAGTCAAGGAGACCACCGATTGAGGACATTGCACCGCAATAACCTTAAAGAAGCAGCACAGGCTGAATCACAGCCAGAATCGGACACACTAACAAAGAAAAAGAGCATGCAGAGAGAGTGAGAGAGCAACGGCAGAGAGAGCGCAACGTGGCCCTCGTTCTCTGCACTGACTTGGCGCACAGCAAAAAATAAACAGTGTTTGCTTCAAAGAACTTTTTGCATTAACATACTATGTGCCTAGAAAAAAGAGGGAGAGAGAGAGCGCAATGCACAGTTAGAAAGCTCCAGTTCGACTATGCGAATTGTAGTCGGCGTGGGCAGAGGAAATGACCTCAGAAAGGAAATGCAATGCATTTAATTGGCCAAATGTGAGCAAAATATGAACAGTTAGAGTCGAGTTGTTGAGGTAGGTAAAAAACTAGATGTGTTTTTAAGTGCTTGAATTCACAACTGATTAATTATATTTGCAGCAGCGATAATAAACAAAATCTCAAAAAAAAATGAGGAAGTCAAATTTCATCACAATTCATTACTAAATCATTGTTTTTTATGTTTATCAAGTTTGTGTTTCTTCAGATTCTCTCTTTCAAATGAAACGATTTAAAAAATAACCTTCTACTGGGTATAGACAATGATTTATGTACAGTTTTGAAGCATATTTGGCTTTAATTTACATTTTATTGATTCCACGATAGATGAAACCTTTCAGTATACAAACGCTAAAGTGGTTAAAGTTCTATGTAATATTATCACAAATAAGAATTTAGCGATTTTTAAGTTTGCCTTTACACACAAAGAACATTAAATAAATAGTTAAGAATCGACCTAATACTTGTTATAGTGCTTACAGATTTATGATTTATAGATATAATAGATATTTAAAAATAATACTTATAATTATTTTACTAATGTCTAATTTTTAAGCAAACAACATAAAATAATTAACAAATCATTTAAAAAATAAAAAAAATCATGTTTATTTAATGAATATATTGCCATTGTTTTTGTGCTTATAGTAATAATAATAATATGAATACATTTCAATTCTCATAGCTGTTATGATAATATTAAGTTATTGCTTTAACTTTCATAGCCATTATAGATATATTATTTATATTATATCATTGCTTTGCATCACAACAACCTTCTCAAGTCGAGAACTGAACTGTCCTTTAACCAGTGCAATGAACTCAAAGCGTGCCAAGCAGCAAATTGTCAGGCAGGCAATAGAATAGAGGTGGGGGAATGGGTTGGTTCGTGGAGGAGGGTTGGGCGGGGGGAATGCTCGTAGTGCTAAAATTGGCGCGCTCGCAATGGAAGACACCTGTGCCATGTCAAACAATGAACAGAAATTGCCGCCCACCGCCCACCGCCCAACGTCGCCTCAGAAAACGTTTCACTTTTCGCTGCTGTTCCTTCTCAGAGGGTGCAGCAGCAGCTAAGCAATGATGAGGGGTGGTGGTTATTGAGGTGGAAGGGGGTTTGCAGTAGGGTTGTACACTTTGCTTTGACCCAGTTTGCGTGCGTTGAACTTTTTCCACGGCCGGATGAGAGCTCTCTCTCAGGTCTATGCTAAACAAAGTGGAGGGGGGAGGATGAGGTGATGGGGGAAGTGAGCTGACTGCGGTTGGCTGTGCTATGCACAAATACAACAACAACAACAAGTTTTTTTTTAGGGGTTACGCGCTATGCAAGTGTGCAAGTGTGTGTGTTTGTGTGTGTAACGAAAGTGTTTTGCCAGCCGCTAGGTGGCGCTGCTGCAGCGCTAACCTTAAAAATTGCTGACTGGCTGCTGCTGCTGCTGTTGCTGTTGGTCGTGTGACGATTGGTTGCTGCAGCTGCGTGCTGTGTGCTGTGGTGCAATGACCGCAGCTCGGCAAGAAGTGAAGGATAACGAAACGAACCAAAATGCAATTTAGGCAAAGGAGTAATTTGGCCAACTGTGTGTGTGTGTGTGTGTTTTAGCCAAGTGTTCAGCTTGTGCCAGCTCAATTAAAAGGCAAACAATAATTAACTGCTAACCCCAAGCTGATTGTTGTTCTTGTTCAGATCCAAACACATTTTTTATGCCGCAGCAGAGTCGCCGAGTGTGTTCCACTTTTTTTGTCTGCTCATATTTAGATACACACTAAATATATAAGTGTTATATATATACACATATGTATCTATGTATATTTATTTATAATATTTGCTGCCTATTGCCTTATGCCAGAGTTCATTGAAATGTCCGCAATTATTTTGCGATTATATTCTTTCGATAGTTGCTTTTGTGGCAGCAACAATGGAGCAAAAGCAGCGCAGCTAAAACCACAAGAGAAAATTGTGCTGGGAAACCGCATTGCGAATTTCAAATACTTTTATGCATTACGAATAAAATGCTGTTATTTCTGGTATCTTTAGAATTGTAAACAAATTCAATTAAAGTTGTAGTTTCTTTGTTATTATTTATTTTATCTCATTTCCTTACGCTTATAAACAATATGTCGAGTAAATGTTTTGACGAAAATGAAAAATAGTTAGGTTTTACCACTTTTATTTTGCAATTAAAATTATTTACATTACATAATTTACATTTAATCTTTTTATTTTATTTTAAGAATTGTGTAGTCATATATATAGAAAATCACTAACAAATAAATATATTCATTTATTAAGTTACTATTTATTAATTAATTAGCACTATATATTTTTTGGGCTTTGTCCAAATACTTGCTTGACAAACTGTATTTAATCGCAAAAAAAACCCACTGTGAAACAGTGAGCAACAAAAAAAAAAAAAAAAAAAAAAATACTAAGTTGACAAACGGGCGCCTGTTTTGTTGTTTTTGCTGTTTTTGTTGGTTTTGTATTGAGTTAGCTGTGCACAATTATGAGCCATTATGTGCTGATTGTTTTTTGGGCACGTCGACTGTCCAAATAAACAGCAATTGAGAATATGTACATGTGTACATACATGTCTACATAATAGCTTATTTGCATAAAAAAACAATTCGAAAAATATTAATACTAAAATCTAATCCATGTTGGGCCATTGGCGTCACGGCTTGACGCAAATGCTATTAAAACAGTTGGGGCAACAAAAACAACAGAAACAACAAGAACAGCAGCAGAAACAAGTTTCCACGAGAGACAAAATGAATGTGGCCCAAAGCGCAATGTGGCTTATAACACAGAAGACGCAAGGTCTTTTGCGTGCATTTGCAGCAAAAACAACAACAAAATCTAACTGCAGTTCTGCGCAGGTCGTTGGCATGCCATTTGACAACAGCACAAGCTAGAGAGAGACAGAATACACAAGGCAACTGCAAGGGGGAGGGAAGGTGCAGGCAGGTGACGTTGGAGTGCAGTGAACTCTGCGACCAGCAACCCGAGCCGAGCCGAGCCGGGCCGAGCCGAACCACAAGCCGAGCTAAGCCAAGCCAAGCAAAAAAAAGGAAAGAAAACAAAACAAAAGAAATGAAAAAAGGCACTTCCAAATCGAGCGAAGCGTTGCTCACCCACACCATCAATGCAATCTCAATCGCTGCTGTTGCTGTTGTTGTTTTTGTTGTTATTGGGTCTTTTCCATTTTTGGTCAGTTGGTCGCTTAATGACGCCTCGACTGACATAAGAACGAAATAAAGCAAAGAGCGCGAAAACATAACGAACGCCAAAGAAAAAACTGTCAAATAAATTGTTTGCGGCGCTTTTAATGACTCACCCACCAAATCATTTTTGGGCAACCATTGCCCTCGCCCCCTCCTCAATCCAAATCCCCTGCTCCACACTTCCAAATTGCAGTCCACAAATTAACTCAGCAGCTCACGTGCCGCTGGCAATGTCTTTATATGGGCGTTTCTTTCACATGCGCTATACCCTTACCCCAAACTTGGCAGTGCCCCTAACTCATGCAACATGCAACTTATTCGCAACATTTTTTCTGGGTTTTTGCAATGAATGCTGCAACAATTTGTATATACCCGTAGGTCTGTTTAGATAAATATATTATATATAATTTAAAAAAAATTTACATTTTCTATTTTAATTTGCTGCGTTTTTTTATTGAAATTAAATTTTAATATAAATACGTATACGTAATTATCATTTTGAATTAATTTGTTTTAAATACATTAATTTTTGTATTTTTCTCTAGCGACTGATTTTGATCAACAATAATAAAATAAATAAATGTAAATTTAATATTTTTCGAATTTAATATTTTATTTATTTTTTTTTTAATAAATGAAAAATATTTTTTAGAGCTGTTCCGTTTTTTTTAATTCTAAGGCAAATATTGTTTTTAATTCAAAAATTTAAGCAGACTTAAACATGGTCTTTATCCATATTTATTATCAACAGTAAATAAATTTATTATTGATTTCATATAGTTTAATTAGATTTTAATCTTGATCTTATATAATTTAGTCAAACTTAAATATTGAATGTTCAATTAAATAAATTCATATAAATAATATTTAATAATCAACATAAAATGTTGAGGTTGGTGAATAAATCTATCCAAAGATTAAAGCAAACCATTAAAAATAACTGTTTTAAAGTGCCCTAAAAATAAATATATATATATATATATATATATCAAATTGATCAATAAATAAACATATTAATGTTGTACAATCAAATTATCAAATAAAAAATACATAAACATATGTAAAAAGAGTATTCGTTTGTCTGTTCAATTTGATTCAGATTAATTTGATTTTTTGAGTCGCTCGACAAAAGTGCTGCAAAAACGCATGAAATCTCACTCCTTTGTATGTAGATATATATACATATTTACACACGTATATTTATATGTTTGTAAGTGGGCGCCCACGGACAGGCATTTGGACTAAATGGGGCTGCAGCTGCAGTTGCAGTTGCAGTTGCAGCTTGTTCAATTATGCAACTGCAGTCGCATATTTGTTGCTGTGACGCTCGCTTTTATTTATGACAAAAGTGACGGCAAATTATTTTCAATATTGAGTCATAAAGCGGACCAAAACACACACACACACACTCATATGCACAATAGGCGAGCCGCAGGAAGTGGGCGTGGCATTCTGTGAAGTTGCACACTGTTTACTAATTAGTGACTTCTTGATTATAGAGTTCTATGAATTGCGACAGTTTTGGGATTGTTTTTTTTTATTAGATATACTCATTTTTGTTCACAATTTGCGAGCTATTTTGAAATTATTTTTGTTTTGCCATTATTTTGACAGCAGTTAGAAAATCAAATATAATGTTTTACTTTATTTTTTTGAAAAATTAAAAATCAAAAAACATTATTTTACCAATTACAATTAAGAATTTCTAAATACTCTTTTCTAATTTTTAGTATTTTAAAGTCAAATATTAAAATTAATAAATATTAATTAAGTGAACAATTAAATTAGCATTTAGATTTATTCAATAAATTAAAGTTAAATTTGGCAACTAAAAAGTGGCAAATATATCTTTTGGACTTAGTTCAGCTAGTTCTGAATTTTCAGTAATCGTATTTTTTTTGGCACTAATTCAGCTCAGTTCGTTGAGCTCTCTGCTCGTTGCATGTTTGGCATGTTGCACACTAAAGTGTGTTATGTGTACTGTGTTTTGTAGACTAGGCTGTAGTGGTTGAACCCCCCTCCACTCCGACACACACACACACAGAGAGATGTGTGTGTTTAGAGATTTGCGAGTCTTTATCAAAATTTGCAAGCGCAGACGGCAAACGGCAAACGGCCAGCGTCGCCACTCGAATGATGTGTCTAATAATAATTTATTTTATTAATTTTAAAATTACACTGCTTGACAAGAGCAACAAGAAAATTGCATAGCAAACTCTGTGGCAGTTGTTGTTGCAATTGTTGTTGTTGCAATTGTTGTTGTTATTGTAGTGGTTGTGCTTCATGCAAAGTGAGGTCGCTGCCGTTCAATAACCTCGAGCGTTGAGTGCTGCAGCTACGCAATTGCCACAGCAGCAGCAGCACCAGCAGCAGTATGCAACAACAACTATGCCACACTCATGCGCCATGTCATGCGTATGCCTCTGCTTCTATGTGTGTGCGTTTGTGTGTGCAAAGCCTATAACATGGTGAGAAGGCACTTGGCAACGCCACCGACTCGCACTAATCGTCTGTGCATAGTGCTCTCCTCAAGCCCCTTCCCCCTTTTCCCCTTTTTCAAACTCCTTTCTATTTGCCTGTTCGTTGGTAATTGCGCAGCGCTGCTTTTGGGCAAAGCTGAAGGGGGCGTAGAGTGTGCAAATGTATGTGTGTGCGTGCGAGTGTGTGAGTGCGTGTGTGTGTGTGTGTGCGTCTGTGTGTCTGTGTGTAGAATTTTACTGTCCCCGGTTCGGTTGCTAAACGCATTCTATTTCAATGACTTACTCAGCATTTAAATGTTTAGTTTCAGTTTGAATATGCTTTGTGGCACATAAATGAGACATACCTGAAAAGAAATTAATAAAGAAACTAATTAGTTCAACTCATAAATGTTTGTTAGCAAAAGATATACAAAAGAGAGCAGAAACTGCATATAAAAACGTTCATATTTCTATTAACTAAGAAATACTCAAATACTTAATGCTTCTTTTATTTAAATGTTACAAATAAATTTTATTTTTAATAAATAAAATATCCATATTATAATAAATATTAAATAATATATTCCATATAATATCTTTTATATTTTATAATTCATTTGAAATATACAAAATTAAACCAATTCAAGAATGAAGAGAAGCATTTTTAGACAAGTTATAAATGTACACCAACTTTGCAAAATAAAACCAATTGTACTTAAAATCTTTTAGTTAATTTTAAGAAATTTTTGTTCGTTCTTATTGGTAAACTTGTAAAATTTCCAAAATAAATATATATATAAACTCTCAAATTTTATATTTTATGATAAATTCAAGACTAACTAAATATAAAAACCTAAAAACCTTTAATTTTTTTAACTAATGTTCAATGTTTGGTGAACTCTTTTTAAAATGTGAACCAAGAATTATTTAATATGTTATTAATTTAATCACTACAAATAGTGTGTAAGTTGAGTTAGAACTGAAGACCTCCATTGGAAGGTTTACAAAAAAATAAGATTAGGCAGTTAAACTATTAAAAATATATTTGGCTTTGATTTTCTTCACACAGTTTTTATTGTTCAACTATGCCAATCGTTGCCCAAAAGCAATCTATGAACATAATCACAATACACAAACAGCGTTCGCTTATCAGACGAGTGTTTGTTTAAAATACACAACAAGAGCAACAAAAACAACAACAACAAATACAACAAGTAACTGTAATCATAACTAGACACTCAATATAACAACTTCAGTTAGAAAACCCCTCTTTGCTCTGCCCCTTGCGCCAATCCAATTTCTTTTCACCCCTTCCAAATACTAAAAAAAAAAGAGCTTTGGGGCATGCAATTAAGCCGAATCAAAGCAAAGCACTCTTCACATGTTGGCCAGCAGTTGCGCAGCAGTTGCCGTCGTTAGTTGTCAGCGCTTATCGCATTTAACAACGCACACAGCGAAAGAAGGACAGACAGAACAAAACCAAAACCAAAACCAACAAAAAAAAAAAGAAACAAAATGTCAGACAAAACGCAGCAGGCGGGCAGGCGTCGTCGTCTGTCAGGTCTGGTGGTCGCCTCGTGCGAGCAACTAGCATAGCATAGCATAGCATAACATAACCTAACCTAACATAACCGAAGCTAACCCAAGCTAAGCTAAGCTGAGCAGAGCTACGCTAACCTAACCTACGCTAACCCAATTCAGAGCCAACGAGCGTCGAGTTCAATAACCCAAGCAATACGAAACGACGACGTCGACGTCAACGTCAACGGCGACGACAAACAACGAAACGACGACGACTGGCAATCGTCATTTTATTGCAACGTACGCAGAGTTGAGGAAGGGGTCAGTGTAGAAAAGGGGAGGCAGTTGCCTAAGCTCAACTATACCTACAAATATTTTTGTATGCAGTCACCAAAAATTAGTTTCATATTGTTGATAAAATTCTTGTAAATAAAATATATTGAATATTTGCTTTCAATTGTTTTGTGTTTGCTGACCTATTTTTATAATTGTAGTTTGTACAAAGTACATTTTAAAATATTTCTCTTTAACTAAATATGTTTTTGATATTAAAATCATTTCAATCTACATTTATAATTATCTGAGAATGTTAAGACACACTATGCAGTGTACACATATACACTCGACTAACACAGTTATTACAATTCTAAAATATAGATTAGCTGTAAATCTTCAGCCTAATCAGCGCTGCGGCGCATACGCAACGCTTTGATTTGCATTCAAGCACAAACGCACACACACATACACACACATAAATGCATGCTGCTCTGCTGCGTCTTTCGTTTCGTTTTGTTTCGTTTCGCTTGTTCATTCTCAGTTTGTTGACTCTCTTGATAGTCGAGAACATCGGGTTCTCGGGTTCTGGGGCCTGCCGGGTTCTCTGGACTCTGCGCGACTGCCTCAACTAGAACTTGCTTGACTTGGTCGCCGTCGCCGCCTCCCTGAGTTTGAGTGGCTGAGTTCATTGCACTTGGCGTATAGCGGCATATTTTGCATTAATCTCGCCCGCTCCCTCCGGCTACCTATTCTTCTTCTCTTTCTCTCTATCTCTCTCTCCCTCTTGCCATTCCATCCTGCCTGCCTGCCTGTCTGCCTCTGCCTCTGCCTCTGCCGTCCTGCTTTCGACCTATCTTTTGGCACGATTTGCGGTTGCCTTTTACTTTGAGTGCCCGCTCGTCGTTCGTTTCATTTCATTTCGTTTCGTTTCGTTTCGTTTTATTTCATACGTTTTATTTTTTCGTGCGGTTTTCCACCTTTTTTTTGTTCTAGCTCCTGGCCAATGTCCAAACAATGACCCACATGTTAAAACCTCTTCGCATAACTCCAGCAAAGTTCCCCCTTGCCCTTGCTGCAATTAAGACACCATTTATAGAGCAGTGCCTAAATAATTGCAACAAAGCCAAAAAATACAAAACACATTATTTTTATAAGAAAATTGGTAAGGGAAATTATAGGCTTGTCATTCGAAATGTAGCAGGTTCTTTTAAATAAAACCAATTAAAAATAGCCTCGCTTCTCAACTGAATTCCTGACGTCGCCGTCAGTTCAATTTTACTTGCTTTTCGGCTTTTTCTCTATTTCTTTATATTATTTTTTTATTCTTTTTCGTTCGTTGGTTTTTCTGGGGCTTGACAGTTCTGACGGAAACACAACATTTTTTTAGGCATTCGAAAAGCGTCGCCTTTTATTATTAGAACATTTATGGTGGACAAACAGTCAAAAAGAAAAAGAAAAAAAAGAAATGCGAACAAATGAAAATTGTATTTATTCATTTGTATTTGTTGTTTTGGACGTTGCCTTATTTTTTAACCAGCGACAAATTACACACTTTATTTTTGGTCTACGAAATGGGTTAAACATTTTTGGGACTGTCTGCGCTGCAAACGAAGACAAATTGGAACCCAGTTCACAGCTCTCAAATATTTACACACAATTTAAGAATATTTAAAATTTGAATAATGAATATTAACTGATTTGTGTTAAATTAATTAAAATTAAATTAATTTCAAAACAAATGTTTTTAGTAAGTGCAACAATTCTTCATTTCGTTATGAATTTTTAATTCAATTTAATAATTAATTAATTAATTTAAAAAAAAAACATTCTAAATTTAATTTGTTAATTTAGTTATTTATAAAATGTCAAAAACTAAATTAATTAATTATTTAAAGCTAAAATGATTTTTAAAAATTTTAATATTTAAATTATAAACAAAAACAAATTACATGTTAAAGATATTTAATGAATTTAAAGTTTGATTAAGTTTTTGTCATATTTTAAATTTGTGCTTGAGTTAAATGAAATGTTGCATCTGTCAGCTGCAGCTGCTGTTGCCGTTGCTGCTTCTTGTTGATCTCGTTGTCGATTCTACGCATTGGGGCAACAAGATACAATTTGCCTGAGCTGCGGCTAATGTCTATGGATTGATGCCAGCGTCAAAATATATAAACTATCAACGTAACAGTGATTTCTAACAAAGGCGCTCACATAACAAAAAAAAAAAACACACAACTAAACAATAACAAAATCAATTGCGAATTGTAAATTTGAATTGTAAAGGCTGCGGTCGCTGCAACAACAACAACAACAACAATAACAACAACAACTGCAACTGCAACCACTTTAATGGCTGGGCAGAGAATTGGTTTTCGGTGCGGCCATTAAATGCAATTCCATCCATTTGAGTTGGGCCCGCTGACTATCGAGTCACGTTTTTTGGCTGGTCTTGTCCAAGAGAGAGAGAGACCAGAGACGAGAGGCGAGAGACGGGAGAGGGGAGACGAGAGACAAGAGCAACAACAAACATGCAACATGGAGGTGATTGTACTGGTTAACAAGTACGTGCAGTTTCTGAAGGCTGCTCAACGAGTTTAGCAGGCAGCAATCAAAAAAAAAAACTCCAGCAAATAGTCGATATCTATTTGAAATTGAGTTACATTCGATTTTTCAGAGTCAACATAAATTACATGCTGCTTAATTTTCACACACACACACACATACACACACAGAGGAGGGGGGGATCAGCTACTTGCAATACTTGATCTGTTTGTACTTGGGCTCAAAATGCATTTGACATTTTCGCTGCCAAACGAAGCTGTCAATGTTGCCAGTTGCTAGTTGCAAGTTGCTGGTCTTTGCTATTTGAGGTTATGACAACAGTTAAAAGACATGAAACGACAACGACACAATTAAAAACCCGAAGGGTCTTCGATTGTTGCGCAGCCATTAAAAAAAAAAAACAAAACAAGCTAAAATAAAAATAGAAATCCAAAATAATAACTAGATCGACGACACGTGAGAATGCCAAAGAGCCAAAAACAATAGCAAGAAGCAGACGTTACACTGTAACAAAATTGATATTACTTATGATATTCAATTTCAAAATTCAATAATATTTGCATACTCTGTTTATCTAAATAGAAGAGTATATTTCTGTCCTTTATAAGTAGAGACTTAAACTCGATGATGTCGATAAACGATAAACGATAACACGAATTTAAAAGTGTAGAAGCAGCTTTCTGGAGATCTACTTCAAAGAGCAGCTTATTTATTTCCTGTTCACTTGTAATTCTGCACCCACAAATTACATTTATCGCACAATTTAAGAGTTTTAATTTAATATTTAAATTTAAAACTTTTTCAACTGTCACAAAATGTTTTCACTCCTTGGTTTAAAGTGTTGACTTAAAATCTCTCAACTGTTCACATTTTAATTAGTAATTGAAAAACAAATACACTAAAAATATTTAATTCGTTTTTCTGTTCATTTAAATATTTCATTTAAATAAAATAAACTTTGTGTTTTTTAATTTATCAGAAGAAAGGCAATTCGTATCTTTATCATCTCTTTACTCGTATTTTCCTTTAAAAATACTCTTTCTTTATTTGAATACCCCTACTGATTTTGATTCCCATTTTGAGTTTATAATTATTATTTAAAATATTAATTTTAGTTGCAAGCTGCAAAGTTTCCATTTGCAGTTATTTCTTTCTTTAGTTAATTGACCCGAATTAGTCATACGCACTGTTAACTGTAATTGCAACACCCAAACATATCTCAAGTATTGACTCAGAAGGGGGGTTTGGGGTGTGTGTGTGTGTTTGTGCTGTGTCTAATTTATGCAACATTTCGCTAGCTGCTGTCACATGCAATGGGCAATGGGCAATGGGCATGGCCAATATATTACTCATACGCAAAGCACAGACACACACACACACTCACACACATACAGTAGCACACACAGACAGACACACACACACACAAACACACACATAGAAAATACACTTAAAGTTCGCCTGGCCCACATTAATTACCATAAAAATAGGCATACAAATTTGCAGGCCCAAAACTTGGCTGGGAGCAGTGTGTGTGTGTGTGTGTGGTGTGTGTAAGTGTGTGTGTTTGAGTGTGTGTGAAAACATTCATAGAATTTGTGACGGAAATGAGTTAATGCCGTTTGCCATGCCTTGACTATAAATGGACTATGTCAAACAGAGAAAGACTCTGGCTCCTACTCCGCAGAGAGAAAGAGAGAGAGAGAGAAAGAGAGTGAGAGAGGGTGGGGGGTGGGGGCTGGTAGTACGTGCAACGACAAACAAAATAAGGTAGCTGCGTGCTGCATTTGCCGCTTGCATAATTATCATGCAACATGCGGCAGAGAAAAAACAAACAAAAAAAAACCCAACAACTGTCGAGATTTGTGGCTCTAACGTTTTGTTGGTTAACGCCTGCTGTTGGCCTAGTCACGCATTTCACGCACAATTTTCAGCGAGGGTCAAACCAAAAGTTATTCGAACAAAATCGAAAAAAACAAATAAAAACAAACTAAAATGTGTATAAAATTTAAAATTAAAATAAATTTAAATTTTAAATGAATTGACTAATTTTATATTTATTTATTATTTTTATGTGTTTATTTTTATTTTGTTTATTTATTTATTCATAAAACAAACGGCATTTTGGAGGCTTGCTGATTTTGAGACGCCTGCATAAAAATGGTGAACTGCAATTTAGCCCGGCAAGTTAACCTGGCCAGCAGCAAAGGCTAGAAGTCAGTCAGTCAGCCAACTACTGTTGTTGCTACCAGTTGCCGTTCAACAGTGGGCGGTGGGCGTGGCAGAGCGTATGTGAATGGTCTTTCGACGGCAGCCACAACCGTTAGCCACTAACAACCAGCAACAGATTACGTAGCAACCCGCTCCCCCCTCCCCGCTGGCTGGTACAGCCACAGTGCCACAGTGCCACAACGTGGCGTTCATTGTCTGAGGTTAGTGCTGGAACAAAGCGAAGCGAAGCGAAAGAAAAGGAGAAATAAAAATCAGTTAAACGCCCGTCGGCCACTTTGCAAAGTTAACCAATTTTTTTTTATTTTTTGGCTACCAAAGAAAATTCAAGCCAAGTTAAGCCAAACCAAGCCAAGCCAAAGCAAAGCAAAGCGAAACAAGCCAAGCCAAAAGCATTTTCCATTCCCATTTGACTCGCGTGTTTCTTACTATTGTTGTTGCTACACGTTTTGTTGTTGCAAGTTGTTGTGGTTGTTGTTGCTGTTGCTGTTGCTTGGGGCATATTTCGTGTTGCCTATCGCACGTCAAATGGCCAGGCAAGCCACATAAATCAATTAGTTAGCGGGCGTCAAGGCGGAGGGTGTGTGTGTAATTCGTTGGCTTTTATTACACACACACACACACACACACACACACACATCTACTGTTGAGTGGGTTTATTGAACTCTTCGGTTAGGCTAAGGCCATATTACATATAATTGAGTTAAAGGAGCAACAACCAGAATCATTATAATTCAGTTATTGAATGCGGACACTAAAAAAAAATGGAAATTCTTAACAAGAATAAAAATGGTTTCCAGCCCAGAAATAGGAGTCAGATAAGACTCGAGACTATATCAAACTAGAAATGTTAAAAAACGGGGCCTACAAAAAGGAAGTTAATTAAAATTACCAGTTATAATTCTCTTAGAAATTCCTTATGAAACCTTGAAATGGAGAAAGGATATTTCTTGAAGACTCCAAAAAATTGCTATGAGTTGAAATTGAAAACGAATAATTATCAAAAAACTATCTAAAATTAATCTATACGAAAATATTGCAATTTTCTGCCAATTGCATTTCGACTGAATATTTTATTATTATTTATTTATTATTGTATCATTATATTTACTATTGTATCAGTTCGAGGAACTCTTATCGGGGAAGATTTTATTACGGTCAGGATAAATGTTACGTTCTTTTTTCTTTCCCTATCCAGTAACCTCAGTTTTATCTTCATTTATTTGTACCTAATTAGTTATTGATCAACATATTTACATATATGGAATTGTTGATGTTTCCTTAGGCAGGAATTGTGGGTCTTACATAAGAAAAACTAACCCAAGCAAAACAGCTAAAAGACTATACAACATTTAATTTATCTCTTTAGTTGCAAAATATAATATAATAATATAGTACAACTATTAAAACAATGTTTAAGAACAGCGATAAACAAATTAAAATATGTTAAAAAAACAAAAATTACATTTAAATAATTTGGGAGGAATTTATTAGCAAAGGGAACAACAAAGAAATCAATTAAAAAAGTTGAATATAAAATATGTAATTGAAGCAAACGTTTAACTTGGTTAATTATGAGTTTAGCCAAGTTGTTGTTGGCCACATAAAACTGTCAACAAATGCCACACAACATTTTGACTTATGACATCAGACAATTAGCGAGCCAAGGTGCAACAGCGCCGCTAACAAAAAAATGTAATAATAATATGCAAGCAACCAGTTGCTGCTGCCGGGCAACATTTTGTGGCTGAAGAGGGGCATTTGCATGCAAAGTGCATTCAACTCGGCGGCAGCAGCAGCAGCAACATGCAACATTAGCTGCAGCAACAGCAGCGAAGAAAGCACAGCAGAGTCAATGCACTTTGTTTGCCTGCCTCTCTTCCAGCTCCTCTGTGTATGTATGTCTGTGTGTGTATGCTATGCTATGTGTGTATTTGTGTGTTTTTGCAGTTTTGTTGCGGTACTTTCATTGCTCAACAACAGCGACGTCAACGTGCATTCAACTATTTTGCAGCAGGCAGCAGGCAACTCGCGAGTTCGTTGACGCTGTTTCCCAGCAGATGTCGCTGCTGCTGCTGCTGTTGTTGTTGTTGTTGTTGTTGTTGTTTTTGTTGTTGCTTTTGCTGTTAGTCGTGTTGAGCTTTTTCTAGAATGTTGCCCGCCAACTCTGCCCGGCAGAGAAAGAGAAAGCACAAGAAACAAACAAGCAAACATGCTGCTGGCAGCAATCATAATCAATCAGCAACATTTAATTGGCAACATGTTGCCCAAAATGCACATTATAAGCAAATGCAAATAGATTAGTTGAGTTTTTGCATTATTAGCATTTAATTAGCAATAAAGTCAACAAGCTGTAGACAAAATTTCATAAAATTTATAGTACAAACAAACACCCTCACAAACATGCAACAACAGCAACAAAATGGGGTAAGTAACCTCGAATGAAAGCAAAGGCAAAGGCAAAGGCACAAATGCCACGTGGCAGCAGCAGCAGCAGCGAATGACACTTAACTGGGTCAGCAAAAGTGCCAGCCGTCGCTAAACTCCCCAAAACACACACACACACACCCACACACACTCACACAAATACAGAGCACAACCCTTGCAGCTACAAAAAAACAGATATCTTTTTGGGGGTTGATTTGCTGATGTTTGCACAGCAATACAAACACACACACAAACAAGCAACAAACAAACACACACACACATACGCATACAGTTCACGTTTTACTATCACTCGTAGTTTTCAGCTTTTGTGTGTGTGCTGCTGCTGCTGCTGCTTTGACTGCTGCTGCTGCTGCTGCTGCTGCTGCTGCTGCTGCTGCTGCTGCTGCTGCTGTTAGCCAGCAGTTAGTTCATTGCACTATGCCCTCGCCCCAGTTGCGTACTCAATGTTTTTGTTGCTGCTGCCGTTGGTGTTGCAGCTGCACGTTCTCTTTGCCAGTTGCAACAACAGCATAAAAACAACAAAAATTGTTAGATAAGCGTCGCTGTTGTTGTTGTTGTTGTTGCCAGTTTTGTTCGCCTTAGCTGCTGGTGGGCGTTTGCCCAGATATTAATTTAATTTATTTTTTTTTTTAAATTTATATTTGATTGTACGTTATTTATTTTTTTCTTCTGTTTTGCAGCACTAATTTGATAGTGGAGTGCTTAGGAATTGTGAGCGCATGTTGGCCTTGGCTTAAAGCGACAAGTGTTATTTGTAATTGTTGTTTCAGTCAATTGGCTAGGCTGATGTAATGCCATTTGTTGTATTGTCAACGTATTTTTTATTTATTATTAAACAAAATAAAAAATTGCAATTGATGCAAATCTGGAAAAAAAAAACATTTTAATTTTGCGTTTTAACAGCTGTTTAAAATGAGCGCGCTATGCTTTTGCTCACTCTCACAGACTGATTGCTGTCGCGAAGTGGTGGTTATTATTTTCGTTGCATACTTTTGCGCTGTTGTGTACGTAGCCAAACCGTCCGCTAGATGGCGTGCAGTGTTAGCTTAACAGTGGCGCTCCACATTTAACAGATATGCTACATTTTTTATTTTTAGTGTCATGCATTTTGTAATAAATAAATTAACAAATATAATAAAGTATGTATTGTTATGTGTATTAATTATTTCAGATAATGTAGTGTTTTTTTTTTTCAGAGCGGAGTCAACTGAGGCGTAACCTAAATAAAATGCGTTGGGGTTGTTGACCCAAATTGCAAAGTGCATTGAACTGTTTGTAGGCAAAATGCGACTGGTGTGTGTATGTGTGAGTATGGCTGTGTGTGAGCACGTGGGACAGTGAACAAGAGCCAATTATACAGCATTCAATGACATTTGCAGTGGTGTGCGAAATATTCACTCACACAGATACAGCAATAGATAGCATTGCAACTAATTCTAGTATATTTTATATAAAATAGTAAAAAATACGAATTTAAAGCACTCTCACAAAAACACAGGCAGCAGCAGAAGCAGCAACATTTCAGAACATTCAGCTGCATACACACACAGCCACACAGCACATGCATACATGCGAGGTCTTCCTTAACTCCCACACACACACACACACACACACACACACACACACATACACACATGCATGTAGGCTGAAGTCAGTCGTTCAAGTGCATGTCAGAGCATTAACCCCTGCTTCCAAATGCATGTAATGTATGCATGTGTGTGTGTGCATATAAATATGTCGACTCTATTTGGGTCCTAGCACAACACCCATACAAATGTATTCTATATATATGTGCGCTTCATCTCTCTCTCTATCTATCTATCTATCTCAGTCAGTTGCGCTCTCTTAGTCTTGCTCTGGCTCTCATTGCATTGCGTTCGCTCTCTTCTTCGCCCTATTCACACTTTTCCAATTCGAGTGGAAAATCTAATTGCAAGCAGAGCACACAGAAAGCGGGCAAATGAGAATTGAGAATTGAGAGATGAGCAGGAAATGAGTTCACTCAAACGAATAAATTCATGCGCTGAATGGATGCACTTTATGTATGATATTTGCCCACTTTTAATTAATTGAAATCAAGTAACTTGAAAGTTGATAATGTAAAACATAAAATGTAAAAAAATAAAGTCATTGTAAAAAATTACAGTCAATAGGAAAGTTAATTTGTTTTGTAAAGAAAACTAAAATACGCAATTTTCCCTTTTTGTTAACCATTTTATTTTAACTGTGCCAAAACACTTTTTTGACAGATTTTTATATAATTTTTTGTATCCAGTTTCTGATTATTTGCAATTCCAATTTGAAGTCAAAGGCAATATTTCCAAAAACAAATACAAATATAACTATTTGGCCTCAGATTTATAATTATCTGTTTGTTACTTGTCAAACTGTTTGTATGTGTGTGCGTGCGTGTGTGTGTATTCTTTTCCCATTCCCATTAGCGTTTTTGTCTTCTGTATATACGTTTCCTACGTATTTTCTATTTTTATTTTTAGTCTTCCCTCTCACACACAAATTTTCCTTAATGTGCTTATCATTGCATTGTTTATTTTTTCTTTGTGTGTGTGTGTATGTGTGGTGGTCTCTGCGTTGGTGTAACGTCATTATCACGACTTGAACGATGTGCGCTTTAAAATTGATGCAGGTTAGGTTTGTGTTTGTGGGGGAAACTCAAAAGTGGCATTTTCTACACACAAGTGATTCAGTCACCAAAATCAGACAGAATTTAAAAATGTAACTTATGCAAATCATTCCACTGCATTTATGTTTGTATGTGTATGCATGTGTGTGTGTGTGCATATTAAGTAGATCAGAAAAAATACAAAGTCTGTGAAAATAAACAAACACAAAAATAATCTATAGGGCGTAACAACTTCATACATAAATACGTACATACAAACTACACATGTTCACAGAACTAAATCGCTGCTGCACTCGCAAAGAGAGTGCATAAAGTAGCGCGTGAGAGAGCGAAAGAGAGAGCAACACATTATTGGCCCTCTCACAGCTTATGCTCTCTGCTGTTGTTGCTGCTGCTGCTGCTGCTGCTGCCGCTGCTTCTGCTCTTGTGGCCCATGCTGCGCACGCTGCTTCGTCGCTGTGCTGACATTGAACGAGTTCATTCACATTTACACCAACACACACGCACGCTCGCACTCACACGCACACTCACTCAATCAACGCACACACAACTCCAAACGAAAACTACACGAAGCATAAAAACACAACAACTGCCCAGGCAGTAAAACTAAAAGAGACACAGCAAAAAAAGTAACACGTAGTAGTAAAAACCATTCCCTTGTGTATGTGTGTGTGGTTGCTTGTGTGAATAGAAAAAGAATAACAACAAATATACAATAATTAAATAAATATGCTAAATAATGTGGAAGAATAAAAACATATTGTATAACAGCCGAATGAAGGGAGACCAAGAAAGCAGACTCATTCACGACGGGCAATGGAAGTGATAAAGGGGCAACCATAACAGAAATTACAAATATATATTCTATATTCACACATACACTAAAAAAAACGCTATCGTCAACAAATACATACAGACATATTTACCAATTTATGTATGTGTGTTTGTCTTGCCTTTATTTAATTTTTTTTTTTGCCTCTGTTTGCTTTTTCTACGTTTTGTTTTCATGCTTCAATTTGGAGGAATTCTCGCAGACAGACAAATCCAATCCATTCCCATAACCTGGGCTCGTAACACAAATTAGGTCATTAGGAATAACACACAAAAAAAAAACATAGTTGCCAGGTGAGAAACCAGTTAAGCTGCCAACATCTATTTATACTACTAAATTATGAGCTGTGTGAATTGACATTTGAATTTTATAATTATAATCATAGTTTTTATTAATGTTATAATTATAATAAGGGTTGAAGTAATTTCACAGATTTGCCTCGGTGCTTTAACACTTATTTTTACCACAAACAACAAATGTTGAACCATTTTGCATTTAAATATCCCCAGAAATTGTATAAATATTTGTATTTTTTTAAATTTTATTTTCAATATAATTTAAATTAAATGTGTTTTTATTTGATTTATTTATTTTTAAATTTTGTGTCGACTGATAATAAATAAACAGTTTCGATTTCTAACAGAAAACTAAAATATTTCAGCGAAATCCTGATCAATAAAAAAAGACATATGTTTGCTTAATCTACACTCGAAAAATATTAGAAAATATAGGTCAATAGACAAAATGAAGGTTGAGTGGCGATCAGGTGTTGGAGATCAAGTCAGAGCCTGGGCGGAAGTATCAGCAACATGACAACAAAACAACAACGATTATCATGATAAAGATGATAATAAAAGGAATGCCAAAAAACCTCTAAACAAAACTTGCTTCCTACTTCTCTAGCGAACAGATTATTTTAAGCACGTGCGAAAAACAAGAGAGAGCGAGAGAGCAAGAAGGCAAGCGATCGATACGTTTGCTCTTTTCGCATGGGTAACGCACCAAAACATCAAAAGAGTGCTGTCCAACAAAGGACAGCGAAGAAGGCAAGACAAGTTTTTGGCTGCAAGTAAGAAAGAGAAAGAGAGATAGCGATGCTGCTGCGGAGGCTGCTGCTGAAGGGACCGTGTGCCTTTGTTTAACCTTGAACTTCAAAAAGCGCGTATAACGCTTTATTCATAGGCCTACCTGCCCAGCACACACACACACACACAGACATAGGTGTATGTATGTATTTAAATTAGCGCATGTGTGTGTGTTTGACTGACACATTGATAAAAGAGACGAGTTACTTAATATCATTATATACACACACACGCATGTGTGAACATGCTTGCTCCAACTGAAAGAAAGACTGAAAACAGGCAAAAAAAATAAACTTGTTAAAGCTTGGGCGCTGGCTGCTTTGGTCAAGAGAGACAAGCAAGCAAAAGTCAATGAACTTGCCAAAAAAAAACCGCCAAAAAATATTCGCAAACAAAACACAAAAAAAAATTGCAATAAAATAAAATTGGAAGCAACGAGAAGCGGGCTAAAGTCTTGGAAAGTTTGAAATTTCAGACGCGCAGACGTCGCCAGGCAGCAGCCCACAAGAATGAAACCAATGCTGTACAAATAAATATACACACATACATACAGCGATCGACAAAGGATCGCACAGAGAGGGGATAGAGAGAACGAAAGAGAGCGACGAAAGTGTGGGGGCAGGGAGGGGGCTGGAAATCTAGAACTGAAACTGGCTGGTAACCTAATTCAAGGACGTCATTGAGACATTATTCCCGATTGACTTTGGCGGCAACGCTGCTTGAGGAATATAAGGGAATAGGGCAAACTACTTGCCAAGGTTATATTATACACAGACTGATTAAGCGAAGGGGTTGCGGGGCGAGGGAGGGCAGATCATTGGACTTGCGTTGCGAACGCAATTGAAAGGGCGAATGAACTTGCGGCACATTTTCAATGTCACACTGTGCAAAATGCCAGAAATGCGTCTGTTGGTGGTGGTTTCCAGGATATATTCTTGTTTGTGTGTATTTATTTTTGATTTATTTTATTGCGACGCAATTTGTGCCAGGGGCAGACAGGCATTGCAGGTTTAATGTCTGCAACGCAATTGCCAATATGCAAGGACACAAAGCCAGCCGCGATGCCCCCCTCTGCCCCTCTGCCACTAACAACCCCTATACAAGAAATGAGAAAAAAGGACGAGTTCAAATGAGTTCAATGTCAGACATGGTCAGATTATTGGTGGTTGCTGCTGCTTCTAGCCGTGGCAGGCACACGCTAATTTACCACCCACCCAGATAGGGAGACAGAGACTTGTAAACTTACCTTGCAGCCCTCGCAGGAATGCACTCCGTAATGGAAACCGGATGCCTTATCACCGCAGACGCGACACAGCACAGTGGTGCCATCGAATTCTGTAAGAAAACAAGAAAACAAAACAAACATTGATTAATATCAGGAAAAATTAATTTCGTTTTTTAAAAGTAAAGTAAAAGTGCAAGCTCAAACTGCCAATTAAATATTTTAATAACATTCTTATCCATATCGATACTCGATAATACAACAATCATCGCCAAGCAAGAGAACTGCGATACGAATAATTAATTGCAGCAGCAATCGCTGCGCAAAGAGAGCGAGCGCTGTACAAAGAGAGCACTGTTAAAGTGCAGTTAGAGTGTGCCAGTTGTATTATATTAGAGTCAAAGATGTGCAAAGAGAGCACTGTTAAAGTGTAGTTAAAGTGTGCCGTTTGTATTACATCAGTGTCAATATGTAATTACAACTAACATTACGTCATTTATATTATGACACGTAGGGCGCCAAATATAAAATTTTGCTGCTGCTGCTTCTTCTTCTATTCTTTGTCTTTGATGAGCAAATTAAAAACAAATTCAATTCAACTAAAAGCTGAGAATAAATTGCAACTTTTTCTCTTCAATGCCGGCGAAGAAAGTAAGCACAGACGTAATACTTTCTTTTCAAACGGCAAGAAGAAGATCGTTGCCAATGCCAATGTCAATGTTGGCAACGAAAAATACGAAGAAAGCAGCAAAACAAAATGGGCAACTTGTTGTGTTGAACTTGAGCTCGTTCTCGGCCAAACACAAACAGAGAGAGAAAGAGAGAGAGAGATAGAGATATCGAAATAGAGCGAGACAAGCCAATACAATTGCAGGCACAACATCAAGTGTTGCGTAACTTTCACCGCAAAGTGTTAAAGAAAGCAGCAAGAAGAAAGTAAACAAAGCAGAACAAGAATCTTGCGCAGACAAGAAAAAGAGAGAAACCCGTCAAACAACTTTGCTTTGTCGTATCGAGTGGAGAAAGACTTTCTTTGGCAGCGTCAAACAAGTTGATCTTTCTCTCTGTCTCACTCTCTCTCTCTCTCTGGCTCTTTTGCTACATTTCAGCTGCCATCAAATAAGCCAATTATGTATAAAAAAAAGCTTTGCAGAGCAACAGCAAGAGCGAGCGAGGGAGAACGAGAGATAGAGAGAGAGAGAGAGACAGTCAAGCAGAGGCATTCCTCGCATTGTAAACAATCGTGTTTTACAAAAGGAAAAAGACAGTAAGAAGAAGATGAAAACAATTGCAAAATGTTTGCACGCTCATGATCTTCACGTTGCCATGGTCATCATTAACAACTAAGATCATCATCAACAGTCTGGTCATTATCAACATGATCATCATCATCAACATGGAAGCCGTCGCGCGTTTGTGTAGCTGCACACATATATACACATGCATACATACATACATGCTTATGTATACACTCACTCATACATGCATACATATGTTTCTGCTGTGTTTTGTTTCTGTGCCAGACACGCTTCGCGTCTGCAGTCTCTGCATTTAGTTGTTGTTGTGGTTGTTGTTGATGTTATTGCTGTTTTTTTGCAGTTGTTTTGCTGTTGTTGTTGTCGTCTCGACAAGTTCACTGACATTTCGCACTGCAGATCGTTGCACTTTTGCTGCAGCCACAAACAGCTTGTGCGTGTGTCTGTTTCGATGTGTATGAGTGTATGTGTGCGTGTGCGTGTAAGATCTTTATCGATCGTAAAATGAAACACTTTTAAAGCTCTAAACTTGTCTACGGTTTCATTCTGACGCATTGTCCACACCAAAAGCTCAAAGCAAACAATTCAAATATATACAAGCAATAAATATAAATAATATAAACAAAGTATAAATAGTTCAATATACATGAAATTGATAAGCTCAGTTAGCCTATTGCTTTTATCACCTCACTTCACTTTTTCTATTCTATGAATATTATATTGTTTCCGCACTAATCAGTGTAATAAAATGACTAAGTGTAGTGAAATTTTCTGAAGGGACGACCAGTTTTAAGTAGTACTCAAAATATAAATAACATATACTATGTCAAGAAATTATTTTGACGCAAGTAAAAATTAATCTATATCTGTGAAGAAAATTGAAAAAAAAAATAACAGTTCTAACTAGAAAAAAATATGTATATACCCAATGTTTATGTTTATACACATATATTTATATATTAATGTAAATATATATTAAAAAAACTGAAAAACGAGTACAAGCTGAGTGCGAATATCTCTAGTTACTATATACACGGTTTTTCTTTTGTGTAAATGATATATGAATTCAGCAGTTGCTTCCTGGTTTCCAATAGATCAAGTTTGGTTATTTTGTTATTTTATTGGCATACAATTTGATTTGTGTTTTTATCATTAAATCATAAAATCCATTTGGTTATACTGGAGGTATTGGGTTGCCTGAACTAAATTTACGGCTAGTCAGTGGCTGATCGAACCGGTTCGTGCGTTCATCCTCCAGCTGTTGGATGTTATTGTCTCGTCTGTCGAATTTGCGTAGGCCAAATCTAGCGTCAAGGACGCTGTTGGCAGTTGTTGGCTAAAAATTGAATACTCGAATGACTGAGTCGAAAAATCTGTGAGTATTATCTAATACGCACAACACTCTACAAACACACACACACACGAGGCGACCTTGAAAGTTTCATTCACTTCACACGAACACAGCAGGCACTGAGCGAGACAGAGATAGAAAACGAGAGAGAGTGTAAGTGAGTGGGATAGAAGATGGGTGGGGGAGTTGGGAGCGGGCGGCACTATCAGCTAGAAATACGCCAAAAGAACAACAAACAAACAAAAGGCAGACCCAAAAAAAACAACACACTCACACACATGCACATGTATGCGTGCGTCGAATACAAACAAATTAATTCCGACAGCTGAAAATGTTCGGCTGACTTGCTTGATAGAAACACACACAGTCACACACACGCTGATATGTGCAAAGAGAGGGGAGAAGAGAGTGAGAGAGAGAGGGAGCTGTACGTTTGTGTGTGTGTGTGCCTTGCCATATTGGTAATGTTCTGAGTCAAAAACTCTACTAAATAAAAATTTGACATTGAAATTGTGTTTTTTCTAGCTGCTTGTCTGTGAGTCGCCGCATGCTCTCTCGCTCGCACTAATCTAAATCAATAAATAAAAGTTTAGCGCGTGTAGCCCACCACAAACAGAATGAGAGCAAGCGAGTCTGAGAGAGGGAGAGTGCTCTTCTCGCTCTCTCTCACGCAAATGCGGAAATGTTCGTACAGGTTTCGCAGTCGGACGCAGTTCAACGTATCGTGCAATAAAATTCAGTTTTTGAACAAATTTCATTCCGTTTCTGTTTTTATTATTGGGTTCAAAAAACGCAGCTGAGGTCAAGCGAATTAAAATGCGCCACCTTGTGTGTAAAGTGGGCGTGTATCTTTGCCACCCATTAGCGTTTTGTTTGTTGAATTACAAACATGTGCGTAAGCAGATCCGAGATCGTGATGAGTTACAGTTCAATACGGCTCAACATTTCAGTATTTTGTCAGTTTTGTCGGTTATGCAATTCTCGCGTGCATCAATTCAATTCAAATTAAGGACAGGCAAACAAAATGCGATCATTGACTTTTCTCAAAGCTGACACTGCTTGGACATTTATTGTAAATCTGTCAACAAATAAATTTGTTGTTATTCTTAATTTATTTAACTACTTTTAGTAGTTGTTGACTGTATTTATTGAATACATCTGTAATCATATATTTGCAATTGTTGATTATGGGACTGAGGATCTATTAAATGCAGTTCGACAAGTGAATCTCCAAGAACCTAAAATAATTTTATAACTTTTAACATCATTCATTTGAACTATATGCAATATTATTTTAATTAGGCTCAGCTCCAAGGAAAGAGTCTCTACCAACAACAGATATTTCAACAACCGACACTGAGAGCAACTCTCGCTTTCAACAATACAACATTACAAATAATTGCAATATATACAAAAAGGGTTTTACTTTCAATTCGACGCGTTTCACTTTTCCAAATGTCTGAGGCCCCCCGTCAATGCAGAGAATTAGAGATCCGGAGATCGGTTGGTTCGTTGACCGTTTAATAAATTTCTAAAATGCACAAATAATTGTGCCAATAAAAATAAACACGACAACGACGACGACGGCGACGGCGATGTAGCTGATGAAAACTTTCCAAGCAAAAGTTCAAACTCCGCCTACGAAAAACAAAACTTAAAAAAAAAATATATCGAAAGACGAAAAACTGCAAAAAGCAAATAACTTTTCTTTTGCACACAATTGTAGCGAGGCTTCGAATTGACTTTCACCGACATTCAACAGAGCCCAATGCTGTCGGTCGGGGTTCGTGTCTCTCAGGGAAGCCGAAGACGAAGACGAAGCCGAAACTGACACCATACCGAACCAAATCGAAGCGCAGCGAACCGTACAGACGTCGGGCGGGAAGACAGACGGACGAACCATTGCAGTTTGCCAAAGTAAAAATGTCAAAGACAATTTGACAGCGAATTTAAATTAAGCGTTGCATGTGTGTTGTGTTGTGTTGTGTTGTGTTGTGTAGTGTTGGTGGGGGAGTGGGGAGTTGGCACCTACTCACCAGCGGAGCCTTGGCGTCGAGTTGAGTTCAGTTTGAGCTGCGCTTTGGCCATAAATTGAGTGAGCATGCGCAGTGAAAACGAAAAATGCATTTGCTTTGCTTTTCACTTTCGTTTTCGCAATTGAAATTAAAAACTTGGCTAACGGATGCATTTACAAATGCCAAGAGCCAACAACAACAACAAACACAAAGCGTATCAAATACACACACACACACACAGTTGCACTCTGGGTAGCAATGAACTTGGAAAAACGCGTTCGCATCAAATGCACAATTTGCCCAGTTTTTTTGTTTTTTGCTTATTGTTTTTGTATTTGCTTATGTTTGGAGAAATGCAACGCCGGCAGACACATAAATAAATAAAAGTTGTAGAAGAAGAAAACAACAACAATAACAGCAACAAGACGACACATAATAGGCGACATATAAACATTACATTTGACTTAAGGTGCGCACAAATTTCACTTTCGTTAACAAGGCATGAAATGTGACTGGAAATGTGGTTTAATATAGACGACATTTTGTACAACTTTTCAAATTATGACTCATTTTCAGTTTTGATATCGCAACTCAACTCAGTCTCTCAATCTTTAAAACCATGCAAAATAGCCAAATCTTTAGCTGTTTCTAGTTAAGTAACTTAAAGATTACCTCTTGATAATACATTTTAAGTAATATTTAAATATATATTTAATTATGAATATGGTATTTTATTAATTAATTCATTTTATATAGTATACAATTATAGTATTTAATTGTGTAGTATATAACTATATTTAGTTATAATTATAAAATTTTTAAGCTATTTTATAACATTTTAAATATATTTTTTCTTAGTACATGCATTTAATATGGAAAATCAATTTTCTTTATAAAGTACTTTGAAGATCAAGTCTGAAGAAAGCATTTAAAAGAATTATAAATATTATAATATCTATTATAATAATGAATAGTTTTTATTATTATTTTCATTCGCTCGATTAAATAAGTTCGTAAAATACGTAAATTGTATTCTATAAGAAACAATAATTTAAAATTTGCATTACTAAAATAAGTTTGTATTTTAGTAATTGGCACCTTTTTTAAGATTTACAAAATTTTTAACTGCATAGTG
The DNA here is from genome assembly GCA_035042345.1 of Drosophila fungiperda. Taxonomy (NCBI): domain Eukaryota; kingdom Metazoa; phylum Arthropoda; class Insecta; order Diptera; family Drosophilidae; genus Drosophila; species Drosophila fungiperda. The sequence goes on from JAWNLM010000021.1 coordinate 4,565,302, forward strand.
AGTCCCATGGAGGGGAGAGATTACCTTGACTCATCGCTTGAACTGAGTCCCATCATCGGTGATTTATATAAATGAATCTAAACTGGTTGCTTTGATATCTGGTAAAGCCGACAAAAAGTGCAATAACTTCTTTCGACACAAGTAACGCCTGACATTGGTACAGTTATTTTTAAAATTGTCATATATATATATATATATATATATATATATGCATAAATTTTGTATATGTAAATAAATAAGACACAACAAAACAGAAAGCATTAAAACAAGTTAATTGAACTCACTCGAACTCCAAGTATTTTCAGACTTGTGATTGGAGTTTCTGTTGTTGTTGTTGTTGCTGCTGTTGCTGTTTTTTTATTGTATGCGGAACGACCTTGTTGGCTGAGTGAATGAACGACTAACTGACTAACTGACTGCAGAATTCGGAAGCGATACTTGGCTGGCTAATTAACATGACGTCGATAAGTCAATACACCCAAAAGGCCTTAGCCTTAGCCCCCGACAAAATGCTTCCGCGCCTCCAAATACAGGCCTAAATGGCAAATGTGCTTCAAAAAAAAAATAATCTATATCAATCAAAATGCAAAATGGTTTTGATTTAAATTTTAAAGCAAAAAAAAAAGTTGCGAGAATCGGAAGGAAATGTTTTTGCTCAATCGAGGAAGACTTTTCATAAAATAGGGTTTTGTACAGATTTTAAATATCTTTCTGCAATTTTAAATAAATAATTTGTCAATTTCGTTTAATACTCGAATTATTCTGGCATAATTCAAGTATTTTGAAGTTCGACTGCTTAATAATTAATTTGAGTTTGTCATGGAAAATAAATCTAAAATGTGTTAAACAATTATAATGAATTTTTCTAGTATTTATGAAATATGAATAACATTCAAAAGATAACAATTCATATGGTAAATATAGTCTCTTCTCTGGGTATCTGAAAGATCTTTCCTATTAAACCATTAAACTGATCTTTTCGGTTTTATATAATAATCAATTTGATTCGTCGGTTAGCTGAGAGGAATCGAGGAGTCGACTCACCAATATTAAGTTCGGGTTCGCCTTTGACCGAGCTGGCGACAGTTGTATCCATAACTGGGTACGATTTGATATACTCTGGTGTTTGTGGTCGGGAATCGGCTGGCATGATCACAATGGCGCCACTGGGCTGACCGGGAACAGTGCCCAAATGATGATGATGGTTGCCATTCACATAGCCATGATGCGAAGCGCCCTCCTGCGCCTGGTGATGATGGTACATGGCGGCGGCCATGTGATGATGGGCAGCGTGATGCGCATGACTCGCTGGGGAGGGATCAAAGTGCGACTGGGGTGGCAGATGTGTGGGTTCGGTTGTGCTGACCACCACACTGGAGCTGGACTTGTTCACGTAGATGACATTGCTGTGGGGCATCTTGCTGGCCACGCTGGGCACACCTGTGGACGGCACAGTATCCATTTCTGTGACAGGTGCGACCTGGCGCTGATGATACTCCGACGTTTGAAAGATGACAGCAGAACTGCTGCTGCTGCTGCTGCTCCCGCCGCTAGATGGCTGCTGTGGTTGTTGCTGGCTGCCGACAATCAGTTTGCTGTGCTGATAATAGGTGGAGACGCTCGTGTTGGGCGGCAACTTGAGCGCATTCTCCAAATGGGATCGACCGGCGACCATCAACTGAGCACTGCTCGTGGTGCTAGATGGCGCCACCTGGCAGATGACCGAGGTGGTCTTGGCGCCGCCTGTCGACTCCATGGGCGATTCCATGGCGCTGCTGCTGGGCTGACAATCGGAACTGTCCGCGGACATTAGCATTTTGTTGTTGGACAATGCGGAGGACACTTCACTGGCTACCTAAATTTATATTTATATAGATGGTTATGATTTAAGGCTTATTGGGCCTAAACAGGCATTGTTGTGCTTGCCCAAAACTATTATTAAATATATCAACACTTCATTCACAGTACACTGGGCATATCCTGCGGCTACTTTGATCATTTATTCAGTTGTGTAGTCACTTAAGGGATATCGGATAATGAAAATATATTTGTTATTTGTTGTATTCGATATACATTTGATGTTTAACCGTTATATGCGCAAAGCGAACGAACGCGCGACGAGCGAAGACGAAGCGCGACAAACAACGAAGACGACGACGATAAAACGACAGAGCAACGACGATCTGCTCGCAGCGATGTTTCAACGTTGAATGAAAGGAAAATCAACATTCGCGTTGGATCTTGTTCAGTTTTCGGCCAGTCGTTCGCATGCTCGACCCTGAGAGCGCGAGAGAGCAGCAGACAGCTACACAGACAGAGAGCGAGAGCGAGTCGTACTCTGCCTGCGCTCACATGCTCTTGAAAACGATTAAACATGTGAAACCAAAACATCAACAAGAGCGCTCGTTTGTGTGTGTGCGTGTGTGTGAGAGAGCGGCAGACTGAGCGAAAGGAAAGAGGGAGATCCAAATGACTAGATGTTGAGGGTGTTGCTTAGAAAACAATACACACACACACGCACATAGAGCAGGCATTAGCCACCCCACCGGAGACTTGAACTACCCTGGCAACAGGCGGGCTCGCTCGCATGGAGTGAAACACATGTCACACAGATAAACCGATAGTAGCCGGCCCGGTTCCAAGGTAAACGCCGCTCAGCGGTTATTGTACTCTTTCAGCAATGATTTCGTCGTTTTGCGAATTAAAATGATGACGACGTTTCCCCCATTGCCAACATCAATAAACAACATAATCATCATCAGCATGTTGGGTGCTATTTATTTCGCTAGTTCATGGCGCCTCCGTTTTCGAAAAAAGTTCAATATAACTTGAGTAAGTTCATGCGCTCCACAAAAAAATTAAGAAAAAAAAGAAATGCCTGTTTCTGTTTTTGAGTGCAATTTATTTAATTACTACTTGTTGCGTGTATAATTAAAATTATATCACACACAACACACACACAGAGCGGTGCATTGGCTTCTACCCGTCGCTGCTGCAGTCATTGACATCGTGCCGTTGACATTTCAAGACGAATTGTAAATAAATATTTACATACTCGCTGCTGCTCGCTGTTCACTGCTCACTGCTCGCTCTTCGCTGCACATGATCAACCCGTTGGGCCCGCCTAGGTCAACGTGGAAATCGTTTCCTGCTGCCAGCCAGCCAGTCAGCCAGTCAGCCAAGTAACCAGCTCCAATATGCCACGTGTGGCCAACGTTCGATCGACCGATCTGCTTCTTCTTCCCATTCTCCTTCTGCTTCTGCTTCTTCTTCATTTTTGATTATTCTCGTTTGATGGTCGGTCTTTTATTCGCCATCTCTGTCCAAGGTTAAGGCCTCCTCCACGCCTCACACGACCTGTCTCGCTTCCACTCGGCGTTTGCGTGGGTGTCCACGTTCGAAATCGAGTTCGAAAAAACGAAAATATCGACGCGTTATTTATTTTCCGAAACATTTTCGGCTTTTCAGCATAATTGTCGGCTGACTGAGGTATTCAGAAGGAGGGGGTTTGTCATTCCATTCCATTCCATGTTTTTGAAACAATAGGAAATTCAGCTGTCAATAAATAATAGCAATCTCACAAGAAATGTTTACAAATTGCCCATTAAAAATTTGTAATTTTCAACGAAGTTGTAAATAAGTTTTTTGAAGTGAAAGAACACTTTAAACAAAAAGTTAGACGAGAAGCATAATTTTATTCACAATTTTCAGCTTATTTAAGAAATTGAATTAAAAAAAAAGTAAATTAAATTAAAAACTAGGAAGAGTGTTAAAGTCGAGTACAGCAAAGAAAAACCAATCTTTGAAAAGATTTTAGAGTTTGAGTTAGAATTTAAATTTTTGTAACACATTACGAACTTTGAAGGACATCGTCACCAACCAAATTTTGTGACCGTAGCGGACGTAGTACTTCAATATTATATCTCTCTCAAGCACTAATAATTATGAAAATTTTAAATAAATAAACAATATCTATAAAGAATGCATATATTGAATTTGAATTCAATTATTTTTTTTTTTGCTTCTTCTTGTCACTTTTTTCATCAAATGAAAAAAATGAATGCATATATTGAAAACATTTACAAGAGCAGTAAAAACTTAATTTTCTGGCGAAATACTAAGTAAATGCAAAACTAATAATTTGTTATTTATTTACTTAGAACAAATTCAGTTGTGGATGGAAGTTCCTTGTAGTGTGACACACATAACACACACACACACAGAGTGAAATCAGTCCCTTTCAAATGTATGCAATGTATGCCAAAAAGTTGATCACAAAAAATGTGAGCACTCAATTAATGTCAACAAACTTTTTACCGTCCAGACCGAAACGAAAATAAACATGTAACTTCCTTATTAATGCAATTTCAATAATAACAAGTTCGTTTAAAAATAAATGGGCAGACAAAACGAAAGTGGCAGACACAAAAGAAAATATACAGAAAACTCAACCAGGGGCAGCTCGAAAAACTCTGGCCTGGGAGCCATGGATCCATGGAGCCATGGTGCCGTGGAGCCGTGGAAGCATCGAGCATGATTCGGTTCAAGTGGAGGTCAAGTTCAATGGATGCAAATGAAATTGGTTAGCTGCTGAGTTTTTTGTTGTTGTTGTTGTTGTTGATCGCAGCGTGCATTACTCCAATCGCTGCTCAATTTACAAACCGATTCCGATTACGATTAAGATGTGCAACGTCATGTTTTAGCAGCCAACACAGCTGCGTCATGAACAATGCAACTCCCCCTGCCCCGGATGACCCCCTTTCCACCACCCCTCATCGACGATCAACGTTCGCTGCAAGAGGCGAATGTACGCCTGGCAAATGTCATTGGCTTTGGCGGCTCAAAGCGCCAATTATCCCACATGGGCCGGGCAGCTCGGTTGCAGCCAAACAGGCAACGGGCAACAGGCAATTCAGTTATCAGTCCGAGTGTAGCAAAAGTGATGACAGCAAATCAAAGTCCAAGGCAGGGCCTTCAACTACGAAATTGTTGACCGATAATTGAAAGAGGGTCAAGCGGGAAAACCGACTTTGTGTTAGTGGTGCAAATGAAATCACAGCTCAAACCCATTTAATATGGCCAAAAAGGGTATACTGGACTTGCAGAGGAAAGCAACTGCGATATATATATATATATATATTATATTATATTCTTGATCAGAATCAATAGAAATGTATAAAATATATTTTATATAAGAATAACTAAAAAAATAATAAGATTTATATAATTTGTGTATTAATAAATATATCATTTATATTTTATACTCGTGGTATCAGAATCAATAGCAATATATATTATTTAATAATAAATAAACAAATTATAATATATATATAATTTTATTAATAATATATAATATATATATACTGGTGGCAGGTAAAGTTAATTTTGTGTTTATTGATTTGCAAAAAAGCCCACACTTTTAAAGATTGATCCCTTTAAGTAATGCATAATATCATATATATTATATTATATTAAGTTCAAGAGCTGAAGTTGATGATTGTCTCTGGAGGGTGCACAATATATCTAAAAGATCTAAAAATTTCATAGATGGATGCAGGAGGGTAACTAGTAGTCGAGCTCACTCGACTTTAGCATTCTGACTGGGCTTAAGAGTAGACCTTTTGGATTGAGCGATCCATTGTATATCCATATCCGTAGTATGAAATTATCATGATTGCAAATCATCTCGCACCAAAACTCAGCGTCGTTTTTTTATTTTGGCTTAATCAGAGCGACCTTCCACTTAACAGTCTTGTTCTCTCTCTCCCTCTCTCTAGCTCTCTATTTCTCTCTCGCTCTGATACTCTGGTTTCTCTCACTTGACACGCGTAAGTTGAACGGCTCTTGATGACTTTTTCCTTGGTAGTTTGACACTGTTGTTGTTGCTTTTCATTTTATTTCGTTTATTATTTTTTTTCTTCATTTTTTTTTGCAATATAAAAAACTGTATGATTAAGAGACAGAATATACTTCCTTGATAACTTGTTAACAATTTGGGCAAGTAATTTGGCTGAGTTTAGAACTGGAAACCGGTTTTTTTGTTTGCCGATTGCGCAACTTTTGAACTTTTTGGCTGGTTCGAATTATGAGGACGGGGCCTTTAGAATATCAGACATCTGCTGTATTTATATGTATTAGCTTATTTGCTTATCGACATACATACATACATACATACTTATATATATATACATATATACATATGCATCTGTATAGCGCTCAACATATAATTAACGCACAATGAGAAGGTGCGTATCCGTCCGTCTATCCGTCCGTCTATCCGTCCGTCTATCCGTCCGACTATCTGTCTGTCTATCTGTCTGTTAGTCCATCTGTCTGTCTGTCTGCCTCTCCGTCCCTCTGTCTGAACGTGCCTCGTTAGTTGGTGTTCATGAACTCGGTCAATTTGAAGGCCAACATTTTTGCGGCATACGCATAAAAAATGTTTTGTGTCTGCTTGTTCTACCCTAACACAAACATATCATAAATTTGTCATCAGTTTCGATTAAATTTCAAATATTCCATTCAGAAAACATACTTCTTTTCTGGCTTAGTAAAACTAAAATAGTTTAAAGCTACTAACATTTACCAAAAAGAGAGAGGCAACTTTTAATTATAATTAAACTCAATTTGCTATATTATAGAGTATCAAAAATACAGTGTCTGTTTCTACATTTTTGTTTTCGCTGTATTTTTTCTGTGTACTCGAGCAATTTAATTTTTGCATGTCTCTTTTATGTTGCCAGATTTTGACGTTAAGTGTGTTTTTTTTTAGTAGTAGTTGTAGTTGATTACGTATATTTTTTTGACTGTCCAGATATTCCATGATGTCATACTATAGCGAGAGATTGATAGGGAAAATTCAAATTCAATTTCAAGGTTGAGTATCAAAAGAACTGAGTAAAATCAGCACAGGAAGAGTAGCTAGCAGCTCCTATAAAGAAAGTTATTTAACCTAAGTCACGTAAGTAGTACAGAGTATTTTTATATATAATACTATGTAATACTATGTAATACACTAGATATTGATATTGATAAATATTGTCAATATAAGTATTGCAACATGTAATCGCTTGCATTATTAATGGAGAAACAAGCGCATTTTACACGAAACTACAAGAAATTCAAATATGATAATAAACAAACACATACATATGTATATATATATATATGCCTATATATATTGACGCTTATCGGTTATCGCTGTTATCAGCGGACAGCAGCGAAAAATGAAGGTCAGCAGAACAAATTCCTGTTGGCCGCTTATCGTTTTTAGCCGCAAACAAACACAAACACAATACGCGTCACAAAGATAAAAATAGATGGAAACCACTTTAGTTATATAGTCTTGAATGATTTAATCAGCTACTCGATTTACCTACACATGCAAATGCGAACGAAATATATAAAATACAAAATTAGCCATTTCAAATATTACGAATAAAGTTGAATTAAATTATTGAATTCTTCTTTTTCGTATTTATAAAAAATATTAAAAAAAACGTATTAACAGAAATGAAATGATATTTGTAGAGTACTTTTTAGTCGCTTAAAATTCTTTCGATTTGCGTTAAATTCTGTTATCAAGGCTGGTTTTTTTTCCGTAGTTTTTGCGCAAAAGGTGAAAATTCGATAAGGGGTTTCAAGGTCCCCAGCATTATCTAATGAAGAAGCGCGTGCAATTATATATTGGACATACTTCTTACACAATAACTGAGCGACCTACAGAAAGAGACAGAGAGAGAGAAAGATAGTTGAAGAAAGCAGGACAGATACAGAGATATGCGTAAACATTTGCATAGGAAACGCTTCAAAAACGCTTTATTAGCCAAGGTCGGTGAAATTTGCTTATACGATCGTGATATTTGCAGTTGTTTTTTTTGGGTAGTGCTAAATTTTAAAGCAAACAAAATTCTAATTTTTATATTTTTTTTGGCTTTCCTGTTTGGTGTGACCCTGATCTGTTTTCAGTTTTTAGAACTGTGCAAGGCTATTTTTATATCATTTTGATGAGGGTTTAATATTTGTGTACACCAAGACGGCTGCTAAGGTCCATAAAATAAATAAATATATTAAAATGTTGGTAGGCATCGACAGCAGATAAAACCATGTTCGTCTCTTATAAGCCAAAACATTCCGAATCAGTTTTCCTTTCTTCTCGACTATTCTTTGGGCAGCTAATCCAACTTTCTGTGTCTCCCCAAAAGAAAACTTCTCGAATAATTTTACTGCTCTCTTTCAAATGCCTAACTCTCTCTCGCTCTATCTTAATCAATCTCTCCCTTCCTATGTAAATATCAGAGCTATTCGTGTACTTGAACTCGTTTTTCCGCTGTCTAAATGAAAAATTTCCCGGCATAAGTATGTATAATTATAAGAGTGAGATGATCATCGTTTAGCACAAAAAAAAGAAAAGGAAAAAGAAAAAGAAAAAGGGAAAAAGAAAATAGATACAGGCGTAATTCTCCACACTGCTGTTGTATATATTCAGTTTGTTTTTCTTAACCCGACTGGGGTCTATTGTTATTATCAGTGGACATGCAAGGGCAGGAAGCGCAACACACAACTAAATACAATGGAGCTGGGCTTATCAGTGGAAATGCTTGTGTGCTCGCTGTGAAAATTAATCAAAAGTGCAGCAGACGCCGCCTCCACTTGAGTGGCACAGAGACCCACGCACACACACACACACACATACTGGCAGCGAGTGTAATTGTAGTGGTGCATTGAACGTTCAATGATCTATCCCAATAGCATCTTGCACATGCCCCGTTTTGAAAAGTGAACTCGACATTGAAAAAACAACAAAAGCAAAGCAATCATCAACAATTATCAACGACAAGAGAGCAAGAGAGAGAAAGCGTCGCTGAGAGAGCGATTGCAGAGCAAACTCTGCTGCTGCTCTGCTATTGCTGCTATAAACTGTGTGAAGTTCAAAGCCACTGCAACCGTAGACGAGCAAACGTTTAAAGCTCTATGCATTCTCTCTCTCTCGCTATACTAGTTTCTATCGCATGCTCTCTGCGTTTTGTGTGCTTTGAGTGCATGTTGATGTAGGTTCGGTTCAGTTCGGTTTGGTTCGGTTCGCTTTGGCCTCTGTCTTCGTTTCTAATGAGACTGCTGTTGCTGCTAGCTGCTGCTGGCTGCACTTTTGCTTTTCCGCTGCACAGATTTTGTTATTGCTGCTGCTGTTGTTGTTGTGTTGTATATCTGCAACTGGCAGGCAGGCAGGCAGTCGCTTTGGATTTTTCCACTCACATTTCTTTGCACACATTTTCACTGCTCGCAGCGCCGATCATTGAGGGTCTTTAACCCTTTCGTAGTGCAATGCACTCCGTTGACGATGACGACGACGACGACGACGACTTTATTCCACTTCAGTTTGCTACATCCCCTTCCCACAACCCACCTTTCAGTTTATTCGTCTCTGCTGTGTTTGTCAGTGTGTGCGTGTGTGTTTGTGCAATTTTCTTCTTGCACATTCTTCTGCATTCACTGTTGTGGTCTGTTTCTGTATGTGTGTGTTTGCCTGTGTGAGTTGGGCCTAGGCCTAGTTGCGTACATTGCACTGCTGCTGCTTTTTTTTTATTATTATTTTTATTTACGACTGCTTACAGTTTGAGGTAACTGTTATTGAGGGTTATTTGCAGTTGCAGTTGCGAGTTGCGAGTTGCGAATTGCGAGTTGCCAGTTGGAGTTCTGCTAGTTGCTAGTCGCTAGTCGCTAGTTGGTGCCAATGATCGTTGATCGTGCTTAGTTTCCCTGATAAGCTCGACAAGTGTACGGGAGGGGGACAATAGTTGTTGCCAATGAGTTTATTGACTTGTCAGTTGGTCGACGACGGGCCACGCATGTGCACAGTGTTGAACAGTTGGCCAAGTTGAATGCACTTGGTCGCAGCAGCAGCAGCAGTAGCAGAAATTGCCGCACGTGCTTTCTATGATTACGCCATGTCGAAATCCATAGCTAAAGCCCAAAAGTGGAGAGTGGAGAGTTAGATGAAAGCTAAGTATTTTCGACGCCCTCTCCTGTCTACACATCTGTTAGCACTTTGTGGCACAAACTTGTAATCAGAGTGGAGACACGTGTTAAAATTATGACTTTGTATTTAATTGATTCAAATGGTAGTTAATGGCCCAATGCTAGTGGTTGGAGTCATCGAGCCAAAGCCGTTGCGTATGATTTATGATGAGTCGAAGAACTCAGCAATAATATTATTAAAGCGGAAGCAAACTCAATGCTAGCCATAATTAATGGGCTCAAATGGTGAGCTCATTTTATCCTTCTTACTAAATAAGAATAAATATTTCCCCTTAAATAATTTGCATATTTAATCCTTAATTCAAGTCTGTCAATCTTTGCACCGTTACTTTTGGGAGTAAGTAGTCGAGTTAGTAGCGATATCAGTAGATTATCAATAACTGATGAATTGCAATTAGGAAAATTCAACTATCATTAACCATTATCATCCCTTAAAATAAAATAAAAAACTATATATAAATAACGACATATATGTATCATAATAATGAACTTCATTGATCTCGTTCATTCTTAAGCGTGATACTTTCGCCACTTGAAGAGGACAGGGGAACGGACAGCTGACAGAGACAGCAGGAGAAGAAGAAGAAGAGGAGTTCGCTGCAAGATTGATATCTTTGGCGAAATGAGTGTGGAAAGACACTAAAATAACAAACAACGAAAGCCCAAATCAAAAGCAAAACACACACAACATAATAAGATTATGCGATTCGAAATGAGTGATGGAGAGAGGGAGGGTAAGAGACAGAGAGAGAGAGAGCAAAGGATGAAATTCAAGCGCTGACTTGGCAACTTGAATTGACTTAAAGCACAAAAATTACAATTCGTGCGAAAGTGAATGACCTCCATTAACCGCCATTAAGCGACTGAGCAACACTGGCGTCTGCCGACTGTCGAGTGGCGACAGCAGAGCCTAGCAGCAGAACAAAGCCAGAGCCAAAGCTAAAGCCAAAGCCTCAGCGCAAGCTCTTATTCTTCTGCTTCGTCTGCTTCTTCTGCTTCTGCTTCTCCTTCTTCTCCTGTGCTGTGTCTCTCTCTCTTTTTGAATTCGCAAGAACCCTTTGCTCTTTGCTGATATCAAGCTTAGCATAATAATTAGCAAGCCAAAACTGGGATCGAGCTGGAGCTGGCTCTGGAGAACTGTAGAGTTGGAGACCCGAAAAGTGTGTGTTTGTTTTTGTTTTTGTTTTTGTTTTTGCATTGCTTTTGCTTTTGTTTCTTTTTTATTGGTTCGCTGGCTTTGGCTTTGTTCTATGGCCATCGCTTGAGCATTGTCAGGTGAGCAAAGGCAAGGAATTTGAAACCTGTTTGAAAGACGATGGTGGGGCAAAGCCAAAGCCAAAGGCAATGGCAGAAGCAGAAGCAACACCAATAATAAAAACAACAAACATCAGCAAAACAACAACAGCAGCAAACTTTGTACGCTCTTAGCATAATTTTTTAGCATTGCTTAATGTTTGCTGGCACTGCCATAATTTACGAATGCCAGCTAAACGTAGCGCCAGCCAGTGCCCTCCTCACTAGGAAGTTGCTGCTGGGTTTAATGTACGCGTACGCGGCCATAGAACGTTTGGGCCAAAAAGCCAACAACAACAACAACAACAGCTGTGTGTGTCTATGCGACTGTGTGTGTGTGTGGAGAGAAATAAATACACGCAGGTGTTGAGAGTAAACTCGTTGATCGCCCCTCGAGGCCGATTAAATTAGAGGGCGGCTGTCATGGCAAACAAAACGATGACGTGAGACCGACCGCAGAATAATCGCACAATTTGCGAAACAGGAAGAGTTTATAAGATAGAAAATGATTTGTAGCCTGGCAGCTTGCAGCTTGCGGCTTGCGGCTTCCAGAATTCCCTCTTCTCTCTAGCCATTTAGTTGTGGCATCAACATATTTATATATAAATGGCTCAATGGGTAACGGGATAACTAAATTACACAGATTCATTAATGAGAGTAATGAAAAAAGCATTAGCTCAAATGGGATCTGTTTATTGAATATAAAATACACAAATATACATAAATACATGTGAGATAAAATATATACAACAAAATAATTAATCAAATAAATATGTTTGTAGCATGGTGAAAAAATGTGGCTTTTATAGAAAGTCATCTTAGGGGGAATACATCCCTAAAGACAATGAAATATTTTCATGTGCAATCAAATATTAGTTTAAGTAAAATTATATTTGTATTGTTCATTAATTTTATAAATCAATTGTGGGTTGGTTATCATGAATATGATTAAAAAAAAAAACCGCATAAACTGTCCTAATTCTATTAGTACAATGGAAAATCAAAAACATGTTTATATTTATTTTTATAAAGTGGTTCATCAGTTATAATTAAGCAACATTTAACATGTAAAAAAAAACAGCTTTCTAAAAAGTATAAACTTGTCTATATACTCATCGCCTAGACGTATTTAATTTAAATATTAAGTATACATTTTAAAGGATAGAATACACAAAATATAGATAAATCTGTAAAATGGGGCGAATCCAATTATTAAGTATACGTTACTTAAGGTCAAGTTATTGCTCGTGTTGGCCAGAACAATTAAGGCTTTGACCTAAGTTTATGTGACTGGAACTGACCTTAGCAAAAGATTGAATATTTGGCACACAACACTTTCAATTGAAATCAGAGAAGAGGAGTCGTCAGAGCCAAAGATCGCTGATCGCTGATCGCGGCTGCAACCAGAAAATTGCCAATGCAAAAGTCAAGCACCCCAGCCGAGGAGAGGTCATTACTACCTCAACCCAGGCAATCGTGCAACCGGGCAATCGGACAGCGAGGCAACAGTTGCTGGCTCCATTGCCACTTTCTACCACATGTGGCATGGCTGGGGCCGAGCATGCAAAATAGTGCAAAGCAACAGCCAAAGCAACTGCAACAGTCGAAACTGGTATGCAACATTCAGAGCCACACAGCTGATGACGTTGCCGCATCAAAAAGGGAGGGGGTATAGGGACTGACTGCCGTGGCATGCATCAGTATGCGGCGAGTGTGCTGATCGCAGGTCGCTGCACTCAGTTGCATTCAGTGGAGCATTCGAGTGTTTGTTTGTTGGGCAACTATGCTAGTGATACAACAACAAGCAGCAGCAGCGACAACAGCTTGCAACAACAACTTGCAACAACAACAGCTTTGAAAGTTGACTGACACCCAGACGCCAGGACTTTAACCCAGCCAAAGTGAAATTGTTGGCTGCCCGTTTGCCAAAGTTGTTGCCAAATCGGCTCGGGAATTGGGAATTTCCACGTGTTGCACACACACACACACACACACCACTTGGGGGAAAATTGGCGCAGTAACAACTGCAATGCACCCAATCATTTTGTTGTTGTCTTTTTGTGAAAGTTTGTGTTTATTTGTCTTTTTTTTTGGCATTTCTCAATGTAATTTATAGTTTATTAACTTTATAGAGCGAGTGCAACGACTGGCAAACAACAACAACAACAAATACTAACTGTTTTGCCAAGATTGGCTCTGTGATTTTTGGAGGTCATGCAAATGCCGTGGGTGGCAGTGAAAGTTGAAGATACAAGAGACTCTCAGATACAGATTGAGGCAGTTGCACGCTTTAAAAATTAAACAAATAATTCTCTCATCTTGATTGGGTTCGACATTTAAGTATACAGCTCGGGAATGACTCAATCAGATCCAAGAAATGCTTTGACTTCAAATTTCCGCGTAAACAACACAAATTGAAACCGCAAAAAGAATAATAACAAAATAAACTATACTTTCAACCTATTCTCATGTATTCTCGACTTCGATACCCAGCTGAGAAATATTTATTTATTTTTTTATGTCAACTAGAAAAAGTAAACAAATTGAATTAATATATTTCTAACCAGAAATTAGATATTAATCGGTAAGTATTAATCTTTGCTGTTGAGTTGACAAAAACGATTAATTAAAGATGAATATGATAATACATTTCCGACTATAACTTGGGTGTTTCAAATCCCTTCTTGAGCAATAATTCAGTAATCTGCCTTTAAAATATTGGCATTTATTGCTATTGAAAATAAAAATATATCGATAATCAAGAAAAGAAAACGAAATGCAGTTATCCATTATTTTTTTATCCATTAAATAAAGCAAACTTTATCTGCACCGGATATACGAGAACCTATATTTCAAATTTTCTGGCTATTATAGTCTCTGAGATACGTGTGTTTATACAGACTGATGGACATGGCTATATCGATTGATCCGGATCATGAATAGATATGCTTTAGTGTTCGGAGATGTTTCCTTCTGCCTATTTGCACAAGATTTACCATTATTATTCATTTTTAATGGGTTCAGGGAATAAAAAATAGTCTGCTCAATATGATGTTCATCTATAATGATTCAATACATGTATAAATAAGAAGCATCTGTTTATATTGCTATCGGAAATCGATTTGTATCGATATTAGTGACACAGTTCTAGATTAAATGAAATAAACTTCTTCTCGTCTGTTAATCGCGATCAAGAATATATACTCTCTGAGGCCCGAAACACCTTGCACATTATACCCTTTAAGCCAACTTTAATGGCTTAAAATGGGAATTAGATCCATCAGAATAATAGCTAACAATAACAGAGAAAATGGCGGCTGTTTGTGGAACGAGTGGAGCAATAGACACAAATATAATAAAAAAAAAGAATGAAGCAAAGAAGCAAAAAAAGAATAGCAACTACAACAACAACAACAACAACAACACTATTACCTAACTGACTTTGGGCGGTGGAATTTTGTTTATTTGGGACAAGTTCACTGGCAGCGCTTGGCTAGAAAACATTCTACTGTCTGACACGACTGACTATTGTCTGACTGACTGACGGACGGACGGACTGACTGTCGGACGGATTGTTAGACTGTTCAGCCACTGATGCAATACGAGTCGCTTGATTTTCATTTTCTTTTGCGCTCATATTTGTTTACAACTTTTGATTTTTTCTCTTCTTTTTTCGGGTTTACTTTTTTCTGTGATTTTTGCGACGCTTGTTTATTTAATGACTTTCTACTTTTTTTTTGTTATTCTACCTTTGAGCGGAAGAAAGCTGCTAGGGGAGGGCGGAGCGGAGCGGAGACTCAGACTCAGACCTAACCTGGATCTTATGTAATGCGTTGTTTGTTCTTGTTTTTCTCGTAATTGTTGTTGTTGTTGTTGGTTTCACATTTGGAATGTTTTTTGTTTTTTAGTTTTGATGGTTCGTTGTTTGACTTCTTGATTACGTTTTTTTCGTAAACAAAACAATTTGGCCAAAAGTCGAAGCCCTGCAAATCTTTTCAACACTCTCAATTAACGGTATTTAGCTCAAGCAGCTTAATAATTTGACAAAAAAAAAACAAGAATAATTCGTGATTCATTTAATTCCATTCTAGGAGAATTAGTCATTCCAATATTAAATTATTTCATGAAAAATGCTTGTTATTTGTTTGCTTAATATATCATTGGAGAGCTAAGGGATTGCATTGCATCACTTTTAATCTTTCCTTGTCGGATGTGTCAGCCTTTGGGCTATTCATTAAGATGGAGCTAAAATTTATTGTGCTGATCAAAAATATATTTATTTACTCACATATTTTGTGAGGAGGGTTAAAAACCTTAATGACAATATTATCACGCAAAATAAATATTAAAATATATTACGAAAAGATATACAGACGACAAAACTGTTCTGAAAATAAGATCAGAAGAAAATCGCATAATTTATAATTAAATCGTCCTTAAATCTAGAGGGTTCTTGGTTTGTAGAAATAATTTCAAAATGTCTTATACTTAAAAAAAAACTTAAAAAATAAATAAACAAACAAAGCTAATGTTGCTCTGTTGTTTTGTTCAAACATTTCAAAAACACATTGAAAATTAGACACATTTTAGAAAAAATGGACCGACCTTATTTTTATAAATATACTTTCAGTATAATATATTGGGATAGCCTTAATACCTTGTCAAAGATTTCGCAATTTTCCGATTTTAATCAATTTTAATGTGACTTGAAAGATAAAATAAATGCTACTTTCAAGCATATTTCTTATATTCTTACTTTCATTTCTCGATATCGCTTAAAGAGCAGATGCAACAGGATTTATGATGGGATCAGCGAGGCAGCAATCGAGATATGCACAAGAAGAAGAAAAGAAGGAAATTCGCCCCAGACCATGACACATATACCAATTGAATCTGTCTTCTATCAAGAATCCAGAGACAATTTGAAATTGTTAGCTGCTGAAAAGCCTTTTGCTGTTCATCTTTATTTGTATCCCTTAGGCATAATGGAGAAAAATAGGAGCAGCGCATTTTCAAGTTTATTGGCAATAATCAACAATAAACAACAGCAAAAAATAATTAAAGCAAAGAAATTACAAAGCTCAAACAGTAAGAAGAAAAAAAATGGACAGAAGGCGGATCAGTGGCGTTGCAAGAGGGGAAACTTTGTCTTTGTCCAACATATTGATTATATTTAAATACAGAAACACTATTTCATAATTATATTTCACAGTTTTAGTGCAAAGTAGAGCAAGTTAATAATTAATTACATTTTGTTTTCATTAATTTGAAATTCGTTTTATTATTTTGAATTAACTTCATTATTTATGATTTTATATCTTAAATCATAACGCGTTGCATTTATTTCAATGATACATTGACGGATTTATCTAAAGATGTGAAAAAATATATGCATAAACTAAGCAGCAAATCACATAAAATAAATAAGTAATAATTAAATAATACTAAGTTAAAGTATAATTCAATTGACTTATAAGTAGTTTATATTCATTTTGCCTTTAGTTGTTGGTTTAATTCAAGTTGCTTTTTAAGAAGAGTTTTTTCTATGCTACAATAACAATAAAAAATTGCTTGCATAAACCCTTTATTTGTATAAATAAGTAAGTATTTAAGTAGCTTAAGCTTTTTTTATTTAGCATTAGCATTTTTTCCTGATTGGAATCCCCTTTGTTTGTTACGTCACTGTTAAGCTGCGCTGTGTTTGTTGTTTTGCTTGCTTGCTTGCTGCAGTCGGCGCTGTCTGTTTTTATCAATTCGCTCTCTTTCGTGATTTTGCACATGTTTCTCATGCTGTTGTTTTGCTCTTTCTTATGATGTTGCTGTCTCTGTTGCTCTTTGTTTGCTTGTCGGCCGATGCTCGTAACGGGGTGAATGTCATCAGGATTTGTATTTGCCAAGCGGTCAATTGCCTCTGACTCTTCTCTCTGTTTGTATCTCTGTTTGTGTTTGTGTTTTGTGAAATTTCATTTGTCAGTCATTGTTTGTTGTTGTTGTGCTTTTTTTTTTTTGAAGAGTGTGTGAATCGCTGACGAATGCATCCGAAAGATACTTCATGCATTACACACAAACACAAACACAAACGAGTATGTGCAAAATATGGGCGATTATACAATCGTGACCAGAACCGACTGCAAACTGTGCATGACAAATGAGAAATGCCCTCGAATTGCAGTTGAAATATGAAATTTTGCTCTCATTCTGATTCTGATACTGATTCTGATTCTGATTATTGTTGCCACTGTTTGCTTAATGATGATTGCCAAATAAATTGCGACATGCGAATTGACGAATGTTTATTTGCAATAAATACATAAAAGAGAAAAAGATGAACGGAATACAATGTGTTGGGCATCATTATTTGTTTTGAGCAGAGATCAAGCGAAGGCATATTCACAATTTGGTTAACTGCTCCCTCGATAAATTGGCAATCAAGTGATCAACCCACAACACAAATCTGTGTAGCCAACCATTTGTAAGTCAACGAACCAAGCGGACAAACCAAATTTGAAGTATTTATCTTGATCTATCAGTTGCCTTTCTGCACAACACACTGCGAGTGAATGGCACAGCAAAAACATTAAAAACAACAACAACACACACACACATGACGTCCTTGCTTCAGTTAACAACGACAAAAGCAGCAACAGCAACAGCAGCAGCGATCGTGGCTAAAATGACGATGCAACAGTGGTCGATTTAGTCGAAGTTGGTTGGTATTTCCTCCGATTTTGACTCAGCTGGGTTAGTTACCCCCAGCGCAATGGCAATGAACCAGAGAACCATTGACCGACCAGTGCGACAATCGATGCGGCCATGCAACTTGCAACAGACGCCGCACGAACAAAGCTCCACACGACTTGACTCGGTTCAGCTCGGCTCGGTTCGGTTCGGTTTTTGATCGGAGTGCAATTGTGAAACCGGTTTTTAGCAAGCAATTTGCAACATGCAGCGAGACCAAGACGCAAAGTGCAATGATCGCGCTGAGGCTGCGGGTACAGTTCAAGACAGTGCAAACAGAGACAGAGCGAGAGAGGGAGAGAGAGAGAGAGAGAGAGAGAGAACTGAAGTGAAGCCATGGACTGTTGCATGTGAATTCATGAATAATATTTTCATTTTGTATATTTATTTAATGTTAAACACAACAGTAAAAACGTAAAAAAGGCAAGAAAATTGTCGAATAGATATATCAAAATAATAATGAAAAATTGAATTAAATTATAAAATGGAGGAGCAAATAAATATAAAAATATATAATAATAAATCGTAGATTAAAATATATAATTTAAATATAAAATATAAAAGCAAAAGCTGAATAAAATAATATAATAATCATAATTATAAATTGGGATTCAAAAATTAAATTAACCTTTAAAATGTATAAGCAAAATAAAATAAAATGAACTTAATAATATAATAATAATAAGTCGGAAATTGAAAAATTAAATTAAAACAAAATATAATTAATAAATAAAAACGATGAATTTTATTTCTTAAGATCTTTTTGAAAAAATGTGGTATGTTTTGTTCACATTCAATAATAAAGAAAAATGAATAATAATATAAAAATAATAATTAGTTAAGGGGGTATTAAGAAAAAAAATGGTCCAACTTTTAAAGCAAGAATTGGAAACTTCTTAGTTCGAGTATTTACTTTTCATTCTTTTAAATAACATTTATTTTAAATTATGATAAATTCAATCATTGGACGAAGAATAATATAAACTTAATTTTTATGGTTATTTCTTAGATACACAAGAAAACTTGAATTTTGAAATATTAGTTAGAGCCCATAGATCGACAAGTGAAAGCTAATATTACAAAAAAACAGATCTTATAAATTTACATAATTATTTATGTGTCTACGGATGTGGATCAGAGCTAGAAGCCTACACAGTTTTTTGCATAATCAACAATTTGTTTAGCAATCGGTCAGTCAGTCAGTCAAACAGTGGCTTGGAACAGGTTCAGCACTTTTTGGCGAAGAATTCTGCTTGTTGGCCAAAATTGCCGAGACTAAATTACATGCCACAAACAGCAAGCCAAGCAACATAAGCAATAATGCCAAAAAAGCGAAAACCCGAAAAAGCAAAAGAAAACCAATAATAACATTTTATATGAAAGTATTCGACTTAGAAATACTTTTTTAGTTAAAGAAAAATATAAAAGTCTCAAAACAGAAAATTTTAATTGATATCTAACAAATAAAATAAAATGAAATATGAAAAATAAATGTAATTTGCATTAAGAAATCCCAGGATAAAACATAACAGTTTAGAGATAAGTGTTATATGGAAAATATAATGTTAGGATTAAAGACAGAAAATGGGAAGAGAAAATGGCGACAGATAAAACAATTTATTTTTAAAAATAATTCAATATAATATATATAAAATAATTATAAAAACACATCTAAAACTCATATAAAAGAGAGCGTAACCAAATCCAGGGTAGCTGTTCGTCGAGCATTGCTGTTGTTAATGGCGTAAAAATATATGTATATATGCATGGGTATTCTACATATTTACTTATGTATATATATTTATATATGTATATATGTATATTTGGCAGTGAACTTGAGACATGCGTGAGCCGTTTGAATGCGTATGTGGCATATTCTGGCCAAAGCGCGCTAGAAACGCATTGGTTGTCTTATGACGGAGGGGAAGGAGGGGCATGGGACGATAAAGGCTGACAGACTTTTGCCGCGCTTTAGCCAAGTATCTTTTTATGTATGAAAGATCAGTATTCTGCTGTCGAGGGAGGGGGGGAGTCAATATAGCTGTACATACAAACATACATTGCGAGTGGAGCCGCAGAAGCCGACTACCCCCGAGAGACCCCGAGAGACCCCGAGCACTCCCGGCATGATGTTTGTAATTATTTTCGGCGTAATAACCTAGATTCGTGGCGTCGACACTAACCACACTCAGTTTCCTCTCACCCCCCATCGACTATTGGTATGTTTTTTCTTTTCTTTTCCTTTTTGTTTTACTATTTCCCTTTTAACTTGCTGTTACTTTTTCTTTCTTTTTTTTTGCCTGCCAGTGTTTTTTTTTAGGCAATACTTTTTTTGTCTTTCACATTCGATTTGGGGATCGCCATTTTCTTGTTGGCACTTTTTGAACGGGTGTTTTTCATGGCGCAGAGTGAATGACACTTTGTCGCTTTGTAGCTGGTTCGTCGGGCTTGCTGCCCGAGCATTTTTACACCTTAGCCCAGTTCAAAACTCACAACAAAAGTATTGCGACTTGCCAAAAAAAATACATACTTCGTTCTTACTACTCTAGAAATGTATGTTGGCTTTTACGCTTGCCAATAAAAATGTATAGCAGAAAATGTTTTTATTTATTTACTTTTATTTATTTAAAGTGTTTTAGGAATGGAGGCAGCGAGTCCACTAAAAGACTACCCCTAATAAACTACTTGCCTTAATATTCAAAATGAAATATATATAAAATTAAATATTTAATATCTCAATAACTTGTGTTCATTTTGAAAAATTTAGTAAAATTTAATACTTCTAAGATCAAATAATACATTTTGTGTATGATAAATTTGTACAATTTGATCACCTCGAATTTAGCATTACTAACTTATTTATTTGTAATTTATAATACAAAAATATTTGTGCGGAAGTTCTGACAAATGGAAATATTATTTGGGGCCGTAAATTAGAAATAGTTAGTTTTTTTTATTGTTATTACTATTTTTGTTTATTAAAACAAGTTCTGAAACATAATGTTTTTTGTTGCTGGGCAGGTAACAATCTTAAAACATTACAAGTAAGACTATGGTAATGATGATGATGATGATGATTATCATCATAATGATGATAATAGTTGAGGTAAGCAATTTTGGGTCATTTGTGTGAAACTCATTTCGTATGCGGCTTAAAACAACCATACCTGGACAGATTCATTAATTTTCCAGGTACCCGTTTTTGTTCTTGTTGTTGTTGTCTCTGCAACATGTTGTTGCCTCAAGGGCAACAGCGAATACCGATCTATTTCGTTACCAATTGGATTGCCAGTTGGTGCGGAGTGTGTGTTAGGTTATGGTTCTTCATCTCTTTGTGGACTAACTATCTGGAAAGGGGACAAGGGGACAAGGGGAAGATGGGGAAAGGGTCGCTTGATGAATGAACTGTCATTCGGCTGAGTTTATAGTCTGGTTTAATGTTACCTGTTCTACATAGGAACAGGATTGGGCAGTCAGAGGAAGTGTGATAACGAGAGGAGTGATGATAAAACAGCTACGAAAACAGAGAGAGCGATAAGTGTTTGGGTCAGGTGTGTAGAACACTGCCAAGCGAGTTGTGTCCAACTAGTTTCAAAAGGATTTCTATAGATATAACCAAGTATAAACAGCGTTGGGTCTTCCAAGGGCTAATTAAAATTTGTGGCGACCTCGGCGTGTGTGCGTTAAATGCGCAAAAAGCCCTTGTCAGAGTTCATAGCCAGTTGGCAGTTGGTAAGTACTCGAAAACGCTTATCTTATCATTGAGGCGCACGTGAACTGAACACCAAACAAGTTTTAGCCAAGTATAACAATTCATTATAGCCAAATATCTTTATCTATGCGATCCAGCGAAGGTTATTCGCAACCGAACTTCGTTGAACTCCAGCCCACTATATCTATATATTCATGTTTAGATAGGTATAGCCATCAAATATAGTTTTTACTAAACTAACAAGCTAGCATAAAATGAGAGGTGGGCCCAAAGCCAATTCAAATGTGTATCAACATGCGCGACTTAAGTGTACCCTGTAATCAGGGTATAATTTATATATAAAGTGGGAGAAGTATACAACATATTATTGCCAATAAAGGAACCGCAACTAAATACTAGACTTATAAAAAATTTTTAATTTTGATTAGGTTATAATTAAATTTCTTAATTTTTCATAAATTAAAAATATATAAAATAAATATATTCCAAGTAAAATATATATGTTGTCAAGATAGTGTTTTGACACATGAAAATGTTCATCTTTTATAATTTCTTAAGCAAAACAAAAATAAAGTTACTTTAATATTGTCTTTTATTTCTTATTCTCATTTTTCTACAATTTAATGGGTTTCTTGCAACTAATTAAAATATTAACATGATTTATGACTTAAGAAGATGCGCTTAAAACTTATTGTTAAAATATCATTGCAATAAACACACCTTTGGGAATAGTTCCTGTTAAGGAAATTCTGTCATTTTATATGTATTAACGAGAAGTTCCATTTCTTGTACAGATATAGGGTTCGCAAAAACTGTTGAGTTTGGTCTTCGAACATTATTCGTACTAAATATGGTCGATAAATTATTATAGTATTTGCTACAGTTTAAATCTGCATATCATTTGAATGTATCTGCGGAAATGACTACTAATACTTATTATAACTGATATACATATTTATTTTTAGTTTGGTTTCTTGTGCTATTTCCCTCTTACACAAACACACACACACAAGCACACACATATAGACATTTGCATATGCACAGGGTATAAATTTACAGCAACAAATATGTACATGTTTATATAGCCTATGTTTGTGATACTTATTTGTATGTATATGCATATGTATGTGTTGTTGTTGTCCTATTCAAAATTTATGTGCCTGCGCTGCTCTCAATTTCGGGTACACACACGCAGCAGCGCACAACACAAAAAAAAAAACAAGAAAAAATAAATTATTTCGAAGTTCAAGGTCAGTAAACTTGCTACGCACACGCACAATGGGAACAACAGAACAGCGATCCGAGGCAGCCGGGCTAAACCTAGCACATACAGACCATGAGCAATATTAATACCTCTCTCTCTCTTGCGCTCTCTCGCGCTCTTCGTTGAAACTAGAACGAATTGGAAATGAGCTAAGGAGAGCGGCTTTGTGTCTATGAGTCGCTTGGTCGCTCGGTCGCTCGGTCGGGTAGCATAGCAAAACGCAAAACGCAAAAATAAAAGACACTAGGCAATAAATAGAAAACAATAAGAACAAATTCAACAACAGCAAAGAATAAACTTTACAAAAATACATTCTAATGCGTGTGGTGTAATCGGTGTGGGGAAAGGGTGAAAATCATTGTATGGGATTAGCTTATGATTGCCTTGCCTTGTTTGGTTTTGTTGTGTTTGGTTTGGTTTGGTTTTCTTTTGGTGCGGGTGTGAAATTTTCAACATAATTAGGAAACTAGAATGCGTGTGGGGGGTTTTTTCTTGTTGAGGGGGGAGAGTGCTAAAACAATTGAGATGGGAGAGCTGTTTTTATTTGATGATGTTATGTTGTGAAACCGGTTCACTATTTGGTTTTCATTAATCAACAAAAGTTTTTTGGCCATTCTAAACAGCAACTGTTGTCTAACTTGCTCAGCAAAAACCAAATACAATCTTTTTATTTTTTTACTTTTTGATTCATCAGCATTATGATAAAAAAAAATGGCCAAGACTTTAAAATACATGGGTCAAAGCACGCACTGAAGGTCGGTCAAGTTAATTGGCTGTGATCTGATGCCCAGAAATATGGTTATTAGAATGTGCGAACAAACCACGAGCATATCCCAAGATTTACGCAGCGAAAATCGAAACTGAAACTGAAACTGGAATGGAATAAGGGAAACAGGAAAAACATAAAGCTGCACTAATCTAGAACAAAAGTTATAGCCATATAGGCACCGCAATCCATCGTGAATAAGAAATAATAAACAATAATACTTTCTTTTCATTACATCCACGTTTGGTTCTGAAATCAAAAGTCGATGTTGTAACAAGCAACGCGGTTCCTATTCGCTGCCTTTCTCGGCTACTTTCTTTTGGTTTGTCGTTTGCTTTCTTTCTCACCTCTCTCCACTCTCCATTCCCCTCTCTATCTCTTTCCTGCCGGACTGCTTTTATGTAACTCTTGTGCTGTGGCCATGGCCTGCTTTTGGTCAGCTCTTTTCGGGTAATAAAAATGGGTTAATAGACACAAAGATTGAGACTGAAATGCGTTTTGCGTTTTCTGAAGCTGTTGAAATGAAAACGAGTCGACAGAAATTTGTGCTTGGAAAATGTAGTGAAATAATTTCCGCATCTTTTTGCTTCATGTTTGATATATAAAATAAATAAAAATATTTAAGCCTATGTGCGTAGTAATTATAATTCGGAGAATGCTTAATAGTTGCAATTATGCTAATAATGATGGCTGTTGTTAACGAATAATAAAATAATAAAAAAAATTAAATAATGGTAGGCTCAACTAATGTTGGTGATGTCATTGACGGATTCAAGTTCAAGTTGAAGTTGAAGTTGAAGTTGAAGTTGGAGTTGGCTCTAATGCCAAAGCCTATTAAATGTGGTTTCGAGAACTTTTAAGTATATTTATTTTTTTGCGCATTAATGCCCTGTACTCAGTTATTATACGGTGTATTACTTTTATAGGAGATGGAAATAAACAAAGGAGAATTTAATTTGTGTATAACTGGCTAATTAATTAATTAATGGGCAATTATAATTTATAATCATTTATAATATAGTTTTTTTTTATTTGTGTTATTTATTTCTTTAATTAAAAACTATACACAGGGTTTTTGTTGGTCCGGCTACTCTTCGCTCGCTTTGAGTCTTAATTTTTTGCAAAGTCACTAAGCAATTGCTCGGTTAGCTGACTGATGTTAGGCAAGGCTCAGTTGCCAAGCGGCCTACCTTCGTTATATATATATATATATATACACTTATAAAAATCGCGCTAAGTTTTAGTAAATCGCCTAACATTAGCGTCAATGGTTCATCATCATATTATACAAAATGAAGTAAAGTTTACACTTTCTAAAAACTATGTCTTGCAATTTTCAAATTAAAAGTTGATTTTTCTAAAGTTTTGAACGATTGTGTTGTTTGAAGCTGGTTTATATTTGATTTTTAGTTATTTGTATTATTATTATTAGTATTATTAGAATTCATTTAACTAAAATGTATATTTTTTTTCTGAGTGCTAAATCAGTTAAGCTCTTTTTTTTGGCCATATCTTCAAAACCGTGCGGGGCATAGGCAAGTGTTGGTTACGCACTTGCCTCAAGTAGGTGCAAAAACCAAAAACAAAAGGCAGTTAAATGATATGCACAACGAAGTCGGAATTTAAAATACGTTAAATGAACTTGAACTTCGGTTCTATCTATGTATCTATGTATCTGAGTAGTGTTCAAAGCCAAGGGCTGCCCCCTTTGGGCCGTGTTGAACGTGTTGTAAATGTTGATTGCTCGATTGTTGCCTGCCTAACTTATTTTTTGTGCGTTTGGTTAAATGACACGCGGCATGTTTGCCGCCATTTTGGGAGTAAGCCGGCCAAAGGAAAGAGAAATGAATTGAAAGGAGAACCAAGGCGAGGCGATAAAACAACTTTTCAGCGCCCTGTCGCTTAACATATTTTAGTTAAATGTTATGCGGGCATTATAAAGGAAACAAAACAAAACAAAAAACCAAAAAAAAAAGAAAGAAAAAAACGCAAAAACCATACAAAATCAAAGAGCGAAGATGGAGAAACGCACAGATACGCACAAAAAAAAAAGAAACTGAAAAAAATCCAACAAAAACGTTTTTTTCGGTTCTTGTCCAAAAAATATAATGAAAATGTCAATGTCCGAACAACCTTGAAAGCAGTCAGAGGAGAAAAGCTACCAAGCAAAAGAACCAAACGCAGGAAGGTACTAAAGGAGAGCGGGTGAGGGTGAGAGAGAGAAAGAGAGAGAGAGATGGAGAGTGAGATGGAGACATGTGGAGTAAATTGAAAAAGGGCTCGCTGAATTTGCAATGCGCATAAACTAAAGTTGGATTGTTTCCATTACGCTTATCAAAATCTAAGGAAAATTTAAAATTCAGATGAGTTTTGTTGAGGGTGGCTCACAAGGAATAATGCCAGGGCGAAGGTTCGATCTAATGGAACTGCGCAATAGTTTTCAAATTGTCTTCTTGTTGACTGTTGTCTGTGAAATACGTTCTATTTGCAACTACAATAAGTCGGAATAATATTAATTTTTTAATTTATACTATATTTAATGAAACACACTATTATATTAGTTATTGAAGACAGACAAACTAGTTCGCTATGAATTATATACAAAAATAATCCGTTCATCGTAGGTACTTTGGCTTAATTATCACCTAAATAATTTATAATTATAATTATATTTTTTAAAAATTCTTCGCGCGCTATCAAAAAGCTTAACGAAAAAGCTTTTAGTGTTAACATACCGAAAAGAACTGTGGCGCTAACAGCGACCAATTTGCGCAGCTACTATCAGGCATTTTGAGCTGCCGTCAGCTGCCGCTAGGTGATGCTTTAAGTGCGAGATGTGCATAAATATTTATTATATATATCCCAGCATACGGCACGCAAACAAGCTGCGTTTCCAATCTGCCAATACTAAAAGCATAATTTGTTTACTAAACCTATTTAAATATGTCAAGACACGTAGGAAAAGTACATTAACAAATACCAAAACAGAGCAATTGTCCCCTTAACTGCTTGGTGTGTAGTTTTATTTGTTGCCAATAGATGGCGCTAAGCCAGTAGCTGTTTTTATTTGATATATTTCGCATGCCGAAAAGTATGCAATATGTTCTGCTATGTTCCATTTCAACCGTACCGATTATTGTTAATAATTTTATTTTATGTGAAACACAAAATTGAAACAATTGAAAGAAAATAAAATGTAATATTTGTAGTTTACTTAGTAAAAGAATATATTGCAAGTGCTTGGTGCTTAGTGCTTAGCAGCCGAAAAGCTCTGCGCAGCGCAATTGAACACATGAAATTTACAGTTGCTCTTTGACGTCATCCATTGCACGTTTGAAGGAAAACCCGAATTGAGTTCATGAACGTTTGTCGACTTCAATTTGCTCTCTGACTAGAAAAAATGTGCATAAAGTGCACACACACACACACACACACAAACACACATTCATTTGACGACAACTACATGAGAATGTATATATGTATGTATGTATGTATATGTAACAAACAGGCCTGCTGCGCTGCATGCAACAACGAGGTCACGTGCAGCTTGCAATATGGCGCCCAACGGAGGCGGGCGAATGAACTGAATTGACCCGCTTCGCAATAACCTCTAAAAATGTGATTCTGTTTTCTGATATTGTGCAAAAGCGAATTTGTCTCTCTGTTATTCTGTTTGCATTCTAATTGTTGCAGGAATAGTGAAATATTCGATTAATTGTTGTTAGTATTTGCAGCAATTAGTTTTCCTTAAAGAAATGCCAGAAATGTTAAAAGTTTATTTTACATTGCATAATAAACTATTAGTTAATTATGAAAGTCTTATAGTTTTGAAAATTATAGATTTATAGATAGAAATAAAATAGATTCTGCTATTCTATTTACAAATCTTAAATATATATTTGTATATATTTCAAAACATCAATCAATCTCTCTTTAAATTAAAATATACAGTTTCCGAAAGTTGGTTTTTCTGATTCCACTATCAACATTTCGCACTTTCTGTAATGGAAAACATTCTGTAAAATATGTTGCGAATTTTAGAAATTCGTCACAGATTTTTCGTGTTTTTTGCGATGAAATATAGAATATCGTATCAGTGTCAAATAGAGGATGGCAATATCATTGCTAATATTTCAAGAAAAGCAAACGTTTTTTTTTCAACTACACTTAAAACAAAATTATTAAAATGTATTTTTATAATTTGCTATAAATTAAAATAAGTTTAAGTCTGTCTTTTATTGTATTTAATAATGTTATTAGTCATATTGCAGAGACAAAGCCAATCAGCTGTTATGTTTTAATTTTAACTATAATTTTGCCACTCACAAGCTACCGACAATTAAATTTGGTGAAATGTGAGTGCCACAAAAGTAGGGCATATTGAAATCCGCTTATTATTTTGCTACTTATTCAGAGGCAAGAACATTTTACAGTTGTTAGAGTCACAACAAAAAATAAAGACGCCTGGCAACTCGAGCTCCATTGTAATTTCCGTTTGCCTAAAAGAAAACGTGCCTCGCAACAGCTTTCAAAAGCTCAACTCAAATGAAGAGTGCTAGTGTGTGTGTTGGAGTGTGTGTCTGTGTGTGTGTGTGTGCGAGTAACACACAGCAAATCGAGTGCAAGTTCACAACTATACAACTTTGCTGCAGCTGTCGTTTGAGTGTATGTGTTTGTATGTGTGTGTTTGTGTGTGTTTGTGTGTGTTTGTGTGTGTGTGTGTGTGTGATACTTGCATATCTGTGTGTAAATTTAGATCGAGGTTATTGCTTTACAATGCTGCCCGTGCATTCAACTTTCGGTTTAGTTTTTGCCGTTTAGCTTAGCAGACGACGACAACAGCGCAACACACACATACACACACACACACACACACACACATACCAAAAACACACACAAAATGACATTAAGAAAAATTATGTTGAATTTATTTATTGCTTAGAACGAGCGAGCCAGCGCACAAAGCGATTGTTCTCAGTTCTCTATTCTCAATTCTCCATTCTCAGCGCTCTCTCGCTTCACTTGATTTCTTCAATTCAATTGCAACAACAATTTAAACAAGTAAGAGTTCTGCAGTCGTGTGAGCTCGACTACGATAAACCCTCGACTCAGCTGTTGAACATATTCTAATTTTATTGTCTAATTTTCCTGTAAAAAATTTTGCATCCAAATGTGAACAGGTCTGCAAATTATTTCTTACAGCAATCACAATCCCGAATTGATCCCTGATTGGCTGGTTAGAAACACGAGCATATACATACATACATACATACATTCGTGCGTATTCGCAGTTGTACGGGATTCTGCAGAATACGCTTGCATCGATTATCATGCCATCTCTTTCTCACACATGCGCTCGCATATTTATGCATACAGAAAATGCTTGCGGCTGCTGGTAGAAATGAGATCAATATGAGAATATATTTTTGACCATAAGTTGGTTGTTTTTTAACTGATCTTGATGAAATTTGTATAACTGTTTCATATGTCTATTCTGTACTAATTAATTAATTTTGCATAGAAAACTGTGGCATTTATTGCCATCTGAAATCAAAATATATCGATAATCGGGAAATGGAGGTAGTTATCGATAAAATCTCTAGCTCCTATAGTCCTAAGATCCCCGTGTTCATACAGACAGACGGATATGGCTATATCGACTCTTCTGTTGATGTTGATGAGGAATATAGATATACTTTATGGGATCGGAGATGCTTCCATCTGCTTGTACAAAACCAATATACCCTTTTTATATACATTTTATAAATTTTGAATAGGTTCAGGGTACAAAAAGATGAAAATTGTGCAGGCCTGAGCTGCTCAAGCTTACAGCTGAAATAGTCGAGAGACATTTGACTTGTTTGAGTTATTTGACTCAGTTTCTGTGCATTGCAGTTGAGCAAGGTCGCCAGCTGCCAGCCCCAAGCAGGTGAAGAACCTCCGATGACATTCGTCGTCGTTATTCTAAGTTGAGTTTGTGCCTCGTTTGTTCAATTCAATTTTTGTTACTTACGCTTGGCTGTCAGTTGTGAAATGTTGTTGGGCAAAAGCAGCTTAAATAACTTACCTAAAAGTATAAAGAAAAGAAATAATTAGAGATGCTGACAAATGCAAAGAAAGGTATATATATATATATATATATATAACTGTATAACTGTATTTTTTACTATGGTTTATATATGTATTGTATTTGGTATAAAGGTTTGGCTTGACGATATACAGATATTTTGGTGCTTAGAAGTTAAATAATGTTTTGTTGCGAACTCTATCGATAACTCTTTATATCGACATAGATCGATTAGTCGCTCTCAAGAGCATCGGACGAGGTTGTCAGATAGCTCTGACCGCTTCTAATGGGTTTCCTGTCTGCATTCTGCACTGCAAGATAGCCAAAACAGACTTGACTAGTGACTGGTGACTGGTGACAATTAATTGAAGGTCGGCCATTGGCATTTAACTGATGCAATCGAAAATGACTTCAGACAGCATTGAGTTTTTGTCGAGTCACACGCTGCGTATGAGCAATGCACAAGTCTGCATTTATCTGCTTTCGATGTATGAACACAATTCAATATAATCCATACACACAAATCAAAGCAATTAGTTACACACATACACACAAACACACATGCGCCCTGTGGCTAGCTGAAAATCTATTGCCTCTGCCACAATTGATAGTGTTAAATGCGTAAGCAGCAGCAGCAGCAGCAGCAGCAGCAGTCACAGCAGGCACAGGCAAATTTTATTAGGTCATGCGACAAACGGACAGACAGACTTGTACATATATATATATATATGTATATGTACGTATATATAGAATGGGGGATTCATATCGCAGCACACATCGACTTTGCTGATAATAGAAATAAACACACAAACACACACACACACGCACAGCAGATATGAACGCAATGCGAAAGTGAAAAAAACACACACAGACCGAATTTCGGGTCAATGAACGAGGCGGAGGCAAACGCGATTCCAAGGCCAAAGCCATGGCGCATAGAGCACCAAAAAACGAGAGAGCTTTTGATAGTGCGTGCGAGACGGGGAAGAACGAGAGAAAGGCACGTTGGTGCAGTGGGAAAGGGAAAGAGAAAGGGGAAAGGCTCTGGCACTTTGTGTCCTTTGAAGGGGAACGTTTTAAACTAGGCAATTATTGGAAAAACCCTTATTGGCTCGAATTTGCTGAGCTTGAACACTGTCTCCGTCTCTCCCTCTCCCTCTTCGCATCTTCTATCTCACTCTCTCTCTCTCTCTTTCTCTTCCTCTTTCAAGTGTGCATGAAGTCATCTAAAGTTCTACGATTAGTTCGCATTCTTATCTTATCGCAAATTTTTTGGGTAAAATAGAATATTTTGCTTAGCTTTTGTTAATTTCTCTCTTATTTCGCTACTTTTTACTCTCCAAATTTCTTAGCTATTATTGTTTACCACTTTTTGGTCTGATTTATTTATTTTTTCACTATTTACAAACAGGAAAACAGATAAAATGGTATTTTAAATAAAATTGAAATAATATTAAACAAATTGTGTTCTTTTCTGGATTTACCAAATAAATATGTCAATATTTTATATTTGAATACGCACAGAATTATTTATCCAAACTTAATTTAGTTATTAATTTTTAATGTTGTCTCATTTCATTTGTAATTTTAATTCTAATTTTAAAATCGATTTAAAAATAAAATTTTTTAAAAACTTTTCTTAATTTTTTGTTTTTGGTTCACATTAAATATTGTGGAGAAAAATGTTTTTTATGTTTCAAAATGCGCAATTTTTATACCCTTCATTAATTTAATGTTGTTTTCAAATTAAAATTTGTATTTAATCATTTAACTTTATTTATTGAGTTTATACCTTTATTTTAATTTGACATTTAAATTATTTTCTTAACATTTAAATATTTTTTTTTTTACTGTTTTTAATAAGAAAATAAATAATAAGCAAAATATGCCAATATTATTTCGGTCAGATGAAATCGTTAAGGAATCGAGCTAAGACTAAAGGATATTTACCGTGATTATCGTATAAAAATAAACTCAAATTAAATGAATGTTTTTTATATTAGCAAATAGGTGCCTTGGCCACTATCTAACACAAAGAGTCGCTCAAGCGTTGCTGCCTCCGTGCAAAAAGCGAACGCTCACAAATCCAAATGGCAAAATAAATATATATATATATATATGTTTATATGTGTATATGTATGTGTGAATGCCACAAATGTCAACAAATGCCCTAAATACTTGATGTTGCGAGATTTTTGCTGAGTTCTCTACACACACACACACATACACACACGTGTGCCTGAAAATATTTGAGCATTGGGGGCGTATGAGCAATATTTGAGCAGATTTCGAGATGATGATGTAAACGAGCGACACTCGCGCGACTCGCTGGCTATCAATTGAAAGCGAAATTATTTTCACCCACTTTTATTCTCTAAGCATCCCCCCCTACACCACCCGCCACCCCTTTCATTTGGTTGCTATCTGTGAGCAGGCAACGGCAACGTTCGACAAGTTCAACGACCGCACAAGTCCATGGCCTAGATTTTCCAACAACAATGTTGATGTTGCTATTGTTATTTATTGTTACTTTCGAGCGTTTTAGATTTGCCGACTTGTCGCTGTTTTTCTTTAGTTGCTGCAGCGTTCCCTGCCTCCCCTTTCGCTCACCCACAATCTGTCATATTAATTTGTTACGCATTTGTTGAATATTTCATATTTACTTAGCTTAAGTAAATATTTTTTAATCCAAATTGGCGAATTTAATAATCGCGTTATGATATTAAGCATACGCCAGCGTGGCCCAAAATACAACTTGTTGAGAGTTGAAAGCATTTGCAGATAGCAGCTAGAAAAGCGGAGAATCAGACTTAAGAATTTAAGTTAGTTGAGTAATTAGAAGAGTCATTAAACTATTGCAGAGCATTTAAATTATATATTGAATATGTTTTTTCGGTTAGCCATAACATATTTTGCGGCTTTGTTGATTTGCACGTTGGAAATTTAGGTTAATGAGTTCAGCGACCACACCAAAAATATAAAATATAATTATTTTTCTTTGGCAGAAAAAGTAAACTTAATCAGAGTTTTGATAGAACTATCAGTAGTTCTTCAAGTAGTTGGGCATGCTGCTCACTCGAGAATAGATAGAGTTCAAAAATCAACTCACCAGCCAGGACTCTTCCAATCAGGCGCTCAGTATCGTCAATATGTTTGGCCTGAGCAAACAGATCTTCTCGGCTTCCCACAGTCATTTTGCAATTGTTTTCTCAATTTGATTGGTTAAATACAAAATTTCAATGTGCGCTCCTTTATTATTTTCCGTATTTAATTTTTCAATGAATATACTATAATTTATCACTTTTTTGCGCAAATTTGTTATGGCACCTTTTATTTCTTTCTATATATAAAATTGAATACGCTAGCTAACTGTTTTGGTTTATAGTCTTTAGATACCCGTTAATGATTGGCTAATGATTTCAATTTCAATTGATAAAATTTGTAATTATCTATTAGAATTATTTATTATTTGATTGTAAGTGGGTGTGTGTGTGTGAAGGGGATATATATCACAAAATAGCAACAAAAACACTTGCACTTTCTTGACTTGGCAGTAACAATTTTTTACGGGTTTTATTCTTGGACAAGTCTTTATGCATTTTCATCTGGTGTATGCAACAATTAGTTTAAACATAATTTTCAATTTTCAACGCATTTGAGAATATTATTAACTATAATTAATCTTTCGATTTCTCTCTCCGTCGAGTCTTTTTATTTATGACACTTGGTTGTTAAGCTGGGTATTCACAATGAAAAATCACTTTTAATTCCCATAGAACTTTTCTCGCAAAAAATGCCGAAAGTTTTTGAGCGCCAAGCACCGGAACAACAACACAAACACACTGCGAACGGAATGAATTTACCCAACACTAACAAGCTCACCAGCTCACAGCTGTCTGTCCCGTAATGAAAGCTTTTCGTTTCGCTAAAATGTTATTAACAGTGCGCAACTGTGCTAAACAGGCGTTAGCTGATATTATATATGCAAGCAAATAATAACGAAATTATACAATAATCAGTACTTGTTTAATGAATAAAATTGGTGCTAGACGACGTTTCATTTTTAAGAAAAAACGGGAAAGATAGCGCACGTCTAGCTGTAATACTCAAAGGAAACTGTTATCATTAACAGACTGAAAGCGAAACTGCTTACATGAGCTTTTTCGCACATGTGGAAGGGAAGAAAAGCTTTTTAGCCAATGGGCGCGTGATTTTAAATTAACAGGCAGTTTGGTATTGTGAAAAATTAAAATTTCAAAATAAATCATGTTTAGAATAATAAATAAACTCTTTATTATTAAAATGGAACTAATGTAACTTGTGATTAGATATTATCAAAAAGTTAACTTTAAAAATACCAATTACAAAATTGTGACAAAGCGGCTATAAATAACTGTGTGTGTGTGAGTGTGTGTAAATCCAAATGTAATCCTTGAGCTAGATATTTCAAGCGCCCAGCAGCGGTCTTCAAGCGAAATAACAGCGCGACATTGAGAGCTTCAGCAAAATGTCAGCGAACGTATTTGAACTGTTTATTCCCGTGCAACACTTGCACAGACAGACTCAGACCCGAGTGCCGCCCACCAACCAACCGCATGCCCTACTGCTGCCTCCCCCACTGCCCACTGCCCACCCCTTAGCCAACAAGCCACCTGCTTTGCATTTTATACAAATTGCCAGTGGCAAGTTTCGGTTTCTGTTGCTGCTGCTGTTTCTGTGTCGTTGGCCGAGTTCACGGTCAGCTGCCAGTTGTTGTTGCCCCTCGAGGTGCATTCAGTTGCTACACATAGCCGCCGTAGCTGGTTGCATGGATAACATGGGCTGCTTGTGGGTTGGACTGGGTCGATTGCCCAGCTCCTCGCTGTTTCGATTGTTCGCTTTGCTGGTCCATTAAGCGTGTTAAACGCCAGCTGCAATGGCGTCAAACTCAAATATCCACACAATGGACACAGAGCACTCTTCAGACTTCATTAGCTATTCGACTGTGCAGTCGTTAAGAGGAAATCAGCTGAGTGGCTTCATTGCACTCAAAATATTAACAATATGCAGCTCCATATCAAATTTAATTGACACCAACCCAAGTTGAAATGTATTCAAATGAGTCGCTTTTTATTGCATGTTAACAACAATCGCTTGACAATCACCTGCATTTAAAAAAAAATCACCTCGTATTTTAGAAATTTTGAAAGGTAATTGTGATGCCAGTTTTTTTTTGAAGTTTAGGCCACAAATTTCCAAAATATAATTTTTTTTGTATATAGAATTTTTTAACTTTGAAACTTAATTAAAATAATAAAAATTAATAAAAATTTGTATATTATTAGATTTATAATATACTATATAATACTATTTAGCTTATGAATTCTACAAATTTAATTTATAATGACCAATATTCCTCGTTTTAGAGTTGGCTAAAATTTCATTACTGTTTCTTGTAATTTGAAAATGGTTTCCTTTCAAATTTCTTTGCACATTTATTTTTATTTTAAAAGATTATATATTTTGGCCAAAATAAATCAATGCCTTTTTCATTTATGCAAATTTTTCTAAGAATCTCTTTCTAGTTTGGGCGGTTTTCTAAATTACTGTTTTCTTAAGCAGCCATAATGCATATAAATAGCTTTGCTACTTTCCCTATAAATTACTATTTCGTTGAGTTTTGGTATACCTGATATTTTATTTAAATTATATGTATGTATAAATATATATTTTTTAAATATGGCAAGCCTGTCGATTCTAAGAAAAAAAAAATAAAATGTTCTTAATCCGCACAATCTGTGATACGCTTTGCCTTTGACGTAGTCAAGCGCTGTTTTTAGCCTTCTCCGTCTATTGAACTCGGCAAATCGGGCAAGGACACAAACTATAGGGGCTGCAGAGTGGCAGGGGGTATGGGGGGTGCCATGCTGTTGGCAGCCATGCAAAAACAAGTAGAACAGAAGGCGGTCCATTAACAGCAGCTAGCAT
This sequence comes from Drosophila fungiperda, assembly GCA_035042345.1. Taxonomy (NCBI): domain Eukaryota; kingdom Metazoa; phylum Arthropoda; class Insecta; order Diptera; family Drosophilidae; genus Drosophila; species Drosophila fungiperda. The sequence continues at coordinate 4,601,147 of JAWNLM010000021.1, forward strand.
TAGGAGCACATAAAAGAAGTGTGCATCTTTAATTAAAAAAAAACAAAATAAATTCAAATTCCATGTGGGTGTGCGTGTGTGTGTGTGTGCGGGTGCAACTGTGCTACGCCACAGTCATTGTCCTGCAAAGAGTGCAAAGACTTTGTCCAATGCCAGCCAAAAGCATTTTAAGTAAAGTAAAAACTGTTTGCAATAATGAAATAAATCTCAGTTATAAATCAGATAATATGTTGTAACTGTAGCCAATTATTGTAATTAACCATATGTATGGTAAATGTTGCCTGTCTGTTTGTAATACTTATTCCATTGCATACATTTTTGGTAGCAACTAAATGTAATAAAAATTCATGGAAGTAATTTTATTACGTATACGACTGTTGTTGCCTGCCCACCATAATAAAAATGGAAGCCAATTAATAATAAGAATCTGCCATTTAGATATATATGAGAAATATGAACTGATACAATTATTTTATACAGATGGACGAATACAAAGGCTAGCCGAGAGAGAGCGAGCAGAGAGAGAGAGTGAGAGAGAGCTTTAGTGAGATATTTTGTGTCTGCTTGTGAGTCAGACAGAATGCCTCTGCATAGGACAAAAGAGAGAGCAAAGCGAAGCACATATAAAAAGTAATACACACATAAACACAGCAACAATAATAACAGCAACAACAACAACAACAACTGATGATGATATTCCACTTGGCCCAGATTATTTTGAAGGTCGCGTCTTATCGGCGGTCGTTCACCTATATTTATTCGCTGCCGACAACTGCGCCTTCGTTTTTGCTCGTTTCGTGTCGTCATTTGCTGTACATAAACATATACACTATATATGTATATATATATATATATTTATATATATAAATATATAAATATATATATATTTGTGTGTGTGTGTGCCTACTTATGTTTGGTTAGGCGCATATATTATTTAAAGTACTGTGTATACATATATATATATATATACATATAAATATATTTATATATATACATAGGCAGCACATTAGGCGTATATTTAATCAGCAGCTTGGCTCCACTGTTATCGTTGTTGCTGAGGCTCGTGCACAGTGTGCGACATTTGGCTGTATATTTCGAGGGAGGGGATAATAAAAATTATGCGGAAAAGCGATGAAGGAAGTGTTTCTACAAAAACACAAACACATATGTACCAAAATATATAGTCTCCCAACTCTCTACACTTGTTGTGGATGGGCATTTATTGTCAATTTGATATAGGTTTAGATTTTGGATATGTGTTTTGTATGCGTTTTGTGTTCCAACTCGCATCAACAAAACATTTATAAATGCCAATAAGCACACATAGAGTTAATAAACATTTGTTCATATATATATATTTATATATATGTTCATATATATAAATTTATATATATATATATATATATATATATGTATATAAGCAAATTAATGGAATGAAAAAGGATTTTGAGAACAGCACAAGAAAATTACAATTATTATTTATTTAATTAAATGATAACAGGTATCATTAAATTATAGCCAAGCAATAATGCATATAATAATAAATATTTAGTTTAAATGCTATAACAGTTATATATAATTTCTTTAAATATTATTGAATATAATAATACAAATATATTTAAATGATACACATAATGCCTAACAACCAATCGATGTACTGTGTTTGTGTGTGTTAGAGGCTGAATACATAAAAACCTACGTTAAGGAAAGGGAGAGTGGAGGATGCGAGTGAGTGGGAGAGAGAAAGAGAGAGAGAGAGACAGAGGTACCACAAGAAAAATCATAGTGGAAAGGTTTTTGGAATTGGAATGTTCGTTTCACTTGTGAGTTTCGTTATTTTTAGCTCGTAAAATCATCACAGCCACCCCCAAAGAGAAGCATTGGGGAACAGAGAGAAAGAGAGAGAGAGAGAGAGAGTCGGATATTCGTTTTAGGCCTAGCACAACAGCGCGTGAGTTGAGCGTGAGTTTGTGGGAGGAGTGCGTTAGGTGTTGCTTTTGCTGTTCCTTATATACAGTGTTCGTTCCCTTTTTTATATCTTTTTTTTTTGTGTGTTTTTGGGGAGTTTGACACATTGACCATGAATTTGAATTTGACGCAAAATGTGTGGCAGGGTGGAAACTTGCAAACTTTTGGCTTACGAGTGGAAAGTTTAATGCGAATTGTGAAATACGCAAAGTGTCAGCGATTTGAGCGAAACTTTTGAGGTAGGTTTCGCTATTTGTGCTCATTTATTATAATTAAGAGACTTGAAACTTAGCGCTGATTGCTCAAAGCAGCCATTCAGAGAATCTGTCTTATCAATATGACTGACAAATTCAATTACACAATAAAAGCCACCGAAAGGAAAGTAAGAGCGAAAGAGCAAATTCCGCGAATTCAGAGCGCCTTCCACATTAATAACACTAGAATTAACCGAGAGGTTACTGAAAGTCAAGGCCAGGCCAGGCAATCAAAAAATGTGTAAGCCAATAACAAAAAAAAAAACAGCCAACGAACGAAACTCGACACACGCCACAAAGTCGAAAACTTGATAAATTATTTGGTCTAACTAGCAGATACCCTATAAGTTTGTCTCTGTTAAATATGGACAGCCTAACTCAGCGAATGGGTTATGCCTTTTACATAACTTGGCTATAGGGTATGCAGAGAAAAGAGAGAGAGCAAAAGAAAGAAACTTTTGACAAAGTGCTAATGCGTGTGAGAGTTATTTGTATCGATGTATGTGTGTTTGTGTGTGTCAAGCTGCTTGTGGGGGTGAACTTGAACAACCAATTCAACCCTCAACTAACACAACGGCAATCCCATCCCAACGGCAATTTCATTTCGGCTTTGTCAAAGCTGCTACTACTTTAAATCTCTCGGTCAACGTTTGATGACAGTAAGCAAACGGAGTGTGTCAAATGAAACAAACAAATTAAGTGAAAATCATTTGTAAGCGACGACCGCACAATAAATTTATGACACTCTAATAAAATCTTATTATGTTTATTTATCTTGCGGATTAGAATTTTTTTACTAAGAAACATTTCTGTGCCTGCCTAAGTAATTGGTGATGTAAAACATGTAAAACGACAGACAGATATTACAAGTTTCTTCAACTTTCACAACTTATAAATATTTTAACATTCTTTAAAGAAATACGCTTATGCGTCAATAGAGCAAAGCCACAAACTATTTAGTCTTAAGTTTTAAAATTAAGATTGTTTAATAATTTTATACACAATTCATAATTTTGCCAAGTGCATATTTAGTCTGCAACAGTTTTTGCGAGCTTTTGAAAAGCTCATAAACTATTTCTGGCGACAATTGCATTGCGAAATGCATTTGAAATTTGCTAGAATAAAGCTGCAGCGGAAAGCTCTCAGCAAGCTCCATTAAGCGTTGGGTTGCATCACAAACTATAAATTGAAGCTCAAACCGGGAGAGTGAGAGAGAGAGAAAAGCTTTGGAGTGCACTTGGACAGTGCAAAAGCTGTGTTCATATTGCACTCACAACTTTTGCAACGCCATGCAGCTGTGAGAGTGTGATATAGAGAGAGAGTGAGAGAGCGCTTTTTGCATGCACACCTGACCAGTAAATTCAAGCTACAAGTTGTTGCCAGCCCAGATGGGAGAGAGCGCAACAGATAGATGGATGAAGCCGCAAAGCGAAAAGACGCTGCTAACAGGCGACCAGCTTTTCAAGGACAAATAAAAGCATTACACAAGGACCCCCCTGGACCTTGACAGTCAAATCATGCACACACCAATGCGTGTTTGTGTGCCTGTGTGTACAAGGATGGGAATATGTATGGCCAGCTCATGCATCAAGGATCTTAGTTTGCGACATTGAGCTGCCCTTGATCGCTTTTAACCTTCGTTAAGCTTCTAAAAGCCACTGCACGTGCGGCCTGTAATGACAAGGACTCCTTTAAATTTTGCATGCGGCTTGCAATTGAGTTAATTGCACACTTTACTTGAACAAATGCAAGTAAAGTGACTTTAAATTGTTTTTAAAATGTAATGAAAATTGAGTAAAATTAAAAGGTGAAGCATATTCGACCTATCCCTATAAATTAAAGTTGGTACTGCTGCTAGAATTCACATCAATATGTATATTATTTTTTTTTTTAGGGAAAAGTGTAAAAAATAGTGCAAAAAATAATAAATAATTTAAATTATTAGTGCTCATTTGATAAATGATAATTTAGTTATTTTATTTATTTTCTTGTTTGTTCATAAAATTTAATATTTAATATGATATATGAGCCATATGTAATTAAGTTGAAAACGATGAATAAATTTATGTTTTCTTCTTTTTCACTCAATGTATTTTAAAAGTTTTCCTCAAACATACAAATGAAAAAAAACCTTTTGAGAAATATCTTTCGAGAGTGGAGCTAACATTTTGTTCGCAACTGTATAACTGTATATCAATGTATTTGAACACACACAAGTTGCCTCCTCGCTTTGCCGTCTCGAGTTTATCCATCTACGTGTGTGTCTATCTATTTAGTTTGCACATTTTACAGTTGTTGTTGTTGTGGTTGTAGTTGCTTTTGTTGTATTTTTTATTACGCAAAGCGCACGCCAACGACCTTGACCATCACAATTTCTTTTCATTTTACTTTTCGTTTGCTCTCTTTCCTTCTACCTTTCTCGCTCGCTCTCTTTCGGCTGTATTTGTTGTGTTGGTTTTGTTGAGCACCGAGTGACACACATTACATGCACACACACAAACACCCAACCACACACAAATAACCAACGAACAGAGTTGCCATTTCCATTTAGTATTCGGCTTACACAAGAGCCATGACAAAAACCTTCCGAAATAAACAGTTTTTATTATACCATCGCCGTGGTAATTAAAACTTGATCTCAAAGTTTTTAACGCGACCAAATTGATATTTACATTCTCAAAGTACACAAATGTGCTCTCGATTAAAAGTCGGTATTTTCCACAAATCAAATTTCGCAAATTCTTGAAGGTCTACAATATGTCAGCACTTTTTTCCCAGGGTATTCCACAATTAATGTTCAACATATTTAATCTTCGACAACCCTTGAATAGCTGTCCCAAATTTGCATAGCGTGACACACAAATAACCAAAAAAATAGGCATTATTTGGCAGTGTATCAAAAATATATAATATGATAATTTACATACTAAACGTGAAATTATATATATGTCTAGAGAAAGTGTTCCGATGGGGTGCTGAAAAATCGATAACATCTCTAAATGCAAATCAATTAAACCATATGTTATTCATTATTTTAAAGTTAGGAGCCTCCAAACTCTATTACATCAAGAAGCAGAGTATTTTGCCATCGGTGGTAGTTGATTTTAACGTTTTTAATAGTTTACTCGGACTATTTTGAATTATTTATAGTTTGCGCGAAATAAACATTATTGCAATTAGTACTACGAATTATGTATGTGCACCTGATTTACATATATGTGTATATAATATAACTGAATAAAACTTTGTGCTTCCGCATTCGGCCGAGTTGCCGACGGCTGATCTCCCATGTTCGTAACTATATATAAAAATACATTTTCAATGTCACAAAACTCGGAAAAAACTGTAATGTGGGTGAGGTCAATACGGCCATTGAGGATGCTCAGCGGAGGGAGGGGGAAGTGGGAAGGAGGAGCTGCAGCTAGCTACGTCAGCTGGGTGGTCAGCACAGTGGGCAGACTGCCAAATATCCGCAGTGCACGGAAGTGAGCCAAGTGGCAAGACTGGTGGCCAACCAATTATAATTGTGCACCAATGGCAAAGAAATTTCATCATAAAACCCCCACACACCCCTCCCAATCCGATGCTGGCTGCGAGGAGCATATTCGCCAAGGGGTGGCTTCTGCAAAAGTGTTCAGTGTTTGTGCCCGATTTAAAAATAGCCACAAAATTGGAGGGGCACCAGTGGCAAGAAACAAAACGAAAGTGAAAAGCGTCGCTTCAAATTGGGTTAGTTGGGCAAAACTAGCAACCCAAAAAGAAAATCGATGCCCATTTAGCGTATTTACGTATTTAATATATATTTGTATATATATATAAAAAGTATATATTTACAGTTGTGAAACAAACTTATATTAACACTGCGACAAAGTTTCTTTCGAATAAAATAGCAAAACCTATAGTTGAGCAATTTTATCACATTTTGATATTTAATATATTGACTCTCTATGAATTTAAGTTAGGGCTGAATTTTCAATATATTTTAAACTAATTAAAATTTAAAAAAATAATTTCAATAAGGAAATTAGAGACAAATGAACGATTTCAATAAAGTACCTCACTCTTTTTTTTCTCTAGATTTTACACAATTAATGTAACAAATGTTGGTCTATTGTACATTGAAATACCTCCACAAATATTTTAAATATATTTATATATAGTTTTATATTTTATTTTAAATTTTTTGCTTTGTGTATCTTTTGTGTCGACTGACTTAAGTTTGCACTAAATAAATAAATAAATATATATTTATTTACTTCCAATGTAAAATTTCCAGATTCGATTCCTGGCAGTCATTGCCCTGTTCTCGATTATACAATCTACTTGGAATTGTTTGTTGTCAAAGTTGTTATTGTTGCATGCACACTTGCCACACAATGCCATTTGAGCGGCTGCTGTTGTTGCCGCATCCGCATTCATGGCCCTGAACGAGAACTTTTCAATTTCAGAAGGTCTCTTCCATACACATACAACACCCACTTTTTCCTCTCTTTCTCACTTTATCTTTCTCTCTCTCTCTCACTCTCTCCCATTTAATTTTATTATTTGTTTTGTAAAAGGCAAAACACTCTCAAAAGTCAAGTTCGCCGCAAACTCAATCCTTGCCCGGCTGGTGGCAAATTGGTAAAAGCCAATTGATTATGAATTCATTTTAATTGGCTTGAAATCGAATTCTATTTGAAAAATACGCAAAAGCTGTTCACTAAATATTTTCCACTCCGAAAGAAGAACTTTTTTAATTAATAAACCTTCACATTAAATTGTTTTAATATGCTTAAACAGAACTCAAACTCTCTTCCAGAAGAAGACTTCGACAATTTCACCGAGACCAACTTCATTCAAGGTACTTGCTATCTTAAAAATTTAAAATGTTATTCAAATAAATATATATTATATAAGTTTAAATTAAATTTCACACATGTTATAATAAATGTGTAGCAGTGCTATTATATATATATATATATATATGTTTATTATATATATTATGCTATTATTAATAAAATGAATACGCAAAAGGTCGCTTGACTAATAGATGAGAAGATGAAAGGGGGCAAAAGGAGCATGCAGCACGCTACTTGATAGTGCCTCTGACCTTACAGTGGCAACAAGGCGTCGCACACGTCTCTGTGTATATGAATTTCGCTCAGTGCAGTGTTTCTCCTGGCATTGCACGCTGACGCGCATGAACCTGACATTGAACGTGAATTTGTTGGCAATGAAATTTTCTTTCTGCGACTTCCGAGTCGGGTGCAACAAGGGGCAGAAAGCAAACAAACCACCCCTGCCACCCCGGGCGTGGTACGTTGTATGAATTTGTGCCATTGTTGTTGCTTCGCCACAGCTGTTCTGTTCTATTCTGCTGCCCTTGCTACGTGGCTGGTGTAAATTGGAGGTCAGGTCAGGGCCATGGCACTTGACATTTCCCCAATGGGGCACCCGGACCCATAAATAGCTGAACGATCCACTCGAGCTTAATCGACGGGTAATCGACTGGGTTGTGGGTTAGTGGGCCGTTCGAGAACTTTGCTCGACCTCCACACCACCCAATTAGACACCCAATTCTTCCTTATCACATATTTATTCCATCCGATTCGTGTGTTTAATTTAATTCAATGAAAGGTTTAGAAATTTGTAAAAAATACAAGTAATATTTCTCTTTGTATTTTGCTACGTTTGAAATGCATTAAGTGTTATAATAATTCTTCAAGAAACTGTAAACTATTTTTACTCTGTCAACAAAATTTAGCAAAAAAAGATTTTCTTATAAACCAAAGTTTCATTTGAATCGATTCAAATCTAAATTCATTTCTCTTAATTTATTTATTGAATTCAATTTTTAGCGATTATATTCCATTGCTATTAAGTACGAACCAAATCTTAACCTAATAAAATTACCTTCCTTCTTTGTCATTTATTGAGTGCAAAAAAATTCCGATTTCTTTTTTGTAACTAACGAATTAGAAATAAATTACACATTTAATTTAAAAAAAACTAAAAATATGCAATTAAAAAAATTTAACTTTTAAAATAATAATTATTAAAAAAGTGCCAATAAACATGATTTTTTCGCTTTTCAAAATCGACTTTGTATTGCAATGACTTTTTAAGAACCGTACTGTTTTTAATCTCCCAACAGTGATATTAGGTTTAGCATTAAATTCAATTTCTCTGGAACCCATTCTCAATTGCCAATTATTTAAGTTTTCTTGTTGTTTTTGTATCAGACAATGAAATACTGCGGAATAGAATATTTACCAAGCGGGAGAAAGCAACTGCGACCCCGTAAATCCATAAATTCATGACCAGGATCAACAGCGCCAAACTCAGAGAATGTACGGGTAAAGACTCTACATGGGGAAAATTGGTACTTACATATTATGCGCGGATTCATTTTATTCAATTACATTACATTACAATTTCCTCCGCTTACACAATGTAGATAAAAATCGATAAAAATAAAAGTCAATTTTATAAGATGTTGTCGACAATAGGGGTAAAATATTTAAGAAGAGTACGATTATATATTTTTTAAGAGATGGCTTCAGGCTATCTCCTGGCATTTCTATCTCCATTTAATTCTTATAATTATGATATATAAATTTTAAATATTTGTTTATTAGCAACAAAAGATTCATATAAATGGAAGCAACATTTTCGATCTGCCCTTGCCCTTGTCCTTGCTCCTTTCATGCTATTGACCCAAGTCAAGGGCGTTCCATTCTTCGCACCACACCACCAGTCATGGATTCTTCAGTCTTCGGTCTTTAAGTTTTAAGGCGCGAAAAATCCTCGTAGAGTTAAACAGAAATAGCGTCGCTCCGCAGGCGAGGTAAAAATAGAGAGCCTGTTTCTATCTCTGTCGACGCCGCTGCCTCTAAGCCCGTCCTTGTCTAGAGCCGCAGACGAAGCGTGACGCCAGAGAGTGAGTGTCTGTCTGTCGATGTGTGTGTGTGTGTGTGTATGTGTAAGTAGGCTCCACGCTGATTTGTATTTTTAAACTTGAGCAGCCGCCAAGTCGTTGACAATATCAAGGCCTTTGTTTTGTTTTATTGTGGTTGCTCGGCATTTATGCTAGCCCAGCGCCCTAGTCCTTGCTTTGCCTTGCCTTGCCTTGCCTGGCATCCGATCAAGGGGATCATCAAGAAGCCAACGACTTTTCTTGTGGGTCATTGCACCAATGCGCTCTCTCATTCTCTCTCTCTCTCGCTCTTTCTCTCTCTCAATCAACGCACAACCAGTTCTGTTTTTGCTGATCCAGCTAAGAAGCAGCGAGCAGACAGCCGACTCTCTTCTGCCTCCTTTGTCTGCCCTACATTGTGCTGGGGCAGCAGGCGGCAGGCGGCAGGCAGAAGCAGCTCCTCAGGCATCATTAACTGTGGCCGCGACGGCTTGATTTAGCGCTTCTTCTTCTTCGTTAGTCTGATTTTATGCTCACTGCCAGTGCATGTTGTTATCTACTCCACCTCCTGTTTAGCTTGTCGCTCTTCTGCGCTCTCCTCCTCTCACCCTACGTCCTTTGTCTTTCTGTCTGCGTGCTGCTTAAGCAAAGTTCAAGGTCTTCCACAGCGCAGTTCAACATCGTTGGTTGCCTTCGTCATCGTCTGCACAGATTTCACTTTAATTTGATTTTTTTTCTTTTTTTCCGTTTCTTTTCTTTTCTGTATCTTTTCGATTTGTGTCCATCATCAGACATTTGACTGTCCGTTCTCTGTGCGTTTTGATTTCGTTTTCTTTTGCTCTCTGCTTCCTTCCACATACAAATATATGTTTATTAAAATACAAAAACAAAACCAAAACAAATTCGCCCCTTTCTGCTCGCTCTTGTTCTGCTCTGCTGGTTTAATTATTTCACTCCATTCCAGTCATATATATGCATATGTAGTCGGTCGTTTGTATTTGTGTTTGCATTTTGTTCCAGTCCAGTCTGTGCTGATTTTTAAACATGCAATTTGACTTTCGAGCCTCACTTATTCTCAGTGTAATTAAGACGTTTCCGGTTGATGACCTAAATGTGCCATTCTGGATCAGAGGGAGTAAGCGGGCTGGCTTACTGAATGACAATGCATAAATGTGCAGTCAGCCACAATATAAAATTCATTTTACAAACAAATAACAAGTTTTTTTTTTCATTTTTTAAAAACATAACTTTATTTAAGTTGAAAAAATACACTTCGGGAATTATTCCCTATGTTATCAGACATGTTCCAGAAAACAGAATAATAATTGTTGAACTTGTACCAAAGGTTTTTAATAGAAACATTCAACATGCACCAAATGGACTTGTACTAAACATTTATAATATTCTCTTATGAACCACAATTTACAGCAATTCAAATTTCTTGCTGAATTTAAGTATAAACATCGGCAAGAAATTGTCCTCGAAACAAAATTGCTTTACAAACCACAGGCTGCACTAAAAAAATTTAGTTTAGGAAATCAACCTAAAATTAAATCAGCTTGAAGACAAAAAATATTTTCTAACTCCTATTAATAACTTTTAATTCCAAGGGTTTTTATTTTAAACATGTTCTATTATTTAGAAATAAATTTCTAAAAAGGGAATTGCGTAATTTTTCAGCGGAATTGACTTGAAAGGCAGTTACAAAATCATATACAGCTGTTGTAAAAACCAAAAATTAATGATTTTGGACCAAAAGTTTCAAATTGCTTAAGTTAATAAATCTTGATCATATCATCTTTTTTTTTTATAGTTCCAACAACTTTGCAGAATTGTAGGAAAATAAGAATATATATCAAACCCATAAAGAAAAAAAAACCAAAAGAGATGCTTGAAATAGTAAGCAAGCAACACCAGTAAAACTAGAATTAGCCAACTAAAAGATAAATATGCATACATGAATATTAAATAAACGCCAATAATGTGAATGTTTGGGTGTTTTAGAATTTCTCAGTAAAAGCCTCAACCGATAATTAGAATGACAGACTGATATATATATATCCTTTTCTCAGAAACATGTATTGTAATTTTTATAAAAAATAAAATACATAGTTTTTTTTTTACATTTTACAAAAAGACACCCTGATATTTAGAAATGCAAGCCATACTACTGGCACAAACATATATTTTAGACATTTGCTATCTGAATAATAAGTTGAAAAATTATTAGCGCCAAATGTACGGCGATTCATAAAAATTGTTTTATGTATAAGGTTACCATGATAATTCAAGAGTAAAAGTGATCAAATGCTGAATGTAATTGAATATGTTCTCTCAAGTTCTTAAATAGTGTTACTACTGTTCCATTGAACTGGACGACCTTCTGTGTTATCTTCTTGCTCTTGTCAAATGAACAGCGGCTTACATGGAACACTGCGTGACCGTTTGGAGGCTAACTCAAATGCAATGACTCAATTGGATTGGATGAAGATTGGCTCTGAGAGAGAAAAAGGGTAGAAGATGAAATTTTAAACTTTTGCGTAATGAGTCAGATGCGGTGACATTGAGGCGATGCTGTCAGAGTGAAAAAATATAAATCAGAAAAAACTTTACCCGTAGTTGGAAATGTTAATGTAATTGCCGTTGTTGAGATCATAAAACAAATATCAAGTTGAATCAAATGAATGGGATTACAGAAGACCTCGCTTGCAGCGTAAACATTGCTTGGCTGGCCTAGTCGCAAGGTTCCCGTTACCATTACCGTTACCCAACCTCGGTAATTGCAAACGTTACGAAAGAGACAGACAGAGAGAGAGGGAGAGACAGAGAGAGAAAGAAAGAGAGAGAACTGTATCTAACGGTTATCAACACCAACACAACAACGAACGAAAGAGCGAGAGGCAGTGCGGAAAAACAATTATTGGGGAGGGGGGATCTCAAGTTCATCTCATCCCATTGTCAACGCAGCATGCATATAACTGTAATTGTAAACAAATTCGATTTTCGCTAATTGTCACAGTTTGTCATAGCTGTCAAGTCCCTCCATCCCCTATGCAACCCATCAGGAAGTGTTCTAGATTTAAAGCGTTACGCCTGCACTTGTCTAATGTCTCCCCTCCACACACACCCCTCTCTTCTTCTATCTCTTGCTCTCTTTGACACTCGCGACAGACACACGCATACATACACAAACAGACACAACTGTGGCTGTTTTCTCTCTCTCTCTCTCTCTCTCTCTGCATCTCTCACGAGTTTTGCTTTCAGTGTGTCACATTTTTGTAGCCGCCTTTTGCTTTTATTATTACTTGTATATTATTATTATTTTGTTGCTATTTCTCTTCCGCTTCTAATGCCGACGTCAAATGACCTTGGGCTTCGTTTTTTCTCTGCTGTTGTTGTTTTTGTTCTTATTACTGTTTGTTGTTGTTGTGTATTGCGCTCGCCACTTGTAATTCGCATATTTTAGCATTGTACATTATATAATTTTTTTGTTTTTGTTGTTGCTGTAGTTTAAGTTGCTCTTTTTATTGTGCTTCTACTTTGTTGTATTTATTGCAAAGTGAAGAAAACAGGTTTGTGTTTGGATTTGATTTTTTTTTGTCCGCTAGATACTTGCACTCGGCTAACTGTTTCTCCAGAATGCTGAATTACTTTACTTGGTATTAAATATCTCTCACTTTTTATAGGTATAAATGTGAAATGTTCTTTCTTTATTTATTTATTCATTATCATCACATTACGTTTCAAAATTTGATATAATTGTATAACAGACACACACACACATATAACAGTTACGTTTGGCCTCTACTCACTGCGATTACTAATGGCTTCCAATGGCTAAATATCAATATACAATCGTGTAGCAGTATGTGGCTAATGCAAATTTGACCATTATTAATACGGCTAAGGGCGAGTGATGTAGGCGCAATGTTTACATCGCAATGCATATCAGAAACAAATACTGTTGTTTCACTGTTATACAATTGCACGACAATTGTGTAATACAAGGCTGCTGCTGTTGCTGAGAATTGTAATACGACTAATCGTTGTCAGCACTACTCAAATCACAGTTAATTAGGACATGTATTTTTTACATATTCAATATATATTTATTTCTATATAAAGATTTCGAAGTATGCGTTTTATTTATACATTTTTTATTTACTGCCATACAAAAAAAAACAAACTTAGACTCGAGCATGTTTCTGGTGAAAAAAATACCACCTGTGTGATCAGATGGAGACACTTTCGTTGTTATACACTCACAGAAAGTATAAAAATTTACGCCCTATTTAATATTTTAACAAGTCGACAAATTTTATAGGTTTTCTATTCTTAATTCCATGGTGACTTGTCTACCACAGAAATATTGCATTATCTTTATATATATATATAAAGTTAGTTTAAATAGTTTAGGAATTCACATTACTTTGTTTAAAAAAAATCGTACTTATTTGTAGAAAACCTTTCTCAAATATATGAAAAAAACTCCTAATTTTAATAAGTTATTATATTTTTAATTTAAAGTACTGTAATGAACTCCTCACATATGAGGTTTTTTTTTGCATTTAGAGCCATCGTAAATCATAATCCTGATCATGATCCTTTCAAAATCAGTCATTGGTATTTAAAAAATTATTTTAGAATCTGAGAAGTGTAGGAATTATAATATTTGTGACTTTGTCAAAGTTAAAATTTCTACTAATTAATTGCAGATATCTAGAAAGGAATTTTATTTAAAATAATTTTTGAAAGCAACATTTAAGTATATTCTATTATACTTCTGTGTGAAATTATTGGTTTTGCCATGTTAAATGTTTGTTTAAATCAAATTAATAGTTTGGGGTAGTTGTATTGTTTAGCAGTTCACTTCGGGGAATTTCGACTGTAATTAAATATTTGTTTCGCATTATTAATTATGGTAGACTGAATTACGCATTTCCGACAATAATGCGACTGTGTTGACAATTGTTGCCGATTCCCTCGAATATCAACAATGAAATCAGAATGCTTTGCAACGAGTATTTAAAAACACGCACACATCTATAAGTATATACATGTATGTGTGTGTGTGTGTATGTTTATGTGAGAGCAGATGTCGCTGATAGGAAGCGTGTTGGAGATCTATCAATAAATGCGAAGCAGACGGACAGAGAGGCAGAGAGGAAAGCTATTTCGATTTGAAAGTGTGCGTGCAACATTGGCATTGAAAATTTGCAGAGCAGACAGAGCAGTTGTGGTAGTTGGACAGTCGGAGAGGTGACACAGGAATTCAGCTTATATGGCAAACACTTTCACACAACATCGACCCATATTAAAAACCCCACAATAAATCTATCAGTTTGAACAGCAGCAGCCAACTTGGCCTTGACTTTTATTAACTTAACTTTCAATAAAAGCCGCCAGACTTGTTTACTTTTTTATTGTCCGCACAAAAGAAATAAAAAATAAAATTAAAATGATATAAAATAAATAAATTATGTGAATTATATATGCGCAAGTGAAACAAATTATAGAATCAAATAGAATATGAATGACGTTGCCAACTCCGTTTCCGACACTCTTGACTGGATTTCTCTCTTCGGTTCTAATTAGGGGAACAGGTTTCAATGGCAATATGGCCAACAAGTGTGCAAAAATAAATCAAAGCATAAACATGTAGAAATTAATCACAGTTTTATGTGTGGACGAATTAAACGACTTTTATGCTAATTTTAATATACGATTTAAGAATTTAAGGAAATTTAAATTTGATTGTAATTAATTCTAATAAATTTATGGTTGTTTTTTTTTTAGCCTTTGTTCGGGTTTTCCTCATTTCCAGATAATGTATTCGGCGAAGGTAGACAAAACGGATATTCCCCGAAAAATTATCAATGCAAATTCTTCATTCACTTTTGAAAACAAACAAAAGTCTAAATTGATCGAAGAAAAAGTAAACATATTTTTATCGATCGTATACGTAATTTTTGGGCGATACACTCATATTTCAACACATATATACTATATTTATCTATTTACTTAATTGTATATAATATATATTTATATATTTAATATATATAATTCTATTAAATTCTAATAGATTGCGATATCAAAAATCAAAGTTCACATTAATACCCTCTACACATTTTTGATAGAAAAAAATATGCGTTTAGTTTTGATTTAATCTCAAAGTTGGAAAAGTTTTACTTTTTATTTAGTTTGTTAATAATCACAAAATAAATAGAAGCTAAAAAGTGAGTAAGAGAGTATATTTCTATAAAACACTTATTTATTATGTTTGCTGCAGGGTATGTTCAAGTCGAGCACGCTGGTTCAATTTATAGCTGCCGAAATTTTCTGAATTGCAAGCTCTGCGCTCCAAGTTTATTCCAGTTGAAGTTCAAGGTAAAAACGGCAGTCAAAACAATACATACACAAACAAACAGACGCACAAACAAAGCAAAATGCAAAAAACAAACACGCAAAAGAATTATTGTATATACAAAATTAACACACATGCCAAAAAAAAAAACAAAAAACGGAGAACGGAGAAAAAAAGCCAACATAAAAAAGTGACACACAAATTGAAACGAAAATCAAGTTGCCGAAATTCTAGAAACGGGAGGGGCAGGCGGGGCACTAATGGCAATCGCACCCGCAGAACAATTTCAATTTAAATTGATAATTAAACTGAAATGAAATTCGAGGCGTAGCTCAGCGCACAATCTGAATAAGTAAATGCATTAATCATAATATAAATATATAAACAACTTTATTCACATAAGAAAATTACTTCTGTGATGTAATCCAATTTTAATTATTTGTGTAGTTTGGTGACTCGTATAAAATCTGGATCAAATGAATGCCATTAATCGGTGCTAGCCGCTTCCGTTTAACATATATATATTATATATATATATATAAATATATATATAAATGCTATTCACATATAGTTTAGCTATCGGAATTTAATTGTTAATTGTGTTTAGCTTGACCTTTTATAACTGTAAAATCAACCGCAAAACATGATTGTAACGGGATCCAGAAATACTATATTTGTATTTACTTATGTGTAAAAGCAACTCAACTTGATTAAGTAGATAACTGTTCAACAACTCTATAAATCGTCGATTCGCACAGATAAAATACAATTGTAGATTAACACTGTGCAACCAACTGGCAACAAACTGTCAACAAACTTAAGGCTAATTGACTATTTCAATTTGTTATTTTTCTGTCAATGTTATTCGAGTAAATTTGCAATTGTTTAAGTCTAAGTTAAGATCGTTTGCAGGCAGCCTCTCTTTATATATATATATATATATGTAAACAAACTTCAAGTTATTTCTAATATCTGCTGAATTTCAAGATTACTTTTCGTGTTCAGAATTGTATCTTCTTAAGCAACGATAAATAATAAATACGTAAATATACATTTCACAGCATTTTATATTTGTTAAATTTGACAAAGACACATAAATATTTATTATTAAGTCATCAAAATATTTTCATTCTCGAATGTTACCTGGACATTACTCATAAGGGTCAATATTCTAATAATTAATAAACTGTTCCCAAATTTTTTCTTGGCATAGGCGATGATTATAGAAAGCATTTGGAATATTATTGTTGGCTGACATTTCAAGAATACAATTATAATTTTATGGATTTTACAAGTTTTTTTTTTTTAAATTTATGTTGCCAATAAAAATTAAATCCTTTTCCATTTTTAAATTGGTCTCTTTTTTATGTTCATTGCAGGAACAAAGCTATCGCCTTTTTTATATTTATAAATTAAATATAAATTTATAAATTAAATATATGACAGGCGATAACCTCTATTTGTGCAACATATATTTAAGCGTCTTTGAGAGTTATACAGACAACAATTATTATGCAGTCAACAGTTAAAGGTAACTAAAGATAATTATTAGTCTTGTAATTTAATAATACTAAAAATAATAAAATTGTTAAGAAAGGACACCGAATGAATGATTTTCAACTTTAAAGTTGCCCAGCACAAACACAGAACTTTTTATTTCATATAAGAAAGAAGAAAACTTCTCTCTTCAAAATTAGACTGGTTTGAAATAATTTCTGCGAATTGGAAAACACAAGAAAAATAGTCCCAAGCCCCAGCTGCTGGAGTCAAAAAAGTGTTTGATTTAATTTAATTTATTTAAACTTTACTTTTATACTCCGCACTAATTCATGTTTAAAATATAAAGTGTTAATATTTAATTGTTGTATAGTTTTAAATATAAAACCCGATGCTGTTCGATATATAGTGAAATATGTAAAATCGAACTCTTGAACTGGAGCCAGAAAATAACTTATTGAAATTATCAAAAGAGATCAGCAATAAAATAAGGAAATTAATTTTCACAAAGCCATTCAAAAATAAACAAACATTTTTGAATATTATATTTTTAATTAAATTTTATAAAAATGCCTTGCACTGAGTTTAGCAAGTTACAAATTTAAAATTTGTATTTTAATTTAAATAATAAAATTTAAATTTAATTAAAAGGAAATATTCAATTTGATGAAAAAGGAAGAAAAATAACGAAATAATATGAAAAGCAGCATTTTTCAAATGTGCCATTTATTATTTTAATAAATAATATATTTCGATAACGTTCAAATTTGGTGTTATGTAAATTTTATGGTTTATCGCAATTCAGTTTGGAAACAAATGTTGTGCATATTATGCAAGTGCGATCTTTGTAGTTGAGTGTTTTTGAACCAGTTGATTTACCAACTATATCGAGTATATCGCGTGTGTGTTTATTTCCAGGGTCAACAAGTTACAGTTACAATGTTGCCATGTTGCCATGTATATGTGGAGTAGTTATGGTCTGGTTGGGGGCGCTAAGGAAGTGAGTCAAGTTAAAAACATGAGCAATAAACACTTACCTAGATCAGGAATTGAGCTGGATGGCTCCTCGCCGTTGCTGCTGTTGATGTTGCTGCTGCTGCTGCTGTTATTGCTGCTGCTATTGCTGGTGCTGTTGCCCATGCTTGTGGCATGTTTCAATTTGGGAGGCGGCGGCGGTGGAGGCGGACGCATTGCAGAGCTGTGATTATTGTTGTTGCTGCTGCTGCTGTGGCTGTGAAGATGCTGAGCGGGCAACTGTTGCTGACAACTATTGCTGCTGCTGCTGCTACTGCTGCTTGAGACGATGGGCGTGCGAAAGATGTGCGAGGACGAAGAGGATGAAGAAGATGTTGCTGGGCAGGAAGAGGCAGCAGCAGAACTGCTCGAGCTGACATTGGTGATGACATGGTGTTGTTGTTGCTGTTGTTGCTGATGTTGTTGCTGTTGCTGCGTGTGTTGAAAGTTATTGGTGGCAATAACATTGACATGACGCGTGCTGGTGCTGACCACAAACTTGCGAGCAGCAGCTGTGGGCGTGGCACCACCAATAAATTGCTGGTGCTGCTGTTGGGGCTGTTGTTGTTGCTGTTGTTGAGTTGGTGCTGCTGTTGGTGGCGGTGTTGCTGGTGGCGTCTGACAATGTTGCTGTTGCTGCTGATATTGCTCGCTGGCGTAGCTGCGCCTGGCTATGACTGGTGAGACGGGTGCCGAGCGGGAATGATGATGCAACGGCGGTGGCGACACAGAATGACGACGTGCCACAGTGGGGCAAAGGTTGCCCGCCAAGGACTCTTCATAGAGGCGACCATCGCGTATGACGCGCACATGTTGCTGCTGCTGCTGATCGACCTGCTGCTGCTGTTGCTGCTGATGATGCAACGGCGGCGGTGAGTGTGCCACACGTTGCTGCTGCTGCTGCTGATAGTGGCTAGAGGAGGGGCTGGCCGAGTGGCGACGCGACAAATGCGTTTGCAACGGATTCGAGGTACGCGTTATAATGATTTGCGGTGCAGTTGCAAGCTCTGCATTCGAGCTTGCCACACTCTGTGTGTAGATGTGTTTGCTGAGCGGACGTTGCTGCTGCTGTTGCTGTTGCTGTTGCTGCTGCTGTTGCACATAGTCGATGCGTGGCGTTAAGATCACCTTTTGTGTGCCACCGGGTGTTGTTAGGCCCGTTGGCTGCCTCGGCGGTACCGTCTGCACTTGTACGTGTGTGTATCGCTGTGGTGTTGCAACATTGTTGCAACTGTTGCTGCTGCTACTCGGCTCGGCCTGGCGTCGCTCCTGCTCCTCGAGGTGCAGCAGCTCGAAGTCAACGGGCTCTGTTTTGATAATCTTTGTGGCAGGAGGCGTGGCAGCTGCGGCAGCGGCAGCAGCTGCTGCTGCTGCTGCCTCCATGCACTTCAGTTTCTTCAGCATTGTTGCAAGTTAATCGATTTCGTTATGTATACAATATATATAAATATATATATTTCTATATAATCTTTTAGTTATGTGCGTGTTCTGTGTGTAAATCTTTGTATGGAAAGTTTCTCTTAGTGGATTTGATCCGGAATCACTTTTTATATATTTTGTTTTTTTTTTTTGTTTGCTGTTTGCCTCTGTGCTACTCTGCCTCTTCCTCTTCTCTGTCTTCTTCTTTATCTTGTAAAAATCAGTCTCTTCTTCTTTACACTTGTTGCAAATATATTTTTTGGAGTTGTGTTTTTTTTTGTTCTGCTTTTGGATTATCAAAATGGTATCAGCCTTCAAGTTGCAAAGTTTTTATTCGTAGTATTTTGTTTCTTACTTCTTCTAGCGTTGTCCCTTAACCTGCCCAGAGCTATATAGATCTAAATTTCATTTGATGATGAGGCCTTGTGATTGAGAATGTTTTGCCTATTATGGTGAAAATGTTAATTTCTAATAATACTAGTTGCTGTTGTTGTTGTTGCTGTTGTTGGTTTCCTTCCATCCACACTTCAGATCCTTGAATATATGAGTATGTTGTAGGTATTTTAAGTATCTAAAGAAAGAAATGAAGAGAACACAATTATAACACATTTTTAAATATAACAACAAGGCTCTACTAAGTGTGTTATACTAAGAAATATACTTTTCTTCTCTATTTCTCTACTGACCCTGACTAAACTTTTAGAAAAAATTATAAATGTGATGTCGAGTTATGCAGTTGTCTTAAAAGATGGATCTGTAAGTTTATGGGTTTTATTTGATATCGAAAATTAATTTTTATAAATATTTGTCAAAAGAGAAGCTATAAAATTAAATATACTTGCTGTTTAATTTGTAGTAATATTTAATATGTTATTAAAAAATATAATATAATAAATTATACAAAAATATATAATTATTATAATATATAAAGTTTTTTCTTCAAATATGTTTGTAGTTTAATAATGTTTCTATTTTGTACTTAAAGTCAGATTTTTTAAAATATTTTCTAAAATTTAAAGAACTGAATATAAATATCCATTTTAATTAAATTTTGTATAGCTTTCTTAACTTCTTCAAATCTGTATAACTACGATAAAGATCTTTACAAAGTTAAAATCATTCTCATCATTTTGAAATTCAAAATCATTCATTATTAGGAATACTTACATTTGTAAATATTTTAAAGACCTGATTGATTGATTGCGTGATTGATGAGTTGATGTTTAAAATCGTTGAATAATATGCATAAAATGTACACTATTTAATGCATTATTTATATGAATTATTTTATGTGTGGTATTTGTTGATGAATACTTGTAGAGTTTTATTATTTGAATATATTTTATTATTATTTATATATGCGAATAAATTATAGTGTTGGTTTGTTGTTGTTTGTTATAATACGAGTAAAGCCGTATGTTTGTTTAAAATATGTTAGCTGTATAAACTGTAGTTTTAAGATTTATATAAGTTTTAAATAGGTTTGATTTAACTCCAAAAATATATATATATATATATTTTTTATACCTATAATATTTTGCACATGAAACACAACGCGATAGTTGTTGATTAATTATAATTTAATTTGTTTTGTATTTTCACCTGAGCATTAAATTTGTTTGAGTAGACATATATTTTATTATTTTCATTTTGTTATTGTACAATTGTACTGGTAAACAGATATATAAAAATATATATATTGTGTAGTGAGATTATATTTTTTATTATTATCGTGAAAAGAATTTGCTTTCAGGCTCAGCCCCAATTTTAAGCTTGAAAAAATAGATTTTTTGGGCACTTGAGGCCCTTTTTATTTCGAGGATGAAGTTGTCACTTTTTACGTTGTTTTTTTCAATTAGATATTTTGATGGGCGCATCCTTTGATTTTTGGTTTGTATTTAGCACTTGTTATGTTTGACATTTGACCTTCGCACCTTGCGGCGTGTAATTTACGCTTTTATTTAGTAGGTAAAGCTTGTTAAAACACATTGCTGGAGATTTGCAGCTCTTGCAGCTGTTTCCAACAGCAAATTTGATTTACTTTCGTGCAACAGCTGGGAACGGCTGAGACTGAGGCGGGAGTGGGGCGGGGCGAGCGATGGGGCAACGGGATGGGGGCGTGTCACATGTGTGTAAGAAGTTTGCACAAACTCAATACGATGACATTGGCTCTGGCAATGAGACGACGACGACAACGATTGCCACTGACATTGAGGGCTCCCCACAGCGTTCAAGAACAAGGACGAAAAGCGGGGACACGGACGAGGACGAGCAGGGAGGAGCGAGGACGATGATGAGCACGAGCACGAGGCGCGATATGGAAATAATCCAAGCAACAACAGCTGTTCTCGGCTCGGGATCGAATCCGACGGTTGGGCGCTGCACAAGGACAAGGACACAACGCGGACGCGAACACGGACACGGACCCGGACACGGACACGGTACAAAGTTAAATAAAACACTTTTTACACTTTTCTTTGCCAAGCTGGCTATTTTAGCATATTCATTGCACTTGTGTAACTGTTGCACATTTCGTTTAGAGTATGCAATGTGAATTAATTGTTAATTTATTAATTGGCGACGGAGATTTGTTTTTGAAACTTGTTTATGATGGGGCGCGCTGGCAATTCGCAACCGATGCGTGCGCCGTACTTTCTCTGACTGAAACTGAAAATCGCAAAAAGCTTGCAGGCTACAAAAAGAACGGAACAGAGAACAGAACAGAATGGAGAGCAAAAACCTGCTGAGAGCGAATCTGACTGTGTGTGTGGCTGAGTGGGCGAGTGAGCTGCACAATGAAAGTGAAAACCGTTCGTAGTCGTTGTGCGCTGCAAAGTGGGCACGTCAGAGCGAGAGCGAGAGAGAACCGACTGCAAAGAGAGTAAACAAAGATAGACAGAGAGAGAGAGAGAGAGACAGAGACAGACGTGTATGATTGTGTGTGATATAACGGACAAGGAAGCAAAGCTGTAAAGAATACAAAAAGCAAAACATAAATAAACAAAAATAAACGCGAATGAGCATGCAAACGATAAGAACACGCACAAACTCAAAGAAAAGAAGGCAGCTTGTTTGGGGTTAACAAATTGCAGAATGAGAAGGGACCCACAAATTTGTCGAAGTTTAGACAGCTACGTATTTAGCTGGGGGTTGCCGTGACACTGGAAAAGGGGTAGTTTTGTGGGAGGTTTTTGTGGAGTTTGAGTGGGCGGCAACTTCCGCCCACTAACAACAACAGGCCGTATAATTAATGCATAACAATAACAGTGACAGACAGACAGACAGAGAGAGAGAGAGAGTTTCAGTTACAGTTACAGTTAGTTGAGGTAGGTTCTTGATTCTGTATATTTGTATTACTAATTACTGCATAACTGTTATAATCTCTATTTTTTCTTGTCTGTCTTAATTTCTAGGCACGTTTCAAACGATGAGTCAATTCATAAATCATGCGAATCATGACAGTTTCAAAAGCTTCCGTAAACGTCAGTCTGTCAAAAGTCAGAGTCACCACTTGACCCCAAAACGGAATGAGCAATAAAAAAGCAAGCGACAAGCGACAGAATTCAATAGCAACACAATAATCAGCAAACAAAATACAATTTCATAGTTCTAGTCTCTTGCTGCATGTGTGCGTGTGTGCATAATACGAGAAATGTATTGACCTTAACACTGAATGCTCATTGCAGTTTACGCCGTTCCACATTCGCTCACACACTCGCAAAAAATCGAGAGCGAGAGCGAGAGAGCGCAAGAGTATGAAAGAGCTGCATCTGCTGGCGCGTGTTTCAGTCAAGTTCACCAATACCAAGGCAAGGTTAATAGCAACTGCCGTGTGCATGTGTGTGTGTGTCACTGGCGCTTAACAGAGCGTCTACAGGGGCGCTACAGTTGAGCGAGCAGCGCACTGTTAAAAACAAGAGATGGGCTGCCAATGGGTGGATTTTGTTGATGGGGTTGTGTTCGTTGTGTGTGTGTGTGTGTGTATGTGTGAGTGTGGGTAACTGGAGTTGCAGTCCAGACATTGAAGGTTGGGTTTTGGGGGAATGTGGAGTGCTTAATGAGGGTTGCAATGTCTGCAGTGTTGAGTAGTTGTGCAAAAGTGGGCGCCTCCTGTGGGCCTGTCTGTACTGGAATGAGTCAGACATTTTGGGCTGGCAACGTTTATGGGGCGAGCTTCGATAGCTCTACTAAAATGATCCTGAGAGTGAAAGGAGGCAGCGATCAGGAAGAGGAATGTTCCGTTTTTTGATGCAGTGTTTATTCTAATGATTCTATTTTGAATAATTATCATTCTTACTTAATTGTAACTGATATTCCTTTTCGACTTGTATCCACTGTTTGTATTTATTTTTTATTCTTTACCACACTTTATGGAGCACAATGATCTTTCACAATTTATTTAAACGATGGATTACCGCACAAATGAAAGTTAAACTCTCATCTAGCAAAGAGATATTGCATATTTATATAGACCGACGACTAGACCATGGGGCATTGTTAACCATAATAATAACATGCGGAGTCAAGCTCAGTTTTGTCTGGGGAGAACTGAGAAAGAACTGGTTGCTGTGAACGAGAACAGAGCGGAGCGGAGCTGAGAATCGAGTGCAGAGCAAACGTGCGACATGACGTCGTTAACGCGACTGAAACGAGACACAAAATTTGCAAAAGTGAAAAATTCTACTTTCAATATGAAAACGAACTGCCAACTGCGAATTTGTGCAGCAGCGTCCACTGCGACGCAAGCAGCGGCCGCAGACAGCAGCAGGGCTGGAGTTGTGCACGGAAGAATGGCCAAAGCCCAAAGCAGAAAGCTGAAATCGCACTGCGGGTGTGGGTAAGGTAGGTCGTGGTATGGGAATCTCTCTCAGCTTACCAATCAACCAAGAGAGAGAGAGAGCTAAATGGAGAAAGAGCGTAGCAAGAATGAGAGCAGGAGAGCGCCGGCGTTGGTTGGCGTCAACGACGACGTTGCCGTTGCCGTTGCCGTTGCTGCTGACGCCGACGCCGTTGCCCTTGCCGTCGACAAATGCAGAAAACAAAGCGTAGCCCAGAGAAGTCAATGTACAATACGTTGGGGGTGCAATGAACAACAGACCGATGACGATGATGACGATGATGACGGCGACGACGACGACGGCGATGATGATGACGCCGACGAGGACAAGAACGAGAACGAGAACGGAAGTGTTGGGCACCAGATTTGCGCTGCTCTTATACCCTAGCCCAATTCAATGAAACGGGTATGCAGCGAACTGCATGCAACTTAAATCTATTTATATTTGTATGTCATAGCGATTTGAAGTCGAGTTAAAAGCAAATTTTTTTTCGCGACATGTTTACTAGCATTATTTTTCTTGTTTATTTCCTGGGTTTTTAAATACATCTTAAATTAATTTAAGCTAAATTATTTTTTATTCTACTTTTTATCTTTAGCTCAGAAAACTGATTATCCATAAAAATGATTGTATTTGGGCAAGAATCTGGTTTAAGGGAAGAGCTGTTCGCTTAGAAGGGGGCACAATAGATCTAATTGTAGAACAGCAAGTTTCACCACTAATAAAAATAATAATAATAATAATAACATAAATAAGTATTGAGTTAATATTAGCGAAGATAGATTGGTTGTCAACAGTTTCAGTCAACATACTTTATATCAGCTAATATTAATATTATAAACATCTATTGTGACCCATTCAGAGCTTATAGCTCCTACATCAACACCATGGCCTGGAAGAATGCTGGAATCTTAGTTGGATTGGGGGTTTTTATGTGCTTAAATCTCATAACATGCAACCCTACATCTAAAATTATTATATTTGTAGCACTTACTTGTATTATTACATGTCATAAATTGGATTTTTATATATATTCTTTTTTCTATTAACAACAAGAAGTCTTTTAAATATGCTGATTGCTGAGAAGAGGTTACCTCCGTTTAACAAATTTAATATATGAATATATAATTAATATCTAATTACATTTTAATTTAATTCCATGGAATCTGATAGTTGTGTAAATCTTGTTTCTTCTGCACTGTGCGTTTTGGTTGCGTCTGAAACAGTTGTTTTTGCCGCTGCCCCTTTTGCGAAGAGGGCTTTTTTTGTGCCTTTCTTTGGGGTTGCAAAGTTTGGCATAGAATTCCTGGAGTTGTCGCAGAATACAAATTACAAATATACATATAATTGCGAAGTGGCAAATGGAATCTGGGGTTGGGGCATTGGATTGTCTGTCTGGAGTTGCAACCCTCGAGCAATGAATCGAAAGCAAAGACTCGAACTGTGGCTGAAACGTAGGTTCGCCTCAAGACGCATCCCCTGCCAAGATGACATTTTTTGTTCTTGCAACTTCGGTAAAAAAAAGAACGTAAGTAAATGAAGTCTGTATTAGCCTTGCATGCAGTGCGTGTGTGTGTCTATGTGTGTGTGTGTGTCACCTCCAAAGGAATTGGGAATTGGGTGGCTTTTGCATTGAGAGTAAGGTTAGCCGACCCCTGCCTGCATTGACTGACGCTTTGCTAAATATCATGGTCAATGGCAATGACAGAGCCATGAAATTTGTTGCCCCGCCGATGGTGGCAGGGGTAGCCAGACAGACACCCCATCAAATTCATTTGGTTTGGGTTTTGGTGTCACAACTCACAGCTAACTGCTAGCATATATGCAACTTGCTCTCTCTATCTCACTCTGTCTCAGTCTCTCTCTCTCACTTTGGCTCTCTCATTGAATGCAACGCGCATGTTCCACGCCGCACGTTGCACATTGCAGAAGCCTTCGCCTGCGCTGCACGAAGGTTAACGGTTTTCAGGGGCACTCAGCAGTCAGCTATATATGTGTGTGTGTGTGTGTATGTGTGTGTGGAAAGGACTCACTACCAAGGGCAAGGACACGCAAGCATGCGCATTTCCGCATGCACACAGCACATCACTTGCACACTCACCCGGCTCCTTTTGCTCGGCTCCTCTTCTGCAACTGCAACAGAGGCTGCTCCAGGTCCTGCTCCGGCTGCTCTTGCTCTCAATGCCAAGGTCTGCTTTGGCTGGGCGCTGCCTGAGCCGGTTGCCGGTTTCTGCAGCTGGTGTCCGCTGCAAATGACATTGAGTGGGCGTGTGGGCGTGGACGTGAGACGTGGGTTGAGTTTTGGGCTGTCCGGCAGCCCAGTCGAGGTTAATTTTCAGGGTTATCGCCCGTTAGCTGCTGCCATTATCTAGTTATGGCCATCAACAGACCCCTCTGCCCCATTCATTTTTGACATTGACATTTTGGGAAGGTAAAAATGCGAAGGCAACTCCGAAATAGATAAAGTCCACAATAGTTTTATGTGCAATAGTCCAAAGTCAAAGTCAGTTCTCTTTAAATAATTTATTTATATAATGTGCAATTAAAATAAGTGTTACAAATTGTATTCAATACGTTTAAATTTGTTTAATTAAGTTAAAAACTAAAATAAAAAGAATATTAAGTAAATTATGTATTCAATGATTTAATTTAATACTTATATTCTCTGCTTTTTATTACTTCGAATTCATTCTCTTAATTTTAAATAGTGATATATAATTTATTTACATAATTTGCAGTTTGCATAATTGTTTAACAAAACTTAATGTTTTTATAGAGAATTGCACACGCAGCATTGAATGATTTTACTCATTAAGGAGAGCAATTTTGAGAAAATACCTATTTATATATATAAATAATATTTTTAGTTAAACTCTTTAGAAATTTATTGCAACATATTCTTCAATCCCATTTGACTGAACTTTTAGATTTATATGCGCTGAAAGCCCTCAGTTAAGTGCAAATTATGACTAAATAATAAATATTGAGAATAATAAATATAGATACTTAGTTACAAGAATTAAAACAGCCAAAAGAACAAATAAATGATAAACGAAGATTAAGTTTTTGAGAACCTATTCTTATATTCGAAGAAATCAGCAACAAGCGATTAAATAAATATTATAATAATGCTAGTTTTGACCGACATTCAATTTTACACAATATTTAATATAAATCAAAAGAATTGTTCGGTTTGCAACGAACTCATTGTTTAATATGTGTTAATTTGGGTGTTCAAGAATGAGAACTTGTTTAAAATAGCAGAAATAACTGCTAAAGATAAACATGTCTAGTATATATATAGAGAACATTTTCAAAAACTAATCCTTGCATTGGTGCAATGGTTCCCTGCCGATGTCTGTGCATTAGATAAAAATAAGTGAGGATTATTAGATATAAAAGGAATGGACTTTAAGAAATAAAGACAGTTTGACTTTAATCAATTGAGGCCTGTCTATAACCACTCCAATGCCAAACATTTTTTGCAGTATCAAAGACTAGATTTGAATGCTGATATGCTTTGTAATTTTCGATTTCCAATTTTTACGAGGCAATAGACGAGGCTCCCCATTGGGTCATTAACTTGCAGAGACACAGACAGAGACCGTAGCAGGCAGAAGTGAATTGTGGCCAATTATTAGGTCAATGTGCGTGAAGTGAACCGATTTTTGGGGCTAAAACAGCTCAGCCCAAAAATGTATGCTATAAGTCAGTCGCCGTTTAGGAGTTCAATGAAACCAGGCGACGCCAGTTCAATTTTGTCTTATTTATGCACAAATACTAAAAAAAAACCCAAAACACAGAACACAACAGAAACCGAAACAGAAACAAAAACGGAGCACAGCCCGGTCAGTGACTCATTAGGTGTCGCTGGGATCCCATCCCGATGACGTTGACGCTTGCCAGGACATGCCGAAGGAGCATTGCTGTGCCCATTTGGGGCTGTGTGCATGGGGCACAAAAAGGTGCGCACATTTGTTGAATCATTCGCATTGGCTGTGGATGAGTAATCTTTTGTGGCTTAGCTGGCGCCGACAACATCGTGTGACCATTGCACCTGATGTCAGTGCTGATGATGACTCTGAGGGCAGGTTAAACGCCAGGTCAAAGTTCGTCATGGCTTTGTACTTTGCACATTAGTCAAGTGAATAAACTCCTACAACAACAACAACAACAACAACCACAGCAAAAGGAACATGTGTTTGCCTCTTAACCTGCCAAAGTTCAGCTGCGATAGACAGTCATTTGGATAAAAAGAATGGGTATTTATAGAGCACCTTTCTTACCGTTAAATGTAAATTGTGAAAAAGGTTAACACTCAAAATTAAACTTGAGTAGGTTATCAAGTATTATTCTCAATTTTTAAAATTGAGTTATTCCTGGTTGCCACACATTGATAGGTAGATTCTGATTATACGAATGATTATGGAATCCAATCAAACTAATCTTGTCTTATAGCTAAAATGTTCATTATATTAGTACTTATTTTTTCAAGTGCACTTTTTAACATCGAAATACCACCCAAACTTTATTTTTCTATGATATCTTTTTAAACTAGCTACAATTTAAACTTTTAATTATTAATGCGAGTTGAGCTATATCAGAAAACACGACAAGCATTTTTGGTATCTTTTTGTAAGATTTTAGTTAGTTTTTCGTTGGGTGGAGTGCGAAAATTTGGGATGCACACTCTTCTCGCTTTTGCAACACAGTAATCAATATTGTTTCTCACAGTTTACAGTTTTGTCACTAAAGAGCAGAAAAGCGCTGAGAGACATGCTAAAAGGACCTGACCTCAACTTAACGATTAGCATGAAAGACTTTTTTAGCTGCTTTATAATGATACAAATTTCCCATTTCAATTTTAGTAGAAGCTTGAAATGAGAAGTAGAAATAAATAATGAAAAATGTGAGAAATTTTTACATTTTATGCAAATTTTGGCATATTCAATAACAATTTTATTTCAGTCATTTTAAATCTTCATTTTTGATTGCATCTATGTGCAACAAATTACAAGAGGCCTTGTCTACATTTGAATTGGCCAATATATTTGAATTGGCAGCTAAAATAGTTAGTGACAACCCACAAGTTTCCATTGTGGTTGACTGTCAACTTCTCCTGCGCTTGTTAGATGAACCGGGAATTCTGGATCAAAGCATTTGGGACTGGGTTGTTTTTGTGTCAAAAGCATACACAAGTTGCACAAATTGCATATGTCAGTTTTGCAGGGCAATTTGTCATTCGTGGCACACGCTGCCAGTTGTTGGCCATGGGTAAACAGCAACTGCAACAAGAGGGGCAAGCGTAACAACAGCCGCAGCAGAGCTCTACTCAACGCGACTCCGCTCGAGGGTTGCAAGTGGCGAGTTGAAGGTTGTGAGAAGTGTGACTCACCTTACCTAGTTCCAATTGGCGTTGCACATGACAATCGGGGCGCTTGCAGTACTTTCTTCTATTACCAGTACGAGTACTTTCTCCCCTGTAATCACTTGTTAGCCAACATTGCGACATACCCACAGAACTTTCTCTAATGCGACAGGTAAGCCAAGAACTGGCTAAGCCAGTTAGCTACCCGAAGAACAAAGAAAATAATAATAACTGGCTTTTGTCTTCCAGCTCAATGGTGGAAAACTAGTTTTCCAACTTGCATTCAAATGCAAAAGCATTGATGGAGCATGCAACTTTGAAGTCGCAGTCAAGCACATAAAATACCCTGGAAAGTTATGGTGCATCTGATATCATAAAAGTCATTCAAGTCTTAAGTGTTGAGCGGACAGTAATAAATAAAAACTTAATTTTTTTTATTAATGTAGTGAGGTATAAAAGTTACTACTCTACATAAATAATTTATTTGACTTTAACTAACTAAATTAATTTTTCTTGTCTCTCCCATTTTGTCAGCATTATTCAAATTTTTCATTGTTTTTAAATGAATTAATAAGATATATTTCCCTTTAAAATAATCAATAAATATTTGAAAAATCAAATAAAATTGATATAAATTTAAATATTTGCTTTTATTTAATGATTTAATTTTAATGCCAATTTGTTTAATATGTAACTTTAATATTAATATTTTTTAAACTCTCTTAAAAAGTGGTGAACTTATATTGTCGTTAAATAAAATATTAATAACAATTAAAAATTTTTGGAAAAAAATAGTTTTTTTTTAAGCATATTAATATATCTTTTGTCTCTCTCAAATTCATTTAAAATGTATAACTTGAACGTTATATTTAATATAAGAGTTTTTTATACTTTAAACACTGTTTTTGCAATTAGTAAACTTTTTAAGTAAACATTAAAATAAATAATATATATTAGTGAAAAGTTTAATGCCATGAAAAAACTATAATGAAAACTGTGGAAATTAGTTTCACTGTATAACGACTAATTAAAACTAACCGTTAACATATCCGTTAATATTTATTATATTATATATTCCCTATGTATGTAAAATGAGAGATACGGGGTATTATAGCAGCAACGTTGCATGGCAATGACCTTAGCCTTAGACATGCAGCCTTAGCCTTGAATCTTCTAATAGTTTCGAGTGCGGTCTGCTGGCTTTTCCTTCCACCACACAGTTGGGGCCAGTTGCGGAAAACTGGCCAAGCGAGTAAAATTACAAATGGAAAACCAGTTGGATTACATGCACAGCGCACCATCCACAAAATAGAATGCACTACTTGAGGAATATGCTTTCTGGAATCCAGATGCCATGCCATGCCCACGGTCAATTGAAGAGCTCTTGATGCAGCCAGCAGCAGCAGCAGCAGCAGCAGCCCAGTTGCCTAGCAGATTAGCCAATCAAATCAAACTATCAAGCGAAAATGTTGATGAGCAATTGTCTGATCACCAAGATGCCATCAACAATAGCATTGTGTAATTTTAGTTGTCACACAGAGCAACAGTCCCTCACCCATTAAAATACATATTTATTTATCTATATATATATATAGATGTGTATCTGGGGAACACAGCTCTTACTCAGTTGCACAACTTTTACTTTGGAGCAGACATTGCAAATGTTTTTTTATCCTCTTTTTGCTAGTTTTCACTTGTCACACAGACGACGATGGGAGTGGAAGTGGGAGTGGGTGGGAAGTGGGTGGGAAGGGGTGTGCTGTGGGAGTTTTGTAGTAGTTTTGCTGCTGTTGCCACAAAGTGCAATGAGTCAACAGCAAAGGCGCAAAATGCTGCAGGCAAAAGGCGAAGCGTCCTGCTGATAAATCTGGTACGGGTAGGTCAACCACCAGACATTGAACCCAACGCCAGCAGGCTGAAAAGAGCTGGGAGCTGAGAGCATAGAGTCAACAGCAACGCACGACGAGAGAGGCATAGACATGCATAGAGGGATCAGAAGTGCCAGCAGCGTTCAGCTGAAAATGTTGCATGCAATCGAGCAACAACAACTTCGTTGCACACATAACAAACTCCATGGAGTATGAGAAGGTAACGACGCCAGCAAACACGAATGCTCCACACAGTTGGGCTTCGTCGTCGTCGCCGTCGTCATCATCGCATTGTGTGCAAGTTTAGTGGGTTGAGTGACACAGACACAGTTTGGCTCTGGTACGGGAGCGGAACGGGTCGCAAATAGGGAACGAGTTCTTGCTGTCGAGTCGCTGACTATCAGCTAGATGTTGTAATACGAAATGTGGCAAGTGTTGCCAGTTTTTTCAGTTTATTGAACAACCAATAAATTCTAATTACATACAATATATAATTAGCCTAATTGTTTCCCAAAGTCCCAAATCTGTCTTTTATATATTATAATTCATATTATTATTATTATAGTTGTTATTATTGTATGATTGTTGTTATTATTATTATTATATTAATATTGCTATTATTATTAAGATATGAAAAATGTTTTTATGTTTTTCTTGTTATATACATATTAAATCTAAATATTCTTATTATTCTTATTATTATTAATGTTATTATTATTATAACTAGTGTTCTTGTATTAATATTGTTATTATTATTGTTGTTATCATTAATATTGTTATTATTTTTTTATAAAGGTGTACGAATTAAAATGTTTTTATACTTTTTCTTAGCTCTCCCACCTATTTATTCTTGTTTTATTTTCTTACTGCTTATAAATTAGTTTCATTTATTCACAAATAATTATTGTAATTTAATTTTAATTTGAAGTCAATTTTTAAGTCACATAAAAGTTTTTTTTTTTCTTATTATGTTAGCCATTATTGTAATTATTTTAATTTATTTACTCATGTATTTAATTCGATTTATATTACGACACATATTAAATGATAGTTAAAATACTTAGCTATAAATAAAAAAAATTATAGTAATATCAAGCGACCAAAATTACGGAAAACTTTTTTTTGTTAATATTTTACAGTTACCCTTTTTAAAATTACCATCTTTGTCGAATAATAAATGAAGAAATAGCTTAGCCTCTACTCCTTTATACGCTTAATTAACTTCCGTTTTTTCGAATAAAATAAATTTAATAAAAATAATAAATTGAATTAAAAATATACAAATGTATATATGTCAACAAATAGTTAATTACAAATGTTTAACAAAAATATAGCTGACTTTAAAAAATGAGTAATGACATTAGCTGCTTCACAAATAGCAACGCAAATTATAAAAAAATTAATTTGAAAAATTAATGTGTTTTAGTTTTCTTAACAATAAATACGTAACAATAAGTAAGTAAACAAAAAGAGGGGCAGTCTGGCAACGCTGTTGCACCCATGCTCCGCTTTGGATGCGGATGTGTTGTATCCATGTGTTGGATGAATGCATGAATGTATAAATGTGTGTGTGCATATACCACGGGGAATGCAGAAATGCGCACACACACTGTTCGTATACAAGTGTGTGTGAGAGTGTGTGTGTGTGTGTGTATTTGCTCTGGTCTGCAGCACTGCGAATGAGAATGCGAGTCGAATTGAGTCGAGAGTAGAGTAGGACAAAAGGGAGACACAATTTTGGTAGCAATGACCTTCACCGCGTTGTTCAAGTTGTGGCGTGGCATGTTTTTGTTGTTGTTTGAGTTGTTGTTGCTGCTGCTGCTGCTGCTGCTGTTGCTGCACAGGAAAAAGCAGCGCAACGTATAAAAAGATGAAATGATACAAAGAGTTGGAAGCAATAAATGATGCACAAGGCGTCGCAGTTGTCAGTGCAGCTTGCTGTTGCAGAGCAGAGAGTGGAGAAGGGAGGCCAAGTGGGAGTTGGCATGACTGCCAAGATACATAGACACATAGATACTTAGATGCATATATACGTAGATACATAGATATGTAGTTAGATGCCGCATTCGCTTTTTATGCTCTTTCTGTCCCTCCCTCTCCTGTGTGTCTCTTTCACTGGAGTCGAGTGACTCTTTCACTGCACAAATGAAACATGCGAAAGATAAAAGAGCTTTTGTGCTAACGGTGTGTGTGTGTGTGTGTGTGTGTGTGTGTGTGCTTGTGTGTGAGTGGGGGTGCGGGGTGTCTTTCTTCAACGACTCCTATGTGCCATTGAAAATGGAGAATGGAGTTCATGACCAGCTACACACACACACACACACACACACACACACACACACACACACATACTATATTTGGCGTAAACTTGACACTGGCGCTGACTCTGAGACTCGCAACTGCGGCAATCACTGTGGGGCTGTGGCTGCAGTTCTCATTGCGTGTGTGTGTGTGTGTGTGGGTTTGTGTGTGGGTGGCTTTGGCCAAAGGGTGCGGCTTGGCTGTTTGTTATTTTTATGTTTTTTCTTTTTTGTTACTTTCTGCCTTGTTTTTTGCAACTTATTTTTGTTGTTTTTTGTGAAAATTACTCAAGTGCGACGCAGACATTGCTGGTGTGGGTTAACTTTTGGTATCATTGACCTGCTCCGCTCTGTGGATGTCGACGTCATCGTCATCGTCGGCGTCGGCGTCGGCGTCGCTGTTGTAGCTCCGTTGTAGCTTTGCTTTTCTGCACTGGAGTTGTGCAGCAGGCAAAAAAACCTTTGGTAAACGTGTATTTGCGTTGCATGGTTTTTATGGGGCGCGAGGCGAGGCGAGGCAGAAAGCGAGTGGCAAGATAGTCACGCTGCGACGCCATTTTGGAAATTGTTGCCAACAGTAAATTTGTATTTACTCCACACAAGCACACTCACATGCATATGCAGATATGTGTATATATTGCCCACTTTACAATAGGTTAGTCTGTTATTGTTCTACTGTGTGTATAGACGTGTGTATATATATGCGTGTGTGTGTGTGAGTCTCTGAATCCCTGTGTATCCCTGCATACTTTTATGTATAAAGTTTTCGCTTTTCGTTGATATTCATTTTAATTGTGTTGCACTTTTCATCATTTAGTGAAATTGCAAAAGGACGCATTCTGTTCGGATGAACATCCAAATGGAAAGCTAGATAAAACTGTCGATTATTACACATATGTTGTGTATGTATTTTAACAACGTTTTCATATTCATTGCCCAAACATGTTCTTGAATACATACTCACCTGTCTGCCACATTCACCGATACCTAAACCAAATACATTTCTGCATTTTCTAAATTTTCCTGTCCCCATGTTTTCCATTAATCAATTAAAACGCAATTCTGTTCAAATTCAACTTTCAAAAGTTTTCTTATTTTGACTTAACATATTTCGTTAGAATTTTGGGCCTATTTAGCTCAAGCATAAAAAATTGTCACTTAGTTTTAATACTACTCTCTAAATATCCCAACAGCAAGCTAAAATTATTTTTATTAATTCATTATTTAATTTTAGCATTTTTACATTAACTAAACTAAATATATGTTTTAAGGAACTGATTAAATCGTTGTTGAAATCATGTGGAGAAAAATAGCGTCAAGATATTTTCACTTTTCATCAATCATTGAAATGGTACCCTTTCATCATAGTAAGACACAATAACAAACATGTTTGCAAATAATGACAATTGAATATTCTACATCATATTTGCAATCAATTGACAATTAATTTTGATTAATTTAAACTTTATTTTTCCGACACCATATTGGTCAAGTTTTAATACTTTGTCCTTAAGTCATTTCAAGTTATTTGATTATTATAATGAAACCTTATAACAATGAATATATAGAAACCTTAACCTTTCAGAAATAAAATAAATAAATAAAATAATTCACATAACGATTTTTTCACTTATGCAACAAGCCAGAAATTTTCCATTTTGTACATTGTGTATATTTTGAGCATTGGTATTTAAATTTTATTTTTAAAGTTCGCAAGTTATCGATATACCTCTCGTTAACTGTCCAGATAGAAATAGCTCCATCAATTTAGACTTACTAAATTTCATATATTCCCCATTTAAATTTTAAATATGCAATTTGTAATTTGTAAAACATAATTTTTATTAAGTGGACTGTTTTTAGTGCACATTAATAAAAAATAAAGTAAATATCTAAATTAATATGTTGTTAGTACTCTACCTCTTAAGAATAATATTATATAATATATGTTAACTGCAAATATAAGAATATCTACAAATAATATGCACAATTAGAGTGTTTGCAGGGTATTTAGAGTCGAGTATTGTTTGCTTCTTAGCATGTTGCCATGACATAAAGCAATGCCAAATAGTTGGGTCAGGCAAAGGTGTGTCTGTGTGGCACAAGCGGAACACACGAGAAGCATATTGAGTGCCATGGCCATTGCCATTGCCACTGCCACTGCCGCAAATACAGGCAGAGGCACAAACACGAGCAGGGGCACATTCAGTGTCAATGCCTGCAGCGCCTCCATGCGCTTCAAGTGAGAGTGCGGGGAGCTCAACGATGATGATGACGACGACGACGACGACGACGACGACGACGATGACTCTTTTGTGCAAATGCTGGTTTGGAGCAACGATGCCAGCGATTATAACATCAACGAGCGACTCCAAAGGCCATTATCCTATGTTGCTGCTAGCTAGGGAGCGTTCCCGACGACGCATGCGCTGTTAGTCAACTCGAATGTTGCCTCATCTGGGTGCATAACAACTCTTCGTATACAAAATACCATACTTTATTATAGATTACACTTTTATACCTAGCTAAATATTAAAAATTGGTAAATATGTCTTTTGCAAAAGTATGTAGGAGTAAGTATGCTTCCATCCGATCTCGTAAAGTATATATATATATATTTTTGATCATCATCAAAAGACTAAAGACTTAAAATTAAAAAAAAAAGTTCTTAATTTAATTTTATAAATAATTTCTTGCGAAAAATATATAGATACACATTGATTTTCATCTGCAAAAAACAATTTTAGAGTCATAATAATATACAGTGACATATTAGTGACATACAACTGGTTAAATTTTATAAAGATCTTGTAAGAAACCACCAAATTATAGTGATCATCATTCTTACTTGTTTTTTATGACTTGTTTTTGTAATCGTTAATTAAAATAAGTAATTAACAATTTTTAAACAGTTTTAATATCAAATAGAATATATATTTAATCAATTATCTCCAACTCTTCTGGAATTTGAATGGTTTGGTTGATGAATGTGTTAGCGTTGCCAGATAATTGAAATCTTAAGCAGAAATTAAGCGTGGCTTTGGCGCAGAACGTGTTTGGCTAGAAACGCTAGATTTTAACTGCGCTTTAGCTGCAGCTTCTACTTAAGCTGCAACTGCTGCAAGCAACTGCAACTGCAACTGTAACAGCGTTCATCGACCTTGCAACTCGTTTGCGCATTCGCCACGGCCCCGAGAATTTTCCTTAGTCACATTAGAGCGTTGTGGCAATGTTGCAATGTTGCAATGTGGCAATGTGGCGTTGGGTTTTGGGTAGGTGCGGACAATTCACATGCAGCGATACCATCGGCGGCATTTGGTCATTGAACCGCACTCACTGGCTATGGCCAACGACAACAGACGTCTCCATGTTTCGATTGTTGGATTTTGTTGTTGTTGCTGTTGTTTCTCTCTTCCTTATATTTTGCAGTTATTTTAATTCCCATTTTCCGGGCGGAGTGCAACCCTCAAAAATAAATGCTGACAGCTACAACTTTGGCAAACACATCCTGGGCCATAAGTCGTAGTTGGTTTCTCTTTCTTCCACTGTCTGGGCCAGGCCAAGCCAGGCCAGGCTGCGCCTGGTCTGGTCTGGCGGTCTGGTCTGGTCTAATGTGCTTGGACTACCTTCTGCCGTCTGCTGCTGCTGCTCGTTGCCTAGGCAAATTTCAATGCGCAATTTTGGTACAGTTTGCCCAACATGACATCAAGCACACCCAACTCGCTGACTACTGCTCCACTACCCCAAAGCTAAAACGATTTCGTTATCGTTGCCACTCGTCGGAACAACGCTGCCCTCGTCCTCAGTCCACAATTCTCGACCACGTTCGCGTTCGCGTCGTGGAGCGTCTCTTTTGTACAACACGGCATCCATGTGACAAAGAAGCGAAGCAACTACGACGACGACTGCAACGGCGACTGGGGCAGACACTTTTGGGTTGGCTCTTGTTCAGTTTTCAGTTTTTGAATTGGTGGTTGATTCTCTACGACTATAAAACAAATACATGGTATATATATATATCATATTTCAGGTATGAGCAGATTTTTTATCTAATTAACAATTGGAATGTTTACATTACATTCACATTTTCCTATTGTAAATCTTTGTTAAAATTTTTTCACCGCGCTTTTCGATTTATTTACCTTTGAAATTAATTTTATTTTGTGGATTGGTAAAATTAATATATGGATAAATTATTTTCAGTTTATAAATATTAATTATTATTTTAAATATATTAATTATTTAATTATCTATAATTAATTATCTATATATATTTATTTTTACATTCAAATAAAAAAAATCTTTTTTATTTAAATGTCACAAAAAAAGCTAACAATATTATTTATTTTAAGCAATTTTATACGACATTTTAAGTTTTGATCCTTCGCGATTTAATTGTAAAAAAATAATTAGCAAATTCGGTATATTTTTTTTTTAAATAAAATCGAAAATGTTTAAGTGTTGATTTAATTAACACTATTAATAATAAATTATATAATTTTTTTTTAATTTTTTTGTATTCGTTTTTTTTATTTTGATCTTCAGCACTCCTGAATATATGTTTATACATGTAGTGAACTTACCAAGTTTTTCTACACTAATTAACTAAATATGTGTAGCAATTTGGTAGCAGCCAGCTCAGTCGGTGCCATAAAAATGAGCTGCAGTTGGTTTGGCTGCTCGGCTCACTCCTAATCCCAGCGATACGAGAAATATTTCGTCGCTGCAAGGCACGAGCAGATCAATGACCTGTATTTCACAGCCTGAGACACATTTCAATCGATAAAAGTGAAGAGTTGGGGCACCAGCACACTGAACACACAGAACACATAGAACAACGAGCACAGTGCACATAGCACAGACAGATGCCCGCACAGACAAAGCAGCAACAACCACAACAACAACAACAACAATGGCAACATGGGGCACGTAAAATATGCAAGCTTCCTGCAGGAAAACCCAAAATGGCAGACGATGGCGTGCAGCGAACGTGACGCCACTAAAGGCAGTGAAACCAGTGAAGGGAGCACGGAACTGGCTTAGAGGGTGGCTGTCTATATACATATTTAACTATATATATACTCGATATTACAAGGAAAGGAAATCCAGGCAGCATCACACGCAATTGAGTGAAACGCTGCCAAAGTTGTAGAAAAAAGATAACTAAGCTGAAAACTAACAACAATTGCTTTCCATCGAGGACAACCCTCGAACGTGCACAACTTCCAGGGTGTTGTCTGAGTTCCCCAACACACCTGATAAGTAATCGAAAGTGCTCGACTCACAGATATCCTAGTAACTTTATAAATGTTTGAATGGGTTTTTTCCTTGCAATACATCTTACACTATTTTACATTTTGATACTTTTTATATTCTTTATTTCATTATTTATTAGTTTATTATCTGTCACTTTTATTCATAGGACCCCAGATTTCCTTTTTTTTAATTTTAATTTAATTAAATTATTGACTGTTCATTTCAAATCATTTAATTTTTAACTTGAATTTTAATTATATATTTTTAAAACCAATTCTTAAAAGTTATACACTGTCTTAAGTCTAAATTAAAAAAAATTAAAATTCGCATAGGTAAAGTTTTTGCCTAAAAGGTAACTCGGATTGTACTAAAAATGAAATTTTGATCCTTATTTATTTGATATTATTTCGATAAATGCTATATATTTATTTCCATTGCAGAAATAACCTTAGACGTAAATTATAAATAAATTAGAGAATGAGAATTTAATTTCCAATCAGAAGACAAAAGTAGCTTCAGTTCATAATAATTATTTGTATATATAGTTAATTATTTTTAGGTAACATTTTAAATAATTTTGGCTGTTTTAAAAATTTGTAAAAATTATATTGGCTAATATTTATATATATATATATATATATATAAAGATTATTATATGGAAAATATTTTCATTTAATTATGTGTTCGTAGTGTAATAGTTATTGAGAAAATTTGTGTGTGGTCTTAGTAAACTGTAAGCCAAGTCATAAAACGAACCAGTTATAAAAACTGTTTTTTTCAACAAACATTTTTACAATAAATATTTCTATGTCATTTATGCACACATAATCAAATGTATTTAGATATCACGTGTACAAATAATGGAGTTGGTATTTATTAATCGAACCCGTATCAAAAGTCATTAATATGAATATAGATAGTATATACATATCAGAAAAACTATACTTATTCATATCTTCCAAAACTGTAATCACTCTTGTGTGAATAAATGTAAAATGTGTTATATTTCGAAATTAAAATTTTTTGCAAAGAATCAAAAAAATAGTTGCTGGAATACAGAAACTATATTTGTAAATAATATTATTTTTACTATTTTATATGTTGTGTGTATATAACAAATATCATTATTCAATTTCTCGAATTAAGTTAAGCAGACAGAAGAAGCAAGCCAATTAACCTGACTAACAAACTGCCGTTATAAATTATTATTATTTTT
This sequence comes from Drosophila fungiperda, assembly GCA_035042345.1. Lineage (NCBI taxonomy): Eukaryota > Metazoa > Arthropoda > Insecta > Diptera > Drosophilidae > Drosophila > Drosophila fungiperda. The sequence continues at coordinate 4,641,404 of JAWNLM010000021.1, forward strand.
TTTCATTTATTTCTGGGTTGCATTTCATATCACTTCGAAGTCTTAAAGAAAAAAAAATTACAGCGAAAGTGTATATATGGAAAAAGCGAAATTTCGTAGGCAGCGTGCAGCTCTGCAAAAAATTGGAGTACTTTACTCTCCGATATGGGAGTTAAGCCACCCCTTGCTGGAGTTGTATGAGCTGGAGCACTTCCGTCTGATAGCTAACAGTAAACAGCTGCACTCCCCATTCCATACGCAAATGGTTGTCATGGAATCTAGACAGGTTGCATACTAAGGATGAGTTCTTTAAAAAGCCCAAATGGCATTGGGTCAGTGTAAAATAATTTTAACTCTAAAACAGAATTGGTCGCTCTCAAATTGAGCAGATATTGTCCAACATCGTCCTTTTAATTTCACTATTCTTATATATTTTAATGCTGTCCATAAATGGTTTTTCAAAATGATGCATTCAATTTATAGGCTTATAATTCATAATTCATATACTAAATGGCCACTTGCTTATAGTCAATTTTAAATGAACGCGCCAAGCGTTTGTTAACTGCTTGATAAACTTGTGCAAGCAGTGCAACAACTAAACATGCTTAAATAAACTGCTTTCTCAATGCACTTCTTTATGGTATCTAAAGCACTATTGTGAATTTTCGACTTTGGTTGTTTTGCTGAATTAAGCTTTTAAATTAGAATAGCTAAACAAAAGTTTAATAAGTGTAAGTAAATTAATGAAGCAATTCTCCTGACCAAATTATGTATGTATCTACTAGCTACATCAGTTAGAGTATAAACAAGATTTGATTTGAGCAGGTTAAATCTTAATTTCTACAATATTTAATTAAATGCACAAAATATATCTATACATTACGGATTTACTCACAAAATTTCTATATTTACATTGTACTAAATTATTAGATAGTATAACATAAATATTCATTCTCTACTCAGCCTGTTTCATTACAATCAAAATCCCACAAATTATGGTACTTTTACACCAATGAACCAATGTTCTGGCGATTAATAATTAATTTAATTAGTTAATAATCAGAACAGTTGTAATTGATTTATAAAATGAGTTCTTCATGCGAAATTTGACTGCAGATACCACAATGCCTTGGCTAATTTGTATACTCCTCAGTTTCAATATGAATATATTTAAATCAATAATTATTATTTTTGAGTAAAATGTCCATATTTACATTTTACTTTCGCTCCTCACATATTGTTTTGATACTTAAAACCGAAATCGCTCAAATTGTATTATTTTCTATTGCAATTAGTCGATTTTCTTGTGTTTCCAATTATGCCGTGATAATTGGTGAAATGAACTTGCATCAGAAATAATTGTTTGGCTTTAGCCGATTCTCAGTAAATTTGCATAGGCTTCGACAGTCGTATGAACTGTGTTAAGAAATTTATTCTTCAAAAGAAATTTATGTGCATATTTCATAACGCCTTATCTCAGTTGTACACTGTTCAGTGTCTATATCAAAGTACTCATTGTCCGGACACCGGGAAGGTGTCATCTCCGCCCCGTCCACACACTCCACATAATTATGGCAACCCAATACTTCCATCAGTTCGCGGCCATTCTGGCGTCCATCGCATCGATCCTCGGAGCACTTGCAAGCGCTTTTGTCCTGGCAAAGTTCCAGTGACTCGTTGAAGAAGGTTCCGAGGGGGCACTGGTGCCACACTGGGTCTGGATCCGGTATGCCGGAGCCCATGTCACGGCAATAGAAATATCCGCGACAGGTGGCTCCGTCGGCAACAAATATGTTTCGCTTCGCCAGTTTCTTGTTGCCACACACATCTACTGGTGCCGGATGTCTTTCACATTTAACCAACGCCTTTCTGATGCACTCTCCTCTTGTCACATCGAAGTAGTTTCCAGAATCGCATTGATTGCGAACCATCTCACCAGTCTTGGTGCAGGTGATATAAGAATTGCAATTGAGCTCGTCCTTTACGGGAACTCCAAAGGGCGTAACTTGGCAGATCTCAAAATATGCGCTGCAATGCGTGTTCTCTGGATAGTAGCAACCTCCACTCGCCTGGTCGAAATACCTGCCATCTTCACAAATACCTTTGCTCACAACGTTGTTTTTGTTGCAGTAATACCAGTTTGCACAATTGAAGGTGTCTCCGACGTAGCCGTTTGTCTTCGTCGTGCACGGAGCATTGCAATAAGTATCCTTTTTCTCAAGAGACTTTGCACATTTTCCCGTGTTCAGATTGAAATTTGGTGTCGTACCCGTGCACTTTTCGCCCTCTGTTGTCGTTGAGTTCTTGCAGACAATCCAGCGATCGCAGTAGCCTGGCTGACGTATCTTCGTGTTATCCTTGTAAAGTCGGCAAATATCCTGTTCACTGTTCATATACTCCTTTTGAGTGCTGAGCTGCAGCTGACCAGCAAATGCCAGCAGCAGGATGACAACTCCAACGCCTGCAAATGTCAACCATTAATTATTTATTCTTATGTCATTTCTTTTAATTTCATAATTTATTATATTTTTGGCCACCTTGCTTCATTTGAACGTCTTGTCTTTTGATAATAACCAACCCGACTAACTGACAGCATTTGGGAGTTGGGCATTATATAGATAGATAGTGTGAGTCTTACTTGCAGAATGCTGATGATGGGGGCTATATATTAAGAAAGTAATTAGGTTCTCGTTCCAGATAAGATTCCATATGTCACATCGCGCGGCTATCAGCTGACATGTTTGACAATTTTGGAGCTCAGATTCATCAGATTCTGCTATTTTTGGCCTCGGACAGTTGTATAAATAACTCAAATCGTGTGTGTCTTCAATGCATCAAAATCTGATGAATTATGACGTTCTCAAAAGTTTACAAAACGATAAAAAAAAGTCAATTCATTTGCTGATAAAACCATTACGTGGGATTCCAATCAATTAATCGAATAATACTTTTCATGTGAATAAAAAGGACGAGTTTCATTGATAGTAATATGCTTTGATTGTCAAACAAAGAATTGTGTTGTAGATGGGAAAACCCTAACAAGCAGATCATAATTTATATTTATGATATTCAGACAGGTATATCAAATATGACACATATTATAGGAGTTGACGTCCACAAATGTTAACTGTTTAAAAAAAGTCCATTCACTTGTTAATAAAACTTGTTCTTAAGTGGGATTTCAATCAATTTTATGTTTTGATTGTTTGATTCAATAGCTAAATTTAATTTTATGAAATCTTTTCCATCAATATCGACTGCAGTAAAATTGTCTGACTATTGAAGTGATTAAGAATCTCAAATGAATATTTGAATAGTTTCCTCTATATAGTATGTAAAACTTAACTAAAAAAACATGATGTGTGTTTAATATATAAAGACAGGTATGTAAAATGTGATCCATATTATATATTTCGTTGTTTGAGTCGAATCGTGGCAGCTCAGCGGCAATGAGAAACCTTTGTTGCACTTTGACGGCTTCGCTCGAGTTTGCGTTCGTCACTTTTAGCCAATACTTACAAGTTTGAATAAGTATATAAAATTAGAAAAAAACCGAATTGAACACTGATTAGAGTCAATTGATTGTGATCGTGGTAACAGCAAGAATCACTTTAGGTAAATCACTTAAAACACTTTGTGCAAATGCGCCGCTGATCGGTTCCAATACAAAGCACTGATTTCGAATGGTGCTAGAATTGCAATTAAATTATTCTTGGACGATATCTATGCACCAATCGATCTCAGTTCTTCAATTTGAACTGGCTGCTACGAGGGTTATTTGCAATTGACTGCTCCTTCATTGTGCTGGACTCGATTGCGATCACGATGGCGAGTGATAACGAGGCGAGCGAGAGTCACTGACGACTGTGTGGGGCACAGTTGCAACCTCTGCTTAAATCTGCTAAACCTGTTACACCTGAGAAGATTTTTACAATAGACCCTGTGCATGTCTTGTACACTCACTCACTCACATAAATATTTGAGCGACTTTCGATCAACTCGTATTTCTTCTGTCTTTGGTTTTTTTTATTTCATTTTTTTTTCTCTAAGTACCACACATGGACCTAGAGCGACCCTCTGTCATTCTGCGTGTGTGTGTGTGTGTGTGTGTGTGTGTATGTGTGTGTGTGTGTGTGTGGCACTCGTACTTGTACCACGTGTAATGTACACCCATAAGCCAAGTCTACCATCCATGGATCAATCTCATGCGTCTAGCTGCAAGCCCGAAAGCTCTGGCATTGCACATTTGTTGCACTTCTTTTCTTTACTTCGTTTAAGTGCTACTTTTTACGTTGGTAATTTAATTCAAGCGTACCTTTTTTTGTCTGTGTGTGTGTTTTTTTATTAAATAATTAGAATTGTTTTGGTTTCAGTTTCAAGCGGATCCCATCTAACTCGACCCAAAGCAGGAAGCCTGTCACCGCAGCCTCTGGGCATTAAGGTGCACACCTAGTTCAATCTAACAGTACATCTCACATATCTATGTGTGTGTGTGTGTGTATGTGTATAATCTGACGATTTCTTTTCTGCCGACATCTGCCCTGTCTATGCATTTGTTTGTCTCTTAATTGTGGAAATATCGCTCAAGTTACTTAATGATATTATTCACTGTTTGAATACCCTGTCCCCATACAACGAGAAGATATATACGACTCTAGATCATTTCTGTATTTGCATGTTTTGCAACTAGTCAATTCATCTGACTACATGTAATAATTGTTAACTGGAACTAATTTACATTTAAATAAATATATTATTAATAGCCTCTAAATAATTTAAAAGTATGCTCCACAAACAACAACACTAATAATCTAAAGTCATTTGAAATTTTATTGCATACTTTACGGTTACCAAATTATCGGAATTCTAATAATATTTTTGAGGCGAAAATAATAAATAATAACAAGCTTGTGACTAGTGAATATTTATTTTTCTTTTTATTTAAAAATCGTAAGATTTCGGATACATTCAAAATGATACTGATGTATACCGATTATGTAAAACTGTGCCTATTGTGTTTTAATGTATTAAATCTTAACTGTGATATATGCTAATTTATATGTGTTTATGGCGAATGCCCTTATTATATAACTTTTGATTTAATGGAAAGAAACTGGAATGCATTGCATGTGTTGATGACTTGGGTATCCATTCAGTTTGCCAAGTATATTTCTTTCTCTGCTAATCAAGCCATTTTTCTTGCGATCTGAACATGGGTCTTGTATATAGTCACCTAATTACAACGTTAATCAGGACAGAATAGAATAGATTATTTTCCATTTGGGTTCTTAATTCGAATTCTTACATTAGCTTACCTTTTTACCGTAGTAGACTTATATTTATAAATCTTCCTTTTGCTTCTGATTGTAGATTGATTGATCACACTGTTCCAATCAGAAATACAAGCAATTTTCTGCGTCTTTTTCTTCAAGTATGTAGTTCAAATTATACTATCCACACATATTAGTCAATTGAATGGGTCGCAGTTCAAGTCCTTGTTTGGTATTGTTTGCCGAGTTGAATATGCTGCTCGTTAGAACTTTAACGTACAAATAACGTTTTCATGCTATTTCAAACTTATCTATTCATTCGGGCAACTGTCATTTCTATCCTTCAACATTGAAGTTTTCACAACAGCCATTTATGTTTATTCTGTAAAAAAGAGCTTTAATTGAATATTGTAAAAAAAAAAAATATATATATATATATTATAACTAATAGAAGTCTCTCAGAATATATTAGGTATATCTATTATATAAACCATCAGCATATATTTGACCAATTAGGATGTATTTTCAACCATATTCTGTCATATTGGTTTTAAGTTCTTTAAATAGAGTAATATTCATAAATATAGTATATAGAGTTAGGAAAATGCAATACACCTTTTAATCATTAACTTAAATTTAATTTCCGCAATGTGTAACTGTAACTAGCAGTAGTTGAGTATACGAAATTGAGTGCGATACACTGAAACAAAATTTGTAAATTGGTCTTATGCAAGTTCCGTCATCCTATCCGTCCGTCTGAGCTCAATTTTGTTCGTCTCCCTGTAAACTAAAACTTATATATATATATATATATATATATATATATATATTTCGTATTTTTTTGATAAATAATTTGCATTGCGTAGCAGTAATTTCAAGTATACTCTGCAGTTCTTCACAGATCGACATCAACCATTTTCTCCCCAACTGCCTTCAATCTATATATCAATCGAAAATGATGATGTCCTTCAAAGTTCGCTATATAAATTCCGGGCCAGTCCACCATCTTCAATTATAGCCATCAGAGTCACGTGGAGTCATCGATAATACAAAAGTGGAAGGCCACGCCCACTCGGGTTACCCAAAACCGTATAATGTAAGTCGCGCAAAAGCCAATGCCTCCAGCAATGTGAGAACTAGAGACTCTAATTTGTAAAGGTACACCACTGATTAACCATCCACCGGCTGATATATATCGACGATCGACACACAAAACATTAAATATAACAATCGATCCATGCATTCTGTTAACTGTTTTCCTGCCAGCGTCGGGTATCAGAGATGAGATTCTGGAGATGCCTCACTGGTGTCGGCATTTCTAACTACGGACATTTCACACGAGACGGCTCGAATTCAAAAACCTGCTCCGATATTGTTAGCGATAAGAGGAACCGAATCCGAAACAAGTGTGTAATTAAACAGAAGCAATACAAGCAGCGCCAGCAGAGACGATAGCGATAGCAGGTCGACTGAATTAATCAAGAGGTAAATACGGTTTTTGTTATTATCAAAAAAGATTGGCTACCTATTTGATATACAATACATACTACATACTACACACTGCCAATATATTCCACTTCCATAAATGCTCTTGAATTGGCTTCACGCTGAATTAGTTGCGCTCGAAGTTCAGCTGATATAAGAGAATTCGGAGAAAATGCTTAAAACAAAAGCTTCTGGTGAGTAAGGGACTTTCCTATATATCGATTTCTAGTCACATCGAATCAACATTAGCCTCCATTGGGTTACTGTTGTTTATTCTGACGCAGTGCACAGTCGCCATACAATCGCCGGAGCTGTGTAGGCACGAAGCGGATGGAACCCGATTGCCGCTGCTACAGGACTGCGGCCGGTTTGTGGTGTGCAGGGGGCGATCAGCCGCCCAAGTTGGCCATTGTCCTCGGGGTCTGCACTTCAATGCGCAGTTGGGTGAATGTGATTTCCAATGGCGTGCGAAATGCAGTGACCAATTGTTATTTGACTTGGCCAACACGGATGACAGCTGTGACTGCACATGCTGTGCCAATGAGTGCAATTCTAATCAAATTAATGAACTGACAACGACCGATGAACCCGATGTAACAGATACTACCGATGACTCGTGCATTTCGGATGAGCCCACTACGGTTGAAACTACTACGGATGAAACCACTACGGATGAACCCACTGGCCGCACGGAACCGTCAGGTGCTTCTACCGGCGTTGTGCCTAGTTATTGCGGCGACCAACGCTCGGATTGTGTCAACCAGCCGGATGGTGCCATGCTAGCCGTAGAAGGGGTCTGCACAAAGTATATCCACTGCACGCACGGATGCTGTCAGGATATGACGTGTCCGGGCGGCTTATACTTCGACGCCAAAGCGAATCAGTGTGACTACTTCTGGAATGTGGAGTGTACGCCAAGCGATCCGACGGGTGAGCTAGTTGGTCCTTCGGGCACCAGCTGCAGTGATCAGAGCGTATGCGCTGGACAGCGGGATGGCGCTATGTTTGCCGACCCGGACACAAATGGATACTTCGTCTGCCAGTGCCAATGCCCAATTGCAATGCCATGCGATGCGAACACCAAATTCAGTGAGTTGGCCCAGGTTTGTGACTGGGATTCTACATCTGGTTCCATTGGAGGCAGTAGTGGTGTCATCTGTCCCGATAACCTGGTTTACAATGCCACCTCGGATCAGTGCGACTATCCGGCAGACTATGTGCCACTGGTTGAATGCGACAACACAAGCACAGTTTGTCAAGGTCAGCCGGAGGGTAATCTCTTCCCCGTAGAGGGGGTATGTAATAAGTTCTATATGTGCAACTTCAATTGCGCCGTGGAGCAGAATTGCCCCAACAATCTCTTGTACGATTCCAATTATCAGTTATGTGATTATCCCCAAAATGTTAATTGCTCCTGGGAGCATTCACCACCATCCGGACCAAACGCAGGGCCGTCCGGCATTTCCTGTGAGAGCAACGGTCGCTGTCTGGGCCAACGCGAGGGCACCTTTTTCCCATCCCTGGTCAGTTGCGGTGAGTATGTGGTCTGCCAGTGCGAGTGTGAGGTGGACATGACCTGCGAACAAGGCTTGTACTGGGATCAGAAGCTGCTGACTTGCAACTATTCGTATAATGTTGACTGTACACTCTAATCGACAAAATTCACAAATAAATATAATCAAAAAGTAACTAGAAATCAATTTTGTTTTTCATTCTGCCAATATTTTGTCGAGTTCGAGTTCCCAATGTAGTTTATTCTGAATTTTAATATCAGACAGTTATAGGGTACATATATTGCCTACATTTTCTTATATCCCATATACTTGCTTACGCTAATTATTTTTTATATTATTTGCTTAAAGGGAACTTTTTTCAAAAAGAAAGTTTTTCAAACTCTGAACAAAAATTTATGTCAGCATGTTATCAACGGTCAGAAAAGATCTAATTATCGGCGTGAATTAAATAACCAGTCTACTTGCTTCTTTTTATTAAAACAATAAATTTCTCTTGATAAGTAACTCGTCAGCAACTATATATGTAGGTTTTATATTGATATAAGATAAAAACACCTAGAACATACATATGTATACACAATAATTTAGTACTATTATCTGGTTTAGTAAGTAGTTAAACAAGTATGTATGATGGATCGGTGTAATGATTCAAAACATGCTATTTTTTCAAGTTGTCTCATTTTATGTCTTTTGACTCGAATTGATGGATCTCTTATCATTTAAATTACTCGAATGTACAGTTTAATCACGAACACTTTCAAATGTCGCTTATCTTTCAATTAAGTATATAGCTATGTAGGCAAGCAATCGGTTCAGGGGGAGATCGACCGCGTTTTACTAGACGGCAAGTGTGCAAAATTGCCTTAATATTCGAATTCTTCTCAAATAATATATATTGCCCTCAGTATTGCTCTGCTCGCGATTCTGCATTGGCGTTTCTGTCCTTAATTATCCTATTTTTTTTTTATTATTATTTTTTCTTATTTAAAAATCTTTACATTTAAATACATTTACCAGTATTTTTAAGTTTACTCAAAATGACCAAGTTAATTGTTCTTTTTCGTTAGCCTTTTTTTTCTTACTCCAAGTTAATTGTTCTTTTTTATTAGTCTTTTTTTTCTTACTCTCAGTAACTTTCGAGGAGCAACGTGCCTCTACTAAATAAATAAATAATTGAGTAAAGAAAACTATATAAACATGCATGCAGTACTCGTGTAAAAAAATAAATAAATAAATAATAAGGTATAAATAAATAAATAATAATGTACCACTTTTCGGTAGCACTTTGTGTTGTTATATAAATATGTATAAACATATGTAAAGAATGTATTTATCGGCTCATGGTACACATATAGCTATAAAATGGGGTCTTAAATATACATTAATCTGCCAAGAGATCTTGTTAGGTAGGAGATAACACACTTATATTTGGTTTCTTTTTCTAATTATTTTTGAAACAATTAAAGGTTTCCTCTGTAAATACAAATATATGTATGCAAAAGCGTTTAATGATAGAGATATCTAACAGCGCGTTACTATAAGACAAATTCCAAACATTTCTCGTTTTGTTCTTCTCTTTTGCATTTGGGGATTGGCTGGAAATAGCTTAAAACCAATTATGGACAACGACAGAGCGCATTGCTGTTAATTTAACAGAGCTTCACAGTTCTGTAGTTTATGCAGTTATTGCTCTGCGGGTGCAACCGCAGATAGATAGATGGCGTTGACAGTGTTCATATTCTAGACGATAGCTGGCGCCAATATCTCAGTACAATTTTAATTTAATTGAAAATAGGTTAAAACTTCTTACTACACTCTTGTTACATGTTTGATATCGTGTAATGTTGCATTATCAAGTCTATTATCAAACCAAAATTTCATTATTATGATTGGTTAAAAATATATTAGGTGAAGAAAAAAGCAAATCAGTTCAGTAAGCGTCCGTATTCCAAGGAAAATATAATTTAAAATGTATCTCGCACAGTTGGAAAAAACCCTATATGGTAATACTGAAGTCCTGAATATTATTCCTATAAAGAATCACAATTACGAATATTGTTTTTACACAGTGCTCCTTTTGTGCCTTCTATTTTGGCATTCAGCTGAATCGGTTGCTACAAACTGTTGCAAAGACGGAGATACCCAGGCGGATCCTAATGATTGCCTCAATTATTTGGTTTGCTGCAGTGGAACATTTGTGCAAAAGTCATGCTCGAGTGGCAACTATTGGGATCCTAGCTCAGCAATGTGTCAACTGAATAGCGGACAGTGTTGTCCCAATACCGGAAAATGTACTGAAAACGAGATACAAGTCGATCCCCAAGATTGTGCTGGTTACTATTTGTGCGTTCTGGGACAACTTGTGAGCCAAAAATGCTCTAGTGGCACTTATTTTGATACCACAATCAATGCATGTGTTGTCGATAGTGAAGGTTACTGCCCATCATAGGTTGTATGGCATTATCGCATTATCACCGATTTAATTTGAATGTATTCAAAAATATACAAATTCGGTTTAAAACTCATTTCTTTTCCGAAAGTTGTGCTCAATAAAATAATAAAGCTTTAACATGTCTATTAATAATGTATAAAATAAAGTGTCGAGGTTTCAAATAGTCAATACAAATACTAATTAATCAGTATAAAGTCAAAGTTTATGTGATTTTATTTCTTGGTATCATATAATAAACACTTTACGGTTGCATACCGATAGATTATATTTGTTGAAACTCAACAAATAAATATATTTAAGCAAATGTTTTGGTGTATCAACATTAACATTTTATTACCGTCGTTTTACATGGGGTTCATTGTCAGACTTTATAATAATCATTCTTCTAGAATGCAGCATTTAGTAATTTGAACATTTGACAAGTGAAGTAGCGTAATAAGAAAAGAAACATCTTTAAAAAAAATTCACTAATTGCAGAAATGGCAATTTCTCTTTTAACATTCTTCATCTCATCACTTTGATAAAATAAATTTATTTTCGTGCAGAACTACTATATATATAGTATTTCACAGATATCATCTGAATTCTCTTTATCTACTGCACAATCATCCCATCCAAAGAAGGAACATTTAATTATTTTAATTGCCTGCCAATATAAAAGCTGATACATATCGTACAAAACTTCAGTCGACATACTCTCCACCAAGGAAAAAGTCGCTAAACAAGTGCAGTGCAAAAATGACTAACGGAAAATCGGACAGTAATAAGATATTTACCAAACTTTTATATTATAATAATTGAATTTCAATAATTCTGCTGTCCCCTTTCAGTGTTCGTGCTGCTTATTGCAGTGTCGCTCTTCCTAGGAACTGTGGCCGACGATTGCTGTCAGCCTGGCGACACCAAAATCGACGAAGAAGATTGCACGAAGTACTACGCATGTTGTACTGGTCAATTCGTTCACAAGGCGTGTTCCACTGGAATGTACTGGGATCCTCAGAACAGCGTCTGCGCAACAAACAATGGTGAATGCAACAACAGTGGATGCAATTCCACTGGCCAACCACCCGTCACCTGCACCAATGGACAAACCCAGACAGATCCTACTGACTGCACCAAATATCTCCTTTGCCAAAAGGGTCAGTATGTGTCGACATCTTGTGCCACTGGCAACTATTGGAACTCGGAAACCAGCCAGTGTGAAACGGACAATGGTCAATGCAAGTCCGTCACCTGCAACAATGGAGAGCTTCAGGTAAATCCCACCGATTGTGCTGGCTATTTCCAATGTGTGGACAGTACACTGGTGGCGAGAAAGTGCGCCAGTCACACCTATTTCAATGCACAACTGTTGACTTGTGTTTTCGATACTGAGGGCGTGTGCATTCCCAAGGCTTGCGAAGGCGAGTGTTGTGATGTACCTAATAACTGGCTTGGGTCCGTTGCCAATAACTGCTCCGCGTTCATCCACTGTCTTTATGGCGAGAAGATCGAGATGAACTGCCCTAATAACCTACAGTTCAATAATTTGACACTGGAATGCGACTACCCGGAAAATGTAAATTGTGATGATGGCAGTCCACCACCGAGCGGTCCCTCTGCCGGTCCCTCGGGTACCTACTGTGAGAGCCACGGGCGCTGTGTTGGACAACGCGATGGGGCCATGTTCGCCGATGCGACCAACGTCTGCAGTGGATCCTATATTGTGTGCCAATGCGAATGTGAGATAAACTTCACGTGCTCCGCCGGATTAGTTTTTAATCAGAATATCCTGTCTTGCGACTGGCCTCAAAATTCCAATTGTTAAATTCATTAATAAAAGTATCCGAAGTAGAATTTTTATTCACTCAGATGACTCCATGCAAACATTTTTTATTTCTTTCTATTATTTCCTTCTGTCTTTTCTGTACGACGGTGTTTATAAGTTATTTTGATGTATCTGATTGCTTCATTCAGTACTTCTGTTGGACCAAGATCGGAATAATATATCATATAACTAATGAACCACGTTTTTGCTTACTTATCACGACTGAACTCACTAGGTATGTGACCCTCAGCATCTGACGACTATATTAAAAATGCATAATACGTATTACTCGTAATCCGGGCAGGTTGGTGCAGTTTGTTGGTTAACAGCCTTTATAGTCAGGTCTCTATACTTAACATACTGTTGTGTAGTATTGTGATACCTGTAAGCTGCGATTGGATCTATGTGGTGTTGCCGATACCGCCAACAGGCCTTCAATCTTCCCCGGTCCAACAACATAGGTACGAACCCAAACGGGGATAAATACAGCAAAATGTTTATTGTTGACCGAGTCGCTGATATTCTATGGATGAATCTCTACTAACGGCTTGTAGCTGAATAGATGGAACACTTCACGACAGCTTTTTTGGGCCGCAGGACATTGATTACATTTGTAGCGGACATATCTAAAATAAATATTATATTTACTCCCCGTATTCATAACGAATTATGCTGATCTGCCTTAAGCTGGTGATTGAATCATCGATATACATCGATTCCGATATCGAATGTTACGTACAGTGTTGGTTGCATGTTATGTTACTAATGTTAATTATTATATTTATATAATACCCAGATTTAAGACTGTCTTCGGATATATCTTTCTTTTTGCTGCAAGCACATAATTCATATAATTAAATAAACATTCTGGTCGAAGACAGATGTACATATTACCTTTGGAATATTTTATTACATTTTAAGGCTTTATTAGAAAAAACATAAGATCAAAAATTTGTTGTTATTTATTAATTTATTTTATAGTTTTATTTTTTCGAATTAGCGATCGAATAAGAAACCATAGACAACGAATGCCAACGAATCTTGTCATATTATAAAACTATGTTTCCATTTGTACAAAATATTCCACATTTAAGTAATTTACACAGAAATCGATTAAGCTTATAAACTGAAAATACTGTTCACTTCAATTGTGAGCGAAGGAAATTTAAATGGAATAAAAAAATGAAAACCATTTAAATTTCATTGCTGGTTTGATAACATATTTTCATTTATTAAGGTATTGCTTTAGAGTCAATTTTCTCTAATAGTTTTCTCTTGTTTTTTTTATTTGGCTTATTTAGCAACTCACATTGAGCGATTTTTGGGTAGTCACAGCGCTTCAACTGGGCATTGAAATGCAATCCTGTTGGACAATTCATAACCAGGAACATCATGTTACTACAGAGCATAAATTTGCCACAGTCATCACGATGAGAAACTAGCGCATCCTGCTTCTCATCGGTGCAAAAGCCAGCAGTTACTGTCGGGCTTGACAAGGGTTCCTCTGGTTGCTGCCACTTTTGGTTGATGATACACTTGGCTTCCGATGGTCTCATGCAAGTGTGACGAGTTGGGCTAAAGTGCTGTCGACCTGGGCAGTGACGCAGTTGGACTTTTCTAGGCTTGCATACGTAGTACTCGGTGCAGGAGTCTGCTTTGGGCAAGGCAGCTCCATTTTTTCTCCCCCAACATAATTCATTTGCATTAACCTTATTTGGCTTTGACAGTGACATCTGTGGTTTTTGCTGTTTTGGTGGCATTGAAGTAAGAACGGGTCGTGCAGTTGTTGTCGCCTCTTCGATCTCTTCACTGTCGAATTCCGATTCATCGCTTTCTGAATCATCCGAATCGACTTCCTTGTCGACATCTGAAGTTTCGTATGGGCATACAACATTGTCTGCATCATCGCAATGCAGAGTAAGTGGATTGAATCGACTGTTCTCGTTGCAGGATCCAACTATAGCTTTGCCGTCATTACAAACATAGTATCCTCGACATCTACCAAACATGGGCAACAGAGCACCATTTTTTCCCTCACATATAGGCGTTTTGAACATAAAGCCATCCTTTGAGATTAAAATATGATTGAATAATCCATGAAGCAAAGCTTTTTATCATTTACCTTCAACTGGGCGTCAGCTGTCTTATACAGAATCAGAATTATCCAGAGGACGACTAAGAACTTTATGTCTCTTACCATGTTCAAAATCGAACATAAACTGTGACTTCACAGTATCTACACTTTTACTTTATGTTCCGAATTGTCTGGGAACATTTGTTGGTGCCAATATGTAAATTGTATGGTGAGATAGTACTATCAGAAATTCCCATGTACAGAAACTTGAGTATCTTTTGCCTAACATTTTTAACGTGAATTGATAAAATCAGAAATTATTACATCTGATATCTAGAAGGGGAACTTCATATCCGCATACTATATAAACGTATATATATATTGCTCGCAAAAGTAAATTAGTATCTCTGTTTTTTTTATATCTTATCTGGCTTCCCGAACAATCTTAAAGAAGGTGAAAAATTCTCCTAAAAATATGTACTGTGTAAAGAGATCTGTATTTAAAACGATAGCTAAAAGTATGCAATAACTTCATTCGTTTCTGTTGTATACCCCGATCAATAGTATATGATTTTGAAGATATATTTAGCTCGTATTAAATGTAATGTTTGTTACATTTATCTGTATAATAAAAAGGGGCAGATTAACGTAGGAGTTGACAAGAGACATTTGCTCTTAATTTGTGGGGATGAGTTTCTGTTTAGTCTGTAGTATTTTGTTTAGAGATTGCAGTAAATTCTCCCTTAGAATAAATTTGTTTTTAAATAAATGCAGTTGATGGAACTTATATATTCATTACCAGGTCGAACTTTATTATTTCTAATCCGAATAATAAAGTTTGGAATGTTATTGACGTCGTTTCCTGTACAAATTTCGGTGAATCGGTGCTTGTAGTTTTGACATCCATACATATGAAAGCTCAAGTATGGCCGCTCACATCTTGCGGAAAAATGATAACAAATTTTAATTGTTCAATTTTGAAAAGCCATTAATTTCTATCTCAAATGATAGTTTCCAAAAATACATAAAAAGTAAACAATTGACTCACCAACGGTTTTCCTTGACGAGAATGTTTTCTTTGGTTAATAATAATACAATTGAGTTTTTGCCAAAATCTTATCTAATGTATCCGTGCTTCTTTATTATCAACTGAAGTGTCTTCAATTTTGATATGATTAACTGCTATCTGTCAGTTTCATTATTTCAGTGAACGCCTTGCAAAAATATGTTTCTAAATTTCATTTCAGTTTCGTTCTACCCATGGTTTAACTAACAAGAAACAATTGAAAAAATATATTAGCAACAACAAAATTTATAAATACAAGAAACTAACTCTCTAATTTTGTTGTATCTTATTAAGTAAAATAGAAAAATTTTAATACAATCATCAACAAAAATGAAAGGTATAAACCAATAAAATGACAAAAAAAAATATGTGTGGCATGTGGTTGGTATTCTCTGAAAAAAGATAATTAAATTATGTATTTGGCTGAATAGTTTCAATTTCAAAATAACAAAGTTTTGTGATAAATGGTTGATATTTTTATTTTCATAACAATACTTAATCTATGTGAAATAATTAAAAAAAAAATAATAACAATCACAATAACAACGAGCACAACAAGAAAGACAACAACAATCACAATAACAATTATATAATGGCCAACAACAACCACAACAACAATAACAAAATATACACTTAAAGAACTTTAACAACAGTTAAAGAACCGCATCAGAACAAAATACCGTTGAGCAACATTAAGCTGCTATGTTGCTCAACAACAACAATTTGCCCAACATCAAGCATCGAATATTCCCAGGTTATCAATTTATGTCAAACAAACTGTTCGTTTCCGGTTTAACCTTCGACTACTGTTGGAAGTGGCTCAAGTTTTCGGAGCATTCGCAAAAACCAAATCGAAATCGTTTGTGAGGTGAATTAAACGGTTTTCAAAATGTCTCCGCAAACTGAACTATGCATGGACATTTGTGTTTTTTTAAGAGGATATATATGGGATATATATATGGGCTGTGTTCGGCAATAGAGAACCAATAACAATGTTACAGGAATTACAAAAGAGATCGTTGCAGTCATAAATAGCCGACAGCAAAATACTCTGATTCTAATAAGTCAAATCAACTGATAACAGATGCCACAGCAGGGGGTATTGCAGCCAAGAATAACCGATATTTGCCATTAGAATTGCTGCAGATATTATCCTCTGTTAATTTTGTGGGAGGAAAAACAATGTTCGTTTTAAGTTTGCTAACCTAAGCTCCAAATTTACTGGGAATTTTAGCTTTTACCATTTTTTTAAGGATCTAGAAATGTACTCTTAAATTTTTGTGAAGCAAGCTTTTAAATTGTATAAAATATACGGTTTTGTCGATGGACACCATTAGCTAAATCGGTTTTGCGAGCCAAAGTGGGCGTGTCGAACCAATTCTCTCATTTATCATTATACTTTAAAAACTGTCCATTCGTAGTAGTAGTAGTAAATGAAAGTCTAACGTATGCCTGAATATATATTTAATAAGTTATTATATGTATTTATTTATAATTAAATGTCAACTTATTTCAATCGAAATAACACAAGTCAAATTAAAAAATTTATTTAATGAAAAGAACTACATAATTTCAATTATAAAATTACAAATATTTATATAAATAGTATTTATTCTTATATTAAAGCTTATGACTGGAAGTGGCTCACCCTGATCACGTTGTTGCTGGTGTTTGACTTTCCCAGGACTTCAGCCAGGAGTACCAAAGTCAGATGCGAAGGAAATGGGTTCAATCAAACAAAGTGCGCCGATAAAAGTATAATAGCAACGAGAATTTCATTTGAATCACGCACAATTATTCAAAATTATTGTGAAGAAAAGCCAACAGGATACTATGAATATCCATATGATTGTGCTGGATATATTTTCTGCAGCGACTCCCCAACAGAACTAAAATATTGTGCTCCGGGTAAAGTCTTTAACAAAGATCTGCAAATTTGCGATACACCCGAAGCAGTTCATTGCAGCGAATCCGACTATCCGGATGAATGCGTGGATCAGCCAAACGGATCTGTGCTGCCCTCTTTGGAGCACTGCGATCAGTTTATAGTGTGCACCAATCAGCAAGTTGTACTCCATATGTGTCCCGAGCACTATCTCTTCAATCCAAATTTACTCATATGTGGCGAACCGGACGAGGCTTGGTGCTATTCTGGGCAAACGACTGAAATGACAACCACAACCAACACGACCAACAAAGCTTCCACAACTACCACACCCACTACAATTACCACAGATCCAATAGTAACCAGCGAAGCTAACAACCCGTGCCAGGATCAAGGTCTGGGCGCATCTTTTCCATATAGTGAAGACTGCCAACAGTATATCCTATGCCTGGGAAACGATCAGTTTGTCCAAGCCAATTGCCCATTCAATTCTTGGTACGATCCAGATAGTGGCAATTGTGGTCCCGCCGTTCCACCAACCGCATGCCAAGAAACAATTACTGTAAGCAGTACTCCAGAGACAACGCCAAGTCCAAGTGATCTATGTGCGGACCAAGCGCTAGGTGTCTCCTATCCACTGGTCAGCAACTGTCAGCGGTATATTTTGTGTATGGGTGATGGCGATTCTGTCATTGCCAACTGCATTTACAACGCTTGGTATGATCCGGTGACGGGCGATTGTGGACAAGATGTGTCACCGACAGCATGCCAGGAAACCTATCAAACTACAACCACAGAGTCAACGACTCAGTCTACAACTGAGTCAACGACCCTATCAACTACTACTGAAGCCACAACCACGACAACAACAACAGAAAGTCCCATTAGTTCGGACATCTGTGCTGGGAAGGAGCAGGGCGAGTATGTGAATTATCCTGATAACTGTAGTAAATATATAGTGTGTGCAGAGCCAGTGCCCATTGCATTTTACTGCACAGACGGCTATTACTTCAGCGAGCAGCTTCAGCAGTGTGTTGGCTGGGCGCAAAGTGATTGCGAGGCATCCTCCAGCACAGTAATGCCTCCTGGTGACCAACCAACTCCTTCTCCCGGCATCTGCATAAGCGGCAAGGATACCACGTTTCCATATTCGGGCAATTGTCAATGGTATTTCCGCTGTGTCAACGAGAATGTCTTCATGATGAGCGTTTGCAGAAGCGGCGAGTACTATGATCCATTGAGTGGTAAATGTGGTGCCAACGTTTCGTCCAACGCATGCCTTGAGGATTACACGACAAGTACATTAGATTGGGATACTACTACTACAGAAATTGCCATCTTGCCAACAACAACGACACCTCCACCACACCCTTGCGAGGGCGCAAGGGATGGCAAACTTGTGCCCTATCCCAACGACTGTACCAAGTTTATTCAGTGCACCAGTTCTGGTCCTAAGGTATACGATTGTGTTGTTGGACAGGAGTTTAGTGCGAATTTGGAACGTTGCATGTCTCCTTGGGTGGCAAACTGTTCGTTTGCACCAACAACTACTAAAGCTCCCCCGACAACCACAACTCAAGTGGCTACCACAACGGAACCGAATCAATCAACCGATGAAGATTTCTGCAAAGGCAACACCGACGGCTCACTTGTTCCTTATCCGAGCAACTGCACAAAATACATAGTGTGCGAAGAACCCATTGCTGTTGCATTCTTCTGCCCAGGTGAAGAACAGTTTAGTCCGACAGAATTGCTCTGCATGGATGCCCAGGCTGCTAATTGTATTTCTAAAAAAAAACTTATTTAATTTGACAAGTCTTGTTATGTATCTGGCACTAAGATAAAGATAAACCAACTTTAAATTCATTAAACATAATTCTTTATTTTGGCTTCCAAGTTTTTTAAACACCCTACCAACGACACAAGATTCAACTTTAAATATTAAAAGTATAAATAGAAATAAATGTTATATTATAAAATTACAATTATACAACTATTATAATTAAATATTCCGATCTGCAATTAGCATTCTAGAATATTTTGTCAAATTAAGTTTGTAGGATTTTCGATACAATAACACCAAAGGTACATGCCCTCTCTTTTTTAGAATTGCGGATAACGTTAAACATTTGGTTTGAAATTAGTAAGTTGCTTAAATATGCAATAAATATACAAATAATACCATTCTAAACATTCAGAGAAAAATTTATATGACAATTATAATAATTATATATTATAAAGAAAGCAGTAGTCGAGTGATCTCGACTACGATATACCCAGTTGTTAAAACTTTTCTAATTTTATTGGCAATTTTCCCTTTATAAAGTTTTGCACCTGCTTATAACCAGACTAAGTCAATTTTTATAGCAAGCTCAGCACTGAAGAGTAAAAAAAACAACAAATGCAGCGTATATTTTATTCATTTTATTCATCCCGAATTGGCTAACTCAAACCACGTCATTTTAAATACACACATTGTAAATAACGGGGTTCTTCAGAATACAAACAATTATCATTAACATGCCATCTCTTTCGCACACAAGCGCTCGCATATTTATGCATACAGAAAATTCTTGCGGATGCTGTTTAAAATGAGATTAATATGAGAATATGTTTCGATAATAATTAGGATTCTTAATTAGATCTGCCTTTAAAATTATGGAATTTATTGCTATCGGAAATCGAAATGTATCGATAATCAAGAAATGCAGGTAGCTATCGATAAAAGAAAGCAAATATAATCTGCGCCTGATATACGAGAACCTGTATTACAATTTCAAGTTTCTAGCTTTATAGTCTCTGAGATCCACGTGTTCAGGCAGAAACACGGATATGGCTATATATATATATATATATTCCTTGGATCAAAAATGTTTCATTCTGTCTGTAACATACATTTGCACAAAAAAAATGTATTTAAAAATAACTTATAACCTTCCGATGGTTATAGAGATGAAAGAAGGATTTTCCGAAAAAATTCAGACAAAAGAAGTCTATTTAAGTAAATTGAAGTTGAAGAAGACATTCTCGCATTCCTAAAATGAGTATTTTGTTTGTTAAGTTCTTGTGCAGTATAATTTGTGGTTTACTGTTTCATATATAAATCTGTTATTCTGAAATCTTAAAAACTTGCCTATAAATGTATGGTGAGTGCATTCTCAACTCCAAAAGAAATGTTCTTTAACAAATTCTTTGTATTTTTGTTACCCCCGCTTTAAGCTGCTGGGATCTCTGGAATCTTTGAAGCACGTCACAAACAATTTATCCTCAAAATTTGGTGACATCGGCATTTATCGAGTTCTACTTTTCAAAGTTTTCTTTTGGGAAAAGAATTGGCTGCCAATTTTTTCTATATGTTATATTTAACATAGCTTCAATCTTTTCAATTAGTTGACTTTTGATGTTAATGTTCTTGCTTATTATTTTATTTGCTGTATGGAATTTAATCTTCGTCACAAAAGTTTATTCTTTCTTATAAAATGTTAGTGAAATATCTCGTTTCGTCGGACCGTGCCGATTCCGATCCTATGGACAGCCGATGCTAGATGATCCACAAGACTGGGTATTACGATTCCAGAACAAGTTGGTGGGGCAGTTTAGCACAGAAGGTGTTGAGCCGCAGTAAATAAACTTATGGCAATCTGAAGGATATGGCAAATACTTTTGATTTACGACACTATTGCATAGATTATCGGGGTTTATCGGTTCATTGGAACCAGGCTGCAACTGGGCTCCGGATGGCGGAGTTGCAGCAGTTGGCACAAAAGGATTCTGGGTGGTGAATGGAGGAAAGGGAATCGGAGATCTTTCACAACCAGCAGTCTGTGGCAGATCACAGCGCTGAAAGCGAGCGTTCCAGTGATAGTTGTTCTCGCAGCGAAGTAGACGCTTCTCGTAGTAGCGACTGCAATCTCCCGGATAGGCGCTGTACTCAATGGGACTAGGTGCGTCGGGATAAATACCATTTCCGCAATTGGAATACTGCTTAATGTCGCACCGGTAAGTCAGCTGACTCCAAAAGTAGTTGTCGGGACATTGATTGACGTATCCCAGACCATTTAAACAGGTGTAATACTTTCTACAGTCATTGGGATAGGATAGCATCACTATATGATTGGGGTCGTCTTGAAGTGGACACAGACTAAGTGGAACTGCCGCTATGCCCTGTATAAGCTGTATAACAAATACAAAAAAGTTAATTAATATTGAGATATTCCATACCTCAGTGTTATAGAATTACCGATCCATATGCTGAGTCTCCATAGCAAGTGGTTACTAAAGTGGCCACAGTCAAGCAAATGAGGATCCTAAATTGCATGGCTGTAAGGAATATGAGTGAATAATTCAGTTCAATCTAGAATCGCTTTATGGATCCTTACTTTTGGTTTATTCAGCAGAAGTCAGATAAAGCACTCAATGCTCTTGGCACTTGCAAGCGGCTTTTTATATATTGGCTTATCAGTAAAATCGATGGAATCTTTAAGCGCTACTAAATATCAATAAAACAGCTTAAGTGTAAGTTTATGATGTGCAAATATTGTGAAGTGCTTTTTAAATAATTGATTTGTCTTCTTACATTCTTTGCTGTTTAAAATAACACCGCACCTAGCTAAGAAGTGCTTACTATTTAAATAAATATATAATATGTAATTTAATTTATCGGTATTGTCTTGTCTCATTAAATAATATTTTTCAATTGATAATTACATAGATTGCGATAAGAGCTCCCTAAGAAATGCTATAAAACATCGCAACTTTGTCTGCACTTGTTAATGGAAACAAAAGTGAGTAATTTAAGAACATCAAATTTATAATTGTTAATTGAAATTGATTATTTTGACAGTGAATTTGGCAATTTGTATGGTTTTTGGCCTGACTGTCTTGATTGGGTTCTCCACCCCACAATTAATCACTTCAGATGAAACCAGTGACTTGACACATTCGCCCTATCCAGCCGATTGCAATCGCTACTATGAGACCCGTACTCTGAGTTGTCCACCCGAATCTTGTTGGGTGCCCCAATTGCAACGATGCGATTTCCAAAGTATTGTGAAACCAATAACGTCCACTCCCAGCTCGAATTCGACTTATGGACGAGATGGTGATATTCACAGTCTTTTCGCTCTGTGTGCTGCTCAGAAGGATGTTTTTATAGCATACCCTGGAGATTGCACTCGTTTCATTCAGTGCGACTATCTGCCATTCGTGAAGATATGTCCCCAGTTCCTATATTGGAACTCAAGGTTGCTCACTTGTGACAAATTTTGCTTGTAAGAAAAATACAACTTGAACGTATACGAAATATGAGAAGTGAATAAAAAAAAAATATATGCATTTCAAATGGCTTTCTACATTGTTTGGCTATGCTAAATTATTTTTATTTTACATTTAAATATCTGCGGGAGATATGTACAAATTTTTATTTTATTATCCTAAATTAACTATATTAAATGAAATAACTGCATGAACAATAGTTACTGATAGCATATTAATAATTGTAAGTGGTAATTGGAAAACATTCAAGACAGTCTATCGGCGATGCATTATTTATTATTTGCTTTGCGATTATTATAATTAAAAAATATTATATTTTAGACATTTTTTTCTTTTAAGTCAACGATCTAAACATTGCAGATGCCCGGCATGCAATTCGAACTCTGTCTGTCAAATCCGTAGCCATCGGCGCACTTTCCCTCGTAGACTTGGGTCTGAATGCAAACGTAGAACTTGGAGCAGTCGCTGTGGGAGTAGTAGGCGTTAGCGTTGGCCGGATTCTGGCAATCTGGTTTTGTGGGTGCGGCACATGAGTGACTGAAGTCCGGGACACAGGATGTGCTCTCCGCACTGTAGGCCTGACCGTAGAGACAGGTGTGCTTCACCAGATTCTTATTCTTATTGCATGCGTAGTATTCATTACAGTGCTCGGCTGGATAGACGGTGGTCTCGGTGGAGGCGCACAGTTTCTCGGGGGTGGTGCACTTGGCCAGCGGTGGCGAGATGCAATCCTTCTCAGAACGGGAGTAGTGTTTGCCATTCGGGCATGTTACATAAACGGGATCCAAGTCGCCCAAACAGATCCAAAAGTGGGTGCAATCCACCGAAGGTATCCTGTCTCCTGCGCCCAAATCTGCGCAATACCCAACTGCAATAGCTTTGTCAGTGGGCACAATCGGAGTGCAAGCAGCCTGGGAGCAGCTTTTCAATTTAGGATCAAAACAATTATTAGTTGCACACGAGCGCACTTCTGCACCTTCAAAGACGCACACTATGAACTTGTCATTATCAACCGGATGAGGGATCAGATCGTATTCAATGCCCCTACATTGCTGAAAAGTAAAGCCAAATATTGAACTCATCTTCATTCCTAATTAATAATCACTTACGTCCTTCAAATTTTGTGCATTGCTTTCAAGCACAACCATCAAGCCAAAAAGTGCAATTGCTGTAAATGTTTAAATGTTTAAACAATCGAACTGTTAATTCAAATGCAATTTACTTACTAAACGCTCTCATTTTGTCTCGTTGCGCAAATAATTGTAACTGTCTTCAAAAACTGAGCTGCTTCACCTTTATACCGTTTCAGACAAAAGATGAATGAAAACCAACCTTTAATCTTTTAATTACACTTGTTCCGTCTGTGAATTTGATAATTGGTTTTGATACACACATTCCCATGTATTGATAGCTTGTGTACAATTTATCTGTTGTCTTTGTGAAACTCTTTGACTAATATAAAAAGTTGGGATAAACAATAATACGAAAGAATTGAATTTCTAAGGTTCATTTTAAATGTTTTAAAATTGCAGAAAATATAAGATTTTACTATTTTTTGTGGCTACGAATTCGGGAGAGATATTGGCTAAAATTAGTTTGAGACCGATTTCAAGGTGAAAGTTTGTTGTACCTGCAATTGTTGATAAAAATGTGTATATAATTATCTTATGTACAGTTCTTGTCAGTGACAACAGCATTTCTTATTATTCCAGCTTATTATCTGCATTATTTTAGGGCAACCATTTGTTTTTTATTTTGCTTGTATTTCTGGAGGAAACGAACTGATTTTTTTAAATCAATGAAATTTATTTAAATTATTATAAATGTAAAATGTTCCAGTAGAGTGTAGACTATTCAACAAGGCCAGTAGCACAATATGCCTTTTTGGGCGACCTACTCGTAGACTCGCTTCAAATGAAAAACACGAACTTCTCATGGCTTACATAGCAAAAAAATATACATATATTCGAAAAGCAAGGAATGGTCTAAAGAGATGTTAAAACTTCCATTAAGTATTCGCAGGCTTCTTCAAGGATGACTGCAGAGTTTGGACCAACAATGAGTTCCTTTCACAGAGATTAAATTTAATTGTTATTTACTTTTTAATATAATAATTTATTTATATAATAATAATTTGATTAATTATTAAAAAATAATTATTAATAACACGTAATTCATTTCATATAAATTTTGTTGACTCCAAATTTTACATCCAACTGGAACAAGATTTTGAAATTGCATTGACATATACATAGATTCCATTCTTCATTATATAAAATGGTTGAATCTTATTTTGTTTCAATTTTAATTGTCGAATAAGTTGGTGTTGCAGTTGATGGGTCTACACTTGTCTATAGTATAATGCCATTAATTGACGTTATATTAAAATAAATCATGTTATGTCATTAAATTGAAAGAGTTGAGTGGATAAAATCCCAAAATACTGAAGTACACAAAGATAAATATGTCGATTGACTATTATAAGTATGCAAAAATAAATAAATATAAGTTACATCAATATGTGGCTTGAGAATAGTTGAAGTGAATAATGTGTAAATGGAATAGATGGATACTACTACACACTTTGAAGATCTACTCCTAATTTAAAGTTTGCTGATACTAAATAATAGTATTGATAATTTTATTTGTATACTTTTAGGCAGCTTTAAAAAAATGAAATAAATAAATGTTTTCTTTCGATAAAATATGCCTGATAGCCTAAGCTCTACTCAAAGAACTAATTCCAAAAATGACGTAAATAGAATTGGGCCAAAATATAATATATTTATCTCATTTGCGTTAATTTACTTAGTTATTACTAAGAAAATTGTCGAGCAGTGAATTTGTTTGTTACTTATTGCCTGACGTTGGTACCTTAATTGAAATTTGTAAGTATTATGCAAATTATATCGTTATTGAGATAAGATAATTATATTAGTGGTATGTTAAATGCTAATTAGATGTTGATAAGACATATGGACGATGATGCATTTTGAACAATATAAATACAAAAAGAATCGCTTGGAGTTGTTCTAGTGCTGGAAGATACTTGAACTCCGAAACAAGATGAAACGTGAGTTTTGTTAGAGGCAAGTTACCTTTAATTACCTGAGGGATATGTCAAGGTATTTCTCTGTATATTTCAGTAGTCTCCTGGATATTTGTAGCAGTGCAGCTGCTGTTGCTAATAACATCACTCAATGCAAGACGATGTGTCACGCCTACTCAACCAACAACGACTACTAAACAAACAACAGTTCCATCAACGACCCAATCAGGAGCAACAACAACCGATGACGAATCAACTGAGACACTTAATACTTCATCTTCAATAGAGCCATTGTCCACTGATACAACGCAGATTACAAGTGATAGTCCATCAACAGAGCAGCCGGATTCCCCAACAGATGTAGCATCGACAGAAGTTCCGCAGACCACAACTGAACCCAAAATATCTACCATCGTTACGGAAACACAATTTCCTGATTCCGGTTCTACTTCACATATTCCCCCAATAGAGTCGACTCAGACTACAGCAATTTGGACAACAACGCCGACGGCAGATACGACGACGACTACAATTCGCATACCAACTACAACGGAAGGCTCTGTGGATGTTAATGCCATGTGCAGAAACCATCCTGGAGTGGACTACTTGCCACATCCCTATGACTGTCATGAGTTTATACAATGCGATGGAACGGACGGTGTCATAAAAAGGTGCCCATCTAATCTCTACTGGGACTCAAAGTATCTAACATGCGATACTGTTTGCGCCTAACAACCATAATAATAAAACTAATAGTTTATTATGAATAAATGAAGATATGCAAAGGCATCTATCAAATTTATATTCTATGTTTCATATTGAGCTCAGTTCAACGGGGAGTGGTTTGAGTGCGTCTCCGTCTCCATACACTAGATTTGTTGTCTTCCCGGAATTGATGGATGCTACTCAATTCGAACTCAATTAAAAATTATGTTGAACATGACCGTCAAAGCTGATAAGAACGCTCTGATCGAATGATGCTGATAAGAAGAATTCAATGTTATTTGTTATGTATATAAAGGCTTTGAAATTTTGGTAACTGTGCAGAGTACAACTATAGCAATAGCCGTGGAATATTTGTGCCCTGAAATGAAAGGTCAGCCAGCAAAAAGTTAAAGGTAAAATTTAGCAAAAATAATTAACATTTGCTTTCCTTCTCTGTGAATTTACAATAGTTACTCTGCTTACTGTGGTTACACTTGCCGCAGTGGCAACCCTTGCCAGCGCTGCCGATCCCGAATGCGTCTACAGGAAATTGCGTGGGTTGGCGCCGCACTGGCCAAATCCTACCAGCTGCGCCAGTTACTACCGCTGCTCCAACAAGAATACCGTGCGCTCCATTAAATGCCCAGCCGGCAAGGAATACAATTCCAGGACCGGCAAATGTTCAATAGCAAAACGTGGCCTCTGCAAACTGAGCCTCTCCGCACCCCTGACGCTGGTAAGTCCTTTTCCTTACACAAGAGATAATATTTACTTTACAAACACCAGATCCTAACTTCATGTGCTCCACCTTCAGGCAACTAATGTTTGTGCCAATGAGGTGAATGGCGCATATCTGCCCAAGGATGGCTACTGTGGTGATTTCTTTATCTGTAACGAGCAGGTAGCCTATCCACAGGCCTGTGATGCAGGCAGCATGTTTAACACCACTACGAATCAGTGCGTGCCCGACACCAAATCCGAGTGTTGGCAAAACTTGTGCCTGAACAAGCCAAACGGCCAATTTATTGGCAGCCAATCATCGTGCCTGGAATTCTACATCTGCAACAACAACCGGCCCACTCTGCAAACCTGCAACAGTGGCAGCTATTTCAACAGCAGCATTCCGGGCTGTGTCGTTGATGAGAATAATTCCCATTGCTGGGAGAACTTCTGCATTGGGAAGCCCGATGGATCAGCGGTTGCTGATGCTGACAATTGCACTATCTTCTATATGTGTGAGAATCAAGTGGCCGATGCTCAAGAGTGTCCAACGGGCACATACTTTGAGGAATCCATACCACACTGTGTGCCCGGCACATGTCCAACCGGGGACGACTCTACTTCGACAACTAGTACGACAACCGAATCACCCTCGGACTGCGGTTGCTCCGATGGCTCTGTCAGTGGAGAAATGGTACCCAATCCGGATAACTGCCGCATGTATTTCACGTGCACCAATGGTGAACTTATTCCCGGCGATTGTCTGCAAGGCAAATACTTTGACAGTCAGCTCGGTAATTGCACCGTGGACAGCACTGGCTGCTGCCCTCAGAGCTCCGCGGCAGATTGCGTGGAAGGCAATCTGAGAGACAATCCGGAAAATTGTAATCAGTATTTCGTGTGCCAGGGTGGCAACTGGGAGTTGAAGAGCTGCCTCAGCGGGAGTTACTTTAATACAGAGCTTCACATTTGCTTGTTGGATGAGAACAATGTGTGTCCGCAATGCAACGCCACAGACTCCAGCAGCTCCACAGAAACTGCGCCTATTGTCACCACTGAGACACCCGCTGCTGTGGAGGGTGCACCATGCAGTGGAAGCGGTGTTGCGGTTGCCGGAGCTAATTGCTGGAACTATTTGACCTGCATCGCTGGCAAGTGGAATCAAGAGTCCTGCACTGGTGGCTACTATTTCGATGTCGTTCTTGGCGTCTGTCGCCCCGATGACACCAATCAATGCCCCGAGAACAAGTTCCTGGTTTCGAATGCGCGTACGAGACGTGCCGCCGAGGATGACTGCAGCTGCCCCGATGGCATGACAGAGGGCAGTATGGTGGTGCATCCCACCCAATGCGCCATGTATCAGATGTGCGTCGATGGTCAGCTAATCGATGGCTCCTGTGGTCAGGGCAACATTTTCAGCAGCTGTGACAACATGTGTGTGCCCGACACCGAGGCCACCTGCTGGGTCTGCAACAACAAGCCCAATGGCTATCAAATGATAAATCCCAGCGATTGCACTGCCTACAGCACATGCGTCGATGGAGTGTCCGTCCCGTCCAGCTGTCCCAGTGGCGAGTGGTACGATGGCGACGCCTGTGCCATCGATGTTACCGGCCAGTGCATAAATCCCTGTAGTTGTGGTACGGGCAATGTCGCCCATCCCATCTGCTCCAAGTACTTTAAGTGCACCGATGGTGTTCCCCAGGTGGTGAGCTGTGGTGCCGGTTCGGCCTTTGATTCTGCGATCGGCAAGTGCTCCAGCCAAGTGACCTGTGTGGCCAACCAATGTGCGACAGCATCTGACCAAACTGCAATTGCCATTGTCGGCGATGTGACAAGGTTCTATTTGTGCATCAACAATATTCCCTTTATCCGAGCGTGTCCCACTAACACAGCCTTTGATCCAACCATATTGATTTGTCTGCCCACGCCAAGTGTGAGTTGCATGTTGATCGGAATGAAGGAACTGTTCCCTAAAACACCCTTATTTACCAATTGCAGACCTCATGCGACCAATCACTGTGCAAGAAGACCACTGTGAATCAGGTGTTCCCATCGCTAACTTGTGATGATAGCACATTCTGTCTGTGCCAAACCGATGGCGCCTATCTAAATAATTGTCCATCCGGCCTAAGTTTTGACGCAACCATGGGCATATGCACTTTTGTAAGGATTCTCTCTAGAAGTCCTAGAATACGGCTCTAATTCCATTCCGTTTTAGACGGGCCCTTGCGATCCACAAGTGTGTGTCAACAATGCCGAATATTCAGTTTTTGAGAACTACAAAGATCCCAACAGTTTCTGTCTATGCCGTGCTGACGAACCGACGCCAGTGTCCTGTCCCCGCGGATACACCTTCAACCTCGAACTGAAACTGTGTATCCTCATACCAATTCCCGATGTAAGTTAAGCCTTGGGATTCTTTTCCCATTGCATCTGATACGTAATAAGTTCAAATCCATTCTACAAAGAGTTTGGATACTTCTGATGTTTGTTCTTTCCTGAATAATTTCTGTTGCTATCTCCCTTTAAATCTATCAATATTTTAGCCAAGATGCTGTAGCAGCTACTGTGTTAACCAGACAAGTTCTGTCACTTTCCCGGCTCTGAATACCGACTCTGGATTCTGCGAGTGCATCGATGAGGTGCCTTTGTTTAAAAACTGTCTGAATGATATGACTTTCGATGCAACTCTAGGCATTTGTTTGCCCGTTACTGTAAGTACTCTTGGTTAATATCCTGATCCGACTTTTCCTTTGGGTAATTGCCACCACATTATTTTACAGGAACCCATTGTATGCCCCTGCAATGAGTGTGATTCGAGTCAGTGTGCGAGTGGCGCACAAGGTGTTCTGGTGTTCCCGTCTAATACCCCAGCTGGCTTCTGTCTCTGCAATGACTTCTGCGGTGTGTATAGCCCATGTCCAATCGGAAAAGAATTTGACTCGGTCCTGCTGATCTGCTTGGAGCCAGCGGTAAGCGTGTTGTGTGATGACTCAATTGATTACAAGCTAACTGACATCATTTACTGTCGCTCTGTTGAAATTGTAGGGTCCCATTGTCTGTGACGCATCACAGTGTGATGTTCTTGGCGAGAATCAGCCCTATGCTGCAAATAACGGCACTGGCGGGTTCTGCTACTGCCAGGAGGGAATACCAAATTACAGTCCGTGTCTCGACGACAAGCAGTTTGATGCCCAGGCAGGAGTATGCTTGGAACCAGTGGTAAGCCACTCCCTCAATTAATTATCGATATAGTTGATTTGCTCACTCATGTGCAATATATTCAATAGAATGGCTGCTTGGCTGGCTACTGTGACTCAGAGAAGTGCTCGTGCTTGTCGGAATTCAGTACATTCCCCTCCTCAAACGAAGAGGATGACACAAGCTTCTGCCTGTGCCAGGGTGGTGAGGCCTTCTACGAGAACTGTCCAAATGCCAAATACTATAATGCCGTCGAAGGAATATGCACGATGCGCGAGGTTGGTTTGGTTTGGAAGACTTGAAGTGCTATCCGATTCCTAAAACAAAACTCTTTTTTTTATGTTTTGTTTTCAGGCGCCCTGCTCTGTGTGTGCAACAGGACAATGTGCTACATTGTCAGATAATTCGAACTTCGCGGCGCTAAATACAACTAGCGGCTTCTGTCTGTGCCTAGATGGTGTTGCCACCTATCAGGAATGCATCGACAACAAGCAATACGATGCGACGCTGGGCATATGTCTCGCTGGAAAAGCAGCACCCAGTTTAGCCATGACGTGTGATGTGGCACAGTGCCGGAATCTAGCAGCAACTGGGGCACAGACCTTTGCAGCCATCGATTCGCCTAATGGCTTCTGCACATGCCAAGCCGATGGCAGTGCCAGCTTTGAGAGCTGTGGAGATTATAAGATCTACGATCGGACACTGAGCATATGTGTAGCTCATGTTTGTGATGCGGAACTATGCGGAACTCTCCAGAAATTCGAATCTTTCGCAGCGCTCAATACAACCAGTGGATTCTGCTCCTGTGACAATGATAACATGCCAACATATTATCAGTGCCCAGCTGGACGTGAGTTCGATGCAGTCATGGGACTGTGCGCGGATTTATTCACAGGTGTCTGTGATTCCCAAAAATGTATGAATAGCACCAAAATGACGGTGTTTGCAGCGCAGAATACATTCGAAGGATTTTGCATCTGTGATGGCAGTGTCGAAGGTGCCACCTACCATAAATGCCCCAACGGCCACCTCTATGATCCCATTGAGCAATTGTGCTCTTCGAACGATCATGGCATACAGAAGAGATCTGTCGAGCCGGAGGAAAAAGTAAGATCAGTCTCATTCCTTAAGAAACTCTTCCAGAAATTTGCATAGATTTTGCGACACTCATAGCACACATGCGACCAACGCCTTAAACCCATGTAGACCTTAGACGATGTCTTAAATTACTTACTTATATACATATACACATACATATACATAAACATATACATATATATATATGCCTGTAATTTATGAGTTACTATTATTACGAGAAATTCCGCTTGCTCCAGTTTTATACCTATCCAAATATATGTATGTTTATTTACCACACATGTGCGCTAAGCTGAACTTTTATTTCGCTATTTGATTATACCTATGCAGAATATAATTATAATTATGTCACCATTTGTGTAACATATTGAAGCAAACCTGTCCGACTCCTTCAAAAATATATGCTATTGGTCAGCATTATCAGCCGATTTGGTAGCCTGTCTGTCCGCTTAAGTGCAAACTAAAGTAAAAGTAAAATGTGCCAAGTTAATACAATTTTAGTGAATATAATACTAAAATACGACGTCATACATTTATAAATATTATAACCTAAAACCAATATTAAACTATGCTAGAAAACAAAAACTCATTCGTCAAGGAATTTTTCAATGTTTAAAGTAAATATTTTTATTCCTTCCTTGCAATAAAGCAGAAGGAACAATCTAATAATAAGGCTTATATATTTTTAGTATGCATCAGCAGCCGATCTGGCCGTGTTCATTGGTCTGCCTGTCTGTCAGTAATAATATTGTTATCGATAACCACCTCCTCTTCTGATTTAGTTGAATATCAATCAGTAAAAGTCCTTAATTTTTGCAGCTATCTTTTTAAGTGAGCATTTAGCTAGCATCTCAGGAACAAAATGAAATCAATGAATTAAATTCTTACAATTTTGTCGTGTAATAAAATGACGATTAGGCAAAAAATTTAAAATTTTTTGGTTTACAGAAAATATTTCGACTACCACAAAAAATGTAGTTGCAAAGAAATTATAATTAAATCGCTTCACTTATTTATAAATACAGAATATTCGCATGCGTTTAAATAAATCAGATATCGATATAATATTTGTGTTTATCAAATATGCAATTCAACAATATTTCCACTGATTCATTGCAGTTCGCCTGTAAATTAAACAGCAAGCGCTCTGTGCCAGCGAATTGCTCTCAGTACGAGATTTGCCTGGATGGTAACTGGAGGCGACGCACCTGCTCCGAGGAGCGCTACTACAATCCGGAGCAGCAGCGTTGCCTAGAGCCACGCGACGACATGGTCTGCAGCTATGCCCGAGTGCAAGGTCTGCCCGCTTGCAATTCGAGCAGCGAATCCGAAACTATTCCAATCAGGAGTGAGAGCGGCAACAATTGTCAGCAATACTTTCGCTGTGCTGCAGGCAACTGGCGACTTCGCAACTGCCCCAAGCGGCAGTATTATGCCACTCATTTAAGCAGCTGTCTACCAATGCCGGACTATGAGGGCAATGATTTTTGCAGCTGGTTGAATCGCACCCAGAGCACAGGTGAGGAGCAGCCGGCCGGTTGCCAGCAGTTGTCAGTGCGGCCAGATCGCTCGAGCTGCAATCGATTCCTCATGTGCATGGATAACGCCTGGTGGACACAGCAGTGTCCACTTGGCCTGTACTTTAGCCGCACATTCAACTACTGCCTGCCCAACAATGCGAACCAGTGCCCAGCCGACTTAGACTCCACTGATTCCTTCCATGGCTGCACCAATGGACAGAAACGGGCCTTGCCCAACAGATGCCGCTCGTATGAGGAATGCAACAAGGCGAATCAGTGGTTGGTCAAATCCTGTGGTGAGCTGCAACAATTCGAGCCGCTTCTGGGCTGTGTGCCCAACGATGGCAGCTGCCAGGGTAATGGGATGCGTCGCCCCTGCCAGCCGGGTGAGTTAAGAGCTCTGCCTTTGCCGGAATCGAATTGCAGCCAGTTTTTCTACTATTGCGTCGCGGATGAGTGGCAATTGGGCAGCTGTCTGCGCGGACTCAGCTTTACCCGCCACCTGAACAGGTGTCAGCCTGTGGAGCGTTGCCAGCCTATGCTGCAGCAACTGCCCACGGGTAGCTGTGTTGGTCAGCCGGATGGGCAGAGTGTTGCCCACCCGGACGACTGTGAACGCTTCTACTTATGCGTACAGGAGCAGCCGGCTCTACTGCATAGGTGCTCCAATGGCAGCTACTTCGATACCAACGCCGGCTACTGTCGACCCAATAATGGCAGTTGTCTACCCATAGATTCAGTCTGTGCCCATCACAAGGGTGCTGGCTTGGTGGCCCACGCGGCCAACTGTCGCGCATACTTCAATTGCTCCAGTCTCAATTCGGTTCAATTCCAGTTGAACTCCAGCATTAACCCGCATGACACTCAGTTGTTCTATTGCCCCGAGGGTCAATACTTTGACAGCAGAACGTTACGATGTCGCCCGGATCAGGGACAGTGCCGCCAACCCCCTGAATCGTTGGCAAATCTTACTATTATGAATCCTTGCGCCGAAGTCGCACATGGCACTCGTCTGGCCCACAAGGTCTACTGCAATCTGTACTACGCCTGCGTCCATGGCCTGGCCTTTCCAGCCGAGTGCCCAACTAGGATGCGCTTTAATGTAACGCTCCTGCGCTGTGTAAATGAGTCGGAGTTCCGGTTGGAGTCGGAGTTGGAGAAGTGTCCGCTGGGACAGCTGAAATTTGAAACTGAAATTGGGAGTGGCAACAATAGTGCTATGGAGAGCTGTACCAGTCTACAGGATGGCAGCTATGTGGTAGACTCCAGGGACTGCACCAAGTATTACATTTGTGCGGGGGGCTTGGCGTTGACACAACGCTGCGGCGCCGGCTCCTACTTTGATGCGGATCTCTTGCTGTGCACCCAGGATGATGGCGCTTGTCCCTATGTTGTTGCCAGTGGAATAAATGAAACGATGAGCGCCTTAAACATCAGCAGCATCGGACATCAGCCACCAAATCCGGTTTTGTGCGAGGGGAAACACGGTCACCTAATGCCGGATAAGTCAAATTGCAATAACTTTTACGTGTGCGTCTCCAATAAACTGCGGAGCGAGCGCTGCTATGGGGGTTACTTCTTCAATGCAACGCTGCAACAGTGCCAAGCCTTTGAGCTAACCGACGAGAAGGATCTGCTGCAGCTTAAGCCAGCTGCTGATCCAGCGACTGCGGAACAGGCTCTAGTAGTTGAGAAGAAGTGCAGCGATCCGCCCACAGATATTGCCAGTCTCTGTGATCTGATCCGCGAAGTGATGGCCTCCATTGCCGAGCCGGGCGACTGCCGCCGCTACATCAGCTGCGAGGAGGATGAGCCCGTCTCGCAACGGTGCCGCAACGGCGAGAGCTACGACAGCCTGCTGGGCATCTGTCGCCAGAATGACGGCACCTGCCTTCTGGAGAACGGAGGCCGTGTGGGCGTCTGCAACGGGAAGCATGGCCAACTGGCGCGGGACACGCATAATTGCCGCGGCTACTTCATCTGCCTGCACGGCCAGAAGATCGAAGCCGAGTGCGAGGTGGGCCAGTATTTCAGCAAGGCGACAAACACTTGTGAGCCGGATACTCTTCAGCAGTGCACCAATACCTCCAACGAATTGGCAAAGCCAAAAACCGATGATTTGGCTTTGTGATCGTTAAACCTTATTAGCCAAATGGAAGCACTCCTTTAATACCAAAATTACGTTTTATAATATTATCTTTGTGGTGTTGGGTTTAATAAAATTAAAAAACTTTAAATTCTATTCGTTTTCCAAGTTATTAGAATATCTGCTCTAATTATTCAGACGACTTTTATCTTTTCTCCATTTCGTGGTACATTTATCAAAAATAGAAAAAAAGTCTATAATATTAAGGCCATTATTTCATATTTGTGTATATACAAACAGCAACTCCAAAGATAACTTTGTTTTTTATTTATTATAATTAAACAAAATTGTTTTAAACTTTTACATTTACACACATCTTAGAAAGTTTTTTTTTTAATTTCAAATAATTCAATTCGACTACTCGGCTTCGAAAGCAAACAACAGCTAAAACCGAATAGACCCAGCAAATTGCATTATAGTTTTGTAAAATACTGACCTAACCAAAAAATTAAAAAAATTCAACCGAAATCATACCAATCTATCCGGCTGTCTGTTCTTCTGTTCGTCAATCGGCGGATTCCCATGAAATTGAAGTGAACTGTTTATTGATTGGCCCCACTGGGTGATAGGTAAACCGATAACAACCCGATGTATTACATGTAACAGGCTTCTAATAAGACTGCAAATTTCCCATTAGAAAGTCTTGCATCCAAATGTGACTCAAGTGGACTCATTTCTCATTTCTCATAGCAAGCACAGGCACTAAAGAGTAAAAGAGTAAAAAAGAATGCAAATCAAATTTATATTTACAAGCCCGAACTGATCCCCTATTGGCTGGCTAGAAATACCTGTATATAAATAAATAAATACGTACCCACAATCGTAGGTAACGGGGTTCTTCACAATACACACAAAACATATTGACGCTCGCAATAATTATCATGCCATCTCATTCTTACACATGCAATCGCATATTTATGCATACAGAAAATGGTTGCGGATGCCGGTAAAAATTATATAATTTTGAGAGTACATTTTTTTGACTTGGGTGTTTTTTTTTTTGGATATTGATGCATATTGTGTTAATTAGAAGGTTCTGCCTTTAAAATTGTGGGATTTATTACTATCGGAAATCGAAATGAATCAATAAACAAGTCTCCAGCTCTTATAGTCTCCGAGATCCGCGTGTTCATGCAGCCAGACGGAGTTGGCTATATCGACACGGCTGTTGATCCCGATCAAGAATTTGTGTACTTAATGGGTGTATAATTTCTTCAAAAGCAGAAAATCTTACATGCAAAGCTCAGCGAATTGTTTATGGCAAGGTGTCATATGGAACGACGATTGCTGTTCCCACGGCTGCCACATTTTATCTACTCAGCTGGTTTATGAGAATCAAATATCACTGTCTGGGAATAATGAACCTCGCCGTACAATAAGCTGCAAAGACGATTGCTGTTTCAGCATATTTAGGTCTAAGAATTTTGTATATAAACCACTCAGTCTTCATGAAATAAACTAGTACATAAAGAACTCTTTGCGTATTCACATCGGGCAGCCCAATTTGTTACCATTACCGATTGCGGCGACACTTTGTTACTGGTACAGGAACCGGTAGCATACAAACCCATCAGCATACCTTAGGAAATGACATTATAAGTCAAAGAAGCTTCCTTCTTCATTCCTTCATCTTATTTTACTTGTTTTTGGAATGAATATTTCATAGCCAGTAATTTCAGCCAGCTTCGTTTTTAATTAATGTGATTTAGTAAATAAATATTGACAAAATAATCTAGCTTACGTGAAGATTAACAAAGAAAAATAACCATTAAATTATTTTAAGTTATAAATATCTATTTTTTTGAGAGGGAGTGATCAATACACGAATTTAAAAAAACATGCTAAATTATGTTTTCCAAAGTGTTTGACTAAATTAGTAAATGACTTGTACTAGATTTAGTTCGATATAAATTATTTTATAAAATGAATCTGGTTAAGGCAACTACACTTTTTGTTTAAAATATGAAAACATTTTAAACTTGTAACAATGTTGCAGACCAATGTCAAATCGTTAATGCCGACTTTAAAAAATGACCAACAGTGCATATCTATCTATATTCATATAAATAAAATCTGGTGTTAGCTGTCATAGAAACCAATTTGTTTGTCAGCAAATCATAGATTATAAGTATGTATTGGAGCTGTGAAATTTTTAGTTGTAGCGGCATTCGTCAATACTTTTGTTTAACTGAGTTTAAGTACTTCCGACAACAACCACATATCACGCAATGTGGCACGCTTAAGGTAGTAAACGACGCACTTGCCGCACTCGATTGACGCAGAGAGTCGCTCAAAATAGATGGAGAGCTGTACAATAATAGTCGCAAGTAGATTGAGGCACCTATTTTTACAGTTACGTTACAACTATTATATGACAATTAATTGTGATGTCATTAATACCCACTCGAAACAAACATCAGCTGGCTGTGAGTAATCTTTCAGTTCAATATATATAATTTATAATATACATATGTAATAATAACTGGACAAAAACCTCACTCTCGAATTCTCAAAATGTCAAATACTACTCGTTGCGTCTGGTGTGGCCAGTCGACTTGCAACTAAACTACAAACATATATACATACACACATGCATGTATTGTCAGTAAGCTCGATGTTGGATTGAGTGAGAGAGCAACACATAAAAATTAAATACTTTGATTTTCTACCAACTTGTACATTTTAGTTGAAGGCATTTGGTGGTGGGCACGACAGGACAGGACAGTTGCAAACCAACCTAGTCCTGTGGCACTCACTTGCCCATTGGTCATTCGTGTGCGAGTGCTTCAATAAATCGGTCGCAAGAGCCGTGGTCTCCATTATGTAGAACGGAATGCGTTAATAACTGATACGGGACACGCGAGCGAGTGAATGGAAAAATGCTAAAGATACATAAGAGACAAATATTCATTTTACAACAATTTTAGATCAATACGCAGGCAACAATTCAAACAATTCCAAATCATGTAATGTGAAATTCAAAGCAACAATAATAAATTTAAAACATAGCCAATACTGATTAAATTGATTTTTAGGACCACTCATGAAATTTGTCTAGGGTCTGTGAATGCGAATGGTATTTAAATCAATCAATAATCGATTGCGCATATGAAAACTGACAACAACTAATCAATATACCCCCAATTGCGGTGATTACTTCAATAGCATGGGACTTTACCCAACTGACAAACCAATCAGTTCTATTGACGAATCTAACAAGTAACAACCAGTTCGAATGCCAAATCCAAACAAGGCACTTTCTTAGGCTGCTATAGGTCATTGTGATTTTATCTTTCGATATGTAATGCCAAATACAACTAAGAGTGCCAACAATGATGATCCAATTTTCGTAGAGTGATCAAATATTCAGGACAATTTAGCTAATTGAAAAGACTTAAATTGCCAACCTGCCACTTCGTTCAGCAACAAGTTTACTTATTTTATCGACCCATGTATAACTGTCTTTAACGTGCATTATCTTGCACATATATATATAAACATATTTAATCGTATTTATAAGGTCATTATGACTGTGGCCTCGATATGACGTTGTCCTGTACATAGTATGCCATTGGCGTGTGTACACACATACACACATACATTCAGATTTCTTTTTTAAAATATATATTTAGTACACAATATATATACCATGTTTAAAAAAAATATTAATCCAGTTCACCAACAGTTAAAATTGTTAAACTAGAACATATCAGTTCAACAAAGTTGTGTCGAACTACTCTAATCGAAATTATCTAGACTTCAAGGCTATATTATATTTATAGTTTGTTATTTGGTGACCTTTTTCTATAATTTTAAGTTATCTCACTCTTTCTTTATGCAATTTTTATTTTACCCTAACAGAACAGAGATCAAAGAAAATATATTTCTCAAAATAACAAATTGAGTTTTTTTTAACCACTTATTAATTAACCCGAACTTTGACAGGCAATTACACAAATTGAATGCAAACACAATTACATAAACATACATATACATATTCATATAGTACCTGACCCTACTGTGGACTACTTATCTTTGTAACCTGAGTATAACAGGGTTCTAATGTCAAATAAAAGTGGCCCAGAGGGACACAGTCATACACACTTTCATACATACATATTTTATTCATGTATGTATGTGTAAGCTTGAATCTATTTGCGATTGTATAAATAGGAAAACAAAATAATATTGCACAAGCAACACGACCTATTTGTGCTCTATCAAGTAAAGTATAGTAGAAAGAATAATTATATTGCGCGCATTCATACTGCAATTAAAGAAAGTTGACAAATAATTATAAAAGTAAAGAAGAAAAAGATTTAAGAAGCTCGAGACTCCTGTAAGAAAAATGCTATATTAAAATGTTACCCATTTTGCCTTAACAATCATTTATTTCTTTTG
Organism: Drosophila fungiperda; assembly: GCA_035042345.1. Taxonomy (NCBI): domain Eukaryota; kingdom Metazoa; phylum Arthropoda; class Insecta; order Diptera; family Drosophilidae; genus Drosophila; species Drosophila fungiperda. The sequence goes on from JAWNLM010000021.1 coordinate 4,681,050, forward strand.
GTGCACAAGAAATAGTTTTGGAGCCCGCGCTGATTTTGTTGCTGTGGTTTTTGTGTCGAAATTACAAATTTTGATACATATTTTATTATGTGAGTGGTGACAAGTGTACATGACTCGTGCGATCTAGCGTTGTAGGTCAAATTATATTTCAAGTAGTCGATGAGAGGACTGCTCTTGTTGTGGAATAACTAAACAGTGTAATTACTTTGTGTAGTGACGTGTCAAACATTCGAAAAAATGAGTAGTCATGGAAAGCTGCAGGACCATTTGCGTGGCGACTCAAATATTTTTCAAATAAGAATCGACAGCGTTGATGATGAAAGCACCGCACCCATAACGGAGTCCAGTTCACGAGAGGATCTCATTGTAAGAGGCTCACTCGAGAGCGAGAGAGTCAGTGCGCAGACGGTGTTTCAGTTTCCAAGTGAGTTCGTTAGCTATATATGCAGTTGTCTCGAATTGGGTCAAGACATCTCTTATTTTACAGGATTCCTGTCAGTGCCCACATTACGCAATTCACAACGTAACTCTCCAAACCGGCGACAAGTCGTCTCAAGTCCGGCCAAAAGCGAGCGAACAATTCGCCAAAATCATCACAAGTCGCATCCACGACGGCTTAGCCACGACAGCGGAATAGTACCAGGTCTTCTAGTTGGTTATGGTGTGAGTCATCCTCATTTAATTATAATACGTATCTGGTATCATTTCTTGTCCATTACTTTGATGGCATTTCTTATATAAAATTATCAGTTTTCTTACACTTCTAAAATAATTGACCTAAAGGGGATTTTCCACTAAGCAATCTCATCTCTTTTGAACTAAAATCTTTTGAACGTATTTTTTTTTAATTAGGGCTTACCTTTCTATACTTTCTTAAAATGTTATTAACATAACTATTTCCAATTTTAAGAAATTATTTCTAAAACAAAAAAAAGCATTATCTTATAATTATCCTCTACTTACCTGGAGCAACAGGATAGGAACTTAATTGAATTAGATCTGGAGACTCCACCAGTAGAGCCCAGCATTACTGCCGACAGCATATTCCATTTGATGGATGCGGAACGTGAAGCGGTCAACAAACCCGCCTCGCCAAAACCCCACGGCATTTCTCCGTCCTACACAGAGAAATGGCTCAACTCCTCGATGATTCGGGGCAGCAATGCTTCATGTTACTCGAAGGGAAACTCGATAGCGATGCCGCTGCCAACACACCTGGAAACAGAATCCGCAGAGCCGAGTCCCACGCAAGCATTTGGGCCTAAAGTTGTGGGCAGACCTGAGGAGGATATACCAGGTACAGCTATGCGTCGCACTCTAGGCTTGGACATTAGCCCGATGCTGAATGGGCGCATTTCCAGCGACGTGGATGAGAAAGGGAATCAGTTAAATGAAGTAGTCCAGTCATCACACTCGAATGAGCTGGCCGATCAGTTTGGCTATCGACAATTGATGCCCACTGATCCAAGGACATCCACCGAAGAGAGCAGCAGCATTAGTGGCAGCTATGCCAGCAGTCGCAAGGCCAGCAAGAGCAACAGTCTGACGGGCGATGGCTGCGATGGAGAGCGACGCGTAAGCAAACAGGATAGGGAGGGCCTCGACCCGGAGTCACTGATGTTTCGGGACGGACGGCGCAAGGTGGACATGGTGCTGGCCTGGGAGGAGGAGGACCTGGGCGTCATGACTGAGGCGGAGGCACGTCGGCGCGATATAAGACGCTCTTTCATGGACAATCTAGTGAAGGAAGGACTCGACGTTGAACTGGAGGATAAGTCACAGTCTTTTAACGAAAAGACATTTTTCCTCAAGATCCATCTGCCGTGGCGCCTCGAAACACGACTAGCTGAGGTCATGAATCTTAAGTTGCCCATCAAACGCTTCATAACAATATCCGTGAAGCCGTCTTGGGTAAGCAAGCCAGTCATTAGGTGTGCACCTAATTCCTTAAGTGTCCTTCCATTTTGTAGGATGCTGAGAACGTCGTCATGCGAAATGTGCAGTACTGGAAGGATATGTGGCAACGGCTGACCAAAAAGATACAGCTCGATCACAGCCTGCTGGAGGGCGAAACAACTTTTAAAGCTGCGACAGCCAACGGCAATCCCGAGGAACAGTAAGTCCTTAAACTGAACATAACAGCTATCTTCGGTACAATACAATACAATATATAATATTGCACATACATTTTTGGACATTAGTTATATTTCAAAAAGTTATTAGAGTTGATAGAGATGATTATCAACGATTATTCGAACACACTGAAAAAGATTCTTACTAGAAAATGAAAATTACAATCACCATTTATCTAGAAAGTTTTTTTTTTAATATTTTCTAGATTAACCAATCAAAATATATTAATATTGATATTCCTTATATTTATAATGAACAGCTATTTATTTTATTATTAACGCGGCTATTATGAAAGAAATACAAAACACAAATTTTCAGTAAAGATTAGACAACTGATTACTTAGGAATCAAAACGAATTCATGGATTATGAATTGCATATGTCAATTACATTTGCAGTGGATAACAAAAAACTGAAATCGCAATTCAACTAACGTAAATTTACTTCATGCAGGTTCATTGTCAAGGATCGTGCCACGACTTACACAAGTGCCCAGAGGTCGCTGATGGTGATGCAGGTGCTGATTCGAACACCCTACGAGGAGAGCGATCGCAGTGGCATCCGACGACTGCTCAACGATGGCACCTATCTGGGCTGCTTTCCGCTGCACGAGGGGCGCTACGATCGGCCCCACTCGAGTGGCATATCCCTGGATCGCCGGGTGCTTTATCAAACCTGGGCAACTCCTTCGCAGTGGTACAAGAAGCAGCCGCTTTGCCTGGTGCGCAAGTACTTTGGCGACAAAATTGCGCTCTACTTTTGTTGGTTGGGTTTCTACACCGAAATGCTGGTTTACCCTTCGGTTGTTGGCACTCTGTGCTTTATTTATGGCCTGGCCACGCTGGAGTCGGAGGATAATACACCAAGCAAGGAAATCTGCAATGAGTCTGGCACCGGCAACATTACCCTGTGTCCGCTCTGTGATAGGGCGTGCAGCTATCAGCCGCTATACAAATCGTGCCTCTTCTCACGCTTGACTTACCTCTTCGACAATCCGTCAACGGTATTTTTTGCCATTTTCATGTCTTTCTGGGGTAAGTATTCACATTTACAATTACAAAACAATATTTATTTTTAAGAATTGTCTCGCTTTTCCAGCCACCACTTTCCTGGAGCTGTGGAAACGCAAGCAATCAGTCTTAGTATGGGAATGGGACCTCCACAACATCGAATTGGATGAGGAGAATCGTCCCGAGTTCGAAACGAACGCCACCACATTTCGCATGAACCCAGTGACACGGGAAAAGGAACCCTATATGTCCACTTGGAGCCGCGCTATTCGATTCGTAATAACAGGAAGTGCCGTGCTTTTTATGGTAAATACTGCATTTGAATCTTAGCGTATTTTGTTTTTTATTTATTTCTTTAATGTCATATTTGTGGTTGCAACACTTTTTAAATATATTCAGAATATGTTGATTTTCTATTTTATGTGTTCACAGAATTGTTTTCTTTTTTATAATTATTATTTTTATTATAATAAGTGGTTATAATTCAAATATGTAATTTTAAAATAGTCTAACATCAATTTCATGAAAATACTCTGAATTTTATATAGAATTAAAAAAAATGCTTGGTTTTTCTACATTTAAAAAATGTATAAACTTGTATAAATTTGTAATTTAGAACAAGCATTTCGTAAGTTACGAAATATTTTTCGAATATTTAGAAATGGTTTCCAAAAGATAGAAAAATTTTCAGGGCAATTATCATTACAGGTAGAACGATATTTTTCAGGGTGTAAGAAATAAGCAGTTTTAATACAATATGAATCAAATTGGAATTATTAGCTGTTTTTTTGTAATGTAGAGTTGTTGAGCAAATGATAGATTTTATATTCATTAAGGTATCATTTTATTTGTAATTTATTTTTTCTTTAGATTTGTAATTCTAGTTTTTTGGGCACGACATTAATTTTTATCAATTTATATTTTGAAATCATTGTAAAATGTTTAGAATTTAAAAGGATTAATGTATATAAATAATTGAATGACAAAATAGCAAGAACTGTAATAATAACTATCGCTTAAACATAATATTGTTCAACTTTATCGAGTACAGATCGCAGTTGTGCTCTCCGCCGTGCTGGGAACAATTATCTATCGGGTATCTTTGGTATCGGTCATCTACGGCGGTGGAGGATTCTTTGTGAATGAGCATGCCAAGCTATTTACCACAGTGACAGCGGCGCTGATCAATTTGGTTGTCATTATGATACTTACACGGGTAGACTTAAACTCCAAAAGTGTGGAACTTTTTCAATCAATCTATTTATTTGGTATCACATTAGATCTATCACCGCATGGCAATTAAGTTGACAAACTTGGAGAATCCTCGCACACACACCGAATACGAGGACTCATATACCTTTAAGATATTCTTCTTTGAATTCATGAACTTCTATTCGTCGCTCATCTACATAGCGTTCTTCAAGGGACGCTTCTTCGACTATCCCGGCGATGATCAGGCGCGGCGCAGTGAATTCTTCCGCCTCAAGAACGACATCTGTGATCCGGCGGGCTGCCTCTCCGAGCTCTGCATACAGCTGGTAAGTACACAAGTCAGCGATCAAACGATGTGTTGCTTTTATAAGGTGAATTCTCTGCCCGCTTAGGCCATTATTATGGTGGGAAAGCAATGCTGGAACAACTTTATGGAGTATCTTTTTCCCAAGTTCTGGAACTGGTGGCGTCAGCGTAAGCACAAACAGGTGTGTAAAATGTTAAGTAATAAATTTATTTATACTTAAAACATTTTGTAATGATTAATTTACTGATTTATTTATATCTAATTTACTATGTATCTCAAATTAAATCTGAAACCAAGTTGTACGAAGAACGTTTAAGGGAAATTTGAGGGAAAATGGAAATCTTATTATAAATGTATTAATATTTATTTATTTACCAATTTATTGTTGTCATTCTAATGGATTCCAGTCCCAATAAACTTTGTGTGTATCGTTCTTACCTATTTAGCTCTAAATTTACCCCTTCTCATGTGGGGCTAAATAACGATTAGAATATTATTTAACAATATTTCCAAAATATTAATCCCAATATTCGTTTGATTGCAGGCTACTAAAGATGAATCGCATTTACATATGGCTTGGGAACAAGACTATCATATGCAGGATCCGGGTCGCTTGGCCCTTTTCGATGAGTACCTAGAAATGAGTGAGTAGCTCGCTTCTCTTTAAGCATCCCAAGTTGGCCATTCATAATTTGATTTAAACTTAATTTAGTTCTTCAATATGGCTTTGTCACACTTTTTGTGTCCGCATTTCCATTGGCGCCGCTGTTTGCGCTGCTTAACAATGTGGCTGAGATTCGATTGGATGCCTACAAGATGGTCACACAGGCGAGGCGACCCTTGGCGGAGCGCGTGGAGGACATTGGCGCCTGGTACGGAATTCTGCGTATTATCACATACACTGCAGTCGTCTCGAATGCGTTTGTGATCGCATACACAAGTGATTTCATTCCACGCGTCGTTTATAAGTTTGTCTACTCGGAGTCAAACACTTTGGCTGGCTACATTGAGCACTCCCTGTCCATATTCAATACATCCGAATACAAGGAGGAGTGGGGTGCGACGAGTAGCGAACTCGATCCGGACACCTGTCAATATAGGGGCTATCGGTTAGTAAATTGACAGCTATTTTATCTTAGTCCACTTTTACATTTAATGTACTTTTTAGGAATGGTCCCAAGCACTACGAGCCTTATGGACTTAGTCCCCACTATTGGCATGTTTTTGCCGCACGCCTGGCTTTCGTCGTGGTGTTTGAGGTATGATGGGTTAAACTTCTCCAAAGCTAAACAACGTTAATGAAATTTTCTAAAAATATCTATATAAACAAATCTTTCCGCTTTGAAAAAATATTGTTGCATAAACATCCGCAAATGGCGAAAGCAATTATTTTCTTTTTAAAACAAAAATATAGTTTTTTTAGAGGCTATAGAAAAATATGTATCTTTTGATCTTTGAGTTTATAGCATTTATATTTCTATTGTTTAAGAACGTATTGTGCCACTTTAAATAACATCACTGATCTCATAAAATTGAGTTAGATTTGAATTCTTTAATATTATTAAGTGGTATCTCTAAACGCAATCGTTCTTCAACTTGATTTGAGTTGTAGAAAAATACAGCTGTTTGAATTAAAGAAATGTGGCTCTAAGTCTTGCTGTGTGTCTAATAGATTATAATTTTTTTAAATTTGTATTGACCAAAACAGCATGTTGTGTTCGTCCTAACCGGCATCATGCAGTTCATCATACCCGATGTACCCTCGGAGGTGAAGACACAAATGCAGCGCGAGCAGCTACTAGCCAAGGAGGCCAAATACCAGCATGGCATCAAGCGGGCGCAGGGAGACAATCAGGATGTTATGAGCATGTTCCGCGATGCCAGCAAACGCACATCCATAGCCGGGGGCCAGGCCAATCAGCGAGGGAGTTGGGCTCGCCGCTTCAGCCGCATGAGTGATGGACTGGATGCCCATGTGGAGGTTGCTGGGCGTCCGCGTCGCTCGGTTGAGTCCACCGTGTGGGAGGTTTCCTGACACGAGGAGGAGTCGGAGAGCGCAGAACCCAGTAAAGCGAAGGGATGAGATTGGCCAGTGTTCAATGCCTGATCTGTCCACATCCATATCGCTCATTTAGTGTCGTGTTTAATTTCATTGTTGACAAATCAATTATTTGTGTCCTTAATCAAGTTCCTTTACTGTACTTGTTTTGTGTAAATAAATTGTAATTTATTGGATATAACTTTTTAAAATATAATAAAGCCCCGACTTATTCACAGCTATATCAACGGCATATTAACCGTATTTACAAAAAATTACTGTTTCAGTTTTAAAATGATTAGCTTTAGTTAGTTCTGATTATCTAAATAATATTCGACTTTTTCAAAGTAAAATTCATAGATTTAAATTTTTGTTGTATTTCTTCTTAACTTGATTTGTGTAAATAAATTGTGTAATAACTTTTAAAAATATTATGCAACTGTGTTTTTATAAACTTGTGAACAGATCAATGATTATTTAATCGAAATCAAGTTTAGTTTAGTTCAGCAGGTAAATTAGTGTTAAATAACTTAATTTTCAGTAGTTTTTGACTTGTTTAACATAAAATTCAGAGTTCATAATATTAATGGAATGAGTAGTTAGTTCCGTCTCAAAAACGATAGTTAGTTAGTCAGCCTGTTACCAGGACAACCAGGGTCAAGGAGGCATTGTTTACTCCATCAAATTGAACATATTACGAAAATTACATATTACAAATATGAATAAAAAACTTTCCCCAGAAGACGCATTCTACGAAAATTTGACGTTGGGTCTGATTAAAACGCTGTGTGAGTAATAATTATTGTGTACCAACTAAACAAATACCTAATACAAACATTTATAATAGCAAATGTGCCTAGAGTGTGCAATGTTAGCCTGGAGCGTCGACAACCCTTGAATCCGTGCCAGGTGGTCAACTGGGAGCAACGGCACTGTGTCTACCTCCCGGAGGACATGAAAAAGTTCTACCTTTCAAGCGATGGCTTCGTGCTCAACTGGAGCTATCAATATGCGCGTAAGTATCAAGTCTCGACAAAACAGTCATATGATGATGCGTCAACTGGAATCCCGTAGCCAGCGATGTTCGACGCGTCGGCTACATACACTTTCCGCATCTGCTCCAGGTGACCCTATTGCGGGAGAACATCGAGAATACTCACCCGGTAAGCGGCGCCCAATCAACGAGTGGGGCCAGCGGGAGCAGCACCAGTTCTGTTGTAGCTAAGGATAAGTGGGATGATGCTCCGCCAATCATAACGGCCAAGACCAAAATATTTGAGATCAACAATATCAACGAAATGGCCAAGGTGAGTGTAAAACAGTTGCAGTTTCTAAATAAAATCACCCAACATTTTAGTAAATCGTTTAACTTGACCAGAAAGTCAGTTTCTAAAAATTTATAGTTGTCGCTTTCTAAAACCCAGGGTTTTGCATTTCTAAGCTTCTAAGTACATTTTTTAAAGTTTAATAAAAAAAAGGTGAACATTTTCAAGGTGCGCTTTTCTATGACATTGACGAATCGTTCTATATCTTTTTTGTTACTTGTATTATTATTAAACATTAGTATTTTAAGATTTGACTTATACAAACATTTTGCATAGTTTATAAATTTATATTATACAATTTGACTAAGCCGAGCCAGTAAATTTCATTACTTGGTTCTGATACTTAGAAATTATTATTCTAAAATATAAAGGTTTAGATTTATATTTTTTAGAAATGGTTTAATTATAGGAAATATTTTTAAAAAATCGCCATATTTTTTTTGTAATTGTCGATTTATGTTAAGCTATCTAAATTTAAAAAATATTTATCATAATATTTAGAAATGATTTCTGTAAAAATAAGAAAACTTTTTAGGACGATTTACTAAATTGTAGTGCGATTTTTGTTTTATGTGTAATATATATATATATATATATATTTCCAGAAGTTGCCATTTACATAAAAACATTTCCCCTTTTCAGGTGTGCATGTTGTATGAGTCAACCAGTTCGAATAATCCGCGGTTTTATTTGCTCGAGCTGGGCACACTCAGCTGGCAGTTTCTGGCCGAGACTTTCAGTGAGTATCTGCGCATGGCTATTGCGCATTTGGGCTTGCCGTACTGGGAGCTGTGCTTCACCAGCTTTGGGTTGCCCTCGTGGACGGAGCAGCTGTTTCTGCTGCTGGCTCCACATCTGCTGGAGAAGCACGAGTTGCGTCGCGGACGCACCATTAATCCGGCCTGCGAGCACCCGTACAATATCATCGACCCGAACATATTTCGCAGCAAGCCCAAGGGAATGGCCAAAGCTTCAACCAGTGGAAAAAATCAGAACAACAAGTGAATTCTGGTAGCAAAAATTATTTTTATATTGTACTAACAAGAAATGCAGACAAAACAAGATTCGCAAATTGTATTGCAACAGAAAATGGTTTCGAAATAATTTAGTAAAAATCCGCACTTTTATCTTCCAAGTCGGCTAGCATTTTATCCCGGATCTGTGGCCGGGGATCTTCCTTAATGTCGGTGGGCACAGCCCCAACCTCACCCAGCATAAACTCCAACTCGGGCAGCGTGAGTTTCTCGCCACGCAGCTCCAGCGGACCAATGAATCTTTTGCGCATCGCTCCCTCGTGGTAAACGAAAATGGTGGGCAAGTTCTTGTCGGGGAAGTTGGGTATGCAGGTTGTTGCCACGGAGCGCAGGAACTTGGTCTGGGGGAAGCGTGCCGCCAGCTGTTGCATGTGGTGGTGGATGAGGGCGCAGAGGGGTACGCCGTTGGCATACAGATGCAACACCACCCAGATGCCCTCGCCCGCTTTGGTCACCTCGTCGACGTACTCTTGCCCGGATATTTCCCGGACACTGCCAAATCGCGACTTATCCGCCGTGGCACGCATCTCAGCCATGCGACGCTGGCGATACTGCTCCAGCACTGCCTCGTCCTCTGAGTCCTCAAGTTCATCGAGCTCGTCGATTGACATGTCATCGATCTGCTTGTCCCGCTGACCCTCCTGCGGCGGTAAATCTGTTCGTCGCTGAATCACGTCGTTCATCATTGCCTGAATTTGGTCTTCGGTTATCTCCGCTTCCTTCTGCTTTGGCCCAATGATTCCCTTTGCGCGCAGCACATCGTTCCACTCGGTATCTTCGTTTGGATCCTAAAGAATCATCTTACACTTGAGTTTTCATTCAAAAATCATTCAACGCACTCGTGGGGTGCGTTTTGGGTGCGCTTTATAGCCAAATATGGGCATCAGTTGCATGCACATGATCCAAATTATGCAGAAATACAGATTCATGATTGTACATGTATGTATATTTCTATATATTCTGCTGACTTTAAGCTTACCTGCATTTTTGTATTATTTTTATTTACTTTCGGACAGTAGGAGACTTAGTTAAAATATAATTTTGATGTACTTTAAATGTAAACTAAAAATAAATTGAAATGACTAATTTCATATCTCATAAATACTGGCACATATGGAAAATGCACTGTAAAAATCCCAAAAAATGTATTTGGGATTATATATCAATACTAAAAAAAGACCATTCGCTTGAATAAAATAAGCTTTGGATAAAGTAGCGAACAACGTTAAAATTGTTAGTTTGTTTTTTATTTAACTTAATTAATTTGTAATATAATCTAATAAAATAAAAAAAATTATTTCAATTTATGTAAAGAAGCAGTTTCACATCGCCAGCTGATTTAACATTTCGAGTAAGTTAAGCACTCTCGTATCATTCAGCTTCTGAGAGCAATGTTCTCGCAGTGTAACATATTTAGCAGACAGCTTGTGACAGCGCATGAACTAAGAAGGAGCAGAAAATGTTAACTCATATGTTAACAATATATTTGTTCGAAAATGCCCGTTTCAAATCAAAAGAAAAATTTTCGTTTCTATTTAAAAATAAATGATTTAATAATGGAAATAATTTGTTGCCAGTCAGGCCCTGAAGCGATACGTTAGCTCTCTAACAGAACTGTTTATTTTCGACATAATCGAGTAAAACCAAGGAATTTAATTATTTTTCATAACTTTTATTCGAATCTGTCTTTTTGTTCGTTTGTTTTGTTTCGGCTTTCTAATTAATTTAATTAGTGAAGTTAACGTACACCATGAAAGTTCAAGAATTGCCGTATACTTATGAGTTTTTTTTCTCTTAGTTTTATACATCGATTTATATTTTAGTATTTTCGTTATCTTTTTTAAAACTATACTGCATAATGCAATAAAACATTTTTCTTTGCTGCTGTATATCTTACTTATTTGTGTTTCAATATTTATTAAGTATTTAAGCTTTTATCTGTGCTATTGCACACTCAACACATTTGATGCTTTGTAATAAAAACAATTCATTTCTAATTAAATTATTTAACAAATATATATTTAAGCGTACCTCACAAAGTATACATACATTTATTATTAATAATCTCTTGCACCTAAATCGAAATATAAGTATGTTTAGCATAATGCCTAATAAACAGTTTTTGGAAGTTTCTCATTTTTGAGCGAGCACATTTAATTAACCTTTAATTTATTGTTATATATTATTTTGTATTTATGTATGTATATATAATGTAATGCAGATATATTTTGTATATGTTCAGTTTATGCGCTGAAGAGTGAAATATGAATGTTTGCAACTTGTGCGTAAACACTTATTTAAATTCAATTATACGTTTTATACATTGAAGCTTCCCTCCGCTTGTGTGGTAATATTTTGTTCCAGTTTTGAATATTTTATTATATTTGTTTGAGAAAAGAGCCAGTGCACATAAAAGTTGACCTTGTGGTCATCTAGGTTCCTCTTCGCAGTACACTTTCTATGAGTATATATAACAGTTTACAGTTAGCTAAGTACGCCCAGGCGTGGCCTTTCAAAGGGCTCTTTATGAGCAAAACCATCGCTTTGAAACACCCGAAAAAAGTGAGTTCGTTTAAGAGCTAAATATAAATATAACAGATAGATTCATTTGATATTTAAGTGAAAGAGTTAAATCAAAAAGAAGAGTTTGCTAATGTAACAAGAAGGTTCTTATTTCCTATTAGAAATTTCTTATTTTTTTCTCCTTTTAGTTCAAATATTTAATGTCATTTATTACTTTGAATGAACTCTCGAGATCATTTACACAAATGAGTGAAACCATATTTAGGTAAATTTCATGATAAGTTATTTGGTAGCATCACTTTTCCCAGGTGTTTCATCAAATATTCATATTAATTTTTGGCACAAACTTTGAGTAATGCCCTCTCTTTCGGTTCGCATCTGCACTTTGTGTCCATCATTATGTCATTATATCTTCATGCCCAGTAGTCTTTTAAATGCGCGCCTATAATCCAAATTGAATATCGTATAGATGACCGGATTCAAGCCAGAATTAATGTAACCCAACCAGGTGATAAAGTTCTTAAACTTGTTCGTGGGACAGCAACTCTGGCAAAATGGCAGAATCACATACATCAGAAAGAACGGAAGCCAGCAGATAACAAACACGCCCATAATGATGCCCAGGGTGCGAGCAGCCCTCCGCTCCTTGGACAATGAGATCTTCTGCTTCTCCTCGATGAACTGGTTAACGGTGCTCGGCTTCTTCTGCACCACAGTCCCAGCGGCCGTGCCCATCGATGACTGTGGCGGCGTCATCTTTAGAGACGTTTGCTCATCCGCTTGGGTAACACAAACCTAGAAAACATATAAATAACATATGTATTAATATCATAAAACATTACCTTTTTATTTGAATTCTAAAAGTATTTTATGGTAATATAGTAAAGATTATCTTTACTAGTTAAGTTTTTAAAATAATAATAAAATAATAAATTAATTAGTAAACTATAAAATGATTATAAATTACTGTTGTTTTCAAAAATTGTGACTGAATTGTGATTATATATATCTATATATATCTATTATCGAACGATTAAAATTTGCTAACTATTGTAGGGATACCTTTATCAACGTTTGAAGAGATAAAAAACATGTTCCATTGATGTTAATGCCGTCTTTCTTTTGGATAACTAATTTTTTATTTATTTACCATTTTTTCAATTAAATTTTTTTATGAGCGGTAAGTAAAAGTACACTAAAAGCAGTTCAAATAAAATGAAATAAAAATATAAAATTTACATTTTTGAATTAAGCAACTAATTTGATTGAGATCTTTGCTAGAAACTCACCTGTATGCAACCTTTGGGATCGCTGCCGCTCTCTGTGCTTATCTCCTGATCCGATTTGGTGGCGGCATTGTTGCTATTGGCTTGTGGCAGCAACTTCTGCTCACCGTGCGGCTCACATCCCGACGAGGATGACTGCGATCTGCGACCGCTGCGCCCCTTGCCATGCTTAATTGAGTCCTTGATCTTGGAGCGACGTGACTTCTTGACGAGCACAACAACAGTTTGTTGTTGTTGTTGTTGCTGCTGGTGTTGTTCGGTGTTTGCGTCTGGCTGGGCGTGCGTCTCGCTGCTGATACTCTCCTGGTCGTTGTGTATCATGGGCGTGGCAAAGTTGGCACGGTCGCGACCACAGCAGAGCCAGCTGCCACAGAGGCTGCCCAAGGCACGCGCTTTGGAGCTGGTTGAGCTACTGCCAGCCGCCGCGCTGCCCGTGTTGATGGCCTCCAGCTCCGTTGTCTTCAACGCAATCGTATTCAACTTGTTTGCCTTGGCACGCTCCCTGAGACGACGTCGCGTCGCCACAAAGATCTCGATGTATACAATCGTCATAATGATCAGCGGTATAAAGAAGGAGCCCAGCGACGAGTAGATGACATAGCCCCGTTGCGAGGTCAGCTCACACGGCGTTGCACTGGTAAACTCATCCGGCCAATCATTCCAGCCAATCAACGGTGGACTGCTAATCAACAAGGAGAGCAGCCACACACCCGAGATGAGCAGCAGGACTCGACCCACTGTCCGCTTCTGGGCATAGTTAATGGGATCGGTTATCGCCCAGTATCGATCCAGGGCAATTGCGCACAGGTTGAGTATCGAGGAGGTGCAGCAGAGCACATCGCAAGTGAGCCACAACTTGCACAGATGTATGCCAAACTCCCAGCGCCCCAGTATCGAGTATGCCACATTAAAGGGTAGCACCAGCAGGGCCACCGTTAAATCAGCCACCGCCAAGGAGACGATGAAGAAGTTCTGCACAATACGCAGCGGTTTGTAGGTAAAGACGCTGAGGATGACCAGAATATTGCCAATTATGGTCAGCACTATGATGATGGAGAGCACTAGCGCTGTGAGCAGTGCCTCCCACTCCGGCACCGCCAGTTGCAACCCCATAAAGGTGGTATGCCACTCCTCCGCAGCCAACGCGCCACATTCCTGCGTTGACTCAACAATTGCTGTTGCTGTTGCCGTTGCCGTGGCTGTTGCCAGGCTGTCCACCAAAGAGCCCGATAAATTGGCTGCCAGGTCTGCTGTTGCTGTTGACGTTGACGTCGCTGCTGCTTCTGCTGCTGCTGATGCACTGCGCCCGTTGGCTGCCACTGGTGATGAAGCCTTCGCCGTGGATGCCTCTGGTGTGCTGTTGACGGCAGCGGCTGCTGTCAACGCTGCCGCGGCCACCGTTGTGGTGACATTTATGAACAAGATTTGATCTGCCGATGGCATTTTGACATCCTGCTAACACAGCATCCACCCGTCCTTCTCTGCTCCTCTCGTCTCTTATCTGCGTGTTTTTTTCTTCTGTCTCTCTCTTTCTCAGTTTCTCCGTTTTAGTTTTGTTTTTTTTTTTTTTCAAATTGCGCTGCAATACAAAGGAAAATTCAATTGTGAGTAAAAAACTGATGGCAGCTGATATTTTTTGTTCTCCTGCTCAAATTGGATACATTACTTTATGTTCTGGTGCCATTTTAACCATTTTCTCTCTTCTGCATATTCAGCGAATCATCTCCAATATTAAATCTTAAAGATCTCTCTACATGAAAGTGAAGCTAAACTGACTTTAATTGTGATCTTAGTTCCTGTTTCTCAGAAAGTTCACACACTTCTAGTATAATTATAATTCGCGCTTTGATCGTATTATTATAAATCACACAAGTCTGCAATCAAAGCCAAGTGCAAATGCCAGAAAAGCCAATCAAATTCAAGTCAGTTATATTTTTATAACAAGCTGTTAGTAAGAATTTGAGCCAAAAATAGCATGCTAAAAGCCTTCAATAAGAAAAAGGCTCAGTCATTTGATTGTGGAGCATTTAAAAAGAAAACATGTTCTATTAGCTTTTTGGGTGACAATTTTTCACATTAGCCGGAATAAAAGGAAGCCAAGTAATTAAAAATGCCAGCCAAAGTAAAATGACAGCTGTAAAATAATACAAAAAGTAGACATATAATTGGAATACGTTAAGAACAATTGTAATAAGAGATGATATGAAAAAATGTTTCCTATTATTTGGATGACGACAGTAATTCAAATATGGCGACTGTTGTTTGCTTAGTTTATAGTTAAATTTTTTTAAAATTATAGCTTAAAGATGATATATAAAATAACTGTGGGCATATAAGCGCATGATTTTAAGAAACAATATTGCTTATTGCTATACTAAAAGACGTACATTTTATTATATAATTTTTATCATTAAAAACTGGCAGCTGGTTTCATTCAGGTTTATTTAATTTACCAAGGACAGTAATCGAACTGTGGATTTATCTGGCTGAGTATCTTGTCCCTTTGCCTTGCAACAGCGTATCTTATGTGAGTCTATAAATTGCACATAATTGTTATACCGTATTTTAGCCGCCATCCGCGTTTGACACATTTATCCGCTTAGCCTCTTGCCACATGCCAGCAGCCAGCAGCCAGTTGCAGTTGCAGTTGCAGCATTCGCAGAAAGAGCATTAATCAAAATATTCGGCTCATAAAGTGCGCTTGCACCGCCAAAAAAAGCAGGAAGGAAAGTTCAGGCCAAACATTCTCCTTAACTCAAAAAATAGGGGGTTTTGCAGAGATTTTACAGCTAATGTTTCAGAATCTCACCTTGATTTCTGTCTGCGTGACAAACCTTTTAGTGAGAGTTGCTCTTGTTTATCGTTTCTATTTTTTAGGTGTGGCTGGATTGGCTGGTTTCATTACAACAAGTTTTGCAGTTAGTTTTTCTGATCTGACCGGACTTTAATATGCTGCCCAGTTCGACCAAACTTGGGATACATTAAAGTTAGAGAGACCGTCTGTTATCGATAAGCCGATTAGCAGATATATTGAACGAATGCAGAGCTGAACACTCGACATCTCTGTGTGTCCTGGTCGCTTCGCGATAAGCTTATTACAGGCAGTTGGCTTAGAGGACGCTTATGATTACAACACGCAGAAAAGTAGAATACAGAACGGCAAGACACACACACACCCACTTATGAGTATTATAGTTGTATTTGTGTGTGCTTGACTGCACACGAAGCGGTTTGGATAAGTTTTTCTTGAGAATACTTTCCCAAATGCTTTGCACTTTTCTTTATATTCTTCCTCTGCATTCATATGTGGAAAACTTTTCTCAACAGCTGACCTTGAGATGTGATGTTAAATAAATATATATATATATATATATATATATATATCGATACATATATATATATACACACACAGTTATGAGAAGACATACATACACTTATGTAGATGAACACACAATCACAAGAAATAAGCGTTGGTTTCTTGTCTTTTCTGTCATTAGCAAAAGTTTGAAACTTTTTCCTCTATTAAACTTGCCTTTAGTTGATTCATATACATTTTCTTTCTTTTTGGTTTGAGCTGTAAAACCAACTCTTTATTTCTGTGTCGACATTTACTTTTTAGCCTAGGTTTAAATATATTTACCTTATCTGTTTAATTATTTGTTCAATTACAAATTGCATGCTAATTATTTAGTATAATTATAATTATAACATGTTCTTATCAATAATCCCAGTAAACCTGAATATGATCTAATTGCAACACTTATCAATAATTTGTTTCTTTCATTGATGCAGCTTTTTAGAGTATTCCACGTACCTTTTGTAAAAACATCGACATAAATTGCAAATTTCAATAGTATCTCAGAGTTAATCACACCCTGACAGTTCGTAAGAAAAGTAGAAGCCACATAACGAATTATGTTAAGAAACTTGTTAAGATTATTTCTGGTTTTGCTTACACATCTAATAAGTGCCAAAACAATATTTGTTATTTCTGTGCGTAATTTTTTTACCAGAGAAGTTGACTATTAATAAAGTTTTATGCTCAAGATATTTATGAGACTTTGCATATTTAATGTGACCCAAAAACAGTTACGTTATGTCATGTGCTAAGCAGAGTTAAAAATAAGCACTTAAAATATGCAAAATAAAAAGAAAATTTTACTTGAATAATTAAGCTAGGAACAATTTAACAGAATAGTTTGCTTAGAATTATACAAAATTCTTTTATACATTTATGCACATAACTATATGTATATAATTAATGTTATTGAGAATCTTTCCTTCACTGCGTTATACACTTCAGGATATACACCATGTAGTATAAAATGAGATTTAAACTAAATACCTATTTGCTTATCTAAAACTCCATTCATCCCATTAAACTTTTATGCATGGCTAGAGTAATGGAGGGAATAATGCACTGGAAATCATAGTTTATTTTCCGTTCTTATTATTTTTCGGGTTATTATTTATTGTTTTTAATATTTATTATTATTTCGCAATTCCCTGGCTCACTCGTATTTGGGGTGCAAGTTGTAAGCTGAGAGAGTCTCAGTCTGTTTATTGCCAATCTACTACTCTAGCAGCATTCTCCATAATTCATAATATATATATTATATTACATATAATATAAGCATATATTCAAGAGATACAATAAATATTAAATGCATTGAATTAAATTGGAAACTAATGTTTTTACTATCGAGCGAAATGACGAAAAAATACTTTTAATGCAATATTTTTGGAAACATAAATTTAATTGTAGAATATGAAAAAAGGTATATATAAAAAGCATAATTTGCATATTATATTTGACAATATAATTAAAGTAGAATATTTTTCAATATATGACAGAGAACTGACAAATAACGAACACACAATGTTATTTTATTATTTTTCATAGACATTAATATTTTCACAAAACTGTCAAGGATATATGACAGCATATAAAATGACTTTTCCTGATCTGAATAAATAGTGAATTGAAAATATATTTTAATAATTTCATTTATGAAAGCTATATAAACATAATTAAATTTAAGTCAAACTAATTTACCGTTATATATTCAGCGTAGGCACTTTATTGAAATGCCTGGAAAAGTATTGTGCAATTTTTCTTTGATCCAACATCCGCCTACTATTGCCATGCCAATTTGCATTTCACTACGATTCACAGAAATGGAATAGGTTAACTGCGAAACAGGAACCCAATCTGGTCACAGATGTCAACTGGCAGCATTGCATTGCAGAAACTTCGCCAGTTGGCTCCATTCCTGCCTACTTCTAATCACCTTTCGTGGTTCCGCTTTGCACAACGTATCCGCTGGCATTAACTATCCCTGTAAACTCCCCCATTGAAATCTATGACGGCGGAAGTCCACCTGTTTCAATAAAGTCGAGTCCATTGAAATGAAAATGCGAAATGCGAATGCTTGAACCTTATCCGCACACACACCAACACCCACACCCACCCACACACGTTTGTATAGCAGTTAATATTCAGATTTACATATAAAGTCCCAAGATGCCATACATGGAGTCATTTCATTTCGCGTTGGCGGCTTTTGGACACGTTAAAATGCGAGCAATTTTGACTTTTAATCTGTGGCTTTTGTCGCATTTTTAGTTTTGGAAACAAGGGAAATTTCATTTACACGCCGATTGTCATGTCTAAAATGTATGCATATTAAGATGAACTTTTTGTTTTCAATTTAAAAATTGTTCAGCTTTCGCTTTCACCTCTTTGCCCAGCTTGTAGTTTGCAGTTGATGCGAACTTAATGCATTATAAAGCGCACCAATACAACGGCAACACACGTACACATACACACACACCTACAGAATTAGACACTCTCGTCCATTTGCAAATTTATTTACGTTGCTCTGTGCTGGAAGGCTTCTTCTCAAGGTATGTGGCCAACGATTCCCCACTCTCTGTCTTGGGGCGTGCCCTGCATTGCAGCTTGCGAAATGTTCTGCAACCTTCCCAATGACAGTGCATAAAACGCATTCATGCATCAACAAAGCAGCAACTGCCAACAATGTTCCTCATATGTAAATTGAGGGTCGAATCTGGGTTAAATGGATCTGAATTTGTCTGTTTTGCTGTGTTCATAGCATATAAATAAATCGGAATGCTCGAACCGAAAGTATCCACAGACTTCAACCCAGTTAAACTGCCGACATTTGCACTTGGGTCCGGATTTGGAATTACCTCCAACTTCCAGGAGAAGAGACGTATGCAAGCCATGTCTCAATAATGAGTACAGCTCCCATAAGCAAATGTAATTCTTATAGCAAGCACCGGCTCTAAATAGTAAAAAAAAACCAAATTCAGCGCATATTTTTATTTATAGGCCCGAACTGATCCCTAATTGGCTGGCTAGAAACATGTGCATATATATACAAACGTACGTACACGCAATTGTACGTAACGGGGTTATTCAGAATTCACACTAAAACTGACGCTTGCATCAATTATCATGCCATCTCATTCTCACACATGCAATCGCATATTTGTGCATACAGAAAATTCTTGCGGCTGCTGGTAGAAATGAGATAAATATGTGAATATATTTTTAGCCATAGCTTAGGTGTTTCTTATCCGATCTTGATGAATTTTGTACAGTTAGTTAAAAATGTTCTTGGCATTAATGAAATAATCTTGATATATTTAATTATAAATTTAAAGTCTCTCATGGTTTTTTGAAAATCGGCGTGTTCATACAGACAAATAAACAGATAAAGCTATAATTTTCGACAAATTCGTTATGTTATATACAAATTGAGATTGAAAAATGTCCAAAATTTATCTTTAAGATATCCGTAAGAAATAATATTGCTAATGAATAGTGGAGCACAAGCTGCATAAGCCAGACAAATATCCAGTTGATTTCGATAATGAATAATTATTTATACAAATATACAGTAACAATATACAAATATTTGTTAGCATTAAACAATATAATATATAAAAGAATATAAACATCAATTTTTTAAAAAATGGCGTACATTAAGGCTACATTTTTTTTAACAGCAATTGTAGCAACATATGTTTGCAAGGAATTGCATGAATTGGACTTTTCTCCAATAGACTAAGGAAAATTCTACAAAAATTAAGGTAAACAAGTTTACCTTACGCTTGAATGTTATTTTTCTGCATGAGTCGTACAAATTGTGCTAATTATGTAATCAAAGCATAACAAGTCGAAAACAAGCCATTTTAGACCCAATTGCTGACACATTTTCTCTTTCGGCTGCTTCAATCATAAATATTTTTGTTGGCAAGTCAGCAATTTGCATTTGCAGTCCTGGAGAAGCGCAGAGCCTTGAAGCGAACCAAGCCTTTTAAAAATTTATGCATTCTGTGCTAACTGACAGCAGTGACAGGCAACCCATCAGCGCAAGAGAGATACTGGAGCAGAGACAATGGGAGAGTGAGAGAGAGAGAAAATCAGAGGAATGAGCACTGAATGAACAGTTAGCTTTACCTTACACATTGACGACGACTACGACCGACAGATAAACATGGAAATTATTGGTGAGGCAGGCCAGGCATGTAAGCGAACAACTAGCAGAAATGCACCACACACCCACACACACCCACACACACACATACACACACACAGGTACATACAGATACGCTATTAACTGTCAGTCAAAAACTGCAATCGAATGCACATTTTGTGCGATTGTAATACGCATTTTACATTGGTCTCAGCACCACCGAAACACCCCCAAAATGCATTTTCCAAGAATTGGTCAACTTGCAACTTGGGGCCAGAACCTGTTAAAAATTGACAAATGTGTTGTTTGCAGCAGTAGATGCAATCTGATTGACTACTCACATTATTTATGCTTAATTGCTTAATTGATTGCTATCTAACTTATTAGCCAGCTAACTTTTTTAAAGAATGAAGCTCATAGTGTTCACATAAAGTATGAGTATCTTCAGAACAGTTGACTTATTCGGATTAAACTTGAAAGTAACTCTCTCCAATATATATCGAGAAAATTGAAGAGTATTTATTAATTTAAAATTGATCACAAAAAAATGATCTTATCTCCCAGTTATGTTCAAAGTTGTGCTATTTTTGTTATTTATATTAAGTATACATTGAAACTTGAAAATTAAAAAATTAAATTATTGTAATTTGAAGACGATTTAAATATAATTCAAATATAACATATGTGATTATTGATGTGTAACAGCCTAGAATAATAAGCTTTAATCTTAAAAATCATGGTTAATGGAAAAGTAGGAGCGACTTGGTTATGTGCATTGTCCGTCATCCTGTCCGTTTGTATGAGCTATTGAACTGACTGTGTACCAGTCTGTACCTGCGTCACACAATGTGCAAAATTGGAGTTTACGTCCACTATGGATTAGGAAATCGGTAAAATCGATATTTGCAAATCGGTAAAGCCACAAATCTGCACAATTTTAATGCTAGGGTCACCAAATTTAGTTTATTATAATTCTTCAAACATCGACATATGCCACGCCCACCTTCGCCTCCACAGGCAGCCAAATGGTTATATCTTCCCTAGTCTTGAGTTAGAGACATCAAACCGGTAAATCTATTGCCACGCCCATATATTTCCGATATTTCGGAAAGTGTACATCGATATTCCTCACAATTTTAGGGATAAACTGACCAAACTTGGAATAAACCCTGCTGGTAGCCTACTTAAAAGATCAACTTATAAAAATGGTAACTCCCCCAAGAGATCGGTAAAAAAAAATATATAGTCACGCCCACTCGGACTCCCTAAACCGATACACATATTAGTTAAAGACGATTAAATATAACCTAATAGTTAAAATCTTCCATAATTAAAGAGCTACAGTTAGCAATCTCCAAAGGAAGGTTACTATCCTATATCTACCGCAATTTTAAACTGTTATCAGCTGGCTTAAATAACTATACTTATGTAATAGTTACTAATAACAATAAGTATTTTACCTGGATTTAATTTAAATTTAATCAACTGTTAAATTAAAAATGTATGAAATTGGGATAACATCTTCAAATTTCTTAAGCGAAGTTTAATCTTTCTTCTTTTCGAATAGCATATCAAAATAAATATGTATGATGTAATATTTAAATTTAATTTTTTATATTTTCTTTCCACTTGCTTCATTAGGAGTATCGAATAAATCCCTCGTGCGGCAGATGCACTTCGCTCCTCAGTTGTTTTCATATGTGGCTGTTGTTGTCAGTTGCCGTCATAAGCAAATTTTCTGCGCCACATCACATCAGTTTTGCTCTGTGTGTGCCCGTGTGTATGTGTCTATGTGTGAGTGTGTGTTTGTGTGTGCAAGATACGTACATAAGTAATTGCATATCATCTCGGTGATTTTTTGCTGTTCAACCAACTAGAAATCTAAAATTATTATTGTTAAATTTTGCGGCTGCAACTACTTGTAGCAAACTTGTGCTGATGTCGGGCTAATGTGGCGTATGCACAATTTGACTTTCCAATTCGATTAGTTCGAGTGAGTTACTCACAGTTTGCAAATATATATTGGAAGAAATAAGTAAATTTTGCTAGGAGTGTTTTAAATTTAATTAACCACTGTTTACATATGCATTTCATGGATATTTCCATTGCTTATTTTTAGTGAATAAGAAACTGGTTTTGCTCAGTCGATGGACAGCTGCTTGACTAGTTGGCAGAGTAATTAAATTTGCTAGAAACTAATTAATATTTTCAAAGTGTGCCCGCAATTTGCTCAAATTCAATCTATCTTTTATAAACATATTTTATTGGACGGGCAAAATTCAACTTTGTCGATCTGCGCTTCTCTTGTCGAATTGCGTGTTTTTTGTTTGTTCGTCCTTAATACATACACGCTTTGAGTTGATTGATTTGTTCGTCCTTTCATACCCCCCCCCCCCCCACCCTTCACACCAACCCTTAGTTCACAGCCATTTGGCGCTTTAACTCTTTGTTTCACCAGCGCAAACAAAAAGTGTGAGCAACAACAAATCACACACTGTGTGTATGTGTGTGTGTGTGTGTGTATGCGTGCAACTGATTTCTTTCTTTTTTATGTTCGATATGCGAAATGATTTTTTTCAAATTGCAACGCAACTGTTTTTTATTGTGTGTTGCCAATTGTTTGCTGAATGGTCATCAAACTTTGAATTGCTTTTCCGGGATTGCGTGCAAAGTTTTTGCGCTGTTTTCTGTTCAACTATGAATTGAATAATAAATATAACCATTTTACTTCAGAATGGTCAGATTTCCTAACCAAATCAATCTGTGGCCATCAATTAAAAGTACATTTTATAAATGCAAATTTAAAAGGTTTTCATAGCCTTGCTGAGACCATTATAATATTTTTCTGAAGTGTGTCACTCATTTCTGAAAAGCAACTGAGCTGAGTCTAATCACGTCAGAAATAATTTACCAATAATTCAATTTAGATGGGAGCGGGTCTAGAAGGGTATGCAATCTTCGATGCATTCCATGTTTTCGTATGTTTTTTCATCTTACATTTCAACATGCTTACAAATATCTCACGTGATTGCATTTTGAATCTGATTGATATTTTAGTTGCAGAAATAATCATTAAAAGATAGAAAATAATTACATTTTAAGCTGGAATATTTGTGTGAGTAGCTTGTCAAATATATTTAATAAATATTTATTTTATTGAAGAGAGATTTAAGACCAGTTAGCAGCATAATACACCAAACATGGTTTAACTGACCATTCTTTAGACTGGCCAATAATCAGCTTAATGCTTATCAAATCGTCTTTCTTAGTCAAGTCGATTATGTTTGAATAATTAATAATACGCTCTTAAATTTTGGTTTAATTATACACTCGAGTTTCCTTTTTATGTCATGCAGACTTTTCACACTTTTCTTGAACAAATATTATCTATACAGCTTTCGCAATTAATCAATAAATGTGTAAAGCGATGGCGAATCGCAATCCAATTAAGTGTCCATTTAAAAGCAGAGGCAATTACTCTTGGTCAAGATGAGCTGCGTAAGAAAGCTTTGATGTTGGATTAACTTGGCTCGAACGCTGTTCAGTATTTTTATGGCCAAAGTTTGTGGAATTGAGGACTTGAATCAGGCTGACTGCGCTGTGTACATATTGAAAGTTTGATTGAAACCGTATTGCCTCGCTGATGCTTCTTCTACAATAGTCGAGTCATAAAACTAAAATGGCAACACAGTTGTTATCCCGTTCAGTTCACCGATTCGCCAGTTTATTATTTTTCTTAGTGCCACGTTGTTGGCCGGCTTGGCGCCAAGCACTGGCCCAGGATTGCAATTGCTCGACAGACGTCGGCCGTCAGTAAAATCTCAATAAAGTCAAAGTTTTTATGGCTATTACGTTGATTGTGTGCAGTCGATTACATGTTTATTCTGATTATAGCAAATCTGGCATGAATGCCAACTAAACTTACTTTTAAGTTGTTTCCTTTCTTCCCAGTTATTAATGCGATGAGGAACTGCCCCGATTGTTGGCATTCTTAAATTTTACTGTTGTTGCAGTTTGTGCCAAGAAGCGCATCAATAAAATGCTGGCCATCAATAAAAGGGGTAAGCAGCGACACTCGCCTCATTTGTCAGTTTCACAATCCCCAAAATGATACTCTTCGTCAAGCTAAGCTAAAGAAACTGGAGCTGGATAAAAGACTGAAATTTGTTTCAGATTCGGCGTGTGACACTTCCAATTTTGTTGCTTTGGATTCCGCGATATTAACTTGTTCACATTTATTGCATGCAATTTGGGGACTCTCTGAAGTTCTTTCTCTCAAGACTCCACCCACAGCGACAATGTTGACTTCATTTTAGGATATTAAAGGCACAAACGCGTTGTTGAATACGTTAAATGGATCACGTATTTCTTTGCTTTATATATATAGATTCTCAGCAAGCAATCCAATTTGCTGGCCTGGCAAGTCTTTTTCTCTTGTGGTCGCTACTAATATATTTTTGTATCTGACAGCTGTCACAATTGATTTGTTTTAGTTATTGAGCTGGGCGCTGTCAATGCTATCGAGCACTCGATAAAGTACTAAAGATGAATCCCCATTTAGCATTTCGCTTTCGACTTATCGGGCAGCGGCGAGTATCGAACTGAAATGCTTTTTATCACATATGGCTGTCAAGCGCTACAACTCATTAGATCAATACGCGTTCCAGGGATTCTACGAGCACATAAATTTTAATAAAAATATTCTAAAATTGAGTTTCGATTTGCATTTGAGCGCTGTAGTTGAGTATGAAATATGCCAGCGACACACCCTGCACCATTTATCTATACTATTTTTACAGCCATATTTTCTACTTTGCTAGCCATGGCATATAAATCATATTTGGCAGCCACTTGACGCGTGAGAAATGCGCAGCCAGCCCCGCGCACTCAGCATTAGCCCTTGCCCCACTGGGAGTGGGTGTTGCGCTTGGGGCAGTGATAATGGCTGGGGCAAGTGTAGGCATAGGGGGTTGGGGTTGTTGTTTCGGTTTTGGTTTAGTTAGAATATCAAGTTTATTTTTATACCCTACACTTTTTAAATGTTTGCAAAGGGCAACACTCTGTTCTTAGGATGTAGAACATCCATTAATTAATCAATGTATTAATTATATTGGACATATTCCACTGGTAAAAATAATCATTTTTTATGTTTCAATTAAACTTATCGATAATTTTGTCACGTTATTGCAAACTCATAATATAAGCGCGAAATGTAAAGAATGTTAATGGAAGGAATGTTGGGCATCTGGCTATAATGAAAGTGTTAATTCCATTTTATGCAGAGAAGTATAATAATACATTTTAAACAATGTGATTATTTGTGTAGTCGACAGGGTATCTAGTAATCAGCCTCGACCACTTTTGTGTTTTTACTCGAAAATTTGTACAGCTGTGGAGCTGTCCAACGGAATTAGCATACATCCGGAGTATAAATGTATATATATATAGGGAGACCTGTATATGCATATATATGAAGTTAGAGGACGAACCGAAACTCGTAGAACCTGAAATGTTTTGCTATCTGCGAGATACTCACAGCTTGTGCACTCGCCAGCCAAACAATTTGTATGCATCAAATGCAAATGCAAAAACGAGCATATTACGCAATCATTGATGCACCAATTGTTGTTTATTGTCCCGCACCATGAACCCTTTGCATGTCAACTGCATTTGCATGTCAACCAGTTCATATCGATACTCATTCCCAAAATCAAAACTTATGGAATTCTGTTTTTGAGCATTGTTGTCTATTTTTAGCTTTGACGATATTATTGCTTTTCCATATAATAGTCGAAATGAAATTGCCTTACATTTTTCTAATCATTGCCAAACGTATTTTTAGTGTATTGTGCAATTGATCTGAACTATTGATGTATTCTCGACATAGACACGATTTCTATATAACTGATCAGTCAGATTATTGGATTGGTCCTGTATTAAAACAGTTTATTTGCAAGGAAATTTGAAATGTTTGATCAACAAAATTAATTAATTTATCAGGCTGTCATACCGAAACTATTTTAGAATTCGATACCGATTTTATAAAGTACAAAAATCGACCATTATGGTTTCTCCTCGGAAATATTAAATTATATTTTATAATAACGATATACGGTCTCACATAAATAATACAGATCAGACGTCTTTACAAGCCGTTGTTTAGTTGAACATTTTATTTTTTATATTAAATTTGAAATGAATTTTACATTTGTACTTTGCCTTTACCATAGAGATCCAAAAGTGATCACATTTAATACAGAAATAGTTTAACTGACTCGTTTCTATTGAATCTATAAATTATACAACTATTAAAATTAAATTGGTAACAAGCAAAGTATCTAATATCAACATAGCAACTCATTAAATTTATAATTTTAATTAAAAGTTTGTTTATTAAAATCTACAAAAGAAATTCAAAGTAAAATTATCGCAAATTAAAAATAAATGATTTTAGAATTCCCTTTTTTTTTTTTTATCTTGACCTGTTGGGCTTTATAATCTGTGCCCGTCCAGTAATTGACTGAACAATCAACGAGATAGTTGAACTGACCTCTTCAAAGAATATCGCAGAGTGCAGTGATACACAGCTCATTCATAGAAATTGTACACACGCGTTTTTACTTTTTTTTTTTTTTTTGAAAAGTCGGCAAAGTCATAAATACAAATGTATATTCAAAAATGTTTTCCCGTAATTTTAACTTGCTGATTTTTATGAACTAGCAAGAGGGAAGGGCGTGTGGCCCGGTTGCAGCTGATTCGAGTAGACGCTTATATAGTACATCTGTGTGGCACAAACAACTGTCTGTAAACATATTTAGCGCAGTGTTTTCGCTGTTTTCAGTTGCTTAAATGGGACGGCTGCTTTTGTTTTTTTGTTATTTTTTTTTCAACAATAAATGAAAAAAAAAAATCAGAAAAAAAGCGAAAGGGAAATGAAAATAAAATCCATAAATAACAGCTTCGATTTTTAGCTATAAGTTTTCGGCATTGGCTCGGCGTGGAGAAGTGTCGACATATTTATGAGCATCGCAGATTTTGTTGTTTTTATTAATATAGGTGGAGAGGGGAAGGAGGAATAGGGGACGCCTTCGAGTCAAGTGTTTCGGCACAATCATGGAGATTCGGCCAGCAGCAAACTTTGATGAATTCCACAAATATTGACAATGTGCGTGCCAAATACAAAATAAATCATAGTCGTTTTCGGTATTCTTTGGTATTTATTTACATGCCGGAAGAACACCAAACGAAAATGACAAAAACAGCAAAAACAACAGCAACAACAAGAACAACAGCAACAACAACTGAACTGTGCGTGTTTTGTGCTGTGCGTGTCACTCTCTCTCTCTCTCTCTCTCTCTCTCTCTCTTTCTCTCCATTGGCAGAGAGCTCAACAGCGTTGAACGTCATCTTCAGCTCATTTCTGTTCTTTTCTTTAATTTTATTTTTCCCATTGTCCGTGGGAATTGTGTGTATTGAGTTTTAGTTGGCTTTTCGACAACTTGTTGTTATGGAAAAGCGAAAATTGATTTCTTTTCGGCATGGCAACTATCTGCAATGCAATCAAATAATTTCTGCAAATGTTTTATTTGCCTCTTTAATAAGCAGGATTTTATATAAACTAAACAATGTTCTTAATGCCGCAGACTTAAAATCAGTAAAAAAAAAACGTGGGTCTTTTCAAGGTTTCAGGGTGTAAATTATACTTGTTTCAATAATAATAATATTAGCTAATTAGACGAAGCTAATAAGAGATTATAAAAGCTATAGACTTCAAAATGTTACACTCAGACTAAAATTCCCTGTGATTTAAATCAGTTTTTGAGGGTATATTAAAAAGTATTTTCATATATATAAAAAAAAAATATATTTACAAAACTAAATAATTAGTAAAAATATATTTAATTCTTGGACTAATTAAAAATAAACTTTGAAATAACATTATTTTTGAGTTTAATTATTATCAGAGCGGACTTATTAGAATAAGTCGATTCCCAATATCGAATAATATCGATTGAAGATAGCAACAAAGATATTGAGTGCACATAGCCTTTACTAATTCTAGATAAAAATAAAAAAAAATGTTCCAGCGTTTCTTGATAGTTGATTTCTTTATCTGCCCTGACTATAATTGCGGTTTTTTCAAATCGTTGCCCTTGATGAAGCGAGTAATTCGAAATTAAATGGATGAATTTTGTTCATGTCTCTCAATTGTTGCAAATTTATTTCATTTTATTTGAATTAAATTGTGCGCATTGATAAAGCATCATAATAAACGAGCTCTTTTGGCCTTTTTTCAATTATTAAATGTATTTAGTATACTTCGGGAAACCTTCAAGCATTCAAATTTTCATAAGCCGATGCACTTCAGTTGCTCTTCAACGTGGCTAATTTGACATTGGCATCAAATTTAATGAGCCTTGAATATTGCCCATTTTTGGTGGCATTCAAGCAAATCCAAAATATATGTGAATTTCGTGCCACACACACACAGAGTGAATTAGATAAGCCTAATTTGCACTCAATATGGCCGACAATTGACTTGCTTATTGACATGTGACTGGCTCCTGATACAATTGAAATGCCTCCCATTTTGGATGTTTGCATAATAAATAGAATATCCTATATACTGTCTGCTGCCACTCAGTACTTTCTCCCTCTATCTATCTCTCCTTCTCTTCCTCTAGCGGATTGAACACTCGAATACGACTTGACAATTGATTTCCAGGGCGCACTTGACGCTTCAAATGGGGCATAATGGAGAATATTCGGGATGAAATTAAATTAAAGGCGCAACGCGAAAGCTGCCACACAAAAGGCGAGGCAGAAACTGAAAGCAAAAGTCAAATATCATGGGGAAATACATCCATTGCCAAACAAGTTTGTCTGACTGGCATTATTGCTGTATTTTAAATATATAACCCAAGTGCCGACTACAGCCACTTAGAATATTGAGCACACACACAGGAGTAAGTCGGGCACAGAACAATGAACTATAATTTATATGCCTTGAGTAAATTTAACTAAAGGTAACCGCACTTATCACCTGGTGCCAACAAATGAAACACGATACAGAGCACACAGATACCAACCAGCTCTGATCCTGTGCTCTGAGAATAGGACTCGGGTTGCGTGTAGACATAAATATTCGACAGAATCTGTCGGTAGCTAGTACTATGATATTGTGTGCTTGTGGGGCAACTAAAATTCAATCTCATTGTAGTTGCAACATTTAGCTTAAATATGCTACACTTTAACATTTTGAGACAGCCGGAAGGGTTGTTCGAGCGTAACCCCAAGGCCCCAACTACAAACTGTTTGTATAATTTAATAAGGCTCTGCCAATGTATTGCTAGGAACACAGCACACATACACACACACACACACACTTACACACACAATAGCAGCTTGTCTGCCTTTTATTGCTGCACGCTTTGTAGTTTTCGACAGGTGGGCTGGGCCATTGAATTTCCTAATACCCTTGAAGAGGGTATAATAAAATTATCGTAAAGTATGTAATAGAATGGCAAAGGAACAGAAAATACTTTTGTCACTTTTTGAGAAGCACATCCTTGGGGATAATGGTTATTTTTATGCAATTTGCATACTTTTACAATATGGGAGATTAGCATTGGAAACTTTAAAGAATTTTGTTTAAGAATCTTGTATAAATTAGTTTATGTTTATGCTTAATATGTGTATAACTATTAAGAAGTCAACTTAAAACGTAAAGTCTCAAGAACAACTACCATTTTAATCTTTAAATTTTTAATTTATTTTTTTTGTTTTTAATTAAGTTGAATTTGTGATTTTCTGTAATTAATAACTTGTTTTCAAAAATATTCGCGTAGATATCTTAAAGTACCTGCAGTTCGTTTTGGAACATTTGGTTGGTCTGTTTAAATTGAAGTTCAGCTGTTTGCCGTTTGCCTTGAGTGGAAAATTATATTTGTGTTGCCTGCAACATCATTTGTGCTGTTAGTACAATATTTTTGTGCCTTATAAATTACTTAGTAGCGTTTTAGTGGTGAAATGCTTTGTCGGTTAGTTGTTTTGGCATTTGACTTCCTTGGCCGGTTCATAAATTTCAATTTATCTTTAGCTGCTTTCCTTATTTATTTGCTCATGTTGACAAGTAACATAAAGTTTTCCCCTTTTACAGTACAGTGCAGTAGGCAGCCGGCTGAATGTGTTCTTGGGGAAGAGGCAGGCAGAAGGAAAAGGTTGCAAGCAACCACAGCCCAACGGTAAGTTTAAAAGGCTTTCTTCGCTTAGCTTCTTTTCGCTTTAGGAGCTGAAAATAGTGCACCATTTTATGAAAGACCCTTTGCAATTTCATCTTACTTCTCAAGGCCAGTCAAGAGATTTGCGCTCAAGGATAATTTCTTTGAGAGCTTCTTGGTATTACTGCGAGTTGACAACACTTCTTTAATGGCGAATAAAACTGCTGAAAGGTGTTAAATTCTAAATGAGTGGCAAGTGCTTCTCTTTTCTGTAAGTCAGACTTTCAGAATTTAAATGCCACTGCTTGCATAATTGTATCTAAAGTCAAAAATTAAATAGCATTTTGATTCAAATTTAATCGTGAGATAAATATTTGCATTATAGTCTAGAAATTGGAAAAATTTAATTAAACTGATAGTTTCAAAAAAACAATCATTTCCGTTTTTGTGTACAAATTTAGTATTTAAAGCCAAAAATCAAATTTCATTTTTATTAAACTTGATCAACTTATATTTAAATAACAGTAGAAAATAAGATTTATTGTTTCTTTTGTGTTGAATTGTATTTTAAATTATCATCTGGCTAAAAGTTCAACTAAACTGATTATTTAATCACAAACATTTTAATTTGTGGGCACAAAATTGGTATCAAAAATCTAAGAGCATTTTAATTAAATTTAAAGAACATCGGAAAATAAGATTTATTGTTTCTTTTGTGTTGATATGCATTTTAAATTCTAATCTGACCAAAAACAAAACATTTTAATTAAACTTTTACCATTCGCTTTAAATTAATGGAAAACTTGTTTTTGTTTTCAATATATCGCTCAGCTTGGAATTTAATATTCATTTTTCACTTCTCATTCTTTGAAGCCACTGAAAAGCAACAAGCAATTTAATCATTTTGGGTATCATTATGCCATCCTCTAGGCCAAAGTTGTTCTTTGACTCTTTTTGCGAACAGTATTGTTGAATTCAAGAAGTTTTCAGTTAAGTTGTGTCCGCCATGTTTTTGCCTCGTTTCTGTTGCACCTCGACTTGGGGTAGACATGATCCAAAGAGGTGCATGAAAAGTTCAACACCAGAGAACAAAAAACATAAATAAAGCACAAAAACTATGAAGGTGAATAAAGAAAGTTGTGCTCATTAGCATTCGGCTGCTTGAAGGATGTCCCCGGATGCCCCTCTGCTCCGGAATATCCTATCCATGCATGGGCTGCTTATGCGTAAACAAATTTCAATGGCAGACGACGGTTGCCGGGAGGATTTTGTGGGAGTTGACCTAATCCAAGGAACGAAAGCCAAAAACGAAAAGTTTTGATGTGGCATTGAAACCCGGGGGATGTCGTTTGTGTCTGATGTGCGTCCGACTGTATCTGTCAAAAACTGTCTGCATTAGTGAAACCAAAAACTGATGGACCAACTCCACTTACCTCGACCAACCTCAATCACAGCCCAAAATTTAAATTCAAATCCAAACCTAACCCCTGAATCCAATTCTCAGCCCAACCGCACTTGTCATTCGAGTTGAGTGCAATTCTCATGCATAGTTTCTCGAGTGCAATTAAGTGAAACTTGTATTATTTCTATGAGCACGGAAGCGCAAGGATGTTAGAAGGATGTGAACCTGTGAAGAATGTCGCCCAAGCGGCGAGAAATATTAGCTGGAGATGGCACCAAAAACAAAAATTCGAGCCCGTTGCATGAGCTCCCAGTTGCATCCACGTAAGCCAAAGAAGATGAAGAAGAGTACGGAGAGAACGGAATAACCATGTACCAACTACAGCTCGCACTCAGAATATTGTCATCTCCTGCTCCTCTCTGGTAATGTGGCTAGCATGTAACACGCACTCGCATACAAAGCACGTCATTAAAAGTTGTGCCCTCGACCACACCCCTCTTGACAACCCCACCATAATTTAAAGGAGCTGAGGACTACTAATCCTTGGGCAATAACTTTTTTGTCAGCCATGAAATGCCAAATAGCTTCTGAAGATGCCACTTGGAAAGGCTATTGTCTTTCTGCTGTAGTTGTGCAAGTTGCCTGTTTTAATTAGTAGAAAATGGCTGTTGCACAATGACCTGCTTTGCCAAAAAAAAACAGGTTTAAGAACTAATACAAATATTATTATTTTTTTCAATAATGAGAAAATCAAACAATTTAGAATATTGTAAAAGACTTTACTTTAATTAAATATTATATTCTGGACCATAAATTTACAATAATAATAATTTTAAAAGCAGCTTTGAAAGTCTGCTTAGTCTGTTTTATAATGATATTCTGTGAGAGGGCGTGGCATGAGGTGTATTCATGTTTAATTTATTTATGTCTATGATTAATGTATTTATGATGCAAACTGGGTAATTCAAGGCTTAATCGACTTACACTTTGAGCTATATCGATGATTATTTAATTTGTCTGCCACTGGAGTGTGCAAGCTAATTGAAACAAGCTTTCTCAAATAGACATTAAATAAAAAAAGAAAACACTTAATATTGTTATTGTTATATGAAAATTCATATTAATATGTATAATTCTCATATATATTCTCTCGGGAATATCCCGGTCACGTGTGCAACTTTTGGACATTTTGAGGCAACCCATGTGATTGGTATTTTATAAACCGTCGTTTGGCATTGTCAGAAGTGTCCATCAAGATGTCGAAAGCAGGCCGAATTTGTGTTTGCTATGAAGGAAGCATAATAAGGATAACCACAGCAACAGCAACAGCAACAGAAACAGCAACTGTGCCAGAAAATAATAAAAATGAGAGTGAGAAAACAAGCTAAGACAGAATTACATGAAATTATGTTTGCACAACAGGGTTGGGTCACTGTCCTGTCTGTGTCCTTATCTGTGTCCGTGTCCATGGCGTGCATATGGGGACATCGACATCCCAAACTGGGCGCTTGGTCGCCTGGCTGCCTGGTCGTTTGGTCGCCTGGTCGACCCTGTGTGTCCGATTCCATTAAAATCAATTTGTCTATTTATTTAACCGATAATCTGCTGGAGCGTTTGCTTGGCTGTAAAATTTCGCACCGCAAATGCCACTTGGGTGGGGAGTAGTGCATGACAGGACATGGAAGAAGGTGCCACACCTCGAAAAACCTCTAATTTGTCAACATCAGGCAGTTGACAGCACAGGTAAAATGTTTTAATTTGACCAAAGGCGAGATGCCTTGCCTCCAAGCCACAATGTCGATTTATTGCGGTCTCTCCTCTTCCAGTTGGGATCTGTGTCCAATGTGTGTCTATTCTGTCTCTGCTGACACTGTCCGTATTTCTATATAGTGAATACATTTATATTGACTGCCCCGCACAGATCTCTCT
The DNA here is from genome assembly GCA_035042345.1 of Drosophila fungiperda. Lineage (NCBI taxonomy): Eukaryota > Metazoa > Arthropoda > Insecta > Diptera > Drosophilidae > Drosophila > Drosophila fungiperda. The sequence goes on from JAWNLM010000021.1 coordinate 4,714,973, forward strand.
CCTGACACTGAACGACCTGACCTCTCCACCGAGATGGCCATGCAGGTGACTTGTCGTAGATTTTACGACACTTTTTACGTCATTGTGTAAGTGATTTACGGTTATCGCCCATAGGCGTTACTTGACTTATCTCTTATGCTATCTTTTTAGTGTCGTTTGCTCTTCTTTGGTTGACTTTTTATGTCCATTATATATAAAAATTTCCTTAGGCATTGCGAATAAAAAAGCCATTAGCCAAAGTCAGACACAAACAAAAAAAGAACAGCTGCTGTGATTTTGACATATGACAATGATAATGTTTGTTGCCCTTAATTGTACCGGGCTCAACATATCACATTCGACTTGACTTTCCTATACTCTATAAATGATTTGTGAACTTGTCCGTATTAGCTGTGGCAATCGAACCTGAAATGATTGACGGCCTCATTAAATATCAGAATGTAAAATGAATCTTTGGACCATTTCTAATAAGTCATTTTGAATATAATTTACTTCTTGAGATATATACTTTACTTCTAGGTGATTATTCTTATACATCTTCAAGAAAAGAAATCTTATTAATCTTTCTTATTTATTTAACTATCTCTCTTTTACTTTTAGTATTATTTTATATAAATAAATAAACATATGCTGTTTCTGATACTTTCAACTTACTTATTCTAAGAATCTAACAAAGCTTATAACTTACAGTTGTAAAGCGTATTTAAAAGTCGATTTTTAATTTATTTGAATTTAAAGTTCATTGTTTAATGGGCTAAACATGTTTGTTTAGTCAGCGTGTTTCGCTTGTTGCTCATATCCTATAGCAGAAATGCCCCAGAGATCTGTGGCACAGTTGTACATCAATCAAATGCCTCCCATGCACTTAGCAACCGCAGAAGGCCACCGGGCTGGGCGGCATCTGGTTAGCACATTTGGCGTTGACTTCTGCATCAGTGCTTCAGTAAGTTGAGTTGACAGTTTTTGCTTGATTTTTCCTCTTGGAGTCTGTGCTGGGATGCTTGGGATGCGGTCACTTGAAGCGCATATAATTGAAATTAATAAATTGAATTTAATTGAAAAGCGTTAGACATCTTTGGCACTCGCAGACAGACAGACAGTGAATGAGTTGGGCTCTCAGATCAGCCTTAGACAGGCTGAGAGTGGGAGAGACCAAGTGCTGGAAGAGACCAAGTACCATAAAGTGAGTCAGGCGCAAGGCTGTCTGCATTTTGCTGGCAGTCGTAGCGTTGCCGGGGCCATTCAATTTCAATTTCCGCTGCACTTTGCATAAATCTCTTATCGATCGAAGGATGGCAACAACTTGGACTTGAGTTTGCTTGTTTTTTTTTTCTTTTTTTTTTTTGTTTTTGTTTTTTTGGTCGATTTTGTGCAAACATTGCGACGATGGTCGGTGAAAGCTAATCGTCAGCTGTGCGGCATTCAGTGAGCATGAAAGCCATTTAAATCACAATACGCTTGGCCAAAACTTGCAGCAGCTGCACATCGAGTTAAATATCTTTCAGCAGCCTTGTCGAGTGCATTTGTAGTTTGCTGTTTGCAGTTTGCAGTTTGCAGTTTAGTGTTTTGCTGTTTGCTGTTTCTTTTCATTAGTTTTGCTGGCAAAATATGGGGCTAAGCAAGGAGTAGCAGGGAGCAGCAAGAGGGAGCAGCAGAAGCACAAACTTGACGGCTAACCAGATTTCCGACTCCCTGAATGGCAACGGGACGTATGCGTACTTTTTGCAGCTAAAAACTTGTTATGTCAAAAATTGTTCTGTTAAATTTAATTTATGCACTTGCAAACGCAAACGCAAACGCAAAAATACGAAACTACTTCAGCAACAACGGCACTCGAGTGAAAGCCACACTCTACACGACATGGCGTATAAGTAATGCCAGATTTCATGTGTGTGTGTGTGTGTATGTGTGTATGTGTGTATCTGGCATTCTGGAAAGTATATTTCTGTTCTGATTGGATCACTGCTTAAGTCATTGGTGTAGAAAGTTTAAGCCAATTTGTCTTGTGTTTGAGTTTATCTTAATATTTTCTGCTATTTATTGATGATTAATTTCTGTTGGGCTCTAAAGAAAAACCCCGAACAATTAAGGCTGTCTATCAATCAAGACATTCAGATCATTTATCACACAAAGACAAGGCCAATTAATAGTCAGTTAAGCGGCAGCATTTAATGTAATTTTAGCAAACTTTTTGGTTTTTTAACTTATTTTCTGTCTGTTTTTTCTTCCTAAGTCGGAATTTAATTGTGTTCCGACTCCGTCTAACTTATCTTATCCATCATCAATATCAAAAGTCGAGTTGATATAAGCAATTATAATAATATAAGTTTTAAGATCTTAACTAAAAACTTGACTTTGGTTTAACTTTTTCATGTAGAGCATTCTTAGTTTTGTGCTTCTGTGTTTGACTGGCGTATTTCAAAGAGGGTGCAAACTGACATCAAATCTCTCTGGGATTACATAACAATTGACGACAATCCAGGGCCAAAATATATATTATTCTTATTATATTATATGATAATGCAGTTGCGACTGTTACCATTTAGTTGTACAATACACTCAACAATTCGTTTAACTGGTATTTTGGGACGTCATCTGGGCTCAACAGCCCCTCGGCTGCCACTCAATGAACCCCCTAAAACGAGAAATTTCAAAATTTCCACACTCATTTTGTATTTAAGGCATTTGACAGCTCATAATCTGCACTGTGCTCAAAATAAAATACAACATTATCAGCAGACGCTGTTATGTCAGTCTGTCAACAGTTTGATGGCTTAATTATGGCGGTTTGTAGAAGGTTTTCTTAACTTTTTTATTTTCTACTTTATTAATCGCTTTAAAGATATGCGGCAGCTTAAAATTGAGAATCAAACTCCATGGCATTTTGAATAATGGGAGATTGTCTATTGTCTGCTTGGGCTAAAGGCATTTTTGAGTAATTGGCACGGCTGAAACGCCAAAGTGATTTATTAGCTGGATTCACCTGTCGTCAAGTTCCTTTAGAAATGTATAAATTTTTAGCTGATACTTGTGGATGCATGCAACCAGGCAGACACAAAATCAATTGATTGCCTCAACTTTATCATAATGACGTTAAGTTGTTGCCTTAAGTGTGCATGTGTGTGTGTGTGTGTATGTGTGTTTGTATATGTGCTTGTGGGTGTGTATGTGTTATAGGCTTACCAGCGCAGTTAGCCGAAAACGGCGACGAAAGCTTTTGGCTGCGAGTTTCACAGTCTGAGAAAGTTTTCAAGGAGAACGACAAAGTTTTTACAAATTCCAAATTGGCGGTTGTTGGCTGAATTGGTTTTTTTTAGATTCGACCCCACTGCACACCACACTCATACACCCATCCACACACGCACACTCGTCATAACACACTGCCATAAGCTTTAAAGTCGAAATTAAATTTGAAGTTATTAGCTCAAAATGCTGCTGCATCCTTTGAGGCAAGTATTTGAATTGGACAATATCATTTAAATTTTGCCTGAAGCACATTTCTTATTTGGCTGCACCTATCCCAAGACTTATATTAAAAAAGTTATTTTGTAGTTGAAGACGAAAACGATTTCTTAAGTCATCACTTTTCCTAATTAACAATTGTGCCGGCATTGAAACTGTCCTTATGGGAAATGGATGGCTCAAAGAGTCGGAGGTCTGCTTGAGTGCTCTCAAATAGTCTTTGAGTGTTTGTTTGCCCTGCAATTACACAAGCACTTCCTGCACCTTGAACTCCAAGTACTTCTTGCCTTTTCCTCTGCCATTGCCCCTGCCCCTGCACCTGTCCCTCAGTTCAAGTGAAGCCCGTTTTTATAAGGTATGGTATATATATATATATTTATCTATTTATTTATACATACACTATTTTTATACATATTCATGTCGAATGTATTTATGTATAAAATGAAATTTCGCATTTGCTTTCCTACTTTTCTGTCAAGTTATCTTTCTCCCTTCCTCTCTCTTACACTTAGAAAAAATTACACTCATTATAAAAAAAAAAAAATTGCTCTAGATATTATAATATTTTTTATGTTCTAATATTTATAATAATTAATAATAATTATTACTCTAAATTATTCTTAAATAATTATTCTTTAAATTAAAAGGCTTTCCCAACATCGAAAATTACCAAAAAAAAAATATTATAAATAAAAATATAAATAAAATTTATAAATAATGTAAAATATTTGTAAAAAGGAATAATGTCAACCTATATTTTTAGACGAAAATATGAATGTTTTGCAAGGTAAGTTAAATTAACTTAAAAACTAATTAATATAAATGTGAAGTATATAAATGTATTAATTAATAATATAAGTAACAATATACAATTACACACAAATGCAAAACAATACCTTCAAAATTTAACATACTTTTTCTAAATTTGAGAAAAACCGATTTTAAATTAAGAAAAGCAAACGCAGTTTTTTAGGGAGCCAGCATCTCCAATTTTAGAAGTTGACATTCAGAAAAATAAATAATTATTCAGTAAAAATAATTTGTTAAATTTAGTACCATTATTTATTTTCGAGTGTACTATATCTGTCTCGTTTACGCAATTAACTTATAGCGAAAAGTATTGCGTTGCATACTTCTCGGCGTTGCTCATCCGTTGACATAAAATATTCGCGCTATTTGGCAGTTGCTTGGGGACACAACGCGCAATTGGCGCAAACAGTTTCAATTCCACAAACAGAGAGAGAGAGAGAGAGAGAGAGATGTAGAGGGAGAGAGGAGAATGGGAGTGTTCCCATGGTTGCATTTTGACAAGCAGCACTGGCTGTGTAGGTTTGGGGGTTGAGTCAATTTTTGGGTTTCGACTTTCGTCTTTTGAACTCATAAAAACATGAGTGGAAAACCTTTTCAAGTGTGTCGCATAAAAATGATGCTTTTCACTTTTTCATACGTAATGTCACTTTACCAAAAATAAAAAAAAATAAAAGGAAGAAGTGTCATCAAAAAATTTTAACAAAATGCGATGAATGCCCAATTTTCATGCATCTTTCTCCTCTCCATTTAAATATGTCGCACATGCTGCTGCAATAAGTGTGAGTATTAAGCACTTGGAGGGGATGTGGGTGTGGGGGAGTGGGGGTTCTTCCTTCACAAATGCGTGACACTTTCGAAACGTTTGATTCGAATTTTATCGAATTTTCTCTAGCGCATAGAACATTTTGTGTACCAATGAAAATTGAGTGTGACGCAAATAAACTAACCTTAGCTGAATGAATACAAACGGCCTTCAGCACGATTTTTGATATAATTTAAACTCACTACACAAATTTAAGTACTCATCTTTCCATTTTATTGACTGCTCTCAGAATCAAAATAGGTCTTTCTAAAAATCGCCATAAAAATTATAAATTTTTCAATTTTTAAGAAATATACTTCCAAAAAAAAATTGATTTGAAAAACCCCTTGAAACTAGAGCTTTTTGTTGTATTTCTATTTAAAAAATTTTTGTAAGTATACAAAAAATAATTAAATTTGAAAAGACTTTAATTTTTTTTTAGAAATATTTAGTATTTAAATTTATTTTTTTATTTCTAATAATGATATGAAAAGTAAATATTAAAATCCTTTTATTAAAATCTTTAAAAAATAAATTACGAAATAAGCTGTGAATTTATAAAATAAAAATTTGGGTATAAGTAAAATCTTAAGATTCTACAATTTCATATTGATATATATTGAATTAATTTCTTAATAATAAATTGAGTTTAATTTTAAAAGTTTTCTAATTTGTTTTTTTTTTAAAGATTGGTAATTGGACCATTGTACTTCATAGTTTTACTGTATTGTTCCTGCTATTCTTATACCAACTAAAGGGTCAAGCCTCTGTTTGTGTTCGGAAACAATCACTGCTTGATATTTATTGGTTTCGTTCTGGCCCAGTTAGCAGTTGATTACCCAAGCTAGACAGTCTGATTGTCATTTTATCTTTGGCGCTTTCGATGCGCATCCTTTTAACGCCCCAACACTTAACAGGACCTGAATGACAGTTGCGTGGGCGTGGTGTGCAACGTGCCGCGATAATCAGCGCATTTATATGCAACATTGAGCACATCGCAGTGGCAGCCATCGAAGCTAACGGGCGGCAACATTAAAAAAAGGAACATAAATTAAATCATAAATTGCAACAATTTCCGTTAAAAAACTTTTGCGAGCCAGCAGAAAAATGCAAGGAAATCGAAAGGGAAATTGTTCTTCAATGACTGGCAAATAATTATTGTTACATGACAGACACTTGGGCACTAAAACCAAATACCCAATTAAAATTCAGAAATTATCGAACAAACACAAATCTGTTTTGGCTGATTGAGTTCACACCTAAAATTATTTGTCATATGTGCAACAATTGGCGACGGATTATGTGCTGCTCAAGAAATCGTTAATATATAATAAACTGCCAACTTAAACTTGAAATTTATTCCTTTTCTATATACAAATGTTTAAATAACTAGCAAAAATCCAGGTCTAATCAAATATTTTTTAATTAGATTTTAAAAAATTAACGCTTTTAAATAAATACTTTAAATGAAGTGGATCAAAAAATACCCAAAACATAGTCAGACAAAAATGAATTTATTTAATACTTTTGATTGCTCTCCATTCTTCTGCCAGAATAATAAATTTGATGTCAGTTTAGCCAGGTGTCAGTGTAGCAACATGTAAATATGTAGTCTGGTGGGGGGGTGGTGGGGGTTGGGGATGTCGATCATGTGATGTCCTTTGTCTTCTGGGTACATAAAAAGGTGGGCAGGACGTTGAGTGACTGACACTCTGACCATATTGTATTTTATATACACACGTATGTGAACTATGGGATTGGTGTCACTTTTGCCCTGCAACTTGGCAACGTCATCGTAAAAATGGGCAAACATCAGTTCCCTCCTCATCCCCCCCACACCATCGTTGTCCTGAGTGCTGCTCTTTTGGTGGGTGTAGGTGTATTTGTGTTTTTGTTTTTAAATGACACATGACACAACAGGACACACATAAAGAGCGAACAGATAACCTTCATAGCCACATGAGCAATGATAGTTAGGATAACTGAGGTGCTTATAATGCCTGGCGTTACATGGTTTTGCCCATAGTTGTTGCTTTTGGTGTTGTTTGGTTGTTGTTTTGTTGCAAATACGCCCTGCTATGGTGGGGCAAGTGACTTTCTGATTGCGGAAATTAGTTGGCTTCAAGATTTACGGGGGCTTGCGACCCAGACTCAAGTTCTGGCCTCAGCCATGTTCTGGCTTATGTTTTCTTTTCATTTGATGGATATGCATGGAAATTGCTTGCTCAGCTGCCGTTGAGCACAGGTGGCACTGGTGGCACTGGTGGCACTGGTTGCTCTGGTGTTGTTCTTGTTTGCGGCTAGGTGACGCTATTTATGGTGTTTGTGGTTATTAAGAGTGTTGCCACACCGTGCAAATAAAAGCAAAAGCAACTCTTTGTTTATGTTGTCGCCATCCTGCGATGGTCGCCTACCTGAAATGCGGGCGAGTCGAAATTTGTATTTAAACTGTTTCAATGTTTTTCAGTGGAAAGTCGATTAATCTTGCCTGAGCTGTCTGATTGCTAAATGCACTTTAAGTAGCTTTTCTGTTTCAATTAAATTATTTAATTATTGGAATATTATGAAAAACACCTGTGCACAGTTTTAATGACTCTTCAATTGATTTCAATACTCTTCACTTTTGTGGCTCTTATTTCTAATTGCTTTGCCGAATTACTGACTCGAAAAAGCAATTACAATCTAAAATCTGCCTGTGTCCCGCATTTCCATTTCAAATACGTGTTCAAAGACATATGTGGCCCATTCGCTATTCCAGATATTGCAACCACGTGCGTTTTAGCACCAAAAATAGGCCCAAGCCAGAGACCAGTGTGGAAGAAATGGGTAGATAGACAGAGAGACAGGCCAAATGTGTAACTGAAGGGAATGCGGGTCAGAAGCAAAATTGCTGGCAACGTGTTCAATTTGCAATCCACGTCAACCCACAAATGTGGGAAAAAAGCCCACAAATTAAAGCGAACTCCTCGCTTCAAAGTGGGTACTTAGCATAGAGAAGCCGAACCAGACAGAAAAGTATAGCAGACTTCAAATAAAAACCAGAAAGTACTATTGTCTTTATCACAATGAAGAATATATACGCTTACAGACAAGAGTTCCATTTCAAATATGTCAATGAACATAAAAATATAATATTATTAATTAATTAAAAAGAGGTAAAGAGACCTGCCAAGCTGAGTAACATCTACACATCTGAACAAATAAAAAACAGCACAGGTGCTGATAAATTATATACTTTATTCCTGAGGTCGCAGAAGTGTTCAGATAAGAGTAACAAACTTCTACCATCTACTTTAATATACTACGTAAGCATGTTTCAGTCGAGACTGCTCAACCCCATTAGATATTCTAATTAACACTTTGAAACATTCACTAATTGGATGTTTTTCTGTATAAAGGTATGTGCATAATTTCACTCGCTTTTGCTTTTTAACAGAATTTTCGTGTTTGTACCAGTTCTTTTTAATATATTTAAATGCAGTTTATTTATAAATTAAAACTATATCTTCAAAGTGTTACTATCAGAAATCTGTCAATTAAAAGAGAATCAATAAGCGTGTGGCATATAAAAGCTTATATATTTGAAATGAATAAAAATTCTCAATTTCTTTTATTTTTTATCCACAGATATTTGGTGATGATCATAAATATTTATATAGCTTTTGATGTCTGAATGCCGATGTCTGAAAACTGAAACATTTGGACATCTCAATTATGTTCTTATAGGCAATGCCAAGTGGACTCAGTGAATAAAAAATGTTGGTCTTTGAAAGATCTTCGCGTACCAGGTAAAATATGCAAATTGTATTCCAAAAATTCGTTTCTGAAAAGTATGCAACTAAAATCAGAAAGCAAACATATACTTTTTGCCATCAAAAATCGTTAACCAATACAAATTGCAGCGATTATAAATATGTATGTGCGGCAAATATATTTACATATTGTGTCCATAAATAAGCCTGCCCCATGGCAGATGCTGATGAGTTGCCTTTGACTGTCCTGCGACGCTGTGCTCATATTTTATATACCAATGTGCAACAGCAGCTGCCAACAGCAACAGCAACCACAAAGCCGAGCGGCGATTGATGGGGTAACATTTGTGATGTGTGCCCCACTTTGCGGCAGCCACCATGAAAAGCAAGCGCCCAATTAATTTGAATTCCGACCCGGAAAGGCGATTACCACCTGAGCTAAAGTTGTGTGGAAATTTATGCTGTCATCTTTGATGACTTAACCCTTATATCTCTTAAGTTCTTTGGGGGTAATATAATATTGACAAAAAATATAAAACCACATAATATATATTCTTGAGTTGCATAAATAACCGAGTCAATATAGCCATGTCTGTCTGTATGACAAACTTTATTGTCTTTCACAAAATGATAAAAATCGGATCATAGTAATAAATGGTTTGAATAGGTAATACCAATTAAATTAACATGTGAGCAGTGCACACTTTGATTTTTCTAATATAGCTTTTCATTCTAAAGTTTCCAGCTTCTTTAAGTTCCGATACTAAATAAAAATACTAATTTAATAGTATTAATTAATTAAAACATTTAAAATTAAAGAAAATAAAATAAATTTAAATGCACACAAGTTTTCTTTAGTTAAGTTAGTGTATTCAAATTTCGGTATTCGTAGATTCTGATTCTTATCATTTAATCTTATAAAGGTTTTTGAAATTCAAAACATTAATTATGTTTCTGGCAAATCTTTAGAATTGTGAACAATAGATTTTGTTGTCAAATCATTTAAAACTAAATACATTTCACTTATAATTAATTAAAGAGAACAAAAGTCTGGCAATGGTTACTCAGTCCTTTAAAAACCAAGTCTTTACTTTATATTTAATTCATCCACAAGTTCGTCTACAATTATCATAATAAATTGTTGTTTTTATTGTTTTACAATTGGTTTGCTTCCACAATTATCATAATGAATAAATGTTTTATTTTTGCTTTGAGTTTCATCCTCACTGTATTTTCTTACTATTAATTAATGTACATTGTCATGGGAGGAAGTTGACGAGAACGAATAAAAGAGTTGAAAAGTTCATGACACAAATGGGAAATGGCCACAAAAATAATATAGTTATATAAATGAATAAGTTGTGGGTCGCGAAGCTGTGACGCATTTTATTATAATAATCATGGGGAAGCTGCACACAGAAGAGTGACCAAATTCAGCTCAGACTTCAACTTTCCACTCCACTGGGACTCCAAGCTGACGGCCAAGCTTCTGAGGTTTCTTCAAAATGTTGCACGCTCCACTTTACTTATTAAATTTTATAAATTTTGGTGCTTGCTAAGCAGGAAACCAGCAAAATTCTGGGTTCTCGAAAGTATGCAACACAATCTTAGCCCTCAGTCGGTGTTGTAATTAAAACTGTTGTCAATTTTGACAATGTGAATACTTTGGCTCTCTCGTAATTTTCAGATGCGGCAGCCACGGCAAATAGCCAAGAGCTCACGAGGATTTTGCCCCAGGAGCTCTGTGTCAATTCCACCCAAAAACCATTGAAAAACTGTTTGGTTTAACTAAAGACTTTTTTGCCATATCCATTGCAGACTCAGCGCCACAGAATGGTTTGAAAATGCCGCATTTCAATGCAAACAAAATAAAGGGGAATTATGTGTCTGGGTGCGGCAATAGATTGCCATGCCCCCGGGTTGAGCATGCAATCGACTGGCAACGCTGCGGCTTGCGTCTAGTTCGCTACACTCTCGACACTAATTTGTATCTGGGATGCGGTTGACTGCTAAGCGGATACCTACAGATATAGTCGAGTCGAGCTCAGTTTCTGTGGCACGTAGTTGGCTGGCATTATTATGCAAAACACACAATTCGGTTGCTGTCACAGCTTAACTTTCATTTCTGTAAGTAATTCGCTGGCATTGTGTTTTATCAAGCTGATTGATTGCTGGATTGATTGTCGAGTTGATTGTCAGGCCTTCAATTAATTTAAAATATCTTCATCCCTTTAAAAATTAATGCGAAAATACTTTTCATTTGAACATTTATATTAACCGCTGATTACTTCGATGGCCCTTCGATTTAATCAGTTGTGCGCATTTTTATGCTAGCGCAGTTAATTATAATTGTGATTGATTTTCTCTGCTGGGTAATTTTATAATTGCTTTTGATTTGCGATTGACGATTCCAATTTTATGCGATTTGAACAAATTTATGAATGGGATTCTTTTGTTGAATTTGCACTCTGAGTGCAGCGAGTAGAATTTCAAAATCCCAATTTGGGTTGAACCTGGCGAATGCGCATTGTGGATTCTAATTAATCGGCGACGAATTTGGTTTACTGAGTAATTACAAAAATGTTACGCTCTGTTGGCAATCCAATGATCGTCAAATTGAAAGCAAATGTTCAGGGGCGGCATATGGAAATGTAAAATAAAATTGGCTATTCAATTAAAATTGAATTGTCCCGGAAAAATCGTATCGGAATCTACAGGTTTACATCGGTATATAAGAATTTTTAATTTAAATTTTAAGTTAAGTTAAATACCAGTCTGAATGACTGGCATGGCTAAATCGACTCATCTAAAATTCTAATTCATGAAGATTTTTACTTCTTCCTGTAATTTACATTCTTTTATCTTCTTTAGAACACATATTTTATGCACACCTAGGAAAACAATCTCTTTTTATCGAATACAGAAAAGTTCCTTGCTACATGTAACCAGCTGGCATTAAATTATTATCAGATAATTCTGCATTCGACCTAAAGATAATCAATCTTTTATGGTGTATGTTTGATTAGTAACGATAACATACCATACAATTCAATATATCAATTAGTTCACCGAAATATTATTACTTTACTTTACGTATCAGTTTCGGAGGTGGACGAATTTGCTTTTACCTGAATCGGAATCGGATTATAATTTCGTTAACCGTGGTTTAAAATCTCAAATTAACCTAAACTTAAGTGTTTACAGCAATCGAATCGGGGGAAAATTAATTGAAGCACAGCTGAAGTGGAATACGACACAATAAAGTACAGCAACACTTGCAACTCAATTTTAAATTTGATTATTTTTAAATGATCAATTTAATTGATTTAAACTACAAACACGATTTACGGTTTACCAATTCTGGTTTCGTGTTGTTTCGCTCCGATGGCCGAACAACTTGGGCATAAAATGCACAGAGAGGCTGTCATGTGAATCATTGGCAATTTAATTAAAAAGATTAAATATGAAAAATAAAATATATTATTGATTACACTACGACTACAACAAATATGTCATTTGATGTCCATTTAATATATCACCTATTTTTTTTTTTTGCTATTTGTATCCGTTTTACAATAAGGGCCAAGTGACATGCAATTGGAATTATTAAAATCCAATTTATTAAGTGGAACATGTCAATCATTAAGGTTAATTTAAAAATAAAATTAAAGATTGCTATTACCCGCAGATTCTCCAATTGGCCTATGACTGTATTGGCAAGGCAAAAACAAAGCTTAACTTAATTGAACTTTAAATGTGTTTCAAATTCCTTTTTAAATTCATTTAAATTAATTTGGAACAATTGCTATTTACAAAACGTTTTTTTGCCAATCATTTGTATAGGGTATTTGTGCTTCGTGTTGTTGAACTTTGCTGTCATTAAATATTTATAAATTTTCTCTTTTGGTTTGTTTATCGCAAAAGACAACAAAAACAGGGCAGAAAAAAACAATCTAACAAAATAATAAAGTACAACTGGTTGCCAACTGATACGACAGACATTTTAATAAATTATTAAATATGCTTTTAGGGTTGGCCAAAATACCTCGAATCTAAGTATCTGAGAGATAAGTGCAGATCCACATATGAAATGCTTAAAATTTGATGAGACCGCCGGCGGTTAATGTGCATGTCTTTTGATTAGATTTTATGTAAATGCTGTGCGAAATACAAACACTGCACATAAACCAACCACAGGCAGGCAGGCAGAAGGGCAGAAGGGCATAGAGAGAGAGAGAGAGACAGAGAGGAGGAGTCTTGGGGCGGAGACTGTCTTGAAACGGGGAGCCAAAAATCAAATAAATATACAATCAAGCGGCAGCCACAGAAGTATGCCGCACTTTTTAAATTGGTATAAATGTGGCACGCGCTGGGACAAAATGTGGCAGTGCGTGGCAGGGGAAAGAGATGGTTTGGGAGCGGTTGCGTGCCTTGTCACTGACTGATTGTGCGAATCGCTCTCCCCCTGCGCCAAGGTGAGCAACATAATATTGTTAAAAGACGACACAAATGTTGCAAGAGTTTGAATGGGTGCGTGGCACCATTTTAGGGCCAAGCTGCTTCCGGGAGCTGTGCAGTTTAATTAATTAAAGCTATTAAGCTCAAAGATAAAGATACGACATTTTTTTGTGGGGTGTGCCTGGTCGTTCACTTTGCAGCTTAGTAAGTATCTAGTGATAATAGTCTATTTAAATGTATATATTTACAAGTATTATTTCACCATTTGATATTAAGCCTAACGAACTGAATTCTTCACACACAAATATTTACATTTAATATTTAATATTTACATTGGCATTTATAAAAGGTGCCAAAATAAACAAAACTAATTTTCGAATTTAGAATTCTGTTAAATTATTATTTGTATTTACTACTCGTATTCAACATCAATATAAGCCAACAAATATTTATATTTATTTCTCTAGAAAATACAGAATTCACAACCAAATCTGAAACAAATTAAAACTATATATATTTATCGAATATTGACACACACATATTCAAATAATTTTTGGAAAGGCAAATGGGAATGGAAAATTATTTGTTGCCCGATAAATTGTATGCCATTTTGATGCCATTTAAGTATAAACAAAAAGTATTAACATTACTAAAAGAAATATTTTAATTATACTAAATTAATCACATAAATGACATTTGAAAATTCTGTTTTCCTGCAACTCTCATTTTAGCGTTTCGTGTATGATTTTATTAAACTTTATCATATGATCAATTCAGAGAAAAATATTTCTAACATTAGAAACTCAATTGTAAACGTCATGTCTCAAAAATACAATTTAAACTATTTCTTAATTTTAATTGCATTATTTTATATATTTTTATTCCGCTTGAAAATCATTAAATTTATTTTCCTTTTTAAATTTTAAAATTTAATTCTTAATCATTATTGTTGGTGTATTTTATTATTTACTTTTTGTATTTTGCTGACTAGACTGATAGTGGTCGCAATTATATAAATAAATATGGCGAAATAAAAAAAAAATATTTATACATTTATTTATTCAATATTAACTATAATACATTTAAATGCAACAAATATCTTATTTTAAATACAAGATAGACCACTATTTACGAGACCTTTAGCATGATAATTAAAATAATTAAAATTATATAGTCGGTATAAAGTAAGTAGTAAGTTGTGTAAAGATACACTGACAATTTAAGCCCGCATTGCAAACCTTATTAATTAATTAATAGGAAGAAAATGTTCTTAACTGGCTGCACACAATTATAAATTCAAGGAGATAAACGTTTTTCCACAAATTAGCCACAACTAAATCAAAGTAAGACCATTAACTCATTTTATAAGCAGTTTGTTAAATATGCCACATTTCAATTAATAATGAAATCAGTTTTAATAATGCTTCTTACCTGATTTTCATATTGAACGGCAATAATTGGTAATTTGTGTTGAATTTCAATTTCGCACAAGCATTATGTTAATATTAACTAAATAATATTTAATATTTATTAAAAATTTGATGCTATTTGAATAATTATGGAAATTATCGGATGCAGTTCACAGTTATTTTGGGAGTGCACAGTTCAATCACTAATTTTAATAAAATAATTCCAAGTACATTTTTAAGTTTTTGAGATCGGAAAGAAGAACAATTTGTTTGTTGACAGCGATGAAAGATGTGATGCAAATTTAATTTGATTTGGTTGCGGCTGACTGAGTTTTTAACTTGTGGATAGTGCTCAACTTGAAGTTTGTTGCGGCATCAGCGGCAAACACACGCAACACACACGCGCACACACACATATACGTTCGAATGGTGCGCTGGCAGTCGCAAGTACAGCACGCGTCCAAACGCGTCAATGTTGCAAGTGAAACTGAACTGAAATGAAAATTTAACAGAAGCAGCTACGCTGCTATTGCCGTTGCCGTCCTTAAACCGAGTCGAGGCAGCACGACACAAACACGAACACGAATGACTCTTTCGGCGTCGGTTAAGCAGTGCAATGCCTCTCTATATCACTCTCTCTATCTTCGTATTTTGGCTCACTGCCAGTGCCAAACTGTTGATTCTTTGCCCACCTCGCACCTCTCTCTCCTTGTAGTGTGACAAATTCTTAATAGAATAGTGCCAGCGTCGGATTGAAGTCCGAGTCGGACTAACAAATTGCTCTGCATGTCATGAGAACAACAGAAAGCAACAACACCAGAAGCAAACAATGCGCTCGGCCTTGAAAATTACAATTCATAAGCACATTAGTCATTCATTGGAGTCCAAAAAGTAAGTTGTGGCTTTGTGTCTGGGTGTTGTAACCCTATTATTTTTTGCCCGGTTGAAATTGAAAGCGCATGGATCGATAAATGTGTGTACAATATTTAAGTAAACTGCTGGAAGTGTTAGAGTGCAGGAGGAGGCGAAGTAGGAGATGGACATACATGCATATGATCAAATTAAGCTTTCCGATTTGTGTCACATTTTTCGGAATGAGTTAAGCACATTTGATGGATAAGGAAAAAGCAGTCGTATGCAAAGTGCTCGTTACTCAATAGTAATAACTTAATAATAAAATTACTTTTTTGGTATCTCGACACTGTGGCAGATATTATTACATAATTCAATTTCAATCGAGCTTGTATTAATTTTAACAAAATAATAGATTCTTAAGCATATGATCCTAAATATATTTAAGGCCTACAATTAATCTAGATACCCACTTGTATGTTGCTCAGCATATTATAATATGGTCGATATACAATATTGGCTATGCCTGGCTTTTAATTTTAAAAGATAATATATAAATCATGGCATCACAATTATAAATATTATTAATAGTTTTACATAGTTTTGTATTACTAATACTTTCCATTTCCTATGAATTTAATTGGAATTATATTGTTGTACATAATTAATGCGATAACTTTGTCGATTTCCAATTCCATCACCTCAAGATATTTAATAGTTTCACACATTATTCGCAATATTGGAATACAATATTAAATGGATAACATTTCCAGAATTGATAGAAAGTATTAAACAATTTTAGATGCGACACAACTAATAAGATCTTTTGAACGCTTTATATATGATTTGATAGAACTGTGAATGCAATGATAGCTGAAGTTGACTTGTTTTCAGTTGCTATATAATTTATTTAAATTCGTCTTTAAATTATTAACTTATTGCATGCATACCAAACAAGTGGCAATAAAACAAAGCTTCTTCTTCTTGTCGGTGTTTTCTTTTTCATTGTCAAACATTTTCCGTTTTGTACTTTTTGTCTGAGCCAATTAAAGTTTTAATACTAAGTCGCATGCCACAATGAATTGTTCTCGCAACACGCACAAGCAGTCTTCATAATAACCATTGAGTGACGACATGTTTGCTCTGTCTGACTATCTGAGACAAAATAAAACAATATACACAAAATAAACTCGAGAGTACTTGAAACAAAAACAAAACTTTTAAAGACAGTCAGCTGGGAGTAGAACTGCTATCGGCTGGGATATTTCTGATTTTAGAGCACCAACTGACAAGCAACAGTTTTTCTTCGTAAACACACGTTTTCCGTAGTTTTCCCAAACACTGACAGTTGGACTCATAACTTGCCTGCTCCATAACTGTGATTCATTTGTAGACTAATCGCCTCGGGGCTTAAAACTCAGGACACAGGCCACATGCTGACCAGCTGGGACCCTATTATTTAGCTCGATGTAGACTTCCAAAATTTTTTCACACTCAGCCATTGCATAAAAATATATAAATATCTTTATTTAGTATTCGTGTATAAAATGCTTGCCCATTTTATTTGCCTTTGTTCTCACAAAAGAAAATTAAAATGACTTGGAGCCACAGACTGTGGTAAATTACTTTCGAATTGTCGCAGCTAGCAAATACTTGAAATACTCGAATAAATGCAATTGCACAGATGACCAGAAGGAATATCAGACAAACCGAGAAACATTTGGATTACAATCTACAATGGATTTACAATCTACCATTTATTGATAACAGCTGAATGAATTCATTTTTGTGTTTTTATGGGTTTTCTTAAACCTTTCAGTAAACTTGCATTTGAATAAGGCGAGCTTTATTCTAGTTATATCACATTACATTTTATTTTAGATTTTTGATTTAATTGTTTTGTATCTTTATTTTTGCATTTAAATGCTAGGCCATTTTATATTATTTTTTTTATTTTTTTTTTATTTTTGTTAAGCTATTATAATATTTTAATCTTTGAAACTAAAGTCATTTCTTTCCTAATAACTTTTGTTTATTTTATTTTTTTGTTTTTGTTCTGTAGTTGATTTTTGAAGTTTGCACAAGAAGTCAACAAGCAAATGTAAAGTGCTGCAAATTACAATGTTTCCACAGATAAATCGATATTTGAACACAAACAAACATATATGTGTGTATATGTATATGCATTGTTGCAATTGTTGTTGCCGTTGTGGCTGCAACTGTGCTTTATGACACAAATGGATTTTCATCTTTGGCATACTTTTGTGGTATTGTCCGCTGGCAGCGAATCCTTTGCCGCTCCTGTTTTCCTCTGCATAATCTGTTGTTTGACTCTATGTGTGTCTGTGTGTGTTTTCCTGATGCATTGAACCAGAATTATGTAGATATGCCAATGAGCTTTGAATTTCCTTTCTCCTCTTAACAAATTTGTTTCTTTGTTGGCATTTACAAACTGTGCTTTCCATACTTGGTAACGTGCATATAGGATTTCGAAAATAATTTTTATATATTGCTATGATTAAAAGTTTTCTTGTTCATTGTGACAAAAATTACTTTGTGGATATGTTTTTTTATTTAACACTTAAATTAGGCATGTTAATCAAATAATTTGAAAATATTTTGTTCATATTATGAATTACCTACTATATTGACAACCTGATTCCATTATCAGTATGTTTAACAATCTCGAATGTATAGAGAATGTAAAGTTATTGCCTGTAAGGTATAAAATTATGCTCATTAAATTTATTAAATTTGTTGTGAATGCTCGAAGTTCATTTTTGGGATCATTTTTTATCGTTTGGTTATAATGAAAAGTATGTCGCAAACAGTTATATATTTCAAGAGGTTCTAGTGCTTTAAAATACAAATCTAATTTAATTTATTATTTTAAAATTTAACGTTGACAACATCGTAGAAAATAGCATGGTTTTTATTTTTTTCTTTTCTTTTCTTTTAGTGTACTAGTGATAAGACTGTTAAATCAATCGATAGTAATTGTGTAATGACCAACTTGATGAAGAAAAAATCAATCGTCGTGGATAAAGTTGAGTAAACTATCTTGTTTGTGAAATAAATATAATTTAGTTTTGGCTTAATGCTGGCACATTGGCTTGCTTTCAGAAAAGTGGATATGGCCTGTCTCATATTTTGATTAATTGTTTTGATATTCATTTCGTAAAGACAAATAAAAACGCAAGTAAGAACGCTTTAGTCGATTAAGCCCGACTTCGATATACCCTTAACGCAGCTGTTCTACTCTATTTTTTATTTGGCATGGGATAAATAATCGATTCGTCATTTTATTTGAATCTTCCTTAATAAAAACGGAGACTCATAAAGCAAAAGCAAAAGCTAAGTGAAGAATTGGAATATTGATAATGGTGGCATTTAAATTATCAATGCAACAGATTTAATTATTTTATTTATATGCTCACGTAAAAACACATGATCTGAAGCCATCTAAATGCTCATAATAAACCTAAACTCTGTATGGTATAATTTTAAAAAAAAATACTTAGCTAAGTATATTTTAAAATACGTTGATGATGTGTTCCTTAGCTGAAAATGCCCATCTCAAATCAGGCTGAGGCTCTACCCAACTCATCATCTGTCATAATCGATGACAGTATTCCGTTAAGTAAGAACTCTTAATTAGTTGGCGATTACCCGTTTCAAAATGATTCGCTAAAAGTTATGCTAAAATAAGCTGCCCAATTGGGCGCCTTAATAGTATTAACTGTTGACTGCCACGAAAAGGTCAGCCCGATTCCGACTGCACATAACAATGCCCAAAAACATGGGACATGGAGTTCTGGCTCTAGCTGCTTGCTGTGGTTTGTGGCAAGTTGTGGCTGCTACCACTATTGCTTACTGTATCAGTGTGTTCATGATTTATTTAAGAAATTAATTAACTTATAAGAAGGCAAATATAATGATAAGGAGGCCAGCAGCACCAGAGTCAGGAAGAAGAGGAGAGGGGGCGGTACGGGGCTTATTAAAACAAGTCGATTACCAAACATTAAGTGCACTTTGCTTTAACATAATGATTCATATTTTTTTAATGTTCATGTTTAAAGTTGAGCGTTTTTAACACAAATACACAATTTGTTTTTGTACATTTTGCATCTTATCATACTTGGACTTTTTGGATTATAAATATTTCAGGCTATTTTGGCTCCAAGCTGCGATTTCCTTTGCAGATACTGGAAGAAGTTTGAAATTGCTTTTCAATGGTGACTGACTCTTCAGTAACTCTCAATCAATTTGAAGCAATTTATATACAGGACAAAAGGAATCTTAAAAATCGCTTTGTGTGCAGCTATTTGATTAGCCATGTGAATATGAGAGTTCTGTGAACTGTAAACTTGACGACGATTATTTCCAGCACTTGTCAACTGGAGTAGTTGAACCTTTGGCAATTCAATTCAAGTTGCTTCGAATAAAAAGAAAATACATAAAAGCATTAAAGAAAATAAATCTGAACGTCGAACTTCAAACCTATTCAGTTTTAAAATAATTACATTTTTGGCTCACCAATTTCTGTAATAATAAAAGAACATTTAATTAAATGAAATTAATCATCTTGTCTTGTCTCAAGTTTCATTTTTAATATTTAATTTTAAATATAATATAATAATATACATATTCACAACGAACAAAAATTTAAAAAATTAGTTTTAAATTGATCATTTTAATTTAAATATTAAATTTTATATTTATTTTATTAATTATTTAATTAAACTATTTATTTTTGTATTTTGCTATTTAGAAGATATTTGTTGACATTAAATAAATAAAAAAAAACCAAATATATAAAATATTTGCACACCTTTTGTTCAGCATACAAAAAGAATGTTTTTGTGGAGGAATGATGCACGACAAAAGCTAATAAAAGATTAGCCACAAATGCGCTTAAATTTGATCCGTCTACGTTTAATTATGTGACCCAAGTTTGTCATTGTTTGGTTGCCAGAGATTCCTCAGGTGGCACTTTCTTTTAGATGGAGCCGCACGATTTGATGCTGAAAGACGGCCAGGAATTCCATTTACTTGTATGCAATAAAACAATTTAATTAGATTTTATGTGAGCCACCGAGACGAGTAAATGAAAGCAAATAAACCACAATAAAGTGCACGGAAGCGAGACATCTGGCATCTGGAATCTGGCATTTGGCACTGGCTGCCGTAATTCAATCTCTACTTTTTCAAATAAACGTATGTGTCTCGCCCGCACTGAGTTTATGTCCTTGTCTTTTGGCAATTATGATCTTAATGTCCGTCTCACTCTTTCTCTGCCTGTCCCTGTCTGTCTCTCTGTCTGTTCGTGTGTATGTAGCAATTATGAGCAACACCAAATGACACCAAAACTGTGTCTTTCGTATTGTGCACAGCATTTTCAATTTGCCAAACTGTCGCACATCATAAGCAACTGTTAAGTTAGTTGCAAGTGAAAATGCCAGTGTGATTTCTAAATTCGCAACTTAACTTTAAAGGCGCCTACATTTTTCACTTTGCCCCCCCGCATATTGATGCACATTCTTCACACTGGCATTTCGGGTCAAGCTGAAAAACAAGCTTCTCTGATTTATGTGTGTGTTTAAATTTCAGTGTGTGTGTGTGTGTTGGCTACTTTTGGGCCAAGCCAATCCAATATTTGCTGTCCAGTGCGAACGGCATTGAGTTCCTATCTGAAATACTTTCAGCTCAAGTTAGGTCATTTGGTCAATGGCCAATTTGTCTTCTGTGTGTGTTTTGGCGAAGACATTTTGTTTGCTTGCCTAAATAACTGTGAAGCATTTACTGGCTTCAGAATTAAATGCTAGACGAGTTTCAAAATCTCAGTTGAAATAATATTTTATTAAAGACATTTAAATCTTCCACTTATATTACTTGTATTATAGGTTAACATATGTTTTAGCTTAAGCCAGGTTGATTATTGCAACATCAAATGTAAACACAGGTTTCAACTAATTATACACCGATTTTCATGTGTATTAACTAAATTTCCTACCGAATGCCAGTTATCTAAGTTTCAATTCCATTGTGTGTGAATGCCTTCGGCCTGTTAAATGCTCAAATGTCAGGTTTAATTACCGGTGCTGTCACATTTCAACTTTTGTGCTGACAATCAGAATTATTGCGCATACGACACGTGTCCCATGCTATTCTGCTTTACATGTCAACACATGATTAATTTCACGAATTTCGCATTTCGCATTTGGCGCACTGCTTTGAACAGAAGACAAGATAAAATACAGAAAAACAAGCCAATTATCTCAACTTTCAACTCTCTGCCTCCAACTTTTGCTTTGTCACCAGGAGGCGTGGCTGTTAGCAACGTGTTGAGCCTGCCTATTATTTGTGGCACGTTTCTCACGCTTCAAAAAGAGTGGCGTGGCGTGGTGAATTAGACCTGATTTACTACGTGTGGCACGTTTTTAGTTGTCTTGTAACGGATTCCTTTTATTTTATACAAAAAAAAACTATAATAGAGTTGATCTGGAGCCAGAAAAAATATAGTTTAAATTTAATGAAAGGTCAACTAAAAACAAACAAACTAAAAATAGCTGAGCCACAATCAGTATTAGCAATGGCTATAACGACTCATATATTCAATTGAGTAAAGCCAGACCTCACTTCAGAAACATTGGTCAATTTTTTCGATTCAAGTAAATTCAATTCTACTTAGCATATCTCTGTTGATCTAATTTTTGGTTTGGTCACCAGATCTGGTACTTCTAAGCTGTCAAATTCTCTCACCTGAGCCCCCTGCTTACTCCTTGTGCATTGGTTCTTTTTTTGGGCGTAGGCCTCATGTTTTTTTTCGGTCTAAGCCATAAAACCTTTAAAGCTCTTAAAGTAATTTTTATTTTACGTGGTTTGGGCTTCAATATCTTTTTTGTTTGCTTAACACAGCTGACACCTTTAAATTTACATTACTGATAAAAATATTAAAAATAGTTAAACACAGTTCTGTTTTCAGTTAGCTCCTTGCTTGTAAAAAGCTTATAGCTATTTTATAAAAATATATATTATAAAATTGCCAACAACATTATAATCAAAATTGCGCATTTATCTTAATGATCCAGAAAATAAACTGACTGAAACAGACTATGCTAAAAATTTAAGTTAAAATAACTTTTCTTAATTGTTTATTAAATCTAGTTATCAGTCAAATTAAATAATATTTTCTAACATAAAGTTCAAGGTCTGGCCAACTATCAGTTAAGTGAATTGGTCAAAAGGAAAAAAACCTAATATTCCTCGCCATTTATTTGTATAATTTTGCATTTGTGGTTTTTGCAATTTGACACACAAAATGGATTTCACTTTTCTTTTGTGCAGTTAGATGCAACTGACAGATCCAGAAAGGGGTTTTTTATTTGGGCATATTGCATTTTGAAGACTGCCGTAGGCTCAAAGGAAATTTAATTATCACATTCAAGACGATAGACAAAGAGACAGAGAGAAAAATAAAGGTGGTGTCATGACAGGATGCAGTTGCATTTAGGTGTTTCAGTGGCATTCCACAAAAGTTAAACGCAAATTGTCATGGAAATGAAAATGGGACATCATCATATGCCTATCATGAGCATTTTGAGGTCGAGAACGAGAAAAGGTCGAGTTTGAGAGGGAAGAGGGCGTGACTGGGCTATTAGCTGCCCCCAACAACATGTGCACAAAGCACATGGCAACTCAGCAGAAGCAACAGAAAAATCATCATCATCATCGCCATCAGCATCATTATCAGCATGTGGCATTCAATGCACTTGAATGGGAGCTTAGGGTATTTGTAATGATTGAATTTGAATTGCAGTCAGCAGCAGCAGAAGTAGATGCAGCAGCAACAGCAACACAAAAAAAAACAACAACAATTGCTGCTATTTGTGTATGTGCAACTGGCAGCTTTACTTTTGCCACTTTGACTCTGTCTCTTTGCATCTGCAACTGGGGCAGCACGTCTCGCTTCCTGTTAGCACTATTTTTGTTATCTTCCTGCAACTGTGCAGCTTTTCCTTGGCAATTGTCTGCTTAGTTTCTCGCCGCCTGCAGCTTCATTTCCTTTCTGACTTTAGGCCATTGCCATGTTTTTTGCTCTCCCTTCTCACTTCTTGCCCAGCAGCAGCATTGTGCAAAATGAATAAGATGACCCATTGGAAAAATGAAGAATTGAGAAATGTACAATGCGTTTTAAATACTGCAACTGCGTTTGAGGCTTTGAAAATGAGTCATAGTTCATACAAGAAAACTCGCCCCAAAAAAAAAAATAAAATTCAGCCTTTGATGATCCGAAATCGTTGCTGTTAGAAATCGATTCTCTGAGACTACCCTGACAAATTTAATTTATATGTTTATTTGATTTTATATAAATATCTCAGAAAAGTTGCAGCTCTATAATTTCCATGTTCCATAAATTTTAGTAAATTTGGACGAAGGTATTTCACCATATTGTTTGGAATTGGTGTTTTAAAAGCTTTGTTCGAAATTTGTAGGGGGACCTTTTCAAATTAAACTTATGTATGCACATATATATTTAATAAGTTATTACAGCTGAGTCAATTTTTTTTTCGATTCTTGTAATGTATAACTATCTTAACAATCACAGCAACTATGAGCAAGTATCTATATATATTGGGGCTGCGACATATTAAATCTATTATGCCCCTTCTGAGCTTATAGCTCCTACATCAATCTCAGTTCCTGCACGAATGCCAGAATCTTTGATGGATTGAGGGCTACTATGTCATACATCCCTAGGATGCTGCATCTTTTTCTGGATAAGGCAATACATTCTGTTTGGATGTGAGTTGAGGACTCCTCCTCATCTTCACAAAACATACACTGATTTGTACTATAAATACCCAGTTTGGATAGGTGGCTTCTTAGTCTAGAATGTCCTGTCAGTAGACCGACAAGTATCCTAAGCCTATTCCTACCCATCAATATAACTTACTTAAATCGTTAAAGATTATAGCCGCCAAAAAGACATTTAGCCTGTCGGAGTCCTGGCGTTTCTTCCCAGCTCCGTAGTCTCCTTTGTCTTTCTTCGTTCCTGAGTTGCAGCCGTATTGTGTGCCTTCCTATGCCACTACTTCCATAGAGAATGCATTACCAATGGCTTGTATCAATATTGAAACACATCTCTGGTGAGGAATTCTGAAAGGATACCATAATGCCTGCTCTGAGTGCTGGATCCCTCCGATCCCAGATTAGCTTTGAATCGGCCGTGTACAGGCGGGTGAACATCCTGGCTAAGACGTCTGCAGCGGACTTAGCGTGATAGATGTTCACCTGGGCCAGCCCAGTGTTGATAACCTTAGTCATCTGCTGGGTGGTATATCTCAGTCTATCCGGCAATTGGAACCTGAAGTTGCCACTGTCACCGTCACTCGTTACGGTAACGTCGGCCTCAGCAGTGTCTTTTTGCAGCTCCTCAGCCAGCTCCTGTGGGGACATGGGGATGTCATCATTCTTCGCAGAGTTGGCTCGGCTCTGCGACAGTGGTTACTGTGGTGGGCGTTTCACCACCTCAAGTTTAGCATTATAATAATATAATATTTTTAATCTTTAGAATATCTTTCAATTAAATTAAAATTCACATCTCAACGATAGTTGACATGTATTCTGTGAAACCAGACTGTCGTCACTTTGTTTTAAATTTCAAAATTTTAAGGAGAAAAATTAAAATTGGATAGATTAAACAAAATTTCAATTTGGAACCGGAAAAATGTTACCTATCGATCCGACCAATGAAACCGCCTATTCATTTGTGGTGTTTGGGGCTTCAGGTCGTTTAGCGCTAAGTAGAATCTTTCCAGCGCTTTGGGAACTCTACAGGGACAATCGTCTGCCGCAGGGTACTAAAATATTCACCTTTTGTCGAACCCAAATAGAGCTCGCCAGGTATCGAATTAAATGTGTCCCCTACATGGGTCTCAGCAAGGATCGCGATCCATTGAAGTACAACAGCTTTTGGACCAATGTGCACTGCTGCTGTGGCAAATACGGTAACCCAGAGGACTACGAAGACCTCAGAGCAGCGATGCTGCGGCAGGAGACGAAACACAACACGACGCTGGCAAATCGTATATTCTATCTGGCAATTCCGCCCATCGTCTTCGACCAGGTTACGCTCAATATCAGCCGGAAGTGCCTCAGTAGCACGGGATGGAATCGTGTGATTGTCGAGAAACCCTTTGCGAGGAACGAGCTCACCTATCGACCCTACCAGACACATCTCTGCCAGACGTTTAACGAGTCGCAGATCTACATGATCGATCACTACCTCAGCAAACAGGTCATTCAGAATCTGTTTGTGCTGCGCTTCGCGAATCACATCTGGTCGGAGACGTGGAGCAACAAACATATTGCGGCGATTATGATCAGCGTTAAGTGTGAGAAGCCGGTGCAGGCTCGAGCCGATTACTTCAATCAGTTTGGCATCATCAGGGATTGCATGACCAACGACATGATGCAGTTGCTCGCGATGCTGACCATCGAGCAGCCGTACAGCAACCTTGTGGAGGACCTGCGAGACGAGAAGTTGAAGGTACTCAAGCAGATCATCACACTGGACACGAGCGATGTCATATTGGGTCAGTATTGCAACAATGGCGTGGAGACTGATCCCATCAAGGTGGGCTACACACAACACTCCTACATACCCAACGATTCCCTGACACCCACCTTTGCCATGGCCATTTTGCGCATCCAAAGCAAACGCTGGACGGGAGTTCCGTTCATCCTTCGGGTGGGCAAAGCCCTCAACGAAAGTAAAACCGAGGTGAGAGTCCAGTACAAATCGTTGAATTGTGATCATAGAGATGGTCAAAAGAGCATCCCCAATGAGCTTGTGATGCGCCTGTCGCCACAGGAGCAGCTCTTCATGCGCATGATGCTCAAGCAGTCGGGACAGGATCTTTGTCTCCGCGAAGCGGAACTGAATCTTATGCGTCGCGACAGAACCGTGCCCGATAACTTTCCGAGTCTTTTGATGGATGTGTTTGCCGGCAATCAAATGCTCTTCATGCGCACCGATGAGCAATGCGAGATTTGGCGGATCTTCTCACAGTTGCTGGCTTTCATCGATGTGGAGCGACCGAAGCTGCTGCCTTATGACTTTGGCTCCCGGGGACCAATGGCCGCCTACGAACTGGCAGCCAGGCATGGATTTAAATTCTACGAATCGAACGAGTGGCATGCCGAGAGAACCAGCTCAGCTCCAATCGAAACCGATCCCAGTCGAGCTCAACAGGCGTCCCCCAATTGGATGACTACCCCCACAAAGAGTTCCTAGCATAGTTTTCGTGCTTAATGCGTTTTAGTTGTGGTCGCTCCACATGCAATGCAATACATATATGCCATAAACTAATTCAACACTTGCAAATCTCAAACACACAACAAAAGTTTCTTAATTAAATGAGTGGAAGCATTCACCCGTCAACTGCCCTCCCTGCCCCTCGACCAGAAAGTCGACAGAACTTTGGATTCTGGCAAAGTAAAAATAACACGCATCATTTGGCAATTGTCGTTTAGTTTGGCTTTTAAAATAAAATAAGTAAATAACTCAGAGTGAAAGGCGCTGGATGCCCTATAGACTGGAGCAAATAACAAAATATGTCATTATTTATGAATAAAAATTTATAAAATCATGAGAAAAAACAATTAAGAACATTTGACTATCTATTTTCCACACTTCGAAATACACTGTTTAGTTATTCAAGTCAGTCAACACATGGAGATAGATATGGGATAACACAAATAAAATTAAATTTAAAATTAAATTTAATTTAATCAAGAAATATCGAAGCAATCTGGTGGGTGTGGCTTTGTTACAGTAGCTCTTAAATGATATATGGAGATATGGAGTGGATATGGCTGAAAAATTATATAGAAGGTTTCTACTAATTTTCGATTATGGGTGCAGGTGTCGGCGAGGCCATACAAATTTGTTATCGCTTCCTAAAAGCTGCCAGTATTATATACTTACTCATTTGATGGCTCTAACACAAAACTGTGGAATATATTGCCATCAAAATTTTCGGGGCGGTGGTCTGCGTCGGATGTGGGAGTGGCATTTGCCGACTGTTGAAGGATATCTTCGGTGTCACTGTACGAAAATGAGTTTTATTTATAGGATTTCTGAGGTATTCAAATATAAAATGGTTCGAAATTTATTGCATGAATCCCAATCAGATCAAAATAATAATTGTTGAGAATTAGTTAACAAATTTAGTATTAAAACTACAAACATCAAAACTAGAATTAGAATTGGGTCAACAAGTTTTTTAAAACCAATAACTTTAATATGAATAGCTAAATTCTGTCATAAAATCTGCACATCACATTTAGTATTTGTGGCTTTAAAACTGTGTAGATTTAATTTTTTAGACATTTTTAGTTAAGGGTTTTTATATCTTCCGCCACGTAAGTGAGAGACTCGGAAAAAAGTTAATCAATCTTGGCAAGCAGGCTGAAACTAACAAATGCAATTAAAATATCAGCTAAGAGAAATTCCAGATGCAGAAAGAGAATTTAAAAAGGAAGCATTCCTTTTTAGCATTAGGCAGAGTCCAAATAAAGAGTTGCTGAAGAAATCTGCCTGTTAACCCGCATCGCCTGATATCAATTTAATCCTTTAGCAGTGTACTGAATATAAATTTTCTTTGGTCAGGCAGAAAGTTGGCTGGGAAAAGTTTGCAATAAGTGAAAAGCAGTTGATGATGGGAAAAAGTACAAGAAATGAAGAAGCTTGTTGAAAGTGGGTAACCGAGAAAGTTACTTTGATTTCTTAATGCAACTTTGTTTGAACTTATATTGCTCGCACGCCACACTTTGGTTTAATTTATATCCTTTCTGATTTTTTATATTTTTTTTTTATTTATTTGTTTGGTTTTATTTAGTTGAGAAGTTTCTGTGGCTATTTCGTGTTGTCGAAGTCCGCTTTTTCGATTCAACTCTGAATATAAATAAGTCGCTTCCGTCAATGACATCTATTGCAATTTGAGTGCACTTCAAAACTAATTAGCTTTTGCAGTTTATAGCTCGTTAGGCGCCAGTTTAATTAGCAGATGCATTAAGAAATCCCTTGTTTCCAGCATTAACAATTAGTTCTTAACTTGATTATAAATTGCATTGTACACTTGCCAGCCATTTAGTTTGCAGGTCACCCCAGATCCTTAAGGCCACCCTATCATGGCCATACTTCTCCTGCTCTTTTCAGCTCTTTTCAGTCCTTTGCAGTTACTACTGCTCCCCCTTCCCGATCGCATCTCAGTTTTCATGTCCTTTGTTGTTTTGCAAACACGCGTATGCTTTAGTATTTTTTGTCCTGCTTTTATCCTTTTGACAATTGCTTGTGTTGACTCTCTTTTCACCCGTTCTGCCAGCCAAAAAACCAATTCGTTGCAAAAAGATTTAACAGCAAGATTAAAGCATTCCTTTCCCATCTCACTCGCACTCTCACATTCTCTCACCCTCTCTTTTGGTCGGTAAATGTCATAAAAAAAATCATTAAGAACAATATTGTCACCCACAATTGAGATGGCGCTTAAGATTGTTTATTTATTTATATATTTGTATTTTCCTCCTGTTGGCATCTATATGCTGGCTGTTAGCTGTTGGCTGTTGGTTCTCGCGCCAAATTGATTTATGATATTTCTGGCCTTGCAGATGGTATTAAAATTGGAAACGAAATGTGTAAGGCATTTAAGGAGCACATAAGGAATTTATATTACTCATCAGCAATAATAACTATTATTATTTATGTTACCATTTAAGAGAAGAAGATTCAGTCTTAATAATTCAATACATTAATTTCTTCCATTTTTATTAGCTATACAACGAAAATTGAATCAACTAAAATAATATATTTTCAAGAGCATTTGGCATCTTGGCATCTGTCTTTAAATAATTCAATATTAATTTATGATAAATTGTCACGCTGCAAAACATTTATTTGAGACTCCTAAGAGTTTTCTACTTTTAAATAAAATAAATATCGCAAAGATGAAGATGAGTTCTAGCTTGAAAACTTGTTGAGTTTTCTGTATATTTCAGCAATTTCGCTTTTTATGTTGCTCCTTGAGTTCTGTGTTTTACCTAGAAAATTGAATTTGTATGGCTATTAGTCTTTCTATTTGTGCTTCTTTTCAACACACAATTTTTTATTCCACTTCAATGCTTTCAAATAACTTGCCTTACAAAATGCAATATGATTTACTCCCACTTGCTGTCCCTTTCACGCCCGTCTCTTCATTTATATGCTCCTGATTCGACTTAACGTTGCCTCCCTGCGCCCTGCGCCCCTAAAAGAGCAACCCTATTTAATTTCACTTTTTATAGCACTACCAGAAACTCAAACAATAACCATCCTCCAGCAAACAAACAAAGGCGATAAAACCGAGAACTGGTTACACCTGGATGGGCTCTTTCCCTCTCTCTCACACACACAGTCTTCTCCCCTCTCTCTCGCTCTCTGTGTATATCTAAAGTGGCAAACGGATTTTGTGTTTGAGAACCATAAAGTGAAATTAAAATGGCTGGCAACGGCAGCTCAGCAGACTGACCAGTTCGCCTTGGCTAACCGTAAGGCAAATGGCCAGAGAGAAATACGGACAATAAACAAAAAAACCAAAATAAGAAAAACTAAACAGAAAAAATAAAGCTGGAAAAATGGTAGTTTTGTTGGCCATCGACTGCTTCATAGTTCTTAACTATCGTTTGGTGGCTGCTATCTTCCCAGCATTTTTCAGTTGCAGTCGTTGTTGTTGTCAGACTTACATGCAACTACAACAGCGATTACAACAGTGACACTCATCTTCGTTCCCCTTCATTCCCCTTCATTCCACACTCGACACGGATGTGGAGAACATTTTGCGGTTGCCGTCGGTCTGCCAACTGGCTGCGGGCAACATTTCAAACTGCTTAATTTAAAAGCGACCCGCAACTGCACAGGTACAACAACTGTTTAGGGTTTGGCCAAAAAATAGTTAGCTAAATGTTTGACCAGCTCAGCAGTTGTAGCTGATGGTTATTTCAGTGCTGCTGCTTGTGGTCTTCTGAGGTGCCATCGACAAAAAGCTCGTAATCAAAGCAGCGAATTGGGCAGATTTTCAGTCATCAAATAGATTGCTTATAAGAGGGCAGTATTAAGCAATCTATTAACAAAATTCCGATTTAAATGTATGAATGAAATATATGATATGCTGTCAGTAAGAGTGGATTATTAAAAGTTAAATTATTACAATTATTTGTGGCGTACAAATATGTCACAAGATAATTGACAATAAATATAATAATATTGGAAGTTGTAATAATAATTATAGTATAAATAATAATAATAGCAATAATACGTTTTATTTTACTTAGTAAATTTTCACAATCATTTAAATAATTTGAAATATGTAATATATCCTTTAGTATATATTTTTTCAAATATATAATTGAATTTCTGCTTATTTTTTTAAGTCATGAAGTGTTTTGTAGTCCAAATTAAATAAATAAATAAATACCTAATTAAATAAATAATTATGTTTTCATTTATTCATGCATTGCGTGCACAACACTTGTATTTTCCATTTGTAATACTAATTAAAAAGCTTAAACAAATTATGTCAAAAACGCAATAGCCAACGACAGCAGAAAATTTATTAAATTAATTATTTTTTACATTTCTGTGCATGTTGCACGATACATTCTTGCTCGATACCTTAATTAGAATGCAAGGAATTCATAGTTCAAGGACTGCCTTACAAAAAGTATAATGCGAAATCTTGATAGAATATTAGTCAGTTTTTTATCTTGGAATATAATTTAAATAGTATAACTAAATCAGGAATTGGCAACCACATTTTGGCAGGAAATGCTAAAGATTTTATATTAGCAGCATGTTATCAAAAGCCTTCAAGCTACCCTCGACACTTGTTTCGATTGGTATCTGTGATTTTTCCCATGCACTTTGCAGAACTTTCTCTCTTTTTGCATTTTATATTTGCTGTCCTTCCATCGCTTGCCGCAAACTGACACTTGCAACGTTGATAACGTTGGACAGACTCAAAAAGAAGAGGAGAGGAAAAGGTTTGTTAATCTCAAAGGTATTGCAAAATAATTGCTTATTGGCCATGTTTGCAGTTGACGATGCAATACGAAAGTAAAGATACTTTCTAAACTCTGACTTTAAAACGCCGAAATCTAAATTTTATATATATGGATTTTGACGGAATTGAGTTGAGTGCACTTTTATTGTACTGTGACACCGAATTTGGTGCTCGTAAAAGTGCGGTTTATGGTTGATGTGCTCTCTTGCTATATACTCGACGACTCGACTCGAGTCAACTCCTTAACTGCCTCGATGTACAACGTCTGGCTTGCCATCGCTTATGCCCCCATGCACCCATCTGTGGCAAGGCTGCACACAGTGGCCACATGCAAGGCTCTCGCTTCAGCTCAAGTTTCACTCTCCTCATGTGTGTGGGACAATGTGTGTGGGACAATGTGTGTGTGTATGTGCGAGTGTTAAAACGTGTCACTTTATACGATGCATTCCCGTAATATAAGCTAGGTGCTTGCCCCCTCGAACCCAGTTTATGTACTCCATTTCGAGCTGGCCATTTTTCTATGCACCGCTCCATCTCCATTTATTTTGCATAAATATTTATTGGTGCGTGTGAAATGCCACTTCGAT
Source organism: Drosophila fungiperda (assembly GCA_035042345.1). Lineage (NCBI taxonomy): Eukaryota > Metazoa > Arthropoda > Insecta > Diptera > Drosophilidae > Drosophila > Drosophila fungiperda. The sequence goes on from JAWNLM010000021.1 coordinate 4,747,205, forward strand.
TTTTATCTTAAATAAAATAGCTATATTCAACTGCAAATCTTATCATATATGGGAATATTTCACTACCATACGTTTTTTTTTAACTTATTACTTAATTATTGTTTGTTTTATTGAGCAATTTATTTCAACTAATTAAAGGTTTGCAAGCAGACAAATTTTAACCAACTGGTTGCTTAATTTTTTCTGAGGAACAACTTACATTTCTATTTCCATTTATGATATTCATTTAACTCAGTTTTAATGTATTAGTCGAATGCAAAGCACATTAATTTGAATGGGCCCCGACAATTTTTATAGCCTATTAACTCTTATTCTTTGACTTGTTCGGCCAAATTTCGAGAAGAAATGAATGTTAATTGTCTGTTCGTGAAAACTTTTAAGTATAATTTTCCACTTAACATTTAAGCATCATCATCTTTGAGTCATCTCGCAAGAGAGGCGGAAATAATTCTTTTGATAGTGGCACGTTTGTCCTGTAGACAATTTTGCTGTGTTTTCAGTAAACACAGATTATGCGTCAATAAAATCCAGTTTATTGGACGTGGCTTTGCTGCTCACATACAAGTTAATGTGTGTTGCCATGATGAAGTATATCATCCGTCTGGAATATCTTCGCAGCTGATGCGCCATGAGCAGTAAATATTTCAAGGATAAATTGTTGAAGATTTGAAGGGGTTCTTCGATTACGATCACATTTGCGATTGCTCCATAAATATTGAATAAATTGTGGTTTCTTTGGAAAACCTTTTTAAATTTCATATTCCACGCATTATGCTTCAGCATACTTGAAATATAGATTACAATTACCGTTTGCGATTCTTTCCATTCCCATATAAAATATTTTGAACATTTTTCTTGCCACAGTTCGTCACGCGTTTTACTTAAGAACCGCGAATAATGGCAAATTTCGTTTGCAGATGTGCAACTGGATGTTGGCACAGGATTGTGGGGAAAGGAGTCTATAGTTATGACTGCTTATAAATTTCAGATGCAAATGCTAAACCAGCCAGTTTCAAGTTGCCAGTTGCCAGTTGCCAGTTGCTAGTTGCCAGTTGCCGGTTCGCCAGGGCATTCACAGAGCCATTTGTCAGCGTAATATGCTGCACACGTTGCGGCTTATGCACATGGCAATCTCTACGGCTCTGCCTGGCTCCGGGTTTCCCATAAACCCCCCGCCCCCCGCTTATCCTGCTGCGACAATCGCTGCTGCATTACGCTAATAACCTGAGCCGCCTGAGTTATGTGCGACGGGCGGGAAATTCAAGTTTGGCTTTCTGGCTAAGAACAGTTCGAGTCCAATTTGTGAGATGTGACGCAACGTTTAGTTCAAAAAATCTTCCAGCAATTCAGCTTATTTTTCTTGAGTGACATACTCAAGTATCGGGAGCCTCTTGGCGAGCCTTTATGATTGTTCCCCACAACCTTTCCCCATAAAGGGAAGTCTTAATTTCCTTCCCACTAGAATGCTTTTAATACTGAGCTGATACCTTGACACTGAAAATGTGAAATAAATTTATTATTAATAAGTTATCTAAGCGACTTTATGTTGTGGCTTATATCGATACAAATATGTGTTGTTGCTTAGAAGTTAAATTATGCTATTATTCACCGATGCCTGCAACCGAAGTTTGACTCATTGTGATACTGCAACCCATTCTGCTGTTTACTAGCCGGATGACTTGATGGGATATCGGAAAGGCTTAGTATCTTTGTAAAGAAAGATTAGCCCAAAATTATTGTATTATTTTGCTTAGTGCAGGGCAATGATTGGGAAAGTGCTCGAACAAATTCCTCTTCCTCTTCATCACTGCATGGAATATCTGGTTACCTATCAACACCAAGCACACATTATATTATATATATGTATTTTTTGCTTAGCGCTATCAACTAGTGCAGCCCTTGAGAGCATTTGCGGCATCGGCCAGGTTTGGCAAGGAGATGGTGCTTTCCATTTCCTATTTGCTTTCTGCTCGAATAATTCTCTCACAAGGACGTGCACGTGGTTATTAAAATTTCCACACCCAAAATGCCCTGACAGCTCGTTGAGAGATGCTGCTCCCTAATTCTAAATCATTTTGGATTATTAGAATTTATGCCAGTTCGAGTGTCTGAAATAAGCACCTTTTGAGTCCAATGTCTGATGGCTAAATAAAATAAAATGTATATATTTTAAGGTAGTGCATAAAAATTTTAAATTATTTTATGAGTAGACTCATTTTAAAATCACAGTTCCCTTTTGTAATTGCGTAGATATTCGATACACACAAATACTTTTAGCGCTGTTAATCGGGATTGGCTATCGATTCATTAACATTATTCAGTTTTACAAGCAGCAGTGGCGCATTTCAACACCTGGAGTTGGAGTAAATTTCTCAGCGTGGGAGCTGATGTAAAAGCTGGAATAGCTTGATGTGGCTAAGTGCAACCTTTGTGCGTACTTCCTGTGAGTTTATACAACAAAGAACCTGGCCCGGTGATGACCCAGGTGCTAACTGAGATGGTCAAGCAGAAGTTGACCAATCGATGATTTTACACTGCGGTGAGTGTGCTTCCGTGTATGTGTGTGTGTGTGAGAGTGTGTGAAAGGAACTTCCGTGTCATGTCCTGGAGAGTATTTCCGCCTGTCTGGCCCTTTTGACTTGTCATCGTCATTTGCCATCGCAATATTGCATGGCTTTGAAGGGATGGCGATTGTCCTTGGCATATTTGCATTTGGCAGTTTCTTTTTTGCATATCAATGACTTTTTTAGTAAGGCCAATCTTCTCCACAAAGGTGCCAGTAAATTTTTTGTCACATTTTGTGGCCGTAACGCTAAATCACACAGATTGCTTTGGCCTCAATTTTTCTTCACTTTTTTTCTGCAAGCTTTTTCCATAATAATAAAAACTATACGGACAAAAAAGTTGAGGATAACCACATATATTTTGGTTGGCTTAATTAGTTAACATGCTGTGTGTTCCTTAGCTTTTTTTAAACATTTTGTTTTTATGTAATTCTGACGAAGAGTTTAAAGTGAAAATATTTTACATACCAGTAAGTGTGTGAAAAATTCTCTTCTTTTAGTAAAATTCGTCACATGCTGAAAATCATCAAATGAAGTGGGCTTATAACAGAAAAGGATGGACTCACAATATTTTGGATCGTTTCATTTGCTTTTCCTTCGCCTTCTTTGACTGATCAATATTGCTAATAATAAAAAAAATTGTTTTTCGATTGTCTTATATTGTAAATAAGAAGAATGTTCTTTTACATTAAATTTAAATTAAAAAGTTGTGGCGCCGCCTTGAAAATATTGTTTTGTTAAGTCTTAGCTAAAAATAAGATGAATAAGATAATATGCTTATAAAAAATACAAATAGCATTCACATTTTATTTTAATATAATGCTGTTATTATTTTGCCTTAAAATGTTTATCATTGTACCAATGAAAAGCATATTGGTATTTATTCAAACTTACCTTCCTCCTATCTTTTTTAAAATTCTTCTTAAAATAGATTTCATTCAATTCAGATTTAAATTTATACATTACGTCTGACAAACTGAAAACATCAAAGCCTCAGCAATGACATAAATGAAATTGACAGTGTTGAACTTTATGAAATGATTTTGTCACAAGTATTCCGATAAAACAGAGCTGCAAAAAAACACCTGAAAATTATTTGATGAGAAGCATTTCTGATTGAAATATTGTAAGCCTGCACACCAAATCGGGCCAAGAGGACAACTTTCTCTCTGTGGCAGCCACACGCTGGTAAAACTATTTTCATTTTGATAAGATTGTATCTTATTTAATTTAAACATAGTTTTGACTCTCTCTATCCATCGTTCCTTCTTGGGCTACTTTACTCCTCTCTCGCTCTAGCTCCCGGCTGACTGCCTTTCCTTGACTCTGGCTGCACACGGATGTCGTCGACATCTTTGCGCCACTTTGTCCTCTGCGCTGCGCACAATTTAAAGCGAAAGTTACCAAAGTATTAAAACTTTTCTAGTTACTTGTTAGTTAAATAATAATGCGTAAAAGGAATCCCTTGTCATTCGCTTTGCCACTCGCTCACCCAACTCATCTCTTGCACTTTGCTGCAACGTCAATAAAAATGCGGAGGAAAATGCAATTAAATTGAAACCGCACCTGCAGCTCGAAAACTTGTGAAAAGATTTCTATGTCATCTGCATTAGATACTCGTATCTCGAGTGTTCACAATGCGAGGCAGAATTAGTTCAAGTCAACAAATCAGGCTAATAGAAAAAAGAAAGCATCCATCTTCCAATTCTGTGACACGTTAGGATTGAAAGCAATTTAATCTTCACATAGAAAAATCCCTTACATTTATACTGAATAATATGGTGAATTTCTCTTGTCAGTAAAAATAAAATTCATGACGAAGTCGTTTTTGAAATGATAAGCAAAACTTATACTAAATTATTCATAAAGGTGTAGATTATTCTCGAAATATGTTTAAAAAAAAACCTGAGTAATCTCGAAACAGAGAATCGATTATTTTCATTGAGCCAACTGTTGCCAACTATTGAAAAGTTTTCTATGCCCCTAGGGTTTTGTATAAACTTTTAATTTTGTTGCCGATTTTCTGCGTCAGCTTAATATTGGAATATCTATTTCTTAGGGAAAATAATTTGTCTCTGTCAGCCTGTCACCACTAATGCATACCTATATCAGTCAGCACATGTGGACTTTTGACATGGCATATAATGAAAAGTTAAGTAAATTTGTTTAAACAATTTGCGAGCATTTGCCCCCATTGAGTTGAGTTTTGTTAACGTTTAACACAATCAGGCCAATGTCCAGCGGCGACAAAATGGCGTCAGTTGGCATCCGGCAAGCAAATAAAGCTAACGCTTTTTGTATGTGTGTGGTTATGCTGTTCTTTGTATGCACACACTCCCAAACACACACACACACACAGACATATGTGAAATGTTCTGTCTGACTTCTTGTCTGGGCCTCTCTTTGGCTTTATTTGAGTTTGTTAAGAGCCTCGCGGCCACAGACTGACGCCATTGCACGTGTCCTGATTATCTGTGCCAGTTTTAGCTAAGCAAGTTGGTTTTTTTGTCCTCTTTTCTCTTTTAGTATTGGTTTTTGTCATGGTACTTTCTGGTATTTCTATCCTCTCCTATGCACATCTTATTTAGTTTTCCATGCATGTTTTTTTTTGCATTTATGGCCGACCAGGCATGTTAATATGCGAAGGGTCGTAAATTTCTTTTTAAAATAAAGCACGATTTATGCCCTGTCAAGCGAATAATAATATATTCTTTTTCTGTCTGATGTCTGATGTGGCAAGAAACACTTTTTAAAAGAATGTTAGTTGTATCTAGGACAGCTTCAGTATCTAAAGTGATGGTTTTACATGTGTATTTTAGTGGAATGGGGAGTGATGGCTTTTAATGAATTGGTCATATCTAGAAATCCATCTAGCCATTGGCTTATTGCGCAGCCAAAGAACAATTAGCCAGCTATTTTAGAGTCTCTCACGCAACGTGAATTTTCGCTTGGTTGCATTTCAATTAATGTTGCATTACGCAGTATAAATTCAAACAACAATCGTTTGCTAAACAAATTGCCAGCCCTTTAGTTGGCAGCTCGAGGCTCAGTAACAATGCTGGTATTTAGTAGGGTAAAACACGGCCAAATAACGTTATAGAGATGCCACTGACGGGATAAGCCACAAACAATATACAATGTGAGCCGACGGCGGCGGTAAATGTACAAAACTAAACAGAAATGTGCAGGATATGTGACAATTTGCATTTTTATGCAAACTATATTCAGCTCAATTATGGCGCCCAACTGCCAACTGGCAACTGGCAACTGGCGGATAAAAGCCAACTTAACCACATCCCATACCCATCTCCCATCTGCCATCTACCACCTTCCATTCCATCGCTCCACAGAGTCACGTAATGCAGATGCATTTGGTTTCGTCAGGGCAGGGCAGGGCGGAGCAGAGGTTGGCCAGGCATGCGAGAAACTCATTTTGTTTGGCCATAAAACACGCGCGGCTGCACATGCAGTGATGCCAAAGTGGTGGGCGTGGCTCTTCTAACTGCATAGGCATAGGGACACACTCAGAAATAAAATCCACCTAAGTTTTAGTAATTCGCCATACCCATCGCGCCATATATTTATAATATATTTTCAGAAAGTGTTGAGACTTGGGGGTAAACTTTCTGAAACTTTGAAATAAATGAATAATTCTTATATTAACTTCTTTTTACTTAAATTATTAATAAATAATTAAGTTTTAAAATTCGACGTACACCAACATTTTATATAGCTTAGAAATTGATGAGATTTAATTTGACAGACGACATTTAAGAAATTGCTTTATTTAAATGAAATTTAATAAGCTTTTCTACAATATAAAAAGTATTCCTAAATGAAGAAAAAATATTTTTATTGTAGTGCGGTTTTTCTGAGTGTATATTGTATAGGTATAGGCTCACGCGCGTAGCTTTGCATACATATATATAAATAAATATATATATAAGTATAAATACATGTTTTTATGCATTGGTAACAACAAGCATCCTGGCACGCCTCCAGCTCCGGCTGCAGGTGAGCAGATGCTTAGCCCCAGCTGTAAGGCCATCAGACATGTAAATTAACATAAGCAGCACCAGTTGAGCTTCAAGTGGCGCAGCTTGCAACGTCTTTTTGGCTAAGACTCTTTCTGGCTCTTTGCGACTGTTTAAAATGCGCTTATGGCTTCTGCCAAACTAAGCTCCCCAAATTATGCAATGATTTTTCCTTCTACTTTCCATGTGCTTATGTGTGGTGCGTATAATTTCGTATAATTTAAACAATTCTTTCAAATTATTCTAAACTATGCGCATTTGTAAAAGACTTTTGTCTGGCAGTTGACAAAGATTAGAAGTGGTCTATTAGATAAGTGGCTGCTTTGGGTTTTACATATTGAATCAATCTTTTTTTAGTTTGTGCACAGCTTAAACCTAAGTTATTTTCTTTTTCTAGCACAAACTTGGATACGCAAATCATTTTTTTGGGGTAATATTATTTAAAATATGTGCCAACGATTTTATTTAATTTACGTTTTATTTTTTAACACATTTGTAAAGGGTATTCTAAATTCTATTCTTGATTTTAGATTAGCAACGTATTAAAGAAGACCTTTGTATTTATTCTCTCTCTTTTTAGAAATTTCAAATAATCGGTTCAAAGCTAGATCTCAAACTGGATTAGTGCAAAGGGAAACGAACGAATATTATTTAGCAGATTAACTACGGTCAGGGAATTTTGTCTTCGGCTTTACTAAGATAGTGTTTGTATAAAATATTTATTGTTCGATGAGATGTGATGTTCCATTAAATAACATTTATATTATTTGGGCTAGAAGTCACTAATGTTAAGCCTATCAATTACTTAGATATATACTAAATATGATATATAATATAGAGAGTTAAAATATACGAATGTGTGTCACTTTAATATTTGTTCCGTTTGGTTTAAGCCCCATTGTTATTACCAGCTATCAGTTTGTTAATCCACCTGCTGAGTTTGCGACTTATTAAGTGTAAGCTACTGCGTACAAAAAACTATCTGGCACAGCAAGGACAGGCACGTGTTAATTAATAGCAACTGCAGCGAAAATGCAGAGTAAAAACACTATAAAATCCCCACTTTACAGCTAATAATAAACAGAGCACACAACAGCAACAGCAGCAAAAAACCAACAGTAAACCGTTGCAAGTTAAGCTTGAAAAATAAGCAAAGATGATGGCCATTGGAGAATATAGACAACCTGCTTTAAGCTGATCGAGTGCTTTAATAAACGCTTATTTTGTTACTGCTGCTGGTGTGGCAGCAACTGCTGCTACTGCTCCTGCTGCTGCTGTTGTGTATGTTGCTGCAGCTTAAATATTTTTAATTGCATTTCGCGTAATCACATGACACCTACTCAGAAGCAGCAGCAGCAGCAGCAGCAGTAGTGAACCAATCTGGAACAGAACTCTGCTCGTTTCAAGCAGACTGAAAGCAGCGCACATTTTTCCAATAGTTAATGGCAATTTGCTGTTTTGCTATTTACGCCAATTATCGTGCACTTACAGCAACAACAGCTGAAGCTGCAGCAGAAGCATGAAAGCCACTATAAGTCAAGGCCCAGCAGCAGCTGCAGCAGTGGCAACAACAACAACCTGCCCAACCAGCCATGGCAAAGTGCGTGTGTGTATGTGTGTATTGTGTGTACTGTGTGTGTGTGCTTGAGTATGTTCTGAGCAAACACATCATAATTGAAGCCTTCAACAAGTTTCACATACAATTACAAACACCTTGCTGGTGCAGAACACAAACGACCTGCACTGGCAATGCCACAGTCTGTTGTTGCACGTCTACACTTGATGTGGTCACCTGCTCGGAGGAACTGTAAGTGATTAGCCTTTTGCCATTGCATTGTGAATAATGACAATGCTCACAATGGTAACTACAATTATCTAGTTATCGCAAATAGGAGAATGCTCAAACTTGAATAAATCTCGAGAAACGTCTTCCTTAATTTTTGCTGCACCTATTTCTATTTATATTCAATTAATGAGCTTGGTTTATTGGCTCTTTAATACCCACATAATGCAACAAGAACTATGCACTTCAAAAATAAATTAGATCTAATCTTATTTAAATTAAATAAAATTGACTTCTGAATATATAAAACTTTTTAATTAGGTTTTGCTAAATAGTGCTAAATGAAATTATAATATTGTGTTTTTGTAGTATATTTAAAAATGTAATCAATTTATTTCATGAAAATGTAAAATGTTCAATTAAAAAGCAATGCTGTTTTTTCTGGGTTTTTTGATTTAATCTGCTTCTTTCTCTATCCCATTGCGAACTGTCCCCAAAAACAGTTTAGTTTGTGGCTTACGCTCGAAGGCCATAAATCAATGGTGGCTTAAATAGGCGAAATGCCGGCACTAATATATTCAAACAGTGGCCTCAGCTCAATGGCCATTATATGCCGTCCATCAAGCATACGCACTGGGTGCACAACTATTTGGCTTAGCTTCTGTTTGCAGAAGGCAGCCATATCTATTGGCAAGACGAATTAACAACAAATGCCGTAAATCAGGCAGCTCGATACTGGAGCCTGTCTGCCTGCTAATTGTCAGTAGTTATTAATGTCCATTGTCATATGTTGTGTAATGCTCTTGATATCTATCTCGGATGGTCAGTGCATTTCCAATGAGCGGTCGGCTTTGAGCATCTGTCAAGAGTCGAGCAGGTTAAATGGTTCTGGAAAACTCATCGAATCTGTTTGAAATGCATAAACTAAAATCAACATCTGCTAATGCAACACATTATGGCTAACTAAATAAACGTTACCAAAACAACCAGGATAATTAAAGCATATTGATTTTGGCTCACAGCTTGTATTCATCAATGTAGATTAGTGTTATTCTGTCCACTGAGTGTGTGATGAATAACTTATTTAATTTGTGTATAAACAACTGAAACTATTTAGTCAGAACTTGTCACATGTTATTTTAACGAACTCCGCCAACAGCCAACAGCTGTCATTTGTATTAGAATGATCAAATTGAGCTAATGTAAAAATAATATAGAAATTCGAGTCGACATCCAACACAATGGTTGCCCATATTAATTAACCAATAATATATATATATATAATATATATTTATAAATACGTTGAGTTTATTGAGCTGTAGACAGAGGACATTTTAATAATTAAATATTTTTTTTTATATAATCAGCTTAAGTTAAGCATTTAAAATATTAAGCGACTGTAATTTTATTATTATTTGATTTATGCTCAATATGTAAATAATAATTATTTTAATCATTTTACTATTTTTATTTCGTATTGAAATATTAATTTAATTTCTCCTGATTAAATTCTTAACATTCATTTTGTTGTCTATATTAAGTTAATCAAAAAGACTTATACAGTAAAAAAAAAATACTACTAATTTTAGCATACATACAAATGAAAATTTGTTTTCAAAACCTAAAATAAAATCGTCTGTTTTTAATATTGACTTCTAGGAAACTACGTAAATAAATTGACCACTTAACGTATTGACCCTGAAGCAAAAGCTAAATTGCATTTTTTTGGTAGTGGCCATTTTGTATAATAAAAAAGATTTTTTATTTGCTTATTAGCCAATTTCAAATTCAACAATTTTATTGCACACTGTTTTTTTTTTGGTTTGATTGCCATTTGCTGCTTCGACTCCCTTTTTGCCTTTGCCCGAGGTGAACAATTATTATTGGCAATTTAAAAGTTGTACGGACTCAGGGCACTTAAGCATTTTATTTGATCAATTTGAAATGCGCTTCTCAGTCTTCCCACATCCGGCGTTCCTTGGTTACCCACATGCCTTGACTTTGATTCGTCCATCCAGTTGTTATTCTGGACTTTGCCATTTTATTTTATTCGTACACACGTCAGTCAAAGTAAATAGAAATCGGAGCCAGGACAACGATGTCGACGCTAATGGAATTAATTGCTATTCCTTCATCCATTGCTAATACCTGCCACTAAGCCCACCGACAACCAGGAATAACAATAACAACTCTGTGCAAAAGTTCACTCAGCGAATTAGACAAATTCTTGCAATGCTTTAATTATCTTAGAACATATTTTCTTTCCAATTGTGTAGTACAACTGTCAATTCGACAGAGCTACTCAGCTCGAGTAACATTTGGCTAACCATTCGTAAAACGTGAGTTAAATTCAGAATGCGTAGCTCAAAGAACAAAGTGGGAATTATGAGGATTACAATAAGTTAATGAGTTGGATTTGTATTTTGTTCGTTGGCCATATTAATGTGGCTAAAGGGCACATCATTACTGAAAATCCCTACAACAAGTATGCAAACGTATCAAATTATCTTGTTCAAATGGTATTTGCGCAAATTCAATTACCAAAAACGAATACGCAATTTTGTCGGTAAATATAAATAATAAACTAACTGGTAAATACATTTGAAATAAACCAAATAATAGATTGTGAATAATAAAATGTCATGTTTTATTTATATTTTTATACTATTATATTTTTACTAATATTAACTATAATACAATATAGGTATTTGTGTAGATCGATTAAACAGTGAGCTAAGCTTATAATAATAGTGATTTATAACTTTTGATTTTTTTCCTAAACTTTTTAATATTTAATAAAGTTACATATTTTGCAGATGTTTATAGATGGAATCCCTGGTAGATAGAATCAGGGGACACATTTGGACTTATGCAATTAATTCTTAATGTTCTCCTGATACATTTTTACTATTAGGCTTCAACCCACAATTCGTCTTATAGATAAATAGTATTTTTCCAATGTAAAAAATTCTGATTGCAATAGATTGTTATACATTTATTATTAAATTCTCCTCCACACATTTGCGAAAATTAACCTAAGCACAGCAAAGCTGTACATAAAGAAATTGGAGAGGGATTTAAGAACTACCCATTTTAACAAACACTTTCAAGATATGTGATTTTATTTTTTGCACAGTTGCTCAATTAATAGTTGAATATTTTATTTAGTCTATTTTATATCTCATATCCAATCAATGTTGAACAGATGAATAGATAGATCACTATCATATATTCATATTATTAATTATTCACAGAGCTACGTCACATAAGGGAAAAGTTATAATGAAAATTGGTGGATTTACGATAGTAGAACAGTGATTATCTTCAAGTCAATTTCTACTGAATTCAGCACTTATACTCGATGTTGTTTTGTTTTCGCTTTTCCAAAAAGGTTTTCTGTTGTTGGAGTACTTTGTCGCTGTGGGAGACTGGAAAAAAAACACGATGAGAGGAGCAATATTTTCTATAGAAGTTTCTGTATCTCGCAACATTTGCATTGTATACTACTGAGAAATACTTCAACATAAAATATATATAGCTGTATATGTAAAATATTATATGGAAGCGCAGCAGATGATTTAAATAAAATAAATTAATGGGTTGAGCAAGAATTTGTTAAGGATATTCTCTAGAAATGAGGACATAGCAGTTGTTTTTGCACCGGACATATTGTCGAAGCAACAGTAAAACGCACTCAAGTCGAAATTCACATTACTTGCATGTATGTTTGGGGAAGTGTAATAATAGAGTAAGAGTAATGCATTCATTTCCTGAGAGCATCAACCAAAATTCTCTTAACATTTTTGCTATTTGCACCTCGTTGCAGGTTGAAGTTGAATATGTAAACATGTATTTGATGTGTGGGGGCAGCATACGTTGCACGTTTATATGCGCACCTCCCTTGGCATTCCAACAGTTGCCATGCCACAAGAGATGCAACCTTTATTGGACACCTTACATGGTATCCACATCTGAGTTTAACAGGAATTGCATACAAAATCTGCCCAGCTATTTGGTTCGCAAAATGTGTATTCCAAGATTTACAATGTGGCCTCGGTGAAGGTGTATCCGATTTATATCATATATATTTTATTTCAGCGGAAAGAAGAGAAATGAATTGTGGCTCTGGGCTTGTGCCCTCTACGCTCGTACATCATTGCGCTCTGCAATTAAAATATTGTCATTGGTTGAGTTTTGGGATTTCAAGGTGGAATTAACACATAAAGGTAAGTTCAAGAATATTTCAAAGGGGGAGAATATTGTTGTTTAATATTTATTATACTTCTACAATTTCCCACATTTTGGTAATTGCTACCAGCTAAAAGTAAAACCAAGAAAATGATTTTTGATCCATTTCACGTTCACAGCAGAGATTCAGTTTTTGCTATTTCCATTCACATCCATGAACATCCGCTGAATTGTTTGTTATCTGTTTTTGCAGTTGATCTCAAAATTGAGATTTGACTCAAATTGCGCTCATTTGTATGCTACATTTGGAACTAAGCGCTGATTGAAGTGTCTGCGTTTGTGTGTGTGTGTGTGTGTGTGTGATAACAACCATGTGTGAAGTGTTTTGTGTTGTTGTTAGTTTGCAGCATGTTTTTAGAGGATGCACTATTCAGTGGCCTTATGTAGTTGTCATAGTTGGATTGGGTTTTGCAACATATTTTCTTTTATTTAACAAAGCTTTATCAATTAATTAAAATATTATAAATACTCTTTTCATTATAACTTTATAATACACCATATTATAAGAAGCTCAGCTAAAATGAAATTTTTATTTTGATATATATTATGAGTGGTTTCTTTATGTTTAACACATTTGTTTTTAATATAGGACAGGATGTGAATTATAATTTTATATCCAACTTTTAACAACGCTCATCTAAAGAATGTAATAATATGCCCATATATAAAAAAAAATTGTTGCTTACAAAACTTACTTAAATACATTTAATTAATAGGATTTGTTTGAAAGATCTAAATTTCATAAATTTTACTGCTATGAATCGGATATATTCATTAAAGCTTCTTTTTCCACTCTGATAATTAAGGTAGAAACTTGCAAATTTAAAAATTTACTTAGAAAAGGAAACTAGCTACTAAATATCAATGCTTCCAAATGATGCTCATTACATGATTTATTCATCAAAGAAAACATACCAATCATATTGTATAAAGCTAAATTTATACAAAGTTTAAAGCATTTTGAAATATTCCGAAATATTTACACCGTTTAGAAATAGCAACACATTCAATAATATATGCCCTGGTCATATTTTAATTAACGACTTGTCCCATAATTTTCAACAACTAAATGGGCAATAATTAGCTTTTATTTACCATTTTGTGTGTGTTTGTGTGTGTATAGTTCGTTTTTAATAAACGCGTATAGTTTGTATGTATGTATGTGTGTGTGTGTGTATTTGGGTGTGTAGGTTTCTCATTTCAATGACTAATTGGCTGCTGTTTGTTGGCTTCCAATTGTTGTTGGCCTAAACGTGATTGCATGTTTAGTCAAACCTTTTAATGGCGAGCGCGTTATAATTTATGACCGCCTGGCCATAATCATCAACACGCAAGCACATGCTTAAATAACGGTGTACTGGGAAGTTCACAAATGTTTGTACAGCTACAAAAAATAATGATGGTGCGGAGCGAAACGTAATAAACAGTTTGCTGTGTATGATTTCTATAAAATTTTGAGGCCATAAACTCGAAGCATGCACTCAGAATTGAATTTCATACCTAATGCTACACAAACATAATAAAAAAAAAAACCAAAAGCATTTTATCATAAAATATAGTGCATAAAAACAACATGGTAGCTGAAGGATTTGCTTCCACTATTTAACTTTACTGCATGTTTTAATGAAGTGTTTTAATTGAGTTGCTAGTAACACAACTTTCCTCCCTCCCTGTGTGTGTATGTGTGTGTGTGTGGGGGCATGGCAAAAAATGTTGCCACATCCTTTTGCTGGGCTATTACATTTTATTACACACTTAAGCGCAAAAAACGACATGTTTTCAATGTTTATGAAATAGTTTTGGCATCTTGTAAAGACTCGGTTTACACGAAAATATGTGTTCTGCATTGTGTGTAGAACTGGCTCTTACTGACAGTCGAAATGAAAATGTTTTTTTTTTATTGATTTTATTCAGCTATTGCTGTAGCTGTTGTTATCCTTGATGATGTCTGCTAACAAGCAGCGCACATCGCTTGCAGTTGAATTTTGATTCACCTTTTGTGTGTCTGGCTGCCAAGACGAAGGCTGCTCGTGGAAATGATTATGAATGACGAAACTTAAAGTAAGCTGGGACTTAATTAAATTGAATTCACTTACTCGGCAATTTGGCATTAAAAAGGTTTTCATTTGAATTCTTTCTTTGCACGCCAAATACACAAGAATTACATTTTTTTGCCAAATTAAAACAATTTCAATGTGTCTTTGTCATGACCCGATTCTTGTTTGCCAAAAAATGTATAATGAATTAATATATGTGGCTCAAGTGAATTAAATTATGAATATTTAAACATTTACTTTAATAATTGTTTGCCAAAATATGTGAAATTATTTAATTTATATATATATACATTTTAATATTATATGCTTGATACAAAATTACGAATAATTAAGAATATAATTGAAAGATGATTTGAGGACGTTTTACGATCAAAGCGGCACAACAATAGTTATGTAAATTCATGTTTAGTATATTATTTATAAAGAAGTAAAAGCAATTTTAAATAAAATTGAGTTATTTTGAAAATAAAATATTAAAAAGCATTGCCTGCTTGTGAAAACAGGCTTCATAGTCGTCCGATGTTAAAAATGTGTTGCTAAGAAGTTATGAGCATAATAATAATTGGCAAGATTTCTGCCTAACAATTATTTGTTTTTGGACATAAGATTGATTATGGTTATTTGTCATTTATGCAGATATTATTGGAAAGCTTTTCCTATTGAGGTTCTATGTAAATAAACAGGATATCAGTGTATTGAATGATTGATGGAACTGTCAAGCTTTGCAACATGTTGTGCCTTCCACACCAGCAACTTTCGCCCAACTAACACATATAACTGTCTTCACTGGCTAATTGCCGGCATCAAGAAAACAACGAGTCAGTTAGCCAGAGTCCTTTTGAACTAGTTAGCCAAAAAACGAACACTGCTACTCTTAACGCAAAGTTGTCTCGCACATTTCCATGGCAGGATAGCGAACAAATTAGAGGAAGTCCATGGCAAACAACGCTCCTTGCCTCGTTGAATCATAAAACAAACTGCCTGCAGGTTGCAGTTGCAAGCTAGAAGTTATACGTTGTCGCCCAAATGCCGGAAATGGCGTCGACTCGTGTCAACAATGAACTGCACAAAGTTTTCACGACGTCCACATCCGGTTGGCTGCATTTTACGGCGTATTTTGCTAGTTTAGCGGGCCGCAGTAACTGTAATTTGACTTGGCCCACTCGACGCACCTTGGCGGCACTTCGAGTGAGCATTGGCTGCATTGTTGGCTGAATGCAAGTACCCGCTTTATGTCCACCATTGCAATTAGATGTGCAAACACACGCGGCGTATGCGCAACGCCCACAGAAGACGAAGATGGCATCAAGGACACGTCCATTGGGCAACGAAGCTCCTTGGCTTGGAGTATTTAAATGTGCACTTGGCAAGCTAATCTCAAAAGCTTAGCTTAATGACAAGTGCAGCAATTATAATATCATTGCAGAAACAGTCTGATAGTTAATTATTCTAATTACACAAAAGGGTGAGACAAGAAAACCTGTAGTTACACAAGTTTTCCTTTGGAAATCTCTAATCGTTAACTTACTTTGTGGAAAATTAAATACATATTTGCTAAATATTCTTTCTTACTTTATATAATTAGATAAAAGTTGTCTTATTTGGCAGAAATTTAAAGAATCTTATGTCACTCAATTCAGTAGTCTACTCAAACCTATATTGATAGGTATAAAAATATCTTATCGGTTCTTAAAGGTGGCTACCACCAACAATCAATCTTGGCCCTTACTTAGAAACTGCATAAGATATAGCCAATTAAACCTTTTAGCCAACAAGTTTAAAATAGTAATACTTTGATTAGTAAAATAAATTACATTATTTTAAAGAATTATGATATAATTATTTAGCATATAAAGTACAATTTTTATTATTATTTAATTACATATTTTTGTGTAAACTACTTTTAAATAAGCTTTCCTACGATATTTTTGATTTATTCTTATCATCTTTTACTCAAATGCGTCAACCATAAATCATTCCAAGCATGTCCAATCAACCCATTGTCGGCACCTCTCACCAGCCTTCTCAGATGTGTGCATATTATTATTAAATACACGCACACTCACACGCACACCCAAATGAACACACACAGCACACCCATTCGCGCAACATGAATATCAGTGTTGCGAGGCGTGCAACGCCATTATTCCTCTTCATTACACTTTATTTGCCTTGTTTCCACACTCTCATTTTGAGTTGAGTTTGTTTTGTAATTGCGTTCTATTGTTGAAATGAAAATTGCTAAATGTTTCCGCCACACGCCGCACTGGGTGGCGACCTCCTGCAACCCAGCCTCATTTGACTAACGGTGCACATAATTGGTGACTTCGCAACACTAAACGGCAGTTGTCAACAGCTCACAAATGCGCTTTAAACATTGAACTCCATCGAGTACTCTTGTTATTCAAACACTTTGGTTTGCAAGTAAGAATTCTGTATTCGATTGGGCTTTACTGCGATATACCCTGAAGACCGCTGCTAAAAATATTTAAATTTCATTGATGTCCAAAGCAATAGGAAGACTTCGCCTTTAAGGCTGTGGATTTCGAATCGAATCGAAATGTATCGATATATAAAATATACGATTAAATATATCTATATTGTAAAGGTGAAGTAAATATTTTTCCATTTGACAGTTACATAAAATTCTAAAATATAATTGTTTCTATTTTAACAATTTTCAATTTCAGATTCAGAGTACGAATTCATAAATGTATATTAATAAAGCAGAGGGGTTCGAAAGGCAGTTGCAGCAGGGAAAAATTCAAAAAGTGAACAGAGTGAGAAGGGGTTGCAGCTGATGAGGAGGACAAAGAATTCGCTAAAATTATGAACAAAAGGTATCTTATAATTAATTTCCTTTCAACGTTAAATCATGCCACCAGATCGCATCAGTCACTGACACTTGGGTTGTGCTTGAATGTGGCCAAAAGCTACCCTGATTAAATAATCCACATAGCTGAGAACTGGCATTGGGATTGGCAAATTGCGGCAGGTTGTTGTGTATTGTGTTTGTGGATGTAGAGCGATGGAGGGGAGGGTGTTTCCTTATTTGTTTATTAGTGCTTGGCACCTTAATTAATTGTTTATTATGCGGCTCATTGGGCGGCACTTCATTCAGAGCGAACACGATTTTCTTTTTAATGGACGCAAGGGGGAGGATTGAACCTAATGACCCACGTAGTGAGGAATTGAAGGTCAACTGTGTATTCCCGCGTGTCAGGAAGGTATTTGGAAATGAGCTGCCTATTTAACATTCAATGTATTGCTGATAAAAGATGTTTAGCTCTTAAAGACTTAGTCCTCGGTAGATAACCTAGCCATTTCCTTTTGTCTATTTCAGCTTAATTTGTAAGTCAAATGATTAAATGATTAATTCGTAGGGCAAATTATCACAAATCAGAATTGTTGATAGATTACCTGTCATTAGAAAAACTCTGAGTTGCTCTGCGAAGTTTCGAAACGATTTTAAGACTTATTTTTAACAATGTTTATCTTTGAAAATTAAATGTATTATAATTATACTTAGTCTCCTATTAAAATTGTACAAAAGTGTAGAAAATTTAATTTTTAATACAATCAGTAAAAGCTCATCAAAAACAATCAATTTTAGAATTTAAAAATTTAATATATAAAACATCTAAATTAATATATTTCAATATATCGCATAAGAGCTTTAAAGCGATTTCCTTTCTTAGGCTATCATAAACCACAAACATTGCGAGTATCCTAACAATTTGTCCTTCTTTCACTTTTCTCCGAACTTACATATAAATGCAGTTCTAATTTAATCTTTATGTAATCTGCATAAGACATATACTAAAAAATAAAATAATTACTAGTTATTTTTCTGATATTAGGAAATATTCTGACTTTATTTGAATCAAGAATTAATTGAATTCACACATTTAGTTCGGAAACAATATATTTATTTATCTTTAATATTTATACTTTTTGAGATAAAATTTTTTGCATGCCTGGCTGCCTTTATTATCAGCTATAAAGATTTCCTGTCTTTTCTAAATATAATGTAAATAATTTCCAGACATTGGTTTTAAATACACTCTTAAATTCTTATAATCTAAAATAATGATGTGCCATAAATAAACACATATTCATTTTATTTGCAGAAAGTTCATTTATTCTTCTTTTTATGACTTGAAGTCTGGCTAATAAAGATATTATATATCATTCCTTTGTACAGCCTAACAATAGTGTTCTAATCGTTAGGAAACACGCAAATGCGAGTACCTTGAAAAAGTCGTATTTGAATGACGTCTGCCTTAGCTGAATATAAATGAAATTTAACATACTTCATGTGGTACGTGTTTCTCTGAAATCAGACGAGGGCCAAGTTTAGAGGCATCCGAATGCCCCGAATGCTGGTGCGCAATGAAAAGCACATTTCCACATTCATTTTTGGCCATGTTCATTAAACTTGACACAGCACAGAAAAAGGGAATGTGGACAAGGGCAAGGTGTGATTTCAACTGGAATAATCAAAATAAATATAGAAATCCAAAAGGCGGCCAAAAATCCATGTCGTTTTCGATGAAAGGCAAATCATTTGGCAGGCAGAAGGCACTTTAAGACGTGTATTTTTAGAAAGCCACATCAAAGTCAGGCCACACAGCCAGAGTCGAGATGTTATTGTCGAATTTATGGAATATCTATTCACTCATAAATAAACAAATATCCGAGGGCGACAATCCGGCTGAGCAATAAAAATTAACACATTCTCGTACTTTTTCCAGTGAGAACAGTCATTGAGCAACATAAATTATGAATATATATATTTTCATACTCGTGAAATGCTCGTAAATAATTCAGTTAACCAATTAAACTAAAATCAAATATAAAATATACAAATACTGCATACTGTGCATTACTCAGAGAGAATTGAATTGATAACAGCAATTACGAAAAGTGCGATTCGAATTTAAATCGAAATAGTTGTGATATTTGTTTAAGTGGAAACAAAATGAACATGAGTGAATTGATATGTAAACAAAATCTGCCATCATTTCAAAACATAGTTGAATTTACCAAACAAAGTGAAAAACAAGTCAGATAAAAATAACAAATGCAACAATAAACCGTAAAAAATAAATGATTAAAAAATGGAAAATAAATAATTTTAAATTGATGAGGATTTCGATAAAGCTGCATTACTTATAATTTATGAGACTCTGTGTGAAATGAATAAAATATCATTTTAATAAATCATATTGTTTTACTCCACAAATAGGTCGTAAACATATTTTCTGCTAAAATTATTATTTTATTAATAGGCGCAATAACTTTATAAATTGGACTTTAATCAACACAGATCAGATGACCTCAAATGCACGTAATTGGAATTAATCCCATTTTCGATTAAATTATTAGTTATTGGTTTGACGTGTTCTTCGAGTAATTAATGTTGATGCTTTAATATTAGAACTGATTTAATATGTACTGAATTAAACAATATTTCCAGTCACGTTTCGACTGATTAGCTTACATTCGGCAAGTTCTTGTAATTGTCGCAAAAGCACGTGCCACATAAATTTGCCTCAAGCAGTAATTCTGTGGAAACTTGCAACAAATTTAGTAGGCCAAAAAATCAGCCAGACTAACAGAGAAACTATAAATATGGGCAAAGTACAGATGCTGTGGCAGAAAAAGAAAATCTCGCGATTATATAAATTATTATTAAATATTCATGCAGCGTGCACACATTTTGACACTCTGTCTACAAATGGATGCGGATTTTTGTGTACGCATTTTCAGTGTCATCCATTGACCAGCCAGCAGCAGATTCATGCAAATGAATGTAAGAGTTGAAGTCGACGTTAAATGGAGAAGATTGATTGTGCCGTCCATGAATTATGAGGCACGATTTCGCTGTTTAAGCTGACGATGAAGCCCACCTGGCACCGGCCACGTGCCACGTGCCACGCGCCACACGTGTACACAAGCTAATGAACTTTGTCTCAGGTTTCGGGCTCTCTCCAACTCTACCTCTCGCTGGAGGGGCTGTAACTGCGAGTGTCATTTATTAATTGCCGCAATTGCTGAGCTGTTAGTCAATCTTCGGATCTTAGTTGCGAGTTACCGGAAATGCACGCAACATAAATACATCATCATTCAACATTCATCGCTTAACGTTCGACTTCGACTAATCCAATGTGATGGCAATAAAATCGCAATATTCTACAACCTCCATCCAAATTTGCCGTTTTATATTGTTAGTGAGCCTCAACAAAAGTACAAAAAGCTTAAAGACAACAAAGTTGGAAAATGTTTTGCAAACACAAACATTTAAGCTGCTGGCTGTGTCTGTCTGTGTGTGTGTGTGTGCCTGTGTGTGTTGTGTGTGTGTGGGTGTGTTCTGCGCGTGCTTGCGGTAGTCTGTGTGTGTCTGCCATAAAATTTATGAGCGCTTCAGTTTGTTTTGGGCTGTAGATGCTTACGTTGCCCCTATACATAAACCACACAAGCCGTCAACAAAATTGGCGACTTTAAGCCAAAAACGGGAGGAAAACAACGTAAATAGGAAAAACGCTTCAGCTTAAAATTATTTTTAAGCAGCATCCACTTGCATATCACAACTCAACTTCATTTTCATAATATTTTATTTGGCTGCAATATTTTACTTGGCTTAATTGGCTGGCCAATAAGCTAAACAAGCTGAATCACTTAAGTGTTAGAATTAAATTAAAGTAGGGAATTTATCTGTTTTGCAGCATTCGCGCCTGATTATACAATTTACAAGTATTTGGGCGATCCTAACATTGTTTTTAGGCAACAAAAAAGTTTTTCATTAATTAAAAATAGCCAAATTAAACCCTTTTCAGCGCACATAGGGCGCAAAGAATTTTTGCTAAAGTTATGCAAAACTTTAAGAACAGCAAAGGGATACTTAATGGAAAATGAAAAAAGGCAGTCTGAGAGCATAGCAAGAGCAAAAGAAAAAAAGCTAAATATAAAAATAATAATGGCTGTCTGCATCTAATATTAATAGAGTTAAATTGTGGCTTCATAATTTAAATCGGCATAATTTTGATTTGATTTCGAAATGAACTTTAATTATTTACTCTGAGTTTTCTTAAGTTAATTCAAACTGTTGTTATTTCATAAACGTAGTGTTACTATCGTAAATGTTTATATTATCAAATTAATAAATAAATAGTTTGAAGAGAATCATACTTCAGATAGATAATAATTTTTTGTAATAATTTTTTTGTAACTTTTCTTTTTTATAGAGTTAAATTTATTAATAAATAATAAATTAAGATTTTAATATATAAATGAAAGTATTATGATTGTAAATAAAATCACACTTTCTATAGTAAACAGAGTCCTTATTATAGCTGCACAGATTGTATCTTGGTGTCAATAAGCACTTGGCATTATTCGCTTATTCCATGGTAAATCCAGTATCTGCAGTGCAGCTGTCATTCTCGTGAAGGGTTCGGTTACATTTATTTTTGTCAGCTCGATAACGTTAGGAAGATAAGTAAAACAGCCAGCTAAATTCGATAACAGGCAACATATTTTCATGGCCTTTATCCCAAGGATTACCAATAAACAAACTTATTATCCGGCCAATGGAGTAGTTACAAAAGTGGAGTTTTGGGGAGCTATGCATAAAGCTGGCTACGCATTAGGCTGGGATTTGGCATGTTGACTAGGGCAAATTGTGTTGCCAACTCGATCACAAATAGACAACGTGCCTGCCCGCCTGTACAGGCAATACATTACAAGAATGCCCAACATGGGAGCCAATCAGTCCATCAAAGCAAAGTCCTCGAAAGACGGCTCTAGTAGACGCTCAATGTTTGGACAGCAACGCCATAATTTGTGCTGCCAAAAGCATAGGCCAAAGCATTGGTCAGCGTCTTATAAGGACACTATTGAGACCAGCCCAAGCCAGTCTGCTGTTGGTTTTGGCCCGTTCGCAGCTTTGATTGATTAAGTGCCTGCATTTGACGCACCACTTGACGACGCATGATTAGTGCGCACAGCCCTTGGCTCAGCCCTTGAATAAAGTTGAAAAAATATGTACTCTTTGCTCCGGTTAGTTCACATTGTAAACATTTGTCTTTACGGTTAGTAGCGGGCTTTGCCACGTGACAGTCCTGTGGGTCTGTGCCACACTTCTATGCACATTAGACTTGTTACAAATCCGCCACGTAAACACTTAAAGGCCTCAACGTAAAAGCGTCAACAAACAAGGACTTCCGCCAGTCGCTGCTTGCATTGGCAGCCATGGTGAAAATGATTCGCTCAAGTAAACAAAAATGACGAGATGGGTTCAAAAACCCCAAATTGCACAGCAGTTGTGGAATGCTCTTATAAATGGTCATAGAAAAATGTTAGTGTCAGTTTAGGTCGTTTAATCAAACATGTATAGGAAACCCACAAAAAAAATACCTTTGGATATTTCCATTGCCTTTTAGGCATATTCTGTGGAAAAAATAAAAATATGTTTATTTATTTTTATTTGTTGATACACAAAAAATATGAGAATATTAAAACAAATTATTTTTAATATCGATAGTAATGAGAATAAATTTAGTGTTATTAAAGAAAAAAAAAAAAACTTTTATTAATATAGCTAAAGCTGGATTTTTTCCATCTTACGCAGTATCTTAACTTTTATCCATTTGCTCTGCTATTTCTGTTGTTTATGTGTAGGCAGAATATTAATAAACAAATTCAAATGATTTGCAAAAAGAAGTATGATATAATACATACAATTCACCGTATTTATTAAGTATAAACAACATTTTCTTTTTCATATGTATATTTCCGATTCTCTTTCTGTAGTTTATGTTATGTTTATTCAGAATTTATACGTTTTGCACTGCTCACTCGTTTTTATTTATTTATGCCAATGGCAAAACGTGACATTGTCAAATATGTGCTGGAAACAGCGACACCCCAGCCGGAAATAGCGGCTCATGTTCCGGCTGACACACAATCCAACTGCACATCCCACTTCCTAAACATCCAAACTAACCAGCCAATCGCAATAAAAAAAATATTCAGTTCATAAACCTGCTGAGCCAGTTTTTATGCAGTCAACATAACAACAAGCAACATCTGTGTGTGAGTGCACCAGGGCTGACAAATAGCAGCAGGTGCCACAAGAAAAACCACAAATATTAACTCAAAAAATCATTGAAAAGCGCACCCCAAAAACAGGCAACAGCGAAATGTTTTCAACTTGGCTCCCTGTCTGCCTAAACGGAGCTGCAAGCAACCGGTTAGATGATGCATGTTGGGTGGTCTGTTAGTCTTTTAGTTGGTTAGTTTATTTGCTTGACACCCTGTCTGTCTGAGCGTCGCTCTGCCTGTCTGCCAGTGGAGTACTCATACTGTTAAATCGGGTTGCATGCGGCTCATCAGCCGACCGCTGACAGAGAAGGCAACGCATCGTTGGCAGCATTCACCAATGTTTTTTTTTGTGTTCCTATTCGCGATTTCTTCCCAAATTCTCCTAGTTATAACTAATTGATAACATCATCTGTTTCGATTCTAAAATACTAATAAATATTTTAATTAAACACATTGTACATTGACCGAAGCCAGCATCGAAGAGCCATGGCACATTTATTAATTTGGTGAAACCTAAAGTTCAAAATAGGTTCAATTACATTAAAAATAAAATATTTTTATTGTGGAAAATGTATTGTGAAACACTTTCGAGTTGAGTATCATTTTGCATTTCATTAATTTCTCGACCATTTGCGGCATGTCTAAGCTGTTGCTGTTGCTGTCAGCTCCTCGGCCTCTCTCGGATAAATGTGTGTTAATTTTACGCCTGTACTGTGGATGTGGAGGCTTCTGCAAGTGTGTGTGCCTGCGTGTGTGTGTTTGCTTGGGCTGTGCACATGTCGAGGTTAAGTTTTTGCAATTTGAATTAAGTGCACGTCGTTTCAGGCAGCATAAGCAAAAACAAAAACCGAGCCAGGAGTCGAGTCCACTGGTGCCAGCCATGCCACGAGGCGTTGAGTGTTAGTTGCTGCCTGAACTCGGATGTTTTTATTACGACTAATTGCTCATTTACAGCCAGTGCCAGTGCCAGTGCCAGTGCCAGTGCTGAGCCCAGAGTCCAATGTGTGGTCTTCGTACTGCACCTAAAATCTGCAAAGTCGGAATATTGGCGTCAGAAATTATAGATTAATCGTTTTGGGGCAGTATCAAATGTGATCGACTCTTGATAGTCGTATGACAAGTATTAATCAGCTTTTAGGCGGCTGTTTTTATTTTATTTGGCTTTTCGACTCTCTGTGAGAGAAATGAGACAATTGCTGACTTTTCGAGGAGTCTCAACCATTTAATGATAATGTGATAATGTGATGTGAAGTGCAACATAAAAATCAACGTTTATTTACCCAATTCGGGTTTTCAAATATTAACGCAGAGAGTTCATGCAGGTAATATTTAATATCTAGATAATCCCATACCAATTATAAGAATAAAAGAATGTAGTATTTATTCTATATATAATATTTTACTATATTCATAAATATTTGTGATATATTATTTTCTTGAAATTAACTTATAAATTTACGTTTTCATTTAGTAACCCAAAACAAATACTTTTGAGGTTTATTTAATTTGTGTCATTTTCAATCTTGTTTTTTTTTGTGCAATATTATTTGCAGTAATAAATATTTGGATAAATCTCCTTTTAATCAACGCCCCTGTTCTCACAATTGTCCACTCTCACCCCCACTCACAGACCACTTGATTCTACATTCCATTTTTGGTCATATGAAGGGCAAAAACAACAATAACAAGGACAACAATTTTGCACACAACGTTTATGTAAAATAGGAGACATTTGTTTTATTGTCATGGTCTGCGGCATTGCTGCTGCTGTTGCTGTTTGTGTTGCTGCTTCCTTTGCTGCTGTTTCACTTGTGCCCTTTTCCTTCTTTTTTGGCTTTTCACTTATTGCTGTTGATATTGCTCTGTTGCTGTTGCCGTTGTCGCAGTCACAGTCATGAAACCAACATTGGAGGCACGCTTTCATTTTAATTGCACACATGCTTATCATTTCAACAACAGCCCCAACACAGCGGACACACACACGCACACACACAAACACACACTCATATATTTGATACATATAAATAACAATTTTATATACATGAAAATGCGAATGTGCATCTGTGGTTGAGCCTGCTGCCACCATTTGTCGCTCTTCAGCTTGTTAGCTCTTAAGGGGCAATAAGCGAAGCTCGGCAAAAATGTTGCAGGGCTATTTTAGCCAATATGCGCTGAATTTGGAAATACTCTTGTGGGCAAGCAGCAACTGTTGAATACATATATTCGCACATACCTATATAGACGTGAACCTAAAACAAGCTGCACAGTCAGAGCCATAAAATTTGGCTACTTAAACGCAATTTAACTTGAATACTTAAACAAATAAACAGCATTCTGGCCAAACAGATTTCGCCACGTCCGAAAGAACAAAATATTTACTACCTTTTTTTACGAACGTAGCCTTTGGCTTTTCACAGCAATAATAACAAATCCAGCTATAAACCTCAAGTTCAGAGTAAATTTCCCTGTTTGTGGTTGCCATTTTAGCTTCTAGTAATGTAAATCTACATTTATCTTATTTTTTCAGGTGCTTTTACTTAAACTCCATCTGATAACAATCTAAAATAAAGCTTAAGCATAGTTTAAAACGAAAAACCTGAAAGAAAATATTTATTTGGCCAAATATTTCATCCCCCTTTAGAGTGGAGTCAACCGGCTGACATATGGATTTTATTTATTTAATCTGTAAAAAAAAATTAAAATGATATATTCAAATATAGTTATATTAATTAATAAAAGTCTTAAGTTAATAATAAAAAAAATAATATAATAAAGCTTGGTGTTTTATATATTATATATAACATTATTCATTTTTTTATGAATTATTGCAACGATTAAGAAAACCCCAAAAAATAAATTGTTAATCCTAAGTTGGAATTTGAAACATTTTAATGCTTTGCCGCTATAAATAAATTTAATTTTCTTTCTGCTTACGACTTTTCTGGCTACGAACTACATTTTCAAGAATATAACTTTTTGTTATTATTTGGTATGTTAATCAACAATGTTTACTGTATAGTTTTGCATGCATAATATACACAGAGTCACAAAAACAACAATCTGTATGCGCAACTCTGTCAGCTGTCTTTAATTTCTTATCAAGTTAACAGACACAACAAAATAAAAATTTGCATAACAATTGGAATAATTAGTCACAAGTAATTAGCACTGAGCCGGCACCCATAACTCCTACTCTACAACACTTTCAGCAACTTAAAGACAATCTTTACTAGAATAGAGTGGATTAATCCGGGCGGAATAAAAGAGACAAATTTACTCCAAGTTGAACCAAGATGCATTTAAAACTCCTCATATATATAAAAAAAAAAAAAAAAAATAGGAAAACCTGTCAGAAATACATTACGGGTACAATTACTTATGTTATAAAAATATTCAAATGCTAAAAGTTAATTTTCTTCGGTCGTATCAACACTAACTTAATTCACTGAAAAACTCAAATTAGTCCTCAAAGAACACCTTTACTAAATGATGATTGAACTATGAAAACTGAATATTATAATCCATGATAATTTTAATTTATCATCAATAAAATCGTCATAATTATAAAATATAATGTAATTAAAATTCTTTTATATTAATCAACAAGCATTCAACCAGTGCAGATGATGTTTAATTGTGCTTCACATTCTTGCAACAGCAGTTGATTTTTTTTTTTGCTGCCACCTGCTAGAGAAACACACGTTGAAAATATAACTTATTTGTTGTTGTTTTCGTTGAAGCTGCAAAACGTTTAAGTCCGAGCTTCTTAGTTGTATTTGATTTGGGAGATCTTCTCGTTGCATGCCTCTCAAGTTTTTATGTTAATTCCTGACCCGTTAGTTGAATTTATCCTCTGCTGCGAATCGTTTGTGCAAATCGTTTTAATTTCTTACACATTTTAAACGCAGCTCATTTTACAACAGTACAAAAGAAGTTGCATTCTGCAAAAGCAGCAGTCCATTTCACAAAAAAATACTGCAAAATCAGATATCAACTGAGCAACAACAATGCGGAGCTGCGATTGCGCTGGGCTTTAACTTGACAACAGGGGGTGGGGGGCAAATGCTTGCCACTTGGTGGCGGTGTCCGTGTCAACGTAACTTTTATTTCCCCTGACGAGTGGCTTGCGCAAAAAAAAAAAGCACCTCCTGCTGCTGCTGCTGCTGCTGCTGCTATTGTTGTCGTGTTTCCATGGCAAAAGGCAACAAAACACAAAAAATATAAACATAAATATATCTAAAAAAAAAAGAAACGCGAATTGATGGCCATGAAAGCGTAACAGTTTAATGGTGGTAGAGGGGGCAGATGCTTGGTAGCGAAACAGGCACAAAAAAATTATTTACTAAAACGGAACTAGCAGCCAATGTATCTCCATATGTGGACATGTGTGTGTGTGTGTGTGTGTGTGTGTAGGTGAGATGCAGATATGCATATACCAACGTAACCAAATTTATGATGTCGTTATTTACATGGCATAAACTTTTGTTGTCTAGCGCTGGCCGCCGCCAGGTACAAATAGATTTTCTGCTTTGTTTTACATTCAACCAAGTTTCCATTGCCTCTGCCTCTGCCTCTGCCTCTGCCTCTGCCTCTGCATCACTTTACACTCTTAACACACAAGGGGAGACTAGAGTATGAGAGGGGAATACTTGTTTATCAGCAGTATATGTAACACTTCGAGAAAATTCGATTCTTTTAAACATTAGGCATTTTATACGAATCACTCAGTTTTAGCTATGTATAAATTTTAATTGTTTAATTTGCCATCAGTTTCTTAATTGATGAATACATCTTGAGAAATGGCTAATGATTATATTAAGATAAAAGCAATTTTAATGTCTAAAATAATAAATATCATTGATTAAAGTTAGTTTATATCAATAACTTTTTACTTGCCAATCTATAATCACTTATAAATTGAATTCCATTTGACATAAAAAGTACAAATTGGTAAGCCCAATAACTAATAATATTAATGATGTAATATAATAAAAAAACACACGTTATAAAATTCGAATATAATTATTAACAATAGATTTCTTACATATATCATAATATAACAAATCCTTTCAGCATTCTTCAATCATTATGCATAAAATCAATAAAATTGCATCATGCAAACAAATCATTCATCGCTCGCAAATATTTCAAATTAGAGCATGTAAATATTTAGTATTATTTGACTGAGATATTTACCAATTATCTAGTGTCGTCGTAATTGTCAAAAAAATTAAGATTGCTATTTTATAGGTAAAATAAATTTGAAGCAATCAGATTGTGCTTGTTGTCAATATTTTTGTTCAATGATTTGAATCCAATGCCAAAACTTGTCGTAAGACCTTTCAGGGCATTTCACAGTCAGCCATTTTATATTTTTTCCGATTCATATTCTTTTTTATCATAAGTTATTCGCTATTTTAATTGGATTTTATCTTGCTGCTATTTTACGGCGAACTACGCTTTTGACATTGTTGTTGGTTGTTTATTGTCTGCTGGCTTCGGTTGTTGTCATTTTCGTGCAACGCTGATTTAAGCTGAGGCAAAATGGCAAATGAAATGCTTTGAGTAAATAACTGACAGTAGCGAGCCATTACCCGGCAACCAGTACACAGCAACCAGTAGCCAATAAAAGCAGTTTCCCAACGGCAGCGCACCCATTGTTGTACAATGCTGTGGCATGCAACGGGGCTGAGTTACCTTAAAGTGAAGCGGGCTATTCAGTAGCTAGTGCTAAACCGCACACCCCGCGCACAAGGGTTGAAGCAGAGGAAGGGGGATGGGGATGGAGGATGGGGTAGGTTCAACTGGGACACATATATATTGACTTGCACGGGACCAATACAAATTCAATTAATGGTTGTAATGACCATATTACTTCGTTACTAAATTCCATGGCATGTTGTGATATTGATATACATCTTCGCAGGAGATGGCCCATAAAATATTGACGCATAAATTTAATAATAGACCGCATTTTATATGAAAGCGAAACTTAGCTAGAACCATTATTCTAAATTGTAAACCAGAATTTCCTATTGTAATTTGCCTTTGTATCTCGATGGCAATAAATTTTACTCTTAAGGGTGTTTATAATTTTATTATTCGAGAAATCTTAAATACAAAAAAACTCAAAACAAAATTTATAAAAAAAAAACGAATATTGCAGATTTATATAAGTCAGCTAAACGACATATGAAAATATTTCTGGGAAAGATCGATGGAATATAAGTTATTCTTAATCAGGATGAACAGTCGAGTCTATTTAGATATTTCCTTTAGATTCACGCTAATCGCAGAGACTACAAATTTTAAATATAAATTCTTCTACTATATTTACAAATATCAATAGCATTAAAAAACACAATTTTTAAAATATGTCTTTGCAATTGTTTTATAGCACATATTGACACATTATTGATCCACAAAAAACATTTTTTAAAGATGAAGTAGAAAACACTCAAGTTATATAACTAAATATTTTATGATTCTGTTTTGTGCCTCAATATAACCCAAACTTAAGTGAAAAATATGTATGTATTCAAACAAAACATTTCCATGCATGCTTACACTTGAGTGTTTTTTAAGAAATATAAATTTTAGAATAAAATGAGGATAATATATTCAGGGTATCCGTAATAGAACACATTCTTATCGGTGTTCCATTTTTCAGCTTAATTCAGATGACAAACTGAAACCGTTGCAGACAACTTTAAATCATTTAATATCCGATGTGCAAACTTTTTGATAACCTGCGCTAATTACTGTATATTCAGTTGCTCAAAGAGTGGGCCACATCTGACCGCCAAGAATGACAGTTTGTCATCAAGCTTACAAGTGACAAATATGTCGTCAGTAGGCCAAAGAGACAGAGGCAGAGGCAGAGGATGCCTTTGATTTTAATGGCGCCCACATGTGTTGCAAGCGACAGCAATTAAGTAATATTAAGTCCATAAAGTGCTGTCCAGGGGCGTGCCTGCGTGGACTTGGCATTCCTGTACTACGTAAATATATATATATATATATATATATATATATAGGAAATGCCGTATTAAAGATTTAAAGTTAAATGATGCTTGAAAAAGAATGCAATACGTTGCCTAACAAATGGGTTTTCTATTAGGCTGCATAATAAACAGATGGATAAGAAGTCATTTGCAAACAAAAACGTAGCAAACATATTTGGAATAGGCTGATGAAGGTTCTTTAATGTCCACAATTTATTTTATTTTCATTCACAAATTTAAGGAAGGCCAACAGGCAAGACAAATGTTGCCTTGTGCTCGAGGGCGTGAGCGTTTTCAAAATGAAATGGTAATGAAAACACAGAACACGGGACATAGGACACAATGAAGGAGCCTTAAGCTTTGTGTTATGTTGGCCCACTGGGTCTGTGAGAAAATGTGCTTGTGAACATTTCCCAAACGATAAATGGAATAAAGCAACTAGAAGCTGAAGACCAGCTGTGTGGGTCTATTGAAGCGATATCGGGCAAAATAACAAATTTGTTTGACAAACTTCTTGAATTAAGTTGCTGGTTGATAATACCCTGGAATCGTTTAAAATGGATAAGAAGAAAAAATATTATGATAATAGGCAGGGAAATTCACAACTCACTGCACAAAGTATACATATTTTGAATATTTTTTAGAAGAAGCTGGATATTCATATTATCAGATACACAAAGCAAGTCATAATTTGAACATAAATGCTTATTTCCATATATAGGGTATCTCAAGTCGATCTATCTTGTCCACTGCTATTTGTTTTACTGTGGTATTTCAAGAGTTTTTCACGCTACTTCAAACGCTTCGTTAGCATATTTCATGGTATTAAAAATGAATTTAAGTGTTGGACGAAGATTGTGGTGTGATGACACACACAATTCAAATTTATATATAGTACTTGGACTACGAGTGTTTAATTGCTGATGTATATTTAACTATATATGTATATGACTGTGTATTTTGGTTGCATACAATTCTGTTCATCGATGTTTTTAATTCTCAGATGGAAAGAAGCGAGCAATGAAAACTTGCAACTTTATTAAAATAAGCAAATGAATAACAGACTTATTGCATTAATGTAAAAAAATTCAAGAACTTGACTGTCGCTATAAGAATGTACTTCCTTGGGTTGGGCTTGCCTTGGCAGCCAACTTTAAGTCAATTTCTTTGGCATCATTTAATTGAATTGCGCGTGGCTGAGCTAACTGTCTGAATGACATACAAGATGACTGACATACTTGCCTCGTCTTTTGGTTCTGCACATAAATTTTACTTCTTGACGTTGCGGCATTGAATTTCAATTATACTCTGTGTGTGTGTGTGTGTGAACGTGAGACTTGGCGATAATTGTTGGCCATTTTGCTTTTAGCCTGTCTTAAAGCGGTAACCCAGCTGCTGTGCGGCAGTTCTGTTGACTGTTCGTCTTAAATGCCTCGCATTGCGTATACGCAATGTTGGCATTTCATTAAAACTGATTACAAGTCACACAGCACACAAATGAAGCTGCACTGCATAAAATTATACAATATTGTAAGAAATTAAAAGCCCAAAAGTCGCTTGCTGCATAAATCACTTTAGTCTTGTTGATTCCACAACGAAACTTTGGCAAATTTAAGTAGCGTAAAAATTCTGGAAAATAAGTTCATTTTATTCCGTTTAGTTTAATTATTTTCATTAACAATAAAACACTTAAAGTAATTCCCTGCGCACAATTGCCTTCACCTCAGCTTCTTCCGCTGGTGTTTTAATTAAACATAAATTACATACGTATTAAAGTTCAGACTTTTCCCATCTGCAGCGCATATGCATGAAAAATACAACGACATTAATTTCACGTACAATATTAAAATTTTTAATCATTTACTGTTTCACTTGCTCCATAGTTGGCGAGAGTCGCTTGAAGAGTTCGAGTGGATCTGGAACTATTTGCATAGGCAATATTTACTTATAAGACTATCTACACAGCTTATATTTAAGTATATAGTAGAATTGATTGCTGATATATAAAAATATTGATCAAATAAATATTTATAAAGACAGGATTCGAAATATATCGTACCTTATAATATATAAAAGAAGTCGACTATAATGTATTTATATATTGTACAGATTGCGTCTAGATAAT
This sequence comes from Drosophila fungiperda, assembly GCA_035042345.1. Classification (NCBI taxonomy): domain Eukaryota; kingdom Metazoa; phylum Arthropoda; class Insecta; order Diptera; family Drosophilidae; genus Drosophila; species Drosophila fungiperda. The sequence goes on from JAWNLM010000021.1 coordinate 4,780,125, forward strand.
AAAATAAATATGAATATAAAATGCGCATAATAATCCAGGTACCAAAATGATCGGCTGGCTTATGAAAGGGCCCCACAGTAATTTAATACATTCGAGCCAAGTGCTTAACTGAGTTTGTGGTGTTTCTGCTGTATCCTTTGAAAAAAGAAGCGGATTGGTGCTTTTCGTATAATGTCGATGAATAAACTGTTACATCAACAGCCAAATTGCGCAAAAGACACTGACGAAGTGCGCACAGAATGAATAAATGAATGTGAATAAGAGAGTGAGTGTTTCTGCACATTCATATAAAGAAGACACACATTGGACACACAATCCATACATACATGTGGTTTGGGCAGAAATATATATATTCGAGTTCTTTGCAATCCCTTTCAGAGCACTGCATGTTGCATGAGTTAATGTTGAATTTCGACCAATTGCGAGAGCCATGAAATATGCAAAGCAACTTTCGCAACAGCTGCCTCGCAATGAAGCTACTTCTCAGATACTCAGATACACTTCATCGTTCAACTTATGGCAGGGCTGTTGTTTTATAAATTGTCTTCAGATTTTTGTTTTCGGGTGTGTTTTTCTTTTTTCTCAATTTTTCTTTTTATTATATTTTTGTATATCTTCTTGTTAGATCCTTTTTGGATTCAAGCATAAGTTTTCATTGTCTATGTGCATGCTTTTCCCTCGTTAAAGCTGCATTTTGTCGGCTGCAGTTGATGTTGTGCTTTGTTGTTGTCGCTTCTTGTTGTTGCCGTTGTCCTTGCACCATTGTTATACACTCGTCTGCCCTCCACTTGAATGAAATTTCCGGCGACAGCACTAAACAATCATAATAACAGATACTTTTTATACGACTCTTTGCATTCTGTTCTTTTCCTTGTTTCTACCCCGTTTGTCACAGCGGCGCCATCAACAAATCTCAACGTCAGTCAGCATGTCGGACAGCTGACTGACTTTCTGTCTTTCCATCCTTCTGTCCGTCTGTCCGTCTGTCAGTCAGTCAGTCAGTCAGTCAGTCAGCCAGCAGAAGGAAGAAGGCAGAAATGGCATTTAGCATATTTTATAGCTAAAAGCTTGCAATTAGAGACAGCTCGTTCTGGCAATGCGCAACTTGCCCACTAAAAAGTGCATCTAGCTTTGCCCAAATCGATTGTCATCATAACTTCCTGCACTGATCCCCAAAACACCGTAATTAGCATAAAGCAGTTCCCCATTTACCGATAACTGGAATATGTCACTCGTAATGTCAAATACGTTCGGAAGTTCAAATGAACGGATTAGAATAAGAGCGCCTGGAAGATAAATGAACATCTATTTTCTATTGGGACTGAGGCGAGGAATTTCAAAAGTTAAATAGTTTTGACATCAAATTACACAAACTATAAAATCTACGATTGGTAATAGCCACTACATCACTTGTATATAGTTTACATAAGTTAATTAATTGCGATTTTTCCTTTAGGTTCTCACAACTTTATTACGATTATACTTTCAGCATCATTTTTCTATCATATGCAAATATTACAAGTAATCTGGCTGAATTCATATTTCTTCCTTTATTCAAAATTTCAAAGAAAACATTCTGAGAAATCTAGGTGTGGTAACTGTTTGCTTACTTTAGAGGTTTCAGAGATTTTTATATATTTTTTTTTTTAAATCCCAATTTTTACCTATCTTTCTTATCTTCTTACTATCCTTATTACTAAGTGCTAACGTTAAAAAAATTTTCCATGTTTCATTTTTAGTTCTAAACATTTTGTAATTTAAATATTTACCATATTTTAAAATATTTTAATTTGTACTTTAACCATCATTTTAAACAATTTAATTAAGATTTGTTTATTAATTTAAACCATAATATTACTGGGTTTTAAGGCGACATAGAATAAATAAACTTAACTTGCATTAATGTTACTTTAATAATAATTTATTCATAATTTTATACTGTTTACTGTTTTACTGACTAAAATTTCATTAATATCAAAATTCATAATTGATAATGCACAAGAAATCTATTGAAATAGATTCTAATCGATAAACAAAACAAATTATTAAATAATGTAAATCAGTCAATATTGGGAGCAAAGCAAATTGATTGAAGTTTGCGGCATTTCAATTAATCAAATTGAAATAGTTGCTTGACCAATTCCGCTGATGATTTAGTGCCGTGGGAAAGAGATTTTGCCTTCATTTTCTGCTGCAACACAAAAAAACACCAAAAGTTAAGAGAAATCTGGGCAGCTAAGAGAGATTCGCTGAGTCGGTAAAGCAGTGCGCCTTGGAGGCAAAAGAGAACTGTTAACAATTGAAAGTTTGATTCGATTTTGAACGGTTGTTCTTTTTTTTTGCGAAAATTCTCATCTTAAATGGCAAAAACAAAAAGATTGAAAATGAAAATGTGAAACGCGAGAATGGGGGGAAAAGCGCAGGGTGTAAAGTATTCGAAAAGTGGAAAAGACGAAACACCAATTAAAGTTTCGCTCTACTGTAAACTTGACGGTTTCTTTTCTGCCTCTTTCGTTGCGGATGCCTCTTGACCCACTGCTGCAAGTTTGTTTTCAAAACACAATAATCCGCTTGGCTGGCCTCCCATAAACACATCGAATTAATTGCTTAGCCTGCAAACAGTGGACTGTGCTGCACTGAGTGGCAAAGGGGGCAAAAATACGAGTAATGTTCAGATGCCTGCCTTTCTTGGCTAGCCTGGCAAATGTGGCAATAAATGTCAACACAATTTGTTTATAAACTTGATGCGAGTGCACCGTGCAACCCCCCGTTCCGCTCTACAACTAAGTGCGTTGCACTCGACTTGCAACTGGGCGAATGCACAGCTGGGCATTGCGTATACGCCGCGCTAGCTGCTGTTGCTTTATCCGATGCTGTGCAATATGAGCTTTCATAATTTTCTTTTTTTCGCAATTTCATAAAACAATTAAAAGCCATTAGAGTTAACAAAAAGCCGTGTCAAGCTTGCTCTTTTCAGACTCATCTTTGCATTTCCCCTCTATTGTTGTAGTTGTTGCAACTTTGATGTTATTACTTTTTGTTATTGTTGTTGCTGTTGTTGGTTCTACTGGGGATAATGGCATGTCATTTGCATTTTGCGTTGCCACAACAACAGTGACAAGATGAGTGCGCGTGTGTTGCGTGTGTGCTGCGTGTGTGTGCTGCCCGCAACAGGCAGGCAAAACGAGCATTGTCTCTGCTCAGATAATGCAACTCCATCGCTGGAACATTTGCGGCACAGCTGGTCATATTGGGGGCACAGAAGGAAGGTAAAGCTGTTTACATTAATGCGAGAGCGCATAAGCTCTCTCTCTTCAAAGCAGGATAGTCATTTTGTATTCTCACAAATATTTCAACTACTTGTAATAATAATTGCCATTTTCATATTTTGTTGTGGGTTTGTTAAGAGAGTAATAATGATCTTTTATTACTCTTCATTTACAAACATATCTCTGGGATATATTTATCTTTTCATGCCATGGTTATTTTCTCTCTCACTCTTCATCTACCTCTCCCCTTTCTGGATTTCCCCAATCCTTGTTGATACATTTTTAAATTTGTATACTCATACTTCAATTCTTTACTTTACTTATTTCTTCATTTTTGAACTCAAATGCTCCCATTATATTATTTAATATGTAACATAGAGTTCAAATTATTTTTTTTTTTTCTAGTTCACATTAAATAAGCAAGTAAGAAAGCGGTAGTCGAGTAATCTCGACTACGATATACACTGAATCCAGTTGATAAATATATTCTAATTTTATTTGGAAATTTTCTTTTAAAAAGTTTTGTACCCAGATATGATATGATAGCATGCTAAGACAATTCTTATAAAAAGAACATACACTGAGGAGTAAAAAAAAACGAATTAGGCGCATACTTTTATTCACTAGCCCGAACTCTTCCCAAATTGGCTAAAAACATGTGCCTTTAAAATTGTGTCTTTTATCGCAATCTGTTCAAGTATGAACATGAGACGCTGCAAAGCTCAGCTAAATGTTAATGAAAAAAACACAATGCTTCGCCTTACAACACATGAATTCGCCTTACACCACATGGCGTCGCCTACTGCGACTGTATAAGTATTTAGATTTAAGATTTTTGTATAAAATATAGAAATGCTCGTCAGAGCAAATCAGTTCGATTCTAAACGTCGTCTCATCGTGTTGACACCCTATACGTGTATAACCAAGAAACGGAACCAGCTATTGTTAAAAACAAAAACTTGTTCTGCGTATACTTTTATACAGCTATAAATTAAATCGAAATATTGATTATTAATATAAAAGTTTATCATTTAATTTTAATCGTTTTGTATAAGATTAGCTGTTTATGGGGTAAATTACTTATTTGCCTATAATAATAAAATTCACAATTCAATCCACTTGTCAAATTACGATGCCAAAAATATTTACAACGTGGCTTATAGTGATTAAATTGCAATTGCAAATTTGATTGAACGTAAATATTAAAAATAGCTTTTGGCCATCTGTCGCAAGAGCCGTTACAGCTGAAAATTGCAATCGTTTAGTTTTATTCGTATACAGTGGAATATTTAATAAGTTTTGTGGCTGCTTTATTGACCATTACATGCATTACAAAAATCGTGTAGAAATTTCATATTAAAAACGTGCGGAACATTTCGATAGTGGAAAGGAGAAAGGGGAAAGTGGATTCTGAACAATTTTATTATTGACGCGTTGCCCTTTCCGACAGTTTCAATTCGAATTCACGCAATTTGATGGTCAACACCAACCACAATAGAATTAAAAAGAAGCCAAAACGTCAAAGTTTGCCGTTTGAATTGTTCTGAATTGGTTTTTACTCAAACTCTGGTTGGGTGGTGCTGTGGAAACCTGCTGTTTTCGACAAGAGTGGCAAGTGGCTCTGACAGTTTCGTTAACCACAAAATCACAACAAAAAGAAAAACACACACACACGCGTCATAGTGCCACTTTAAAAAGGGTTATTTTGGCAATGGTTTCGGTTAGTCCTGTTTTCAAATTATAAATTTCATATTTTGCTACAAGTTAATTGGGTTTCATGTACACCAAATTCCGCTTCGTAACTAACTAATACAGCTTGATATTCGAAATTAATCACAGCTCGTAATTTGTAAAAGTTTTGAAGAATTTCAAAATCGATTGTGTAATTGATATTTATTTTGTTGGCACTTCTGCTAAAGAGTTGTTCTTAACAATTATTTAATAACCAAAAATAACTCTGATAAAATGTTAAATTGGTTTCTAAAAAAATCATTAATAGGTCACATGATACAAGTTCAAATCTCTTAGCAAGTCTTATATCAGCTATAAATGAATACATAATAGAAAAATAAACTTAGGAACCGAAGTTACAAGAGTATATGTTGAAAAGAAGCAACTATTTTCGATACTTTTAGAAACTTGCAATATACAAAATTGGATGACCACGCTCACCTCTGGCCTCCAGTGGAGATAAAATAATATATTTTTCACAATTTAAAAGCTAGAGTCACCAAATTTGAAAATTAATAACAACGGAAAATAATGCTCGAAATACGCCCCCTCCAACCTATATCTCCCTCAACTCAAAAAAAAAATTGGCCAACCTTGTAAATTCGACTACTACAATTTACCATCCATTTAAAAATAAAAAATAAATGTTTGTTGACCAAAAACAAAGCATGAGACGTTATTAGCTGGTATCAGAGTATCACTTTTTTAAAATGTGTAATATAAATAACTTTAGCAAAAGTTGTTTCCTGCTTATTGATACTAAAATACCTGCCAATTTATTCTTCCCTTAGCATTGCTTAACGTCCCTTTTACAAGTTGATTTTTATTCAAAATCTGTGTTGAGTTGAGTTTTCTGCCTGCCTTCCTTTTTTGTCTGCGTTTTTTCCTGCGCAGCATATAAATCATGGCCACAACTCTCGCATTACCAACTCGTTTAGCTAAGCTAAAGCATAATAACTGTAAGCCGCAAACAGTTTCCATATTTCCTTTAACCTTTTTGTTTCGGTCTCTCTCCACACCTCCCTCACCATGCCGGTTGCCTGCCAGGTTGGGCATATTGTTGAACATTATGAGAAAAGACAAAGGCACAATACTAAAAATGCAAACAAATCGTGGTCGGTCGGCAGGGGGGCAATGCTGAAAATGGAGAGGAGATCGCGAGGAATTTGCGTAATTTGAAAATATTGAATATCAAATTTAGAAACATTATTAATATGCCGTTGCAGAATCTGTATCAAAGCAAAGAAACCTAATGCAAATATATATTAAAAACAAAATAAGAAAAGCAAAATTGCTCAGCGAGCACAACAAAAGATTTCCACCGCATTCTTGGGTTATTTGCCTGATTGGGTGTTCAAGCGAAAAAGATTTTCTTTTTTTTCCCTAACGGACGCTGAGCAATTAAGCGAAGCCATGGGATGGACTAGAGGGGTTTTCGTGGGCGTTTGGTAAACACATTTAAGTAAAAGGTTTTCTCAATTACAAATACAAAAGAAACCGGAATGTGAAATCAATAAAACTCACCCAAAATGCAACTCGACGTTGGTAAGCCAGCCAACTTGGCAAAATTGTTTTTAAATAGCTTGCACGGGCCTTCTATTCGAACCAATTGGGTTAGATTGGCCAATATTCATAAAATCACACAAAACTTTTCAACTTTTCTGTGCAATTGCTCAAAAGTTTTTATTGGAGGGCAACCATTGACTTGACCCGACTAGTTTGCGGCGTTTGCGGCTTTGTTCGACTTGCAAATGAAAATAGTTTTGCCCTTGTGCCGCGCACTCAGAAACCCAAAAAATAACCCGATCTGAACCCCAGTCAGAGCCAAATAAGTTCGCAGTAGTAGCTTAAAATATATGCGGCATGTTGTGCCAGCCAAGTTAAAGGCATTCGACATGCCAATGCCAACACCCGAACCCAGCCAGCAGACAGGACTGTCTGCCAAACGTTGCCATTTTTCCACTTCATATGGCATTATGACAGTGCCAAAAGAAATGCATGAATAAAAGAAAGGAAAAGGCAGCCAGCAAATGCAAAACGAATACCAAATTATATATGCAGCAACTGTGACACAAACCAAACTGTGCAACAGCTCCGAAAATGTTGACTGCCTGCACTTCGACTTGAACTTGGTCAGAAGAGTCGACTGCTGTCCCAGACAAAACAGTCAATTTCTGAAGGAGCCAACATGGCCAGCTGACTACTAAGCACTGATTGCTATGCAGAGTGTGGCGTAAAAATAATTTATTTTCAAGGGCGTTTACTATTACAAATTTTCAAGATTCGTTGAAATTTCGAAATGTGACCATAAGAAACTTTTGTGAAACAAGACTAATTTAATTTTAGATATATAATTTAAAATTAACTTTAGTGATAGGCTTGCAGAATATAGAATTCTAATGGCTCTTTTTACTTAAAAGAAATTCTCCGTCATTGGTTACATTTAACGGGAATTACTTTCATAACTCCTCTTTTCTATTAAAGTAACTGAACTTTTCAATTTCCAGTAGATCTCACAGAAACATTCTCACCTTTTTGGTCATATTAGTTTTTTTCTGGGTTTCCCACCTAATAAGTGTTGGACAGTTTATTACAATTATAATTTTATATTGTTGTCTATTTTGTTTATTTTTATGTGGTCCTGTTAATTTAAATATTTTTAAATTAATTTTATTTAAATTTAAATTTTGAATTTAAAGTGTTATTCTTTTCTCTTAATTTTGTGTATCTGCCGAGTAATTAATTCTTGGAGTAATCATGTCGGAATTCCTAATTGCAAATATTTAGAAAGATGGCCTGATAAAATCATTGACTGACTTGCTTGTCTCTAAAACATATACTATATGAATTTGGTGTTGCATTGGACAAACAACATTTTACGGTGTATACAAAAATAAGCAAAAGATTTTCTGCTTGCTTATGTCTATTTTACACTGAGTAGCTTAATACTTGCCTTTTTACTGGATCTACGATATTCAGCCGATTTAGAATACTTCTCCAATACTCTGTTCGTCGTTTTAATTGTATTAAATTCAGTGGCTTCCTTTCCAACTTCCCGTCTTTATATAGGTGTATTTCTGGGTGTGTGTTTGGGGGTGTTTGTGTCTCTAGTTTGCGAGCATTGCAATCACATAAATAGCGCCTGCTTCACCCAAATCTACATAGATATAAATTTATACATGTATTTTCTTTTTTCTTTTTTATGTCTGCTTGTGTGTAAAACGAGACAACTTTACCTTGTTGCGCTTTGTAAGGCAACCTTTATCCTGGTCGTCGTTCGACATGTCTTATGTAAATTGAGATGGCTTTAAGCGCCAGATGTTTCCCGTTCAACAGCCTGGTGGGGGACTTCATCTCCTCGTGCTTAGGCCACAAGCTGTATTGACTTATGTGACACTTTATTTTTATGCATCAGCCTGTGCACATTTGCTACATTAGCATACATTTATATGAGACCCAACCTTAAATATGCTAATTAAGCTCGAAGCTTGAAAATTGAAAATAGCCTGCTCTTTAATTAGTACCAATCGTGTGATTGATTTGACGTGCACCATATTTATTTGCTGCAACATGTTTTTCAACGAATTAAATTGACAGTAAAAGTAGATACTGTCAATACCAACATATATAGGAAAAAAAATATTTAATTTTATAATAGTAGGTGCCAAAAAAAAAACGCCTTAAAATTTAGAATATGCACGTTATCACATATAAGTGGAAAAGCTTTTGTAAAACTGAATGATTTAGCTTAAAACAAATATAAAAAATAATATGCATAAATTATATATACATATTTACCACCGTTGACTAACTTCCGTTCCGATTCTAATCTATTTGCTAAGCAATATAAGCAGAGCATTCCAATTTGATTAAAAATACAGACAACTTTTTAATCAGCTGTACAAAGTTTAAAATTACAAATTAAAGTTCGTAAAGGAAACTTGCGTTTTTTGCAAGCCAATTATTTCAGCTCGGGCTTATAATAATTGATATATATTTTATTTGTATATTAAAAGAATTAAATTTAAAAAAAGCCGCCATGTCTTAGTTTGTTTTACATTTAAGTAAACAAAGATTATAAAGAAATATTTGGCAATAACTCTAAAATAATATATTAAACAGCTGCGTTCGGTGCATCCAAAATATAACTCATTCTTACCTGTTGTCAATTTCTTCAGCTTAATTCAGATAAGAAAATGTTATGTCATACTTCCATTAAAATTGCTCTCATTTTAGTCACAGCACCTTTACTTATTTTATTTAAGTGTATATATTTAAATATTGTAAGCAAAACCAGATATTTTGCCGCCCATCGTGGGACCTCTATCTGTATCTGATTTTATTTACAATATGTAAGAGTGTCCGCATACTTCATCGGCGCCTCACTTCTCATGATGTGCCAAAAATGCATTGAATTGTCCGACACTTCTTTTAGGAGTTCATCACGCAATCCCATCCTCGATTCCAAAATGCAATAAGTATGCAAATGCACATGAATATGCATCCCTTTAAATGCATGTCTTCTCGCCACAAAGTTGTGGCAATCTGCAGGCAAATAATAAATAAATATATAATCTCTCACATTATTAAAAGTAAAAATGTGCTGAAATATTTTTCTTCCAAGTAAAAAATATAAATTGAACAAATATTCCTCATTTTTTTTTTTTTTTTTTATATTTGTCGTATATCTGTAAAATATTTCTAGAAATTAAATGAATTTAGTTCTAGACCGATTATCAATTGATTTTTTTAATTTATATAAAAGTCAAAGATTGTACTCACAACATATATCAAATTTGAATTTTCGGAAATCGGCTTAGTTTTGACCCCAAGAGTAACTCACCTTGTTATTTAAGAGGTTGTGTTAATTTTGTTTTCTTAGTTTCCAGTGTTTTTTTTTTTATAGGAAACATATATTATTATTTTAAAATATCACATATTAGGCATTCAGATGTATACACATAAATTTTGCTAGTTATAACTTTTTTTTTAGGAATAATGGTTTGCACTTATACTTCTTAAGAATATTATATATTATTCAGATATATATTTCAAAATAAAGGAAAGTCACACAATTTTTAAATATTTATAGATAAGCAGAAAATATTTAAATTTTATAAAGCGATTTTCATTTAAATTCGAGTTTTTAAAGTATAGGACAAATTTCTATATCAGTGTAGCTAAAACTTATTATTAAAGCAAGATGTATTTGCAAAAGAGAATGTTTTCAGTTTGAAAGAAAGGCGGTGAACGGTAGTTAAAGCAAAAATACTTGAAAGTCATGCAAACCACAAGGATTGAGGAGTCTAAGAGATTAGTCAATCGAAGTGCCAACAACAACTTCCAGTACGGCAGCTCCAGTAATGGATCAATTCTGATGAGGGCATTTCGCTTACATTTTTCAACTAACAATTCCCCCCTAGAGGGGGATTGACGCCTGCACGGGCCTGCTTTAAGGCTTGAGGCTTAAATGTAGCGATTATCGCATCTTTGTCAATGTTGCTGCAGCCAGTGAAGTGAAACGAGCCACGGCAAACAGCAACCAAACAAAAACCCAGGACGACATCCCAACTTGGCCTACCAACACCACATTCCAATCCTCCAACCCTCACCTGCTACTGGCTTATTTATAAAGGTAAAAGACAAAACGGTTCGCACAGATGTGCATGTGTGTTTATGTGTGTGTGTGTGTGTGTGTGTAGTCGAGTGTGTGGCTTTAAAAGCGACGTTCTCGATCCGTATTGATGGCAACTCAAAATGATTTTTGCATTGGCACCGTAGAAGCATGAGGATATTGACAATTTTGATGAGATTCCATCATTCACGTTTACTTGACTCTATGCAATCTTTCTCTGTCTCTGTCTCACTTTCTCTCTGTCTCCCTCCATTTAGTACAATCTCTTTATCTCTGCAATCTGAGCTTTTAATCAATTAATGGCTACTTGTAATTAAGTGCAGTGATTATTGGGAAAAAAAAAGAAATGCGTTTCAAGTATTATAATAAATTGAAGAGCTAAGCGAAATCCTCTATAGCAATCTCCTTGCCACACAAATGCTGCAGCAATATAAATGTATATGGCTCATCAAATATGCAACAGCTTAATCTTAATGCACCTCGTGTTGCGGATTCAATGATGCTGATGATGATGATCATAATGAGCATGTGTTGAATGCATTTGTAAATTGTCGGCTGCACTTAAGGCATTTGTACAACAACCCATTATTAAAGAGCTAATGATAATTATTTAATATTATTAAATGCAAATTATTTATAGCCATTGAGATTATTAAACATTAGGTACAACAAATTGAGTCATTTGGCATTCTGAAATATATCATATTATATATTTATAATACTAAAGGCATACTATGTAATTATTTAATTTTATGCAATTGTATAATATATTCTTTCTAAATTGGCAGCTTTTCAGCTTGCTGAAAATATTACATTTCATATTGTTAAATTTAAACAAGACCATAATTGGCCTATGCTCTATAAATGTGAAAATATCAAATATCGTACTATTTAATTTAATGGTTTTGCTTTATAAAATACGTAAGAGCCTAATATAAGGGTCAAGTTTAAATTAATTCTCGGTGCCAGATATTAAAGCAATATCCCTTTAATTCGTTTCACTGAATGATCTGCTTCAAATTATGATTATGAAATGTATGTCGAATTCAGGCAAAGATTAATATGCCTGAAAAAGTAATTAATTCTCAGCACATCAAAAATAGTTTGCGTTTTTCGCTAGAGCGAAACTTATCGGTCGAAGTATTTTAATTTGCTTAAAGTAAATTTTTGGTGGCGTTGTAAGTTTTTGTTTGAGACAGCAACCCGAAAATAAGTTTAAATTATTGTTAAACGAAGATAATGACGATGATAATAAGTACGCTGATGGAGACGATAATGAGATCGAGTCGTTATCAAAGTAAAAGTCTGTTATGGTCAGCCGTTAGAGGGGTAAATGCGGAGTTAACGGAGTAGGATATAACTTGTAGCTTGCAGTTGGCCCTTTATTTATTAATTTCCTGTTTGCATGTGGTGCACCTCAAGCCGGAAAAACAATTTGTTAGCATGTCAAAAGCAACGACCGCCGAGCTCAGCTCAGCTCACCCATTCATGCCCATGTCCATGTCCATGTTCACGTTCTCGTTCTCGTCTACTCGTCTACTCGTCTACATTTACGCCCATGTCATGTCCAAGTCACGTCCCAGTTCCGTTCTGGTCTGGAAACTTCCTGCCCCAACTCGTTAACTTGGCTTTAATAGCAATATAAGCCCTGCAAAATTGATATAATGAAAATGGCAAATATTTGCTCGGCGCATTATCAGCAACTCAAATTATACATTTTGCTATCAATAGCCTCCCTTCAAAGGGTGCGACTTCAAATCGAGTAAGTGCATTAAATTAGCATAAAATAAACAAGCTAGCAAACTGAAATGTAGTCCAATAGTTGCAAAATACAAAACAATTCGCCCAAAAATGTATGTTCGAAGCAACCTGAACAAACTGCAGCCCAGACTACAATCTGGGCGACAGCTGCAATTAAATTCAATTTAACAACAGCAGCAACAGTTTGGATGGCAAGCTTACTCGGCCAACTAGATACCCTGTACCAACTTATGGCTATAACGTGACATTCTTGGCGAAATCGAATTATTTGTTTATTTGCGTATTATTTGTTAAAATTATATTTCATTTTTTAAGCAGAGGATTTGTCATAGATTTGTTATGCCCACCTCAAGAATGATTTCTGTGCTGGGTATGAACACAACATTAAGGGTCTCGCAAGGACAGAAAACAGGCAACAAGATCTAAACGGCTTTGCACTAGTTGTGAGCCATTTTATTTAATGCGACACAATGCGAAACAAATGCAAAATCTGAGCGCCTGGCATTTGTTGAAAGTCCCCAGCTGTCTGGTCATTCCAAGCGTCCCTTTGCTGGGAGGTTTGATTGATTGAGTGACTGGTCAACTGGCAACTGGCGACTGGCGACTGACCGACCTGCCCTGCGGCCATTTAAACGTGACCCGATTGTTGCCCCTAATTTCTCTGATTCTGTTTTGGCTAAATAATGACACCGCACTCGGGTGCACAGCGGGCAAAATGTTGAGTAAATAGAGCGGCAATAACAATGGACATACATGTCAGTGCCACACATGACAACTCGATGTGGCACATCGACAGACAAATGCCACCGGACGGGCAGCAAATGCCACATTTCTAGCGCTTTGTATGCGTCATTTGATATCTGAACCAAACGCGTCACTTCATATCTGTTCAAAATTCGTGCAATTGACATTTTGGATGTTGGCCACCAATTTCTGTCAGAATATCAGTCAGTAAATTTTGAGAATGCGAGCACATAGGCTATTAGCCAAATCCACTTGTTACTCGTATTGTTCAAATAGCACTGAAATTAAAATTCGTATTGCCTCATTTAAATTTGAAAATTATGTTTTCTATTTTTGGGGTCTGACTGCATCGACTCAGATTATCAGGAATGTGATTTGACAATTGAGCATGTTTTGGTTCAAAATGTTTTTACTGCTTTCCTTAACTTATTTTCCGATATTATGCCTTATAGTATCTCTGCTACATTTACTTTATTTATCAGTTTTATTTAAAAGTATCTGATTTAAAAGGACATGTTATTCAAATTAGATTTATATGAGAAACATTTTTTTTTCTAATTTCTTGAGATTTTCGTTGGGTTTGCGTAAATTGCATATATTTTGTGTTAAGTTGATTGTCGAGAAGCATTTTATCACCACAGCAGTATACTTATTTTTCAGCTCCTTCTTTTCCTTAGAATTGACAAGCTTTACTTGTTTTAAATTGGTTTGTTGCTTATGAAAATATGTTTGGATATAAGCGAATTATTCCAGAATAAGGCATCTGCATTTAGTGCCTGATACCAATAAGTTAGTAAGTCAACTTAATTAGTGTGTCTGTAGAATCGTATTTGTGAAATATCTGCATTGGTTTCTTTTTCCTCTGAAGTGTAGTTGAAAGTTCTTTGTCATATTGATCAAGTAATTACTAGCACTAGTTTCTAGCACTAGTCCAAAAGTTGCAACAGCAGCAACACGATTCGACAAGTTTATTGTTGCCTTAGCAAGTTGCAAAGTTTGCTTGCACTTTAGACAAGTTGCAAATATATCACACGCGCACTCGTTAAGTGAATATGTGCATATACTGTAAAAACCTAACTGCATACATATAGGTGCATATATATATATATGTATGTACTTTGATGATGTGGCAGGAGGAGCATAACGAGCATTAGGTTGCAGTGCGCAGCTGATACATGACAACACAAGACATATGTACACGGTCATATAGTCACTCAGTCGAGACATAAATCATGGCTAACAACACAGGCGAACACACGCATACACAGAAGACAAGACAACACACACACAATCATACACTCGCACACACATTCACATCCGGCTCAAGTTGAGCAACTTCCGTGAGAGATGCGACCAACTTGAGCCGAACAATTTGACAGCTAAATTAAATATATATGTATGTATATATATTACTTATATATGTATATACATACATACATTTTCACAGATACAGTTACAGCTTCAGTTGCGGGCAGTAGAAAAGTTTCTCAAGTTTCTGATTGACGTTTTGGGGAAGTCCAAAGATTCCCTCGGCAAGCGTAATTAAAAAACTTTTGCAACATTTATTGAACATGCGATTGTTTGATGGCATTTCAATGTTTCGATTACTCGCTTTTGCTTTCGCTTTCGATTTTGACACATAAATTTATACACAGATATAAATTGTTTTATTGTACATCCGATTGTCTTTTATTTTTCTAGCTTTTTTTTGTTCTCTTGGTCAGCTCCGTGTGTAACTGTTGGCAACAAATCAAAATCCAAATCGAAACTAAATATAAAAGATGCTCTATCTACTCGTTTGGGTCTCTTTGCCTCCATTTCAACTTCTTCCTCTTCATCCTCTTCTGCTTCTTCAACTAAATGTTATTTTAAAGATACTTTTTTGCAAGGGTGGAGCGCTTTGTTGGCGCCCAGATGCAGCTAGCCTGGCCATAGCTAAACATATACCCAATGTCAGATATAAGATATATGCATATTAGATGTTCTCATATAGGCTATATATAAACGCCACTTGTTCTTGTTGTTGTTCTTTCTTTTGTTGTTGTTGTTGTTGTTCTTCTTCTTCTTGTTGTTGTTGTTGTTGTTGCATTTGACGTTGCGCACTAAATACTTAGAAGCACTTGCGGTGCACAATGCCTGGGCCGGATTCGTCGTACTCCTGCTTGGAGATCCACATCTGCTGGAAGGTGGACAGAGAGGCCAGAATGGAGCCACCGATCCATACAGAGTATTTACGCTCAGGTGGTGCAATAATTTTGATCTTAATTGTGGATGGTGCCAGAGCGGTGATTTCCTTCTGCATACGATCAGCAATACCTTGAAAATATCAGAATTCAAATTGAGATGTTTCATATTTCGCATAATCAATTAAAAAATTTAAATCTTAGAATTCAAATGAATACTATGTTTTTAAATAACTGCATAAAATACTACACAGTAATTATAATAAATAAAATTGTATACAAAGAACTATTTAAATAAAAATATGTCTTAAAAAACTTTCTAAATCGCAGTTATTGAAATAATTATTAAATTTGTATCGAGGCATTTGAACTTACCTGGATACATGGTGGTACCGCCGGAGAGAACATTGTTGGCATACAAATCCTTGCGGATGTCCACGTCGCACTTCATGATGGACTGATAGACGGTCTCGTGAATGCCGCACGACTCCATGCCCAGGAATGAGGGCTGGAACAGAGCCTCGGGTGTGCGGAAGCGCTCATTGCCAATGGTGATCACCTGGCCATCGGGCAGCTCATAAGACTTCTCGAGCGAGGTGGAAGCAGCCGCTGTGGCCATTTCCTGCTCAAAGTCCAGGGCAACATAGCACAGCTTCTCCTTGATGTCGCGCACAATTTCGCGCTCGGCGGTTGTGGTGAAGGAGTAGCCACGCTCGGTAAGGATCTTCATCAGATAGTCGGTCAGATCGCGACCAGCCAGGTCCAGACGAAGGATGGCATGTGGCAAAGCATAACCCTCATAGATGGGCACAGTGTGCGAGACACCGTCACCGGAATCCAGGACAATGCCCGTGGTACGACCGGAGGCGTACAGAGAGAGAACTGCCTGAATAGCCACGTACATGGCTGGCGAGTTGAAGGTCTCGAACATGATCTGTGTCATCTTCTCGCGATTGGCCTTTGGGTTGAGTGGGGCCTCGGTGAGGAGGACGGGATGCTCCTCGGGGGCCACACGCAGCTCATTGTAGAAGGTATGATGCCAGACCTTCTCCATGTCGTCCCAGTTGGTAATGATGCCATGCTCAATCGGATATTTCAGGGAGAGAATACCACGCTTGCTCTGCGCCTCGTCGCCAACATAGCAATCCTTCTGACCCATGCCCACCATCACGCCCTGGTGACGAGGACGGCCCACAATCGATGGGAAGACAGCGCGTGGCGCATCATCGCCAGCAAAGCCAGCCTTGCACATGCCGGATCCATTGTCCACAACCAAAGCTGATGCCTCTTCGTCACACATTTTGTCTTAAGATTGTTGAGATTGTTGGGGCAGCACTACTAAAATACAGAAAATCCCACTTGTTATATCCTTGCAACAGACACCAAAGCGATCACGCCACTCACGACGTCTATATACCACAGCGACAGCAATCAGAGTGATTCGCTCTATGGCCGACATCGGCATTTAAATAAGCTCTGTCCGTCATCTCGAACAATGGATCTTTTTCACCATAGTAACATGCTCATGAATTCCGAGTGTGCCCACGGAGCCCAAAGCAGCGGGAAGGGAACGGAAACGAAAAATACATCATTTATATCGGTGCACTTGCCGGATATGGGTCCGTTGACTTTATTACACTGTTGATTATTCTGCAAAATTATATCACCCAGATATCGTGAACTTCATTAACTCAATTTTCTACATATCACAATTGATAATTGTTCAAAATTTCAAAAGATAAAAAATTAATTTTTAAAAATATATGACTCAGATATGCGAATTTTCATACATCGGCTACAGATACAGACTTATTTTCAAAGAGAGATTAAATGGTAGATCATAAAATATATGTATAAAATCTTTAAACTTCATATGTATATATATTTATATATATATTGTCTTCTTGAGTATCTGGTCTCTGTATATTAATTCTGATAGAACACATTATGAATGGTTCGAGTGCACCTGTCTATGGATTATATATTTCAGAGATGAAATGGTAAATATGATATTATAAAGTACATTTGGAAAATTATATCTATCTTTTAAATATTTATTATAATATTGATATAAATTAATAACAAAAATTAGTTTTCAAACATAATTTAATTTTAAATATTTTGGATATTTTATTTTGTTATGCTCAGAAGTTTTCTTTCCGTATTAATTTCCTATTATGAGCATAAATGAGTTTTTCTAAAATGTTATGTGCAGTCATCTCCTTTTCATAAACAAAAGTTTCAATTAATAATTTCATTAATTAACATTAGAATATCATTGGCTGGTATCATTAATGTCATCCAAGAGTATTTCGAATATTTAAATGCCCGATTATCGGCTTGTATCATTTCATGTACACTCAATTATGCCTGGTGCATTTGGCAAGAGCGATGCTTTGAGTTGCATGAGGGCGAATATGCGCCAGGACTTGTATAGGCATCCCCATTGTGGATATATTTTTAAGTTTTTATATAAATAAATGCGAAGAACTGAACAATGTTGTGTACTACATAGTTGGCCACTTCTGGCCAGCCTTTCTGTGTATAATGCTCAATGTTGTGCCAATGATGTGACAAAATTGTTTTGAGTGGCTGCTCACTCATTTCGCTCACTCGGCCCATAGATGGTGCGACCCAAGATGCCGTAGCCAACAAAAAAATAAAATAAAATAAATAAATAAATAAAGAAAAACAAAATAATTCAAAAATATAAGAAATGACTGAAGACAATTGTCTCTCTGTGTGTGTGTGTATGTGTGTGTGTGTTGTGTGTGTTTAAATAGAGGCGTGAGTGCATTTCTTGACAATTTGTCGGTTGTCAGTGCGGTCGCATATCGGCAGATCTTAACGTAGTATTAACTACGAGATTTATATGCGAGCTGTTTATTATATTAATTAAGTGTAGCGCAAAATTCGGCATTCGCTGCTTTTTAGTTTTGGTGCAAACATTGGTCTCCTCATCCCCATCTTAGTTGGCCAACTGCAGTTTCAACTGAAAGTTCGGTGCTGCCAAATGTGTGGCCAAAACTTTTTCAAGTGCTTGGCAAAACTATTGAAAACTACGTGACTGTTGCCACAGGCAGGTGCCGCCTCCACTATACGTATCATTGTCAGTACGATTTTGCCTTTGAGCTCAACACCAAAAACCAGTTGAAATTCCAGAAATTATGTTAGCCTGTACACGCTGATATCTGCTACTCATGCAGAGTGTTCCGAAACTATCCGGATTTTGGGTCAGTCAAAAAGTTGATTTAACTTGATCCTCACATGCAATGCGAATAGCTAATTTTAGTCAAATTTTAGCTAGAATTTACTAAAGTGATGCATTTCCTTAAAACTTAAATATTTTATTTTATTTGTTGTTAATTCATGATGTGCACTAGCTACTTTCTATACCATAATCAATTGCCATCAATTTAATTTAATTTGCTGTCTGGAATTTTATCCACATATCAAATACATGTGATTTCAAATTCTCTAATGGGAAACTTTTCGCTCAACCCAAGCATTTATTCGCCACTAAATATGAGTATGACGCTACCTGAGTTTGGCATTACAAATGGGCGAAACGGCGCAAACTGGCCCTAACTCCAAATTCAAATTGGTAGCTGAAAACGCTTCAGAGAACGTTGATGCGCTGACGGGGCGCAGTAGCACCTTCCTTGGGCTACGGGAGGAGAGTGCTGGGCAGGGGGTGCTTTTGGGCTATGGTGGCTCTTTGGCACGCAATGCAGCGTGCGGCACTAAAATAAACTTAGCTAAAGTGCCAGGCAGAGAAAAAATGAAAACTGTAAACTGAAAACTGAAAACCCAAAACTGAGCACCAAGAGCCAAAAAATGAAAACTGCAAAACTGAAAACTGAGCGCTGAAAACTTGCCTCAATGCACATTAAAATTAAAATACTTGGCGACGCTTGCATACCAAATGGGTTCTGGGCTCGGGTCTCGGATCTTGGGACTTGGGAAATGCTCCACGTTGTATGGCTAATTTATGATTATATTTTCCACAAGGTTTTTATTTTGCTTGCAAGCGAATTCAAATTTTTGTTATTTGAAATTGCAACTTAAAGCAGAGTTCGCGTTGCTTGAATCATTTTTATTTAATTTCTGTTGTTAATATTGTTGAGGGCAGATCTGGTGTTTCTGCTCCACCTTCAGCTTCAGCTTTATGTTGCGATGGGCGTTGCGTGCCACATCAGATTGTGGGCGTGGCACGCGCTCAACAACTTTCTACACAAACTTTGCGCCGAGGACACGCGCTGACAGCTTTCCCCTTTCCCCTCTCGCTGTACACACTTTTATTATTAATTAAACAAGTTGCACGCTCAAATAATTTCCACTCGAATTAATATCTCCTGTGTGGCCGCGACTGGCAGCTGTCATCGTGCAGCCCCCTCCTGGGTTAATTACCCCCTTTGGAATGATGATGCAGGTGCAGCAGATTGCCCAAAGCACGATTTACTTTCAATTACCATACCATGTGCACAAAGTATTTACAAGATATATTAACAAAAACAGCAACAGGCTAACAGACCTGCCTGCACAACTAATCA